>CADWAE010000230.1:20000000-22672723 GCA_902982915.1 Phalloptychus januarius
ACCAACTGGCAGCATCCATTAGGGGCGTTCACATACATTTAGATGATCCCACTGTTTGCATTACCCAGGCACAGATAATCTGTGTATACAGTGGGGAAATTAGGGCCGAGCGGCCCCAGGCGCAGAGGAAAGGGACCTCCACATGCAGACATCAAAGGGGCCGCAGCTGAGTGGAAGCAGGTGGGTCCCGTCTACAGGCCAGCGCAGGGTGGGCCGGCGTGGACGGAGGCCCCTCAGGCCCATTCCTGCTCCATGCAAGATGGGGAGCAGTGCACATGTCTCAGTGCATGACACAGAAATAGCCACAATAATGACTTCTTCAGGATAGCATGTAGCAATGTGCAAGTTCCCTTCAGTGCTACAACAGATAGATCATAGCAATGAGTCAGGAGATTGTAGCAGTTTAAAAAAACAGGAACTTAACAAAGAGCTAATTTGCTCAGGCAAATGAGCTGTGGAGGAAACTTAATTGCTGCCTGATTAAGTCATTGCTAAATTCATGACAGAACCTAAAAACATGCATAGACACAGGAAGGACTGCAGGCTGCACAATACCAAAAAACATCAAAGCATCCAGCAGGTGGGAAAAGGAGGATAAAATAAATGAAATCAAAGAGAAGGAAGAGCAGTGAGCGGAGAGCGGAGAACCATCAACCTGCTGACTGATTATATAACTGATAACATCTGTTAATGGAGCCACCTATTTATTCCTCCATTCACTGTTTTCTGCCAGCGCAAGATCAGGTCGCAGGGGTCAGAGGTTAAACCAAACGTTACAGACTAGTAAACAGAACCTTGATCTCAAAATAACCAATTAAATCAGCAAAGAGAACAAAAAAAGTATGAATTAAAATGGATACATTTAAGACGAAGACAGAAGCCAAGTAGTGTTATGACAAAGATGGCCCAGGGGTCAAAGGTCGACCCAGAAACCATCTCCATCCTGAGGCATTCCCACACCAGGCAGAGACTCTGCTTGTAGTTGTTTAAATCTGTGTGTGCATGTGCATATCGCCAGAGGGCAGGAAGACGATTCTTTTACTTTCCACCCAAACCTGCGTTGCTGCGACAGAACAAGTCAGTGAACGAAATGAAACCTGGAGCTGCAGGTTTTACTCATTCAGTGCAGCAAAGGGAAAAATAATGCAGAAAACCGATGAAGAACAACTCACCCCAAACCTGCTGTATTCTTGTTTTCTCCCTCCATGTTTCAACTACGCTACACAGACAGATCCGTTGCCGTAGCAACTGACTGACAACAGCTCCACTCATCTACCAAGAAGCATCAAGATGAGGACATTCAGTTTGTTACAGTGTAATCCTTTCAGGCTTGATGTCTGAACACATCGGAGTTCATTTAAATACCTGCTTCACTGACGATCTGTCAGAGCTGGTGAGTTTTTTAACTGAACCAAATTCCACATCACATCTACATGTTCAGGTTATCAAAGTCAAGCTAGCATAGCTGCCCTACATCCCCACCCCTCACTAGTTTTTCTTTAAACTTTTTCCTGACATGTGAGATCTAATAACCTTTGGCCTTATCCAGTAGTCGTAGTGTTGACAATCAGTAGCAAAGCACTGCCTCCCTTTTAATTTTAGGATTTAGCGCCTTGACAAGTTGAAAGCTAAAACTTGTCATCCTCAGTGAGCGTTTTTTGCGCTGCAGCTAGCAGATAAAGGTGGGATCTTGCACATGTTGCAGCAGGTCTGCAGACTCTCCAGTGTCTCCTAGACCTTCCCTGCAGAGGAAGCATGAGCCTACCTACTGGATGTAATTTCCTAAACCACCTCCGCTGATTTCTGCGAAGAAGCAGTGACTCCTCTGGATGACGTCATTTTTTACTCTATTTCTAGCATAAGTTTTGCCGCCACACAGTTGAAGCTCCTTCCACTTAAACCTCATAACACAATGAAAGGGGCAGGCCTGCAGAGGCCAACACGCGCTGGGAACAGGCTTTGCAGCCCAGACAAAGACCAGAAAGCCCTGAAAATCAACCCCTGTACCTCATGCCGCCACAAAATACCTCAGCAGAACCGGTTCTAAGCCCTCGGCGGGACTGCAAAAACATACATGGAGCTGGCAGCGAAACGCAGTTAAACATTCGGTCCAGTTTTGTCCTGGCTGGTGTTCAACAGCCAGGACAAAATTAGTCAGATTCTCTTTTCCAAGCCTGCAGTTCGCTTTGCAAAGCAGGATGAGAAGTTTGATGCTCTGTCCTGCTTTAGCAAACTGGGACCACAGTGCAGCTCAGCTGATGCTTCACAAAACGTTAATCCTATGTATAAAAAATACAAAATAAAAACTTCAATCAAATTTTATCTGTGCAATCTGTGCTTTTTGAACACAGATGGGGTTCATGAAAAGTTCCCTTCATTTTTATTTGATCTTTTTTAGTTTTGACACTAAGGTCAAACCTCTTCTGGTTCAGTTTTCAGAGGGACAGATTTATCAACAACCGTCTCACAAGACTCTCAAGACAGGAGTGCAAATCCAGAGCGCCGTGTTCTGTACAAGTTTTCCATTTTTAAAAAATGTCGTCATGAATCAAAATCTTCAAATTGAGTTGATTTTTAAAAAACTAACTATCGCCGCTCTTGGAATTGCTTGAGCTGAATCAGCAGATTTGTGGTTTGTTTACAACAGATTACCCATAATCCCACTGTGATGTTTAGAAAGCATAATTGGTGACAAATCCTCCTGGATTCATTCATGATTCAGTCGGCAGCTTCATAAAACCACTGAAACCTAAAATAAGATGCCAGTTTTTGTTTTGCTTTGTTGTGAACTGAAAGACAACCTGACCCCTGAATTAGGAAATATTTAGTTTTTCATTCCCATGTGTTTGTTTCTTTGTTTTTCACTCTCAGCCCTGTTTTTGAGGTGCAGCAGAGGAAAGAGAGGAGAGCTGAGTGGTTAATGCAGGAAGGATTTTTCATCAGCTGCCTGAGTTGTGAGCTGCTCGCTGACACCGTAAATAGCTGATAATGGTTCATCTGGAGGAAAGCTGTTGTTCAAACTGCCTGTTTCCTGCCCTGACCTCATGAGGAGGGCTGTTTGTTGATCTGCACTAGCAAACGCCAACAGACACCAACAAACAGCCCTGCTCATGCGGAGGCCCGGTCACCAGGGTTTGTTTTCTTATTTACTCTGCGGTTGTCTACCACTAAAGAACAGCAAGGGAAATCTGAGACTCTATAACTTAGACGTCCGAAAACAGAACTCTAGGGAACTTTTTCTATGCTGTCCTTTCTTTTCAGGTTCATTAAAATGCAGGACACACATCCTCATTGCTTAAGTCTGTCTACAGCAGAAACTGACCAAGTTGGAGAGCAGGTCTAAAGTGGGGAAGCAGTTCTTACTGACCGACAGATTTCCACGATTAAAGGACTAATGACCCAGCAAGATCTGGAGAAACTCATGCATGTGTTTACCTTTAGACACATTTATTACTGCAACTGTGTCATCTGCATAAAAACATCAACCCTCCAGCTGCTGCTGCTCCTGCTGCTGCTGCTGGCATTCGGACTAAAACTGGGAACTGGCTCCGTACAGCTCAGAGGATGGACTTTAGTTAGTTTATAAATCACTGAAAGTTGCTGCTCTACATATCCAGAACCAGAACCAAACATTAAGAAGCAGCATTCAGCTTCTATGCACCACAAATCTGGAACAAACCTTTTCCTTAACCAGGGATAAAAACTTACCTGTTTCGTTCTGCTTTTGGTGAGCAGTAAGTCGAACACTGATACTTGTCTGAGGATTTAAATGAAGACTTTTCTTTTTACTAAATGTAATGTTTATTGGTTGTTTTGTAATTGGTGACTGGATGCTGTAAAGGATTTTACTACACAAATAAACTTGACTGGTTTTGTATCACAGGTCACTAAAAACTAGTGAGGACTTTTCGAAATCAGTTAATCAGTTACGCATAAACTTTATGAATGTCAAAGTTTTCATACAACCAAAGGAAACACAAAGTGTTTTGCACAAAGTTGAAGACTTAAAGACAAACATTAAAAATGATTTCTGTAACATTTCTGCACCTGCATCTTGTTGGTTAGAAAACCTGTCTCAGATTTGAAGTTAAGTTGAGGATTTATTTCCAGACTTACAGTTCAGAATAGTTCAGCGTTTTGCTCGTCTCCGTTTGTTTGTTTTGGATCTTCTGACTTTTCTGTTTGTCTCCTGTTTATTTGACTCAAGTTGTTACGATTCTCTACGAGTGCATCTGATTCATTCACAACAGAGTAATTCTGTTCACAAAGCTTTTGCTAACAACGAAGATCAGTCATGTTTGCTACTTGCTGCTTTGCACTGAAACTTTCCACGGAAACACAAAAAACAAACTTTTTTTTTCCTGTGTTTTGGCTCAAACATCATGTTGTGGTTCCAGCAGACCCAGACCTCCAGTGATGCTTTAAAAACATCCCATTGTCAAAACTTTGTCCAGTTGATGATGTGCTCATGAAGTGCAGAGCGCTTCATCATTGTCTGCATCTTTATTCTGTTGACATGTAAAATTATCACGTTTCGTGGGGCATCAACGGGTTTGGACCTGAACACACACTCCTCTCTCTGCCCTCTGGCTTCTGCTATAATCACAGCTAAAGCATCAAGGAAACATGTTTTTTATGGTCTGACAAAATAGCATAATGTATATCCCTGTTGCATTCACCGCTCACAAGCTTTTAACCTCTGGGCACTAAAGTGCGTGGAAATATTTATATTCTCCTCAGCACAGGGGCTGTAACTTACTGCAGGAAAGCTAATTTCACATTCTGGAAGTTCGTTCTCAGCCAAGCCTGACGTCCCACTGCCTCACCTCCACGGCTCTCAGCCCTCCTCTGGCTGCGTCTGCAGGAGCAACAGCGCCTGGATTTGGTCAGACATGCAGAGTGTGTGTCCTTTTCCCAGGGATGTAAAGAATGTCCTTCCTGTTGTTTGCATGAAAAATGAGGGGGATTTTCATACTGTAATTGTAAAGTTTGCAATGTGTAAAGACTTTTCCACTTCACAAGTTCTAAATTATTCCACAAAAATAGAAATAAAGCACAATCAAAGTTCTACAATATTCACACTCTCTGAACGTCTTCACAGTCTTTCACAGGAATAACAATATATAATTCATGATTTATTCATTCAAAAGCTGCTCAGTGGTGCAGTTGGTAGAGCTGCTGCCTTGCAGCAAGAAGGTTCTGGGTTCAATTCCCGGGTCTTTCTGCATGGAGTTTGCATGTTCTCCCTGTGCATGCGTGGGTTCTCTCCGGGTACTCCGGCTTCCTCTCACAATTGTCCAACTGCATCCAACTTTGTATTAAATCTGACCACCAAAGGCAGGGATGGTGTTTGAAAGTGATGTGCAGTTAGTTTTGCATGTTGGCCAAAAACGTAAATTTTCCTCAAATTTGATGGATGGGATTTTCTTCTTGCCACACAGCTAAAAGTCCATATAACTCCCAATAGCTGTCCTAATAATTACCCTAATGTTTCCGTTTCAGATGACTAATTTAAAAAATGATTCATGCAATTTTAAAAACCTCACTTTGCTTTAATCCTCTCTGCAATTTAACGCCTTTTGCTCTCTTACAAACATCAAAAGCTTTCGAAGAACATCTAAGATTTACACTGAGATTAAACTCTCCACTTTCTGCCAGTCAGATTAGGAGAAATGGTTTATGGGATTTGTTTTATTTGTTGTTAGGGATTTCAGGGCTGTATTATATGCAATAGCATTAAAAGTTTATGATTAGGATTCCCCATGAGGCTGAGAACCTGATTTTATTCAGTCTGTGTGAAAACGGACATCAAGTGCCCTGATATTTACTCAGCACATCCGATTGTCACATGAAAGATGCGCCAACATAAAAAGCCTAAAATTGTAATTCTGATTTTTGTGGCTTTTCCTGCAGGGAAAAAGGTCAATCTTTACAAACTCCCTGGCTGCAGAGTGGCATTTGCTCAGCGCCGACACTCGATCCTCATAATGTCCATGATGAGGTCACATCCTGGAGATGTGGGTCTTACAGAGGAGGAGGGAGCTGCAAACTGTTTCACCACGTTTGGTTACAACAGAAAAAACTCTGAGAAATGTTTTTTATTGTTGATTTTTGTGAAGTGACCACGATGAGGTTGTCACAAACAACGCTGGGAAATGTTTTCCACCATTAAGTCATTTCTACAGAAAATCTTTAATCCATAACTCTTTGCATTATAGAAACCAAAACTGTAAAATCAAAACCATGTGATTAATGTAGTTTTTTACACCACATGTCATGTGATCACGTCTGGAATGGAGCAGAAATACCACAACGTGCCGCTGATCGGCTCTAATACACTCAGAAAGTTTTGCTGTTTGAGTTACTAAAGTTTCCAGTCAGCCAACACAGAGAGCAACAAGCAGCTTCTACCAAACCTGAAGTTTGGTGCCAGGACTCTTCTAACAGCGTTAGTAACGCTGTCTAAGGATCAACCAATAATCTTCTTCATCCGCTGAAGTTCAGCCTGCTGCTAAAGCCCAACATTATTCACACCTTTCCTGCTTTAGGGCTGGATTTCCATTATGAACGTCAATAATGTCATGAAACACACAAATTTGCAATTGCAGTGTTTCCATTAAATAATAGTAAGTTTGTTCTTCTTCCTCTTCCTCCTACCACTTCCTGTCATCTTCATCATATTTTCCACCAGTAGTAAAATCTGTTTTTTGAACACATGTGATGCAAAGAATTTTCCATTGTAATTTTGCGAGATAAACTAATTTTGAGCCGAGAATCCACTTTATTTTTAAAAAAATCTAGTTTTTTTCAAATTGTCATTTTTCCAACAAATTTATTTTTGCATTTCCAATTTGAGCATGTATTTATTATTTTGAATGCATGTACACTGAAGAGTAAGTTAGAGTTTCCAGTTAATAACTATCTTTTTTCTGGCCTGAGGATCGAAACTGAAGCATCTGTAAATATCTCACACAACCACATGCAGCAGAAAAGGCCCAGCTCAGACATGAACCCAGGAAACAACAGTTCTATAAAACTTCAGCGTGCAGCATATTGTACATGTCTTCATCAGGGATTGTAATCTCCACTGAACTTCAGAGAAAATCCAGACCAGCAGCTTTATAGAGTTCGTTATGGAAACCAGGGCCACAGACATTTACCTGCAATGATTTCTGCTTCCTGCTGGTGATTTTGGCTCGTATGCAGGTTTTCCCTCAGCATGAATAACATAGTACCATACTGTATGTTTATGTACCACTTCTGATTGACATACAACCTGAGCTCTGTGCCTCCATAAACAGCTGGCTGCTGTTGGAAAAACACTAACAGAGCTGTGAGAGTGAAGCCAAAGTGGGAGCTGGAGGCCGTAAAAGGAGGAATAATGAAATAAAACAAGCTGGGAAGCAGAGAGGAGGAGCCGGCTGCTGAGTCATGAGCTGTTTACCCACCACTGGCGAACCCTTTATAATTACACAGCGTCTTTAGAGTCATTGTAAACATGGAAAAATTTAAAATGCAAATTACAAGTGAGCATACAGCATTATTATGTTTGTATAATGAACTGCAGTTTGTTTTCATTTGTTCTACATGCAGTAGGTTTGGTGCAGGAACTGTTTCCTGTCTTTCCCTGCAGTTTTTGTGCCTGGAACTGAAATACAAGCATCCAAAAATCCCCAACAGGTCAAATAATTATCAGCCTAATCAGTAGGTCATGCTGTCAGTTTCACTTTCAACTGCTTGACATCCCGAGGTGAGTGAATCTTCATCAGCACAGACAGAATGTTTGCATGGTGTAGCATGAAAATGAAGACTTTATTGTCATTATGCGACATACATGTGTTTGACACACATTGCACCTTGCTGAACTTGAGTAAAGACAAATGTTTGTCTAACTGTTCGGCGAAGTTTCCAGAAGAATTGGTCTGAACTTCTTAGAACCACTCAGTCTATGAAAATATTTAAGTGGTTTGTAAATCATAGATTTCTGTCACTTCATCGGTTTGGGTGATTTTGATCCAAAGCCAAAGAAAAAAGCTGGACTCTTAAATCTTAACATTTAAATTTATAATGTAAGGAACAAGCCAGACCTGCTGTTCCAGAGTTTTCTGCATGATGAGCCACAATTAAGGACTAAATGACTTGAATGTGATCCCAAGGTCATTATTCTAAAATTCTTGGCTGTCATTTTATTTTGAAGCATTTTTGAAGATCTGATTGCTGAAATGCAAATTTTCTGTTTTTAATGTGTTTAAGAAACAGTTTTGTTGGGCAGTAAAAGTTTTAGTGAAAAACAAGAAAACTATAAGACACTATTCAGTTTGGCTGCCAATTTAAAATGTAGACATTCACTGAGTCAGAAGCTTACATCAGCTTCTTGTTTTAGTTTTTGAGTTTCTCCCAGAGATATTTAGTAAATGCTCAGGAACATGTAGTTGAAATCCTGGACATCCACCACCTGCAGAGACCATGGAGGATCAGTTTCAAACCTCTTTAGATTTTATTGCTCCTTCTCACCAAAAGTCAAACATTTTTTCCTTTGAGAGGTAATGCTTCTTTAACAAGAAGGTTTTCCAAAAATGTCTTTTTGCCCTAGAAAAACAAACAGCTGAAAAAGTAAAAGCTGCTGCTTTTCCCTGAGGAGCATTTTCAGATTAAAAGTACCTTTTTAAATAATAACTTAAAGCTACTATAAAACATACTTTTAATTAGGCCCACCTTGTTTCTGTGTTTTTTTACTGGTCTGATGTAAAATTAAAATCTTAAAAGTTGTTTTAATCACCTGCAAGTAGAAAATAATCAAATGAACAGAAATAAAGGCTTGAAAATGTCAGCCAGTGTAACTTTTGCTCTGTGTAAAATATGCAAACCGCTGGAATTTCTTACGAATCCAAAAATCTTCCAATTTATACGAGAGATTAATGAGACCATAAAACTGTTTCTCTAAGATGCAACTATTGATTTCTGTTTGTATTTTGTCAGATTGTGCAGTTGCATTTATTTTAGTTTTGGACATAAAGTCCAATGAAGATTGTTTTACTGATGTAGTTCTTGGGAATATAACTCATGTTTTTTTTATTATTATTGTTACAATAAGCATTCCTTTAAATAAAACTGAATGTTCCTGTTTGAAAAGCAAATAAGTCTAAATCTTACAAAGCATCAGAAATCCAAGCATTTCTTCAAATGTTTGCAGCAAACATTTGTTGCCTTTTGCAGCAAAACTCTCCATGCAAAAGAGCCAAGTGTTAGCAGCATTTAATGCTAATTAAATGCTGTGTCAAATAATGCTCTGATTGATAGAATAGGCCTGATTGTGAACAGTGTGAGTCTGATTGCATGACTAAACTGTTATAGGATCCCCCACCAGCAATTTCAGCTAGTCTAGCCACACAGTTTCAATCCCCATGCTTTTTAAAATCCACAATTACCCTCTGAATGGCCTGAAATGGTGATCTATTTCATTTCAGGACTAATATAAAACTCAATTGCTCTTGATTTCCAGCAGCTCCCATTTATACTGAAGGTCATGGATGATGATATTGGGGAAAAAGTTCTAAAAAGGCAGACAAGAGCAATCTATTTATTTAAGTATGTCCCCATGTCATAAGTCAAGTGAATTACTGAGGCTTACAATGGAAATCAGCCACCGGCTGAAGTTCTTCTACCTTTAAAACTGGTTCAGGTTTTTGCATTATCCAGTTTATAGTAAATGTCCAGAAAAACCTAACTGGAACAAAATGACTGAACAAATAAATATTAGTAATGCATACAGATTTTTGTGTTTAACTTCCACTGATGTTCAACGAAATGATGAGTTTTATTTGCATTAACACGTGATTGGTTTGCATTTGGATACATTTAAAAACTTCAATTCTCTGATCAATACTAACACTTCCAGGTAACCAGAGTGAAAAGACGAGGAGAAACAAATACCAGCCGGGTGGAAACAACTTCCACCAAATTTTCTCTGTTCTGAATTTTTGCTTAAAATGCTAAATTTGCTCCATCTAACATATTTTCAATGTTTATTCAGAACCAGTTTATTTTGTGTAGCTGCATAAATCAACAGCAATAAGATTTGACGTGCTAATCTTATGTATCATCTTTTCACATGTTTAGTTTGTGTGAAGTTACCTTAACATGTTAGATTCAACACTTTGCATCTGACAGGATTAAAAAGCAAAATGTTATCATGCAAATAAACAAGAAGCCCAGATAAAAGGCCCCTTTGGTTTCTATCACTGCCTGGACTGTGGGGGTTTTCTCTCTTATCAGTCTGGTGGTGAGTGAGTCGGTGATTTGGTGGAGCGCTAAGCTAACATTACTGCTTACACTGGCAGTTACACAGCAGCCAACAGCAGCACAGAAGGTGCCACCAGCTGCCTGGGTGACTCCAGTAGCTGTAAACTGCTGAGTGTTTGCAGAGTCACAGCTGAACTCATGTAGGACCAAGACATATTTTTAAAGAGTAACCTTCAAATAAATGACTCAAGTAGGAGTGAAATGGCAGCTCAGGTGCAGAGAAACTGGTCACAACATATAATTTAATATTTTGAAAGAGACAGAAAAAATATTAGCAAATTATGGTATTTTAAAGACTAAAATAATAATAAAATATTCATGCAAATAAGCAACATTGTTATAAAGTAACACATTTAAGAAACACTTTGATAAATTAACTTTTCTCAACCTTCGAGCTAAGTGCATCCTGAGGTTCATGAAGACACATTATTGTATGTTTGTGCATTTTCAAATCACAAACAACGTTTACATACAGAAATACCAGGAAAACGACTTTGCCATCATTTTGGCGCCCCCTACAGCACAAACACTTTTTACACCTCTGCTTCCAGCAACAATATTTGGCATCTATAGCAAATTAACTTGACCTTCAAATGACCCAGCAGGCAGAAAACAGCATCAAGCATCAAATGAAATGTATATATTTAATATTCATTCAACTAAGTTACTAGAATATTCCGATATTTTACTGAAGTAACAGTAGCGATGCTTCAAAAATGCTTCCTGGAGAAAAGTTTTAAACATGAAGTTATCTGACCACAGGGACCAGAAGTAAATATGAAGAGGGCATTTGTCCTGCACGGTGGTGGCAGCATCATGATGTGTCAGTGTCAGCTGTCACCATTTTATACAGTAAGAGTTTCTGCAGCAGAGTGTTTCAACGAGCATCTCAAAAAAAAGATGTTAGATTTATTAAACACTGACAGAAATAAATGGAGGCAGAAAAAGAAAATCCAAGGCCTGGGAAGAGGAGGAGCCATCAAAAAAACAAGAACCTGGAACGCTGCGCTCCAGGTCCAGGTCCAGGTCCGGATCCGGATCCAGATCAGGATAGATGTGAATTATTCCAACTGCATCTGGTAAAGATTTAAAATCCACAGAGAAAAAACGCTGCAGCCTGAAGGAGCAACAGATCCCTGTGGAAAATGACTGGAGGTCTTTCTTTAAAAAGTTGAGATAATTCATTAATAGCATGAAAAAACAAATAACTAATTATGCAGAAATTATAATAATATTGATGATAATAAACTGCATGACAGAGACAAAATAATATGTAATGTAGCTGCACTTGTTTGTAGAGAAAAACTAAAAACTCAACTCAATCAAGGTCACAGCAGAATCACTGCTGTTTCTTTTTTATGTCTTTATTTTCAATCATAATTAGATAATTAACCCAAAGTAATTTAGTTCATCATGGGTTGAATAATTAAAGCCTGAATAATTAGGTCTCCTGTGAAATAGTCCAAACAAATTAAAGCAGTCCAGGGTTTAATCCTCCATGTATTTTAATCATATCACATAAAGCTGCTGTTAAAATCTTACAAACATTTGTCCCTCTGTCCCACTGAAGGGATCTTCTGACAAAGTATATTATTTATCTATGTGTACATTTTTCTCAAGCCTGATTTTGTACCAGAGATTGGATGAAAATAAAGTTTTATTTTTTTAAACTAGCAGTATAGTTTAAAAAAATTTAAACTATACTGTTTAATTTTAGCTAAATTAAACTATGGGACATTGGGTAAAAGGCCAGAGTTATAAATATAAATATATATATAAATATTCAGCTCTGGAAAAGATTAAGAGACCGCTTAAAATGATCAGTTTCTCTGATTTTACTTTTTAAAGGTTTATGTTTGAGTAAAATTAACTTTGTTCTTTTATTCTATGAACTTCTGGCAACATGTCTCCCAAATTCCAAGCAAAAAATGTGTTTTTATTTGCTGAAAATGAGAAACGGTGAACATAATGAAAACGATGCAGAGCTTTGAGATCTTAAATACTGCAAAGAAAACGAGTGCATATTCATTTAGAAACAACAATACTGATGTTTTAACTCATTAAAAACCTCAGTATTTGGAGGTTTAATGGGGTTCAGACATGGATGTTCAAATTTGCCAGAATTGCTCACTTTCATTTCAATTTTAAATAGCAAGAATTCCACATCAGTTCGTTTGTCTTGAATAAAGAAAAAATAAACTGAATATTCATTTGTTTTTTAAGTGCTTCTTCCCACTCACCAAATAAACTGATGAAGCACAGAGAGGGTTCTGGTTTCAGACCAGCAACACGTCTGGACCGGATCCATCTGCCAGGCAAAAGTCTGCTGCTCCTCACTGCTCATAGAAGCAGCTCCTGTGAATATTTTCAAACTATATCTATCAGTAAACTCTTTAAGCAGAGCTAATATTTAGCACACAATGCAGCCAAGAAGGATAAATCAGTTCCACAGGCCTGGATGATCAGCAGCTGCCTCAAATGGGAATAATCATGTTGGATGTTTTCGCTCCACAAAGAAGAATTTACAAAATTCCTGCTTTTAAAGAAGCGATTAAGCCTTCTGATAATTTATTGATAAGAGCTTTTAATTAGCAGGTCTGGCTGCTACTTTCCTTCAGAAATCTAATGGAGACATTAATGGTGGATTTCGTGTTTCCTATGACTATAAAATATTTAATATTCCCGCCTCGCCTTTCTGTTCCCTGATTTCAGCAGTTCCAGGATCAGGGAATGATTCATCCTTTGCAGAGACACTTTCAATTATCAGTCAACCAGCATCAAGATCCAAAACAACTCAAGCCGTCCGTCCTCACTTTGCTTTAACTCAACAAGCTCCAGGTCAGTTCTCATTTAATGGCTGACACCTTTTCAGCAAACCTCCTGCTGGAAACACCTGCCAGCCGCATCCGGAGGGCCAGGCAGCTCTCTGCTCGCGTTAGATAGCAAAGGGACGGAGAGATGTGTGAGAGGATTTGTTTTTGGCTCCCATCTAGCACCTCTGCTAATCTCAAGGCTCTAATGTTAGCAGCTGCTGCAGGCGGAGCGGAGCCAAGAGCCAAATGCTATCGCTAGGTGAGGATTAAACAGAATAAAGGCTCAGCACAAGTGTTGCACTTGGGTGTTGTCTAACTTATAGCCTGTCAGAAATATTTGGTGGGTAAAATATAAATGAGACGTTTATTTCCATGGCCATGGTGACTTGTTATTGAACTTCATCGTCATGCAGCTGCCACCTGCTTTTAGACTCCAGTTACTCTGAGTCTGAAACATGAGGAGCTATTTTTGCGTCAGAAGGTGGGAGGATGACACATGAGCTGAAGTACATCAGAACAATAAAGGCATTTAAATGCATCATGCACACATAGGAGTCTGTTTTTCTGTCTTTTATTGTTTCTATTTTCCATCACAAAAATGTCAGCACCGTCTTTACAATTGCTTACAGGAAGGAGAGCATCAGCCGCTTTGTGTTTCCAAGGAAACCTCGTTTCCATCTTAAGGTTTTAGTTGTTTTCTTTTTCATATTCAAAGGTCAATGAGTTGTTTTATGGAAGACGATGTTGCTTCACGTCGCAGCTTTAGTGTAAGAAACATTAAACACAACACATTCTGTCACAAAACAGATAAAATGTGCAAATAATACATGGATAAATGTATTTTTATTTTCTGTGATCTACTTAAGAGTCTTTTGTTAGTCAGACAGAACATAATGTAGACTCTACAGACTCTTCAAAAACAAACTCTGAACTCTGAACAGAAGAGAAACATTCTGAACAAATTCATTGGCAACAATGAACAGATTCCCAGAACAAGTTCTCTGTTCTGAACAGACTGCATCAGTCTTTGAAAGTTTTCTTTACCTTTCTTTGGGCTTATTTTCTTGTACCCCTGTCAGAGAAACTCTAAGGCAGAAAATGTTTCACAGGTCAAGGAATTAACCGGTATTATATCCACATAACAGAAACTGAAACACTCAGATTGTACTTCTTTCCTGAGACACCTTCCTCCTTGCAGCCTGTCACAATTAATTATAAGCCCGTTTTTTTTCTCAAAGTGCTCTTATATCTCAGAGCAGAAAAGTGGAAACATGCCAGAGAAAGCAAGAAAACACTAACAGCTTATGGAGACACGACAGACAAGCTTTTCCTGGAGGTGATGTCACAGCCTATATTTGTCGACTCGGTTTGAATTGACCTGACTTGGCAACTCCTATACATTCCTGCTGCCCTTGACATTTCTTATACACGCCAAAATGTAGCGTGAAAGCAAAGGAAATACGAGGAGGTTGCAAGACTCGCTGCTGCTTTGTGGTGTCAGTTCAGTAAATATGTTCAGGAATGCTTTATAGGGGAACTATTATGCAAATTTCAGGTTTTTGTACTTTCATTTGGGTTTCTACTGATTCTAAAAACAGTCCAAGCACTTTATAAAAAAATACAACCAATCGTTTTTTGTCATAACTTACAGTTGTTTGGTGTTTCAAACCCTCTGTAATGTAGCATCACAAATCAGCAGCCGCTGGCCCTCACCTAGCAAGACAAGCTTGTTACCTAGCAACCCAAGCAAAATGCTTGGTCAGCTAGTTTTATCACTGCCTTTGCCGTACAATGGCTGCTGGAAAAGGCAAGTGTTTTGATGTTGACTCATCGCCCAGAAACTACTTGAGGCATTCTTGTTGATTGTGCAGGAAGCTGCACTTCTGCTTTTCAAAGATGTACAGTTGTGTACTTGCACATTTGTTAGCAGCCATTTTGGCCATCTGCAGCTTACTTGAATTTAAAGTGACAAGACGCCCAAAAACCATGTCATTCTGGAAGAAGCTCAAAATAGGAAGAATTGATTAAACTGAAATGTCATTATTAAGATGCTCACACTCAGACCTAATGGCAACTTGTTTGTGTTTTTTGTGTGGGAGGAAACTGCACAGCGACATGTTTGCTGATTCTCTTCATCATTTTCACCAGGATTCACTCAAAACCAGAGTCATAAAAACAAACTGTACAAAAACTTTATTTATTTTCAGTCTTGTAAAGACAGAACAGTTGTATATGATGAAAAACAAAAAGCCTCTGACATGCTTTATGTCAGCATATTTTGGGTACATTTTTAAGGTTTTATTAAATTTACGCCCCTAATGCCATTAAGAGGATCGTTTTATAGACAGAAGAAATGACCTGTGTGGAGTTTTGCCCAGGTGGGATCCATGCTGGTCATCTCCAGATGAAATTACTTTCTGCACATTAATTTTATTACTGCAAAGTAAAACACATTACAGTTTTATCCATTCTGACTAAATTGGCTTTTGGCACTATCAGTTTTATATCTGCTGAGTAGGCGGGACGATGCAACACGTGCAGCTTAAAACGAAGTAAAAAAGAAACACAAACCCGCTGACAATACTGGGGAACGAAAATGTTGTTTCAACAGAACCGCCACTTAACAGCAGGTCAGTGTGAGGTAGTGAAGTCAGGTATTGGGTTCAGAACGATGCCCGGCGGCTGCCGGCGTTAGCCAGCGCTAACGCGTTTCCCCCGACATATTAGTTCCAAAAACAGAGCAGTGAAGGCGGCGTCTGCACACACACGTCATCGTGTTTGTTCATGTGTGGATGGTTTGTCATAATGTGGGACTCTTTGCTGCCATGTGTGCTGCATACCAGCCAAGGCAGAGGATTTGAAACATCTGTGGGGGTACGGCACCCCTGGAGGGCGCTGGGTGGGGCACACATGCATTCCTCCACAAAGACCATATTCATTTTCACATGTGATGCCAACACATTTCCACCACAGCAAGAATCAAAAAGTACAATGATTAAAATCACTGTTGGGAGCCGAAATGTGTCTCTGTGTTTTTATTCCAATGTTAAACAATGAAGGTCAAAAGGAGAAAAAGTCCAGTTTCTCTGCAGCGTCTGAAGGACAACATGGCTACGATGAGAGTTTCATTAGGTTCCTCATTGTTGGCAAGGCTTTGAGAGTAACAGTATTTTTCTGCCATTAGTGGAAACATTTCAGATTGTGACAAAGGACAGAGCATGGCATAAAGCTGCAGCTCAGTTCATTTACTTCAATGATTTAATTCAAACACTATTGATTGCACACAGGGATGGATTTCCATTCAGCTCCATGGTTAAGTTTTGCAGATGATGAAAGCTCAGAGTAATACATCAGGTCAACGAAAGGAACATGTTTAGTATAGAAATGTTCAGATGTAGCCTTTTTATTAGGAAGAATGCTGTCCAGCAGCCAGTCATTGACTTTCCCCTTACCTTCCAGAAAGGTGCAGAGTCATCAAAACTAACAGAAATAAAACCTCAAAATGTGTCGCTATAAATCTTTGGTCTGATTTACCTTCAAAAACCAATTCAGGTAATTCTGTCAGACCCAAAACAAAAGTTTGGTCCAGTTTGAACTTCAGGCAGAGGGACAAAAGGTGCATAGTTTTTATTATAACTCTTTGATACCTTGGAAACTGGGCAGTGAAATAAGCTGCAGTCTTGGTAAGATTTGAATGTACTGATAAGCAGCTGCAGAGAGATGCACAGAAACATCATAAAGTTTCTCCGTTCTGTGGGAGAGAAGCCGGCCATGCTGGGCGGACGTGTTTGCTAATGTTGCCATTATTCCCAAACAGTGCAGGAAAACTTACTGCAGGACAAAAGCCCCTTTCTGAGCTGCAGCTTGTCAACTAGAAACAATGCAGCCATGACTTTGGGGAAACATTGCTCATGTTTACCTTACCCGCCATGCCAACTTCCTGCTTTTCTACCTACAGTCATGTTTGTCAAGTATTGTCCCAACACAATGTTGCCGTCCACCAGAGCCATCAGCCCGAACTCACGTCTAATGTCAGATGCATGAAGGATGTCTGACTTTGAGCTAAACAAAAGAGAAACCAGGTTGGCTAAAACAATATTCTGAAATATTCCTCCCCCTTCTGCACCTGGTTTGAATAGAAACTCACAAGTAGATGTCATTTGTTCTGCACAACAATGCTGCAGGTCTTTGTTCTGGTTCACACTCTCTAAAGTCAAATGTCCCTGCGGAGTTGTAAAAGTCAAGAGGATAACGGTTGAGGCTAGGTCAGGACAATGCAGAGCAACGTGTCAGAGAGTCGCTGACAATATTGTTGCCATCTGCCTGACACTAATGCATCTCCAGAGGAACGTAAGCGTCTCCTCGTACTGCGAACTTCAAAGCCCGTTAAAAAAATCCCTCAAATGCCTCAGAGATTCTGTGACACATAAAGTTGCAACTTCAAAGTCACATTTGCTTCTAAATGTGATGCTCAGTCGAAGCACCAGAAGAAAACAACTCTTAGATGTAAAAGCTTTTCACGCATCAACTGGCTGAACAAAACTGTCACATTAGCAGCTGTTATCTGCTGAATTTGTTATCCTGCACTTAAAAAAAGCTCACAGCTCACAAAGTGTTTGAGTTCGATCATTATTCATCTGTAATGAAGACATATTTCATGCTGGACCACATCCTGCACATTAACTTTGCCTTTCAGTTAAAATTTACAGCATTTTCTGGAGTAGATCTATTATATTTATTGTTTTATTTGAAGATTTTTAGCAACTTTTGTGTTTGTATTTTTGCCTTTTTTTAATTTGCTAGTGATCAAGGCAGATGCTGCCTTGTTTTAAATGTATTATTTTTAGATTTGAATTGTTTTTACATCAGTTTGTTACCTATAATCAGGTCGGCAGAGAATGCAAAAGGTTTTACTCACATAAGAGTAAAAATGTATTGAGTAACTGATCAAATTATCAATCATTTAATATTTAAAAATGACATCATCAGAAATATCAAAATATAAATTAAGTGGAATGTTTTGCATTTTAAGAAACAAAATGGCAATAATTGATATAAGTACAGACACCAAGCAGGACTCTGTGCCAAAGTGCTAAAAACAGCCTGTGATTAGCAGAAGTTTAGCTGATTGGTGGTGATAGGCTGACGATAACCTGACAGACCTGGGGGTCTCCGTCTGATCAGCCTCAGTGACGAGTGATCCACCTCTCAAACTTAGCTGCTAATTTCTCATTTCAAATCATTTTCATAACAGCTGCAGTCTTTTTATGTTCGTCCTGTTGTCTCAGTATTGGTCCTGTTGTCTCAGTATTGGTCCTGTTGTCTCAGTATCTGTCCTGTTGTCTCAGTATTGGTCCTGTTGTCTCAGTATCGGTCCTGTTGTCTCAGTATTGGTCCTGTTGTCTCAGTATTGGTCCTGTTGTCTCAGTATTGGTCCTGTGATGCTGACCGGTCCAGTTTCTCCCCGCCTCAACACAGACAGTTGGTTTAGATTTCACTGATTCCTGCAGAACCAGTGAAAACATAATGGATGGAAAATGTTTACAAACTTCACTTTCACATTTTAAACAGGATTTTTTCTTCTGGAACATTTTACAAAGTTGGATGATGCAGACAGAAACATCTCTGGTTATTCCTGTTCATAAATCGCTTTATGTTTTTCAGGATAATCTCTTATTCACCATGTTTTGTATACTTCTATGGAAAATTATTTTGTTTTTCACATTTTGTAGAACAGCTAAAGGAAATATTATGTTTATACCAAAGGTAATAAAGTCCTTAATTAATCAAAATGCCTGAAAATGTGCAGAAAATTCAGATAAAAACTTTCAGGCACCAACTGATGTCCTTCAAGAGGCATTTTCTACCGGATTTGAACTTCTTTGAAAATTTCGCAGAATGAGTTTTTGGTTTCATTTTTCTTTAGATTATTATAAGGACAGAAAGTTCAAAACTGCAGGTCAAGCTGTCCAGTGGACATCAGGAGACTTTTAGAGTCGATGACAAAGCTAATGTCACACAAAACCACAATATGACTGCTTTACAGTTCTTATGGTTTGTTCTATATTTGTTTTTTATGCATGTTAATCTCCAAAGACCTCATGAAATGATCAGCAGGAGCAAATTCTACAAACTGCCTTAAAAAAGATGTGAAACATTTTGAACAGTGAACAACAGCATGACTCGAAAAAGACATCGGCTGAAACTATTTTCCTAAACGTTCCTGCTTTTAGGAAACAATGGAAGTATTCATTCATTCATTCATTCATTCATTCATTCATTCATTCATACGTCTTAGAGACGATGAACCAAGCAGTTGAGGATTTCAAAAAGAAAAAGAAAAATAAACTGAGGTATGATTAAAGTCCCTCTGGAGGCAGCGGCTTATTAATGTGTCGCTTCCAATAAAGCTCTTGATATTCAGATTCTGGTCGTCATGGAGATCTCAGTCACTCCTGAGATGGAGGCAAAGGTTAGAGTGGTGGTGCATGACTCCTGCAGCATGGAGACAGATTATAGCTGCACTCCTGCCACTCAGGCTGAGAGCTTTTTACTGAAAGGGAAGAGAGACTTCCTGAAGCAGTCGAACAACGGGAATCAATTTTTCACTGGTTGGAAATTTCCCCTTTTTTATTCTGCCTGTCATTTTTCAGAGGGATATCTGACAGCGTTTCTGAGGAAAATCTATCCACTCCTGTATGTCAGCAGGCTTTATTGTGATGAGGATGGAGTGGCCTGCTGCTTTTAAATCCATGTCTTCCTCACATTGCGTCTTTTCTGTCTAAATAATGGATTGTTGAACATTTCTTTTGCTAAAACAAAGAAATGGAGCACGTTGTTCAAGGAAAGCTTTCTCTACCCCCAATACTTCAGAGAAATTAAGATTTTAAGTAAGATTCATTCCAGGAGGCAGTCACAGTTCTTTGTTTCTTCCCCAAAATATTAAAATGGACTTGCACCGGAATTCATTTAAAAATAGCAATTTAGAGGTTTATATTGTTTTTATTTTTTCACTTGTTTTGTTTTGTTGTTATTGATTTAAAATTCAAGGTTGAGTTTTGTAAAATAAACAAATCCTACGTTGGTCTGACATATATGCTCCGTTTACACTGAACTTTTACTGCCAACTGATTTCAGTCAAAAATTAATAAACTGATATATAATTAATATAATTCTCCAATTTATCCAGTGTAAACATTCTCAGTTACTGTCCATTAGCCAAAGCTTTTTGACATCTTGACCTTTTCCTTTGAGTCGTGGCGCTAACCTCACTTTCTCTTCATGAATCTTTAAACCTGCAGCATAAAAGGTTTAGCCTCTATGGAAGCATCCATGTTTCTTACATGTTTGTGGACATGGATACCAGTGAGAGTAAATATTTATTTCATCCATTGTTATGAGTTTTTGTGAAATATTTAGCACTTCTTCAAATGGATAAAATATCCTCTTATTTCTCTAAGTTATATGTTAACATGCTTTGATTGATGCAGATTTGGGAAGCGTCCTTTAGTGTGAAGATGGAGAAATGGGGCAGTCCAGCTTTTTCAGATTTAGAGGAGCTGACTGGAAACCAGTCCAATGGACGCTGGACGTCATAGAAAGCGAGAGGACGACATCTGGAGTTTGAATCATTTCAAAGTGCTGTTAAGAGTTTACTTTTCTCTATTGACAGAGAAAAGCCCTGATAATCATCTAACAGGCCTGATAGATGATTATCGACACAGGAGATTCACATCAGCAGGTGGCAAATCTGCAACAGCTTCAAGATGCTGTTTTCATTTTCATTTCATTTCAAGTTTATTGTTAAAGTACGTCTCAAATTGCTATAAATCATAAAATCATCTCACAGATAAGAAACACAAAGCAAATTCTTTAAAATTTTACACATTGTTAAATTTAGGCCATTAAGAATCAGGATTTAGATTCCGGCAGAAAAACAGAAACAAAATCTGCTAACAGGTAGGAGTTATGATTTGTGAGTTTATAGTTGGACTGATGTGCAGCTGGGAGCTGGGAGCAGGAATCATACTGAAAAATGTTTAATGAAAAAATGACCAGGACAAACTTACAGGGAGCCAGAGCAGAACCAAAACATAAAGGGACTTCAGAGACGTAACAGGATGAAATGAGAGAAACCAGCAAGGAGGAACTGAGAATGAACTGAATAAATATTTAATGGGAGGTTGATGAACAAGGAGCAAAATGGCTGAAGAGAAACGGGTTGCAGGTGCGATGGGAGAGAGAGACATAAGAAATAAACTAGAATCACTGAGGAAGGACTGAATTAAAGAACAGAAAACAGATTGAATTAATCAAAGAAGGAAACTAAGAATGAAAAACCTTTAAACACCAAAACAACCAAAGATCCAGACAGAAGTTGTGCCAGAAAAGCAAAATCTTTCAGAAAAGATCAGCTTAAGTTTACTCTCCCTGCTGCTGAAACAGCTTTTATGTAAGGAACAACAATAAAGCCAAAAATGGAACATCACACAATTCAGAAACTGCATGATTCAGAGATTCAAGTCTTCATTGTCTTTTCATCGGATCAGAGAACCCGTCCTTTGTGGCCCAAAACAGAAATGACAACACTTTCTATTTTGAGCGTCTGAACAGAGATTGCCCGGGCTCGGTGTGTTCCCCAGGCTGGCAGGCGGTTTACTGGAAGCATATTATCAAAGCAACTTCAGAGGTGAAGTCACTTCCTCCCAGCGAAGCCAGATAACAGGACCCACACTGAGGCTCATGGGAATTAAATCCTCACCAGGAAGTGGCACAATGGCCGACCCATTAGCTCCCAGTCAGAGCCGCGTCGGCCTTTAAGAAGCGTCCGCTGCGTCCCCAGCCTCACCAGGTCAACGCTGAGAATCCCCCCCCACACGCCTGCTAATGGGCTGTTTGGCTAAGCTTTTGTTTTTTTGTCCATGTGTGAGTCTGGAGGACTGTTAGGGTCATCAGGGCTGATAAATGATTATTGTGTTTAGGAAGGAACTCTAATTACTCTGAGTAAATCATCTGGTGCTGCTGTGACAGACAGGAATGCTATCAGGCTAAAGATTGGTGCAATAGATGACTGACCTCCGGGGCCACATCTTCAAAAAAGAAAAGAGTTTTGTACACAAAAGGTCTAAAAAGAACTGCTGGGGGAAAACCCAAAACCTTTGCAGCACATTTTAGTGATTTTGTCTGACGGGTGGAGCCGACCCGCCAACAAAATGGATGCGATTTTTCATCTTCGTACAAATGAAAACATTGAATTAACCTTTTACTCTGGGTGGAAGAGCAAGAAAAATGAAACCTGGCAAATCATCTCTGCAGAAAACTAACAGCAAAATCAGAGTTGAATGTTTTGGTCCCCAAAGCAGAAACTTGTCTGTTTCAGCAGAGGAAGAAACCCAACACCTGCTCCATCAGCTGTCGCAGACAGATTACTGTCAAACACACATAACGGAAATTATTAAAGCATATTCAGCAGCATTTACTTAAAAATAATAGCAGAGATTATGTTGGGATGAAAGACTGAAGCGTCTCAGTTTTTATATTAAATGCTGTAAACCAGGAGGTGAAACCAAAAGAAGAATCTGAAAGCAGAAAAGATTCACTTCTTTCCTCCACCTGCTGCAGTATTTCTCCCACCAAGCTTCAGATTTGATTTTTTTTTCCTTTTCTCTCACTGCGAAAATAAATTCTGCCAAATGTTTTTATCTATTTTCTACTGCAATCATCTTAGTACCTGAAATAAGTCAAAACTGTCTTACAAGCTTTGTTTTAAGACAATAAATTCTCAGATCAAATAATGACAAGTTCCATTAACAGGTTTTGTTCTTATAATAAAACATTTTCCATTCTGCTGGTGAACAAAATCTCTGCAAGTAAATAAGAGACCACTGCAAAATGATCTGATTGGACTTTTTATAGGTTTATGTTTGAGTAAAATTAACTTTGCTCTTTTATTCTGTGAACTTCTGACAACATGTCTCCAAAAATGTAGTTTTTATTAGAATAAAATGGTCAAAATATCAAAAAAGATGCAGATCTTTCAGACCTCAAAGAAAAATAGTTCATATTCATTTAGAAACAACAAAACTGATGTTTTAACTCAGAGTTCAGAGGTCATGGTGGTTCAGTGCAGTGGCTCTTCATTTGCTCCAGAGCTGCAAATATAGAATAGTTATTTTCTTTACAGGTTCCTACCATAAATTAGACCCTTGGTTTTCACTCTCTGTGCTTTGGGTGAAATAAGCCAGGACACATGACAACATGATACATTGACCTCATTATGTTGCAGCTCATCTCAGAAAGGACTCCACATCCACAACTGGAGACAGGAACTCATGTAAATCCTGACTCAACAGGCCACAAATGAATCCAGCACTTGACCTAAGGCTGAGATCCTTGACCTTTCCGTGTAACATAATCCCGTGTTTGGCTTCATAAATGGACACGTTGTTGCCTCGCGCATCGGGGCCGTTAATAAAATCCCTTCCTCCCAGGTTTATCAGCGATCAGGCCGACGTTTCAGGTCAGCCGACAGGAACGTCGCTCATGAATATGTAAGCTCAGCCAGGCTTGTTAACTCTCCACACATGCAGCCTTTCCTGATGACCCTGTTGGGATAATCACACGGGCCAGAGGAAGGCCTGCGCCGTCAGGTAGATATCAGAGCGGCGCCGCTGGTCCACTCGCTCCTCTGCAGAGATTGGACACCCTGAAGGTTACTGTAATCATTTCTTCTCTCCTCCAACAAACAGCCTCAGCAGGGAGGCGACTGTTTACCTTCAGTTTGTTTTATTGAATATTTCATCACAGCATCCACCATCATTTTAAAGTGCAGCTTTAAAATTATAAGCTGCATGTTCAGCTTATAAGTTGCTTCGATGAAGAGTTAGTATTTATTATTCAGATATCTGTGGTTTTATATTTGTAGTGTTGAATAACTTCATGAAAATGTTGTAACTCGCTGCTGCTTTCATCTTCACTGCAGTGAAATTAGATTTTGGATGTTATAACCCGTTACAGTTTAAATAAATAATGCATGAATGAAAAATGTAGAGATGACTTCAGATTCTTCCAAATGATTTAAATTTTTTTACAAAAAGAATCATTTTGTTTCTCATGCAAAGGGAATAATTTCAAATTGATCTGAGTTTGAACCGAATGCAAGTGAGCCGTGAAGGATTCGGCTGAAATATAGTTCAGAACTGAAGTAAAAAGATTTTTATTTCTTTTTTAATTCATTCCCATGATTGTTAAAATAAGATGATGTATAAAATGTGGAAGAAGAAATTAAACCTTAAATGCAGGTTAAGATTCAGACATGTGAAACTGCAGGAAAAACCTTTCTGAGCAAAACTACATTTAAAAATGACATTAAGAAACATCGGAAACTTATTTCAAAATGCTGAGTAAAAATCTTTTCATTGTCAGGTTTTATGAAATGCAGAACAAATATGGATTTATTTGTTCCTAATTTTGTTTTTTATTCCATTGCACAAAAACATGACGGATTTTCTTCAGCTTATATTGTTTATTTTGTTTTCAATAATAAACCTCCATATGTTTAAATATATTAACATATTTGTTTACTTTCTTTGAATTTGCTCTTAAGCATGTTGGGCAAAAGTTTCTTGATCTTCATATTAAATATAACATATAAAAAACCCTCTGCTGTTTTTTTATAACTGCCTGAAATCAGTTTGTTAAGCAGTTTTTGTGAAACCAGTTTCCCGCCTGTGGTTTCTACGGTGAGGAAGATTAGTTCCCACTCGTCCTCATGCCTGTGTGACCTCTCTGCTTCTGGTCCACACACTGAGATGATCATCAATCATGGATGAAACTGTGTCTTTTTTCTGCCCCTACCAGGCACTTGACCTTTAGCCGACCTTTTCTCTGCGATTTCTTCCTACTGTAACGTCTTAATAAAAGATAAAGAGATCTTCCCCGGCCCCTCCGGAGAGCACATTTCATACATACCAACACTCTGGATCCAGGGATATAATATTCCTCCCAGGGAAGTCCAGATTGTGTTCTGAATTGGTTCTTCAAGCTGGCCTGGCAGATCTCAGCAGCACCTGAAAACATGTGTTCTCAGTTTACATGAAGGCCAACCTGCAGTGGTCTGCAGGCGGGAAACGAATCTACGATGAATTCATCTCATTAGCGTCGTGGTCACGACGTTTCCAGCTGATTGCACATTTCATACAATGATGTTTTTTTCTTGATATGAAGTAATTTGTGAAAGTTTTGCTTCCATTTGGACATTTGGATATATTCTCACGTCACTCGAATGCCCTGTGTTGGGATTTCATGCAACGAGCAACACAAAGCACATTGTTAAAGTTTTCTGCTCACTTCCTGCGAGCCGCAGCTCATGAGCAGGACCACCACTGACTGCAAACTGCATCAACCTGGCAGCAAGAAGAAAAGCATTTTTGAAAGGAAGCCAGAAAATCAGAGAAACAGAAAACGTGGAGAATCGGCTTCTACACACCGCAAATCTGGAAGAAACTCCCAGCCAAAACGCCGAGTTCCTTTAAACCAGGACTAAAACCCGACCCGCTTACCTCTGATTTTAAATCATTATAACTGGAACATTGGTGAACAAATATGATGTGAATATTCCAGATGTCATTAGATGAAATATAATTTGTCTTGCTAGTTTCATTAGGGGTCATTATGTGACGTTTTTATGATGTAAAGTATTTTGAACTGAAATGTTCCAGACAAATAAACTTGTCATGTGAAAAAATGTTTCCAAAATGAAACTGTCTGACCTGCATGCAACATGTTATGTTTCTGCACCAATAAAACGTAGTGGCAGCATCATGCATGAACAGACAAGTAGATGAATGTTGGCAGGAAGCTGGACGGAGCTAAAGAGGACAAATCCAGAAACTAAACCTAAAACAGGTTGCAAGACACTTTCACCTGAGTAGGGATGTGTCAGAGCAGCCTAGTCAAAGTCCAAACCCTTGTGTAGCTAAATAATTACCAGAAACCATGTGATGCCAGTATGGGAATGCTGCAGCCTGCTGGGATTCCTTAGATGGAAACTTTTTAATCTGCTTTGAATAATTATTTGAACTTACTGAACTGTTGGATAACGAGGATCAACTGGATGTTTGTAGCTGCATGTCACAGATGCCGCCGGCCCCATGGCTCCCCCACTCCACTCCTTCAGACTAGCCAGCAGCAATTAGCATCAGCTGAGCTCGTTAAAGCAGCTGCTTCTCAGTGAAACGCCGGTGAAAACGTTGCTAAAGCGTTAAGAGAGCAGCCATGTGGTGACGACTTCCTGGAGGCGGAGCTTCAGACAGAGCAGGAGTTTTAAAGAAACAGAGACCCAATTTAAAGGCATTAAGCTACTAAGTCCAGTTTTTTTATTTTTGATATATGTAGCATTATTATAAGAACTGAAGATAACAGTTACTAGATTGTGCTACAAAATGTGCCTAGAAAATACATAATGCTGCTCCTTTAAACAACCTGTTTAAAGGAGTCCAGCTCAGGACTAGTAAGCTTTACCTAAGAAATGTTTCTGTTTCGGAGAGATAAGCACCAATATAATATATTCATACCAGCTGGTTGAATGTGCATATTCTTTAAACATCCATAAATGGACAGTGAGATCTTCCCTAGATGTTTTTTTTTTCCATCAGATGACCTGTGTTATGACCTGAGGTTGCTGTTGCAGCCTCCTTCCCCTCCAGTGGCTCTTCCCTGTGGAGACTCTGCTCCCCGTTTGCCCCGTCCTGCTGGGACCTGGCCTTTTGTGGCCTTCTTCCCTGGCTGCAGCAGCCCTGAAGAAGCTAGCAGCTAGCCTCTGTTCGCCTGCTCACAGCGGCCAGACAGAAGCTGCTCCTCACTGAGCGCGCTCAGTCGGCCCGCTGAGGCTCCGCTCCCCATCGGCTGCTCATTTCTTCCTTTCCCCGAGAAACTTCTCCCTGAGTGTTTGGGAGACGGAGATTTATCTGGACCTGTCTCACTTTGTGTTCTGTGTAAGCGGAGGGGGGATTTTGAAAAGTTCAACCCCAAAGAGAAACACAATAAAGCTCAGAAATTAGCAGCAAGATGGCCTTCTGCTTTACCGTCCGTATTTCACTTAAACAGCAGCTGAAGGTCGGCGCTCACAGCAAGCTGGTGCCACCAAAGCAGCTAAATCTCTCAGAGTTTAATCAAAGAAGGTCAGAAGATCCAGCACACAAAGGAAGCTAAAGGACAGCAGCAGAGAGCCTTGGCTGATGAGCAGCAACTTTTAAATCTTCATGGTAATTTCAGGAGGATCAGATGGACAAAAGGGAGAAGCTTTTTCTGCACTCAGCTTGAAAAATTACTTCTAATCTTGTAGATGTTTTTTCTTTCTTCCCTATTATTGTTATCAGCGCCACTCTTCTCTTCCTCCCAGTTTGTGTTTTATTGTGAAGCCATGAGTCACATTTGGCACAGAAACATCCAGAGTCGGAACAAATTCACATGAAACAGAAGGCGAGAGGTGGAGGGTCAGCTCCACTGCCCACCATAAATCCCTGTAATGAAATAGGCCAGTACAGAACGATGGCTCTGATTGGTTGGTGAGCGGTGGGGGAGGGGGGAGCAGAAAGGCCAGAAAACTCTAATCCCTTCACTGTCCACGACTATTAGATCATGTCTAAATCCGATCAAATGTTTTGCTATCGGAGTGGCTGGAGCAGGAGTTGCCACCTACAGCATGTCCTGATTAAAGCTGCGGGTAAAAAGTCTCTGTTTGGGGGCGGAGCCAGGATTAGGCTGCCGCGGGATGGTGGGAAACATTTACAGGAATGTTACTGCTTTGATTTCCCAAGACTGTAAAAAGTCTCTGATTGTGTATCGGCCGTGTTTTCGTCAGCCGGGTCAGGAGACCTGAGGAAGTCAGAGGCTTCTTCCTCACGGAGACGAAGAAAACAAAAATACATCAAATCCAACCTAATTATGGAAAGTCTGTCTGTGCTGATCTGAGTAACTTTGACGTATCAAACTTTCTCAGAAGTGGAGATTTGTTCCTTATGACCTCTGTGAAGTCTGATGTAATTTAATTTCATTAATATTACTTTTGATTGGAAATAAAACATGATTAAAAACGTGATATATGTATTTTTTTGTTACGTTTGACAGTGAAGTCAGTGTATTTATACGTTTTATCATGTCCCTGCCTTGAACCAGGCTGGGAGGCTGTAAATCTGCAACAATAAATTGTGCAGTGCACGCTGTAATTGGCTCCAAGCTGGCAGAGATTTGGTCTAAAAACACTTTAATTCTGAGTTACAGCTTTGCTTTAAGATTTTAATCAGTCTTTTCTTTTTACACACAGTCAGAACTAAATGGAGTATCTGCTCTTAATGTTTGTCACATTAAAAGTCGCTTTTGAAAATAAACTTTAAGGTGGTGTTTAAATAACTTCTCCACATCTTTGTGTTGGTGTGACGTCATTTGTGTTTTCCTTAGTTGTAAGTGGGAAATCACCGTAACAAACATAAATAAATGCTTAAAAACACTCATGTGTGCAACTGTGTTTTAAAGTGAATTATGTGATTTTCTTAAGTTTTATTTTCAATCACTGAAAAAATTTAATATTTTTATTGTTTTTCTCATGATCTGTTTTAACAGCCATGATGGCAAATTAACAGATGAATAATATGGAAAAAGGGGAATATTTCACCTGATAAAGGTTTAAATTTAACTCAACAATCTGTAAAACAACATGAAGGTGGATGTGTGAAAAACTACTTAATTTTTGCATGCAAAATGTTTATTTAAATTTTTTAAACAGTAACTGCTGAAGGAAGTTAATGCAAGCAAAACTGAGAGAAATTTTTTAATAAAATAAAATGGACAATATTTTTTTTTTATTTGATTTTATTGGTCATATAGTTAATACCTACTATTTTTCCCTATTTTTCAGTTTGAGCTGTCAGTCTTCCACACCTGCACTGTCACAATAAAAGCGCTCACAGCTTGGCTTTGCAACATTTTTCCATGCTTCATATACTTTCAAAGTTAATCACATGCAAACATTTGTCCATGTTTTCCCTGATGCGGTGGATCATACTGAGCAGAGCTCTGAAACCATTTACAAGTCTTCATGTTTCTGCATAAATAGATCACACAAATCCAAAAGATGGTAAAAGCAGCAACATGTTTACAGAGAAAATCAAATCTTCTGTGATAATCAGCCTGTGCGTGTGTGCCGTCAGAGATTCTGCAGGTTTTCAGATCTCCACCTGTGTGCCCGTGTTGCTGCAGCTCATTGTGTCTCAGCGGTGAAGTGGAGAAACGGCTGTTCATTACGTCTGTCTGCAAGCCTGTGTGTGTACGAATACCTCCTTGTTTCAAGACTAACAAAATGGAACCTCAGAACCTCCACATGGCCCACCAACATCTGGCTTTAAAACAGAGCTCTGCTGCCCCCTCTGGTTGCAGGTGTAAGTGCAGCGCAGCGCCGTTGATGACTGCGGTCAGAGTTCTTTTCCTGGATGTAACTAGATCCAATAATCATCTCAGATTCAAACTTAAACATCTCTAAATGAGCAAATTAGTAAAACAAAATAATTTATTTAACGTTTTGCCCAATAAATATAAGATGTAAACACACATGAAACCTCATGCATTAACTTCTGAGTTGGAGGCATCATAATGATTATGAGATGAATTTCTGACAGATAAAACTAAAAAGCTGCACAGTTTTATACTATAATTATACTATAGAAATAGTCTGTGTGAATGTGGATATACAACATTTTATTCTTGTGTTTAAAAGTGACACTCTTCCCAAAATGTTTGAGGTGTTTTCACACCTGATGGTCTGATAGACTTGTTTTTACTGGGGATCAAAATTACAACATTTGTCTCATTTCCAGCTGCGAACCAAACCCTTTGACTAGGCTGTTCCCCTCCACGCCTGTGGTGGCGCTGCACCAGAGTTCAATTCAACCAAACAGAGACAGGTTTCCTGGCGGACCAGAGTTCGCTCACACATTCACATCCAAACAAGCGATCCGGACTTTAGGCAAACGGACTGGAGTTTGATTAAACCGAACTATGGCAGGTGTGAATGCTCCCTTATGCTAATAAAGAATGTTTATTCACTGCAATAATGTAAAAACCTCCTATATACAAAAGATTCTATGATGTCATGCATTTCTGAATCTAAATATGTTAATGTTAGTATTTATTAGAGATTAGTTTGTGAATGCAGCAAGTCCAGCCTCTCTGAGCTTCGTTCATGACTGGAGCTGCCATGTCTTCTTTGGTGTTTCCTCCTCATCTCAGCAGATCTGAGCCACACAATGCAGGAAGCTCATTTAGCCTCCATGCATCCAGGACGTTGATTAACTCTCATGATAAATGTCCATGACTGAAGTCCAGGAACGTTTTCTGTCTCCCTTCATGACCCATCCAATGTTTGACGAAGGTACCAGATGACGGAGATGTAAGGAAGATGCTCCTAAAGCACATTTCCCTTCAGAGAGTTTGACTCCAGACGAGCCGGCCACATCCATTCCACCACATCTATGCACAAGGATTCACAAATTAAAGCCTTGGGGTCCCAAACCGAGACAGTTTGTTTGGCACGACTATGTTCAGAAACCCTATCCATGAACAGCCCAAACAGAACCGCTGACACAATCCTGCGTTGATGGATCCAGTACAAACGAGAAGAAACCATGACTTTGTGCTGAGAATGACAACTGTTGCTTTGCTGATTCAGTCATGAAAAAGCCACTTTAGTGCCTAAATCTTTGAAAGCAAACCAGTCAACTCAACCAGTTTCAGTCAAAACTCAGCTTGTTCAAACAGAAATGGATTTAGACGATGATTTGAGTCAAAGTCTGAACTATAAAGGCTTCGATGGTGAGCAATTTGATTTCTTGAACTCGTAAAAGCACCTTTACATCGATCCTGTGGGTGGGTTTTATTCTGCACTTGCTGTAGTTGGTAATGGAGGAAGCCCTGCTTCCTGTGAGCAGCGCCATCCTTCTTCTTCACTCTGGAGCTGCTCCTGTTTCTGTTCGCAATCATATCGGTCTAAACCCTCAGCACGATTATCATTTCTGCACCTGTGCCAAGTTATTAGAGAGGGAAGAGCCACAAATACAATTACAATAATGGGCCGCAGATAGCAGAGTGGATAATTTCATATTCTTTAGATGAACATGAGTTGACATTGGGAATGGAGTCCCAGTTCGCATCTGCTGCACGTCGCTCACAGCCTCTGTGGCCGTTTGCAGCTGCAAAGCAGCAACTCTGACAAAGAAGAGACCTGTGCAGTTTGAAAGCAGAGCAGGCGACACCGGTTTAACGACACGAGGCATCCGCATTCTTACTCAGCAACTGCAGATGAATTGCACGACAATGAGGACAAATCAGCAGCGGGATGGAGTGGGAGTCGGAACAAGGCGACGTGAGAGAAAAGTTGGCTCCGTTGCAGATGGCAAAAGGCCAGTTTTAGTTTGGTTGTGCTCCCAGTTTGTTTCCTTTGATTCTACACTCAAGGTAAGAAGCATTAGTCAGTCTCATTGAGCTAGGATGCCATCAGAGTAAGTTATGTCATGCATCATTTCCATAGAGGCAGGATAGATTAGCTTTAAACGGGCGCTGAAGCGATGCTACAAACTGATGTGTTAAAACATGGAGTCAATCCAGGTTTGACTGATAAGCATGAGGAGGAATTTATTTTAAAGTTGTCTATTTATGTGTTTAAAAATGTTTGTTTTTCTGCAGATTGTTGCAACATTTGCAAAGAAAAATCTAAGTTTTATTACTGCAATGAGTTGAGTATCTGTCTCTCTCCACAGAGCAGCTGGGAGACCCGATCTGTTCAAACGTTTATGGATTTTATTAGGACTTTAGATTAAAAGTCAATTAAAAGAGCAAATAATTGTGAAATAATAAGAATTACTCCTTTAACCTCCATTCAAACAGAAAGTCACCACTGAGATCAAGAAACTTAATTTTTATTTTTTACAAATAAAAATTGCAAAAGTGCTGCTTGCATTTGTATTGTGCCATCGTTAGTCAATATTTTGTAGAAAAACCTTTTAAATAAATTATAGAAGCAATTTGTCCATCTGAAGACTGAAGCCCTATTTATTTTTACTGGATGTCCATCCATCCGTTTTCTTGCACCCTTGTCCCTTAATGGGGTCGGGAGGTGCTGGTATCTTGTTCTGGGGTCACCTGGACAGGTCGCCAGTCTGTCGCAGGGCAACACAGAGACAGACAGGAACCATGCACACACACACACACACCTAGGGAGAATTTAGAGACGCCAATTAACCTGAGAGTCATGTTTTTGGACTGTGGGAGGAAGCCGGAGTACCCGGAGAGAACCCACCATGCACAGGGAGAACATGCAAACTCCATGCAGAAAGACCGGGGCCGGGAATCGAACCCAGAACCTTCTTGCTGCAAGGCAACAGCTGCACCACTGTGCAGACCCATTTTACTGGATGTTTTAAGCAATTTATTGCCACTTGTGACAGCTACCATGGAGTAGCTTGCCACCATCAGTGTGTGAATGGGTGAATCACTGAATGCAGCGTAAATCGCCTCAGTTTCCTTTGGACTTGACAAAGCACTATACAAGTACAAACCATTTAGCTTTTTACCATCTATTTCCATGTCACGGTTACAGATTGCTCTGCGGTGGTCTATCAAATAAAATCCCAATAAAATCCTCTCAGTTTGTGGGTGTCTTACAAAAACAAGCATCCAAGAAACACCATGTTGAGATCCCACCAAACTCCATTTGACTACCAACACATCCTGCTTTTTGGAGCATAAGGAAATAAAGAAGCTCTCCAGTCTGCAGAAATTCCCAACAGGGATGATGGTTTACTTTCTGCAGAGACACCCTGCCAGCAGGAACCCGTCCGGTTGGAGTGCGTCTTCCCCTCCGGTGCACCTGCAGCCCAGCCACCCAAGTCGTCTGTCCGATAGCTCAGGGGAGTTCGCTCTCACAGTGTGACATACCCTTTGTTGCCATGTGTCACAAAGATAATTATGGAGACAAATATACAAACTAAGGCACGTTTCATGTGAACCACAGGCGCCATGGCAACAGCACACACAGGATGATTGTTTCCTTCTTGAGATCCTTTTTTTAAAACTGAATACACAATTCCAGCCAATCTGAAAAGGCCTCCGTGGAAAAATCAAAGATAACAAGAAGCACTATTCAGCCTGAAAGCATCAGCGGCACCTTTTTGCCGTGTTTGTGAGAAGCAACTGAACTCCTGCACTGACTTTAGTGGCACTGTATCACTTTTCTGAAGGAGATGAGAAGAGTTGGCTTTTTGTTCTGCTGGAGCTGCACAGGCTTTGTGGTGCAGGTGAAGAATACGGGCGCCGGCTTTCTCAGACAATTCTGACCTGCATCTGAATAAAGGCCAGGCCAGCTGGAGCCCTTTATTTACTGCTGAAATATCGGGATGCTCTTTGCCAGGTTGGAGAAAGAAAAACACTCCCAAGGCTTTATAAAGCAGGAGCCATGACAGACTGCTAATTTAAATGGCTCCCTGCAGCTTTTATCTCCTACAGATTTTCTTACTTGTTTTTAGTTGAGTGTGGAAATAAATTTGCAAGCACATCTGCAGAAACACCTGCATGCTGGATAGAAAAGAGGCCAAGTCAGTGTAGAAACTATAGTAACAACAGACATCAGTAAAAGGATTTATATTCATTAGAAAACTGATTTATTTTACAACATGGTAATACAATTTAAACTAAAACAAAGAGAAAACAGATTTTAATGCTTTATCTGCCAATTTTCACATTAATAAAACATTTTTCTAAGTATTTTTCTTTGTGTCAGATATATTTCTAACAAAACTAAAGAGCAAAATCATAAAAGGTAAACATAAAATTTTAAAGTACCTCAGTTTATGGTGTGGAAGTTCCTGTAAAATGATGTAAAAACCAATTTAAAGTTCCTTATTATGAAATGGATAACCAGAGAAATAACACAGCAATACCTCAGTGTGTATATAATTTATAGTAATAAAACATAAAAACGAAAAGGAAATATAAAAAAGATATGAGGTATGACAACAAAGTAATAAATTTAACACTCTTGTAATTCAGTTTTTTACAAAGTGTTCGTTTTTCTAATAGGGCATGAAATTGGCAGCACAATTTAAGATGCTGTTAGCCAAAAAACAAAGTCATCACCATGATAAAAGTCTGGTAATATGTTGTCTGGCTTTGATTACCACACATTTCCTGTGTTTTGAAACATTTCTGCAGTTTTATTTCCATTCACTTCTGCATTAATGTTTCACTTATGGAGCGTTCACACCAAGCGCGTTACGCACGTCAAAAACGCGTCGATGCTTCAAATTCGACGCCTTTGAACGCACACGTTTTGCTGTATACCGAGCATTTCAAACATCGGCGGCTCTGGTCTTTGTGGAGACACGTTGAAGACGCATCAGACATGTCAAAACCACTCTGGCCGTTGTTCTCCTATTGGTCAGACACATTGACGCATCAAATGGATCAACTCGCGCCGTGCTAGATGCTGAAATGCTCCACTTCGGGCCCTCTGCGCTCCTCCACATACACTTTGAATGTAAACCAGACGCTCAAAATGGTGCGAACTCACCGTAGGATCTTGATTTGATGACTGAAGAGTCGGACCACGACTCAAAGCCTCTCCAGCACATCCCACAGACTCTCTGTGGGGTTAAAGTCTGGATCTGTGGTTCCTCCATTCCTCCTTCTGCCTGAACTAAGTGAATCCTGGCTTTGACTTCTTACATTACTACATCTTACATCCTCCTTTCCCTTTGGGCCCATGAACTGGACCAACTGCAGCATCCCAGATCCCAGTAGACACCAGGCATGATGTCACTTCCTCTGCCTCTCTGATGCACCCATCATCACTCTGTGGGTAAATCTGGACTCATCACATCACATGACCTTCCTTCACTCCAGAGTCCAATCTTCATGCTGCCTCCCGAACACACGCCTTTCCTCCAGTTATTCTCACTGATTGGTGGTTTTCTTATGCAGCTGTTCAGCCTCAGTCCCCTGAGTTTGCTTCGCAGTGAGCATGTGGAAATGCTCTGACTTAGCATCACCCTGATTCCTGCTGCTGTTGTTCTTTGACTGGATTTCACTAAAAGTTTAAATGGCCACTGATCGCGATCATGTCTTCCACACTGACTTTCTGCCTTTTTTGTTCTTAATTTTACTCTGTTTCAATTTTGTGTTCTAACCCAGTTATAGTCATTTCTGAAATCTCTGTTAGTCTTAAAAGGATCTTTTCTGCATACACACATGGAGCGCGGATGTGTCTTTCAACATGGCTGCTTAAGAACTGAGAAGCGACTCACTGCCTGATTTGCTCATAATTTGGATGTTTCGTCTCTTTCAATTAACAAGTTCAAAAAACTGTATGAAAGTGTAATAAAATATTTCACCAAAACATTTTACACTCCACTTCTCTTTCATAAAACTAATTCTGAGACTTTCTCCTCGCAAAATCATTATAACAGATGGCAAACAGCAGCATCGTTTGGTGTAAACACCTGCTGACCTGTAAGCCAACAAACCATGAAATGACAAGGCAGCTGTGACAAAGAATGTGTGATATTAATAAGGAAAGAGTTATTAACTTGGTCTTAGCCTCCCAATTTGTGGGTAAAGTGATAACTGTTTTTAAAACAGAAGACGGTAAGAAAGTTGTTGGTATCAGAACGCCTCACTGGGTCAGACCCGGGTCACACGGTCAGTTTGCAAAACCTACGATTTGCAAATGATAGGACGACCAGTCCTGTGGACAGATCGGTCACGTTGTTTCATTTATCAACATCATTTATTTAACTAAATTCAATTTTTAAGGTGTGAAAAAACAACCAAATGATGTTTGTTTTGCAAAAATACCTCAAAAACGTCCTCCAAGCGCCAGTTTGAGAACAAAACCTGAGCAAGACACATTTCATCTGCCGGGTTTATTGTGTGATTTTATTGTGCTGCTCGGCTCGACTCTGACAGTCTGCAGACGCCCTGAATGTGAGGAGGAGGCGTTCAGGGAACCCGTTAAGTCAAGGTTGTTATGCTGGCTGGCATTTTGTAATATAGTGAGGGATTCTAATCTTTATCAGCTTTAGTGGCCCTGACAAGCTAACATTTATTAAAGTCGGATCAGAGGCACTTCACTCAGGCAATAATGTGCTGTCAGTGACAGTTAGTGCCACCCAAGATGATCTTGTTAAAAAGCTTTTTAATCAGCAGAGAAACTGCAGGAAGACTCAGCCCTGTCTGAACATCTCCAGCTACAGAGACGGAGGAAACCTGCAGAACACAGAGGAAACCTGCAGAACACGGAGGAAACCTGCAGAACACGGAGGAAACCTGCAGAACACAGAGGAAACCTGCAGAACACAGAGGAAACCTGCAGAACACGGAGGAAACCTGCAGAACACAGAGGAACCAGCGTTCCTGCATCCAAGTGGAAATAATAATGATTCGTTTTTGCACATTGCATTGAGTCTCGCGGTCCGCCGGCGTTACTGTCAGTGCCTTTGTCATCCTCCTCCAGTCAAGCAAACACTTGTCACAGCTCTGACTCCATGCCTCCTCAGACACACTCGTAGGGCGGCTTTGTCACACTGTCATTCAACCGGCCCGAAGAAAGTGAAAGGTGAGAACATTTGCTCCTGTGCCTTTCTGTTTGACCGGCCTTTAGTGTGAAACCACTCAATATTCCCTGCTTGGAGCAAAGCAGTGGATTCTGAATGCATTAAATGTGAAGTCTGCCTCCAGCCGCGGTGGAAATGCAAATGTTTCGTCCACCTGGAGTTAAATCATTTCAGCGTCTTTTGAACCCAAACCGTAACGCAGTTTTCCAGTATGAAGATCCAAACGGACAGAGCGGACGCACTCAGCTCAACCTTCCTGTTTTCTATTGTCGCTAAAAAATCCACCTGAAAATATATAGAAATAACCAGAGAAGTTACTGAATCTCACTGTATTTAATAGGGGGACAGAATGTCAGAATTATTCTACTGAACAGTCGGATGTCCTGCAGGCGCAGGATGGAGAATCTGACGTTTGGATCAACTTGTCAGGTTTGCCGCTGATTTTAGAAACTTTCAGGCTGTAATGGTGAATTTATTTAAAGGCAAATCGTGACAAATCTTCCTTTTCTGGGAAACGTCAAATCTTTCTGTAGGCCTGAAGTCGCTGTTTGGCAACAGTGGAAATTCAGACACTTTCCTCCCATGTTTTGTTCTCAGGTGAACAGCAGGAGCTGCAGTGTTGTGATGTTTAGAGGCTTTTTCTGGACTAATGCGCTTTGTGATTTTATTTATGATTTTTATAGATTCTAACCTGGATCATTTGGTCCCAAGACTTTGAAACAAAAATCCTCCGAATCACATTACTTGTCCTGGGCCAGGATGTGGATGCAGCAGGTAGACAGTCAGGTACATCACTTCCAATTTGTGCAGCTTGCAGCAGATCATAAGCAGTTCTGGTTTGTTGCTATGTCTGATCAAACGCTTCCCTCTCAGCTGAAGAGAAACTCGCCATCATTTCCTCTGGGATGATCCTGTTCAGAAACAACCCGACTCCTGGACGCCTTTCTGCTGCTTTTACAAACTCAACTGTTCCTGATTGTCTGGTAGCTCGTCCCAGCAGGCGGCTGCTGAATGATGGAGTCCTGCTCCTGCGGCTCTGACCTGGGCTGGTGTTGATCCTGGACCGTATTCATGCTGTCATCATACGTCTCTTTTTTACTTTTAGGTAAATGTTTGAACTAAATAAAACATTAGGCCTCCACTGCCTGGATCCAACAACTTGCATTATTTAAAAGTCACCTGTTGTGTTTTTAACTGCAAGCTGTTCGCCGTCCCTCCAGAAGTTTCAACAAACAAAACTAAGTTGTGCAGCTGAAAGAGTAACACAGCCATTTTGGTTGGTGTTTGTTTGTCTGACATTTAAATTAGGTTTGCATGACACATATTAATGCAGTCCTGCAAATGAGCTGAAGAAGCAAATGACATTTTACAAGCAACAAATTAGTCAAACGAGCGGCGTGAGACGAGAGACTCGTTGGTCAGGTGAAGCTTTGAGTCGAACCCCAGCAGTGAGGTGCAGACAGACCCTGGACCAGCATTTTACCTGACATTTAACTGGGAATTAACTCAACATATTACAGTACAGCTCATAAAACGAACTCGCTTTCGATCAAGCGCTCTGACGCCCGTATTTCAGGGTAGCGGGATAAGGTCAGCTGTCACGGAGGAATGTTTGCTGAATAAAAATTGACGCATAACAAGCTGAAAAGCAGGTTGGAGTTGGGCTTCCTCCCCTCGCAGGCTGCAGATCCTGACCTTTACATTACACTATTCAATAAGGTTTTGGTATATACGTGTGTGTGTGTGTTTTATTCTGTCAAATTAAGAGAAGGCCCCTCTGGGTTCTCATGCCTTGGAGCTTTTATTTAGTTTGCAACCCTTGCGTCTTTCTGACTCCTTCCAGTGTGCAGACAAAGCAAACAGACCTGTAATTTAATTATTTTCATTGTTGTTTTATGCCTGTTTTTATTTTCTGTCTCTATGGAACATGTGCATAATCCGATGTTTCCATATTTTATTCTTTTGCTTGTGGTGGGTGGAAAGCAGGTCTGAGTAGCAAAAGAACATTTTGGCCCCTGGTAAAATCATCCAATGATTCTGTGTTGGAAGCTTGTAACTGTCTGCTACCTTCAACACAGAAATATATGAATGCAAAAGCATAATTTTTCCTGCAGCTCACTCTGAGCGAGAGCCGACTCGCTTTCATCATTACTGACTTAAAACATTCTGCTATCTTGCTAAAAAGGTTATTTATAAGTTCATTTTGTCTTATTTCAAGTAAGATATTTGCACTAGAAACTAGATTTGGTGACTCTGCAGTGTTGGCAGAACCTTTGCAACATCTGATTATGAATGTTTTACTTCACTATAGAAGAACCTTGACCCGCTTTTCTTCCAGGATGGTTTTTGTTTCACTGGAAGGTTTTCCATCATAAACTGCGTCTTCAGGGCCGACCCACAACATCTCACTGGGTTTTACTTTAATTGTGCCACTGCAAAGCTTTTGTTTTCATTTCAGGGCCAGTTGAAGGTTGACCTGGGTTGTGCAACTAGGAAATTATCCAGTTGCTCTGAACCTGGGCATGAAATGAGATAAATGGTGGAGCATTTGTCTGTTAGAGGGCACATGTGTAAAAAAAGTTGTTCTATAGGTTATGTTACTTATAACACAGTCATGAACAACAGATCACTGAGCAAAGGTTGAGTATGTCATGTGCCAAAGTGTTGCATCCATTTTCCAAGCAGTTTCCCATTCAGAGCATCATCTCCAGTTGACAAAAACTGCAGAACCAGTCTGAAGAAGATGATCCCAGTATTACAGAGTGAGTCTTGTGGTAATGTTGGCGTTGGTGGGACGGAGCGGGACGGTCTCCAGATCAGAAGATTCATTCCTCTTTCATTGTCAGTGAATCTGTCAGGTCTTTAGTTTGGAGAGGAGGTTTGGTCGTTCAATATCTGGAATCAATTACCAAGCTGCTGCAGCAGAGCACAGACCATCCATCCAGATGTGTCTCTGACACTTACATAGATGTTTTTTTGAAAAGCATGCAGATTCGATCCACCTAAACAGAAATAATGTACATGCAGTAATAAACGTTGACTACTGACGGCGCCGCCCAGTAGTTGTTGAGTTTCCCAAGCTGGAATCTGCTTCTGAACTCCATCTTAATTAGAGCTGAAGTGTGGAGAAGGAAGAAGTGCTCCTCTGTGTGAGAAATCTTTATTCATGAGGGCTTAACTGTGACTGGCATGGCCTCCAGACATCCCAACCTCTCAGCTCGAGAAGCGCTGCCAGATGTTATGGATATTCACCAATAACTAACATTTGCATGTCGTTGTGAAGCAGAAGCGGTGATGCTGGTTCGGTGGGATGATCCGTGATAACGCAGTCGGTGTGTGGGCTGAGGTTCGAGTGCTGCATCCTTCTGAAGCGATAGTTTGTTTCTTTTATTTACTCATGAAGCGGCGCATCCGGCTCGGTTCCACCTTCTTCTGTACGTCTTGATTAGGATGCAGCAGGAGACGAGATGCTCACACTGGAGCCGAGTCGTGAATGTCTGCCACGTCCCTCGCCTTGCTTCGATACTCACATTTGCTTTCTCTTAGCCCTGTTTGTTTTTGTTGTCTCTTTTGTTCGGGCAGAAAATCCGCAGTGTACGCAGCTGTGGACTGTGGTTATACGGATGGCAAATAATGATCCACCGAACTGTACACAGAGGTTTTTCTGCAGAGCCATTGTCTCCGTGGAATTGATGAGAGGAAGAGAAGGGGGGAAAGGAAACACACAGGATGACTAATACTCTAAACTGCAGGCCGGCTGGGGGGCAATCATCCAAATTAATGAGCAGTAGATTGACAAGCGGTTCAGTCTGGATGCTCATCCTAATCAGAGGCCAGGAAGGGAAAAAATAGTTCCCCTTCAAAGACGAGCAGAATGAGTTTGCAATGTATTTCATATTCATGTAAGTGAGGCTTGGCAGAAGGATCAGCCACCCTGCCTTTATGAGATGTTTATTCACATGAGGGGCTCATCTTCAGGCCAGTCAATCAGCATCCTCAGGCTGCTCTGTTATATCCAGGTAGCGGATCAGGTGGCCCTTTAATTACCCCGCTGGTGGTGGAGGCGGCGCTGGACACAACAAAAGGCAGATGGACGCTTGACTCCTTTTATTTGGACCAGGTCGTCCATTGTACCTTGAGTCCTTCTGGGTTGGAACGGACCGCTTCTGTTTGAACGGGTCTGAATCAGAAAAACAACCCTGAGTGTCCACCTTCATGCAGGCAAACCCCTTTGACCTGCAGCCATGCTGCTAATAACATGCTGCTCTCTCTGCGGCGACGCGCACCTCCCTGAAACCCCGAGCAGCTGGCGGTCCATCTGGGGCTCATCAGTTGCCCTGGAGAGCAAAATTAGTCCCCACCGCACCAGACTGGGCATCCGCTCCGCATTATCACCGCCACCCATTCCTTTCCACCGCCATGCTAGCACCCTGCTATTCCACCGCCTGCTGTCCCAGAGCCACAGCAAAGACCTGTCATGATCCATCATCCCAAAGCACTGTCGCAGAAGGTATTCTGATCTAAACCAGCTTGGAGAAAGACCAACACGGCGGCGCAGGGAGAGCAGGAGTGGTAATGAATGCGGTCGTCGTCAGGAGGAAAGAATCACAGACGAAACTCGGGGCCCGGGGTCTGAATGAGCTATTAATGACGCTGATCAGATGCTGCTTCCTCTGCTGAACGCCCACAGAACCAGAACATTCATGTTTTCTCACAAAGTTTTCCAAAATATCATCAAATTAAACAAGCACTTTCATCTGTCATTGGCTTGTAGAGCAACAGAGTGAGAGAATGAAAATAAACAGGAAATTAGTGATGGCTTACTATAAAGCTTTGCTTTGGGTGTTATTATGCCAGGACAAAACCCGGCTTATTAAATTATTCTCAGTTTTGCTAAGAGAGCCTCGTTTACTTCAAAGGCTGTGTGAACAGATATTTCCACTTATCAGCCTCAGCTGAGCAGAACCTCTGATATTATTCACATATTCCTTTAGTATATGTGATGCTTGACTCCAGAAGGGACACTGAAACCGAGCGTCCACAAAGCAACGTAACTGCAGTGCTGTGAAGTTGTCTGGCTGCAGAGATAAATGCTGGAGCCTGGGATGCATTTGGCAGCAAGTGGACATATTGTCCTTCAAGTTAAAATGCTTTCTGGCTCCAACGCATCCAATGAATGAGCCGTGCAGAAGGTTTCAGCTCCTATTTGTTGTCTTGATGTTTAGATCAGGAGTGAATACTGAAGTGTGATTGGGTGGATGTCCTCTGTGTGGATTTGGGACGGGAATATGTCCATTATCCTCCTGCCTGTTGCCTGTTATTGGTGACGACCTTCAGCTCCAGCCCTGAGTGTGTGGCTGCTGCAGATATAACTGTTTGCACCTTGAGAAATCTTATCTGTACCTGCATTCTGTTACTAATGTATGCAAAACGTCGTCTGCAGTCTGTTAATGTGAAAAAACTAAATAAAATTACATGTGAATTTGTTTGTTCTCTTGGTAAGTCATTATAAAATACGCAGCCCTTATGATTCTCCAACTACTTCCTGTCTTCTTCTTTGTAGTTTTCCCAGCGGTAACATCCTGCTGTTGCGACTCCTGGGATGCTAGAAAAGTTTTTCTGCTGCAGTTTTGCAAAATAAACCAAATTTGAAAGGCCAATAAAACAACCGTCAACACTTTTTATCAAAAAATGTTTTTTTGAAATTGTTGAGTTTATTTTCAAAATGTCAAAGATTATTTGGTGAATGGAAACACAGCTAGACAACGCTGAAAAAAGATGAGAACATTTTCATTTAGTGTTTAAGAAAACATTGTAAATGTCTTAAATGAAAAGTTATATTCCTCAGTGATCAGTTTGTGTTTAGAGCTGATCACTGACCTCAGTGATCACGTGGCTGATCACTGAGCCTTCCAGCCTGGTTAGCTTCGCCACAGTGGTAGAAATGACTGATTCGGGTTTTAAAAATACTGATTCCTGAGTTTATTACCCTGGTTCTTATTGCTGGTGGCTTGCAGCCACCAGCCTGGCTTGGAGGTGATTGCTCCAGTCAGTGGTCAGCTTCCCAAAAACCACATTTTTGTATTTGTGTCAACCTGTGCAAGCGGGACAGACATGAAGGGAATTAGAGCTCAGGGCTTCCTCAGCAGGGCCTGCTCCCCCCAGATGTCTTGTCTTGTTGCTAGGCTTGTAATTTCGACAGGAGCTTATCTCCAGCAACAGACCAGCCGTTTCTGCCGTCCCCGCCGCGGCCGCCGTTCCCGGAAAACATGGATGACACCCACGCTTAGCAACCCTCCTGGTAAGTGATGAGGAGTGCACAATAACTCCAGAGAACAAAACTGCACAGTGGAGTGTGCATCAAAAAACCCAGACATTTTGTGCAAACACAGGCCTTTGTTTTACGGCTTCAACATTTCCCTCTTTGATTCCTTTATTAAACTCATAATGCAACTTCAGAGTTGTGTTTCTTCTTGGAGGCGGCGGCCTTTCAGCAGAACCTGAGGTTCCACATGAATGCATGCATCCCCAGGCTCAGGCGTTCGCCTCCTACGGGGTTTTATTCACATCCTCCTGAGCTTCAGTGATTTATAGCTGTAAAAACTAAACTTCCGTTTTAAAAGTTCTCTCACCAATTTTTATCTCTGAGTTTTCCTGCAGGATTCAGTGAATAAAAACAAAAACATGACAAATTAGCCAGTTTTTTGGCCCCTAACTTTTCAATCATTAGCAATTAGTGGAGCTTATTTTTCTCTTGAGGCATAAGTGTTGGAACATATGATCTGTAACTCTGGCCATGTGTAGGAGTGGGGATTGAGTTTGATTATTTCTCCACATACGTCCTGATGGAGTGTATATCAAAGGAAGTCATGTAGAACCAAGCAAACAGGGAGGGAAAAGGCATTCCTGCAGCGCAATGATGTGAACTCTGCCAAGTGTGCTTCTCAAAGCTCGATGCTTGTGTTTTGATTGAAGGTTGTATACTTAATCACATGACATGTTCAATGACTTAAGCACACCACTGGACAATAAGACCTGGTGTTTCACTAACTTAGTTGGAGCAGAAAGACTCAATTTAAGCGTAAAATCTTAATTCTACTGATTTAATGTGGTGTTTTATTTCCTAAATCAGCTTAATGTCTTAAATATGTCACCTAATGTGTAGAAGAGTGGAGAGCAGAGCTAAAAGCAGGTAGAAACTATGTTAAAAACAAAGAAAGAAGCTAAGAGAAAAATACAGAGTTCAAATAATATGCAATAAAAGAACATCTGGTAGAAAGCAACTGCAAACTAAGGTTTTTTATACAAGAAAAAGTAACAAAAGGTAGAGAAAAGCAGAGACCAAAGACCCAAATACTGGAGCTCAATCCTGGATCAAGACCCAGCCAAGAAATTTCATATTACAGTTTATTTTTAGATGATTGAAGATATGGGTATCTATTTGGTTGTCTGTATTTTGCTATCAAGCCAGCTGGCTTGATAACGAGCTAGCTTGAATAGATAGATAGATAGATAGATAGATAGATAGATAGATAGATAGATAGATAGATAGATAGATAGATAGATAGATAGATAGATAGATAGATAGATAGATAGATAGATAGATAGATAGATAGATAGATAGATAGATAGATAGATAGATAGATAGATAGATAGATAGATAGATAGATAGATAGATCTGAATTATGTTTGGTATTAACTATGTTTTCACCTGGCAGCAGTTGTAAAGCTCAGCTTCGGATCCTCACTGTTTGGATGGGGTCCTCTGTCTGGCCAGCACAGCCCCATGCTCTCCTTTCTCTCGTCCTCCATTTTGCCATCCGTGTAAAGCGTGTGCTTTGTTATAGCCGAGTTGTCCAGCAACACAAATAAACTCGCTGGCCTGATTCATCTCACACACACACACACACGAGTGCTTGTTTTGTCTTTCCTCCAGTTGTGGACACGGGCAATTTGCCCTCTTACACTCCAGCAGAAGAAGAACTGGAGAAAAAGCAATACAATAACAACAGGTTTGTCTTGTCGTCCAGCTTGTGCGCTTTACTCTTTTTTCTGAGCGATGGAAGAACAAAGGCTGTTTATTTGTTCATCTGACTGGAGCGGTTCTAACTTTGAAAGAAGGTTTGTGATTGGAGCAGCGCAGCGTGTTCGAGTTTAAACAGAAACTGTCTGTTCTGCTGAAACGTTGCTAACGATCCTGTGGACACAAGCAACTTAACTGGGCACAAACTGAGAATAACAACGACAGCACAGGATGCAACCAACACAATTACAACTGCAGCTTATTTTCCAGAACATTAAGGAACCTTTTCAAAGATTAAATTGAAAGTAACTTATAGAAAACTATGAACTATTGTTACCAGTCCTTAAAGTCAGCATGCAAGTTTGACTGAAACTGTGAAAAGTTAAATGCAGCTTTGGGTTGTGAATAATTAGATTGCTCATAGCATCAAAAGTTTGCAAAAACTTGCAGAGTAAATAGTTTTCAATAAAAGAGGGAATGTTTGGCAGGAGACAAATGTGGCTTGGAGACTAAAGGTTCACATTGTATTCCTCTCTATTTTCATGCTTTCTAGACTCAATTATTCTTTTCCATTCTTTTTTCTCAGCAATCATTCAGCTCAAGCAGCAGCGAACAGCAACAGGCTGAAGAACCAGAAACACTTACAGAGGTTATAAACAGATTATAACATTCAATCTAATCAAACGTTTCAGTTTGAGGTCAGTTTTCTCAATGCTAGAATATTTAAATTCAGAAGTCTTCCTACATTATCTTACCACTATTTACATTTTGAGCATTAGAGATTCTCAAACACAATCAAATCTGAGCAAAGACATATTTCATTTTCTTTGGTTTCTCTGGCCTTCATGCCAAGCTTGGCATAGTTTCTTGAGGTCCATCATTGCTTGTTGTTGATGCTGAGATGTGAAACGTAAGTCGGCCATCAGCCGTTCACACAGGATGCTGCTACATCCCAGCAGCTGGGAGCTGGAGAACTGTGGCAGGTATGCAGCGGAGAAGCTGAGCAGAACATGCAGCTTCTGTTTCCAGAGCGGAAGCTGCATGTTCTGCTGACATTCAGAGTCACGCTGTTACGCTGCGGTCCAATCAGAAACGGCTGGATTACAGAACTGCTGAGCTTCTTAAAACTACAACCTGCCTGGTGAACTGCAGCTTATCAGTGCACTTTGTCTGTGTTCTTTATAAGAATTGAAAGTCGCTGCTACATAGCTGACAAATAAACGACTTGTTGGTCATTAATAGCAGATATATGAAATGATCTCACAGACCGGCTGCAGCTGCGTCTCTCGGCTCCTCAGCCTTGACCTTGACATTCCTGTTATGACTGAAATCAGCACTTTGTCATTGCTGCTCCAAAACACTGACTTTGCTCTCCTTAGATCACGTTGTAATTCATTAGGCTGTATGCTTAAAGTCCATTTGGAGGACCTGGTGTACTTCCTGGTATCCTGGTGTTGCTTAAATATTTCCACACTCTGCTTTTTCCTCTACATGGAAATCAGTGCACCGGCTCCTGAGATCACGTTGGTCATCCTAACTCACAAAAAGTCAGTGAGAAAAAAAGGTGAGGTGCATCTTTAAAGTATATAATTGTACAAATATTTGCAGTCTTTAATGTTCACAAGTTGTTGAAGTTGCAGGAAGTCGATATCATGAGACAAAGAATAAAGAAAAGTAGAATTGTGCTAACACAATATGAAAAGGAGCAGAGAGATTGCTGATCCTGTTTGCTTGGAGAAAGGCTGCAGGTGTAATTATATTATGGTAAAGTCTGCAGACCGTCTAGAAAAGGTCAGCAGATATTAGTGTAACGAAACTAATTCGTTTTAGTGAAATACAATTTTCAATTTAGCTTAGAACAAGGCAAAGCAGCTTGTTTGTGATGCACAGATCACACAGGCGTATTTAAAGTCTTTAATTCTCATATGAATGCATATTTATTCAAATCTGCTAGCAGATTATTAGATTTTTCACTTCGGTAAACAAAATGATGAAGGATAGTGACCGTTAAGAAACTGGCAGCGTCTCACATGCAGTGGATCTTTCCTCCTGCTATTCTGCACTTCTTCCTTTTTCTGTTTCAAATTCAAGAAGTAGGTCAGAAATTCTCTTTATAAAAGTAAATACTTGCATAATTTGTTTGTTTTTTTTGTCCACTGCAGCACACAGACCATCATCCCAGAACAGCACAAACATTTCCTCACTTGCAAATCTGCTGCGTTCCAGTCAAAGTATTCCATTTGGGATTAGGGCATGTGTGGCCTAAGGTGATATGAAATCGAGCAAACGACCTGACGGCACTTTGAATGCATTTCCGCAACATGAGAAAAAAAAAATGACAGAAGCTAATTTGCATATGAATAGCAGCAAATTGCAAGTATGGAGGTTAGTGAAACAGCCAACTGAAGGGCAATGATAAAGAAAATGCACCTTCTTAATCCTTTTGACCAATTAGAGCCAAACTCACACAGTAAGACGGAACATTTTATGTCCACTGGCTCAGTCTGAGCTGGACTCTATTGTTACATAAAACAGGACTGGATTAGCATGTAAACATCAACTAAAATGTCACTTATGAATGCTCTCCACATTGATGGATCCCAGTTGAGTCCATCAACCTCTGCAGAGTCAGAATCTGGGCAGTTCAATAAGAATAAGATCATTTCCACTCTGGAGTCAAACCGATGGTCAGAGAAATGCAGAAAATAACTGGAAAGCAAAACAGAACCATCATTTTGGTTTGTTTTCTCCACGTTTTAGTCTTCACTCCCATTAGGCTACAGGTTAAACAGGAGTTTTAGTCTCCATACATGGTTTTTTTAGATTTTATTACAACTGGGGTTTTTTATCCAAAAGCCTCTGAACTCATCTGCTCTTCACTGGTGGCTACATGTTTCTGATGCTCTTCTCTCAGGGGGACCTGAACCCTTTCTAGCTGCTGCTGAACCTCCTGGAGCCTTTATCACTATTGACAGGTTGAACAATAGGTCCAAGCACAAGGATGTGAGTTAGATTAACTTGGAATTAAGTGTAGTAATCTAATAAAAACAAGATTAAAGGTGGGAGTATTATGTAAAACTTAATTTTTCTGAGCTTTACAACATGTTATTATGTTAATCCCTCATCAAAAACACACCTGGAGTGTTACATTGATTCCTTCATGCATGTTTGAAAATGTCTCATGAAGCTCCGCCCACTCAGCTCCCCCAGACTAGCAGCAGCAGCAATTGACAAACACCTCCTGGAAGTGCATGTCTGCTTAGCTCATTGTAAAAAACCAAGTCTTAAGAACGACTTAAAGAAAAACGTTGCTGTGAGGCTCCATGTTGGAAAGAACAGGAGCTTCTTAAAGAGACAGAGACCAATTTCAAAGCTGGAAATTGTGAAGTCAAATTTCTTTTAAGTCATGTTTGACACAATATTTTTATAATAACTGAAGGTGACATAGTTACTTGATTATGCTGTAAAATCTCATGCACCTTTAGAGGTGCAGAATTATGTGCCTCTCTTACCCTTTAACTGCGTTTTAGCAGGAGTTTTATCACTCTGGTACTGAGAAGTAGATCACATAGTGACCTCAGCAGATGCACAGTTCCACCAGGTGTTTACTAATTCCTGCTGCCTAGTTTGAAGGAGCTGCATTGGGGATTCTTAAGGGGGCTAGAAGCTATGTTTGAAGGCGGAGCTAGGTCCACCCAGGCATTTTGCACAACTGATTGGTTAACTCAAGAAGATAACAATTTTAAACATGTATGCCCATTTTTCTTTGCTAGGAGAAACTGCAAGCTCCGTTCTTAACCCTCCCACAGTATGAAGAGACGGGGTCATTTGGACCCCATGTGTTTTTTACTCTGTGTGTGGTGGGGTCGCACTGACCCTGTGTGCGCTTTTACAAGGTTGTTTTTCTCCGTGTGTGGTTTTGGATACTGATGGTCTGATGGGAAAACTCCGCCCACTTCCTGCTGTCTGCCGGTGATATTTGGCTCAATCTGTCGGATTGCCGCACTAAGACCGTGGGATGGTTAGCCAGACGTTAATAGGTGGGATAATGCTGAGCACAACAAGCAGACATTCCTGTCAATGGTTAGTGGGTAAAGACTCAACAACACTTCTGATCTAACCAGCAGTTGACGCCAGCTGTTTTGTAAATCCTACTGGAACAGGTTGTACAAAACGCTGCCAGTTTCACCAGTTATGGCTCCGGTGCTTCAGTAGTTTCCACTCTGGGCTTCTGTTGAAGTTTGCTGGAGTCAGAGACGACAGAGGAGGCAGAGCGCTCATTCAGCCAGTGGCACAAAGCGCCACGCTGCTGCTGACAAAGACAAAGGGAACGCATTTATGATATTCAGTATGTGGGATAAATGTGTAGCCTGACCTCATAAACCCAGAACAAAAAGTAACAAGTGCAGAAATGTTACAATAAAACGCTGGCGAGGTTATAAAAAGTATAATTGGCGAACTGGTGAAGTTCTTTTCCAGAGTGCACTGAGTGAACCCAACATCACAACAACCTGCATCACACTTCATCTCAGCCTCAAATCAGCGCGTCCGCCGCAGAGTGACGGCGGCTGACACGGACATCATCGCAGTGTGAGCATCTCAATGAGGGAGCGGGTTGCTAGCACAACGCCGGCCGTCCTGGCTGGCATGCAGAGGCCAGAGGGATCACACACACCTCCTCGCAGTCGCTGTGGATCAGTCTGCATGAGCTGATCAAAGGTGGGATAATGCTGCCACGCGGGGAGCTGATTGCATCCGTGCACTCAGTGACACCACGACGCAGCTGAAGATCCTCTAATTAAACTGGAGTGTGGAGACGCAGAATCCCAGCTGCTTCAGAGCTAATCCACTGTCTCTATCAACATTATTAAAAATATACACATCTGGAACTATAGCAACAATCTTAAAGCTAAAGATGGTTGCATGATGCACATTAAAGAGTTTCTGCTAGCAGGTTGCACAAGTTGTGTGATGCAACTTAATTCAAATATTCAGGTGAAACTGTATAATATTAATATTCCAAAAGTGCAGTTTTGTTATTTAAAAAATAAACATTTAAACTCTATTTCTCATCATTTTTTACACACTTCATTCAGTATGCTGGTTACAGAGCCCTACATGCAAAATGGTCAAAATGGAATCTACAGTTTTCTGGTTGCACACATTGTGTAATTTAGAGTATCAAGCATAATTCAAATATTCAGTGTTTTCTAACAAATATCATGTAGAAGATATTAAATGAAAAGTGCATTTATGTTCACCTAATATTAGTGAAATATGTGGTTTAAAAAGTCTTTAAAAAGTAATATTTTCACTTCAAGAGTAGTAAGAAATTGTCACCAGTAATAATCAATCTGATTGACAATCCCAGCATGTTTCTAAATTTAGCCAAAGTATCGTCTATAATTTTCTGTCACCTTCTGTATTTCTGCTCATAAATCACTTTGTTATGAATTTCAGGAGGCGGCAGAGACGTTTTCTGCTGCAGACTGATGCAGCATGAATCCTGCACTTCATGTGTTTTCAATCCACATCTCTGTCTTATAATCACAAGCGTTCCCACACAAATAAACTCACCCGAATGTTTGTGTTTCCTAAACACTGACGCTGCTTTTCTCCTCTTTTCACTATATTTACTTTTTAAATCAGTTCAGTTCAGTCTTAAAATAGCAGAATCGGTCGCCAGTCGTCATACGCTACAAAATAAAAGCACTTTGGGAAAGTGGAATATGCTAAAATAATGTTTGTTACTGTTTAAAGTCTCATCAACATTTGAAATAAAATGAATTGCATTAACATTATCAACTTTCTGACAAAGTCGCTCCTTTTCACAGAAATGTTGGCCGTTGTTAGAAATGAAAAAGGTGAAATGAAACGTAACTGTTTGAAACTAAACTTTAAATAAAGAACTGAATGAGCTTGATGTTTGTTTCATTAGACTCATGATTGGTACATGAGCTGGAAAACTCCCACTAACAGATAAAACCAGCATATTTATGCACTGTTATCTTAGCAGCATTTATACCTAAATTAGTCTGAAAATACAATGTGGACGTGCAGCAATGACTACAGATGTTTGCAGATGTGTAACTGAAACAGAAAACTTGGTGATTGTTTTCAACAGGCTCCTGTTCTGAATCAGGACAAAACATCCCTGAGCCTGAGATAGTGAGGAAGAAGCTGCAACACGGTCATGTCAGGTCTGGACCCGGGAAAAAGTTCTGATGCAGGAAAACAGCCAGGATCACACTTACATTGCAACACGTCCAGATCCAGATCCAGATCCAGCATTTACTGCCTCAGTCTTACAGGATTTCTGTCACAAAATTACTTTCTTTCTTACAAATTTCTGAAAATATCCTGATGTGAAAATATGTTATTAATATTATATATTTTTGCCATTAATCAGGAACAACTTATTTTTTCCTAGCAAATGACTTTTCAACGAAAGTCTTAATTTATTTGGCAGTAATTTATTCCTCCATGGCAAATTTGATTTAACCAACATTGGCCCTGATGCTCCATTATGATGCTCAATTGGAGGTAAAACTGGCCTTGTTAAAGGTGCAGTTTGTAGCTTTTAAAAAAATGTTTTATATATTTGATAAAACTGACACTATCATTGCATTGAAATAGTTTTTGAGACAGATAATCTGTGGGGAAAAAAGAGCTCCTCTGTCTTCTCCCCATGTTCTCCCCCAGTGCAAATTAGAAACAACCAATCAGAGCCAGGAGGCGGGTCTTAGCGCTGCCAATCATCTTCTCTTCTTCTCTTGTTCTCTGCTACACTCCAGCTAGCACAACCTGTTGTTAACCCTTACAAAAAAATCCCATGAAATTCACGTTTTCACATGTGATTCTCATTTTCCACATGTGGGTCACATAATCACGTCATTCACACATGTGAAAAGTGGTGTGAATGTGATCACATGTGACAGAGGATAAACTGTTTTCCTGTGACAATAACTTGTTTCTCTGCCGTTACAGCATTGAGCAGCAAGTACATGAGGATGACTGGCAGCGCTAAGGCCATCCCCCTGGCTCTCATTGATTGTTTTTTTCAGATGTGGATCATTTCTTCAGATGGGAGGAGGTGGAGGAAATTCATCTTTTCACAGATTATCTCATAACATTCAGTCATGAAATGGTGACAATATTAAAAAAAATTTTAAAAACTAATTTCATGTCTGTTAGGTTCAAACCCCAAACATTTTTAACACACACACTGCAAAGAGACAAAAGAGACAAGAGAATTAGTTTCAAACTCGCGAGTTAGTTATTATAATAACTGACATTACTTTCAAAGATAAAAAGAACTAAGAACAACATTTAACTTCAACAATGTCACAAAATGGAGCTTTAAGCTGAATAATACTAATTAGAATAATGAAAAATTCAAAAGAGTGTTTGGCTGTTTTTTGCAAAAAGCATAACTATTTTTAATTGTTCTACATTTCAAACATATTTAATGTATGTATAACTGCGTATGCATAACAGCTTAATGATCTTTAAAATGTTGGTTAATGATCCGGTGTTGAACTCTGACCCGGCAGACGCCTCAGCAAACTGTCAGTTCAGCTCAGAACGTCGGAGTTCTGGGATGATAGAGAAGCAGATTCACATCAGCAGGCGTGGCTAACGGTCCGAGTGAGAACAGAGAGAACCCGTCTGCAGCGCAGCATCCATATTCCCCAGAGAGTCAGAGTTTATCAAATTTCTATTTAAAATTTCAATAAGCATCAGGGGAGGCGGAGGCCGGACGGACTGATTCAGGTAACCAGACTCTTTGCTTGGTCGTTAAGCATGAGGGATCGATATCATATCAAGGCCTGGTGGAACACCTGACAGTTCAATTTCACAGCAAGCCTCCCAATCAATACTTTCGGAATAGTTTTGGACTTTACCAAAGGCGACCCACTGGAGTTAATCTATGGTGTCATTAACTGTGGTCACAGCGTGCCTGGTCATTACACGGTGTAACAATAAATGTTCATAAAAGACGACACTCTCTATCCCCCTGCGCTCCGCTGCAGCCTCTAATTGAAGCAAATTCATTCATGAGGTGGAGAGGGGGTCCCGATCGACTCACCGCCCGTTGGTGACGATCCGGGGGAAAAGCCGACACGCCGCGCCTCTCCGAGGGCCGCGCAGCGCAGCACAGGAAATTGAACAAGGTTTTATCAAGCAGAAAATGTTTTAAACTGTTTAGCCGGCGCCAGATTGCTTTGGGGAAGGATTGTTTACCCTTGAAACACAATGATGGCCGACGCCGTTTTTCTCCAAGTACTTCAGACAAATAACTCCTTCAACAGGAGGTGTGCTGTTGTTTTTTACAATGACTGAGGCGAAACCTGCATCTACTTATATTCACCCATCACCAACAAGAAAACACCTTGTGCAACCTTGAGCAGCCGTCCGTTTCTAACTGAAACAGCAGGTATTTTCCAGCAATAACAGGGCAGGAAGTGTTAATGTCAGGCTGCAGAAATAAACAGACATTCCTTCAGCCACGCCAATTTATGGAATACATCAAGCTACACTTGAGCACATAAATCCTGATGAGTTCTTTATTACTGTCGATTATAAATTAAAAGTCAAACAAAGAACAAGAGCTTCCCACTTATACACGATAAGTGAGACGAATCGGCCTGTGGAAGAAGGACACAGGCGTCGTGACACTGTGGTTTTTGGCCAGGATCCACGTGAAACTGAAGCCTATTTTCCCCTCAGTCTTAAGGGGAGTGTGACAACAGATGGCCAAGAAGAAGACTAATGGCAGATACCCTGAGTGATGGTGACGACTCCGGCGCCGTGTAAACAAGGTCACAGCTTTTAGGGAAGGAGTCAAGTCAGGTAGACTGGAGTAAATGTCACATCTGAAGCTCTGATGCTCATCTTTAAAACTTTCCTCAAACATCGTCTGCAAACATGAGGACGAAAACAGAATCCTAACGATTTTCCCTCCTGAATCACACGCAGGCCACTGGCAGGATTTACGCTGCAGCACGACATATCTGGACGCAATAGTTCCCAGGATATCTGAAACTGGCTATTTTCAACCCAAAAATGCAGAGGCTCGGTTGAAATCTGGCCCCATCGCGCACATTCTCACTTCCTGCAGATCCTCTGTTTAAATCCTAACTGTATAATTTTAAGAAAGATTTAAAGTAGTGGTTCAAACTTCTCAGTTCTATTCCTCCCAATGCCTGCAAGTATTCATTTGGAGGCTTCGCTGAAATGCGAGTGAAACCAACACAGGAGGTAAAAGGAAGAAGAGTTGGACACATGAAATGTTTCTGTTTGGTTTGAAATCATTTAAAATAGTCAAAGTGGATGACAGGATGCCTTAGGTTCAGCTTTTTAACATCTGCAGATCTCAAGCATGTTTTCAAACAAATTAAAGCACAAACAGCAGAGGGATGTGGGAGTTAGTTATTATGGTAACAGAAAAAAGAATAATGCAATAGTAAGATCCTTTAGCATATCAAAAATGCTAAAGGATTTTGCATTTTGATAAATGCAAAATATTTATCTAATATTTTGATAAATATTTGATATTCTCTCCAGGAATTTCCAAATCTGCACATTTGCAGATATGTTTTGTACCTATCTGCAAATGTGTGCAAAACTTTGCAGATATTCTGCTAATGTCAAAAAAACAATTTCACAATTCAAAAGTCTTTCCATTGCAGTTTTGTAAAAATACTCTAATCTTTATCTAAAGAATTTATTTTGTTTTAAATGATTGTGTTTACATTAAGCAAATACATTTTTGTGATTCCAGTTTATGCATTTTGAAAGACGTGACTGTATGGTAGTTTGAACATATGGTAGTTTTGCAGGAGAGTTTTTAAATCTATAGCAATGACAGGAAAGACCAGTCCAATTTGGAAGCAGTTTGGTTAACAGGCAGAGCAGTAATGAGTAAAGTATCTTGCACAGCTAAATTCTGAACGTCATCTTTGCTCTTTACAACCACAAACTGCAACCAGACCAGCTGAGAAAAACAGTTTCTCACATCGTTTTATCCCACTGGAGGTTCATGGTGACTTTGACTAATACATTGAAAATAGTTTCATGGCTTTAACTTAAAGCCATGAAACTATTTGAATATATCATTTGGCACCTTACACTTTCCATTTGAAGATGGTAAATTGTCTGTCGTTTAAAACAATGTTTGAAATGCATGTCTGGATCTGCTGTTTACACTATTCTCTAGTAATGATCCACCAGAAAGGATCCATCTTGGACTAAAACTAATTGGTTGTGTTGAAAGAGACAGGAGGAAGATCGATGCAGCTTCATGTTTTCCTGAACCAGATCAGGGCACTGGACAGATTTGATGAGAACATCTCTCTGGCATTCTGCTTTACTTCTCGAATAAAATGCATTTTCATTTGAAGTTGTAATGTGACAAAGTGTGTACAAACGTCAAGGAGTGTGAAAAGGTTGTATTTTTGATGTCACAGTAGCTGCATTCATATTGTCCTTATAACACCACTATTTGACATTTTGACAATAAATTTGCTAAATGGCAACACAGCAATTTTGAAAAGGTTTTGGCTCTAGGATGAGGTTTTTTCTTTAATGTATAGAAATAATTGGTAAATTCCACAAAACGGCAATGGAAACGCGATTTTTTCTTCAAACGAGTCACATGACCATCAACTGGATGTTACTACTGCAAGAAATGACGAAGATGACAGGAAGTGGTAGCAGAATGACTGCAGGATGTTTTTTAGTGAGTTATGTCAATGAGCTTATTTTAAATGTGTTTTTTATTCATTGGAAACGCTGCGATTGCAAAACTTTGTTTTTTCAAATTAGCAGGTTATTGAAATGTTTGTGCACATTTGCAGTGGAAGCTCAGCTAATCTGCCTGACCTGCTGGACTTGCTGCCTGATTTACCTGAAAGGCCTGAAAGGTCTGTGTGTCCATACTGCTGTTCATACATCCGTTCAAATCTGCTGAATTCCTTCAAATCACCAACCACAGACTGAAACGATTCCAAAACGAGTCAATAAAAGCGGAAAAGAAAGCATCACAATGCTATCACCCCGTACACATTCTCAGGATCTCCTTGAAATATGAGGCTGAACCAGAGCGACAGAATCCATTACAGTAACAAATGTCTTCAGAACAGAGGCGCGTGAGTTTTCCACTGAAAATATGGGAGGTATTAGAGGCTTTGGGCGATTAAGGACCTCAGGCCTCCCTCCAGTTCATGTATTGATTACAGTCATCTGTCTGTTTAATGATGTTTTACGCAGGTCTTGTAATTGCTTTAAACGATGGCAGAAAATTGTCCTGCATCTATAAACCTCTGCCTAACAGAGGCAAATATATCTGCCTCTCGTTTTTGCCCGGCGTGATGCAGAATCCTGCCGGCCGCCTGCACACGCCGCTCCAGCAGCGCAGCCCCACCGCAGAGCCTCAGGAAGGCTCCTGCGTAATGACGACTCCTGCAGCGCGAGTCAGAAGAAAAGGATGACGGCTGTGTAAATAAACGTCCAGCCGTAAACCGTAGGAATCACGGCAGCTGAGGAGAGTAAAGCATGCGAGGTAAAATCCCTGCTCTGTTAAATGTTGGGAAAAATAAATTCCATCTCCAAATGTTATTTTATGAAAGGAGTTAAATTAGGAGATTGTTTGGCCTCGGGCTGGTAATTTAGGTTTAGATTTCTGCTGTATAAGTTTCCTCTGAATAAAAAATGACGGCCTGTCAGACGCAGCAGTGGACCTGGAAGCAGCACAGTTTGAGCAAAAGAAAGATTCTTTCATCGTAAAATCATTTGTCTTGTTTGTAATGACATTAAATATTGAAGCCACGTCTCTCTGGAAGAACACAGTCAACTGATTGTACTGAATTGTTACAGAAACACAACTTTGCTCATTCACTTCGTTTTTACCCAGCAAACTGATTCACCTCCAGGCAGGTTTGTTGGTATATTTATGTATTAATACACTTCAATGAGATTTAGTTTGCTTTTACCAAGCTTAATGTTTCATTAGATTAAAATCCAGTTATAGGAAAGTTAGTTTCAGTTTTTGGAAAAAGACAGAAACTGATTAAAACTTGGATAATTGTCCAAAAAAATGCAAAAACCTGTAAAGAAATTAAAGTGGTAACTAATTGAACAGCATTTTTTCTCTTGTATTTGACATTAATGGCTGCAAACGCAAGCAGGCAGGTAATGTTGTACTTAAAATGTCCAAATGATTGTTTTTAAAATGATTATTTTCAGTTACAGCAGACATTTCTTCTGTTGTCTAATTAAAAGGTGAAATCTGAAGTTCACTCTCCGTCCGGCGCCTCGGTGCCAACGCCTTCGTTAAGTCAAGTTTGTGCCTTCCATTACATCAACGCTGGGAATCACTTCTGCCAGTTAATCAGCCTGAGCTCTGCTTCCAACTCTGCTCTCACAACTTTCCTGGATTGCTCAAGTTGGCAATTATTTTGCCGCTCTCCATTAAAAACTGCCAGGCCTTTACTGTTTAAGCTTCTGTAGAAATCCCTTTACATGCATCTCCTTCACCGTGGAGCTGTGCTAACGCTGCGGAGAGCCTTTAATTACATGCTATATCTCACCCTGGGATCATGCGCTCTCTTTCTGGGACAGGAAAGCGGCTGCAGCCACCAGAAAGTTGTTTTTGGGAGTGAAATTTTCCACGTCAGAAAGTGAAGACTTGAACATGTCACAGCTAATCTGGCTGTGTGGATGTCTCATGGTTAGCTCAGCGCTCAGCGTTCTGTCACTTCACTCAACGAGCCGCCGGGTCAGGCGCTCTCTGTCGCCGTCCTTAATGAAGCAGCAGATAATGGCCTTGGGGCCCAGGAGAGACTTGACACAAAGTGCCACGTCCTTTGACTTGGATTAGTCTTAATTACTGTTCCCCTCGGCAGATCAATGGAAAACACATAGAGGCCACGCCGTGTCACACGCCACTAAGATCCAAACACTTGTAAGGCCAAAGTTGGGTCTCACTCCATCAAGCCTGAGTTTGGACAAAACGACGCTGAGAGCAAACATCAACGTTCCCTTATGATTTATTTTACTTTGAAAAGGTCCTTGTCGTCCTTTTAGGCGGCAAAAGATATTCACATACCCATACACATTTTTTCTCACCATCTGAAGTTAAATCAGACCAAATGTTTCTTGTTTTAACTCGGTTAGAATTACCTAAATTATTTCTATTTGCTACATGCCAGAAAGTTGATGTGGAAACTTTTTAGAGTTGTTTTTTTGTAAAAGTTTGCATGCATTTGGTCAGTATCAGAGATAAATGTCTTAAGCTGAATGCCTTTGGTCAAAGCTTTTGGGCTGCGGTGTAAAACAAAGTTTGGTTTGATTGAACTTCCTTCAGACGGTGAGAAGAACGGTGGATGTAAAAATCTGGCTTCAGCTGGAAGCGAAAGTGGAAGTTCCTCATTTTTCAGCTTTAGGCTTGTTGTTTGTAAGTATCTGCATCAATTACCGATAATCAGGGGCAAGTTTGGGTTGAAATTCAGCCCAAGAGTTTGGTTTGGAGAGGAATGTCTTCTGATTACACAACGGGCAACAGTGGAACCATAATTTAAAACAAAAGAATTTTATTTACCGCTACGGTTTTCAACAATCAAAACTACTGCCTGTGTACGTATTTAATGGCAAAATCACAAATAAAAATCATTCAACAGAAGTTTATTAAACAAGCAGCTTATAAAAATGAAAGCAAATATCAGAGAACAATAAACTCCACAGCTAAACAGACTCATTACGTCACAAAGGGAAATTAATCACTTTTAGATTGTTTTCAAATGTAAAACAGACGAAGTTTGGACCACAATGCTTTGCTCTTATTGTGTAAAATTGACCTTTTGGAGCCTTATGTAATATTATAATGTGATTTCATCATCAAAAACATAACTGGGGTGTTGCTTTGATGTTTTTCTTGAATCTCCCGTGGCAACCGATCGGCCAGCCAGAATATTTCTGTTTGCAGGAATAACGGAGCTTCTGCACCAGCTCCGCTTTTCTCTTTAATAATCTGAAAACAATTTTATATAAAAGTTTAAAAAGTCTTTTTGAAGCCATTGCTTTCTGCCAACAGCTCTGCATGTTAATCTGTTGAGGAAAACGATGCAGTTTGGTTGTTTTACTCTGTTTGCCTCCTTTATGATTTCATCTCCTGTAGGATGCATTATGATGCATGACTCACCTGGTTTTATTTTTTAGTTGTCATAGTTTCCATTGCCAGCCTCTACAATGCCATCAGGAACAAACTGTAATAAAGTGAAACAATAATTGGATCTTTTTTAAACGGAAGGCTTACATAATGTCAAATTATCTTTTACAATCCAAATTATAAAGCGTCTGTCATCGGCGTCTTTTCAGGACTCAGAACCTCCAGTTTCATTTCCTTGCATAATCCCGACCTCCCTCCTCGGACGTCCTCCTGTGCAGCAGGACAGTGACTCTCTGATTAATGCGTATGGCTGCGCTCTCTTCATTGGTTTTAATTAAAGCACTAAGATACAGATGTGCAGACAAGAATGTAAATCCTGGGCACAAACAGACACGTCACACAAAATGAAGAATGGGATTTAATTAAGGAGTTGTAATTTACAAGATAAATACGAGTGAAGTGTTGCTTTATGGTGTAACAACATTAACCTATGACCTCATCCTTACAGCGCCGGTTATTCAATTTGTTAAGCACGTATAATAACATTAAAGACCAACACGTTTAGCTGTTGTCTGTCAGGAGAAGGGAAACCGTGTGAACCACCCAGAGACGGGACACTTTTAAAAGCTGTTTTAAGACCCTCTTCTCTCTGACATTTAACTCTAGTGGAGTTTATTGCTGTTTTTGCCCAGTGGGTTTTAGCTTGTTGTATCTCTTCAGGCCACCTTTTATGTTTTTATTAGGAAATTATCTCAGTGCCTGGAGTTTTAATAAATTTCACAAACAGGGTCGATTACTGTTCCTTTGTCATCCCCTTTTCAACGCCTCTGTTTTAGTTTTACACATGATTTATTTGATCATTTGTACATATTTCATTTCAAACTATTCAAATGTCAACAAAATAAAAATAGAAAATGGGGGGGAAAATTACAAATATAAAAATCAACATTACTAAAGAGACCATATAAAGACAATTACAAAGTCGGCCTTCTATCACCTAAAAACATTTCCAGGATTAAAGGACTAATCTCAGCAGGATCTAGAGAAACTCATGCAGGCGTTTATCTTTATTACTGCAACAGTGTCTTCACAGTTTTGACTAAAATAAACAAAAACCCTCCGGCTGCAGCTGATCCAGACGCTGCTGCTGGCGTTCTGACTAAAACCAGGACGACGGAGCCCATCACCCGGTTCTGCAGTCCACACACTGAGAACACACTTTGAAATACTGCCGGTTTATAAATCACTGAACGGCTCCGCACCACAATACATTAAAGATCTGCTGTTGTCAGAGCAACCTTTCAGAACCTCTTACATCATCCGGTTCTGGTTCTGCTCTGCATCAGAACCAAACATGGCGCATCAGCATCCAGCTTCTATGCACCACAAATCTGGAACAAACTTCCAGAAAACTGCAAAACAGCCGAAACACTGAGCTCCTTTAAATCCAGACTAAAAACCCTCCTGTTTGGTTTCTTTTGACCCAAAATAAACAAAACATTGATAAACATGCAGCTGTGCAATAATGCCACAAGACAAAATGTTACGTTTCAACTGTTGACTGTCTTTGACTGTGATTTTATGATGTAAAGCTCTTTGAACGGCCTTGTTTCTGAAATGTGCTGTACAAATTTGATTGATCAATCCATCGATTGATTGATGTGAGTGTGTGTGTGCATGGTTGCTTTTCCTGTGTGTCTCTGTGTTGCCCTGCGACAGACTGGCGACCTGGTTAGTCCAATGGGATGTGCAAAGAAAACCATGGCACCAGATCCAAACCTACCACGATGCACAAACTCCTCAACTGAGACAAGAAAAAACATGCAGCTCACAAACTGACTTGTGAGCTGCACAACCTTTAAATCTTTAAAAACCTTTAAATCTGGAACTGATTTAAAGGTTTTGTCTTTTTAGGGTGAAATTATCTGAGCCTGTTTATGCTGCATTGTAGTTCTTGTAGTTCTCACAATCACAAGCTGCTAAGGTACAAAGCTTGTTACGTTGCGTTTCCATATTTGGAAACGCAACTTCTTAACTGTGAAGCCTCTTTTTCTGCAGATGTTATGGCATCACAGTCAGAGAGAGAATATTTCTGTCCTCCTGCCTTCCAGAAGGGATTTTAACCAGATAATCAATATTTTTCACTTCACCTGTCAGTGGACAGAATGTCATGATTGATCGGTGTGAAGTGAAGAAAGGACACGAATCCAGATCCTTTGATTCATTTGTTACATGAAGCTTTTGAAAGAAAAGGTCACATGTTCTCAACATCAGGACAAGATCTGATGGAAATACAATGAAGCAGCTAAAATCTGTGCAACTACAATGTTAGATGAGCAGCTTGTTTTATAGCCAACCTGGAGTTACAGAGTTTTTACTGAATTCATGCAGATGATATGAACAGGAGATTTTTCATTTGATTTCGATGTTCTGCCTCGTTTCTCACACATTCAACAAATTATTTTAAAGACCAAAAGTTTCCATGTTTTAAAAAGAAATGAGAAAACGTAAAAGCTTTAAGTTAAAATATAAATAATTATATAAGACTGGGTTACATTGAAAAACATTCAATGAATTAAATGAATGCAATTACATTATACAGTTATGGACCAAAAGGAGAGAAAAAGAGAATTTCAGTAAACGACTTAGTCTTACGTACTTATATATATATATGCACACACACACACACACACTTTTGTCTAAATGACTGGACACAAATGATATAATCCAAACTGGCCTGACATATTAACAGTTTAGTCTTATAGAGTGTAAATATGATTTCAACTGTACAAAAAGAATCATTTTATACTTTTATTCACCAAAATAGTTTCACACTTCATGTAAAACAATGTAATTGTTTTGCAAAAACCTGAAAGGTTGCATGAATTTACATTTATAAGGAAAAGTGTCCAACTTCTCTCAGACTGAAACATTCCAACTTATTCCAATCTCTGGAGTTTGCAGATGGGATTTTCTGCAGCTTCTTTTCAAAATAGCCACCGGTGGAAACCGAAGCACCACTGAGTCGCTTTTCTGAGTGAGAGCGCCGCGGTCGGAAGAATAAGAAAGGTGATTGGATTGTGTGGTTGCACAGCATGTACCAATAACCAGAGGTAATGGGAAATTTCTTCCTCCTTCCATGCTGCACTTCCTGTGTCCATGGCTGATGATGACTGTTGCTGTGGATCACACAGAGGAGCCTCAATGGTGGAAGAAAAGCACAAAAAAGATGAGAGAAGGTTTTTAACCAACACAGGGTGTGTGTGCGTGGCGGGGTGTGCGTGTGTGTGTGGAGAGACAGAATAAAGAGAGTCCAGATCTGCTGACGAAGAACTAGCTGGTAAAATTACCAAAGTTTACCACCTAAAAATGGTGCTAATGATCTACAATCGAAAAAATAAGGTGATGTACAACCTTGATTGTGTAAAAATGTTTCTATGTTGTGTGATATGGATCTGTGACCTTTAGAGGTCGTTCAGAAAGCAGGAGAGGAGGGAGGCAAAGCCCACCGTATTGAAGAAGGAGGCTGACAAATGTGGCGGTGTTCACATGTAAGCTTCAATTAATCTCTCAAACGATGGAAGGCCTAATGGGAAATGGACTCAGGAGGGATCTCTGCTGCTTCCTGCAGTTTTTCCAGGACACCAGGAAAGAACGATGTCCTTTTGCAATCAGATAACTCCTTTTGCTTCTATTTTCTGACAAGAAAGTAACTCTCTCTCTGCATTTCTCCCCCCTCACTTTTACAACATGGCTACTCCTGAATCTCACGTGATCATTTATCTGAACTGTAACAGGATTTTTTTTACATTTAGGTTGCTTTTGAGAGAACCAGAGATGCAGAAACAGGCTGTTTAAATGTCCCTGGATAAGAAACAACAGTCTAAAAATAGTGAGTACTTAAAGATTTTCAATAAACGTTTTCAGAAAGAACTCAGCATCATTAATCATTATTTGTCTGCAAGTCTTTTTTGGACTAACAGTGTTTTGGAGACATTTCTTCCCCCTCATCAGTCCAGAGTTATTTCAGGCATCTGAGGAGTTAAGATCTGTTTCTTTCACAGCTTCCTGTCTACTGATGACATGACTGCACTGACATGTACGTACCTGTCTTTGTAATGACACCGTGGCCCCCAAACAGCAATAGCCTCTGTGCAAACCCCCTGACAATGCTGCAAAATATGTAAATATTTAATATTTAACGTGGTCTTTTTCTCATCTGAAACTTGGTCCATTTTGCTCCAGCTGTGCTAACCTGAGGAGCAAAGTAACTTGATAAATTTGACCAATCAAAAATATTTATATGGCAAATAACATTTCAAGAAATTATTTTAACTTATATTTCATAATAATGATTGAAAAACGTTTAAAAACTGCACTCAATTCATCTTCCCTCCAACTTTACGAGACCCTCTGGTCTGTAAGACAGTGAGATAGTTTTATTACAAAGTGACCCGTTTGAGCTACTTTTCTCTTAGCATTGAGCAAAACCACATCTGTGCACAATAATCTCAAACCAATGCAAACTGCGCTGCAAGCTGAAGCTGCAAAGTTTGCAACATTTGTCTGCCAATAATTGGAGACAATTTGTGTTTTATAGTTGTTCCTCATTTCCATGGTAGTTATATGATTCAGTTTCCAGCGGAACGGAACGCAGCCTCTAGTACAGCCTCTTAACATTCGTAATAATCTCAGGTTTTCTCCCATTTTAACTAACAGCGTAGAAAAAAACTAACTTGGCATCCTGCTTGTAGGAGGAATGTGTTTGTAGGGAGAAAAAGGGGACACAGAAGTGGGTTACTGCCCATCCATATGGCTTACAGAGGGAAAATTCAATAATGTTGCCTCAGCAATCTACAATAACAAAAACCCTCAGAGTCAGCAACTCCTGTCTCCCAGGTCTGAAGAGGACTTTAGTATCAGCTCACTGGTCCACTTGCACCTGCAACCTCCTCACAACCTCATTAAAGACAGAACTGATGCAACACAAAGAAACAAGCCCTTCCTGAGGGACGGGCTCAGAGGGGGCGAGCTGCAGGTCCCACACCAACAGCTCCAGCCTGTGCTGCACATCCACAGAAATGGAGAACATTAAGCCTGAACGTTTGGTTGTTTTTAAGGAGTTTACCTCACTGAGGCCAGTTTCAGAAATGTCAGTCTGAAAACAGCGAAGGAAAAGGCGGGACGGCTGAAAGGCGGCGGACGGCGCTGAGATTATGACTGTGACATTTGCTGACAAGTCGGGGCAAAGCGAAGCCTCTGCAAATCCACCTCTGGCGACACCTTCCTGACCTTCCACCCAGACCTGATTTTCAAAAGGCCTCAGATTGTTTCTGGAGCCGCAGCCTCTCTGTCGGGATCAAGGTCAGGTTAAATCTTTCTTCCTGACTTGCAGGTAGCTTCTTTGATGCACAGGTTTCTTTTTATTTATTCAGTTTTTTCAAAATGTCAGTCTTGTGGCTTTTTGCACAGCACTTGTTTTTCTTGAAATTGGTTTGCAACTACAGCGCTGAGGAAAGCGGATTTCCCCTTATAGATTTGTTTTGTTTGTTTTCATTTTTGGTCAAACTTAAAATATTTCAGATCACCAAAACTATTTCTATTTTTATGCAAACGGGACATTTTATTTTTATTTTATTTTTTATCACAATAAGAATTTATAATTATCATGATAAATTTTATTTTTTCATAAATAAAAGGAAAACTGACTGTATGAAACTCAATGTCATTTTTGATGTTTTCTTCACCATTTGTTCATGTGTCTATACATAACAGTACATTTGAAAATATGATTAAATGCAGGTAAGCTGTGCAGTTCATTAAGAAGGCAATTTCAAATGGGAAATGTTTTTCAAGAAGAATACTTGTTTGTGATGCTACGAATGCTTTGCAATGCAGTGACCTAGAAAATAATATTTTATAAAACCATCAAATTTGTCATTATCACAAAATATGACAATAAAAGTCTATATAACCTGCCCCTAATGCTAAATTCAGCTCCAAATAATGATTTTATCTAACAAGACAGAATAAATTCAGACCATCCTGACCTTTAGGATACATTAAGTTGACCCCTAACCCTTATAACTGGTGATGAATGCAGCAAGTTGCTTCTGGATGGTAAGTAAACAACAAAACACTTGTCTTTTCCAGCAGCCATTGTACAGCTGACCAATTGTGCTGGAGCACAGTGCCCAACGAATGTGACATAATAATCGTGAGGTTTTTGAAATGGCTCATTTTCCAAACACCAAAAAAAAAACATTACAGTAATTTATTGGCAGAGATGGAGCTTTGGCTGTTTTTAGAGGCAATGGAAACCCCAATGGAAAATGTGAAAAATATGAATTTTGCATTATGCTTCCTCTTTAACAAATACACAATTGTATATTTCAATTAGGTCATATTGCTTAGACTTTATTCCTCAAAAAAGCCATTATTTGAAAACTGCTGTTTGAATTGACTAAGTTTATCTTGGTCTGATTTTTTTTAAACATAATACATGAAAACTGAAGGGACAAAAACTACACAGCACTGTAGTTTTCAGTGACTTCTGCAGACACAAGATAGACATTTTCAAAGCTCGACTTAGAAAGCTGTAGCCTAAACTATAGTCTTTACTCTAGTCTCTCTAGACTCAAATTAAACCTTTTTGGCTGCAGCATTTTTATGCTGCAGCCAAAAAAGTTTAATTTGAGTCTGTGTAACTTCAGGAGATGAAAGTCCACCTGAAACTGAAGAGCAGCCCAGGAGGCTGATTAGTGAAATAATCTAACCAACAAAGAAGCTGAACTCCTCCCAGAAACAACTTCAGTCTACCTACGTCGCAATAAAACGCTTTCAGTCACTGACAACCTCATTGATATTCTGAGAGGAGAAACTAAAGCATGTGAAGTAAACTGTTACGGCCTCCGTGAATCTGCTGCAGCGCACGAAATGAGCAAACAAGGAAAAAAGTCATTGGACCATAAACATGAGGCTGCTTAAGGCTTTGTGTCAGCGTGACACCAGGGCCTCGTCCAAAAAGACATTTACATTTTTACAAGTTGGCTTTTACTGTAGCTGTGACGCTTTGATCCCAAAATCAGATTCAGTGGTTGCAGGCTGAGAGCAGAGGAGGGAACTCTGCTTGTTGGAAGAGATTTCCTCAGAATGTTGTAAATGTGGCAGAGGAGGAACAGACGATCTGGAAACACGCAGGAAAAAAAAACAAGGTGAGAGAACTTTCTAATCCAGTCGTGGTGGATTTTCATGTGGATAGCTTTGTTTATTCCACCGCTGATGGACCAATGTGATGGGATCTCAAATATTCTGATTATTCTACATCTCTGCAGCACACCAGCATTTACATCCTTCATTTATGCACACCAGCGTCTCTTCTGTTGTGGTCATCAGAGCCAGGCCTTAACAGCCTGGAAGTGAAAATCAGTGTAAAATTCCTTTTCACTGTTGATAAAGAAAACCATGTGTGTCCATCCTGATGGAGAACAGCAGCCAACACAGTGCAGGTGGTCCAATTAGCCGGTAAGGATCAGGTGTCGAGGGGGAAGCAAAGCATAAGATGAGTTGAAACAAAGCAGAGGACATGTCAGCACAAGTTCAACAAGCATGTGGAGCATGAAACAGAAGCAATAAATCAATGGTAACCCAAGATTGTTTTGGAATTGCAAAATGCAAATAGTTAAAAAATGCAAAAATACACTGAAAAGCACGGCTTTGAAAGCCATAAATCACTCTTACATTACTGTGTCCTCCGTGCACAAGTTCTCTCTGGGTACTCCTGCTTCCTCCCACTGTCCGAAATCAGGATTATCAGTTCACCTGGTCTCCATAATTTGCAATGGGATTATTAAACAAAAAAACACTCTTTTTTAAATTAAGAAAACAATATGACTGAAGCTGCTGCAACAAGCTACCACTAGCATAGCGCCAGAGTTTGATGTTCAATACAAGTGAAACAATCAAAGAAAAATCTGTTCATGAGGCCAAAGACTTGGACTAATAAATGTAAAATCAGCTGACATCGCTTAATCATTATGTTGTTGATAATTATATTTAAACATATATTTAAAATACCATGATAGGCATGTATCCATATAAACTGCTCAGTAGTCTTAAAGTTTGGTTCTATGTCGGGGTGATGATGATGATGATGATGATGATGATGATGATGATGATGATGATGATGATGATGATGATGCAGGTGTTCAGAAATGTTTGGTACATCCATTTGATGCTCTGTTCTCCAGTGTTAGCGTAAGGTTGTGCACTCTCACAATGCTAATGAGCAGCATGCATGCTAAAGAGCAGCATGCGTGCTAATGAGCAGCATGCGTGCTAATGAGCAGCATGCTACATTTCTCCATCTCTGAACTTTTAAAAGCGACAAAGGGCAGAATGTGTTCCATTATCATTTCTTCCCTCTTTTATTGTGTATGTGAAGCTTTGGTTATGTTGGGTTTGTGTCTCTTCCTCCATGGTGTGTTTGTTTTCCTTCCTATTTGGCCTTTTTATTTTTCTGACATCTGTATTTGTTTGGTGTTTTTTTTCCTAAAAATATTTCATAAATAAACTTTAAAAAACTTCTTTTTAAATATTCTGATGTTTTATTCAGCTGCAGTGATGATGATGAAGTGGAATAAGAAAGTAGCTCTCCACACTGAACCGAACTTGCATCAGCGTCTGGATGGGGCTGTACAGTGTGGTGCGTTACAGTGCAGCTCGTGTTCCGGATGTACAGTTCAGAATCAAAACAACTCCAAAGTTATTCATCACTTTTTGTTTTGTTAAAGTCTTATTTTAAAATAAGTTGCTTTATTGTGGGATAAGGATTTTATTAATGGACTAAATTGAACCAAATCTCCAGTCAGAGGGAACTCAGCCATTGGATTCCTCTGGTTCAGGAGCTGCAGGTTTCTGGACAGTCGCTCTCGACGACTTTGAACATCAAGAGCTACTCCATGTTCTTCAGTAACTCTCGAGAACATCGCAACTACAGGTGTGGCATCAACAGGTGTAGCTGCCACCTAAGTGCTCTTGTCGGGAAGTTTTGCAAAAAGACCTGATGGTAGCATTTAGAGTATGATTGTGTTTTCCTTCGTTTCCCCATTGGTACATTTTAAGTACTATTGTAGGAACACTTCTGCTGCTCCTAAAGACTCTAACTGTAAACTATGAACTTCTTCATCTTTCACACCCAAACATTCTCTCCATTTACCCTCCCAGATTTAGATTTTTGAAAAAATTACCAATTATTAATGCTGATCAAATCTTCTGCTAGACTAAAGTTATTAGTCTAACTTTCTTTGTCAAAGCCTGTCACCAAAATAAACTGTTGGATTATTTGAAAAATTATTGTAATAAACGACATTGTTTTGAGACCATTTTCAATAAAACAACAGAATAATAATGTTCACCATTACAATCAATATTACTGTCCATGATATCACTGACAAAAATATCATCAGGATATGAGACCATTTTTGAGTAATATTTTAAGGTCATAATAATGCAAGTTTGTCCTCTCAAATATTAACTAACTCCTTTATTTATCATGAGATTTAATTGGTACATTTATAAACTGCTTATTATGACAGGATTAGGTCTGTCTTCCATTTACTTTTTATTTCTTTTCTCAACAGATCATTAATTTAAAGTCAGTTTTTGTGCCAGATTTCCTCTGGAATAATGTGTCGGTGTTTTCAGACAACGCAGACGATCATTTATCAATCAATGAATCAATCAAGCTCATTTCTATAGCGCATTTCAGCAACAAGGGACTTCAACATGCTTTACGTCATGAAAACATCATAAATCATACGGTCAGCAGCAGTTTAGTTGTAAACTGAGAAAAGCTCAGTTATGAAGAGACAAAGTTCAAACAAGTACAATTCTGGAAAGATTGAGACTTCAGTTTACGTTTTGTATTTTTGTACTTTAAAGATTTGCAGGTTACCAGTCCTGCCTTTTACATTCACCTTTGGCAGAACTCAATATAAAATATTCAAAAGAAGCCAAGTTGAGCAAGTTAGCAGGCAGGACAGTCAGTGTGGTGAATTCAGCCTCAATCAGGTGAAATGCATAAAGGCTGCACTGACTTGTGCAACACAATATTCACTCCTCAGCTTGAGTTGTGTTTTTTTCTATCCTCTGCACCAAAACTTCAAATTGATTCTGAATTCTCCACACACACTCAGGCCACCAGTGACCCCATTTCACAGGCAACCTGCAGAGTTACAGCACAGGGCAAGCAATGCGGCGTGTAACCTGGTTTCTCTGCGACTGCTCCTCCATTTGTCTGCCAGTTCTGCTCTTTCAGCAGGTGCATGCTGTCCTGTTCCCGCTCGGCCCACTGCTGCGCGCTAAAACTGTCTGCGACATGCTTAGACACTTCCTGCACCAGCGGCGGCGCCGAGGCAGAGGCAATGTATCAGAGCAGGAACAGCTCTCTTATGACTGCATCATATATTCCAAGCACAGAAGCATTTTCCATCAGAAACATTTCATTTCATTTGGAGAGGCCACCTTCTTGTTTGTTAGGGCAGATGAATCAGCTCCAGATTGATGTGGAGAGTTACCAGGTGACATCGCACGCCGGCTGTTGTTTTCTGGTCAAATTGCATTTGCTGCGACGACGTCGGCGCCGGGAGATGAGGTGTGGTGACCTCTGAGGATGATTAGAAAACATCATTATTTCCCAGCTGTGGGACACTAACTGCTTATGACCGCCGGTGATTCGTTCCGCCGCCGCGCCGCCCTCTCCCCGCGTCGTCGTCGCCGTGGCCACTGAAACAAGGCGTCATCCGCGTGGAAAAAATCCGCTTTGCCAATTTGTCCTCGGCCCCGATTTCAACTTCAGCTTTGATCAAGAGGCGCGGCTGCTGATGGGAGCAAAACGCCGCAACCTGAGCCGCCACTGGAATGTCTGTCAGACAGCCAAATGATTTGCTATGCAAACCATTATTCATATCTGACAACATGCCGAGTGGCTACTTTGGTATTAATGGACCCTCAAACTGGAAGGCTCTTATTGATGTTGACAGCCACACCTCCTGAACAGCGCGCTCATCACGCCCGACTGTGACACGACTAATGAACGGAAGACTGATGGGCACATGGAAAACCGCAGCAGCCTGGCGCACCTGTAATTGAAACTATATTGTTAGTGTCAGTCACTGGCTTCATGTGGACATTATTAGTGGAGGAGCTTCGTCAGAATCCGTTTCTCAATGGGACAAACAATGCATGGGAATGAAAACGAGCCTGCTGCAACATTAACAAATAGAAAACACCATTAAATATGTGGTTCTTGCAGATTAAGTGCTCACATAATGAGGTTGAGTCATTTTTTATTAATTTCTGGAATAGAAAGTCATTTAATTTCACTCCAACTGCAAAATATACCCCTTTTTACACATTGAGAAATAATATGAACAAAATGTGCTTCATCTGAGGCTAAAGATATTCTACAACTCTTAGCTAGTCTGACCCTCTTCTTACACTATGTAATAATTGACCATGTGGAAGTACAGCAAACTTCCAACAGTGTTGAAGTGGCCGATGTAGTGGAACTCAATGCTACTCAAGACATTTTTTATTGATTTTTGCTACTGAGTCAAAAAGAAATTCTCCAATGTTTAGTTTTTTTGACATTTATTTCAGTTTTTTCCTTTTCTTAGTTCCTGTCCAGCTCTTGGTGGATTTATTGGTGCGTTCTGGGTCTCTGTCAGACTTCAGTTCTAATGCAGCTTTTATTTCCTGACAGATAATTTCATTTTATTTGTCCAGTACCTTGTGGTACAGCAGGACACTTCAGCTTTGTACTTGAAAGCTGTTTATCTGATGTTCTTTTTCTGGTTCTTCCTCCTCTAAACAACCATGTCCCAATAGTCCTGACTTCTGTGGGTTTCTCTTTCAAACTCCAGTCTGTCCTTCACCTTCTTCTCGGGTAACAAAGATCTTCTACTGTGCAGAAGATGGATAGATTTGTAAATCTAGCAGCTTTGTTCCTATTGCGGAGCACTGCACCGTTTTGAATCGTTATATTTATATCTAATGTGTATTTAAAGCTGACTCACCTCACCGCAGCTAAATCCCCCTAGTGGTGTAAAGTGAGATGTTTCTCTTTGGTGCTAATCTAAGAGGTGTAGCTCTGGATGAACGAGGTACGGACGTTCCTGGAAGACCCAGATCCTGGATGTGAGCAGCAGAAAGGAGCGATACTCTGGCAGCACAGACAGATTTTACCTTAAACTGAGGAAATTTGTCATCCAAGTTCAGCCTGGAACGGCCATTTCATTAGGATGCTTCCTCTCTCTGGTGGTTTAACATCCAGGAACATCCACTTAAAGTTTTTTTAAAAAGCTACAGCTGGATGTAGTCATGCTAATGGATGCAAGCCTCCAATTGGATCATTTCTTTCATCCAGTTATTTAGAATCAACATCACAGTGAATGTGTGCAATCAAAGCTAAAGCCAGGCCAGTGAAATCTTAGAGTGTGTGACTTTTTTTATGCGTCCCTTCAGATGTGGGAACGTCACGAAATGACACAGCTGACATGTTGGACCCCACGAGCTGTTCTGGGACAGACGGAAAGAAAAAGCAGAATGAAAGATTGATGGATGCATCTTCAGTTAAAGCACAGAAAAGCATCTTTTCTGTCCTTAATGCTGACTCATCGCTCTTTGGGTGCGCTTAAAGAAAAACTTCAACGGTCTAAATTACCATAAAAACCGCTTCCCTTCATGTTCTGGTGAAGAAGGATGAACCTCCAGATTTTAATGGCATCATCTTTAGAAAACAAAGATAGTGTGAGAAACAGCCTGGAGGCTTCTGTTACTTTATGTTTTTTAGTTTGTGGAAGGAGAGATATGACTTCAGCCTTTCTATTAATCTTTTCCTTCTCCCTCCAGGCGAGTGGAGGGCAAAAACTGGAAGGAAAAAATCATCCTTTTCTTCTCCTTTTTTTCCTCTCTGTGCCCAACCAAGGTCAGCCGGAGCAGTGTGCAGAGCTTTAAACAAATTAATCCCTTACCTCTGGGGTTTGGGAACCATCTATCTGGGCTGTAATGTGATAAGGGGCACAGGATGGAGAAGAGGGATACAGCAGGTCCTCAGCTCGGCTAACACACTCTCATTTCATCGCCTGACACCGCTCCTCTCCCCATTACACCCGCACCTCAACAGGCTCCGAGGTGACTGCGCCACAGTTACCGGAAATAGGAAAATAGCTTATTCTTCCTGCTTATCAAAACCGCTCAGAAATAAGCAGATCTCCTGCAAATCCCCGCGGCGTAAGGGACTGCAGCACCTACACCAGCATCGGCGCGGACGGATCTGCTCACCAGCATTACAGCGGAAATCCGGCACTTACATGTAGGTTGCAAGCAGCTGGGCTTGTGTGGAGAGTATAGATTATGGCAGCTTCATGTGTGAAGCTGCAGGCATTAAGGCAGCTTGAATAAAGCCGAGATTCCAGCACAGTTATTTGGGTCTGCACTCTGACACAATGACAGAAGACACTAAAGGAAAAAACGAAAGCTCAGCAGAACGAGGTAGAGAATAAGGTGATGTATGACCATCTCAATGCCCTTATGACATTTCCATCAGCCTATAAAGACTTAATGGAGAATGCATTGTCGCTTGTGAAATACAAGGAGAAAGAGGAGGCAAAGAGAGGCACTTTAAAACGGGCAAAATAGAGACTTGATGAAAGACAAGGAGGCGAAGAAGGGGAGATGTTTAGCAGCTTGTTGTCGGGCGAAATAGAAAAAGCACATCATCATAAAATCCTCAGAGGATGTGGTTACGGCTCTGCTCGTCCCGTTTGTCTCCTTCAGTGGAAGGATCAATGACACTTTCTAAAACTTACATATAGTACATTTAAATAGTTGTTTTTTCCATTTGTACTTAACATATTTAGAGCTCCAAGAGTCTGGGACTCATCAATGGAAAAAAATAAATGTTGACATAATTAGGGACATCATCCAGCCATTTTAAAGGGACAGTATTATGTCAACTACCTGTGATACCTTCAGTTGCTATAAAAAATGCTACACATATTAAATATCATTTAAATGAAATTTGATCTTGAAATTGGGCCTGTCTCTTTAAAAACTCCTGCTCAGCCTTCAGGAAGTCATAACTACATTGCTCCTCCATTAACCTTTTAACGTTTTTACCAGCGTTGCTCTCAAGTTGCTATAATGAGCTCAGCAGACGCTCAACTCCACCAGATGTTTGCTAATTGCTGCTGGCTAGTCTGAAGGAGTGCAGGGCTGCTCTGGTGCTAAAGCTTGGAAACTGCAGCTTAGAGGAGGATGTTTGTCAATGAAGGCAGAGCTACGTCCAACCAAGAGTTTTGCACAGAAATGGTTGCCATAGAGATTAAAGGTTTTCTCAAACATTGATGAAAGAATCAAAGAAACCCTCCAGGTTTTAGATGATGGAATAACACTGAGATGATGAAGTTAAACATCAATTTTAACTTAAAAAGTTTAGCTCTGTTGATTCTCCATTTATGTTCCTCAGTAACATCTCGTCTTAAGATTATAAATCACTCAAAATAGTTGAACAAAATCAGAACTACCTGGGTATCACACCACTTCAGACAGGAAATGGATGCAAATAAAAGCCATGGCAAATAAAAAGATCAGAAAAAGTCCATGTGAAGCAATGAAAGTCTTACATTTATGCAAACCGAACACAGCAAAGCAAACAGAAACTCTGTCAGTGGCAATAAACACCAATTGACCTCAGTCTGATCTAAAACAGATGAGTCCAGACAAATAATGACCCCAAAAAGCCTGAACACGAGGCAGCTGCACTGGCAGAGCCAGCTGTCCACTAATCACAGGGCTGGTGGTTCAGCCTCCGGTTTCTGGGCAACACACCGAACCCAAAGTTGCTCCTCGCGGCATATGGGTCATTTTCAAGGGACACGGTTTGTAGATATTTTCTGTTACATCCGTTTTCCAAACTCAATTTTAGCAAATATATATAATTTTGTTTTTTCTGCAAAATCTAAAAACAGGGAAGAAACGGAAGTAGGCAAGAGGACAGGAATGGATGGATGTTGAACGGATAGATTGGTAAAATGGATAAATGAAAGTAAAATAATGGGTAGTAAGATGGACAGAAGAATGAATAGATGGGACCTGGATAGATACTTGTCAAACAGAAGAATGGATCTCTGAATGGATTGTTGGATGCATGGATTTGCATCTGTTTGTCCAGTATTTGAACTGGACAAACAGACTGATAACTGCCAAAAGGACAGTTGGACAGATGCTTCTTGTGAATATGTATTAAAGAGGTAGTGTCATTTTGTTTAGCTTTGCATCATGTTATGATGTTATTCTCTCATCTAAAAAACACCTGGAGTGTTGCCTTGATTCTTTCATGCATGTTTGAGAACTCTTTTAGTCTCCATGGCAACCAGTCAGCTGTGTAAAACGCCTGGTTGGACCTAGCTCCGCCTTCAAGACAAAGCTCCTCCTCTGATCTACCATTTCCAAAATTCTGAGCTTCCACCTGACAGAGCAGATCTCAACTCCTTCAGACTAGCCAGCAGCAATTAGCAAACACCTGGTGCACATTATAGGAGCCACTTCTCAGGGAAAAACTGGTAAAAATGTTAAAAGGTTAACAGAGGAGCCATGTTGTGAAGACTTCCTGAAGGCAGAGGTTCAGAAAGAGCAGAAGCTTTTAAAGAGACAGAGGCCCAATTTCAAGGTGTTAACTTACAAAGTCTTTTAAGTCATATTTGATATATACAGCATTTTGCTATGAAATAGAGGTGTGTGCCTGGAAAACACATAACATTGCCCCTTTAAAATGCAAAGGATGTCATGAAAATTCTTGGAAAATGTGGGAATAAGTCGGAAACCTAAAAGTTTATAGTACTTCTGTACTATAGACTGAATAGATCAGAGATACTTACTTCCAATAATTGGTAGTTTGAATCGTCCCCAAGTAGGTTAGTCAGTTTGAAACATTTTATCCTTTGCAGTCGCCCAACAAAGAGTCAAAATGACCAGCGTCCCTGAAATGGTTTTAGTTTCTCAGCAATCAGAATCCCAAGATGAGGGCTGGGTGTGATGGTCTCACAGGTGAGAGGTGTGCAGTTCGTCACTTCCCAGAATGATCCGGCAGAAGACAGGGCTGACACACAGCCCTGTCTTCTGATGTCTAGCAAGTTTCACACTTCCTGCCGCCATCGCTCATCAGCTGTGGGGAAAACTTGAAGCAGAGCAGGCTGGGAGATGTCACCAAGCCGCTGATGGATGGCAGACAGCTTGAAGCCGCGTCACTCCTGCTTAGTGCGCTGCGATTCCTCAGAGCTTCATCAATCTACTGTTGCTTTGCTTTTCTTTTTCATTTGTGCAAAGATCATGGTGAAATATGAGGGTCTGAGCTCGTGTGGACAATTACAGACAGAGTCAGCGTCTTTGTGCGAGCTTCTGTGAGTGAGACGGAAGAGTGGCGAGATGTGAAATGAAATTCACTTCAGCGTGCAGCAGATGGAACGATTCATCTTCTTGGGTTTTGAAGTGACAAAAATCAGAACTAATGAGGAAACAAGATCTGCATGTACAAATTGATTCAAAGGAAATTCACAGCGCACGCAAATTGAAGACTTCTTGTTTTTCTTTTCGCTCACCACATGCTGCGTTGTTTACTAAAACTGCGTCCGTGTCGTCCGCGCACACAAACTTATGCAGCTACGGGTTGTGTGCTGTTATTTGTACATGCAGCCATGTGCCGACACGTCTCCCTGCATCACGCCGCCTCGCTCCCAGGAAGTGATAATGAGCTCACAGGGAGTCAGAGGGAATGGAGATGTTGTCGACGTTAGGGGAGCATAAAGAGATACGGGGTACTCAGGGTATCGCAGCCATAAAGGAAAGATGTGGAAGCCATCACTCTTCTCTCTACAGCCACGCTGGGTATAAATCTCCTTCCTCCAGGGTTTTGAAAAGATGTCGCCTGGAAAAAAGCAATGTCAAAACAATGTCACCTCAGCGGTTCTATGAAGGTCCCGTCTGCAAGAACAGGGACGTTAGAAAAGAAACTTGGCCCTACTTTTAATGTATTAATGTTTTTCCGTGAGAATACAGAAAATGTGAAACGTGTTAAGACTCGTTGCTCAATACCGTTTGAAACAACGAGTAAAACTGTCACCATCAAAACAAGAATCAACAAATCTGTTCAAATACTGTCAGTTCAGTCATGAAATTCCCTCCTTGCTTCACATTCCTGATGAGATCAGAAATAAGAGCCACTCAGCCCCTGAGCAGGAGACCAGATGAAATCCCAAAGCAGGATCAGTGGATGCTTTTCACAATAACTTCCTGTGACCTTAAAGTTTACTCAACAAGGTCTTGCATCAAGTGCAATGCAAAGTGGAGGCTGCAGTGGAGTAAAGCCTGTCGCCATCGGACTCTAGAGCAGTGGAGTGGAGACGCGTTTCTGGAATCACAAATCCAACGGACCCGTCTGGGTTAGACGGCCATCAGGAGAACAGCTCCTTCCAGACTGCACTGGGTCAGGTGTGCAGAGAGGATTTTGGTGAGCTCTTCAGGAGTTTCAGAATATGAATTTTTATAAATTCATGTTCCAAACTTCCAGGTAACAGATTGGAGTTCATCACAGCAGTTAAAAATCGAGTTATTCTAACTTATTACAGTCGGCTCCAAACGTTAATCATGTTTCCTCAGACATTAGAGGCAATACGTTCAGCAGCGTGTAAGAGACTTTTCTGGAAGAGAGGACATCTTGATTACTTTGAAAACGTAGACAATAAAGGAGAAAATTAAACAGTCCTCCTCGATATAAGAGACAAAACTCAATTAAATCTGCTGATTTCCACGTCTCACTTTTAATTATCACTGCATCAGCAATGATAGAAGATACATGACAGGCTTGCTGTGCAGGTGTGACCTCAGTCCGTCTTGTCTTTGTTTAATTACCGGCAGCATGCGCAGAGCTGTGGCTGCTCATCTATTCTCACACTCCCTCATCACCTCTCTCTTTTGCTGGTTTTGGCAGTAACTCTGCTGCAAGGCTGCAGGGGGAAAGTGCCAAGGGGTGAAACGGGGCAGATGCGCGTTTCAACACAAATAGCATACGGACATGCTGAATCCACACAAAGAAGACATAATTACTCTGGTGTGAACTTCCTGCACATCTGTTGGAGTCGAGGTAGAGTGATGCAAACACAGATTCTTCCATCTGATTAGATCCCTGCAGGAAACAGGAGAGGTTCCCTCTGCAGTCTCAAGTTTCATTATTTATCAGGCACACAAGAGAAAAGGGTTTAGTCAGAACTCCAAAAACAAGGCCTGATGCATTGTGCAGAAAAGTCTGAAAGTCACAAAGTCAACACACCGACTGGATAAATGCAGAATGGTGAGAGAAAACGAGTCATTTCAGAGAAAAGAACATATTCGGGCAATTTCCTGCCAAAGACACACAATGGAAGCATGTCAGAGAAAAGCCAGAAGTTACAGGTTAGAAGTTAGATTTTATGCCAGGTTGACTGCAAAAGACTAAACAGGTATGGCTTCTTTGTTTTGCTTCTTTTAAAGCAAAACCTATGCTGTTGTCAGTTTCCATTAAGCTTCAAATTGAGCAACATGGAATGAAGTTGCTTAATGAAAATACAATAAAGTACAAAAAATGTTTTTTTTATACATTTGTTTTTTTGCAGCTAGGAAGAGGTGATTTTTCAGTGATGGTTTCAAAATTAGTGTATTTTTCAAAGCTGCAATGGAAACAACAGGAAGCTGCTACTGGTGGAGAAGACGATGAAAATGACAGGAAGTGGTCGGAGGATGATGGCTTGTTATGTTTTCAACATCTTATGTGAACAAGCTTATTCACATTTAATTTTAATTGTGTTTCTTAGTTTGGTTGCATTGTCATTATTAGAGAAAATTACTAAATAAAAATTGTGCCTGGTGCACAAATTTGACTTCTTTATGCATTTATCAGGGTGACTCCTGTCTACCCTGATAAAAAATATCCCAAAGCATGAAGGGAGAGGCAGAAGGAGAAGGGCACCTCTGTGTTTCTTTCTCTTAAGACTCAAATAAGCTAAAAAGGTTGATGAGAATATTTTTTCTCTGATTCCAAACCAGATTTAATGACAGTGGTTAGTCAGCGCTGGGCACACACTGTGCACACACACATCCTGAGACTTCTCATCTCCCACATTTAAACAAAAATACAAGTGAGTGTTATTTTACCTACAGCCACTTCAGAGTCCATTTAGGCAACAAGGCTGCTCCTACCCAACATTTATCCTGGGCTCTTTCAGCAGGTTCTCCTTCCATTACTTTGGTCTGTGCTCTAATAAGAAGCTGTTATCATCGGTTGCTATTGGATACCACGTACACTGATATTATCTCCTCAGAGAGAAGCAGCAGCACAGATTTGATGCAAGGAAGGTCTGGATTTCTTGTTAGATTTTGGGCTTTTTATTCTGTGAGAAGAAAAGACAATCAGATGCAATCAGAGAAAATAACTCATCACAGCTCAAAGGGTAAAGGAACATTTAGAAGTGACAGGCTCTGGGGGCAATTTTACAGAAATGGATGCAAAATATGGAAAGCAGGAGTGAAAAGAAAAAGTTGCTGATACAATAAAAATGTGACATTTACGAAGCACAAACCCTGCCCTCTGTTTCATTACCAAGTCATATTTGCCATGCATGGCCAGCTGTTTGCGAATCCGTGATCAAGTACGCAGATGTCAGCTTTTTCTTGAATTTAGATAAACCAACACAGCCTGAAAGAAAATCAGCATCCGTGGCTTCTGGCTGTCGTCATGAAGCACCGAGAAACAAAAGAGGAAAACAGGGGCAGAAAGGCGAATTCTAATCAGATGAAACTGAAGAGCAGAAGTGGTAATCAGCTACAAAGGCGGCAGACTCTGTGCACGCCGCATGCTAACACACAAAGGAGCTCATTATTAACACTACATACAATTTGCACATTTTCCAGCTGGTCTGACAGGGATAAGCAGATATTTCTTCTCGATGTCGGGCCCTTGGCAGTGAGGGTTTGATTTTCAACAGCCTGAATGTAAACTGGTTCTGTAGGCTTCTGGACATTAAGCCTGCAGTTACATTTGGTTTACTGTGCTTGTCCTTCACTGAAACATGTTTCTTCTCAGAGATCTTAAAGACACGTGAGGACGCAGCAGCGTACCTCTGGCATCATGGTTACTTGTTAACTACATCATGATGATAAACTGCCATGACTTTCCTGTCCAGGCTGCAAAAACACAAACTGTTACTTGAAGTAAAAGGAAAGGATCCAGTTCAGTTCAGTCCAGAGCGAAGATGAAAGTTTGGTTGTGGCCTGAACGTCTCCTACCAGATGGGAAGGAGTTCTCAGGTTGTGATGTTTAGTTTGATTCGCTGTATGGGTTAGTTCGCCAGTCTGACCCACATGGCAACAGACAATCCGGAACTGAAACTGGATCTGGAACCTGGCCTGTGTATAAACAGGCCTGATTAATCAATCCTCAGTTTTGGCTACCAAAAAATAATTACACACGTACATGTTTTCTTATCACTGTAGTGAATGAGTTTGTATTATAACAATTAAGCTCATGCAATTACTCAATCATTTCATTTTAACATACAAGGGATAGTGATTTACAATTCCACATATTTTCAGTTTAAATGCTTCATCCAGGTGATAAAACAAACTCAGAACAGTTTACACTGACCAAGCCCAAACAATAGCCAGGAGCTGGTGCTAGCATGCTAGCATGTTAGCTCCCGAACAAGACAACACAAACACTCACCGGTTCCCGCTTGTCAAACCTTGAGATCCGGTGAAGGTTTTAATCCACAATGGCGCATCTTAAAGTTGAGAGGCATATGAATGGAAGACAGTATTGTAGACATTTGCTAGAGGCTTCCAACTGGCTAGAAGCCGAGCGGCCGCAGCGTCGGACAGCGTCTCCTGCCTCCGCTGGTGAGCAGCAGCCTGGAAACAGTAGCTGTCTGGTAGGTCACATGACCAGCTGACGTGCAGCTGGTCATGTGACCTCAAAACCGCGCGAGAATGGCGTTTGTTCTCGTTTGGCTTTTATTTAGGGCTAAAGAAATTAAGGAAAAGAGGATTTTATTTTTAAATAATTCTTTAAATAAAAGTGAGTCTAACAAAAATAGAAAAAAATGATCCTGGTTACATATACATTACATAAGTAATTAGTTATTAATTTGGTGTTAAGAGATTAGCTTTTTTTTGGTAATAAAATGCCACAAAGTAAACATCAGACTTTTAGTTTTGTGTTTAATGTCTGTTTTATAATATATTTCCCACCAATGACTCTTACGACAATCTTCTAAGGTCATCCTGTAGTGTGCGGTGGATTACGGCTGATCGGGTTCAAATTTATTCTTTATTTTTATGTAATGCAAAAAAGTTATTTTTTTTTTCTTCCTCTCTTCAGTAAAACATATTGAAAACTTTCATATCAGTGCTTTTTTTCCCTCAAATATCCATTGTGTAAATTTATATTTCTTAATTACTAAAAGTCTCAGAGATGCACTAAAATCAGATGGTTCAGTCCTAAAAGTAAAAACACATTTAAGCTTCTATAAATGCTTTCTTAATCATGTCACCCACGAAGGGAAAAAAAATAACTCAACCGTTTAACAAAAGTGATATGATCAGACTGAAAGTCGCATTCTTAAATGAGCAGGAGGGAGTCCCAGGAGCTTTCAGCAGTTTGATAACCACATGCTGGGATTTCAGCTCCATTTAGCTCGCTTCACACTCGGCACATCAGAGACACGCTTTTATCTCCATAAAATGTGCTACAACTCAAACTCTTCCTGCGATAACTGCAAGGCGATGCCATGAATTTATAGAGTTCTGAGCAGGAACATTTTACCTTTGTCCTCCAGATCTGGGAAAAGCTCCGGAGGAATAACAATGAGAGCTGCGATCCTAGAAGCTGCTGGTTAGAGGATCAGTCAAGCCGTTACGGGGATCATTCAGAGCCTCGTGTCTCAGCTTGATTTTATTAGCATAAAACTCATTACTTTAATCATCTTTGGCTATTTTCCGCAAACTCAGTGTTTGGTTTAAACAAAGCAGGAAAGCGGCCTGGCGGTGACGTTCTATTAGCTGTTGCTTACAGGCATCTTAATTTAAAGGGATAGTTCAGGGTTCTGTTAGACCATAAGCATGTTGTGATTCTGGGATGGTTGTTGTTGTCGTTTCCCCATCACTTCCATGCTGCTGATCCATTCTGTGAGGGGAAATGGCGCAAATGATAAACCCAACTGGGGTCATTGTGGAGATAATGTATCTTGGTGCAGCTCTGAACAACCTGGCATCTACCACACTGGCTTTCTTTCAGGGTTCAGTGGAGTTTTGTTTCCAGATGAAACACACCTCTTCTGTTGCCATTATGTCTTCCTGCCTCATGTGCAGGATGATCTGGATTCTTCCTGCAGTCTCTGGGACAATCATCCACTTTGAACTGAAAGCAATGTGACTCCTACCCAGCTCTGGGTTGTTGGCTGTACACAGCAACCAATTCCTGAACCCCACGGTTCCTTGACAGACGTACATTTTAATTAATCTATTTAATGTGTAGTATGTTTAATATCATTCCCTTAATTTGTAAAATAGTAATCTACAACATCTAACTAATTAAGCTTTCAGTTCTCTTGATCCCTTCTTTGTGTTTGCCAGGCTGTACAGATTCCCAAAGTTGAATGGGAGGACAGCGGCGTTCCTCTTCAGGAAGAGTCAAATGTCACAGCACCAAACTGACTGACTGACATATGGCAGCGCTAAGAGATGCCATTTGGATCTTGGATTTAGATGCCACATGGCTCTAAAGCCATGTCTTTTTGTTGCTGCTGAACTGCATCATCTATGTTGCTGCAGTTCAGTTTTGCTACCAGTTTTTTTACTATGTGAAAGTTGCCCAGTTTCAAAATTCAGCATTTATTAAATGTACAGATGATCATGTTACCACAATTAAAGGTGAATTTTAGTGCTTATGTGGCAGACATGTTGTGTATTTGTACTTTTATTTAAGTACATTTTTGAGTACTTTCTTCACCACTGATATTTTCTAAAATAGAAATTTGCCATAGAAAGTTAGTAAGACAAACACTTTAATTTTTATTGCAAATAATCACAAAACCAATCGCAAAAACGTGGAGGGACTGATCAATATGAGAAGATGGTCAACATAATGTCATTTATTAATATTTAAAAGTTTGTTGTTCCCAGGTGTTGTTAATACATTCTGCCTTTAATATCCTGGATGCCCTTTAAGAGCGTTCAGGATCTTGATTTGGCTCTAAATTAAAATGACTTTGCCTCTCCTGCCTCAACGCAACCAAAACTCAATGAAACCCAACTTAGATTTAAAATTACAGACAAATATTCCTCATGATGAAAATATCCAACAACTTTAATGATTTATGTAATGAAAGAATAAAACAAAGTGAATGAAACAATGAGAATAACAAATGTATGTTTAAGGTAATCCCAGTTGTATTTAAAAAGACGAAAATGTTCCACATCTGGCCGACCAGCATTGTTTAGTCTCACTTTCAGCTCCTTCCTGGAAGGAAACCAATCTGATGGAGTAAATGGAAGATATAAAGTGCACCAGTCACACCTGTCCAGGCCATAAAAACACAGTCGGTGTTTGCCTAAAGGAGGCCCATGTCAGCAGAGGCCCCGAAGCAGCAGCCAGCTAAATAACCTGTTAGGTCTCTCTATCAAAGTCGCAGTCGAAGGTGGAAGATTTATAACGGCACCATTGTTGTTGTTTGACCAACTCTAAGAAGTACCTGAAGAAAATCTGGAGATTTATGTGGCTTGATGAGACTGTGGAAGTAGTTCAGAAAGAGCGCAGAGCGAGCGGAAACACGCCGGTAACTGCTGTGTTTGACAAGGGTTTAAACAAGGCCGCATGTGTCGCAGCGGGGTAAATGGGTTAATCCAAGAGAAAACAATCTGAGATATACCTGCTGCTCCGCGGACTCGCTGTGGGCTCAGGATCAATCAGCTGCAGTTTCAACTTCACCTCATAAAGAGAGTAACAGGGAAAATATGGCTGCAGCTTCGCTTGCAAACGCAAAGAATGAGACAAGAGAAAAAGAAGCATCAACCAAAAGTCTTTTTGGTTCATAGTGAATCAAGTTTTATTTATTAATATGCAAAGCTATAAATGTTTTAAAAGACATAATGCATGAAAAACAATATTCAGTCGTATTACTAGCTGGGTTCATCAGCTACCTAAGCATAACCTGTTGCTATTAGCTTGCCAGAACATATACCGTCTTAATCTGTGATTTCATAAAAATATTACAAATCTAACTTAATTTAGAAACATTTGCGATAACTGCACATATGTATGATGGCAAATGCAACATCTTATTCCTCACTGTGTAGATAATGGATTATAATTTGACATCAATTATGGCTGAGGCAGCTGTTTGGTACAAGTCAGGAAGTTGGCATCACTTAAACACCATGATTTTAATCACGTTTGCCAAAAAATCTATAATAAACTCACAATTATGCATTAGGGCAAAAAAGTATGAGAAATCGTTGATTTTGCACAAAGATTCACAAGAAACTGTTACCTGGCAGTAAGTAGATAAAAACGGCTCTAATTTGATTGATAAAATAATATTTCAGCACTTTTGTCTTGACGGTTCTATTTATGGGTCCTTCTAAAGTCTCGCGGGCCACATAGTAGAATATGGTGGGCCTGATTTGGCCCCCAGGCCTCGAGTTTGACACATGTGAGTCAAGGTTTCCCTCATCTGTTTGCAGCTCAATATTGGTGGATTTTTCTTTTTGTTGAATGTATCTCCTTATTATTTGCAGAAAATTCACCTTTCACTGATTCCTTTCATAAAGCATGTTAAACATACTTAAAGAAGAAGCTGAAATGCCTAAGTAGCACATTGCTATTCGACAGCAATTCAGCTCCTTCCTAAAATAATGGCTTAAGCCTTTTTTTTTCTTTTTTTTTAAATCTGTTTTTACCAAAAAATGGTCTAAGTCATTAGGCCATGACTGTAGATGTTAGCTTATGGCGCTAAAACTGTTTCCTCTGTGTGTTTTAATGCTTACTACGGCATATTTGGTGTTTTAACTGTTAAAATGGGAAGCTGTAAGCGTTTTTGGAGGGGTTTCAAATATTAGCAAAATTTAGCGATGTTTCCAGAGGTTGTGGTCTGAAATTTAGCTGAGAACAATTTCAAGCTATTTCTATCTCAGTAACATAGCTGATAGGTTCTACCTGAAAAATTTTAAACAACTACTCTTAAATTTCCATTGAATCTAAGCTGCACATTAGATAGTTTGCAGTGGTCATTTAAACAGAGGCTGAAACTCCATATAGTGAAGAATAACATCCAAAAGAAAAAATTCAGAATCTTCTAGGATGATGCATCCTTGAATTGTTATGAATTCAACTTGAATGAAATGATTCAACAGATGGAATATGAACCGGGAGATGCTTATTTCTTTCAGACTCTCATTCAAAAACAACTCCTTCAGCGTACACTCCATTGTTCTGCCCCTGCCCTCATCCCTAATTGGATGCCTTTGATACTGTATGAACAGAGAGAGGGACCCAGTTGGTGTGAATCCTCTAATGGACCCTCCAGTGGCTCTCACATTGATAACTTTCTCTGTGAAGACAGGCTCTGCATGCACCGTCATACAAAAGGCAATCTAACACAAGTGGAAGAAAAACTAAAAAAAAATTAGAGTTGATTTATATTATTGGATGCTGCGAAGGCTGCCCAACACCTGACGACCAGAATCCAACTGGAATACTAATTATGTTAATATAAACAATTACTTCAGGAGCCCTCCTAGCAGGTGCTCACGTTTAGTCAAAATTCATACGCTTGGGTCATATCAACTTTTATCCTTGAAGAGGCGCTCTGAATAACTTACAAGTTTAGATTTCAGGACTTATTTGCAGTGTGACGGGTGTCCAGGTTGTATTTGTTCGTCATTAGCTAGTATTTGGTTTGGCAGCCGGATTTAAGAGGTAGAGCAGAGATGGTCTCTAAATCCTCAGAATGCGATGAAGGGTCTGCACCCGCAGTGGCCCCTCTGGGTGCCAAGTGCTTGTCCATTGTAACAGGTCCTGTATTCCTCTTCAGGCACCACAACTGCGTCCACCAGACCTCCTCACACAGCACTCCTGAGCAGCAGAGGGGGAAGCAGTGCCGGCGAAGAGCGCTGTTGACATTCTCTGAAATTGCCTGAAAGCGTTTTTTTCTCTAGGAGCTGGAAGAGGAAGACTTCAACTGTTAGGTGGCGTGAAAAGAGCTGAAGACAGACAACATGTAGGAGAACAACACCGGAAAAACAGAAGGAGACATCAGTTTTATGTAGCACACATTAAACGTACTACCAAGGTTAGAAAACGGAAAACAAAAATAAATCTGTTTATGTCACATTCTTAGAGTACCTAAGATGTATTGTTATCACAGAAAACCACCAACTTTTAATCAGAAACTAAAGCAACGCTCTGTAGCTGTTGGAAGCATGTCTTAGAGGGGTTGAACATCAACGACATTAACAAAGAATTTCCAAAAATAATATGCAAAATCAACAGAAAAAATAACCATACAATATTTTGTAGATTCCAAGCCATATTTTACATTATGCTTAGCATAAAAGTGTAGCATTTGGGTTTTAGAAACCTAATCTGAAGCCCCAACTTTGAGCAGAGTTATGCATGAATACATTTAAAAAAATACATTCATTAGTAGATCTAATGCTTTCAAAGAACATTTATAATTATTGATTCAGGTTTTTCAGGCTTCACAGCTAACTAAAATGTTAATTCTTATAACCATAAGTTGTAGTTTAGACAATATTTCGAAGATGCAAAAAAACTAACTTTAATTTTGAGCAGGCCTTGAAAGACTACAGCCCTCCATCACCAACTTCATTTTGACTGCATAATTTACGTTTTGTTTTGCACTTAGGTGTTACATTTATATCTTATTCTCTGCTGTCCTCCTTCAAAATAAGAGCATAAATATTAACGTCTAACAACTTGAAGATTTTTTAACAGTCAATAAACAAAACTTCAGCAGATATATTGATATTTATTCAACTAAAAGTATTGAAAGCAGCCAAATAAATTAGCATTTTAGAATTTATTTTGAGAAAACTAAATGTGCTAAACAAAAAATGTGTTCCTCTATTCAGTGATTAGCAGAATTGTGCCAATCACTGCTTCTATAAAATGATGACTCTGTTTAAAGGTGAATACTAAGCCAGCAGAAACGTTCAGGTCATTTTCTTTTACAGAAAAGAATGATTTTCCCTCAAAGGCCAGTGTTTGGTGGTTGCTATGTCTGTCTGCCTGTGGGCACAATGATCTGGCTTTGTGGGGAAGGGCGTATAAAATATGTATCCCTCATGCTTCTAAACTACCAGCATGAACTAAAGGCCGTGTCCTAACCAACAGAGCTTTTTCTTTTACTTATGCTGGTGGAGTCTGCTGGGTTTGCAGGTAAAGCTGAGAGGAACCCCCAGATCCCATCTGTCATGTTCACCTTTTTAGACTTAGGTGAAAAAATATTTTGTCATTTATAATTATAACATTCTAGGGTTTTCTTGGAAAGGCTTTTCACAAGGTTAAGGGGTGTGTTTATAGGATTTTTTTTATCTTTCTTCCAGAAATGCATTTGTGAGGTCAGACACTAATGTTGGTCAGAGATCAGAACTCTATTCACCATCCAACACCAAATCTGACCATGTCAGATTTGGTGTTGGATGGTGAATAGATCTCGCTTTATTCAGTGATGTTCATCCCCAAACTGTTCCCACAAAGTTGGGAGCATAAAATCGGCTACGGTTTCTTGGCGTGCTGAGGGACAGAGAGTTCTTTCCACTGGAGCTAATGGGAGGAGCCTGTCTTCTGACGAACAGCTTTTCACCAAAATCCAATCAGCACCAAACTTAACACTTCAGTTCATGCTGCCAATTGATGTCATCGTGTCAACTACCAACGCAGATTACCAGACGGAGAAGTTGATCACTCCAGAGCATGTCTTCACAGCTCCGGAGCCCAGCGATGGCATGTTTGACACCTAGCACTGCACCTGGTGATGTAAGGCTTCGATGCAACTGCTTGGCTATTAAAACTCTTCCTCAAAGCTCTCTGCGTGGTTCTTAAGGTAATCCGAGGGTCACTTGAAGTTTGAACGTCTTCAGTTATTAACTCCCCTTACTGTGCATTCAGTGACACAGAAGAGTGATTTTCTGGGGCCTACCACTTTACGGCTGAGTTGCTGTCATTTCTTATCACTTCCAGTTTGTTAGAATACCGCTAACAGTTAAACAGGGGAATATTTAATCAGAAATTGTTCCACTCCTCGCACTACCATACTGGAATTCGCTGAGCCGTCCCATCACAAAAGCTTTTCAAACCAGCATGCATGCACAGGTACTGCAGTTTTGATGCTGGTCACCATGGAAGAAATTGGATCACCTGCCAGGTGCACAACAGAATCCTGCAAAAATTGAGTTGTTTGCTAAAATGACACAAACAAAACAAAGTTATAATATATCATATTGAATTTTTCAGCTGCTTGTCTCTTCAAACAACCTATTATATGGACTCAAGTGCAGAAAATGATCAGTTTCATCGTGTGTCCCCCTTTAACACCAGTTTTCTGTCAGCATAAATGCTCTGCCATTGGTGTCTTTTCTTCTCTTACTCCCTTAATTGCCTCTGTGCCTTTCTATGTTGTTATTTCAAATGCGGTGGCTCAATCTCTTGTGAATATATCAAAACTGCATTATTACCTGGGTCAAGCCACGAGGTGCAGCTTAAACGATAAGCATGCAAATGAAGTGATGTTTTATTCCATTTTGTAAGACATACAGTGCCTATAACGTCTGGTGCTTGGAGGACCCCGGGGCATTAGCAGCGTAACATCAATTACTCACAGAAAACGCAAATGATTGAACAGGTAGGTGGCCACAGAGGATGTTGAGTGAATTGGATGATGAGCGGACGTGATGATTTTAATGATTACAAAAGTGGGAATATTGGAGAAAAATTGGTAACTGACATGACAGACTTATTTATTCACTTGTACTGAGATATATGTAAGGATGGAGCCAATTCTAACGACACTAAAAAGCACCGAGAGGTGCACAACGAATGAAGACACTGCTGCAATGTAAAAAGGAGCGTGGATGAACTTTACAGGGTTTTGGTGAGGGACATACTAAGAATGTTTGAGTCATGGTGTGTGAGAATTCCTGAGGGTTTCAGCAGACACAAAGGTTCTACATAGAGCTTGGAGGATTGTCGTTGTGACTTATCCATGACATAAGGCCCATGCATATCAATGTAGCTGGCATTGCTTCAAGCAAAATCCTGCAACGGTCTTGGCAGAGTGATTTTTATGCTCTCTCGTGCTCCAACCAAGAGGATGGTGCCATGTTCTGATCACACTGTCATGGTTTCCAGGGGGTAATAGATACTCTGCCATGCTCAAACAACATTCAACTGCTTTTTTGGACAGATGAGGGAGCGTTGAATGAAATTGCAGAAAAGTCCGTCATCTGCATCTTGTCATTTTGCTGATTACTTGATTATCACAGCATGATAATTCATAAAATACTGGTGACCTCATTATGACAGAAAATCTTGATGTTTATTCCAGAGCATGGATGAAACTGACAGTGAAGGCATAGAAACCTCCATTTTAATAGATATAAACTGTGCAGCCTACGTTAAAGGAAGCAGATGGCATGAATCTGAAACATGTGACTGAAAAAGCCAGTTATCACAAACACTTTATCACGGTTGTGATGGGAAAGTTATCAGGTTCATGAGGCAAATTATTCTTATATATATTAGCCAGGTTAGTTCAGTTTTTCTTTATTAAATAAGATTATATTTTAAAAACTGCATTTTAGATCTATTTTGATTTAAAGAAATTAAGAACATGAAATATGTAAGTAAGAAATATAAAAATAAGAACAGAAGCAATCAAAGATGGAATATATTTTCATAGTACATGGAAATTGTAGGGTGTGGCAAGTGCTTAAGATTACACAAATGAAAATACATTATACTTACAGATGGGAGTCTTTCCTGACTAAATAGCTTTATAAGACTTTCCACAGATTATCTGTTATATCCAATTCAGAACACTCATTGGCAGTGACTGTAAGCAGAATGAAGCAGCAGGAGGCAGATTGCTGGTGCATACACTGTACTGTACAGTGATGGTAACAGATTAGCATAATTTCTTTCACATTAAGCAGTAATTTTAAATACATTGTAGCCTGCTGATGGTAGAGATAATTAAGTACATTATAAAGTTTAAGATCTTATGGTAATGAAAAATAATCATGGTGATATAATCAGTTGTGTAGAGGAATGAAAACAAACTCTTATAATATAATATATATAGTAAAACGCTAAGTATAAAAAGATGCACCCCGACATTATTTTTATTTTTAGTTTTCTATCTTTAATTTATTGTCGTAATAAGTTCATTAGTATTTTAGTTATTTAGTGTAATTCCATATACAACGACTAGGGGCGCGAGTCGCATCGGTGGCATAGAGAAGGTTGTGCACAGGGAAGAAGAAGAATGTTAGCCGCTAAAGGAAGCTAAATGTGTCTCGTCTTTTCGATATTACAGGTCAGTAAAATATATTTTGATGCATATATGTTGGTATCCTTTAAGAGTTGAAGAGGTTATTGAATCGAGAGTCAACTAGTGAGTTACTTTATGTAGCTTTTGATTAGTATTTTGTGGAAAACGGGACATATTTGTGGAGGCTAATTAATGCTAATGCGAGCGAACATTGTGCATATGTGTGAAGCTAGCTGAGAAACATTGGACTGTTGAATTCACTTTTTGAAACGGTAAAAGTCGCTTTTCTGGTGTGTTTTTTATGGGTTATTGCAAAAACTACAGAAACCATGTTATCAAACGCAGAGTAAGTCACGGCTGTATAAAGAGAGCAATAAAGGAGGTTTTTTGTGTAAGAGATAAAATACTGTGGATACAGTTAAAAGCTACATTGCTTAAATATTAAAGGATATGTTATTTGTGAAGAATAAAAATGTAAAATCTATTAAAATAGTTAAAAGCAAATTTATATATATTTATTTTGACAGTTGAAAATACAAAAGATTTGAGAAAAAGGGACGAGATATGAGTGAAAGCACTAAATACAAAACTAATGTGGTTTGGAGAATGAAAATCTACCTGAAATATTTTGTCATTCAGTGAAATTCATGATGGAGCGTGTTAAAATATCTCTTGTTCGGTTTAAAGGATATTACAGCCATTTGTGATGTACTGAATCATATCTGTTGGAGTTCCTCAGTGATGCCTGAAGTATTTGATATGAAGTATTGCATATGAAGTGTGGTATAAAGAGTACACTCATTACACAAAAGAATAAACCTTTTTGTTAGATGCTAACCTTTTTGTTAGGAAGCGCAACGTGTGTGTCTCATTTTTTCCATATCACATCGTTGCACATTGAGATAACAGAAATATCACATTACTATTTAATTTTAGAGTGGATTTGATTAAAGTCTGCTTTAATCAAACTCTAGTTTGTTTTCCTAGAAAGTCTGGTTTCTAAGACTTTCTGGTTTCAAGTGGTTCAGTTGAAGTGAACTATAGTGAATATGTGGATCAGACCCACATATTCATTCCAAAAGCAGGAAGTGGACTATAGTTCAAAGCATTCTGGGTAAATACAACCAGAACAAACCTGAGTCTAGTGCTAGCAGGAGAAATGATTTGTGATCTTTTACCAAAGAAAAAAGAAAAACTCTACAACTGCTAGAGTTGTAGCAGTTGTAGAGTTTTTCATTTTGTGAAAATGGAAATTGCACTCATGTTCTTCTGAGGTTTTTGTACTATTGTAGTTCTTGGTGCAGCGCTCCCACAGGCGAGGAGGCGAACAGCTTTTTCAATTAGCTTGGATCATTTGACAAAATGCAATGTGAAAGTGAACCACAAGAGTTGAAAAAGTCAAACTGAGTCTTATGGACTCTCTGGTGTGAAAACACACTTAGTAGATGGGTATTGTGATCAGAGAGCATTGATGTTCACAAGTTTTGGTCAAATCAGAGGGTTTGATGACGTGTTTGTACTAAGCTCTAATTCTTAAAAGTACAACGAGCTCGTCTGATTGTTGGCTTGCTATGTGGAAGCTGCTGAAGTCCAGAGGACGGGCAGCAGAGACGGATGAAAGCACAGAACATAGGAAACTTTCCCCAAACAGACCAACTGCATGTGAGGAAGAAGTGTTTTTTTCACAACTGTCCTTTTCATCTCTCGCACTTTCTCATCTCTTACTCTTTCTGCTCTCTTTCTCTTCATCTCACTCCAGGGAAGATGAAAGCGAGTGCTGCCACTGGCTGTGAACTCCCCTGGACATGAACATACTACTGCTTTTGTGTGTTTGTGTGTGCTTTGGCTCATGCAGCTCAGATAACTTTTTGTTGTTTCCACTTGTAACCAGAAATTGGAATAGAGTCGAGTTATTCTGCACAGGACATTTATTTGTTGCAATATTCCCAGTAGAGACATTTTTTAGGCCATTTCTTCTCATCTCTGAATATTCTTGTTTAATCAGATCAGGATTTCTTTCTCATTAGATCATAAACCAGGTAGTTTGTTTTGCTTTAGAGTAATTTTTATTCTAGATTAATGTCATAAAAAGTGAAACATTTTCATCCTTTTCACAACATTACAGGGTTTAGCTTCATCATCTGTAAGGATTACAACACTGGAGTTAGCAGCCAGTTTTATCTGCTGCGCTTCAGTTCCTACCGTCAATCTCGCCCCAGGCTACGCTGACGACACCTCGACTCCTGAGGAAAAACCACTAAAGATTTTACACAAACCGCCTTTACACATATCCAAAGGAGGATTCAGGTGAAGCAACACTCCTTAAACTTCGGTACGTACTTTCAATATGAACAACTTTTTAGTTGAACAATGAATATTTCTGGGGCACTGTGAGTTTTGAAACCATCTTTTTCACTTTAATTTTGGGCCTAATTATTGTCATTTTACATAACTATTTGTTTTGGACTTTTGACATCTAGTGGTAAATATTGTGCTTAGATCTGACTTATTTAAATATAAATCTGTATTTCCCTACATCTTTTCACAAAATTTCTACGTTATAATATAGTTTTCTTTAACCAGTGGTGTAATAATTGGTGCTGTAGATATAAACCTGCTTTGCTTTGGAAATTCATTTCCAATTTTCATTTCGGGTCCAGTCATGGTAAACAGTCATTCAGAAGTTGTTCGTTTTTTAAATTGACCCGAATGTCAGAAGCTTTCAGTACTTTTTGGAAAAGTCTCGAGAGGTTTCTTTTTTTTTTTTTTTTTTTGATCCCTGGTAGCAACATTAAATTCAATATTGAAAAATTGAAAGAATATGGCACCATCAGAAGTCTGCCAAGAAAGAGTAGACCACCCAAACTCACAGAGCAGGAAAGGAGGGCCACAGGCCAAAGATAACCCTGAGGGAGCCGCAGAGCCCCACAGCAGAGATCGGCGCGTCGGTCCACCGAACCACTGCACAGCGTACGGTCCAAAAAGCTGGACTTCATGGAAGAACGGCCAGAGAAAAAAAAGGCTTGGCGTAGGAACACTGATGGTATCGAATAGTGGTGCCGTTGCTTTTACGCTTGGTGGGCGTGTGATATTAAAAGCTGCATGGACTCTAGTGAAAACCAGATTTACTGGTTTAAATGTTGAAAAGCAAATCTCTGTTTTCTTTTCTTTAAAGTTGCATGATGGACGTCAAACAGTGCAATGCTGAATCAATGCCAGCTGTTTAACAAAACACCTGGTTTAACTGAGCATGTTTTATAGAAAACAAATCAACATTGGTGTTTCAAACTGGTATAAAATTTAGAAAATGCATCTCAGGTAGTCCAATAAACTAACTAAATAACTGCTGAAATAGATTAGTAGCAGTCCAAGAAAAGTTGGATAGTTGGAATTATCTCCTTTACAAGATTACAAGTAATAAAAGCATAAAACATGAGACTCTAACCAGCTACTACGATCTACTTGCATTTCAATATCAATAACTACTGATTTTTTGTTCTAAATATCTGCAATACCACCAAACTTGTATTTCAGATAACTTCATTTTTAAGCAGTTATGAGGCGAAACCTTAAACTGCTGCTGCCCCAGTTACTCAGTAGCTTGTTGCTAGGTAACCAAAGTTTGGGGTTACCTAGCAACAAGCTAGGACTTGAAGGTTGTTGCTAGGTAACCAGAGTGAGTGAGTTATTTTATTCCATTCAGTTAGCTTAGCTGGATGTGAGAGGTTAAGTGGCTAAAGCCTTTCCTCTGCCTACATCTCCCAGAATTCTGTGCGGTTCTGGTTCGGAGTTCAGTGAATATTCTATTTTTTGAATGTTTAGTACTCTAGTAGATGTATCATCTATTGATATTAATCACGCATTTATTGCAATATATGTTGTTGGTTTTTTGTGAGCTGTGCTTTCATTTCTGTATGTTCGTTGCAAAGCAGTAAAAACATGTCAAAAAAGCAAAAAAATAGATTAAATAAAGCAAGAATTACAGCTGAAAGGGGTGAAATGACCTAACACAACAGTACTTGTTCCATGCTGTAAATTCAGATTGAAAATTTTTTGTCCCACTACGGAAACATGATGTTTGATTTCCCTCCCGGAGCGTTTTTAAGAGGAGGGTGTGCTGGAAGTGTGGAGCTCTCTTGTGTTTTTAGGCCACTGCACTGAATGTGGGTCTAGCAGATGTAAGAGTTGGGTGGGGTGGAGGTTTGGTGGAGTTGCAGCTGATGACTTCAGAATCGGAGCAAACAATGCAGCCCAGCTGCTTCTTCTGCTGAGCTGTGCAAATGTCACATACGGAAATAGAAAAGTTGAGCACGTTGCTGTAGCTGCGCTGCAGAAAGGCGCTTTTCTCTGCAGGTGAAGACAATCTGTGTTGGTGGCTGTGGAGCAAACGTGAAAAATGACCAAGAATTTCTTTAAAGGCCAAAGACGATCAGCTTCTAAAAACAAGCTATGTCGAAGATGTCACAATGTCAACAAGAACTGAAAGGCATATCATTACCGTGCAGGTGCTGGGGCCTGTAGAGTATTCCAGGTGAAAATTTGTTCTGCTGGTTTTGTGGAAGCTGGGAAATCAGTAGTTTCAGATTTTAACAACTAAAAAATGTGATAGAAAATGAAAAAAACATTGAAGCTATTCTTGTTTTTGTATTTGATGAAAACACATTTATAAAAAATCCAAATGCACCAAACAATTGGTTTGGCAGCGGAAGAAAAAAAAAAAGCATAATTTTGCATCAGCCAAAAAATGATAGATGGAGTTAAACTATTGCAGGATGCCAGTGTTTTTCTAGATTAGCCCTGTTGAAGGGAGCAAGCAGGTTGTTACAGTTTTGTGTAGTTGACATTATGCAACTTAGACTCACTGACCACTTGCAACAGATTTAAACTCTTAGTCACATTAAGGCTTTGAACACAAGTTTACAACACAATCCCAAATCAATGTGGAGCTTAGTGTCTTGCCCAACATTCAACTTCTGTATGTTGGGAAACCAAGAATCTTAGTAGCTTTCTGATTTGTAGACAGTTACTTTATTGAGCTAAAGACAGTCCAGTTGCTTCTAAATGTTCAGCAAAGACATCTGAGCCTCCATTATGACTGCAGACGTTTTCGCTACATAATATTTTGGTGCCACTCTCTCAATTTCATCCGCCGTTGTACAAATAGAGCGACAACGACTCGTCCCGGCACACGTCTTCAGCAATTTTGACTCTGACGTGCGTCGAGAGCAAAATCTGAAGCGTCAGACAAGTTTTTCACACGTAAAACGCTTTCGGTGTGAACGCAGCATTAAAGGTTGATGAAACCTCAGTGATTAATTCTCTCTTGTCACTTTAAGATGGAGATTCTTCTGACTTTTCCATAGAGCTTGTCTGATGTTTTCTAAAGAAAATGCAGTTTGACAATACTGCCTCACCCATGGTTGGTTATCAAGGTGCTCCATGTATTTTCCACGCTGCTGATTGGCTGTACCGGTAGAACGAGATACCGGTATAACCTTCTGAGGTAGTGCTGAGATGGTTTCCACTGCCCATATTAATGTATATAAAGGCATATTTGGTGTGTGAACCATAGAAATGGCTGCTACTATATGAATACTGGGTGTCCATTTTACCAAAATGTTCATTATAATCGTCAATAGTTGAAAAAGACCACAACATAAAGTGGTAATAGGTTTTATGATACTTTACTAGAGGCTAAAATGTGGTGGGTCACTTTAGGCCTTCTTGAAGTAAAATTAAAACCGGTAAAAGTAATATTTTATGTTTTGATTTATTTCTTTAAGTCATGCTTTCTGAACCGTTCTCACGAACTAAAACAAATGTCTAAGGAAGGCTGTGTTCTGTTCACAAGTTGTAAGTTTCAAAGGGACTAAAAACAGTCAGTCATTTTTATGCGTTTGGCTCTCGTGTTTTCAGGTTTCTGTGTTTTAGGTTTTCTGTAATTTGAGGGTCTGTCAACAGAAACCAGTTGACAGATGATAATCCGTGACTATTTGGCTATTTTACAGCTTTTTAAACACAGTTTTGAAGGTTTTAGCCAGACTCTGATGACTAAAATTAAATCTTGTATATATAAGCTTTCTGTTTAGTTTGTTGCGGTTTTCCACACTTTATTTCCTCCACTATGATTTGATTGGCTTCCTTAATGTGGATCTTGCAAGTTTGCACCCTCACTTGTAATGCAGATGTCATTAGTTTTCTCTGCCATTACTGGATTTTTAATCACAGTTCCCATAGACTCTCTACATAAAGCATTTTCCCTGCTGAATATGGACAAAACGTTGTAAATGAAGTCTTTTCTTCAGGTTTCCAACCTTTGAGACCGTTTTGGTTCCACATCAAAGAGCTTTGAAATTCTTCCGATTCTTGTGGGACTTTGCCAGTCAAAATTGTTTAGCTGATCATTTTCCAGAGATTAGGGGAATTTTTCTTGTTTAATGTGAATTTTAGTCTCCTTTTAATCAACGAGTAAAAGGAACAATCACTTACATCACTGAGCCGGGGAGCGCCGCTTCTCCACCAGGCCACAGCGAACTGCTTATTTATCCAGCATCTGAGGCTCTCTAGGTTTATTTTACCAGAGTGAAACTCCAGTATCTGCCCAGATTTCTGTGGAGTGGCGTGCCTCATCTGGCCTCTTTGTTTTGCAGCAGATGTGGAGAAGTGGATGGGAGCTGGTGTGAGTGCAGGGCAACCGGGGGAAAGAATCTGCCCACCGATTCCTTTATAGTGGAAATGTTTCAGCCTTGAAGTAATTGGATCGCTTAGATACTTGCTGACAGATACACGAGTAAAAAAACCCACGGAGCTTGGCAAATTTAATACTTTTGAAAAACAAAACTTCTTCGGTTGTATATGTATTGGGTTCCATATGTTTGTCTTGTTTCATTAAGTTTATAAGCCAGCGAAATGATTGGTTGAAATGAGAAAACGTGTGCTACATTCAGAGTTTTTATACAATTATTCACCAGGGCACAAGTGCACGGACTCAAGCCGTATTTGTTGATGGATTTAGAAGGAACAAACTGTAACCATTATGTCAGTTAAACTGACAGTGGGAGTTTATTCTCATGGCTCATTTCCTGACATGTCTGGAACGTTTTGCATGTTGGTTGTGTCAAAGGTCGCGGATCTTTCCTGCTGTGGCTTTGTAAGACAGATCTGCCCATATTTAGACCTGCTGAGGTCAACCAAAAATCAGAATTAAATATTCATAAAGTTTTTATTCAGAACACAAATACAAATGTGCTACTTTTATTTTGAAAATGTTTTTCTGAAGAACATTTCCAGGCTTAAAGAGCTTTTATCAGACCTAGAGAAAGTCCTGTTGGTTTTTAAATTGTGGATACTCAGCAATAATAAGAAGATGCAATTTTCAGAGAAATTAAAAATGATGAATGAACTTGATGATTTTTTAATTTACTAAGATGTACTTGTAGTTTTTGGTCTTGTTTTCTGGTTTACTATAATATAATAAAAAACACAAACAAACCAAGTATGTTTGATCGAGTTTCTTGCAAATATCTAAGTACATTTGAAATGTGACAAACTAACTTAGAAGTAGCTTTTCAGCAAGATTTGTATTAAGTAAATAATTATTTATTATTGATTAAAAATGACTATGACATATGTTATAACTGAATTAATCTGCCAATGTGTTTTTGCAGTGCATTCTGAGAAAATACAGAACATATTTTTGTTCTTTTTCTGAAAATCTTCTTTAATTTGTGATCATTTTTAACCCTCTGGCTTCAACAGCGGCACTATTCTAGCTTCCAGTTTCTCTAAAGTAAACAAATATTTCTGGATTTTATAAAAATCCAACTTTCCCCTTCTCACTGAAGGCTGTAGTCTGATGATTCTTGGTTATTTTAACGTCTGAGCTGTTTGATTCCAGGAGCTGTGAAGGTTGATGATGCAGCTCCGACCGTTCAGACGTCCTGATTGGTATCAGAGTTCAGCTGCAAAGTGTGGTGGATGACAGAGAGCATACACGTGCAAATGCATTGTCATCATAAGTAATTCAACAGCTCTTTTTTGCACATAAGTCAGAGCACTTGGACAAATATCTGGCATTGTCTTTTTCTGTGCTCCACGCCTGAAGAAATGTTTATTTCTTTTATCTTTGTTCCTGCATTTGTTCTCATCTGTCCCCAATTAATTTCTAACTCCTCCCTTCGCCACATATGGGCTGGTTAAGTCTTTGATCTGTATTAGCAAAGTGTTAAATCTGTTTGATCTCTTCGATTAGCCCCCAACGTGGCGTCTAGACACAGAGAGCAGCGGGTGAGGAGCAGCGGGTGAGGAGCTGCCCTTCGCCGCGCTGCGCCCTGAAGCGCTCTGCTTTAAAACACAAAGAGATTAGAATGAGAGGAGCATTGCACTTCTCCATTCACATCACACATTTAAATTAGCCACTATCAAAGTTATACGTCCTAGGATGAACAGAAGAAAGTTTCATTATTACTTTTATGTTGCTTTGTTTTTTGTTCATCAGTTTCAACAACGCTTTTCATCAGTGGAAATGCTTCAGCGAAACCTAGAAAGTGAAGCGGTTCGATGAGTCACAGCCTGATTTCACCTTGTTGGAGCTTTTCAAAAAACAGCAACCATTTTCCTGCAGTGTGAAGAGATTCTGGTCAAATCCAGCCTTCATCAGACTTTAGAGTGGAAACATAATTCATCAAGAAGCCTACATTGCCAACTAAAGAGTTGCCCTTCATTTGACTGAATTGGTATTTCTTTATGTTTTGCAGGTTTTAAGCAACTACAGTTTATGGTTTTGTGCAATTTATACAGATCTTTGTGTGAATTTATTTTCTGGGTTTGTAGTTTGGTTTTTGTTCTACTTTATATCAGTCTGTTTTTAAAATAGTTATAATATCAATGCCAGGTCAGTATAAGCATTGGATCGATACTAGTAGTCAAGAATTATTGACTTAAAACAATTTTATCTTGCTAGAAAATTATACCCTGAAAACCCAAAAATGACCAGGTATTTTTTGTTTAGTTTCTAATGCAGATATTTTAGTGCAGTTGAAATAAGACAAAACAAACTCACAAGTTAAAACAGAAAAATTACCTGTTACTTTTGTGTTGTTTAAAGTCTGCCAAGGCATTTGCACTAGAAACTAGATTCCTAGTGATATTTTATGTTTTTGTTTCTGAAAGTTTCAGATTCTTTATGAGTCTGAAGGAGATCCGTTTGGGTTTCCAGGCAGTGGCTGGTTTCTCTTCTCTACAGTTTATCCTGACATATAACTGGAATCTAAATTCTAGTTATTTAGATTTATTCTCATGTTTAAATGCAAGCGGGGAAAAGCAATTCCCAGTGGTTGTATCTGCGGTCCTGTTACTGTACCTCCCATGCTGAGCAGCCGCTCCCACTGATCTCCCTCATCTTAACGGGTTTTAGCCTCTCACAGCTTGAGGGCTTTGCTGCATTTCAGTGAAAAGCAGCAAGTCCTTCAATCACGGCGAACAGTAAGCAGCCGGGGCAAAAACAAAGTGTCAAGCAGTGGAGAAGAGCCGACTGAATACTTTATGACTTGCAGAAAGAGCAGCAGCAGCAGGTTCCCACCGCCGCAGTAACGACTGTGAAGAATCTAATTCCTCCTGCCTCTCGCGCTCAGACTGGAGGATTAAAGTCGGAGAGGCTCTGCCGGCTACCCGCTGCTCCCAGTCCGGCTCTCCCACTGGACCCAGCATACAGGAGCCTTTCACAGGGTGGCCCTCCCTAACGCCTGACTTATGCCCACGATGCCATTTAAGTGACAACAATTCGCTCTCCGTCTATTCTTCTGACCACATTTTTTGCCCTTTTCTTCGTCTTTTTTATTACATCTAATCAGGATGACACGTCTCACCTTATTCATGCCGCCTTTGTGCTGCGTTTTCAGTGTTTACATTCGTGTGGTGCCTCCTCCCTGCTGCGGCATTGATGTGGCATTATGCGGCCGGGGACAGGAGAGGCACCGACTAAAGAGATGAGTTCTGAATGTGCTTAGCGCAGGCGAGGGCCCGCAGGAGCACAGCTCGTCCCCCTGAGCTCGTCCCCCTGAGCTCGTCCCCCTGAGCTCCTCTTTTTGTGCTGTGCTCCTGATGGGAGCAGGCTGGGTGAGAGTGAGGAGAGATTAAAGGTGCTCTGTGTGCTTTCAGACAGTTTGTGTTGGATTTGGCAGTCAACAGCATCCCTACAGGTCATTCCCAGAGCTGAACAGAGCCCTCGATCAGAGATGGAGCTTTTTCTTTCCACATAGCTGCCGTCCCCCACAGTGCAAAGACTACTGGGCTGAGCTGACACGTCCCAGTTACTCCAGTTAGACTCTGCCTGTGTTTCCTCCTGGACTGATTGACATGTTGGATGCGAAGCAGGGCCCAGGAGGCGGCTGGTAGTTTACCATCACTGCCACATCAGTCTCACAATGCACTTCTATTCTGGGTATTTCTTTGATTTATGCTCATTGCTGCACCAGAATTAATGTTGAAAACCAAAAATAGCAAAACTGAGAGCAGAAAATCATGCTGAAGTCTTCATAAGTCAAGTTGATTTCTGCAGCATGTTTTACCAGCAAAGTGCTTCACATCATTAAAACCTCATAGTAACCAGCTGTGAAACACCAGTAATAATTGTATTTTGTCAGTAGCATCAAATATGTTCATCAATGTTCCATTTATTATGAATCAGCTTTATAAAGTGGGTTTTTGGTCTCGACTTGAAGTAACTCAATGTTTTGACTGTTTTGCAGTTTTCAGAAAGTGTGTTCAAGTTTGTGGTGCATAGAAGCTGGATGCAGTTTGGTTCTGGTTCTGATGCAGAGCCAGAACCAGAGGACCTGAGGGGTCTGGAAGGTTGATCCAGCAACAGCAGATCTTTAATGCATTGTGTTGCTAACCCATTCAGTGATTTATAAACGAACAGCAGTATTTTAAAGCCTATTCTCTGAGCCAGAGAATAGGTGTAAGGACTGTAGACCTTTGTGATGTGCTCTGCCTTCTTGGTTCTAGTCAGAACGCCAGCAGCAGCGTTCTGGATCAGCTGCAGCAAGAGGATTGATATTTTTAGGCAGACCTGTGAAAACACTGTTGCAGTAATCAATGCAACTAAAGATAAATGCAGGGATGAGTTTCTCCAGTCCCTGGAGATGTTCTTCAGGTGATAGAAGGCCATCTTTGTAAGTGTCTCTACGTGGCTCTAAAGGTTCGGTCTTTGTCCGTCACAGTGCAGTACAGAGGACGTGTCGTGCTCTGAGTCGTTCTATTCATGGCTTCACTGGATTCACTGTCACAAATTTAAATCTTTCCATTTTACTGTTTTTTGAACCGTTTAAAATGTTTCAGGGCATCATTTATTTATGAGATGCTTGTACCGATGCCTCCATCCGCCATCCGACCAAAGACGTGGAATAAAAGTAACAGGAACATGAAAAACGAGCCGAGCAGGAAAATAAATACTGTGGATGCAGGAAAAAGTCATGTGCTGCTAATGGAAGGGACACCGAGGTGATTTCAAAACACTTTCTCCCTCCATTTCTGTGATGGCTGCACAAACTCTACAGGAGTAAATAATGTGTGGAAATAAAAGCTGGGTAAAAATACAGTTGTAGAAACGTCCTGAGAAGAGTTGTTTTTCCATTTGTCCGATTGCGTGTATGTATTATTTATTTCGAACAAAATGTAAGCAAGGACAGGAGTAGCTGATGCAGCAGCAAAAGAAACAAAAAACTCCCAGAAAAAGCTTTTTAAATTTCACAAAGTCTGGGAAAAGGAGGTCAGATTGTTGCAAACTTGCTGAACTCAAAAACAACAAATGTATTTATTTAATTTGAATTTAATTTCTTGCAGGTTATTCTGAAATTTGTAAATCTAATTCCATTATTTATGCTTATTTTTTTTATATTTCAAATATAATAGTGATTGTTGATGTTGAAACAAGCTTTTTAGAAGATGGTGGAGGTTTAAAATTGAGGAAGTCGTTCTTTTATCATTTTCACACTGACGACATTTTGTAATCCAGTTCTGACAAAGTAACTTATCACCTGTGTAAAGACTCAACATTTTCACCGCTTCCCCTTTTGTCCCACTGAAATTCCAGATGTCGGAGGATCTTTTTCCAAAGTCTGATTTGAAATGAGATTCTCACAGTTCTCATGCAGACGGCTGCCGTTTGTTCGTTTAAAACACAGGCGGTCTGCTGTCTCTCATGTTTCATGCGCTGTGCTCCCAAACCTGCTGCTCCCGCCAAGCAACAAAGGCTGATTTCCACTCAGATTTGTCTGTGACACCTCGAAAAAGTGGAGCCATTTATCAACCTGTCTGACAGAGACTGGAGGTGGAATCTGCTGCTCACATGGAGCGTGTTGAAAGTATTCAGACCCTCGGCGATGTTCACAGCACGCCTTCATGCTCAACTTGCATTGTCATTCATGCTCCTAATTAAATGTGAGACTTGTGTGGGAACAGTTTACAGTTTGAGCAAGAGAAGCCAACACTACTGTCACAAAATCACAAGACGAAGGCAGCTAAGAAAGGAAAGTACAGCTAATAGCTGCGGCATTTTGTGGAGGATTGACTGTGACTTCTGCAGAGAATCTGTTTGGATGTGGAGTCGGAGCCATGAGGGGTGGGATTGTGATGTGATGCACTTGACTGACTCAGACTTTCTTCATAATTTCAGAATGTCACAGAACGCTCTAGAACCTTTTCTTCAGACTCTTTCAACTAAACAGTCAACTAAGTTTCTGCAGGTTTGACCAACTCAAATTTAATACCTTTCGTAGGCTATGAACAAAATTTAAGAAAAATATGACAAAGATGTACAAAAATGTAGTTATATAGAACAAGTGCAAAGCTTTTTGACACAGAATGAATGCAGCCAGTGATGAACATCATCATGCAAAATAGTGATATGTCTGCATTTGCCCCTTGATAGACACAAACAAGCTAACTAACTAGCAGGAGTATATTAGCAGCTAGTTAGCGGTAGCATCAACAAAAGATGACTGAGTGACTCAAATGTGTTCCTGAGAGACGAGAAAAATAAATAAACTACATAGAATGAGGGATTAAATAGTCCTGTTACCTCAAAAATTAAAACCAATGATTAACATATTTAAGGCCAATTTACATTTTCTAATTAAGACATTTTAAGGCCTTAGTTTTAGAAGCATGAATTTAAGACTTTTTAAGGATGCTGGGAAACCTTTTTATCAAGGCAATGGCAGTCTAAATCAAATTTAGAGTCTGTGGTGAAACTGCAAGAAGAATGAGCAACAATTTTCTAGATAATTCTAGGTAATAGATAATCTCACTTCTTCAAAATGTACTTTTTCCTGGTATATCAAATAAAATCCCAGAAACATAAACTTAAGTTTGTGTTTTAGCAGTATGAATAATTTAACAAGAGATGAAAATAACATGCAAACCGTAGTAATTTATTGCCCTACTCACCACATTCCTGTGAAGCTAAATATAAAGTGTAGCAGGTTCCTGTTTCTAAGACTGGGATGAAGTTTTGAAGAAATATTGGACCAGAAATGCGGATGGTCAGATCCAAGTTCGGGACGCGTTGGGAAGATTTAACCCGGTCCCAGTGCTGTAATTTCTTCTACTCAATCTGCCACAACTGTGACTGGAGGCTTCGTTAAAGGGTCAGAGATCCGAGATTAACAGAAAAGTGAAGGGGGAGGATTGCATGTAGCCCCCCTCCGTCTCACCATCCATAAACTAGCGCCAGCTGTTGCCTCATGCTAAACCCAGCTTAGGAGAAACAGACCTAAAAGGCCTCATTACGAGCTGCTCCACGGTGAGCCTACAGCGCCCCCATCGGCTCTGGTGGAGCGACGGCACTGCAGCCCCGAGTTGCATTTCGATTAAACTCCTGAGACACAAATCCCGCTGACGAACAGTGTGAGCACAGTCAGTTCCCATCAGCCGGACGTGGGCAGCCCAGATGAACCAAACACACAGCAACAGTGGGATTTAATTTAAAATGAAGGAACGCGGACAGGCTAAAAACGACCAATTAAAAACCCTGCAACACGATAAGAGCGTCTCTTGATCAGGAACGTGGGACGTCTAGTAAATGTTACTCAAATTGAAATTATGTTGGTGGATGTAGAATCCTGTTTTAGAGGCGCTGGGTATTTCCAGGGATTTAGGCTGTCACATTTTTTTCACGAGTCCTCTTGTAATCCCAGACTAACTTCACAATGTTTGTATCAGAGGAGGTTAGTACGGAAGAGGATTAGGGGCACTGGTAGAAAAAAAAACCTAATAAAAATAAAATTTCTTTTAGAATTCTGACTTTAGACCCAAAATTCTGACATTTTTTCTAAGAATTTTTACTTTTATTCTCAGAAATGTTGCTTTTCTCCCTTTAAAATCTGACTTTAATCTCAGAATTTTAACTTTTTTCTTAGAATTTTGGCTTTCTGAGATTAAAGTCAGAATTCAGTTTATTTATTGATTTTTTCCACAGACCATAATTTTTTTTGTATAGGTTAGAGCATCAATCAGCAGGAATAAAAATGGAGAGACAGAACATGGAGGAAAAAGCTTTCTGCCCATTTGGGAGTAAAAGCACTAAGCGGAGAGGTTGGGCGGCCATGGGAGGGGGCGGTCGCTGGATGGGACCGACGATCAGAAAGCATGTGACAGTTTGGGGGTGAGGAAAAGGCCTGTGGGATAGACGCATCCCGAGTTCAGGCAGGGGTTAGTGTGGCAGGAGGCGGGAGCTGCTGACTCCGCTCCGCCATCAGACATGGCCGCCACCTTCATCGGTTCGCCAACGCCGTCTCACAAAGCGCCGTCCGTAAACTCTCGGTGAACCCGGACGACGTCATCGCCAAGGGGTCCGGAGGTTTTTAGGCTCTAATCGGCCCAAAAACTCGAGGTGAACCAGAGGTCGCAGCAACCTGAAATATCCAGTCACTTAGCCTGTGGCAATTTCACAAATCTCTGAAATAACTGATTAAACAGATTATTAGTATTTATTTATATGATCATATTTATTACATTTGGTATATATGATGTATATTTTTTTTAAATCTAAAGATATTTAAGTAAAATTTTAAATATATAACCACTGCCTACATACATGCAAACATGAATACATTTAAATCTTGCATAAGCAATGCATATTTAGGCTGTTGTGATTTTCTTTTGAAAAATAGACCTAAATCTCAATTTCACACAATTCCAGATGTTTAAAATATATTAATAAAATAATAATTTTTAATATTTAAAATAACATGTACAGTGCAAAAAGTAGTGAATGAATAAAATGTATCATAATAAACATTATTGTGAAAATAAACAATAGCAATTTTTTTTATTGCATTTAACAAAGAAGTACAGATTTTATAAAATATTAAATATGTATAAGCGCTGTCTACACACACGTACATGTTATTACTTAGTTATCAAAGAATGATAAATAAATAGAAAGCACATACACTTTTTATTTGAAAAAAAAAAATTAAAAAATTTTTAAATCAAAAAATTTAAAAATGCTTTTGAAAGGTTCACAAATTTTTTAATGCATATGCAAACTTAATCAGCTGCTTTGAAACCAGATATTTATATCAAATTATTAAAACAGAAAATCCATCTGATGTAAAATCCTACAGCTGCTCAATAGTGATTTAATTTCCAGCTTTATTCTTAAGCATAACCTAAATGCTTTATTGTTTATTCCTGGAAATGTTTTTATGATAGTAATAAAAACAAAACATTACTAATAAACACATAAACGTTGATTTTTCAGAATCCAGCTGGCAGAATTAGGGTGAAATCATGTGATAATTAAAAGGCCAATAAACATTTAGATTCGTTGGACTCGGCGTTCGGGCTCTGGGGGTCGGGTGTTTTTGGAGCCTGATGATTCCCTGAATTTAGCTTCAATAATCTCCTGAATACGGCGCAGCGGCCTCGTCCAATCACGCAGCTCGTCTGCTCTGCTCCCACAGATACAAGCGAGTTCACGTCGAGTTCATCATGGCCGCTGCCCTGGTGAAAGATCAACTAAATCTGACCGCGCCGAGCCTTTCTGTTTCGCCGCTCGGCTCTTTCTGTTTCGCTTCTTCGTACCTGTTGACACTAAAACGCCGCTGTAGGCGCCTGGATCGTTTTCTGCTTCCCACACATCTCACCACTTCTTCTGCTGCTTATCTCTCAATCTCGTCTTCCTGATCCATTAAAAATACTTGCACACTCAGAAACAGGCGGTTTGTGAATCCCTGACGGAGTAATCTGTGTGTCCTGCTTTGGGACGCAGAGTTTGACTGGACGCCATCAGCAAGGCGCCCAGCGAGCCTCGTATTTTAAATTAGAGCCATCAATCATAGCAGTCCTACATTGCACGCCACAGGAGACAGTCATGTTTCCACAGCGACCCCTCTGTGACCTCTGGGCGATGCAGGAACATGTGAAGTGGCAGCAGGACAGGGGACCCGCGTGGACGGCGTCTCCGTCCCCCAGAGCTTCTTTAAACGGCCGACACCTCGGAGGCAAGCGGCCATGTCGGACCACGAGCCGACCTTTCACCCCTCTGCATGTCGAACAGGGACTGTAGCTCCGTCTCCAAACCGAGCCGCCATGCGTTGGCGTGACATCATGAGGGACAAGTTTTCCTTTCTGAACATTTTCACGCTTCATTCACAAACACCTCCAGGTGTAACCTGAGCAAGATGTCTGACCACTGAAAAAATCAACAGGAACATCCGATTACCCCGCAGTGATAAAGAACTGTATTCATTTATTTAATTCATTTACTGTTTAATGTGAACACATAAACAAAGGTTTTGAATGAAAAGTAGTTGGAAGAAAAACATCTTATGAAGTCTGTCCTTTCTCTCTAAGTAACTAAGAATCACCGACCTGAATGATGATCAAAAGTAGATTTTTAAGTGATAAATGAATTTAAATAGAACTGCCTGGTTATTCAGGGCTGCGTTTATATAGCAAGAAAAATATATTTGAGACCAGAGGTAAAAATATAGAAAAACAACAAATGATTTCATGCCTCACTACCAAACACCTTAGAGCGTAATCTGTAATAAGCTTCAACCGCTTGTATCTGAAAAAAGTAAACACCCAAATATCAGGCATTAATATTGAATTAATTTGTAGTTTAATATGAACACGTATGTTTATCTAAACTAAAATAAAGCTTGTATAGTCTTCCCCTTCTCTCTAAGCGACTAAGTATTACTGACTTTAATTATTACCAGAAGTTGATTTTGAAACAATAAATCAGTTTTGGATGGAACTGTCTGATTATTCATGGCTGCATTTTTATAGCAGTAAAAGTACATTTTGATATAACAGGTAAGACTGTTGAGAAATGTCGAAGGCTTTCATGCTTCGTAATCTGTGCAAACATGAGAGAAATACACTGCAACGATCAAATATGAAGCAGCATAAATGACTTATTTCATCATTTCTTTCAGTTTAAAAATAAGCATATAAAATGTAAATATATGCAAAAGTTTGGAATTAAAATTAGTTAGAAGAGAAAAACCTATATATGTTACCCCTTTGTTCAAAAATCGATTTGTTATAAAATAAGCACTGCTCACTTAAATTATGACTGTTTTTTAAATGATACATTTAGTTTGGATAGAACTGTCTCATAATTCAAGGCTATATTTATAGAGCAAGAAAAATACATTATTGGTAAAACTAAGACCAGAGGTGAAAATATTCCTAAATAACATTTTAAAACAAATTTTTGACTGTAATTTGAAATTGCAGAGATGAGCAAGATTAATAAAATAACTTGAACTTATTTTTTATCAGCTCAGATTTTCTGCTTAGACTTTGCAAAACTCAGCAGAATATAAAAACAAATATAATATGTATTCCTGCCAAAATCTCCCAAACATGCTGCAGGAATAACTCGAATTTTAAGCAGCAGAAATGCGTGCGGCCTTTGCCCTCAGTCCGTGTATTATCAGTTATGTTTTGTGTAGTGATTTCTATGTGTACACCTCACATTCATTTCTTGTTTCTACAAAGCTAAAAAAAAGAGTAAATACATTCAGACAGAAAGTTTCCCCAACACAAAACTCCAGACTCTTTACATCGTTGCATAAAATTCAGATTCACGCGTCGTGTAAAGCAGCAACGACTTCGAGCCACGTGAAACTTCTGAAAAGTTTGATCTTGTTCACAGCTGATAAAATCCCGTTGGATGTTAAAGGAAATCGAATCTGACGGAGAATCGCTGCTCGCCACAAACACACCAGGAGGATGAATTGTATCTGACAGTGTTCGTTCATGATATGGAAGTAATTCACTTCTCAATAGTTTTCCACTAAAGCATAGTGTGCTTGAGTGGAGAAGTTCAATGGAGTATAATGAGTGATTTTCAGTAAGTATGTGGGCCAACAGGGCTGTGGAGACGCCATTGTTTTATTTCTGAGGATTCTGTCATCGGATCTGTATCAAGGTGGACGACGAGTTCGCTGCAGCGCCAGGCTGCTATGTAGGTTAGCGCCACAAAAGCTCTTTAATCCGGAATGGAAATAAATAAATAAAAATGTTTGGAGAGGTGAGTGCTCGGTCAGCTTGTCTGCACAACCCCCCCCAGCCCACAACACACACACACACACACACTGCGTTGGTTGTGTCATAACCGAGTGCCGCCATTAGGTCTCTGCTGATTGTAATGTGGAGCGAGTGTGCCGTCTACCGAACAAACCGGGCGCCGATGGGAAGCCGCGAGCCGAACCGCCTTCTGACACCCGCAAATTTATAAAGTAGAAACGCAAACGTGGGTCCGATCTGCTGACCCCAACGCATCACAAAGGTCACGGTGAAAAAAACAGAAAAATGACAGAAAAACTAGTTTGAATCTGGGCCACATTAACAATGAATGAGACTCAAGAAACAAATTGTTCTGCTAAAGCAAGCGTCACAAAACTGGGATACAAGTTTTTACTTAAAATACTTTATTGTGAAAACACAAATGTTATTTTCTATTTTACAGAAAAGCAGCTATGCATTAATAAAGTTTATTGCAAACGATTGAAATATTAGTCATGATACATTTATATATACTAACATAAATTGTTTTTACGTTAGTACTGCTTAATTTGAACATAATAGTTAGGATTCAGTCATATTTTTATTTTGTTTTAAATTAAAGCTAGTTTAAATTAAAACAAGAGATAAAATGTACATTTTGAAGAATTTAGGTTTATTTCATTTGAGCTGAACTTGATCTTTTTTTCTTCCATATTCTGCATATTTGATCTTCTGTGGTTTGCTGCTGTGTAACTCGGCTAGATTTAAATAATAAAAATATTTCTCTTCTTGAGGTTACTTATATTTTATGACAAATCATATTTTTGTGCTTTGTGGTACAAGCAGCCTATTTTTCCTCTTTTTTTTTTTTGAAAACCGGTACTACAGAATTATTTATTTTTTTTAGCAAAGTTCGCCCTGCAGAAAAATCAGAGCTGACAGTTTGTAAATCGCAGCGTATGTGTGGAGGAAAACCTAAGCTGGCGGCGCTCATTTTGCACCACATTCCACGCCGTTCAGCAGCCGTGCTTCTCCCATGGTTTGCTCTTTCTCTGCAATGACGGTTTCTGAAGGTGTTCACCTGTAGAATCTCTGGTCTAGTCCAAACACGGCGCAGGGCCAGAGGCCGTCGCTGGTATGGAGACGAGGCTGGGACCTGGGAAAGCACCGCAGTCAGAGAACATACTGACTGCTGCGGAAACGGAGAGCAGCTGTCTGCCTGCTGAAATGCAACCCGCCGCATTCTGAGCTTCACCTTCTCTGCACACGGCCCTTCAAGTCCCCAAACCACCGCAGCCGAGGTGCAGAGAAACGTCCACAGGTGGATTTGATTTGTGCGATCGTTCCTCCTCCGCCGCGTTCAGCACAACTTTGTCTCTGTGACCTCACGGCGACGCGACACTCCAACACCGAAGGACGGAGAGAGAACGTCTCTACTCAGAGAATAAAAAACACAATGTGCAGCTTTTTCTCCATTTGAGTTTCTTTTCTGCCTTGAAGATAAATGTTTAATGCAAGGTGACATTCAAGTGCACAGCGTGAACACAAGCTGCATTTCTAAATAAATGTAAGGTCAGAGCAGCATCAGAAAACACGTCTATAAAACCGCCTGCAATAACTCATAAAGTTTATTAAAGCAAAAATAAAGCTACATTTTTATAATAAACTATAATTTTCTCATAGTCTATTATGCTTATTTAAATTCTCGCAACATTTATGATTTATTTATATTTTATAGCTTTTTTGATCATGGAAGGTTTTGGTTTATGTTTTAATAATATTTCTATTTACAATTAGAGATTTTATTATTATTATTAACATTTTATTAATTCTGGTAGTTTCACATTTCTTCTATAGTATTTCATCAAATCCACACGATTACATTTCTAAAGTTGCATTTTCTCTACAATTGATAGATTTTTTCCTAACTTTTAATTACCATCAATATTTACTTTCTATTTACCTTATTTGTTCATTTAAATCATTTCATTTCATTATGTTCCTCTGTCTGATTTCTTACCTCTGTTTAGGCTTTTCTGTCTTTTCTGAGAGAATAAAAGTGATCTAAAAATAACATTTAATTAACGGGAAACAACGTTCATAATGGTGATCTTACATTTTTAATTATTTAAAATATTTTTGTGACAGAAAATGAATAGAATTTATTTTTGCCATCTCATTCCAAAATGTCTAAAAAATGTTTACCTGGAAATTCATCCAATAGATTAAAAAATACTTCACCCAACCTTAGAGCTACAAAATAGCAAGTTAATATATAAAGATTTGACATTTTAGCTTAATTAGATTTTTCTAGTGTCACATATCATGATGACCTCAGTCAGCCTCACCTGTTAATGTTTAAACATAGAAAAAAGGCACAAATTATCCATTTAATTTTTTTTTTGCTTGAATGTGAAAGTATATATTTTTAATATTTTACATTTTTTAAATATATGTTAAAAAAAAACAAAAAAACATTTGAAAACATTATCCAATGGCGTTGGATTTAACTTGTCAATTACAATTAATGGCACTTTTAACTCATTTAAAATTCCCCTAAAATAAAAATATACATAGCTTGTGTCCCATATATTGGATCCATATAAAGTAAAACTTAAGCTAAAGCAATGCTCACATTTAAAACAGGTCAAGACTCAGTTTAAACTGAGTTTCAAACTAAGCTTTAAATTTAATCTCACCATGTTATAAATATATATTCCCATTATTTTATTTTAATTATGGATAAATTTCCATACTGTTTAAGAGGGATTTCTTTTTTATTTTGCCACATTTGCTGTGAATATTTGCTATGTTTATTTTTCATTAATGCTAAGTTTAAAATCGCAGCAGATAGATGCTCTAGATTAGATCTGAATAAAGTAAATATCAGTAGTTTGACGAATTCTGAAAGCAAAACTTTGCAGGGATTTTTGCATGTTTTAGAGTGAGATGCATAATAAAGTGAGATGACTTTATAATGCGACTGTGCTGAAACACGGGACATGATTAGAGTCAACCATTAAGGAGGAGCGGGACGTTTCCGATGCAGATAACATGGAAATTGTATCCAGGCTGTTTTGTAACACTGCATTTCTATTTTTCACGTCTAATTACATTATTTGCCCTGCCTGTGCTCTTTACAGTGGGCTGCACCTCATGCTAATCCACGTAAACAAGTCCGAACGCCCGCAGTGACCAGACTCGGCTTCACCTGGTTATATAACGACAATACGACCAAACAGACTAAAACCAAAGAAAGTTGGACGTCTTTAAAAAACGCTGGCCTACAGCTGAAGGGCCGGCGCTCTCTGCAGCACACGCTGCCCTACATACATGCTGACTGAGCTTCCCTCCTCATGCTTGGTGCGTATTCCTCCAAATATAATATAAAAATGAATCCACGCTAATGGCCAGAGTTCATATTTTCCACGCCGTCTCTGCACAGCTCTGCAGAAACACAATAGCATGCAATCATGTAGGTAGGGCTCCATTTGCCTGATGATAATTGCCAACCTTTGCTCATCAGGATGCTCGACTGGCTCACCCGCAGCACGGATCATGTTCTGCTGCTGACAAACATCTGACTTCTGACCTCAGCTTCTATCCGCCCTCTCATCTTCTTCTGGTGGTGACTAATGGTGAATCATAATGACGGTCTGCAAAAGGTTGAAATTTAAGCGTTAGAGCTCCGTATGTGCGTCTTCCCAAGGTTAAATAAAGTTTGGCTAAACTTCAAAGCAGTTCTGATGGTAACGTTAGCAGCAAAAGGAAGAGGAAAATCTGTAGCTTGATCATTGAAAAATTATACATTTTATGTTTCGGTTACTCAAAAAATAGTGTGGAGGCATGAGCTACCAGGAAGGAATGTGAAAAATAACATTGCCTCACATTTACACGTATTGTTTCGTGACGGTTCAAGAAACAACCGCGCTTCAGTGTAAAGTATTCATTTATAAAATGCAATATCTCTTAGGATTATATCCCATTCTGCAGTAATGAGAGAGAAACAGTCACAGCTTTACATGAGTCACTTCAGGTTCAATTGGTACTCTGCGTTTTTATTTTCTTTAAATAGAAAAAGTCGCATGTCTGTATTGTGGAACGTCTTTAGCGACTTATCCAGCTGGACAGAGAGGAGCGGATAAACCGAGAAAGAAAAGACGGGAGACGGATTCCAAAGTTCACTGCAGAAAATAGGTCAGGCGGTGTTAATGTGCTTGAACTTTTGACCTGACGGGAGTGCAGCTAGTAGCTGAACAACAGACTCCTCTGACTGCCGGACCCAACCACCGCCTTCTGATCCAGAACCAAAGATTCTGCGTGAGGAAGTGGCGAAAAAGCTGCCGAATCACAAGGACGCTGAAATGAATCCACAAGAAGCTTGTCGGTGTTTACTTTGTATTTTCAAAGCTAAATGTTCCAGAATCTCTTTCAGATTTTCTGTTGTAACGCAAAGGTTTTTTTTTCTCCCCCTTCGTTGTTTGCGTCACGTCTTTACGCCGCCTCTGACCTCATTTCTGTCTGCAGCAAACCTCCATTTAACAGGGCAAGCGGCTGCTCTCTGTTGTGTACACAAGAAACAAGATGGCGGCGTACGGTACCTGACATCCTGTTCGTCTCTTTCACTTTGCTTTTCTTTTCATTAAGGCCGCCAGGTTGCTGTTTCAGTCCGTCTGCGAGTTTTTAACTCCACGCCTTTTTCCAGATCGTTGGACATTTCTCCGGAACAACAACATCGAGATTCTAATGAAAACCTAACCGAACTGCAAATGAAATAATTTGACAAAAATGAGCTCGGGTGGCGTGTTCCTCTCCTGTGTTTCTCTCGCTGTGATTTTTTTTTTGCCTTTTCCAACCCCCTGTTCTCGCTGCAGCAGGGCTCATAATATCAGATTGCACAGCCGGTCTTCGCCAAATGTGAATTTTATACTCTAGTGAACACAGGCTTTACACTTTCATTAGCTCACATTCTCCTCAGCAGTGCAAATGCCATGTCGCTGTTTGGGGAGGGGGGAGAGTTTCTCTGCGCCTCACATGGCGGCGCAGGACTGCAGGGCGGGACGGGGAAAGCATCCGGATCGGACGTTTTTCCCCCCCCGGGGCACGGAGGCTGCAGCCCAGCCGTTCAGAAAGGGACGGCTAATGCAGAATCTACCTCACTGAACACATATGGACAATGTGCAAACTATGAAAGCATGCAGGAATACCAAACTGTTGTTGTGACGGGATGAATTTCTATTCATGTAACATGCGTGTGTCACGAACAAACTATATTAGTGCAGAGGACTTGATGCAGACCTTTTAGTGGACTAATGTTCTGCTTGGGAGACGTTTCTATGAAATGGTGAGGAAACTGAGGACAATTCTAAGTTTGGAGTTTTAATAGAGATACATATTAAAATGTTTGATGATGTCCAAAACTTAAATACACAAAGTGTTAGACACTAATTTAACACCGAGCTATGTGTTTATAAAGGTATTATGGGATGTTTAGCAGCCAAATGTTTCCTGTAGATTGTTTCTACAGAGGTAAAGGACTTTTTCCTCCTTACTGATTTTCTTTTATGTTGTTTTTTGGTTTTGCCACGGAGTCCATGTTTCAGATTGTTAAGAAATGTTGAAGTCCAAAACGACCTGAGTCCAGCAGACCTTCAGTTTGATTCTCGCCGATGTTCCACATCATAAGTGGAAATGTTGCCTACTCATGGCTTTGTTTTTCCATCCATCCATACTTTATCTGTCACACTTAATGTTGAGAGTGGTGCTGGTACCCATCTCCAGGGGTCAAAGGGCAGGAGGCCGTGTACACACTGGACAGGTCACCAATCCCACATTTGTTTTTTTCCCAATTCATCTTTTAGCAGAATTTTTTTTTTTTTTACACTTTTACCAAAATCACTTTTGGTAAAAATATTACTTTGGGCATTATTTTTGGAAGGTCACAATTTTATTTTAAGCATAATAAATATTTACTGCACAAATGCTGCAAGAATCAAGAGCTAACATTTAGCCAGTAGTTGTGCAGCATTCGTATGAAAAAAGTTTGTACAAACATTTTACATAACCTGGTTCGCTGGTTATATGTCTCTCATGTTCACGGCCTTCAGCTATCAGCCTCCTGGGTCACTTTATCAGTCTGGTGGATCTTCTTTTAGACATTTCCATCATTTTTTATGCGCTTCCAAAACTCGTCCTCTGCCGTCTTCTGTCTCACCGCTGCTCCGTTGATTCAATACGAAGCTCCGCAAGGAAACGGAAATATTTTCTATAATGTCTGCTGCGACATGTACATGTGATACACCGTTGAAAAGCCCCTTTTATGCACTTTCTAATACTTTTTGAATGTGACAGCAGCTTGGGTGACAAATATGACACAACAGAGAATCGTTCTTGTGATTGGTCGAGCTCATATCACAAACTTCCCGGGTGGCTGCCGTAATGTATCATATCTGCCCTGAAAACGCAATGTCTCATCTTTTCTGCACTTTTGGAATTTCTGTGACATGTTGGACTGTTCAGGAATTACGATAACGGGGAGTACACAAGCCGAATCCTGTCTGCGGCGACTGGTTGGTTATAAGAGGTTAAATAAGTTATTAAAACATTTCATTATCCTCCAGCCACTTCCTGTCGTCGTTTTCATCATTTCCACCAGCAGTAACATCCGGTTGTTGATCTCATGATGTGAAAAAAGTGTTTCTGTTGCAGTTTGGTGAAATACGGTGTTTTCACCGCATCATTTTTACAGATAAACATGAGTTTTCATGGAAGTTGCTGTGTTTCCATTAAGCAGTTTGTCCAGTTATATGACCATATAACAGTTATGAAAGCTTGATGTTGCTACCAATAGCATCTGATGTTTACAATTCATTTTTCAAACAGGTTGGTTTGGATGACTTTAAAGTACATAAAATCATCCTCTGAAAATAGCAGCTTATGTTTAGTCAGGTTGCTGTTCCATAATGGTTTGATTTTATAAAAAAGGAAAAATAGAAGGAATGTGAACCGTCAATAATTAAGGAACCTTTTCAAATAATTAAATGTTTTCCTTAAATGTATCTAAATATGTCTGCTTACAAGTTTTAGATTGGCATCAAGCTCCATATTTCTAAATAATTTATTTTATTTTATCCTTGTTTTGCTAAATTAATACTAAAGATTTATGCACTTTTTGCATCTTAATAATTCATAATGCCATTTCATTTTTATGCATCTGGTAAGACATTTGTTATGAGTGTAAGGGAACATCTAATTACAGTCTGAATCCAGACACTCTCCCAGCCGACAGAGCTAATTAAATTGCACACTCACTTCTGTTCTGTGTTTCTCATTCAGTCAGACGATTTGTTGAGGAACACAGAACATCCAGCTGCCAAAATTAAACTCCAACCAAGCAACTCATACTTTGCAATGTGTGACAAATTATGCTCTACGGAAAAACAACTTAATATGAATGTATAATAAATATTAGATAAAGCTGCGGTCACTGAATCAGGACCAACATCTGGTCCTTTCACCCAGTAAATCTTTATTTACATGCAGGACAGCCAGCTGTATTTCCACCTGTCTAATTTCTCCCTCATATTTACATTATTAATATCAGTTATGTAAGGATTCATGTAAATATCAGTCAACTTTTACCAGTAGTTTAATTTTGGAACCATTTCTTTAGTTGTTACCATCTAAATAGTTCCTGTTTTTGTCAATTATTGGAAAATATCTCATTTAAGTTGCAGACTAAACTCTGAACCTTTAAGAAAATCTGCTGTGTTTTGGTTGGTTTCAGCTTCTATGCACCACAAATCTGGAACAAACAAAAATCTGCAAAACAGCCGAAACACTGAGTTCATTTAGTGATGTAACCCTTCGATGTCCGTCTCAGGTCCAGTGGGCCGACTTCATCACAGACACATTCAGGTTTAGAATATAATAAATAACCGTAGCAGCAGTTTATATTGGTCAAATTAAACATAGCTAAAATGGACAGCATTAATAGTAACATATACCAAACGTATCAATATTTCTCATGAAATGCTACATGTTTAAATTTGCCTAAAATATATGTTAAAATCTAATATCTGTAAAGAAAACAGATCTGATCCTGAGACAAACCAAAGTTTCAAACGGCAACAGACAAAGGGGGCGGAGCTGACAGTTACTGGTTACTATGGCAACCGCCAAGAGCAGTTAACAGAACTTTGAGCAAATTGTGACAAACTTCACATCTTGTTAAAATAAACCCCTGTTACAGATAAACACTAAAAAAAAAGAAAGCATCAGTCTCAATAGAGTTTTAAAGAGAAGATGGTTGTGATAGAAACGAAAGCAGATGTTTCATCATTCTCAAAATGTTTGACAAAAACTTTAGAGAATAGAAACTTTTTATTACTAATGATCTATTAATCATGATTGATGGTTAAAAACGGGAACCGTTGATGTTTGTTGTTTCACTTTAAGGACTCTGTGGGGTTTGGTGGTAGATGCATTAACATGAGGGCAAGAAAAGAAACTATAATTTCTGACCAGTTTGAACGTTTTGGAGGAAAACCGTAAAAGATGAATCTGCCTTTTTCTGTGCCGGAGTGGACGTTTGATTTAGAGAAATATTTACTATGTCCAGCTTTGCACATGCTGCTTTCAATTCCTGTCCAAGCAAGCCTAAAAAAATGAGAAAATTTAATTATTTTTACCTAATGAAGCAATGCAGATCCATCTGAAACAATTTCACTCATAGTTACACAGCTTATCTCAATCCTGATTGTGGTGAGACGGGATAGTAAAGCTTCGGCGTTTCTGCGTTGCCTCATTAAAACCCACTTTGCCCTCTGGAATACTCTGTTTTATTGGCTCTACTTTCATATGTCTCCTGCCTAAAATGCTTACTTGTGTAAATGCATTGAAATGTAATGATAATTACAAAAGTGAAGTTTGCAGATCGTCGAACGGAGGAACGGCAGAGAGGAATGCAAATGGTTTGTGTCAGTGCTGCCCCAGAGAGATGAAAGCAAATGCTGGATGTGTCCAAAACCATTAGGGTAAGAGGCGCCGTTCGGCCCGAACCCCCACCTCCACCGCCAACACTGCCCGGCCCGGTCCGCTCCATCAGACATGGACCGACAGAAAACAGTGCCTTGCACAGAGCTGCTCTGCTCACTTCAGAGAATGAACTTCCACACATGGCAAAAACACTAAATCCTACCAAGTGTTTTTGGTCTAGTTTCAGTGCAAATATCTCAGTACACTTGAAATAAGACAAAACTAACTTACATGGAAGTTTTCAAGATACAAAAGCTTATTTTGAGTCAATAATTCCTTAATTTTAATGAAGTGATACCATTGGAAGGTCATTTTTCTTTTGACATGGGGAAAACATGACATTTTCTACCAATGGAATCAATAAATCCAATATTACGGAATTATTGATTTAAAACAATCCCTGAGATATTTGCAGTAGTAATTAGAGCAGAAGTACTTGGCAGTATTATGTGTTTTTGCAGTTGAGCGGCTCTGAGGAAATGCAACGTTCGGTGCTTGTGTGACTTTTTGCAGCGCCATGTTTCCAATTAGCCGCCCGCTGGACTGTGGCGGCGAGGGGATGATCTAATGAGACGGTGACATCTCCTGGGGGAGCCAGTGGCTGACGGCGCCGGGTTTTCATCGATGACCTCGCCTGCATGCGAACACGCCTCGACAGGAAAACCTCCGAATTCAGCGCAGAGGACGGGGAATATTGTGACATGGGAGGTTTGGGGTCCGCTGGGGCGAGACAGATATTAGCCACTTTTTTGTTAAGGTTTGTGTCCTTTTGATTCTGTTGTTGTTGTTCCCCGCTCAATGAAGTAGAAAGAGGAGCAGGTTCATGCAGAGGACAGCGGTTACAGATGTGACGGGAGCGGAGATGGAAACATCTTCAGGGCACAGGCTGACCCGTCACTGTCGCTTCCCTAGAGTGGATCCGATGAGCGAGTGAGTGAGTGAGTCCGTCCTTCTTTCTTCCAACTAAAACTTTCCTCTCTCCGCGTCACCGTGGGTTCCTCGTTCCTGGCCTGGCCGGTTTGGGGTTGGCCCCGACCATTACCCCTCCCCTCTGCCGCCGCACACACAAACACAAACACAGAGTCCATTGTCAGCCGAAAGCAGATTTTCTCTTTAAACTAATGGCCCGTTATGTGAAACAGACCTGATTACTGCCTGACAGAAGGAATTAAGGCCATCCAGCGCCAAACGAGCGCGCAGCATTCATGACCTGGCACAACCACTTAGAGGAAATTTTTATTTATCCTGTGCATGGTAAACATGAATTCAAAGAAAAGAAACAATAAACTTGACTTTGGTGCTTTGTCATATCGATTCGACTTCTACAGGATCGGCTGTAATTTAACAAACAGGGGAAAACGGACGTTTTCCATAAAACCCAGCCTGTGAAACTCTGGGTTTTATCTGCTTCCTCTGATGATAACCTTTGTGTAAAACAAGGGCAAACCGGACATTTCAGCTTTTAACTTTAAATTATCTTCATCTAAGTAATGGGAAAGGGGAAAGTCTCCAAAAGAACACTTTAATAAATCACTGTTTTTGTCCTTTTTGGGATGAGATGTTAAAATTGTTGTTCTTTTTGTGTGATTGGTGAGGTGGCTGACATTGAATTGAACTGAACTTATTCTAAATAAAAAATATTGTTTATTTTATTATTATTGATTTAAGCAAAATTTAATTACAAATGTTCTATTGTAAAAAAATAAAAATTCTGAATTCAACATCAGTAAAAGTGGCCAAAATTCCCTCGTTCTTTGAATACCGACATTCTGAGTTTCCCCAAATTTACAGATAAAAATCTGATTTTTTTCTCCATTATTTGTCTTATAAAGAAAAATGTACATCAAGTTTCCAGTTGAATTTCTGAGCTTAACTTTTCTTATTAGAACTTAAAAAACTCACACACTAAAACTTTACTTTCACTCAAGAAAAAACTACCAATTAAATAGAAAAAGCTGCATTGCCATTAATCCTTTTTGATTTTTGACTTGTGAATAGAAAGGTTTGAAAATGGTCAAACAAAAAATCTTCAATTATTAATCTGTTAGCTCAATTATATTGTTTTTATTACCCGAGGGCAGAAATGACATCATGGTGCAAAGCTAAATTTATTTTAAATTTTTAAATACTTTTTTAAGAGTTTATTTTCGGGTTTAAGATTTTTAGTTTTTAGGAAATGGGACAAAGAATAAACGTTGAAAACAGCGACATAATTTCCATATTCCATTTTCCTTGTTTTTATTTTGTTTTTCACATTTAGACAGCATTTAATAACCAGTTCTCATTTAACAAAAACTGCAAACATTAACAAGCTGCAACTTCTTTTTCCTCTAAATGGCTCAAACTTTTCCACTAAATCTTTTGTAGGCATCGGTTACAGATTTTTTGCTTGCTGTAAAAATGTATTAATTATTTTTTATGTTAAACTATTTATGACATATTTTTATGTCATAAATAAAATTTGTAACTGCAAATTTGACATAAAAAATTTAAATAGCATGAAGTAATTATTTTCTGTCGCTTTTCTCATTCTGTCTAATATTTATGAAACTTTGCTATAAATAAAAAACTTGATAAGTTTATCAGGCAAAACTGTAAATAATTTTATGATGTTAACAAACATTAAAGTTTTTACAGCTCATAATTTCTTTTCAAAGATTGTCTCAGTTTTTTCAGTAAATTGCAGTTTTTTATTAAACATTTTCCTAAAATTAAATATTTTATTTGTGTCTGTAAAAAAAAATAATTGGGATAAACTGAGTGACTTCAGTTGGTTGAATTAGTTGCATGTATCTAATATTTAACGTTTCATTTGTTCGCCACAGGGACAGAGATGAGTAAATTACAATTAATATAATCATTGAATCTCAAATGTTGAGAAAGTAAATCAATACTAATTGTCACTTATTGCAGTTTAGATTTTCCACTCTTGTGAAAAAAAAAAATTATTTACAAATTTTTCTTATGAAAAAAAACTAACAATTCGTACCAGTTTGTTGTCGTTTCTTGCAGCTGAAGGATGTTTTGTTTGGACAAACAGAATTAAAATAAAGTTTTAATGTCAGTTAGTTGATTTAATGTAGTTATGCAGAATTAATCACTTTTACTACACTGTGTTTCTTGGTGCCTTTATTAACCCTGAATAATTATTTATGTGCCAGTTTTGAGACACGTTTCAAAAACCTCAAAACAACCTCAGAACAAAGTAAATGCCAAAACACTGAGTGATAACTGTAAACCATGCGGCCAGCGTTGCAAATGTTTGATATTTTAAGACAAAAAAAGGGTTGTGGTCCGCACTCTGATCCATGGTTTATTTTCAAACGACACCGTAGAACCGTCACCGGATCGGGTCCAGTTATGTGCAGGGAGAGCGAGTTGCGGGCCGCGGCGGGGAAGCCCACCATCCCCCTCAGGTGGAGCCGCTCCACATTCAGAGAGCTGTGGGTCACATTCTGTCATCCCTCATCTGTCAGCGACCACCAGCTCCAGCGTTGGAGCGGAGGGGGAGCGAAGACGTTGGGTCGAGGTTGGCAGGAGGGCAGTCATGTGGCCCCAAACACCCAACCACGGCTGGGCGACCTCGCAGATCTGCAGGTGTTGAAGTGGAAGCAATGTGACTTTGAGCTGACCCGCAGACACAAGCGAAGTGATTCGGAGGTTTGCTTTCACAAGGTGGCAATGAAACACTGCGAATTAGTAGCAAATACCTCAGATTCTTTAACATGTGAAGCAAGAAAGAAACAAGATCTAAGGACGTGAAATATAAAATTTCAACTTTCTTGACTTGGTTTCATCCTTTGTTGCTATGGCAGCTGTCTTTTCCAATTTCTAATTGGTTCCAATGAAAAAAAAGTTAATGTCCTGCCAAAACATTTTCACAAACTGTATTGAAACGCAAACACTGCACAAACTTTCTGCCTACAGTAATGGTATCATCACTAGGCATTTCCCCCTCCCAGGCAGCAGGGGGCGCCGTCGAGACAACTGAAACCTGCTTCATACTATTATATTTCAAAATAAATTTCATCTTGCCTATAAGCAGAGACATTAAATGGGTGTTTTGATCATAATCTACCGGGCACAAAAACATAATGATTATGATACACTGTCGCCAAAACAGTAAAATGTGTTCAAATTCATTAAAGGATGTGGCGACTATCTATTCTGTTGCCTAGCAACTGCTAAACACCAGCTCCTAAAATTAAATCTTGGAATCTTGCGGAGTTATTTTTAGGTTTTGTACATGAAGACAGTTTGTAAAATATGTTTTATATTTATTCAGCGTTTCTGAATGTTTTGTAAAATATGTCTTAATTGTGGTCAACATTTTGGCAGGAATTTAACTCCTTAAAAAACATCAAAGTACACCTCTTTCAAAATCTTGGATTTTACAAATTAAAACATAATGAATTTATACTTCTCCTGGGTTGTCTGACAAAAAAAGAACGCAGCGGACTCCAAAGTCTTGACCTTTTTCTGTCCACATCCTTATGGGAGAAGTTTGGACCTTTCTGCTTTGTCTCAGGGTGAATTTGAATGATTGCAACACATCGATTCTGTTCTCTTACCCTGTTCTGTTGTGGGTTTGCTGCTGCATTTGGATCGATGTCCTGGTGATGACCCGGTCCGGGCCGTTTCAGCTGCGGGGTTTGGATCACTCAGTGGCCGCTTGGTGCCTCGGTCCTCCACCAGTAACTTCAACTCTTCCATTGATTTTAACACCCAAACTAGACTGCAGAGTGAGTCTCAAATGGAGCCTCAGCTTACATCTGGACTTCATGGTTCCTCAATAAGCATTGAAATCTATTATGTGTTTTTGTTCTTTTGGGATTCGGATTTAAATAATTTAATAATCTGGTGAAGACACTTTTATTACGCAGCTTTATTTAAAACCCAGGAATTAAAACGGTTGGTCTTTCATTTTGCTATGGCTGAATACAAGGTCACATTACATGAGAAAACAGTGAAGCTCTGACGTTCGGGTCGCTGCTTCAGGGCCCGACTCAATGTGAGCTCTGTTGTAAAAATATTTTAGGCGCGGCTTCGGGTTTCATTTGCTTTCATAGCACGCCTTTCCATACACTATCACTCTAGTTTCACTGGAAAGCTTTGCTATGTCTACTTCAGGCGGGTTTATTTGTTTTACTGCTTGCTTGCTTTTGGTGCTGCTAATGAGGAAACCCGAGCTTCTCCTACTGATGTACGCACTGTACGGTGAGAAGTGTTGTTAAATAATAAATTCAAAATAAATGGCGGCTGAGCTGAGAACCCCCCATGATGCAGAAGCTGTAAGCTGTGATGTCTGATGCAAAAAAGCTCTAAATCAGATGGAAGAAGAAGCAAAAAGCTCTGATACCTGCAAGCTACGTTAGCAAAATCAGAGAATATTTAGGTTAAAATCCATGACTCATAACTGGGAGAAAGATAAGAAAAAATTATCTGTAAGAAATTAGAAGAAAAACAAGTTTTTGTTTTTTTAATGGTCCAAATTCTTTAATGTATAAACCAAAAATGATTAAAAAGTTTTACTACATTAGAATTATTCCAGAGTAATTTGGATTAGTCTCCAAAGTTCTTTCATGATCACTGAAGAGAAAATAATTTTTAACATTTTTAAAGTAGAATTATGCATTTCTATTCTATATTTTTATGTATTTTACATGTGTTGCCACCTTCAGCATGTAAATGTGAATCATAACTCCAAATTATTCATGAAAAATTCACCTACTTGTACATTTTCATTGGCTGCCAAGCAGAGGTGAGGAAAATTGTAAATATTAGCTTCTACTGTCGTCTTCAGACGTTTTCCACTGTGCATATTAATATTAATGTGCATATTAATGCACATTGATTTGTATTTGGTGTTTTAACTGTTAAAATAGGCAGATGTAAACATTTTTAAGAATCCGTGGATATTTCCTGACAATGTTCTGCCTGACAGGCTCGCTCACTTTAAACTTATACATTTATACAAAAATAGAAAATATTACAGCTACAAACACAAATATCTCAGAATCCTCTGCACAAATAACAGTCTTTTTTTTGTTTACAAGGTCATTTAAATGACATGAATAAAAGCCTTGATTGAAAGGTTATAATACTGTCACGATCTTTAAATCCCTACATTACATAATGTGTTAAAGTAACATTAATTTATGACCCAAACATGGCGCAAGCAGCTTGCACTGGATCCGTTTTAAGTGTAACAGAGAAGGTCAAATCTTTCAACTAATGTCTGATTTTAAAACTCTTAGTTATGTGAAATAGACACCCATTGGACAAAGTTGAGAAAACAATCATTAAAGGATTTTATTGGACAAGGTGTTTAAACTAATTAAATGTAATTACCTCTGGGCATAAAAATATGTCTCGCTGATTTTACACTTTTAATGTGGTTGTGGGGGAAAAAAGTCTTGTTTACTCTTCAAAACCCTCAAATAAAACTGATCATAAAATTTGAAATTGCTGTTTTGCTACTTCAGAGGGCCACAATTACGAGGCCGATGTTGCCGCTTTACGGTCGTCCTTTAGTTCTGAGTCTAATTAGGCTAAATAATCACAGCTCCGCCTTCGCTGTTGGGTCTCTCAGCACACACCTTGACGCTGCTGCAGCCACGGTTTGTCACTTCCAGGCTCCGTTGGAAAACGCTCTGCAGGAAAGTCTGCAGAGTTTCTGTCCAAACAGTCAACTTCCCGACGCTTTAATGGCACAAAGTGTTTCATTTGCTGATGTTTTTCATTGGCTCAAACTCGAACCTGAAGAGCAATAGCCACCAAACTTGAGATCAAACTTTCTGTTGCCACATATTGAGATGATTAAATGAGAAAAGAACAAGTATAAATGTTTAGTTGGAGAAGTAATTTCAGGTTGGGATAGCAGCTGTCAGCTGGAGACGCGTTCCAGTGGACTGAAGTTTGTGTGAATTATGTTTGACAGACGGCCTGACGGGGAAAACGGGAATGGAGGATTATATGACAGAATCTCATAAATATGGAAAAGATTTATTGAAAAAATGAATGCAACACACAGTCCTCTAAAATAATTCCCATATTCTTGTTTTCTAACTCAAGTCATTTCAGCATTGATGACGGTTCTCAGGCTGTCCGAAGTGAAGACGTTTTCAGACAGGACGTCTCTTTCCTGCTAATTAAAAGCTGCATGTGCCGAGTAAAGGCTGGCGGCAGCTGGCCCTTTAAGCCTGCTGCAGAGGCAAGGTCACAAAGTAAATGAAAGTGCGTCTGTTGAAGCGACAACCGACCATCGCTCCAGACATTTACCGTCCTATAAAACACAAATGTTAAATATAAATGTTTTAAAAAACTCAATTTACGGTGCAGTTTTATAGCCACAGACAGCAGAGATGCTGCAACACGAGACGGATAGCAGGAAGACTTTTAACCTCTGAAGATGGACATTTTTATAAGTGCACGACAGCGTGTGCTTATTTGTTGATATTAAAAAGTTAAGTTCCCGTAATGTTCTTGTTTGCTGGAGATTTTGCCAACAGATGGAGAAGCTGCAGGGTCTGCAGTGCAGAATACAGAAAAACCAAAGTAATTTCCACCGTGACGGATCTACAGCAGCCCGATTTCTGTTTAAGGCCTCGGATACAAACCGAACCCAGTCAGGGAAGAAAGAATACCTCTTATAACTCTTATCTTTCTTTCTGTAATTCTTCAAGATAGGAGAGATCCTGCTGAGATAACAACAACCAAGCCATTACCACCGTGGCAATGAATACAAAATACAGGCTTTTTTTACTTAACTGGTGAAATGAAAGAGAAGGTTCAATAAAACTGCAGTTCTAGGAACCTTTATAATAATACTTTCTCCAGTTCTTCTGATGCGTACATTAATTAATGTTCTTTTTGAGCTTTCAGTTTGCTGAGTCAGTTCTACCTACATAAATATGAACCAGTTTGAGCTGAAGGTCAGACTGCAGGGCCTTTAAGATTTGTTGACACGAAAAGCTTCCATACATTTGTGTAAATGTCATCAATACTTTGAAATTTCACACATAGCTTCATTTAAGGACTATATCGCTACGACGTCTGTGCATGTGGTTGTTTTCTCAAGTATTCAAATTTTAGCTGCAAATGCAACTGCATCTCCAAATCTGAAGACCTTGATTTTGCAATTTTGAATTTCTTAACTATGGGATGTTTCTCTTTATCTGTGTACAGACATTTGTTTCCATATTCCAGTTGTAACACCAGTGGCCACCAACTGGAGTCGCTGTTATCGACTTTTTAAAATATTTCTATTGGCCTTTTCTGTTGAGACGTTTCTGATCAATCAAACATCAATGTTTTGAACAGTTTATCATGACTTGTGGTGTCTGTTAATATGAAGGGTGTTTTCACACTTGGTGGACTCAGTTCAATTGGAGACCAAAACTCCATAATCTGTTCCACCTCCAGCTGCTGTGGTTCTCTTTTCCACTGCACTGAGTCAAACCAACCAAACCCTTTAAAAACCCAGTTCCCCTCCTGGCCTGTGGGGGCGCTGTACCAAGAAGCACTTGTAGGAAACCATATGAAAACCTCTGAAGACACGGAGTCAGATTTTAGCCATTTATCCTGCTTGGGTTAGGACTAGCATGTTTGTTTTAGTTATATTTACCCAGAATGCCTTGTGTTGTCGTTCACTTCCTGCTTTTGGAGCGGTCTCCGGTCTGTCTGGTGTTCACATTTGTATTTGAACTGCACCAGAGTTCACTTCATCCGAACTGAGACGGAGGTTTTAGACCGTCGCTGTTTCAGAGCTCCAGAAACAAACCGGACTTTCTAGGAAAACGAACTAAAGTTCTAATAAAGTGAACTAAACAGGGCTGGTATGAATGCACATTTACTAATTAACAATGCCAGAATGTCTTCTAGGTCAAACTAGAGTACTGACATTACTGGTGGTAACGGAGGCGTTATAAGTTGTTGTGGATCTTCATTCACTTTAGACTGGATCTTAGTTGCTGTTTTATTCCTTCTCCTTGTCTTGATGTTTAGTTTTCATGAAGGTTTAACTGAGCAGCAGATGTGTTAAAGTTGAAAGGTCAGGAGTCATACATTGTTAACCTGTTTGAGTGCCAGGCTCCTCAATCTCCCAGTATAACAAGATTTTTAGTGCTAATTTTGTGGCTGACATGTGAATAGTTTAATCTGAAGGCAGTGAAACTGCAGGAGAGGGACGATCAATTTGCTCTGGGTTTCCTGTTTCTGCTTCTGGTCTTTCTGCCTCTGTTTACAGAAATAACCAAGTGAGGCTCAGCAAACAAACAATTCAACAAAAAAGCGGAAAGTAACCATAACATCCACGTTCTGTGTGTTTCTGCTCTCTGCTAAATTAAACATGTTTAATGCTGGACAGCCAAAATAAGCATTATATAGTATATTCACTGTTTTCTGCTCTGTCATTGTGGTCTCTGAAAATAAGATAAAAGGCAACAAGAATTCGCCTGGCTCTGTCAAGTCTGGTTCAGTCTGCAGCCGGGTCTCTGCTGACCTCTTGCAACCGGCCAAACATTTGCGCCCAGCTGCTGCAGAACTGAAACTTTCCCCCAGCAACGCAGAATAATTTAATCTACAACATGCAAGTTACGGCTGATCATTAATAATATGTTGTTCAGTTCATAGAAGAGCCTTTTGCACATTATTTTGAAACATAATCAACCTTTTTAATGGATTTTGTAAACTAACTAAACAGACATTATTTTTAAAGTGCCTGCAGTTTCTTCCATTTAATGCCTTAAAACTTTGACTAGGACTATTTATAGGAGAAGCATGAATCCAGTCAACGCTGCTCTGACCTTAAAGGCAGAAGTCGTCATCTTAAAATAAACAAAAGAGAGAGGAGGGAAATAAATGTTGAGTTCACTGAAATACCAGACAATTTATCCAAAATACTAAGAATTTTGCACATTTAATCTACAGGAGATTTGATTTATTGAGGTCTGTTGAGATGCTGCAGTCTTTGGGTCATATTAGAGGTTTGCAATATTTAGTTGTACTATTGTAATAATAAAAGTGACAATAAGAACTATTTTTACATTTTTTTTTATGTAACTTTAGGTACGGCTGTCACTGCATACTCGGCTCCAGAAAAAAGTGAAACATGCTTGTTAAGGAAACCAGTCACTTAAAGAACTTCACACAGTGACATTCTGTCATATTTTCAAATGTACTGATATTTATTGATGCACTCAATAAAAATGTGGAGAAAATGGTAAAACTAACAACCTCGACAATGGAGACAGTTTGGGAGAGTTTAAACATCAATTGTAATTTATTATGTCGATAAATCAAAATTCTTATTGTGATAAACGAAACGATAAATACTCAACCTTAGGCTGAACCACATATTCTCAGTTCGACTTAATGACTTTTTTTTTGGTTTGCTGCTGCAGTTCTTCCAGCTGGTTTATTATTAAACCCTGAATGCTGTAGTGTTATATGCAGCTGTATTATTTGTAAAACAGGAGGTGAAATTCAGGAGATGCACCAAGTTTAGTCTGGAAATGTGTGGAATATTTAACCCTTCACTGTCAGGTGGAAAGGTTCTGGCACCCGACGAGTGTTGGTGTTATTTCAAGGTCTTTGCAGATTTTATATGTTTTATAGGATAATGAGGGTTTTTACAAAATCCTGCAAGCTAAACAAAATCTTGCATAATTGTATAACGGACTCCAAATGTGACTCACCCTTGATTTCTAATGTATTTCTTTCTTTACATTTTGTGTGCTGATCTGATGAACGTTGGTTGAAACCATGGAAACCGTCTCATCCGGTTGTATTTTTGTCATCCATGGCTGGTGCAGTCCTAGTTCTCCCGGTGTTCCTGACTCCACCCGAGCTGTATCGCTGTGCAGCACAAATCCCATCCACTTCCTTCACCTGTGAGCAAACATCTGCCAGAGTTTTGCTGATTCAGCCGCAGGTCCAGGCTGACTGAACACTTACCTCGGCCTTCGTTCGCCGTCTCTCTCAGGTCAGTGCTTTGCTTGTGGTGACATCCTCTGCAGCTATTCTGTCCGCTTGACTGGAGAACCTGAAGGGAAGGCGACGCACCTTAGTGGACAACCTTTACTCCACAGAACTGGCTGTATTCCTTACACTGCAAACACACAAAATCCTACCAAGTAGCTTTGGTCCAGATTCAAGTGCAAATATCTTGATACACTTGAAATGAAAGGAAGCTAACTCACAAGTATTACTTGTCAGTTAGTTTTCTGAGATATTTACACTCAAAACTCCTTAAGATTTTGTCTTTGCAGTGTAAGAAGTCACATGTGAGATGTTTCGGTTTAAAAGAAAAAACACAGAGGCCTATTGTTGTTGAGGACACAAAGTGGAAGTAAGAAAATTAACTCGGGCAAAAATGAGCAGAAAACTAGAATTGAGCCTCAACAAATGCTGTGTGAACGTAGCGGGTCTTTAAAATTGTTCCCCATGAAGGAAAACACAGAAAACTCATATTTGGAATGATTTGGACCATGTTGTTGAATCCTGGTACTTCAAACCTGATGTGAAGCGTTTCTGTTCAGTTCATCCTGATGCTAAAACGAACCGCAGCTCAGATTTAAAACTGGACGTTTCTCCGCAGTGTCGTCTGTTTTCTTGCTGCTTTTCTTTTTCTCGCCATTTCAACCACATAAAACTTCATTTGCACACTTCTAGTGTGGCTTTGCATAAAGAATTACTTACATTTAACTTTGATATTTTTACCAGTTCTTATTAATAATTGTTCCACAACATGTACCCTGGAAAACATGAGCTGCGTTCCCGTTCTTTGTCACTGCGTCCATAAATGCAGAAATCTAATGAAAGCTGCAGCAACAGATGAAATTTGCTCTAAAGTCAGTCATTCAGGCAGATCCCTGCAGCTCCAGCAGCTGAGTCTGGTCTGTTCGTACTTTTTACTGCATAATAAATAACTTTAATAAATGATTTAACGTCTTTGACTTTTCCTCACACTTTTGCCTTTTCCCCCACATATGGAAGCACAAACGTGCATGTTTCATCTGCAGCCCTGAGACCCCTTGGAGCAATTTACGGCAACACTCTGCGTTTCATTACGGGTGACAGATTTATTGCCCTCGGCTGGAACTTCCACCAAACCTCAAGTTAGCCTTAGTTTGATGCACAACACAAAGTTACACCATCGGGTTTCAGAGCCACTCCTTTCTTCAAAAGCCTTCCCTGCAGTTGGAAGAAAAATTTTTTTAACTTTTGCAGCTTTTTGAATTAAAGAAGCCGTGTTAAATGTCTGTCCAGTCTTTCAGCAGTCAGTTAAAAACAGAGCAGATAGTAAAGTTCCTGCACCTGTTTCTGCTTCATTTACTGATTGAACTGGAGCTTCATTCATTTCTTCTGAGTCTAAGAGAAAAACCTTCTGCTAATATTCTGCTAAATGAAACAAATAAGCAAAGTTTATATTTCATTTTCTACTAATGGCTAAAACCCAAAATCTTCCCAAGTATTTCTGGTCTAATTTCTAGTGCAAATATCTTAGTACACCTGAAGTAAAACCCAAAACTTATCAAGATATAACAGCTGGTTTTAAATCAGTAATTCCTTAATATTGGCAAAGAAGTGCTACTTCGATTGTTTCACTTATAATAAGACATTTTTATCTTTCTATAAATGAAATAATTTGACAATGAAACACAAACTTTTTCACCAATATTAAGGAATTATTTACTAAAAACAACCCCTTATATCTTGCAAAACATTTACTTGTAAACTAGTTTTGTCTTATTTCAAGTATACAAAGAAACCAAACCAAAAATATTTGGTAAAATTTTGTGTTTTTACTGTGAATATTTAAAAAATGTAGTCACTAAAATTAAGCTATATCCTTAATTCCTGTTGGGAATCCTCAGGCCTGCAGCTCACACATAAAACCTCAACATCTCCTTTCTATGTTACAAAAATAAATCTTCTAAAACTCTTGCAGTTTGATGATCACATAAAAAACCACAATTATCTGACGGTTTTGCTTAGAAAAGTCGTTTCATCGTAAAACATGGAGCTGTGAACAGTTTCTGCCTCTCTCCTCACATTTACTTATTAAACATGAACTGCTGTGTCTAGTAATTTATAACTAATTCCAAAACCAAAAGTGTTTAGTTGGTACAGCTGAGTTTTTAGGACCAAACTCTAAATCCAGGCATTTATCTTCAGTTGCATTGATTCCTGCAACAGTGTCCTCATAGATCTGACCAACAAAATCAATCAGACATTAAATATCTGCTGTTGCATCAACCTTCTGCTCTGCTCTGCAGAACCAGAACCAGAACCAAACATAGGAAAGCAGCATTCAGCTTCTATGCACCACAAATCTGGAACAAACCTCAGAAAACTGCAAAACAGCTGAAACACTGAGTTCCTTCAAACCTCCTGTTCAGAGCTGCTGCTGAACCGTAACATCGACCAACATGTTGTCACCTTCTGAAAATAATAGCATAAGTTGTTTTTTTTGACAATAAATAAAAAATAAAATGAGGAAAAAAAAGACTCCTGTTATTTTAGGAAGACGATAAAATGTTGTTTATTAGTTTCACAATTATTGACTGTATTTTTATGATGTTTTTATGATGTAAAGCACTTTGTTGCTGAAAGTTGAAGTACCAATAAACTTGATTGATCAATTGATTTTCTCATCTCTCTGGAAAAATCCAAACTTAGAGAAAATCGCCTCCTTCCCAGTTGCAGCCCAAACCCTGCAGGATAAATGATGATTTTTCTCAGAAGCGATGATGTCAGAGCGAACGTTTCCCTCCTGGACGGAGGCGCGGTGGCTGGACCGCCATCTGAAGGCGGCGCTGTGAGCGGCCCATTACTGCTGAGGTCACGGCTGTCAGAAACATTAGCTCCGAACGGCCAGATAAAAGCCACGGCAGTAAGGACAAACAAATCAGAGCAGGCAACGCGGAGATGGGACCTGCAGATGTGCCGGCGCTCCCATTCCAGACATAAAAGCCGCCTTCGTGTCCAGATCGAATTACGTTGCTCATTTACCAGAGCTGCCTTTTTATTGGGCCAGGCCAGGGCGGTTGGACAAAAGATCCATGTTATCAGGTCTGAGCTTCACATGAACAGCAGATGCTCAGCAAGGTGAGACTTTACACGGTCCAGTAATTCCTTAAGCCGTCCATCAGTGTCCGAGCTGCTCGGATTTCCTCCTGCTGCCGAGTTTCCGTCCCGTTTCAGGATTACGGAGGGAAAGCAGGTGTTTGAATAATCCCTGCTCTGCTCCTGTTTTATAGAAAGTCTCCCTGTGACGCCGCCTCAAAGCGGGTCATCGGAAAGCATCAGAGAGACTCGGCTCGTGACATTTAACATTCTCCTTGAAGTTTTCCTTTTTTCCCTTTTACAACCATGAGCTGCATCATATTTTATTGGGATTTTGATGCGACAGACCTTCACCACAGTTGGACCGACTCGATTAATATAAAAACTTGATTATATTAATTATAATTTTATGATCTAATTTTGAAGACTCAAAACCAGTTTATGATGGACACACAAGGTCACATAGCGCTGGGTTGAGCAGCCTCTGGTCAAGAGTCACCATATTAACTTTAAGAAGAAATATTTAAAGGTTTTTGAGCTTTTCATCATGTTATAATGTTATTCCCTCATCCAAAACAACCCTGGAGTTTCAAGCTTGTTTGGGAAATCCTTCAGTCTCCATGGCAACCATTCAGTTATGCAAAATGCCTGGTTGGACCTAGCCCCGCCTTCTAGACGCAACTCCTCCTCCATGCTGCAATTCCCCAACTCAGCTCCTTCAGACTAGCCAGCAGCAATTAGCAAACACCTGGTGGAGCTGCTGAGCTCGTTATAGCAGCTGCCTCACAGTGAAACGCTGGGAGAGACGTTGTTGAAGTGTTAACAGAGCAGCCATGTTGAAGGTGGATTTTTAAAGAGACAGCAGCCTAATTTCAAGGCATTAAATCAGGAGGTCAAATTTCCTTTAAGTCATATGTTTTATATATGTAGCATTTTTATAACAACAGTTGACAGCCAATTTAAAGCAAAATAAACATAACGAACTGTATCCCATGACTTGACACAGAGATGTAAGTAAAACACCTGATCTTACCTGCCTTGAACCGGGAGAAAACCAGAGGGAGCTTTTATTAATCGCCAGGTTGATTACTGATGTTACTGTGAGGGATCAGCAACCATCAGGAGTAGCTGGACTCAGGATCTTTGCAACATGAACATTGATTTGGGTGTAACGTCTCACTTGAAGGTATTTCTAACTCAAACAGCATGTTGGGTCTAACAAAGGGACGTCTAAAGGTAGCAGAGAAACATTTAAGGCTCGTTGGCAGCAGCCATGTTTAATCCGCTTTAGTCCAGTTCGTTTGTCTCGGCTCATTTAGGACCTACAGACCTCGGTCTCGGGTCGGTTGAAGTGAATGCTGGTGCGGTCCAAATGCAAATGTGAACACGAAGCGGACCAGAGACCGCTCCAAAAGCAGGAAGTGGACTACATCACAAGGCATTCTGGGTAAATACAGCCTAAGCAAAGATGCATGTCTGGCAGTAGCAGCAGGAAATCCTTCGACCCGTAAAATCTGACATCGCTCCATCTTCCCTCTTCCTAAGTTTACGTCTCATGACGAGGGGAGCAGAGCTCTGCGATTTTTAAAACCACATATCAAATAATAACCCAATACAACTAATGTTAGCAGGATGAAATATGGAGATACTCAAGGAAGCACTCTTGAAGAAATGCCAAATATTAAAGGCAAAGTGATAAAGTCAGATAAGTCTTGGCTTTCCTTGCTCTGCAGCATCAGGACAGCCGTGTCTCTTTAAATAGGCCCAGTGAGTCATGACACAGAGAAATGGACTCTGTGGTAACGGCTGCGCTGGACGGGACGATCCAAACTGTCTTGGCTCTTCCTGCTCGCAGCTTTGTGGCTTATTAGGAAAAATGGGTGTAAAAAGTGAAGCTGCCAGGAGCTGATGGCAGGAGACGTCTGGAGAAATGAATGAGGTCAGTCACTCTGATCGGGTAACAATATTATTTCTCTGTGGGTGGGCTGGCTGTTGTCTGCTGCGGGGGACGAGCACATGACATTCGCCTAATTAAGTTGTGCCACTGGTGACGATGCAGACGTTTACAGGCGTGGTGAGGAAACCTGCCGAAGACGGCGGTGTTACAGCCGTCAGTAGAAGGGAATCTGTCTGCTGGTTCTGTCCGCTCTGTCATATTATGATTGTTTGTCTCATCTGCTCTTTGCTCTCTGAGCAGCAGATTATCAAGTGTGCAGAGAGGGAGGCGACATTTGTATAACTGTGCTGAGAGACGGTGAGAGAAGGAGCACTACTTCAACATATTTCTACTGAAGTAAAAGTAAAACATGTTTGTTGTTCATTCAGAAAACCCAGAAATTTTGCTCAAGTAAAATAAGAGATACTTTATAATAAATTTAGTCAAGCAAGAGTAAAAATTAAAAGTACTCACTCAACTAAATGTAATTGAGTATATGTAACTAATTCCTGCCCAACTCTGAAGTTTCAAAATAACTTCACCCAGAGGAAATGGCAACTTGAAAAAAGTCAGTTTTCCATAAAGGTTTTGGTGCCAGAATGAGGCGTTTTTAATTTGGTTTGTTCGTAATGGGCTAAATGTTGAAACTCTTTGAAACATTATTTTAAAACCAAGCTGAGGTTTTTATATTTCATGTCTTTATTCTAACTTCATGTTTTTGTGCTTATTTCTCTGCTCTCTTATTATTTTATTATTTCTGCTTCTTGTTGTTTGCCAGTTAGCAAAAGAAACTAGCTATATTGCTAACTGGCATATTTATATTGCTGCTGTTATGTTGATTAATGTAAATGAAAAAGGTATCTACTCTGAAGTTTCATTTTGATGATTATTTTATGTTTTTATGATGCAAAACACTTTGACTAATTTAAGTTCAAATGCTGTGAAGTGTGGTCAGAATATTAGACCAGAATAAAACAGAAGGGAAATATTCTTCACTGTCCCAAAGTGGGGAAATGTTGGTGTCCAAACAGAAACAGGACAGTAACTATAATGAATGTTGTTGAGCTTAAAGAAAAAAGCAAATAAAAGTTGAAATCAGAGATCAGGATTAGCAAAGTAATGTTGCTTTAAAATGAAGATGGTGCAACTTTATTCATTTAAAACAAGCTGAGAATGCATTAATGCCTATTCAGTTGTAATTCCTGGGATTACCCTTCACAATGGATTTATTGCTCAGTCAGTTCTGGCGTTTAACAATGCTAAGTGTTTCCACAGCCGTGTGACTCTGCGTCCTCCTCCCTCCATTAATTGGCTCATTGAAGGAGCAGATCGTTTCCCCGCCGCGGCACCGCCTCCACCGCTGCACGGATCCTGCTGCTCTGCCAGGTCCCTGCTTATCTGACAAGCCCCCAGCATCATAAAGCTGATTGGAGTGGCAGACCGGCGCTCCTCAGCTCTGGAGATGGCTCCTTTAGTGGCCATAAATGACAGGCTGACTGACAGCCTTGGATTTAACCCTAATTACACCTGGGAAAGCAGAGCCAAACAGAGCATTTATAAAGGAAAGCCGCGCAGCACAGAGTTCCTGCCTGTCCTCCTGCAGATTCTTCTGGCTCTTCTCTTGGCTTTTAAGCAGCATCGAAAAGTAAAGTTATCACTGAAATTAATAAACGGACAAGCAAACGCACCTCAAAAACACAGCTAGATGTTTTTGTCTATTAGGATGAGATGTTGAGGTTCGATGTGTGAGCTGGGAGGCCTGAGGATCCCAACATTTAAACACATTGTTTAAACACTAAACCTTACCAAGTAATTTTAGTCTAATTTTTGGTGCAAATATCTTAGTACACTTGAAATAAAACAAAACTAACTGTGTAAGTTTTCAGGAACAGATAACAGTTGTTTTTTATTCAATAAGTCGTTAATTTTGACCAGAAAGATTCTAGTTCCACTCATAATATGGTAAAATGTTTTTCTCTAAGTTAAATGATCTGCCAGTAGGACCAGTACATTAAGGAATTACTGATTTAAAACAAGCTCTGGTATCTCGCTGGAAAGTCTTATTTAAAGTGTTTATTTAAGACGTTCGCAGTAGAAATTTGACTTTGTGTTTTTGCAGTGAAGAAGTTTCAATTCATAAAACTGAAGTGTTGAAGTGAGTTTTTGATCAGAGGTTTTGTTACATTGAGGTTCTTATAACCAGAACCAAACCTTCCCTTCTAGTTATTTCAAGTAAACCTAAAACTAAGTTGGTTGCAGAAAATCTGCAGCTGTAGAGATGAATGTGAGAAAATATTCCACCTCTTCCCTCTACGCTGGATTCTCCGTCTCTCTTTGCATGTTCATCTCTTTCTGTTTGTCCGTTTCTAACTGAGCTGCGTGGCGATCACAGCCTGGTGGTTTCATTGAACAGAATCTCCTCATCTTTCTTCTTATTGACTGCTGGCGCACCCCGCCTCCTGAAACCTGCTGCAGACCATTTGTCTTCATGTTCACACTGTTGTTCTCATGCACTCTTTGGACAGCAATGCTTCCTGTGAGTTCAGCTCAACCAGGCCAACACATCTGCAGAACCACCATGTGACGTTTGAACAAGCGGACCTTCTGCACCTTCTTATAGAGCTGTGGCCTTGCAGCAAGAAGGTTCTGGGTTCGATTCCCAACTCGGTGTCTTTCTGCATGGAGTTTTTCCCTGTGCATGCGTGGGTTTTCTCCGGGTACTCCGGCTTCCTCCCACAGTCCAAAAAACATGACTGTCAGGTTAATTGTCCTCTCTAAATTCTCCCTAGGTGTGAGTGTGTGTGTGCATGGCTATCTGCCTCTGTGTTGCCCTGCGACAGACTGGCGACCTGTCCAGGTGACCCCACCCAGAACGATAGCTGGGGATAGGCACCAGCACCTCCCGACCCCACTAAGGGAAAAGGGAGTATAGAAAATGGATGGATGGATGACTTTCTGTCAGTCTAAGAACTAATCTAGTGCAAACTGGGGTTTGTTTAACCTCTGAGTCAGAGGTTTTGGTTCTCAGAGTGAATAAATGGTGGGATGCTTTCTCTGATTGGATGTCAGCCTGTGTGCAGACTCAGGTGTTTGTCAGGTTATTAGATGTGATTATGTTGTTTGCTGTTGTGGTTTCTCGGTTTTGTTTTTTCTCTTTCTGCAGGTTTAAGGCAGACTATGATCTCTCTGCTTCTTCTCCTTCAACCTTTCTCCCTTTCTTTTCTCTCTCTGTCCTTTACATTTGAAATAAACCCAAAGAAATTTCAAATACAGTTTCAGATATATATATATATATGCGCAGTATATCAAGTGGGGAATCATGGTGAAAGTAAATCATTTGGGTTTCAACTTGACTCTCTTGGGAGCCAAACAGGACAAGCTAAAAAAAAATAAAAAAGGCCGCCACCAAAACTCCGACTATCTTAATGTCTTGTTCCTAAATGATCTCAGAATAGCAACCCTCTTTAAGTGGGTTTGTGGTATAAAGCTGGGCAGAGACGTTGGAGTAGGGGATATGCTCCTTCCCATTATGATCAATGAAAGAGATGGTTTGAACTCCCTCCATTTCCTCTGCATCCATGAAGTCTTCTTGACTCCTCTGAGACTCAGGGTCATTGTTGATGTATCATTTGATGCTAATGGTTGTAAAAACTAAACCTGGTTGCCATGGTTACATTATAACAATCCTTCCAGCTGCACAGCATCCAAAACCAGAGGGAGTGATATTCCTAACATGCAACTAAACCTCATCCAACAGAAACCAATCTGAACAGATGTAACAGAGCGACTCCAACATCCTGCCACCATGAGCGGCGAGATTCTGGATTACCACCAGCAACCGTTACTACAGTCATGAAGAAGAAGATCCTGACCAGATCTTAGCTTGATGCTCACCAAAACTGAAGACACAGAAGGTTTTATCAGAACTGTTGATGCTTCTGCATAGACGTTTAAGACCAGATGAAACTGGCATGTTTAACATGAAGTAATAAAGAAGTATATTTTAACACATGTAGTACATCGTTCATCTGTGTTGTCCTTCAGAGACAAGATGAGGAATGTCTTCATCCAGAGGGAGGCCCGTCAAAACGTTGAACACCTGAAATATCCCGTCTGGCCTCGGAGCGCCCGGGGATTCCTGGGGAGTCGATGGAAAACGCCACTGCAAAGAAAGACGACTTCACACCAAGGTCTAATCCATCTGTGGTTTGGGAAAAGCCTGGATGGAAAAAATATATATTCTACATGGTGCTGCACATGTACAGACACATGTACATACCATGTGAGTCCTGGAAATAAGCTCAGCTAGAGGACACAGAGTTCACTCTGCTACAAACAGAGAGGCTCGTGTCAAATCTCCTCTAAAGTTATGAATGACGCCTTAATGGCAAAGTAAATTGTCTGAGGAGAAAAATCAATTTAGAAAATTGCTTGAATTCTTGCAGGCCTGTTCCATCGTCATTAAGAGGTCACACTGAAACGAGGGGATGAGATGAATATCTCCTTGTAGTCTGCGGGCAAGTGCACAACATTTTCAGCCACGTCTGAAGACTTATTCATTCTGTCTCTGTTCCAGCAGCTCTCACCGGCTCTTCCAAAGCCATTGTCCAACAAGAGAATGACTTTAATCAATGAGTGACTCCCAGGAGAAATGCAACACTAATGAATTCTGTCTCTTATTTGAATTTAGTTGCTCTTCCCCCCCAAAAAAAAAAGAAACATATTTTTTTCTTAACAGATTTCAAATTGAAGCGCTGGCATAAAGTGACGGTACACGGCTCCGATACGCCATGATGGCGGAGTGAACAGATGTTGCTGTTATCTTTAGTCAAGATGTGCACAAGCCATGAATTCGCATCTCAGTTGCTCCCTTCTCTTTTCCTCCAGGCTTTGACGCCCAACAACAGCTTAAATTAGATCACTGTCCAGTGTTTTGCTCTGGTGATTAGCTCATAAGCTACTGCAGGCGCCCATGTTCACTGAGGCAGAAGCGGAACAAGACACAGTGGAGAGTGACTGGCTGTCATGCACAAGTCCTCCAATAGCCATCTGTTTCAGGATGTAAAATCACTCTGAGGCTACCGCGTTCCCCCTGGGAAACACACATCCAGCCGGAGAGGAAGCACAAAACTCCGTTTGCTGCACGTCTTCAGCTGGCTGTGCATCACGCAGAGCCGCGGAAACTATTCGCCTCCTTAAAGATTTATTTTGGTCATAAACTGAGTAATCACAAGAAACCGTTTTCAAGTCGTAGTTATTAGTTAAAGCAAATGACTTGTCAAAACCACTTATTTCAAATAAGTGAAAACCAGAAAAAAAATCTGTAAAAATAGTTTTTTGGTGCGTAGCAAACAGAAATAATTTTGGTAATTCTAATTAAGCTAAAACAAGAAGAAGAAAAAAAGGTATAATTTAATTATTTAGTGATAAATGAAATGTGTGTCAATCAGTTAACTTTATTTATAGAACTATTACAGATTTGGTTACAATGAGGAGAGGAAACTTTCTTGCCAGACAGGAAACTTTATTTATAACAATATAAATATAACATGATTCAAAATAACCCAGTGCTCAATACTATAAAATATTTAAAACAGTAAAAATAAATATATAAAAATTACACTGCCTCAAATCCAATATCCTCATTAGGTTACAGAAACAAGCTGGTTTTGTTCTGCTTGGTTTTATCTTTTCATTAACTTCTGATTTCAACTACATGTATTTTAATTAACTTTTTTTGCACTAATTGTAACTGGAGATAATTTAATTCATTCTAATATTTGCTTTGCATGTTCAGGATCTTTGTGAAACTCTGTATTTACAGACAACAGCTTTTACTGCACTGTAATCGCCTCATGTGCAGCGGAACATGTTGTGTTACATGTTGTGTTCACATGTTCTGTTCACATGTTCACATGTTGTGTTCTCATGTTCTCATGTTGTGTTCACATGTTTGTTCACATGTTCACATGTTGTGTTCACATGTTCTCATGTTGTGCTTACATGTTGTCAGACTGCGGTATCAGTGACATCTGAGCCTAACCGACTGCAGGAAAGCGGTGATGAAGGTGTGAAACTAAAGTCGGGCTTTCTCGGGTTTTTAACATGTTGTTTTGGGGACCAGTGGATCCCTCAGAGTGAGAAGGAGCCTCCCGATGCGCCGTCCGCTCTGACTAACAGGAAGGTTTAGTTTCAGGGTGTTTGCTTTCATGCGCTGTCGACGTTGCCTCGCTGTGGGCGCTCATGAATACTGATCGGAGGTGTGAAGCGGTGGGTTTGTGGGTAACGTGTGAGCATGAATGATGGCTGCATGTTAGCTGTGGATAAGGTTTTATTTGTTTAATTAGGATCTGCTTGTGCTGTTTTCAGTTTTGATGACCCAGTCTGCTGGGAGCTATCATTAAAAATTTAATCAAAGCAATAAATCAGGGTTAATTTACTTCCCCGGTAGTTTATTATCAGGTATTCCCAGAGATGTTGTTAGAAAATGTTTTGATTCTGTGATTTATGATGTACAGGAATGCAAATTTAGAGAAAAAAAATGGAAAGTTTGTTGGCGAATTAATTTCTCCTGTCACAGGAAGCGTTGATGAATAACGTAGCCGTGTCCACTGCCAAGTTACGTCAGCTTTTATTTTCCATACATTTTAAAGCAAAACTGTACAACTTACAGAAACAGTTGCATCCCTTTCAGAAACCTGATATTTATACACACTCTTGATTTTTTAGAAATTGTTTCTTTCCAACTCTTTCCAAGTCCAACTCTGTGTTTCAATATGGCTGCTCCTCACATCAACAACAAGCTTTGACAGAAATCTGTTTATTTTACCTGTAATAGTGCATCTAAAATGAATGTTGCATGTAGTGCCTTTGACTCTGGACTGAACAAACTAAAAGTGTTTGCAAAGCTTAAAGCGATGATGTTTGTAGCTGGTATTGGAAACAATGGCTGCCTGGGCGCTGCCATGTTGAATCCTGACTTCTCAGGCTTTGCTAAACGCTGGAACGTAACTGGAACATAGAGAAGCAGATTAGTTAGCATCAATTGCTAAGCAAGATAAAAGGGATGGAGGTTTCTTCCTTCAACTGATTTTGTAATCAAGTCGTGTCATTAACTGTTACCAACAGCGAAGCTCTAGTATTTCCTTCAGAGTTTTCAACATGGCTGCCGCACATCAAGCTGAGATTACTCCCTATAGTAACGGCTCTCAGCTTATCACAGCACACAGTCTGTCCTTGTTTCTCAGTGTTATGAGGGAAACCTAAAGATGATCACACTGTTAGCTTTGTTGGTGCAGCTCAGTTTCTCTGCAGCCAAAGTGAAAGTGCTGGAGGTTTGGGCCGGTCAGCACCAACTCTTACATGCCCATGTATAATGGTGCCATCCTGTGTGGGTGTTGGAGCTCTGTATGCAGGCAGTGCAATGATAGTCATCAATAACAGCCGGGCGAGCATCGTGACCCGCGCACCCTGGCAGACCCATTAGAAATACATCAGCCTAGCGTCTAACGGCTCCCCGGCTTGTTATTTCCTCCCCTGGGCCTTCATGCAGCAGGCAGGGCTAAGGGCAGCTGGAGGCCCATATATATCTGCTGTGGGAGGTGGAGTCTGAAGGTGACAGGAAAAGTCTCCATCCCTCCAAAGTGGCTCAAGGTTGCAGCTCAACCCTGAGGCCTGCGAGAGAAAAGGAAAGGACAAAATGACGGCTCTCGAATTAAACGACCTGCTCCTGAAGTAACTCAAAGGAGACTTGGCTGCTGAGGGCCTGTGCTACCAAACTACAGGATCAGCACATATTTTCATCAACCTTTTTTCTCTGGACAGAGTATATGAATCACTGAGCTCTGTGCTGTTAGGATTATGGATTTTAACACAACATCTGTGAGTCTCACCTTTTATAGTCAAAAAAGTTAGACTATAATGAGCTTTTTAGTTAGTAACAGATATTACAATTTGTCAAGTCTCATCACTAAAATCTTCAATAAATATCAATATAAGTTATCAATATTCCATTTATTCAAAATCAACTCTACACCTTCAGTGATGATCTTTTGGTGACTGGATCTACCTTGTTAATTTCAATTAATTATGTTTTCAATTAACACCTGCTTAATTGAGGTGTTACAAACAAAATAAACTTAAATCAAAAGAAAAGTCATAAAGTATATTTACATCAGTAGTAGTTGAACTATTTTTGCTCCTCTTCCATCTGTAGCATAAATCCAACAAGTTACTATTCATATCAACTTGGTTTTGACAGTTTTATTAGTCCATATATATATATAACTAGCACAGTGCGTTCATAATTAAATGCCTGCTAAAGCAAGCATAGCATATAATTCAATAACAGAAACGATGACCGTGGAGGTGAAAGAGCAACAGGTGAAGTGAACTGTTGCTCTCTCACAGTTCACTGCAGTTACTCAGAACCACAACGGGTCTTTACTCAGGATTTCTTCCAGAATGTCACATCAAACCAAAACAATTCAACATTTCTGTCATATCCAGACCTGGTGTCCAGAGTTTCAACTGTAAACTAATTATTAAAGTAGAAATTGGTAAATAAAAAGTGACTTCCTGAGCCACAGACCCCTCCACAGTGCAAAGCTCCAACAAACCGCACACTTTGGATGGTTTATGGACTGCTGAATGCATTATCCTGATCTGAATTATTCTCTAATATCTGAGTATTTCCAGCGAGTGTCAGCGGCTTCACATGATTAGGAGAAACAAACAAATCAGTTTCCATAATCATGTGGCTTCGGGGAGCTCAGTGCTGCAAACGTCTCCGTTTATCTGCAGGATTAAATGTTCCTGTAAAGGAACCAGCAGCAGGTTTCACATCAACGTCTGCATCATTCTGGCTCTGCACATACATCAAGAATAAAAATCTGGGGTTATACCAGCTATTAAGCTTGTCTAACTTTAGTGCAGACAGTTAATGAAAAACTTTCTGGCTTTCATCAGTTTCGTTGCTCTTTTTCTCTCCATATCAGATTAAGTTACACTTTTCTGAATATAGTTTAAAAGTTAAATGAATTACAAGACAATTTTATAATTTCTGGATTATTTTGACTTTTCATTTCTTTATTCAAATGAAAAATATCAAACATGCTCATTTTTCCTATTCAAATTCCTAAAAATACCAGAAGTCTGAACATTGACACTGATCTTTACATGTAAGTAACATTTATGACATTCATAAATATTGTAAGTTTCATAATCATAATCCTGGAACCTCACGTATTCGCAGATTCACTCATTGCAGATTTTTCAGTGGATTTTATTCCAAATTAAATGTTGTGATTCATATTATTCAAGTTTTGAGTTTCTTTAAAGTCCTGCAGATGCTGTGGACGGGAACGATCTCCTGTAGAGGTCTGTGTTCCAGCGGCCCAGAGAAACCTCTCACACTCATTTCAGCTTCATGATGTTCAGAAAGTTTTCAAAAACAAAATTCAGAGCCAGTAAAAGCAAACTGTCCAGTTGATTCTCTGTTTTCCTTCTGATAAACCATTCAAAGCTTTCGCTGCTTCCATTTTGTTCGGGACAATAAAATGATCCGTCCATTGTCTATATCCACTTATCCTCCCAGGTTTGGGGGGGCAAGAGGCCAAGTGCATTCTGGGAAACTTTACAAGTTAAAAACAAAACCTTTCTAATTGCTTTTGGTCTATTTTTACAGCAAATATGACCTGAAAGAAGAAAAAACTGATTCAAAGGTGACTTTTTGTTTTAAACCAATAACTTCACAATGACTCATAAATAAACAATCTTATTCATGTGTGATTTTAATTGTGTTTAATGGAAACAAAAAATGCTGAATTGTGTTTTATATTAGCAGCTTTTTATGCATTTGTGATATAAACAACTTGTGACTCAATGCAATCTGCTAGGTTTCCATATAGGAAACCAATTTGAACAATAAAGAGCTTAATTCAGTGTTTTATAACTAGAATTAGTTGGATTGTATGTGTAATTTAACTAGAATGACTTTTTTTTTTTTCATCTAGGAGTTATTGCTCCTGAGGAGTCATCGCTCCATCCGTCTGCGTCTCCGTCTTGTTTAAGACTTTCCAGCTGTGCTCGATAAGTTAAGGACAGTCGGCATTCTGTCCTTTGCGTTTGTCTTATTGGCTTGTGTCTCTAGTTAAAGATGGCGGTTAATTGGTCTGTGAGGGATGAGGTAAGGCGTGATCTGTCTACCAGGGTTTTCGTAGATCCGTAATTGGAATGCTGAGCGCGTTCGGTGAGGATCCGCGGCTCGGCTTCGCCATTCTCCAAGAATTAAATGTTTTATTTACGAGCTTGGCAGCAGCAGATAAACAGATTCATCATTATAGGGGATGTCAAGGGGACCCGGATCACACCATTGGATGATGCATTTCAAAAGCAATAACAAACTCTGTGGTGGCTGTAAAGTCGTATCTCAGGCTTCTGTAGATGGCGGCGCATGAAGTGGAGCAAAGTCATGTGGTCAGGCAGTAATAATGACGTGCTGTTTGTTGGTCACTGAGGGACGCGGGTTAAAATAAAAACAGACAAAGGGAATAAACAAGCTCTTTTCCTCCTGTTTACGTCCATCAACAACAACTGTTTACAGACAGACTGAAGTAATTGCTTGTTGTCCGTCCTGCTTTACGTTTATCTGAATTCAGATGGATTGCATTATGTGAGATAGAAGATAGCAGAAAGCTGCATGAAACAGCAATATCTGGGAATCAGACCGATGCTCCCTGGAACGGTGATAAGCAAAGAGGCACATTGTGGACCGCTCCATCCAAGGAATAAATACGCTTCACATGATGGGATGTTTTCTACTCTGTGGCATCAAGCTTGTTTTAGACAGAGAACATGTTGGTGTTCGCTGCAGTGGAGAGAAATGAAGCCCATCATTGATCAAAATGAAAAGGTATTTTGGTTTCAATGTCACTGAAACCAAATAACATCTTCTTAAAGGGGCAGTGTTATATTTTCCAGGCACATAGAGCCATTTCACAGCATAATCAAGTGCAGCTGCTATAAAAGTGCATGTGTCTGACGTGTCCATCAGTCTGGACTCTTGAAAAACACGATGGACGGCCAGCAGCTTCTTCAGCTGGAGCTGCACAAAGACCGACGTCTCCATTTTTTCACCCAGGCCGCCATGTTGCTTCTACCAGCAGTGGTTTCTGCTTCTAAACGTCGAACACTGCCCCCTAGAGTCAAGGAGAAAATGTGTCGGCCTGATTCTGCACATCTGTTTTCCATGCAAAATGTGCATGCTGCAATGTTAGACCAACGTATGTTGTTTTTTTCTTTGACTTGTTCCATGTTGGTGTAACGCTGACAACCTAAAATGGCTTCCAGGCTCATATATGAGTGGCTACGAAGGTCACGACCTCTCTCTTGAGAGAAAACGTATATATTGTGCTTTTACTTCACTAACATGGAAACTAACTTTACTGTTTAGTTTAATGTTTGAATAAACAGGAATGGATACATTGTTTTGTTGCTTTCAAATGAAAAAAAATATTTTTTCATTCCAAAGTCAGAAGCAAGAATCTGGGGAAAAGAAGAGACATAAATGAACTTTGTCATGCTCACTATAGAGCATAAATAAAGCATCTTTACACCCACCGGCCGCTCGCGCTCACACACGCACACACACCCCCACGCACACACACACGCACACACATGCTATGTTGTCACATCCTCTGACAGCAGCAGCCATAAATGCTTGATGTTATGTGCAAGTGAGAACATGAGGATTAGCTTTTAGCAGAGGTGCAACCGAATCTGACAAGACAGCAGCGAGCAGAGAACAGCTAACAGCACGACTCCCGGCGGGCGGCTGCAGCGGTGCTGAGGGCGGGGTCACGCCGCGCCACCGCCACGCCGCTGCCGCCCACACAGGAACGCTCACACGCATCGCAGTCACAGCTGAAGCTGCTGATGAATTACTTAAATCATCACAGTTCACATTTTTGAGCTTGAAATATTCAGCTGCTCCCTGATAAACTCTGACCACTGAAACACACATGAACCCCGGCGAGGTGCAAATACAGGCCAGGCAGATGATGCATGAGCAAAAGCATTTCAAACTGGATCAACGGGTAATTTTATCTTTTTATTGCTTCATATTTGATTATACTGATGTATTGCAGATTGCTGACAAATGTGCAAAGAATTAAAATGCTTTTCTTGGCTGTTGCCAGAAGAAGATTGTTGCTGCATCCAGTCTGAGTTTGAGCTGCTTTACCAAGAAGAATATTAGAAATAGTAGTTTGTATTGAGGGCAGCACAGTGGCGCAGCTGGTAGAGCTGTTGCCTTACAGCAAGAAGGTTCTGGGTTCGATTCCCGGCCCCGGTCTTTCTGCATGGTGGGTTCTCTCCAGGTACTCCGGCTTCCTCCCACAGTCCAAAATCATGACTGTCAGGTTAATTGTCCTCTCTAAATTCTCCCTAGGTGTGAGTGTGTGTGCATGGTTGTGTGTCTCTGTGTTGCCCTGTGACAGACTGGCGACCTGTCCAGGGTGAACCCTGACCTCTCACCCAGAACGTTAGCTGGAGAGGCACCAGCACCACCCGACTCCACAAAGGGACAAGGGAGTATAGAAAATGGATGGATGGATAGTTTTTATTGACACATCTCAGATTAACCAGGACTGCAACTGCAGCATTTAACAGCTGTGATGACTGAAGCACTGGGATGAAAGACTTTTATACGTGTTTTGTATATCATGTCTTTGCTTCCTGTGTCTATGCAGGTCACCAGTTTGTGGAATAAATCAACCAGTCGCTGCTCTTCCATCACAAAACTTGTGTAAAACTTTGTTGATGTTTCGCTAATGTCAAAATAATTCAATTTCACAATTACTGTGTTTTTATCAATAGAGTTCCTTTGGCATTTAGCAAGAAAGCGCAATGAAATTTAAAAACTAAAAACTCTGGAAAGCATTGAAGTGCATTTAAATAATAGCATGACATAGCAACTATGTCATACTATATACACTAAAAATAACAAATATATAAATATAGTAGTAACAACTGGAATGCTAATAAGAATGAAAATCATATGTGAATAAGTTCGTTACATGATAAATTATGGAAAGCACGCCGCATCTTCCTCCAACTACATCCTGTGATCATGTGACTTGTGTGAAAAAAATGTTTCCATTGCAGCTTTTCAAAATAAACCAATTTCAATTCGGCACAAAAGGAGAGTTTTTGCAAAATTGATGAGCAAATTTATCTTCTAAGTATCAAATTATACAGTGAATGGAAACGCAGCTACTTAAACACTCTGTGTTGGTCCAGCATGTAAAAGTCCCTTCAAACAGCAGGATCAGCTCAGCTCAGTGCTGTTTGAAACAATGAAACAAGTGAAAACTGTTCATTAAACTCCAATAACAGGCATTTCTACCATGCAGTGGAGAAGGACCCAAACTGCAGGCCTGATACGGATCGGAGAGGACAGATTAGTTGATGCAAACCTCCAGGCCAACGTGGTGCAGTGAGACGCGCAGGACGCTGCGAAGACAAACAGGACATGTTTAAACTGAGTCACTCAGTGTTTGCCACAGTTCTGTTTCTCCATCTCATAGCTGAGGTGACTGAGTAGAAACCGTCTGGATGAAGACGTGAGTCTGGAGGAAGGGAAGCAGCTTGTGTCCCCGGGTCAGAGTCTGCGTTCTCCTCAGCAGCGTTTCAACTCAAAACAGCCGTGCAGTCTGCAGGGCTGCAGCCGAACCCTGCAGAGATTAGACAAATTAAAGCAGCACTTAAAGTATATGGACCTGATTAGCCCCAGTAATGAAATCAGGCCTGACACGGCGGTTCTCTTTTTGCACACACTTGTATTCACTTTGCCTCTGATCTCGCTTTGCTCTCCGTCTAGCCCACAAAGCTCCATTCTGAGTTGCTCCCTCGCTCTCCCTCTCCTCCTCCTCCTTTCATTTTCTCGCCCTGCAGCCGTGAGCCACCTCTTCGTCTCCGACCCCCTCCGCTGTAACTCCCTTCTTCTTTTTTCCTTTTTTTCCCGCAGTCTTCTCATTTCTGGAGTAAGTGTGCTCCCTAGTGTTGCATCCATCAGAGAGAGTCCAACAGAGAGAAGCAACACTGGCACATAAATAACTGCATCGCAATAAATGTAAGGGAGACATTCAGATTTTGGTCTTTACTGATAGGAATCAGAGTTACTGTAACAGGCTTGTTTCTATGTCCTTCTACATACCAAAAATGAAAGTGATTTAAATGAAAAGCTGAAGAGTGGTCACTTCTCTTTAATTAAGGAGGAATTTGATTTGGACGCGCTAAATGAAACAAAATGGTATGAAAAAGTAGCGTGAGAAAGACAGAAACCAGGAGAAACAAAATGATTAAACTTCTGTAAATGTATCAGATCCTCCAGATTTTCCCGGTTGGTTTTTACGATTAAAAACATTGATTTTGTGTTGATCCTTCAGAAATATTTGTGAGGAATTGTGCAATGTTTACACTTATGTTTGTTAAATGGGACTTTCTGTTGCCACATCATTCATGGACTGTAACTGATTCAGGCAGGAGTCTGCTATACTGCCCCCTGCAGGTGGGAGTGGGCATCACTTAATCTGAATGTTTCTGTTTATTTTTGCAAAAAATGGCAGTAAACTCACAACTACGCATTAGCTGAAAAAAAGCAGGATCTGATGATTAAAGAAACGAAGGGACTGATTTATGGTAACAATTATTGAAACTTAACTTCAACTTTAGAAAAACGCACAAGAACAACCCACAAAAAACGTATGCAGTCTGAAAACCTAATGCTGTAATCAGTGTAATCAGAAATTTTAATTTTGCAATGAATTTATCAGTCAAAGCACTTTGTCTTTAAAAATATCCCAAATCCTCAGCCCTCCACTGCCGTGCTCGACAGGTGGCATGAGTGTCGATGTGCCATCTTATCCAGATGAAACTTGGTAAATCTTAGTCAAGCTGCCGTATTTCAGGACTTTAGTTTATTTCTTAGAAAGCTGCTGCGCCTCGCGCACCAAGATGCTAACACCATATCACTGAGTTAACACACCTGCAGATCTTCAGCAGCAATCAACCACAAATCCTTCAGTGGAGTTGGTCTGGAAATGAGGGCCTGGAGATCAAATTGATGAAGTTTAATCGATACATCTGGTTATTCGACGAAGCTACCGAATGTTTAGAAAAGGTTTTCCAGTTCAGGAAGATTTTTCTTTAAGAATCTTTTCTTTTTCTTTAAGAGCCAAATCAAGACCAATTGGTTTATTTCTTTCTCTCCCTGGAAAAAGATTTTAATCATAAGGGACTTCCTGGAAAAATACAAAATGACGGTAAACTGTGGACAGCAGAAAGTCCTTCCAGGTGGCATTTTCAGAGCCAAAGTGGAACACTCGCATAACTGTGCCATGTTTGCATGGAAATATGTGCAGGAGGGGCAGCGAAGGGCAACACGTCGTTATGCAGCAGAGCTGGAGGAACCAACAGGAAGCACTAACTGCTTCTGCAAAGGCACAAACAGCTCCATAAACCAACCTCATCGTACTTTCTCATGAATGTATTTGCACAATTATGCACACACGAGCAGCATCAGCTGCGTGAAATGACTGTGTGTCACGTTGCAATCCAACACCATTCAGACCCACAGCTGCACTTATGCTGAAAAGCAGTCTGTCGTCAAGCCTTTTTATTTGACAGCTGTTCCAAAAAGACTCCAGTCTTATCTATTGCTTTTATATTATCAACATGCTCTTTATTTTCAACGCACTTTAACACTTGGAGGGCTTAAGGGATAAGGGAAATAGCGTATCGGTTACCCCAGCTCTGTGAAAATGCATGTAATGCTCTGTAACCTCATTGTTAATAGAAACAAATCCAAGAGCCACCGCAGCGATGGCGACATCCCCATAACTTTTATGGAGTGACGGTTATTTCCACGCCGGCGCTATGCAGCTTCCATCTCCTCTGATTTTAATTTTGACCTTTCAATAAATTCACACCCATTTCTACTTCAGCCACTGGTCAGAGAGAGGAGAGAGACCCTGAACATTTTAAATTGAAAGGTTGTAATTGAAGGAGTGCCTGGAGCAGCGAGGAGAAATTATAGGATGTTAATTTTTTATCTTGATACTCCTGAGAAAGGCAGAGATAAGAAGCGTGTAAGGACATCCTGCATGGCTCCCTGCATGAGGGGTAAAAAAAGGAAACAGCAGGTCCAGTTGCTCCGTTACAGCTGCACAGGGCAGTATGTACACAACTCAAGGTGGTGCTCCGTTGCATTTACATCCACTGTAAAACGATGGATGTTTTACCGTGGGGACCAGGGGAAACTTTACTGCCTTCTGCAATTAAAAAACCCACCAATAGAGTGTCGGGCTCTCCTTCCTGTTGCCACACAGGAGTAATCTGAGAAAGCTAGCCTGCAGGCTGTCCTTTAACAAGCTCTCCCTGATCACCACGCAGTGCACAGCTCTGGAGGCCGCTGGCTGGAGAAACACAAAGAAACACATTCAAACCTGAAACTCTGAAAGTCCACAGAAACCAGGGTTGATAAAACGAACATGTGACCTGAACCAGCTGGTCACAGTTTGGTCGAAACCAAATTCTCTCAGCGGATCACAAATAAAATCTCCATTCATTCAAAACAATTAAAATAAAACACAAACCGAAATAATTGGCGCAACTGTTACAATTCTTATAGTTCAAATTAAATTAATACCAAAAATAATTTTCCATTTTAATATGAAAATATACCAAATACAATCATTTAACATAACATTTAGAAGCAAGTCCCATACAACAAGAATCATTTCAGCACAGCAGTTCTCTGGTTCTGGCTTCCCCACGATCACAAGAACAAAAAGATCCACGTTGCCACGGTAAACTCAACAAATGTCGGTAACGTGGGAATTAAATACCCAATAGTGAGCTGCACTCAGTTCGGACCGGAGACCGGTCCAAAAGCAGGTAAAATACATAAGGCTGCCCGGACTAAAGCGCAGGGCATTCTGGGTAAATACAACGAAAACAAACATGCTAGTCTAATGCTAATAGGAAAATGGCTCATCATTTTTTACCAAAGACAGAAGAGAAATCCTACAAGCCCCTAACATCTGACATTTCTGTTTCCGTTGCATGAAGAAGGAAGTTACTGTCAGTGACTTCGTCAGAAGATTTGGTGTTGTTTCCTTCACTGGTTCTTGGTGCAGCGCCCCCCACAGGTGAGCTGGGGAACAGGACGCTCAAAGGGCGTTGGACACAAAGCAGTGAGAAAGAGAAAATCAGCAGCTGGAAGTGGAATAAATGCTGAACTTTGGTTACAAATCAAACCGAATCCATCGAACCTCCAGGTGTGAACACAACCTAAAAGTTAAGGGTTTGATTCCTCCAAGCTTAACTTGAAGTTAATCAGGTTTTGGTGAATGAATGATTGAAAGTGTCTCTGTGAATGTAGAAAAGTGAGATGCTATTGAAGTCAGATCTTCTACCTGAAGATCCAGGTCTGATTCTTGCTGATCTCCTCCAAACCTTTTAACCTCCATTGGTCTTTGCAGCAGATCATCTTCCTCTCTGCATGTAAATGTTCTTTAAAACTGAGGAACATAATGAATGAATGAAACTGCAGCGTATTCTGCAGGCAGCTGGTTCTGTTTGGGTCTATATTATTGTCAGCTGGCACTCAAGAGTACTACACGGTGAAATAACTCATGAGATGCATCTTTGTGTTGTTTTGTTGACCAGTTTGCTCTTCTTCTCCTGCTGCCTCACGAGAGGAAATGTTCTCCAGAAATGGAGCCAAAAAAAGAAGGAGAGAAAGGACAACTTCCAGCGGAGAGAGGGAGAGTAAAGAGGGGAATTTTGCATAAAAAGCAAGAGGGGCACTCCAGGCAGAATGACTTGTCAATTTGATTTGCAATTACCCCCCCCCCCACCCCCCACCTCCTCTTGTTCAGCCGGTGTTTGAAGTTGATTGGCCTCCTGGAGGAGAAAGTCCTGAAAAGGCCCTGACTGATACTGACCTCCAGGCGAGCGCCGTTCGACCTGGGAGCCCATCAGTCATGCAATCCATCCTTGTCAGACATCAGACAACAGATGTCGCTTCCTGTTGGCTCCATCCAACCCATCAACCCTTGACCCTGCCGCCACATGGGCTGAAACTTATTCAGCAGCTTAAATGAAACACAAACGTCCCAAAGACATGAGCTACCCGCCTGCATGTTTGCATGGAGGAACAGAAACGGCACACATTCTTCACAGCGTCTCTTCACAGCGAAACAGACAACCGTCCCCTTAACACCCCTTCGCCAAGCAGCTGCCTTAAAGACAAATCTAATTAACCTGCTGCAGCCAAGCCCCGTAATGCAATAGAAACTTAAGCCCAGAGATCACCACTGATGGAGAACTAATGCCGTCCCTGCAGCCCAGCAGATGACCAGGGTGTGTATTTAAAAGGGAAGATTTGATTATCTTGTGTTTGTAATTGGCTAATGTGTGAAATTGGAAAGAATGTGAGACGGCAAGAGGGGACACGCCGAGAGGAGTCCGTCCCCCCGGCAGCTAATCCCAAACCAGGAGCTCAACAGCAGCATGAGAAATGGCTCCATTGTTGTCAATAAGAAAGCCTGTCAACACTATCATAAATACCAACTGTAGTGAGCTGTGGCAGCCTGATATTAATCAGTAAGAAATGTTTCTGACACCTTTTGTTTTGATTCTGTCTACAAGCGTCATGCCAATAAAAAACCCTTTGCAAGTGAAAGGGAATATTGAATGGAAGAGCTGAGAGGCAGATGGGAAATTGAATGAATTCTTACTGCCTTTTCAATCTCAACTGTCTCCAACTATTTTCTCCCCCAAGAGCCTTAATTTCCCCCAGTCAATATTAATCTCTTGGCGGTGACATTTGCAGCACCGTATTTAGATTAGATTTCTTGATTTGCTTCACGATCTGCGGCGGCGGGCTGTCGCTTCACTTTTCCTTTTCTTTTACAACTTTTAGATGAAATCGCCTCTCCTGTAGCAGAGCTACAGTAGATCCATGGTTCTCTTCATCAGCAGAGAGAAATAATAAGCTAACAGAGAGATGGAGTCAATCAAGCATGTGTCTGGAAAAGAAAAGGTGCAGATTTATGTCTTGTGGCCATAATCGACTCGCTGCGAGGCGAGGCAGGGTCACTCGTTCAGCCGCACTTTAATTCAAGTTGCTCTAAATGAAATAAAGACACAGACACAACCCAGATTAAAACATGAAATATAAATTTGGCACGCCAACACCAGCAGTTAAAGAGGATTGACCTTTTTTTTCTGCAAAAAGATTAAGACAAAATTAATTCTTAAAAATACAAATATTGGTGAAGCACAAAGTATTTGTCTTTGGTTTTCCATTATTTTTGTTTCGGTTTTAATCCACAGTAAATAGGATCACACAGAACCAGCAGTTGGTGCAAAAACAGGACTTGAGACGTGTCTGAATAAAACATGTGTCCTGTTTCCTATTGTTGGGAATAAATGGGATAAAAAGAGCAGAAAGACAAAGAATGGAAATATAAGATCTTTCTTTTAGTGCATCACCTGTTTCTGTTTGTTTTCTCGTTAAAATATGCAGCATTTATCAACCACTTAACTCTTAGGGCCTGTTTAATAAACCCTACAGGCAATTTGAAATATTGCATGATGAGCTACGAAATTATTATTAAATAAATGCTGTAAAGGGTGAAACATTTATATCTGTAATCAGCTCCTGAAAAAGGCTTAATGTCATCATTAGAAATAAATAAAGTGGTTTCTAGAAACCTCGGTACATTTAGTGACTTTGTTTGAAAAACCAAACATTTCCTGTCACTAATGTGGGGCTTACAGCATAATGACATCACTGCTTGTTCAGTGATATTTTTCACTCTGTATTATTCCATGACACACAGTATATGTCCAGTTAAGCTTTTATGTTACAGTCTGGTGAGACAATAAATAGGCTCTTACAGGCATGATTGGGAAAACGCATGCATCAGCCTTTATGCACCGGAGGAAAATATCCCATATCGTCATAACGACAGGAAAACGCCCATTCATCAAAATGAGCAACGGTGTAATTTTTTCGCTCATCAAGCACCACTGGCCCGTTGGATGGGCGACTTTATTACAGATGGCACTTTTGTGAGCAGGCCAGAGTTATGGCCACGCAATATCAGGTTGTTAGGATTAATGTCCGATATCACCCAGCCGCTCTGTCTGAGCTGCAGCCGCCTGAGAGCCGCAGCGACGCGCCGGGATCCATGAAAACATGGAGCATAATAAAGAGATGTGACTGGAAGGAAGCATCAAACTATTCACAAACAAATAAATAACTATGTACAAGTTTAAACGATTCCATGTAGAAAATTGTGTTGTTGGTGTTAAAGGTTCTTAATTTTATAACTTTAAGTCAAACATTTAAATCTTCAGTGCTTTAGACACATTTTCATTAAATCTCATTTTCTAGTTTCAACTAATTGAGAGAAATTAAATTTAGATCAACACCATTTTCCCCATTTCTGAAAGGTTAGTTAAACATATATTAAACATGTGTTAAATCCACTTTTTTCCTCTTTGTAAAAGTTTTTAATGACTTTGACAAATACTTTGCAAGCCGTTTGAAACACTAATAGAAATAATTTTTAGGTTTTTGACCTAAAAATGTGAGTTCAAAGCTGGTTAAACAAAAATGGAAATAAAGATTAAATCAGAAACTATTGATAGAATGAGAGAAAAATCAGTGAAACATATAATCCTCAGTTAATTCAACCCCATTTCTGTCTAGTAGTGAATTACTTTGCAGCAGCTCAGGCAGGTTGTTCATGTAAAAACTGGTATTTCATGTATGTTTTTTTTAAACATAAGGAATCAAAATAAAACTCCATCACATAAATTCATAACTCAGAGTTTCAAGTTTTTACTCTTTCCTCCTCCTGTCTGTGATAAACCCCCACACTGTGTTAAATGTGGCTCTTCCATGTGGTAAAAGTGCAAAGCAGTGTCATTTTGGAGCATTTTTTTAATTTAGAAAATCCAATATTCCATCCATCCATCCATCTTCTACCGCTTATCCGGGGTCGGGTCGCGGGGGCAGCAGCTTAAGGAGGGAGGCCCAGACTTCCCTCTCCCCAGCCACTTGGGCCAGCTCCGGGGGAACTCAGGCGTTCCAGGCCAGCCGAGACATAGTCTCTCCAGCGTGTCCTGGTCTCCCTGGGCCTCCCGGTGGACGTGCCCGAACACCTCACCAGGGAGGCGTCCAGGAGGCATCCTGACCAGATGCCCGAGCCACCTCAACTGGCTCCCCTCGATGAGAAGCAGCGGCTCTACTTGAGTCCCTCCCGGATGGCCGAGCTTCTCACCCTATCTCTAAGGGAGAGCCCAGCCACCCTGCGGAGAAAACCCATTTCGCGCCTGTATCCGGGACCTCGTTCTTTCGGTCATGACCCAAAGCTCATGACCATAGATGAGGGTAGGACGTAGATCGACTCGTAACCGAGCTTCGCTTGGCTCAGCTCTCTTCACCACGACGGACCGGTACAGCGCCCGCCACTGCAGAGGCTGCACCAATCCGCCTGTCGATCTCCCGTCCCTTCCCCTCATTCGTGAACAAGAGCCCAAGATACTTAAACCTCCACTTGAGACAGAACACCCCCGACCCGGAGTAGGCACTCCACCCTCTTTCCGGCTCAAGACCATGGCCTCGGACTTGGAGGCACTGATTCCCATCCCGGCCGCTTCACACTCGGCTGCGAACCGGCCCAGTGAGAGATTCTCTTACCAAAATGTTAACTGCAAATTTTAAACTAAAAGGAACAGAATTCACATTTTTATACATTGCCTCAATCATAAGTATCAGCCGTTGTGAAGGGCCAGTATTATTTAAATCCAACTTGCTTTGCTTTGCATCATGTTATGATGTTATTCTCTCATCTAAAACACACCTGGAGTGTTGTTTGAGAAATCCTTTCATCTCCATGGCAACCGTCCAGCTGCGTAAAAACAGCTGGGTGGATTTAGCTCCGCCTTTGAGGTGAAGCTCCTCCCCCACTCTGCTCCTTCAGACTAGCCAGCAGCTATTAGCAAACACCTGCTGGAGCTACACGTGTGCTGAGCTCTTTATAGGAGCTACTTTACTGGTAAAATTTTTATTAAAGGGTTAATAGAGGAGCCATGTGGTGATGACTTCCTGTAGGCGGAGTTTCAGAAAGAGCAGGAGTTTTTAAAGAGACAGAGGCCCAATTTCAACTCAAATTTATTTGATATTTGACATATACAGCATTTGTATGACAATTAAATGTAATATAGTTACTTGGTTATGCTATAAAATGGCACTTTGTGCCTGGAAAATACATAACACTGCCCGTTTAATGAGAATTACGTTACAGTCTCATTTCACACCTGGGAAACAATTACTTCACGAAGCAGAAATGTAAATCCACTGAACAATCGGCCCACAGTGGGACAGTCAGCAGTGTAATCATTACAGAGATAGACAGGAATATGGAAAAGGGCCGGCTAATGTGCTGCAGGTGTTTCTCAGGTTGGATAAAAACAAAAAACTCTGACAGACGAGGTAACAAAATCATATTTCCCTTTCTGCACACAGCTTCGGTCACGCGATGCATAAACACAGGAGCGCGTGCAGCAATTTTCCCCTTCAATCTGCCGTCCATTCAGAGCAGCAGTGGTGTGCCAGTGTGTGGGGTTTAAAATAATGGCTCGCCCGGCTGGTGGCTGTGGGGGGGCGTCAGGGCGCCTCCCATGTATTAGAGGAGTACAAGCTCACTGATGAGGCCTGCTGAGAGACTAGTGAGCGGCCTCCTCTGGGCGAACGGCTGCAAAGCGGCTTGATGAGACGTGTTCACGGCGCCTGACGGCGTTCCAGCACAGATTTCTCCATTTCACATTTAACTCATGTTTTTCCCAAATTGGGCTGATGGAGGTGGGATAGGAAGCTCAGGGGTTCGCCTACAGCAGATGGCGATACACTGGAATCTCCTTTTGGACGGTTATGGGAATCTATCAGAGATTTCTACTGCAGACTGAAACTGAACATGATCCTGTAAAAACAGAAAACCTTTAAAAGGTTCTACCTTTACTGTGACCTTTACTGTGACCTTACTTCCTAGATCCTTTACTGTGACCTTCTTCCTAGATCCTTTTACCCAATCAGACAAACAGAAACTCCTAATGTGAAATTAAGGACTTCAATGATGATAAAAAATTTTAATTTTTGTGTTAGAGGTTGTAAATTAAAAAAATAAGATTAAGGATTTGAACAGCAAGAAGGCTTGAAGATACCATAGAATATGGGTAGATGGATGGATTAATAATTGCTCCATAGCGCCCCCTATACTTCTGATCTTTAATGTACTTTCACCAAGAAGTTTGAAAAGTGGTACATGTGTAAAAACACTTCAAGAAGACTTTGGAGGAATTTGTTAAACCCAACAGGATCCTGTTTATTTAAGATCACAGTAAAAACATAAAAAATATGTTATGTACAACAATAAAGTCATAACAATGCTACAACTTTATTCTGGTAATATTAAGACTTCTTGTGATATTATGACTTTATTCTCTTAATTGTATGTTTTGCAGGTTTTCAACCCAAAGTTTTGTTTTCAAATCTAGAAAATAGAAACACTGGGTTGCAACTGTTAGCTGAAGGACTGGAATAAGTTGCAGAAGGGTTTCCAGTTTTCTCATTTAGTTTTTTGCATTTTTTATCTTATTTCTCATTCACTGCACATGAATTTGTTTTTTCATAGCTGCCCAAATCCCTCCATGATAAAGACAAAACACTGGGAAGATGGAGTTTCCTGGCAGCCTGAATGTGTGAAAGTTGACCACCCCAGCACTAATGTGCAGGGGAGTGGGCCACACTCAGGCTTACACACTAATGTAAAAGTTATAAACAGGAACCAGAGAAATATTACTCCGGTAATTGCTAATGGCTGCATGGATTCTTTCATCCAGAGTCTGCAAGGAAAGCTGGAAAACAGCCAACTAAGCGCAGACTCCAAATGTCCCGTCAACAACAGTTTGGAGGACTGAACAAATTTCACTTTCATGACGGGAAATACTGAAACTTTCTATCCAGCTGCATTTGTTTCTGTTTTGTCTGGATTTTCTTTCAACACGGAGACAAACAGGACAAACAATCATGCATTCATACATGAGAGCAAGTTAGGGAAATTAATTAACATTTATGTTTTTGGACTTTGAGAGGAAATCGGAGAATCTGGATGAAAACCGTGAATGTATCAAACTTCATGCAGAACTCCTTTGTAGAACCTGCTTGCTGCAAGGCAAATATGTTCTTCCAATAACAAATTAATGCTAATTTAGCTAAAAGTGTAATAATTACTCCATAAAAATTATAACCTTGTTATTTGTGTGGAAGAGGTTAAAGGCCAATTACTTTTTTTTTCTCAGAATTTTGACTTTTTTAGAATAATTTTTTTCCTTTGAATTTTTAATTTGTTTCATAGAATTTTGTATTTTTTTCAGAAGTCTTAATTTTATCCTCAGAATTTGTTACTTTTTTTCTGAATTTATTTTTAGTAGATGTCTAACTTTGTTCTCAAAATTGATCTAAGAAAATTAAAGAACTCTATTTTTTTCTGTGGTCCTATTTCTCTTCTGTAAACCTGAACACTTTGTTGCCAGGTTGTCCATGTTCAACCTGGCAACATAATGAGGCTCATTGGAAGAAATAAGAGGTAGAATGTGATTTTCTTTGCTGATTAAAATTCAGCCTGATTTTATCACAAACTGAATCTTCTGTTTCATCTTAGGTAAATACAGAAAATCTCTAAATATGATGTTCAATCTGCTGCTAGAATCAGAACATTTCTTATTCCTTACTTCAATATTAGTGGTGCAAGATTTTAGATATGATCAACCTGGACTTCTAGATTCCTGGAAAAGCTAAAACTACAGAGATATTATGGGTAAAGATAGAAGCCTTTGTTTCTAAAATAATAATTTAAAAATATTTTCTCCTGGAAGATGCTGACATGTTGAAAGACCAGATGTTCCAGGATGGTGATGTCCTCTGCTGTAGTTATCAAGCCTAGAATATTTATCAGATATTATTGAAGTTATTCTATATTCAGTAAGTTTTGTCTAATTCTCAGAGACTTCGACTAATGAAAAGACTGTAACTCAGTTCAAAGTTTTAACCAATGAACATCTGAAGCCATATCATGTTTGTTACACGGCTGCAACATCTTCATCGATACTTTCTTTGAAAGGACTCGATCTTTACTGGACAGAAAGTTTTGTCTGGAATGTGTTTGTAAAACCGTTGGAGTTTAAGGTCTAGAACTGAAAATCCTGCAAAGAACGGAAAGATAACCGGTGATCCGCAGAGACGCCGGCGACATCAAACCGTCATGAAGACGCAGTCAGGAGCGAAAAGCTTTGGTGTCTTTTCAGGTCACAAGAAGTTCAGGGCGCATTTCTCCTGGCTCAGATCAAGGGGGTGAAGTTTTATTTGAGCCAGAGGGGTTGGCTTTAAGGGTGGAAACACTAATCTGTCACGCCCTCAATACAAAAGGCCATATCGAAATCCTTTCATGTCTCATTCGGTTCTGCAGGCTCACGCCTGTTGGCTAATGGGTTAATCAGCTTTCATTTTGCCCTCAAATTTGGGAAAACGTATAAAGATGACAGGCTTGACCCTGAGGTGGGCGGTGTAAACATCAGCTGGCAGGACGACTGCACAATAAACAGACAAAGACAGGCAGCGGCGACAAAGGCCGGCAAATATCGGTCATCACGGGGTTTCTGGGTCAATCTCAACTTAATACTGACTTATTCGGCTCAATATATTTTGTCAACAATTGTGATAAAAGGCTTTTGGGTGGAGCGTGCTTTCACATGTATAGATGCGAATCATTATGCCACGTTTCAGTCATGCTGGGTTCATCTAGAGTTCAGCAATAAAGCGTGCACTTAGATTATGAGGCAAAAAAAAGCAGAAATCTGCTGCCAGGCTGAGTGGTCTGCTTTGCCCCCAGTAAATATCACATTTTATCTCACTCCAATTAAGGCACGGTGCGTAAAGTCATGACAAAATCTCCACTTTTCACGGTTATAATTAATTTAACAGAAGACTGAGACAGCAGCACAAGTTTTAGCGACTCGTGTTCTGGTTTTATTCATCAGCAAAATGTGGCTGAAACATATGAGACACTGGTTCACCTGGGTGGCGTTCCTCAGGGCTTCTGCCACTTTTATTATTATTTATTTACTCCTGGTAGCTCAGGCTAGGAAGTGATAGATTATTTTTTAAAAGTATTTTACACAACCTTCTATTTTTGTGTCTGTAAGTGGAAAAGTCAACATTTCTCCAAATTCAATTCACCTAAATGTTCATTTTCATTTTAAGTGTCTGAGTTCAGAATCCCAACATGTTAAAAACATTACCAGAATAAAATATTTCACAGAAAAACAAGAAGCCGGTTTTAATGGTGAAGTTTCTCATAAGAAAAAACAAAGATGTTCCTGCAAAACTGATTAAAAAAAACAACATTTTAGTTAATGTACCAACTCTCTCTTTGTACCTAACTTAAAATCGTTTTAATCTATAAAGCGCTGAAACTATGCAGACTTTTTAGATCTTAAACCTGTTGAGGCATCATGTCTGAAACAAACTCCCTGAAAACCTGAAATGTTCCAAAAGCTTATGTATTTATTTAATATATGTAAATAAACTTAATTTGATTACTTGTAACAAATTAACAAACTTGTTTTAAAAAGTTTGATTTTTTTCAGTGCAGAAAGTTTAACATACATTTCCAAAATTATTTTATCAGCTCATTTTTAACTTGATTTAGTTTTTTTCTTCTTCTGTGAATTTTAATGTTCCTTTATTTCATGGGACGCTTACATTTTTATACCTTTGGTGTATTTTGTGTTTTTGATTGAACAATCTTCACCTTTATTCCCCTGTAAATCAATTTAAACTGCCTTGTAATTTAAATAACAGTTTCCTCACCCTGCATGTGTTTGTTTGCTCTGTGCTGTTACGGTCTTTACACCTCCGATTGGTCATAAGACGCCTTTTTCTGATCAGTAATATTTGTGCAAATACAAAGTCTTAAAAGAAACCATTATGAAACTTTCTGACTCCACGCAGTTCTGCAGCTCAGCGCCGCCTGCGTTGGCGCTCCGGTTGAAGGAGGTCAAGCATTGCAATGAACGGCTTTGAGACGCTGGTAAAAAATTTATCAGCCAGGAGAAAACGGCTAAAGTGTTCCCGTCAGAGAGGCCCTGTCACTCACACTGTCCAACCGCAGGGGCAGAAACGGCTCGGCAGGAGAGGAGAGGAGGAGAGGAGAGGAGAGGAGAGGAGAGGAGAGGAGAGGAGAGGAGAGGAGAGGAGAGGAGAGGAGAGGAGAGGAGAGGAGAGGAGAGGAGAGGAGAGGAGAGGGAGGAGAGGGGAGGAGAGGAGAGGAGAGGAGAGGAGAGGAGAGGCGAACATGAATGTTTTCATTCATTCATTGTTGGTTCAGGGGCAACAGAAGCTGAGGTAAGACGGATAGTAGCTTTGCATTGTTTATTATAGTTTAGTTTATTTTGCTGACTTTTTGTTTGTCTAATTAAGTTTTAATTATTGTTAGTTTTTATTAGTTAAATATTGTTTAGTTTTTTCCTAGAAGTAGTTTGAGGTGTTTGATTAACCTTAACTCTGCTTTGTGTCTTTCTACTGGTGCATTAAGGAGAACAAGGGCCAGATCTAAACTCACCATCTTTTATTTACATTGGCTGGGTGATGAAAAATCAACAGAAGACGCCATTTTTAAAAAAACAATAACTAACTGTGGTGTTTTCTCCCAGGTTCTGCTGTTGCCCAGCTTCAGTGGTGACAAGAGGAAAATGACAGCTGCTGTAAAAAGCTTGTGTAGGGAAAAAATTCAATTTTCCACCAGTTTGAAAAGCTTAATGCGAGTTTGTTGTATAACTCATGGTATAGTTCCAGTCAGATTTAGTTTTTCTTCATTAATGACCATTTTCTCAGTTTCATTCTGGGTTATTTTGTTGGTTTCAGTTTACTCTAAACGCTTCATCGTTTGCCTAAAAGCTGTTTGTGGCGCAGCAGCAACGGGTAAATGCATCACGCGATGAAGTCATCTCTTTACACAAAGGAGTCTTGTCAAAAACTGCTGTAACTGACATGCTGGAGACAAATGCGGACACGTTTAACAAGCCGGCACTTTTCCACCCATCGCGTTGGCATCAGCGCTCTGAGCTCTTGTTCCTCTCCCATCATTAATCTGCTGTTTCTTCCTTCCTTTCTTTTTCTTTCCAAGCTCTCTGACTTCACATGTGAGCCGTCAGGCTCGTCGGCGCTTCCACTAATCCCCCCATTTTAATGCTTGTCCACATTGGGCTCGGCCACATTAAACCAATGATTAATGATGTATTGATTGGGCTGTTTTGTAGCGGCGAGCCAAGGTGCTGAGTTGACAGCACACTTGCTTATCTGAGCCACCCAGCTTGCCAGAGGAGAATGTTTCCTGCAGGGAAATAAAAGCCTGGTGCACTCCGGAGAGCCAAGGCACACTTGTACCACTTTTGTTTTCCAGCCATGCAAAGAAAAAAAACAAGTAACTCTCAGTGCAACTTTAATTTGTTGACGTGATGGATGTGTCACACTGTCAAATGAAATTCATTCTTTCCTGTAATTATCTGCTGTGCTTTTTTTTTATATTAAATTAAAAAGATGAAACATTGGAGGGAAGAAAAAAATCTGGATTTATTCAGTGATTTTTTTTCCTCTAATTGTTTAAAAACAATTTGGAAGATGAGCTTTCTCATCTTCCAAATGGAAGATTTTTATTAAGTGAAGAATTCCATTTGATATATTTCTTAATTTTTCAAACTTGCATTAATTTTAAGTGCACAAAAAGCGCTTTTTCAAGTTTTATTTATTTCCTATTGTGTGATTTTTATTGCTGTATTTATTATAATTCTGTAACATCAACCTGCTGTTGGTGTCAGAGATGGAAATTAGCCAACTTAGTATTTACAGGTTAATGTTAAAAATGTCTCATTTTTAAGAATAAACATAAAGTTCACCTAAATAAACTAAAAACCATTGAACAGTGTAATGTTTTTAAGGTTAAAATCTGCCCTGTTTTCCCAAGCAAACCCTCAGCCTGATTCTGCCACCACCATGTTTGACCTCTGACTTAAAGGTCTTAGACTTGACACCCTCCCTCTGACTCCTGCTAGCAAACATACCATCATTGTTGCCAAACAATTGGATGTCCCATAATGCCTCTTAATAACTTTGGCTAAAAATGATGAACTAGTCAGTGGTGAAAAAAGTGTTTCCATTGAAAATGTTGCAAAACAGATTAAAACATCTGAAAAACCATCCAACCCTGAAACTGTTTCCAAATTTACTTTCATCATTCCAATTTGCATAAGTTCCTGGTTCCAGCTGCTGTAGTGGCCAATTTATTGTCACCATTTCACTTGTGTTTGGACAAAAGTGCCAGAGATAAAACACACAAACTCACCAGGGTCTTATAGTTGTGAAGTGATAAATTCAGCTCATATATTAATTGGAGCATCATCAGCCCTTCCCACTCCTTGTTACAGCGTGAAGATCCATAAACCGTCGTCCTGTCCTCTCTTGGCCCGCATCATTTCAAGTTTTAAGCAGGGTGAAGTAAATGACCTGCATGCTGATGACATTTCCTCCTCATAATGTTCCCTTTCAGTGGCATCTTCCCCCAATTGCACTTAAAAAATGGCCTGATGTTCTATTTCCATTACATTTTTTTCTCCACTTCTATTCACCCACTTTCTATTTGTGTGAGTCACACTTGCTTTCCCGTCGCACAGCCCCTTTCTCTTTCATGAACCAAGTGAGTTTCTTCTGCAGCAATCTATTACCTCCCTCACATCCTGCTCTTTTTCTGGCCCACAATCTGAACACGGTGCAGTCTCCTGTTTCACCTTGTATTTCTCCGTTTCTGGCGCCATCCTCCTTACCCTTCCTACTCCGTGTGCGACGTCGCACTTCCTCCAGTCTCTTCACCTGTGATTTGCTTTCCTTATCTCAGATTCCCCTCTGATTGGCAGATAAGTATCATTTTGGAGGTTCTCCACAAGTCGCTGCCTTCTCATTTCCTGGCGGAAATGACTTTTTCTGCCCATTTGCACTGTCAGTGATCATACGGAGCGTTTCCCTGTATAAAGCATTGATTCCCATCTTCCTGGCGGATACAGTAAAGGAGGTGGGGCAATTTCAAAAGGCACATTTTAAAGATGGAGTTCTTAAAATACCATCTTCCTCTCAGGGAAGTGGGGCTTTGACTTTGGTTTAGAAACAGAAAAGTCAGTTATCATGTGGATGAATCTCGGTGCTCAAAGAAGCGATGGGGGAAAATGGAGGAAGGAGCATTTTTCTCCAAGGAAACTCACCCAGTGATCATGTTTTTATCATTTTGTTTCTCAGTAACAAGGGACCTGTAGGACTGGCTCAGAAAACCTGTTCTTAAAAAAATATGTATTTCCAAAGATTCTTAATTCACATTAGATACTATGATTATTTAGATTTCTTTTAGTTGAATAAAACAAATATAACAGACATAACTCTTAAATCTGGATATAGATATGACCATTAGTCAGCAGCATGGTGCTTCTGATTTAATTCTTAATGTGTGTAAAATTTGCATCAACAGGCATTAGAGGTAAGCGCACCTCTAATGTGGTGGTTACATGTTAATTCAAGGCTCCTGGTCGAACATTTGTTGGGAAAACTCTTGACAATGTTGCTGATTGATGTTGCTGAACTCCAGCATAAAGAGTGAATTTATTTCCAGGTGAGGAGTGTGGTCTTACTTAAGATGACTAAATAAATCATCTTCTCTTAGCATCCTCTCTGTTCATTTCAAGGACAACAATCTCAATTTTCATTCAGTTTATTCCAACTTAGTGGATCCTCACCGATTTACTCACAAATTGAACTTTCCACGGATCTTTCTGTGGAACATCATACTGAAATATTTGCATAAAATTTACACATTTTTTCTAAAATTTTATAAGGAGCTTAAGAAACTTGACTTGCTATTGGCTGGCGATTTCAGGCAATTCCTCTGGATTGCCTGAAATCCAGAGATTGGCTAAGTGGAGTTCACCTCAGAATCCCTGAAGTTAGACCAGGGGCGTCAAACTCAGTTTCATTTTGACCAGAATGTTCTTAAAGGACCGGTTGTGGCAGAATCCACTGAAAGACCCAATTAAACTATTAAAATATCAATAAACAGCAATAAGTGTTAAAATGAAATAACATCTTTTCAGTCCATCCAGGATTTTGTTCTTTTTTTAAATCAAAATCACAGATTTTGTGGTGCTAATTTAGAAACATTTCCAAGGAATGTCCCTGATATTTGCACTAATGTCTGATGCTAAATGTGACTTGTGAATTTTGCATGAATTTTGTAGATGTGTGAAAAACTGAAGGGACTTATTGCAGCCTGTAGGGCCACATAAAAAGCTACGGTGAGCCAGATTTGGCCCCTTGGCCTTGAGTTTGTGCGACTATCGATGTTGGTTTCTACTGTAGTGCTCAGAAAGTTTATTACTAATGCATATTTGGTGTTGGAACTATTAAAAGAGGAAGCTACAGGTGCTTTTAGAGGACGGTTGAGTCGTTAGCGCTCACTGATGCTCGCGGTTTACTGTTTTCTTAACAGGCATTTTGATGCAACACATTTCCAGTAAACACCGCTGCAGCGTTTTGTCTGTTGGGATTCGTTTTTCGCCTGAAAGATGTTGCTGTCCCCTGGCTCTTCCTGTCCTCAATTTAAGAATCTGAGTCCTCGCAGTGCTCTGCCCCTGCTGACCCAAAGCTGTGAATCCTGTCAGCTTTCCAAATGTTGCTGTTAAGCGCCAAGCTCCATGTTTCAGGCTAATGCCCGCTCAGGGCCTGGCTGGCGCGCCCGCCCCGCCCCGCCCCGCCCCGGGCGCGCTCAGGAGGGGAAAGTAAGTCATCGTCCATCCTACATCTGCAGAGCCGCCAAATCCACTGAGATGACAGGACGTGACAGACAGGAAGAGACGGAGATTTAGGAAGATGGGGGATATGAAACCGAGTAGAAAAAGAATAAGGCCAGGGAGATGAAAGCAGTGAGAAAAAGAGAGGCAGACAGCTCAGTCAAAGGGAAGGGGAAAAACGACAGATGACAGAACTTGTTGAAAAGGCAGACAAGAGAATAAGATGAAGAAAAGGGAGCGAGAGACGAGGGTAAGGGGGTTATCTGTTATTTCATAACAGACGAGATGGTTACATTGTGTGCTGCTATCATGTGCTGCATCAGTGCAACGTTTTACTGGATGTTTGCTTCCTGCAGCCAACAGACTGAGAGGATGTGAAAAGAAATGATAACAAACATCGCATTATACTTATGCATCAACATTCTTATCACTTTACTGAAATAATATTACAGTTAAAATCACATTTAAAGGGCCAGAGTTGGAATAATGAAATGAATCTGTAGTACAGACAGATTCATCCAGCCTCCGGCTGGATAATAACAGCATCATCTGTTATTAAACCAAAAGAGGAAAACAGCAACCAGGAGTTTCTCCTTTTCTGCACAACCAGGTGTGGAAAAGACGTCAGTTTGTGTGAGAAGAGTCAAATTATTGCAGAAACTACAAAAACTGGGTTAAGAGCCGTGCAACGAGTTATTAAAGTATGGAAGAAAGGGTTGAGCTGCCGTCTTTAATGAAGAATTATTATTATTATTGATTTTTAATATTTTCTTCTGCTTCTACGAACCCACATCCAAACAACCTTGAGCTAGAATTTAACCCTCAGAGTGAGAAGCTCCAGGCTGGAAGCAGAAAAGCCAACATTCAACCTCTGTAGCATTTATTTACAACAAAGAGACCAGCGTCACGGTGAGAGCTGCTCCTGCCTGACCTGCAGCTTTTCCTTCTTGTGTGTTTTTCATGTTTTCTGTGAATAAACAAACCAAACCGCCATGGTGGAAGGATGAAATACATGTAAACATCTGAAACTCAATTATCTCTGTGTTCTCCGGTTTCAGAGTCCTCTGATGCAGTTCGAGGACGAGATGAAGAACGAGACCAACAGGTGAGTGTGAGAGTTTTAATCTCACAGTTTCTGTTGAACTGCCTCTTTTCTCTCCAGGAGATTTCACATGTAAAACCTCTGAGGCAGACGCTGCTCGACGTATGCTTCCTTCCTCTCATCATGTTACTGCTGCTCTACCTGCTGGGCAAAGGGAATATTAATGAAAACCAAACAAACGGAGAAATTTAAATATCCTAATAAATGAGCCTGTGCCTGTATGTTTATCATTTAAAAATGTAGCATTTGGAATAAATATAAAAAAATGTGTTTGCTGTTTTTTATAAGGTAAGTATTGTTTTGTTTATCTTTGAGTTAGTTTGTTTTTTTACTGGAGTAATTTTATGATGAAGTATTTCTACTCTTATTTGAGAACATTTTCTAGATTTTCTACCTACTGAATGAAAAACATGTTTTAGCCAAAAATTCAGCAAACACAGACACACCTGTGTTTTTTGTTAAAGTCTCATAATTTTCTTTATTGAAAGAAACTGATCTGGAAAAAAATTATTATGAATGATTTTATTTATTTGTTCCTTATTTGAATTATTGTCTTTTTAGTTCTTGAAATACCAAAATGTTTAGTTAATTTTATGTTTTGGTCCTTCTGATAATATATGTAATTTGTAAATATTACATTATTGATAATTTCATCAGTTAAATTATCAGTAAACTTTTTACAAAATAATTTTTCTTGAGTCATTTCTTGGATGGTTTATTGCTAATGTTTACTTGAGTATAATTTTTAGGTATTTTATCCACCTCTGATTATAGTTCTTCCCATTAGTTACTGTTTTTATTCATTTCAGTTAACAGAAATGTTTTCTCTGTTTCAGTTTTTATGTCTTTTAGTTTATATGTAATAACCTTGGCTCCATCTGAACCAACACATGCTAACTCGTAGATGTTCTGTTTGTCCATTTGGACCAAACCAAATCTGATGCATGTCTGCAGGATTTGCTGTGAAAAGCGCAGACATCTGCTTGGATTTGCCTTTAATTGTCTGTATGTTTCATTGTGAAGCGTTTACAGCAGTTGACTTCTCTGAGTGCAACAAGGAAATCACTTCATAATGTTTCTATTAACTGAGCAGTTAAATCCACTTAGTCCCTGGAGAAGGGGCAGTGTACATATAAAGTGATTACATCAATGGGCCATTAAATTACAGCGCTTTATTAAAATGGAGCCTAATGTTGCTCAGCAAATGTTAGAAATTCACATGATGCGCTGGTATTTCTGGCATTTAGAGGTAATGTTTAATCAAACTGTAATTATGAAGAGGAAGTCAATGTTGTGATCTTTGTGTAAGCAGACATAAACTATCTGTCGATGCAGAAAACAGGTGTGTTTAAAAAGTTCAAATCTCCGCCAGCAAAATAGCACCTATTATGTTTCTCTGCGTTTTGTTCATCTTTTCGTTCCTGATTGAACATTTTGTACACACAGAAAAAACAGCCAAACACTCATGAGGAAAAGTTAGAAAGGCCAGTGAAACCCAGCATGTCGTGTTTTTGGGGTGTGGGAGGAAACTGGAAAGAACCCAAAGACGGACATGTAAACTCCAGACAAAAACATTCTTCAAAGTCAGGATTCAAACCCATGACCTTCCAGCTCCAAGGTAGAAATGTTGCCAACTGCGCCGCCAGGCAGCATTTAACATCTACAGTGACCAGAAAATGTTACAATTGGACCGTCCATAATCTGAGTGAGTTTTACTGTCACCAGTTTTCCAATTAGGACCCTGTTACTATGGTAACGAAGCACCATGCCCTTACGAAAAAGGTCTTATTGATGCTGAGAAGCCTTAAAGGTGACCTATTATGCTTCCTTGAACAGGTTAGCATAGATTCATGAGCTATAAAAAACACGTTCATTACATTTTATAAAATAATTTTTAGATAATGAGATTTTAGCTGTTTTAGAGGCTCTTATCGCTTTAAATGCAAACAAGCTGCTGTTGACCCCCCCCCCCCCCCCCAAGTCACACTTAAAAATGGCTGCCATCATGTGCGCAGTTATATAACCCTATATCTTTGAAAAGCAGAAGTAGAGCCTCCAGCACAGCCAACAAGTATCAAGCAAGTGGTTTCTGAATGTTAAGTTGTCTTTTCCAGCAGCCATTGTACATCGCAAACAGCGTTAAATCCAGCTGACCAAACATGTTGGAGCTCAGGTTGGGTTGCTAGGTAACAGGCTGGTTTTCACTAGGTAATGGTGCAGCATGACTCAACAATCGGAAGGTTTTTGAAATGTCTAATTTTCCAGACACCAAAAAACATTAATTTATTGCCAATTACTGAGTGGATGGGTTTTCTAAGTGATTAGGTTGGTTGCAGCAGCTGCAGACGATTAAATGGAAGCATAAAACGTACAGAAAATGAATTTAACATAATATAGGTTCCACTTTAAGGAACTGTAATCACCAGTGGATTTTAGAAATGCCCTTAAAGGTTCGGCTCCTGTGCAGATGTACTTTAGATTTAAACTTTCAGGACTTTTCCGATATTTTAGTTCTTTTTGTAATTTAGAAGAACGTTTTCATCCCAAAGCAGAATGACCAGTATTACTCAAATGTGGTGAGGAAAATTACAGTAAAGCACAGAATGTTACTTGGGCCAAATTATTTGCCTTTTCAGAGCACTCAAACAAATTAAGAAGTTGGAGAAGGGAGGGAATAAGGGGGCTGCTGTAAAGCATACTTCTCAGACAAATTTACAGTTGAGCTTCTCAGACAACGATACAGCCAATAAAGCAATTTTAACTGCAGCTGCCCACACTGAGCATTTGGAAATGTGTGATTGTAGCAGTTTTGCGGTCAGTGTGGGGGGGAAAGGTTACCAGAGCTGACATTAGCAGCCAAGAGGGAAACTGACAAACATTTAGATCGTATTTCAGTCAGTGAAGCGTAAAATGTAAAGTTGTAAAATCTTCCTCGTGGTCACCCCAGAGGAGAAGAGAAACTTTGGAGTGAAGAGAGCGAGGAAGCAAGAAGAGAAGATAAATTAGAGCTGCTTGGTCATGTTTGGTGTAATGTGAAAGAAGCTAAATCAGCAGCAGAAGTCCCTCATGGCACAGATGGAGGTGATGTACAGAACACTGCGGCCCACTTCTGAAATAAATTCTGTGGGTAAAATAGAAGACAGCTGCTATTTCTGAATGAGTTCACCAAATGGCAGAAAAGCAGAAACATTAGATTGCACACCAGTAAATGTGCAAATCCACAAGGCTTAAAAACAGCCTGATCCTCAGTGGTAACAGTGGAGATAGAAGAATACAAACACTGTTACTGTCTCAGGCCTCAAAGCCACAAGAGGTTCTGGAAGGATTTCTGCTCCCTAATAACATTTTATCTCAGGTTCCGTCTGGGTTTGGAAACAAAACACAATATTAGCAGCAATGACATCAATCAATGGCTTCCCTGAAGCCCCTGACACTAATCATCACTCTGCAGCACTTTCCACTGATGTGTCAAAAGCACTTGATGGGGTAAATCACTCACGGTAGCTAATGGCGTCCCTCAGGGCTCTGTCATTGGACTACTCCTTATCCTCAGTATCAATAATGTTGACAGCAGCATCCCAACTGTAAATTCATACTTTTCTGCTGATAATGCAATTATGTGTTACTCAGAAACCAATCCAACTGCACTGAGCTCTTATTATTATAAAATACGATGTATGTAACTTAAATCTAACTGCTAACCGTTCCTGCTTCTGTCTTTCGACTGTAAAACACAGGGGAGATCTTTGCTCCAGGGCCAAAGTAGGTCCTGGCTTCAGGGTTAACTCCCTCGCTCGCCTGCCAGAACATAAACCACTGAGGTGGTAAAAGGTAAATTTAATAGCTGCGGCTAACAGTTACAGGCTGCACACACTTTTTCCTAACTACCGCTGCTCCACACACTCTGCCACGCACACCGTTTCTCACTCGCTCCAAAAGCGTGCAGGCTACAGCACGCTGCGCCCCCGACTGACCGGAGGACGGCTGGTGCACATCTCCCTCTCCCAGTAAGCACACGACTTATTCAGCTGGTTATCAAACATAGTGGAGGCATTTTACGCAACATAACGTTAAACTTAGGGGAACCAAAGCTAATAATAATCAGCCATCAGTCGCCTGTGCTAATGGTTGAGTTTGTTTCCCATTAGAAACATTTGGACTTTTTTTCTTTAGTTTGTGAAAAAGTTTTATGTTAGAAATACATTCTGGTTGTTTGTTGAGTCAAAGAAGAAGGCTAAAGCTGGTACAGTCATGTCTGAATGCTTTTCAATGCTAAATTGATGGAGATCATTACTCTGAAGCTTTTAGATTAGACATGAGATTAACATTTATTTGTTTGTGTTGGATGGTTTGATCAGTCCAATCAAACCAACACAAAGTTCAAACCTGTTTGCTATTTTGTATCAAACATTCATAAATGTTTAAATGAAAGTTAAAAAATCTCCAAATTCACACTTAAAAATGGCTGTAATTATGCAACCCTATATCTTTGAAAAGCAGAAGTGGAGCCTCCTGCACAGCCAACAAGAATCAACAAGAATCAACCAAGTGGTTTCTGGATGGCAAGTTAATAATTAAAGAGTTGAAGTTTTCAATGGACTGACATGGACTTTGACATCCAGATGTGTCATAAAATGCTGGAGAATTGGTTTGGCTAAATACAACAATGAATTTTAAAGTGAAATTGCAGTACAATGGAAACAGAAGTGCACACATGTCAAACGTGTTTGTGCACATTATTTATTAATGTGAACATTGTGGAGGAGGTTTGATGCTGTAAAAAAGAGAGTAAAATATGGACGATATCTCTGGACAAAGAGAACAGATGTCTGAGCAGCTACCTGGTATCAACTCAAGAAAAAACATCCCTGGAGATTTTTCAACATAAATCTAACCTCGGTTTTGGCTTGAATTATTTATTGCAATGCAATATTTGGGGGGAAAAAAAGAGATGTTTGCATCTCTCCGCTGCTTATTTTACAGCTAACTCATATCAGTAGTTATGAGGATCAGTAAGGAAATACATTGATAAATCCTGCTGGTATTCCTGAGTCTTTTTCTGGGTCAGAACCTATAAATGAATAATTTCCATTCAGAATCAGCTGGTTGTGTCGGATAAAAACTCTTCCCTCAATAAACTTTAACACAACCAGGAGGGAGATGGACACAGTAAAGTCAGAGGTTTACAGAGTCGATACAAAGTAGATCAGTCACTGGTGATTTAGAGCTTATTTACCTCCCCCTGGCTAGCTGCTAGCTTACATCAGTGTTTCTCTTTAAAACTCCACAGCAAGATTAATGACTGACATGTTACAAGATTGAGCCTTGAAGGTGGATCAGCACCAAGAGCTGCAGCAGAGCAGCGAGATGAAAACTGACTTAATCATACGTGGGTAACAGTGTCAGAGGTATGCATCCCCTCAGTTTGTTTGTATGCATTTGCAAGCTTTTGGGTCAGGTGATTAAAGCTCCACTGTACAGATGGAATCAATCAGTAAAGTTTATTTGTTTGGCACATTTCAGCAACAATGGAGTTCAAGATGTTTAAACATGAAAAAAACAACTTATTAAAACATCACCAGCTGTGAAACTAGTAACAGACATTACATCAATACTGGCCACATATGTCAATGTAACAACGATTATGGGTTTTATGTTTTTAGTCTAGATTTAAAGACACTCAGTGTTTCGGCTGTTTTGCAGTTTTCTGGAAGTTTGTTCCAGATTTGTGGTGCATAGAAGCTGAATGCAGCTTCTCCAGGTTTGGTTCTGGTTCTGTGTATGCAGAGCCGACCAGAACCAGAAGGCCTGAGAGGTCTGGGAGGTTGCTATGACAACAGCAGATCATTAATGTATTTTGGTTTCAAGCCATTCAGTGATTTGTTAAATATTTAGTTTCTTGAGATGTTGGTAGTTGTGGAATTGAATTCATCTTTACATTAAAAAACAGGTTGGTTTCTTTTTTCATTTTAGCCAAAGTTCTGTCACAGCAAGAAGGTTATGAGCATGTGTGGGTATTCAGACTTCTGCTGTTCTGAATTTGGATATCAGTATCCAGATCCGTGGAGGTAAAGAGGCAGATCAGCCGTCCTGCATTGAGTGTGTTCATATTGCGTCTCTGTGTTACTCTGTGATGCGCCGCCTCCTGCCTGCTTAACATTGGAGGTAGGAAGCAGCATCCTGCAGCGTTAGAGGACATATAGAAAACGGACTCAGTTTGAATCACTGCATATCGGCCCGACTATATCATGAAGCTCAGAGGAAGTAGGATGCTGCAGAATCAGATGCTTTTTCTCCCAGGCTGATCGCTGAACATCAGCCTGAAGTCAGAGTGTCTGTGTTGTGGGGATGGGACTGTTCAGCAAGATGGATGTCTGCTGAGCACTGTGCATGTTAAAGACCACATCTTTATATAAATACCACTCCAGCCTCAGAGGAGAAAAGTATATTTTCCACAGCTATGGGATTCTACCACCGTGTTAAGTGAATAAGTCATACAGAGACATGGTCTATGTAGCAGCAGAGCAAATTCCCAGGTGTCCTGAAGTCTAATGCATTTGGCCTGTCACGTGTTTCTTCAGTTTCCCTTACAGTACAATATACTTTCAGTCAGTTTCATAAGAGACAGCGAGTTACACTCAGGTATTACAGGGACGAAGGGTTTATCCCCGTTACGTCCGTGCTAAGAGTTATTTCTGCTGCTGCTGCACTCCTAGCGCAGTGATTAGCAGCCGAATTTAAAATATCACAGCGTACAAAAAGACCCAAGATTAGTTGAACATGTTTTCCTAAAAATGTTGAAATTTTCCTATTATTTAAAGAATTGCTCATAATTACTTTAAAAAACTGTATTAGGTTGCCATTTTTAACTTTGCTGGATTTATGATGCTGTTTGGTCCATTCTGTACTGGAATCTACAGCTTAAACACAGGAAGGCTTGTTGTTTATTATATGATGTTTGGTGTAAATTTGCATGAGTGTTCGCTGTGATTTAAAAAATTAAAACAGTAAGGTGAATCTGGATTGCTTTCCACATGGACAAAAACAGAAGAGCGCGGTAAAAGGGAGCAAAACCCAAACACAACTTCCAAAGGAACTGAACTTGTGCCCTCAACATGTCTCTCCAGAAGACTTTGACTTATTTGTACGAGCAAATCTGACAAAGGCTCTAACAAGTGCTTGTTACCTGAATGAGCTAAAAACAGAGCTCATTAGAAGTAGGCTGTTTAGTAGCCCACTACTAAACAGCCTACAGTATTATTACTGTATTGTGTTTACATCTAAAATAAATATTTCTCAAATAAAGTCTATTGTCACAACCCTGATCCTTTCAGATTGAGCCCAGCTGCAGGTAACGGTTCTGTCAGCTGGTCAAGTCAGAGTCATTTCCAGAATCTGAGCGTTTACCAGATGATATGCAAATGGAAAAGCTGCCAATCAGCGTCCCCTGGTCCCACTTTCCTCTCGCTGTCTCACGAGCTGCAGGGGGACTTATTCAGTTGATTACTTTCCAGTTTCAGAAGTTGTCATTAAGCCAAATCAAGAGATTGCAGACAAGAGAAACCAATTTGCAAACTCAAGAGCACAAAGATGAACCAGCGCAGACATTGGAAAGGAATCTGTGGAAACATAAACTGAGAACTGGAAAGTACAAAGACTGTGTGGGTGTATGATGAACAGGAAGACAAAAGCAATTTGAAAAAGTACATTTTGGCAAGTTTTTATGATGACTGGAGCAGTGTTGTTGTGTCATGGGGGCAGACAGCACCTTTTCAAGGCCTGTCAGCCTGGTAGCATCGGAAGACTAAGTTATTTAGCTTGGGTGGACAGTCTGGGCCCTGGAGAGGAGAGGAGAGGAGAGGAGAGGAGAGGAGAGGAGAGGAGAGGAGAGGAGAGGAGAGGAGAGGAGAGGAGAGGAGAGGAGAGGAGAGGAGAGGAGAGGAGAGGAGAGGAGAGGAGAGGAGAGGAGAGGAGAGGAGAGGGAGAGGAGAGGAGAGGAGAGGAGAGGAGAGGAGAGGAGAGGAGAGGAGAGCTGAAATTCATCCTCCCACTATAGAGCTGTCTCTCAGTTCCAGATATTTTTTGAGAATTTGCAGTTGTCAGTCATATTTGTGAGAGCGAGTAAATAAGATCCCTACTGGAAATAAACAGCTCACTCAGTAGTTCAGGCAGTTTTCACAACAGAAACTGAAGGCTGGAACAGAAGGTGAACAGGATGTCCAGTGATATTTATGTTCTTTATGAGAAGAATCCTAGTAAATATACACAGACCTACACAATCATTGTTACCCAGACAAAAAGGAAAACAAATAGAAAAGCAGTCCATCGTTAGCTTCCACAGGTCCTTCCTGAATTTGTTTAAAATGATGCTTAAATTAGGCTACTTGTGTTTTTGCTGTCAAGACAATAAAAATTAATTATTTTAGTATAGCACAGTGGAACGCATCTATTTGTTTTTCAGCATTTACTTCTTCAACTTGTTACATTATTCAAGAAAAAATTGTTGTATTTTTTTATTGTATTTTACAGCTTAGTAAGCTGAAACATGTACCCGCAGTGCTACTTGACATGTTACTGGCTGACATTTTCAAAACAGCCAATCCAGGAGCACCATTCATTTTCCTGGATGCTGATTGGCTGAAAACACAAAAGCAGAAATAAGGAAGTCCACAAAAGCTATCTTTTGAGGTTGATCTCCACTGTGTGTATTAATGCATATTAAGTGATATTTTCTTTTTGAACTATCACAAAAGGCAGTTATAAATGTTTTGAAGGGAGTTCGAAGTATTTGCAGATTTTAGATATTGCTATTATCAGCGTTATTGCTAAGTTATCCTTTAAGCATTGTGCAAATTAGCAAAATTGGGCTTAATTGGGGATAATACTGGAATAACAGCAAAATCTTCCAATATGTACTTGGTATGTGTTGAATATGCATCACCAGGCATTGGTGGTATGCAGGCTGTGGTTTGAGGTGGATTTAAGATGATAGTGTGCAAAGCTGTTGAGGGAAGTACTGAATGCATTTATTAACTAACTTTATGTCAGCATTTATAAAGGTATACCTTTTGCCCATTCTCTGCATAGAATGGGCACACCAGAGGTATATTAGGCATATTTTCCACTGCAACTCAGTTTTTGTCTCATAAGCATAAATGTTGAAACTGTTGTGATATCAGGTGATTTTACAGCCTGACTAGATCCTTTTTGTTTCCTGAATCAGTCAAAACTAAGAGATTCATCTGCAGTAGCTATGTCTTAACATTTCATACATGGCAACAGCTCATTGTACATTTTAACTCGCTGCGTTGCTCCTGAGTGAAACAGCTGTTATTTCACTACGCTACACTTAAACAATACATTTAATACAGTGAAGCAATTTCCTCTCCACCTGCCCCGGCTCATTATCAGCACTCACCGGGGCTCATCTCAAACCTAGCATATGACATTAGGGCCGCATGCAGCCCACGCAGCAATTACCGCAACACGAGTTGTCCTCGGATCCTGACATCGGATCAACACCAACCGTTGCTGAAACTGAGCCGTTAAGTGGCCGAATGACACCAGGCTGTATATGCAGAGAATACTGCAGATGACGGATGACGTGTGACAAGAAGTAAAAGAAAAGTCACATTTACAGTATGAATTATTTCATGCCTAAAGTGCATTAAACAATTTAATATACATCAACAGAATCAGTCTAAAATCTGTGAAACATCACTTGTGAAGAATTAACCCTTTAATTATTTCAGGGAAAAATTAAATCCCAGATTTTAAGTCATATTTATCACCAATACACTGATTCATTCAGCCAAAAACACAAAACCAAGGTTTAAAAAAACAAAACTTTACTAAATTTGTTTCTACAAGGAAAAGAAAATGGCTTCATGAATTAAAAGAAACAGTTTATTTGGAGTTTATTCTGTAATTTAAAGAGAAAAGGTTTAGTAGAAAAAGCAAAAAAACGAAAGAGCCATTCAAAATTTAGACTTCCATCTGCTACCTTATGGGAGAGTCTTGGTACTTTGGGTTAATCAGTTCTATGTTTTGGTGGAAATAAACTGCAGATGTTGGAGAAACAGAGAAAAACGAGACAAAACCTGATAGAAACTTTACACAAAACCTTTTTTAAAAAGTCACAAAATCTGCAAGACATACAAACATTTATTGCAGCCAAAATCAAACAACTTGAACAAGTTCAGTTAAAAGCCTCTTTAACCTTAAAGTTAACTTATAAAACGTATTTTAACACATTAATTCAAGCGCTCGTTTGGTATTTTTAGAAGCTCTTTGAGGAGACAGTTAAATGTGTGTGAAAGGTCAGACCTGAGGTGTTTCTGGGTAATTACAGTATATTTAGTTTATATTTAGTTTCTTTGGATGATCCAGCATTGTCTGTAAGTATACAGCAGGAAACATGTTTAATTATTGTAAACATGGCTTCACATTTTCACCAAAGACCTCCAGTGTTTTTTAAATCTTCCAGCTGTTTTCAAGAAGTTTAGACTTTCAGACTCTTTATGAAACGTTTCATGACTTTTAAAGTGTCTTCATGTTTTTACTTTCCCACATTTGGTATTTGCATTTTTCTTCTTCTAGGTTTTGTTTTAGAAGTGAGGAATGAACATTTGAAATAGTGACCTTCATGATTTAGTTTCAGTAATGTCAATTAAACGCAGCCTCTCTGTTTTCCCCACCTTTTTTCCCCACATGTGCATAAATTGCTGCTGTGCTAGAAAATCTATTTCTACCAAAGCAAGTGGCCGATGCTGTTTTGGGCCAGTTTAGCTCCTGCGTGGAGCCTGCGGGCTCGGAGTCTGCAGTGCAGCAGGTGGATACTGTTTGAGGAGGAAATGAAGGAAAAAGCCGGTCAGTCACACAACGAATATCACAAAGCCCAGTATGAACAGAGCCTCATGTGGCACCCACTGAAGTGTGGAGCACACTTGATGCTATGCATCTGTACAGCCAAAGGTTTTTTGGTTTTTTGTTGTTAAATTGCAGGGGGGGAAAATCTGCAATCTTTAAATTATAGCATGTTTAAAAAATGCATGATTAGAGAAAAGCTTTGTATAAAGATGTGATGTTTAACCAGGGATATAAAGGTGTAAATACATCAATCAGGTATTAAATTACCAGCAAACAAACACCAAATAGACACTGAAGCTGTGCAACAAGATGCTAGCAGCAAAGTATTCAAGCTACAATGTTATCCCCACACTGATCCCACAGATGGTTGGTTGAACCCCTCAGACTTCAGGTCTTAGTTTGAATACAAAAAACAGCAAATGGGGCCAGAAAATTCCACCAAAAAACTCATTTATTTTTAGACTAATCTCAGTGATCAATTTGCTGAATTCCAAAAGTCAAAAATGTGCAATATGTCCTTGTTTTATCTAGTAAAATTCTGAGATTATTTTCAGAATTTCTTTAGTTTTTTTGTAACAAATGTTTGACTTTTCAAATTTACAAATTTTAATTTTTTCTATTTCAAGATTAATCTCAAAGTTTTGGATTTTTTTCCAGCAAATGTTATGCTTTTGGAGCTCAGAAATTTCCTGGTTTTTTTGTTTTGTTTTGTTGTTTTTTTTTTGAAAATTTTCTAAACTTTTTTTAATTTATGTGATTATTCTGATTTCTAATTTTTGAAAACTTTCTGTTTATTTTCAAATTTCAGACTTCTGGAGCTCAAAATTTTCCTTATTTTTCTAGAAAACTTTTCAAACTCAGACATTTAAAAGGTTTTTGTTTTGTTTTTTTTATTATTCTGAGAGTAACCAAAAAATGTTTTAGACTATTGGAAATAATAAACTGTTGCAAATTGTAATTTCTGAGTTTCTCCAACAAAAACCTTTGAATTATTAATTTATGTGGTTCACAAAATCATGCTGTATTTTTGTTCCTGCTTATTAAAACAGTTTTTCATAGTAAAACTCTTAATTCACAGCGTTTATTTCAGAGGTTCTTGCAGGTTTTGGTGGATTTGTTCTAACTGGATTTTGGTCGCATTGGAGACTTTATATTTTTCTGAATAGCAAGAAGTGAAATACCTGAAAAGAAACCTTAAAGTTAAAGTCAGATTATTAATGCCTTGCCCAGCCAGGTTAAAATCATCCAGTTCACTATGACACCAATCACCAGCCCTTGTTGTTTCCATCTGGAATCCGATAGGTGTTATTTATTTCAAGGCTCACTCTTTGACTAGGTGTTTACCTATTGAAGGATTCGCCGTTGCATGGAGTTCCGAGTGGCGGAGAAGCCGCTGTAGGGCCGCGTGATTGGATAATAAACGTCCCGGCGAGGCCAGTGATTGGAGGCAGGAAGTCAGAGCGAGCCGACCTTCGCTGCTACTGCACTGCATCCATGGGGTAATGGAGAATGAAATGATGTCTGTGTGAGGTCAGCGCAGACGGAACGAGCAGAAATAAGATTGACAACGCAGGGATGCTTTTGTCTTAAATGTCAGTCTCTTAATTTATTTAGTAACATGGAAGCAAAAACTATTGAAAAATATCAGCCTTCTTCCTGTACGCAACTCAACATTCAGCTTCACCTGAAATCCCAAAGGAAACTTTTCCCTCAGTGCGAATAAATTTAAACTTGAGATTTACTAAGAAATCTGAATTTTTAGACAACCCCTTCCATTGAATATAAACTAACTGATTGTAGGCTGAAATGTTTATTAAATTAAAGGGGATCAATTACACAAAATTCATATTTAGCTATTTTTTTATGTCCATTAGGCTAAAAACAGCATTAATGCAAAAAATAAAGCAATACAAAAAAAAAAGCTATTTTTGGGCAATAAATTTCACAAATTTTACAAATTTGCAGTCTCTGCACCTAGCAACTGCAGCCAAGACTAGCTGTTACCTAGCAACCAAGCATGTTTGGTCTCCTGGTTTTACCGCTGCTGGAAAAGACAAATGTTTTGTTGTTGACTTATCATCCAGAAACCAGTTGCTGCATTCATGTCAGTTGTGCAGGAGGCTCCACTAATGCTTTTCAAGGATGTGTAGTTGTGTAATTGTGCTTCTGTATGCAGCCATTTTTACGTGTGAGTGTAAACGTTGACTTGGGGGACAACAGCAGCTTATTTGGATTTAAAGTGACAAACACCCTAAAACTGATAAAATCTCAGCATCTAAGAATAATTTTGTTTAAAAAATGTAAATGAACATGTTTTGCATAATCCTGTTCATTAAAGCAAAATATATCTCCTTTAACATAAATATGAATGCATAATCATATTTTTGCTTGTCTTGATGTATTTGAACCATTACTTTTCGATGATGCATTGACAATTCAACAAAAAACTGTAATCATTTACAGTACTTCAGTGCTTACTTTACTGAAGTCAGTAGATAATAAATGACTGCAGATCGTCTTACATCACAGTTTAGTGCTTACTGCATTCCTCCTTCTCGCTCCGCTTGCTGTAACTGTATTAATTTAGCAGTCAGATACACGGCGTGTGTGCAGATCTCCCGGTGGTCAGCTGTGTCAAAGTCAGCCGTTCTTTGCTTTCCCAATCACTGGCCCTCAGCAATAAATTAGAGCTGCTCTCAAAGGAAAGCCCACACCTGGTAAATACTCTCCTCCACCTCTGCAAGAAACAAAGAGGGGATCCACAGACGGAATATATGAGCATCGATCGGCCCTTGTGGCCACGTCTGGTCCACACAATAGCATGCTATTGATGTTGTGGAATTGCTTTTGAAGGCAGACAGATTGATATAATGGAATGGTGTGGGCCCCTTAAGGGCCAGGCTCCTGCTGCTCCAGTTTGATTGACTGACCTTGGGTCAATCTTTGCATTTGCATCCTCCCTGTTTGGTGTTTGTGCTCAGACACACAAAGTCCTTCGGGGCTGCAGGATGGAGTCTCTTTCCGAAAACAGCCTCCAAACTGGAAATTGACCCTTATTACCCTCACAGTTGATTTTTACTGCAAACAGGTTAATGCGATTGATTTTGTGACTGCTGTAACCTGTAAAAGGGGATTCAGTGGCATCCGGAGGATCTGTGTGCCGGAGCGGATTCAAGCAGCAGCCGAGTCTCTCCAGCTCTCTTTATGCTGGGCGACAGAAGTTATTGATGAAAAGTAAACAGTGTCATACTGAAGGAATCTCTGTGTTTCACAACTAATCCCAACTTCTTCCAAAACTTTCGAAGGGGACCCATTATGCAAAATTCTCTTTTCTACTTCAATTTGTGTTTCTAATGCTCAAAAAAAATCACCCAGCTGTTGTTTTTCTTCTTTGGCAATAAGGTAATGTGTAGCAACCCAAACACAGACCTGTTACCTGGCAACCCAAGATGAGCTCCAGCTGAGCTAGTTTTACCGCCCTGTGCAATGTACAATGGCTGCTGGAAAGGGAAAGTGTTTTGTTGTTGACTCAACGTTTTTGCTGGAAGGATTTCACCTCAAATATGGGAAAATATTTTCAAATAGTAAAAGATCAAACTTATCGCCGATCCTCTTTCAAGCCAGGTCCTTTCTATTTCTACCCCGGTCATCATTGATTGGTCGTAGATTACAGGACCAGAGCAAACAGCAAAGATTAGTTTATCCTCCATTTCTGAGGTAACGTCAGAAAATGCACCATCACACAGCAGAGACTCTCTGGTTCGTTGATGCAATTTAAAGTTCAAAACAATTCAACTGGTGCAGCACTAGACGCGCCTCCACATAAGCCTTAATGTAAGCCGGACGCGTTTGGTGTGAATGCACCATAAAGCAGAAGAGAAAGTAAATTTGTCATGTGAGGTTTTTTTTAAATGGCTGAAAAGTTTTGTAATAAATTTCCAAAAATATCACAAAAGCTTTAACTAGTTTTTCTGCATTAATTTAACTTACGTTGCTGTGTGATGTTTAGTTGATCAGTTGACCAGAAACTTTGCTTCCCATTGTGGGACTTTCCTGGTTCATTGTTAGAAATACATCAACATGCTAAGGATTTAAAATGAAGATTTCTCAAAAACCAGGCAGGAATAAAAGCATAACATTCCCACCGTGTTTAAAGCAGAACTTTGCCTTTCAGTTTGTTTAAGTATTCTTTCCAGGAGTTAATTAGTTCTGACAGAGGTGATCTGGTTTCCTGAACTTTGTTTTTAATTTCTGTTCTGGATTAGGACGATGGAAGTGAAAACTCGTCCTAAAGCTCCCAGGCTGCAATAAGATCGGATCTTACCGCTCGTGTTATTACTCGAAAGCTTCCTCCTCTCCACGTCGGAGTTTCCAGCCGAGACGTTTCTGTCTGAGAAACAAACAGAAAGAGTAACTCCAGAACAGAACTAATATCTCCAGCAGCAAACAGCCGCAGTAGGTGGTCTGTGTTTCTCCTTCCAAAATGAAAGGCCAGAATGAAGGCTGTGACCTTATGCGTGGACCTTGCTGGAGCAGAGCTGTGATTGTTTTTAGCTTCAGGCACTTCTTTTCTTGAACTCTGTGTATTTCCCAGCTTCTATTTTACTTTATTTACCCTCCTTGATCTCTCCTCATCCTCCTGTTTCTGTGACCACGAGCCGCCGCTGCGGAGGAGCCGCCGGCTCCACTGAATCCTGGATTACGTTCCACTCCTCATGGCTTCATTCACTCCTGTCATCTTTTTCTATTTATCCTGTTGTAACTGTGAGGAAAACTAGTTTTTTAAAAAAAATATATTCTTGGTTATGCTGTTTTCTTTCCAGGCTAAAGGCACCAACAGACTTTTTCCCTTAACACATGAGGACATACCTGAGCAATATTCCAGAAATTTAATTATCATTTCAGGAGAAAAGTGTCTTTGGAACAAAGTCGGAGCTTGAAGTGAAGTTTCACTGCATGCACTTTTCTCCCTCATGCTTTGTGACTAATTGCTTTTCATTCATGTCAGAAAAATAAGAATGTTAAAGTTTTTGCTTTGCTGCACTGGCAGCTGTAAAAGCATCTGCTCTGGATGGTGTGACCGGAATATTGTGCAGAGAAAAGAGTTTAAACGTGTGTCAGTAAGTGTTGCTTTGTGGGGTCGGATCATTTTATTTGTTGTGGCATTTCTTGAGCTGTGGATGTTTTTCACAGGACATTTTAAACAAACCTGGCTGCGTTCAGCGTCCATTAAAGCAAAACAAGGAGACAATGTTTGTGTCTTTGGGTTTTTAGATGTTTGTTTACCTCCACAAAGATTTTCAGGTTGTTTTTTTTTTTGGATGATTATTCATGTTGCTCATTAAATGCAAACAGTTTATGACTACAAAGGAACCGACATGCGCAGAAGAAGAACGGCACACAGCAGCGCTTTGTTTACGGATTGGTTTTAAAGTTTATTCAGCAGTGGGATAAATTGTTTATTTGTTTGTTTGTTTACAGTGAGGGTCATCCATTGGGCTCGTGTTGGACATTGAGGCGCTGGGATAACTGGGGTTTTTCGTGGTGGCAGCCATGTTTTGAATCCAGCTTCCTTCAGATCTTCATGCTCTCACCGATCCAGATGTTTGTTTAAAAAGGCTTTTAATGTTTTTTAATTTGCTTTCTCTGGTTTGTTTGTTTTCTGCAAAACAACAAATCCTACCACATATTTTCTGTCTAGTTTCTAGTGCAATTATCTTAGCACATTTTAATTAAGACGAAACTAATTTAAAAGTAACTCATAAGCAAAATATAGGGGCCTGTTTTAAGTAAGTAATTGCTTAATATTGGTGAAAAAGTCCTTGTTGCATTGGGAGATTATTTCACTTGTCATATGGCGAATTTGTCTTATTCTAAGTAAATGTAGTTGCAAACGGAATCAGTGTTTTAAAGCAATAATAAGGAATTATTTTTCTTAAAAGAAGCTCCTACATCTTAATGGAGAGACACCTGTAAGTTACTAGACAAAAATACTTTGTGAGATTTTATGTTTTTGCCCTGTTCTTGTTATATTACTCTATGCACTTTGTATTTGGATGTTTTTAAAGCACTTTATAATTCCATAAATGAATCAGAAGTAAAAGTTGATACAGAGTCAGTGGCTGATGCTTCCTTGTCATCATCAGATATGATTTCTGTAGAATCAGGAATGAGTTTGAGATTTTGCAGAATTATTTAGGGAGATTCGTGGAAAGGAGAGAATTAAATCTTCATTTTTTATTATTCAAAGCTTCTCGGCTTTCTGCTGAAGAGTTGTGTTTACTGCGAGTCCAAAATAATTTAAAATCCTCACAAAATCATCATTTCCTTTTTGTTTAACCTTATTTTCTTTAACTCAGTTACTCAAAAGGTAGGGAGAAACTTTGTGCTTTAATTACATAATACTTTCCTGTACAACATTGAATTTTATTTAGTTTTATTTAATTATAATCCAGCCAGAGCTTGCATGGATAGAGTGGAGGATAGGGCTGCACACGGGTGCCATGGCAACTCCGTGCCAGTGGCCATTCGGTCTCCAGATGTCTTTGAAATTGTCTGTCTGCATGCGCTTCAAACGGTGCATCACATGGTGAGCCCTCTGAAGTCTCCCTGGTCTTACCTCAGCCTTTCATCTCAGCCTAAATAAGTCTTCCCATTTACCAACCGGCGCAGGCGAAGAGCAGAAAAATAATCCGGGCGTGCCGGACATTCACAACTAAAAAGAAAATGGAACGAGTGGAAATAATGCATGGCCATCTTTGATTCAATTGCCTCATCAATTCACCCCTGACACACACAGGCGTGTTTCCGTCATGTTTTCCTGAACTTTAATCTCCATTATTTTTCATTTTGCTTCATATGAGAAAATAGTGAAAATTGCAATACAATCAAATTGCCTTTAAATCTGTAAACTTTCTGACCTAAAGTCTGTTATTAGACAGTCGAGATGGAATTATAACACTTGAAATAGTGTAAAAAGTTAACTTGCTGCAGCAGTTGGATCTAAAACAGGAGAACTCGTTTATTTTATCAATCAGTTTTGATATTTCAATCAGAGCTGCTTCATTAAAGTGCAGATTCACTGGAAGTTCATTTTCTGTCTCCAGTTTTTTGGACACAAGCTGGTGAAGCAACAGGAACATCAGACGCACACTGAGTCGGCCTCAGAGCCACGGCGAAACAACGCAGGTGGAGCTGAGGTTTTCCTCTGTGACTGTAGGTGAAAATCCAAACAAATCTTCCTTTAATTGCAAAATCCTGAGAAAAGAAGTGTTGTGCAGTCGGCTGCTTCTCATTAGATGGAGCCAATGGGACTTAAATGGCAGGATTTTCCACACTGGGAAAGAGAATATAAATTGCAAAGCCCATTAAAACCAGTATGCCTCATTTGACTTGCAGCTTTGTCCATGGCTCACAAGGTTCGGTAATGATTATGGACACTCTGGCTTAGTGAGGATTTGTTGCGTTGCATTGATAATGGCAGCCAAAAACAGCCATGTTTGATTAGTTAGTTCCCCTTTTCTCCTTCCGTTAACTTTGACAACTTTCTGCATTAGAGGCAGGACCAGCCGAGCGTCATTTAAAGACACCCCTGGGCTTCGTTCCTACCTGCGCGGCATGCAAAGGGTGTCGTATTGAACATCACAGCTTGGAGCAGTTCAAGCTTATTATCAGCTGCCAGCTGGCTCAATGGAGAGTCCACTTCACCTCATAACACAGGCCTCATTCAGGTACAAATGTCCTTCAACGCAGAGATGATTCCACGCCATCTGCTCTCACTTACACTGATTTGTGGCTGTTTAGCATGGAGGCCTAATCGCAGTGTGACTTACAAGCACAAATGGGAACGTTGGAGACGAGGAAATGGACAAAAGTGGGGGCATTTCCAACAAAATAAAATGTTGTGGAGGCGTAGATTCGTATGTATTTTAATGGGCTTTCAATTTTACATTCATAATGTTTTGCAACAAAATGTTTGATTTGCTTATAAAAAAACTTTTAAAAAAGTTCAAAATTCACATTTTGTACTTTTTCTACTTTTCTACTGTTTCTAAAAACAACTAAAGTGCTTAAATAAAAACAAAACATCCAGCTTGTTTATTTGGCATCTGGAAAATGAGCTGTTCCAAAAACCTCCTGGATGTAATGCCACAAATTAGAAGGCACTGCAGCGTCACCTAGCAACACCAGTAGAGCTAGCAACCCAAGCTGAGCTCCAGCACATTTGGTCAGCTGGTTTTACCGCTGCATGGTCTGTACAATGGCTGCTGGAAAAGTCAAGTGTTTTGTTGTTTACTGCATTCTTGGTGGTTGTACAGGAGGCTCCACTTCTGCTTTTCAATATGTAGAGTTGGATAATTGAGCAACAGCTCATAGGCAGAACTGAGCAGATCAAAATTTTATCGTCTAAGAAAGATTTTGTGAAAAAAAAAAATGTAAAGCACATAAATCTATCCTAACCTGTTAAGGGAAGCGTATTGCATCATTTGCAAAGTTTGGCAACGCAACAATCTTTACATTCTCAGGTGTGCAACAATCTGAAACACGTTATCTCAAGGTCAAGGTTTAGACTAAATTCAATTCAGTTCAAATTCAGAAATACATTTTTGAGCAATTATGTCACAATACTGTGCAGAAGAGAAGATAAAATCTTTATTTTGATAAAGCGTTGCTTCATTTAATAATTTGAACAATTGATTCTTAACTTTCTTTGGTAAATTAGTTTGGTTGCACATCCAGACACTTACATCTTTGTCCATTTTTCTTTGCAAAACAACTCACAATCTTGCAATTAATTATAAATTAGATTTTAGCTCTGATCTATAATTGATCTATTTTAACACATGAATATAATTTGATCAAAACCATTTCACCTTGGGATGAATGATGAATGTGTAAAGCAGATTTTCTCCCAGGATTTTTCCGTGTTTAGGTCCATCCATCCTTTCTCTTCTTCATTCTTCTTGAGGGTATCAGAGTAAAGGGGTCTGAAGAGAAATGCATGTCAACTTTTTCAGATTTATGTTTGCTAAAAGCATGTTCTTCTTCTTCTACTCCACAACCATGCATTAATTTACGATGCATTGAATTTTGTGGTTGTAACGACTCAAAATGTGAAAATATATGTTAGAACTTTATTTTTAAAAGTTAACTGTTTTTCCTCAGATCCTTTAAACTCCAAACACAGAATCGTTTTATCCAGTTTGAGCTGCTCTGATAGCAACACAAATGTTAACATGAGCACAATAAGAGCTCATTTTATCATCCAAAGAGCGTTACAAGCTCTGGAACAGACAGATGAGCTTTCACTTCGGTGAATTGTCATAATGAACTTTGCAGCATGTGGCGTTTAACATCTCTGAGGATGAAGTGAGGGGAAATAATCAGATCTACGGCTGCTCAGCGCCGCCACATCGCTCTGACTGCAGGGAGCAAAGCATTTCCTAAACAAACAGGTTCAGTAATCAGCAGAAGTTTTGATTTAAAATGTGGAGGGTGTTATTTAAAACCTTCATGTTCTCACTTGTTCTTTGTTAACTGTTTGACTTTGAAATGTTAACATCCAGAAGGAATCTATTGCTGGAAAAGGAGGTGATGCAATCCGAGGAAATCTAAAATGCTGCTGTGATGATTGCATTTAAACCTGTTTTCTGTTGTAGGTTTCATTTTTCCTGCTTTATTTTTGTCTCTCTTTTTTTTCCTGATGGTCCGACAGAACTTGCCTCACTCGTCTTTAAAGGAAAGCTCAGTGAAACACCTGACTCTGTTTCATTATTCAGAGGTTTGAGGCTCTAACCAGGTGTTAAAAGCTCAGCAGGACCTGATCAGAGCGCCGTGCTCTCAGACACTGAAGGAAATATTCTGCAGACTGTTCGTATTGACACAATCTTTGCTCTGCTGTCCTACATAAAAAAATATTAATGCTCCAACTCTTACCTTTATAGAAACTCATTTTTTTCCTCCAAACTGCAGATAAATCTTGGCTGCATGTGGTGCATTAGTCATTTCAGCCCCAATGCAAATGCAGCGTCTTTCATCCGGAGCAGCATTTCTGCAGAAATCAAACACATTGGTTTAATTCAGCTGTACCTGACTGCTTAACGCTCACACTGAAAAAAGGGGAAACATTTTAGTGTTTCCCATGAATAGGTTGTTCCCAACAGTTTCCTCTATGAAGCATCCTCACATTTCTTATGTAATTGTTCTTTGTTGTTTTTACAGCCTGCATATCTTCTTCATTCCCCATTTTCACTAATTTCAACCTTTTTATTCCTCTGTCCAACCCGGTTTCTCCTTCTAATTTATCTTTATGGTGTCTTCACATTTACATGAACTTTTTCAGCTATGAAACTCTTCTTCCCTCTCATCCTCCTCATTCCTCTTCCCAAATTTCTTCATTCTCCTCGTTTATGTTGCCTTTAAATCCTCCTCCACTTTCCCCGTTCGGACCTTTTCTTTTACCCCATTAACTCTTCCCATCTCACTTTATGGCCCATTTTTATTCCACTCATCGTCCTCATCTCTTTCCAATCAATTAAAATAAAGAGAGAGTATAAAAAACAATGATTGGTCTTCTATTATCACACAGACAGATGAGTTAAAGTGTACATTGAGTCAGGAATGTGACCACAGCTAATGTCATCATTTATGGGTCATTTTCTATTTGACAGCCCATAGATATATGTCCTTTATGTGTTTAAAACTTCTTCATTAATTCATTTATTCTCTAAACTCTCTTTGCAGACGATGATTGCATGCGGGAATCCTCAAACCGCACACATTAGGACTCTTTAGAAATCAGCAGAGCCACTCCAGACACAAAGAAACAGCAGCCATTATGATCTAGTTAGCCATAAACTGTATTTTTTCCTGCAGCAGGATGTTTATGTATCCATCATCCATCCATCTAATTGCGCCTGAGCGGCTCTGAGAAAGCTGTCACCGTCTCCGTCTCTGTGGGACGCCACATGCGCACCAATAACACAGCCGCGCCGCAGGAACGCATTCAATCATAAAGTCATCAGATGAGATGGTGCAGCCACAGACATTTATGAAGTTATCATTTTTATTAGTGGATTTCTGAACAGAAAAGCCCTAAAATTTACATTTTGACATCAGGTCAAAATGACTTGAGAAGCAAAAACAAGCAGAAAAAAGGCCAAAAGATGACAAAAAAAATGTAAAAAGAAACAAAAGGTTGACTTTCTGACCTACTCAACAATCAGTAAATGAGTAAAATACATCATTTTTTGTGTCGTGTAAATTGTTGTAGATCCAAAACATTTACATTTTCTATTGTAAAATTTTTATTTTACAATAGAAAATTAAAATTAAAATCTTCAACCACCTGTCCCAATATCTAACTATCTTGAGTTGGAGTCATGATCAGCCCAGGGGCGGGAAAAGGCCCGCAGGCCGCACTTTGGACACCAATGCTGCTCCGTTTCCTGTTGAGTTAATATCGTTTCCTGTTGAGTTGGGTCGTTTCCTGTTGAGTTAGGGTCGTTTCCTGTTGAGTTAGGGTCGTTTCCTGTTGCCCCCTCCATGTTTTCCAGCGAGGCTGCAGGTTGTTGTTAATCCAACCCTGACAGCTCTGATTGTCGGCGGCAGAGCGCGTCATGTCCAGCGCGCCTGCGCCGCAGCCTGCCGGCGGCTCGCGCCAAGGAGGAAACCGGAATTACAAAGACATGATCAGAGAACAAATGAGCCGCTCCTAGCGAGCGCGTGAGGTAATTTCTCTGGCGCGGACGGAAATTAGAAACGATGCGCGGACCCGGCCTCACCTCGTTATGCTCGCTGCATTCAGTCTGATGAAGTGATGACAGGATTCCTGAGAGGGGGACATTAAGGCTGCGCAGGGATCGGAGATTTCTTCTGATATGTTTCCGTTTACTCCTCCTCAGAATAGTAATAGTGCTCATAAACATTTCCGACTTGAAATATCTGTAACTCATGCATTCACATTATTGGTCCAGTTTCACCTGATGGCATATGGTGAGGCTAAATTACTTATTCACGAAGAAGAAAAACCCAACTTCAGTTTTTAATTTCCGTGATTTATGCATTACTTCCTTTCAGCTCAAGTTGATTCTACAAGCACATTTCTGTGTTTTTGATGCAAGATATTTACAATAACACTATTAATGATTGAGTCCAAGTTCCAGACTTATTATTCTTTAGCATGAAGGATGCAGATGTTGAGAGGACAGTGAACATATGGTTTCTGATGCAGCCTTCATGAAGTCATGTATTATTAATCACTTTTTCCAGATATGAGAAACAGCGTATGGATGTTTAAGCATTTCCAGATGAGAACCGAGGTGATACTGAAGACTTATGATGGAGTTTTATTACCTTCATGGTCCGCCTGTTACTGTAGAAAACACAAAGGGCGAGTCAGATGTAGATTTATTACAATAACCCCGCTAAACATCCGTTCAGTTCCCCAAACAGTCAGCCGGAGAAACCCTGCAGAGAAAAGGAGAGTTCAGTTTTATTGTTTTTATCGTGACGAAAAAAACATTTCAAATTCGTAGGACGAATAAAACGCTAAAGTCCAGATATTACTGGCATCTTAAGGCTAAAGCAGCTTGTTCTGCAGTGGACGGATGGGTGGATGGACAGATGGACGCCAACCTAGCTGTTTTACCAGAATCCACTGATGTTTACGTCCAGACTCGTGCTCCTGTGTCTCGGTTTGAATCATCTGCAGATAATTTGTCTATCAGCTCAGATCTGCAGCGATTCTCCCCTCAAACACAACTAGCCAGGTTTGTTTTTGTGACGACTCAAAAGCCTTCAGCAGCCGTTTTAATATTAATCATTCATTACTGCGCATTAGCTCTGATTATTGCTTTTGATTAAATCAACAAAGTGACTAATGAAAATGACACAGTTCTTACTAACTGGCTTTGTCTCGGGTGAAAGGACGTCCCACCTGGCGGGACTCTGCTCACACCTGTGCACCAAAGAGCCAAGCAGATGGGAAAGTCAGCTTCCATTTTATGTGAAGTATAACAAACTAACGCAGCTTTTGATCATGTTGCTTCATTTCTATGTCATTTCAGGAAATTCTGCATTTTTAAATGCTTTGCAGATTAAATCATTTGTTCACTTTGTGGTTTTTGGTTTATGATCTCCATCAGGATGATGAGGCCTGCGCTACTCAGCCTCATTACCTCGGTGAGTCAAAAAGCCAAACTGATTGTCTGTCTATATGAAACATCATCCATATTTAATTCATTCATTTTGTGTGAGAAAGGAAGTTTACTTTAAACTAGAACATTTCTGAAGAAATTTGAATAGGGGCTATAAAAGTGTGCCAGCATTCTGATGCTTAAAAATTAGCAACAATGCTAAGGTTAGCTAAACTGCTGTCAGTATCATGTGGGATATCACAAATACGTGGATGAACATTGACTTTCTTCATTAAGCAAGCTAAATGTGGCTAATATATTAAAGATTTGCTAAACTGCTCATTTTAGCTGTAAGGCTAACATTAGCATGTAGAGCGACCAGCATGTTGACACTATCAGTAGGATGTGGGTTACAACTAGTATGTTGACTAGCAGTGACTTACTCCATAGTTTGTAAGCACTAGTGTATAAGATAAAATTAGCCAATATATTAAGGGTAGCTTAAATGCTGTCAGTAGTGTGTTAACTTGCTACATCTAGTATGCTAAACAGAGCTAATAAATCAAATATTAGCTAAAATGCTTATTTTACAAGGATATGGTTAGCATGAGGGCTATCACTAGCCTGCTGAACGACTAGCATCAATATTTAATGAATTCATTTTGTGAGAAAAAGGAAGTTCATTTTAAGTGATTGTATTTATATACTTTTACTTAAAAGAATAAAATAATTGGAAAAAATCTCTAAAAAAACAAGAAAGATTGGGTCATATTTAACTTCAGACAGAGATAAAAAAAATTTTGTATCTTTTTATTTGGTGTATTTAATTATCTGGTTTCAACTGTACCAGCTGATTGAAACAATGTGAACTTTTTATCAAGTTGATAAGATTCAAACTAGACTTGTTTTAGTTTCTACATTTCAACAAGAATATTTTTAAGAAAGGGAAACAGTTGGGTTTAATCAATTTATTGTTGCTTTTTACAATAAATTACATTGCAAAATATCAATGCAAATGTCTAACACAACTGCTTTAAGATTGAATTGTCTGTACAGCCAAGTTTTGTCACAAGAACACAGTTGTTTTTAACAAAACATAGCAGAATTACTCATTAAATTTATGATTAAACTTATCTAAAATATATGTTAAAACATAATACTTATAAAGAAAACAAGAGCTGATCCTGACATGAAACATACAGACAGCAACAGAAAAAAGGGGCGGAGCTGTTAGTTACCGGTTGCTATGGTAATCACCAACCATCAGGAGCAGTTGGTGGTTACCAACAGAACAGAACTGCTGCTTAGCAGAACCTGATACATCAATAAATGTCTGGAGAAACAACTTTTTGCATAAGCAAATAAAATTCAAAGAATAAACAAATGTTGACAACTTCATATCTGTAGTATTGATAAAACAAAACTTTGTTACACTGATTTTATTGAGTCACTAAGATTTAAGCAGGCTAACATGATGAGGTTTGACTTTGAAAAGGTTTCTGGATCTTTCTTTATTTCTCATCTTATCTCTTTGAGTTTTACTGGAAGTGTCTCACCTGGAGGAAGTCATGTCGGGAGGCTAATTCCCTGAGTAAACATGGCTGATAAACAGCCATGAGGGATGTTCAGTTTGCAGAGTGAGAGTGATCATAAGCATGCCTCTTTTTCTTCCTGTCTCTGTCAGGATCCTGTCTGTCTTTCATCCTCAACTCCAGCTCTCTGACAGCGATATCATTGTATGAGTCCCTTGGCAGAGGCTGATACTGCAGAGGGTGAAAATGTCAAACAGATGTACCTCCTGACCTTTTTTGTTATGTTTTGTTTTGCTTTTCTGGGGAAGATAGCTCTGCTCTGACAGTACGAGGTTATAAAGCTCCACAACCTTTAATTAGAGATCTTTACATTTGTTCTCATCCCTACAAGAAAACATTGCATATGTGACACTTGTATGTGGAAAATAAGTGATTTAGTTTAACGCTACATGCTAGTCGCTCTATGGGAGCGATAGCCCTCATGCTAACATTAGCCTAATTAAGATAAGTATTTTAGTTAATATTTGATGTATTAGCATGCTTGGCATACTGAATGGAGTAAATCCAAATGCTAGGGATACTCCACATGCTACTGACAGCATTTAAGCTAACCTTGACATTTAAGCTAGGAGTGTCCAAATGTTTTCCCCCAGGGGACCAAAACTGGCTACTTTAAAGTACAAGGGTCACAAAATTCATTACATTAAAAATGGAAACATTGGTTTGAGTTTTTTTATTTTATTTTATTTGTTTGTTTTATGAGCTCTGCAACGCAATTAATAAAACTGTATATCATTACAGATCCAAAATATTAAACAGGGTTTGGACTGATGCCTTATTAGAAGAAAAACATGTTTTGGAGGTTATCAATTGTTTTCTTGTTGAGATGTTTTTACCTTGACTCATGGCCAGGGGCCCGAACAGAATCATTTCAAGGGCCACAAATGGCCCACAGGCCACATGTTGCACACTGCTAATTTAAGCTAATTGTAGCAAATTGTTTGCAATCTCAGTGGAGTTAGGTAATCTTAGTCAACATGCTAGTTATACCTCAGAATTTTAGCTAACATTAGCATTGCTGCTAATTGTAATTTTAGCTTACAATGCTAATGTAAGCTAACATTAGCACTGCTGCTAATGTTAGCTTACACATTATTATTTGCAGAAAGAATGGAGTAAGTCCACTTTTTAGTCAACATTTCAGTCAACCTTAGCATTGTTGCTAATGGTCAGCATCAGAATGCTGGATTTCAACTGATACACTTTGGCACAATTCCTTCAGATATTTCCTGGTTTTCCTAAATACAGTGCAGTGCTTGCTGGTGACAGATGTTGCCTTACGGACAGATAGAAGAAATTAATGAATGCAGAATGAACTCCAGAAGGATTCTGGCTGAACAGGAAAACTTCTATCCGCAGCAGTCTTGTGTACACAAAAATAAATCCCTTCACTCTTGGAAAGAACCAGTTTAACTTTGGTTATGGAGCTGAAATCACTTATGACAGCAGAAGTGTCACTGCTGCCAGATTCCTCTATATGCAGATATATAGTAGAAGTAGAGGCTTTATTGTTATGTGCTTTTTTTGCCTGCTGGCTCCAGTGCAGGAATATGCCAAAGCTGCTGCGTGTCCCTCTATCAAAAGTCCATTTTCTTTGCGGAGGCTGTAAGTCTGACTTTTTTCCCCGCTCTGAGTGGAGGACCATCAGCAGCACTGAAGCCCCCTCTGCAACAAGACTCCCATTCTGTCTTCCTGCCTGCCAGAAAAGCCTCCTGCGAGAGGCATCACAGCTCTCTGTTTGATGAATATGAACTATTTGAACTCAGCTTGACATGCCGCTGCTATCTTCGTGCGCTCTGCCTTTCACACAGCGACAAATGTTAAAGCTACAAAAACCCACAGAGGAGTTCTTTCTTTTCTTTTTTCTTGGCTTTTCAAGATCTGATGATTTCAATCTCAGCTGCCTGAAGCACAAGAACCCTTATTAAAAACTGGATATGTGTTTTAGCTAACCTGAAGTGTAATAATAATGATTTTCAATTAGGATCAACTAGCTCACTCATTTATGCAAATTCTGTGGTATTTTCCCACCTGGTAGTCTGGTAGGTTCGCTTCAGTTGGGGTACCAAACTGTTACCTTTTCAAACTAATTGAAAAACCTGTTCACACCCTCACCTGTGGGGGCGCTGCACCAAGCACCGCTGAAAGAAATGACCCAAAAACCTCTGAAGACACTGAGCGCAACTTCCCTCGTCACCGAATGAAAACAAACATGAAGTGGCGTCAGATTTCATCATTTGTAGCAGTCATTTTTCCCGCTAGTGCTAGGCTAACACGTTTGTTTTGATAGCATTTACCCAGAATGCTATGCGCTGTAGTCCACTTCCTGCTGTGGGAGCGGTTTCTGGCCCACTTGGCATTCAGATATGCATTCAAACTGCACCAGAGTTCACCAGAGCTTTTTTGGTGCGCATCAGAGTTCGATTAGCATTCGCACCTCCACAAACAAACCAGACTTTCTAGACAAATGAACTGGAGTTGGATAAATGTGAACTTAATACATGACCTCACAAAAGTGAGGTCATGTACTTAATAAAGTATTCATACTCCTTGAACTTTGGATTTTGCTATGTTTTAGCCACAAACTAAAATATGTTTTATAAAAATGAAAAGATTGGCATTGCACTGTTCCGACTGCCGAGACAAATCCGGTTTGGATCACATTCGTCTGCCAAAGTGCCCGGTTATGTGACGTCACAGGAGAACTTTTAGCTCATATTTTGCTCTATTGTTTCTGTAAACATGTCTTAAAGTTGTTGTTGTTGTTGCATCTTTGGACTTTCTGGGAGAATTTAGAAACCAAACAACGTCAAAACAATGATTGAGGACCGCATGGGGCCCAGTCCTGCAGATGTTCCCTCTTCTTCCTCGTCCTTACCTGTGGAAAGTGTGGAAAAATCTGATGTTAAAGTGGAAAAAATAAAAAAGTGGTGCAGAAAGCAGCTCATGTCGCTGTAAAATCTCTGCTGGACTTTCTGCATTAATGCTGCCGTCACAGAAGTGGAAATGAGTTTTGCCAACGGCGCCGATGCAGCAGCAGCAGCAGCTCCATTAGAGTTGGGCTTTGTGCAGATCTGAGCTTCTTTGAGCTTCACATCCCCAAGTGAAGCATCGACTCGCTTCTGAATCCAAGGCTTTTCCACCGACCCGAGGCCGGCTTAATCACTCTTATCAATACAAACCAAAGTAACAATATTCCTGTTTTATCATGAACCATTTATATCTGTCTTAGAGGAGGATCAGATCATACGATAATATCTCATGCAGAAAACCTGCTTCTCCTGAAGGATTCATAGGATTATTCTTATCGCTGTTTTCAATAATACTCCCCAGCACTCAGAATGAGAATTATGGATGAAGTCAGTGGAGGATGTGTGTTTAATATTCAACATTATTGAGAAAGTACCCAAGCATCAGCTTAAAATGAGATCAATATTTTCACAGCTTTCTTCTGTAAAGAAGCTGGAAACTTTGGTTTCCATCTTGTTTTCAATACCAGTCGACTGATTAATGAAGAACAGACGTGACGTTATTCTCACCAGAACGGCGTTTAGTTCCTCTGGAGGAGCTGAAACAGGAAGGGAAAGTGTGATGCTGTCTTTCAAGGTATTTTATGATTGAAATGGATTAAAAATGATCAGTTTGACCTCATGAATCACACTTTCTGTGTAGCAAAATATGGAAACCTCCTCCTCTGGCTTGAAAATGTCCAAAAGTCGCTGAATTTACAGAGCAACGGGAGTGAAGAATCGCCTGCAAACAGAAAGCTGCAAAGTTTACTACAAACATCAGATACTGACCATAACCTTCACAGGTCATGAAGAAAGTTAACCTCTAAATGGCTTAAAAAACAGAAAAACAAAGGAAAAGTGTTGTGGCATAACTTTAACCAGTCGATCCAGTGACGCTTTTCTTTCCATCCATGCACAGCAGCACAAATCTCAGAAAAACTTCTAACCCCACATTATGTAACAATGCAATAAAGTCAGGATTTAAAATGTAATAAAACATTATTAAAACTAAATTATGTAATAATGGAAGCAAAATGTAATAAAAAATCCTTCAGTTTTGAATAGTTTTGCCTTTAATAGCAAAGGTTCTGGATATTTCATTGGAAATCAGCTCACATTGCATAAGTATTACTTTTCCCATCTTTCCCGTTTTGAGGAACATGCAAGAGGTCATAGGTTAAATATTCATAAACATCTGATCACCTGAAAGATTAAAGTATGATTTAAAAGAATATATATTTCTTTTAAATTTTTTGGAATTGTTAGGAATTGCAATTAGACCCAACGCAATTAGCAAAAAAAAAAAAAAATCAATTAATCTGATTTAAAATTAATCAATAATTTCATTTTGCATGATTTGCCTTTTTTCTTTTTTTCTCTCTTTTGTTTGGTCTTTTTCTGAAGGACAATTTTGTTTAGAAAGACTTCATCATTCAAGTTGTTTTGTTTTTTTATGTTGGATATTTAAAATGTTTTCCCGTTCCAGTGTTAAATGTTTGTTAGATATTAAAGTTTATTGATCTCCAATAATACCTTTATATCACTGGAAAATGTTCTCAGAACAGCAATATTATCGTTTATCGCAATAACGTCTGGGAAATTAATAATCCAGCAAAATTTATCATGGCAGGCAAAAAAAACCAGCTCATCCCTCTGGGGATGATCTGGTTTTTCAAAGTAACTATTTGTTTTTGTGAATTTATGCAGCAGACCATAAACTTCCTCAGACGTGATCCTGAATCCTTCCCGTCTCTTTCTCGCCCTTACCTCTCCTCTCCTTCATCGGTATCATCTTGAGTTATTTTGGCCTGGACGTCTAAAAAAAAAAACCCGCAGCAATGGCATCTACGTCTCACTTTCCACAGAGGAGCTCGTCCTCTAAAAGCTGGAAAATCCAGCCCTCTGTGTCTGTCTTCCACTCAGATGTATCCAACCTGCAGTGACAGACTCAGTGTGAGGTGAGTTATTGCATATTTCAGACCTTTGTCTCCCTGTCAGCCGGAATGATTCATGCTCCTGTTCTGTGAACGCTCCATTTCTTTTCCCAACATTTAATGCTGACTCATGAAACCATCAGCTGATCGGAAAACATGACAGGGCACTTTTTAAAAAACTGACAAATGGCACTAAACAAGATGAATTATTTAGTTAACAAGGCGAATGCTGTTGATCTGCAGTAACTTAAGCAAATGTGCATTTAATCTTTTCGTCATAGTGACTATAATTGCAATAATATTCTTACCAACAAAATTTAAAGTATTTTTATGGATTTTTTTATTATATCAACACAAACAAAACGTAATTGTGAAATGTTAGGATAATATTTGTATTTTTTTAAAAACTTTATACATGTTCTATTTATATTATAATTGGCTGTGTTTGTTAAGCTTTTTTCACACAATGACGAAATTTGACTTCAGGTCTCAATAAGGATATTTCAAAAATAAATATACAAAAAATAAGGCAGAATAAAAGAAAATTTATTTTATATTTTAAAATGAAGTATTTGGTCCACACTAAAATAGAAAAGAGTAACATTTGGAAATTAAAAGTATAAAATCATAAAATTACTAGATAAAATCTATAAGGATCTATAGAAAAGTATGAGAATAAAGTGGGAGCAATACGAGAAAAATATAAAATAAAATTATTGTGAAAATAAAGACATAATGTAACCAGAATAAAGTTATTTTATGAGAACTGCAGCAAAAAAAAGCTGTGTTAAAATTGTGGTGAAATATAGTGTTTTACCAGTTTGTGTCCAGGATGTGTGTGGTCTGCGACCTTTTCCTGAGCCGCACACCGGATGGAGGGAACATCAGCCCCAATGATCCGATGAAAAGAAAACGTCTTTTAAAATTATCTTCATCAGGTTGTAATGTGAGAAATGCTAAATTTATTGCTTCATTGGCTGCAGTGAGACTTTTGGCCACATGTTGTTATTTCAGCACCACATTTTTCCCTGCTCTCCACCTGTGCTGATGTTAGCCAAAGTAAAACACAAACCTGTCCTCCAGTGTTTGTTTTTTCTCTTTTATTTATCCTGAAAAAGACCTTGAGATGCTCCATTAGCCTCAGGAAGTTATTGCTGCTTACATGCAAACCCTAAAAGCCTATATTTACTTTTAAAGTCAACATTTCTGCCAAGAAAGAAATTTTACAATCACTTTCACATTTACAGGCGGAGGCTTTAGGTTCTCTTCCCTGATGAACTTGAACTTTTCTCCCAGCATCAAGTAAATTGATCGATCAGAGTTCATCCGCCTCATTCTGTCTTAATGCACATCTATTTCTATTCCAGATCCTTTTTTTTAAAGAAAACTCTCCTCTTAACTGAACTTTTAAGAAATCCAAACACCACTTTGGAATCTGTTTTCAGCAGATTTGATTGTTTTAATAATTCAGCCCAGGGGTGTTCAAAGTGCGGCCCGGGGGCCGTTCCCGGACTGTTTCCTGATTCTGTGTTGATGGAAAAAAAAAAATTCTAATTATTACTAATGCTCTATAATGGAAACTATTAAGTACAACACAAAGTAATTATCTTTGTGTTTTCTCTTTAATTTCATCAGCTGACCTCTACTGAGAAACAGTCTTTAGAAAACCAAAAGCTGCTTTTACAAAAAGTTTCAGAAAGTATTCAGAAACCGTTTAAAGAGACACTGACCCCAGTGCTGTTTATGTTGCTGAATGTTTCTCTTTATTTTCTTAATCTGAGCCCAAAACAATTTTTGGATCTAGAATGATAAACTTACATTTCCTATAAAAAAAATCAACAAAAACTGCGGTCTTTACTTGTTTAATTAGAATAATTCTTGCTCAGTTGATTGTTGAGCAGGTGAAAAAATATTAGATATATATTTTTTTATTTAGATTTGATTATTTTTGCCTAAATGACAAAACGTTTCGCGCTACAGATTTTTACACCATTTAAGAAATTAAAAGAAAATGGAGAGGAAAACGAAATTCACCCTGTTTTTGTCATAAAATGATCGACCAAAGTTTACAAAAGCAACAAGTTCCACATGTACAAACCAGCAGCAAACAGAAGCAAACATGTCGATTAGATTGCATGAAACATGCATTATATTTTATGTTTGCTTTAAGTGGTAAGACTTCGTTTAGCTCCTATGAAAGCTTCAGAGTTTCTCCCGAACAGGAACATTTCCCATCAGTGTGAGACCGACTGGCTGCACAGCAGTTTGCTGTGATTCATTCATCAGCCTTTACCTTTGAAGTCAGCAGCAGTTTATTAATTTGTCTTCCTAAATTGCAATTTATTACTTTTCTTTCTGCTTCCCAGCTGTTGAGCACAACGAGGAACACCGTTCCTCGTCACTCTTCCTGCAGCTCCAAATGGCCCTCAGACCACACCTTTGGACACCCCGGCCATAAAGCAACACCACCACACCTCATTATCTAATCAGCCAAATGTTTGACTTCTGTTGAGGTTTGCATCATGTTATAATGTTATTCTCTCATCAAAACGTGTTGCCTTGATTCTTTCATTTATGTTTGAGAAATTTGATCTCCATGGCAACCATTCAGCTGTGCAAAACGAGAAGCTCCACTCTTGAGGACGAAGCTTCTCCTAAAGTTGTATTTTCAAAGATTCTGAGCTTCACAGGGCAGTGCTGCCCCACTCAGCTCCTTCAGACTAGCCAGCAGCGATTAGCAAACACCTGGTGGAGCCGAGCATCTGCTTCTTACTTCTCAGTGAAACCCTGGTCAAAATGTTGTTAAAGGGTTAATAGAGGAACCATGTAGTTTTGTAGTATTTCAGGTGAAGGAAGACATTCGTATTAGAAGCGGAATAAAAAATACTTGGTGAGATTTTGTGTTTTTGCAGTGCAGCTCCCCCTGCTGCCTGAGTACTGAAATACTTTTTACAGTATTTTAATCAAAGTTTCTATTTGTAACTTTCCAAATGTGCAGTTGTTTGTTGTGTTCACTGACAACGTGAAAACTTGGACTTTCCATGAACGAAGATGAAATAATAATAACATGGAACCAATAAAGCTTTCCAGCTCAGCGTGACTTAAAGCTCAACTTTATAACCGACTGAGCATTTCCCATGATGCTTAGCAGTATATATTTTTATAGTGTGGTCGAGCTTCATAAAAACGCCTCAAAATGAAATTCTCTTCTCTGTGCGATATTTGCGCTGACCCCGGACGGCCTTTGAGCGGCGTGTTCTCCAGCACGGCTCCTTTTATAATCCACATTTACTCTGCACTCACAGAAATATTAATATTTCATACGGAGGAATCTGAAGATGAATTCTGCACGTGCAGAAGTCAAAATGCACTCGTCAGCCGTAAATTGGGCCAGCGATGTTTGAAATGTACTTTAGGCGCTGAGGGTCCAGCCAGAGGCTTTTCACATTTTGTCTGACAGAACAAATCGAGGACCAATGGCTGCTGGACGCACGATGTTTGTTTATTTTATATTTAACTCTCCATAAAGATGCTTAAAAACAAAAACAGGTTGTTTGTTCACACAGGTTAAAATATGTCTCAACTTTTTTTTTTTTTTACTTTTTGAAGTGTGTCTGCTTTTCTCACATTCCCAGAAATATATTTTTATGTTACAACCTTACACTTTAATGTAATGTAATTTTGTTGCAGCTGCAAAGCTACATGTGTTAGCTTAGCACTGCCAACTGTCATAAAACAAACTTTGGAGCCATTTGCACTTTAAAAATTACAGTTGGTACAGTTTAATTTGTAAAGTTTAAAACTCAGAAATGTCCTGCAGTCACTGACATCACAGGCTGCAGGAGAGTGTTATCTCCCTACATGGGGAGATAACATGTAGGGATCAGCTAGCATGTTCAGAACCGACTGAATCAACCACATTCGGTCTCATTTCCACATACGAGCCTGAAAACTGACCTGATCAGTCGGGGGAGGAAATTACAGGTTCTGGCAAGGACAATCTGACATGAAGCGTTGGTTAACTCATCACGCCAGATTAATTAAAATCACAGCTTGCTCTCGGTTTAATCAAGCGATCGCATTGCAGCAGATAAGAACTGGTGTTGTGCCAAAGCGTTCCAGGTGGAACTCCTGTTCTGCAGGTTTCTCTCGTCTCTGAGCTACCTGGCACCACGAGGAGCCGGAATAATGTTCTGCAGGTGTTTTAATGCTCAGCCTGATTGGTGCAATTAGACTGACTGTAATTATCCAGTCAGCTCTGACTGTGAGACGGATCGCTCCAGTTGTTGTATTTACATAAAGAATTTTGAGAGCAGAAAAGCAGAAGATTTCCCCTGAAGATGTTCTGGTTCTGCCTGCTCTGTGGCTGGATGTGAACACGCCACTGTTGCATAAGGAACATTGTTCATGATTCAATGATTTTGGGGAAGATTTTTGCCCCAGGATTTTGTTAGAACATCAGGGAACAAACAAGATCATGAAGACTAAGAAACACTTTAGTTAGATGGAGAGTCTTCTGGTTTAGGCTGGCAGGTAAGAAATGCCTCCAGCTGAAACCATGTGATGTTATGTTTCATCATTTTTCTTTTAATTGTTCAGAGCTTGTGAATTAGGTAATAAATTAACATAAACTTAATGTAGAGTTGATGACCTAACCCGAAGCAGCAAGTCTCGCAAACTGTAGCATTTTGTTAGCAAATGTAATTATTTCTATGTGCTCCAGCTAATTTACAAGCTAATTATTTGCTTTAAGAACCTTTTTGGTAATGTTAGCTGTTAGCTGAGATCAAGTTTTTAAAAACAACCCAGACGCTTTTTAGCAACAAGTTAAAGTTTTTCTGGTGTTTGTAAAACGAGTTGTTTCAAAAATCTCCCACTGCGCTGTTACCTAGCAATGCCAGCTCAGCTCAGCTCGTTACCTAGCAACCACAGCAGAGGTTCAATACATCAGGTTTTACCGCTTTGTACCGTATGTGCAGTACAATGGCTGCTGGAAGAGGAAAGTGTTTTGTTGTTGGCTTATCATCCAGAAACCACTTGCTGCATTCTTGTTAGTTGTGCAGGAGGCTCCACTTCTGCTTTTCGAAGATGTTCGGTTGTATATTTGTGCATCAGTTTGCAGCTACTTTCATATGCGAGTTAAAATGTTGAGTTGCGGGGCCGTGGCCGGCTGCAGCTTTAAAGTAAGAGACGCCATAAAACAGCTAAAATGTGATTATCTAAGAATGGTTTTGTGCTTAAACGTAATCAACGTGTTTTGTTTAGACCACATGGACTAAACCTAATCTATTGAAGGAAGCATAATAGATCACCCTTAAAACCAGCATACAAATAATGTCATTTAAATCTGTTTAGTATTTGCACTGAGTAATAAGATTTAAACAGCCACATTATGTTTGACAAATGAAGATTTTAATCTGTTAAAATCTGGTAAATCTCTAGAAACAGATAATCCTTGGAGAGAGCGACCGAGCTTTGTGTGCATGCTAGTGAGACACGGCAGGACGGTTAGAGGAAGACTCAGTCTGCTGCTGAACGGTGCAGCCGGAAAACCTGCCACGTTGTTTCAGAAAGCCTCAGCTCTCAAAAGATTAAGAGGATTAAAAACGGAACCCGGTTTGTCCAAACAGCGGAGCTTCAGATGGGCAGCCCTCGCTCCGACAGTGTTTGGACAATGTCCCTGGGGACAAACCCGCCTGTCTGTTGCTCCCATTTCAAATAAGCTACAGAGGCAGAACAAGCTTTTTAGGATCGCCGCTGTTTGTTGTTGATCAGAGTCAAAATGCAAAGCGTTTGCCAGGCCGCTCTCCACACTGGCAGAATGAGAAAACTGACGTTTGCTTTTCAAGGTTTCCAGGCCTGCGCTGATTCAGCCGATCATTCAGAGCTTTAGTGACTCAGCCGCTCTCTAAATGGCTGTTTATGATCCCCTGGTGACTAATGATGCTGCAGGAACGTCCCTCTGTCAGCCGCTGAATTCAGCTGATGAGTTTTTCAGTTTTCCGCAGCGTTTCGCTCCTCACAGATGCGTCTCTTCTCCTTGTAACAAAGGCTTCATGGACTCCATCACCATAGTGACATGGAAGACATTTCACTTGTTTTGTTGCTATAACAACCTTCGAGAGTGTTTATTTATGTGGCAAATGATATGAAAGCGACTCCAGAAACTTGATTATATGAAGAAGTTGACTGCAGAGCCATGTGCTGGCTCCACGCAGCAATCACATGGAATATATGCGGATGTAAACTCGCTGCTTTTCTCTCGCCTTTCTCCAACGTAGCATTTCCTTTCTGCTGCTATTCGCTGCAGCTAATTGAAGTGTTTGCATTGAGAGACCTGGGGAAGGACTTCTTTAATGAAGTGTGATCTCATTAAAAGATACAGCAGCCACTGTGAGCACAGAGGGAAGAAGAAAACATGCGGGACAAAGGACAGGAGGCCACCGAGAGCAGCGGCGGATTGTTCTCCTCATAATGAAACGCCGATGTTAACAATGTGCAAATTAAGAAATTAAAATGTGAGGAATGAGCGCGCTGGTTTTAATCTGCGTTAGGTTTGTTGTCCTACATGCTGGGGTTGGGTGATGTCTGCATCTGATGATGCGTTCCACTTCCAGCTAATGACAGGAAACGCTTCCTCTGAGTTTTTACATCTGTAACTACGGTTACAGTCACTTATCCCCAATAAACAGAGAGAAACAGCGGCGGCATTGGATGGATGACAGCAGCTCCAACCTGCTTTGCCTTGAATAAATGAATCTTGTTTACTGAGTGTTGACTGGTAACTAATTGAAAGTATTTTATCTTAATTGACTTATTCCAGTGGAGGTAAATAATTTGCACTCAAGACCAGATTTCCTTTTGGCCAATTAGCAGGTGAAACTTAGCAACATTATGTGACTGATTTAGCAAGCTAAATATTTACCCTCAAACTAAATACTTAGCTAATATTTAGCAAATTGTACTACCAAAACTGTTGAACTTAATATTTAGTTTGAAGCAAAACATTTTTCTTGCTAATTAAATATTTGGTTGGAGCTAAACTGTTAAATTACAAACTAACTAGCTCTTTAGTTTATTCTTAAATATTTAGTCTAAACCTATATATTTAGCTAGCAAGATGAATAAGCTAAATATTTAGTTAAAAGCTAAATATTTAACTTGATAACTAAATACTTGGTTTGGTGCTAAACTGTTAAAATACACACTAAATCACTTATTTTGCTATCTAAATATTTATTTTGAAAACTAAACATTTAGTTTGTAGACTACATATTACATTTACAAACTATATATTTAGCAAGCAAGATAAATAAGCTAAATATTTAGTTATAAGCTGAATATTTAACTTACTAATTAAATATTTTGTTTGAATCTGACATAAATGATTATAAATGTTGAAAGTACAGCTTTGGAAAGTTAACCTCCATTTTTGTTGTTAGTTTTTGACTTTATAAATTGCCCAGTACACAAAGTCAAGAAAATGTATATCTTCTAAAAATAGGTCACAAAATATCAGCACTAATGACCCTTGACCTTTGACAAACAAGGGTCATTTGAAGCCTTTGAATCTGGCTGGTGGAATGGGCTTCAAACATGGCCGACATTTTTAAATGAACATAAAGCGGCAGGCATTCCAGGACCCGAGTCTTTGAAGTGCATTATTTTTGTGCCGTTTATATGTTTGTTATTGCATTTTCTGCGTTTAATTTGTGGGTGTGTGTTTTATCATCCCTCTGCCTCCTGGCGTTGAGATTTAGAAGCAGTTTGAAGCTTTAGCTCAAGTTCAGCAAGAAACAAAATAACAAAAACAGTTTAAGAAAATTACTGTTTGATATATGTGCAATATTTAACTCCTAACCCTGAAATAAGGGTTTCCATGTGGCGGCCAGGTGTTTGAAAACCTTCCTTCATGACCGTGACAAATCCTGTCACCACCAGCTCCACTTCCTGTCCCTGCCTGACCGAGCGCTCGCACATTCCGGCCTTCACGTGTCAGCGAGCCGACACTCGATCCTAATTGGCCACTTCTGCAGAGACGGTGTCGGTTCTCCTGGCTGGGAGCGCTTAAATGCCACCTGTGGAACCCAACACTCATTTCTCCCTGGGTGGGGGATCAAAAACGGGCAAACACAAACAACAAGCGCTCCGGTTTTGGCCCAGGCATGGCGGACGCATCAGGAACCAACTCTGTTTTCTGTCCTGAGAAACCGGCTCCTCTTCATCAATCGCTACCCCGTTCCCGCCTGTCAGTTTGCAGGGGGCAGCTTGCGGTCCTACCTAAAGGCTCGTACTTACAGCGTAAATACTCACAGGCTTAACGGCGCCCCTGACAATAATGTGGTTATGACTATCAGGGGAAATCCTGGTGAGTCCTGCTTTGGCTGAAGGTGTTAAAAGGCTGTAAGTGTCGAGACGAAAAGCTTGTCTGCACTTTGTTTCAACCACTTTCAAGAGCACACTTGGAAATGTCTGAGAATCAGCTGCTTTTATGTGTGGATGTCATGTTTTAAATACAAACAGTGACCTGAAAGGACCTGGTCATAAACTTATTCTATAAAAGTTGACTTGAGATTTTTGTTTCCCCATGTGGCTGAGAAAGCAGCACCATTTCAAGTGTCGGGTCCTCATATCCAATTTCTCTCTTTTTCACACTTGATTCGAACTCAGAATCCTCCTCATGTTTCCCTGTTGAGTGGGTAAATTTAGGATACTGCCCACATCCACAGCTCCAATTCCCACCGGTGCAGCAAGTGTTGCGTCAGGATCTCCACTTCACCCTAAACCTTTTTAAAGCGCCATCAAAGAAGTGAGTTTTCACTTGAGAAGTCTCGCAGCTCTCCCAAAGGCATTGAATTTACGAACGAAAAGGAAGTGTTGAGTTTTGTTGACAGTTTGAGTCAGAGACCAGCAAAGCAGAGCTAAACATAGTGTTTCTGTTGACATCCAGCGATGATTATAGCACAACTCTGCAGAGCTGATAGACAGCAAAAATCCATGTTAATCCAGACTTTCTTATTTATATCGCTCTATTACTGACCAAAGTTTCTCATCTGGATTTTATTAGGGGCCAAAAGCTTTTTTTTCTTTGTAACCTTAAAATGTTTCTGAGGGAAAAGAAATTTTGCTTTGCCATTAAAAGTGTTTTCATACCAGATAGACCAGTGGACTCGGTTGGGGGACCAAACTTCCAACATTTGTTACATTTTCAGCTGCTGCAGTTCGATTTCACACAAACCAAGCATTTTGAAAACCTGTTCTCCTCCTCGCCTGTGGGGGCGCTGCACCAAGAACCACTGAAGGAAACGACAAAAAAACTCTGAAGATACTGAGCGCAACTTTGCTCTTCACAAACTGTAAACAAAAATGGAAACTTTTGCGGTTGTAGGATTTCTCTTCATCTTTCTTAAAAGACCATGAGGCATTTCTCCTATTGGCGCTAGGCTAGCAACCCAATCGAACCGCACCAGAAACTGCTTCAACTGATCCGAGGCCGAGGTTTGTAGGCAGAGCAGAGTTCACTTTTTTGATCCGATTACGCATTCACACCTCCCAAATCAGACTTTCTAAGAAAATAAAATAAAGTCTGATTGAAACAGACTAAACTTGGCTGGTGTGAACGCACCATTAAACTGCAATGTTCAGACAATAAACCATGCAGCTCTCTGTTAACTAATCTTGTTTCACTGCTTTAGATCACCTACTGAAATTAATTCTATTTACTGAATGCAACAATAACAAGAGAAAGAATATATTAGAGATTTATTTATTAGTATCTTCAAAACCAGAATGATTACTGTCTCTTTAAATAATGAGAGAAACCCCAGATGATGATGATGTCATGACTTAGGAAACTTCTGACTGGCTAATTGATGGATTGGAGTTAATTGGCGTGGAACATCATGGTGTGGATATATTCTAAGGTATCCATGGTTTTTTATTCTTCATGTCAGCCTGTTTCTTTAAATATTCACCTCTTACTCTGTAACCTAAAAATCATTCAACATCTCTTTTTTATTTTATTTTTTTTGGCAGCACCTCTCAGTATTTTTGTGCTCCAATTAATGCAGCATAAATTGCCAACTTTGTGATAGTCGAGGCCAGATTGCAGCTGCTTCCTCTCAAAGCTTCACAGTTGATTAAAAGTGGAAGAGCTAATTTCAAAGATGGCCTGATCTCCTTCTGACGATCATTTAAACCGATCATAATCATGGAGATATTAGCCTTTTGGGCTCTTCAATTAATACTTGCACAAAGTGTAGATAAAATTTACATGATGCAAGTTTCATGAAATCTCAAAAACTTGCAACAATCAAAGATCCAAACAGCCCTGATGATTTTAGGAGTGGTGGCGAAAGGCATTATATTGGTTTGAGCTGAAAGTAGACACAGCGTCCTCTCGATGTACTTGCAGAGACAAGGACAAATTAAACATTTACCTTAATGGAGGAGGAATAAAAGCAGGATGATCTGTGGCTGCAGTGAAGGAGGCATCCAACTTGATCTGACACAGTCCTTAAAAGAAAGCAGCTATAAAAAGATGATCATGAGGTGATGAGCGAGAAGCGGCTGGGAATAAAAGTAGAAAAAAAAAGTGGTGCTTGGTCATTAGCTCTCTTCCTGAGAGCTTGTCACGCTGCATAAAATCATCCTGCAGTAGTTACAGGACACGGCAACGGTATCCATTCAGGAAATCTCCCACAGATAAATAATGAAACCAGATGAATTATTAAATAATGTGTCCTCTCCTTGGGGCTTTTTAGGTCGGTGATGATGAAACTGGCTGAATGAAGGAAGCCGTAGAGGTGAGAGGTCAGGTCGCCGTGTCATCTGATTCTCGCCTCTTTAGGTTTTACTTGCGACGCCTCCATCATCGACTAAAACTGGTCTCATCTTCACAAATGTCCTTCTTAGTGGGATCCTTGGAGGTTGGTGAAGAATGTCTTCATTATGCACCACATGGCACCAAACTCTAAATGATGTCTTAAAGGACTATTTTTATCACTTTAAATGTTGGTTTTTATTTCCTAAAGTCACTTTAAGCTGCTGAAGGCTGTCTTAAATATAATGGTCATCAACAAATAGCGGTAGAGTTTCTGCGTCGCAGTAATCTTGTCAGGTTGGTGTGACTCTTTCTTTAGTTGTAAAACTTTCCTGGATCCTTCTTTAGATTTTCTTCGTTTCTCGGGTTTCAATGTTACTTCCTCGACTCTCTGAAAATTTGTGTGATTTTATTTGCTATTTTCCTCTTCAAGGTGCCATTTTTGACTGATGCATTAAACGTTAATGCATCAGTTAATGTACCAACAGTTAATATTAATGTATCAACATGAAAAAAATGTCTTAAGTGAAATAATCTGCCAGTGAACACGTAGATTTTCATCAGAATTAAGGAATTATTTGCTTAAAACAAGCTCTTACATCTTGCTGAAAAGTTTCCTCTGACTTAGTCTTGTCTTATTTCAAGTGTGTTAAGATATTTTAACTAGAAATAGAACAAAATTACTCAGTAAGATTTTGTGTTTTTGCAGCATGTAAAGTGTAGAAAATTCGGTGCCAGTTGTTTTTTGTTCTTGCTGGTTTTTGTGTGGATTCTTTGTTCATCTGGTCAAAGCTTGATGGGAAGTTACTGTGCAGCATCAGAGAAACACAATTTCAAGATCAGATCTAGTCTTGTATTATTCCCTTGTAACATTCCTACCACCCAGTTTATGTTTATTCAGCTGATTGTGAAGCTTAAATAAAAATATCTGAGAATGAATGAGATTGAATGATTTCTGAGTCTCCAAACTCACATTTCCAGTCTGCATGTAAATACAACCACACCTTTTCTTCTGCTTGTCATTGAGTGTAAAACCCGACACTTGGGATAATCTGTGGGAATAAAACCGAAGCTCGCTGCTTTTTTATGCTTCTCCTCACAGTTACTGCTGAAGTTCTGCTTTGCTAAGGAGCTGAGATGAAAAACCGTCCACTTTAAACAAAGAGGAAAAATATTAACTTCTTTCACTTGCCAGACCCACTTCACCTCCAAAGTGAATTTCCATCTCGGCTCTTTTGAGTGACAGTGACTCTGATGGAGAAGGAATGTGAGGCCACAGAAGTGGAACGGGGAAATGGGTCACCTTCTCTGCTGCTGCTCCACCTCATGAGTAATTTAGGAGAGCTGCTGTACACACTGCGGACTGACAGGCAAACAGAAGTCATATTCTTCCTCAGAGCAGCACGTAGATACCCAAACACACAAATATTGAAACACTGTGACCATACAGAGCATCAATTATTTCGTTTCCCTCAACCGTGGAAGAAAAATTATTATTCGGACTGAGTTACACTTTGACCACATTTGTTTTTGGAGCGAGTCGTCCCACCCATGCTAATTCACCTGGAGAGCAGTCAACTTTCCAAAGTGGACCTTAGAAACTGTTATAAAATTAATGGGCTAAATTAGCCCTGGGTTTCTCCCAAGCACATTTGTTCTGCTGCCGTCAAGCATATAACAGGGTGTCTGGGGCAGCTTGCATTTTGAAATAGGTGCCAAACACGTTTTAAAGCAAATATCAAAGCCTTCTCTATGGCAACACGCTTAGCCGTCAGCAGCCTAATTAAAATGCTGCGTTTGCTTTGGAGAGGAAGATGCATACATCAGGCAAAAAAAAAAAAGAAAGAAAGAAATCACTAAGCGCAGTAAGAAATACTGAGGTGCCTGGCAGCTTTGTAATGGTCTCACACTTGTTTGGCTACAAAGTCAATCCCCGTTCAGCCAAAGCAAACTCCCCAAGGCCAGCCTCTTTCTTCTTACACCATCGCGGCTCTTGCTTCAGTTGCTGCAGCTGCATAATGACATCAGATTACTCAGAGAGATGTCTCACAACATGCCGCTGCAGCTGTTGTGTTTCTTCTGTAAAATATGCAGAAGAAACACTGGCAAGGTTACGTTCGCTCAAGTATGCACAGCTTTGATGTTATCTCTGTGTATGCATTCATTTCACACTGTCTGTGTTCTGTTTTTGAAGACAGATATTTGCTTTAAAATTAATTTAACAAGAAATTTCATGGAAAATTAATTGCTGACCCTCAGACATGAATTTACATCTTCAAGAAGACATCATATTTGGATTCCTCAAAATAAACCTTTATGTTTGGACTAGAACCATGCATTCATTTTGATCAATTAAGTACATTGAATTTAACATCTTAAAAATTTTAAGGCCATTAATAAACATATTTTCTGCCAGGAACCTTTGTATTCACATGTTTCTGGTACGCCTGTAAATCTGACGCACAACCATTTTCAACTTTTGAAATTCTAGAAAATTTCTGATTAATCCAAACATTTCAGAGGTTTTATTTTTTTGCAAATTTTCATCTTTTCCAGGTCAGAACTTTCCTAAATTATGACATTTCTTAGATTAATTCCAACATTTCTATGTTTTTCTTTCAAACTTTTAGAGCTCAGAAATGTTTTTCTAGAAAATGTCGGAATTAATCTGAAAATTTCTGAGTGTGACGGTGGAGATTTACTCCTGTTTTCTATCTGCAGCAGCCCTTAATGTGCATGTGAGCCTCTGTTATGACTGCAGAAGATTTCACTGCGTGTTAAAACCCCAAAAAGCAGAGATAAGGAAGAAGTGTTAGCTTCTGTGATAAAACAGTTTGCACTGTGCACAGTAATGCATATTAAGGTATATTTAGTGTTTGAACTGTTAGTTTTACCAGATTTTAGCTCGGCTCGTTGCGGTCCCTGATCCCCGTAACAACAGGAATAAAATGTTTTGGCCGTTTCACGCTGTTAAAGTAACATTATCCATGTTTTCAAGGTGCAGCAAAAATCAAATCCTCCACAATAATTTCATCACTGCTGCTGCTCTGTTCTCTCCAGTCTCTGCTGTTCTTCCTCTTCCTGACAGCAACAGACATTTTGTCCCAACTCGACTTTCTGCAGGTCCCATAAAGGTTAACCTGCCTAAAATAGACACTAAACATCTGAAGATTGCCTTGTGTTTACTTCATATGCTGCATATCTGAGTAAATCAGTCACACGGAGACGTCCGCTTCGCCTGATTAAAATGCCAATAACTAAACTGATCAGTTGCGAAAATATGAACTGTAAGAAAATATTTTCTGACAGAATTTGACTCAGTTTCCTTGTTGTATCAACTTTAAATGTCGAGTTCAAAACGTTTAATAAAAACTATTTCTACAACTTCAAGTTGCCTTATTTGTCTTTAGCCATTATATTAAACTAAAACGTATTGCAGAGAATTTGTTTTAAAAGTTGCCTTGACATTTGCTGTTTTTATGTTTTTATATTGTTTCGTTGGCTTCACTTAAAATGTAAAATTTTTTATAAAAGCAGTGACACAGTCATTCATATTAAGTTGAATTTAAATTCTAACTAAACCTACTTTGTAATGTTTATTTTTTTATTCTGTGATTTTTACTTTTTGGGAAACTTTAAACATTTTATTCTTTTGTTATAAAATATGTTGCTGAGTCTAAATTATAAATGCAAATGAAATTTTTCAAATTCACAGCAAAATTATGATGATACAATTTCCACCTAAACATAAATTCAGTTCTAATTTTTGAAAATTCATGTCTTCAAGTATATTTTATTATTTCTTTTATTTAAAAAATTATTTTCAGAAAAAATTATTTTCTAAATATTTTTTCTGAATTAAAATAATTAGATTGATTAAAAAATCAACTCTTATAAAAAAAGTTCTTAAAACCTGCAAACAAAAGGTTAGTGACGAGAGTCGCTGTCTTTCTAAATATCTTAGAAACTTTAGTTTCCTTTTGATCAAACGTTTTAGTTGTTGAGTGTCTCAGATGCCTGAATAAGAGCATTTTATTATGAAAAACAAACATTTAATTCACTTAATTAGATGGGATTCAGCCATGATTTATGATTCCCTTTATGAGAAACCAAGTCTAAATGCTTAACGTTGCATCTTTGAAGCAGGACGATCTTTCTGATGAAATCATTTCCGAGACGCAGAATAAAAGTTGTCCTTTTTATGTCAGCAATAAATGCTACTGTCTATTTGATAGTCATTAAATCTCGATGATATCAGCTCTGAAGTCCCTCTCAGGACCTTCAGCTCCAGCCAAACTCTCACTTTCTTCTGAGTGTCATCAGTCTGCCATCCTTCCTTCCCTCCTTGATGGCCCCATTTTATCTTAATGGCGCTTGGTGCAATGATACGGAGACTGTGATAGGATTATTAGCCACAATTAAGGACAGGGTGGCTAATGGCTTCCAACGAGGCATTAACTAGAGGAGCGGAGAGAGGAAAGAGCTGCGTTCGGAGGGGTGGGGAACATTGGCTCACTTTATTAATTGGATGCTTTACATTTTGCTGCCTGCAGTTTTTTCTGTTTAGATTTTCTCTGTTTTGTTTCTTTATTGATTTCCTGGTTTACGTTCTGCTGACCTTTTGCTTTTGTCCCATTTAAAACACCAAACTGTTCGATTTTAGTCAGTTTTGATTTGCTGCTTATCAGGCTTTTCATTGATCACTATTTTTTCTCTGATGTAATCTCGGGCTTAGTTTGAGATTTTCAGCTTTTTCACTTCTTTTGCCAGGTTTGTCACCATAGTAACCTGATCCAGAGAACATTAATATCCAGATTGGAGATTAAAGGTGATTCATTATGCTTCCCTGAACAGGTTAGCATAGATTTATGGTCCATACAAAACATGTTCACTACATTTTTTGAACAAAATCATTCTTAGATCCTGAGACTTTAGCTGTTTGAGGGCCACCTGACACATTAAACCCAAATAAACTGCTGAAGGCCACACCCCCTGACTCAATGGTTACAAAATGGCTGCAAACAGACACGCAATTATACAACCGTACAACTTGGAAAAGCAGAAGTAGAGCCTCCTGCACAACCAACAAGAATGCAACAAGTGATTTCTGGATGGTCAGCCTACTACTAACCAGTTGTCTTTTCCAGCAGCCATTGTACAAAACAAACAGCAGTAAAACCAGCTGACCAAACATGCTGGAGCTCAGCTGGGGTTGCTAGGCAACGGCTCAGTGTGCCTCAACAACCCAGGAGGGTTTGGAAACAGTAACACACCTAACACACCTAAACTCACCTGGCATTTTTTGTATCTCTTCCAAACTGACTTATGTCAAAAATGTGGAAAATGCATTAAAAACATTTAACATTCTGTATTTTCTTCCTGGTAATTTCAGAAGGGATTATTTAGACTTCTAAGAGCTACTTAAGTAGCCATAAACAATGCTCATGAACCCCCAGCGTTAAGAGGATTATGCTTCCTTTTCTATTAGCTAATCAGGCCACTCACAACATTTATTATTTTTCAAGTGACACAAGAAGACGAAGATGCTTCCAACATGGAGCGCAGCGAAAGTTTCTTGATCCAAATCCAAAGGACATATTTGAGTGCCACTTTCTCTGCGTTCTCACATTAGAATGAAGGTTTTGGTGTTAAAAACAGACTCTCAGAAGTTTTTTAAGCATTGTTGTGAGACGCACAATGTGCTCTTTGTGCTGCAGGTACCTTTGATGCCGAGACGGCTGGTGAAACGTTGAAGCCATTGACGGAGGTGACTGACACCCGAGTGTGATGTCTCCGAGGACGAAGCTGAACTGAGACGGCTTCTCAAAGCAGCTGACTGACAGAATAAAGGAGAGATAAAAACACAGACAGCCTGCATACCTGGGCAGCAGGAATTTGCATTTGACATTTCAGGCCTTTCAAAGATGCTCTTAAGTGCTGAAAACTGTTGCATCAAGACGAGGAAGCAATTCCACCCAGGGTGAGTCCTGAGTTTACGTCCAAAAGTACAAAGATAATGTTGGTAATCATGTTTAAGAGTTACTGCAGTTTCCTTTGCCTTCAGGCTGAGAACTACGGAAGGCCAGTAGGGCCAAAGAAAAAAGAATTCTGACCTTTTTTCTGCACAATTCTGACTTTAAACTCTAAATTGTGGCTTTAATCTCCAAAATCTCTTTTCTTCACAGAATTCAAACTTTTTCCCCTCACAATAGTCTCAAAATTCTGACTTTTCTTTCTTAAAGTCCTGCTTTAACCTCAGACTTGTGACCTTTTTCTTGAATCCTAACTTTTTTACCTGATTTCTGACTTTTTCCTAGGAATTTTGTCTTTAATCTCAGAATTTTTTACTTTTTTCACCTGCCTGACTTTTATCTTATGTTTCTAACTTTTTTCTCAGATTTTTGTAATTATCTCAGTGGCACTAATCTTCTTCCATAGAGATCGGACCAAAAAACAGTGTGGCCAAAAGTATTTTTCTGTCAGGAGTCAACATTGACAGGAACTTGTTCCTTATTATTTGGAAGAAGTATTGCATGATGCCTTCTCAGGGAAATGTGAAGCATTTGCTCCAACAGCAGCAAATGAACGGAGCCAAAGATGGCTGCAGCAGCAGACGCTCCCGCAGATGAAGCCTCTTAAATCCAGTCAGCTGCCAATGAGTCCAACCAGTTTGTCACAGTACATGAGAGCAGCTAATTAAATCCTTTAAACTTCCAAAAAAAATTAAGTTATCTCTTGCTGACAGGTGGTGGCAACAAGTGAAGCCTTGAATTTCTGACTTTGGCAATCTGAAAGCAGAAGACGAAGAAGACGCTCTGCATTCTTTTAATCTCCTTGGGAAGCAGCAAGGAGATGAGAAAAGAAGGACAAGTTTGTCGAAATGCTCCGTTCTGTCGTTTTGGACAGACTCTCCTGGAAGCCAACTCAAGTTTTTGGTTTGCTGACACTTTAATCAAACCATTACTTTAACAAAGAGGGTGATTTTTCCATGTGAACCATTTATTCCCACTCGTTCCTGTCGGTTGTTTTTCCTTCAGAAACTGGAGTTCAGCTGTTTGGCGCTTTGTAATTTCTGCTGAAAAGCTTCATTATCAGTGAAGTGAAAACTTCAGAGCATCATTTCACCCAACATGGAGGCTCTGATGGTGAGTTTGTTACGTAAAGGAAAAAGTACTTCTCACTCTCGCTGTTGAATCTCAAGATTTCTGCAAATCTTAAGTTGTTTTCTTCCTGTGTTTGATGTTGGGAGACAATTGTCTAATTTTCTGTCTCAAGCTGCAGCGAACGTTGGATAAAATTCATCTAATAGCCTCTTGGATTATTCTGAGTTTTCCTGCCTTTCTAAGAGAGATTATTGCACTGTCAGGAAATGAATTTCCAATATACAGCTGCTGATCCAAACTGCATATTTTCTATATCGAACATTGATGACTGAGGTACAAATGTATCAGGAAGGTGACCTGGCATTTGGTCTTACATAAAATCTTTTACTTCGGTGTAGTTTTATTTTCTCTGGTTGCTATGTAATTCGACATTACAAGCATGATTATTTCTCAGTGAGATTCAGGATGCTGGCTTCATGCTCTCTGCTTTGAACAAATGTAAAAATCATTGCCGCTAATGTTTCAACAATGAAGCTGTTGACTCCACCTTCCCGGCGCGGGTGGAGGCGGCGCGGCCGCCTCGCCGTTCCTCTGCTGAGCACACAGTGACTTTTGTTCTCACAGAGAGGTTAGCCGACAGATTGAACGTCTGTTGAGTTCTGCTTTCTCCTCCTGGCTCTTGGTTCTGTTCCAGCCGCGTGTTGGCGAGAGTCTGTGGCAGCAGCCATTAGGATGAGGAATGACGGGGAACTCTGGGCCAACCCTCCAGCTTCGCGAGGAACACATTCTCGACGCACGCAGCAGAGGAAGAGATGTTCTGTATAAGCAGATTCTTTATTGTCCTTTACGAACCAGACCATCAACTTCAAACTTTGACAGTTTAGATAAAGTTTGACCTGCGTTGATCCAAACTTCTGTCCGCAGAGCCAGAAGTAGAGATTCACTTCTCACTTCGCAGCTGTTTCACCTCTGTGATGAATTATTTCCAGACCACAGTGATTCTCCATAAAGCAGACAATGAATCCTCTCTGGCAGCCACGTCTCCAGCTATAAGCTCCAGTTATGGAAATGAGATGCAACATTGCAAATCAGTCTTCAAATTGCAAATGAGGGGCTTTGAGGAGAATCTTTTCACATCTGTGACTCGGGAGGAAAGTTAACCCAGCTTTAAATGAGGTTAAATCGGCACAAAAACACCAAGATTCAGCATTCACCGGGTGATACGGGAGTCACCGATGAGTCCCTGTTATATTCTGACTCTGCCATTTCGTTTCAGACCAGTTGGCATCGCATCATGAAACGGATGAAGGATTATTTTATGAGGCAGCGATCCAGCCAAGTTAATAACTGAGAGAATATCTTATGGCTTGCCAAAGTGGATGATCTGGCAGCGGGGAAGCATCCATCACGTCTTCCATCATCTTCTCAGTGAGGAGACCACAATCTGCAGACGCGTCCGGTGCCACTTCCAGCAGACGTGGAGAAATGTTTTCCCTTTCTAAATCCGTCTGCGTAGGGTCCCAGCTGAAGGTGGAGGCTTGGTTGATGCTAACACATGGTGCAGTGATGACTGGGACGGAGGATCAGGTGGCCCAGGCTGCAGCTCAGGGACACCACATGGTTGTAACGGAGCTAAGGAGAGTCCCGGAGGACCTTCGCTCGGTTGGAGTCGCTTTCCGGTTCATGAAGACAACAACACGTCTGCTGCAGCTTTTTCAATTCATCACCTCAGGTTCAGGAATGGTTTCACTTCTGAATTATCAGCCAATCATCAGTTTGTTTGTACAGCACATTTCAGCAACAAGAAAGTCTTAGAAGGCACCACGCAGTAAACCAGGAGCGTTACGCTTTGTCAAGTGCCATCGCTAAACATTAAGATATCGGTCAGTTTTCCATTTATTACGTTTCAAAAGCAACTCTGAACAGCTGGGTTTTACTCTAGATTTAAAGGAACTCAGCGTTTCGGCTGTTTTACAGTTTTCTGGAAGTTTTTCCCAGATTTGTGGTGTACAGACGTCCCAGCACCGGTTCCCTGCTGCTCTGAGAACAGACGTTAAAAACTTTGAAACACTGTAAAATTGAACGGTAATCATCCAAATAAATATAAAAAAGAAACAAAATAATGATCCCTCAACACTCTGGAAACACCAGGCTCCATTTTAACAAAACACAAATACATTTCAGGCATAAATAACGTTAAAAAGCTCAAATGACTGCTCCAAATGTTCATCACAAAAGCCTATTCTTATCCAAAATCAGCAACCTAATATAGATAGACCTTTCTACAGCATTAACTTAATTAGCTGTTTCGATAGCGACTTACTAAAACACTTTATGAACGGCGGCCAAACGTCCTGAGTGGTAAAACCAAGGGAATATATTAGTAAGTGTATTAAAAAATCCCAAGTGTCATATTGCTTTGGCGCAGACCCATGAGAGATAATTAAAACAAAGAATCCAATAAGGGTGTTACTGACTGTTTATTAAAAGCTGGCGAAGCAACAGATTTTTATTTGCGATTGCAAATTAAACCTCATTAATATCAGAGTGGAATTGCAGAGCACAGCTCCTTCTGAATACTGAGTTTACTCTTTAATAATCAGACATTTATTTAATGTCACCAACATTGAATATGACTGATTTTAGTCAATACATGCTCAGAAAAAACAGGGCAGTAGAAGCAGAACATAACATTGAACTAAAACTGTTTTAAAAGTTTTGCTCTTTATTTTGTGTCTGGAACCTAGAAAGTGAATTTAGCTTACAATCAGGTGGACACAAATGAAATATTAAACTTTTTTTTTCAGATGAAATGTTAACAAATTAATGCATAAAGTTATTTGTGATAAATACGTGGAAAACAAAGTGATGTAATTGCAGCAAAGCAACAAAATGTATCAACTGAAATGTGTTTTATAGCTGAGGAACAAGTTAGGACGTTGCATCACAATTTGATTGAGACACCAGACTCTGACATCAATCTTAGGAAACTATCTGCATGTGCAACTCATTTCAAATGACCTCACAGCATCGTTTCCACCCAGTTATCATGCAAATTGTGAGCAAAGATTGCGAATTGGACGAGTTTCCATCGATTTTTGGAGGAAAGCAACCAGGCAACGCAGAGCGTCATTTCATCAGATGCTAACGCTAAGCATGGCTGTAACACACAGGAAGTAGCTGTTGCTAATTATAGCACGTAACACACATCTCAGGGGTTTGAAATTTCTCAGAGTTTTGTGCCTCTGGTAAGGCACAGGCCCATCAGTGGTTGGGAAAATTCACTACATCTGAATTTATTCTGCAAATTTTAATTTTTCACACCTCCAGTTAGCATAAAACTGAAGTCGTTTCAAATTTTGATTTTTTCTTTAACATTTTTGTTATGCAATACTTTAAAAAATGCCTACAAAATGTTGATGGAAGCACGGCGACCGAGATCGGTTTCAATTTCTTGTTTTTCTGCGTGTTTTGTCTGATCTGTGGCAGCATTCATGTGGATCCAGCTGCAGAAAAGCATTCTTGAACCATTCTTTGGTGCAATTAATTGATCAGATTAATTGATTTATCATTCAAATAATTTACATTAGGAAGGTATTTGTTAGTTGCAGCTCTGCTCTGGAGCATTTTATACTTCAGTCATCTAGCAAGGCTTGAATGATTGAAAACTCAGTTAAATTCTTGCTTTAAAATGTGACTCTAAGGTCTTAAAATACAGTAAATAAACCTCAGAAGATTCTCTAACCTAGCGGTTCACTGCGTTATGATATTTTTTGGAACCTGTTTCTGGTCGCCTGGTAATTAAAACCATATTTGCAGCTTTAGGAAGTAACACCGCCAACAAGCGAAAACATTGATTTTTTTTAAAAACATCATCCTTCATCCCTAAAGTTTAGCAAAAATACACAGAACTCCAATGTGAACTCTCTGTCTAAACAGATCCTGGCAGAGAAACACACATGGTCAGATAATGACGAGCGGACATGACGTTACCGCCCATCCATCTTCCTCACTCCTCTTCCTAGTTCTTCATGGCTCATCTGTGTCCCGCTCCCCTTGACCCCATCCTGTGACCTTCTCGCCGTGTCTTTCCACAGTCTGTTCTTCCAAACTCACAATGATCTATGTTGCTGATGCTTGGTGTGTGCTTGTTGTAGCTGAGAAATGTGTCTGAGATTAACTGGTGCTCAGGAACCAGACGTATAAATGCAGTTTTAATGCTGTGGATTAAAGAAGAAAAATAATAATTTCCTGTGAAATTAGTTAATTACTACATGCATAATTGTGCCCTGTTTTTCTTCATCAAATGACAATTCTGGATTTTTTCATAGATTCTGCAGGAATGGAAGTTAAAACTGTTGGCAGTAACAACTTTTCAGCTTGTCAATGTTCTTCTTGGGCCTCTAATGAGCATCATTAGACCCAGGTGTGTTAAACCAGGGAGGAACTGAAACATGCAGGATGCCAGGCCTCCAGGACCCACCTTGGGAACCACTGCTTTAGTCTATACCCTGCAAAAACACTAAAACTTACCAAGTGTTTTTGCTCTAGTTTCTACTGCAAATATCTCAATGCACTTGAAATAAGACGAAAATACCTTACAAGTATCTTTTCAGGATGAAATATGAGCTTGTTTTCAGTCAATCATTCCTTAATATTAATGGAAACGTTCTGGTTAAAAGTGAAACAACCAAATTTGGTTCAATTGGGGAACCAGGTTTGTGCCCAGACACTGCAGGCTGGGCAAAACTAGATCTGCTTAAGACCCAGTTTTAAACAGATGTCAAGCACTAAAATATTCTTACTGAGGGAAAAAGATGATGTTACATTCAGTAACCTCAGCAGACAAAATAATAATCATTACTCAGATTTTACAAAATGTCATAACTTCATAGTCCTTGTGAAGAATCTAAAGGGCACTAAAGGGCACAGTCTGTGGAATTAGAGATTATTTAGTTCATTTTAGTGTCACAGAAAGTTTTTTTTTCCAAGTTTAAGATGATTAAAAGGAATAATTCAACTTCAACTGCATTATGTTCTGATTTTACACAAATTTCTGTAGGTTTGTGGAACTAAAGTGAATTTTAAAAATAAATGAATCCATATTTAGGTAAGAAAAAAAAAGCATTAAAATGTCTGGAATTTACCTCTGCAAGAAAACATCCTGAATTATGATTTCCTTTATGAATAAATCAAACTGTGGGTCATTTTGTTTCAAAGCCAGGAGCTCATAATGTTTAATAAAAAACAATATTTCAATTTACCCTGAATCTCACCATTCTCTGGAGGAATGGACATTTCATTACTGTCAACGCCTGTTTACATTTGATTTCCAGTTTTTACCTCAGAACGAGGAAATTTTTAATATTCTCACACAACCTCAAATCTTAAAAGTACAACAGGAAGTTAATTAAATGTGGACATGCCCAGACTGCAATCATTAGCTGCACAAGTAGCAGAATGGGTAAGAGTAGCTAAGCAGCAAACGTTTCGTACCTGAACGAAATAAGAAAAACTCCTGAATGTTATTGAAGAGAAAATCTCTGCAATTCAAAGAGCCGAGGCATTTCAAATGAGACGCCAGGACTTTATCAGCAATTACGTTACTCGTCTCCAAATCACCCTATCATCCTGCTTAATTGCACAAAAATTGGACACATAATAAAAAATAATTAAGCTGCCATTTTCCATCAAAGAAATTAATTAATAAGCAGATAGAAAAAGACGTTTTCCAGTGTTTTTGCCGAGCTGCGCTCATCTGCAGACATTCTGGACTCAACGGCATTCATTGTATTTCAGTCTTTTTTGATGGGGACCGCCTGCTGTTATCCATTAATTATTGATCAAATATGTTTTCACAATTAAATCTTTGGCACCTTGATATTCTTACAGCATGTAATTTAACCAGTTTTCTTAGTGATGACTTAAATGTTAATCCTGTTAGAGCCATACAAAATGTGCAAGACAACAATCAACCAACTGTTGGGCTTAATTAAAGCCATTAAGCCCAAAGTGGGAAAGGTTTGCACTCTGACATCAGTTACTCTTCAAAATAAGAGTCTTATAGGTTTGATTTTGACATAAACAGAAACATATGGATGAGATTAAGTTGATTTTTTTCAGGCTTGCATTGACACTACAGGCTGGGCAAAATGGCTTAAAAATAAAATCTTTAATTGTTTTTATCCAAAAGTAGATTTTTGATTTTAGTAGATTTTATTCCCAAATAAAAAAAATACAAGTGACTTTTATTTCAGTCATGCATTTTCCAGCATGTTTGGTCAGCTGGATTTATTACCGCTGTCCAATGGCTGCTGGAAAATAAAAATGTTTTGTTCTTGAGAGTTATCTGCATTCTTGTTGGTTGCGCAGGAGGCTCCACTTCTGCTTTTCAAAGATGTACAGTTGAACATTTGCACATGTGAATATAACAATTATTTTGTGCAGCTTGAACTCAAACAGCTCGTCTTCTCTGTGCCTTCCAGCTTAAAGTTGTTTGGTTTCCACAAAATCCCTGAGTCCTTGTAAGGCCTCTGGTGGATTAGCATCAGCTCAACGGACGTCCACTTCAGCTCTGATCCACCCAGATCTCCGACCTCTGACTGATCTTCCTCTGCCGCTCTGTTTTCGACCTCTAAACCACCTTTACTTATCCTCCCTGTTTAAGATTCATCTCCATATTTGTCCTTCGCTCCGTTTGACCGATCCTCCGTTTCTTCCAGACGCTGCTGAACCATGAACTCAGACGCCGACCTCGGTTTATTTTTGTAAATAAACTCCCTTTTACCTTCTTTTTTATGATTCACGTGGGTCAGAAAATTGCCTAAAAACATGACAGGAAGAGTTTAATATTTGAAATAAATTAGTTGATGTGATTAACAATTAAACAGACACTGATGTATAGTAAATTGCTTTATAACACTGTTAGAAAATAAAGTAAAAACATAGCAAAAGATTTAAGCCTATTTCAGTTTTCTGAAACAACTTTGTGGAAAACATCTTGCATCTTTGGTTTTCTGTAAATTAGAGTCAACAACCACATAAGTGCAACCCATTAACTGTAAAAAAAAACAAATGAGGCTTCAGTGTGATCGATAGATTAGTCAGCTCTATTGAGAGCAGACAAGAGTCCGGCTCACAAAAGTTTTCATACGCCAAAAAGACAAAAAGTATTGTGAATAAAACATTCACAATACTTAAGGTTCTTCTTAAGAAACCAGCCAACTTGAAAATGGGAGCAGAAAACCTCTTTGTGCTGGAAATGTCAGAGGGTTCTTATCTTTTCAACGAGGTGCAAATAGGAGAGCTAATGTGTTTCAAGCACAGATGTGTATTATCAGCCCTTTGATGCAAAATTCAATTCAAAATAAAACTTTTGAAAGTCTTTGTGGTATCTTTGACCAATTATTCATCTTGTTCTGAGTGGAAACATTTCACATTTAAAAAGAAAATCTGTTTTTGCAAAGATCTGAATGCATGACTTGTGCCTCTTTTAGCTTTGTTGTTGCATGAAAACTTTACTGGATTGGGATGACAAAGTATTAAGAAAATGCAAAGAAAAAAATAATTACGACAATAAAGTTGTAAAATTCTGATTTTATCAATGAACTCACAATTCTAGGTCTTTATTCTGGTAATATTGTTTTTTTATAACTTTATTGATATTAATTTTATTCTCAAAATGTTTACTTTATTCTGAAAATATTATTTTCCTCATAATTTCTGACTTTATTCTCAGAATTTTATTCTTTTTTTTTTAATTCGTATTATGACCCTACTTCTCCGTTGTAATTTGGGCATCTCTAACAGCAGGTGTAGGTTGATGACGTTTGGAGCATTTGGATCGTTTGGAGCGTTTGGGGCGTTTGGGGCGTTTGGATCGTTTGGGGCGTTTGGATCGTTTGGAGCATTTGGATCGTTTGGAGCGTTTGGATCGTTTGGGGCATTTGGGGCGTTTGGAGCGTTTGGGGCGTTTGGAGCATTTGGAGCATTTGAGGCATTCGTCGAGCAGGTTGTCAGGATGTTCGTTGCTTCGTAGATTGCCGGTAACCACGGTGTCAATGTCCGTCTCTTTCGCCATTTTGCGGAAGAGACGGACATACGGACGCAGACGCCATATGGACCTCCAGAAACTTGCTGGTAAGGAGGCGCAGGCAGATCCCCCCCCCCGTGGCTGTGATCCGAATGGTGGCAGCAAGAAGGGGAACAATCGGAGCTGCAGCTGGCGCGCCAAGGACACAGCCACAAAGAAGAATCGCCTGCGCCTCGTTGGACGAAGGAGCAGGCGATCCACAATCAGAGGACACACAGCAGCAGCCTGGCTGGGTGAGGCAGGCGGGAAGGAGCTACAGGGCGGGGATCCCCTCTGAGCACCAGCGCTGTTTGGAGACGAGGACGGGAGTCACCCGGACTTGACCAACTTTTAATGTACAGAAAGATTGTTTTTATATCCCTGTTCTTATCTTCTTTTAGTTTTAACTGAACAAATGTTTTAGTAAGAGAAGAAAAAGAATTCCCTATATTAATGTAGAATGACATGTTTTAAAACGTACTAGTGTCAATAAACTTTTTTCGAAAGAAAAAAGTCAATGTCCGTCTCTGAAGCCAGGTAAGACTCATCAGCCCTGCTGTCTGGAAGAGCTTTGCTGTAAGTAAACCACAGGATGAGAGTGCAGGGCTGTTTCCATGGCAAACCGTCGGAGCACAGCGACAATTACAGTCACAGTTAGAGCATCAAAGGCCAATTTAAACCCATTTCTGGAACCTTTAGGCACAGAGAAGGGGAGTCTTTTTGCTCACTCTTCTTACAGGAAGGTGGATTACGTAGAGAAGGTTCAATTTATCAGTTTTGTCCAAATCTTATAATTGCTGTTCTTCCTCTAAGCAGCAGTGGGTTCTTTCATCTCGCAGACGCAGCTTTGGTGGGAGTTTTTTTTTTTCTATCATCCGCTTTTTGTTTTATTATTAATTAGCAAGCCTTCATCCTCAAATGCGAAGCTGGGCACAGAGGTCTGTTAAGTCAACCCTGACTTTCATTCTTCCAGTCCAGCCTGGCCTCAAAGTCTCCAAAAGCACTTCATTATTCACTTGTCCCTTTGAGTAGCAGCAGAGCGGTCTGACTCTAAAGCCAGCAGCCATCTTTTTTCTGTGCTGTTCAACAGAAAACCACGTCCCTCCAAACTTCCTGCTGATATTATGTAGGTTTCTGACTGAGCAGGAAAGGTAGGAAAGTTTTGGCGAACTTTATAACTGATAGCAGACAGTTGCTATGGTGTTGCTATGACAACTAGCTCTCGCCTTTTAAACAATATAAGTAACATTGCAACTATTACTTGATCACAATTTTTAAGTACCCACCACTGTGTAATACTAAAATAAATATAAGTGATATTTACTGAAGTACGTCCTGCCAAACTAGCAACATTAGCTTAGCTTTTACCTGTTAGCTAAGACGATATGTAACCTACATGACACATTACAAATCCGTTGAAACATTGATCGTATGCATCCATAGACTTCAGGCGAATCTTGTATGCACTCTTTGTGTATCGTTCTCTCACACATTGGTCAAGAGGATCCACATATTTTCTTTTTTTGGTCTCAAAGAAATGGATCCGCTGCGCATTGGGCTTGCCTACCAAGGTGGAGCTGATCACATCCAGTTCAGACATGTGTGAACATCATTCACTACATTTCAAATATTGTCTGTTCATCAACTGAATCTGAGCACCCGTGCTGAAAGTTTAGATCAGATCCTCTACAGAGGAATTTTAATGAGTTGAAAATGTATTTTCTGATACACTTTTCCTCTAGGCTTTCGTTGTATTGTGAGACGGCATCACGCTGATCCCAAACACAGATTCTCCAGCCTGAGTTAACGCTAACAAATGGATGATTTGCCTGTTAACCTCCAGGCCTGCGGAGGGAGATCATTTCAGAGCACATTTCCCAGATAAATCTGTCTTGTTGTTTTTACCTCAACGAATTAGCAGATAACATCTTCTGTCTGTAAATGAGACCTTTTATCAGCTTCTATCTCTATAAACCTGAGTGGGTAAATTTGGGGTCATGACAGGATCATGCTTAATCAGATTCTTAAAAAGATAATTAGGCCATAGTCATGATGAGAATCAAGTTACCAGGATGCAGCTTTAAATTAAGATCACATCACATTTCCAACACATGATGCTATCTATATGTTACCATGCTGATTTTAATAGCTTTCAAAATGGTCTATGTTTTATGGCAAATATTCATCAAATACAAATAGATTTCCTGCAAGAGAAAAATACAGAGTTTAACTAAATTGTTTTCTGAAAGGAATCAGAGAAATATTTTAAAGTTTTTTTGTCTGTTTTGAAAACTTTCAGGTCCATAAAGTTTGATTTCTGTATTGAAGTTTTGAATATTCAAGTAGTTTTTATTCATGCTCTGATTTTGAAGTGGATGAAGACAGCAGTTCTATTTCCTCTTTTTGTCCCCATTAACTTTATTTCAAATGCATACAGGAACAAAATAAACAAGATGTAAACATTAATGCAATATCTGAGGGCATTATAGAAAATTTTAATTATTAAATTGGTGATTAAGGGTTGTAGTCTATCAATGACAGTTAGAATTTCAAGTTAGCACTTTAGCATTAGCTTTAGCAAAATACTGTGTTGCTGTAGCGCTTTAGCATTAGAAGAACCATTGTTTATGATTAGCGTTTAGCTTACTTTCTAGCTAAGCACTATGTTTTCTGTTTTTCTTAGGGGCATGTTACATTTAAAAATTTAAAAAAAAATTTAAATAGTTCTCACTTATTTTGAAAAATGAAAACATCCCTAAATTTCATGTTAACATAAAATCCCCTGTTTATTGTAATCTATTGGAGGATTATAGCTACAATGAAAAGGGGATAAAAAGCTGACAAAAGATTACTAACAAAATACTTCTTCTTTACCTCCAAAGGTTTTGAAAAAATTCTGTTTTCATTGTAAATGAACATGATTGTTCATGAAACCCTCTGTTTGAAGATAATAAGCATGGAGGATTTTAGCTACAAAGACCCAGTGGGTAATAAAAATATTTCAAATAGATCAATTAGTAACTAAATGTTTCAACTTTACCTCCCAAAAATTCAGTATTTATTTCAGTATTGTAAATTAGCATAAAGTCCATTGTTTGAAGCTAATGAGAATGGAGGATTTTAGCTACAATGACAGGACTAGTGGGTATAAAAAACTGAAAAATGGATGGATTAATGTTTCAACTTTACCTCCAAAAGCTTGAAAAAAACCCCTAAAAAAATCAGTTTTCATTATAAATTCCCATGCAGGAGTGTGTTTGAAACTCCGGGTCAGAGGTTCTGGTCTAAGTGTCGGATCCCTCTGCCTCCTCTCAACATCATCGCTGTGATGAAACTCTGCTTGATCCAGGAGGAGCAGTGATGAGAGAGAAAACGAGGATGTGGGACGGGGAGGAGGACCGCATTCCGCCTTACGCCCTCGCCTCCTCTAAGGACCGACTCTTAAACTCTGAGCCGCGCCCCCGAAGAACCCGAAGCCCCCCGAAGACCCCGGGACCCTTTGGTGCTGAAGGATGTGCAGGTGGTTGACCGTGAGGGAGGAAGGGCCCTCCAGCAGATGGACGAGGGACCCTGACGCTGACAGGGTTGGGGTGAGACGCGGCACAGCTGACGGAGGCAGCAGGGCCTGTCATCAACACCATCAGCCTGAACTGGACCTCCATCCCCATGCTAATTACACGGAGCATACACAGGGAAAACCGCTGACAAATGGCGACAGCTTGTGGAGGCCATTTTTCTCTCGGATTTCACCATTTTGTCAAATAAATTTGCTGTGCACATGGGAAGAAAGCAGTTTATCATCTTTGTTTTGAAGTACAGTATCAAAGTTTAAACAGGAAAGCTTTTGAAGGCGCACACCCAAAGAGATAAAGCAGTAAGTTCCCCACACTTCCCCCTGAGTCATGTTTAGGTTGCAGAGTTTTGACTGAAAGTATAAGCTTGTTTGACAGCAACACTTCCAAATAGTAAAATGAAACCGCAAACATGGAGCATGCAACGGAAAGCCGTGAAATCCCTCGACTGGGACCATTTCCTTCTGCGAGGACACACACATAATCCACTTCCTGTGTCCCACGTTGAGGCGATGCCTGCATGAACACCAACCAGGCATAAGGTTATGGCCACTGCTCTGCAAAAACGCAAAATTGTATGCATGTTATTACGCTTGAAACAAGACAAAACATATAGCAATATATAGGAGCTTATTTTAAGTGAATAAAACTTATTCACTTAATATTGATGAAAAAGTTCAAGTTATACGCAAAATAATCTGCCAGTGGATCAAGAATGTCTTATTTCACTTACATTTTTATAAATATTGAGGAATTAATTACCTTAAAAACTTTGATATTTCTTGCTGAAAAGTTGCTTGTAAGTTAGTTTTGTCTTCAAGTGTACTAAGATATTTACACCAGAAACTAAATGTTTCTACAGGTGAGGCAAATAAAAAATGTATCACCATGGCACCAGTGAGATAAATGCAAAGTTTGGGTTTTGTTTTCAATGTAGATGAGTTAGAAGGGCAGATCATCTATAACAACACAAATGTTAAACTCCACCTCCAAAAAATGCTTTCAATTACCTATTTTAATATGTAGTTAAAACACCAAATATACCTGAATGTGCATTAAAACTCAGTGGAAATCAGACCAACACTAATGCAAAAGCAAACATCCTCCTTATCTCCTAAAAGTATTACCTGTAGCTGCCTGGTATCGTTAGCTTAACAGCCTTAAATTGTTTTTTTAATAGCACATTTCACGATAAATTAAACTTTTATTGATATTTCACTAATTCTTTTGACAAGTTACAAAGGTATAATGCGGTTAATTGTTTAAAACAGATATGTTTTTAATAAATCCTATTACAGTAAGTAAAAACATCTTGTAATGTATCTAATTATGGCATATTTAGTAACAGAGTCTAAAGTGTTTCTGTGTCAGCGCTGATGGATTCGGTAGAAAAATCCGCCGTATTGCAGATAAGCCCCGTATTGTTTTCCCAAACTGGAGAGAGGCTTTATAAGCAAAACTGACCTAATCTAAAAATATGTTGTTAAGATTGTGTGGGGATATTTTAAAGATATAATCTCCCCTGACTAATTGTCTTCCAGGCTGGTCGCCATGGGAACAGGATTAATTTGTTTTCCACTTGTGTCACGAGAAAAGGAAAACAAAGAGAAGAGGGAGCGTCAGTGTTTCATTATCTCCCAGCTGTTCAACAGACAGAAAGCACAAAACACAACCTGCACTTTATTTTGCCTCCAATTACACTAATGTAAGTTCCTCTGTAGGCTTCAGTGCTTCCAAATTGTAGAGCTAAGAGGAAAGGGTTTCGGCTAAAGGGTCCATTGTGCTGGGCAAATCCTTGGCTTAGATTGAGATGAAGACTGGACCAGTTCCAATTAGTTTGCCTCCTTTGCTGCTTCACATCTTGCCAGGAATGTGATTGCCCAGTACAAGGAGTCATTCGTCCTCGCTGCAAAATACCAAACGTAATCATTCATTTTGTCTAGTTTATTGTGGAAACATCTTTGTACACTTAACATAAGGTAAAACTAACTCATAATAACTTTCCAGCAAGATATTGAAGCTTGTTTTAAGTCAATAATTCCTTCATGTTGCTAGTTCTACTGGCAGATTATTTCACTTATAACATTGGAAAAATGTCTTGTTATAAATCAAAACACACCACTGTAAATCAATATTAAGGGAAAACAATCTACTTCAACTTGCAGAGAAACCAGACCATAGTTACTTGGTAATATTTTTAATTTTTGCAGTGTAGATTAAGGGAGACACTGCCAAAACACCAAATCTTACCAAGTATTGGTGTAGTTTGTAAATAACTTTTCAGCAAAAAATAGAAGTTTTTAGATCAATAATTCATGAATATGGATTAAAACAATTCTAATCCCACTGGTAGATTATTTCTCTTATAAGAACACATTTTTTGCATATTATAAGTAGAAAAATCCACCAGTGGAACTAGTAATTTACATCAATATTAAGGAATTATTGACTTAAAACAAGCTCCAATATCTTGCTGAAAAGTTCTTTACACTGCAAAAACAACAAATCTTACCAAGCACGTTTGGTCCAGTTTCAAGTGTACTAACCTACAAGTAAGTTAGAAGAACCTACAGCTTGTTCTAAGTCAAAAATTCTTGAAAATAGATAATAAATAACTAGATTAACTGGCAATTTTTTTCACTCATTAAAATAAACTTTTCCCATGTTATAAGTTAGCAAATCTGCCAATAGAACTATAACTTTCTGATTAATATTAAGGAATTATTGACTCCTATATATTGCTGAAAAGTGGCTTATGAGTTAGTTTTGTTTTATTTAAATTGCACCAAACTAGACCAAAAATACTCGGTAATATCTGGTGTTTTTGCAGTGTAACCTGTAAAGTGACACGTTGTGAGTAAATTAGAACGAGAGTCACAAAAGCCAAACAGTTAGCTGGTGCGAAGCAGCCTAATAATGACAGTGGAGTTGGGTATTCATGCAGCCACTGAGACCAGCTACCTGCTTGTATAATCTTGAAATAAAGGTCAAGAATCTGTCGAAGGAACCAGTCTGCCCTCAGCACTTTGGCATGTGCTGTTTGAAAGACGGCAGAGCATAATGAGCGCAGATGAATGGGATCAGCCACATGGAGACAACTCAGTGTCACAAAGGTTTTCTGTCAAAAATCATTGTTTTCAGGGGATTTTTGGAAATAAACCAAAAATGTCCATCAGTAATCCCGAATGAGGAAAATATATGGTTGAGAAAAGGAAAGAGATAAAATGCAGCCAGTTTTACAGGATAAGTTGCCATTTCCAAATGTTTGCATTGACCTTGGCTTCCAAGCTTGTTTTCCATTTTAAATCAGATTTTTTCTCCCGTGTGGGTGTTGTCTTTGGGAGGTGAGTTGTTCACACTTCAGTGAGCAGACTCTATAGCCTCTCGGCCAAAGTCGGCCATTTTCCCAGCCCTTTGCCCCGTGTGAATGGATACCCTCTCTCCTCATTTACGCCACCATGAAAGAAAAAGGGCTTTAATAATCCCCTCCTTTCGCGCTAATCAGCAGCGCTCAGAGGGATTCTGCAGAACCAGGAGGTTCCTGCCTTTGTGCCGGCCTTGACCGTCTTCAAACCGTTGGCATTTTCTAGCGGGGTCCGTCACCTCGGGGCTTTTTCATTTGCTCTCTATTGACTTTGTGTTAATTGGGTTGGGATAAAGATGCATCCAGATTTCAACCTCGGGTTCAATCATCTTAAAGCTTCATTGTGTGTTTTTTTAGACGTTTAACAAGCAGTGAACGGATGTTTGAAAGAAGGAGGTTGGCGGGTGAAACCATGAAGAGGCAAAGGGGGAATCGATGGGAGACTGAAATGTTTGAGAAAAATCCCTCAAAATTTCAGCATTTTTATCAAACTCGCCATTTTGCCACGATGAAGCTACTACTCAGTTAAATGTCAAGGTACTGACTAACACAAAATATTACTAAGTATTTTTCGTCTAGTTTCTAGTGAAAATAGTTAATAGACTAAACTAACTCACAATTAACTTCAGCAAGACAGGAGCTTGTTTTTAGTCAATAATGCCTCAACATGGATGAAAAAGTATTTGTTGGCAAATTATTTCATTTATAACAAAAAACTTCCAAAGTTTGAAATAAATAATAAAAGAATAATCTACTGCTAATCTAACACACTGATCACTTATTAATAACCACATTAATGATGTGGTTATTATTCATGTAATAATAACCACATTTTATTACATGTGGTTATTATTACCACATGTAATATGTATTATTACATGTTACCACATGAATAAACATCACGCCTAGTAACATAATACTGTAACGAACTGAATGTTCTTTGTGTGAAATGTTTGCGTGCCTGTTGCTATAGCAACGGGTCGGCGTGTAGACCCGAAACAGCGAGAGAGAGAAAAAAGACAGGATACCGAGTGGTTTAAAGTTCACCTTCAACACTAAATTAATAACACCTACATCTCCAGGTTTCCGTTTTGTGAACTGATTACACACTTCCGGGAAGTTTCTAACCGACAGCGTCTTGGCAGGCGGCTTCGTGGAGTTGCTATGACAACAACGAACAAACCACAAAGTTAGAACTAGCTCTCGCCTCGTTCCTTATAAACACTGTAAGTACATTGCAAATGTTACTCCATTACAGTTTGTGAGTACTTTATCCACGTATCTGTGTAATACCAAGATAAATATCTGTGATATGTGCTGTAGTTCTTACTGTCGAACTAGCTAAATTAGCTAAGCTAATGTAGCTTTAGCTGAAAGTTAAAGAATCGTCTTTTGCCGTCCAGCGTTGGGCGCAAGTAATAACATGCAACTTGTCTATACTGTTTGATGTACCATAATGTCAGTTCCAACATTTATGTCATTTAAGTAAGGCATTGGAGATTATCTCACAGATAATCTTTTTACATATCAGGGCCTTACGCTAAGCTAAACTAAACTGAGCGGCATCCATTCATATAAATCTGATGCTTGTATTTTAAGTATCATCTGCCTGAAACAGCCTTTGTCTCACCATTACTGGGGCTAGCAGGGTTGGGCTTCAGGGCTATAACTGTAACAAATAGAGCATCCTGTTAAGAGCATCAGGGTGTTTAAGTGTGTAATCATTTGTTGCCTCTCATCCCTGCAGACCAAGCAGCCAGATGGAGGGAAGTCAGCGCTGGAAGACTCATGAAATCCCAGCAATTTGAGAGTGCACCCCAAGGAACCTCATTAAAGCAGCTCCACACGTCAATGATGCAGCCCCGCTCTGCTGTTTTTCTTACTGAGCAGGAGCTGTCCATGACGGATTAACTGGATAATGGTATTGGTTTCACATCAGCACTGCAGCAGGAACACCACGGTGGATGTACCAGGATAGCCCGGCTCTTCCCTCTGCCTCCTGCTTCTCAGCTAAGTAATTATTCCTTAAGACCACCTACCCAGGCAAACAAAAATAAAATTGATTTCCCATTATGTGAGGCATTGCTCCTGCTGTGGAGGTCCTGTCAGGGTGACCAGGCAGGTGCAAACATGTCTAACCTGCGCGTCCTCGGCTGGTGTGTCGGATCGCAGGCTGCCGCCCTCTGAAGAAAACACCACCTAACATCATTTCTCCACACAAGAGTCGTTCAGGCTCATAGTGAGAGAGCGAAAGCTGAATTTTCACAATGACACACTGCTGCTTTGATTGAAAAAGACTTCCTGCTCTTGCAGCTGAGCAGCTGTATCCCTAAGTGGATCTTCTCCAGTCTTTGACTTTGTTTCAGACTAAATACATCAAAGGGTGGTGATGTTGGCTGATTTTGCATATTTAGATCCCAGATCACTCAGTAAATTAATGCACAATGTCAGAAAAGTATTTTGGAAAGTGTTTTTATGTCGTTAAGAAAGGGGCGGATGGTGAAACTTTCCTTTATTATGCTGCTCCTAATTGGCTTGCAGTGTGGGATACACAGGAGCACAACACATACACACACCTTAAAGGACTGACCTTCAGGAAGAAAGTCATATTTTTCACTTGAAGCAAATATGGGCTCCGCTGCATCAATATTTGGTCCCTTTACATCATGAAACATAAAAGCCGCTGGACTGTTTTGAGTGCAGGAAGGATGATTTCCTTCTGTGAACAGAACGGCCTGTCAAAACAATAAATGAGTAACATACTCTTTTAATTAAAATAAGAAGTTTATTCATAAAACGCTTTCATACAAACTACTGAACGCTTACAAGGACATTAAAGATAAATTAGAACAGTAACAAGGCATTGGTGTGTTAATTAAAAAGTCTAATTATTAAGTAAAAAACAAAAGCTGCAGCATGTGTTTTATATCAATATGATTTTTACATATTTATTTAAATTGGCTCTATATCTTGAAGTAAAAAATTACGCCCTGTGGCCATTTGCAGAAATTCACGAACAACCAATCAGATCCAGGAGGAGGGTCTTAGCACTGTCGATCATGCTAGCGTATGTCCTGCTCACAACCTGAGTCAGAAAGTTTCTACATGCTCGTTTCATGCTAACTAGCTTATGCACTCAGGGCAGACTCAGCTGTAGTGAACCAGCTATAAAGTAGCAGAAAGCACATACACAAACATGATTGACAACACGATTTGCTCTGTTGTTTCTAACCGGGAGCTGTGAATTTCTGTAGATTCCATCTACTGGACAGACATAGGAGCTTGTTTTAACGCTCGTCACGCCTAATCACATTCCTCAAGGGGGGCGTTTTTAAATCACATTCCAAATCCCAGACATTGCGCCCAGACCTCGAGTTCGCGATAAGGAGTTGCGCGGTAACGTCCTGTTACGTAACGTCTTTTTTGTGCAGGCCCCGCCGCCTTTCTCCACAAGAGGATGTGAGAGTCGAATTAAGTCAATTATCGATATTATCCATCCGCTGGTGCCTCTCCAGCTAACGTTCGGGGCGAGAGGCGGGTCACCCTGGACAGGTCGCCAGTCTGTCGCAGGGAATATCGATATTATCTTTGTTCAATAATTATTAACTTAAAACAACTTCCTATAATCTTGCTGAAAAGTTATGTGCAAGTTAGTTTTGTTTTATTCAAGTATACTAAGATATTTTCACAAGAAACTAGACAAAAATACAGGGTAAGCTTTTTTTCAGTAGCTACACACAAGAAAACCTGACTTATTAACAAAGTGTATCAGTTGGTAATTTGTCTGATGCAATAAGAACAAATAGGATTTATTTTATTTTTCACTTCATATTTAGGGAATATTTTTGTGCTGTTGCAATAGCAGCATCCATTTTAATTCACAGCTGCAATGGCCGCCAAAGCAGGTGTCAATCACAGCGGGCTAACTCGCCCAAAGCCTCGAGAGCCTGGAACTCATTAGAAAAAGCTGACCGTGTTTTGGTGCTGTCATAGTTTGTTCAGCCAGAGACCCAATGTGAGACATTCCTCTGGGCGGAGAGAGGTTAATCAGCAGGGCGAAAACAATGAGCTGAGGTCCTGCAGGTGGGGAGGGATGGAGGCGGAGGAGGAAGATGATAGGTGGTGTCCGAGGGAGTGCGAAGGACGGTGCGGTGGGTCGACTGTGAAATGAGAAGGGTGCTTCTGGAAATGCACAAGGACGTCCAGGATGCTGCTCCTTTCTGTGTATGTAGCAGATTTTTTTTTAACTGAATACAAAGTCACAGCACACTGTCTGAGTTGAATTACAAAAACTTCCACTTCTGTCACCTGTGAAAGGTGCTGTGCTGTGTTATTGTGAGACTGCAGATCCTTCTGTTCACTTTCATTCCCCCCAACGCTTTGCAGAGTTGTCATCTTATGATGCAGCGCATCTGTTCAGAGCGCCACACTCCTTAGCGTTATTGATGGCAGAGTTAGGATGGGGGAAAAAGTCAGACATCTTTACAGGCAGCAATCAGTAGAATGTATAAAATGAGCTTAAATGGAAAGAAAGGACTCCTGAAGAACCTCTGCAAAAAGACACTTTACAGCAACAACTTTTTATGATTTTATTCAGGTTTTAAGTGATAAAAGACAAAATAGTGCAAACTATATAAAATGCATTTCCATTTGGAGGTCGTCTTATCTATTTTTTCCCCCCAGTTTTTCACATATATCTCAGTAAGGTTGGATGGAAAACATCTGTAAACATCAGTTTACAGGTCATGGCACAGATTTAGGTTTTGATTTGACCATTCAGTTGTAGATTTTAGGCTCATTATGACAAACCTCCACGTTTTCCCTGTGGTCCAAAAACGTTAATTTTGTTCTCAAATGCAGTAGCAAATATTTATAAAGCATTGGCATTTTTTGTTGATTAGCAGCAATTGAATCACTTTCTTGACCAGAGAGAAATTGGAAATAAAAATATATATAGATATATGTATGAGAACATCTCATAATATAGTATAGAGTATTCAAGTGAAGTTTATTTGCCAACCAAATTTGTGTTTTAGGATTTATCCAGAAAAATTAACTTGGGGAAGCCAATTGCACTAAACTAAAAATTAGCTCTGCTACTAGCACAGTAGCAGATTAGCAGAAGTATGTCCAGCTGTGTTGGTGCATCAAATCAAATAAAAAAATTACATTGAAATATGTGGTTGTAATGTGACAAAAGGTAAAAAGTTCAGACATGTAGAGGACTCTGTGCAGTATGCATTGTTTTTAAGTTGTTTGTACCCTGTTCAATTCTCATAGGAGGTTCCATCTTTGAAACATGGATAATGATATAAAATATATGTGAGAGTGAATAGCTCTCGCAGTTGGATGCATGCATTATAGCCCCACTCTAACCACTAATGGCTGAGGCCCAGTGTCGGTTGATGGCCGGTCCAGCTGTAAAACTCACTGTGGTCGGCCTTTTATGAGACGCCTCTGGCCCCCGGCCCATGCCAGGCTCACCAAACCGCCCCAGCACTGCCACTTATATGCAGCAAAAGTGACCAGCAAACCCAGCTATGACAAACAATGATTCAAACCAGACAGCACAGACCAATCTACACAGAGCTGCCTTGTTTTTATGGCTGCTGGGTGGATCATTTATCTTCAGGAGATAATGTCAGCAGAGGAAATCGCCAATACATCAAATACCGACACTCACCCCTCAAGGATCCTACAAACATGTTAATATAACTCACCTACCTGTCTGCAGTATTCACCTGCTGCTGCTGGACGCATTCATTAGCTGATATGTGGACATGTTTGCTTGTTAACATGCAGAAGTCTTAGCCATTAATGCTTTAGTTATCAGGATGAGCCATATGCTGTGTAGGTGGCAGCAAACGGTCCAGACAGATCCGCTGGCAGCGTTCTCTGCAGCCCCCCGACATTTTCCTCTTAGTTTGACAGCAAAACACGAGTTCAGTCTCGTCTTACTATGTTTGATAACGCTTCTGTTTCTGTAGACATTAACAACTGAAGAAGGGAAAATTAAAACATCTTACTGTAGAGATGCACTGATTTTTAATTGCTGATTATTTAAAGCTTGGATCTGCTGCATTAATTGTGAAGTGATACTTGATACTTTGTGAAGTGACAGATATCATAGATAGTGTTGTAGTAAAATACAAACATTTGTGTAAGTACATATTTCCTCACGTCGCGCCTGCATCTACCTGCTGGAGCGCAAAAAGCTGCTTGCTGACGATGACATTGGTTTCAGCTGTTATCGATGCGTTAAATCCTAAATGTATGCCCGATATAAAAATAGCAGTGCTGTACTGCTAATTGCTAGCACTACAAAAACTAGATAACAAAGTAGGAAAAAGTTTTAATTAAGAAAAACATAGCAAGGCACAGGGAAGTTATGCTAGCTTGACTTTGAAAACCTTAACATGTAGCTGTGCTGTGGAATTTCGTATGTTGTGGTTCAATTAAAAATAAAAAAGGCGACGCACACACCAACTCTGACAGATCACCAGTAGATCAGGTGTTTAAATTAGCTAATCTATATGAGCTAATAGCAGTGGTAGCTAATCTCAGCAATCATTTATTAATAATCACAAAATACATAAAATAAAAGCCTAAAAACATAAAACTGTAATGAACTACATTTCTTTTTGTGTTTTGATCATTTCTTTGATGTTTATTTATGTGTGAAAAGTCTACATTATTTTTATTCATTATTGATAGAAAAGTGTTGTAATAGGAGTTTACGGCACTTTTCGTCTTGGTTTAGTTTTATTCTTCTTCCTTCTCATTGTCCTTCTCGCTGGTTGTCTTTGCTCATTGCTAGTTCCGTCGTCCATTTGCTGTTTTCCTTTTAGTCTTTGTGAAGGTTTTCCAGTTATATTTTTAAGCAAACCAACAAAATGCTGAGCTCTAGCGTCTGTTTGCATTTAGATTTTTTTTCCTAATTCACAAAACAAGCCAGAACCATTCTTCAAAAACCACAAACATATATCTTACAAGTCGTATTTTACTTGTTCATCTTCGTCATACCTAAGCACAAGCCCTTAATTTTCTCTTGAACCTTTCTATATGACGTGAGAAAAGTTAAACTGAAAAATACCCTGAGCTGGTGTAATAAACTGCAATTATGCTCTAATGGTGAAACTGGAAAATAAGTCAAAAGTCTAAGTTGTAAAAGTAAAGCAAAGAGCTGCCAGTACTAGGCCAGCAGAGAGGTTGACAAGTTCACAGACTTGGGTTAGACCGATCACGAAATGCTGACTTAAACCTTCAGGTTTCTGCTGAAAGCTACCACAGCTACACTCCAGGGCTGCAAGTAATGACTTAGTTATCAATTCATCTATTGATTATTCTGACTAGTGAGTGTTAAAAAATGTAAATAGACAAAGTCAATGCTTTTTTTAAATAAGAGAAACATTTTACTGCCTAAAATTCAACAGCTTAGTGGGGTGCTGTGGTGGCGCAGGGGGTTAGCACAACCCACATATGGAGGCCTTAGTCCTCGACGCAGCCGTCGCAGGTTTGATTCCCGGCCGGGTGACCTTTGCTGCATGTCTTCCCCCTCTATCATTTCCCTCTTTCCTGTCCATTCACTTTATTTTGCAGTGGCCACTAGAGCCAATAAAACCTTTAAAAAAATTCAACAGCTTAGCATTACTTTAGTGAACAATTGATGAATCTGCAGCTAAAAAATGTTTCAACGTGTTCAGCGCTTTCTGCTCGATTTGAGGCAAATCTGTTTATTATTTTTAGGTTTAACTGACAACGATAATAATCGGATAGCTAAAGGTGCTTAATGTGTTCTCTCATCAAAAGTCTGTTAATTTTTTCGACGACTAAATTATTTGACGATTATTTCAATAACCAATTCATCGTTTCAGCCCTCCTTCATCTTCATGCCTTGAAAGCAGAGAAAGTGAGCGGCTGCTGTTTGTTGCTTCTTGTGGAACAGTCAGCCATGTTAGCTTACATGTTTTGGCCAGACTGGGAATGAGACGTCCAAATGAGCCCTCAGAGGCCATTTCTTCCAGGCTCTATTTACAGCATGTTGTAGCGGAGGAGCTTCGTCCAGAAGGCAGCTTCTGTCACCCGTCCTAATGTTCTCTGCTTTGCGGCTCCACTCATAAATCCCTCACTTCAACAAGACACCATTAGAAAGCTACTAAATCTGTGCATGGTGGCAGTTGAACTTGTTGAGCAGCATTCTGGAATCTGAATGACAACCGAATTCCCCTCGGTTACCTCATTAGGTTGGATATTTATTGGCTTGGGTACGTCTGTGTTTTGATTTCATAAAGTATAAATGGGGCTTAGCTAACATGGGAATAATCATTAATAACGGAGTGATTCCTTTAAGGTATGTGTGAAACGAAAAACAGATGGAGCTTATAAAGTCAAGCACTTCTGTGTGCTGAGAACAATTTTCTCCTTAATTTGTCAAAATTTGGCTCTTAAGCAGGTGAAATCCTGAGTCTATGATGGGACTTTCCAAAGTGCAAGTACAGATGCTCCTGCTGTTCTGAAGGCAGGTCTGTGCTATCATCGCCATTAGGGGGCGCCGTCGTTTTGTGAGCTATGTTTTGTTTTGGCAGTAGCAGAGTAAATCGGCAGCAGCCATGTTTGCAGACACTTTATGTGGTTTCTGCAAGTGTGTGTCCATAATACTGGTAAGTCACGATATATACTTTATGTTTCTGAAAGATCATTTGTGTATTTTGTAAGTCTGAACATTTTCTGATTGCTCATTTGTAAAAGTCGTGGCGAAGCTAAGCTAACTTTTACATTAAACTAGGGATTTTTATCATGTTTAGTTGCTTTATTTTACTTTAATTGGCATTACAAGTAACTGAAACACAAGACTGGAGTAATGAGAAGAATGTTACCCAATATGGCTTTGGCTTTGGGCCTAGAAGACAAGAATGTGGCTAATACGTTATGTAGCCTGCTAATATGATATTTGATGTGTACATTGGATTGTAATTTGTGTTTTGTTTGTTTATTCTGTTTTGTTGAACCACACACACACTGAAACCCACCTACATTTACCTAAATCTGACAATTAAAGAACCAGAAAATGTTCTATTCTTGTCATTTGCTTGAGGGTTATTGAGGCATTTAACCCACTAAGAAGAAGTTCATGTTCAATTTATTGCTGATCAGATTAAAAAAAATTCACAACAAAATTATTTTGCATTTTAGGTTGGAAAAAGAAAATTTCAGTTTTTTTCTAGCAAATTTTTGATTATTCAAACTCAGAAATTTCCAAGATTTTCTAAAAAATTGTAGACTGATCTCATCATTTCTGGAGGTGAGGGGGAGTCTAGCACATTTTTGACATTTTAAATTCAGAGATTTTCATGTTTTTTTTTCTTCACAATTTCTAATATCAATCTCAACATTTCTGAGATTCTTAGAAATTTTAATTTTCCAACTCAGAAATTTTCAAGACTACATATTGATTTTTTTTTCTGGCAAATTTTCAACTATTCAAACTTTTTTCTGAAAAATTCCTATTAATCTCAAAATTTTAGTTTTTTCTACTTTTCAAACTCATACATTTCCTTGTTTCTTCTAGAAAATTTGTGAAATTAATCTAAAAATTTCAGATTGTTTTTTCATCATTTCCCAATTTTAAACTCAGAAGTGTCAGAACTTTTTCCTAGGAAACTTCTCAGATTAATCTCAACATTTCTGAGTTTTTTGGTGAAAAATGTCTCTTTCTTTCTATCTACAAGGCCCTAATATGGTAGTATTGGGGGGCTGCAGCTGACTCATCCACCGCTAACAGAGAAGTAGCATCAAACTTTACCTGCAGGAGCTCGATGGACTCAGCTGCAGCCGGCCTTCGGATAAAGAGAACAGGCTGCTCCTGCAGGCTGCTTGGTCTCCGGCCAGCTTCACACGCTGAGAGAAGGTCCTGCGGCCTCCCTCACATTTCACCAGCACTACATTTGTTCGATCTCCTCTTCACTTCCCTTACCATCTGTGGTCTTAATGAAGCCGTCACGAAGCTGTCATTCATTCACAAGCGGCTACGCCTCGCTAGCAGGGATGCGGCAAAGCGGAAACACAAAGTTCCATTGACGACTTTCACCCCGTCTCCATTTTTACCTGTAACATCTCAACCCCAAATAGTAAAAGTCGAGGTTTGGCTTTTACTCGTTCTGGGAATAAAAGCACATTAGCAGAATGAGTAATGACTAATCACAGCATGGCGTGGAAAGTCTTGAAGCAAACTGAGATGGTAGTCGTGAAGAACAAAAGGGAAAGTCTTGCTGTTGGAGGCGGAGGAGTCATGGCAACGGCCGACCGCTGGGAGGCTGCGGATCGACAGAAGGGATTCTGGTTCTCGTTCACATGGAGCCGCACATGGCTGCGACGGAACCAAAGGCTGCACAGATCCGCACGAATCCACGCCCTCTTGTTTGTTAACTATCGGTGTCTTTTGTTCAGCAGGCAGTGTGGTACCCACGCTTAGAGACGCTGACGCACAAAGCCCCTCTGCACGCCGCGACGCGGCCGCTGAGGAGAGAGGAGCTAATCCTAAATTATAGAAATTAAATGTCAGAAGCTGAAAAAACTTGTTTCCTACTCCCTATTGTGATTCAGTATTCAGAGATTAATAATATCAGAAAATAGTTAACATGTCAGATATAATGTAAAAGCAGAATAAGAAGTTTGTTTTAAGGAAAACTTTGGATGTTACTTAATTTTTCATAATTAATCAATTTGCCGATGAAAAAACAAGGAAATCCATCCATCCATTTGAAGTTAAATCGCTGAAAAACTAATTAAATTCAACTCAACAAAGCTGTATTTATGTCATCCAAGTATCTTCAGAGACATTGTGGTGATTTTTTCATGGAGGAACTCCAGAAACAATCAGCTTTCCAACCAAACTGACAGGTGACTGTTGCTGTGTAACAGTCTGATGATTGTCATAATATGCTAACATCTCAACAACTGTGTAGCAGAAATTATATTTCACAGTCATATGTCCTCCCTACATAGTAGGAATGTGTGATATACACGCTATAGAAACGATAGAAATTTGGCCTGCAATAGACTCTGTAATCTACCAGCTAACCACGTAATGCTTGTTACCGGCCAGCATCAGAACAGAGCAAGTGGGAAGTGACTGTAAAGGAAGATCTTGTTACAAAGACAGATGTGAAAACATCAATTATCTGGCTGGTTTGAGTTTAACCTCCTGCAGGCTCAGTGCGATGCTCAGGAGGAGGGCAGCAGATGTCACGCTCAGACAGCGGGGAAGCAAGTTTTAACATTCAACTCAAATAGTGTGTGATTTTTTTTTGTTTCTGTTGTAACACAAATCATATTGTGACATTTATCGTTACCGCCACCTATCACGCTATATATCGTGATATGAATTTTAAGCTATTTCGCACATCCCTACTAAGTAGCATCTTTGCTACTGTAATGGAAAAGTTCAAATTTGCTGCTGGTTGGTTGGATTAAATTTGCACATTTTTGTGGTGATATAGGTCTTAAATTCCATTTATAATGATCTTTAAAAGCCTTAAATTGTACCATAAATCTGTCTTTCCATCTCCCATCAGATAAACTCAGGCCGTACCAGTTCCTATGTCTGAGCTAACAGGCTGTGGTTTTGTAAGACACAAAAGCAGCAGGAAACATCTTACTTTTTGTACAATTTGAAATATGTTGAACTTGTGATCCAAGCGTGACTCCAGGATATTCATCAGCCAATGGTCTGGAGAGCCTTTCAAGTGGTTTCTGATCAAAATAATTACCTCACCAAAATGAGGCCACGTAGCTCCGCTGTGACCCTGAATTCATGTAAAAAGACTTCCTAGGATTTAAACGCAAAATAAATTAAATTATGAGGTGTTGCTTTTCCTACCAGAGCTAGTGGAGAAAATGCTTTTTTGTGAGTGTCAAACTGGAATGAATAAGCATTCCCAAGAGCCAGGGGTTGTTCTGGGCCGTGGGGAGTTTGGCCACATTGACGTTGGCCAGAGCTCTCCTTTTATAGACGCAGGCAGCCAAAGCTAGCAGGCCATCTCAGCGGCCGCTAAGCCTGGACAGACACCCACAACCACAGGGCCTGGAGCGAGCTTCATGCTCCGTCCCTTTCATTTATCCACTCATTCTGTCATTTCTTCAGCTGCAGCATTCGCCCTCCTTAAGCATCTGTCTCTGTCAGACTCACCTCCCACCAACCCCCAAACCTTTGGCTGCAAACGCATCCGCCTTCATGCTTTTTTACTTCTGGATCCACTGCTTGCTAAATTGGCTTTCAGAATTATCAGAACATACATGTGCAGGAAAAGATTAAGAGAGGGAATTACGCTCAGCATGGGCAAGATGAAACTGGAGGGGTATTTATAGTAAACTAACTTTCTGGGTGCAGCTGGACAGTGTCTCCAGAGCTGTGATGAGGTTTGGCTTTTTAGTCTGCAGCCAAACAAAAGACCAGCCATGTTGACTTTATTTCTCCTTTCAAGTTGTAAAAATATTAATCTCAGAAGTTTTAAAAAAAACATGGATATTTCTGGGTTTGAATAGTGGAAAAAAATCAGACATTTTGGGATTAATCAGAGAAATCTTCTACAAGAACTTGTAAATTTATAAGTTTGAAAAGTAAAAATTTCTAGAAAAAAGCAGCAATTTTAAGATTAATTTAAATGTTCTAAATAAAAACAATAAAATTTTAATAGTTGAAAAATTGCTAGAGAAAAATCTGAGATTGTGAAATTAATCACAGAAAATGTTATGAAAAAAAAAAAAAATTTTTAAAAGTTTAAAATGTGCTTAAAGAAACAGAAATTTTTAGATTAATCTCAAATATTATGTAGAAAAAACGTGCAAGTCGAACATTTGCTAGTAAAACCTTTATGCTTGAGATTCACCTTCCAGCATGACAATGTTCTTAACCTACATCCAGAAGTACAATATAATGGTTAAAATTAAAGTTGATTTATGCTTTAAAATGGCCTAGTCAAAGTTCAGATTTAAATCCGATTGAAAATCTGTGTGGAGGGTTGAAACTTGGTGTTTACAGACGCCCTCCAGCCATTGGAGCTTCAGTTATTTTGAAAAGAATAGCCTGAAATTTAATATGCAAAGCAGGAAAGGCTTTGCACCAAAACACTGTAACCAAGCAATTTCAACAAATACTGTGTAAGGGCCACTGAGGACAAAAGCAAGTACAAGGTTTAGACTTTTATTTGTGGAAAATGGAAGAAAACCAGGAAACATTTTCCTCTCACTTCATAATTATGTGTAAATTTGTGTTGGTCGAATAAACATGCCAACGACTGAAATTTGTGGATGTAACATATAATGTAATGACTCCAAAGACTTTTGAAAGGTATTTTATCCTCATGTTGGATACTTCATCCAACTACCTCATGTTTTTTAAAACAACAAAACTGATTAGAATAGCAAACGTTTATATTTTCCTCTTTTTCACTTTTAAGTGACACGACTGAAACAAGGCCAGGAGAAATTGGCTTTGCCGGTCTTTCCACTTTCAGTGAAACTCATGAATGTTTTTCTGGAGGCGGTTGAAAGAGTAAAAGGAATAACTGGAGCTCCAGTGTGAAGTTTTGTTCCTGTGGTTACCTGTTAATTGGTTGGGGAGAGTTGCTGAATGGCGGTGACTCAGACGAGGTGACTGACCCTGTCAGCGAATGGTTTGAAAAGGTTCTGGGAGTACAGTTTCATCAGAACCTTTTACTGACACACTGGAGTCATTATCTTCTGTAAGAGAAGAATCCCAAAGCAGAGATGGTCGATTGATGGAGCTCTAATAGACACCATGAAACTTAAGGGGGCAAGAAGGACATTTTACTTGGCACCTAAAGGTTGAACAAAAACATTAAAAAGCTCCCAGTGTCCAAACAAACACTGAAATCTGGTACAACATGCCTTCCAGCCACTGTTAGCTCTCCGCTAATGATTAGCTTCCTGTATTGACGGTGCCTTACGGTAAAACATCAACGCTGGTGCCAGTGCAGGCAAAAAAACTGATGAATAATCAGAAAAGTATAAGCATAACCATCATAAATGTCAACACATTGAATTAAAGCCGCAACTATGAACTCCAAAACAAAACAGAGCTGCTAGCTGCCGCTAAAGTCTTCAGTTAGGGAACATTGAGGACCTGCCAGGAATGCCTGGGGAGCTTTGCTGTGGTGGGCGAAGTTTTCCTCCTCAACACAATCTCGATTAGTTCGAAACAAATTTTAAATGTTGCGATGTTAACATGTCAGTGTTTATCAATGGTGTGAATTTAAAGCAGTACTGGTCCTGCCCAAGCTAAATAAAGCCCACGCTGTCATTCAAGACATCGATGAATCCTGAATTAGTCTGCAGGGGAAGACTGGATTTGGTGGCTTTAGAGAAAAGAAAGAAACAACTAAAACATAAACTTACTTCCTGGCAATAAGTTAATGTTTTTGGTGTCTGGAAAACAACCCATTTCAGAAACCTTCTGAATATGATGTCACAATAGGCGGGCACTGCCCCCCACCTAGCAACTGTATGCACTGCACAATGGCTGCTGGAAAAGACACAGTGTTGTTGCTGACTTTCCATCCAGAAACCACCTGCTGCATTCTTGTTGTTTGTGCAGGAGACTCCTCTAATGCTTTTCAAGAAGCAGAGCTGTACGGTTGTGTAACTGTTTGCAGCCATTTTCAGGTGCAAGTGTAAATGTTGAGTTGGGGGCGTGGCCAGCAGCAGCTTATTTGGATTTAAAGTGACAGACAGAGAGAGAAAATATTAAAAATGTTGGTTGTTGGTTCTTCAGTAGTTTTTTTCTGCGTTGTGGTTGCTGGGAATTATCCTTTTTGCTTCGCTGCTCATATTCTTCCATTTTTCTCACCGTTTCCGAACAGAGTGTTTCAGAAAAGATGTTTTTCATAGATTGCAACTAAGCACACTTTTCATGTTTTCTGCCATCCTTGTGCAGACCTGCGGTTGTGAAGGGACTGTGTATGTCTTTCAAATACTGATGAAATATTAACAAACCTACCTGAGTGTCTGAATGTCCCTGCCTCCCTCAGAGCAGCTTTCTCCTGATGACACCATCCTGAAATATTTTCATCAGAGCTCCACTCCTTTATTACAAAGCCTTTATCAGGCTGCCTTTGATATTACCGCAGACATCCTACTTACTGTGATTTTCAAAGTGAATGTGCCATGAATCCAACAGGAATTTCTCCATCCAGTCATAAAAAACTGTAGCTTCATTCATGATTATTATGCCTCTTTTATGGTTTATGTCTTTATTGTTTGGTTAAATCTGTTTTAACCAAACAAGTGAAGGAAATTAGATCTGTTTTTATTCTTGGCATTTTTAAAATGTTTCAATGATCAAAAGCTTCTGCAGTGACACATAAACATAGTTTCATAAACCGAGTTTACTGGATTATCAGGTGAGAAAACAAAAAAAGTGGCTAATAGTTGATTAAACAAAAGGTACACGACAAAAACATAAATCCTACCAAGTATTCTTGTCTAGTTTCTAGTGCTAAGATCCTCGCACTTCAAATAAGACAAAACTAACTTGCAAACCACTTTTTGCTAAAATATAAGAACTTGCTTTAATAGGTTATTTCTCTTATAATAAGACGTGTTATAAGTGAAATAATCTGCCAGTAGTTTTTCATCAATATTAAGTAATTATTTACTTAAACTCCTAGATTGTGTTGAAAAGAACCTTTAAGTTGTTTTTTTCTTCTTTCTAGTACTAAGATGTTTGCACTAGAAACAATATAAAACTGGCTTTGTGTTTTTGTAATACCTGACAATGATTAGAGATTGCCTAGTTTAAAAACAAATCTACCAACACGAACACTGAATCTACCAACATGATTTTTAAATTATTCAGTGTATTTCTTTCCAGTTTACTGTGAAATGTCCTGTTTTTCCTGAATTTTCTCCAAACCTCGGCACAGTTGCAGCATATAACCATAATAGATGCAGCACAGATTTATTCTAGCATCACCAGATGTGAATAATGCCAGAAAGGATTCCTGATCACGTTGCAGAGCCCCGCTGACCTCTGAGCTGATGAGGACAGAGAAGGGGAACGAGCCACCAGGGGGGAACAGATCCTCTCCACCTCCTCTCGCTCTCCCATCATGCACCTCTCTCCTCCTGCTCAGGTTCTCTCCCCTTGATGCTTCTTCATGCACAGAGGCCAGTCATCCATGCTGTTTACTGCACTCTCTCAGGGCACCGTGGCCCAGCTACCATTTCTCACCGGTCTTCACCTTCATCCAGTCGCCATCACAGCCCTGCAGCCTCCTGGTGGCGTCTTAAATGGGAAACCAAAGTACAAACACCAAACACTGCAAGTAAGTGCTTGAAAACTGATTTAAAAATTGTATTAAATTAACCTCAAAATTTTACACACAAACACCCAGTAGCTTTGTTTCTATTAGAAAATGTGTGCTAAACTTTGCCAATATTCCACCATTGTCAAAAAAAATACAATTTTACCATTCTGGTTTTTCAATTAAATGAGAAACGCAACTAAAGTCACACGTGAATTAGTACGTTCATGCAGTGTCCTGCAGCTACTTCCTGTTGCCTCATTCTTTGTGGTTTTTGCCAGTAGTAACATCCCGTTCCTGATCATGACTCCTGTGATATGAGTTTTGAGAGATAAACCAATTTCCAAACGGCCAAAAAGTTGCCTCATCCTAGCGCCAAAATGTTTTACTGACGTGTTTCTGTTGAGCAAATTTACTTTTTAAATGTTACGTCATTATGTTGTCAATGGAAATGCAGCTAACGTTGTGGATCCACATTTGGCAGCCTCATGTCTTTTTGAATATGAAACCACAAGCTTAGCTCACAATACTCCAACACAAGTATTTCATTTTGTGTTGGACTATTTAATCTCACATATTCTATGTATTTTATTTATTTTATTTTTCTGTCAGGCAAAAGTTTGAGTCGTACTCTAACATTTTCATTGCTTTCTGTGACTAAAAGACAGTTGAGGCTACCGCTAACTAGCTGCTAACATAGCAGCTAGCTGGCTTGCTAGCTCGCTTTTTGCATCTGTGGTGGATAAGAGTAATTTTACTGCCAGTAAATTTGGAAAAAGTGACGTGGTGTGAATACTTTGATGAATGTGCTGTGACTGGGTTTGTGCTTTTATTTTATTTATTTTGAAGTTTACCTCTTTTTTTTTTACCTTTTGCTATAGGTATAAAAAAACTGTAAAAATAAAAGTTCGAAACTTGACAGAATAAACACTGAACTAATCAAAACTGACGCACGGTGAATTATTGGTGAATTATTGGTGAATTATCCATACAAGCTTGTTTAGAAAAGACCAATAATATATCAACAGCACAAGTTTGGTGGATTATTTTCTTGGAAACTTGTTTCTCTTTTTAAAAACCGTAACTGATATTGTTTGGATTCCATGGGCAGAGCATCGCTGCAGTCCCGGTGTAGATAAATTAATTTTTTTTTTTTTTGAGAAATAGGCCAACATTAATCTCATATCTTCGCAGTCTTGTTTATATCAGCAAACCACATATTGGGGTCATGAAGTCCCTCTGGCCTGCAGATTTGAAATACTTTCGCTTTTGCAGTTTGTGCTGCTGTAAAGTAAAAAGTATGGGACTTTTTTACAGGGTAGAAAACCACTCTGAGAGCTTTTTGACCTCCACGATTTTCTCTCTCTCTGGCTTGAGTGGGGCTGATGATACATTTGATTCGCTTGAAAAATAATGCTTGGCTTTATTATTTATTTTAAAAAGAGAATTTCATCTCATTTCGCTGAGCTGCGGTGGCCTCCGTCTGCCTGGGGCTCAGAAACAGAAAAGCCACCAGAAGAGGCAGGACTCAGAACTGTGTGGATAAAAAAATTGAATTAATAAAAACTGAGATGAGGCTAAGTAACAAGCATTAGGTCTGCCTCCTATGTCTGGCATCTCCTGGGAACTCTTGCAGAGCAACAGATGGTAAACTCTGAGTGACTCAGCCATGTCTTGTTCATGCACGGTCCTCTACTGGCACCTACTGGCCGAACACGGCAATAACAAGCCCTGAAAGTTAAAGAAAATAATGCTATATAATGTTATAGAGCGCTGTTCCACCTCTAAACATGCCTGGAAACAAATTTCTTGAATCAGTTTTGCTCAATAACTGAAGCTGAAGCGTCTGCTGAGTGAGAAATGTGAAGCTCTAATGACAAACACATGTGAGTCTTCCCAGAATCTGGCCCAATCAAACGCAGCAGACGCAAAATAATCTGCCATAGATGTAAAGAAGGACAACGATAAAGCATTAGGATGACAGATGGAGGTGAGAATGGATAGACTGGGAACTAAAACTGTGTAACAAATGAAGCAGGCAGGGGAGCTGTGGACTGCCAGACCCGCTCAATCAATCAAAGCCCTAACAAGACGACGAGCCGCAGCTTGTTGTTACCAAGAGGAGGAAATTCCTCCATCGGAGCAGAAACGCATATAAAGGGAAGAACACATGGAGTTTCTCTTTGGCTGCTGGTTTTATGGGCCTGAGAAGGGTTCTGTTTTATTTTGACCTCTCTGTTTGTTGTGATGCACCAGGCAGCCGATCACTCTGGTCTAAAGTCAAAAACCATTCAACATTCGGAGCTGGGAAACAAATCAGCTAAAGATTTTCAGGCTGTTTCCCACCAGCCATGTTTAATCCACTTCAGTCCAGTTCGTTTATGGCGGTGTGAATGCTAATCGGACCAAAAAAGCGAACTCTGGTCCGCCTACAAACCTCCGCTGCAAACGCAGGAAGTGGACTACAGCGCAGGGCATTCTGGGTAAATACAACCAAAACAAACGCAAGAATCTGGCGTCAGCAGGACTAATAACTTGTGGTCTTCAGCCAAAGACAAAAGAGAAATCATACAACTCTGACGCCACTCCATTTTTGTTTACATATAAACTTCTTGCTTCTTCATCAGAAGCTTTCATGACATTTCCTTGAGTCGTTCTTGGTGCAGCGCCCCCACAGGTGAAAAAAGGAACAGGTTTTTTAAAAGAGTTTAATTGGTGAACCATAATTGATTAATTGGTGCTGTGTCACAGAAAGTGAACCACAGCAGCTGGAAATGTAACAAATGTTGTTACCAATCGAACCGAGTCTACCTGACTTTCAGGTGTAAAAATATCCCAACTCTGATAAAATATAAATGCTGTTTGCATTTCGGTGGCATTTCGCTGCTGTGACCTTGGTCTAAGTCAGCTGAGATGGACAGCAGCATCCTGGACGGCTCTCTTTGTAGTTAGAGCACCCCCTGCTGGACGGAGACCAGAACTCCCTGAGGAGTCCGATGGATGGATGGAAGATAGAAAACCTTTGTTCTCTGTTTCACAGCTTAAATTGATTAACAAGATTCATTTGAAACTGAGAGACTCAAATAGTTTCCTACTGCTTGCATCATAAGCCATTAGTCAGCTGTGTCGCAAAAGGGCTTGTGCTGTCATCCATTATCTGTTTCATTTGGGAACCCTTATAACCTCAGAATCTTATTAAGATGGAAAAAATGAACAAAATTACTGCAGCTGCTTTGCACATTCTGGTTTGCTTATATCTGCATCCTGAGTGCAGCAGATGTGTCAGATCCCTGTTGTCATTTTACAGTCATTTCTCTTTCAACCCTGACCAGTACGCTGCAAAAACACAAAGTATTTTGGTCTAGTTTTTAGTGCAAGTGTTTTAATACACTTGAAATAAGACAAACTTAAACATAACTTTTCAGTTTGTTTTGATGAAAACGCATAATTCCACTGGTAGATTATTTCAATTATAATATGGGAAAATGTCTTGTTATGAGTGAAATAATCTGCCAGAGGAACTTTTTCATCAGTATTTAAAAAATCTCCTATATTTTTTTACAGGAGATAAAAGATACAGGTGAAAAGTTACTTGTAAGTAACTTTAAGTAAATTCTTTTTTCAATTTTTGAACATTTTTAGTTTCAGAAGGCCACAATTTTTGACTTTTTAAAATTTCCAGGTGAATCTAAACATGTTTCTTGCTAATCTTTTGATTTGTGGAGCTCAGAAATGTTTGTTTTGTTCAGGAAATAATATCTGAGATGAATCTCCAAATATTTGATATATGTTTATATATGTATTTTTAGTACTCTGTACTTTTTACTTTTACTTTTACTTGAGTAAATATATGTTAAAGTAGTGCTACTCTTACCTGAGTAAAATCTTCTGGTATTCTCTCTAGTATTGTAGGTTTAACGATTTATCGTGTGCCGAGATTTTAATTGTATTTCTTATTGATGTAAACACCACAATTGCAAAGTTGTCTTTTTTCGTCATTAGCAGAATATAGACAAAGTTTTGAACATGTTTATGCTGAAAACACATTTTCTGCTTTTCTCCTTTTCTCTTTGGATAAATTAAGTTTTAGATATTCCTAAAACTTAATTTATCCAAATCTAAATCTCTGTTTAGATATGTTTACATCTAAAATATCTTAATTTTCAGGAATATCTAAACAGTTTTTCACCTCTGCTCCTCCTGCGTATCTTTCTCTCCTCCCCTTTGCCTCCTCATTGTCTCCCACACCGATGACCTCATCGCGCAGCTCTGGGGCGCCGACAGCCAATAGCGCACATTGTGCTGTCAGAGTCCAGCGGGTCTCGATGAACCATCAGAGGCCGTTTGGAGCAGAAGAGAAGCCGCTGGGGGGACAGATGACTCGTTTTCAGGGTCTTAAGATGTTCTTTGAGATGGGATGAGGCAGAGGAGGAGGAGGAAGGACGATGATCATCCTTTCATCCGTAACACTCGTCCTAGAGGCTGTTCTGAGGGCGTTTTCATGTTTTCAGCTTTTTCCTACAACCCAAAAACATGACTGTCCCTTTAAATCCCCCCCAGGTATCAGTATTTACTAGCAGATGGATGTTTTTATTCAGAAGGTTTAAATTCAGGCCTGATTGATGTGATTTAAGAGGTTAAATAATTGTTTTCATCTGTATCTGTAAGTATATTAGCTATAATAAATATGAAATTACACCTTATCTACATACTGCCACTGGTAAAAAAAAATGTGTTTAAAGTTTAATATGCTGAACTAAAAAGTTTAGGAAATCCAGCTGTTGTTTTTTTCAAAAAGGGGAAATAAATTCCATGTTTGTCTGGTGACCAAGAATAGAACCTTGTGGAACTCCATTGATAAACATTTATTTATGCAGATGAAAAAACTTGATTAAATGAGACGTTTTTTCATGTTGCGCAGTAGTTTACAGTAATGTTAGAAATATATTTGGACTCATATGTTTTAGCTGAAGTACAGTAAGTCATCGCAAAATAATTAATTGAGTTGTTAGTCTGCATTTCTGATTAAAAATGAACCCTGGATAAATTTAAAATAAGTGATTTTTGAGCAGTAAAGGACATGACTCAGCCTGCGTGTGTGTGTGGGGGGGTTTGTCTGTGTGTGTGTGTGTGTGTGTGTGTACACACACATATTTACGTTCTTCAGCCTCCTCCGTGTTCTGAAAGGGACCAAGCACACAGCCTTGTGGAACTCCCCTGATTAACATTCATTGATATGAACTAAAAAACATGATTGAATTGGACTTTTTTAATACTTTGCTGTATTTTACAGTAATCTTAGATATTTATTCGGACTCTACTGGGCCATATGCTTTATTTGACTTATTTTAGAAGTACAGTAAGTCATCGCAGGATGATTGAATTGTTTCTGATTAAACATGAAGGTTGAAAACAGAATCTTCCACGTAAGCCTCAGAATAAATTCAAAATGACTGATTTTTGAGCAGCAAAGGACATGATTCCCCTTGGGTTGGAATGTCAAGGGCGGAGCAGTAGAAAACCTGCCATATTGACAACACCATGCCTGCCTGTGTGTGTGTGTATACACACATATCCACATTCTTCAGTCTCCTCCTGGTTCCGTTTTTATGAGGACAGCAGTCTGAAACTGACACAGCCATTATCCCCCCTGTAGTTGTCCCACACCCCCTGCTTTGTCTCCTCACAAAGGCCTGCAGAAGGTTTTATTGAAGGTTGCTGGTTGGGCTATAAAGCCATGCAGACACCAGGAAGAAGAAGTTACAGAAAAGCTGGTCTTGGATCAGTGCTTCTCTGAGAATGTAATCGTTACAGTTTGAAGATTTTTATTCCCCCCCCCCTTTTGTTCTCTGTATACATCACCCATAATACTTCCATTGACTTCAGAGGACAAGTTAACAATAAACCTCCTTTTGGTTTCTTGCTGCTGCTTATATTTAAGCCTCAGCGTCAGCCATATTTCTTTCTTAGACAATTGCAGCCAAGTGGAAAGTATCCTGCTTGTATTCAGGTCGCCTCTCAAAGCTTTGGTGTTATAACTCAGAGGAAGGAGTCTCTGCAGAGGGCCTTGCTTTGCTGCATCACCTTCATTAACCACCGCGCTGGAAGCTTCTCTGTCATCCCCGGGTCGATGACTCGCCTCTCCACTCCGGCTTAGCCTCCCGAGTTTATTTTTCCACTTATCTGTTGTGAGGACAGAGGAGAGGGAGAGAAACGGGAGACATTCGGGGGCCCGAGATGTGTTTTTTAATCTGTTATTCTTCTGTATTGGCACGGGCGTCTCCAGTGTGGGGATTAAGAATCCAGACAGAGTGATGGAGCTCGGCGCTGACCTCGAGGGCGGATGAAGACTGCAGGAGGAGAAGGGAGGAACAAAATAAATCATCTCTGCGGAATGAAAGAGAGAAAGACAGAAACACAAAGGGGATTGTGATTCTGTGTGAAGGGGTGTGTGTGTGCGTGTGTGTGAGAGGGAGCAGCAGAGCAACGACGGCACTGGAAGTGGCAGTGGTTCGGAGCGGTCTTAATCCTCAAACCTGACCTAATAAATCTGAAGTTTACCTCCCAAATGTGCTGATATGATAACCAGCGGAGGACGGCGTGAACGCACGCCCCTGAGCTCACGTTTCAGCGCCACGCTGATGAAGAAACAGACTCACACGAAGGGGATAAGCAAGTCTGGGAGTGTGTACATTTAGGTCATCAGCTGCAGACACAGTGCAGCTTTCAGGCTCATCATTTAAAACTGTTGCAGACAGTTTTTGGACTGGATTAAAGGATGCAACAGCCTCTGACCCCAAGGTCGTTTCTCAGGTTGCAGAAGCTCAACAAACAAACCAGCTTTTATCAAATAGTTTTACTTTTAGAGTGTTTTCAAACCTGATAGTCCGGTAGATTCGGTTTGTTTGGGGACCAAGACTGAAACATTTATTTCATTTCCAGATGCTGCGGTTCTCTTTCACCCTTCACTGTGTTTAACAATCAGAACGATTTTTTATTTTTTGGCTCTAGTGGCCTTTATTTGAAAGTAGCTTGACAGGAAATGGGAAACGAGAGAGGGGGAAGACATGCGGCAAATGTCACCAGGCCGGGAATCGAACCTGCAACCGCCGGCATGAGGATAAGGCCTCCATATGTGGGTTGTGCTTTGGCCCTGCGCCACCACAGCACCCCACAATCAAAACAATTTGAAAAATGTGTTCCCCTCCTCGCCTGTGGGGGCACTGCACCAAAAACCACTGGAGGAAATGACATGAAAAACTCTTCAGTCACACAATGTAAACAAAAATGGAGTGGAGTCAGATTTTAGCGGTTGTAGGATTTCTCTTTTGTCTTTCAAAGACCACCAGTTATTTCTCGTGCTAGCTCTAGATTTGCATGATCTGAAGCGCTTATTTATATTCATTGAAATATGAGCTGTTATAAGAGAATCTATTGACCTAGACAAAGTTAAAATTCTCATAATGAAAAATAATTGTCATAATTTAGTTGAAAGATTAGAAGTAGAATTGTGTGTTGGACTCATGGGACTGTTAGCGTGTAGCTCATAATGACTAGCTAGTCTAGCTACTAGCTAACAACAAACTATTAGTTTGTAGCTAACAGTCAGGTGAGTCCATCACAGCCGAAAAAGACCTTTATTTTTATAGTTATCATGGGAAACAATCATTTATGAATCTGTTTTTTCTCTCGTTTGGTTGTTGTACATTAGCACATAAACTCTTGATATTCTTGCTAAATTCAGATTTTATCTTTATTTCTTATGATTCTCTTTAAGTCATGTATTTTTATTATTAAAATGACATCCAAAAAGCAAAAGGGAACAAAAATACTCGGTCTGGAAGTATTTCTTTTAGCACACGTGCAAATGAGCTGGTACGGCTCGTGCTTCTGGAACAGACTGTTTGTTTGGCTTGTATTTACCCAGAATGCCTTGGGAAGGTCTCCAGTGCAATTGGCATTCACATTTGTATATTTCTGTATCTGTGTGTTTCTAAAGGTCCAACCACAACATTTCAATCAGGTTGAGGTCTGTACTTTGACTGGGTCATTGTAAAACCTTATTTTCTTACTTCTCCTTGCATTCTGTTTACATTATTGCTGTTTTGTTTTGTTTTTCAGTATTTTTAAGCATTGCACAGTCTGATCCTGGGAAACTTTTGCTGGGACCCCCCCTGGGGTCTAAAATGTTTTATACTTGAATTTATTGTTGCTGTTGTGTTGAAGGTTTTGCTTTATGAACCTCCTTTACGTTCCTGCTCACCTCCTCTTTGAAAGCAGTAAATGAGGAGGATTACTTTTTATGATTTCTGTTATCTGTCAGAGATATTTCCCAACAGCGAGGAAACATAAACAATACAATAAATCTTAAAATGTGTGAACCGTGACCACAACCACATGGAATGAGAGGTTCTCTACTTAAACCATCAGGTTCTTTAAGAAAATCACAAACTAGATAGTTGTACATCTTTCTGTTTTTCTGACTCAGTGGCTTCTTTGATTGTTTTTCCTTCTCAAATATTCTCAAGGTAGATTTCATTTTCAGTGAATTTATCTCTACGTATCATTTCCACTGTTCCCAGCTCTTCTTGGTCGTCCTGTATGATTTGTTTTCACTTTATATGTTCATTTCTTTATTCTTTGTAATGTTTTGTAACTTTTTCAGTAATTCCCAATCCCATTTTATATCAATATGAATAGAAAATACATATGATAGAATATTAAAATTTCAATATTTAAGATATTCACTGGACTCTGACACAGGCTGAGTCAATCCTAATCAACTTTCACCAACATTTAGAAATCAATACTTATAGTTTCTATCTATAAACAGGCCCTTTAACAACATTCAGGTTTTTGATCCGGCCCAAAATGAAAATAAGTTTGATGCCCTCGATAAATGGAATAAAAACAAGTGAATCATGGACCATTTTGAATGTAAACAAGAATAAAGAGTGAGATTGTCTGTGATGTCATCGGCGAAGCAGTCTGTGATGTCATCAACTGTATATATGTAACAGAATTATGCACATTTGTCATTGCTTGCAATATCACTGACCAGTTCAGACATTTGCAAAGCTCTTTCGAATCGATCTTCAGGTAGTTTACCAATCGACGATTTTTGTGATTGTATTTAGGATTGTATTTCTGAGCAAATGTCTCAATTGTCTCGATTTTTATAGCAACATATTGATCTGAGAATTGAAATTCTTCTTGTGCTTTCATGATTTGTCCTTTATTTTGATATTTTCTTCCCATTTTTCTGTTCAACCACTTTTAATTAACGGAGCCTAAAACTAAAAACAAAAAATACGTTTCACCTCACAACCTCCACATGGTGCTCGTTGTTAAAAACAATCAAAAATACAACTTTCATCTTTCTCATTTTCTCTATTTCTTAAATAACTAATAGGTTGCTTCATATACACCCACACGTCCCCTCCATGGCTGCCACCTTATCGTGGTGGAGGGGTTTGAGTGTCCCAGTGATCCTAGCACTGATGCTGCAGGGGCCTCTGGTTGGGCCCCCAATGCAGACGGGTCCTAGGTGAGGAACCAGACCAAGTTCAGCCCAAAGATCCCTCATGATGAACACGACCATTGGAGACAGTGGTGGTACTGGCCCGTACATGGGGCCCCGCCCGGGTGCCGGGCCTGGAGGTTGGCCACGGCCGGGCTCAGCCCAAAGAGAGCCAACGGGTCACCGCCTGTGGGTTTGAGACTCAGAGGCTAAAAATAGTCGGACTCACTTCAGGGCTCTGGTTCTGGTCTCCTTGAAAGGGGTTGGATGTTCTCCCACTCTGGAGTCGCCCCTGGTGGGAGGCGCTGGGCAGGAGTGGGCCGACTTGTTGCCTCCCATCTCGGTGTCATTATGTTGGGGTGAACAAGAGGAAAGCCTTTTCCCTCTACCTACGGGTCTGGGTCGGGTTCTGACACCAGTTCAGATTAGCCACCCTATTTGAAGTCCTTGGAGCGGGTCCTGGAGAGTTCCCCTCCTGGGGACTGTGGTTCTGCTGGGGGAGTTTCCTGGTCCCCCTAGAGACGGGGTGAGAAACCCCACCATCCGGGAGCCATTCATGTATATACAAGATGTGTATACAACATGTATACACACACACACACATTTATATATATATATATACACACACACACACACACACCCCATATTTTGCCATTTTATTCCACGCTCCAAGCGTTTTTTGCCTGTCACCCCTGGGTTTCTCAGCCATGTTGTCCTCAGAGTTTCCTTTTCTTGCTGCTGTCTTGTTGATCCAGATTGCTTCCTGACTCAAGGTCATCCCTCGCTGCTCTGCCTCCTCTTCCTCCACGTATTGATGCCATTCAAAGCCAAGGTTCTTGGCTGTTAAAAGGAAAATCGATATTCCTTGGTGCTTGTGCTGTAATGTCCCTCCAAGCAGCACCTGCCAAAACATTTATGCTGTATTCATGGAGATGCTTAAGGAAGAGAATAAGAACAGAGAAACTCCTGATTTATGCTGCTTGCAGTTCTCATTAAAAGCTGCAAAGCCGCTTTCCAAATGTGACGTATGTTTGAGTCTCAGCTGCAGCTTCACTGTAAATTGTAGCATTTTATTTAATTAATTATAAAGGATGAGTGAAAATCACTTCACTTTGGTCAAGGTTTGGTAGCACTCAAATGAGCTAAATCTGGTGAATTTGGGGGATTTAACTCATTTTTTACACTTGGTTTCAATGAGTTAACGCCCCTTTGAGGTCCAAACGTTTTAAAAATTAACTTTAGTTTAGTTTATGTGACAGTGGAGATTCACCAGCCTGGTATCCCACAATGCATTGACAAAACTGACTTGTAACTTTTCAGCTCAATAGAAGAGTTTGATTCCTGAATATTGATGAAAAGCTACTTCCACTGGCTGATTATTTCACTTATAACAATGTTGGAAGAATGTTATAAGTAAAATAATCTCCCAGTGAACGAATACATTTCCCTCCATATAAAGGAATAAAACAATCTCCTATATTTTGCTGCTTGTAAGTTAGTTTTGTAACTGATGTTTCCATTAAAAACAAAATACTTGGTAAGACTTTGAGTTTCTACAGTGTGGAATGAAGGAAGCTTCCCTGCACTGCAAAAACACCAAATGTTACTGAGTATTTTTGGTCTAATTTTAGTGAAAACATTTTACAAGAATTGAAATATAACAAAAATAACTTACAAGTAGTTTTACAGCAAGATACTAAAGTTTTAGGTTTTGACTATAGATTAAGAAGTATAAATTCCACAACATAAGTGAAATAATCTGCCAATTTAACTATTATTTTCTCATCAACATTAATGATTATTTGCTTGAAACAAGCTCCCACATCTTGGTGAAAAGTTATTTTTGTTGCAGTTGAACTGAGATGTTTGCAGTAGAGAACTGGTTGGCAGGATTTGGTGTCTTTTGCTGCAGAGACGGAGGACGTTTTCCACAGGTGTTGATCCTGACAGCCGTCAGCTCAGCCAGATGGACTGTAGAACAAACCCGGCCTCTGCGTCAGACTCCGGTTGTCTTTGCGGCCTGCCGGCAAGCGAGCGTGACAGCCCGGGGTGTCTGCGAGAGGCGCGCTGACGGGTCGACCTCTCGGCTTGATAAACTCCTCTGCACTTCATCCTGCAGGAGCAGCAGAAAGGGAGGAGCGGGGCGGAGGGCGCAGGGCATTGTGGCTCTGTCAGGCGGCGGGGGAGGTATCAGAGGCTGGGCGTGGGGGGTGGAGCAGCGCCTCACTGGTTAGCATGTAAATGGTTCTGAAAGGTCATGCAGGTCCAGTGCTGTGATAATTCGCTGATTATCATTGTTGATGCTTTTGTGGAGGCGTGTGGGTGGCAGCAGCTGGTCGGTTTGTAGAAACATGTGTTTGATCCCAGCAGTAAGAGATTTTGGACTCAAATCAAACCAGACGTTTTTTGGGAAAACATGTTTTCTGGTCAGATCCACTGAGTCTGACATGGTGAGAATCTGGAACAACCAGAGGTGGGTAGTTACTAGTTACATTTACTGAGTTACGTTTACTAAAGGAAATCTAGTTTTAGGGCTTTTTTACTTACTTGAGTGGTTTTGCATATCTCTACTCTTACTTTTCTACAATTGATTTGATGTTTTAACCTACATTTACCAGACACAGACACGCTGCAGTTTCTGTTAAAACTTCATAAGTTTTTTATTGAAACTGACTTTATTTTTTTATTTTTTTAACTTTTTCCTGATTTTTTTTTTGTTTTTTTGTTACTTACTTGAATTATTGCCATTTTTGTCCTTAAAATACCAACAATTACATTTAATTTTATAATTTGGTGATGATGTCATTTTTAAATATTAAATGATTTTATTTATTTATTTATTTTTTACTTTTAACTAATTTCTTGTTTTTTGAAAGATGGTGAATCCCACAATGAAAAGCGAAAAGAAAAGCAACAAAAAGGAAGACGGAGATGATGCTTAATGCTGTGCAGCTTGTTTGCGGGGTTGATATCTCTTTACTTTATCGATATGCCCCCTGCAGAGGTAAATGCCATCATGGCCCATGCTGCAGATGTCGGCTTGCTGGACGATTGATCGGTTTGGCATTTGATCCCGCGGCTCGCAGTGAAGGATGGGCTGCTGGAGTCGTGGGAGAGAGCTCCCATGTTCGGCCGCCCTCCGCCTCCTTCCTGTCCCTCATTTATCTGCCCCGCCATAAATCCCTCACTGTCTCGTTTCTCACACAAGTGCTTTTTAAAACCCTCGCTGACGTGGGGGTTTAAAGGTTTCATCCGTGCTTCTGTGGTGCTAAAAGCCTCGTAAACAGTGAACAGAGAAGAAAAAACTGCAGGTTCCTCCTGCTGTCAGACAGTAAAAAGGGGGGAAACTAATGTAGCTCAAAGACTTTAATTTGCAAAATCACTTTTACAGCTTTCTGTCTGTTTCATTTCAATATGCCACTCTCATCTGAGCCACATGTTTTCCTGTTGACAAAAACGTTCAAAATGTGTACTTTAAAAGAAAATATACTTAGATGCTGTCAGACAATAATACCCCAAATGTATTTAGCTCCAAACATCACAAATATCACACAGAGTGACATGTCCAGCACAGGAAAGAGATTATTTTCCAAATAGCTTTTAAATATTTGACAGTTTTCCAATGCATATAAATGAATATGGTGTCATCAAAAGCCATATAAAGTGTTGACGTCTAAACAATTTCTGACTAAATTGCATTTTGTTTGCAAAATGGCTGCCGTGCGGTCAGAGGTGGGCAGAGTATCCAAAACTGTAATGAAGTAAAAAGTACTTAACTCAAGTTAAAGTAAAAAGTATCCATAAGAAATTAATCTAATAAGAGCAAAAAGTATTTGGAAAAAGTACTATAATAAAATATAAGATTAAGTTGTCATTTGGGTATTTTAAGGACCAACATTAAAATAGATTTTTTTAAATAGCATAGTCAGACAAAAGAAAAAATATTCCAAACAAGTTTCTTTCAAAAACTTATGAAACTCACATTTTACTAAAGTATGAGTAGCAATACTTTTAAAAAAAAGTTACTCAAGTAAAAAGTACAAATACTAGTAAAAATACTCCTAAAAGTACTTTTAAAATGTTACTCAAGTGACTGGTTACTATCCAACTCTGCATGCGCTATGATATATTTTAAACTGGCAATAATTTGGACATCCCAAAGAACCAGCAATAACTGTTTTGTATTGTCATCCTTTTTTATTTTTAGTCAAAAAAACTTTGAATCCGACACCACCAATAGTCGATACTTCTTACAGAGTTCGCCTATTAATTCTTAAAAATAATCTTGCTGTCATTATGAGCTAACGACCGGCTAGCTGCTTGTAGTTTGCTAATAAATTAGCTTAACTGATGGAAATGTCATATGGTGCGGCATAATGTCGTTCGGTGTGACCGTGTTTCCAAATGATATGAGGCTGCAACAGCTTATCTGTGAATTAATTTGTTCAGTGAACATACTATGAATCACATCAGGTCATAAGTGCCAGATGGAGCAGCAGGAAGCGGAAGTGCTGAAGCCAGACAGGCAATTCACCGGGAATGCTTTTAGTGGTCTTCACTGCCACCGTGTGGACATTCTGACGAACTACATGTTCAAACTTTTTGTTCTGGAGGACAAAACATGTCAAGATGAAATTAATCCGGGCTTCAAGAAACTTCTAGTGTTTTTCTTTTTAATTATAATCGCAAAAATTGTATACATTTTTTTTTGTAACTGCTAAATTACGAGCCACATTAAGAAAATAAATAACAAAATAAAACATTAAATTAAGTGTTAAAATGATGAGAATAAAGTCAAAATGCTACATCTTTATTCTAGCAATATTATGACTTAATTCTCATATTATTTTGATTTTACTCTCATTATTTCAACTTTATTCCTATAATTTTTATTTATTTATTTGCATTAAGAAACCAGTAAAAATATTAATGATTGTAGATTTAAAATAGAAATAAACTATTTAAAATATTTTTTTCTCTCAATTTGTCTTTTTTGCTGTTTGTCTTTCCAGCAACGAGAACAGTTACTTTAGTCTGTGAAGTTTATTATATTAAATTTGTATTTTAGTAAAAATCACTGGAGGTTTTTGTTCCCTCTTATAACTTAAAAGTAAATTATGTTAAAAGCAAAAACCAAGACGAATACTTTGTGTTTTGCATTTATCTCCTTTAAAAGGGTTGGCATAAAGAAAAAATTCACCCTAACATTATTTTCAACTCGCAAACCAATTCTTAATATGTGATCAAGGTCCGCCCAAAATATTCTGAGGGCTGCAAATGGCCTGGGGGCCGCACTTTGAACACCCCTGCTTTAAAATCTGCACCAACTATTAATAAAACAGGATAAGAAAAGAGAAACTAATAAAGATGTTTGGGAGAAAATGAGGTGGAAGGAGGGGAATTATTGTTAAAAAATGATGATTTTTCTGGTAGACTCAGAGTGAAGGAATCCAGAGGAAGAAGGAGGTCAGCAGCTGCTCCTATCTCTGCCACCTCCTACAACCAGATTTATGGAGACGTTTCTTTGGCGTGCTCCTCTTCCACGTCAGCATTATAATCCTCAATAATCCCCAGGGAGCGGGTGATGGAGGCCGTCTGGGACGGGGCAGAGCGGTACCTTTCCCTCAGGATGGGAGCAGCTCCACGCTCCAGAAAACGGGATGGCTGGAATGTTTCTGCCCGCTCCTGCAGCCATGCATCAACATGAAGGATGGAGGGGATCTAAAAGAGGACTCCAGTCGTATATTAATCTCTAAAGACCCACGCCATGTTAGGTTAGAGCAAAGATTTCATCACTTGGTCTCAGTTTGGCAAAAAGACAGGTGGGAAAAAATGTGTAAGCAAGTTTTTTTCTTCATATTTAAAAAAACTTTTTTTTTTTAAAAAAAAGCATCATGACTCAAAGACATTCAGACATAAGACTCAGAAAAACTACAAAATATTGTCATTAATTTCAGGCTGGACTAATAAAAAGTAACTGGGATTAATTTGAACTTTTTGCATAAATGTGGAGAACCTTGCTGACATTTTGGCATCTACTTTTAAAACTAGACTTGAAGTGTTCCTTTAAAACTTTTTCAAAAGATTTCAGCTGAATTCTGGACTTTGACTAGACATCTAGATGTACTTGAATGTAAACCATTCCAGTGTAGCTCTGGCTGGATGTTTAGGGTCGTCCTCCTGCTGGAATGTGAAACTTTTACTTAACAAACACCGGATTTTGCGGTTGCACACCACACCTTTCAGATTCCTTTGTCTTTCATTTCACAAGTTTCCATTGAGTGTGTCATAAAACTAAATAAATTGAATGTTTGTGTTTATAATATGACAAAACGGTTATAATTACTTTAGCAAGGCATTGTAAAATATGTTAATCTTGTACAGTATATATTATTGTTAATCTTATTATTTTTATGTATTGTTTTCAACACGAAGAATCTTTTTTGAACCTTTATATCTGTTGTTGCTGTTAAATATCCCCTTTGTGGGACAATAAAGGCTGTTTCCATTCTGTTCTATTCAAATTGTGATACTATAAATTAGACATTCTTGTTAAACAGCTACTAACATCATATACCCTTTACTGGAGACATGCAATTAATATGTTTTAAGATGATAAAGTAATGTATTAGCATTACCAGGAATTTTGAGACCAGAAAACACATTTATTTAAGATAAGACTGAGTGATTTGTACATTTAGTTAAGTCAGAAGGTGAAAAATAATTATCTGCTGATTTTTATTTTTTTATTTTTTTTTTACCTGGGCTTAAACATTTTCTTTTTGTGGACAAAGAGGCTTCCGATCTCAAAACAGGTCATGAATAGATACTTGGGTTTTTCATGGGGATTGTGTTAACTCTTTCTACCAGTAGGTGGCGGTAAGGGGCTACCGGCCACTAAACGACGGCGAAGAAGAAGCGTCATTGTAAACATGGAGCAGTAATGGCAGGGAAGAGTGAAAACTACATGCTTTGAAAACATTTTTGTTATTTTTTTGTTGTTGTTATTGAATTATGACATAAAAAAGGACAAATCTCGGTAAGAGAGTTTATGTTTTTTATGGAACAAAGGCTTTCAGTCGTAAGTTTTTGCTCCGCTGTGTATATTTTCTGTGTTTTGTTACCAAACTGTTCAAATAAGGGATTTAAAGGTGTGTTTTTTTGTTGTTTTCTTATGAGAGTAGTTATAATAGAACAATAAGAGATGAGAGAAGCTTTTACTAATGTAACGGTGCTACAGCGTAAACACGTTCGAAATATATTAATTATCATCATTTATAGACGCGTTTGTGTGAAATCAGGGTAAAATTAAACCTAAAATGGACGAAATTAGACTAGATTTTTAGGCTAATTACATAGGAAATCCAGGTAGATATTAAATTTAACTGAAATTACAACGTTCTCATTTTTCACTGCAATCGATGTTACTGAAACTTTCTGCTACTGTCAGGCTAAAATCATGCAGAATTCAGAAAAAGGGAATATTTTTCACTTTTGATGAGGACTGAACTTAATAATATTTTAAGATGAAAATAATTTGTAAAAAAATTTAGATGCATAATATGGAATCTTATAACAACATCATCTGACCACCTAGCAATGGAGCTAATGTTGTTCAAAGAAGCGTCAGTTAATTTAGTTGATTGATTATTGTTAGAGAAATTAATGCTTAGCAGAATCTGGTGGTTTAAATTTTTCACTTATTTTTGCTTGGGTGTGATGAGGAAAAACACTTTGTTTAACAAAAACGTACCCATAGCATTAAATACTGGCTTTTATTGTAACAGACTTGTAATCACTGATCTGTGTTTGTTTCCTTCAGCTTGCAGGCAGATCTGAGGTCAGCTAAGAATGAGGTTTTGTCTCCAGGTCGCTCTGTGGCTTCGGTCCACGGCTCCGGTTCACCTCTCCAGTCGACATGTCCACAAACTGTCCTCACTTCGAAAAGCAACCTCACTTCCTCCCAAGAAGATGCAGAGCCTGCTGTACCCGTTCAGCGGCCTGGAGTCGTACCTGGACAGGTGCTCAGATGAGATTCTGTGATACATTCAACCCAAACTCTCTGCTGGGCGACGTTTGCTAATCAGCTGGAGTCATTTTTCAGGTCAGTGGACAGGATGCAGTTTCAGCTGTTTCATCCCTCTGTGGAGGACATGATGGAGGCGGAGAAGATCTTCTGTCCTTCACCGTCTCACCAGATCGATTACTACATCTCTGCAGAGAGGATTGACCACGCTCCCGCTCTGAAGCAGCCAGAGGTCGGCACGCAGCCTCAGTGTTTTTAACTCCATCAACCTTTATCGTAGGGGAAGGCGGCTCGGTCAAGCAGGAGGTCCTATTTCAGAGGATAAAAACCAGCATAGCTGGATGGCAAAAGAAAAGAAGAGCGATACGTCCCACTATCCTCTTGAAATATAGACCAAGTCTGTAAAGAATCTACTGTAATCTCTCTCCAGTCCCTGCAGCCTCATGCATTAGTAAGCAGGCGCAGGCAGCTGATGATAAATGTGCAGATTTAGCACTGTTCAGACCGGACAGCATGCCGGGTCGGTTCCCGCTCCATCCGTCTGCAAGCTGTCGGCGAGACGAATGAGTCCGAGTCCAGTTCTGAGGCAGTACTCTGATGGGAGTAAAAACCACAAAAATGCATCAGCAGGGCCTTTTGGTAATTGCTGTTTTATTTGGGGGCAGCGAACAGTTGCAGTGATTCACCTCAGTTTGTTTTCAGGTTTGCTTCATCGGCAGGAGCAACGTGGGGAAGTCGTCGCTCATCAAAGCTCTGTTTTCCCTGAGTCCGGAGGTGGAAGTCCGAGTCTCCAAAACTCCAGTAAGTACGGCGGAGAAACTTCACGCTGACGCTTCAGCTTCTCCGCATTTCTGCTCAGACAGGCTGATGACTTCTGTCTGAAGATAAACTGTCACTACTGACAATTACAAGGTTGATTATTTGACTCTGAACTAAGAATGCAAGCCATCGATCTACTAATTAATCAACTAATCGTTACTTGCTAAGTGGACAAACCAGAGTTTCCTTTTGTATCCAGAGGGCCGGCCATCTTTCCATAATATAAGAGGCAAAATTTGTCATATTTTATTTCGCTTTTTGCAGAATAAAATAGAAGACAAAACACACAAAAACACACGATGGCTGTCCTGTCTACAGTGTAATTGTTTCAAGTCTTGAATTGCCACTGTTTGTTTCTATTGCACATTTCAGCAACAAGGCAGTTCAAAGTGCTTTACATCACAAAAACAAAACTCAGAAGAAACATCATACAGTAAATCAGTAACCATTAGACAAAGCTGTTGCTGTAGCGACAAAATAATAAACTCAAACGAAGGTTGGATGTAAATAACTTCTTATTCTGAGCTTTCCAGGATTTTGTTCTCCCTCCTTCAGGGCCACACCAAGAAGATGAACTTCTTCAAAGTGGGCAAAGCGTTCACCCTGGTGGACATGCCGGGTTACGGACACAGAGCGCCCAGAGACTTCGTTGACATGGTGGAGCCTTATCTTTACACCAGGAAGAAGTAAGTCCTGGTTTAACATGTGTATCCAAGTATTGTGTCAAACAGCTGAGATCTTTTATTATTCGCTTCTGCTCGCTCTGCTGTGATAGACATATTATTTCATCACTCGGTGTTTGTGGTTTTATCCACCAGGTGGTGCTGCTGAGCTTCTCACGTTTAGCTGCAGCTCATTGCTGTTTATGTTGAGAATTTAGTTGGATTTGCTTTTTGTTTCCAGAAAGACATGATTTAAGAATCCTTCAGTGAAGAGCTATGCTTTTATTTCATCTCTGGTGAGTGATGTGATTCATTTGCTGATGTCTGGTTTCTTCCAGTCTAGTAAGGACATTCCTGCTGGTGGACGGCAGTGTTGGTCTGCAGAAAGCCGACCTGATCGCCCTGGAGATGTGTGAGGAGATCAGATGTCCATATGTGGTAAAAATCTCATGTTTTCATCTTTTGGAATTAAATTAAATAAATGCCAAACATTTAGCTCCAACATAAGTTTATTTGTAAACCACATTTCAGCATAAATCATAAAAACATAATAAAATAACCAATTATGAAACAAGCAACATACATTTAGTCAAATACCATCATCAAAATATCAAATACATCGATCAGTATTCCAGTCAAAGGCTGACTTTGTAACTGTCTTTATGTGGCTCTGAAGGTTCAGGTCAGACTTCAGGCCTGATCGCTGGTTTTAGACTCTAGTTGTTCCATTTTAGGTCCAAACATGATAACTTCAGTTTTGTTTCTGTTCAGATGGACAAAGTTGTGGCACCTCTACACATTTATTGATTTTAAACATCTACTTAATGCTTCAATGTGTTCATTGTCACTGATTACATGGTAATGCAGAGCTGTGTATCATCTGCGTAACTTATTACTTGATGTAACCTGAGCTAAGGGGAACATGCAGATATTAAATAGAAGAGGCACCAAGGGGGACCTTGAGAAGTTACCTGTTGACACAAAGAAGTCCCTGTTCTTTATGTCATACCCAAACCAGTCCAGTGCAGAGAGTCCTACTCAGCGCTTAAACTCTGGTCAACAGAGTTAAATGCTGCGCTGAGGTCCAACAGGAATAAGACTGTGGTTCTTCTGACATGGAAGGACCAGGTTGTATATTTTAAAGTATAAAGTCCTGTTAAAATTCAACATTATTCACTTTGAAATCCATAAACCATCTCTGGAAACGTCGGAGTCCGATGTTGGACCTTGCAGTGTTTCATGGGGCTTTAACCCCATTTTCCCTCTTTTTTAGTTTCCACTCATCCTTCTCCCAGATGCTCATCGTGTCCACAGTGAATTAATGCTGAACGTTCCCACTCAGCTATTTAAAAACATCCAGAACCGCCCCGCTGCCACAGAGTAACGAAGCACCGGCACTCTGGAGGGAGTCAGCGTTCAATTATTCACGCTGTCGGGTTATTAAGCTCTGCGACAGATCGGGTCGGCAGCGGGAACCAGATAGAGGAAACAGTGATGGAGAATCTGGACTCCAACAAGTTTTAACTTTATCCTGCAGATTCACTCCAGCAGTTTGTAATGGAAGCTTTTCAGAAGCCACTTTCAGATGCATTAGACCTGGAACTGACAGTTGTTATTGAAATAGCAGTTCATGCAACATCACAGCTGCAAAAGATCGTTTTGATTCTACGTTTAGTCAGATAATATATGTCCAGAGTTGAACCTTCATGCAATTAAAAATGTGTATTAATCATAATAATTAAATATTTTCTAGATATTGTGCAGCACTCGTTTGGGCTCTTTATTGGCTTTATAGCTGCTTACTCTGCCATCTAGTGGGCAGCAAGTGCCCAAAATATTAACATCAAATAACTAAAAGCTAATAAATTAAAAATATCAAGGACTAATTTTGTCATGGAAGCAAATTGTAACTAATTAAAAAGTTAAAATATTTTTTGTTTTTAAGCTTTTACAGCAAACTTTAATTATTTTTAATTTAAATGTTGATCTATTATTGTTGCCTGACTCATTTTTAATTTTGGAGGTTGTATCATTTTGGAAGATTTTGAAAGTGCTGAACATGTTGCGGTTTAGACGGTGGTGACGAAGATAGATAAATGTGGGCAGGGGCCGCTGCTGACGAACCTGCTGAACCTCCAGGATGTGATTAAAGCTCAGACCAGCAGCTGCTTCCCCCAGCCTTTTCTGATCAGGTGATGCTTTTACTTTCTCTCCTCACTGTCTTACACACACACACACACCCCCGCACGCACACACACATTACCAGCGATGGAGGGGGTTTGATTGAATGATGCAGGCAGGAAGACGGTGGAACTGACCAGGATATAAGAGCTTCCACGCAAAAGTCTTAAATTCATGTATCTAAAATTATGGACATAAAATGACTTAAATTAATTTCAAAAAGGAAGCTGTCCTTAAATATGTTAATCACAAGACTTAAATGTTGTCTTACCAGGATTACTTAATCCAGTTATTGGCAGTTTTCTGTACAAATTCGTACATTTCTATAAAGATAAAAGTCTTAGATTCCCTTCATAATGGTCATACATTTCACACATTTTGTATATTTTATTGTTCTTTTCGAAATATAGACTTTCTGACTGCATGTGTTCACCATAAGCTGTTCTGGTGCTGCACTTACCCACGTCAGGGTTCCACCTTCTGAGTTCATGCAAATGACTTAATACGTTAACACTAAGACTGAACTCAATGTAACTTTTCCTTCCTTTCTGTTTTCACAGCTCTGTTAATTATTGGGGAATCCACCTGCTGAGATGCTTCGTTGCTCATGTGACAGGAAGCATCAGGCTGAGGGAGACTCAGAGCTGATCCAGAGTCTCACTGAAGATCAGAGGGATTTTCTGTTGTCTGTTCGTACGTCACGTCTACTGCTGCTCCGGTTTCTTCTAATAAATCTTTAAATGCCATGTTTGATGGTTGCTTTTCTTGAATTATAAATCTTATTTAGCTATAATATTTGGTTAAAAAAAAGACAACTCAAGTACTGAATAACTGATCAAATTATCAATAATTTCATATTCAAAAATTACATCATCAGATGGACCAAAATATAAAGTTAAGTGAAACTCTTCATATTTTAGGGCGGAAATTACAAAACATAAAATCAAGCAACATAAATTTTTCCAAATCATTTTTTTTTTTTTCAATAAAAACTTATGAAACTTTTACAAACACTGCAGGTTTGAGTCTGGTTAATTCTTTGGTTAAAACATGTTTGTTTTTCATGAGTAAATGTAACTAGTTAAAATCCAACTCTGGCTGTAAAATAATAACCTTATGTTAAATATCAGTAACTGTCAGGTTGGAAGTTGTTGTCCAACCAGAGCTAGCGCTGCTAGCGCATTAGCAGCTCAATCCTTGTTGTCGTCCGCCATGTTGTTTTTCTTACAGGTTGCAGAAAAGACAGAAATATTAATAAACTGAACTGGGGATTGGATTTTCTCCTATAATCTAAGTCTTTCGGTCACTATAGAGTTTGTGACCAAGAGCAGGAACTAATATCGGCTGGTAAATCAAGATCCTCTCCTTTCCTTCGCATAGTTATTTGAAGGAAATGTCAATAAATACATTTAAAAGAATAATCCTCCGCTGTTATTTTAGTTTTATTATGCTGCATACGTTTCCTCGTGTATTTTTGTAACTTTGTGAGTTTCTCGAGGATCCAAAGTGCAGGTTTCTCCAAATAGAAACGTCTGTCTTTCATTCTCCACCCTGTTGGGTCGGAGGTTAAGCACATAATCATATTTTAGCTGATGTTGGTGAAAGGCTGTGGTTAAAGAGTGGATGAAGTAAAATGCAACATGCATCACAGTAAACCTTTTTAATGTTTAACCCAGACAGCAAGGCTCTCTATGGGTTATTTATGTACAGCAGAGGCAGATTCAGGGCCATTGCACCCAATGTCAAAAAAATTATAAGAAAACATTTGCTGCTTTTAAATAATGTTCATAAAAGCACTTTTAAAAAGAAATATAAAACACTTTACCTGGAAGTAAGTGTGTAAAATAAAAACCTATTACCATTCAGGGATTAAGTTATGTGTTTCATAAGCTTTATATGATCACATAAAACCTGTGTAGTGAAGGCAACTCATTACGCAACAGTGGTAAACAAAAGAAGTTAAAACCATTAGGCCATATTGTTCTGTTACACCTTTACAGAATAAAGACTTCCATCTTTCAGTTTTATGTCTTTATTATTCTCTCCATTTTCTCTCCGCCAGCAGCTTTCTTGGTTGGTCCGTTTATTTTATCAATCAGCTGAAATTTATCACTATTGTTGCAGATTCCCAGTTTTGCAAGAAGCTAATCACAAACTCACAAAACAATGTATACAACACCAAAACAAGAGAAACTGGAGTGCTCTGCAAATCAAATACAAGTTTTAAACAATAAAACTGTCACTTAATGGTCCAAAGGTAGCTGCATGGATTCAAGATGGCTCCTTCAACTAAACGTTAGCTTAAGCTACTAGCTGCCAAACTCTCTAACCTGTTAAACTACAACATCGATATTTTTTTCCAAAACAAGTAATGCTGTAAACTGTATTTTTAAACATCTGTTCAGTGATTGGATGGGTTCAGAGTCACCTGGTAGAGCTCAGTATCATCTGCATAGTAGATGATACTAGTCATGGTAGCTAATCTTATTGAATCATAACTCAATGCTCTCCTTATGGAGAACATAACTCCATAAGACTAACTTAGCTCCTATATATAGGTCAAATTAGGTCTAGATTAAAACTTTTTTCTAGGTGATTAACTGTTTTTGTGATCAATCATGACATTATTTTGATCAGAAATTAGTATTTGATCTTTTAATCTTCACTAAGGACGTCGGACTCATCTGTATTTTGGGCCACATTTTTAGTTTATGGAGGCTGTCAAAGGGTCAGTTGTGTCAGAACGTATTGATAAAAACCTTTTACAGATTGTTTTAACATTAATAAATAGCTGTGTGTGCATTTGATGAATACAGCTTTAAATGTCTTTTCACACGGAACCATCCCTGCAGAAGTTAATGATTGTGTTTTCTGATTTTCTTTTGCAACCAAAATCACTGATTTTCTGGAGATAAATTAAGAATCTTTGCAAGGAATTTTGCGATATTTGCGCTTATGTATGTCGGTAAATCAGATTTCTTTTAACATCCGAGGCAGCAGTGGAGAGGAAGGAAGAAATACTGCCACCTGCAGGTGGGAGTTAGCATCTGTTAGCCCAATGTTTTTGGCCATTCTTTGTGGAAAATTAGCAATAAACTCACAATTAAGCATTAGCGCAAGAAAGTGTTGACACTGTGAAATGGCGAAAAACTGAAGGGACTGATAGATGTGATTATGCAGCAAACCAAAAAAACAGATTGATAAAATAAAATTTAAGCACATAAGGTTTTAACTCTGGAGCCCAGAGGGCCACATAAAATGCTATGGCAGGCCAGATTTGGCCCCCGAACCTTGAGTTTGACAGTCTTCAACTGTCAACTTTAAAACTTTAATAACATTTTTAATCAAGTTCTTGTAAATTAGCAATGAAAAGATTTCCAGTAATAAAGGATTGTAAAGCCTCCTGCTTGCGTATCTGAATTTGTTGAAACATAAAGGTGTGTTTGATGTGTCACTCAGAGGAAGGGGATCATGAACATTCCTCAAAGAAAGTCTTATCAGATTTTATGTGAGTGATCAGCTGTTATCTTTTCGTCTCCATCGAACCTGTCCTTTATTCGGTTTGCAGTGAGCTTTAAGTGTCCGCTGCTTTTGTTGTGCAACTAGGCGTGCAAAGGTTTGTGTGTTGGCTTGAACGTTATCTTTGGAGATCTGCCCTCAGATAACGATCTGATCTGATACACCCACATTTTGCACTGTTAGAGCTCCATAATAAACAAGGAAAAAGAGATAAAGCATCTTGGAAATGTATCCGTCTGACTGGATCGTCTCTCCTGTACCAGGAGGACTGTGGACAAAGTAAAGGGAAAGATAAGGAGACTTTCCACTGATAGACTTTGACCCCTATAGAGGTTCATCTATGGAAAGTTATGAGTCACATTATATAGCAATGTGAGCATGCTTTATGGTCGCTGTTTGAAATGTGGCTGCATTAATATTAAAGGAAAAGAAATAAAAGTTGTTTACTGATATGGACAAACAAATAAGGATAAAATCGTTAGAGGAACTTAAACACTGCAAAATCAAGTGTCTGTGATGAATTTCTAAAAATTACTCTGATCAATGAGGGATGAAAATCAGCTCATTGTCTTTTATCCTGAACCAGAAAAGAGCAGAGAGTCAAAGTCCTGAACTCGGTTCAGTTGGGACCAAATTTGCAGCATTTGTTTCATTTTCGGCTGCTGTGGTGCTTTCACACTGCACTGTACCAAGTGACCCAAACGAATCGAAAAACCTGTTCCCCTCCTCACCTGTGGGGGCGCTGGGCCAAGAGCCACCGAAGGAAACAACAAAAACCTCTGAAGAAGACACAGAGCGCAACGTCTTTCTTCACAAAATGTAAACAAAATGGAGTGGTTTCAGATTGTAGGATTTCTCTTTTGTCTTTGGTAGAAGACCTCAAGCCATTTCTCCTGCTAGCGCTAGGCTAGCATGTTTGTTTTGGTTGTATTTACCCAGAATGCCCTGCGTGTAGTCCACTGTCTGCTTTTGGAGCGGTTTCCAGTTCGCTTGGCGTTCACATAGACAGTCGTACAACGCCAGAGTTCACTTCAACCGAACCAAGACTTGACCACATCAGGGTTCAGTTGTACATTCACATCTCCTCAAACGAACCGAACTTTCTAAACAAACGGACTGGAGTTGGAGAAAACAGAGCTGTTTCAAATGCATGCTAAGTATCTCAGGGTCTTGTTCACAAATGTTGAAGAAATGGAGAAGAACAGTTGATGGATTAATGCGCATTGGTCTGTTGGTGTTAGGAGAGAACAGAGCCGACAGACGAAGCTCTCGGTTTATCAGTTGACCAACGTCCCAACCCTAAACTATATCACCAACTCTGAGGAGTGATTTTATCTGATGTTACCTTTTCGCTAACGTTTTTCTGTGATGTATGTAATGCACCAACTCGATTGCAAAGGAAGCTACGCTACGAAGCTTACTGGAAATTTTGTGCACTGTAAGCAACCCCATTGGGATTAAGGCCACGACATCTTTGCCAACAATAAAATCAAAATGGTACTTTTGAGGATATATTCTTTTATTTTGGTAGCTTTCTTGTGAATGTAGCAAGTCTGAAAAGATTAACAGCAAAGAAGAAGAAAAAAGGATCAAAAGCAGCTCAAGTTTGGCTCCAGTTATTTATGGGAGGAGGTTACATAAAGTGGGACTGAAGTATATTTGAGTGAATGTTTATGAAAAAACCTGAGTGCTTGTATTGATGAAAAGAGCTGTACGAATGCAACGGGCTATGCTTAACGATGGATGGTGAAAACGATTGTAACTATTATTTGTTCCTGTCCAGCTCGTATGCTGGTTGATGATACGGATGGTAAAAACATTTCTGGCCTTCTCAAAATTGACTGGAAGCTACAAAAATGTCTTAAACATTCAAACTTTTTGGAAGCATTTTGGTTTCGTTAATTTACTCAGCTGCCATTCCCAAACCACAATGTCATCATCCAGAACTCGTCCTTCTGTTCACTGGTTGGCCAGGATGAATCCGTCCATCAACGGGAAAAATCCCACATGGAGAACTGAAGCGAGATGACAAATGGCAAAGGAAGAATGGATGAAATGCAAATTAGTTCTTTGTTTCTTTCTGATAATTAACCTGAAAAGTCCAAGGTAAACAAGTTAAAAATATTATTCTATGTGCATCACTATAACCTGAGCTGGATGGTTATTTTTGCTATTGACCTTTTGCACATGACGTTATGCTCTGCAGAAGTTGGCCCATTCCGCCATGATGGATGTCAAAACTACCAATACGTCCTTTAGAGCAGGGTGCCCAGAGTCGGTCCTGGAGGCCCGGCGTCCTGCAGGTTTTAGTTCTGTCTCTGGTGTAACAACCTTTCAGCAGGTCAATGTTCTTCTTAGGCCTGTAATGAGCCATCATTTGATCCAGGTGCATTAAACCAGGAAGGGAACCAGTTCAGTCGCTCGGTTCAATACTCCCATCCCTGACTTTCGACGTCCGCCATGACGCCTGGAATAAGTGACGTAATTACTTATTGTAAAGGTTTGATTTGCAAAAAAATGCTAAAGTCACTAAAAGGCTAATTGGAGTTGAGTCGGAGCTTCTTTCTTCTGTACCACTAGATGTTGAGCAGACATTTGTTAAACCAACAGATGGACCACAGAAAGCTTTGTAATTGTCCCTTAATTGTAATTTTTACTGCGAATGACGTGGATGTGAAATTGGGGAAGTCGTCGCCATATTCTCGTTAAAGTCGCGTGCCAGTGAAACTCCTCCCTCCAGCAATAACTCTGCACTTTATGTTGCTGTCACAAACTTAATGGCTTGTCCATTTAAAACACCGGGTAACCACGGCAATGCCAGCCCGTGTCACTGACTTTTTAACAGGTGAGACCAAAGTGCGAGTTGAAGCACATTTTGAGTGAGCGTGCAATGGCGGCCGGTTAAACAATGCCCACAGCAGTGCGCAAACGTTCTCCCTGCAGGAAGATAAATTACGTAAGTACTATTTTTAATGACATCATAAAAGATGAATAAAATGTTGCATTAAAAAAACTAAAATGTTTGTGGTCATATATATCTAAGACGCGCATTCTCAGAGAATTATGCAAATTTTTTCTACATTACACGTTGAAAAATTTTTTTTAACAAGCTAAATGTGCAGTTTTAACGGCCATAACTTACATTTTTATCTTTATGTTATACATATGTTGTGCATTTTTCACATGAGTGAAATTTCTGGATACTCTACTTAAGAAAAAGACATGTTTCAACCAGCTTTGTTGTTTTAATCCCATTTTCTATCTGCTCAGTCTGTTGAAACATTTGGAGAAATTAAATGCACAATAAGTCCTTTATACCCGATTCTAACTTCCATCCATCCATTGTCTATCACCCTTGTCCCTTCGTGGGGAGGTGCTGCTGCCTCTCCAGCTAACGAGGCAGGGCCACCTGGACAGGTCACCCTGGACAGGTCACCTGGACAGGCCACCTGGACAGGCCACCTGGACAGGCCACCTGGACAGGTCACCTGGACAGGCCACCTGGACAGGCCACCTGGACAGGTCACCTGGACAGGCCACCTGGACAGGCCACCTGGACAGGTCACCTGGACAGGCCACCTGGACAGGCCCTAACATGCTGAAATTTGAACATAACTTAATATTTTTGTTTGATTGCATCATGTTAACCTGAGTAAAAATATGCTGACGTAGTTCTACTCTTAGCTGAGTGCAATTTGTGGCTACAGAACTTAATAATCTTTCTGTTTGTTATCATTTTCATCCAAATTACAGCAAAATGAAACCAAAAATAACTTTGACAAACTGGATTTAATCCCCTTATTTAACAAAAACCCTCTTCCACTGTTTTATACATGCAGACATATTCAGTAAATCAGGATACATGTTTCCAGATTAAAATAACATTTAGACATTTTCCTTAAGGCTGAATTTCTTATTAATTATATTTTCCATTGATTGTAAAATTCTAACTGTTTTCTGTCAGTATGAGCAGAAAATCATTTTAATTAACATAAACATGAGATTGTGTGTATTTCATGCATGTTTAATTTATTGAATGGGTTTGTAAATGAGACGGATTGTTTTCTCTGCAGCCTTTAAATGACTTTACAGAACTTTTCAGCTGTTGGTTTTAACTGGTTGTCATTTAACTATAGTTATGCATCTGAGAGCAGCTGGTCTCTCCACTCCTGAAGGTAAGAACCTTCTGTAGATTTACTAACACTATGGTTTCCTTTAATTATGGACTAAAACTTTAGTTCACTTGAGTTTAAAGAAGCGTTTTATTTTTTTTATATAAGTCGTATTGAATGTTTTATTGTTCCCACACCTGGCATGTGCAGCTTATTGAACATCTATAAAACTCCTTCTTGGATTTTTTCCCTTTATTGTTTTACAATCTTGTGAAACTGGAAATTATGTTGGGAGGATGGAAAACAAACATATCATAGCGAACATGAAGCCAAAACCTCCTATGTTTTTAGTCCAAATCAGATTCTTTAAGTAAAACCTTTGAGTTCAGCCATATTGGCTGCAAAAGCATTGCAGACAACATGGCAATTAAATTGATATTTATGTTTCTTTTTCTGCTGCCAGACACTAAATTAACACATTCTTATTAAAATAGCATTTTTTTTTGTCTGTTTTATGATTTCTCTGAGATTTCAGCCACACATGGTAGAAATGCCTTCCTGTTTTGGTGGGACTGATTAAATTTTTTTATTTTATTTTTATTTATTATCTGCGTTTGAGATTCATACATTTTCTAGCTCTGATAAATGATTTCTATCCTTTGGTTTGGCTTTTAAAAATCTCACTTTTCTCAAAACAAAAACATTTACTACTTTATAAAGTGTTTTAAAAACTACTTTTGCAAAGTATTTGGTGCTTATTTGAATATAAAACAGTATAAAAACTAAAAATGTAAAATAAAACAGCAACAAACCATTTTAGTGGTCACATGTTATTTACATGTTGGACATTTTCTTTTGAATTCATTTTAAAAGATGAGTAAATTAAAGTTGTTCCACAGAAACTTAATTCCTACATTAAAAGTAAACACAGTTCCAATGTTTAGAGATATAAACTGAACACATTGAGGTAAAACTGGGCACAAAATCATCTTAAACCCAAACATTTCTGAAAATGTAGCTTGAGTAAATCTAGTGTGTGGAATCTAAGCTCAACATTTTGAGGTAAAGTCTAAAAATAGCTCAGAATTTTAACTGATTATGTAAAATGTAATAAAATTCCAGTTCAGTCCAAATTTCCATTCATGACGTTTTTAAACCTTGAATGGTTTTCATGCTGTAAAGCTTTGATTTACAGGCCTGGGAGGTTATGCCAAAATATTTTCATTTATGGGGATTTTTTATGCTTTTTTAGGAATGTGGTAAACACAGCAACACGTTATGAGAGATAAAGTCACATGTTTTGGTTATTTGACTGTCAAATACAGAGGGAGGAAAAAGAAATCTGCTGAGTAATGATTTTCTTATTGTTCGCCTAAATAAGTTTTTCTCTTATTTCATTTATAAGACAAACAAACCAAATCCCCAAACTTTGAGTAGAAAATCCAAAAATAGCTCAAGCTGAGTCTGCTCTTTATATTTTGATGGACTTTAAACTTTTCTCTCGCCAAATCTTGTAAAAACAAACATAAATAATTTCTGCATATGAAAATGTCTTGATTGCTCACCACACCCATTGTAAGAAACATAATATTAAAATAAAAACAAAACATTAAGCTGGAGGAGGTAACTTTCTATTAAATGTGCAAAGACACGTTGCAGCAATTGTAGATAAAACATTTTTGAAAAGGGGTATATTTCTGCCAAGAAGACATTTTTAAAATAATCTCAGAAATTGTCCAGGAAGAAAAAATTTCAAAAGTAAAAAGGTTTCAACTTTCAACTGAGGAATTTCCATTTTTTTCAGAAAATTTCTGAGATCAATCCCAAAATGTTTTTTATTTTTTGGCAAAAATTTAATTCTCTTTTTCTCACAAACGTTTAAGTTCCTTAATCCTGCTTTAGTTTGGACAGTCAGATACATCAACATGCAAACTGATCGCTAATAAACTAAAAATCTGACATTTTTAGCAAATTTTCCAATTGAAAAATTTCCAAGTTTTTTTTTTTTATAAATCCTGATAACACTCTCAAGTTTTTACTTTAAAAAAAAAATTCAAACAGAAATTTTCACATATTTTCAAAAATGTTCTGAGATCAATCCCAAATTCGTGAGTTTTTTTTTTTTATTAGCAAGTTTTCAATTTTTCAAATTGAGAAATTTCCAAGTTATTTCTGGAATCTTTCTGAGAATAATCTCAAAATCTGACTTTTTTCTGTCAACTTTTCAGACTCAGAAATCTCTGTGTTGTTTCTAGAAAATTTCTGAGATTAATTTAAAAATTTCTGAGTGTTTTGGCAGAAATATATTCCTCTTCTTAATCTACAGTGGCCCTAATCCGCCACTGTAATCCCTTGTGGTTAAAATGTGCAAAGCATCTTCGCTGGCAGCTGAGGATGATGATGCTGCAGGTAAACGGCTCAATAAAGTTTTAATAACCCAGAGGCAATAAAAGGCTGCAGGCAGAGCAATCACATTCCATGTTTCAGTTGGATTCCTTTTTACATGAGCCATCCTCTGAACACTGACCCCATAAAACTTTAGGTATTGGTTAATTTTTTATTTTTCTCTTCCTTGATCATCCCTCCCAGCTTTACTTCTCTGCGCTCTGAGCATAAAGAGCAGAGAAGAGGAGTCTTCCCCTCACTTCCACCATCTTCCTCTGGACTGGGATCTAAGCGTCGCGTTATCCACCATGGCGACGAACAGCTGCGATAGTCAGGCCACCATCTGCTCCGGGACCGACTGCCTCGCTCCTCCCAGCAGCTTCAATGCCATCCTGGGTGTGGTGATGAGCACGGTGCTCACGGTGCTGCTGGCGCTGGTCATGTTCTCCATGGGCTGCACCGTGGACGCCTCCAAGCTGTGGGGCCACATCAAGCGGCCCTGGGGCATCTTCATCGGCTTCCTGTGCCAGTTCGGCATCATGCCCTTCACGGCCTTTGCGCTGTCTTATGCTTTCGGGGTGCTTCCGGTGCAGGCCATCGTCGTCATCGTCATGGGCTGCTGTCCGGGAGGATCCAGCTCCAACATCATCTGCTACTGGCTGGACGGAGACATGGACCTGAGGTGAGACGGGTCTCAGATTACTCTGATTTCAGGTTATTTGCAGATTAAATTAGATTGGCCGTCGCCAGAGTTGGTCACATTTACATCAGTGACTCTTCTGAAAAAATGCTCTTTGACTTGAGTTATTTTATTATGAAGTATTTCTACTCTTATTTGAGGAAAATGTCTGGATTTTCTACCCACTGAATGAAGAAGAAACCAGTTTTAACCTAAGATCCACCAGACACAGACACACACATGCAGTTTCTGTTAAAGTTTCATCAGTTTTTTATGATTTGGGAAAATTTTCTTTTGCCTAATTATGTCATTTTCTGTTACTGATATGAATTATTGTCAGTTTCATCTTTAAAATACCAAACTTTCCATTTAACTTAATATTTTGGTCCATCTGATGGTGTCTTTTTGCAAATGTTAAATGATTGATAATTTGATCAGTTACTCCATACTTGAGACTTTTTCCTAAAACTCTTTCACTCTGACTTGAGTAAAAATATGTGGAAGTAGTGCTACTCTTACTTAAGTACATTTTTTGGTACTCTGCCCACCTCTGCATTTTAATAGTTATACATCTAGAACTTCTGTCTGCGTGAGCTAACAAAGCTGCCACGTATGGAGTACTATTTGTGTCAAAAACCAACAGCAATAATTTGCGCTATTTAGCCGGTTATAAAAGGTTTTTAAAAATCTGGTTTGTTTTTCAAAGTAAATTTTTTTGTGCAACGCCACTCGGAAAAAAAACAATCTCGTTTCCAGTACAGTCTGGGCTTTCTCCCATTAACTTTGATTGTCTCAGAATTTCAAACTGGCCAGTCAGCAAACAGAAGAAGTTGCGAACGATGATGTCAATATTCTGCGTGGTTTTAGAGCATTGTACTCAGTTTGTAGTAATCAATCAATCAAGTTTATTTGTATAGCACCTTTAGCAGTTCAAAGTGCTTTACATCATAAAAATACAAAAGTCAACAATTTACAAAACCAGTAAACATTACATTTAGTCAATTCTGCTATTATTACACATCAAATACATTGCTCAATGTTTCATTTATCATGGTTTTAAAGCGACTCCAAACATGTGGGGTTGGCCGTGCTTTAAAATATTGAGTTAATGTTAAGATTTGTTGTTTCTCTCTTCACAGTGGAGGCTGGTTGTTCACAGCAGGAAATTTCCAGTTAGCTTAATAGCATCAAACTGGCGCTTTACATCCGGCACGAACAAATGTTACCGACTGGGTCAATTTTAAAACTTCATCACAGTCCGTGCCTCCAGGAAGAAGTGATTCTCATCACTTAGAAACGATTCCTACTGGCAGATTATTTCACTTACAACAAGAGCAAAATTTTTGTAACTTGATGAAATGTTATAGTCTCACTTCAAGTATAATAAGATATTTGCACTATAAGGTAGACAAAAATACTTTGTCAGATTTAGCCTTTTTATCGAAATGCAATTTCACTTTCTGTGCAGTTTCACACTGAAAAACCAAAACAGGTGATCCAAATAAAAAAATTAAGTTTATCCAAGTAAATATGTTAAGTTGTCATGTAAGTTTGACAAATATATTTTGATTACATGTAACAAATGAACTATATTTGTTTTAAGTTGGAACCTTATTCTATTTTTTCAGTGTATAGATAAATCCTGATACTACGTCTGGTTCTAAATCAGTGGAACCAGACTGGTTCCACTGGTTCTAACCTGGAGAAGGGTTGAGGTTGGAACCAGTCAAACAGTGGTGATTGACTACACATGGGGGCGCCATGGTAGAGGGGGCGCCAAAACGATGCTGGAATAATGATTTCTGATCTGCTTTTTCTGTATTCTGTGAACTTCAGAAGGTACTTGATGTGTTCCTGGTTGGAAGCTTGCTTCTGTTTTTTCTTTACTTCATTGTGAAGTTGAGCAAATTTGTAATCAATTAGACGAAAAACGTCAGTTTGATATTTACTCCTTAGTTCTTCAGCGCCAACATGAGTGAAGTCCAGACCTTTTTGGCCTCGGTTAATCAGACCCTCTCATTGTTTCCGGTGTTGTAAATCTAAACGTGATCTCCGCTTTCCGTCTGCACAGTATCAGCATGACGACCTGCTCCTCCATCTTGGCTTTGGGCATGATGCCGCTCTGCCTCTTCGTTTACACCAGCGTCTGGACTTCCAGCGACGCCATAAAGATCCCGTTCGACAGCATCGGTACGCTCACGGATCCCACTCACGTTTTGAATGGATTATTTGTTTCTGACGTTGTATCTGTGTTTGCTCAGGAATCACACTCGCAGCCCTTCTCATACCCATTTCAGTTGGGATTTATGTGAAAAGGAGGTGGCCTCAATTTGCAAAAAAGATCCTGAAGGTGGGAATGTTTTAGACTTCCTCTCTGATGAACTGTTTGGAAATTCCTGGACAGACTCGGTGAATTTTTCTGGCGGCGGTTTTCAACAGGTGGGCTCCATCACCGGTTTTCTTCTCATCATCATCATTGCTGTGGTTGGAGGCGTCCTCTACCAATCCTCCTGGGTCATTTCTCCCTCCTTGTGGATCATTGGAACCATCTATCCCTTCATTGGGTTTGGACTTGGTTTCCTTTTGGCCCGGTTCGTGGGTCAGCCCTGGTACAGGTGAGCGAGAAAGGGAACTTCTCCTGTTCAACCCAGTAATGACAGGTTCTGATGTCTTTTGAGGTTGCTCATTGTTTATTCTTTTTCTTAGATGTCGAACAATTGCGCTTGAAACTGGTTTCCAGAACTCCCAGTTGTGCAGCACCATCACCCAGTTGTCTTTCAGCCCTGCAGAGCTGGAGGTCATGTTTGCCTTTCCCCTCATCTACAGCATCTTCCAGCTGGCTGCGGCCGTCCTTGCTGTGGGCGGTAAGACTTTCACAGGGAAACTGGCTTGAAATTGGACTGAAAAATCACAAATTCGATAGAAAAAAAATCTGAAATTTTGACATTAATCTCAGAAAGTTTCTAGAAAAAAAAAAATATATGAATATTTTTCAATTTCAAAAGTCGAGCATTCCTGAGTTTTTTCTGTCTTTTTTTTGTTACTTTTCACGCTGGACATTTCCAAAAGCCAAAGATTTTTGACTACTGGAATTCAGCAGTTTATTCCTAAAAAACCTCTGAGATTAATGTCAACATTTACAAGCTTTTTCTAGAAATTTTTTTTTAACTTTTCACACACTTTGGATTTCCAAGTCAAAACTTTTAGAATTTTTAAATTCAGAGATGTTCATGTTTTGTTTTATTTTTCCAACAAAACTTGGAAACAATCAGACTAATCATAATTAATCGCTTTTTAAAATAGACTAACTTAGTAATTAAATTATTAGCTATATTATACAGACTAACATGTGCAATTTGCCAAATAGAAACACAGAGAGCAGTAGTTAAACTAAAACAACGCAAAAACTATGGATTTTGCATTCAAAGGGAAAAACTCCTTCACCTGTAAATATTTTAACCCAGAACTCTTCAAGTAGCAGTTTTAGCTTCATCTAGCTCAAATACTGTAAAAACACAAAAACTATAGTTTTTTGGATTAAATAATTCATAATTAGATAATCAGATCAGTTCTACATTGACGGTAAATCGAAGAGAGGGTTTTTTTTTACCTAAAAAAGAAATTCAGTTATTCATATATATTTGTATTTCTTATGTATTTCAAATAATGTATAAAATAATCTTAAAACAGTTAAATGAGAAATATGCGCATTGTGCTATTTGTTTTTTCAGGTTACTTGATTAATTGTCAGAATAATAGATTAATCGTCAGAATAATAGATTAATCGTTTACTAAGATGGTTGCTCGCTGCAGCCGTATAGCTTGAAGTAAATGTTTTTACCCTGCAGATTAGCTTCTCACTGTGCGTGCTTCCCTCCGCAGCCTACCAAGGGTACAAGAGGTGTTGTGGAAAAGGTGGCGGCGCAGACGATGACGCCAGACAAATAGAGGACCCGTCTAAAAACACGAGCTACGATCTGGATAACAAAGCCTTCGATTCCAACGAACTGAATGGCACCTACTCCATAAAGCAGTGAGACTCCAACATACTGCAGAAAACTTTAGAAGACGCTACCATCACTGAACTGTGGACAGACACCGCCCCCTACAGGTTGAAATGTGTAATGCAAAGGAAAAATGCAACAGTTGGACGGAGCGTGGCGCCCCTGACTGACCATTCTTTGTTTGAGCATCATATCCTGTTTTCTTTTAATTTATTCATGTAGATATTTAAAAACAGTGATAGCTACACTGCAAAACCTAAAATTTACCAAGTATTTTATTGTGCAAATACACTTGAAATAAGACAAAACTAATCTACAAGTAACTTTTAAGGAAGCATGTTTTGGAAATAAATCAAAAATAATTCCTGAGTATTAATGAAAAAGTACTAGATTCACTTAATATTAATCAATAGTTACAATCAAAAGCTACTTGTAGGTTAGCCTTGTGTACTAAGATATTTGAACTAGAAACTAGACAAAAATACTTGGTAAAATTTTGTGGTTTTTGTTTTGGAATTTTCTATTTTATAGTTCAGTAGCTAAATATTCAGAGAAGATTCATCCTGATATATTGGAACTTAATCGGACTGGCAGAAGGATTTTGACTCCAAAATGACGGAATAAAGTCACCAAGAGGAACAGCTGACAAAGTTAAAGTTTATCATAAACTCGATTTCAGGGTCTTTATTTAGTCAGAATTAATATATTTGAACTTCTGAAAACCTCATGTAAGTTTTTTCAGTTAATTATTCTGCAAATAGACAAAATAAAACAATCACCCAAACTGCAGTTATTATTTATCTCATATGTTCTGATGCTCTGATCCAACTCTGTGTTTCTCTGTTTAGATTTTCTACTTCCTTAATAAATTAAGCTAAATATTAATAAAAGCATGCTTGTGCAATATTGATTATTTTACAGCTACACTTTACTGCAACAAATATGTATTATTAAACACAAACTGGTGTGTATAAAATGTAGTTTATCAACTATTCGCTCAGAGAAGTTGTGAATTTGTTGTCATGAAAATGTATTTTTTGTTGTAATGCTCCTGTTTTGATATGAATGTAAGTACTTTTTGAGGTCTTAATAAACTTCTTTATCTAAACATTGATAAACTGTAATGAGATATTCTCCTTTACAGGCAGAATTATTTCAAAATTTGTGATGGAAAGTTGATGTTTGGACAAATTGCTCTTACTAATGTTATTTTTGTTAGTAGAACTAAAAAAGTTGCCAAACAAATATATATTTTTGCTGATTATGGATTCTTAGGATTTCCTTTTTAGTCCCTCCACCACAAGAATGAGTCGACCACCATCTCCCTGTTTTTTCTTAAATTAATATTTTTGAATAAAAGAAAAAAACTGGCTTTTCATTACAAAAATGCTTTGGTTACATTTATTTCAAAAATATTTGAACAGGTGCCAAGACTTTTACCCCAAGGGATTTCTGCTGAAAACAAGTTTTTGATACAATATGTTCTCAGAAAGCAAGTTGTGTTTTTCAGAAGTTACTTCAATAAAATGTGAATTAAATCAATTCCAGCTGATGTGGTACGATGCTAATCACTATGGATGGATGGTACCAGGAGTGTTGAAAGAAATAAAAGCTTGGCTGTAAAAAGATTAATACTTTGTGTTGCTCTTAACATTTTCCATTGCAAGAAAATTATATTAATGATAATTTAGCACTGATTAAAACTAAAACTTTCAATAAATAAATTTATATATATATTTTTTCTAGCTTTGGTTGGGGGCCACAAATGGCCCACAGGCCATACTTTGGATACGCTCCTGACCCAGACATAAATCAAAATGAGAATCAGTGAAAAAACTTGAGAAAACTGTAATGAAACATTCGCATTCAGTTAATGAGTCATTTACCACATGCATGTTGTATCCAGATGTTTAATTGTGTCCCGTATACAACAGAACACTAGAAGTAAAACATTTGCTGAGCAAATCGCATGGCTTCTTCATCATCATTCTTTTAGTTGTAAAATAAACACTCATAAAATGTTAATGGGACTCGAAGTCCACGCAGTTATTGTCATAACACGTCCTCATGTTCAAACATGTCTCAGTCACAGCATTTATTGAGACATGCTGTGGTTACTACTGTAACATGAAAGTTTGTTTAAACATGCCAGGCTCTGTTCCATGAACGCGCCTCCAGCTGAAGCTGCCTTCACTGCTGTTGTAAAACTCGGTTTTTCATCTTTAAAGGCTGACGCTGCTGCTTTTTAACGGTTGCGTGACATCAGCTGGCTACCTAATGTGTTATAACATCTTTATAGGGCTACTTAAATGTGTTTTAGTCTGTTGGAAGTTAAATAAAACAAATTTACATACGTGTTTATGGTGTGCTTTACAGTAAACTGGTTGCTTACGGCTGATAGAAAGCACACAAAACCTTCGTGATGATGACTTTACTTCGACGTGTCCAGGCACGAAGGTTTCTGTCGCTGTATTTCCTAATCTTTAGTAGGAGAGGGGAATTTTCCGATGTTTCATTGAATCCATCACAGACGAGACGAAGGAGAAGAAGAAGAAGAAGAAGTCCTGGAAAGTTAACGTAAGAGTGAAATTTACATGTATTCTTTATATCTGTACCAACGACTATCTTTGTTTATAATATGTAAAAAGGTTTTGTGAGAAAACACTGTGTTCAAAAATGTTTATTTACATAAAAACAAATTAACGGTCGCAGCGGATCGCCTCCAAATCTCATTTCCTCGTGTGTGGAGTTTGTTAAAAAGACAGAAATTAACATACTTATTACATTTGGGAGAAGTTATGCGAGTTGAGACAGATAAAAGCGAGTGTTTGATTGTGTTTGTGTGAATTAGAAAACAGTTTTCCAGCTAAAATGATCGCCCTGCCTCCATCAGAGGACCGCTTTTTAACAAACTGTTAGCCGCAGGTTTCTAACGGGGTTTTTTTACGATAGTTACGGTAAACCAGTCAAATACAATATGTTCTTTGTTCGCCTTAACACGTTTTAACCGGAGAAAAACGACGTTGTCTTCAATTGTAACGAAACGTCCGATCATGTTAAAGTAGAAGTTGTCATTCTGAAATCAGTTCAGATGTGTTAAACAAATCTAAATAAAATCTGATCTGATTTCATCTCAAAGCAATTAAAGCTTATTTTAAATGCGCATTCAGCAACATTTTATTCCTGTAAAGGTTACAAAATTATACAAACTTAAACCAAACTTAAAATATGAATGCATCAATCTGAGATTTTGGGTGATACAATGTTTTGTAGTATTTACTGTAATAGCTGTAAAAGTGACAGTGAAAAATGTTTACAAATTCATCAGCTGTCAGTTGTTTGATCAGAAACATGACAAACCAAAATTAGAACAAAAAACAATTTATCTATTACCAATTAGGCTTTGGATTTATTCTGAAAGGCAAAAAGAGTGTATTTATGATATAATGGAGCCAACTGTGAGAAAAGACAGTGTTATTAACAACAAATCTGCATTTCTATAATAAAATGCTGTGCGACAAAGTTAAAATGAACAGAAGAAACCTGTTGATTTTAATAATCTGAAATTTTAGAAAACCAAAAGCAGATCTGTTGAGTGACCCGAGTAAAGCCGAGCCAGTTAAGTCAACTCGAAAACATTTTTATGAGTGAAATATTGGCAGAAACTTACAAAAAGCAAAACAGAACTGTCATATTTATGCTGAAGTATGGATAATAAACCAAATTGCTCCATATGGAAACACCTGTGACAATAAGTTTCTTGTTACCACTGTTATTAATTTATGATGTTGCCCGTCACTGTGTGACACCTGGATCACATTCTGCAGTGTTAAATTATTAATCGACTGAATGGCTCAAGTGTTGGAGCGTAGAGCAGCCGCGTCCCTGACATAAAAAAAAACATTTATTCAACCAATTTAGAAAAATGCCAAAAAAAAAAAAGGATTAGCTTTTTTTCATTCAGCTCTATTTCTGGATCAGTTTTTACCTTTTCAGGTTTTTTTACATTGCATCTTTGGTCTTCGTCATTTTTTTATTACGGAGAGTTGTGTTTAAATAATTAGAATTTGAACCAGCTGAAGCTAAAACTGTCACTTGAGGATTTCTACATAGAATACATTTACAGACAGATATGTTTTTATTTTATTTTAAATGCAAAATGTATATATTCTTGTACAGTTTTGGCCTAGCTACTACTCTAACTGTGTTGTTTAAGCAAAATGGCATTTTTTTGCATCTGTATGCTCTAGATAACAATTAACCGATTACTAAATTAGATGACGATTATTCCAATAACTGATTAATCACGATTAATTGTTTCAGCTCATCATTATTAATGATGATTAACGATTATTCTAGTAGTTGATTATTCTAACAGTTATTCTTAGAAATACTTTAAAAGATGCAAATAAACAAAATATTCACTTCCTCTTCCAAATAAGAAAATAATCGATTAATCATGATTAATCGTTTCAGCCCTAGATAATGCAGAAGAGTAGAAGAGGGACGGTTGACTGTCGAAGAACTTTGTGGCTGGAGATATTTTCCCTGGAGTCCAACTGAAACATCTCAGGTGAATGACCTAACAGACTGCAACCATGGCAACCACCGCATAACGCCATGCATTGGATGTGTCATCATCCCATCAGGGCTTAACAGGAAGGTAGTTTGGTCCTGAGTAATACTGGTGTTATTGCCTTTCTAGAGTCAGTGTGGATTGTTTGTCTTTTTGTAGATGTCGACCCGGATGGGCTGAAAGATGCCGGGTAACCCCTGCTTGTGGACGCCGCTCCCTCAGAGCAGCCCCTGCCCGTGTGACCGCTACAAGCACGCCTGCTGCAGCTACGACGGGGACGTCTACGTCCTGGGGGGGAGAGACAGCAGCTGCCTGGGAGACTTCTGGAAGTACAGCGTCGGTAAGGGCCCTTCGTGTACAACAGAACCACAGCATCAGGACTTTATCTGGTTACTGATGAGTAATCGTTTCTGTCACACATCCAAAGTTTAAAAAGCTTTTAAACTTTGGATGTTTATTTTATTTTCACTTCTGGTAAAAAATGTGTTTCTCCACCTGCTTTCTGAGAACTTTGACACAGTGAAGTTTGGATATATGGAGCTTCCTGACCACAGGTCCAAACTGAGTCACAACTTTCAGCCATAATTGATTAATCACGATTAATCGAAGAATAATAAACAAAGAGTAATAAAATAAAAATTAACTAAAGGACACTTTTTGTAATCTATTATTAGGCAGTAAAACTTTAACAAGCAACACGGATCCCAGCAGCTTTGAGAGGATTTTGAAGCAAAGCCTGTTAAAAAAATAAATGATCTTTATTTTGAAATACAGATGCGCCTGAACTGTAAATATGAACACAAAAGAGCCTAAAGAAAAACTGAGCAAACAAAAAAAACGGTTTTGTTCTCAAACTGTTTGTTTTGTTTCAGTGTTGGATGAATGGACCAGGCTGAGCTGCTCAGGCGAAGCTGCACCAGAGGAGCTGGAGCAGCACTCTATGGTGGCTCATAAGGTACAAACACTTTTTATTCATTTCCTTTGAACCGTGCCAACGTACAGCAGACAGAACTTGCTAACTGGTTTCTTGGCCTCTTCAGGGTTTCCTGTATGTGTTTGGAGGCATGTGGGATTCTGCATACACTGCGCGGCGATGCCCACTGTGGGTGTTTGATGTCGGTGAGTTTCACTCAGGACGACGATTTTACCCTCTGCTGATCTTCAAGTTGTTAGCAAAGATTAGTTCCCAAAAAAACCCCTGTGCATGCTCATGTTCACTCAAAAAACATTCGACCCCTGATAGTTTTATCTTTTATTTACCTGATTCAATACATGCTGTGTTCCTAAGCCTAAACTATTTTTAAGTTTAGTTAGTAAAACACAAAACAACATTGATTGGGAATCATGTCGAAGCCATGTGTGGATATATTTGCACATTATTTGTTGTTCTCTCATCTTCACACACAAACACAACGTTTCAAACTCTCTACTTTGGTTGGAGCTTTTATAAATCAGCATTTTTAGTGATATTGAACAGTTTTTATGTAAATGAAACATAAAAACACATAAAATATATTAATTTCCCAGATATCTGGCTTTAGTAACTGCAATGATTTAACACCAGTGAACAGGAAGCTGAATGTTTCCGGACCTGCTTCCTGCACATATGTTTCATAGAAAACAATCTGCAACATACTTTAACTTTAAGGCTAACTCTTAGAAAACATTATTACAAATTCTGCAGCTTGTTTTTCTTCTACATGTTTTCTAATGAGGGTTTTTTAACTGGTTTGCTCTATTTTCTGTTTGTTTCAGTAAATCAGAAGTGGGTTCCCTGCCAGGGGAAGACCAGCTCCCCTCAGGTAAATCAGCTTTACTGCCATACATTATTTACATCTCAGATCTACTTTTTAATTTGATTACGTTCTGCTAGTGAGAAAGAATCACAGTGAGAAATGTTTAGTTAAATTACCATTGACACATTTACTGGCGGCTGCCCAGTGGCACAGCTGGTAGAGTTGTTGCCTTGCAGCAAGAAGGTTCTGGGTTCGATTCCCGGTCTTTCTGCATGGAGTTTGCATGTTCTCCCTGTGCATGGTGGGTTCTCTCCGGGTACTCCGGCTTCCTCCCACAGTCCAAAAACATGACTGTCAGGTTAATTGGCTTCTCTAAATTGTCCCTAGGTGTGAGTGTGTGTGTGCATGTTTGTTTGTCCTGTATGTCTCTGTGTTGCCCTGCGACAGACTGGCGACCTCAGTATGACCCCGCCTCTCGCCCGAAACGATAGCTGGAGTTAGGCACCAGCAACCCTCCCGACCCCAATAAGGGGAAAAGGGTGCAGGAAAATGGATGGACATTTACTGGCATCTCAGATCAAAAGTTTCCTTTTCCCTGAATAATAAATGTAGCGTGGCACAGACCGGAAAACAAGAAACATGCTGCTCTAGCAAGACAGAAAAAACTGCTGCCCTCATCTACAGTCAGAGTTCAGGAAAGCAACTTTAACAGCTGGAAGACAAAAAGAAAATAAAGCAGCCAGAGGACAACGCAGTGCATTCTGGGTAAACACAACCAAAACAAACACATTAGCTTAGCGCTAACTGGAGAAATGGTTTGTGGTTTTCTACCAAAGACAAAAAAGAAATCTTAAAATCACTAAAATCTGACGCTACTTCATTTTGCTTACATTTAGTGAAGAAGAAAGTGCTCAGTGTCGTCTCACTCAGTGGTTCTTGGTGCAGCGCCTCCAGAGGCGAGGAGGGGAACAGGTTTCTGAACGGGTTTGGTTCATTTGAGTCAGTGCCGTGAGAAAGAACCACAGCAACTGAACCTGGAGAATGTGATTCAGTTTTGGTCCCTAGTTGAACCTACCAGACTATCAGGTGTGAGAAAACCATTAGTTTACCACAGTGTTTCACTTCCTGTCAAATCTCTGCGTATCTCCAAAAGTAACTTCAGTTCTTTCTTTCTCAGACAGTCTCAGGGAATCGCTACTGGTTTGCAAGGTCTAGTTAACTTTTAACGTAATTAGTCCAGTTTTCTGTTAGGTTGGATGCCGAAACGGATCCAGAGAGTCTTGGTTTGTTGCTGAGCTTTTCAGCAACAAACGGTCCAGGTGGGTTTGGTGTAAAACAGAAAAATCCAAAATGAATTCAGTGGACGAATGTTCAACTCTCTTCCAGTCCTGATCCATAAGAAAACTTATGATTTCATAGAAAGCATTGATTAGCTTTCTGGATACTCAAATTGAAGGTCGGATTTGTATTTATTTTTCAGTTTTTATAGCATTTTCTGTCAACGTGTTGATGTTTTGTGTTTCCAGAGCCAACGGCCGAGCAACCGGAAAGGCCACAGCGCCGTGGTGCTGGGCTCTGCCATGCTCGTCTATGGAGGCTTCATGGACGTCAAGGGATCCCTGCAGGAGTTCTGGAGTTTAAACCTCAGTACGTTCATCCAAAATAAAGAAAAAATGAGTGGTTTAAATCAGCTTTTTACTCATTTCCAGGATTTCTGAAGAGACTTAATTAAATCAGGTGTTTTGATAACCTGTGTTTGTCTCGGACAGATACGACGGCTTGGTCTGGCCTGAGCGGTTCTGATCGGGGAGCGTCCGTTCCTGGACCCAGACACAATCACTCCGCCGTGGCCTACCAGAACTGCATGTTCCTGTTTGGAGGCCTGAAGGGCCTGCGGGAGCAGAGGGACTTCTGGAGGTGGAACAGCACCAACCACACATGGACCTGCCTCAAGTGAGCGCCAAGTTTAAAGACAGGCTTTTATTCTGTAGAGGTTTCAGGCAAGTCTGAGGTTTTGACTTTCCATCAAATTCATCATATCAGACGGATTCCTGCACACTTTGGATAAAGGATGAAAGTAAACTCAGGAGATTTTAAGAGGACCAAATGAAGCTGCATTTGCATGTAAATACATATTTTATGAATCCTTGAATCTCCTTAGTGGTTAATGCAAAGTAAGCTAACATTTAGCTGGAGGTATTTGGTGTTCAGAATAGTTTAGTGTTTGTCTGATTTATTAAACTGGATTACACTCTAGTCCCATTGTGCATAATAACACAAAGTCTTCTATTTGTTCATACGAATTAGTCTGAATGCTGTGTGTAAAGTGCAGGGCTGAAAGGATTAATGGCAATGACTAGATTATTGAAATAACGGTCGACTGATTTAGTAGTTGACTCATGGAGGCTGGTGTTCCTGTGCTCCGCAGGCCGGGCCCCCCTCGGCTCATGGGCCACGCCGCCGTGACCTACAGGGACAGCATGCTGCTGTTCGGAGGCGGTGAAAGCCAGCGCTCTCCCAGCAGGAGCCTGTGGAGGTACAGCTTCTCCTCCCACACCTGGAGCCAGGTGGCCTCGCTCCCAGGCTCCGAGCTCCGGACCGGATCCACCACTGCTGCGCCGGACTCGGCCGCAGCTACGAGCCCGACACCGGCGGCTCCGGATCGGCCCTGCAGCCGACGCCGCAGGATGCCAAACACAGACATTTCAAAAACAAGTGCTTCCCCGTCTCCCACTCGGACATAGAGATGAAGACATTCAGCAAAGCTGTGGACACACAGAGCGACACTCAGCCTGACCCCCAGCTGACGGAGAACAGCTTGACCTTTGAGAATAAAGCCTTCGGGAGGCAGTGGAGCTGCGCCGACGAGCTGCTGGAAGACGGAGACATCTTAAAGAACCTGCCTGACACACTGCTGGTGCTGGGAGGACGACCGTACAGCCGACACAGTCCCATCTGCGTCTGGAGTATGACCCTGACCGACTCCTAACAGGCACCGACCCTTTACTGACAGACAACAATGCAAAATATTAACATTAACAAGTGTTTTAGATTATATTGTGAAAGATGGAGGTAAATTTGAGCAGCAGCTGGGCTTCTGAAAGTTTCACAGAGCATTCTTCTGTTCTTATGAGGTTCGTTTGACAGGAGCTGCAAAAATCGCAAAATATTACCAAGTATAATATTGCTATACTTGTTGTAACTGTTTAGTTTTTACTGCAAATATCTTAGGGCATCTGGAATAAGGCAAAACTAACTTACCAGAAACTATTCAGCAAAGTAAAGGAGGTTAAGTCTAAATTCCTTAACATTGATGAAAAGTTACTAGTTCTACTGGCAGATCATTTCACTTAAAACAATCATTTTTTTCCATATTATAAGTAAAAGAGTCCACCAGTGGAAATAGTACTTTTTAAATTAACATTAAGGAAGTATTAACTTAAAACAAACTCGTATATCTTGCTGAAAAGTTACTTTTGTTTTATCCTAAGTGTACCAAGTATGACATACTAATAAAGAAATTATATTACAAGAAAAATGTCATAACATTCTGAGAATAAACTTGAAATAATACGAGAATAAAGTAAAAAATAATACAGGAATAAAATCATATATTGTACCAGAATTAAGTCGAAACAAGAGAATCAAAGGACGTCATGATACTGGTATAAAGTTGTAATATTAATCAAGTTCAATAATATTTCAGCATCAAAACATTTCGATCTACTTTAGATCATGAAAACATAAAAATATAAACACATAATTCAGTCACCAGCTGTGGAAACTGCAGCATCACATTTCAGTGCCATTAAAATCATCGACTCATCAAATATGTTGGTCAAAGTTCCAGTTATTAATGTTCAAAAGCAACTCTGAGCTGGCGATGACTTTTCTTTTATTTTGTTATCGTTGCCCTAATAGTTTGTTGTAACTGAAATATTTGCATAAGAAATTAGACAAAAATACTTTGCAAGATTTTATGTTTTTGCAGTGAACCAGTGTTTTTCTATTTCCTCTCTGTTCACCACTGTTACTGATAACCTGTACATAAGAGTTTATTAAACAGTTTTATATGATCTGGAGGTTTGTCTGTTCATTCATTCATGTCAAAGTATTAGAAGGACATGATCTTCTGGTTGGAACTTGTCTGTAGCTGCGTTTTCATTACAAATGGGCACATTTGTGATATTCTAATATCAAAAAAATTGCAATTGCAGTCTATCCATTAAATAAGAAAAGCAATTAAAATTGCATGAGATATAGTTTTATTTTCATTAAAACTCTATCTTTAGTCCTGCAACTTTAAAAATGTTATTCTCATTGTTCAGAACTGATGGTTGATATGAACTGTGATCGTGATGATGACCAGAAGAGGGCGCCAGAGCTCAATGTGCTTTTATAGGGATATTTATTATTGTGCGTTTGTGTTAATTATGGATGCTGGAAACATTTACTTTAGTAATCATGTAATCTATTGATTATTCTGACAATTGAGAAATCAAATAAAAATCTGGTTAAGTAAAATACTGATTTGATTAAGGCAGATAAATACAACATATACACATGATATATGTTGTATTATGTTTGATATTGATAATATCAGACATTATTATATATGTCTGATATGAATAACAGGTTTAATATCAGACATCAATATCGACACATTTTCATAGCTCTTTAAGTCAACCTCAACAAAGAAAATACACAAAAACTTCAAATTATATTAAATGTAATTAAAAAATATAAATAATAAAGCAGCAGACTCACAAAGACAGTAAAATATGTGTATATCAACAGATAGAATAATAGTATATGAATCCATAAGAAAGATAAAACTGAAAAACAAAATCAGCTACAGAGAAATTAAAGTGCATATTTAAGATTCTTTTTAATGGTAGAAACATATATATTTTTTAGGTCAAACTGTAAATCTGGCTGCTGTATTTTGCATATAATTAATTATCGAATATTTTAAAGTGTTAAATGAACCAAAAAGCTCTTAAAAAAGCGCGTTTTGTGTGACGTAGCTGGAGGAGAACGGAGCCCAACGGCTGCCGTCTGATTGCTGAGCTGAAGGAGGTTTGTTCCCGCAGGTGTGCTTAAAACTTGTTTTATGCGGCTGTTCAGGGTGCAGCTGGTCTGGACATTGTAAGGACAAAAAAACAATTTATTTTAGCCTTGGGTGAAATTCATCCAGCTGCGAAGGCAAGAGTTCACCACCAGCAGTAGGTCAACATTGCGACAGCCAAGAGGCTTACAGCGAAAGTGGCCCGAGTGAATATTATTATTAGATGGGATCCAGAAGAGATGAAAAAATCAGCTGAAATCCACCGCAGCACCACCAGAACACAGCAGATGGAGCGAAGGGAAGAACGACGCTGATGGGGCGCAGAACGACAACAAGGCCGCAGTCCCAGCTTTTACCTGGAAGACAATTATTACACTTTACAGAGGTATGAATATTCTTTAGCCTAATTGTATGTATGCTTATTTTTTACCTATCTTATCCTGGTTCTTTATATTCACATAAAAATATCTAAAAGTTTGTAAATGTAAAAATACATTCCAAAATTATCTTAGCAGTTAGCACTACCGTTAGCATTCCCAGGCCTGTTAGCATGTTGTTTTCCATTCCGGCTCTTCTACCATTTAAATGATCTTTGTTTGCTATATCTGTTCTAGCTTCTGGCTAACCTGTGAGACTTAAGTCTTAAACATATTTAATCCCAATTTAATGCTCAGGATTGGTCGCCTCCTCCGGGTCTCATTCCGTGTCTTTAACGGTTGTCGGTAGGGGGCGCTATTTTTAGGCGCAGTAGTAAGCAGGTAGAGGAGGTACCAATACCTTTTATTTCGGAATAAAACATTCTAAAATGTGAATTTCAGACCTGTTACGGTACAAGGTCTTTTAAATCTTTCAGTTTAAACATGTATTTAAGGTGAAAGAGTCATTTTAATTGAGAGCATTTTCGTTTTGGGCCAAATCAAGGTCATGAATGTTCTAAAAGGGCCGGTCCTGCTGGAATGTACTGATATAACCCACTAACAAACTGCTAAAAATATTAAATACCTGTGTATCTGCATTTCATAAGAACATCCTGGCAGCCTCATCCCGCTATCGCAGTGTCTTTGTTTATTAGGAGACACCATAATTATTAACGATATTAACGATAAACAGTTACTTATGGCTTTAACCTTTGCCAAACAGACAAGGACCACGTTCAGTCCGACAAGTTTTTAAAAAGTACTCATTGAACATTGGATAATTTATATGATCCTAACTTTTACTATAAATAACATGTTATATATTATGATGGCTTTTGTTTTGCCCTTCCATTTTTGTCTCTCCTTTCTGAATTATTCTTCTTTACTCATCCTATGTACTTTCTGTATACAATCTAAAAACTCCATTTAGAACAATTAATTGATCCATTGTATGGTTATATTTCCCAGCCTCATACTACTTTGTTGTTTTTTTTTTTATTGTTTCACCCTGCTGTTGCAGTTCACCATCATTATTCTGTGATTTAAATACTGAAAATATTTTCAGCAGGAAGACCCACATCACATGATTGTTGTCTCAAACAGATCAGACATGTTGACAGAAAAGCCAAATCCAGTTAATCCCAGGTGTGGGGTTAATAAGCTCCGCCCTTAGATTGCAGTACCTTTAGTCTCATCTCCTGTGGGCCTCATTGCTCCCTGGATCTCTGGACATTAAAACAGTTAGTTAATCACTGGACTCTGGATGCCAGTGGTTAGCCTCTGGACTCTCTCTGGATGCCAATGGTTAATCACTGGACTCTGGATGCTAGTGGTTATCCGGCTGGCTGTTGGGCTTTCTAGATGCCAACGGTTAGCTGTTGGACTCCCTCTGGATGCCATTCTCTTGCTTCAAAATCACCATTCAGTCCTCATTAATTATCTCCCAGCAGTAAAAGGCCTTTGGTTGTTACTGAGCTTACTTAAATTTCTTCAAACTGACTCAACTCAAAGATATAAGTTAACTTAAAAGTTTTGCTTAAAAGAACTTAAAAGTTTTGCAAAGTTACAAAGTGTAACTTTGTCCATTTTTTGCTGCCAAATTTTGTAAGGAAAGCCTTCCCATACCCCCCACCCCCATTGAGACAACTTAGAAAACTGATTGTAAAATTTTTTATTTTAGAAACCACAAAGTACTAGTCAATACAAAAATGTATAAAAGTACAAAAAACATTGGTCAAAAAATATCTGAGATGACAATATTTAAGGTGTACTAATGGCACTGTGGTTATGGATCTGAATACAAAAGTTGGTGCAATCAGAGAAGAAATTCACATTGTAGCAGTTTTTTTTGCAACCATCCTCCGGTCTGGAACATCGAGCTCTAGAAAATTAGCACTTAGCAGATGGTGAAGTGGCACACAGCTTCTTCTATTATTAAACTAACAGACAACTGAACAGGCAGGTGTGGCAGAAGTAAACATTTCATGGTCACAAAAAACATGTACCAAAGAAAAGAAGCAACAGGTTGATCCAAACAGAAAACAAAAGAAAAACAAAAAACTGCTGCACTTTATCTTTCAAACTGTACCGAACAGCTTTGTGAACAGGTTCACTCTCAGAATCCAGCCACGGAAAGCGGATACAGTAGTGAACGTTTAACAACAATACTCAGAATACAAAAATAAAGAACAGTATCAAACATTTTAAAACATTACATGGCAATATCAAGAGTTACATGGTTCTTTTATTTCAAGCATTACCCAGGTTTGTTTGTTCCTTTGGACAAAGGCACCTCAAGTGTCCCAGTTACCTATAAAAGAGGCCTGTACTGCGAAGAAGGTTTATCGCTTCAAGATTCCTTCATCCTGACTGAGAATATACAGAGCAGCAAAACAGAAACAGCTCCAAGCGAAGAGAGCACACAGAAAAACCAACTGAGTTACAAGATGCAGACATGGATGCACAGAAAAACTTTATTGAACATAAACAACTAAGAGGATTGTTGAACTGAGGTTCACTGAATTTACAGCAAATGGTTCTACAAAGGTTAGAACTAACTAACTTGGTTAGTTCGGGATAAGACAGAAGTCTTTATCCCGAAGTCACAGATCTGACTTGCTGACTTCCCTTAACTCTCTTGATCCAACATGCTAGAGGCTGTTCACCTTGGAGACCTGCTGCGGAAACGGGTTCGGCCTGGCGCGAGATTTACACCTTCTCCCCCGTTTCAAGGACCAGCGAGAGCACACCGGATGCCGCCGGGTGCGCAAGATTCAAAGGACACAAGGACAGAAAGACGGAACCAATGGAAAGATAGCAACAATGAGATAAAGTAGTAATAGCCCAGATGAGATAAAGTAGTAATAGCCCAGGAAAGAAAGGGACTGATACAAGAAAGACATGATGGAAAATTTACACAATACAAGTCAGAACATTGAAATACTGAAGACCAATTCTAGACAGCTCACAAATCCCAATAATCTACATCCAAAAATCTAATCTACTTAGATTCTTTGGATCCCTGTGCCAGCTTGAATTGGTCTTCAGTATTTCCTAGATTGTCTCCCATCCAGTCGTCCTTGCTTCCTCTTGTCCTTTCCTTTTATGTTACTACTTCCCCTTATCATTGCCGTCTGCCCATCAGCCCTCGCTTCTTTCAAACATTCCTTGCATCGTTCTTGTCCATTGTGGTTTTACTACATTTTGTCCTTCCGTTATTGCCTAGTTTTCTTCCCTTTTCATGCAGCCTCAGTAGTTAGTTCTATCTACTGCAAAACCATTTATCATAAATTCAACCAAGACAAGAAGGGACTGATCGAAAGACTGCAAAGAAGAGGGAAAGTAGCAACATCACAGGGAAGGAAAGGATACAAGGAAGACAGAACTGATGCTGAAGACCAATTTTGGACAGGCCAGAAATCCAAATAATCTATGTTTAAAAAAAAAGCATAACATAAGGGCCTTAAGGAGTTTGATCATTTGCTCAGAGGCTTTACTTTGATCTTGGGAATGGATGAAATCTGTGAAGAAACAGAACTACAGCTGCGCAGTACAGGCCACAGGTTCCATGATTGGAAGTGTTGATCAGTTCTGGACCAACACTGACGTTTAAGAAGGAGACACTCGAGAGAAGCCCTTGTTATGTGATGATCAACATCTTGTACAGTCTTCATAAGATCACAACTCCCAGTACCTGTGTTTGATTCGAGGCGCCCTGTTCAACCTTTTGCTCGCTTCTACAATCAACCAACTCACTAAATACAAACGTTACAAAACGACTGGCTTGGCCTTTCCGTAACAAAATTCCAGTTCAAGTCTAAAGGCAAACTTGAGATTTACACACCGACCAAAACAATAATAATAATAAAAAAGATAGAAATGACAACAAGCTCCAAGTTTCTTAATAAAATATCCATATAGTATCTAACAGTTAGCTGCCCTGAGGGAGATGTACATGTCAACCTTTACCACTTCTGTTGCATGACGGCAGTTAATAAGCACTTTGGGTCTGCCGCATGGAGTTCTGCACAGTGGGATGTAACACTGGAAGGCTTGGGGTCTTCATCCACCTCAAGCAAGTCCATCACTTCCCTTTTTGTTCTCACCATTTGAGTTTACGCACGCAGACCTGTGAAGACATCTATTGGTCAGTTTCCTTGGATGAAATTTATGAAAATGAGAGAAGAGGAAGTGGCTTACCTTTGTCACAGGTGCTGCTTTGCTTCTCCTGGGCAAAGTTTAGTCTGTTCTGCTCCACTGCAATGCCATTGGACTCTGGGCTGCTGCTGCGGGGCGGGCTGTTCTCCTCGTTCTGGTATGCCAAATCCAGGTGCTGCTGAGCCAGTTTGAGGTGTCTGCGCAGCCTCTCCAGCTCCCGAGATGATGCTTCATCACCAAAGGATTCACGACCTGAGTCTCCAAAGTTATCCCTGAAGCTCATCTTCCCGTTTGGGTCCTTCTTCAGGGCGGTGTGATACCCTGGAGGTGCAGAGGGCTGGCGGCAAATCGAGGATCTCTGGCTAGCCTGCGGCGGGTGGCGAGGGGCTCGAGAGCGAGGTCGCGGCCGGCAAAAGCAGTCCCGAATCCCGCTGATCCCAAGATGAAACATCTCCAGCATGGTGAAGAAGAGGCACAATGCGCTGACGCCATACATGATGAGCAGGAAGATGGTTTTCTCAGTGGGACGAGAAATGAAGCAATCCACTGTGTGCGGGCAAGGAGAACGCGTGCAGACATAGGACGGCGCCACCTCCAGCCCATAGAGGACGTACTGCCCGAACAAAAATGCCGCCTCAAAGACTGCGCGGGATAGCAGCTGGAAGACGTAGACCTTCATCAGTCCGTCTCTCTTGATGCGACGTCGGCCGTCGTGCTTCTTTTTCGGCTTTTCTGCAACTTCCTTCTCCTTATCTGGCTCGATCTCCTCGAGTATCATGGGGTCTTCTTCCCCGTTATCCTCCGCCTCTTCGTAATCCCTGTTGGCACCCCGACTTACTATTGGCATCTTCTTTCTGCCTTGTGGCCTGTATTCGTCGTCATCCATGCGGGCGATCTTGTGCATGGCAAACCCGAGGTACAATATGGTGGGCGTGGTGATCATGATCACCTGAAACACCCAGAAGCGAATGTGCGAAAGAGGCGCAAACGCGTCGTAGCAAACATTCTCACAACCGGGTTGTTGTGTGTTGCACACAAATTTACTCTGTTCATCGTAGTAGATCGACTCGCCGCCGACCGCCGTCAGCACGATCCGGAAGACGATGAGGAAGGTGAGCCAGATTTTGCCCACAAAGGTTGAGTGATTGGAAATCTCATCCAGCAGACGAGTGAGGAAGCTCCAGCTCATTTTGCCGCCGGATGAAGGAAATTAGAAATCCTGTGAAGAGGGAAAAAAAAGGAACATTTCCATAAAGACATGCCCTGAAAAACACACAAATACAAGAAAAAGCTCTACAACTCTCTGAAATATTTATTATATCGCTTATGATAAATTTCTTAATTGTATTTTTTGTCACACAATTTCTATTAATGAGGATCTAAAAAAACAAACTGTATTGTTGGAATTGTTAATTTTTCAAAATGTTTCGTTGAGAGCATTAATAAATGTGAAAAATATGATTAGATGTAGTTACTGTGAGCAGTTTAGGGACACAAATCACATTTCTTTAAGTGGCTTGTGTCCAAAATGAGTGTTTTACAATTTTTTTTAAATTAAAAATAAATTTTTGTGTTGCCAGTCTTAAAATGTTGTAATAAATAGTTCTCATTTCTTTAATCATTATCACAATGATACCCTAAACTATTGTGATAAAAGTTTAAGTTCATACCGCCGATCTATGATGGTGCACTATGACCAGTGCAGAGGGAAAAAGGTAAATTTCCATCAAAAATTAGATTAGTCTGAGAAATTTTCCAGAAAAAAAAATTATGGAAATTTCTGACTTTGACAGTCAAAATTTGGCAGAAAAACTATTTTTTCATTTTGAGAGTTCAAAAGGTCAAACATTTGCTAGGAAAAAAATAGAAATTAATCTCAATAGTTTGAAGAAAAAATGAAATTTCTCAATTTCAAAAGTAAAAAATTCGACTTTTGAAAATTCTAAGTTTGAAGAAACTCAAGGTAGGAGATGGACGACTTGTGAAACTCAGATATGCTCACATTAATTTAAAGCCAGATGTTGCCTGCATTAAAACAAACGGCCACATGTGGCGCAAAATCATAACCAAACGTATCTCCATCTTCCCCTGCAGCAACAAGGCTAACATGCTCAGGCAAAGCTCCCAGAAAAATCCTAAAAACCAGCCAACCGTCCAGCCATGACAACCCTGCAGCACACAAGTCGTCGACTGAAGTCACAAAAGGTCAAAACTTTAGTTCTCCAGAATGTTCCAGAAGTTTTATTGTTGAGGAAAGTAAAGATCTTAGTCATGTTCCCACAAACTCTGACTGAGTTATTATATTTTCCAGTGTCTCACTAAACAGTCAGTTCTCCAAACACACACAGACACACAGTCCCATCCAGATGCTGCTGATTGAAGTTTAATAGGGTCTCACAATGACTAATAAGCTGTTGTGGTTTCACAGCATCTAACAAACCTCAATGTCTGTTGAGTCTTGATCTCATTTAGGAAACCAAACAAAAAGGCACAAAGCTCTTTCTAAAAGCGTTTGAGTAACAACACGGTTTATTACATTTGTCGCCTTAATCTACAAGATCTGATTTTGCCAGCCAGCTGATTGGCTGCAAAGACATTAAGATGGAGAAACGGCACTAAACTTAGCAGAAACTAGTAAATTATAGACTTCTGAACCGCAAAACACGGCGTTCTATCCCACTGATGTGACCAATTAAAGTTTGACTTGGACTAAATTACTTTGTACAACTGACTAGCTTGTTTTTTCCAGCAATTTGCAGTGTTGCATAACCACTCTTAAAAAAGTGGCTATCCCTTTAAGAACAGATACTGCAGCTGAAAAAGCTTCGAGGCATTCAGTGAAGGTGAAATACTTGGAAACCAAATTCGTTCACGTCTGGAAATCTGATTGTTCTGCATTCACACCCAGTTCAGCTTATTCCCACTTATTTAAATTAGTTTGATATATCTGAACTCTGATTAAAAATATTGTAAATTGTTATTAGGGGGTTGTTTTCCACCTCTTCTGGCATTTAAAGCATTTCAAAGTGATAAATATTTTATTAAATTAAACAAATCAAACTAATTTTTATGTTGTCTAACATACAGTTTACTAAATTTGACTTTTAAAAACCTAAATACATAGATGCATCTCAAATATGTAAACCCGTTAAATTATATTTCTGATTTTTTTTTTTTTTAGGCAATTGTTTACCACAATGCAGATGTAACGGTTCCACAAATTGACCAAATCTATACATAAATTAACGAGTCAACGCTACATTTTAAAACCATATCGTTGGAGATATTTCTCCACAGGAAGTCCAAATATGGTAACCTGAAAATCAAAAGTCTGGAACAGAAAAGGAACAGTCCAGTTTGACCTGAAGTAGAGCAGTTCAAGAACCTGTTGAGTTAAACTGATTAACAATGAGCATTTTTTTAATGTTTGAACAGGATATGAAGTTTATCCCAATGATTACAAAGGAGAGAAAATCCCTCCAGACCTGTTGATCTGCTGTGCGAATAGACAAACTTACTGAACAATGCATGACAACCTGCTGATTCCAACTTTTCTGGGTGCTTCTTTAGAAAACTTTATTGTAGCCATGAGTCATTGTTTGGTTGCCGGCCGTTTGCAGACCGTTACACCCAGGGGTGCGGCAGCAGCACCGGCTCTCCTTAAACTAATTACCTGTCAATCAGTTTGCTCATATCGGATGCCAAACAGACTAGCATTTTGTCCACAGGCCACGTCAGTAGATGACAGAAATGCTCCTTTTATCATTTCATAACTTCTTTTTTTGTTGTTTGGTTCAAGTTTATTTTTTAGAAGTGGGACATTACATATACATGTAAATTTTTTGATATTGTAGCAATCTGGCTAATTTCTATCTCACGATGGTAAACAATCGGCAGTTTACAATGGTTCAATAATTCAGATTTTAAGTTAAGTTGAATAAAGTTAGTGTAACGATGTTAAAAATAGAGTTGGATATTAGCCTAGCTTGTTAAGCTAGCTTAAGAAGAGGCAAGTTTTAGTTAGCATAAGCTAAGTTGAGACTAGTTAAGCTAGACGGGCTAATTGTGTGACTAGCCACTGTAACAAATCTACTGCAGATTAATGCGTTTTGTTTGGGTAAATTAATAGTTTTTGTTGTTGAGGTTTTGGACCACTGTTCATTTGATAACCGTACTCACACCTGCAAGCCCCAAAATGTCAGACATCTTACTTTCCCTGCAATGTGAGACAAGTAGATTTTTTTTATGTGCATGAAAACAACCAAGTGCAAAAAGCAGACAAGGCTGCAAATGACAAGAAATGACACCCAAATCTGTCTATCATGGTTCTGTTTGTGTTTTCACTGAGTTGCTTATTCTGTATTTTCAGTGCTGGTTGTTTCACAACTTTTAGGTACAAAACGATGTATTTTATCAACTAATTGCACACATGATTTTATTATTTTAAAGCTATGATGCTAAAACCAGCTGCAGATTATACCTTTTTTGTTTAACACAGACAAACATAAACTGTCATCTCAGAAAATGTTTATAGCCATGGCTAATCAACACCAACCCCTAAAAAGGACAAATAATTCAATGGAAAGGATATAAAAGGATCAAAACTAGATTGAAAATGTTTCTCAAAACTTTTGTCTAGTTTTTAAAAACTTTTACAACATTTAAAAATAAGTTCTAGTTTATTTTTAGCCTGTTCTTAAGTGAATATTTTAACATCAGTTATGGTCTTAAAGCCATTACAACTCAGCTGAAATTGTTGTTCAAAAATCATTTAACAGCCATTGAGTTAAATATAGTCATGATTTGTGGCTCCTCTAATGACTAGTGCAATTCTGTCTCTCAATAAACGTACGTAGCGGCTCAGTGGGCAGAGTAGTTTTTATTCTGCCAAACCTTAGAAATTATCAAAATTACCGGAGTATTTGGTGGAAACAGTAGCCACACCAGCGTTAAATGGTTTAACAGGCAAAGCAGCCAGAAAAGCTACCTGGAGATGTTTTATTTCCCCTCTAATCTTTGTTCTTGCCTGCAGGTTGCTTCATCTGTTTAGCATTTAAAAAAAGCATAAAACAAACGTACGCTACAGCTTCTGTTGTAAGACCAGAGAGAGAAAGGGAAGTATGGAAACATCTGGCTCTGCTTTACGACTGGATGCAAGAGTAAACCAGATCCAGCAGGTTCCTTTTAGTTGTTTCGTAATTTTTATTAAAGGCCTATGTTTCAAGTCTTATAAAACGTACATAACATTACAGCCTAAGTTATTTTAAAAAAAGTACTGAAATTGAGATAAGATGCCTATTTTTAGCAGCAGCAATTGTATCCTTACAGAAAAGTTTCTGAATTATAATTTCATTTATATTATTGTTTCTCTTGAATCTCCTGTTTTCTGTGAATCAGTAAAAATCAGATTTAACCTGAACAGGTAGCTGTGACTCCAGTGAAGTATTAAGGTGTCATGTTAGTGTCTTTGTTCATGCTTGAATGGTAAATAAGCCTCCAGCCACTAGGGGGCAGCAGTGTTCAAACTAAAAAAGGCTTTATCTCAATAGCGGAAGTTTAAACAGGCATACAAAGCTGATGGAGGAGACAGTTTGTGACAACAAAAATTAGGTGATGAGTCCAAAAAATACGACAAAGTCTACATGCCTTCGAGTTTACTGTAAATATAAAATCTTATACACAATTATTTTCTGATTATTTAAAATTTAACCAAAATTGGTGCAAATTTTGCACAAAAAATAGTTTGCGAATCTACATTTTTGAACAGGAATATGTTGACAAAGCTGACAAGTAACTCATATTTACAGTTTTATGTTTTTATTGTTACTAAAAATACACGACGCTGCGTATCATTTTCACTTTTTCCCGTTTGAGAATTAAATGGACTGAGCAGTTTTGTGTAAAACTGTTACAAACTGAGTTAATAAACCTAAACTTGGAAATAGTTTTAAGACTTGGTGACAAAGTGATAATCAAAAACTTGTATTAATCTCTTGATAAATGATTTTGGAGGCGGAGGGGCTTTGCAATGACATCACATGTCTATGAAACAGGATTAGGGCCAATTAAAAAAAAAGATTTAATCTCCGTATTGATTAAATTATTCATGGACCATCAGGCAAATCGAGTCTTAAAATTCAAATTTACCAAAGAAAGTGGGGACATAAAGTCCAGTTTCACAAATATAACAAGTAAATTGTTTTCATAAAACAGCAGCATAATTGAAGAATTGATTGGATTGGTTAAATATTTGGATTTAGATGAAGGTTGACAGAATAAAGTCAAAATTTGGAGAGGAAAAAGTCTGAATTTTATTCATCTTTAATTGTTTTTAATGGTCCTAATCCTCCTTTTCTACCATTTCCAGTTAAGCTTAGATATGGGCAAACTAAGCTAGAGTCAAAAATGTTTTCTTTTGAAAGATTCTCATCTGTTTTTACTCCATTTAATAAAATCTTCTCCAGTGGGACCAAAACCTTTCACCAGGTCTTCTTGGCATTCCCATGTTGCACTTTCATTGATCTTTTCACTTTGGCTACCTGTTCACTACAGAACGCAGTTAAAAAATAAAAAGCTCTGCCATCATAAATCTCATAACTTTTATGTCCGTAAGTCACTGCCAGATCAGATCAGATCCTGCTGCCTGTTCCGAAGTCAGAGAGCCTTTGCAGATGTGAACCAGAACTCGCTGACCCTCAGTCTGCACACATTTTTACGTCCTCTGTTCTTATTTAACTCATTTTTAATCATTTTTTTCCTCGAAAGACTTTATTATAATTACTTAACCTGGAAGCCAAAGTTGGAATCAGGCGCGTAAAACGATCCAAATCTGACTCTGGTTTCATCTTATTGGAGACTCAGCTGTGCGTGTTTCAGCAGGATTCTGCAGTTTTGCATTCCGTCAGGAACATCTTATCTCTGCCTCTGAATCAGTGTCTGAATCAGGGAGCGTCTGCGCTCAGGCGATGCGGGCATTTGTGGGATTTGTGGCCGTTTTCAAGCAGCGGAGGGTCGCGGTTCTGCAGAACAGAGACGCTTTTGTGGCCCCAACATCTGGGAGACGGGTTAAAGTTGATCCTCGTATATCCCACCCCTTTAGCCTAAAGGGGGGAGGGAAGTGCTTGAGGAAAAAAATTAAAACTTAAAAAGTTTTGGAGGAATGTGTGCTCAACCCTGAAAAACCCAGATATGCGACGGAACCAGAAAACTAACAGGATTAGACGCATGTTTGGGTTTAATAAAGCCAAGAATTTCTCATCATGAAGCAGCACAACGTGAACTGGAAACTAATCCCATTTGCGGGGAATGCGGGAGAGAGGAGGAAAAAAAATCCTCCTCGTGGCAAACGACGTCACGGCGGAACCTCGCAGGATCCGAATCATCAGGAACCGGGTAATCAATCTGTCCGGACCGACAAACTGGATCATTTAAGCACCAATTAGTGCAAAATTACAGCAAATCTGGGGCTAAATAGATTTCCACGAGAAAGAAAAATACAAAACGATCCCTGTAGATTTCCCTCTAATAATAAAACCCCCAAACCAGCCTAGTATATTACAATCCGCCTCACGTTAATGTAATTAAACCCGTTTTACTGCCGATACGAAGGTCATTTCAGGTATTCCGGCTGATTTCCAGTATCTAATTGGCGCTACATCCCATCAGTTTGTGCGTTTCAACTCAAACTGGTTTTAAACGCCCCATTAACCCCATTTTATTCACTTCTCCAGCAAATCTAGTTTTAAAAACAGCTTTACAAACAGGTCGAAAAGCAGCGGGATAAAAACTAAAGTCACAGAAGCGACTGTTAACAAGTAAAGAGCGGACCGGTGAGGATGCGCCTCGCTTTGTCTGCGGGATTTTTCTCTTACCTTCAGAATATCTTCAGGTTCCTGGAAGTTGTCTTCAGTTGGATATCTGGATTTGAAGCTCTTTTGCGCCAAATTTGAAGCCCTTTAAGTTGGTTTTTTCCTCCTTTTGCTTCGAGGAGACAGCTGCTCCTCCAGTGGTGCTGCGCTAACTGGGCGAGGACAAAGAATATTTCCAAATCCCCGTTTCTCCTCCCAGTTTCTGCTCCCCACCCCCTCGTCTGCGTGAGGAGGTATCTGCAGCTTTTCTGACCGCCCTAAATACTCGCTCCTTACAAAACTCAGCGCAGTGATTTTATTTCAGATTAGATTGCATCATGCTTGGCGCAGGAACTGATTTATTATTATTATTTCTGCAGGTTGTAATCAAAATGAAACGACAGAAGCTGCAGTCAGGTCTTTGTTGTGGGATGTAAAGAGCAGCACACTTCTGCTCCTCTTCCTGCTCACAACAATATTCGGAAGTCGGTGCTAAATTCCCAAACTTGTGTCACAGCAAAAAGAGCAAATGGACTTCCTGAGAATCCCCTTTCATGAGACTCTGCACTAACGGAGCCATGAAGCTGGTCTGTTTCAGTGACTATTAACCCTGGAGTTCCACAGGGTTTAGTTCTGGGCACCATTTTCTTTGTGGTTTATCTTTATAAAATTTTATGAAATATCTTCACTGCTTTGGAAATCATATTTGACAGAGTTGTAACTTTACATTTACTCAATTACGTCTACTTGAGTAACTTTTTGGAAAAAGTTGACTTTTAGGAATATTTTTATCGCCATTCTTGAGTAAAATTTCTGGATTTTCTACCCACTGAATGGAAAACAAACATGTTTTAACCAAAAGCAAACCACAAACGCACACCTGCAGTTTTTGTTAAAGTTTCATAAGTTTTTTTTTTTTTTTTATTAAAAGAAACTGATTTGGAAACATTTTCCTGATTTTGTTATTTTTGTTATGTGAATTATCATTTTGGTCCTTATGGTACAAAAACTTCTACTTATCTTTTTAGTTTGGTCCATCTGATGATGTCATTTTAAATATTAAATGACTAATAATTTGATGTTACTCAGTACTTTTTATCAAATACTTTTTTACTCTTGAGTAAAAGTAGCCAAGTTGACGGCTACTTTTTATTTTTACTTGAGTAAAATCATCCATCCATCCATTTTCCTGCACCCTTGTCCCTTACTGGGGTCGGGAGGGTTGCTGGTGCCTATCTCCAGCTATCGTTCCGGGCGAGAGGCGGGGTCAGCTGGAGGTCACCTGGACAGGTCTCCAGTCTGTCGCAGGGCAACACAGAGACATACAGGACAAACAACCATGCACACACACACTCACACCTAGGGACAATTTAGAGAAGCCAATTAACCTGACAGTCATGTTTTTGGACTGTGGTAGGAAGCCGGAGTACCCGGAGAGAACCCACGCATGCCCAGGGAGAACATGCAAACTCCATGCAGAAAGACCGGGAATCGAACCCAGAACCTTCTTGCTGCAAGGCAACAGCTCTACCAGCTGCGCCACTGGGCAGCCTGAGTAAAATCAAATCATTTTAAAATTCCTCAGGTCAAAAATAATTTTCTGAAACCTTTATTTACCATGCAATGAAAGATCTCTCTACCATTACTTATAACTTTTTTGTTTATGTTAAATCTGTCATTTGTTGTGTGTTTGAATGATTTTTACTGTATTTGCATTTTATTGATGGACCACAGGAAGTAGCTGTGTGTGAAGCCTAAACAAAAACATTGGATTTGTTTGTGGAAATGCAAAAGAGAAATCCTACAACCAATACACTCCATTTTTGTTTACATTTGCTGAAGAATGTACTTGTGATCAAGATCTTCTTCTGAGGTTTTCATTGTTTCCTTCAGTGGTTCTTGGTGCAGCGCCCCCACAGGCGAGGAGGGGAACAGGTTTTTCAAATGATTTGACTGGTTTGACTCAGAGCAGCCAAAAATGGAATAAATGTTGCAATTTTGTTCCCCGATTGAACCGAATCAGGGATGATAGTATTAGAAACGTCTCAGTTCCATCAAACCTGAATCACATACTCACGTCATCAGCAGTACTGAATTCTGATGTTAGTTGACGGATTTTATTCACATCTATTGGACCAGGGACAAACCTACAAACCTCAGAACACCAACCTTTAAGAACAGGAGTTGAAGACACTTGGCTTAGATCAATACATAGACTGGCCCAGTCAATATCCAGACTTTAAATGTGGAAAAACTAGTACTGAGAAACATGCTCCATTCAATCTGACTGCACTTGAGCTAATTTGCAAAGAGAAATTATAAAAAAATGTTTCTAGATGTAGAAAACTGGTATAAACCTGCAACTGGATCTGCAAAGATGTCTCTAAAATTGCCCAACACTCACACACTTTGGTGAATTTATACAATTATAGTCTCCTTTGAGGTGGTCTTTCACATAAAATCTAAACGTGGGACAGAAATAAACAACTTGGAGGGATAGGAATACTATTCCATGTCGCTGTAAGCCGCCTTCCTAAAGATATTTACTCTTGCATTAAACCAAACTGAGACTTTCTTCAGGAACCTAATTTTGCGGTCAGCTGATGCAGCGTTTTCCCTGCAGGTGACTCAAAATGAGTCACAGATTAAAAACCTGTTCCTGATTGTTCCTGAACAAGGAAACCATTCAGGAACGGTTGAGAGATTCCCTTGTCTCCAGGGAATCTCTCAGGATGAACAATCACATTTTCCTTCCCAGCTTTCTTCAGATGACAAGTCTTCATCACTCCATCCCCTCTGTGGAACAAAACACACCAGTTTCTCTTTCACACATGGTCTGGGAAGCCTCACCTTCCTCATCACTGGCCGCTATTGGTGAAAGCACACAAAGGGGAGCAGTTATTGTTAAATATCTGCTGCAAACAGGAGGTCAGTGGAGGAATGCATTGCCCTTCCCCCTCCTCAGGGTGCAGCTACAGCTCCATTGTGAAGCACAAGCATGCTCTCATTCATGGGGTGTGATCTGGGGTATCCACTGTCTAAGTGACGGAGAAATATGACGAGCTGCCCTGCAGACTGGGAGCTGAAAATAGCCCCTTTGCTTGATTTCTCATCAACAATTAGTTCTGCAAGCAGAGTTTCATCATGCATATGGAGGCGACATTGCTCCCATTGTTAGTGGCTCTCGAATCGTTGTTTGATTTGATTAACCGTGTGCTGTCACACCCACCAAACCGATACCTAATCCGACATGTTAGACAAAAAAAGCTGCAAAAACACACAATCTTTCCAAGCATTTTTGTCTTTCTAGTGCAAATGTCTTAGTAAACCTGAATTATGACAAAAGTAATTTAAAAGCAACTTATCAGCCAGATATAGTAGCTTGCTTCAAGTAAATAATTCCTTAATACAAGTGAAAAAGTACTTGTTACATAACAATAGAAGCCCTGCTGTTGGTGTTGAAATGAGGGCTTCAGTTTTTCTTAGAACTGGATTTTCTGAGTCAACTTCAGCTTGTGATCCTGGTTGTTTTCTCCTATTCTTACTGAACACTTTTGTATCTTCAGCGTCTTTCCACAGACAGATAAAGAAATCTTTGCAACGCACATCTGAAATTGCAAAATCATGTTGTGCGTAAGAGGTGAAAAGCCACTGGTGCAGAGATAACTGTTGGCTTCCCAACCCACAGTGAATCATCCGGTCGTGATGAAGGATTCAGTCCAGACCCGTTTCTGGAGCAACTGTCAACTCAAGTCAAACTTATTTCACATTTCAGCAACAGTTCAAACTTCTTTTACATTACAACAAACAAAAAAGAAACATTACATTACAATTACAAAATAAAGATAAACAATGCAAAGTTGTAATCAATTAATGTTCCAGTTATTAATTAGATGGAACTCTTACCATAGATTTAAAGGAACTGAGTTTTTCTGCTGTTTTTCAGTTTTCTGGAAGTTTGTTCCAGATTAGAGGAACTCCAAAACTGAATGCTGCTTCTCCATGTTTGGTTTGGTTCTGAGTTCAATCTATTCAACTGAAGTTAAACACAAATGAGTTTTTCTGGATTTTATTGGGACATTGGTCCTTTGATTCTAAAAACATCCTTCTGGTGATAGAAGGCTGGCTTTGTAACTGTCTTTATGTTGCTCTAAATGTCCAGATCTGATTTCTAGTTGTAGTAACTTCTGTTTTGTTTCTGTTTAGCTTGAGAAAGTTTTGGCTCATCCAAACATCTGGTCAGTGCTTGGTTGGGTTCAGAGCCAAATAATGATATTGTAATGTAGAGTTACAGAAACCAATCTAATCACAAGGACTGAGCCTGGGGCACGTCTGTCCACTCTGATTACCTGTTCCCTGTTCTTGTGATAAAACCAGTTGAGCATGGTACCGAAACAACTTTTCACTTATTTTACAGATGAATGGAAGTTTTGGGTTCGGCCTGACATTTCCCCTTTTGTTCAGCTGTGGTCAGCTTCTTAAAAAGACAAAGGGAGAGAAAGGGCCATGAAACTATAAAAAGACCTTGGGCATTGTTTTTCCTCAGCTATCCTTTGTCTCTAATATAACAAAAGGATTCGAGTTGGGAATCCTTTTATCTTCTGAATAACGTCACTATTGCACATGTAAACAAGTGCAAAGCTACAGGGATCTCTGTGTCTTTGTGGGAGCAGAAGGTTTTGCAACAGGCTCTATTTTAAGGTTGTATCACATTCTTGAAGCAGTTTTTATCCAACATGCCACCATTTTTCTTATCTCTGCTCTGTTTGTGGCTACAACCAACCAGAGCCAAGGAAAATTAAGGTGGTTCTGGCTGCCAATAAATGAATATCGGTACCAAATTATTTGGCATAAACTTCATTTTCTTTCAGATACTTCAGATAATAAGTACAAAAAAAACTTCTACAATGAATTTGGAGTTACGTTCCACAGACAAAAATCTCCAAATAGGTGAATTGACGAATACTGGACCGTGAATGGATCAGGATCCATTGAATATTTTTATCAGAACAGATGAGACACTTCTAACCCTTAGTGGCTCACACCAAATTTATCATTTAATACCAATAAATTCATCAATTTGTTGTTGACTTGGTGTATATTTTTCCCACTTTGATGAGTGATGATTTGATTTCCTGGATTCATAGATTTAATTTCTAAAACATTTACAAGCAGGTGTTTGCTAATAGTCCATAAGAGGGATCAAAATCTCCGTTAATGGGAAACAACAGTTTAATCAATAATTTTTCAATTCTATCTACTTTAGAACAAGAAATAGCAAGAAAACAATATTGGTCTGTAAATTTGCAGAAACACTAACTGACCTACACATGATGAGAGAAATCCAAAACTATCTTTAACACCAGACTTGATTCTGAATTTCTGTTCTTACAATGAGAATAAATTTACTGAAATACGTCATAGACCCAGAGCAGGAAAACTTATAAAGTTTAATAAGTTAAAACTATTCACAAAAGAAGAGTTTGAATTTAGGAATAAAAAACAGATATAAGAGACGGTTCTTGACAGATTAATCTATCTGGTGTTTATATCTTAGTAGATTTCATGTTGCAAGTGGAATCTGCAGGGATTTGCTGAGTGTGCATTCTCACAAGACTTGCACACAAATCAATGATTTACTAAATGTCTTGAGTTTCTACTTGGAGAACGCTACATAAATTCAGAGCATTTGAGTTCAACAGAGGCACACCCATGAATGCAATAGAAGCCGCACCTTAAACAAAACTGCGACTTCATGGAAAAATGTACAGAAATGTGAACAATAGCCTGTTAATGCAGGCGAGTCCTGTTTAATGAAGCTAAACTTAAACCGTTTGGTCAAAAGGACTCATTTAGAAATTGTAGAAAAATAGGAGAAAGTTGACACCACCATCAGAGTTGTGAAATATGTGGAAATATTGGTGCAATCTTTCCAGAGAGGAGCCAGGAAGTTCATGCTTGTGCACAAATGGGTCTTGCAAAAGGACACTGATCCTGAGGACACAGTCAGCTATTTGGAGTTCTTTCAAAACCCTGGGCTCAGTCCAGGAGAAAAATTTAAGTTAGAGGAGGAAAGGTGTCTGACAAATTAAAAAACCTGACTCGGTGTCTGCGTTTCTACTACAAATGTGCCCAAGGCTTTGTCAATATTTCACTAAATGTTGGAAAAAAACAACACAGTTTTGCAATTGCAGTGTTTATGTAGGAATGTAGGAAATAGGTTAGGAAATAGGTTTCACACAGTAAGTAATTAAAACACTTCCTGTCATCGTCTTTGTCATTTCCGCCAGTAGTAACATTCGGTTGGTGATCATGTGACTCGTGTGATGAGAATAAAGTGTTTCTATTGCAGTTTTGTGAAATATACAAGTCTTGATGCTGCTGAAAAATCACCTCATCCAGCCAGCTTAAAATCTTTCTACAGAAAAGTTAATTCTTTTTCAAAATTGGTGCATTTCCTTTCAGCAAATTTAATTTTGTAATTCCAATTTGTGCAATTTTATGGTGAATGGAAACAGTCAGTTAAACCATTTCTATCGTGAGAAGCCTGTAGAAGGAAACCCAAAGTGTTTAACCCAAGTCAAACACTTTAGTAGAATTGACTTTTAAAGTTAAAACCAATTCTTAAAAACATCTCATTACCCTGGTGATTTGGTAGAGTAGAAATAATTTGGCTAATCCCATTTTCAAACCACAAAAAAGACTTTTTTTTTTTCGTTTCCGTAAACATCTGGTTTCAACTGTAAACGCACGAAACGGTAATGTTTGCGCAGCAAATCTACCTGCACATGTGCCGTCACGGGCAATTTATTCACTTTGAGAACAAATTAGCTAAATTTAGCAATAAAAAACCTCCTTCCTACTGCAAGATATCCATTGACAATGCAACAGAGAGGCTGAGTTTCCTGCCAGCAGAGCTAATGCTTTCCATCTGTGCGCTGTTGTGGAGTCGGTCGGCCTAATAAGGTTCTGCGTCAGATCAAAGGGACTCGCTTTAATGTGACCCTGCGTTATATGGAAAACAGGCAGATTTGACTGATTAACCGTCGTCGGGTCTTTTTAAAAGTCTCACATGCCTGCAAAGTCAAAAGGAGAAAGCTTTATTAGCGGATAAACATGCCATTCCAGATGTTACCACACAAGTCTGAGGAGTGAAAGTCAACATACTTAAAACACTTCAAGAGAAACTTTATTCGTTTTAGCGCCTTATTTCAATGAGATATAGGATAAAAACAGAGCGAGTCGTTGTCTTTGTGTTGGCTTGTAAGTTTACTGCTGCCGTTTCCTCCCAGTTACCCTCACCTCTGGGTGACGAGGCACTGCATGAAAGGGGGGAGCTGGGGCTAAATTGCGAGGTCACCTTCTTGCGTTTGGGGGGGGAGGGGTTGTTATCTACATCCTACTGAGGATTTCCACCACAGATCTGCAGTTTTTCTGGTGCAATTTCTGCAAAAACGACCCGTGATCTTCAAAAACCAGGGCTGAAAATGCACAAAGAAACTTGCTTCTGTCATTAAAACCAATCGCCTGGTTTACAATTGGAGCCACACAAAAGACGCCTACGTCTTACGGAGGGGAGGAGGGGCACGCTGTTGCCATAGAAACAGACAGCGCCGACCCCCCCGAGCAGATGGTGGATGTTAGGATAACGGGGGCTGGGTGTCAGGACGGCGGGACCCTCTGGAGATGAAGACCGTTGAGTCTTCTTCACTAAACAGGTGGCTTTGTTCTGCTGGGAGAGCCAGGCTTTGTTCTGGAAACCGGAAACTAATTCCCGTCAAATATTAAATCCAGTTTGGTTCAAATGAGGAATGCTTTTTTTAGATTTCTACCCAAAAAAACTAATTTTGGCCCAAAAATGCTGAAATTATATAGAAACAATCAAAGAAACATTAAAATGACCAAATTAAATCATTGTTCCACAGCAGTTCTCTGAAAACAATCCAATATGGCGGCTGCACAAACAATCATTTTCAGCATCTTATTAATTATGTTTGAGCAAAATTATTAACAACTTTAAATATTCTTAAAATCATAGTTTGTCTTTTAAAATGACATTTTTGTAGACGGGCGCCTCACTTTTAAACCCTGTACACCCTTTTTCAGTTTTGGATTTTCAATCATTTATATTAATTTTCAACAAAAATAAGTGACTATTTGTTTAATTAAATTATTACATCATGTTTATTGTTTCCTGTTAACAGGGAAAAAAATTACATATTTTTGTAATTTTGGGCCACAAGTACATTAAAGTTAAAGATTTTGACTCGTGTATCAAAATGTTACACTGCTGTAGAAACGATAAGATCAAAATTAAATGGTTATAAAATACTGACAACCTTTGGTTTGCAAAAACATTAGAATGACAAAATGATTACAAAATCATATTAACTCCACACATAATCATCATCAAGCCAGGAGAATATTCCATGTGGCGCCGTTGTCAGTTTCGTGTTGAATTCTTTGCATATTTTACATGAATGCTGAATGATGAGGAGGCCATGTCCTCTGGTTCAGAGCAGGTTTTACTCCCCACCCTGGAACATGTACAGACAAAACATTGTGTACGTTGAAGGCATTATGAGCCAGTACTCTTCAAAACACACGTCAGTTCTGCAGCATTACTGCTTAAAGGTGTTAGGGGCCAACATGGAGGCACAATGTGGCCTCCGGGGTTAGCATATGCTAGCTGCTGGGTGAAAAACATTATTTACCTCCTCCATATTTACAGTATTTACCATCTTAAAACAAAAGATTTTTATTTTAATGTTTAGGAAAAATGTATGGATTATTTTATTCGTTTCTATGCGTTTGATTTTCATTTTGGTTTTACTCAAACTTTAGTTCAACCTCAGATTTATATCCACAATGATAAAATGTGTCCATGATCATCAGAAATTAGTTCAGTAAAGACTCAAGGATCTTTTAAAAGATGTTAAGGAATATATCTGTTAATCTGTTATGTCATCCAGGTCCAGATCTTATGGAACAGGATTATGGCCATGAGGGGAAACATCTGACTCTAACCTCAGAATTTAATTTAATATTTTGAGAAAAATTAATCTGAATTCTGAGTGGAAAAGGTCAGAATTATGAGACTAAAGTCTCAATTATAAGAAAAAAATGTTAAATTCTGAGATTAAAGTCTTTTTTTTTCAGTGGTCCTAATCCTCTTTCATAAAATCTTTTTTATCGCAGAATGTCTCTTAATTAATTTTAACTTGCATGAATATAGAATCCACTCAGGCGCAACAATTTTTAGGTGTCAGTAAAATGTTTTAAACTTCTCGTTTATGAAAAGTCGCCTCCCATCACAATGTTTCATCGCCCCCTAAAGGCCTGGCATGCGCACTACATCCTTTCCAGTGCTTTCATCTGAAAACTGTTTACTAAATCAGCTTCAGAAAATGAACCTTTTCATGAATTTGAATACTAGACCAATGTTTTAATCTGAGTCTTATGTAACCGTGTTTCATAAGCGTTGCCTTTTATTTAGCTGCTACACAATCCGGTCTTTCTGGCGTCTTGCTAGGAGCAACATTCCCCAGAATGAAGGGAAGAAATGTGATGCCTGAGGGGAAATGAGCCTAAGGGCCAAAAGGCAAGTCTTTGAAAGAGGAAGAAAGAAGCTCTTCATAGGACAGGAAATGTGCCCCCATGATCCCACTTTGATGCTCCCTGTTCAGAAAACATCATGTCTGCCCATTTCCAGCTGACATTCCATTAAAAAAGGATTTTCACAACAAAATAAAAATGTTTGAGTGAGTTAGAAAATAATCATTCATTTATATCAAATCTAACATAATTTCTTGGGTACGCTCCCGTTTAACATCGTACGAGAGCCGCCATTTTGAAACACAGAAATTTGCACTAACTCCCACTTTTGCCTGTTTTCCCTGTCTAAGTTGAAGGATTATTTTTTCAAATGCTATTTTAGCCACAAGACATAATAATCTATTTTGATTACTATTGTTTCAGTAATTTATTTGGAATATTTAAGAAGTTTTCTAGTTCCAGTGTAAAAAGTTCTCGATCATTTTAAGTTTTTCTTTATCTTTGAGATGATGTGCTTTCATTAATGCTCTACTATTATTATTATGTCAGTTGGAAATGGTCTCAAAATTACTATTATTGTATAATTTTGGGAACAATGTATTGTCCAACTGAATTTGGTATCGTGACAAGCCAATTAGTATATTTCACATTTAATATACCAGAAAATACACGACTAAAGACAACCAACCCAAACTAATAATCATAAATATCCAGAAGCTAAAATCTTTACTCTAAACTAATTGATCAATATGGATTTTCAGATCATTTACTGTAGAGAAAACCCTGACCAGTGATTGGTTGTTTCCATGGTAACTCACCAGCAGAGCGCGCCTCTAGAGCGAGCAGTTCCCCTCCAAAACAGCTGGTGGCAGCAGTGATCATTTTTATATAATCTTGTATAATATTGCAAGTCCTTCAAGAAAACATCTTTCTTTAGTGAATTATTTTGAAAATAAAGATATATTAAAGGGCTCTGAAGTTGCCAATCACTGAAACTACCAAACTTTTGGACTTGGGCCACTTCAAGCTGCAGTTTATCTGGGGTTTTTTTTCTTTTTCAGAATTGCAGAGGAAATTAATGCTGAGTCATCCCCATGTTGCTGCACTGTAAAAAGCCAACTCATAACCAGGCCCTTTAAACCTCCATCACGTTTTGTTCCTTTGCCTTTCACCTGGAGTACTTCTCTACTTTGGCCTTTCTGCGCAGTCAGCATTAAATAAATCCCACAATGCAGAAACTGTAGCCGCCTCATTCATCCTGCTAAACTCCTGAACCTGTTGTTCCTCCACTTATGTCAGCATGATTGTGCCAAAAAATTCAAAAGGTGCTGGCAGCCGACCAAGTTTTTGAATCAGGTTTGACAAGGAGGAATTACCGACTGCGTAAAAGTGCAAGCGTCGCCACTGATTCAGCTCCGCTCTGCTGGATGACGGGAAAATGAGAACATAAATCAGAGAGGAGACTCCGGAGGAGAGCGTGATTTGTTTCCTCCGTGCCACGAGAGTGTAGTATGAAGAATGAAGTTGAGCATCAGTGCTGATTGGATTTAATCCAGTTTAAATTTATTACAGTCGGGGTAATGCACATGTGTTAACTCCACCAGGTTTTGGCCTCTCATGTCTGAGGGGTGATGTCAGGAAAACAAGTTTTTCACATCCCCGCTCGCTGAACCACAACACAAAAACTTAGCCTTTGGAGAGACTGTACGTATGTGCGGTCTGGGCAGGACGGATTACACAAACTGTCCCCATGGTCAGAGTTATTCTGCACCATAAAAACCGCCCCTACAATTACAGGCTGCACATTTATTTAAAGTTATATTTCCTGGCGGAAATAAAACACATGCTGCCTTGAGAAAGACTGGAATTCAGCGCCTTAAAAAGACGATCTGGTTAAGTAGAGCTTTCAGAGTGATGGCTTGTTGTTAGCTCCTCATTGTTGGTAAAATGAGTAGAAATAAGACATTTAAATGCAACCTTAGGTAAATTTCAATGTCTCATCACAGAGTCGTTCTGAAAGCTCAGAACAACCATCTTATTAATTCATGGTTACAGATGAGTGAATGAGGCTGTTCTGATCTATCGGTCTAGCTAGCTCCAGCTAGCATGCTAACTAGCTATAAGCTAGCTATTTGTCTATCTATTCTTATTTTACATCTTAAAATTTGCATCCTAAACAAAATTAAATCAAGAAGCTAACGTTTGTATAAACAAAAGCTAAATAAATAAATGCTAATTAGCTCGTAAGCTAGCTATTTGTCTGTACTTAGTTTCCATCCTAAACTTTGGATCCTAAAGCTTGTTAGGAAGAAACCTTTTAATATATATTTATATACTAATATCATATATACTCAATTCTTAAATGTATAATTAAATGACAAAGAAATATGTCACACAATTAAATAAATATCTCTTGAAATAAAAAATCTACCTTTTTAAATAAAATGTCATTTTAAAGAAAACTTTAATTTAAAATTTATATTGAATTATTTCTTTGTGTATTTATTTATTTCATGACTCCTGCATAAATGCTGTTGTGATAAAACTATTTATTAAGAATATATATTTTTTTATAAAAGTTTACTCTTTTTAATAGTAACCTTTTTCTTTTTCTGCAGATAACTCATTTTGTCAATATTTTGCCTGTGTTGAAAAGAAAAATAAATATTTTAGCTTCTTACAGTATGATGCAGAGTCTGCACATCTGTAGACGTCAACACTGCTTTGATAAAAAGGAGTACAAATGTTCTCATTTAATTTTTTTCTCTGTTGAATCCAGGCTGGATGCGATCCAGATGTTTTCCCCCTTTAAGAAGAGAACTCCTCATTTCCCTTTGACTCTACAAACTAAACCTGTTGGCAAACAGAAACAGGAAGTTCTGCTGCTGTTTGAGCAGCTGAGGTTTTCCTCTGTCCACAGGTTTTACGTAACTCTGAATACAACGGATTGTTGTTATAAACTTGGGGAATGGATTTGTCATAACAGCTGCATCATTTAGCCCAAGAATTTTTCTCATCCTTGCAGCCAGGCAACAGAACAGCTGCCGGGTTTACAACGGCAAGGTCCAAACCCTGATTGCACAACTGCCCATAAAAACAGAATCCAGAGCATTGACTTTGTTTTTCCAACACAAAATGGACTTTTTACTGCAGCAGTTTTCACATTTACATATAATCTGGGAAATTTAAACAGGACACACAATCTACTAAATTAGAAATGCAACAATCTGTTCATTGTGATTGCTTTTTAGCTGTTTTGGTTTTATTTGCTGAAAAATATACAAACTTGTATATAACTTTTTAATGTTCATCAATAAAGAGCTAAAACTTCGATAAAACTTAACTTGCCTTATTAAAAGAAAAACTGAAAAATGCAGAAATTTTAGATAATTCAAACATTTTCCAGAAAACAAAGGAAGTTCCTGTGTTTGAAAAGTGATAAATTTCTAGAAAGAATGCAGAAAATGTATGTAAAACAAAAATGTGCAACCCTTGAAACTCAGAAATTGTGATTTCTGTTGATCTTTTTCTGTATTTAGAAGAGTCTACACGTTATAAGTTGCTGTATTTTAAAAGCATAACACAAATCCTTCCTAATAGACCTATAACTAATAGCTTGGATGTAGAAAATCTACACCAAGTTATTTCCACTGGACATTGTTTTTCCACCTCCTTCCTTTAAATCCAGATCAGACTTTATCGTTGTCCATCAGTTGGACAACAATCAACCAACATGTCCTCTGCTGTGGTGGACATGTTGGTTCTTCCCCACTGTGATCAGATCATGCTGTGCGTCTCTTTGAAATTTTCTGCTCAGGAATGCAGACTGGCGTCGGCGCCGCAGCGTTGTGGTACCTTTTGATAAAGTGTTAGTCCACAGGGGCTCCTGTTCTGAAATGCAATCAAAGTGACTTCCTGTAAGGTTTTTCTGTCTGTCGTCCTCAAATTAAATGTGTTCTCATGTTTAACCTGTTATGAATGTGAACACACGTTCATCACACTTTTTGCATAAAATAATTCTTAAATAATGAGATTGTATGTCTTTTAGAGCGTCCTGTCACTTTAAATCCAAATAATCTGCTGCGTTTTCCCCCTATTTGCAGCTTTTTATGCTTCCCTGTCTTTATACAGAAGTGGAGCCTCCTGCACAATCAACAAGAAAACATCAAGTGGTTCTGATGGTAAGTCAACAACATTTTGTCTTTTCCACCCGACCAAATGTGCTGGGACTCTGCTGGGGTTGCTAGGTAACAGTAAGTGCCTTCTGATTTGTGACGCAGCATTCTGGTGTTTTTTGAAAGGGCTCATTTTCCAGACACCAAAAAGCGGACTGGGTGGGGTTTCTAAGATTTTTTTTGGGTCTGTTTTTAGAAGTAGTAGAAACCCAAATGAAAGTACAAACACGTTGAAAATGTGAATTTTGCATAATAGGTCAAGTACTGCTTTGGGAACCAGAAAACATTTCTCAGGAGTTAGATGGTGTGATAACAACTTCTATTACATTCTCAGGTAATCTTTGTGGTCTGTTCAGTCACATTTTGTTGCCTAGAGGCTTCTGAGTTACACAAGAAAAACCACTGCTGCTGAAACGTGAACAGTTTGTGGTTTAAATGTTCAAAGTTTGAACTCGAGAGCTAACGGGTTTTCTAACAACATTTAGTTTAATGTTTAATACTGACTGAATGGGTTTTGTGATATAACTCCTATAGGACACAAGAATTTCAGAAAACTGTTGTATAATCTCGTTTTCTAAGGTTTCAGCACCATCAGCAAGGAACAACAGGCATCAGGGTTACATAGTGTTAATTTATTCCAACAATAAGAAGTAGTAACATTGTTAAAAAAATAAGTAGAAACAAAAGTCAGCTTAAAAAATGTAATAATTCAGCTGCTAAAACTTAAACAGTGGATAGAAACCACAGGATGTGTGTTAGTCTTTTTAACATGTTCATACTGTCACTTTCCATCCTCCTGAAATTCAGAAAATTAGAAAATTCACCCTCTTTCTAGAGCAATGCACCAAATTAATACAAGAAATAATGAAGAATGGCAGGCTGCTCATTTTTAACCCACAACATATTTGAGCAAAACTTTCTCAATATTCCACTAATGTTAAAAAAACACATTTTCACAACTGCAGTCTTTCAATTAAATATTAAACTCATTTAAAATAAATTCTTTCACACCATGTCTTTAAAAAACATCATCCTCTAACTACTTCCTGTCGTCTTCTTAGTGGTTTCTGCCAGTAGTAACATCCTGGTGTTGGTCATGTGACTTTTGTGATGAGAAAACAAGCTACAAAACGATTGTTGTTTATTTTTATTCATGTTCACTCAGACACTTTGATAATCTAACTTAATTTATGGAGACATGATGCAAATATTCACGTACATTTCTACATTTAATCTATGCATTTGATGGATGATCCCTTACATAAATTATCCCTTACTGCTTGAGCTACAGTTTTGACATCCTGAAGCACAAACAAACATCCAAGCCTGTGCAAAAAGTGCTTCATCAGCAGATTGCATGCATAACTCCAGCCATTGTTCATGTGTGAACTTGGCTGTGTGACGGTGCTGAAGTGATCACTCTGTCTTGTCTTAACTCCTCATAAGGTGCTCATTGTTCTCAGCTTAGTTTTTCTCTAAAGAACAGCCTGACGATGGAGTTAAAGTAGAGACACCCTGTACTCTCAAAAGTTTTTTTATTTAAGTTTCCATTTCTGCAAAAATCTCCTGCATCTCTAGAGGGAAACAGAGACCTCTGTCTGTCTTGATCCGTTTTATCTGTCAGGTAACGGCGAAGAGAGAAAAACCCAAATGTCAGGAAGAAATATGGTCTAATAAAAATCAGACTTTTTTTTAAGACGTTGAATTTATACATCAAAATTTTTATCCAGTGTAATTATGCATTGTTTAATTTTTATTTAAATTTGCCAGAAATTTATAGTCACCTACAAAAGTTCAACTGCAGAAAGTCACCTTGAAAAATGTTCAAAATTTCACTCGCCAAAGTTCAGCTGCAGAAATTTGCTTTTAAATGTGGCGATCACAAAGCAATAATCAATAGATGAAGCCACGCCCTTTTTAGCCAATCAAATAACATCCTACGCTAACTCGCTGTCTGTCACGTGATCGGAGGAACGTAATTTGATTGGCTAAAAACTGATTGGGTCAGCAGAAGGTCATCCATTTACAGAAGACTTTTTGCAGGTGAATTTAGATAAAAATAGATGATTTGTATGATTTCTTTCAACAAAGAATCGTACAAATCAGGAATTTGTATGATGAGCTTATGTATGTTTTTTTAAGCAAACAAAAAATCATTTATAGGCTAAAAATTCAGTTTTTAAATGTAATATTTTTAAAATGTCTGTTTTTAATCTATGAGTTTTGCATTAATGTAAAAGCAGAACTGACTTTCTCCGCTTCTCTTCAGATCTCGCTGAGCTGAACGAGTTTCCTGGTGAAACATGTCTGAACGGCTGAGCTGACATGCTCCGTCGAGGTGAAGCTCGTTAACAGACATGCTGGGAGTTTTTTGGTTCTGGCCCAAATTAACGGTCGGGGAGATCAGGTGTGCACATGTTGGTGAGCCTTTCTCTGCGCCAAAACAAGATTAACTCAGTTTTATTTGCATTCAGCTAGGGGACACATTCTGATGCTGTCATTTATGGCACTCAGTTTAAAAGCGTTTCTCGGATTAAAAGAGATAAACGGTGATTAACCATCCATGTCTGCTGATCATATCCAAGAATACATTTTAAAAAAGCTGGAGCCGCTCAAGAACACGCCTCTGAGGGATCCCAGGTGATTTTGATTGAGATTAACTGACATATTCCAGCAAAATATCTCCTTATCTGTCCTGTATATATTGTACAGCAGGGTAAAAAAGAGGATTAGGGAAATTCAAAAAAAAATTTTTTTTGGTCAAAACTTTATTCTCAGAATTTTGACTTGTTTTCTCAAAACATTAACTTTTTTTATCAAAATTTTGACTTTAATCTCATAATTCTGACTTAATCTCAGAATTTTTCATTTAATTTGAGAATTTGCCCTAATTTAGAATTTTGACTTTCATCTCAAATTCTGACTTTTGTTAAAGTCAGGAGGAAAAATCCTGACTTTAACAAATAAGTATATGGGCGTTATGTAACAGAATTTATTTTGTTCAGTAGCTTATTCCTCTCCTGGAAAAAAGTGAAAATATAAATATATAATTTTTACCTCCTCTGAAGGGGAACATTTCTCTAAAATGTCCCAGAGTCATTAATCTTTCCATCTGTTGAAAACATTCACATGCAGCTTCCAGAACGTCTTTTAAACGTCTCCAGCTTAGAAAGAAAAAAGCTTCCTGGACGTAAATCTGCCTCAGTTTGATGCGTCTGCTGGATTATTTGTGACTCTGTGACAGAGAGTAAAAGGAAAAACAGTCGATACCTGGACTGAAATCAGCGAACAGATAGGAGCCTCTTCCAGAAGAGGACCGCAGCGATTTGTCAGCAGAAAGTCTGATACGGAGAAATGCTTTTCATTCCTGAAACAACTGCGTCCTGAACGCTCGGACAGATAATCCCGTTACTCCAACAACAAGCTTCACATCACCAACCAACACTCGCATGACGCAACAAGCTCAACTGGTTAAAATGCTGTGATTTTATACATTTAAAATCAGTCACTCTTTGACAGATTGTATATGTTCTCCCAGTAAAATAGAAGCATAGGTGCAATTTGGAGGTGGGCGTGACAACCATGTTGAATATAGAAGCGGTCTTCAAGAATTAAAATTGATCAACTCAGGCAACTTCTTCAACCTCCATTCAGATGAAAATAAGTCAAAAATGCAAAAACAAGTTTTGGTTAAAGAAAAATAAAACTTTTTACTGCCTGTAACTTCCAATATGTAGCATTTCTTATGCTCTAAATTGTTTTTCTGATTTCAAAAGATGAACTGGAAAGAAAAAAGGACAGTGGACTGATGAATCAGTTGACAAGTTTGACCCTAAATGGAAAATTATTTAGCTAAAAAATAATTTTTAGCCAAATAAATAAGATTTAAAGTCTTCTCAACGTGGCTGCTCACACCCATTTTGTCATTTTTAATCACTTATTGTGACCCATAAAGATGCAACAGCATGACTTTATTCTCATAATGCTGTTTTATGTGTTTTTCTTAATGTGGCTCTAATTGTCCGCATCAAACAGACTAACAAAAAAGAAATGAACAGCAGATGGAAATAACTGCCTATTCATAACTATTACATCCCTCTTTCTAAGAAGATCCAAACTCTCAATGGAAAACTGAATAAAAAAAACTCATCTGGAATTAAAAAATAACTACCAAACCTCAAGAAAACAACAGAAACTCAAAGTGTAAGAGGAACACAAACTAAACTGGCTGAACTCTTCCTGCTGTTGCTGCTGGAAGACTAAAGATCTCCACTGATCAGCAGAATACACACGCTTCTGGTTTTAACTCCAGTTTAAAGAGACAGGACCTTTAATTTGTGAGTCCACAGCTTAACCTCCTGCCGTCAGCAGGCCAAACAAAAGCAAACCTGGCCGGAAAGAGAGGATCGTCCTCCCGATACAGGCTGACGGATCACAGCACAGACTGGATGTTTATCACATGAACACAGTTTAAGGTCCAGTTGAAAAGCACAAACTGGTGTTATGTATAAAACTAATACTAAACGGATTATTGTTTTATCTAAGTATTTTGAGTCTGCATTCCTTCCATCTTCCACTAGGGGGCGATGAAGCAACACGAAAGCTTTCACTTCTATCAGATTTTTATCTTATTCAGTGCAAATTGTTTTGGAGGATCGAAAGTAACATAATTAAAAATAAAACCTGAAATATATATAAATATTTCCCTCTTCCTTATCCATGTGTCATGGCAAAAACACACTCATGACTTTTTTCCTAAAAATTCCTGTTACTACAACTTCTAACTTTCTCAGATTTTTATCTTAAAAAAAAAAAAATCAGACTTTTTCTAAAAAAAATTTTTTTTATTGTATAAGTTCTGACTTTTCTTCTAAAAATTCTGAAATTTTTTCCAAAATATTCTGACTTTTTCTAATAATTCTGACTTTCTAAAAATTCCGAGAATCAGAAGAAATATGTTGTTCTGAGAAACGTCTAGAAAACGTTTCTCAGAATGTTCTCTAGTTTTTCCTTTTTACATAAGAAAAAGGAAAAACAATGTACATATATTTCTGATTAAATTAAATCAGTGGCACCGTGAAGATTATGCTGCCAGGAGTTTTTGTTTGGCTCCAGACTCTTAAAAGGAACCTCAGTGCTAACAGTTATAGGCTGAAATACTATTTTATCCATCAAATCACATTGCAGTTTTTTTCTGTTTACTACCAAATTACAATAATGTCAAAAATCATTTTTATTTAATTTTAAGACGTTGTCACTGCATGTAGAAAAATGCAGTGACAAATGCTGTTTACTAATATTTTAACAGTTTGTGAAAAGGTTATTTGTGATCCTGATGTGACCCCAAATAAAAACTAGTTTGTTTAATATTTATAGGGTTCATTAAAAGTTTTTGAAGTTTTCATTCATTTTGCTTTGGATAATTTGAGAAGTTCCAACATTTAAGTCACAGGTGAAAACTTCAGTGGTTATAAATGTAGTTTTTTCACTAAATCTACTCTTTGATTTACTCTGAGTTCCAGAAAAGCTCAACAAACTTCATGTTTACGTTTTGATGTTAGGAAACGGCAGAACGTCACGTTAAACTGCTGAACGAATTTGTTTCTTGGAACTTTCCAGATGAATAAGGTTACTTAAGAGTTTCTTTGTCTTCCTCCTTCTTGGTTTGTCTCGACTTGTTTTACGTTTTGTAATAATTACTTAATTGTTGTCATGTGTGGAAATTTACCAGTCTTTTCAGTTGTCATGTATCTATTAGTAGCGCAAATCTTGCCTGGTTAGTTTGTCAAGTTGTCCCTCATCCACCCCACAGTATCTTTTACTTGCTTGGTTTAGTGCTTTTGAGTAGCTTCTGTTTGAATGAAAGGTTTTATTTGTTGTTTATTAGCTCGTTTTTCCCATGTAGTAGCACTGCACCACAGGCAGTTTGATTTGAATTCACTTCGTCGGCTTTTCATACCTTCATTTTAACTCACTACCACCAAAGATCAAAACCTCAAAACCTTCATTTGTGCAGTTTCTGTCGCAGCTTGAGAAGCTTTGAGTCAGAGCACCAGTAATGAGACTCAAGAGCGCATTTGGTTTCTCGCCAGAGCTCTGTGTCACAATCTGCTGATGAAAGTAGCAGGCAGTCCAACGATGGACAAAGACTGCAGACTTTAAAAGGGCCGTGTCCAGATATGTTAAGAAATGTGTCCATTAAGTGAGTGCTGAGAGCAGCCAGGAGATTGCTCATTGATCACAGGCAATCACCAGTCAGTGACCCTCATTGGACTCAAGGTGGGAAAACTGGAAGTATCTTCTGTTGATTGATGAGCCTGAAACAGTGCCACTTGTTTTATGGCATCTTGTTTAAATTAAAACAATTTAATATTTGCAGATGTAACAGCTTAAGCCTGATTTATGCTTCCCTTTCTGCATAAAAGTTCCCATAAGTCTGAACTGGAGGAGATCAGCGCCATCTTGGTAGGCAGCACAATGCATAGCGGACCCAGGAGACAAACAAAAAGAAAATATATTGACACTCTTGACTGATGTGCGAGAAAAAGATACAGGAACAAAATGACTGCTGTCGGGATCGACTCGTATGAGACGGAGAAGGGAAATATTTATATTTAATTTTATGTTTAATATAAATTTCCAAAAGTCAAAAGGTTTTGACTTTACAAGCTTAGACAATTTCCACTTTTTTTCTAGAAAATCTAAAAATGTATGATTTTTGGGGGGGCAAAAATTTACTTTTTAATTCCACCTACAGCTTCTATGAACATCTCCGATGCTTAAAAAATCATCCAGCCATTTTTTTAGCATCAAGTTAAGGTTTTTTGGAGTCTGGAAAATCAGCCCTTTCAAGAATCTTTCAAATGTTGACTCAGAATTGACAGGCAATGTGCCGTTTCGTAGCAACCAGCTATCAACCCAAGCAGAGCACCAGCATGTTTGGTCAGCTGGGTTTACTGTTGTCTTCGTGGTACAATGGCTCCTGGAAAAGACAAGACTTCTGTTCTTTCCAGAAACCACTTCCTGCATTCTTGTTGCTTGTGCAGGAGGCTCCACTTCTGCTTTCCAAAATGTACAATTCTGTAATTGCACATCTGTTAGCAGCCATTTTCAAGCGAGTGCAAATGCTGATGTGGGGGGGCTTAGCCAGCAGCAGATTATTTTCATTTAAAGTGACAGGAGGCTCTAAAGCAGCTAAAATCTCATTATTTAAGAATGACTTTGTGCAGAAAATATGAGGAACATGTTTTGTGTTGCTCATATATCTATTCTAACCTGTTCAAAAAGCATAATCAATCACCTTTAAGTTAAAACTTATTTACCTCAAGCTGTCAGACTTGATCATTTCTTTTTCACACATTTAGGAAAACTCACTTTAATACCGAAATCATTTTAAAGTTGATTTTTAAAGACTGAAAAGTTCTTGTGAACAAAAGTCTCTATAACTTCCTGTACATTGCAAGAAAATTGTTGCTAAAGAAACTTAAGACTGGTGCTGCCCTCTAGTGGCACTTGTCTGTAAACTTACTGATGGTGTCTTAGTGAAAACATTTTATTTTGGATAACTTTAAAGCACTTTTGGTTTGTGTGATTTCTTGGGGTAATGTGAAGTAATTTATAAATTACTTTGCTGTTGAAGTTCTGTTGATTTTCTAAAGACTCGTTCAATTCGAGAGATTTTTTAAATATTCAAATAACGCTGAGGCGCAAAGATGTCAGCAATGACCTTTAGAGAAACAATTGTTGCTCCCCAGCAATCTGGAAAGGTTATAAGGCCATTGTCACCCTATCTGAAGTCCATCATTCTACAAAGGGAAAATTCTTCACAACTGGAAAACATGTCAGACCAAACCGATGGTAATCAGAGCATCCGAAACTGAGGTCAAAACGTTATGATTAGAGAAAAAAGACCAAGAGCTCAGACTCTACAAACCTCAGCTGTCAAATGTTTAAGTTCATGGAAGGAACAATTAGAAAAGGACTGTGGCTTGTTTGGGTGGGAAAATCGCTCTTTTCTAAACAGAAAGTGGCAAGAAAGTTGCGTCTGTATGAAAACCAAGACTTCTGGAACAGCGATGTTTGGACAAGATGCACAAACATGGTTTTAGTTTTTTGTTTCCCCTGCAGTGGAGGAGGGAGGATGGTTGTAGGCAGACAAACTGGGTACGTTGCAATCACTGAAAGATCAGCAAACTCTGACTATCAAAGGATGGTCCGCTCGCTAAAGTTTGGCTAAAACTGTGATGTCAAATGGACAATAAAATCAAGCGCAGTCCAGTGGACATCCACCTATTCACGGCTTTTTCTCTGTAACTCAAAATTATTTGTAGAGTTCATCTAAAATATTCAAAAGAAAAGGCAGCATGGGAACTGCAATGCTACTTGACATGCTAATGGCTAGCATCTGCAAAGCTAATCCAGAAGTGCTGTTCATGTTTTTGGTCACTGATTGGCTGTAGCCTGTTGAGTGGAAAAAAGGAAAACCGTAGGTGTTGGCTTCAGTTTCCACTGTGCCATATTGATGCTTATTAAGGTACATTTGGTGTTTGAAACAGGCACTTTTCAAACTTTTCTTTGTGCTTTTCGAAGTTCTCGAAAAACACGTTAAAACCATCACTGTGCCGTGACTGATGAATTGTGAAAAGATTAACCTCCTCCACTTTGAGCTGCTATTGATGTCTGAAGAAAAACAACTAATCACCAATTACTGTGTTTTTCTTGTTAGCACCGGAAAAGGCAGAATAGCTTTTTCTTTTTGTCAACAGATTATCTATCTCATGCCATACTGTCACGACATGTTGACAACTTCAACAGATATATAATTTTTTTTTTTTTTGTAAAAGGTCCGTACTGCAGCTTTAAATACCGCAAATACCAGAGGTCCACTTTACCTCAAGTCAACAAGAGACTGAGTGAAACCAAAAGTTCAAACCTGAGTAAGAAAGCTCTTCCACCTGACCAAATACCGTGACGGGACTTTCAGAAGGTCCTACATGCTGCAAACTGCATTTCTTTTGTAGCCGAGCTAATTTATTTTACATTATTTGGATGACATTCAAATTAAAACAACAGAAAATGATCAAATTGTGACCAGAACTGCTGACAGAGTTTAGGATTCATTGGCCACTAAACTGTAAAGTTTCAACATCAAAATTTAAAGATTTGTAAAACTCTGAACTTGAAGACAGAAGTTAAAATTATTAATTTTTTTTTAAAGTAAGAACAGGAAAAGGAAACGAAACCAAAATCGAGGAAACAGTATTTGTGGCAGAGCCTGAAACTACAATTTATCTGAAAATAAGCCAAAAACGACATGACAGATGTTGAACATATGTTTAGCCCGCTTGGCTAATTTCAGAATAGAAAACAGGTTCAGAAAGTTAAATTTGAGGCTGCTGGGGCTTTAAATGAAAATGGACTTTTGCTCAGTAAATTCAACACTTTCCCAGTGTTTGCTTCAATAAAGTCTAAGAAGGGGGAAAACCAGATCTGTTTTCACTGCATAATGCTTTTCATCCGAAGTCAGTTGAAGCTTCCACCCACTCCACACAATCCTGTTATAATTTCAACCCACTGTGAGTTCATTCAGAGAATAAAGGGCTGCTGCTTCTTGGAAAATACATTTTAACATTTTGCAAAAGGATTTTTTTTAAAGGGCCAGGAAATGTCAATCTCTCATTTAATCATTTGAGCTGTTTTGTGTAACCGCATTGAATCAGCTCTGCCCACACAGTCTCACGTTTTCACTTGAGTTTCTCTCCCAAAACAAGTAATTTCAGGATGGACGATCATGTCCGATCAAATGCAACAAACTGCAACAAACTGATTGGACTGGCTCAAGTTTGTCAGCAAAAGCTTCAGTCTTGTTTCTGCAGCCGTGCATGCAAAGTGAACATGCACATTTGCAAACTTCCTCCAGGTAGATTTCATCACTAAACCTTTATCTACAAGACCTTTACCAGCAGCAGGAGGTGGAGAGAGGTGATCGGTATTACAGGAAGGCTTCAGACCTCCATCCTGCAGCTGCATGACTAAATAACAGTTTCCAACTGTACCCAAATCTTAAAATTAATGTTTCGATTCTTGATTAAGAAAATTGAAAGACAAGGGAAAGAAGTGGAAAATAACATCCAGCTGCACAAACCTGATTAGGTTTCTGTTGTGTTGGTATGCCAAGATGGCTCCATGCATGCAATAGATATGCAAACAATACAATTCATTGTTGGTGATTGTCAACCAAACATCCTCTTAAAAGTTCAGTCACTGCTGCACGGCGGTGATGTTCTGTACAGAGACAAAAGAAACATTTTTTGATTTCTTTTTTGAGTTTTGCAAGCAATAAACAAAGATCAAACTTCCTATTGCTTCCTGCTGCCTCTTCTGCTCTGGTTGAAAAAACACGCACAGGCCCAGTGCGGGCGGGTCCCATACGAGTCTCATAGAAAACAGACCCACAGGTCTTCCTGCCTGACTTAAAAAACAAACAAAAAAGAAATAACCTACAAATAAACCTTATACATAAACCCCAAAATAGAAAGTAAACTAAGAATAAATTCAAAATAATAAAAAGAAAGAATTATATGGAGGGAAATGTATTCGTTCATTTGTTATAACATTCTCCAACATTGTTATAAGTGAAATAATCAGCCAGTGGAAGTAGCTTTTCATCAACATTCAGGAATCAAACTCTTCTATTGAGCTGAAAAGTTCCAAGTCAGTTTTGTCTTGTTTTAAGTGTAAGTAAGATATTTCCACTAAATTAGACCAAATGTACTTGATGAAATCTGGTGTTTTTACAGTGTCGGGATCCTTCCTGCACTCCATCCTGCAAAACCGCCGATTTTTACCGACTAGATTCAAACATCTTAGTTCATTGAAATAAGACAAAGATAACTGAAAGGCAAGTTTTCAGCCAGATATCTGAGCTTGTCTTGAGTGAATATTGATGAGAAAGTCTGTTGGTTGGTTATTTCACATAAGGTATCCTTTCCATCTCATAAGTGAAATAATTTGCCAGTAGAATTGTATATAATTGAATTATAATAATTTTTCATCACTCAAAGCTTTGGAGTTTACCTTTTCATCTTACACATGTTAAAACTAAACTTTGTTACAAATAAAAAAGTGGTTTAATTAATTGCTGCTGCTTGTGGCACAATGCATTGTGGGATACCAGGCTGGTGAATCTCCACTGTCACATAAACTAAACTAAAGTTAATTTTTAAAACGTTTGGACCTCAAAGGGGCGTTAACTCATTGAAACCAAGTGTAAAAAATAAGTTAAATCCCCAGAATTCACCAGATTTAGCTCATTTGAGTGCTACCAAACCTTGACCAAAGTGAAGTGATTTTCACTCATCCTTTTTAATTAAATAAAATGCTACAATTTACAGTGAAGCTGCAGCTGAGACATGCAGGTCGACATGCAAAACCTGCAGACAACGTCCTAAACAAAACATAATTTGCAATTTTACTGTAAAAATTAACTGAATTAGACCTCTGGCCCCTTTCCCTTCTCGTTTATAGCAGCAGACAAGCTCAACAACACATCAGCTCAATTTCTATTGCAAAGTATCCATCTAAGAATTGAATTCTTCCTGTAATGGAAATGATTTCTGATTAAATTCTCTGTTTTCATACTTTCATGGGTTGTTCTTCATTTTTCCCTTTCCATGTTAAATTGCACTTTTTTTGTTAAGTTTGTTATTCTGTGTTGAATCCGTTATTCTAAATAAAGACCAACAGAAAGATCACACATTTCCTTTAAATCCTGTTTTTCCTAATAACAAACAAACCAGATATAACAAGTTTGGGCATCTTCAGGGTCCAGACTGAGAAAGTCCAAACAAGTTAAATCAGCTTTTTATGTTTGATAAAAAAACAAAACGGGATCTATCAAAGAAAAAGAGGTAAATGGACTGAACTTATGAAGGGCCTTGATAGTCATGTTGAGCTCAAAGCGCTTCAGTCACATTCACGTTGGTGGCGACTGGGGGCTGAGCGCCTTGCCCAGCGGCAACATGTGGCTGAGGAAGCTGAAATCGAACCTACAACCTTCTGGTCACAAGACGACCGCTCTACCCAAAGAGCCACAGCCACCCTAAAAAAGCCTCTGTATGATCCTTTAGCTAATTCTTTTAAAATACGGATTTAAACACAGTATAACAAGCTATAATTCAGTGTAACTTGAGATAAAAAGTCAGTAGAAAAGGTCAAAATAAAGGACAAACCATGAAAGCACAAGAAGAATTTCAATTCTCAGATCAATATGTTGCTATAAAAATTGATCTGGGTGTCGTTGCGATACTGAGCCGCTCACCACTAGCCCAGCAAAGGGAACAGGGCTAGCATAGGGCTAACGCAGGGCTAGCGTAGCACTAACGTAGGGCTAATATAGGGCTAGCGTAGGGCTAATATAGGGCTAACGCAGGGCTAGCGTAGGGCTAGCGTAGGGCTAATATAGGGCTAACGTAGGGCTAGCGTAGGGCTAACGTAGGGCTAATTCAGGTCTTTCGGTTTCTTAAACTCTTTTGGAGGCGATTTACAGTGACCAACTGACCTAACCTACATGTTTTAGGAGATGTGGGGTGAAACCGGAGCGCCCGGAGAAAACCCATGCAAACACGGGGAGACCATGCAAACTCCAGACAGATGGTCTCTGTGAAGACGCAGCGCTAACCGCTGCACCACCGTGCTGCCTGCGTTTTTCCAATCGGATTGGGAGGGGATCTATTTTCTGGTTTGTCAATCCGTGAAACAACCTGGTAAGGTTTCTTCTGGTCTCTCCTCAGAAGAAACTTCTTCACTTTACACTTTAACCAGGTGGACTGGAGTCTCTGAGACTTCATCCTTCTCTTGGTTGTTCTTTCTGAAAGAGCCGTTTCCTGCTGAAATGTCAGCTTGCTGCTTCTCTCTCTCCTGAAGATCTGCAATGTCTCTTGACATTTTTTGGGAGAGCTCCTCCTTCTCTGCTCTCGGGTTGGTGAGACCTTTCCAAGTTGGCGTCGTTCTCATCTCTCGCCTTCTGCTGATATGTCTCCAGTTCTTCTTTCAGGGCAGAAACGTCACTTTTGTACTTAAAGTGGAGTTGATTATATGAACGTTTAACCTCATGAAGTTCTTCTTCCAAATGTTTCTGACTGTTTTGCAGGGATGCCGTCTCTTCTGACATTTCTTTAAATAAATCTCTGAGATTGTCTATGAGGTGTTGATCCTCAGTCTGACTCTCTTCACAAAATGTTTGTGCCTCCTGCTGCACTACAGCAACATCAGCTTCATATTTGGAGTTCAGGTCGTTCAATGAATGTTTTAACTCAACCAGTTCGTCCTCCAAACGTCTCTTGTCTTCTTTCAGGACTTTGACTGTTTGAAACATTTCTTCAAACATGTCGTTAGAAGAAACCAGATGTTTCTGGAGGAAATTCTCTATGAGGTGTTGATCCTCAGTCTGACTCTCTTCACAAAATGTTTGTGCCTCCTGCTGCACTACAGCAACGTCAGCTTCATATTTGGCGCGCAGCTCCTCGTAGGAAGTCTGGAGTTGGTCCAGTTCTTCTTGGAGAGTCTTACTTTTCTCCCTCTCTGCCAGTATTTCAGCCATAAATGATTCCTGGGTGAGGAGGTAGGCCACCTTCAGGTCCACAAAGTCTTGTTGCAAGGACTTCTTCTTCTGGTATTTCACTTGGTTGTGAATCTTGGAAGCAATGGCCGCAGCTTTCAGGACTTCTGGATCATTGTATCTCTGTAGTCTCTGAAGTTCCCTCTCTGCCTCTTTGCCCTTGTTAATAAACTCTTCTTTAAGAGCTTTCTGCTTTTTTAACAGGAATCTCGTCTCTTCCAGTTCTGCCTCCAGTTTTTGGTGGTCTTCCAACCTTCCGGCTCTCTCCTTGTTCAGAAGGAACCTCAGTCTTTGGATTTCCCCGTGTAAATCATTCGGGTGCGCAGTAGAGAACCGGGTTTGGGGGTGAAAGGCATTCGGGTGCGCAGTAGGGAACCGGGTTTGGGGGTGAAAGGCATTCGGGTGCGCAGTAGGGAACCGGGCTTGGGGGTTTTGCTGGACTCCCCTTCTCGCCTGCGGTCCCATCATTCCTCTGTGATGGATGTATCTTGGTGTATGATGAGACATTTGCTCAGAAATACAATCCTAAATACAATCACAAAAATCGTCGATTGGTAAACTACCTGAAGATCGATTCGAAAGAGCTTTGCAAATGTCTGAACTGGTCAGTGATATTGCAAGCAATGACAAATGTGCATAATTCTGTTACATATATACAGTTGATGACATCACAGACTGCTTCGCCAGTGACATCACAGACAATCTCACTCTTTATTCTTGTTTACATTCAAAATGGTCCATGATTCACTTGTTTTTATTCCATTTATCGAGGGCATCAAACTTATTTTCATTTTGGGCCAAACTATAAGTATTGATAGGCCTGTCATGATAACAAATTTTGCTGAGCGATTAATTCTCAAAAAATTATTGCGATAAACGATAATATTGTCTGAAGACCTTTTTACACTGATTTAATGGAAATGACATAATAATGCAGCCATACCTGCCAAAAATAGATCCACGTTATTTTCAAAAGTACATTTAATGCTGGAACAGGTAAACAAAGAACCAAAAATAAAATAAAATGAACTCTCAGTCTACGTTAACAAAAAATGCACTTGAATAAAACTAAACAACATAAAACCAAAGTGGAAATAAAAACTACATTAACCAAAGAGTGCAGATTATGAAGTCTGTATAATATATTGCCCTCCAATAATGATTAGATTTAAATAGAGAAGATGGCATATCGACCACCTAATTCACTCCTCCTTTAAGCCCAGTTCACACAACATGATTTATGACAATCTTAGAGCATTAAACGTTCTAATATTGTCGCTGCGATTTCCTAACCGATCGTCCTGTAGGGTCGTGAATGATCGGGTCCAGTCGGTAGAACCTCGTGGCCGCTCCGGTCTACGGGGTTTCCCCGCAGGGAGCGAGAACGCAGCCTGTTGATTGTGACAGGTAGCCAATCAGAAAGCGCGGATTCATCTCGGTACTTTCCCCTCAGAAAGCATGGAGGGGATTCCCAAACAGCTGACGGCGCAACAGGAATGCAACGGACATCGGAGATTATATGTGAAACCAACGTTAATGTTTATTCAACATTTGGTGCAAAGAATATCCACAGAAATGACCAGGAGAGGAGCTGGAGCCAAACTGCTACTGCAGTTGATAAACCCGGTAACTTTCCAGCTGTTCATCGTAACGTGACATAAACAGGTTCTAATGATATTCATTCAGTCAGGACTTTACTGACACCAGCCACATGCATTGCAGGTAGATTGTAGTAAAACGTTCATAAATGCCTGGTGTTAAAATGACTTGTTGCCATTATTTTGTGCCCATTGTTGGACACCAGACGCCGCGATCGGCTAGTGTTGGTCTCTCAGGTTTTGAAAATGGGCAACAATCAGCCCACAGTTCTGAGATGCTGTAGTGTGATCTGGGCATTATGCTAAAGAAATGATGAAGGGAGATGGAGAGCAGGAGATGTGCTTTCTCATCCAGTGTCATGGAAAAATGCGGATTAGGATTAACTCAGCCTCATTTTTAATATCAGGCTTAATACTCTAAAATTGTAAATGAGTAATAGTTGCAATGTACTTGTATTGTTGTGGCTTGTTTGTTGTTGTCATAGCAACTGCCTACCAAGATGGCTGTCAGTTGAAACAAATTTATTTTCAGTATGTTTTTGTTAGCTTTATAAAGGCATAATGTAGTTCTTATTATAAATAGTTTTTCTCCAGTAATTCCCGCTTTTATTCATATCAGCAGAAATGTTTCAGTTTGTTATTAACTTCAGTTTTTGTTATTTTGTTGGTGTTAGCTAACTGTGGTGTGTCGTTCCAAACCCCCCAGGCAGTTCGGCCGCCATCCAGCAGAGGGCTCCACTGCCTGCTAATCCTCACATGGAGTCGTTCATATAGGATTAAAGATGGCGGCTATTTCAGAAAGGGAAAGAGAAACGGTCCAAGCAGAGCCCGGTATGGGTTATAAAATGCTCTTTATACGGTTTGTTTTAAAATATAAACACAACAAACTCCGTAAGTTATCACATTAATAGCGCTTTATGTAGCCGAGCTGCACGGCAGAGAAGCGTCAACTTCTTAACCGAAGGTGAGGTTACATCAGAAAAGCGGAGGAGACAATGGAGGAAAAATTGTAACATGATGGAAAAAAAACATAATGCCAATGAGCAAGATTGATTTTGAGGGTTATCCTGACTTAATGCACCACAGATGGTAAATATTCTCCTGCATGAATATCTCTCTGTTCATGGGGAATTAAGTGTTTCACATATTTTAGTTCATGTTTTGTTTTTTAAATATGTGTGCCTAATGATGTAAGAAAACCACAAATTGCTGTATTTAATACAGCTGATAAAATAATGCTAACATTTATTGATGTCTTGTTTAATTTAGCGTATTGTGAAAATGTTGCCCTTCATGCTGTGGAAAGATGGTCGACTCACTTGGTATAAGAGAAAACTCCAGTTTTTAAGAAACTTGCCACTTATCATGTAATCGTTCATCGATCAATAAAATTGATTAACGTGAGATTAATCTGTTAATCGATTACTTGCATTCTTACTACCAACATTACAACTTTAATGCTTATGTAAGAGGATTGATTAGAATAAATAGGCAGTATTTCAAAAGGGAAGAAGCAGAAGAAACGGTAAAAAATAAAAAATCACATCTGCAGATTTGTTTTGCAAGTTAGACTTTTTTTTTAATCACATTTGTTTCCACATCTTTTTTTTTTTATTCAAACTTGAAACTTCTTAAGATACAACCTGGTGTGTTTTTTCCCCCAGACTCAGATAATATCTGTGGGTTTTTTTGCACAATTGAAACTCTCACAGTTTGCTAATAGCAGCTCCCTCACCTCACCACTCGGTGTGCAGACATTCAGCAGGACTTCAGCCCGAACGAAAGACTGCGCCTCTTTACATCTGCAGCTTTATTATTATTTTTACCTGTGCACAAGTCAGGAGTGATGAAGCTACACACTTTTTTAATGTGTATCATGAATTATCTGCTGCTGACAAATCAAGAGGAGCAGAAATCGGTATGAAATGTTTGCATTTTCTCAATTTTTATTTAACTTTATTTTCTTAGTGTGAGCATTTGACAAAAAATACTAATTTATATGTTTGTCTGCTTTTGCAAATATTTTAAGTCTCCAGCATAGTTTTGTCTTATTAAACATTTATACAATTAACATATTTCTTTGGAAGGATATATATAATAAGAATAATGTTGTAAAATATTAGAAAGAGTAGGTTTTTCATCTCTTTAAACTAACAGTGAGTCATTTCATCACAAAGTCAGGAAATTGCAGCGGATACTGCAGAATCTGTTTGTGGTCTGCGCTACATGCATTGAGGTGTAAACATCAAACTGGAACAATTATGGATGAATGCTCATTATTTATGCATTTATTTTGCTATAAGTAAGAAGAGCAGACGTCCAGCTGACAAGTGATGCAGTCGGGTAAAAAAACAAAAGAACCTTCCGGAGAGTCGAAGGAGAAATGATAGTTTTAGTTTTTAATCCAACTTCAAGAGAACAAAAAACTTCAAACATGCTTTTATAAAAATGAAAATGACGCCAAAGTGGAAAAGATGTGGGTTGAAATGTAAGTAAACCTCCAGATCCAGCAGCTTCCTGAAACCACCGTCGGTAGCAAAAGTTCTCAGAAGTCATTTTCAGCCTGATTTTATCATCCTACCACATCATCTCCAAACAATATTGCCCCTACAAAGCCTCAACAAAGAATTGGTCCATTTTTGACTCTAAAATATTTCATTTGGATGGTCTGTTGCTCAATGTCTGCAAGGTTTAGTGGTTCTCTTGCTGCAAAGCAAACCCAAACAGTCAGCCTCTGTGTAAAACAGCTGGTACTAAATATTTACCCTGAAATGCTTTGCTTGGTTTTCTCTGAAAACGATCCTGAGCATTTTTGCCAGAGATCTGTATCTTTGTCTCATTGCTTGAAGAACTTCAACTCAGAAATCTCGTGATTCATTCAGGTACAGCAGCTTTGTGGGAATATTGGCAAACATCTTAAAAGAGTTCCAGTTGTAAATAAACCTGTAGCAATAAGCAATAAATCCATTAATCGCACGATAATTTGAAACAAGCTCAATAACTTCCATTTGCATGATTTATCTTTTCTCGCTCTCTTTCTACCCAAAACTGGATGATAAAAGTTTTTAGTCTGGTGTTTTGGTCTCAACTTGATTTTTTTTTATTATTTATTTTGGATATTTAAAATGTCTCTAAGTTCCAGTGTTAAATGTTTATGAGAATTTAAAGGTGTTCTTGCATTTTTATGCATTTCCATAATATTACTTGAAAGTGGTCTCAAAGCAACATTATCATTTATCGCAATAACTCCTGGGACAATTTATAGTTCAGGAAAATTTGTTAATGCGACAGGCCTACTTTCTTTTGGTAAAGTAATGAACTTTAGATCGCTGAAAGCCCTTCCCAGATTGATGGACAGCAACAGTTTCATCTCCAGGTTTATTGCTGATGTCTAATTTGGCGTACAAAACTCTTAACAAAGTTCTTTAATTTGCAGCATTTTCTGTGTTTTTGTTCCCTTGAGGATTGATTGAAATCAAAGAAACTTACAGAGCAGATCAGTGTGTGAAGCAGCAGAAATACAACAGGATGTACTTTCTTTTCACCATGACTGCTTAGAATTTGATTGTAATCTATGGTAACTTCACTGAAACCTTTTCTGTGCTCACATCAGAGCTTATTTCTGTCACCAACAACCACAATTCTGTTTTCATTTAAGGAAGTGAAACGGGAATTCTGGGATTCACCAGATAACATCACTTATGCTTATCCTGAGGGATATGAGGAATATGAGGATAGCTCCCCCTGCGACACCCACGTGCCGGGATTTAACTCCCTCGCCCTTCTGGTCATCTACATCATCGTGTTTGTGTTCAGCCTCTTGGGCAACAGTGTGGTGGTCTTCGTGGTCTGCTCTATGAGCAAAGGCAGAGCCAGCACAGATATCTACTTGATGCACCTTGCCCTGGCTGACCTCCTCTTCTGTTTCACTCTCCCCTTCTGGGCCGTTGAGTCTCACTTCAATTGGATCTTTGGCACCCTCCCCTGCAAGTTCATATCCAGCTTCCAGGAGGCGTCTGTGTACAGTGGCATCTTCTTGCTGGCGTGCATCAGTGTGGACCGCTACTTTGCCATCGTAAGAGCAACACGAGTGTTGTCCTCCCGCCACCTGTTGGTGAAGTTGATCTGCGCCGGTGTGTGGCTAGTGGCCGGGTTGCTGTCTCTGCCAGTGGCAGTTCAAAGAGAGGAAATCTTTCTGGAGGGACTGAATCAAACCATTTGCTACGAGAACCTAACCGGGGAGAGCAGCGACCAGTGGCGGGTCGGCCTCCGAGTTCTGCGGCACACTCTGGGCTTCTTCCTCCCCCTGGTGGTGATGACGTTCTGCTACGGCTGGACGGCGGTGACGCTGTTCAGCACGCGCAGTCAACAGAAGCACAAGGCCATGCGCGTCATCCTGGCAGTGGTTCTGGCGTTCATTTTTTGCTGGCTGCCTTACAACCTCACCGTTTTGATAGACACGCTCTATCGAGGCGGGTCGTTCAAAGAAACCTGCGGCATCCGCTACAGAGTGGAGGCCATGCTGGAGGTGACCAAGGTTATCGCCTTCCTGCACTGCATGGTGAACCCGGTGCTGTACGCCTTCATCGGGGAGAAGTTTCGGAATGAGCTGCTCACAGCTCTGTACAAACAGGGCATCATCAGCAAGAAGCTCTGGGTGTCTTACAGGAAGGGTTCTGCGGCCAGCGTGGCTAGTCTCAGGTCCAGAAACACCTCTGTATCGATGTGAGCTAACGCTGTCTCATGGGCTATGTTCACACAGCAGGTCCGGATGCTCAGTTCCCATACTATTTGCGATTTCTGTGCAAACGGTTCATGTCCCAAAGTGACCCGCTTGTACAGAAGAACACTGGACAATAAATCAGTAACAATATATAAAGCAGTAAAGATGCGACTAATATCAATAGACAATACGTCCGATAGAATATTCAACTATTTCACTGAACTCCGATCCAGAACCGCAAAGCATTCTGGGGGATGTAGGCACAGGAAAGGCTTTAGCAACCATCTAAGCAAGGTTGGTGGCATAAAGTCACTCACCCACTCTCTGGTTACCTAGCAACAACCTGCTGCATAACTTTGGTCACCTGGCAACAACCTGCTGCGTAACTTTGGTCACCTGCTGAGTAAACCTGCGCAGCAGCAGTTTCTGGTTTCATTATAACTGCTTAAAAATAAAAAACAGCATAGAGTGAAGGGAAAAAATGAGGAGAACGGTTTGAGAGTAATGGTCACACCACCATTTTGATAGTATTTCAGACATTTAGAGCAAAAACTAACAGTAATTATCAATATTGACTGATATGAAACCCTTGTATTGTGGTAAATTTTTCAGCCATATTGTCCCACCTTACTTTGACATCACACAGCAGCACGATGTTTGACAGTCATTTACGGATCAATTTTATAGTTTGTACGGCAACAAGAGCCAACAGTATCATCACAAGACAAAGAAGGCTGATATAAAGACACCGTAACCAATGGCAACGGCTTTTTGTGATTCATCATTTCATGATTGTAATTTTCATCCATTGTTTTTTCCAGAAATCTGACTTTTTGGGGGGTGAAAACATCGGCGTTGGGCCTTTTCAGACTGTGAAAAAAGCAGATTTGGGTCACTGCTGTGTGAACATAGCCATAAATATAATTACTGATGCAGTATCTAGAAAATCCAGAAAAGTGTAAGCATTGAGCAGAAGTCTTAAAATCAATCTCTGGTTTTGTGTTTCTAGCTGCAGTGGACCTCCTGCCTATTCGCGGTTCTGTATTCACAAAATAAAACTCGCTTGGCTTTTATTTTTAAAAATCTACTTCACACATTTTCACATAAAGTATTTAATTATGAAAGTTAACAAAATTAAGCTGTAGATATTAGCGAACTTCTGCAGTAATGCATGTTTTAAATACTTGAGTCTGAAGATAAACACACAGATGTCACAAAGCAAGGAAACTTCAGCTACTTTCAAAACAAAGAACAAAAAAAACCCCAAACCAAAATATTACATCCTGTCCTCAGCAGACTTTTAATGTCACAGGACGTTTCCTCAGGTCTAACGTTGACAAGATCTCTCAAGAACTGTGAAGTCAAACGGAAAGACAATTATTCAGACAGACAGCTACTTTAAGATGCTTAGTCTTTCCAAATCCTGACACAAAAACTGTTCTGAGATGGAGTTCATGACTGGCAGCGATGGTTCCTGATTCGGCTTAATGACAGCGACAGTGTGCTACCATCAATAAATGCCATCTCAAGACTTACAATGCGGTCTGAATTATTGGAAACTGATGGCGATTCTCCTGGAGAAAATAGTTTGAGACAAACACATTATCTCTGATCATCGGGAAGCGTCTCCATAGCAACAGGAGTTTCAGCTTTTTGCTTTGAAACATAAAGGGATGTGAAACCACCACGTCGTTGGCTTCACCACAGACGTGGTTTGCACAGTGAAGCCTGTGCAAAGTTTCATAGGCAGGGATGTCAGAGAAGCACATCAATCTGCAAAACATCACAAACCATTTTCAAAAACTAAGAAGTTATGGAAAAACTCTAGAAAGTATTGCCAGGTGTTAAAACATCTCCATTCCCACGTGGGGAAATCCCAGAAAATTCACCCCAAGGTTGAAAAGAATGAAACATAAGACAACAGATGCAATGTCCCTTTGACCGAAGAAGCCAAAGTAGAAATGGTCGTCCATGTTTGAAGACACCCAAACACAGGCTCTGGTTAAGCATGGTGGTGGTGGGATGGTGATCTGGGCTTGTTTTGCAGCCAAATGTCGCAGAATCAGATGGGAGGTCATGATTCTGGCAGCTGAAGCTTGGCCAACATTGAGTTATGGAAGTATCTTCGCTTGCATAATTCATTATTGACCCAATATTTCAGCTTATTGACGTCTGCAGCTGGATGTTTGCAGACGTAAATAAGCTGAAGTGGTAAATAGGAAACAGTTTTGTTTCTCTTGAATTAGAGTCATGGATAACTTAGTCATTCTTAGAGGTTCTGAAATGTTTCTGTTCGTTGCTCTTAAAAGCCCCTCATAGTTCCCGTTGGCGTCTAACGTCAGACACCAAGAAAGCATCTGGTTTCTGCAGCTGTTCTCGATTTCATGAAGCGACATTTGACTTTTGAGTCAAACTGATGACGCTCTTTAAAAGAAAGCATCAGATGTCGATGTGTTGAAAGGAAAAATCAACTCATTGATGAATATGCAAAATGAGTTGGATGCAGGTGCACAGGTGCATTTATTAAGACTTTACAGTTGAATGTTTCTGAATGTAAATGACACATTTGAATATTGTTTATTTTTATCTTTTTTTCTTTTACAATGTTTCCTATTGATCGTGACTTTTTTGTCACAGGAAAGAAAAATTACAATCAGATGAAAAATCTTGAGAACAGGAAGAGGTGGTGAAACTCGTTTCTGTTTTCACAACTGAGGCGCAGTGTGTGCTCTTTGATGAATGACTTTCATTTATACAACATTTCTGTGGAAACTGTTGCGCCTGTTTATCAGCATTCTCATCTCAAGTTTATTTTACGTTTCTGTAATGTTTCTGCATTTGTACAGGAGGATTTTCTGGTTTTCATTGTCATAAATGACAAAAATAGATGCTGATGTTTATTTTTCTGAATTAAAAGAATGTTTTTTATACGGAAAGCAGCTTTTAGGATCTAATCTGTACAGATCCAGATTTAATGCATAATAAATCTATTTTTCTGTACCAGTCTGGTTTACTTGCAAAGCGGTTGCTCTGTGTATCTTTTGCTGCTTCATCCTAAAGGTTTTGGCCAAGTTCCTGTTTTTCTTTGCGGTTTGGAGGTGTTGCTGTTGTTGGACTTGCTTGGCACATGACATGTTAAAACCTCAGGCGAAAAATAACTACAGAGATGAAACATGCAAACTTTAGATCAAACTCATCATTCTTTTTTATATATTTATCCTAAAGAACATGTCTGTACTACCTGGAACAAATTATTTCTGGTGCAAAAAAAGAAAATTAGCAGTTGTCATGCATCACAGGAAATAAAATATACTCTATTTAAAAAAGGAGAAATGAGTAGAGGAAGGATGAACTTAACCAGCAGATTTTCTGATCTTCTGTAAGTTGGCAATATTCTTTAGTTTTTAATTCTTAATTTAAAGGGGAAACGTTGAATGCAGCAGATTGGTACAAGAGAAAATATTTAATTTATCTTAGCGATGATCCAACTGTACGTCAACGTGTCCATAACTATGCAGAAGTTTTACTATTTGCTCATTTTATTGTATTTTTTTATTATTATGTTTCCACTGATTCACATCTCTAATCTCAAGAGGCTTCATGAGAGAAACAAACCAAATCCCATCCTAAAATATGGACGTAACCCCAGAAATTAGGACTTTCGTACTTATTTTAACATAATGGATCAAAGTGGAATTAAAAGTCTAATCTGCTGGATCTGCAGGGCGGTGACCTGTGTTCAAGTGGAAAAAAATATTTTTATTGCACCTCCTACACACTTATCTAAAACTACCTGCAATTTAAAGTAAACACACGCTAAAAAAATCAGATAATTTGTTGAATTCGTAACAGAATATCAGAAGCCTGCAGTGTAAAATATTTGGGGAAAATCACCAAGTTACAAAATTCTTAGGTTAAAAGAAGCTTAAAAGGTTGAACTTTGACTCACAACCAGAGTTTAAACTGAACTTTGAGTCGAATCTGAAACTTTTACAACCTTCATTTTTTTATCTTTTACACATCAAGCTCCATGTTTCTCTCTTCATCCTGTACTTTTACCACAAAATATTATTTACATTGTACCAAAGGCTAAATATCCAACAAACCTACAAGTTGCCATCATAAACCTGATAACCGCTGACTTTTCTACATCTTAAATCAACTATAATCCAATAAACTTTAGAAAACTCATGATGCTTCACTGCAAAAACACAAAATCTTTCCAAGTAATTTTGGCCCAGTTTCTATTGCAGATATGTGATTACACTTGAAATAAGACAAACTAATTTAAAATGAACTTTTTAGCAAGATATAGAGGCTTGTTTTATGTAAACAATTCCTTTATATTGATGAAAACGTATGAGTTACATTGGCAGATTATTTCACTTTTAAAAAGAAATTTTTCATGTTTTATAACTTAATTTATCTGCCAGTGGAACCAGCACTTTTTAATCAATATTAAGGTTTTTTTTTTAACCTAAACAAGCTTCTATATCTTGCTAAAAAGTAGCTTTTATTGTTTTGCAGTTTTACTTGTACTTTTACTAAATAAAATACAACTACTTCCTAATAATAACATAGTAAAGTCTTCCTCTATCGTATAAACGTCCATGTAGCTTCAAATTGAAACCAACATTTTGAAGCTGCAGTACTGGTTTATGTCGGAAATTATTCTTTGAGGTCTTCATAGGTGAGCTGGAGCAGGTACATCTGTGGGACCTGGGATCTACTGGCGCCATCTGCTGGAGTATCTATATGCAACAAACCTTTATTTCTACTTTAACTAGTTAGAAAATGTTTTTTTTTTCTTCCATAAACACACATTGTTCTTTAGAAAACAACATCATCTAGTACAGAAGTCTCTCTGGACGACCCAAAAACTAAAATCAGGATCAGGATTCTTTTCAGTCCCAGTCACAAACCTGCTATTCATAAAACTGATTTTCTGTCAACACAGCGTGAAAAAAATGCTTCTAAAAACTCTCTGAGGGTTTTCAAAGTTTGACCAGGTTTATTAGAATAGTTCAAAATGCATCATAAAAACATATTGGTCACTAACTGTGAAACAAACTATTACATTTTCACCCATCTTGAAGTCCAGAAGTTCAACCATTTCAGCTTCACAATGCGAGCCCATGCCAAGGTGTTTGGTTATGTGAATTTTTATTGCTGCATTCTTCTGAACATCATTTCTTTTCAAATCTTGACTTTTCAAACTTATTTTTGTCTAATTTTGAGTAAAAACAAGATATTTTATATTTATGTGCATGCAGTGTGTTTATGCCCTTAACCCAGGACACACATCAACGTGATTGATTGAAGCCAATAAGCATTTCTGTTTATACACGTTGTAGCTGGAAAATATGCATCATGATTAGATTCTCATGTTATTGTGCAGAAAAAGCAAACATTTTTACAAATGCTAACAAAAAAAAACTGAAACAGGAAGACTGAAACAAACAGCAAGAAAAACTTTCCAGAAACGTCACAGTAAGTTTTAAAACCTCATTCATTTTTCTTCTTCAATATAAGCTTCTAATATTTTTGATCATCACAGAGTAGAACGTTTTTTATCTTTCAGTATTTTTAAATGTTTTTGTGAATTAAAGCAACAAAAACACCTTTTTTAAGATGTTCGTTAAGATTTTCCAGTCTCTGTTTTTAACTGCTTGTGATTTTCAGCAGTTTGACCCGCGGGGGGGCGGAGTCACGCCTCTGCGTAGGGCCGTTCTACGTTGCCATGGTAACAGCATAAAAACAGCTCGGCTAGACCTGTGTAGCTTCTCGGGGGAAGATAAACTGCGTCTAAAGTATCCGGCTGGAGGTTTGTTGTCGAGGATATTTCACCACCACTGAGGTAATTCAGCTGTAAACCAATGGATCACGGTCCCGAGTTCAGCTTACAGGTTTTAATTGGACCGGACCGAACGGAAAGCTAGCGGTCGGAGTTGGTTGGGCTCACAACATTGTCAATGTCTACAAACTAATCCAGGTCTACTTCCGCTTCTGCTTCAAAATAAAACCATGGAACCTAAAGCTAATTGATCCAGTTAATTTTTTCCAGACGTTTTCTAACATATTTAATTGGTTTTTGGCAGCAGAGGGGAAGGCTTGCAATTTGAGAAATTTGTCACCAGGAATCTGTAGTAGAATGATTTTTCATTCTTTTATGTCAGCTTCAAACGATCTCTTAAAGATGTAACTCTTCTTCTTACCAAGTATTTTTGGTCTATTTTCTAGAAAATATCTTAGAACATTTGAAATAAGACAAATCTAACTTACAAGTAACTCATTGACAAGATGCTTATTTGCACTAGAAACTAGATCAAAAATACTTGGTAAGGTGTATTATTATGGAAAAGTGCCAGTCTAAGAACTGAACTCAGGGTCTCATTAGTATATGTTTGACTTCAGCTCAGAAATGTACAATTTTGTTTTTAAGAAAATTGCTGAGATTAAATTAAACAGTTCTGGTGGAAGTTTATTTAATCTATAATGACCCTAATATTCTGTTATGCCATAGAGACTGCACCCCTTTGAAAAACAAAACCTTTTTCCATTTAAAGTCTCTAAATGAGCATATTTTTAATTCATACTAAATAACTTAGTAAAATAGATTAGTGTGAAAATAAATGCATGAATTCATATAAAACCAACTGTTTTTATTAATAATAAAAATGTGTATTATGGTTAAGTCTAAATTATTCCAGTAATTTATACGGAACAAATCTTTTTGAACAACCAAAAAAACGTTTATTTTGAAAAGGAATCCTTGGCACCGGAAGTTAATCACCTGAAACAGCGTTAGCTTCGCATGCTATCTTTAGCCGCGTTTCCTCTGAGTTGATCACTTCATTCATCAACATGTTCTGCTCTCTGATGTTTTACAGTCAATATTTCTCTGTTGCCGCAGACTGGGGAGCATCTTTATGAAACTCTTTATGAGAACCTGCAGGTTGACACCGGTGTCGGCAGCTGCCATTGTAACCCGATTCTGTTGGACCTCCTGAGGATCGGAACCAGCCAGGATGTCCAGTGATCTCGCTGGTGTGTGGGAGGTGGCGCTGAGCGACGGAGTCCACAGGATCGAGTTTGAACATGGGACAACCACCGGGAAAAGAGTCATCTATGTGGACGGAAAGGTCAGCAGAACCAGTTCAGTCTCTAATGATGGACCTGGTCCCAGTTTACTGGTCCTGCCTGCTTGGTTCTCATTTATGTGCTGATATCTGTGGGGAACCTAAACTGACTGATGTTCTTAAATGTACTGCGCTAAACGTTTTCAAAGTTAGCAAAAGACGCTAAAATGAAAATTTAGCTCTGCTATGCATCGTTCTTATGTGACGTCACACTTCAGGGAACTTTGTAGCTGACAGCCATCTTGGTAGGTATCCTAACTTAACTGAGTATAATCTTTGGGAACTATACGCACCTCCGGCTGCTATGACAACAATAAGCTACCCCCATAATCTCTGTCTGATACGGGTCGATCCCAACAGCAGCCATTATGTTGATATATTGTTCTCTTGCACATTGGTAAAAAGTGTCAGTATATTTTCTTTTTGTTGGTCTGGAGTTCATAATCGTCTATGCTTTGTGCTGATTTGCCTACCAAGATGGCGGCTCAGTGGAACTAGTACTTTTCATCAATGTTAAAGAATTATTGACTTAACGCAAACTCCTGTTTCTTGCTGAAAAGTTAGTTTTGTTTTCTTTCAGGTGTACTTGCACTACTTGCTAGGAGTGTTTTTGCCGTGTGTAGCCAGATGTCGACCTTTGGGTTTTCAGGAGGTTCTGAGGCGGGACTGGATGTTCAAACTGGTCGGGAAGGAGACGTTCAGCGTGGGCCAGGCAGAAACCAAAGCCACCATCAACATCGACGCCGTCAGCGGCTTCGCCTACGAATACACACTGGAGATCAACGGCAAGAGCTTGAAGCAGTACATGGAGAACAGGTCAAAGGTCACCAGCACCTGGCTGCTCAACCTGGACGGCATTGACTGCAGGGTGGTTCTGGGTGAGCTCAGTTCCATCTCTTCTTAATGTCTGAGGCAGAGGTTGTGCTAAATATGAATCTTCCCTGGATTTATTGGCTCATTCATCTTATCAATAATGATCAGATTGAGCAGAGCAGCCGGATATTAGACTATTAAGAGTAAAAAATACTAGATTCAAGAGTAACTGATCAAAAAAAATCATTTCAAATTACATCAACAAATGGACCAAAATTTAAATTTAAGAGGAAATTTTGTTATTTTAAGGACCAAAATGAAAATAATTCACATTTATAACATAAAATCAGTTTTTAAAACTTTAAGAAAAGTTTTAAAGAGACTTTGGTTTGTTAGGAGACTTTAACAAGCCTGCAGGTCTCTGTCTGGTGAATTAGTGGTTAAAACATTTGGTGAAGTTACTCAGTGGATTCAGAAAGTTTGCACTGCAAAAACCAAATCTTATCTAGTATATTTGTTTAGTTTCTAATGCAAACATCTTAATTCACTTGATATGAAACAAAACTAACTCATAAGTCATTTTTAGCCAAATATAAAAGCTCATTTAAGTTAATAATTCCTTATTTTTCATATAGAAAGTACTTTTTCCACTGGCAGATTATTTCACACATAACAAGATGTTTTTGTTTTGTTATAAATTAAATAATCAGTTATCTTTTTTATCAATATTAAGGAACTACTGACATAAAACAGGCTCCTATGTCTTGTTACTTGTAAGTTAGTTTTGTCTTATTTAAGTTGTGCAGCCTAGTAAAAATACTCCTAACAGTCCATTTTTCTTCCATAAAGTAACTCCAGTAGATGTAACTAGTTACTTCCCAGCTCTGGTAGTTATGATTATTGATCCGCGACTTCTGCTGCTCAGAGCTGCGCTCTCACAGCTAATCTGCTTTAAGCTTTAAGCTCCACAGCGCCACCTCTCCTGACTGGGCAGGTTAATCCCTTTCATAATCTCCCTGCTTCAGCTCATCAGGTGATGCTCTGCACTAATCCTCACATAACATTCAAATAGGAAAAACATGCTGCTTTCTATGAACTACATGCAAATCAAGATGAACTGTCAATGAGTTAGCTGCATTAGCTTCAGTTGAAACTTTACAGCAGGATACAAGAGCTGGTTTTAGGTAAATGGTTCCTAAATATCAATGAAAAGGTTCCAGTTCCACCTGCAGGTTGTTTTACCTTTAATCAGACATTTTCCTTTTATGTTTCATGTCAATTTTGAAGATCATGAAGGAGAAACCAGATGGACAGAGACATGTTTGCTGCTGCAGACGTTCTTATTTCTGTGAAAATAAAATCAGGTTTTAAGATGAAAAACTGAACAGAGTAAAACTAATAAACTCAGTGATGAGTTGAACTCCTCTAACCTCCCAGGCTGTTCCTCAATGCTTTCACTGTTTTCACTTCCAGAGAAAGACACGATGGACGTTTGGTGCAACGGAGAGAAGATTGAAACTGCTGTGAGTTTCTTTTAATTAATCAAAAAAATAATCCATCACAGCTTGTAGAGTTTTATGTTTTCTCTGCAAAATATTATTTAATCAGTCAAAACAAAGCAGTTTTTTACCTGATACCAGGTAAACATCAATCAGTCCCTCCAGTTCTGCCTGGATATTCACTCAAGATCAACAGATTCCTGTATTTTTTTATGCTCATGCATAATATTTTGTTACAAATTTTCTTCAAAAATGGACAAAAACATTGGGTTTGTGATGCTAACTTCCACCTGCAGGTGGCAGTATAACTTACTGTACTACACTGCTGCTTCAGCCTTACTTAATGTTAAAGTCTGAGTGACAAAAAGTCACATTTACTGTCGTACGTAAAAGCAAATGTTGCAAAATTCCCAGCAAATATGTTTAAATTAGCTCTGCGAATCAGTTTCACAGCAAAAAAGTCCCAAAATAATTTCAAATTTTGGAGTTTCTGATCAGTATGTGAGAAGATACTGGAAAAAAAAAATCCTGAAATAAAGTCGGACTTCTGAGGAAAAATTCAGAATTTTGAAGGAAAAAATGTCATTTTGAGAAAAGTTGATATTTTGATAAAAAACTTCTGAATTCTGAGTCTGATTTTTCTCATGAGTCAAAATTATGAGGAACAAGCCAGAATTTTGAAGAAAAAGTCAGAACTTTTAGATTAAATTCAGAATTTAATCAGAAGTTTGAGAACATATTTTCAGCGCCTCTAAACCTTTTCCAATAGATCAACCTTAAAGACAGTTGTAAGAACTTATTGAATGCAGAAGAGCTATTTATTTACATTGTAGCAGTTTAATGGTTTTTATCAATACATTCTGGCCCAGCCGGCCCTTTAAGAGCATTCATAATCTCCTTGATGCCCAAAGAGGACTGGAGTTGTGCCGCGCTGACGCTGCCATCTACGTCCGCAGGGCGAGTTCGTGGACGACGGCACCGAGACGCATTTCTCCCTGGGAGACCACAGCTGCTGCGTGAAAGCCGTGAGCAGCGGGAAGCGGCGAGACGGCATCATTCACACGCTGCTGGTGGACGGCACAGAGGTCGCCGAGTGCACCGAGTGACCGGGTTCGGCCCGGACTCGGTCTGTCAGACTGGGAACGTTTCCTGTAAAATGGCCGCCGCGGCGCGGCCGGTCCACACGGGGCAGATATAAACGCCATAGATCTGTTTAGGGGCAGATATAAACGCCATAGATCTGTTTAGGGGCAGACAGAGCTGCTACAAACGTCAGTCAGAAGATTCAGCGCCTCTAAAGATTTACATTAATGAGGTTTTTTTAGTCTTAACATTTAATTCATAAGTCAGAAGCGGTTCTGCTTCAGCCCTTCAGATGGAAGCCAGGAATCTCCTCCTCTGTGGTTTAATGTTGTGAGTTATTATGTGCTTTATTTATCGGACCAATCAGCTGCTGCAGAAGAAGAAATCAATGCTCCATCTCCTGCTGATGGCTGGAACCGTTTCAGACAATCATACTGTTTGTTACACTGCAAAAACAGAAAATAACTGAGCCAGCATGTCAGATGTCGCTTTAGGGGCATTGCCAAAATAAAATAAATCAGCGATAGATTTGTGAGGAAAAGCATTTTCCCATACTGTAAGTTATAATAATTCTATCACAGTAATTATTATATTGTTAAAATGTATTATCAGAAAATTTCTAGAAAAAGACATTTCTGAATTTGAAAAGTCAAAAATTTTCTTTTGAAACTCAGAAATTTCAAAGGTTTTTCTAGAATAATTCTGAGATTAATCTGAACATTTATTATTTTTTCCATCAAGTTGTCAACTTTTCAAACTTAGAAATGTTCAGCCAAAAAAAATCCCAGAAATTTTCTTGGGAAAAAAAACTTGGAAATTTCTGAGTTTTAAAAGTCAAAAATCTTTGATTTTAATGTTAAGAAAATGTCCAAAAATTGAACATTTTCAACTTTTGAAACTCTGAAAATGTCAAATTTCTTTTTAAAGAAAATCTCTGAAATGAATCTCAATGTTTCCTGGTCCAATGGTGGAAATTAACACCTTTTTGTTTGAATCTAACTGATATTCTGTACACTTGAAGTTGGGAGAATTATTGTAGTAATACATTTATAACTTCTGTGTATAATTCATAATATGGGAAAAATATCTTGTTCCAGTTATAAGTTGTACCTTTTAGACATATCCACTTGAAACAAGCTCCTACTCCTTGCCAAAAAGTAACTTGTAAGTTAGTTTTGTCTTATTTTAAATGTACTAAGATATTTGTAGTAGAAACTAAACGGGTGGGATTTTGTGTTTTTGCAGTGCAGGCTGTAGAAACCTACATGTACAGCTGCTGTAATCTCTCCTGTTACTCTGTAGACATCCTGCTGTTCTTACTGTGAAACTTCTGTTTTATTGTGGCTGTTCAAACTTTTAGTCTAAATTTCTCTTTCTATTTATAGAGAAACTCAGTTTTTAGTCGGTACTGTCTGGATGTTTGTCGTGCTTCTTGGAGGAAAGATGCCAGTAAAAGCCTTCCCTGATGGAAGCGGTCTAGTTAAAGGCCACATCCTGTGTTTTCTGATGTTACAAACTGTATTTATAGAGCAGATTTCATGCACAAAAACCTCAAAGTGCTAATAAAAGTACAAATTCAGACAAAAACTGTTTCTCACATAAAACATGGTGATAAATTTATCCATTAGAAATAATGTTGGTGGTTCTAACAGGTTTGGTCTGATTTAACTTCAGACAGGGAGGAAAAATGTGAATGTGTTTAAATTTCTGGCTTCATTTCTAAATATTAACAACGATAGAGAGAGAACATGTCAGATGTATTTAAATGTCTTCAGGGAGACATTTTCTTTGAACTGGGTGAATCAGGTCAAGCTTCTGGTTTGCTGGAGTTCTGGTCCGTTCCTCCTGGTGGGTCAGGTTTGTACGCCGCCTCACGAAACATTGACTCTGTTCAGTCACTTTGCACTTTCTCTGTATTCTTAAGGTTGTTGTCCATTTCAAAGACCAAAGCTTTTTCCTGGCTGCTGTCTTTAGATGTTGCTTCAATATTTCTATACGATGTTCTTTCCTCCTGAAACCGTCTGTTTTAGTTAGTGCACCAGTTCCTCCCACACCATGATACTGCCACCGCAGAGAGGATGGTACAAGCATCCGTTCCTCAGATGGTCATTATGCCCAGATATTTCCACTTTTCTTTCTTTATGCTTCTTTTAGAGTACTGGCTTCTTCCTTGCTGAGCGGCCCTTCAGCCCGTGTTGCTACAGGACAGGAAGCTTCTGCAATCATAACCGAGACTCAGATGTCTCTGCTGAACATTTTCTGTTCAGTTTTTACTTTATCCTAGCAACCAAACTCAATATAAGGCAAGATAGCAACAAAAGACAAAAACCAGATCCTTCAAAATAAGACTTCCTCTCTCCAGAATAAATCACTTCACCTTTTTATAATTATGTACAATCAGGCCACATTCAATAAATAATGTAAATTATGTTAAACAACTTTAAGTCAATAAGTCACAACACACTTCTAATCAGCTTCAGCAGAACCGTCAGCAGGTTTTCGGTTTTAGATTAATTCACGTTTTGGACCTGAGTGATGCTGAAATTTCTTCATTTGTTAGATTACAGGCAGCTGAGTTTTTAATTGTAGTTTCATCTTCAGATGAACAGAAACTGGTCACACTGCTGTTGCTCTTTTCTAACTTCCTTTATTAAGCTTGATTTACTTCCAGCAGCATTAGTACAACGTTTACATGTTCAGACACAAATTTAGACAAAGATCCCTTAGAAATGTAAATGCAGAGACGCTGCAAGGCTCGTAGCTTTTTATATGAAGAGTAGAAAGCTAAATTTACAAAGTCAAATAAAGCATTTATTGGTTTGACCCCAAAATAATGTTTTGATTTATCGTACTTAACATTAAATCAAAATGTTAAGTACGTTTTGATTTAACACTTTTCATCAGCAAACAGGCGACTATAAAACTTTTGTTCCTTTTAATTTGGTCATTTTGTCCCCAAACTACAAAAACGATTAAATAAATCATAAAATAATAAAAGCAGGATTCTAAACCCAAAATATGTTGATATATTTGAACAAGTTAAGAAAAAACAGAAACCTTCGTATTTTTACAAATCTAGTTTTAAGATCTGTATTTTAAAACAGATCTTTAGTCGACACTATTGCTCCTCATTATCATTCCTATTGGTGTTTAACGGTTATACACAAAGATATTACAAGACTAACATAATATTTGTTCTGATTATAATGTAGTGCCAATATGAAAATCAGAGTTTCTAATATAACAAAAACTTTTTAGTTTCTGAATCTTAAGATCAAGTTTATTTTTAATCTTATTTCTCTGAGGCTAAAAGTGAATTTATAGAAAACTCTAGTTTACTTCCCTGGAGATACTTTATGTTAAATCTTTCTGCAATCAGATTCTGATTTCAAACCTTCTTGCAGGTGATAATGTACTTGGGCAAGGCTTGATAACCACTGAAGATAACAGAGACATCGGATCCTCCAGACACGCTGTCGTGGAGAATGTTGGGATCTTTTTCAGTCGGAGGAGGAAGAATAAATCCTCGTTCACCTTTAGCCGATTTTCCCAGCAGGACTTCAGCCTCCACAAAGTACAGGTACTCCTCACCTTTCTCCCTCCACAGCTCCAATGCTGCTTTTATGCTGTGTGCAAAGTAGATTCCCTCTCCATACTTTGGATCTGCAATCAGAAGGAGATTCATTGCACTGTTAATGTGTCAAATGTGAGCAGGCTAATTAGACATGGAGTTCTGCAGGGTCGTGTTCTCAGGTTCCTTCCCTTCAACAACATGATCCCAGTGGCTCAGATTACAGACATAGCTCTTACTTTAAATCATGTTGGTAACAATTTCATTTAAAAAACAGAAACTAGCCTTAAAGGGGCAGTGTTGTGTTTTTCAGGCGCATACGCTGCAAAAACACAAAATCTAGTTTCTAGTGCAAATATCGTGGTACTCTGGAAATAAGACAAAGCTAACTTATAAGTAACACTACAGAAAAATATAGGATCTTGTTTTGAGTCAACAATTCCTTAATGTTGATGAGAAATTACAAGTTCCAGTGGAAGATTAGTCAACTTATGGAAAAAAAAGTTTTCCTTAAGTTGAAAATTTATCTGCCAATTTCATGAGTACTTTTCTCATCAATATTAAGGAATTATTGACTCAAAACAAGAGCCTGTGTTGCTGAAAAGTTACTTATGAGTTAGTTTTGTCTTATTTCAAGAGTACCAAAATATTTGCACTAGAAAATAAACAAAAAATACTTAAGATTTTGTGTTTTTGAAATGTAGTATCTGAGTTACCTTCTACCTCGAGGGCTGAGCTAAGTCCACCCAGGCTTTTTGCATAGCTGAATGGTTGCCATGGAGATTAAAAGATTTCTCAAACATGCCTGAAAGATTCAAGGCAACACTCCAGGAGGGAATAACATTAGAGCATGATGAAAAGCTGAAATAAAAGTCTATTTTACCCGGTGCTGCTGCTTTAAGACTTTCATGTTTCCAAGGGAAAACTTATTTGTATGTCATGTTTTACTTTTGCCCTGCTTTTGTAATTCTGGTTTTTATGCTATTCTGACTACGTCCTTTGAAACTGGCATTGGTGTTAGCGTGGCATACCTTCAGGCGGTGCGCACTCTGCATGGAATCCAATTCGGCTGATCATCTCACAGAACTGAGCAGGGACGCGTTGGAACATCGTTTTAGTAGAGGAGAAATGAAGCTGCTTTTTCTTCATATCGAACATCTCCTTCAAAGCAGCATTCTCCACTTTGTCCACCTAAACAGAAAATACTTCACTGTCAATCTGCAGTGCTCCTAGTTTACTATAGTCCTCATAAACATTTGTGCTAAAAAATCGGATAAATCTCTATAACTTCAGACGTTCTTATGTACTGTACCTTTACTACCCACAGATCACAGGGTTTGAAACGGTGGATTTGCTCTAAAAACTCCTGGCTTTTTTGACTAACGGTTTTATTTTTCTCCCAACAAACTTTCATGGTCGTCAGCATCTTCAGCTGATGTTCTTCCTCTGCTATAAAATCTTTGTGGATTTTGCAGAGCATGGCCTCCACCTGCAAGGCGGCAATGACGGCGTTTTCCTCCAGTTTCCCCTTTACTGTTAGACATGCATGACCCTGTGAGAAAAACTCCTCAATGCTCAGCCCTCTACCAGCTAATTGGGCCAGAGCCCGGTAGTTTCCCTCGCTGAAGTGTGAGATGAAGTTGTTTTTGATCTCGATGGGCTTATGCTTAAAAAGAAGGTCAGTGAGCCACTTCTTAGCCTCATGTTTTGATTCATCGGAGGGGCCAAGCAGGATGATCTGTGGGATTGAAGTTCTTGTGGTGTGGAAATCTTCTGGCCCAGATGCTGGTGAGAAAGCTATAAACACAAAAAAGATAACTTTATGAGTAATTTAGACACATTATATTGATCAGGGAATCATCGCCTTTGTACAGCCTAGATGGATTTTAATGGACAACATCACAAAATATTAAAGGGCAGCCTTTAAGGTAAAATTCACATTTTGCATATTTTTGTACTTCCTTTTGGGTCTCAACTGCTTCTAAAAGCAAACAGCAGTTTTTCTGGCAATAAGTTAATATTTTTGAAAAATGTAACGTCACAAATAAGCAGAGTTCCACCTCTTGCATAGCAATCCCAGGTGAGCTCCAGCACGTTTGGTCAGTTGGTTTTACCGCTGTATGCACTGTACAATGGCTGCTGGAAAACTGAAGTGTTTTGTTGTTGACTTACCATCCAGAAACCACTTACTGCATTCTTGCTGGTTATGCAGGAGGCTCTACTAATACTTTTCAAAGATGTACGGTTGTATAATTGCACATGTGTTTGCAGCCATTTTCACGAGCGAGTGTAAACGTTGAGTTGGAGGGGGCGTGGCCAGCACCACATTATTAGGATTTAAAGTGACAAGATGCCCTAAAGCAGCTAAAATCTCATCATTTAAGAATGATGCATGTTTTGTACACACCATAAATATATCGTAACCTGTTCAAGGAAGCATGTTAGGTCACCTTGAAACAAATCCGTTAAAAAGATGAATTCAGGCTTCACAATTATAAGCTTTTAAACTAGTTGTAGCATTTTATGTATTGAGATTTAAGGTGCAATGTTTCTGGAAGTGGAGCTGAAGTCTCATCAGATGTTGGTAATAATCCATCAAGTCTGCAGAATATCAAAACCCAGATGTCAAGATATCGATTTATGTAAAATAGTATTTTTAGTTACCTGTTGCCAACATGAAGTTTGACACTCCTTCCTGAAGAGCTTTTATTTCAGCTTCAAAAGCCTAGAAAAAATGAGTCCAATAGTTCTCATGTTATTTACAATGAATTCATACAGAAGACATCCACGTGATTTAAGATGAAAGTTTGAGCATCTAAGGTTTTTGAGCAAGAGAACAGCTTTCAAATGATTATTTCTCCTTTTAAATTAATTAAATGTTTTATGCAACAGTAAATCTGTAATATTTATACTATGCAGACAAAGCTCAACAGAAATACCTGGTATGTGTCATGATCCGATGGAAAAATTACAAAGTAAACGTCCAGCTTGCTCTGATTTCTTTCAGCAAATTCAGCCACAGCTTTTGACATGATGGAGGCAGATTTTCTTTTAGGAAATCCAAGGTTTCCAGTGCCGATTGCAGGAAAGGAGATTGTGTGGTGTTGCTTTTTCCTAGCTTCATCTAAACACTCCAATACTGAACAGTGAAGTAGCTGTAATATAGGAGCAGATAGAGAGGAAGTCAAAACACAGCAGCAAATCATTTTTATTTAGAGTAATATACTGAAGAATGAGAAACCTTTTCTGGTGATACCCATTCTGCAGGCTTCTTGCTCTGTCCAGTGCAAATCGCATGATACACCTCTTTGCACTTCAGGCGATGACCTTTTGTGCAGAAGATGTTGCCCTTCTTAACAGCATTTTTTATTTCTTTTTGGATTTCATAGCCAGCTTCATCCAATATTGCTTTGGAAATTAGACCTTGTTTCAGGTTTCGATCCTCTGATGCAGTGTTTACAATGACATCGGTCTAAAGGAACAACAAAGAACAAAAAGAGGAGTGAATTTAATTCAGACCACCATAAACTTTGTGGCAATAATTAAGTGTTAAAGGGGAGTATTGTGTGTTTTCCAAGCACATAATTCCATTCTATAGCATTATTAACTATGTTACCTAAAGTTGTTAGAAAAATGCTCCATATATCAGATATGACTTAAAATAAATTTAACTTCTCCATTCAATGCCTTGAAATTGGGCCTCTGTCACTTTAAAAACTCCTTCTCTTTCTGAAAGTCAACCTTCAGGAAGTCATCACGACATGGCGCCTCTATTAACCCTTTAACAACATTTTCACCAGCTTTGCTCGGAGAAGTAGCTCAAATAATGAGCTCTCCAGATACACCGTTCTACCAAGTGTTTGCTAATTGCTTCTGCTAGTCTGAAGGAGCTGAGTTGTGGGGTAAAGCTGCTCTGTGAGGCAGAAACTTGGAAACTGCAGCTCCAAGAAGGAGCTCCACCTTGAAGGTGGATCTTGGTCCAACCAGGCATTTTACACAGCTGACTGGTTGCCATGGAAACTAAAGGATTTCTCAACCATGCATGAAAGAATCAAGGCAATACTCCAGGTACGTTTTAGATGATGGAATAACATTATAACATGATGTAAAGCAGAAAAAAGTTGATTTTAGATAACTGAAACTGAAGTGTTCTCTACTTGACATTATTGAAAGTAAATATGTGAATTTATTCTTACTCTTTGCTCTTCAATTTTCCCCTTCTTCAGAGTGAGAAGGACATTACCGATCTTGACTGAAGGTTGTGGGGCGTTTCCGGTGCTTCGGGTGTTTTGTGCTGCAGCACTGCTGTAAGTTTGCTTCGGCTGAGAACCGAATATCTGACAGCATGCTCTCTCCATTTCCTGCACCGTAAGATCATCATGGTTGGCAAGGAAGATTTCTTTGGGACGGTGGTTCTGGGAATGCAGGTTGTCATAGTAGGTTTTTATAGTTGACACTATGGTGTGTGCACATTCTGGCAGTGGGTAGTTGAACAACCCGGAGCTTATGGCAGGAATGGCAACAGACGTTATATGGTGTCCATCAACTATATTGAGAATATTCCTGATGGCTTTCTTTAGCAAAGTTGTAGCTCTGTATAAATCTTCTTGGGAAGGACTTGACGACAGATCTGGACCCACAGCATGAATTATTGTTTTGCAAGGTAGTGACCCTGGACCGAAAGCAACTGCCTCCCCTGTCTGTAATTTACCATGCCTTTTAATATAATCATCAGACTCCATTTGGATTTGAGGGCCACCAGCATTAGACAGAGCGCTAGCAAGGCCTCCATAGTGCTTTAAATCTTCATTAGCAGCGTTCACAACAGCATCAGCAGGGAAATTGGTGAGATCGGCTTTCCACACAGAAACCTTTACACCTGAACGCATCGTGAACTCATATCTTTTCTGTGGCTTAATGGCTGCTGGCTGGTATGAAGTCCTGCTCTCATTCTCCACACCCTCGATGGCGGCCACACATCCGAATTTACTGTTGATGATTTCACACAGATCGGCTCCACATCTGCTCACAATGCTGAGTGACGCCTCATACAGAGGAATGTCCAGTTTACTGGCCATGGTTTCTTAGCAAACCTGTGGAAAAATAAAACGCAACATCATGAAGACTCAATTAAATTGGATTTCTAAAGATCCTTTCAGGAGATTCTGATCTGTTTTATGATGCTACATCAAGTTTCTGATGATTTCCTCCTGCACAAACCCAAAACCTTTTGGAGTTTGTGCCAAAGATTCAGTTTTTGGCACCTAACACCACCATAATCCTGCAAATAGTGTTATTTTATGACATTTTTATAAAAAGACATACACTGGTTTAATATGGCTTTTCATGGACTGGTTAAAAACTAACCTAAATAGTAAATGTCCAGTACTATCAATTTAGAAATACTGACATATCAAAGGATTCTTTGAAGTAAAACTGAAAGGAAAAAGTTGGTTAGTTTAAGATAATCACAAGAAATTGTTACGATAAGAGAAAAATGTGTTTCATATTTTGTTTTATTCATGACTCATGTGAGCTGGAATAGTTAAAGTAGATAATATATCTAATTGCAGCTTTTGTTCATCTACCACTTCAACATAAACAAACAATGAAACCCAGAAGAGCAGAAGTGTTTGAATTGAAAACACATTCATGAGGATGGAGTTTGCATTATTTACCTCCCTCTTGGATCAAGAAAGTTTTTATGAGTTAGAATTTTATGGATTAAAATTTCTGTCTCTTTCTCTTTGTTTAGGACTCCAGAAGTAAAACTAAAATGTAATTTAATTTTGTTCCAGTAGAGGGCGACATTTGACTAAACTAAAGATCTTCAGATCATAGAATCATTCATTTGGTTTAGCACAGCCTGAACAGAAACACCTTCCTACCTCAGCTATAAAGTAACCATGCTGGTTTCTAGTTTAATTATTATATTTAATATTTGCTCTAATTTTTCACATTTCAGTCATGCATGTTTACGCTTTCCTTTGTGCAAAGCTGCAAGCAAATGCAGCATAATAATTCAATTCTAATAAGTTGGTCTAACATGTTAACTTAATGGTTTCAGATTCTTGTCGCCATTTTCCCGATCATCGCCCTCTCTGTTATTGAAATCAAATCTTAACGCCAGCGATCACTGTAAGTCACAGCCAAATGCGAATTATGAACAAAGTATTTTCAGTCCAGCTTCTCACTAATGTTAAAAACTAAACGCGTTAACCATAAAAGAGTACTTTCGCTTAAAAGACAAGGAATAAAGAGGCGAATCGCTTACCTTTGCTGGCGTGGAAAGTCCCGAGTGACAAACTGAAAGTAAACTGGGACTGGGTGTGGACCAGTTCTAACTGGACCAATTCTAACTGGTTGAGCTACTTCGAGTTAATAAGTCTTCAAAATAAACGGAGAAAACATGTAGCTCTCTCTGTTGCGACTCCTTCTGCGCCAATCCCGCAAAGCTCCGCAGCTGCGTGAGTCAGAAGTCCGCCTCCCCGCGTTTCAGCAGAAACAAAACCGAAAGTGATCAGTCGGGTCAGAAGGAGAGAGGCCAACATCATGGCGGGGGAATACGCATTCCCTGTTCTGGTGGAGTTACAAGAAAGCAACACACCGAGACTGAAAAATAAGTTGGTGAAATATTTTCAGAGTAAAAAGTCCAACGGAGGAGACTGCGAGGTGGACTATGAGGCCGGGAGCCAAACTGCGCTGCTGCGCTTCCGCACAGAGGAGGGTGAGTCCCAGACTGCCAGATTCCTGATCAACAATGAGCAAAAACCTGCTGGATTTACCCCGTTTTCTCTCTCAGACCAGAAAAACGTCCTGGGCAAAGAGACGCACCAGATCAGACTGGATGAAGGAGTGTTAAAGATGACAGTCCGCCTCCCTTCAGAGGGAAAACAGAAGCAGGTGAGGGATAAAGTGGAAGTTAGACTTATTTACATGCTGTCAGATGAGTATTGCTTTCCTTATGATTATTGGAATATTATTTGGAATATTTAATGGAATACTGATCTAACCTGGGATTAGATTCCTGTACTCTCATAAAATGCTGTGACATAACACTCACCTTCAGCTGCTGTAAACATGTTCATATTTGTCTTTGTGGGTGTGATTTACTTTATGTCTATTAATCGGTAAACTCATTCCATGTTAACTTATATGGCTTTTATCATGTATAATGATGCTGATCTGGACCTTTGAACACTTTCTTAGCTTTTTGTTTAAACTCTGAGCCCCTGGACGGCTTTTATTGCAAGATATGACTGATCAGAATCCAACAAGGTTTTGTCTGAGTTCATTCCTGCTTTTGTTCTTTCACTTTCTGTGTTGTAGGAACAAACCTTCTTATGATCTTTTTCTAACCAGTTCTTGAAAGTGTAATTCATCAGCATTGCCCAAACATGTCTAAAATGTTTCTGAACTCTGTTTTAAACAGGCGGATTCAACTGATAAAGGATCCGAAAAGTGTAAGTACCCATGAAGGAAATATCTGCCAATGATGTGAAACTTATTTAATACAGCGGCTTGCAAACATATTCACACCCCTTGAACTTTTTCATATTTTGTCACTTTTCAACCACAAACACAATATATTTCACTGGAGTTTAATGTGAACTCAACAAAAAGAGGAAAAGTATACATGATTCAAAACCACCCTTTGCTGCAAATCCAGCTGCAAGTCTTAGTGTTTGTCTCTACCAGCTGGATTCATTAGCAGTCATCAGGCGACTTCTGAAGGTAATTGATGAACTTAGAGGAAAGGGGACTGAATACTTTTGCAAACCAAGGAAGAACCCATAGGGACTAACTGACAAATACTCATAACAGTCCCTGGAACTCGGCGTTCCTCTGTACCCTTCTGCACAAACTGAACTGAAGTGCTCTGTTAAGTTTAGTGCAGCAGAGGGAGACAGAGATTTTCAAACTACAAGGGTGTGACTGTTTTTACCACCGTCTCCAAAACAACAGATTGGATATGGTTTAAATATGTTTTACTAATCTGCACTAAATTAGTAAAACATATTTAAAGGAGATTATAAATAATTATGGGATTTACTTTGTACGTTCCACGTCTCGCTTTCTGTACTCAGAAAATGTTTCTTGGGATCTAATATAAGCTTTCAAACAAAAACAACAATGTTTAAATAATAATAATAATATAAATAATCTATAAATGATTAAATTATTATGTTTTGACAAAGATGTAAGTATAACCTTGTTTTAAAGGCTTGTCTACATCCATGCACATAAATTAAGTACTAAACCTCTTGAACAAGAATGAGCCTGTATATATCAATAAAAATGGTGATGATCAATTACATAAAACCTGCTTCCATTTGCTGGACAGTAAATGTTCATGGTGGCTTTGAGGTACTTGCAGCTGGTCATACTGAGTGATACTTTGAGCTTAAGTGTCAGAAATAGTTTCGGTTTTGATCTTAAGCTTTGGAGGTTTAAAATATTTGTGTTTGATAGCAACTATTGTACCACAGCTTTTTGCTAAAATGGGACTTACTTTTACTCTTCTATCAGTTTTACAGTTATTGTTGACAAAAAGTAGTTTCCAGACTTGAAAAGCCTACAGAGTTGCATGTTTTTATTTAGCGTTTTTATTAGAACTGGAGACTTGGTCAGACTTTCTGGTACAGTACTCAACTCTTTGTGCCAATAGTTAAGCTTTCAATGGAGCTGGCAAAAGTAACATATGGGATTCCCCAAGGTTCCATATTGGGGTCGATCCTGTTTCATGCTGACATTAACTTAGATTATAATAAATTACAAGATAAATTACCATAATTATGCAGATTATACACGACCCTACATTGCGATGCCACCAGGTAATTATGAACTGACTGAAATGTTGAGAAGATACTTAACACCGATCAATGTGTGGATGTCCATAACTTTCTTCAGTTAAATAAAAATAAAACTGAATATGATATGTCCAAATTAAGGTCATAATTAGATGGATCATCCAGTAGAAGCTTTTCTTTAGCTCATAATAATACAGTCAATACATATGGACCTACTTTGCTTCTGATTGATTTGTTTCAGTGGTAAATAAAAAAACAAGTTTTACTCATTCATCTTTCATTTTTCAGTAACAGCGAATCATAAAGGGACCAACAAACAGTCCAAAGTTCAAGAATTCAAACCTGTGGATGAAGGTCAAACGGGGGCAAAAGGCAAAGATGGTGATTCAGATGATGAGGAGCAGTGCTCCAAGTCGGCTGTTTTAGGGGATATTCCAGATTCTTTAACCTCTGAATTCCTGGAAATGATTGTGGAAAATATTTTGAGAGACCTAAGCTCTCCGACTGCATCTGAGGACTACAACCTGGAATTGATCCCTGGCATCTCATCTGCTGTTATCACCTTTCAGAGTGGAAAAGGTACCAACTTAGTTTATGCATATTCATTCATATTCAGAACTAGAAATGTAATGTTTTTATATTAACCTTCTCACAGATAACACCGAGTTTATAGAAAGATGTCCTCAAAATCGGATGTTTACAAAGAAGAACTTATCAGTCCGACCCCTTGAGACCACAAAGAAGATTGTGGTTGAAGGAGTTTCAAACTGCAGTGAAGACATGCTGTGTCTCTACTTTGAGAGTAAAGGAGGAGACGTGGAAGATGTTCAACTGAATGAAGCTGAACAGTCTGCTGTCATCATATTTAAGAACCATCAAGGTAGTTAACCTACTTTCTACGTACTGAAGTTTATTCTGACAGTATGCCCTATGTTCAACAGAAGTGACTACTACCAATTTAGAATTGAGGAGTGTAACTTTATGTTTTAATCCACAGATGTTAAGAAAGTCTTGGGTAAGAAGCATGAAATAAAGAAGGAAGAAGTCAAAGTCTACCCGTTTTACAAATCTTTGGGAGTAGCACTTTATGGGAAAGATAAGCCATCACCAAAGCTTCCTGCTGCCATCTTTGAGCCCATTGACAGCACTGTCCTCAGATACCTAGCTAACCACAAAGCAGCTCTAGAGACCATTAGCTGTGATTTGGAGAAACATTTCTGCAACATAGCCCTGGAGCAGTCTGCTGTCCGCCTCAGTGCCTCGCCCTCATTACTGAAGCAAAAAGATGCCAAAGTCATCATCAAAGAGTGGCCAAATACTGTGAAGGCAGCCTTTTCTCAGGCTGTGTCAAAATTCAAATCCATCAAGTTCTCCATGGAGTCAGATGCATGGCAGGAGTCTGAGCAGAAGATTAAAGAGAAACTGCGAAAGGAAGATGTTGTTGTAGTTTGTGATAAAACCAGTGGTGTCCTTTCAGTGGCCGGCCTTGAGAATGATGTCAACACACTGGAGAAACCTATTTCAGAAGTTCTTGACAGGATCAAGGAAAGGGTCCGAAGGGAGAAATTAAGTAAAACTCAAGAGATCAACATGTCACCATCAATGTTCCACATCCTTTCTCAAGATGGCCTTCAGGATAAGCTCCTACAAGTGTACCCAGAACTCAAAATGTCTTACGACCAAAAGAAGAAAGCTCTGAAAGTAACTGGCTTTGTGGATGAGATTATTAATGCAACCCAGGTGATAAGCAACGCAACATTAGGATTAAAGCGACAGAACTTAGAAGTAGATGAATTTTTGCTAGACATGCTGAAGGGCGAACAACAAGAGGAGGCCACTGATGCATTTCTAACAGCCTATGGCATAAAAGCTGCCTTGGAGATCAGTCCACAGAGGGTGCAGCTTGTTGCTGTTTCTGACAAGGATCTAATGAGTGCTCAAGACCATCTAAGCCAAACATTGAAATCTGAATACATCCAAGTTGAAGACCTTGAAGTCCTGAAGAAGCCAGAGTGGCAGCAGCTGGTCCATCAGCAGGAAAAAGCCAACAGTGGGTCAGGAATGAGAGTTCAGATCATAACTCAGCAACAGCAAGTGGTAGTGTCCGGTCACAAGGACAGTGTGGACAAAGTTAGCAGTGAATTAGAAGACTTTTTAACAGAAAATGCTCATGTTGAAGAATTAGTTGCAGTTGAAGCAAATGTCATCATTGAGTACCTGAAAAGTCAGACAACCTTGTTGAAGCAACTACATGGTGGAGTGGATGTGTCTTTCGGAAAAGAGGAAATCATCCTAAGTGGCTGTAGATCAGCTGTGAAAGATTGCAAGACCATTGTCAAAAATTCACTATCTTCTGTGTGCTTTGATAGATTTAAAGTCACAAAACCTGGAGTCAAGAAATGCTTTCAGGAAAAGGAATCATATTTTGCTTCCTCTATTAAGAGTGACACTGACTGCCTGGTTCAGCTGGCTGATAACTCTAATGAAGAAGACGACTTTGTCTCAGTACAAGTACGAAAACCCATTTACAAAGTCCAGACAAGTGATGGAGTGGAAATAGTGGTCTCCAAGGCAGACATGTGCAGTTACTCTGTGGATGCTGTTGTCAATCCTTCTACTGATGACTTGAAACATACCGCAGGTCTTGCTTTGGCACTTTCAAAAGCTGCAGGTCCTCAGCTGCAGGCCATATGTGATCAAATAATTAATGTCAAAGGAAAACTCCAACCTGGAGACTGTGTTGTAACAGATGCTGGAGGAATGCTTCGTTGCAAAAAAGTGATCCATGCCGTAGGACCCTATTTTGATCAAGCAAAGCCAAAGAAGGCTGAGGCCCAGTTGAAAAGAACTGTTAGAGAAAGCTTAGAACAAGCTGAAAAGTGTGGCTGTGTTTCTGTGGCTCTTCCTGCCATCAGCAGAAGTCTCGGTTTCCCTCTCAATTTGTGCCTAGCTACCATTACTAGAGCCGTGAAGGAATACTGTGAGGAGAAGTATGATGACATCACCCTGAAGACCATTCATCTGGTGGACAATGAGGACAGTGTTGCTCTTGGTATGGAAAGTGCTGTGAAGCAGGAGTTTGGAAATCATGGAGTTAGTGTTTCATCTCAAAATGTTATCCCTAAAGTTAGTCCAAAATCCCCATTACTCAAGCTAGCTCCAACTGACCCCAGCTTGTGTCGAGGGCAAACCAAAGAGGGCTTGAGCATCATTCTTAAAAAGGGAAATATTGAGACTGCCAAGGTAAATATGCATGTTTTTGAAAAAATAATTTAAATATAAAGGTTTTTAAACAGAAATTTTCTTCAGCGTGGCTTGCCCCTTGTCTATTGAAAGAGGAAGATATCCTGAAAGCAAAGTGAGGGTTATAGGTAGCCTTGCAGAGATCCCATAAGAAAGCTAATTTCATTACTGATGTGATGCAAAGTTGTTTTACCAGACAAGAAACCTCAAGAAACTGCCTAATTTTTTATGTTTTCAAGATCCTGGCAAGGTTTCAACTTCTGCATGTGAACTCGTAACAGAGTTTTTTCTGCTGTAGGGTGAAGGATAACGCCTCACATAACTCTACTTAATCTGTTTCTCTAGAAAATTATGCAAACCGAGGGAAAGCCGATATCTCAGGATAGAAATTTTCTGACTGATTCTCCTTCCACTCACTGCTGACTTTTGTTTGTGTTACAGTACAAACTACAGTGAAATTACATATCTTAATAATGCTATACGATTTTTTCAGACAGAGGTTATTGTTAACACAGTGACGGAAGATCTTGTATTGGACAAAGGGGCGATTTCAAAAGCCATTTTCAGTGCAGCTGGAGCCAAGCTTCAACAGCTGGTGCACAGCCAGAAAACGAAAGGAGCACCAGGCGAGATTGTTGTTACAGACAGCTGCAAGCTGAAGAGCAAACAAGTTTTCCATGCAATTGCTCCACACTGGGACAAAGGTCAAGGCACAGCTGAAAAGGTATTTAAAACAGGTGTATGTTTTAAATTTCTTTCTGAATCAGTGAAACTACTAGATAATCTGGTTCACCCTTGTCTTTCAGATCCTAACTGGGATCTTTAAAGATTGCTTAGACTTGGCGGAGAAAACTCGTTTGTCGTCTATAACGTTCCCAGCTGTTGGCACCGGAAACTTGGGTTTTCCAAAAAATCTTGTTGCCACTTTGATGCTGGATAAATTCTTGGAGTTCAGCAGCCAGAGACAATCCAAGAACCTTAAGAAGATTACAGTTGTTCTTTATCCTGGAGATTCACAGACTATTCAGGTAACAAAACTAAGGATCATTGTAATGTTAGAGTGCTCAGCACTTAGTTTTGAACAACATGTTTAGTTGGTTAAGTACACTACAACTACAAAATGCAGAAATTGAATAGGGAGTCAACGCTTCTCATTGAGACCTCATGATCTGATGGTGAACAAAGTTAACTTAGTATTCCAAGTAAGTAAACAACAATAAGAAGAAGAATAATCTCCTGTACTCTCTTCTTCTTTGGCGACTTCCACCATTTTCAGTATCACGTTTAAAAAAAAAACACAAAATCAGACACTGTCAGTTTGTAATTCTGATTTTACATTTTTCATTTAAGGTTTCAAAACACAACAAGGTTATTTTTGCAATTTTGCTTTGAAACAGAAAAACCAAAGAATGAACCATACAGGGTTTGTTAGAGCATTTTTCGTTTCTGGATTTAGCAAACTGCACTTTCATGTTGATTATTGGAGTTAACCATGTACATTCTCATTAATTATTGAGGGATACTGTACCATTTATCTGAAGTATTGTTAAGGTGCTTTTTTCTTCAGCACTGCCCTCTGAAGAGCAGGACAGGAAGTAAAAAAGTAGAATTCAGTCAGTTTTATATGACGTCTGTTAATAATGCTGATAGGGTAAGAAAGCGTATACATGTAACTGGCTGCAACAGACCATAAATTGATCTTATTAAATTATTAAAGTGAATGAAAAGCAGAACTTTTCCAAAGGTGTTAAACATCACTGTATATACTGGAATTCATGTGTAATATACTCTGATGACTACGCCTTTTATTATCTGAAAGTACAAGTATTAAATTCATTTTGCAGGTATTCTCTGATGAATTTAGGAAGAAGTTTCCCAGTACCACAGGTTCTTCAGCAGCTGCAGGTCCAGCATCTGCAGATTCTTCACAAAACACTGGTAGGCAGATCTTTTCAGTTGCCTGTTTCTTACTTTATAAGACTTGAGTAGTTGCCTAATTTTGAGGTTAAATTCATATTTTTGTCTAATTTATGTCTACCAACAGGCAAATTCTCTAAAGTTGTCTCCAGCTCAGGAATGCATGAGACTAAACTGGGAAACGTGACGGTTCAGGTAGTAACTGGAGATATAACAAAGGAGACCACTGATGTCATCGTCAACTCTTCAAATGAGAGCTTCACTCTTAAGTCTGGTAAATCAATCTGTATGGTAGATTGATGTATTTGTAATGTAAAGTGTAAATCAGCAGAATGCACCAAAAACATACTTCAAGCTTCCTAATAATATTGATTTGTGAAACATACATGTTTAGTAAGGTTAAACAAGTAAATATGAGTGTACCATCAGATCTAGTTAGATTTACTTATTTAAAAAGATAAAATAAAGGCAAACATTGGTAGTCAGTATCAGAACTATCAAACCTTTCACTTTATCTACCTTCCCAGGAGTATCCAAGGCTATTCTGGATGGAGCTGGTATAGTTGTTTTTGAAGAGTGCCAAAATCTTGGTAAGAACATTAACATTCTTATTTCATGGTTAATTTAGTTCTTCAACTCGGTTGTGATTCTTATTGAAACATCCCACCAGGTTCCCAGGCCAATCCAGGCATGATAATGACGGTACCAGGAAACCTAAAGTGCAAAAAGATTCTCCACCTGGTCGGACAGACGGACCCAGTGAAAATCCACAGGACTGTAAAGGAAGCACTCCAAATGTGTGTGAAGAACTCCTACACTTCTGCTTCATTTCCTGCCATTGGTACAGGTGAGGACTGCCAACGTAATGAGCTCATCTTAGGCTACATTCACACTGCAGATTTTGTGCTCAATTCAGAATTTTTCTGAAATAGGAGTTTCTTTGTGTGATAGTTTTTATTACTAATTAACACCAACTGAAACAAGACTTGTGTGTGAACAGTTTACAATTTTAAAGAGACCCGCATGTGCAGAAAAAGAACAGATGTTAAACTACACCACATTGTTTAAGAAAGTAGTAAGGGCCTGATTTTAAAGTTTATTCAGCAATGGGAGTCGACAGTATTGTCACAAGATCATAACAAGACAAAGGAATCTAAAAAACTTTTTTGACTGCAGCGTCTGTACAGAAGTCTGTTTGGATATGTAGGCTTAGGGTTAGCCTGAGTCTAACTAAGAGTGGTGGGATTGTGATGTGATTCAGTGACAGACTTCTTTCATAATTTCATAATTATAATTTTCTACCATTGTTTTCGTCCTGATTTACCATACCTGCCATCTTCTGGTGTAGAATTGTGTTCCATGTTTCACATCAATGGCGTAAAACTCTTACAGAATGCAATGTGAACATTCAGCCTGCAGATGCTTTGAAAACTATCAGATACATATCTGAATTAGTTCTACATATGGAAGTGATATAGACTGGAATTGCTTTGGAGGTGAAAAGATTATAGCTTATACTGTCTACTCTTTAGACGTGCTATATAAGGCCTATGCTATGCCGCTATGAAAAAGCTGCATAGGTCTGATATGGGCATAAAAACAGATTTGGGTAGCTTTCACCTGCTTTGTGAACGTAACCTTAGTTTGTCTGCTAATGTAGATCCAGATTACTGCAGTTTCAGATGTTGGCTAACTGATTCTGAAGATGAGTAGTACTGAAGCGACCAAATGAGAGAGTGGTCATTTCACGTAATTTAACCATTTTCATTTTTTGGATCCAAAGATTTTGACTGTGTACATTTGGATTAAACATTTTTTCTGCTGCCCCAAGGATGAATCTTAAATTATCTCTTTGTGGATGGAAAGGAACTTTTTGAATTTGCAGATTTGATCCATCAACCATTTGTGTTGCCTGTTTCCAGGTCAGGGCAATGTGCAGGCGAAACAAGTGGCAAACTCCATGTTGGACGCTGTGATTGATGTTTTCAGCCAAAACACCTCCAGCTCCCTGACATTAATCAGGATAGTCATCTTCCAGCAACCGATGCTAAAAGATTTCCACAGCAGCATGCAAGAAAGAGAAGCAACCGAACCAAAGGAAAAAGTCGGATTCTTGTCCTATGTTGGCCAAAAGATAAAATGTAAGCATAGAGAGAAAAATAGTTGTTGCTTTCATAATTGTTTTTTTTTTTTTAAAATAAAATCCTAATTTAAGTTGATGTCTTTATTCTTGCAGCAATATTTATTTCTGAAAGTCCGGAAAGCAAACAGGACGACCAGGCGTTTGATATTGAGTCCATGGAAGTGGAGCCTGCTTTCTTCCATATCTGCGGTGCCTCCCAGGCCAAAGTAGATGCAGCCAAGAAGAAGATAAGCGACCTGATATCTGATGAACAATGCAGTGAAGAGATAATAGACAACGATATCTTGAACTTCTCATCTGCAGACTGTCAGCGCATCGTTGACATCCAGATGAAGTTGGGTGTGAGAATCAAAAAACAAAGCATTAATGGCCAAGCCGCTTTCATCATTGAAGGTCTCAGCAAAGACGTCCTTCGAGCCAATCGGGAGATAGATAATATGCTGAAGAGGGTGAGAAAGGAGCAGGAGCTGAAAAGGAGATTGGAGCTGGCGGCCACTGTGGCAGACTGGCAGTATCAGCAACATGGGCTTTCATATCAGAGTTTTGATCAGATGAACAACTACGAGCTTGAGCATGCTTTAGAAAGGGGAGCACCCAATGTAAAAATAACCATCCATGGCTCAGACTACACAGTTCAGATGCCTGAAGGACCAGCCACTGACAGCAAGGGAACCATCCTGCAGATAAGACGAATTGACAGACTAAAAGGTATTTCATCCTTATATTGTTTTTTTTTTTTCATATTCTGCCTCCAAAGTATCTAAATGTCATACCCAATGGGACTGGTCTTTCATTTGTCTGCGGAAAATTGACATTTACTATTTCCTAAACTGTAATGAAACAACAACTACATGTTTTTTCTATTTTTACAGATGAAAATGTTCCTGAGTCTTGGGATGCCATCCCAGCTGGTAAAACATGTCATGCTGTCACCCTCCAAACTGCGTCACCAGAGTACGCAGAAGTCCTCAATCTCTTCCAAGCCACATGCAAACGAGCCGTCATCAAGGTAACATCATTACTAGTGTTGTGCATTCCTGGCACACAGTTTAAAGAAACAGGTTTCCAATATGTGCCAGGGAATAATTGCTATACAAAAAGGACCTTTAGGTGATGATTTGTCACCTGGAATAGCCTCGTAGAGCAGCTATCCACCCAACATGGATATAGCACAAACGAGAACAGAGAAGAGCCATGCTGTCCAACAGTCCCTGCTGACAGCAAAACCTTCTCCACCTCAGACGGTTCTATAACCCTTTAATTTAAATTTGGATATAGGACAGGCCCTCTCAAAGCGAGTAGTGTTGTTCTGCCGTCAACTGGAAATTTTAGATATTTTTTTTCTTTAATTAAAAAAGAAACAATATTTGCACATTAGGCAAAAAAATAAGGAAACACATATTTACAATGAGATTAAAAAAAAAGTTGGATGATCTATCTCTATCTCTGCTCTTAGATTGAAAGGATCCAGAACCCTGCACTGTGGAAGAGTCTTCAGATCAAAAAACATGATATGGAGCAGAGAAATAATCATCAGAAAAATGAGAAACGTCTCTTCCACGGCACCAGTGAAGACACTGTCCCCATCATCAATGAACGTGGCTTCAACAGGAGCTACGCAGGAAAAAATGGTGATTTATTTGTCTTTAAGAGATCTGTCTGTTGAATCAGTAACTTTTAACCAAAAACCAGGTGGAGGAGATTGCAAATTATCTGTGAGAACAAAATGTCATGGCATAGTAACAGCTTTAAAAAATATGGAAAAACATCCTTTTGTAAAAGTTGCATACTGCAGCTTTAAGAAGCTAAGTAAGATTACTGAGAACTTCTTTGAGTCAAAAATTAACCCTGACTGATCTGTTTTCAGCTGCCTGTTATGGAAACGGTTCCTACTTTGCCGTTAATTCCAGTTACTCTGCCAGTGACACGTACTCCAGGCCCAATGCGAAGGGAGAGAAGTTCATGTACCTCTGCAAAGTGCTGACAGGAGACTACGCCCTGGGACAGCAAACCATGGTCGTTCCACCACCCAAAGGGAGTCTTGGCATTTATGACAGTGTGGTGGACAACATGACCACCCCCAGCATGTTTGTAGTGTTTCATGACACCCAGGCCTATCCTGAGTATCTGATCACTTTCAAGTAGCAACTCTCAGAAACTGTTAAATACAAATAAAAGATATGATAGTCATACTAAGTCTAATACTTTTTTAATTATTTCACCTGTAGCTCACTTAGTAGTTTTTATCAGACCCACTTAGTGCCTTAAAGTGTTGCCTTAACTTCTCATAAACACATAAAGTTAGACCGTACAAGCAGGAACAAGTTAAAGATCAAATCAAGAGCTTCTATAACATGTTGCCTATGTACTATTTACTTGTGATAAGGACCTCCTCTGTTCTAGAAATAATGTTATTGTATAAGTTTCACACTCTTATAAAACTAACAATCAGTTCTACATTTAAAAATGAAAGTAAAAGTTAACAGGTATACAAATTAAAACTTCAGAATGATTAGTAAACAAGTACAGGTGATTTCACTGCACAAGCTCTATAAGTTTCTATACTCAAAGAAAATAAAACATTGTTGAAAAACTCTCCTCTCATCATTCTAGCGCTTAGTAAACAGAAATTCTAGGAAAAAGTAGGTAAAGGTCAGTCTGATTTGATATGTGAGGTAGAATGTGCTTATCTGTCTTTTAAACAATGTGTCAAACTGGTTTGTCTCTGTAAAGTATTTGGACTTTATTCTTCAACAAATCCCCATACTCTGCAGTGACTGACAACAAAATGAGTAAATGCTGGAATAATTTCTACCTCCCTTGAACTGTCCATAAAAATGGAGGTTGCAGTAACTTCAATCCGACATCACATCCATGAAGGTAAACATACCTGGAACAATGTCATCACTGTACGCAACCATTCCGCTGAACAGAACCTTCGCATGACTGCAAAAGACTCTGCAGCCCAATATCAACCTGGTCAAAAGGTCCAGCTTTCCACTAAAGATATCAACATCAAGGCTTCCTCCAGAGGACTTTCTCCCAAATGTATTGGTCCATTTGAGATCCAGTCCATCATTGTCCCCACTTTGGTGCACCTCATTTTATCCCCAAATTTGAAGATTCCCTCAGTTTTCGATGCTTCCTTACTTAGACCTATATTGAACAGGTTTAAGTATAAAGGAACAAATGATTCATGGAAAATTGTTCTATTTGGGAAATATTTTATCCAGAAAGGGGTTTCCACAAAAGTTTGTTGTTCTCTGTTGGCTTTAGTTGGTCAGATAATTCCTGCAATAATTATACTGCTTTGGCTTCACTTGTAGGAAACATTTAGTTATTACAGAAACCCTTGCCTGACTTAATGCTGTACTTCATTTGACAAAAACATTGTCCTATGTCAAGACAGTTTTGTTTCAAACAGCCTTTTACATAATGAAGGAAGTAAACAATCATTAATCTTCAGTGTTCACTGGGGTTTTCCATTGCTCTTAATTGGAATCTGGTTTTTCCAGCTTATGTGGTTTTGTCACTTCAAACCACATACGTTTTCAGGCTGAAAGGACAGTGGCCAGCTGGTGTTGGATTTCTGCTAAAAATTAGCTTTGCACAGCAGAGTACAGAAATAGAGCAGAATGGGTGAGTATTGGAAGCCATATTAATTAAAATGAAAAGAAAATGAAAAGCATGAATATCAAATATGTATATTTATAACATACATACACCTTTCATGTTCATATACAAAGTAAGTAAAGGCAGCGGGTGAATGAGCAGGCAGAGGGAAATTAGGAGAGGTTTGGCAAGTTAAGGAATAAGTTCCTCAACTTATTCTGTTAAGTCACAGGTCATGATGTTATATAGTCTAACGTGTCGAGAAATCTTTTGCTCTACAAAAAGGGCATGTAGTGGTGATGTGTGTACAAATTTGTCTCCTGGAATTGATAAGAAATCATAATGTTGAGAAGAACATGCACCTTGTAGCACTCAGCACCCTACAGCAGCATGTAGCCTTGACCTCCAGAAGCCACAGCAGCCACCCATTGCAGCTATCTGTCCAACATGGAGGTAGGCCAACAGCAGGCACACAGAGATATGCTGATCTACCAAGCCTCAATGGCACATCCCCTACCCCAGGTTCGGCCAGGAATCTGGTCAATACACCCACACAAGCCCCTGGCTGCACAGCCGCCCAGCATCAAGGAGGGGGAATCTCCCACAGAGCCCATCAAGCTACCAGACAGGGACCATCGATCCACATCAGCTGGGACCCAGAAAGACCAAAGAGGGGAAGAGCAGTATGTCATCCCACCCCGGTCAGACAGGTACCATGGGACTAAGGTGGTGGCGTCTCTGCCAGGATCTGCCTGGATACTGCCTGTCTCTGCAGGCAGTATCCAGTCCAGAACAAACCCAACAGCCATCAACTACCAGTCTGTAGCATGGCCACACAGACACCATCACACCAAGGGAGGTTCCCTCTAAAGGCTGCACTATCAGAGACCCCGAGGTCATCCCCACCCTAATGCTGTGTGCAGATGCAAGGCAAGAACAGAAGAGGGCGATGTTGCCACGGGATGGCCATGTACTGTGTCATCTATACTCATGGTGAGTCTAGAACATGTATTTCAGGTTATTTGTGGGTTTTGGAATGACTGTCAATGTCAATGACAGGCAACATATTGATGTTGCTCTGTGTTGTGAAAATTGTATTTATTCTGTTTAGAAGATATTTTAGTCAGAAAAGAGTTTCTAGTTTGTTCTGCTCAGTTGGCTTTATATGGATCAGGTCTGTGATCAGCAGCAGGTCTCGCAGCCTTTGGAGTTGCTTTACGGTTCGAAGGCGCAGCAGCAGTGGGATCTTCAACCCCTCAGAAACACCCACAAGATGACAATATATAATAGAATGTGATTCTATATTAGATTTCTGATGAATATGGGTTCGTTTTCTTCAGCCTGGTATTCTGTATAATATTGTTGTGACATGTTTTAAAATCTTGCTCTATGTACCACTTAACTTTATGCCCCCGCCCCTCCACAGGTTTCTGCACAGCCCTGCCTAATGCTCATCTATAAAACAGAGGCAACGTTGGCTTTCCTGGTTACAGTCATAGACGCATTTCTAAGAAGTCGGACCAGACATACATAGGGAGGCCAGCATCATGGCGGGGGAATACGCATTCCCTGTTCTGGTGGAGTTAGAAGAAACCAACACAGCAAGGCTGAAAAATAAGTTGGTGAAATATTTTCAGAGTAAAAAGTCCAACGGAGGAGACTGCGAGGTGGACTATGAGGCCGGGAGCCAAACTGCGCTGCTGCGCTTCCGCAGAGAGGAGGGTGAGTCCCAGACTGCCAGATTCCTGATCAACAATGAGCAAAAACCTGCTGGATTTACCCCGTTTTCTCTCTCAGACCAGAAAAACGTCCTGGGCAAAAAGACGCACCAGACCAGACTGGATGAAGGAGTGTTAAAGATGACAGTCCGCCTCCCTTCAGAGGGAAAACAGAAGCAGGTGAGGGATAAAGTGGAAGTTAGTTAATAATCTGACTCATGGACAGGTTTCTATGCTATCATTGCTTTACTAATTATTATTATTGAAATAATTTTGGACAAGTTTATCTAACCTGAATTTCTGTAATTGCATGAAAGTCCCGGCAGCGACAGAACAAACTCATGGCTTCTATAAAATTGTTAGTCATATATCTTTGTGGGTGTGATTTATTTTGTGCCTTTTAATCGGTAAACTCATTTTATGTTTATTATATGACTTTGGTTATTTGATCCATTCATGTATAATTAAGCTGATCTGACGTCCGGCGGGCCTTTGAGCTCTTTCTTTACTTTCTGTTTAAACTCTGAGCTCCTGATAAAGACCTGCCCTGCTGGGCTTTTATTGTTTACTGGAAATCATATGAATGATCAGAATCTATTCTGTTCTTTCATTTTGTGTGGAAGCTAATAAACTTTTCTGTTTATTACCTCGCTGAAGTCTAACTCGTTGACATTTCAGACTCTGAATGTAAAATTCATCATTATTCTCCAAAACAAAAAAAGTCTGAAAAATTAGTAACATTTATTCCAAACAGGGTGAATCATCTGATGAAGGCAACAGAAAGTGTAAGTATCCATGAAAGAAATACTAACTTTTTGGGTTGAAATTAATTGCAATAAATAATGATAAATTAACTATATAATTTATGCATGTTCTGTATCTGTTTCTTGGAAATTAAGTAAAAGGCTACGAAAAAATAATGTATAGAACTGTCAATTAATTATTTATGTTTTAGTTCAAATGCAGACAAACTTTTTTTAAATGTGCACCTGCATGCAAGTACATGAAGCATGATATACTGTAACTAAATCTCAGTGACCCTGAAGCTGGACAAACATGTAAGAAAATATTAGTAAAATAAAATTAGTTATTAACATAAAACCTACTTTCTGAATGGACAGGAAATATTCACTGATGATTTAATGTACTCGCGGCTGTTCATACTGGGTTTTATTTTCAGTTTGTCAGAAAGAGACAGTTTTGGTTTTTGATATTAAGGTTTGGAGGTGTAATTAAGTTTGACTCCAAACATTTTCCTGCAGCTTGATCTTAAAACAGGACTCTTCACCCCACACAAGATGCCTTTTTTTCTATTGCATTGTATTTTATGATTGTGTGTACAGCACTTTGGTCCTGTCTGTATAAAGTGCTTCATAATAAAGTTGGTATGGTATGGTAAGATTTAAACCATAATGACACAATACTTGAATGTCCATCATTCTCTAAGATTTGATATGCTTTTTTAAATCAGTAATGTTTTGTAAGGGTGACTACAGCTTAATTCAGAAATGAGAAAAGCAGACAATATTAAAGCATGTCCTTTGGGCTTTACATTACTGTTATGCTGAGAGACAGCAGTTTTAAGCTAAATTTTTCAACTATCCAATATATGGAAAAATGAAATGATCTCACCTTATTTTCATAAAATGAAACGATCTCATAACACCGATTGCTGACAAAATTATACCTGGGCTTTAAATAGCCTATAAATAAACATTTGTATTTTGTGATTCTATGAACCCGTTTGTCTTGTCTTCATGCTAAATAGACGTGTGTGAATCTCAAAAAACAATCACCAAGGGCCATTACAACACCTAAATGAATACGAAATTTAAATCACTGTGGCCCTACTTTGATTTTTATTGTAACAGGATTTTACTATATTGTCTTTTATACTTCAGTAACAGCGGACCAGGCAGAGGGCCACAAACAGTCAACAATTCAGGAACCCAACCCTGTAGATGAAGGTCAGGCAGGTCCAAAAGGCAAAGATGATGATTTCAGATGATGAGGAGCAGTGCTCCGAATCAGCTGTTTTAGGAAATATTCCAGATTCTGTAAACTCAGAGTTCCTGGAAATGCTGGTGGAGTCCATTTTGAGAGACCTAAGCTCTCCAACTGCCTCTCAGGACTACAACCTGGAACTGATCCCTGACATCTCCTCTGCTGTTGTCACTTTCCAGAATGGAAAAGGTATCCAGCTTTATGAGTGCAAAATGAAATGTGGAAAAACATGAAGATTTTTTTCAACCCTTTTCACAGATAACACTGAGTTTATAGAAAGATGTCCTCAAATACGGATGTTTACAAAGAAGGACTTATCAGTCCGACCCCTTGAGACCACAAAGAAGATTGTGGTTGAAGGAGTTGCAGACTGCAGCGAAGACATCCTCTGCCTCTACTTTGAAGATAAAGGCGGAGAGGTGGAAGATGTTCAACTGAATGAAGCTGAACAGTCTGCTGTCATCACGTTTAAGAAGCATCAAGGTAGTTCACAAGCATCGTAGAGGACACAACAATGTCACACATAGCAAGCACGCTTAATGTTTGCAAAAGTAAACATGGATGGTTGTTGTCCAACTGGAGCCAGCACATTAACAACTTAATTCACATGACCACATTGTTGTTTTTCTTCACGCTTCCTCGTTTGAGGATGCAGAATATTGATGTTTATTGAGAATCAGTGATTGAAGAATGCTAATTGGCTCTACAAGCTCTGATCACATTAGAAAAGATACGTATCAGATTTAGGACCATATGTCCAAGTGGCCTGGGTCACATTTGTAAATATCATATCTGTTCAGACAGTCTGTTCAGTTCAGAAGCAGGTCGCATAAGGGCAAAAAACTACAATTTCGGTCACTTAAGGCTGTGGTGTGAACATAGCCTATTACAATTTTTTCAAACAACATACTCTATGATTCACAAAATCGACTGATACCAATATTGAGTCATGGAGTGTAACTTTATGTTTTAATCCACAGATTTTAAGAAAGTCTTGGGTAAGAAGCATGAAATAAAGAAGCAAGAAGTCAAAGTCTACCCGTTTTACAAATCTTTGGGAGTAGCACTTTATGGGAAAGATAAGCCATCACCAAAGCTTCCTGCTGCCATCTTTGAGCCCATTGACAGCACTGTCCTCAGATACCTAGCTAACCACAAAGCAGCTCTAGAGACCATTAGCTGTGATTTGGAGAAACATTTCTGCAACATAGCCCTGGAGCAGTCTGCTGTCCGCCTCAGTGCCTCGCCCTCATTACTGAAGCAAAAAGATGCCAAAGTCATCATCAAAGAGTGGCCAAATACTGTGAAGGCAGCCTTTTCTCAGGCCGTGTCAAAATTCAAATCCATCAAGTTCTCCCTGGAGTCAGATGCATGGCAGGAGTCTGAGCAGAAGATTAAAGAGAAACTGCGAAAGGAAGATGTTGTTGTAGTTTGTGATAAAACCAGTGGTGTCCTTTCAGTGGCCGGCCTTGAGAATGATGTCAACACACTGGAGAAACCTATTTCAGAAGTTCTTGACAGGATCAAGGAAAGGGTCCGAAGGGAGAAATTAAGTAAAACTCAAGAGATCAATGTGTCACCATCAATGTTCCACATCCTTTCTCAAGATGGCCTTCAGGATAAGCTCCTACAAGTGTACCCAGAACTCAAAATGTCTTACGACCAAGAGAAGAAAGCTCTGAAAGTAACTGGATTTGTGGATGAGATTATTAATGCAACCCAGGTGATAAGCAACGCAACATTAGGATTAAAGCGACAGAACTTAGAAGTAGATGAATTTTTGCTAGACATGCTGAAGGGCGAACAACAAGAGGAGGCCACTGATGCATTTCTAACAGCCTATGGCATAAAAGCTGCCTTGGAGATCAGTCCACAGAGGGTGCAGCTTGTTGCTGTTTCTGACAAGGATCTAATGAGTGCTCAAGACCATCTAAGCCAAACATTGAAATCTGAATACATCCAAGTTGAAGACCTTGAAGTCCTGAAGAAGCCAGAGTGGCAGCAGCTGGTCCATCAGCAGGAAAAAGCCAACAGTGGGTCAGGAATGAGAGTTCAGATCATAACTCAGCAACAGCAAGTGGTAGTGTCCGGTCACAAGGACAGTGTGGACAAAGTTAGCAGTGAATTAGAAGACTTTTTAACAGAAAATGCTCATGTTGAAGAATTAGTTGCAGTTGAAGCAAATGTCATCATTGAGTACCTGAAAAGTCAGACAACCTTGTTGAAGCAACTACATGGTGGAGTGGATGTGTCTTTCGGAAAAGAGGAAATCATCCTAAGTGGCTGTAGATCAGCTGTGAAAGATTGCAAGACCATTGTCAAAAATTCACTATCTTCTGCCTTCTTCGATAGTTTTGAAGTCACAAAACCTGGAATCAAGAAGTTCTTTAAGGAAAAAGAATCATTTTATACTTCCTTAATTAAGAGTGACACTGACTGCCTGGTTCAGCTGGCTGATAACTCTAATGAAGAAGACGACTTTGTCTCAGTACAAGTACGAAAACCCATTTACAAAGTCCAGACAAGTGATGGAGTGGAAATAGTGGTCTCCAAGGCAGACATGTGCAGTTACTCTGTGGATGCTGTTGTCAATCCTTCTACTGATGACTTGAAACATACCGCAGGTCTTGCTTTGGCACTTTCAAAAGCTGCAGGCCCTCAGTTACAGACTGAGTGTGACCAAATAATAATTAAAAAAGGAAAACTCCAACCTGGAGACTGTGTTGTAACAGATGCTGGAGGAACTCTTCATTGCAAAAAAGTGATCCATGCCGTAGGACCCTATTTTGATCAAGCAAAGCCAAAGAAGGCAGCGGACCAGTTGAAAAGAACTGTTAGAGAAAGCTTAGAACAAGCTGAAAAGTGTGGCTGTGTTTCTGTGGCTCTTCCTGCCATCGGCAGAAGTCTTGGTTTCCCTCTCAATCTGTGCCTAGCTACCATTACTAGAGCCGTGAAGGAATACTGTGAGGAGAAGGATGATGACATCCTGAAGACCATTCATCTGGTGGACAATGAGGACAGTGTTGCTCTTGGTATGGAAAGTGCTGTGAAGCAAGAGTTTGGAAATCATGGAGTTAGTGTTTCATCTCAAAATGTTATCCCTAAAGTTAGTCCAAAATCCCCATTACTCAAGCTAGCTCAACCTGACCCCAGCTTGTGTCGAGCGCAGACTATACAGGGCTTGAGCATTGTTCTGAAAAAGGGAAATATTGAGGCTGCCAAGGTAAGAATGCATGTTTTTCAGTTAAAATTTAGTTGATCCTTCGTATGTCTGTCATTTATAGTAAGAGGAAGATATTCTAATAGCAGAGAGAGGCTAGTCCTGATGGGGGCAGTTAAAAGCGCTAATTTCATTACTGTGTGTGATCTAGTGCTATTTTAGCAAATAGTCTTTATTTTTTTCTGGAAGACCACTATTTAACTTTTTTAAGTTTTCTAATTAGGCTTTGGATCCAGTCAGAATTTGTTCTTCTAGTTCTATCCTCCCTGCACTGAGTTCTTTACACTGTTAAAAGCCTCACAGAACCCTACTCAATCTGTCTCTGGTTTTACAAAATGCAGACCTAAAGAAGTAGATAATCTGGATAGAAATATTTTCTTGACCAATTCCATTACAATTTATCGTTTTTCTTTTCATACAAAATAAAATGCCATAGCACATCTTAATTTAGTTGTGCCACATTTTCAGACAGAGGTAATTGTGAACACTGTGGCAGAAGATCTTATATTGAACAAAGGGGCGATTTCAAATGCCATATTCAATGCGGCTGGACTCAAACTTCAACAGCTGGTACACAGTCAGAAAACCAGTGGATCACCGGGTGAGATTGTTGTAACAGACGGCTGCAAGCTAAAGAGCAAACAAGTTTTCCATGTAATTGGTCCAAGCTGGGACAATGGCCAAGGCACAGCTGAAAAGGTACATCATATTCATAAAGTATAGAATGTTTTAAATTTCTTTTTGAATCAATGAAACTACAAGGTAATCTGGTTTACAATATGTCTTTCAGACTCTAGCTGGGATCTTTCAAGATTGCTTGGACTTGGCCGAGAAAACTCGTTTGTCGTCTATAACTTTCCCAGCTGTTGGCACCGGAAATTTGGGATTTCCAAAAAGTCTTGTTGCCACTTTGATGCTGGATAAATTCTTGGAGTTCAGCAGCCAGAGACAATCCAAGCATATTAAAAAGATTACAGTTGTTCTTTATCCTGGAGATGCACAGACTATTCAGGTAAACAAACAATAACAATCAATGCTATATTAACTTGCTAAGCAGCAGTTTATACTGAACAGGACAATCAAATGCGGAAATGATCGAGAAATGTTACAATATCCCAGTACTATAGCTATAAAATTTCTTCAGTGTTTTTTATGCTTCAGGATCTAGGAATTTTAACTTACATGTGTTAATTGGAGTTAGTCATGTGCAATCTCATGGATACTTGGAAAGTTATGAGGGATACTGAAGCATTTCTCTGAAGTATCATTAAGGTGCTTCTTTCTATTATACTGTTTCTCTGTTTGCAGTTAATCAGTGGATTAACATCAGAACTTCAAGCATTTAAAGCCTCATTATATCTATTGTAAGTCATTTTTAACTCTCATGAAAAATGACTTTTAAAAGGAATTATCTATCAAACAAATTTTGCAGGTATTCACTGATGAATTTAAGAAGATGTTTCCCAGTACCACGGCTCCTTCAGCGCAAGGTCCTGCACCTGCAGACTCTTCACAAAGTACAGGTTGGCAGTTTATTGTAGTTTAACTTCCATAAGTCTTGAGTAGTTGCTTAATTTCAAGGTTAAGTTGTTATTTCTGTCTGTTTTACCGGCAGGCAAATTCTCTAAAGTTGTCACCAGTTCAGGAAAGTACGAGACTAAACTGGGAAATGTGACAATTCAGGTAGTAACTGGAGACATAACAAAGGAGACGACTGATGTCATCGTCAACTCTTCAGATAACAGCTTCACTCTCAAGTCAGGTAAATCAGTTTATATGTGATTTATCTGTCATACGAAATATGAATGGTCAGGAAGCATAAAACAAAACCATACAGTCACTGACCAGGATTTCATACTTGGAGAACTTTTTCTCGAAGGCTTCTTCCAAGTGATCTTCCTATAGGACTGTCAGCTCCAGCAGCATACAGTGGAAACGTCTTGGCACGACCACAGAAGTTAGCTTTCGCTATCTTCCTTTTCGCTACTCTTGGATGTACAGCCAGTCAGCACTAGGCATGCGCGATATATACAGCATTTAGTAGAAACTAGAAATTTGTTCTACAATAGAGATCTGCAGTCTGTTGGCTAACCATGGAAATGCTTATTGATGACATAACAGAGAAAGCGGGAAGCAGCATGGCAGGGAGCGCAAGGAAGAGCTTGCTTAAAAGGCAAGTTCAAAAAATTTAAATTATGTAGACCTGTTTTGGGTTTAACCTCCCTTCCTTCTCAGGAGGAACACAGCAAATGTCACGGTTAGACAGCAAAGAAAAAAAAACATGTAAAAGTGCAAAGTGCACTTAGTATGTGATTTTTTTACTTCTATTGTAAGATTTATACAATTAATATTGTGATGTATATTGTTACCACCACCACCACCCATCGCAATGTACATTGTGATATAAATTTTATGCCATATTGCAAGTCCCCTATCAGCACCAAGAAAAATAAATGGCTCTCCTGGATTGGCTGCTTTGCAAATACCAGCAGTAGAATTGTGCCTTAGTATTTCAGCTTCTCTTTCGCATATATAAGAAACACTCTTGGAAAAAAAAATATGAAGATGCAGTTTTTTCCAAATAATTGAACTATGTTAAAAAAATATATGCATTAACTCAACTACAAATAGGCGGTACTGTACATATTTTCTAAAATAAAGCAAGTAAATATCTGTATTCAGTCAAGTCTAGCTACACCAGAAGTCTCTAACCCAATTCCTCCTCAGGTTTCAGGAGGAGGAATATCATATTCTCCTAAAACTGTACCTAGCTTGATGTATTGATTCATTTTTTCAGTGGAGTTCAGAAGCTTGTCAAAACCTTCAAACCTTTCACTTCATCTATCTTCCCAGGAGTGTCCAAGGCTATTCTGGATGGAGCTGGTGTAGCTGTTTTAGAACAATGCCAATATCTTGGTAAGAATATTAACTTTTGCTTTGTTAAAACATAAATTCTAAATTTATAATTGATTTCATTCTGTAAGTTGTTTATGATTGTGTAAACCCACCAGGTTCCCAGCCCAATCCAGGCATGATAATGACTGTACCAGGAAACCTAAAGTGCAAAAAAATTCTTCACCTGGTCGTTAAGCCAGACGGAGGAAACATCCACGGTTCTGTAAAGGAAGCACTCCAAATGTGTGTGAAGAACTCCTACACTTCTGTTTCGTTTCCTGCCTTTGGCACAGGTGAGACTTACTATCAGATTCCAGAATGTGTTAAAACAAAGAGTTTGTTGCATACACCAAAAATGAGCTCATTTTATATTCCCTGAGATCTGGCTTATTGTAGATTTAGTTCTTAAATGCCAGATAACCCTGGTTTTAAGGGACCAATACAGAGACTTGTCATTTCACTGCAATTCCATCATTTTCATTGATTTGTATCAAAAGCATCTGACTGTAGAGATTTGGACTGGATAAACATGTTAATATTTTTGTAATCCACCCAATGATGAGCCTTAAATTAGCCCTTTATAGATGGATTGGGACTTTTTGAATTTGCAGATTTGAGCCATCAACCATTTGTGTTGCCTGTTTCCAGGTCAAGGCAAAGTTAAGACGAAACACGTGGCAGACTCCATGTTGGACGCTGTGATTGATGTTTTAAGCCTAAACGCTTCAAGCTCCCTAACTTTGATCAGGATAGTCATCTTCCAGCAACCGATGCTAAAAGATTTCTACAGCAGCATGCAAGAAAGGGAAGCAACTGAACCAAAGGAAAAAGTCGGATTCTTGTCCAAGTGGCTAAAATGTAAGTATGGGATGAAAACTAGCTTTTGCCTTTATAATAAATGTTTTTATCTGAAGTTCTATTTCAAATTATTTTAATTCTTACAGCTATGTTTGGATCAGAAAGTGCTGACAACAAACAGGAAAATGAGGTGTCTGATATTGGGACTGTTAAAGTGGAGCCTGCTTTCTTCCATATCTGCGGTGCCTCCCAGGCCAAAGTAGATGCAGCCAAGAAGAAGATAAGCGACCTGATATCTGATGAACAATTCAGCACAGAGATAACAGACAAGAACATCTTGAACTTGTCTTCTGCAGACTGTCAGCGCATTGTTGACATCCAGATGAAGATGGGTGTGAGCATAAAAAATCAAATCACCAATGGCCAAGTCTCTGTCATCATTGAAGGTCTCAGTAAAGATGTGGTTCGAGCCAATCGAGAGATAGATAATATGCTGAAGAGGGTGAGAGAGGAGCAGGAGCTGAAAAAGAAATTGGAACTGGCAGCCACTGTGGCAGACTGGCAGTATCAGCAATATGGGGATCAATATCAGAGTTTTGATCAAATGACAAACTATGAGCTTGAGAATGCGTTGGAGAGAGCAGCATCCACTCTAAAAGTTACCATCTATGGCTCAGACTACACAGTCCAGATGCCTAAAGGACCAGCCACTGACAGCAAGGGAACCATCCTGCAGATAAGACGAATTGACAAACTGAAAGGTATTAGAGCCATGCCTGGGATGTTGTTTCACATTCTGCCCCCAAAGTATGTAAAAGGCTGTTTTGCACTGGAGGGCTGGGCTGGGTTGAAACCCAGATCCGGTGATTTTGCACTAACACTTAGAGCGTCTTCCCATCCCACTCCCTGGAGACCAGAGAGATGTGATTCCATTTAGTCCGGCCAAATAGGAATGGTTTGAAGTCAGCCATTCATTGGTTCATTTGCTGTTATTGTGGATGCTTTGCTTTTTTTTAGATGCTTTGCGGGACTTTTTATATCTGTCACTTTGACATCAAAGAATCGCCATCATAATTTATTTTTATCCATCAGTTTTATAATGATGATAAAGAAAAACACCACCTCAGTTGAAGTTTTGAAATCAAACATTTCTCCAATGGAAGTGATTAAAAGTCGGCAAAACTCTCTAGACAACGGGCAGCAGAAGAAGATCCTGTAGCAGTGGTTCAGCTTCACCAGACATACTTCAACACCTCCATAATTCCTCAATGCACTGTAAGCTTCCAAATATGAGAAACATTTTGTTCAGAGTCCAGGTCAGAGATTATACTTTTATTGATTGATTTAGCTATTTCTGCCCTATGTACTCTATGCATAAAGTTGAACATGTTTGTGCTTCTGGAATGTGGTCGTGTGTGAATTGTAATCTGTCAAAATGATGGATGACTTACAGGTTTTCCTGTCACTGCTTTAAAAATTTGGTCAAAGTCGGAAATATCTCATGAACACAACTCCTGTTCAGGTGAGATTTTATTATTGACTGAGGTCAAAGTTGAAGCTGAGATGGTAATTCTCAGGTCTCTGGGAAACTACCTCTGCAGTTGCTGCAGGAATTTGTTTAATATGACAATTCCCACTTACTTCCGATGTGCCACTCTGCTCAATGCAAACAAAACCAGGGATAGCAGGGCTGGGGCTGCTGTGGTCAGACTGGTCCAGCCTAGTCATTCCAGTACAAAAAAGCCTTAGAAGTCAGAGATGCAGATGTTTTCAGATACACTAAACATGTCTTGTATTAACTTGTGCTGTGTATTTTTTCCAAAAAAAAGGAATACCTGATGTTACTAGTGTTTAATTTGTGTGCTACAAATTGCTAAAAATGTTTCCTTTTCCAAAAGTATCTTAAGAAATGACAATGACATTTTTATTTTTTGTAGGTGATGATCTTCCTGAATTTTGGGAGGCCATGCCTGCTGGAAAAACATGTCATGCCGTCCCCATCCTCGCTGCTTCTTCAGACTACGCAGAAGTCATCAATCTCTTCAAAGACACATGTAATCGAACCGTCACCAAGGTAAAATGATTTGTAATCATTATTTTTTAAAATATTATTTATGCTATTTTTATCTACCTTCTATTTTTATCAGCCATGTAAGCTGATTGCCTACTTGTGCTCATCAGTTGGTTTCATAATTGAATATGAATCTGTGTTTGAATTAGTTTGACCCTCTGGATTATGTATTGATGGGAAAAGTTTTGAATGGAGTGTCTGTGATTATTTTCCCAAGAGTGTCCCGATATTAGTTTTTTCAAGACCGAGTATAACTGCAAGTACTTCAGTCAAGTACTTGTCGATTCAAAGTACTAATTCCAAGTTCTTAACAAATTGGTACTTATACATCACACTTTAACTTTTGACAACAAATGTATTTTATTTCGAGCAGAGTGAATTTTCTTTTTGAGCCTACGGTCCCTCTGCCAAATCTCAAGCTGGGTCAGGCTGAAATTATTTGCAGCTTGTTGAAGGCTTACATGTTAAGGAAGCTTTCAACAACAACGCAGTTCAAAGTGGTTTACACCATAAAAACCTAATACAGTAACCAGTTATGAAACAAGCAATAAACATTATTTTGTTACATGCCATCATCAAAATCATTAAGCAAATACACACCAATTGCGTTGATTAATGTTCCAGTTACCACTAATCAAAGGCAACTCTAAACAGGTGGGTTTTTAGCCTTAGGAACTCAATGTTTTGGCTGTTTTGCAGTTTTCTAAAAGTTTGTTCCAGATTTATGGTGCGTAGAAGCTGAATGTTGCTTCTCCATGTTTGGTTCTGGTTCTGGAGATGCAAAGCAGACCAGAACCAAAAGACCTGAGAGGACTGGACTGTTAGTACAACAATACCAAATCTTTAATGCATTGTGGTGGTAAACCGTTCAGTGATAAACTAATACTATTTTAAAGTCTATTCTCTCAGTGTAAGGACATTAGGACTGGTTTTATGTGATCTATCATCCTAGTTTTAGTGAGAACACCAGCAGCAGCATTCTAGATCAGCTGCAGATGGAGGATTGATATTTTAGGCAAACCTGTGAAGACGTTGCTGCAGTAATCAATGCAACTAAACATAAAGGCATGGATGAGTTTCTCTAGATCTTGCTGGGACATTAGTCCCCAAATCATGGAAATGGGACAGTTTCTAGCATGACAGGCATCCTCCCCAGAGCAGCTATCTGCATGGAGAGACATGCAAAGCACAAAATCAAGGGAAGGTCCAATCACAAAGTTGGATAATGCACTAAAATAATGCACTCTCTGCTCTTAGATTGAAAGGATCCAGAACCCTGCACTGTGGAAGAGTCTTCAGATCAAAAAACATGAAATGGAGCAGAGAAATAATCATCAGAACAATGAGAAGCGTCTCTTCCACGGCACCAGTGAAGACACTGTCCCCATTATCAATGAATCAGGCTTCAACAGAAGCTATGCAGGAAAAAATGGTGAGACTTTTAGCAATCTATTTGTCTTTAAGAGATCTGTCTGCTGAATCAGTAACTTTTAACCAAAATTTTCTCTGCAGTTTTAATTCTAGCTTTTGAAATCTGATCTAATTTTAATTGAAATATTGTAGTGCTATTACCTAGAGCTATAAATGAGTCTGTAAATTGTCCTTTAAGGCAAAACATAAGTAAATGAGGTCTGACTCAAAACCTTTAAGCGGTACTATACTTATTTATTTGCAACATAATTAAATACTGTGTTAGCTTTTGCTTGCTTATGTAATATAGAGAACTTCTGGAACTATGTCACAAATTTACACACTGACTGATTTTTTTCAGCTACCTGTTATGGCAAAGGTTCCTACTTTGCAGTTGAAGCTGCTTACTCTGCACAAGACACGTACTCTAAGCCCAATGCAAAGGGAGAGAAGTTCATGTACCTGTGCAGAGTGCTGACAGGAGACTACACCAAGGGACAACAACATATGGTCGCTCCACCATCCAAAGGAGGCTCCGGTGTCCACATGTATGACAGTGTGGTGGACGATATGACCAACCCCAGCATGTTTATAGTGTTTCATGACATCCAGGCCTATCCTGAGTATCTGATCACCTTCAAGTAGCAAAACGCAGAAATCGGTAAATACAAATGCAACATCTACCTAATTTTCTTCCTGAAATATTTTAATTTGCCTTAAATTCACTTAATTACTACTTTGTGTGTTCTGGTCCATTTAGTGCCTTAATGTCTGATAAATATTTTAAAGTCGGATCCTACAAGTTAAGAGCTTCCAAAACATGTTGTTTCCTATGTATCGTATACACTGTCTGACTTCTGTTCTATAAACCAAGTCATTGTAGAAGTTTAAGACTAACAATCATTTCTACATTTAAAAATGTAAGTAAACCCTAATGAGTGTTCCAGTAAAACTCAAAATGTGTAGTGAACAAGCACAGGTGATTTCACTGTTCACTTTTCTTCTATACTTGAAGTAATATAGCACTCTTGAAGACCTCTCATTATTCTGCCGTTTTGTACATAGAAATTATTTTGTTAATCCTTGCTGGCAAAAAACAGAGAGTATGTTTTACTGTCAGAAAGTGAAAGAAATGTGCTTATCTGTTTCCTTTACTAGATAAGAATTATTAAAGCAGGTTTATCTTTGGAAGGCATTTGGACTTTATTCTTATATAAAATCTTCTTTCATTTTTTGTGTTTCTGATTGTTGTAGCCAAATATATATATATATATATATATATATATATATCTCAGGCCGGTGTGCAGTCATGTCACTGAGTTGATCATGTACACTGCTACCACTGTGGCCTGGGCCATATTCACTTTGTGGTGTGTTGTGTTGAGAAGCAGTACACAGCAGGCCTCCATTGTCAGCTTACAATTTTTCCTAGAGACTGCAGCTATATTTGGATCAGAAAGTGCTGATAACAAACAGGAAGACGAGGTGTTTGATATTAAGACTGTTAAAGTGAAGCCTGTTTTCTTCCAAATCTGGTGACTCACAGGCCAAAGTAGATGCAGCCAAGAAGATAAACGATCCTCTTTCTAAGTTCATAAAGTCAACTCTCAAGTGTTACTTTTACTGTTTAAGAATTTTTGTACAGCTTTAAAATCTTTACTTTATTACAAATCATGTTACCATAGTGAGTCTTCTTAAGAAACTAGCTATTAAACTCACTAATTATGAAGATTTCACTCAATCTGAAAAATGTTCAGAATTTATACAAAATATATTTTAACAAGTTTTCACTAATAACAGAAACAAAATTAATTTCCAATGTCTCAAAATTTGTCCTCAATAGAGAGTTTAATTTTTCTGAAGGAAATTAATGAGAAAATTCAACAAGCCTAACAAAAAAGGAGACAAGTCTCATTTTACTACTTCTGAAAACCAGACAAGTTTGTTGCCAAGTTTTTCTATGACACAAAAGCTACTACAAACATTTTAAAGGTCTTTAAAATCTGTTTTACTAAAGCTGATATGATTTAAGACACCAACAAAACAAATAAAAAATACACTTGCCATGTATTTACTTTTGTATGACTAACTGGTTCAAACAAATCTTTCTCTACTCACACCTCTTTATGATATCAATAAAAGTTTGACATTGGATGTAGATAACAAACTGAACCAAACCTTGATTCCTCTTTTTGTTTCATTTCAGTTTTTTAGCAAGTCCATCACACTGCAGCTGATACAACCACAGTTTATAAGACATTTTTGATTCAACTTTAAATGAAACTGATTCAACTGCATGAAAAGACAAAGCATTCCTTCCAAGAACAAAAATGTATAGTCTTTGGTTTATATATAAACTCAAACAGAACTGCTTCAAATAGAGCTGCTGGGGTTCGTTACCTGAAAAGTGCAATTTTCAATTAAATTTTTCAATTTTCGATTCTGATTCTTAGGAAAAGACACTGGATTACTTCAAAAGTGTACAACCATAAACCAGTTTACACAAATCAACTTAACAAGTAGCAAGAAACAGAACAGCTTTCAAAACATAAAGACTGAAGCTACTTCAATAGCCTGAAAGTACAACATATCAACATGGCAACAAACTACACTTGACGACACTCCTACAACCGAATAGAACAAACAGGCTCACAATAAACTATAACAGGAGTTCCCAAAGTTTTCTATGCCATGGCCCCAGAAACAGAATTAGCTTCTGGCCAAAGACCCCCAATGCTACAAAATATGTAAGTAAATAGACTTTTCTCACTTTTATTCACTATTAACTAATTATTCTGCCTCCTGCATTCTGATTTTAACTGACCATGGTGGAAAATTTTATTATCGGGTGACTTTATTCATTTGATGTCGATGTCATAATATTGTCTTAATATTTAAAATTTGGTCTGCTAACAGAGCATGAATTTTCAAACTATTGTAATAATTTAATCCTTGTGGCAAAAGTTTTTATTTGCAAATGCCATTACTTAAAAATCACCCAATTTTCAACATTTTATAAGTGAAATAAAATGTTTTTTAAGGAAGTGCTTAAACATTGCAACAACTCAAAAAAAAAAAACAATCTGTATACCAATATGTGAGTAGTTGAAGATTTGAAATTCCTCTTGGGTTTGTAATATTTTCTACTTTATTTTCCTGATTATGTTGTTTTGTGTATTATTTTCATAGACTATTCTTTTTTATGTATTATTTTTCTCCTTTTCTGCTCAGTTTATCATGTCAAAATGTTTTTTTATCTGATGTGTACAGTTTATTGAATCTTCAGTAAAGATTTACAAAGAAGGTTGTGGAGAGCAAAACTGTAAATGGTGACAGTTTGTAGGGACAAACAAACCAGTAGGTGGCGATAATGAGGCATGTTCTCAGTATTGGGGAGGTTACATTTCCATTGATGCCATGAATGAGATTCAATTTAAAATGCTTAGTATCCATTTTTATAACTCACACAATAAGAATTTGTAACATTCATTTGAGGATGTTGGATGTTTGTATTATATACATCTTAACAGACAATACAATGTTTGTGTTGTGAAAATTAAATGTATTCTATTTGGAAAATATTTTAGTCAGAAGATCATTTCCACAAGAAATTTGTTTGTGATGCTTTAGTTGGTTTTAAGGTCTGATTCAGCATCAGGTGCAGTTTAGAAAAGCTAAAGTGAATCTGATGCTGAAAACTGAGTGTTTCAAAGAAAAGCTGTAAAATATACAGCAGTGATGCTGATATTTACTCAAAGCAGACACTCATGGTTATGTTTTGATGCAAAAGTTATTTCTGTAGAGTGGAATGTGTATTAACAGCAGCATTTTATTTGTGAAAAAGCATAAAAGTTGAAAAATACTCAGTTACTAAACCGTGCATTATGTCAGTTGAAGCAATGTCATTGGATTACATTGTAAAATTGAAAACGTGAAACACTTTGAATACCACTTAAATCACGATTTTAGAAAAATGGTAGCAGACAACAAAAAGCTTAATTATTTGCAGACAGCCTAAAGCCTTGTGACATATTTAAACTTAGAATGAAGTTTCTAGCTTAAAGTAGGCAGAAGTATCTATTTTTCAGAGTAATTTTTCAGAATTTTTACATTTTCAATGCATTTCAAGGGAGCAAAGACTATCACAAAAAGCTTAATATTCTAAAATGTATCAAATCAAAAGTCATAGTCGTAATGTTCTTAATGAGATGAATGTTTCTGATGGCTGAAATAGCACATAGTAAGCAAATGTAAATGAGATCGTTATAAAATAGTCGGAATAATAATAAAGAGAAACTGGAAGACAATGATCATTCTTTGGCGCCACCTGCAGGTCACATTTTGTTATTGCAGAAAGACTTCACTGGATTAATTGTTTCGGTTTGCAATCAATCCTCCCAAAGCGCCAACTCACATCCACGTCAACACAGTTTCGTTCCTAGCAGCTCTTTGTATAACTTCTGGAGTTAATAATCAGTGAAGGTTTGCTGCGTTTCCCATTGTTTTTTTTTAGCGGAATCCGGTTTTTCCAGGTGTGACGCTGCGCAGGTGTGTCTACACCTTGCTTTTCGTCAGTTAAAAACACGGAAGTTTTGAGGCTGAGGGAGGTTTTCCTGCGGAGTGAGGCAACACTTCATGTTGTCATCCAGTCACCAGCGCAGAAATCTGTCCAGACTCCAAACCTGAACGCTTCCTGAGCGGATCCTTTTGGTGAAATGGCATCCGCCGCGCAGACGCAGCCAGGCGGCACGGAGAGCCTGACGCCGTCCGCTGTCAACCACATTCTGATGGAGTTCCTGTTTTACTTCGGCCGAGCCGTGGCGGTCTTCTACCCGGTGTACCTGACCGGGTACCTGGGCCTCAGCATCAGCTGGATCCTGCTCTGCATGCTCATGTTCACCTGGTGGCAGAAGAACCGGCGGTGGAAGGACGTCCAGATCGATTCTGCGATCGACTTAGTGGATAACGAGGCGCAAATTATCAGCAGCGAGCTGAAGAAGTCCTTACAGATGGCTTCATGGGTGAGAAGGAAATCTAATTTTCATAACTTTAGAAGTTTAGTGTCAGCAGATGGTTTAACTTTCCAGGCTGGGAGAAACATTCCTGACATTCTGCATGTCAGGAATGTTGTTTTTCACTCATTTAATGCACCAACGTAGTAAAAACAAAACACAAGTTCAGGACTCCATGAATGTTGTTTTTGTTCTTTATTTGCATGACCAACCAGGAGCCTGACCCACAGATTGGTGCTCAGTTTTGTTGCAGGAGGTTTACCTCTGCACATTTAACTGCACCACACCCAGAAATGCAGTGACTCATGTAACTGGAGAAGAACAAAACTTGTTTCAGTGTCAGAGGAATGTGTGTGTGATCACATTCTGGGGTTTATCAGTGGATTGTAGCAAAATGCTTACTGGTTTTAAAGTTAAAACACAGTATCCACCTGCAGAGCACAGTTTGGTTTCTGACACATAAGATACAGAGCAGGACTAGGGCCACTGGAAAAACAAAACCTGACTTTTTACTCCAAATTCTACTATGGTGTATTAGGATCACTGTAGATGGGGGAAAAAAGGAGTACATTTCTGCCATCAACACAGACATTTTTAGATTGATATCAGGAATCTTCTAGAAAAACATGGAAATTTCTGAGCTCCAAAAGTCAAAAATTTGCAAGAAAAACAAATCGGACAAAATTTTTGAGTTCAAAAAGTTGAAACTCAGATTTCTGACTTTTGAAGCTCAGGAAATTTCCAATTTCTTTCCAGAAATTTTCTGAGATTAATTAAATAACTTATGACGATTTTTTTTCCACAAAACTACAACCTTTTGAGATAAAAAAATATTAACTATTTTTCTAAAAACTTCTGAAATAAATCTAATTTCAGAGTTATTTCGGCAGAATTGTTTCTATCTATAGTGGCCGTAATGCACCACTGCAGAATTCAAACTCCTTTTCTCCAAATTCTGACTTTAATTTCAGAATTTTGACTTTTGCTCACCAAATTCTGATTTGCCCTGCGACAGACTGGCGACCTGTCCAGGGTGACCCCGCCTCTTGCTCGTAGCGTTAGCTGGAGAAGCACCAGCACCTCCCGACCCCAGCAGGGATAAGGGTCTACAGAAAACGGATGGATCGATGGAAATTCTGATTTATTTATTTTTTTTATCCAAATTTGGATTCTTTTTTGAGTTTACTTGCTGATTTATTGTTTAACCTAGCATTGCATCTGCACTGTTTTCCTCCCAGATCTTATTACAAACCTCTGTAAAACTCTATTTGCTTCCTCTAAAGGTTCACTTAACCGACGTTGAGAAAGTCCAGTGGGTGAACAAGGTACAGTCCTGATCATAATGCTATTCTCCGCTGGATTCTTCTGTTGAGCTGGTTGTTGAAACTTTGGGTTCTGATTGGTTGTGCTTTGGGTTTGGTCATGTGATCAGGTGTTGGCGCAGGCTTGGCCCTTCTTGGGGATGTACCTGGAGAAACTTCTGAAAGAAAATATCCAGCCGACGGTCAGGCTATCCAACTCTGCGCTCAAAATGTTCACATTTACCAAGATCCACTTGGGAAACAAAGTGAGTCTGATTTGTAAACAAGTTTAAACATGACATAAAAAAGAAAGTGTATAAAACGCACTTCAGATTGACTTTGGACTGTCCATTACTGGACTTAACTTAACTATTTTGCACCTGGTTATCACTTATTTCTCTTTTTCTGCAGAAAGTTTAACTTTAAATCATGTGAAAAGAAGCGGTTTGCAATATTGACTTCAAAATTTTATCACAAAATTCTGGTACAATCGTAATAACAATAGAAGTAACGATAACCATTATTGTTACTACTTTTTTAGGTAAATGTATGGCTGTGACTGCATTCATAGTCACACAAACAAACACTGCTCTCAGTAAAACACACATAGTAACTGCATTTAATCATATTTTTAAAAATACTTTCATACCTACCTTGAATGAACAGTGGAAATAGTATTAAAAATTACATCCTGATTGTACTGACATGTTTTTATACATCACTTATTGGAATTTATTACAACATTGATCAATAAATTTCCTATAAGATGTTTATTATAATTGATGTGATAAACATCCACCTGTACTCTGCAAAAACACAAAATCTTACCAGGTATTTTTGTCTAGTTTCCAGTGCAAATATCTTGGTACACTTGAAATAAGACAAAAACTACCTTAGAAGTAACCTTTAAGAGAAATATAAGAGTTTCTGTTAAGTTAATAACTTAACAGAAAGATTATTTAACTTAAAACACAGGAACAATGTCTTCTTTTAAGTGAAATAATCTGCCAACAGAACAAGAATTTGTATCTCCAGTCTTATTTTAGAGCTAGCATAGTCTATCAATTATTTTGACAATTAATAAAGTATTTGAAAAAAATAGGTCACTAAAATGCATGAAAATGCTAGTAACAAAACTATTTTGTTTCTTGTATTTAAATAAGGCAACAATGTATTGCCTAAAATTAAATACAACTTAAATATTACCTTTAGTCTCAAGTTTGAAGCATAAAAGCAAATATATTTAAAACAAATATATCTATTTGTCATTCTTCTTGATTAGCAAGTACGTGTAAAAAATGTATTTTTTGTACATGTATAGCATGCCAGATTATGTACTAACAATCACATATTTAAAATAAACCGTTACCTTTTAGCAGCCACAAAGTGGACGTTTCCGGCTGAGGTGTAGCAGAATCCAGGACGTGTTATTGCGAAATGTCAATTCCGTTTTGCAGTACAGGCTCTGAAGTATAGATTTAAAAATATAAATATAAATAATTTTGATATTTGTCTCTCCCTTTTTCGGCATCTCTTCCTGGCCCTCGACGTTGTCCTCCGTAGCTGCTAATAGCACTTAGCAATCGTCAACGTTCGTCAACGGTTCTTTGGCGGAAGTGAGGGCTTAGTGCAACACAAATAATGGTCCGACCGGAACATAGCGCGCTAAATGGTAGAAGATAATTTAACGAAGCTTCGATATGGATAATTTGCCTCAAAGAATTTTATACTCAAGGTTCTTGAGTCATTCGACGAATTATTACAGCACTTATGGTCGGTATTATAGTGTAAGGGAGTCTGTACTTTTGTCTGATGATGATACTCAAGGTTGTCAGTAATGGCCGCCAGCCTGTTTTAAGCCCCTGACTGTGATGCTGCTACTTCCTCAGCTCTGCCTGTTACTGCTGCGTCTCTAGTCCAGTCTGTTGTTCAGGTGAACGCAGAGGTATCTACTGCTTTTGTTTTGCTCAAGAATGAAACAAAGTAGATAAGATTTTCATCATTTTTATCACAGACCATCAGAATTTGGAATCTGTTTTGTTTTTATATATTTATAGAACCTGTAAAAACAGATTATTTTATGATTTCTCTACATACTAAACCCTAGACCTGAAAAAGGTGTTCTTTGGTTTTTAATATGGATGCACCGAGCCTCATTTTTTACTTCCGACACTGTTTAGTGTCGACCATACCGATTCAGTACAGAAAAACACTGCTGGATTAACATTAAACGCACACATAAATGAAGTGAATTATACATTTATTTGATAACTCTATCCAGTACAGAACACTTAGATACACCAATAACCTCACAAGCTTAGTCAAGCATGTTAAAACACAACTCTAATTTATTAAGTCAAGAATAATTAGGATTATGACAGCTAATGCTAATTAAACCATAAAAGAAACTGAAATTGACTAATCTGGTCAAACATGTAAAACTAAACTGGTTCAGAAAGAGCAACTGGGAATTATAAATGTAAAATAAATAATAAAGTGTAGAATTAGACTAAACCAATGGATCAGGTACATTGCTACTGATAAGAATAGATTGTTTTTCATTATAGGGACCGATACTGATGTTAATATTGGATCAGTGCATTTCTAGTTTCTAACATGCAAGTTGAACACAGCTGGTGATGAATTTGTGCCTCCTGTTTTGTCACTTCTTGACGTCGTTCAGCCTCTGACGATCACTGGCATGAGAGCATACACCCATGAAGTGGACCAGAGGGAAGTGATTCTGGACATGAACATCAGGTCAGTCAAATTAAACATGTTTTAGTTCAAAGTGAGCTCTGTAATGTCTAATCAGCTGCTTTTTCCTGCACAGTTACGACAGTGACATGGACATCGACGCGGATGTGAATTCAGCCATCACAGTTGGCGTTAAAGGACTGAAGGTTGGTGTTTGTGTTTCATTTCTGCTTCTCCTGTTTCTGTTGACTGCTGCTGTAAAAACCTCCCGACTCTTCCAGTTCCAAGGAATGCTCAGAGTCATCTTAAAGCCTTTGATTAGTCAGGCGCCGCTGGTGGGAGGAGTCACTTTTTTCTTCATTCGCCGCCCTGTAAGTCCACACACACATATTTACCTGATTATTAAAGCAGCAGTTGTAAGATGAGAACTCATGTTTTTTATCCTCAGACTCTGCAGATCAACTGGACCGGCATGACCAACTTGTTGGACAGTCCTGCGTTTAGGTCTGACTGACGGAGTCTTCTTATTTACTCACACCAGTTGAGGTTTAGACATCCTCATTAATATGATCTGTTCTCTTTCCAGCTCCCTGTCTGAGGAAGCCATTATTGACATCATTGCGTCTCTCGTGGTTTTGCCGAACCGCATGTGCATTCCTCTGATTGACCAACTCAAAGTAGATGAGATGAGATTTCCCCTTCCTCGGGTGCGTATGAGATAGAACCTGACAAGCTACTGACACTTTAAGTCTATTAAACCCGTCAAGAGGATGAACGTCCTCAAAGGACCAAATGTGCTAGAATGTATTGACAAAAGTTATTCAGAAACTGATAAAATATTAATAAATACCTGTGTCCTCATTTGATAAGTACCTCTTAAAATTAAACATTGAACATCTTCTCACATTGATCAGTCCCTGCAGGATTTTGTGATCGTTTCTATATATATATATATACGTATTTCTTTTGCAGTCAAAATCACTGATTTTTTTGGTGTTAATTTAGAAATATCTGCAAGAAATTTTGCAATAATTATGCTTATGTATGGCAGTAAATGTGTTTTTTTTCTTACTTGAAGAGAATTGGGGCCAGTGAAAAAATAGAAGAAAATCTGACTGAAAGAAAATCTGGATTTTCAGAAAAAAAAATCAAAACTCTGAGAGGAAAAAAATCAGAATATCGAGGGGAAAAAATCCCTCAGATCTGTTGATTTTGCGTAAATTTTCACAATCATGGAGTCATAAAAAACTGGAGTATCTGATTGATGTAATTTGGCAGCAAACGGATAAAAACAGCTTTAATTTGGTTGAGGATTTCATATTTCAGCACACAGCCATTATGTGGAAGGTTCTGCTTATGTGTTAATCTGGATTTTAGAGGACAGGAGTTTATTCCAAAAGTTCTGATGTGAAACCTCCTGACTGCTGCCCCCTGCAGGGTGTGGTCCGGGTCCACGTGTTGGAGGCCAGAGACCTGGTGGCCAAGGACACCTACATGGGGGGCATAGTGAAAGGCAAGTCGGACCCTTACGCCACGCTCCGAGTCGGCAACCGACACTTCAAAACCAAAACCATCAAAGACAACCTGGATCCGAAATGGAATGAGGTTTATGAGGTTAGTAGCAAAACGTATACATGCTTTGACTCATTTGATGGTTTTTGAATAATTATGCCATCATTGTGTTCCATCTGTACTAAAATGTACACGACTAATTGGCATTTTCATTTTTGTGTGTGCTTTGTTAAACGGTCAGCCACTCTAATTTGCTCACCTCTACGCCCATTAGGATCTAAAGCTTATTTACAATCACACATTACTTTCTTTTACGCAACTGTAGAACCTTTTCTCTGCAGTTTGTTGTTCACGAGGCGCCTGGACAAGAGCTGGAGGTGGAGCTGTTTGACGAGGACAGAGATAAGGATGATTTTCTGGGACGGTAAGAGCCAGTGTGTCGCTGGATACGTTTTTGAATACTATGACGTTATTAACATTAGCGCATTTGTAGAAACACTTCCATATTTTTAACTTGGATACGTTGTGATTAGGATTACAGTAAGACATCTGTTAACATTTCTTGACCTCGGTGGTGTGGAACGAAAGCGAAGGAGGCGGTTGATGGGATTTGTGTCTTAAAATCCCGGACCTGATTTCATTTTTGCATGTGTTGCCATGGTTACGTGGCATGTAGATTTTCATGACTCATGATGTGATGCCACGTAGGAGTCTGGTTTAAGCTATGAACATAAAAGCAACCAGAGTTGAACTGTCGACAGAAATCTTCAGGAACCTGTAATTCCAAGATTCCTTCTACAGAATTCTAAATAAACCAGGAACACGAATCATATGACACATATAAAAGCAATATTAAGATTATTGTGGTACAAAAATATGTGTCTTCTGCATTCTTTGTTTGTCTGTGTGATTTTATTCTTCTATCATGTTTGAAATAAAGAAATAAATATTTCTCTACTTTAGATATAACCTGGATTTTGGAGAAGTGAAACGGGAGAAAGAAATGGATCAGGTGAGAAAATCTAAAATAAAGTTAGCACACTGCAAAAATACAAAATCTTACCAAGTATTTTTTGTCTAGCTTCTACTGCAAATACTTTTGTAAAACAAAACTAACTTAAAGTAACTTTTCCTCAAGATATGTTTTAGGACAATAATTCCTTAATATTGATTTTAAAAAGTATGCGTTACATTGGCAGATTATTTCCTTTATTGCACGGAAAAATGTCTTGTCATTGGTAATAATCTGCCAGTGGCACAAGTATTTTTTAAAGTCAATATTAATTAACATGGGTAATTATCAGAAGAGTCCGATTTTTATTTTAAATTAAGTATTGAATGTACTTTATTATGCAAAAAATTAACAATTTTTGACTCATCACCTTTATCTAAATTTGTTTGTATTGTAATTAATGCATCTGGTTTTATATTGTAACCAAATGTATCCAATATGTAACCATAAAGAAAACATTACATGATACTTAAAAAGTATGTATTGCTTTTACCAATTTAGAAAGTATATTATATATGTGCATGTGTGCAACAACTGTTGACAGAAATATTAAAAAATTGTATCGAAAATGACACATTTGGCATCAATTATGGAATAACGAACTTAAAACAAGCTCCTATTTTGCTGAAGAGTTATTTGTTGACCAAATATAAAGTGTAACAATCCAAAGGTTAAATTCTAAACTTTGTTTATTTTAACCACTGATCGTGTTGTTGCAGTGGTTTTCTCTGGAAAGCATTCGTCGTGGAGAGATTCACCTGAAGCTGCAGTGGTTCGCTCTGAGCACCGAATCCTCTCTGCTGAACGAGGTACGGCAGCCTGGCAGGGACATTTCTGTCAGATTAGGGCTCATTCGTTAACTTCAGGGATGTGAGTAACGTCTCGTCTGTTTTCCAGTCCAACGCCGGCCTGGCCTGCGCGATGCTCGCTGTTTATCTGGACAACGCTTCCAACCTTCCAGTAAGACGCTTGGACCTGAGTCTGTTCATTTTCCAAAGATTGATGACAATAAATCGAGTTTTTACAATGTTTTTTTTAATGTTGTCTGCAGAAAGACCAAAAGGAGTTAACCAAGGAGTTAACCACACACCACAAACATGGGAAACACAGCAAAGAGGCAGAGGTAAGACCACAGCTTTGTCTCATCCGTCTGTTTGTTGTTGTTGTACATTTTAGCCAGAACTGGACTTAGAAAAAAAACATCTTTTGGCGCCCCCCAGAAGTTGACGCCCTGATCAAGTAGCCTGAACTAGCCTGAAGCGCTGACAGCTTCATTCTTGTAAAATTATGAATTTTTGTCATCAGACTTTATTCTTGTAATATTTTGACTGTTGTAATTAATTATTTTTGTTAACCTGGCTTCTGTCATCATTAGAAACTCTGATTCAAAGGCAAACTAAATATTTCTGGGATTGTAGAGAATATAATTATTTGCTGTTTTATTTTCATTAGGTTATATTTTATATTTCTGAATATTTTTTTAAAACGGTTGAAAACAGTCATAGTTTGTACCAGACACAACTGAAAATGCTTCTGGCTTTCTCATGTTTTTGCCTGTGTTGCCATGGTTACGCTTGTTTATCTTCCTGCGCGGGTCCTCCTAGCGACTCCACCTCATCACGAAGTGAAGTTTAGTCATGCAGGTTGAAGGAGTGCCACACACTGAGTTGTCTGAAAACTTTCCAGTATCTTGTGCCGGAGGTCATGGGGTCAATCCTTTGAAGAGGGATTTGACCTCGACGTTGTCATGTTTGGTCCGATGGCTCGGGCAGATAAGATTGTTTCTGTGTTGGTGCCGCCGCTCACAGCTGGTTTTTCCTGTTTGCTTGGCTTTCAGACAGCTGATCTGAAGGGAGCTCAGTCTATTTTTAGCTGAAAACAGCTACAAAAAAAATCTAGTTTTCTAGAGAGTTGCAAGATTGTAGATTTCTTTTGTTTATTCCATTTTCCATTTCATTTGATTCATTACTCAGTTAGAAAGTATATTTTGGTTTTGTTGGAAAAAATTAACTTTTATTTGTATTTTTACTACACTGTATGTTTTACTTTTGCTTCAGTAAAGAAAGAACAAACATGTTTAATCAAAAATTCACCAACAAGGATGCACAGCAGCAGTTTCTATTAAAATGCACTAACTTTACATTGAAATAAAAAATGTTTTTATTTTCTAATCATGTTATTTATATTAATTATTTTCATTTTGACCTTTTAAAGTACCAACATTTTTTACGTAACTTTATCTTTTAGTCTGTCTGATGTATTGTTAAATATTGGTCCGCTGTGAATAACTTCATGCATAAGTTATTCACAGAAATACACTGTGTCTGCAGTTTTTATTGGTCCATAAGCTTTAAAGTGCCTGCAGTTGCTGCTGAGCGCCCTCTGCTGGACAAAGCAGGGACTTCAAACATAATAACTGTTTCGATTTTTCTTGAATGTTAAAAATGAAATGTAACCAGCAGCAGCATTCCAGAGGGATGATCTTTGGAGTAAATGCCTGGCGTTGGGAGGCGAGGCTGCGCTGGGGAATTTACCGACTTCTTCTCTGGTTTGTTTTCAGCTCACCAAGAAGAATGCGGGGCCCAACTCCTACGTGGAATTTGCTCTTGATAAGGATGTTCAGAAGAGCAAAGTAGGAATCACCTCTCATTTCTCATTAACTGGTTGGCTGTTTTTGGTGTTTCATTGTTGTCCAACTTGCCTTTTTGTTTTTACAGGTTGCATATTTGACTAAAAACCCAGTGTGGGAGCAGGGCTTCGTCTTCTTTGTGCAGAACATAAAAACTCAGCAGCTCACAATTCAGGTCAGTCAGGAAACCCACAGGAGCTGCTGGCATGCCGGGGAGAATTACTTCACTTCCCACAGAGCTCTGGGGTTTTGGTTTGTCTTTTGATTCCACTTCAATATATGAAATTAACCACAGGATAAATAAAAAAGGAACATTTTAAAAATCAGCTTTATTAACAGGAAAAGGTTATTTTAGCATATTAGGGCCATTGTACATAGGGGGAGGAAAAGAGTGAATTTACACCAAAAAATCGCAGAAATACTTTAGGAAAAAACACAGAAATGTTTTATTTTCACCAGTTTAAAATTTCTGACTTTTGAAACACAGAAGATTTCCCAGTTTTGTTTTCTTTGAAACTTTCTGAAGTCAAACTCAGAAAGTTTTTCAAAGTTTTTTTCTAGTATATTTTCCACTTTTAAAACTGAAAATTTCTAAAAGCTGAAAATGTCCCACTTTTGAAACTGATTTTTCTGATTTCAATCTCAAAATTTCAGTGTTTTTTTCTAAAACATTTTCAACTGTTCAAATTCAGAAAATTTCCAGAAGTCAAAAATTTTCAACTGTTGAAACTTGTAAATTTCTGGGGTTTTTTCCTCTGAAGTTTCAGACATTAACCTAAATATTTGTCCTTTTTTTCCAGCAAATGTTCAACTTTTCAAACTCAGAAATTTCTGCCTTATTTTCTGAGATTATCTCCAAACTTCTGAGTTTTTTGGCAGAAATGTACTTCCTTTATTCTACAATGGCCTTAAGCAAACTTCCATATAAATCTGACACAAGCAGAGCTGCTGCTCTCGGCCACATGGGAAAAGAGTACCGCTGTGCTAAAGCAGTTCAAGGCCAATGAGCATCTCAATGCTAAGCATAGAAAAATGATCAGTTTATCGAAAAGATTAACCAATTTAATTGAATTTATTAGTTTATAACTTGCGTTCCTGCTTGGTTTAGGTCAAAGAGCAAGAGAAGAAATCTGTTCTCGGTTGTCTCACCATTCCCCTCCATCGCCTCTTCTCCGTCTCCTCCATGTGTCTGGACGACAACTTCCCGCTGGAGCGATCTGGACACAACAGCCAAATCAAAATGAAGGTCACTCTCAGGGTGAGTTTTTTCAGTTTTTTCCAGAAACAGTTTTTTCTAGCAATTTTCTACTTTTAAAGCTCAGATATTTCCAATTTTTCATCCAAAAAAATGTATTTTTTTAAGCAAATGCTTTACATTTCAATCTAAGAAATGTAAAAATGATTCTAGAAAACAGGTGAGATTAAACTCTAAATTTCTGACATTTCAATATCAGAAAGTTTCTTTTTTTTCTTGTAGATTTTTTCATCTAAACATTTCTTAATTTTTTCTGGCAAATTTTAGATTTTTCAAAATCAGAAATTTACAAGTTTTTCTCATCAGAAAATTCAGAATTTTTTTTTTAATTGCTTTACTTTTCAAAGTCATAAATTTCCCAAAATTTATTTTTAGAAAATTTCTGAAATTAATATCTAAATGTCTAGCACAATTTTGACTTTGAGAAAACTTCAGAATTTATTTATTTATTTTTATTTCTACCAACAATATGCTGTCATGATTTAAAACTGAAATAGAAGGAAAAATTAACATCACATCAAGAAGATAGATTAAATACACCACAAGCTGTTGCAAAAGAAACAACACTATATGACAGTGATGTGTGTTTTTCTGTCAATGTGACATGTGAGCCATAAAAAGAGATAAATCTTTGTCTGAGGCGCCTTTGACCAGATCCATCTGTGACGGATCCAAAATCAACTGTTGAAAAAAGCAGAATGTTAAAATCCAGTTAAACTGCAAAAACAAATCAAGATGTTTAACTGATTCCAGATTCTTACCAAGGAACCGCCACCGCCTAAAATCCCCGTCAGTTCTCCATCGAACCTCAAACAGCAGAACCAGCAGGTGAAAGCAGGAGGAAACGCCGCCGCCACTGCTGCCGCCACTGCTGCCAATGCTGCTGCAGCAGCCAGACCGGTTCCCTCTAACGGCGTGCCTGCAGCTTCCTCTCCGGGTCTGCAGGGAGTCCTGCTGGACAAGACGAACAAGGCAGCTTCACCTCAGCCGCGGCGCAACTCCTTGCTGGCTTCTGAAACCAGCAGGCCCTCCAACCCAAACATGCGTCGGTACGATTCCCACAGCCTGCTGTCGGAGAACTCCATCGCCTCGTCGCGCTTCGACCTCACAGACGGAGCGTCTTTTCCACAGTGAGTGGAGACCTTTCTCTCCTTCTGAAACCTGTAAACCTGATGGTATCTCAGTGCATTGGATAGGAAAAAATGACATTTCTGCCAAAAACAGAGAAACAACGACATTTCTGAGTTCGAAGATCGAAAGCTCTAAATGTCAAAATTACAAGAAGACCAACATTTTTGACTTTTGAAATTCTGCAATTTTCTAGAAAAAACAAGGAATTTCTGAATTTCACAAGACAAAGTCCAAAATTTTAAATTTTTGGAAAAAAAATCAAAAAGTTCCAAACTTTTTGACTTTTGAAACTCTGGAATTTTCTAGAAAAACAAATGTGTGAAGTTCTGAGATTGATTTAAATATTTCTGAATTTGTCTTGTTTTTCCTAGGAAATGTGAGATTTTTTTGGGAGGAATTTCCCAAGGAAGCTCTAAAACCTTAAACTTGGTTATGTTTTAACCCCTTCAGAGCCATCAGGGACCATCAGGGCTCGTTTGGGGAGATCAACCTGACTGTTCGCTACGCTACCATGAGGAAAAAACTCATGGTCCTGGTTCATTCCTGCAGGTTTGTTACAATATTCATCCTTTTATGATTCTCCAGCATCAACATCGTTTATCGATATTATTGACCTTTTGCACTTATTGAGGCGCCATGATGGATGTCGTAACAGAGCGACGTCCATCGTGGGCAGAGAATCAATGCAAACCTCCCAGGATTTGAAAATGTGCAAAACCAGAGTAAGAACTGGACTGTTTCCCTGCAGAAACCTGTTTGCCTGTAGCGAAAGCGGCACGGACTCCTACGTCCGCATATATCTCCTCCCAGACAACTCCTGGAGACACCGCAAGAAGACGCACGTCAAGAAGAAGACAGTCAGGCCTATTTTTGAAGAAAAGTAAGACAACTTGCTGTGAAGCTCAGATTAATAACCTGAAGCACAGAAAATCATGAAGACTCTCCTTTTTTTTTAAATATAGGTTTGAGTTTGATGTGCCGCTTGAAGAAGCTCAAAACAGGCAGCTGGACGTGTCTGTCAAAAATAACAAGATGTTCAAAAAAAGGGAGAGATCGGACATTGGAATGGTACTTTGAGTTTGGTTCACAAATGAATAATTTATAACAGCTTAAATTTTGGCACATCTTTCTTTGTTTTTGCATTTTGAAACACTGGGTGTTAATATTCTGCTTTTTCAACAGTTGATGTTGGATCTCTCACAGATCGATCTAGTCAAAGGCACCTCAGACTGGTACGAAGCAAAATGTAGCTCTTTATTGCTCACATGTTGCATCAACAGAAAAACATGGAATATTGTCATGTAATGTGGATTGCATTGAAATTAGGAGGTTAATTTCTCCTCCTCTTACCAGTTTTAAATTACAACCAGGTTCATTGCAAATAGAAAAAAATGTATAAAAATAAAATACATTTCCGCCAGTAAACTCAGAACAAAAACATAAGAAGGTACAACTAACTTGAAACTGGATGAAAATATTTGATAATATTTTAAAATATTTTTAGATTTAATTCCCGTAATTTTATAACATTGCCCCTGTGTTGTGCACAGATTGATGGTTTGGTTACTCTACAGAAACTTGTTTGTTTCAGAACAAACCTATTTTTGTCCTTAGTCACATTTTACTTCTCTTTCTTTTCAAGGTTTGAACTTACGATACCTGGACTGGCGAGATCGGCAACGAGGCAGAGTCAGTTTTAGAGGAAGTGACTCTTTTCCAGCAGCTTCTAAAACTCTTATTTTGAAACTCTGTTGAGTTGACGTTGTCTTTTCCCTGAATGTTGCTGCGCCAAGCAGATGTGCAAATATTTTGTTCTGTAATGTGAGCAGTGTGGGCTGTAATGATAAAGCTGTTTGTGTAATTTTAATGAAAATATATTTTAAAATGCTCTCATTTTGATTCATTCCACAGAGACCAAAGTAATTAGTTTTTTCACTTCATTCTGCTGGAGTTATAAATGAATCCAAATGAGAAGCAACTTAAAAATGCAACTATCTGTTGCACTGAAGTCAAGAAAATCATTTTAAATTGGGGACATTTTAAAAACAAATTGCTGAATTTTTAAAAGTGTCCATACAGCCGGGTCGTTTTCTGAAGCTTTGGGTAGAAAACTATCAGCGTGGATCACAGGAGGAGCAGAGATTTTAAAGTTTTAGAAAGTTTTTAAACAGTTTTCTAAGTTTTTCCACAAAACGCATTTGTTGTTGAATAATTTCTGTCATCCAAGTGTTTCACTTTAACACATTTTTATAATATAAAATTCCAAAATTCAGTTTTATTGAACAGAAAAGTAACATTTATTGGTTGAAAACATCAGCTTTGTGACTAATAACTGATTCATAATAAATACGGTAAATCATTTTATTATTTCTCTGAGAAATTTATGCACTAATTTCTTTTAAAGCTTTTTGTTGTTTTTAAGCTACAAAGGAGAATTGTTTCCAAGTTTGTTGGTGAAGTTACACTGAATTTAGTTTTCAGATATTTATTAAAAATAAACTTATTCAAAAAGTCACATTGTGGATTTATTTGTTTTTAATGTAAATTTTTGACTCGGCATGTTAAAGTTTAGGGAATATAAATATGAGTGATATTTTTAATGCTACGATGCTAAATCAGGGTGATAGATGGAACAAAACAAAAACACTTTCTGAAAGAACATTCAGAAATTTGACATTAACCTCCAGAAAATAAGTAAAAGAAAATATTTTCAAAATCAAAAACATTTCTGTTTGAAAAGTTTAATATTTGCAAGAAAAAAACAAGATTTTGTGATTCATTTTAATTCCACATTTTTTCTTGCAATATTTTTGTTTTTGAAACTTCCACATTTTTTCTCAAACTTCTATTTATTTTAGTTTATTGGTGGAATACCTCTCCTCCAAGAACGATTGTAGATGGGGGAGGAGTACATTTCCACCAAAAATATCTGAAATTTTGAGATTATCTCAAGAAATGTTCTAGAAAAAAAGAAAAAGGACATTTTTAGGTCCAGAAGTTGAAAGTCAGGACATTTCTAGAAGTCAGAAATTTTAGAGTTTTGAAACATTTTATTTATTTATTCATTTAGAACATTTCTGAATTTAATCTAAAATTTTCTGTTTTTGGGTGGAAATCTAATTGTTTTTTTCTACTTACTATGACGCTATGTGTTGTCCTGTATAGTCTCTTTTTGTTTTAATCTTTTTATACATGCAGATCCACAAAAAAATTTTATTTTATTGAAAAGTCAATTTATTTCAGTAACTCCGTCACCAATTATTTAGTTTAGGCAAAAACTTACAATGAATGAAAACAGGATATTTAAAATTAGAACATTAAAACAGACCAATAAAAACTTATATTTTTAAAAACAGAAGTGTTTTTTTTTTATCACATTCGCTAAATAACGGACCGGAAACGATCAGGATAAATACGGAGGTAATGTAAACAGGAACGTTTGAAGCTGAGTCAAGTTTCTCTTACGTCGTTGTTTTAATGTAATCACACACCTTTTCACTGCACATTCGGTCTTAAATCGACCCAGTTGGTACCGATAGATGTGAGGTTGCGTTTTATTCATTTTTCTTTTGTAAATAAGTGCAGAGAAGGTTTCAAAAAGCCGTTTGTCCTGGGAGAGATGCATCTGTGCTCATAAATCTCAGTCCCCGCTGCGCTCAGGTGTTTCCGCGTCGCCTAGCAACCGTCCTGGCAACGGAATAAATGTTTCTGTTGGTCGCAGAAAGTTTTTAACCACGATGAGTTTAAAAAGGAAGAAACCCGATTTTGCAGATAAGCCAAATGTTTATGTACATGCTCCAGATGTGCAGGTAAGTGGGAGAAAGCGGAATTATTTAAAACATGTTTCTTTTTTTCAAGTTCATGCGATTCTAAACAAGCAGCCTGGCGTTACCTTTATGTATCAATATTACATGTCTTTGTTATGTTTGATGAATTTGCTGTATTAATTAAAAATAAAAAAAAGTTATTCACTAACATCCGTTGTTTAGTCCGGCAGCCAGGAGCCGTGGATTGAAGCAAAACCTTCATTTTCTCTGTTTGAAAGCGCAGATGAAACGGCCGAGGCAGCAGCTCCGCAAAGTAAATAAAACATTTTTATAAGTAGCTTCGTATGAAATTGTTGGTGCATTTAGCTACATTGTTCGGCTGCAGGAGATGGAGCTGAAAGTAAACGCAGAGGAACCACCAGCAAAACTGGAATTGGGCTTTACCGCAAACCGGCCCCGATGCGGGAGCAGAGCTCCAGGGCGACCCGGGCGGATCAGCGGGAGCAGGACCGGAAACTGGCAGAAAGTGTCGTGGAAACCCTGGGGTGAGCTTTCATCGGGCTCCCATGAAAATACCACGGAAGAGGATTAAGAATATTCGTATTATGATGGATAATGTAATGGTGACATTTTTCTAAGATTTCAGATTTTTATTTCAAAATTCCGATATTTTTTTCTTTCAGGATTTTTACTTGTTTTCTCAAAATTTTGACTTTTTCTCAGAATTTTGACTTTGTTGTCTCCATCTAGATTTATTTTTCTCAGAATTATTTTTTTTTCTCAGAATATAGACTTTAATCTCAAAATGGCAGGGATTGAATCATGTTGTCTGATTTCAGCCAGCGGGTTGTGGAGGGCGGCTCCACAGAAACTGGACACTTCAGATTTACAGACGATGCCAAACGTAAATTGGTAAGAAAAAAAACATATAAATCATGCAAATTAAAAGTATTGCGCTTGTTTTAATGCGATTTATTGATTTATTGTGAAAGGCTTAGATATTTTTCGTGAGTTATTTTTGTTCTTAATAAACAAACGTCCAAAATAACTCTTCTTAAGCTCACTGTGTGCCGCCTGAAGGCGTCTTCCTGCTCCTGAACGCTGCGTTGTGTCCTGTCAGCTCTTTAACTACTACGTCCAGAGGGGCATCGGCCTGGTGAACCTGGCGCGTCTGCAGGACTCCTGGATGGACAACATCCACGCGCTGATCCCCTCCAAGCTGAGGCGTCTGAGCACATCGCTGGAGGAGCTGGATGACGAGACCAAGGAGGAATATCTGCAGAGCATCAGGGCTGCAATCCGTATGAACCCAGTTATTTCCAAAAAATAATGTAAACAAATGACAGAGGCTCATTGGTTCTCTCAGACTCATGCTTTGTGGACTAAATGGATGAACTGCTGAATGTGTTTTGATTATATTACACTAAGAAAATCATGATTTTGTTTTTAAGTAATGATTTAATGTCTGCTGTGTTTGACTGCAGTAACGAAAACGCTCCAAGATCAGAGTGGAAAGGAGGCGGGCGCCGAGGAGGAGCTGCCCTCCCACAGACTGGAGTCAGTCTGTTCAACCTTCTAAGATGCTCATTTAGTTTGGAGCTAAATGTTTAGCAAGAAACTGAAATATTTAGCTTAGCTTGCTATCGAAATATTTAATTTGGAGCTAAATATCACCACATTTCTAATGTTAATCAAATATTTGTATGAAAACGAAAGTATCTTCTTGACCGTCCCTCTGATGTCGTTGCCTGTCAGGATGAAAGTCGTGCCGAAGCCGTGGAATCGATCGTTTATCCAAGCGAGGAAGAAGATCAGTCTAAACCTTCACTGCGCCAGCCGCCCTTTGCTGCAAGTGGTGCTTCTGTGGTACGACATGTACAAGTAGGTCCAACAGAAGCTTTCAGCACAAACAGGATGCAGAGGTTCTTGCAATATCTCATACTGTTATATATATGTGCTTTAGACTCTAAACTGTGGTGTTTTTGTGTAAATGAAACAGTTTTCTTAAAAAATAACACAAACCAAAGGCGGTGGCCCATAGCATGCCACCGCCTCATGGTGGCTTTGGTGCAGCAGATTCTGTGTAATCGACGTTTTCTTCCCCAATCTGCTTTCAGAGACGTCCGACTGATCGACGTGGCAGCGATCTGCTTCAATAAGAAGTTCGTGGAGCTCTCCGAGTTTCAGCAGGTTGTTGCTAAACACATTGAGTTCTCCAAAGGTTTCCTCCTGGAAAAGTAAGCAAGACTGACACAAAGTTCGATAACTCACTGAAATAAATCACAGTGATTCCAAACACAGGGAAGCATGCAGCATGTTTATGTGGCCTCATCCGGCCGCCAAGGAGTTTTAGCTGATTTTTATCTCCAGGTAGCTTTGTGCTTAACTGTTATTTTATCAATCAAATCAAAATAGTTTTTTACCTCCATACTGCCAAAGTACATCAACCAGTCCCTTCAATTTTTCACAGAAATTTTCCAAGTTTTTCTAGAAGATTTCTGAGATTCTGTTTGTTCTTACAAATTTTTGACTTTTCAGACTGTTTTTGAGAGTAATCTCAGAAATTTGCAGAAAGAATTAGACATTTTGAGAGTAATCTCAGAAATTTTCTAGAAAAAAACCTTGGAAATTTCAATTGTTAGTGTTTCAAACATCGAACATTTTTTTTTGTTTTAAACAATTAACATATTTTCTTTTTGTTTGATTTTTTTTAGTTGGCTTTCTGACGTGCACAAGGTTTTCTGCGTGCAAAATCTGCTGGTTTCTCTGAGCAAGAAAGGAAAACTGGAGTCTTTCTTAAACACTGCAGCAACTCTGATGACGCTGCATCTGCAGAAACTTACACTCAACTCACTGAGCGACTACACAAAACTCATTTCTATAGATATGGTACAATTTAACATTTTCCCCTGGCTTAATCTGAAGAATAAATGAAGCTGGTGAATTTAGTTTAATTCCTGCCTTCTGTCGTCCAGCATTCAGACAGAGCCAGAGGAACTTCAGGCTTTATTCTGCATCTGATCTTAGTAGATACTGAAATCAAGTTTGAGCCGGACTTCGAGACGTATGAGAAAGCGTTCATCAGTGTGTTTGACCTCATACTGAAGTCCACCAGTGATATTCCACGGATTGAATCCACCCTGTTCCCCGAATGGGTAAGAATGAAACCGCGATGCCAGTAAACCTGATATGGTTAGTTTTTACATAGGATGATATAAATGTCTCCTATCGGTCGATGTGGATAATTATTGATTTGTTTTCTATTTATTTATTTTTCATTTTTAACTTTTTCATACACAATTCTGACAAAAAAACACAACGAATAAATAAACCATTTTAAATCCTTCCAGTGGATGTAGAAGCTTTTTTTCCCCAACATGTAAAGTGTAATTTCTATTTTAGAAAATATTTTATTTATTTCTGTTTTAAATATCCAAAGTTCCTCCAATGTGGTGGTGTGACTTTTCCTGTTTTATCCGCAGTTTTCACTCCATCCCGTCGTTTTTTTGCTTTTAAGTCATAAGACACAGTTAACAAACATGAAACTGCTGCTGTGGAAGTTACGCAACAGTTTGTTGCTAGGTAACCAAAGAGTGAATGAGTGGGTTGATTCCACCAGCTTAGCTAGCCGTGAGCGCTAGCCGTGAGCGCTAGCCGTGAGCGCTAGCCGTGAGCGCTAGCCGTGAGCGCTAGCCGTGAGAGCTAGCCGTGAGAGCTAGCCATTCCTCTGCCTACATGCCCCAGAATGCCGTGCGGTTCTGGATTGGAACTCAGTGAAATCACTAAATATTCTATCAGATTTATTATCTATTGATCTACATAGTTCTCATGTAGCGTGAACTTTGTGACTGACAGCCATCTTGGCAGGCAGTTGCTATGGAGTTGCTATGACAACAATAAAGCCACAAGCCTAGAATTAGTCTTGTTCCCGTCTAACTTATAAACAGTGTAAGTACATTACAATCTGATCACATTTTTGTTTTACAGCATTCCACTTCTGTAATATTAAGATGAATATCAGTGATGTTTACTGTAGTATTTAATGCTGAAGTAGCAACAATGAGCTTAGCTAATGTAGCTTTTATCTGCTTGCCAATAAGGACATGTAGCCCAGGTGTTTGTTACTACATGCAGAACCTTGTTATTCACTTAGAGAGTTCATACTGATCATCTTTCCAACATTGTACATGTTATTGACTTATTGTCCAGCCTTGGGGAACAGTTTGAGTCTAGCCTGAGTTCTTCCCTAATTTCACCTTCTCTCAGGAAGAACCCAGTGTAGGGAAAACCTTGAGACCCATCATCCTCCCAGAGATCATCCAGGCCCAGCAGGAGGAAGTACGCCGGGCGTTCTGGGCCGAGACGGAAAGCCCCAAAGAGTACGTCCACCTGTTCGACAAGTACGCCACGCTGATATCCAAGGAGGCGGAGGAGAAGGTCCAGACGTTCCTCAGTCAACCTAAACCCTTCGAGGAAATCAAGGAAGAGGCCATCTACTACCAGGAGCTTGCCAATGACATTCAGTACACATCATCCAAAGTAAGACCTGGAACATGAGCCGCCTTTTCCTCAGTGGATCTCTGGCATTGGTCGTCCTATATATGTTATATATTTGCATTAGAAACTAGACAAAATATTTGATAAGATTTTGCATCTTGATGCAAATAACATAAACGTAAGTTTACAGAAAGATAAAGAAGCATGTTTTAATTCAATAATTCTGAATACAGATTTTAAAAGTTCCACTGAAAGATTTTTTCACTTAAAACTTGTTATAACTTAAAAGAGTAAAATCTTCAACATTTTGTCTACATTGATTTAAAACAAGCATATTTAACTGACTGAAAACTTAAAACTTGTTATAACTTAAAAAAAATAAACAAGCATATGTAACTTGCTGAAAACTTACTTCTAATTTAGTTTTGTCTTTTTTCAGGTGTATTAAAATATCTGAACCAGGAAGTAGACAATATTTGCTCTGCAGACAAACTTTCCTTTCACCTCCATCATTTAAAAAATGTAGCTTTAAAACATTTTAGAAAAGCTAAGGAAATGTAAAGGCTACATGATCATAATTGTCAATGTTTCCGAGTGGATTGTCTCGTCTTAAAGGTTCAGTCTGTCTTTGTGAGTCTTTGATTCTTCATGTGTTGGACCTCAGGTGGTGCGACTCGGCATGTTTGAGGTCCAGTCCCAGAAACTCCTCAGCTCTCTGGTCGAACGGGCGCTGGAGCTCAAGGAGAAACTGGCTCTGCAGATGTTACACGATCATCAGGAAATCAATGAAAGGTTCTTAAAAGGGCTTCACTGTTTTCCTGCCGCATCCTTTCACTGCAAAAACACCAAATACAGTTGGTCCAGTGGAAACATCTCAGTCCACTGGGAGTTAAACAAAAGTAACTTTTAAAGAAGATATGAGTTAGATTCAAGCCAATAATTCCTTAGTACAAATTTTTAGATAATTTGAAACAGCTTCTGGTTTCAGACGCTTTCACCAGAATAACGATCTTTTCTCTCTGACAGGCTCTGCAAAGAGTTTGAGAAGATCTCAGATATAGCCCTGAGTACGCCGCCTGATACTCTGAAGATGGTGGAGCTGAAGGTGACATCTTAGTTTGCAGCCCTGCAGCGATAATTACACTGTCCTGCCAGTAAATTAAGCCTGAAGGTTTTTTACCTCATGTCAAAATATTTGCTTTTTAGTTTGTAAAAGTACACTTTATTTTGTTTTAATATTGTTTTCGTTTCATTTAAAGGAAACTGTGGAGCAAAACTCACTTTTTGCATGTTTTTATGCTTCCATTTGTGTTTCTTCTGCTTCTAAAAATAATTGAAGCAATAAAAAACAACACTCAGCTGCTTTGTTGACAATGGTGGCTGGAAATTAGTCATTTCCAAAACCTCCAGAATACTAGGTAATAAATGTTACCTAGCAACCTGTTACTTAGCAACCCTAGCAAAGTCCAGTATGTTTGGTCAGCTGGTTTCACTTACCGCTATCTGCTCTGTACAATGGCTGCTGGAAAAGACAAAGTGTTTTGTTGTTGACTTACCATCTCAACAAGATGGTAAGTCAACCATGAGCCTCCTGCACAACCACTTGGCTGTGCAGGAGGCTCTACTAATGCTTTTCAAAGACGTATGGTGGCATATTTGTGCATCTGTTTGTGGCCATGTAGTCATTGAGTTGGGGCGTCTCAACTAACCAATGTGTGTCTAAAAACAGTAACAGAAACCAGTTTGTTTTTAACACCTGATTTACTGAGCCGACGGTTCCCCTGGTCTCTCTGCAGGCCTACGTCCAGAAGGTCATCGAAACAGAGATGCCTGTGCTGGAGCAGCGGCTGGCTGACTCTAACAGGCAGCTCTGCGACCTGATGGACTTCGTCACCCTGTCGCCAGACGACCTGGAGCTCAACACCCGAACCGTCCACTGGTTCCAGCGCATGCCGGCCATGTTTGAGGAACACCAGCAGATTATCGATGAGAAGACGGAGCAGTACCAGAACGCACTGAAGGTCTGTGTGAAACGGAGGAGCTACCAAGGTTTAATGATGGATTTACTGATGGTGAAACGATTAGAAACTGTCTGGTTATATGGTTGCAGCTGCAACGGGAGCGTTTCATGGATGAGCTGGTGGGCTACAACATGCAGATGAAGGAGTTTCTTGGTTTTGGTGAGCTGGCGGATCTCAGCAAGTACCTGAAGAAAGCGCAGACACTCAACGCCAGGTTGGACACGGCCAATGACAAGGTGCAGTTGGACCAAGGATGGACGTTTTATAGCTTTTTCAACTCATCGATGCAAAAAACACATTTTTACCTAGTATTCATGTTTAGTTTCCAAATGCCCGAAATAAGACAAAACTAAATTATAAGTAATTTTCAGCAAATTATATGAGCTTATTTCATGTCAATAATCCTTGAATAGTGATAAAAAGTAGGCAGATTTTTCTCCCTTATAACAGAGAAAATGTTCTAAGTGAAATGATCTGGAACTGGTCATTTTTTAGATCAATATGCTTAAAACAAGCTCTTTTATCTTCAATAGAAGTTGCCTGTAAGTTAGTTTTGTTTTATTTCAAGTGTACTAACATGTTTCCACTAGAAACTAGATAAAAATACTGGGTAAGATTTGGTGTTTTTACGGTAATAATTGCAAAGTGCCTCCAAGTGGATTCACATGCTGAATGTTTTTACCACCAGAGGGCAGCATTGGATGTGAAACAGCGTTTTAATCATCTTTGTTTTTATTTATCATCCCAAAATATCCTAGAGATCCTTCTATTTATCAGATTTGTCACTTTATTTTCTAAACGTTTAATCATTTCTGGCTTGTCCATTTCCTTCGTTTCTCTCTGAGCAGATTAATGACCTCAACATGGAAGAGGAGGCCTTCGGCTGGCCCGTGTCCCAGTTTCCGCAGCGGAAACAGATCCAGGACGGGCTCATGCCGTTTCTGCGCCTCTATGATACGTCGTTTGAGTTCCTGCAGGAGCATGACAAGTGGCTCCACGGGCCGCTGTCTGGGGTCCCTCCAGATAAGGTGCCAAACGCACAAAATAACGCTCACATGGTTTTATTTATTTAACATATTTTCATGCCTAATAAAAACTGTTTTCCTGCAGGTGGAGGGCGATGTTGGGAACTACTGGCGCACGTTGTACAAGCTGGAGAAAGGTTTCTCTGACGTTCCCAACGCCCTGAAAATAGCCAAGATTGTAAAGGCTAAAGTGGAGACTTTCAAGGCGCACATCCCCATGGTGCAGGTAGAGACCGTAACAAAATGTTTGTCCTCTGGTATTTATGACGTGTATTATGGCCATTATAGATAGAAAATAAGGGGGTACGTTTCCGCCAAAATTCCTGAAATTCTTCTAAAAAATTGCAGAAATTTGTGACTTTGAAAAGTTAAATATTTGGTAGAAAAATACAATGCAAATGTCCATGCAAGAAAAATAAATGTTGAGATTAATTTCAGAAATTTTCTAGAAAAACATTGAAATCACTGAGTTTAAAATTTTGTGAACAATCCCAAAAGTTTTTGAGGAATAATGTGGAAATTTGAGTTCAAAAAGTTTAGACTTTGCAAAAAAAAAAATGCAAAACTTAATATAATAATTAGATTTAGAGATTAAAATTTTCACATTTTCAAACGTCAGATTTAAAAGTTTTTATAGTAAATTTCTGGGCTTAATCTAAGAATTTCTGAATCTTTTCTTGCTAATCATTTTACGAACTGACAAATTTTCAAGTTTTTTCCAGGAATTATCTCGTTTTTTTCTAGCAAAAATGTGACTTTTGGAGCTCAGAAATTTCTCTGTTCTAGGAAGTTTCTGATATGAATCTCAAAATGTAAAAGTTTTTTGGCGGAAATTTACTCCTCTTTATTTCCCATCTACTGCGGTCCTAACCCCAGATAGCATCAGGGCTGTGTTGTAGCCTAAATAGCTTACATTTCTGTGCTACTGGCGATGTCTGGCGGTGTGTAGGTGCTGTGCAACCCGGGGCTGCGGACCCGCCACTGGGACGCCATGTCGGAGCTGGCCGGCTTCTCCCTGCACCCGGCCGACGAGCAGGCCTGCGTGGCTCAGTACCTGTCCCTGAAGCTGGAGGAACACCTGCCCAGCTTCGACGGCATCAGCGAGGCGGCCAGCAAGGAGTACTCTCTGGAAAAGGCCCTGGAGAAGATGGCGGGCGAGTGGTCAGACATAGAGTTCACCCTGCTGGCCTATCGGGAGACGGGCACCTCCATCCTGTCGTCCGTGGAGGAGATCCAGCTGCTGCTGGACGACCACATCGTGAAGACGCAGACCATGAAGGGCTCGCCCTTCATCAAGCCCTTTGAGAAAGATATACTGTAAGAAACAAAATGGCTGCTCCCCACTTCTGCGTTTCAGTTGTGATCAAAACTGGGAAATTCCAACTTCAAAGTAGGAAAAGTCAAAAGTGACGCGCTGCGAAGTCGGATTTCCCACCATAAAGTTGGGAGCAGCTCAGGCTTCTCCCAGTTACAACTTATAAGGCCAACTTTGCATTTCAACATGGCCGCTCCTGGCATCAGCAGCAGTAAGAGGTGATGGAAACATGTTAATCATCCGAAACCAGTGCTGCAGGTTTTAAATCAAGTTCCACATAAAGAGCATCTCATGTGGAACATTACTCTTTACTGTTCTGGTACGACGCCGCCATCTTTATTTCTGGCTCCTTTTAATGATGACCAGTGGCGCCCTCTGCTGGATGGTGGCCAAACTACAACATTAAAGGAAGATGTAATGTGACATTTTGAGCTCATCGATTGGAACTCATTTTAATCTAATTGTAAGTTGATTAATTATTAGCATCCCAAGGTGTGAGGCCTGTTTTCCTGCTTCATTTCAGTGCGTGGGAGAGCAAGCTGCTGCTCCTGCAGGAGATCCTGGATGAGTGGCTGAAGGTGCAGTTCGTCTGGCTGTACCTGGAGCCCATCTTCAGCTCCCCAGACATCATGGTGCAGATGCCTGAGGAGGGCCGGCGCTTCACAGCCGTGGACAGGACATGGAGGGAAACCATGTTGCAGGTTTCCCAGGTGAGCTCTTCCTTCCTGTGTTTCACTTTTTAGAGCTCTGTGGAGAACTCAAACTAACAGATGAGTTCCACCCAGAACTACCGCAGAAGTCTGGACCAGGATCCACAGTTTTATGTCTTTCAGCAAGAAAACTGTGTTCATTTGGAAAAGAAACCAAATGAGAACTGTTACGTACAAATGTGTATTCGGGACATTGTAGACAGGAAGAAAAAAACGGGAGTAAATTTCTATCAAAACCCCCCAGAAATTTTTACATTAATCTCAGAGGTTTTTCAGAAAAAAGAAAAGTCAAAAAATCTCTAGAAAAGAATTAAGAATTATTATTTTACATTAATCTCAGATACTTTCAAGAAAAAAACTTGTAAATCTCAGAGTTAGAAAAGTCAAACGTCAGTTAGAACAAAAACCTCAAAACTTTTGAGATTAATCTTAGAAATTCTTCAGAAATAATTTGGAAAGATTTTTTTCTAGCAAATTTGCAACTTTTAATTTTTTGAGCTTAATCTCAGAATTTCAGAGTTTTTTCTAGATAATGTGTAATTTTTTAAATTACAGTGGCATATTCTAGATATGAAAAAAAGAAAAAACATTTCCGGCTACAAATCTCTGAAATTTTCTAGAAAAAAAAAAGCTATGAAATTTTTGAGAAAATTATTTAGAAATTTCTGAATTTGAAAAGTGGAAAATTTGCAATGAAAATGTTCAAAAATCTTCTAGAGAAAGCAGAGGTTCAAAAATACAAAATGAAATTAGACTAGTGCTCATTGTGTTTAAAGACTTTAATTCAGTTTTTTGTAAAATCTATTAATCTTCTTGTTGTTTAAATAATGATGCAAAGATCAGCAGAATCCAGGTGATAAAATTAAAAATAATCCCATCAAAACCGGTTTTTTCCTAAACTGCCATCTACAGCTCGGCCACCAGGAGGAGCTCAAGATCTATGGATATATTAGCTCTTTGTTTTCTGTAATATTGTTATTTAATTTTCAGCTGGTTGTTTTATGGTGTTATGCTCACCTTTCTGTTTTCTCCTCTCAGCTTATAGGAAATAAACGACAAATCGTTTCAGAGCATATTCATGCACCGCAGCAAAGCATATTTAGTGAAACAGTTTCTCTGCACCCTGAATTAATAAGCCACATTTGTCCCACATGTGGTTTGCATATGTGTTGAAATGCTTCTACCTCAGAGTTTTCCACTCTCTGTCCTCCGCCAAAGCCATCTGTTCGGTGCATAAAAACGACATTATCACACATAATACCATGTTATCCATTCAGTGTGTTCATGAATAGCTCCCACTGGCTCCCTGAATATAAAATTAGACCCATTATTACATTGTCCTCTCAAAGAATGGGCCAAAATCATAAGCATGATGAGATTTATGAAAAGATGGAATCATTCTTCATCAATCAGACACACTTTGCTGGAATAATGGTCTGGCCTTTGAAGCCCAATCAAATCACTCTTTTCTTTTGGTGTTGGCGACTGAGCCGCATCGCTTCATTTAGCCTTTTAAACATCCGACTCTTTCGCTGATTATTGTCTGATTAAAGACAAAACCTCACATTCTCTGCTTTTAATCTTCTTATTTTTTATTGTCGATTGTATTGTTGCATTTTGTGACTGTGAGGAATCAAGAGCAGCCATATTATAATTACATTATGTATTATTTTACCATTAAAAGGAAACATTATTGACACAAGTCCCCTAAAGATTTCATAAAATTTTTAATGTCATTCACTCAATACACTGCAAAAATATAAAATCTTACCAAGTTTTTTTGTCTGGTTTCTGGTGCAAATGTACACTTTAAATAAGAAAACTTACTTACAAATAACTTTTCAGCAAGATATTGGAGCTTGTTGTCAGTAAATAATTCCTTAATGTTGATGAAAAAAGTACTGCTTCCACCAGTGGCGATTTCTGGGTTTAGTGGGCAACTGCTCAGGGCGGGGTTCTGTTAGGGGCGGCAGGAGAACTAATATCAGATGCTACACTACAAAAACACAGAATCTTACCAGGTATTTTGGTCTAGTTTCTAGTGTAAATATCTCAGAACAATTGGAATAAGGCAAGTAACTTTTCAGCAAAAATAATAAGTAAATAATTCTTAAATATTGATAAAAAGCGCTGGTTCAACTGGCTGACTTCTTCACTTATAACAAGATATTTTCTCATGTTATAAGTGAAATAATTTGCCAGTGGAACCAGTGTTTTTTATCAATATTCAATAACTGGCTTAAAACAAGCTGTCTCAATGCTTAAAGAGACATTTTGTATGTAAACTTACACTTATGAAGACATTCACAGGTAAATCTCGGACTTATTCTCTCTCCAATTATTATTTCATTCAACAAATAGAAATAAGTTTAGTCATCCTAAGTAACCCAAACAAAAGAAGTAAAATCTGCTTTATCTTTTGACAGTGAGAAATCAATGGATTTTTATTCTGGTTTTAATTGTAGATACGGTGCGAGTCAGGCTTATTGTGTTGCACATTTCAGCAACAAGGCAAGAGTTTTACTCCATAAAATATAAAATAAACCACCAATAAACATTTATTTTGTCTAAGGCTATCATCAAGCAAATACATATCAAAGTTATTGTCCCAGTTATTATGAATCAAAGCGGCTCTGAACAGGTGGATTAGTCCTTTAAAACTAGAAAATGTTCTGCAGGTGATAGGAGGCCAACTTTGTAACTGTCTTTATGGGACTCTGAAGGTTCAGGTCAGAGTTCATCACTACTCCCAGAGTTTGACGTAGTTTAAATCACAAGTTTCTAAATTAAATCCTGTAATATGGATCATTTAGTGAAGCAGAAACTGAAATTTGTTGATGTTAAAATTCTAACAGCCAAAATGAAACACAACTCTCAGTGTGCAGAATCTTTTTTCTTATTTCAGGACTTCAGTAGATTACATGACTACAAACAGATCATCTCACTAGCTTGACCTTTGACCCTGTAGAAGACACTCCTTCATAAAACAATGGCTGTGTCTCTGCGACCCAGGTGGGACTTGAACCCACAATCCCCAGCTCCGGAGGCTGATGCCTTATCCATTAGGCCACTGGGCCAACACAGCACAGCCCAGACAGGAGAAATCTGATCTTTTCATAACAGATACAACTTCTGTTAGTTTTTATATATAGAACATCTTCTCAAAAAGTGGCTTTTATCTGAATTTATCTGAGTTGTATGATGGAGTATTAGGGCCAGGCCAGAATATTTGTTTAATAGGAGAATAAAGTTGGATTGCACCTAAATATAAAAAAAAGTAGGAAAGAAAAAAGCAGTTTTGATGAGAAAAGAGATTCTGACGTAACCAACTGAGTTTGTGGAGTTTTTTTTCTTGGAAATATAAAGTCCTGCGTCTGTTAAGAGCTGAAGTATTTCCTTATTTGTAAAACTTATGCCAAACTATACCTTCATAACATTATCATTTAGTTTGTTTTTCATGTTGGAGTTCTGCACTGTGGCAACATTATAACTTCATTCTTGTAATTAAAAACGATATAAAACATCGTAGCCTGACTGCTCCCTGAAGAGCTGACCTGAATTTAAAGTCCAAATAAACAGAAGTTGTAAAATACACATGTCAAACAAGATGGCCGCCCTGGATGCACTGACATTTACTTGACTCAAAAAAAATCTACATTTCAAAAAAATAAATCTTGAAAAAATAAAGCAGTTGATAAAATCTCAAAGTGCACTGTAAAAACTCCTGTTTCTGCTTCTTTTTAACCTGTAACCTTTGACCTGCAGCATAAAATCCTTTACATTTCACCCTGAAACGTTAAAGTCTTCACGTTTCAGGCTGAAGGAAGCCACGGCCGCTGCTGTTTCTGTTGCAGGACAAACATGTTTTGGCTGTGGTGGAGGTCGAGAAAATGGCGGAGAAGCTGAAACAGTGTAACGAGTTCCTGGAAAGCATCCTCAAAGGCCTGAATAACTACCTGGAGAAGAAACGTCTCTTCTTCCCTCGATTTTTCTTCCTGTCCAATGAAGAACTTCTGGAGATCCTCTCTGAGACCAAAGACCCCACCAGGTAACCTGTTGTACCTTTAATTTTATTAATGACATCAGTCTGGGTGTGTAGGCAAACGAATCCGGCCTAAATGTGTCCTATAAGTCTTCCCTGAACAAGTTAGGATAGGTCTGCAGTCTACACAAAACATTCATTACATTTTTTTGTACAAAATCATCCTTAGATAATGAGGTTTTAGCTGTTGTAGGGCATATTTTCACTTTAAATCCTAATAAGCTGCTGCTGGCCACGCCCCCTGACTCAATGTTTACACTCACACATTGAAATGGCTGTGAACAGATGCACAATTAGGCAGCCGCTAGTCTTTGAAAAGCATTAGTGGAGCCTCCCGCACAACCAACACGAGTGTGGTTGGTTGTTATAGTTTTATAGATGGTATAAAACTATGGTATAAAACCATAGTTTTATACCATCTATGGTAAGTCAACAACAAAACTGTTGTCTTTTCTCGCAGCGCATACAGCTGTAAAACCGGCTGACCAAATGGGCTGGAGCTCAGCTGGGGTTGCTAAGCAACTGGTGGAAAATTGGTTTGTTTGTTTTTTTCCAATACTTGGGCTGTTTGCAGAAGCAACTGAGGTCAAAGGAAGTACAAAAATGTGCAAAAAAAGTAATGAACTTTGACCTTGACTGAGCTTTGTAGAGTTCTAAAGCGGAGCTTGATGTTAGCCTACTTCCAGTTGGCAGACGGGTTTTATTTAGGACATTTCCCAGTTTCACAAGTCTGGTAGTGATGATGAGAGCTCAGCATGCAGAAACACAAAATCTTACCAAGTATTTTTATTTAGTTTCTAGTTCAAATATTTTAGCACAAAGAAGACAAAACTAACTTACAAGTAACAAAAAGTAACAATCAATCTTTCCCACTAATGAAACAATCTGCCAGTGGAGCTAGTAATTTTTCATAAATATTAAGAAAGTATTTACTTAAAACAAGCTTCTATTTCTTACTGACAAGTTAGTTGTAAGTTAGTTTTGTTGTTATCCAAAAAGCAATTATGTTTTTTACATCGTACCGTATTTGTGGAATAGTTTTCACCCTTAATAAATCATAACTGAACTTTTTGTATTTGCTCCGGTTATTTTTATTAGAATGATCTGAGGTGCGGAAAATAGAAGCAGAAACCGAATTCAAAGGTGTGGAGGGTGGAAATGGAAACACGGCGCCGTATAAAACCTCCTCTATCTCCATAATGCTTCTCCATAAACTCTCCACAATAATCCACGCTTATCTAATTTCACTGGGGAAATCCATTTAGTAGATTGTGATTCCAAACAAAAGATGCTTTAACCTTTCATACTCTGCGCTATTTCAATTTTCGCTTCCTTTTCACTCTGCAGTCCCTCAATCTCTCTGCGACTGGCAGGAATTTTTCATTATGTCAGCGCAGACACAAAGCCAGCAGTCCGCTCTGCAAGACGTGGATTTCTGCTGTTTGTGTCACACACAGATGGTGGTGAATATTAGAGAGACTGTATTATTTTTGGGTGGATGTTTGTTGGATTGATCACAGGCTGCAGTTTTATACCATCAGTGCTCTATGAACTCCTGCAACACAAAGAGGGATGGAAGTTATGTTAAAAAAAGCAGAGAAATGTGTTAAATTTAGGGACAGGGTCAAAGCAGAAGAGTCGGTTCAATTAGGGGTCAGAGTTGCAACATTTGTTCTCTCTCACGTTGCACTGTGTCAAGCTAACCAAACCTTCTGAAAAACCTGTTCACTCTGAAAAAACACCAGATCTTTATTCTATTTTCTAATGCAAATATCTCAAAACACTTGAAATGAAACAAAACCAATTCAGAAGCAACTTCTCTGCAAGATACAGGAGCTTGGTTTAAAAATAATCACTTCATAAAGATGTTGTAGTTCCACTGGCAGGTTGTTTAACTTAGACCAAGACTTTCTCTCATGTCTTACCAAGTATTTTTAGTCTACTTTCTATGGCAATTGTATTTTAGTGCACCTGAAATAAGACAAACCAACTTATAAGTAAGTTTTCAGCCAGATGTTGTTTTACATAAATAATTTCTTAATATTGATGAAAAAAAGTTAACAGTTTTCCCATGTTGTAAGTGAAATAATTTGCCAGTGGAACCAGTACTTTTACATCAGTTTTAATGAACTACTGACATAAAACAAGCTCCTATATTGTGCTGAAAACTTATTAGTAATTTAGTTTTTGTCTTATTTCAAGCGTAATAAGATGTTTGCCATATAGAAAATTGACCAAAAATACTGGGTAAGATTTTGTGTTTTTGTCATGTAACACCTGATTTTGTGTAATTGTCTAATTTCAGTTTATTCATTTTTCTTCCACTGATGTTTCAGTTTGTTTATTCAAGTTTATTTGAGTAAACAAATGAACTAAAACTTATTAAAACATAAGTGACTGATTGTGTTGAGTGTTTGTCTCTGTAATGGACCGGTGATGTTGCCCCGTGTGTGTTTTCATGCTTCCTGCACCAGAGTGCAGCCCCATCTGAAGAAGTGCTTTGAAGGCATTGCCAGCGTCCTGTTCACCGAGGTTCTGGACATAACCCACATAAAGAGCAGCGAGGGAGAAATGGTGCAGCTCCTGGACACCATCTCCACCTCCAAAACCAGGGGCCAGGTGGAGAAATGGCTGCTGGAGCTGGAGAGCGGCATGATCGTGTCCCTGCAGAAGGTTATCGGAGACGCAATCACGGCCTACCCAAATGAGAAGAGGACCGACTGGGTCCGCGCCTGGCCGGGTCAGACGGTGCTGTGTGTCTCACAGGTCTACTGGACCAAAGACATCCACAAAGCTCTGGCTTCAGGACCGAAGGTGTTCCGCTCGGTTCTGTCTGTGTTCCCAACTTTTAGCTTCAAGTTTACCTGTGGTGGGCACTGTTAGCTAAAACGTTAGCTGCGATAACTTTAAAGGATAACTTTATGCTTCCTTGAAAAGGTTGGGGTAAATCCATGGGCGATACAGAACGTGTTCATTACATTTTTTTAAAAAATTCTTTTTTTAGATAATTGCGTTTTAGCTGTTTTAGGGAGTCTTGTCACCTTAAATACTAAAAAGTTGCTGCTGGCAAAATCCTCGAACACAATGTCTACACTCATGTGAAAATGGCTGCAAACAAACATGCAATTAAACAACTGTATATCTTTGAAAAGCAGAAGTGGAGCATCCAGCACATGTGTAAACATTTGTCTTTTCCAGCAGCCATTGTACAGCGTGTAGAACTGATCAAAAGTGTTGGAGCTCCCCTTGAGTTGCTAGGTAACCGGTGGAACACTGCTGGGGTTGCTAGGTAACCAGCTGGGTTTGGCAAGGGTTGGTAGGTAACAGGGCAATGCCCGCTGATACGTAACGTTACTTTTGGAAGCTTTTTTATTTTGAACGGTTTAACTTATTGCCAAAAAACGGCTGAACTGTTTTTAGCAGCAGTTGAGACCCAAATGGAAAAACAAAATTGACCCAACCATCCGCGGCCGAGGCCGAAGTTTGAATAATTTGACGTTGCAGTGTGAAAAAAAACCCACAGCAGCTGAAAATGTAACAAATGTTTCAACTTTGGTCCCAAATCAAACAGAAACTACAGGATTATGAAGTCTGAAACAAGGGCAAAGTGACAACTTAGCCGCGCTAATAACACATTAGCTGATGCCCACCACTGCTGATATGGTTGAATTTGGTCTCCTTAACACTATTAGTAATAAACTCTGCCTATGTTGTGGAGTGTAGATGGAGCTGCAACATGACCTTAACATGAGTGGAAAGTTTTGTGAATCTGCCGTGGTGAACGTTTTCCCTGCTGCCTCTGCCCAGGCCCTGAACGCCTACCTGCAGCAGAACAACAGGCAGATCGACGACATCGTGGCTCTGGTTCGGGGGAAGCTGTCCAAACAGAACCGGGTGACCCTGGGAGCCCTGGTGGTGCTGGACGTCCACGCCCGGGACGTTCTGGCCACGCTGGTGCAGAAAGGCGTGCGTGACGAGAACGACTTTGAGTGGCTGAGCCAGCTGCGGTACTACTGGATGGTACGTTAAGAACAGCTGGGCTTTTTGATTGGCTACTGGGAGAAACTCAGAGGTTCCGATTTCTAATCTGTGCAGGACAATAACCTTTACACCAAGATGATCAACGCTGGTTTACCTTACGGCTACGAATACCTGGGCAACACGCCGAGGCTGGTCATCACTCCGCTGACTGACCGCTGCTACCGGTAAAAATAGATCAGGAAAACTCTGGTGTTTAACGGAGTGTCAGGGCCATGCCAAGAAATAAAAAATTATTAAATTACTGGGATAAAATCAAGAGATGAATTCACAATCATAATATTCAAATTTTATTTTCAAAATGTGATTTTATTATTCTATTATTTCAACTTTATTCTCATAACATTTGTGTAATATCATGAATTAATTCTCATAAAATTATGAATTTATTCTAATAATATTAGAAATTTATTCTGATAATATTATGAATTTATTGTCTGAATGTTATTTATTTATTTACTTATTAATTTCTTTATTAACTTATTTATTTTTAGGATGTTTTGTGGTCTTTATTTGGCAGTCGGTAGACAGGCAGGGGGTTTATGGGAAAGGGGGACGGACATGTAGCCGGGACTCGGACCCGCGTTGAGACGTGTCGCTTGGCGTTTCTTCTTTCGGCCCTAACGCTCCATCATCCTGCTACACTGTTTATCTGTCCACTAAAATCTTTGTTTTATATTTTAAAAGCTGTGTTTCCAAATCCCAGCAGTGAGTTGTAATTGTTGTTGTTTTCCTGTTTAATTTCCAGCACTCTGTTTGGGGCCCTCCACCTCCATCTGGGTGGGGCCCCTGAGGGCCCCGCAGGCACAGGGAAAACAGAAACCACCAAGGACTTGGCCAAAGCTGTGGCGAAGCAGTGCGTGGTTTTCAACTGCTCTGACGGACTCGACTACATCGCGCTGGGAAAATTCTTCAAAGTCAGTGGTTCTGATTTCCCACACTTAAAAACAGCTCAACGCTTTTATGTTTGCTTTTTTTTTTTTAACTTTTAACTGTTTTTAGCAGCAGTAGAAACCAAAACAAAAGAACAAAAATGTCCAAAATGTGAATGCTTCATAATAGATCCCCTCTAAAGCTTCTTACAACAGAGATCCAGTGTTTACACTCACACCTGTCCCCGTTGCCATAGCAACATGCTGTCAACCAGAACCTCCCCCTGTTTTTACTTTATTATCTTTGGGTAATTATACAAGATCCAGACCTAAAAGTAGCACTACTTCAACATATTCCCAAGAAATTACTCAGTTAAGAGTAAAAATGTAAACTTTACATTTAAAGAAACTGATTTGGAAATGTGTTTTTTTTTCCTTTTGGCTGCTTTTTTATTTTGTAATTATGCTATTTATATTAATTATTGTCATTTTGGTTAAAAATAAAACCCAAAATTACCACTTAACTTTATATTTTAGTCCGTCTGATTACGTCGTTTTTAAATAATTGATCATTTGATCAGCTACTCAGAACTTGATTAAACTTTTTACTTGAGTACCGGTACCAATAAAGTCGAGCTTCTCTTACCTGAGTATAATTTTTTGGTGAGCTCTGGTGTCAGCGGTGATATCAAATTCAAATATCCATCCGGGAAACGCATCAACATGAGAATATCTTCTTTTATGCCATGTTTGTTTTCAGTTTGCTCCTAATGCTTCCTCAGATCCGCCTCACCTTGATTTACTGTGCAAAGGTGCAGCTCTCCGCTCTTATCACCTGATAAATAAAAAATGCTATTAAAAATTCAGATGTTTCCTGTTTTTATGAATCTTACTGGATGCTGTGTGTGTGCGCGCTCAGGGCCTGCTGTCGTGCGGCGCCTGGGCCTGTTTCGATGAGTTTAACCGCATCGACCTGGAGGTTTTGTCCGTTGTGGCGCAGCAGATTCTCACCATCCAGAGAGGTTCGTTCTCAAAACTCAGCTTTGCTTTCCCGTCTGTTGCTGAAGGAAACTGGCAGTGGACCAGAAAACGAAGGCATGGCAAAGATTCAGGAGAGAAAAAATGAATCGGTTTTAACTACAAAGAAAGGCAACTGTTAGGAAAGGCCTGGAGTAACCTCCTCTGCTGAGTCCGCTTCTGCTTGTTGATCATTTTAAAGATTCTGCAGCTGCTTTGTAAAAGTTTTATTTACTCTGAGTTCTCTGACCTTCCAGTTCTTACAACCATTTAAAGTGAACTAAAACACATTCTGCATGTTTTTATCCTTTAGAGTCAAGTCCTTACTTTCTATTTGACAAGTTTAGGTTTCATAAAGGTACAATCATGCAGTCGTATTTAATAAAGTGAAAAAGTTTAATTTTTACACATGAATGTCATTATATAAGTAAAACACTCACAGAAAACACATTCAGTTATATTTTTCCCAGATGGCTTGCTAATGCTGCTCAGCCATTTTCTAATTCACTTGCCTGAGTTTAACTTGGTTTTGTCCTTACTGTTTCTCAGTCCGTGTTTTACTTTATGTTTCAGTATTTCAGTAGTTTTCCAGGTGTTGCACTTTGCACCATGTTGACTAAACCAGTCCGTCTGTCTGACTGCGGGTGTTTGTGCAGGGATCGCTGCTCACAGTGACATGCTGATGTTTGAGGGGACGGAGCTGAAACTGGACCCGTCCTGCGCCGTCTTCATCACCATGAATCCTGGCTATGCTGGACGCTCAGAGCTGCCGGACAACCTGAAGGTCCGGCCCAGACTTTACACAACGCTCTGATTTCCAAACGTTACATACTGACTGGATAAACAGAACATTTATTACTGACATTTATTTGTTTTACATCATTTTAGTTCCACTGTAGTAAGTTTCAAAAGTCTTTTTATTTTCTTTTGAAACTTATAAAGTTTTTTTCTTGAAATCTTTCTGAGATTACTCTCGAATCTCTACATTTTTTCTTCTTTTCTATCTCCAGTGACCCTGATGTGCTGTTGTATATTTTTACCTTTTCGTTACTTTTGTTCTCTGTTATGCTTTGTGTTTTTTGTCATTATGCTCGCTTCAGAGTAAATCTATCATTTTTGAATGCGAAGCTTTGCTGTTTAAAGCACTATTAATATGATAGCTATCTTCAGGTGCTATAAAGTGTTTATATTTCTAACGCATAAAATGTACCTTTTATCCCTCACTGGACTCTATTTGGACCGTTTCTCTTTTCTACTCTGGTTTGGCTCCGCCATTTTTGTTTCTGGCTCCGCTGCTGGATGACCAGCGGCGCCCTCTGCTGGATGGCGGCCAAACTGCACCTCTAACAGAAGGGACGTTATTAGTTAATCGATTGGAACTGATTTTAATTTTAATCTAACAAACCATAAGCGATCATTTATAGTAATTGAGTGTATATTCTGGTGTTTTTGCAGTTTTAGAGCGTCATTAAGTTAAGTTTGAACTCTGTCTGTAACCCGCTTCCCTCCAGGCTCTGTTCCGGACGGTGGCCATGATGGTGCCGGATTACGCCATGATCGCGGAGATCGTGCTTTACTCCTGCGGTTTCGTGACGGCTCGGCCTCTTTCGGTGAAAATCGTGGCCACTTATCGACTGTGTTCGGAGCAGCTGTCCTCCCAGAGTCACTACGACTACGGCATGAGGGCCGTCAAGTCTGTGCTGACGGCGGCAGGAAACCTGAAGGTTGGTCCATGCATCCTGCTGTCAGACTAAAGAAAACATTTAAACATCTCTGAAAAACAACTGAAATGATAAATTAGATTATAGGCATGTGGATTTATTTGCAATAATTATTAACAAAACATAATTTTTTTCAGAGGTTTCTGTTTTAGATGAGTGTAAAGACTAATACTGATGGTCTTCCCCGGCTGCTGATCCCTCAGTGACTTCATTGCTATATTTATCAACTTTTAAGACACCATTAGTGACTTTGTTTTAATCAATTGCTGACTAGTATTGAGATTCATCTCAGAAATTTTTTCTAGAAAAAAACTTGGAATTTTCTGAGTTTGAAAAGTCAACAGTTTGCTAGAGAAAATAAATATTAAAAAAATTCTAGTAAACATGAACATTTCTACTTTTCAAAAGTCAAAAATGTTTTACTTTTGGAATTTTTCTGTTTTTGCCAGAAGGTTTTTTACTTTTTTCCCAGAAATTATCTGAGATTTTTCGGCAGAAATTTACTCCTCCTTTTTTTGTCCGTAGCTTTGCAGAGAATAGCTTCGGCATATTTCTCATTCATGATACATGTGTTTATATCACCATATTATACGAATAGTCACCTCAGTGTTCCTCTTTCCATTTCTCTGGTTCTGTGTCATTCCTTTGGTTTCTTGCTGCTGTTTTTCTCATCTGCTCCCTCCTTCCTCTGCAGCTGGCTTTCCCAGATGACAACGAAGACACGCTGCTGCTGAGATCCATCATCGACGTCAATCTGCCGAAGTTCCTGTCCCACGATCTGCAGCTTTTTGAGGTTTGTTGAGCTCACAGTTCTCCTGATTAACAGGTTTGATGTTCACTGTCAATCCTGCCTTTCTCCTGCCTTTCTCATCCATAACCACGACGTCCATCCATCATGATTTATCTCCCAATTGTTTCCTGTGATTCTTAGCTAAGCGTTAAAAACAGCCAAATGTACGTTGATGTAGATCCTTTAGTAAAGATTCTGTGTCATTTAACAGACAGGGAGTTTTTGTCCCAATAAGTAACAAAGTGTTCATTTTGTTATTTAAAAAAGGAATTAAATTAGAGGTTTATTTTCATCTTTTTATGTATTTCTGATACTGTATAAAAAAGCGTAAGTAGTTTGATGACAAATCTGAGTTTGGCAAATTTTTACCCGATTTATCGTCAAAATAAATGATTACTAAAATAATCCCTAGTAGTGTTAATCATAGAAAATTAACTGTGTTATTTTTACCCGTCTATTGCAGGGATGCCAATAATCATCGCTGTTTTTCTGAAACAGTGTTGTGTTTCATTCCATATATAGTAACTAGATAAATGACCTTCCTGTTGCAGGGTATTACCTCTGATCTCTTCCCGGGTGTGAAGCTCCCGGATCGAGACTACAACATTCTCCTGAATGCCATCACAGAAAACTGCAAGACCATGAACCTGCAGGTCACCACCTTCTTTGCTGAGAAAATCTTGCAGATCTACGAGATGATGATCGTGCGGCACGGCTTCATGGTGGTGGGCGAACCCTTCGGAGGGAAAACCTCGGCCTACCGCGTGTTGGCTGCAGCGCTGCAGGACATCTTTACCCAGGTGGGAGGCTGGACGAAAACTGCAGGCCAAATCAACATTTTAAGAAGGTTACCAAACCCTGCAAGCATTTCCCAAATTTTTTTCAGAATTTTGTCTTCGATCTTATAACTCTGACTTTAATCCTCTGCGATCAAAACTCAGAAAAGAAGTTATTATTTTTAGAAAAAAAAGAACTTTGAGATTAAAGTTGAAATTCTGAGAAAGAAAGTAAATTTTGAGAATCAAGTTAAAACTTTGAGGAAATAGAGATTTCTGAGAAAAATTCAAAATTTGGAGAAAAGCCAGAATTCTGAGAAAAAAAAAAATTCTGAAAAAGTGAGAAATTTCTTTTATTTTTGTTCAGTTTCCCTAATCCTCATCTGAATTATTCCCAAACCTTCTTGTTGAGGTAAAGTTAACATCCACAGAGTTTTTATTATCACATCCTGTTTGGGAGCGCTGCGGCTCCCAAACAGAGCCGACCAGATCCCACAGAGCCGACCAGAACCGGCTCGCTGGATTTACATGGCGAGGAGGAAGATGAAGGCCTGTGGAGACTCGTCATCCTCTCTGCGGCCGTGTTCAGCTCTGCCTCCTTCGTCTCTCATTGTTTAGAAGCTGTTTGCTCTGCCTTGGTGTTTTAGTTGCAGTTTTATTCCACTTTAGCGTCTGTAGTTGTTCCTCCATTTCCGTTGGTTGTTTTCTCATGTTTCCATGTCTGTAAAAACGTGTCATCGCTTTAGGGTCTGATGGATGAGAACCAGGTCCAGATCACAGTCATCAACCCCAAATCTATCACCATGGGCCAGCTGTACGGCCAGTTTGACCCGGTTTCCCATGAGTGGTCCGACGGCATCCTGGCTGTCAGCTTCCGGGTCTTCGCCTCCTCCAAGGTAAAACCACCGCCTGTCATGTTAGCTAATAGCTGCAGCCTCACATATGAGGTCAGTCAGTGGGTTTTAGCAACAGCCAATACCACAAAAACACTGGAGAATCAAAAACAGCCAATGGTAGGCACTGTTAACGAATAAGCTAGCTGCGCTAACCATAAAGCGCTAATAGTAAGCTTTGGTTCTGCTAATGCTAAGACGCTACACTAACACCATATCTATCGGAAGCTAATGCTAAAGCATTGCACTATAACACGGTACATGATGTAAATGCAGCCTGGAGATGTAGGTATTATTAATTTAGTGCAGTGCACCTCAGCAAAGGGAAAAATAACGCAGAAAAAACGTTAAAAAACAACTCAAAACCACTTTTTTAGCTCTCTGTGTTGCTACACATAAACTTGTTGCCATAGCAACTGACACCAACACCGCTTAATATTTCGGGATTTGACCCAAGAAATCACCCAAACATTTCTCACACAAAAAACAGAACATTCAGTCCATTACAGTTTTAGGTTTGATGTTTATTTTATGATTATTAATAAGTGACCACTGTGGCAGATTAGCTACTGCTGCTCTTAGCTAAGCTAACTCAATAGCTGATTAGCTAAGTTTGAATTAGGATCTGTTGGTGTGAAGATTGTCTTTTTTTATTTTTAACTGAACTGAAACACACCAAATTCCACAGCACATCTACATAATAAGATTGTCATAGTCAGGCTAGCATAACTGAACTACTTCCCCCTCCGTTGCTTTTTCATGAAAACTTTTTTCTGATCTTGTTATGTAGTTGTCATGGTGTGTAGACAGTTAGTAGCAAAGTGCTGCATCCCTTTTTCTTTTGTTCAACACATATTTTTAACATTTAGGGCTTTATTTTGACAACTTGACAGCTACAACCAATGCTAGCGATGATTAGCGAGCAGCTTTTTGCCCTCCAGCAGGGAGATGGGATCTTAGCGTGAGACGTCATGCTGCAAGGCATCCATTAGCTGATCGGCTAATGTTTGCTCTGTTTTGATGGGACTCTTTGATAATTCAATGTATAAGTAAGATAAATTTGTTCTTGTAGCATCTTTAGCAGATAAAAATCACAAAAGCATCAGTTTCAGTTGTTATTAAAGTTCTAAAGACGGTTACCATCTAAATCAGGAAAACCTGGGAATCAGTATTCGGTTCTCCTCACAGAAGGTCCGAGGAAGCAGTTTCCCTGGGTTTTTTTTTCTTTTTCGTGTGTTCAGCTGACGCCCGAAGGCAACGTTTTCTGGCGCTGAAACGCTCGGGCAGCGATTCCGCCTGGCAGAGTTCAGCGGTGAGGAAGAATCAGTCGATGCAGCACACAGTATGATTCCTTTATAATGAGCAACTCAGGAGTGAATCACACAGAGCCTGAGCAGCGCTGCTGATACGCAGCATCGCCTCCTCCACGTCAGAGCGGCACTTCTGGATGGATTATTGCTTAAAAGAGTTGACATTTCAATTAAAAGCGAGCGGGAAGAACGGCCTTGCTGACGGCCGAACAATTGAAACATTTGGTTGTCTTGTTAAAATTTGATCTTTAATAACTCTGTTTCCAGATCTGCAGTTTGCAGACGCGCTGATGGGAAATCATTTCCTTGTCCTGTTCTTGAATTGTTTGCGGAGGAACTTGTCAGCTCAAACGAAACTTCTTTTATGAAGTTGTCATTGTTTTTCTTTGCAAATTGCTCTTTGTTTCAGGCGGGATTAGGAGAGATGATTCAACAAAAACAGTTTAAAAAAAAGATTTTTTTAGAAATGACAGGATTTCATAACTGATAACTGATTTTCTCTCCTTTTATTTGGAGTCAGAAGCAGCTATTTGGATTAAATTCCTCATGCACACATTTTCACTTTATTTATTTTCATCATATTACAACATAATCACGTCCCTGTGCAGCCCGGAAGGCGCCGGCGCTGCCCGGCCCATTTGTCCGCATGATAACGCATTAATTTAAGGTCCTGGAGGATCAACGGCTCCCGTCAGCTTCCATTAAATCAAGTTAAGTGTGTGTTTCTGTCCGTCACCTTGTTGACGATTCTCAGGAGCTAAAGGAAGTGTTTGGAAGTCTGCACAGCGCGCATCGCTGTTTGAGGAAGAGCGAAGAAGTGAATGCAGTTCGTGGATAATGAAGGATGTTGGGCTGGCGTCGCTCTGATGGCCGTTTAAAGACCAACAACTACGACTGAATCAGCAACGACTTTACGGCTGAAAAATGTCACTTTCATCAAACTTACAAATCAAAACAGCAAATTAAGGACATTCTAGGTAGAAAATAAAAAATAAAAACTAGTTTGAGATTCATTTCAGAAAGTTTCAAGGAAAAAAAAAGACATTTTCGAGCTCAAAAAGTCCAAAAAATTGCTAGAAAAAAAAATCTGAAATTTTGAGATTAATCTCAGAAATTTGCTAGAAAAAACATTTCTAAGATTATTAAAGAAAATTTCCTGTTTACTGCTGCTGTTGTTTATCTCCAGTGGGTTTTTTACACTGTTGCAGATTTCAGATCAGCCTTAATGAGTTTTTAAAGCCTGTTCTCATTCTGCTCTACTTCTCTGCAAAAACTCAAAATCTTACCAAGTATTTTTGTGTAGTTTCTATTGCAAAGATTTTGTTACACTTGCATTAAGACAAAACTAACTTACACCCAAAGCTGACCTCTGACCTCCTGTCTGGCAGACCCCTGACAGGAAGTGGCTGATCTTTGACGGTCCGGTCGACGCCGTGTGGATCGAGAACATGAACACCGTGCTGGACGACAACAAGAAGCTGTGCCTGATGAGCGGCGAAATCATCCAGATGTCGCCGCAGATGAGCCTCATCTTTGAGCCCATGGACCTGGAGGTGGCGTCCCCGGCTACGGTGAGAACGCAGGGACAAAAAGCCCAACGACGCCTGAATAAAACAAAAAATACTGTAAATCTAAAGAAACGATTAGAGTAAAAATAAGAAAAAAAAACGCGTCGCTTTAAATGAGCTGGAGGCTTTAACGGGTCATAGTTCTGGTTTTATTTTGGTGATCTGGGTTCTACTTACTTCCTGTTTTCATGCTAATCTTTTTATTTTGTAGGTGTTTGGTCACTGATCTACTCAAGTCCTTAAAGCCTAAATCTTTCTCTTTTTTCTGTGAAAACCCATTTTGTAAGTCTGACCTGTATTATTGTTTTTTTCTTTTTTTCAGTACTTTTTCTTAAAGGGAATACTTTTTAAAAATGCAATGTGCAAAATTGCATTTTTTTGTTAAGCATTTCTGAATTTAAAATACATATATTTCTGTCATTACTGCAGAAACCAAAAGTGGAAAAGAAAAATGTTTTCTTCATTTTATTATTTTTTTTCACTAAATTCCTCAAAGACTTTTTTATTCCCATCCAGAAAATAGGAAAATATTTTTTAAATTATGTTCTGTATCATAAATGGAAAACAAATTCTGTGATTTTTCTAACTTAAAATGAAAAATATTTTCCACTATAGATTTGAAAGAAATATGTTTTTATAGTCAGAGATGCTGTTAATTAATGATGTGCAAGGAAAACAAACACATTTGACAACATTTCAGACTAGATTCTTTTTTAACTTTTAAAGTTGAGAGAAAAGGAAAATCATATTTTTATTTTAAATATTAAAGTATAATTAGCATATTATATTTTTAAGATTATAAAATATGTGTCAGTCCCAACTAAAACCTGTAGTTACTTTTAGTCGTATTTTAATTGATTAAAGGTCTTTCAGGGCTGATTTTTCTTTCACTTTAACTCATTTCATTCCCTCTCCTTTAATCCTCCATCTATAGATTTTTGTATTTTTCCCAATAAATCATCTCCAATATAATCCTGCTTTGCTGCTGTCTGAGTTCGATCCTCTGCTGCAAATTATCACAATCAAAAACTTCATAAGCTGAAAACAGCATTTCCAATACAAGTTACAAACTCTGCTCTTCAGTCTGTTTCTGTCAAAGATAACTGGGCTTTTATTAGACGTTTGTGTTTTTTCAAAGCCTGGAATCGGTTCGTTATATCCATCTCACTGCAGAGTTTTAATCCTCTCCTGTAAACAAAGTGTTTTTACCTGCTGTGTTACTGACAGGTGTCTCGCTGCGGGATGATCTACCTGGAGCCCCACATGCTCGGCTGGAAGCCTCACCTGCTGTCTTGGCTCAACACTCTGCCGGCTTCGCTCAACGACAAGCACAAAGCGCTGATCACCGGCCTCTTCGACCGCATCCTGCCGCCCTGCCTGCAGCTCGTCCGGAAGGCCACCAAGGTGCTGCAGCTGCAACCAAACACAAAAAATATATTTTCTCACAAGCAGATTTAGATCTACTGAAAGTAGCAGGAACCAAACTCAGCCGCTGAAAAATTCAAAATGGTCATCAAAGAAAATGTGTTTTTGCATTAGAAATTTAGCACAGATTTATTTATATGTTTCAATGTCAAATCAGACATAAGAGTCCTGATGGAAATCATATTCACTGGTAATGTTTTGATTTTTCAAGATGGCCGCTGTGGTTCACATGTAAAATAAATTTCTAATCTTCTAAATGCAAAAAAAGTAGTGGAAGCTAATGCTAAACCGTTTAGCACATGCAGCATTTACACTAACCTGCTACACAAGTAAATGTTTTGCAGAAGCTGACACTAACCAGTAAGGCGACTGTTTCCAGTCTGCCATCTTTCCTCCTTCTGGCAATAATTAGTTTCAAAGGCTCAAACAAAACGTCCATCTTGAAAATTGTCCGTCAGCCTCAAACTCAAGAGGGAAAAATGAAAAACTGATTTTTATGCTTGTATTCACACTTGAATGATTGTTACAGGAATCTGCTGCTGTGTTCAGCTGCAGGCTGAAATCTGAGTCAGTTTCTGAGTTTGGTCAGACATCCAGACTTTGCAACGAGCTCCGGGTCTCACCGGATGCTCCGACAGCAGAGCGTGTTGGCGGTTTCTAATTGTGTTGTCTGACTGCAGGAGCTGTCCCCGACCTCTGACACTAACCTGGTCAAGTCCCTGATGAATCTGATGGACTGCATGATGGATGAGTTTCACGACGAAGGGAAAATGAAGAACATGAGCCAAGACGATGTTTGCTCCTGGCTGGAGGTTTGTGTCGATGTCTCAAATGTTCTTTAATGTTTCACAAAGCAGCCTGAAAAACTGAACTTCAGCAGCTTCCTCTTAAATGCAGAACGTCTCAAAAGTGTTAGAACGTCAAACTGTCCCCCTTAATGTGACGGATTCGCCTTAGTTGACGTTCAGATTCAGTATTTAATATTATCCTGATGAAGACTGACGGGATGATTATTGTTTTATTGATAGAATCAGAAAAACGTTTTCCAGTTACTTCATTTGTCAAAAAAATACTTTAAAGAGCCAGTACTATGTATTTTCAAGACTCATAATTCCATACTGTCGCATAATCAAGTAACTATTTTACCTTCAGTTGTTAAAAAATACATTAAGTATGACTTGAAAGAAATTGGGGTTCTGTCTCTTTAAAAACTCCTGCTCTTTCTGAAGCTCCGCCTTCAAGAAGTCATCTCAATATGACTCCTCTAATATCTCTTTAACAATGTTTTTACCAGCTGCTATAATGAGCTCAGCAGTTCCAACAGGTGTTTGCTAATTGCTGCTGGCTAGTCTGAAGGAGCTGAGTGGGGGAGGAGCTACGACTCGAAGGCGGAGCTAAGTCCAACCAGGCGTTTTGCAGATCTGAATGGTTGCCATGGAGATTAAAAGATTTCTCAGAGATGCACAAAATAATCAAGGCAACGCTCCAGATGAGAATAACATTAAAGCATTTTGATTTTATACAATTATGCCCCTTTAAAAACAACAAATACGAACAATGGAGCTGAGATTTAAACGAGCAAACATGGTGAGAAACATAGTGATCTTCACATCATCCTGGGAAAACGGCTCATCCTAACATATTTTTTTACCCAAATAACATCTAAATATTAGATTGCTTTAATTATTAAGATTTCCTCCCCCACAGAGGGAACAGAAAAAGACATTTTTCGGAGACCTGTTTTGTTGCCTCCTGCAAGGATTCTTTGAGAACTCTGCTATTATCTTCCCGTGGCAAACGGCACTGATGAATGCCTTTCAACCTTCTCTGCTATGTTTCCCCGCCAGTCATTATCAAAGTGCTGAATTAATCAGCTTTTTAGCAGCAGGAGCCATCATGAGGCTGCTAAGCCTCATTTACAATCTCTACAGAATCCCCGCTGATTTGTGTTGTTTTAGTTTTCCTTTTCTGATTGCAATAGAGACATCCCTTCCTTGTGGATTTTGTTTCATGTCTCATGCAATAATATGCACACTGGCCAAGGCTTTTTATTTGTGCAGACTTAACTCCAACCAGCAATAACAAACTTTTCTTACACAGTGAGATGTTTGGCAGAATAACCTTTATTTGCAGCCACTGTACCTGCTGTTCTGCTCATTAGGGAGACATACGCTGCCCTCTGTTCAGAGGCTGACTCAATTTGCAGGTCCAAATAAAATGTAGAGACATGCAGAGAAACATAGAACCACAGCATCTTTATGAAGCATCAATAAATTACATCTTTAATCCAGGATAAGCACATTTTTATTTAATTTAACAGATCGGTGCGACTGTGAAGACATAAGATTGGACAGAAATAACATTCACTTATTTTGAAAGCACAGTATCTGTCATCTATCATCCTGTTAGCTATGATACTGCTAGCTATCTAGCTATCTAGTTAGCTAGTTAGCTAGCTGACAAATACATATAAAATATTAATTTTTTTGTAAAAGTTACATACTGCAGCTTTAAAATGGTTTCAGTGAACCAAAGTTTGGAAACATCAAACTTCTCACTGAATCCAGAAACAGCACACGCTGATCTTTGCTAATCTGGACAAATCTCAGGACACTGGGGCCAAGTTATTTGTGCTTGGACTTGCTGGCCAAGGCTTGCAGATTAGCCAGAGCGCCCCACACGGTCCAAACACCTCCTTCTCCGTCCGCAGAGCCTCCAGCAGGGGCAGTTCTCTTCCTGCCAGCAATACTTTTTTCACCGCCTGGATTACAGGCACTGGTCCTTCGGTGTAGCGGCGGGCCAGTTATCCAGCTAGCTAGCTACCAATCTAACTAGCTAGCAATTGAGCTACCAAACATTATAGGTATTTTATTTATTTTATTTGTTTCCATTTTCCTCTGTTTATCCGGGGTCGGGCCGCAGGGACAGCAGCTTAAGAAGGGAGACCCAGGGAGTAAACACTAAGTCTAAAGTTATAAGGGGTTATTTAATTTAACAAAGCATAAAATTATTATAATTATTATACCTTTATTATCTTAACAATAAAGGTATAAGACATATCTTTATTGTTAAGATATGTAGTTAAAGTATTTGATTAATTGTTTTTAGTACATTTCTTTTATGAATATTAAGTAATAATACATTTGTGTGAAAAATGCATTTCCTTTTTAGAGCGGGGAACGTTTGCCCGTTAAGACGTGGAGCCTGAAACACTGAGTGCTGCTAAAACCGCTGGAGTTGAACATGTAGAGTCTGTTTGATGAGCAACAAGGATAGTTTCAGTTACAATGTGCTGCCATCAGTTTTTTTAATGAGCCCATAAATTCAGACACTTTATTTTTATCTAAGAACCCAAAGGAATGGACTGAAAGACCAGGTCAGGGCCAGGAAGCTGACATTTCTCACAGATATGAGCTTTAATGGTCCAGCTGGCTGTTACACTGAGTCTCTGTGTTGAACCACCTCAGTAGTTTCAGAGTACTTGCTCAAACTATTCTGCACGTACTCTGAGTACTGAGTAGGACTAATCAGAGAGGAGCCAGGATCTCCTCATCTCAATCAAAATCCCTGATTTAAATAATCTCACACCAGATAACATCTGGAATCACGCAGCCTTTTGTCTTTAATCAAAACTGATCTGTGCTTCTGTAATTTTCCAAAGCATTTTATTGAAACCTCAGAAAAGTTAACAACTAAAAATGGAGGAAGCTGAATGGCGGCTCTAAGAGGATTTAACCACTGAAGGCGTCGGTGCTCCACGGTGATTAAGACGCTTTTATAAGAATAAATCCTGTTTGGTTCAACCTCCCACTCAGGTGTAGCTGCAGCAGCAGGAAACTGTTTAAAATGGGGAAACACTTCATCATCCTGTCTTATACAACCACGTGTTAGAGGCGTTGCAGACAGAGAAAAACAGGACATTTGTTCCAATAAAATCTGAAATTTTGAGATTAATCTCTGAAATTTTCTAGAACTTGAAAGGCTGAAAACTTGCCGGTACACAATTTTAGAAATTTTCTACAAAAAACAAGGACATTTTTAAGTTTAAAATTATTCTATATTGCTGAAAAGAATCAGAAAAAAACAAGGACATTCCTGAGTCAAAAGTTTTCTAGAAAAAACGTTTTAAATTCCCTAAAGTCAAATTCTCTGAAATTTCCACGTTTTTTCCCTCAAAAATGTCACACAAAGTTTCCGAGGTTTTTTTTGTTTTGTTTTACAAATTCTTGGCTTTTTAAACTCATAAATTTCCCATTTTTCTTTTAGAAAATTTCTTAGATTAATCTCCAAATTTCAGAATTTTTTGGAACAAATTTGCTCTCCTTTTTTTCATCTTTATATCCACAACGCCGTAGCATAAAACAGGGCGATGGAGTATTTTCCCATTTTAAGCTGTTTCCTACTGCTGCAAATAAACCAGACAGGGAAATTTTTATAAATTAATCTAAAAAATTTTGAGTTTTTTTTCAAGCAAATTTTAGACATTTTAAATTCAGAACTTTTCTAAAAAAAATTTTAGAGAAAATTTATGAGATTTTTGACAGAAAAATCTCATAACAGGAAATGATATTCAGCAATAATCTAAAAAATAAGTGAATGTCTAATGTGAGATTCTGTTCTTTTCTGGTTCGAAGGGCATCTTCGTGTTCTGCCTGGTGTGGTCGGCCGGCGCCACCTGCGACGATTTGGGTCGAGAGAAGTTCGACTCCGTGGTGAGAGAGATCCTGACCGGACCTTTGAGCAAAGAGACGATGAGCCTTCACGGCATTCTGGGAGAAGTCGACCCGCCGCCGAAACCGCTGACGGTTCCTGTACCCTCCGAGGGGACGGTCTACCAGTACCGCTTCATTAAAGAGGTAAGGCCGTAAAGCGACATCTGACTGGATGATCACCAGTCAGACGCACAGAACACCAGACATTTTCTCCTGAGGAGACACAATCTGTTCTTAACGTCGATATTAAAGGTTCCCGTTTCAGGTCAGTTCAAATTGTTTTTATTAAAATAGTTTTCAACATACTTCACGATCAAATGTTTACGTACCAAATACTGGTAATGTGTTGTAGACGCATAAGCAGAACACTGTCTGGTCAAATATCGAATCAAATCAGATTTTTTAGTTTGTACTGCCAAATTATATCAGTGGCTCCAGATTTTTATGGAAATTCACTCAAAATAAACAGATTCACACTAATGCGTAAGTGGGAGTATATTGCTAATTTTCCTCAAAAATAGTTCAAAGCACTGGGTTAAAGTGATGCTAAGACCCACTTAAATTTAATCTTAGAATTTAATCTGAGAAAAAAACAGACAGAATTCTGACGTTTTTTCAGAATTCCGACGTTTTTTCAGATTTCTGACTTTCAGATCAGCAAATTGATGTCAAAATTCTAATTTTGTTTTCAGTGGCTCCAATCCTCTTCCGTACTATTCTGAGAGAAATGGTTGACTCTGTTTCATTTTACAGACGATACAAAACTTAAAAACTAATCAGCAGCAATCAGCAAACATCCAGCTTATGATACGATTAAATCCCCAGATCGGTGTTTCTGAGCCTCCGAACTTCTGGTTCCTCAGGGTCCGGGCAGGTGGGAGCTTTGGACGGACGAGTTGAAGGACGCGCCCCCCATCGGCAGAGACATGCAGTTCAACGAGATCATCGTGCCGACGGAGAACACGGTGCGCTACATGGCGCTCATGCAGCTCCTCGTTACTCACCAGAAGCCCACCATCTTCATCGGCCCCACCGGCACCGGGAAGAGCGCCTACATCACTGTGAGTCCAAACGGGGGACTTTAAAAGCACCAAGGTGCAAATATCTCAGGACACTTGAAATAAGAAAAATCTACTAGCAAAATAGGAGCTTGTTTTATATAATTCCTTAATATTGATGAAAAAGACCTGGTTCTATTGGCAGATTATTTCACTTGTGATGAGTAGTTTTTCATCAATATTTAGGAATTATTGACTTAAAAAACTCCCATTTCTTCCTGAAGAATTTGTCTTATTTCAAGTGTAGTGAGATACTTGCACAACAAACTAGGCAGAAATACTTGGCAGGATTTTGGGTTTTTGTTTATATGCTCTGAATTTGTGGGACATAAACTCCTGGAAAGATTAACAGTGTCTTAATTTTTTAAACATTTGAGAATAACATTTCTTCCTGTACAGCAGAAATAAACTAATTTATTCTGTCAAACTCTTTTTAATTTTGGGGCATATAAAATGATAAGTGTCCTCAAAGGCCGGTTGTGCCAGAATGCAGCTCTGAAAACTGTTGTAAAATGAAATACCTGTTTCTGCAATTTGGTTAGTGGTTCTTAAAGTTAAATAATATTGAATAAATAGACATATGAACTCAACAACAAAGATATTTATTGTTTTTAATCTGTCATCCATGATATTAAACTATCAGATTGATGCAAATGCTATTATGTTCAGGTTTCCATGGAACTAGCTAGCTGCTACATGTTTAGCACTGAGATGCTATTTTAGCCTTGAAAAGCTTTGCTGAGAGGCTAACTGCTGGTAGCACAGCTTGAACACAACGTTAGTCTTTACCAGCAGAACGTCTGATTGTTTTTTGAAGCGAAAATTTACCCCGAGAGCCGAAAGAAGCGGATTTATCGTCCATACTGCGAGTGCAGCTTGTGCGTCAGTTTTAGAGTCGTACCGGAAACACAAACAATGGTTCCGGCTCGAGACTTTTGTATGTAAACTAAAACATAGTGCAATTAATTACCTTAAGATTTATATAACTAATTAGTTTATAAAGAATTAGTGACTATTTGACACACACCGGTGTAATCCAGGCAGTAAACTGTCTGGATTAGAGGTGCTAACACTGATTAGCAGCTCTTGGCTGCTACTTTCTCTCTTAGATTCTGTGCCAGAGTTAACAGGGTTTCTTGAAAGAATACAGAGTATTTCTCAGTGGATCGTTCTGTATTTAGATAGAGGACTCTCTCCCCGCCCTTGTAGCTTCATCCATTAGTTTGCTCAGACTTTGGGCTGGCGGGTAAGTGGAGCTCATCTCACCGGGGAGCCGCTGCTCGGCCCTGAGCTCCCGGCCTGCCTGCAAGGCGGAGCGCCTCCATCCCACGCCGCAGGCAGCAGACCGTGACTGAGTACCAAACCTGGCATGAGAAAACAAACGACGCGATGCCCTTACCACTACCTGCACACAGAGCAGAGAACTGTTTCACTTCCTCTGCTCTGGTCCAGAATCAGACCTGGACCAGTTGGGCTGCATCCTCTGGTCGTCTCAATCACATAACATAATGATGCTCCAATTAGACATGAATGACATTTTAGCAGTTGATTATTCTCACAATTTATCAACTAACTGGATAAAAATGAACATCCATCCATTTTCCTGCACCCTTTTCCCTTACTGGGGTCGGGAGGGTTGCTGGTGCCTATCTCCAGCTTTCATTTCGGGTGAGAGGCGGGGTCACCCTGGACAGGTTACGAGTCTGTCGCAGGGCAACACAGAGACAGACAGGACAAACAAACATGCACACACTCACACCTAGGGACAATTTAAAGAGGCCAATTAACCTGACAGTCATGTTTTTGGACCGTGGGAGGAAGCCGGAGTACCCGGAGAGAACCCACCATGCACAGGGAGAACATGCAAACTCAATGCAGAAAGACCGGGGCCGGGAATCGAACCAAGAACCTTCTTGCTGCAAGGCAACAGCTCTACCAGCTGAGCCACTGGGCAGCCCTAAAAATGAACACATTCTTCAAATTTTTTATTTGTCTAATTAAGCCTTTTTAAACAATATTAAAACAATATTAACTCAGTTCAGGAATGACAGTCAACTAGAGCTGTAATCAATTATTCTGACAATAACCAATTATTCAAATAAAAAACAATGACCCATAACGCAGGTTATTTGACCACTTAAGCATTTTAAACAGTGTCAGAAATAAATAAAAAAATGCAAATAAACAAATAAATCAGTTCAGTACTGACACATTCAACTGGTCTGCAAATAACAGTTATATTAGTAATCAATTATTCTGACGATTAATTGATTTTTCATTTTATCATTGCAGTCTTTTTAAAATAATGTTAGAAATACAAATAAACAAAAAATAATTCAGTTCAGGAATGACATATTCAGTTAGAACTGCAACTAATGATTATGTTAGTAATTGATTATTCTGACAATCAGTCATTTAATTGGTTAAAAATCGGATATTCTTCAGATTTTTCATTTAACCATTTACTGATATTGCTTTTAGACAATATCAGAAATACATAAAAATAAACAAATAATAAATTGATTTTTTTTTTATTTTAAATCAGAAAATAAATTGATTACTAAATTTGTTTATGCTTATTTCAGTAACTAATTAATCATGATTAATCACAATTAGTCATCTAATTTCTTTGGCTCAGGTTGGCACATGAGGAAAGAACATACTGTTTATAATCTCTCCACTGGACACGCCCACCATTTAAATCTGATGTTCCCACTGCCTGTTTGTGTTCTGAAGGACTTCCTGTTGACTAAGCTGGAGAAAAATGCGTACAGCCCGTTATTCATCAGCTTCTCAGCCCAGACCACAGCAGCCCAGACCCAAAACCTCATCATTTCCAAGCTCGATAAGCGGCGAAAAGGCGTGTTCGGGCCTCCCATGGGGAAGAAAATGGTACGGCTCGTATCTCTGTCAACACTTTAAATGCTTAAAACCTGACGGTTGTCGGTATGTGACCTCATCTGCTGGGCTCCTCTCAGGTGGTGTTTGTAGACGACGTCAACATGCCAGCCAGGGAGGTTTACGGCGCTCAGCCTCCTGTGGAGCTGCTGCGCCAGTGGCTGGACCACTGGAACTGGTACGACCTGAAGGACTGCTCCATGATCCGCCTGATGGACATTCAGATCATATCTGCCATGGGGCCCCCAGGTGAGCAGCCGCCCCGTGTCACAGGAAGCAGTTCATCCTCTTCCTCTCCATCTTCTGGCAGTTGAAGGAGACCGATTATGCAGAAATTCACCTTTTGGATGTTTTTGGTCTCAACAGCTTCTACAAACTCCCAGATGTTTTTTGGTGTCTGGAAAAGGATCAATTTCTAAAGCCATCCGGTTGTTAAGTCACATTCTATTGTTACCTAGCAACCCCAGCGGAATTCTGCCTGTTACCTAGCAACCGAAGCTGACTTCTAGCATGTTTAATCAGCTGCACAATGGCTTCTGGAAAAGACAAGACTTTTGTTGTTAACCCACCACCCAGAAACCACTGGCTGCATTATCAAATACTGTTGTCAGCCATTTTCACGTGTAAATGTTGATTTTGGGGGCGCGGCCAGCAGCAGCAGCTTCTTTGGATTTAAAGTGACAAGACGCCCTAAAGCAGCTAAACATTGTTGATCCAAAAATGTTGCTCAAGAAAAAGCAGCATCACTTCAATATATGTTTAATCAACTCAAAGTAAAAAATATCCATCCAAGAAATTACTCAAGCAAAAGTAAAAAAGTATTTGAAGTACTGAGCAACTGATCAAAACATCAATCATTGAATATTTAAAAACTACATCAACAGATTGCAAATTACATCCCCAAAATATAAGTATAAAGTTAAAGTTTAAAGATGTTTTGCTGGTAAAATTTTGTTTTTGTTAAAATTGTGCCTATATTGTAATTAAACAAAATATTGCTTAGCCTGGTTCTTATGCTCTAAAACTATGGTTGGAATAAAAAACACTTCTTGAAAATATTCTTTGTATGTAATAAACATTTTTAGACGAGGAAGACTAAACGATTAAATTATTTGTTTTTCAGGCGGCGGAAGGAATCCTGTCACTCCCCGATTCCTGCGCCATTTTAACGTGGCGACCATCAACGAATTCGATGAGAAGACAATGTTCACGATCTTCTCCAGGATCACAGATTGGCATTTCACCATAAGGTAGCAACATTCTTCGCAAAAATCTGAAATGTTTTAAAAACATTGCTCATCTCTTTTGGACAAAGTAATTTAAAAACTTAAAATGGAGGAACTAAAGGGAGAATTGCACTGCAAAAACACAAAATCTAACCAAGTAGTTTTGTTTATTTTCTACTACAAATAGTAAATAAGACACACCTGACTTATAGGAAACATTTATATATATGGATCTTTTTCTTTTGATCGACTTAGTTTATTATTGTTTTTGTGCAGCACTTTGGTGCCGTTTTGAACTTGTTTTTAAAATGCTACATAAATAAATTTGACGTTGACATTTCAATAAGATTAATGAGCTTGTTTTACATCAATAATTCCTTAATATTGGTATAAAATAAATAAATAAAAACATCGGCAGATTATTTCACATATAATATTGAATAAAATTCTTGTCATAAGTGAAACAATCTGCCGGTTGAACTATTACTTTTTTCCATCACTATTCAAGGACGATTGACAGAAAACAAGCTCCTGTATTTTACGGAAAAGTTAAATGTAAGTTTTATTTTATTTCAAGTGAACTAAGATTAGAAACTAGACAAAAATACTTGATAAGATTCAGTGTTTTGCAGTGCTGAAGGCATTTTCTGTCTATAATTGGACTGAAATCCCTCAATTCATTCAAATTAAAAGTTTAGACAGGATTTTAATCCCATATTGGAGCAGAGGTTTCCTGTCTAAGTTCTGACCCGTTTTTACCTCCAGGTTTCCCTTCCCGAGTTACATCGCGTACCTGACCTCTGACATCGTCAACAGCACTCTGTCCGTGTACCGGGAAGCGACCAAGAACCTGCTGCCAACGCCGGCCAAGTCCCACTACCTGTTCAACCTGCGCGACGTCTCCCGGGTCATCCAGGGCATCTGCCTGTCCCGGCCCGAATCCGCAGAGGAGCCGTCTGTCATCAAACGGCTCTGGGTCCACGAGGTAACAGAGGAGCCGGGCTGTCCATCCGGCCATGACCCCGATGGACCCACACCACGCAGACCCGGTGTGGGTCCGCTTTGGTCAAGCTCCGGTCCGATGGTCTGGAAAGTCCAGATAAATAATCTACTAATGGAGTCAGAACAATATAAAAGAATTATTTAACTAAGACAAACTCCTCCATCATGCTGCAAAGATTCTAGTTTATTGTCTTATTTCAACTGAACTGAAATATTTGCACTAAACTAAAATTACTTGTCAGGATTTAGTGTTTTTGCAGTGTAGGTAGCAAAAACATGGATCTTCAAAAACACAACATTTTACCAAATGTTTTTGTCTGGGGGCTGCCCAGTGGTGCAGCTGGTAGAGCTGCTGCCTTGCAGCAAGAAGGTTCTGGGTTCGATTCCCGGCCCTGGTCTTTCTGCATGGAGTTTGCATGTTCTCCCTGTGCATGCGTGGGTTCTCTCCGGGTACTCCGGCTTCCTCCCACGGTCCAAAAACATGACTGTCAGGTTAATTGGTCTCTAAATTGTCCCTAGGTGTGAGTGTGTGTGTGCATGGTTGTGTGTCCTGTGTCTCTCTGTGTTGCCCTGCGACAGACTGGCGACCTGTCCAGGTGACCCCGCCTCTCACCCGGAACATTAGCTGGAGAGGCACCAGCAACCCTCCCGACCCAGTAAGGGACAAGGGTGCAGGAAAATGGATGGATGATGGATGGTTTTTGTCTGGTTTCTAGTACAAATATCTTTGTACATTTGAAATAAAATAATATACTGACTAATAGGCGACTTTTCAGCAAGATATAGGAGCCTGTTTTAGGTAAATAATGCTCGAATATAGATTAAAATTATTAGTTTCACCAGCAAATTATTTCACTTATACGATGGGAAAATGTCCTGTTATAAGGTAAATAATCTACCAGTGGACCTGGTACCGGTACTTTATCATCACTATAAAATAATTATTGACTTAAAACAAACCCTTACATCTTTCTAAATCTTTTTTTTCAAGTGTACTGAGACATTTGCTCTGGGAACCAGACGTAAATATTTGGTCAAATGTTGAGTTTTTGCAGTGTAAACATGAATTTTCTTACATTTGTGGAGGAAACAGATCAACGTATCTGATGATATTTGGTAAAATGTAATGTATTGCTGTTTTTATGTTTGAGCTGCTGAAATGTTCTGCTGGGCCCGGTCAGGTTCTGAGGGTGTACTGCGACCGGCTGGTGCAGGACTCGGACCGCTCCTGGCTCGTCGGCCACCTGCAGGTGGTGTTCGTGGAGCAGATGCAGGAGGACTTCCACCAGCTGTTCCAGCACCTGGACCAGGACCAGGACGGCGTGGTGACGGAGGACGACCTGCGCAGCCTCATGTTCTGCGACTTCCACGACCCAAAGGGCGAGGACCAGAACTACCGCGAGGTGCCGGACCTGGAGCAGCTGCGCCTGGTGGTGGAGTCGCACCTGGACGAGTACAACAACATGAGCAAGGCGCCCATGAACCTGGTTCTGTTCCGCTTCGCCATCGAGCACGTCTGCCGCATCTCGCGCATCATCAAGCAGCCGAGCGGCCACGCGCTGCTGGTGGGCGTCGGCGGCAGCGGGCGCCAGTCGCTCACCCGGCTGGCCGCCTACATGGCCGAATCGGAGCTCTTCCAGGTGGAAATCAGCAAGACGTACGGCAGCAACGAGTGGCACGAAGACCTGAAGCTGGTGATGAGGAAGTCAACGCAGGGCGAGGCGCACGGCGTCTTCCTCTTCACCGACACGCAGATCAAGAAGGAATCCTTCCTGGAGGACATCGGCAACCTGCTGAACACCGGAGAGGTGAGCCTGGAAAAGAGCTGTGAAAAATCTATGTAGCAAGCTAAATAGATTGATATATTGATGACTAAAAATTCTGCTGGGAATTTAATGTTTAGTTTGTATATATTTATTCTAGTTAGAAAAATATTAATAATCATATTTAAATAAGTAAGTTAAGTATTTAGCTTGCAGAGAATTTTTTTTTCCAAATTCTATTTTTTATATTTTAGCCACAATATTTTATTTCCAAAGCTGATATTTAGCTTACTAGCTAAACATTTAGTCTGGAAAATAAATAATTAGCTCCATATTAAATATTTAGTTTCTAAATTAAACTACTAAATATATTATTTTCTGAGATAAACATTTCATTTCCAAACTTAAAATTTTTTTATTCAGTTTAGAAGCTAAGTATTTATTTTTAAACTAAATATTTAACTCCAAATTAAATATGTACCTAGAAAACTAAATATTTAATTTCCAAATTATTATTTTTCAATAGATAAATATGGTAAAAAATATAGTTTTGTACAATGAACACCTGTTTTTTCTTACGACTGACTAAATAAACAAAAATATTGCTCTTAATTTTTTATTGTGTGACTTTATAAGTAACACCCATAAAGATAGGAGTAGAAAGTCATTGGATTCACTTGAAAACGACTAAACCTTTGGCTGGAAGGCTGACATGTTGATGGTTTTTTCCAGGTTCCCAACCTGTTCGCTGTGGACGAGAAGCAGGAAATCTGTGAGAAGATGCGGGTTCTGGACCGGCAGCGCGAACGCGAGAAGCAGACGGACGGCTCGCCGCTCGCCCTGTTCAACATGTTCCTGGAGCGCTGCCGCACACAGCTGCACGTGGTGCTGGCCATGAGTCCCATCGGCGACGCCTTCAGGGACCGCTTACGCCGATTCCCCGCCCTCATTAACTGCTGCACCATTAACTGGTTCCAGGTGGGCCGATTAACACAACTTCAGGACTTTGGTGCCAGAACTTTCTGAGCTTGGATGAGGGTTCTGATCGGATAGTCGATGTTTAGGTACAATGGGAATCAATGGGTGTGCAGGTCTGGTCTAAAGTTTTATAGTGCAGCAGATTGTTGAATCTTTCATATGTGGATACAAGAACCTAACTTGGTTCCCAGAGGTTTACATTTTGGAAAAACATAAACAATTAGCCATAATAAAATTCAAGATGGCGGCCATTTTTCAAGATGGCCACCAAGATGGTCATCAACAAAGATTTATTTTTCAAGTAATTTGCCAATTTTTATCACATATGAATACATTTGGTTTCAGACATAATCGGACCACTAGAAATCATATTTACTGATACTGTTTTAATTTTTCAAGATGGCTACCGTGGTTGTTACAAAAAATGTATTTTCATCATCAGTCATCAATGAAAGGAATTTGTTTGGGGACAAATCATAGCTACATATTTATAACCGAACAATTACACTAATTCACTAAATTAAAATCTGAACTCTGCTAACCCTAAACCACTTAATAATTAAAATATTAGCGGAAGCTAATAATAGCCATCAACATTTTTCAAAATGGCCACCATGGTTGTAACAGAGAATATATGTTTGCACTGATATTGATAGTAGTTATTGCCAGCTAACCAAAAACATTTACTAATTCGCTAAACAAGAATCTTAGCTCGCAAACAGCAAAGTTTGTGAGATGGCGGCCATCTTTAAAAATGGCTGTCATCCTGAAATTCATGTGGCTGATGGGTAATATGAAAACCGTACAGCCTGAGTGGTGATCACACACATTTTTATGCCTGAATCGACACTTTAAATATTTTTACAGTGATATTCTGCACTATCAGAATGATGAGCTTTAAAACTGGGTAGGTGGGCTGAAACGTTTCCTAACAGAACATTTGATAATGATATTATAAATGTTTTATTACTCTGGTGGATGCAAACGTCAATAGAGCTTGTACTTCCATTTTGATAATTTCAGTCAGACCTGGTTTAAAAAACAACTTTTCTTGATAATAAACTGGACGCTTTTCTGCGGCCATCAGCCTTGGCCTGAAGACGCCCTGCAAGCCGTGGCCGATCGCTTCCTGGAGGATGTTGAGATGACGGATCACTACCGGCAGGGCTGCATCCACATGTGCAAGAGGTTTCACACGTCCACTATGGAGCTGTCGGCTCGCTTTCTGGACGAGCTGCAGCGCTACAACTACGTCACACCGACTTCCTACCTGGAGCTCATTTCCACTTTCAAAAACCTGCTGAGGACGAAAAGAACGTGAGATAATCGCATCATCAGGTCTAATGTTACAGCAGTAGTGGGCACCGCTAACAAGAAAAGGTTAGCAGAGGCTAACACTAAAGCATCTAGTTGCACTACGCAAAACCGTAATGCTAAAGCTAAAGCTAAAGCGCTACACCAATATTGTATTTAGTGGAAGCTCATGCAAAAGGATGTGCGCTAAATGTTTTCAAATTTAGCAAAAATACTAAAGTGCTTTGTCAACATGCATTCAGATGAAGCTATTGCTAAAGAACGCGAGAGAGGAAACAGGTGATTGCCAAACCTTCAGTACTGTTGAACTTTAGTAAAAATGGTATAGTGCTAAAATGCTAACTTAGCTATGCTATTAGCAGAAATGTGCCCACCACTGACTTTAAGCGATTAGGTAGCATTTCATCTCAATCCATCAGCTATATTTTTTCCCTCTCTGTCCAGGGAGGTGATGCAGCTAAAGTATCGCTACAAAGTTGGTCTGGAAAAGCTGCAGTCGGCCGCAGACCAGGTGGCCACCATGCAGGTGGAGCTGGAGGCGCTGCAACCGCAGCTGCTGGTGGCCAGCAAACAGGTGGACGAGATGATGGTGGTGATCGAGCGCGAGTCCAAGGAGGTGGCCGCCACAGAGAAGGTGGTGAAGGAGGACGAGGCGGTGTCCAACGAGCAAGCCATGGCCGCAAAGGCCATCAAGGACGAATGCGACGCCGACCTGGCCGAAGCCACGCCCATCCTGCAGTCGGCTCTGGACGCGCTGAATACGCTCACCCCGCAGGTAGGAGGCGCTGAAGGGAAGAATACCACTGATTCTATCGCAAAATTCACCGTATTTTGATGGGATGATATGTGATAATATGCTTTCTTTAAATTGAAAATATCAATAAAAAAACAAAAGCAAAAACAAGAATACATATACAGTACATACGTACACAAAAAACAGGGTTTTGCTCACTGCGAAGGCAGCAAAGGTGATTTGTGTGCCAATATGTGCAGGACATCTCGCTGGTGAAGTCCATGAAGAACCCCCCTGCTGGGGTGAAGCTGGTGATGGAGGCCATCTGCATCCTGAAGGGCGTCAAGCCGGACCGAATCCCGGACCCGGGCGGCTCTCTGAAGAAGGTGGAGGACTACTGGGGTCCGGCCAAGAAGCTGCTGGGAGACATGCGCTTCCTGCAGAGTCTGCATGAGTACAACAAGGACAACATCCCTCTCAACCTGATCACCGTCATCCGCCAGAAGTACATCACCAACCCAGACTTTGTGCCGGAGAAGATCAGAACGGCGTCCACTGCAGCAGAGGGAATGTGTAAGTGGGTCTGTGCCATGGACAAGTACGACAAGTAAGTTTCCCTCCTGCTCCATCTCACCACTTTATCTCATCCACATTTGACTGGCAGTTAATTACTATCTATATTTATAAATATCTATTTTTTCTATTGTTTTTTTCAGTTTGAGATCTTTCTTCTGCTTGAAATCTTTTCTATAGTTTACATTTTTTTTTGCCAGTTTCAAAATGACTTGTCAATTTGAAATCTTTTTTTCAGTTTCTAAAAAAATATTGTGGAACAATTTGGCTCCATAGACTTGTGTGTAAATTGCTTTTCGTCTTGTGAATATGCACACAGGGTGGCGAAGGTGGTTGCACCAAAGAAAGCCAAGCTTGCAGAAGCTGAAGGAGAGCTGAAGATCGCCATGGACGCTCTGCACATCAAGCAGGCGGCTCTCAAAGAAGTGCAGGACAAACTGGCGAAGCTGGAAGACACTCTGGAGGAAAACAAGGACAAGAAAGCTGACCTGGAGTTCCAGGTCCGCAACAACTCCCACTTTAAACCAGCAGCGCTGAGCAGTTTGAACTGCATCGGAACTGGGAATCGTATGGAGCTAAATTAGGGCTGATGTTTACCCTAAAATTAAATGGAAAAGATTTGTAACCGGAAAATAATTTTGGAACTGAAAAACTAAAAGATTACAAGCTATGAATTATTTTTATTCTGAAAACAGTGAAGATGAAAAAATTATTATGAAGCGTAAAAAAGTATGAAACTGAAACAAGTTTCAAGCAGAAAAAGAATTTTACTAAAAAAGAGATATGAAGCTAAAAATAGTTAAATAAAATATTTTGGGAAAAAAGTATGAAACTAAATGCTAACTGACTTAACACAGTCTGAACATTTTTAAACTGGGAATTGTATGGAGCTAAATTGGGGCAATAAAAGTAGCTCAAAAAAAGTAAACTTCATAGAACTGTACTGAGAGTATTGTCCTTGCAGTACTTGCAATAAATTCTTCCAAACTTTGACTTAGTGTTGGTTTGGCCTGCAGGTGGATCTGTGCAGCAAGAAACTGGAGCGAGCCGAGCAGCTGATCGGAGGCCTGGGCGGAGAGAAAACCCGCTGGAGTGAAATGGCCTTTAATCTGGGCCTGCTCTACGATAATCTGACTGGGGACATGCTAATCTCATCAGGCATCGTGGCTTACCTGGGAACCTTCACCTCCAAATACAGACAGGTGGAGGCAGCCAAGATTTCCGCCTGCTGCAGTTAACTGTAGTTTTGAGCTTAAAGTTCTTCCGTATGCTAAATGCTAGCATAGCGTTCTGCATCCAGCTCAAATCTCTGATATTTTTTGGGTATATTTTACTGTTTGTTGAAACGTTTCCTCCAGGATCAGACGGAGAAGTGGCTGGATATGTGTAGTGTCATGGGGATCCCGTATTCCGCCAACATGTCGCTCACCAACTCACTGGGCGACCCGGTAAAGATCCAGGCGTGGAACATCGCCGGCCTGCCGTCAGACAGCTTCTCCATAGAAAACGGCATCATGATATCGTGAGTTCAGGACACAAAGACGTTCCCACCTCTAGTCGCATTATTTCAACACAAATGACTGGGACTGTATGTCACAGATCAGCCAACAGAGGGCGCTAGAGGCACACAGAAAGCTGGAGTGAAATAATTTTTAAAATAAATTCTTTAAAATTAAAATTATTACAAAATCTTAAATACAATTTATTTTCTGCTTGAAATAAATTTCTGCCAAAAAGAAACCGAGGAAATTTCAGTTGCAAAAATTGGAAATTTGCTAGAAGAAATATTTTTGCTAGAATTTTTGTACTTTTTAAGCATAGAAAAAAAACATCTGAAAAATGTCTGAGATTAATCTAAATTTTTTTCAAGCAAATTTTTGACTTTTCAAACTCAGAAATTTACAAAGTTTTTTTCTACCAATTTTTTAAATTTGAGCTCAAAAATTCATGTTTTTTTTTTTTTAAAGAAAATGTTTAAGATTAATCAATTTATTTTCATTTTAGCTAATTTTCAGCTTTTCGCAGATGGATGGATGGATGGATATATACTTTGGATGGATGGAATATTTTGTGTTCATGTAAATTGTAAAATCCCAATAAAAACACATTTTTGGGTTATTTTGTAACACATGCAGATATTTTTGCAAGACATTGTCCTGTGTATGAATCTGTCTCTTTTTTTGTTCTCTCTGTGTTTTGTTCTGTCTCTCTCTCTCCCCCTCCTGTCTCCATCCGCCCCTCCCTCCCTGCAGTAACGCCAGGCGGTGGCCGCTGATGATCGACCCCCAGGGTCAGGCCAACAAGTGGGTGAAGAACATGGAGAAAACCAACAGCCTCCATGTCATCAAGCTGAGCGATTCCGACTTCGTCCGCACTCTGGAGAACTGCATCCAGTTCGGGAACCCAGGTCTCTCCTTCCCCTCATTTGTGTCTGCAGTTCCAGCCCCGGCCACACGGTGTCACTCTTCACCTCACAGACTGCTGCTCTCCTTTGTTCTGGTCTCTGCAGTGGGAAACTGAAATCAGCCACATCACTGAGATGCTCATGTCAGAGGGGCTTTGATTCAGGCCGCCGTGTTTAAAACAGCAGAGAATCACATTAAAGCTGCAGAGACAAAGCTACATCTGTTAGCATCTGCTAGCAGCTGTTAGCATCTGCTAGTGTCCTAATCTGATAGTCAGATTTAAATCATACCTGTCAAGTTTTGGATTTAAAAATAAGGGCCATTTTCCGCTGCCCGGTGCGAGCCGACCGATCAGCCCAACCTCGGTCCAGTATCCCCTAAATGATCAGACAATAAATCCTAAAAAAAGACAGCTAACATTTAACCACAAACTACAATGAGCTGCTCAGAATCTGGACCTTTAGCACTGAAATGCTGTGGAAATTCCTGTTAGAAACAACTTGACGAGACGCTTGGGCTGAACGCGCTCCCAGGCCCTGATCTCAGAAAACGGGTAAAATACAGAAGTTTCCCCAACAAAACGGGAGACAGTAGGACTGAAATGTGTGGGCTGAATTTTGATGCTGGAGCGCTAAGGTAGAACCTTTTCAGTGGATGTGGCCTAATGATCCACCAAACAGCAGAACAAGCTGCACTGAGGAGGAAAAACAAAAACCCGTCCGTTTGACTGGATTCAGAGGCGACGGACTTACAGTGAGAAACAGAAGCTTTAAAGGACGAGTAACGACCCGACTCTTCGCTCCCCAGCAGACTGCAGAGCATCGTCTCTGTAAAATTGTCCCCAGAGGCAGCAGTTCCTTCCCTGATGGCCTCTTTTCTTATTTCACACTTTTGCACCTTCTTTGTGTTTGTGTGGCGGTCCGTAACGATGTGCCGCTGTTCGCTCCTCCAGCCGGACGGAGCTGTTGCTCCTCTTATGTAATCATTAGCAAGTTGCTGCTGGTTTGAGTCTGGAAAAGGTCGCCGCTCCCCGTCGCCTCTGGGAGGCGAGTTGCCTACTGACAGAGCAACATCAATTATAAACGGGCCAGCGATGGAAACATGAGAACAGCATTATCATACTTAATGTGGAATCACATTAGCGGTGATGTGAGGGGAGTCCGGCGTTTTGAGCCTCAGCGGTTTCCTGGTCATTCAGAGGAAGAGTTAATTTATTCGACCTGATAACTCAAATAAGGTAGCAGCTGCCAGTGGCAGGAACCGCTAACTAAAACATGAGCTGCGCTAACACTAAAGTGCTACATCAGCAAGGTAGCAGAAGCTAATGCTAACGCGCTAATGCAGTCAAAACAATAGGAGAAAAAAGTCGTCATAATGTGAAAAAAAGTAAATAAATCAACAAAAAAGTTATAATGACACAGAAACAAGGTCTTAATATGAGAATAAGGTAATAATCTTATAAGAATAAATTTGAAGAAATATGGAAAAAGTTGGAATAATACTAGAATAAACTGATGAAATCATGAGAATAAAGTGATACGTAAATGAAGTAAAAATATTACTAAATACTAATATTAGTTAGAATTTTTAAACTTCTACATGAAAAATAATAAGAAATAAAAATAAAAATGTTGAGCATCTTGTCCAGTTTTACAAATAGGACATACTTTATCTTAAGCACTAAATTATTGTCTTGATAAATTAGCTCTGCTATCAGCACATTAGCAGATTGTCGGAGGCTGCTTCAGATGTTCCACATTCTCCTTCTGGAGTATTCTGGACTGATGCAGTAATTAATGCAAAAGGAGCCCCAACCAGGGAAACAAGCACAGAAATCCTCACATTTCTATTAATCTGCAATGCTGAATTTTAAATGTAAGACAAAAACACAAGAAATAAAAGTTATGTACGTTTTCCTCTGCGTAACGAATCTATATGAGTTTGAGTGAAACGAGGAAAAACCCTCTGAACGTTTCCTGGATATTTCTTCTCATGTCGACCTGACAGCATTACGCTGCTCTGCTGACAAGTTGTGTAGGAAAACAATTTGCTTCGACTGGAACCATTTGAAACGGTGCAGCTTCACCGCTGTGGCGGCTGACACCCGGATGATGGTGGCGGTTTGTAAAGACGAGGCGTGTTTTGTGTTCCAGTGCTGCTGGAGAACATCGGCGAGGACCTGGACCCCATCCTGGAGCCTCTGCTGCTGAAGCAGACCTTCAAGCAGGGCGGGGCGCTGTGCATCCGCCTGGGGGACTCCACCATCGAGTACGCGCCCGACTTCCGCTTCTACATCACCACCAAGCTGCGCAACCCGCACTACTTACCCAAGATCTCAGTGAAGGTAAAACTTACTGGATTTGAAATCTGTCCGTAAGCGTTTTATATCAGCCGATATTGGTAATTATTATTGATTGCTTTTTTGTTTTAAATATCTGAAATGCTGCTGGCGTGACCTTTCCTGTTTTATCCAGTTTTCACTCACTATTTTTTATTCTTAACCACCTGGAACTGCTGCTGCGTTAGCTACACAACAGGTCGTTGCTAGGCAACCACAAGTTACAGGTTGTTGCACTGCAAAAACACAAAGTCTTTCCAAATAAAAAGTTAATAATTCCTTAATATTGGTTTAAAAATTAGTAGCTTCATTGGCAGATTATTTAGCAAGAATTTTTTTCCATGCTGTAAATTAATTTATCTGTCAGTAGATAAATGTTGCTAGGTGGCTACCTATCAAGATGTTGTTGCTAGGTAGGAACAAGCTATTCAACAGTTGTTGCTAAGCAACCACAAGTTACCCAACTGGTTGGATGCTGAAAAGTTTTGTCTTTTTTCAAATGTATTAAGATATTTGCACTGGTCTGTAGACCAAAACTATGTGGTGAGATTTTGTGATTTTGCCGTGTTCATGCCTGTCCTTTCAAATCTTTACCTGTAAAATGATTCATTTATGTTCAAAATATCAGAGAAACATGATACTCTGTTTAAATTTCTCATTATCAAATGAAAAACCTCATGTTAGCAGATCTTTATGATGGCAAAAGAGGCGATTCTGTCAGAAAGTCTCTGTTCTTTCTGTCTCACAGCTCGAGCAATTTTTTCCTTTTTAGTCAAATGTTTGTTGTTTGATTACACCGAGCATTTTTGCCCCAATCACACAGTGGATCATTGTTCTCCCACCCCATATAATCTGAAAAAGTATTTCAGGAAAAGGAGCATTAAAGTAAATCACATTACGGAGAAGGAAGAGGCTGGAAAGCATTTCAGAAGATCACATTTCCAGCATCTATTTGTAGCAGCTCGCCGCTTTATGGCCGGCTATTAGATTGATTCAGCTCATTTTTCACAACTGGCTCAGTCCCTTTCTCTTCCATTTTTGTCTAAATCTTTTTTTGGCATGCAGTGTATTAGTGTGAGGGTTTCCATTACGCCCATTAAAGCGCTTTTCGAAATGCAAAAGAGGGCTGATCCGCTGGAGAAGCGCCTCTTTTCCAGTGTGAATGTGTGAAAAGGACAAACTGAAGATTTATATAAAGTCCAAGCTGTTACCACCAGCAGAGTGGGCATCAATGGAAATTAAATTAAAACCCCAGAGAAGCTCACTTCTTATTTAGGTGGTAAGGAAGAACCTCCAGGTAAAAGCTAAGAAGCTGCAACACCTTTTCAGACTAAAACAGTGAGTGCACTACACTGCTGCTTTATTAGAGGCAACCTGATCACTGCAACGGATTTATAACAGAGAAAACCGGCAAACTTTAGTAATTACAGAGGAAATGCCATGTTGAGATAAGAAATAATAACTCTTCAGTTCAGTACTTTATGATCTCACAGCTGCATTCATCACAAATACAACATTCAATGACAAAAAAATAGAAAACAGATGTTCAAAATGTGACACATCTGCTCAACATTGGTGAAGAGCTGCAGTGGCGTCTGGGATGAAGCAATATTTGAATCAATTTCACCTTATGGATGGTAACCTGCGAATTCCTCAAAAAGACGACAGCTTCTGCCACTGCAGTGGTTCTGGCTCTTCCACGCTCTGCTCCAGATGTCTGACAGGGGGCGCTGTTCAACACCAAGTATTTTGCTTTCAGTTTTAACACGATTAAACTGCGACGGCGTTTTAGGAACATTGTTAATAGACCAAAAAAAGGAGTACATTTCCGCCACAAAACTTTTTAGATTAATGTCTGAAAATTTCTAGTAAAATGTGGAAATTTCAGAGTTTCAAAAGTGGAAAATGTTTTACTTTTAAAATAATAAAATTCATACGTGGCCAAAACTGAAACTGAGGACTTTGCTGCTTCTCAGTCTCACACCAATCATCAACGGGACTTCAAGATGTCTGATGCAGACTGACAGTCATTTTAGTGGTTAGCATTAGCTTCTGCTAATTTGATTATGTGTTTAGCGGTTTAGCATTAGCATAGAGAAGATTCTTGTTCAACAGATTAGTGGAACACCCACTAGTGGAAATGACAACTGCTGATTTTAGTACAAACATATTTTCCATTACAACCATTGCAGCCATTTTAAAAAACGTTAATGGTTAGCATTAGCTTTGGCTAATTGTTTGTGTTTAGAGGTTTAGCATCAGCATAGGTCAGAGTCTTGTTTAGTGACTTAGTGAAGCTTTTTGGTTCGCTGCTCCACCACTGGCAGTAACTGCTGCTGATTGTAGTTCAAACATATATTCTCCATTACAGCAAATGCAGCCATTTTGAAAAATGTCCACAAGAAAAAAATAGACACAAAATTAATAAAATTAATCAGATTTCTATGGTTCAAGACATTTAGCTTTGATTTGACTCCACATTCATCTAATTGACAGTTTTATTGTAATAATGCATCTTCCATATCAACCACGGTGGCCATCTTGAAAAATCAAAACATTGTCAGTGAATATGATTTTTGTTGGTTCAATCACATGTGATTTGACTCTAAAACTTTTCATTTGTGATAAAAATTGGCAGATTTAGTGCAAAATTAAATCTTCCTTAACGACCATCTTGGTGTCCATTTTTCAAGATGGCTGCCAAAACAGCAAGCCCTTAAGAACATCTGTGCCTCTTCCTGTATCCCCATGTGAAAGATTTCACTGGAATGTTAAATTATGCACTGTGTAGGTCACACTGCTTAACTTCATGATCACGCCTGAGGGCATCGAGGATCAGCTGCTGGGCATCGTGGTGGCTCGGGAACGGCCCGATCTGGAGGAGGAGAAGCAAGCCCTCATCCGGCAGGGCGCAGAAAACAAAAGGTGCAGCTTCCCTCCACGGCGCGCCGGCCAACCAGCCGCCTGGAGACTCCAACGCTAAACCAAACTGTGGTTCTTTGCCAGACAACTGAAGGAGATCGAGGATAAAATCTTGGAGGTGCTCTCCTCCTCTGAGGGCAACATTCTGGAGGACGAAACGGCCATCAAGATCCTGTCCTGCTCTAAGGTGTTAGCCAATGAAATCTCTGAGAAGCAGGCGGTGGCCGAAGAGACGGAGCAGTTGATCGACGAGACCCGGATGGGCTACAAACCCATCGCCATTCACTCCGCCATCCTGTTCTTCTCCATTGCTGACCTGGCAAACATCGAGCCGATGTACCAGTACTCCCTGACCTGGTTCATCAACCTCTTCATCAGCTCCATCGACAGCTCAGAGAAGTCTGATGACGTGGTCAAGAGGTAAGCCTCCGCCGTGCAGCTTCAAGGTGACCTGTGATGCTTCCTTATGGGCTAAACAAAACATGTTCATTATTTTTACAGTCATTCTTACATCATGAGATTTTCTTTTAAAAATAGGTGTTTTAGGGCCTCCTGCCATTTTAAATCCAAATAAGCTGCTGCTGGCAACGTTTACACTCACACATGAAAATGGCAGCACACAGATGCACAATTAACCATATATGTTTGAAAAGCAGAAGTGGAGCCTTCTGCGCAACCAACAAGATGTAGAGGGCATACATTCATCAAATGTGCTGGAGCTCTGCTTTGGTTGCTAGGTAACGGGCATTGCCTGCTTATTCAAATTCAAAAATATTTTATAGATCTCAAAGAAAAAGTAAATGTTGCTGTAACTCATTTAGTTAGAGTTATTTATTGTGGATGGTTACATTATTTTTGGAAGATTTTTTGAAACGGCTCATTTTCCAGACATTAAAGCTGCAGATTTAACTTTTATAAAAAATATTTTTTAAACACATTTGTTGAAACCGTGTCATATATTTCCTTTAAAACACATGTAGTGGTTTTAATGCATGGGGATGGGCTTGGAGCGCCGCTCGGTTTGGTTTCTGCTGGAATAGTGGTGCTGATTAAAACTGTGACACATGTCCCTGCCTCAGACTGCAGATCCTGAGGGACCACTTTACCTACGCGCTGTATGTCAACGTGTGCCGCTCCCTGTTTGAGAAGGACAAGCTGCTTTTCTCCTTCTGCCTCAGTGTCAGTCTGCTCATGCACGACAAGCTGGTGGGTGCATGCTCACACGCGCATACATCTGTGACATAACGGCTCTGATGGCTTTTCCTATCATGTTTTTCACTGAGTGATTAGGCAACCAGACGAGCAAGTTATCCTCATTTTATGGACGATATAACCTCGCATAAAGAGCTCTGACATTTTTACTCTTTAAATGCCTGAATTGATGTGAATGCTTCAGGTGGATGAGGTGGACTGGCGCTTCCTGCTCACAGGCGGCGTAGGCCTGGACAACCCCCACCCCAACCCCTGCAGCTGGCTTCCCAAGACGTCCTGGGATGAACTCTGCCGCCTGGACGAGATCGAACATTTCCACAGCTTCCGGGAGGATTTTAAGGGACTCCTCTTCGAGTGGAAGGAGGTTTACGACAGCCCGGTGAGGCCCAGCTCGCTCTGTGTTTAAACCTCCCGGTACTTTTTCCCCCTACGTCCATTACTGCACTTCACATCGGTTAAACATAGACGGGTTTGGTATCCATGGAAACGCCAGACTCCAGGCTAAAGTTGATCAAAAGCATTTTAGTATTTGGGTTTATGCTTAAGCACTGCGGGACAGACAGCAATGACCAGGAACCTTCATCAAAAAGCCATTGTATGGAGCTCCAGTAGTGCCACAAAAGTATATATTTTGGTCTAGTCTCTTGTGTCTAACGTCTAGTTTCTAGACATTAGTTTCTATTGCCCAGTTTCTAGTGTCCAATATAGTCTCTAGTGTCTCTTGTCTCTTATTCTTATCTGCCTGCTACTTCCTGTTTCTACACCCAGGCCCTTCACAGTGCCGCCATATTTGTTTCTTATTGTGTTATTTCAGAGTATGACTAAATTTAGTTTCGTATGTTGTGTTTCTGAGTGCTAATTAAGCGAGAATCTGCTTTTTTATTATCACGTTTTGTTTTTAATGGCTGAGTTCAGGCAGTAAGAGGAGAAGATCTGCCTGCCAGATTCAGAGGACATGATGCTCATAGACATGTCTTTGAAACACAAAAGAGCTAAAATTGAATTTTTATCTCATTAAATGTTCTCCGCTCGGTTGTGCCAGTCACATCTATGCAGTTTAGATGAGAGAACAGCTGTTAAATCAATGTTTGCTGCACAGGAACTTATCTTTTTGCTGCTACTGCTACACACACACACACATTCCCACCCGCATGCACACACACACGCACACACTCTAAGTTTGATGTATAATCAACACAATCAGCCACAACACTTCTGTCTAATTAGTTCAAGTTTGTTCCAGTTGTAAAATTCACATTTATTCAATCTCGATGTGAGAGCAGCTGTTCAATTCAACAGACACACACACGGATGGTTTTACAGAAATCCTAGGAGATTAGAATAAAAATGTCCATCCCCACCTCAGAAACCACGTTATTCCCATGGTACAGCACTAACATTCTCAGTTTTCTACAGTTTTCTGATGTTTCTGTTTGACATGAACAGACTTTATACTTTTCACACACAAAAGTTGGAGAAACTTTTGTTGCTATAAGCAACAAAGTTTATCATCTGTTCAGTCTCTAGTATTCAGTATCTGGACTCTATCGTTCAGTCTTTAGTGTCCAGAGTCAAGAGTCTAGTCTCTAGTGTCCAGTTCTAGTCTCTAGTGTCTAGTCCCTCTAGTCTATTATCTAGTGTCTAGTCTGTCGTGTCTTGTCTCTAGTCTCTCTAGTCTAGTCACTAATGTCCGTTGTCTGCTGTTCGGTCTGTAGTCTCCAGTGTTCAGAATCTACCCTAACGTGTTCAATCTCTTATCTTCTGATATTTCTGGCATGTATCACCCTTCCTATATACGTTACTGGTGTATCTTCATGTTTTAAAATGTCACTTCTGTCACAAAAACCTAACAGTAATGTGAGTTTGTGAAGGAATGCAGTTTTTTGGTATTTGTGTTGTATTTTCCCCAGCTGAGTCTCTGATATTAAGATGTCTTATTTTTATATTTTTTGCTGTGAATGTTTGCAGAACCCCCATCAGATGCCCTTCCCAGGCGTGTGGCAGGACAGCCTGTCCCAGTTTCAGAAGATGATGGTGATCCGATGTCTCCGACCCGACAAGGTCTGTCCAGCGGTGATTACTGTGGGTTCGTTTCACATTGAAGAACACTGAAGACGTTGCTTTGCCCCAGATTGTCCCGATGGTGCAGGAGTTTGTTTCAAACAGCGTCGGCCAACTCTTCATCGAACCGCCGCCCTTCAACCTGAGCACCGCCTTCTCAGACAGCCACTGCTGCGCTCCACTCATCTTCATCCTGTCCCCCGGCTCCGACCCCATGGCGGCTCTGCTCAAATTCGGAGACGAGATGGTACGGCCACACTGGGAAAGTCTCAACAAGCAGCCGCTTGACGAGGGAACCTCATTTGGAGCTACATTTGGTGCAAAAATATCTGCGAAGTTCAAGTCAGAGTGAAAGAATCTTTTTGTCAAATTCGTAGATAAAAGACACGCTTAAAAAAAAATCCCAAGTTATGTATGGAGCTAAGTGGGGGCCATAACATTTGGCTCAATTTTTTAAAGTGTAGAAAAAGCAAAACTTGAATCTGTAAATTCATTTTGAACTTTTTTCAGTTTCAAATTTTTTTCTGAGTTTCAAAATTATTTCAGTTTCAGATCTTTTTTATCCTTCAAATATTTATTTTGAGTTTTACATTTGTTTTTCAATTTTCTTTTTTTCCTGTTTGTTTTTAAGTCAGATTTTTTTTCAGTTTGAAACTTTTTCAGTTTCAAATATATTTTGTCAGCTTTGATACATTTTCCGTTTCAAATCCTTTCTTTTCAATTTAAACTTTGTTCAATAAAAAAAATTTGGAGCAAACTTTGTGGCATCAATTTAGCTCCATAAGTTGGAATCATACAGTTTGCTCCAAAATTTTAACTGTGCATTTTTCCAGTGGAATATTTTTCCTGGCAAACAGGAAGGGGTATGAAATGTGTTGCTGGTTTGCTGTCTCAGGGCTTTTCAGGCATCAAGCTCACCTCCCTGTCTCTGGGCCAAGGTCAGGGTCCAATAGCCATGAAAATGATCCAGTCAGGCGTCAACGACGGCACCTGGGTCGTCCTGCAGAACTGCCACTTAGCCACTTCCTGGATGCCAATACTGGAGAGAGTCTGTGAGGTAAAAACAGCCAATTGCGTCTGTGACGTAGTTTTATTCCGACCCAGCCTGAGCGGGCTGGTGTTTTGTCACTGAGCAGGGCCTGCTGCCTGACTCCACCCACCCAGACTTCAGGCTGTGGCTGACCAGCTACCCGTCGCCCACCTTCCCCGTCACCGTGCTGCAGAACGGCGTGAAGATGACCAACGAGGCTCCCAAGGGCCTCCGCTCCAACATCGGCCGCTCCTACTTGATGGACCCCATCTCCGACCTCGAGTTCTTCAACAGCTCCAACAAGCCGGTCAGTTCATTGGTGTTTATCAGGGTTATAATAGTTATGATTTTTTCAGTTTTGTTTCTTTTTGTTGTGTCTTGTTGTTTGTCTAATTGAGTGAGTTTTATTTAGTTTTTAGAGAGTGTTCTCTGGTTTTTATTAGTTAAATATTATGACAACCAGATAACAAGGTCAGGAAAAAGTTTTAATTAAGAAAAAAATAGCAAAGGGAGAGGAAAGTAGCTTAGTTATGCTAGCTTGACTATGACAACCTTAACATGTAGATGTGCCTGCAGAATTCTGTGTGTTTTGGTTCATTTATAAAATAAAAATATGCCACCCACACATGAACTCTGACAGATCATCAATAGATCAGATGTTTAAATTAATTTATCAACCACAGCTCTATTAGATTAGCTAATAGCAGCTAATCAACTACAGTGAGCGCTAATTAATAACCGCCAAATAAACATCAAGCCTAAAAACATAAAACTGTAAAAAATTGAATGTTCTGCTCTTTGTGTCAGAAATGTTTGAGTGTTTTTTGGTGTTGAATCCTGATACATAGTGGCGTTGTTGTCAGTTGCTATGGCAACGAGCCTGCATGCAGTGAGAAAGAAGAATGCGAAGGTTGTAGTTGTTTTCCTGCGTTATTTTTCCCTTTGCTGTGGCACACCGTACTAAATTAATAATACCTAAACCTCCAGGTTTCATTTAGTTAATGTAATTGTTCTACCACAGCAGAGCGTGATGTAAAAGAATCGCATTTCTGCCCTCCAGTGACGTGCGCATGTGCAGTTTCCTGAAGTAAACAGTCACATGCAGAGGCTCCATAATAACTGTGCTTTTGTTTGTTCCAGGTTGTGTTCAAGAAGCTGCTGTTCGGTTTGTGTTTCTTCCACGCCCTGACACAGGAGAGGAGGAAGTTCGGCCCGTTAGGCTGGAACATCCCGTACGAGTTCAACGAGACGGACCTGCGCATCTCCGTGCAGCAGCTGCACATGTTCCTGGAGCAGTACCAGGTCCTACACTCATACTTTATTATCTCAGCGCCTCTGGTTCTGATTTAATGAAATGTTCCCTTTCATGAGACATTTTCTGAGCTCCTCTTGACATTTTTCCACAAACACTCCAACAGTCACGGCGGAAATCGAGATCTCTTTTTTTGTAGATGGTGACATTTCCAGCATGTCAGTGAAACTCTCCTCGAGCCTCTCTGTTAGTCGCTAACGGGGGGTCCAAAGTGTGGCCCGGGGCCATGTATGTCCCTTGAAATGAACTTGTTTGGTCCTTGACCACGAGTGAGGAATGGTAAACAAAACAGAAAACAATCGTTGACCCAAAAAATGTGGACATTGTCTGTTTTTACATATTGTCAAAGTTTATTGAATTTTCAAATTATTGTATTTTCGAAGTTTATTGTGGGGTTTGATGATTGTTGTGAATATCGCAGCGTTCTACGAACAAACAAGGCAGTTTGTTCAGTTTTTCACAAGTTACAGTCACTGAAGAGCTCATCAACACAGGGGAAAGATAACGCTGAACTCTTGGCTTTACTCCACGCGCACACCTGTTGCCGTGGCAACCGACTGACTTCATGAACCAATACAGCAGAGATTACTCAGAAATGTGTCAGGAATCAACACAAAAAAAACCCCTCAGAAACATTTCCCACACTAAGAACAGAACATTCAGTTTGTTGCAGTTTCACGTTTTCAGGATTGATGTTTATTTACGATTTCTTAATAAGTGATCAAGTGAACACAACAGTGGCAGATTAGCTAATTTAAACCTGTGCTGCTGATTATCTCTCTGATAGTTGGTTCACTTTGTTTTAATGTTAAATAAACCAAAACAGGCCAAATTCCACAGTACATCTACATGTTAAGTCTATCATAGTCAAGCTAGCATAGCTGACCTACTTTCTCCATATGTTTTTAAATTTAAAACCTTTTACTCACTCGTGTTTCCAGGACGTCCCGTTCGACGCCCTGCGCTACATGACTGGAGAATGTAACTACGGAGGACGCGTCACAGACGACTGGGACAGACGGACTCTGCGCACCATCCTCTCCATCTTCTACACGACGCAACTGATCGATGACCCCAACTACATGTTCGACTCCAGCGGGCTTTACTACGTGCCACCAGATGGCGATGTAAGTCAGACCCGCTTCGTAACTTTATCCGGTTCTGCTGACTCAGTCGTTAGCATCATCGTTTCAATGACTCAGTACTGAAAATGTTTTAATGCCGAAGCGTTATTAGATTAAGTTTTTAATTATTCGAAAAACTGATATGAAAATAGAACTTTGCACATTGTCCGTAATCCCCATTTTAACACAGACTGATTTTTAATGTATGTGTTCTCAAGAGGATTCCAACTTTATTTTTGTATTTTTAAGAATAAAGTTCTTAAACTTTAAGAAATACATATTCTTAAAATGTATTTTTAAGAATAAAAATACATTAGAAGAAGACGACCTCTTTGGCTCAGATAATCTCTTTGGGCCTAAAACCGTCTTTAGCAAACCCTCACCTAGAGAGACCCCCAAGAGCATTGAGCCACAGGCCAGTAGTGGGCCAGAACTGAAGAAGGATAAAGATCCCAGCCAACTCTCCTCTATATTTGATACGCACACTAATGATCTTTTCCAAAATGTTAAGGCACATTCAATAACAAAGAAAGTTAAAGACTCCCCCTTTATGGAAGATGACAATGATGACTTATTTGGATTTAACAGCAGTGCCACTGCCATTAAAAAGTCGACTTTTTACGACTTTATTCTTGTATTATAAAAACTGTTTTATTGTAATTAAAAAAACAAAACGATTTTAGCCTTAGCCTAAAGGTCTGTTGTAAAAACATTCAACACCAGTCAAAGGTCAAAGTCCAGCTTCTTCCTGACAATAACTCCTCTAATATTTCAGACGTTTTATAGAAAAAGATGCTTTGATAAAGTAATAGGTTAAGGATGTAACTTGATTTTATTAAATTTTTTCTCCCTATAGTGCATTTGTTCTTTTTTCTATGAAATTGTTCAGGTTAAATGTCAAATTAAAGTGAATGTTTTTGTTTTTACATCTATAAAACCTGGCATTTTGAGACATGCTAGAAAACCAGTTAATGACCATCGGGTAAGCGGCGCTTCAGGCCGCGTCGGCGCTTTAAAAACTCCATAAAACTGTGTAGTTCCCCAGCAGCCGCAGTCCCTGACCCAGAGTTCGCTCTCACTGTTGATGAGCTACCTTTAAAAAGTCATCAGCAGATAAAATGTGTGTAATAAGGCGCAGCAGGCGGCCGCTGTCACCGACGGCTGATGGATTTGTTAACGCAGCACTGTCTGCAGCGAGCAGCGTTTTATTTGGCATTTTGTTCCGCCATACTTCACCCCCCTCCAATCACATCTTTTATTCATGAAGCCACATTTACATATTCATTAAAACAAATGCCAGCAATCTTTGGAGCACAGTTGTTTTTCAGTGAGGGTTATTACTGCAGATGTTTTCTGATGTTACGTTAAAAATGTCTAACCTTTCGTTCCGCCGTTGTTTCTGCCGCAGTACAACAGCTACTTGGAGTTCACCAAGTCGCTTCCTCTCAACCCGTCGCCGGAGATTTTCGGCATGAACGCGAACGCAGACATTACCAAGGATCAGGCCGAGACGCAGCTGCTGTTTGACAGCATCCTGCTCACACAGGTAACGCCACTCCGCGCTGAGGCTCGGATCCAAAACTGCCCCTCTGGAGCATTACTGCTGCATTCGTTCTAACAGTGGTGAGAACAACACCTGAACTCAGGCTGCTCGTTAAAACATGTAGTTTTACAGCCGCAGTCGCACTTTGTCATCAGCGTTAAGGGATTATTGTATTAAAATTAGCTAAAAGTTACTGATAAGTTAATTTTGTCTGGTGGATCCTGTGATCCCACATCATGATACCGCAGCTCTGGTGGATCCTGTGATCCCACATCATGATACCGCAGCTCTGGTGGGTCCTGTGATCCCACATCATGATACCGCAGCTCTGGTGGATCCTGTGATCCCACATCATGATACCGCAGCTCTGGTGGATCCTGTGATCCCACATCATGATACCGCAGCTCTGAACTGTTGATTTTAACTGCAAATCAAATTCAAAGATTCACATTAACGCCTACTTCTAGATGAAAGAGTCGCTGCTCCTCCTGTGCAGTTCCAGCTGATTTATTTCTGCATCCATGTTTTTTCACACACACAGCCCACTGTGTGTGTGTGCAGGTGTGTGTATGTGTGTGTGTGTGTTTCTGAGCTCTTTCTATACAGTAGCAGTTTCCTTCCACAGCGTCAGACTTTTTTGGGTTGCAACAGATAAATAGACAATTATCTCCAGACGCGCCGTGACTCTCACACTTAAAGTTAAATTTAGAGCTTCACAGACTCTGGGATTTATTTCTATTAATATTATTCAGCAAGACTAATATTGGCGTCAGTCATGTGTGGACTTCATTAGCATCTAATACGCTCTCATCAGTCTCAATGATCGATAAACAGCGACGCACTTAAAGCTGAATGAAGCAGCTATTTGTCATTCTGCTACTGTAGCACGGCCGCCGTTAGCCGGTGATTATCCATTACTGCTGGCTGAACATCGTGTAGGTGAATGGATAAGACGAAAAGCGGAAGAATCGCAGATTAGAGTGAATAATTATCAGCATGAATGAGCTTCAGAGCGGCTGATGAGAGTGTCTCAAATTGGTGTGTGGGAGAAATTGGACAGAAAATGTGAAGCTGATCGGCTCCAACTTCCGTCTGTAAAGAAAGAAAATAAAGTTAAAATTAGGAAGAATCTCAAAATATATCTGTTTTAGGGATGCAAACAATTAATCAATTTATTACTATATTTAAATTTCTTCAAATTGATTAGCTACGTCTTTTTACATTGAGGGTGTCCAAAACTCTGTTTGTGGCCTTTAGACTGATTTTGTCTGGCCCTCACCTGCATTTCTAAAATGATACAAAAGGTAAAATTACTCCGAATATAATATCCTAACAATGGAAAATATAACACAAAAGTATAACACAAAGCGTTTTTACAACCAAGCTTTAACAAAAGGTAGAACTATGTTCAAAAGGCAACTTTGATTCAAATCAGGTTTGATTTAATTTATTAAATTAAATGTAGCAAGCGTTTTGAAGAGAAATGGACTCAAATCCTGCACATATTATTGAAAATAAATTTGTTAAATTGAGCTCAACAGAAACTAAAACCTAAATGTTTTTTCTTTAAATACAGCAAATGCCCAAAATTGGCAAAACGTGGAAAATCAACTTTTGAAACTCAGAAAAATTCCAAAAGTCGATTATCAGAAGTTAATCTCAAAATTTAAGATTTTTTTTTTTTTTAGCAAATTTTTATTTTTGCCAACCCAGAAAATTCCCTGGTTTTTTTGTTTGTTTGTTTTTTCAGAACATTTCTGAATTTCTGAAAATGTATTTCTTTTTTTATCTATAACAAAATGCGCCATTGTAAAAAAAAAAAACTTCTTTCAAATCTTGGATCTTTTGAAGATTTTAAAAAAATCGAACTTCTTTATTGCTTGTTGCTCCGAGTCTTAAGCCTGAGGCCTTTTGTTAGTGCTGCAGTTTGGCCGCCATCCAGCAGGGGGCGCCGCTGGTCATCCAGCCTGAAACAAAGATGGCGGAAAGATCCCTGAACGGTAAAGAGCAACAGTCCAAAATGAGTCCGGTTTGGGATGTAAAATGCGCTTTATGCGGTTCTGTTTAGAAATATAAACACTCAACAAACTGCTGAGGTTTTACCTGAATGACGCTGCATTTAGTTGTGCTACGTAAAGGAGCAGCGGCAACTTTATCAACCGAAAATAACTGACGTGCTACGAAGGTGAAGATTACAGAAAAACCGTAAGGTGATGGAGAAAAACATCAGATTTTAGGGAGAAACGTTACTTACTTAATCAAAAGCATCCACAGACAATATTTCAGTATTTTCTCTCTTTCTACCAAAAACTGAATGATAAAAGTTTTATTTACATTTACGTAATTTTATTTGTTATCTCTTGTTTATTTATTTGTTTATTTTGTATATTTAAAATGTGTTGTAGTTCCAATGTTAAATGTTCATTAGAATTTAAAGTTTATTGAACTTTGAAAATGTTTTTTTTTGTGATAATACCTTTATAACATTTGAAAGTTGTCTCAAAACTTGAATGTTATCTTTTATCGCAATAACATCTGGAAATACTTATCCTCCTGCAAAGGTGGTTTTATTCTTGATAAAAGAGAAAATTCAGGTTTTTAAGAAAATTGCCACTTAGCAATAAGAAGAAACAACTTTAGATGAACTCGTTAATCAATAACTTGCATTCCCAGTCTGTTTCTGTTTCAGTCATCAATGTGATGAAATAAAAGAGTATTTTACATGAAGCGGAAAATGATCATTTTTCCCAAAAAGCTGTCATTTTAATGATTCGCCTCCATGCTGTGGTCGCCGTGTCTCTGATCAGTCGCGCTCCGGAGGCGGAGATGCCAAATCCACCGACGACATGGTGTTTGAAGTGGCAGCCGACATCCTGAGCAAGCTGCCGCCGGACTTCAACCTGGAGGCGGCGCTGCGGAGCTTCCCCACCAGCTACAAGCAGAGCATGAACACGGTGCTGGTGCAGGAGATGGGCCGCTTCAACAACCTGCTCTGCACCATCCGCAGCTCCTGCATCAACATCCAGAAGGCCATAAAGGTACACAGCACTCCAGCTTATCTCTGTGGAAATCTTTCAAGTGTGGATATAAGCATAAAAATTAGCCTGGTCGCTCCTCAGGTCGCCTGTTTTTCAGATTTCCCATTAGCCACGTGAATTCCTTTTAAGCCAATTATTGTCATAAAATGTTACCCATTAGCATGGCTAATGATCAACATGGCTATGTTGATCTCTTTAAAGTGATAATCTGAACCAAAACTGAAACTGAGCACTTTGTGGTTTGCGAGTCTCACACCTGTAGTCAATTGGAAGGAGATGAAGATCTGACACAGACTGGTTGGCAGCCATCTTAATGGTTAGCGTTAGCAGAGCTACGATTCTTGTTTATCAAGCCAGAGGAACTTTTTGATCAGCTGTGCCCATTGCTGGCACTGACTACTGCAGATTTTATCACAAACATACTCCATTACAACCACCGCAGTCATTTTTAAAAATGCTAATAGTTAGCATTAGCTCCGGCTAATTTTTTTATTTGTTCTATGGTTTAGCATTAGCATAGCTAAGATTCATGTTTTTCAAATTAGTGGAACTTCTTGGCTAGCTGTGCCCACCATTGATAACTAGTAACGATTACAGTGCAGATGACGTCCATGGCGGCCATTTTGAAATGGCCACAAGAAAAAAGGACACAAGAGCAAGAAAATACACATGTGATTTTTATGGTGCAAATATTGTAGCTATGGTTTGACTCCAAACTCATTCATCTAACAGATGAATGAGTTTTTAAAAACCGTTACCATTAACAATATGATTTCTATTGGTCCAATCATCTATGATTTGACAACAAAACTTATTCATTTCTCATACACATTTTGTGTAAATATCTCCCTTGGCTTGTTTTGGGGAAGATCTGTGCCAAGCTCTGTTCTTTTATCCACATGTGAAAGATTTTGCTGAAATATTATATTATTTTCTGCAAAGTGAGATGAACCAGAATGTTTGATGTTTGCAGTGGAAATGTCTGTAATGCTTCATCTTTTCATTGTTAAACTCCATATAAAAGCAAATATTCCTTAATTTCATCAGAGGCGTTTAGTGTAAACAGTGGCTCTAAAACATTACATCTTATGATTGATTTTAAATTTGTGAACCACAAAGCAACATTTTCTCATTATTTCAACACTTCTGCTGAAAATCAGACACTGCAAACACTTTCAGTCAATTTCAGTTGAAGTCAGCAGTGGCGGCTAGAGGAGGAGAAATCGCATTTTATTAATAATAATTTAGTTTCCTGGGATCTAACAGAACATAATGGTAAAAAAACTAAATATAACTGTTTAGTTTGCAGACATGTGATTTTTGCTGCAGTTTCCTGCCTGTGATTTGATGCTACAAAGACCTTAGACCCTCCAGAAAAGCTTATTAATGTGTAATAAACAGAAAGCAGAGTCTCCATGTGCGCCGCTCGGTAAATAATACGCAACATCTGTCCTGTTGGGGATGAAAGGTGAACAACCGTCATCAGGTTTGCTTGTTTGTCCTATTATGTGGTGATTTTGGTTCGACTGCATCATTCATTATTGTGCGAATATTTCCGCATCTGTGATTATAATCAGCATGTTGTTCAGAAATCAGTCAGAACTGACAGCTGCTCCAATGCTTAACTAATTTAGCGGATCCGTCATTTTAATCAGGCCTTTTGTTTGCTTTCAAAATGTCTCTGAAAGCCAAAAGCTACGAACTAAAGATTTCAATAAGATGCTTTAGACACCAGAGTTTTGTTATTAAACGAGCCGACAGAAAGTAACCAGTGGGCTTCTCTGTCATCTGCTTTTGCCTTGTTAATTAAACCACATTTAAGCTACTTCTGTATTTACAGAGCAAACATGTTGAAGTCTGCAACCCAAAACAGTAGAGGAAGAGTCAGGAAGTGAAGCAGGAAGCCTGATTAGTATGTAGTGGAAGCAAACACTTAACGTAGCACAGTATTTAGCAGAAACTAACTCTAAAGTCCATCCATCCATTGTCTAACACCCTTGTCCCTTCGTGGGTCGGGAGGTGCCGGTGCATATCTAACGTTCCGGGCGAGAGGCGGGGTCACCTGGACAGGTCGCCAGTCTGTCGCACGGCAACACAGAAACACACAAACATCCACATCTAAGGAGAATTTAGAGAAACCAATTAACCTGGCAGCCATGTTTTTGGACTGTGGGAGGAAGCCGGAGTACCCGGAGAGAACCCAGCATGCACAGGGAGAAACTCCATGCAGAAAGACTCCAGGCCTCACACCAGCCAATAACTGGTGTGAGGCCTGGGTCTCTAAAGTGCTGCAGCAACATAGTGTTTAGCTGAAGCTAATGCTAAACAGAATACCAATCTGTTTAGCAGATGGTAACACTGAACCGCTACAACAACGTTGTATTTATTGGAAGCTAATGCTAAATGGTACACCAACATAGGATTTGGTGGAGGCTGATGCTAAAGCGTTAAGTTCCACCATGTTAATGCGCCACATCAATGACACAGCATATGTTGCAACAGAGTACATCGTTCTCAACTGGGTCAAACCTGAACAGTTGGGCTTGACCTTTCACCCCTGGCTTTCAGCTTTATACGTATTGATTATTGCTAACTTTGTTCCTGATTTTCCCCAACTGACCACAGTTGGGCTTCGGTCAGAAATATCTTAACCTCTTTACTGTAGAGCTACAGCAGTGCATTAAACGTCTTTTAGAGAGGAAATGGAACTTCAAAATAAGAGCATGAACATAAACCTCTAATCACTTGAAGAATTATTTAAAACCAACACTTCCACACATATATTGAACTTTATTTAACAGAAAATTATTACTTTAGAATTGATCTGGAAACGTTATTCTCAGGGAAGCTGCATACTCAAAGATAGCAAAGATGCTAACGTGCTAGGCGAAATATTAGCTCTGCTGCTAGTTTACTAGTAGCTCCACAGCAGAACCGTACATGCTCATGTGTGTGTCGTCCTGCAGGGTCTGGTGGTGATGTCAGCAGAGCTGGAGGAAGTCGCGAACAGCATCCTGAAAGGTAAAATTCCCGGCATGTGGATGAACAAGTCTTACCCCAGCCTGAAACCACTAGGCGGCTACGTCAACGACTTCCTCCAGAGACTCAAGTTCCTACAGGTGCCTGAAAGCTCAACAACTTCCTGCTAAACTGTTAGCAGGAAGAATATTTTATAGAGTTGTGATATCAGCATAAACAGATGACCCCAGGGCATCAGCAGAGCATTTTCTCTGTGTTCATAATGAATGAGGAACAGCAACGCTATGCGAGGTGTTTGTGTTCGACTCTGGGAAAAATGTTTTTGTATTTACAGTAGATCTTCTTCTGATGCACCATAATGACATTTTTCACATGAACATAACTTGGTGCAGATGTTCACAAACAAAAACACAAAAAAGAAAACGTTAGCCACTGAAAGATTCAAGATGGCAGCCATTTATCAAGATGGACGCCAAGGAAGATTTATTTTTACACCAAATCTGTCCATTTTTATCACACATGGTTACTTTTAAAGTCAAATCATGCATGATTGGACAAATTGAAACCATATTTACTGCTCATGTTTGGGTTTTTAAAGATGGCCGCCGTGGTTATAATGGAGACTCTCTGGTTGTGTCCAGTGGTGGGAACAGCTAACCAAAATGGTCCAAACAAGAATCTTAGCTCTGCTAATGCTAAACTGCTAAGCATTAGTTAGCGGAAGCTAGCTGTGACTGTTACTCATCCTGTCTTCATCTGGGTCCATTTATTGACTGGAGTGAGATTCAAAAACTCAGCTTCTGATTTTCCTACATTTTGCTACTTTAAAAACGATGATCATAGATGAAAACATACAATGTGACCTGAAGTTCAACCAACGGGTAACATCTTCTAACTGATTTAAAAGGGTTAATAAAATGGCATCATACTGAAATTCATAATGGGAAAAATGAGAAACCTTTTTGTATCCGGACTGGAAATATTTTTACAGTAAAATGCAGCTCCAAGCTGGACCTGCTTTAGGATGCAACACATGAGTCGTTATGAAAGAGGGGAATGTCCCGCCCAGTGACTCCAGGAAGCCACATGATGAGCCGGTTCATTAGTTTGTTCCCACAGCAGAAATCGTTACGCTGAAAGGATTCCTGTGTGTCGACGGGCAGGAATGTCTGCATGACTCCTGACCTCTGAACTGCAGAGTCACGAGTTCCTTACATCAGACAGAAACGCCGCCGCCAGCGGGACGATGAGGAGGTCAGGATCCCACCGCCTCGGCTGGGCAGGCTCAGATGTTTACATACGCCTTCGCTTTGGGGAAAAGCTGGACAGATGTCTGAAAGTCAGATAAAACTCACTAGTTTATTTACAGAACAGCTGAAATTGATTTAGAGCTGCAGATATGACCCGACCGTTTGAGAAAAAAAAACATCTTTTTATATATATTTACTACAGAAAGCTAGTTTTTAAATACTAGTTATTTTATTCCTATTTTTAGGTTTTAAAATAAAGGAGAAAATTTTTTTTCAGTTTCCAGTTTAATGACAAAAAAATAAAGTATTTAGTGTCATTGTGGAGTTTAATTTAATTTTTTAATTTAGTATTACATCTATTTTTAAAGCTTTATTTATCATTTTAAATCAAAACAGTTTAGGTTACGCCAACAGTTTCAGTATTTTACACATTTAAAATAAACCAAATCAATGATTATTGATGTCGGCTGATAGGAAACGTTACACCATCATGTCTGCAGCCGACTGCAGACTCCAGCTTCATGCTAATATTATTCTATCAGTTAAACCAAATTACATGATTGAGAAAAGATACTGAACATTTAATCGTAACAAGTGCGAATCGAATGCAGAGAAAGCTGGAATCTTTTAGCGGTTAGTTGATAATAAGTATTTTTATTTAAACATTCTGATCTGGGCCTGAGATGAACAGTGAAGCCCTGAGCGGTTCTGATCGGTGAGTCCGTCCTCTGGTGTTCTGGTTGAGTGTAACTGCGTTTCCTCTCCTTGTTCTTCAGGACTGGTATGATCACGGTACGCCTCCCGTTTTCTGGATCTCCGGGTTCTTCTTCACCCAGGCCTTCCTCACCGGCAGCCAGCAGAACTATGCCAGGAAACACACGATTCCCATCGACCTGCTGGGCTTCGACTTCCAGGTCCTGGACGACAGACAATACACCAAACCCCCAGAGGACGGTAGGACGCCTAGACGCAGCCTGGAGGCTTCCGCACAGCTGCAGCTTTTATAAATAATATTCCTAAACTGTCACCGTGTCATGAGACAGACCACCTGTAAAAAGATTCTGCTCCTCTGCCTTCTCCCAGCGCGTCGAAAGCTAACTAGAACCAATCAGAACCAGGAGGCGGGTCTTAACGCTGCCAATCACCTCCTGTAGCACTGCTAGCATAGCCTGTCATGAATGCTCAGTCTAGTTACCATGGCAACCGATCACAGCAGATAAACAGTTTTTGTCCAGCAATAATTAGATTTTTTTTACAAGTCACATCTTGGTAAAAAATGCAGATTTAGGTCCCATTTTTCTGTCAACGTAGAATCTGATCCGATCCGGTCCGATCTGATCTGATCTCCTGTCAGGTGTTTACGTCCACGGTCTGTTCCTCGACGGCGCGCGCTGGAACAGGAACACCAACCTTCTGGCAGAGTCCTTCCCCAAAGTGCTGCACGACCCCATGCCAGTGGTGAGGAGCTCACACACACACACACAGCCACACGCATACACACACATGCACACACACACACACACCCCGACACGCGCGCGCACACACACACCTGAATCCAAGTTAGGGTTGTTGAGGTTCTGCAGATGAACACATTTCTGAATTTATCCCATCGGTTTGCAAAGATGTTCTTAGCAGTTGTCAACTTGCTGTAGTGTCGCCACCTTGTGGTCATGCTCATGAGTTGCACTAGGGTTGCTTTAGGGTTAATGCTTGTAAGGTGTTTGTATTTCACTGTGGAAGAAGTATTCACACCGCAGGTGTTGCAGCGTTACTGAACAGAACCGCTGCACCAACAGCAGTTCAGGTCTGCTTGACGTTGCATGAAGCTGCAGGATGGAGTTTTATTGCCCTGCTGCTGTTGGTGTCCCTGGTTCAGCACTGCTTTGGATCGGCAGCGCTGCGTCTCCTGATTCTCTGCGGTTTGTCTCCAGCCTGCGGGAAGCCGGCCGTCCCTTCGCTGTTCAGCCCGACGTGGATCATCAGAGCGGAAAGATGAAGCAGAGAACAACTTCTTTCCTCTCTTTCTCTGAATATGAATAATGCACCAGCCTCACTTGTTAAATATTCAGGCTTTTCAGGGCGTCTTATTAACAAGAACAGAACTTCATTAAAATGTGTTTATTATTTGTGCGGATGAAAAAAAAGACGAGGAACAGCGACTTTGAAATGTAAATGTGCGCCGAGGCCCCCGCTCTGCACCGCGCAACAAACCGCTTTTGTTTTACTCCCTTTAAGATGTTTTTTTTCTTCACTGGCCCAGTTTATCTCTTTTGCATAAGCAGAACTTCATAATAACTCCAGGGGGTTCGTGCTTTTACGAGTTCACGTCCCCAAAGTTTCAATTTGTTTGTGTTTGGATAACAAAGAGATTCAGGTTAGTCCCTGCTGCTCCGTCCAGACCCCGAGGTTCACTGAATTACCCCAGCAGGCAAATACGACTGGGGCACAAACTGCAGCGTGGCGGCAAACTGGAATCACAGTTTCATCTGAAAGCACTGCAGCCTCAGATTTGTTATTCAAGTTTTGGCCCAATGTTCTTTGTAATCTGTTGATGGACAAATTCATGAATCTTTTTACTACTGCGGCGCATCAGGGCCGTTTGAGAAAGAAAAAAATAAAGGCACATTTATACCCAAATGGTTGTTTTAGATTAAATTTAAATTAGATTCTGGAAAATAATGTGGAAATTTCTTTAAGATTAATTTATAAACCAGTTTTTTTTTCTAGCAAATTTTATTTTATATTCAACAATATTCTTTTTTTTTTCATAATTTTTCTAACCATTTTTTTCCACCAACTTTTTGACTTTTAAGCTTAAAAATGCTTCGTTTTTTTCTTTTCTTTTTCTTTTCAGGCTCAGAAATGTTCAGATTTTTTCTTGAAAATGTCTTAAATTAATAAAAAAATTTCTGAGTTTTTTGGCATAAATTCCAGCCTACGGTGGCTTCATACACAGTCGTAGCATGTTAGCGTGTGAGAACTGTGCCGTAGATCTGTTGGTTACATGCTAATATTTATAGTCTCATAATTAGCATGTTTAGCATAATGAGGTTATATTTACTTCATTAAGCTAATTCTGTTCAACTTATCAACTTAAAGTGAAACATATTGAGTTGTTACAGACTACAACTTCCAAACAACAGTTTAATTACCCCTTTTTCTCCGTTGTGAACGATAGCATTTCTGTCACCAGATTTCAAGGCTAACCCCGCCCCTCTGGCCCCGCCCCTCTGGCCCCGCCCCTTGTGAGCGCACTCCTCACATCTCATCTTCTGCTCCGCAGATGTGGCTGAAGCCCATGAAGCGAGTGGATATTCCTGAGCGGATGTGCTACCTGTCTCCTGTCTACAAGACGAGCGAGCGGCGCGGCACTCTGTCCACCACCGGACACTCCACCAACTACGTCATCGCCATGACGCTGAACACCGACATCCCCGCAGAGCACTGGATCAGACGAGGCGTCGCTCTGCTCTGCCAGCTCAACGCGTAGCTGCAGCTTTGTTTCAGTTCCAATGTGTAAATAAAAGTTGAATGAATCCAGTTAATCAGATGCACCTGATTGTCTTTATTGAAGATTGTTGACGGAACCCTGACATCCGAAGGCCTGTATAGCGTCACAGTATCGACGCTTTGCTAGGCGATCACATTGAGGCGCTGCAATGTTCCAAGTGAACGTTTCTCCAAATTGTTTACGCCGATGTTTGTTGATCAAATTGCCAACTTTTCCTGAATTCACACCATATGATATATTCCACAATTCCACAAACGGTGCTTCCCCCTTACGCTACAGCAGACTTAACAACAAACGTCCAGATGCTAGCCAGCTTTTCTGTATGCTAGGCTACATAGTTGTGAGGCATTTTCTCCATAATGTTAGATTCTACCTTCCCCATAATGCAATATTTGGTTGCCTCTTACTAGTCTTATTTGTGTATAAATACGCAGAGACCAGAGAAACAAACATGTCATTATGCAAGTCCACATCAGTAAAGACCTGGTCTACCATACCGACAACGATCACATGAACCCCAGGTTTAACGTTTCACCACAACAGGGCTGCACAGTGGTGCAGTTGGTAGAGCTGCTGCCTCGCAGCAAGAAGGTTCTGGGTTCGATTCCCGGCCTGGGGTCTGCAAGAGTTTGCAAGAAACCAAATAAAAAAGCATGCCATACTTTTCAGATCTTTATTTTTTTTTTAATGTTGAAAAAAAAAGTGCACTATTTTTCTTTCAATTCTGTTTGTCGATCAATAAAGTCCGGTTGGAATGTGAGAAAAAGTTCAAGAGGTGTGAACTTTAGGACGGCGTATCTTACAAAAACACTGATTTGTATTTAACGTCATAAAACAGAACCAGAACCTGCTTAATTCAGCATCTTCCTTTCTCTTTATTTTTCTTCAGCATCAACAAGGCTAACAGACATTTTACATTTATACGCACTTTACAAAAACAAATATACACATTAAAAAAATAATAATAATGATCAAGGCGTTTTCTTCTTAAGACCAATCAGCAGCGAGGAATCCTTGGAGCGGAGTCCATGTTTGTCCAACAGAATGAAACGAAATGAATCGATTCCAGGTAAAAACATTCAGGTTCTGCTGGATCGGATCCGGGTCGGTTCACTAGTTCACGCCGCTATTCAGTCACTCCCTTATACCTTCATTTTGGACCCAAGTATTTAGCTTTATTTTAGTGTGTTTATTACGGAAGGCCATTTCTGCCACGAATGATAAAATAAAAGCACAACAGAAGGTCATAAGTTTGATATAAAATTTCAGAATTTCAACCTTCAAAGTCATGATTTTTGAGATTTGAAGCCAGTTTGAGGAGAAAAAGTCATAATTTTGACTTTCAAAGTCAGTTTTGAGATTTTAAGTTAACACTTTGAGGTAAAAAGACAATTTCAACCTTAGAAAAAAACTTTCTGAAACAATTTCAAAATGAAGTCGAAATTTTGACGTATTTATTATGACTTTAAAACTCATTGTTGGGCGTTTATCTATGTTTTTCATGGCAGCAATGGGCTTCCATAAAGCAAAGTCTATAACATATTTTCATTCAGCTTTACAGTGGCTTTCAAACATTTACACAGTATTTTTCATTTTATTTTTATCCAGAGCCATCTTGAAAAAATACATTTTCCTCTTTTTAAATCCACATTTTATTTATCAGCAGGAGGCTGAGAAAAAAAGACCGTCTCGGTTTTAATTTCCATCTGTAGAAAACCAACCACACAGCATGATGCTGCCACCATGTTCACTTGTGTGTGTGATGTTCCAAATGTTTTTTCTGCTTTTTTTTCTTTTTTAGTTGAACTGTGCAGATTAGTCACATAAAAATCATTCATCTAATATTTTAAATGAGTTGTGTTGATTTGAGAGCCACGGTAAATTCATAACTTCCTGTTTATTTTGCTCCTGATCTCTGATTGGACCAGCTCTACTCTGCAGAAAAAACAAAAACAAACTGATGAAGGGATGAAAAGGCTGTTGCTGAAACTACGTGGACGTTTGGTGAAATTAAAAATGCCTTCACTTGATGAGTCTCCATGATTCGAACAGAATGAGGATGATTCGCCGCCAGGCGGGACCAGCAAATGATGTCACACAGTGACAGGATACAGTCATGTACGCCGCGTTAGCTTATGCGCTAGTGGAATGTGATAAAGATGGCGGCGCCGGCTGGCGAAGCTCTCCAACAGAAGAGCCTGGAATGACGAAAACGTTTCTTGGCGGCTTCAGCGTCCAACAGAAACGCAAAAAATCTGCATAGATCGGAACCAGAAATAAACCGCAGCAGAGACAAGTTCACAGCTTCAGGTTGGTTCTCTATGGAGATAAATTGGTGCCATAAAGTTTGACTAAAAATGTTTTGTTTTTAGCTAAAAACAAAAGAATTATAAAAAAAAGTTTAATCTGAGAAGTACACCTTTTTTTCTCATTTCAAAATTGTTCTTTAGTTCAAATTATTTTTCAGTTTCAAAATTATTTTTAGATTAAATTCTTTTCAGTTTAGATTTTTTAGCTTCAAATCATTCTTCTGTTTTAAAATAAATTTTCCAGTTTTAAATCTATTTTTAGTTGGGTTTTTTCTGTTTTAAATTTTGTTTTTGGTTTCAAATCTATTTTTAGTTTTATTGGTTTAATTTTTCAGTTTCAAAATTAATTTTCAGTTTTCAATATTTTCTTTTCAGCTTCAATTTCTTAATTTTTTTTTTTTTTTTGGTGCTGATGTAGCTCCGTAGATCTCATTAAAACATGAATGTTGCAAATCGTTGCAGTTTGGCTCCAGATCATTGAATCCTTTCAGAAACATGGCGGACAGCTGGACATGCTAAAGCTAACAGGCAGCAGGGCTGGGCGACGCACCGCCAAAATAAAAGCGACTTTCTTCATACCAGATCCAAGTTGAACAGATTTATTTGCTCCCTTTCTTTTCTAAAAGATACAGGACAATATTTTCAGTGGATTTTTTCTGTGAGGGATGAGTTTTGAGAATAGTCATAATATTAGCAGATAAAGACGCAATTTTACCAGAAAAACGTCTTAAAATTTCAAGAAGAAAACTTTTAATGTTATAAAGTTCAGTCAATTTTGTTCTTTATTTGAAATAAACTCAATTGCACAATTGTTTCAATTCGGCTACTGATAATAATTTGATGCTGATGAGTTAAACAGTTATTTCTTTTACTGATACAAAAGTTTAACTTCACAAGATGCTCAGCAAATTTTATATTTTGTTATTCATCAAAATGGAGTTCTCATAAAATTACGACAATTTTCCTAATAACTTCTAACTTATTCTGATCATTTTACGACTTTGCGTCTTTTCTGTATTGTCCAACTATCGTCGTACAAATTTGTTCTCATAATTTGAAAACTAAACTTATTGTGGTGAAGATGTCGGCTGAACTCTGGAAACGAAGGATGAATTGGTGAAAGAAAAAAGATTTTCCAAGAATCATAAACTCAGAATCCGACTCGGGGTGACTTGGATTCATCGCCCAGCCCTATTTGGCGGCTACTCTACCGATCCAGGTTCCCTACGAACCCAGACGGCGTAAAAACACGACATAATGTGCGGAGGAATGCTTCTCTTCCCGTCAGGACACGGCGTGATGACATCAGCAGATAGACAAGACGACGACACGGATGAACGTTGTGCTTCGTAAACATCGCTAGCAGCACGACGCGGATGAACGCAGCGCATGCAGGACAGACGCAGGCGCGTCCGGCCGCTAGAAGCCGAAGTCGAACACGATGCGGTCCTCAAAGATGGCGATTAGCAGCATGATGGCGAAGCCGGTCAGCATGCCGACGTTCTGCAGGACGAAGTGGCCCAGGTGGCAGCGCTTGTGCTCCTCGCTGTCGCCGTGCAGCATCTCCGGCAGCTGGAGGCGACAGCGACCGAAAGATCATTACATCATCCGTTTTATTCATCTAACTGGAACTAATAACTAAAGTGAAACTAAGCAGTACTTAACTAATAATAATTGATAAAAACTAGCAAAATGTTTATTAAAACGAACAAAACTAGATAATCAAGATGTCAAAAAAAATACAACTAAACTCTAATGAAAAACCCACAACTATAATGACCCTGGTTAGAGGTCAGAGGTCAGAGTGGCCTTACCATGTCCACCAGCGCCACGTAGAGGAACATGCCGGCGGTGACGGCGAAGATCCAGTTGGTGACATTGTGCGTGTACTGGCCCACCGCGGTGCCGATCACCATGCCGACGTACGCCATGAGGGCGGACAGCAGGTTGTAGACGATGGCCTGCTTCACCGACATGCCGGCCTTCAGCAGGACCGCGAAGTCCCCTGGAAGCACAAACAACCGGTCAAACTCCCAGACAAACTACCAGACAAACTACCAGATAAACTACCAGACAAACTACCAGTCCCAGATAAACTACCAGACAAACTACTGGCCAACCACACAAACAACCAGCTAAACTACCAGATAAACAACCAGATAAACTACCAGTAAACACCAGATAAACTACCAGTCACAGCTGAAAATACGTAACTTTCTGTGAATATTTATACCCGTTAGAAACCAGATATTTATATTGACCAAGTAAAAACACAAACACATTTTTTCTCGCTGTCTGAAGCCAAATCAAACTAAACTTTTAAAACATTCTGAGAAAATGTCTAAATTCTGAGACTGAAGTACAAATGAGTTTTTTTTTTTCAGTGGCCCTGATCTGCTTTTGCACTTTGGTGATATTAGATCACTTTAGTAGATTAGATTAGATTAGATTAGAGGAAACGGTGCGTTGACTTGTGAAAATGATCAAATGATGGAGAACCAGCACCAGAAGTTGCGACTGCAACACGGCAACCTGCTGGTGGGATTTACTATACTGTGAAAACAGATCATGCTAACTTAGTGCTGGACAATAAACATCTGATAAAACATTTAGTCATTTCAATGGGCTCAGATCCAGAACCGCAAGGCATTCTGGGAGATGTGGACAGACAAAACTCAACGTCTGACAGCTAGCTAAGCTAAGTGGGTGGATCAACTCACTCTCTCACTCTCTGGTTGCCTAGCAACCACCTGTGAGAAGCAGTTTCATGTTCCCCTTAACTTTGGTTACCTAGCAACAGCCTGCTGAGTAACTTGGCAGCAGCAGTTTCAAGTCTCCCCGGCGCGACGGCTTAAAGCCGAGTCAAAACTCGATAAAACTGTTTTCAGTTTGGCAGAATTTCAGATCTTTAAGAACAAAAAAAAATGTATCAATAATTATTGATATCGACCGATATGAAACGTTTATATAGTTTTAAGTTTTCCAGACGTTTCGGCTGGAAAACTGGATCATCAATAACATGATCATTTATGTTATTGATCATAACATGAATGATCAATATGGAGTTGATCTTTGGCATTTAGCGTCTCCTCAGGATCTCATTTTATTTATGTTATGGGAGCTGCATCAAGAAGCTACGTAGGAAATATTATTTCCACTTTAAGTATGAATTATGTTACAATCCTATATTTCTTGGGATGGTTATACGCAACAATTGAAACTTTTTTAAAGCAACAATAAAACTTTAAAAGGTAATTTTAGAAACCCAGGCATGTTCTGGTATTTCTGAAGTTTGTCTCTGTCATTCTGTGATTGCGCGCCGCCGCAGCGTCTAGCCTCTTCAATCATCGCCGGGCCGACGCGAGCAGCGGCCGAGTTTCCGTGGAAACGCCCTGGATTTGGAGGGAAGAGGGCTGACCTACATTTCCTGTAACAGCGTCCTCTTTCCCTCGCTAATTACCGCGATGAATACATTATGGCTCTGCTCTCATTCATCAATCAGGAGGAAGAGCGCCGGCCCGCGCTCTTCCTCACTTCCACTTCCTCCTGCCGCCGCATCATCTGCCGCAATTAACGCACCCATCGCTGCCAATTAGCTCCTCTGTGTGCGGCTGAAGAGCCCTCAGCGCCGTGACGTGTTTTCCCGCCCGGATGCGGGAGACGAGCCGCTCTGGACGCCCTCCGTCTGAGGAGCCGCTACAGGAATCCAGGAAAACCGAAGAGCCAATTCTGGGAGCTCAGCGTGTTTCAGTGAAGCGTTTCTACGGCGACCAGGTCATATTTACTGACTAAAAATGTGACCTTAGAGAAACACAGACCAGCTCCTCTGGTTTCTATCTGTCGCTTTCGTTTCTAAAACATTTTAAATATTTTTCTAATCGTTCCTGTTCTGAGTTGTGTGACCAGAATATGGAAATAATAACCTAATTTTACCAGAAAAAATTTTAAATTACAAGAAAAAAAGCAAAGGAGAAATTCACAAAACACAACATTTATTCTTAATTTTGTTATTTTTTGTGTTGAGGTTATCATAAATTAATTTCTTTATTCTACTAATATTATGAGTTTATTCTTGTTTTATTTTATTCTTATATTGTGACTTCTTGTTTAACAACGTTATTCCCACATTATTTCAAATTACTGTTGTTCGACTTATTCTTGTAATATTAAATTTCCTATATGACTTTTTGTTTCAATTTTGCAGCTTTTTTCTCGTATTATTATGTCTTTAGCAGAAGCTGTAAAACACAATTCAAACAAAATGGCCGCCCTGGAGCTGACATCACCCAAGCAGTTTCTGGTGGGAAAAAATCCACGTTTTCCAAAAATTAAATCTTCAACAACCAGAAATCTGGTTAGTGAATAAAATCAATGGATCTCACCGAGTTCATGAGGTAGTTCATGGCAGAAAACAGCCACAGACGTGCTGATGCCTCCCGTAATGTTGGAGCTGAACGCCGCGCCTGCACCACAAAACACACACTTCACATTAAACAGTCCACAAAAAAATAACATTTCATTATTTCACTCAATCTACTGAAGCAGACGAGTCAATAATCAATTACTGCTATTCAAAATGTTTTCAAACTCAAAGAAACAAGTTAATCACCTTAATATGAGACGCAATAATATGTGGAAAAGTCATAAAATTGTATTATGAGAATAAAGGTCATAATATGACGAGAAAAACAGTCATAGCATTGCAATAAAATAGTTATATGAGAATAAAGTCATAAAACGACGATAAAGTCAAGAATAAAGCTGGACGATATACGTAAACCCAAAACGAGAATGAAGTTGGAATGTTACAAGAGAAAAATCTAAATAATAAAGTTGTAATAACAAAATAATAAGGTTTTCTTTATTTCCCAGGATAACGATGTGTTAAACAGCAGCCAGCTGTGATTTTGTTTAAACGGTGTCTCTGCCCACCAATCGCCAGGCCGTCGCTGAAGTTGTGCACCCCGTCTCCCATGATGACCATCCAGGCGATGCTGGCGATGCCGGCGTCCTTCATCTCCTGGTCCGAGTGGCAGTTCCCTCCGTGGGAGTGTCCGTGTCCGTGCTTGCGGGCCTTGCGGCCTCCGTCCGTGCCGGGCGCCAGCGGCGTCTTGGTGGGGGAGTCGGGCTCCGGCAGCTCGATGTCGTTGTGCGCGTTGTCGCAGGAAACGGCGGAGCTCTCCGGGTCTGAGCGAAACAAGAGGAACCGTTAAAACCACATACACCCCGGTCAGACCTTTCAGCCCATGTGGTAAAGTTTGTACACCCCGTTCTCACCTTCTGCCATCGGCTTCAGGTTGAGCCACTCTGCGTCGGAGCGGCGGTCCAGGTGATGGTCTGACAGCTTCCTGCCGACGTTCCTCTCCTGCTGCTGCCTCCTCAGCTCCTGCAGGGAAACGGCAGCAGGTTATGAGGAGGTTCTGATTGTCGGTTCTGATTGTCCGTTCTGATTGGTCGACCCAGCTCACCTTCTGGTCTTTGTAGTGCTTGAACATGCCGATGCAATGCTCGATGATGAAGAGGAGGTAGATGCCGGCCAGCGCGGTCAGACCCTTCCACACGCCGTCGAAGGCCGTGAGCAGATCGTCGTCGGCGCTGGCGCCGTGCTGGCTGTGGTCGTGATGGCCCTGAGACTGCAGAGAGAAAACCAGAGGAATTACACAGAGTTGGAGTTATTTTTCTATCTTAGATGAAAAAAAAGTGATAATCACAAGAATTAAAGTCATAATTACAAGATTTTAACTAAAAATTAAGAATAAATGTCTTACTTAAAATTTTTGTCATTTATGAAGTAAAGATTATGAGAATAAAAGTCATAGTTATGAATTTTAAAGTTGTAATTTTGAGTTTTAAATTCATAATTATAAAAATAAGTCAGAATTATTGGCTTTAAAGTCATACTTAGGCATTTTAAAGCATAATTATGAGAATAAATGTCATAATCACCAGGTTACTAATCCTAACTAACATTTAGGGTGAGTTAGTTAGCGTTAGCTATTATTTAGCAATGCCTAACATTTTGCTAATTGCTAGTTGGTAAAAGTCAAAAATGAGTCTTTTCTTTTTATTGAGCTGCTGTTTGGATCCCGTCTTTCTGACCCAGAAGGTTTTCAGTCGGATGTTCTGAGTTTTCGGACCGGGCTGAACTCACGTGAGGCAGCAGGTGAAGGAGAGCGTCCCCGCTGAGCGTTCCCACCGCTAGCGCCACCAGGAAGGTGAGCAGGAACTTGAAGCAGGACTGCTTGAGGATGGGGACGAGAACGACCCCCAAAAGGGACAGCAGGCTGATGATGGTGATGGAGACGAAGCCCCAGAGCCACACCCACACTGCACAGACCACAAAACATTCAGATACTATCAACAAAATGAGCAACATTTCAACTCAGAAAACACTTATTGCTGCTAAACGGTTGAACAAATGGACACTTAAGCTCAACAGAGATATTCATTGTTTTTAATTTGTTAATTAGGTCATATCTCAATAAAGCTCATTTATCAGGTTAAAAGCAGGTTTTGAAAATCGCCAAGCTTTAAGCAGGTATTTTTCACCTGTGCGTCAGATTTATGGGTCAAGTTTCTGACTCAAACTTTGGGATGCAAAAACTAAAAATCAAGAATAAAGTGTGTTAAAATTTGTAACATGATAAAGAGTATTAATGAATTTATTACATATAATTTATTGGGTTTTACTTTCATGTTTTGATTGAACATGACTCTTTACGCCTCTGTATGAACTGAATGAGAGTTTCTGGTGGGGGCAATGGTCCCCTCTCGCCCCCCTCTGGGGGAGCCACTGCAGTGGCAGGAACAAAGAAACAAACAAAGAGAGAGAGAAAGAAACAACGGGAGAAAGAAAGAAAAAAGAAGGGAGGAAAGAGAGAAAGAAAGGAGAAAGGAAGGAATATTATTAAAGTGTTGCCCACCTGTCGGCCGTTGCCATGCCGACTGAGTCGTGGGTGAGAAACGTTTGTGACCCTCTCCTCAGAGACGACCGAAAGTTTAATGTCGGATGAAATTGAACGTCACGGCGAATCTGTGCTGGTTGCCACAGCGACGCTCACATTCAGCCTAGGAACTGGGATTAACTTGAACCTCAAACCCGAACCATTTAAACCATTTAAACCATTTAAACCAGTTAAACCCGATACTGCAGCAGTTTTACTGGTTCACACTCGGTCCACCGTTTGCTCTGGATTCCCCTCTGAGTTTTCTGCAGTAAATGAGAGTGGCTCAGAGGAGAGAGGAGTTCTGGAGGCCCGGCGAGTCCCAGGTGGTTCAGCTGCAGCTCGTAAGCGGAGCGCCGCGGCCGTAACTCCAGACCATAAAAACCAGTTCGTCCTTTAAAATCAGCTTTAACCAAAAATAAAACAAGTCTCACATCTCTGTCTGCATCAGCAAAGGATTATTCTCAGATTTAACTACAAACATTTTGTTAGTGGGTTAAACTTTACCTGGAGGCTAAAATATCTGAATCAAAGTTTAAAACCACAGAGTTAGAAAATAATGCTCATTAAGTTTATATTTAATGGCAACAAAATATGTTCACTCCTGCTCTCACTCTCTTATTAAAAACTAGAGGAAACAGCAGCATCCATTTTTGTTAGTGTAGCAGTAAGTCAGCGTCTGATTGGCTGATCAGGTCTGCATGACGGCTCCTCCCCAGCGCTACAATAACTCTGGGTTTTTCATTATAGTTTAGCATTATTCTGTTGTGACTTTTCATTCAATTAGCTGTAATTAGTTTTTAGTGTGTTGGCTACTATTCATTAGTTATTAGTAGTTAAATACTGTTTAGTTTCTGTTAGTTATAGTAGAATTTTTCATACTTTGGTTAATTTTGATCAATTCCCACAAGTTTTTAAAGGGGCAGCATCCTGTACATTACAGGCACATAGAGCCATTTGATCAGACAATAAAGTAACTATGTTAAGTTCAGTTGTTATAAAAACACTATAAATATCAAATATGACTTAAAACAAATTGGACTCTGTGATTTAGCCTTGAAATTGGGCCTCTTTAAAAAACTCCCACTGTGAATATTTAACTTTCATCATCCAGAGCCTGGCAGCAGGCAGAGAGAGAGAACAAAGAGAGAGAAAGAAAGAATAATAGAAAAGGAAAGAAGCAGAGCTAGAAGAAAAGAAATGAGAAAAAAACAAAACAGAAAAAAAGAAAAAAGAAAAAGAGGAAAAAGAAAAAGGCTGAAAGAATGAAAAAAAAAAGAAAATGACTCAAGATGAAAATAAATAAACTAAAGAAAAAGGAAAAACAGGAGAAAAGACAGAAATAAAGAAAGAGAGGAAGAAAAAAGAGAAATAAAAGAGACAGTGTTGTCAGTCTGAGCTGCAGTTTCCAGGATGTAAATATCGCGCAGACGGATCATTATGGAGGACAGACATCACAGATAACCTTCTCTCTCATGTTTTCCCGTTTTCCCGCGCCGTACAGGGAAACGGTTTCACAGCTCGCTGCCTTCCCATTTGTCGCTGTTGGAGCTTCGCCGCCCTGAGCGGCGGCTGTACATCAGCCGGGCGGCCCGCCGCCGCCGCTCCCTCACGCTCACGCAGCTCGTTACCTTAATGCAGGTGCGGCGCAGCAACAAAGGAGAGAAGATGGAGGCTTCTCTCCAATTACACAGAGAAATGGCCGACGGCGTCCTAATTGGCTCGGCGAGGAAAGGGGGGTGAGCGGCGGCGGGGAAGCTCCCCATGAAGGCCAGCAGGAGGTAGATGAGAGGCAGCGCCGCAGTGCTTCCTGATGTCTAGCGCCTCTAGTTTCCCTCTAATGAGGAGCCATCGCTGCCCTTTTGACTCGTTTTACCGTCATCATTTCCATTTTTATGACTATTGTGAGCGGCAGCGTGGGGCTCATGTGATGCAGGTTCCTCCATGTTTAATAATTGAACTTTATTCCGTCCAGGAAGGAAAAAGAAAACATCTTTAAAGTTCAAATTATTGCAGCTGAAATGGAGGGAGCAGACTTTCCAAGCACTAATTCTCATTAGATTAGGCTGAGCGGGATATTTATGGCCCCTCCACTCACCAAGCTGCTCAATGTTTACAGTGACGACTTCACAACTTCCAGGATAATACTGGGAAACATTTTCATTTAACACAACTTTAGGCTGTGTGCGTTCTTAATATATTGCTTAATCAGGCTAAACGATTACGGTTCTGGTCTTATCGGTATAAAATGTTTATGGTTTTATGGGTTTTATTTCTTGAACTTGTTACTCATTACCTGTACTTTCCTGTTTTAAAGGCTAATAAACGTAGCCCTAGAGAAGGTCACCACTCCGAGTCACTTTCCTTATATCTGCCCTTCTGCCAGAACGTAAACACAGAATCCGCCATGACAGCTGAACCTTTTCATTAAAGGAGCAGGCTATCAAACTACAAGCACTGGACCTTTAACATGTCCAAACAGGGTGAATTATATGAGATCATGCAATGCCAAGGAAAGCTAACATGCTACATGTAGCTAATTTTAGAATATAAGCTAGAAATAGCACAGTTTAGAAGGTTAGGAAACATTAGCATTGTAGCTAAGGACACTGTATATAAGTTGCTGTGTTAGACCCAATAAGCTGCATATTCTATTAGCAGTGTTTTTCCAGCTAATGCTAGCATATTAGCAAATGCTAGCATACTACCTAACATTAGCATAGTTAAAATCTTTGCTACTGACATCAACTAACACTCGCATGTTAGCATTTTATAAAATAACATATCTTAGCAAGTTGGAAAATGCTAGCATTGTAGCTAAAGCGAGAATGTACGCTATAGCTTTAGATACAGTTAGCCGATACGGCATTATTAGTGTTTATTTCAGCCATTGCTAGCATATTAGCAAATTTTAATATAGCTTTTTGCTATTGACAGCAACTAACATTTGCATGAATGACAGCATATACGTAGTAGTCAGGACAGTCAAGTTTTTTAAAAATGTTTTTAGATCCAAATGGAAGAACAAACATAAAAAAATTTGAATTTTGCACATTTAAATTTAAATGCGAAATGATTTCAAGCCTAAATCACCAACAAAACTTTCATAATAACCCATAAGAATTTCTTCTGGATTTTTCAAGTTTAATTTTATATAGCTGATTGGGTTTTTTTTGCCCACCAGACCGTCTGATCAGCATTAAGCAGAGCTCCTTTATTGTTCTTCTGTTATTCCCTTCACCCCGGGCCGAATCGATGTTCGGCTCCTTACCAGAACTGATGGGCTCCAGGGCTTCCTGCTCCACCTCCATCTGATGGTAATGGCGGATGCAGACGCGGCTGTCTATCTGGTAGAGCAGGGCGGGGCACAGGTAGGTGAACTCGCTGGGCGAGATGACCGAGTCGGGATGCAGGCCGTAGTAGGTGAGGAGCTGAGTCAGGTTCAAACACTGGGCGGGTCGGAAGAGATAAAAAGTAAGAAAACTAACAACTACTTCAGTAATCTAATTAAATCGATTAATAGATTATTTTTAACAGAATCTGAACCAGGTGAACATTGGTTGTTTATCTTGCGAAATACCCTTAGTAGAAAAACTAAATATAGTTTTATTCATAACTGAGAAGCATAGATACATATGATACTGTACTAATAAATTATGTATCATTAAAATGATTTGTTAATGGTGAGTGACATCATTGGAAAGGAAATGCATCATGGAAGAAAACATAATGTACATAACATGAGTTACCAACTGATTTAGTAATCAATTAATACTCCAGTTAACAATTAATCAATTTCTAATTGTTTAATTAGGGTGTACCCGGCGAGAGGCGGGGTCACCTGGAGGTCACCCTGGACAGGTCGCCAGTCTGTCGCAGGGCAACACAGAGACACACAGGACAAACAAACAAGCACACACACACACACACTCACACTTAGGGACAATTTAGAGGCCAATTAACCTGACAGTCATGTTTTTGGACTGTGGGAGGAAGCCGGAGTTCATGATTAATCAATTAATCAAATATTATAATGATTTGATTATTTTAATTATCAATTTATCATGATCAGTAATGATCCATCACAATTAATCAAATTAATCCTGATTAATCAATTATTGAAATAATTGTCAACTAAATTAATCAAATGAAAATCAGGATTAATTGAGTATTTCAACAATTTGATTACTTAATTTAATTATTTTAATAATCAACTGATCACAATTAGTCATGATTAAACTGATTAATCGTTTCAGTCCTAAATACCAAAATCATATCAGCTAACGTTTTAGGGAGTAGAAAGACGAATAATTAATGATCAATTAATCAATCAGGGTGAGGTCCTACCTCCTCATGCTGGTGCATCATTCCACCTGGATGTTCTGTAAGCACTTTTGAAGCTGAAACCACAGTAGCCACACCTGGAGCCTCTCTCTTGTCTTTATGGCCGTGTTCGTGGTCATGGCCGCGTTCGTGGTCATGGCCGTGTTCGTGGTCATGGCCGCGTTCGTGGTCAAGACCACCAGATTGGGGTGTTTCAGTTGTCAGTAACTTGTTGGGCCTCCCCTGGCCTCTGACCTTTTCCGGCCTCCTGGTCCTCCTGGGTGGATTTTGCGTAGAGCTGGCCGGTGGCTCCAGGTGTCCATCGGTGTGACTGTGTCGGTCATGGCTGCGGTTTCTGTGGTCATGATGCACAGAGGTCAGATGTTTGCGGCTGGTCTGAACCTCTGTTTGCTGGTGTGGATGATCCTCATCGTGGTCGTGAGCATGCGTATCATTATCAGAATGTTCCTGGTTCCCACTCGGCTCACCAGTAGGCGGACTGGCAGCAGTGGTGTGGCTGCATCGTGTGGGAATCTGTTCTGTTCGTGGAGGACGGGGCTTGTGGTCATGATGGTCATGACTGTGATCATGACTGTGATGATCATGATTGTGGTTGTGATGGTCATGATTGTGGCCGTCGCTAGAGGACGAGTGTGAGTGAAGCCCTTCCTGAACGTCCAGCAGGTCAAGGTGTGCTACATGGTCATGACCCAGATCCTCATGATCCACGCCTACCAACTTCACTTCCCCTAAACCCAGACTCATCAGGAGACTCTGGAAACCCTGGAAGTCCAAGCGGTCTTTCTGTCCATAGCGCCTGAACAGCTGCTGGATGTAGAAACGCTGCTCTTCCTCTAGAGGCCCCTCTTCTTGAGCGCCGGACTCGGTGCTGGCTCGGACATACGGAGCCTCAGAGATCTGCAGGTCGATGTGCTGATGTCCGTTGGTTTGGTGGCCATGGCCGTCCGCGTGGCAATGGTTGCAGTGATGGAAGATGAAGGTGAGAACGCACAGGAAGCAGAATTTGGTGTGTACGTGCACTCGCATTGTGTCTTCGTTATTGGTCCCCTGCAACAAAAACAGAGTCACTTAACAACCACAGCGGTGCCTAACGAGGCAAAACTGAAATTAAACTCAGAGACAATAACTCACTAAAACACCAACAAGCTATGCAGGGATTCAGACACAATGACGTAACAATTCGGTGAAGCACTGAAGCACCAAAACAATGAACTGCAGACTCACTGGAAACTGATCCAGTGAGTCACTGCACCTTCACACCTGATCGTCCAGTAGACTCCGTTCAACATTAGTTACATCGTGACACAATGGCCCATTTACAATTCTGGGCCATTGTAGATGGGAAAAAACTTCCACCAAAAATTTCTGAAATTTTGAGATTCTGATCATTTTCTAGAAAAACTGACACATTTTCAGGGCTTCAAATGTCAAATATTAAACTTTTGAAACTCAAACTCTTGACATTTCCAAGTTTTTTATAGAAAATGTCTGAGCTTCATCTCAAAATTTCTGAGGGTTTTTTTAAAACAATTTTTCCAGCTTTTGGTGTTCAGAAATGTTCTTGGTTTCCAGAAACTGTATTAATTTACACATTTCTGTTTTTTTGACATTTTCAAACTCAAATTTCCAAGATTAATTAAAAAATTTCGAAGATTTTTTTTCTAGCAAAATTTCAGCTTTTGGAGCTCAGAAATTTCTGAATTTTTTGCCAGAAATTGACTACTCATTCTTTGTTTTTCTATCCTCAATGGCCCCAAAATCCTGTCCCAGCTTCCTGCTTTTGGACCGTTCACACACTCATTCAACCCGCACCAGAGTTCACTTCAAACAAACATGCACCGAGGTTTATAGGCAGACCAGAGTTCACTTTTTTGGCCAGATTACGCATTCACACCGGACTTTCTAGACAAACAAACTGCAGTTGGATTAAAGCGGAGCAAACGTGGGTGACTCACCAAACTATTACTCACTGATGTATCTACTCAATGAATCGCTGACACGTTAACTCGGTAATAAACCGCCTCCCTGAACCACTGACACACTAATGCAGTGACACACTGATCCAGTGCTGCACTTAACCACCGACGCACTGCAGGATGACGAGTCTCCAAAGCAAAATTTCATGGATCCAGGAAGAGAATTAAGATAACCAGCTTGTAGACAAACAGTACTTTCAAACCTGCAGCACGTCTCATGTTAGAATAACAGATCCGGCGTTCTGCAGCCCAACAAACTCCACAGAGTATTGAGAAACAAATTGCTTGTTTTCTCCCACTTTAAAAAGCCTGAAGCAGCGATATGATTCCAGTCAAATGATCCTCATAAGGTCTCTGCTGAGGCCTGTGGGTGGCTGCAGCGAGGAGAGAGGGAAATAAAGGGAGGTCAGACACATGAACACACTTTTAGCCGCCAGCTTGTTAACTAAGTTTATCTCGGAGCTCTCCTGCCTCAGGACTGTTAAAACAAAGAGCAAGACGTTTCATCCTCATCTCACAGTCAAGTTTCAACACCAACTAGACCAGCAATATTTATCAGCATTGATTTTTCACTCTAACAAATGAATGTGAATCGGGACAAACATGCAGAAACCAAACACTAGGCAACGACATCACAACCCATCATCACATGCAACAATGTTGTTCCAAGTCTAGGAGGAGGGAGGCTACGGCACTTCACCAGCGGCCATCTTTGTTTCTGTCTTAGGCTTTAAAATCCTTCTTAGAGTTTTTTTTGTACTGTTGTAACCATTAAACCATCTCCCCTTATAAGTGGAGACACATTGTTGATGTTACCATTATAAAATAACTTGTAATTAAGTATTGGCAAAGCTAGATGTAATTTTCACAGGTGGTTGTTGTCAGCAGCTGCTGAAAGTAACTACAAGAAAACCTGATAGAAACTTATTTTTTTCCCCCACAAGGAAAAAAACTGGATATACTAGACCTGTGGTTATGCCAAATAATTAATTGCAAAATAAATTAAATGCAGTTCAATCATTTGCATTTGCCTGATTTGTTATTTTTCTCTTTTCTCTCTTTCTGCCAAAAACTGAACGCTAAAAGTCAAAGTCTTCAGTCTGCTGCTTTGGTCTTTTTTTAAAGGACAATTTCATTTTCAGAGAGTAAATAATTAATTTTATTTGCTGTCTGTTGTTTTATTTATTTTGGACATTTAAATTGTCTTCCAGTTCCAGTGTTAAATGTTGACTAGAATTTACAGTTTATTGATCTTTCAGAGGATGAACTAACATTATTACAACTTGACAATATTCTCAGAACAACATTATTGTCTCTGGGACTTCTTACCATCCAGCAAAGTTTACTGTGACAGACTTAGATCTGAATATTTGTATACATTGTCTACACTTTTATGTCCTAAAGTGTGTTTTCACATTGCCAGTATTTTCCACATATGCGCTGGAATTGGTCTAATAAAAGTCTTTGGCGTAAACATGTGGTGTGAATACTTTCTGGTGTTGCTGTAAAATTCACTCAGAAGAACAACTAACATCAGCCAGTGAATAAACACAAGATGGAAACCGGCGTTTCATTCCCATCAACATGGTAGGAAACGGCCCGTTACTGTGGAAACGGCCGCCCTGTTGACTGATCATTGACTTGATTAAATCAGAGTTGATCAGATCATCAAGGACTTCCTTCCTCTCTACAGTTTGACTTCTTTAAAAACGTCAAATACAGACAATTTCTGATCATTATTCTCACATAATCCCCTTCAACACATTTGCAAATATTTAAAAATAAAAACTCTAGTTATTAAAACCAAGGCTAATTCTGATTAAAGTAAAATGGGACGGGCCTACCTGAACCCCGGGAATGAGTGAAACTCACTCCGACCAACAACAGATCTCAGCTGCAGGAACACAGGAGCTTCTTCACCGCTGCAGTCAGCTGTGTGTTTATAGACCCGTCGGCACTGACCTTTGAACCCAACAAGGGCCTATTTTTAAGAACACACCCTCCTAGCAGCAGCCTGCAGCCACTTCCTGACACGAGTCTTTGTTGTAGAGTGTGGTATTTAATGAACAAGAAAATCTTTATTCTCTCCGAGTTCAACTGGTTCTAGTCTAAAACATTATTCTGCAGCAGCTTTACAGCGTTTTTACTCGCTTTATGCTACGATGGAGGTTAAGAGACGTAATCACCACGACGACAGAGAGGGGCCATCAAGACGAGAGAATAATCCCATCATCAGGCTGTAAACAGAAACAAGACTTTCTGTACAGACCAGTTAATCACATGGTAAATTAAAATGAGCTCAATATTTTTTTTAAATGTTACTTATGATTCCAGGTTGTGTTTTTTCTTTTTTATTGAATTTATTGCTTCCTTTGGTTGTTGTTTTATTTTTTCTAGTTCAAACGTTAATTTTCCTTAGAAAATTCAAGTTTATTGGTCTCAACATTATCAATATATCACTTTAAAATGATCTCAAAACAACAACAGTATTGTAATGTTTTAGTTAATATTACTGGAACAATATTAATAGTTATTCGTCCGACTGATTAGATCATTTGTAAATACTGAGTGATTGATAATTTGATCAGTACTTGAGTAGATTTTTTTACCAAATACTTTATTTTTATTCTGACTTGAGTAATTTCTCAGACTTCCTACTTCTTACTGTACTTGAGTAAAATATGTTGACTCTTACTTGAGTTTAATTTTTGGGAACTTTACCCTCTGAGTAACAGCACAGTTAAATGTAAAAACAAAATTTAATTCTGGAAATGCTCTTTAAACAGCTGCTGTTACATTAATTACCACACTAATAAAATTCAAATTCTACGGAGCCCCTAAGGGGACATGGAGAAAAAAAAAAAATGAAGGAAATCCCGACTTATTATCTCGAGATCCCGACTTTTTTTTTTTTTCGCGGGATCTCGAGAAACTAAGTCAGGATTTCGTTCCTTTTTTTTTTTTTTCCATGTCCCCTTAGGGGCTCCGTAAAATTCTGCTCATTTTGTTAGAGGAAAGGCTTTTTCAGCATAGTTTTTAGGTATTCGACATGAGAAGGAAGGGTGGGATTCCTTTGCAGAAGCAGAAAAACAGCGGCTCCGACCTCTAAGCTGCTTCATATGATTCTCACACGGTGAAAACATCCCTCCCATCTCCACAGCAGGCGGTGGAGCAGGGAGCACCCTGAGGAACGAAGCCAAACTCTGAGGCAAACATTCAACCGAGGGAGCGCCGCACGCAAGCACACCAAAAAAAACTAAAACAAAAAAACAAACGCACAACCGAGGGAGCTCAGTGCACAAGCACACCAAAAAAAACTAAAACAAACGCACAACTCAGGGAGCGCTGCACACAAACACAAAAAAATAAACAATATTTAATGAACTAGAGATACTTTCTGAAAGCAGAGGTGTCTGACTCGACTCGCGGCCCTGAATGTTTTAGGTGTGCCCCTGTTTCTAAATCAGCCCGTTGGTTTGTGGAAACAGCAAATTGTCCAGAAGCGTTTAAGTCGGTACAGCAGAGTTTGGGCCCACACTAACAAAGAAATAACATTTAAATAAGAGAATAAAAATATAGCTTTGCAAGAATAAAGTAATGATATTATGAGAATAAACTAAAATGAGAACAAAGTCAAAATAATACAAGAATAAAGTAAAAAAAATACTAAGAAAAAGTAATACTTTTTTTAAGTATAAAAAATAAAGAGAATATTCCACTGGGAAGGATACTTTCTTCCCAGTTAATTAAACATTTTTTAATCACATTGAAAAAACTTAAAAGAATATTAATATTCTCATATTTTTATTCTTAGAATAAGAAAAAATAGAATAAATAAAACAGAATAAAGTCACGATATTGTGAGAATAAAACCATAATAATACGAGAATAAAGTTGTAATGTGACAATTTTATTCACATATTATTTAGACTTTATTCTCTTAACATTATGACTTTATGTTCGTTATACTTTTTATTTTAATTTTCCCATAATACCATAATACTCCGTTGCACATTGGTACCGGTTAATATTCATTATTTTTTAGCATTTGGATGTTAAAAAATAAAAAAATAAGTGAGCTGTTGTCTTGTCGAGATTCAAACAAAATAAAGTAAATCTGTATTTTGATTAAAAAATGAGTAAAAATGTGATGTTATTTCATTCTGTTAATAAAGTAACTTCAATTGTTTCCAGATGAATCAATAACTCAAGCTGGAATAAACTATCCGAGACCTTCCAAGTTTCCATCAGTAACGATTAAAGTTGGAGTTTGTGATCCACATAAACCCGACGCCTGCTTGGTAGAAGGGACAGAAAACAGTTTGCATCTCTGATAGAAGCATCAGAGGAGCGTTTTTCTTAGAAAGGGCCAAAGGGAGGGCAGATGCCGGCCGCCACATGGACCCAACTCCTAACAGATGGTCTAGAATCTGCAAAGACTGCAATCTGCTGACGAAAGATGAAGTTCAGGAGAGCAACAAGCAGAGTCGTCTGACTCGAGTTCAACGATAATCACTACAAGTTGGAAAATTACATCTCTGAGCAGACATGATGTTGCTGCATGTGATTATCCACAGATGATTGAAGGTTGGGCTGACGAGCTACTGCAAAACACACAAAGTCAGCGGCGCTCCGTCACTTTGTCTGCTCAGAACAGCAATTAGTGGATCTCTGCTTGAATCTGTTTTTACTCCAATAAAAACAGATTCACTGAAGGAGATGCAGGTTTTCAGGAGGGTTAAAATGAGCAGAGCCCGGCGGTAGGAAGGGCGCTTCACCAGCGGCCATGTTTTTGTCTTAACAAATGTTAAGATACCTAAAAAATAACTCGATTTAAGACTTTCGAAGACCTGTAGCTTCACAGAAATGTACAAACTTCATCCATCCAACCAGCGCTAAATTTCCACTTACCATGATAGACAAAGCTATTTAGTAGGCTAGCACAAGTATGTTAGCAATGAGTTAGCGATAGCCTCAAACGTCTCAAAACACAGAACACAATGAGCAAGTTTGACAGACCCAAACTTCTGCCTGAGAGAAACATCCCACGAAAAAAATAAAACAAAATGTAAGGCCTTTGAGCAGGCCAGTGGCAGCAAGCAATAAACCACGTCATGTCAACCGTCTGGGTCCCTATGTTGCAGCACAGACCTAAAAGTACAGTGGACCCCCAAAAATATGTGCAAGTCATTAGGTAGAAATTGCACCTTTTGAAGCTGGAACACCAAGACATAATGATGCGAGGAAGCAGCATTGGTTTTTCTTGTCACTGATTGGTTGTACCCAACCATCAGGGAAGACCATCAATGATAGCTTCAGTGGTAGCGCTAAGATGTGCATACTAATGATTATTAAGGTATATTTGTGTTTGAACTGTCAGAATAGACGGTTTTTAGATGGAGTCACAAGCATTCAGATTCCAGCTATTCGTGGGTGAATAACGTTGAAGATTTCCTTTTGGTCGTGACCTTGTCAAGACAAGTCCCAATGCCACAGCAAAGATCCCAAGAACACAAATGTTAGCACATAATTTGTTGACATCCAACTCTTTGACTTGGCAGCAAAGATCTATATTTGTGGACAGCAAGGCTGGAGACAGACGTCCAACTGGTGTATCGCAACAAACACATGACGTGTCTATCTATTGAAGACTCAAGAAATCCCTCTGGGTTGGCTTTTATTGAAGTACCAATCCTTAGACTTCCTTATAACATCAAATGCCACCAGGTCCAGGGTTCCTGCTCTGACATTAAAGCCCTCAGACAGAGAGATCTGCAGTGTAACATGTTGTTAGACGGCTGTGTGAATTCCCAGCTGCAGGGCTGATGCTCTGTGGCCTGGAAACACGTCCATGACAGCACACAACAGCTTAAGACCACAGGACACGGCGACCAGAAGACTTACCTTGAGCAGATCCAATGTAGACGTAAACTTCTAGACTTCTGCTGGAGCAGAGCGAATGTGATGCTTACTTCTAATCAGGAAAAAGAAGAAGTGACGCTAAACCTGGGTGAGCGATCAGGGCAGACTCTCTAACAGGTTGGATGTCTGGAGGGTGAACTCATCTGCAGAGGGAGGCGGGCTGAGCAGAAACCACCTGACCAGACTCCCATCAGGGTCAAGCAGTTTCAGCGCTTACTGCGCATTATTGTGTTTTACCCAAATGTTAACAATGTGGGAACATTTCAACCAACTTATTCAGAAGAACAGACTTTACTGGAGACCACTTTCAACATGTTTTCTATCCACACCTCTCACCACTACAGTATATTGAGCTTAAAAATGTAGGAATAGTCAAACAGAGTCTACTGAAAAGATAGGGATAAGCCTGCAGAGCCAGCTTCAGTTCAACAGTTCAAGTCAACAAAACATTGGTTCATCCCTTTAAGCAAAACTAGTTTAGCTGCATAGCAGCACATTTCAGCAGCAACTCATGTCAAAGTGCTGATGAAACATAACAGAGTACGTTCATAAAGAAAGGTTTGACTACAAACTGAAATGAATGATGTTACCATTATTAATAATCTAACTCTAACAGATTTCAGTGTTTCGGCTGTTTTGCAGTTTTCTGAAAGTTTGTTCCAGGTTTGTGTTGCATAGAAGCTGAATGCTGCTTCTCCATGCTTGGTTCTGGTTCTGAAGTAATGGCACCTCCACACACTGACTGGCTTAACATTGTCACCAGGTGACATTGTAATGTAAAGTTCTCTATCATCTGCATAGCAATGGTGGCTTATCTCGTCATGCGTTACGATCTGAGACAATATGAGTATGTAAATAGGAGTCCAAATACGGGACCTGGTGGAACTCCAAATGTGATTTTCGCCAACTTCAATATAGTTAACTGTTGACAAAGAGGCCCAGCTGAATGTTTCTGTTCAGCTGAAGAACAATGCACCTCCTCACATTGATTGGCTTTAACATTGTCACCAGGTGACATTGTAATGTAAAGCTCTATATCATCTGCATAACTATGGTGGCTTATCTCGTCTCGTGTTACAATCTGAACTAATAGGAGTATGTAAATAGGAGTGGCCCAAATACGGGACCTGGTGGAACTCCAAATGTAATTTTTGCCAACTTCAGTGCAGACACAAATGCCCAATAAAGACCAGAACAAACATTCACTTCCTACTTTTAGTGAATGCTTGGGCATTCTCCAAGCATTGGTTGAAATATAAAAGCCGTTTCTAAATAAAAACAAAACATGGCTGCTGCAGCGATCTCAACTTTAGCTCAACATAAAACAGGTTGACTCACCTGGAGCTACTTCTGCTGCAGGCAGCCATCTAACACCGAATCAGTGGCTTTGACCTGACCATTTGGAGTATTACCCCACAAAGCCTTACAGATATAAATATCACACTGCCTCAGTGTGCAGCTGCATAAATGACTGTCTCATAAGCAGCATTAGTGTGGGATGGTGTTACATGGAGAGCAGATTGGGACCATTAGCAGCAGAACAACAAATACACCAAGCAGCTCTGTTAGCAGTGAGCTCATTAGGAACCAGCTGCTGTCACCAACACTGATTTTAAACTGGGGTTGACTCATTAAAATACAGGTTTTAACTACATACTGAGACAACAGTAGCTTTAATTCATCAAAGTTACACAGTGACAATATTTTGTTAATATATGGGATCATAATCTCTTAGTTTTGGTCAAACAAGGACCCAAAATCATTAGATCATCTCTGGGTCCATTAAATGCTCTGGTTTAAAAACCTTCATACCATTTTAGCTCTTTTAAATTGGACACCCTGCAACTGCTCACTGCTAGTCAGCTGGCTGAATGAGAAAACCCATAAAATAAATGACTGTCAGAATGTGAAAACTAGAAGAGCGCCACCTATCCCTCTGATGAAGATATCACTACTTCACTACATCAGAAAATCAAAAATAATTTTTTAAAATAAAATCTGTGTATGAAAATTAAGTAGCAATAAATAAATGCTAAAGACAAAATAGGCAGAAATAGAAATTTATGTTACTTTTCTGCTTAAATGTATGAAAAAAAAGCATTTTTTTTTCATACATTTCATTCATTGAAGATCATTATAATCTCATATCAGTCCAGGCTCAATTCTGATAAATTCTCCAATATTTGATCATATTGCTGAAATCAATAAACAAAAAGCTCCATAAACCACCTGGGAAGCTGTTCTATACCCACATATCTATTTTTAATCAGCTTACCGTGAGCCGAATGTGGAGCTACAGCAACCAGGAATGTGAGAACAGATGAACTCATGGGGTCCCATCTGTGTTTGCTGAACCCAGATGCCGGTTCCCAGCGCTTCCAGCACTCCCAGTCTCAGCGTCACACTTGCTAAGATTTAGGTCTTGGAAACTGAGGTATTTTCCTGCGTTACAAAGGAATTGCTACTTCATTCAGGCCTGCAAGTGTTTATAACTGAGGCAGTAAATTACCACTGTAAGGTTAATTTATGTAAAAGCAAACTTCAAAAGGTTTCATCCTGTAACAAAGCTCTTAAAAATACCTATTTCTATTAGGATTTACAGGAATTTCTCAAATCAAAGGAAATAACCACAACTTATCTTCTTTTTATTGTTTTTAATTTTTGGGGAATTTCTGTCAAAATACACAGAAATTTTGAGATTAATCACAGAAATGTTCTATTTCTGAGTTGAAAATGTTCCTCTTTCAATTTCTTTCAAGTATGTGAAATTAATCTGAGGTTTTCCTTGAAAATTTCTGACTTTTGGAAATCAGAAATGTCCATGTTTTTTCTGAGAAAATATCTGAAATTCATCTAAAAATTATCTCATTTTTTGTAGCTGCAATGGGCCTGATATCCAGTTGTACTTTTTTAACCCCTAATTTAACACATAAACTTTGTGACCCACTTGGGGGTCATGACTCCAAAGTGCAACAAACAGTTGAAAGCAAATGTGTGTAATTTGACTCAGTTCTTGAAGGAATGTCTATTTCTGCTGATAATCATTTACCTTCTTCCTACATATCGATCCCAGCCGTCAGGACTCTGTCCTCCTCTTTAATTATTGTAATATTAACTGAATATAAGAGAAAACACATTGTAAACTACAGAAAAAGAAAATAAACGTTATCAAAATGCTAATCTATCTTGCTATTTTGCAAAACAACTTTTTAACCTAAATTTGTTCACTAAAAGTTATATTTACTTCATTTTAACGCGGATATGAAGAACGTTTTTCTTTGCTTTGGCATAATGTGAAGCCTCAGAGTATGAATGAATTATTAGTGTGTATATTTTATTAATAGAGAGGAGTCTGCCCTTGTAAAGTTTACGGCTGTGGAGATTCCTGCCAAGGCAGCAATAATAACATCTGCAGTTCGAGGTGAATGTGGCACGGAGTGCATGAATGCTTTTAGTGGTCTGTATAACTAGAGGAAAACTAAATAAGTTTGGTTAAAGGAGGACTTTAAGGTTGTTTTCTAGAATCATGAAGAGAAACAGTCTTCTGATCTGGGGTTGAGGAGGATTTCTCCTGCTTTTCTTCCACTCAAAATGGTCCATAGTTCTTTGGGGTTTTTTACATGAAACATTTTAATATATTTTAATGAAGTAGTTAGAAATCTGCTGGTAAAGTCTCCCAAACCCTGTTCTAACATCTACAGAACTACTTAACAGATTCAGATGAATAAATCTGATGAATCACTCATTTTTAACTATGTATAAATCATAAACTAGTTCCTATTTCTTGTTTTTAAAACATTTACAGCTCTATGTTGTATAATCATTTCTTTCTGGAAACAGAAAGTTTTAAATAAATAAATCATAAAATAAAATTATGACATGAAATTATAGATTTCCCATTATAACCTCTTTAGAAATGGTAACAGTAATAACTGTAAGCCATTTTAAATAAAATATTGATGTGTTCCATCAATCATAATGGGCGAGCATCATATCCCCTACTCCCACATCTCTAACCATACAGCCAGGAGAACCAAAAAGCCTTTGAGCCACCTGTTCCCCTCCTTGCCTGTGGGGGCGCTGCAACAACAACCTCTGAAGGAAAATACACAAAAGGCCTTGAAGAAGACACTGACTGCAGTGGTGCTTGCATTCACAAAATGCAAGCAAAATAGAGTGGCGTCAGATTTCCCTTTTGTCTTTGTTAAAAGACTACGAGCCATTTCTCCCGCTAGCGCTAGGCTAGCATGTTTGTTTTTGGTTCTATTCCCCCAGAGTGCCCTGCACTGTACCCCAATGCCTGCTTCTGGATCAGTCTCTGGTCCACTTGGCATTCACATATACATTCAAACTGCACCAGAGTTCACTTCAACCCAACCAAACTAAGACTTGTACACAAACTTTTTTGGTTCAATTACAGATTCACGCCTCCCCAACTGAACCACACTTTCTAGACAAATGGTCTGGAGTTGGACTAAAGCGGACTAAACAGAGCTGGTGTGAACGCGCCATAAATTTCTCTGTGTAATAACAATTACCAAAAGCAATAATGTGGACTGCAGCATAAATCTACAGGAACTGAAATCAATGCTAAAGTGAGATAAGGCAGTTTTCTTTTCACTCTGCACAGAGTCTCATTTACACAAGACGTTTCATTTTTAAATACGAATCCACTCCTCCTGAAACAACACAGATCTATTATTTAAAGCTTGGTGGCATTTCAGAACAAAGAACAGGCTTTACTCGTGTAAGAAGAGCTGTCAGTAAGCAGCACTGATGCAAGTTTGGTGTTGGAGGTTTGTAACGTGTGAAACTCCAGGTTCGCTTGCCTTGTCAGATGCCTTAGCAGGAAGTGAGTGAGAACTGAAGCAAACCTTCAGCTCATCCATTTTACATCAGTGGAAGCTGCAAGCAGAGCCCAACTCCTGCAAGTTCAGGGGAAACTCAGCAAAGCACAATGTGAGGAAAGATTTGAATTATTCACTGTCCCGACGCTGGTTACAGCTGAGATTATGGCTCAAACGATTAATCACGATTAATCGATTATTGAAGTAATCGTCAGCTTCCCCCAAATTAACCGAACCTTTCAAGGAACAAAAGTAACTGAGAAAAAAGTCATTTTTTAAAAAAATTTTTTTTTTCACAAAACAAAGAGCAAAAAAAAGTAAATTTAAATTTTGCATGAAAAAAAATCAGACCTGTTTCTTCAACTTTTGTCACATTTTCTAAAATCAATCTTAATAGCAAGTAGTTTTCTTTTAAAACAATCTGCAGTCACCCATATTTACCAAATGAACGACTTTCACTTCAGTTGACTGCAGACGATTTAGCCTGGAACAATTAACCACCAATTAATCGTTAACTGGAGTGACTCAAAAGAAAGCCATTTGGTGAAAAAATTACATATTCAGAGAAGAATTAAGCCAAAGATGTACAAAAATTATACACATTTTATATTTAAGATTGAAAAATACCTTTATCTGTAAATATATTTTAGCTTCATCCAGTTAATATTTACTGAAGAAATGCTATGCTACCGCATTATATCAGTTAAAATGTTTATTTTATAATTTCAAAAGGGAACTTTGTTTATTTGCATCTTTTAATATATTTCCAATGTTATATAAAAAGTGGCTGAATGAAAAATCTGTGTAACCTTTCTATTTTTAAAACCTGATTAATCGATTGTCAACTAATTTAGTAATAGATTAATTGTTAATTTAAGAATACAGACTCAAATAAGGCCATTTGCTGAAAAATATATTTTCATAGTAATTAAGCCAAATTTGTAGAATCTGCCTAATTTTTATCCAATCAATTGATTACTCATCAGTCTATTACTAAAATAATTGTTAGTTGCATCTAACCCTGTTACATTAACCAATTATTCAAATAATCACATAATAAAGTAAATTGAGCTCAATAATTTCCATTTTGATGATTAAATTTTTTTAAGGGCAAATTTGCTTACAGAGATTCAGAATCCATTTCATTTATGGTTTTGGTTGTAAGCTGATTTTCTTTTTCCTCATGTTATTTAAAATATCTTCCAGTTACAAAATGAAAGTTTATTGTCTTTAGAAAGGGTGAACTTTCATTATTATGCTATTATCACTACACTACTTGAAAATGGTTTCAAAACAACAATATTATTGTTTATCACAACAATTACTGGGACAATTTATCATATAACAAAATTTTGTTATTGTTAGTCCTTGTTGAGATTATTGGATTGAATAAATTTTTTCTTGGGAACCGCATACGATTAGAGAAACTAAAAAGAGAAACATCAGATCTATTGTTATATTTTCTTTCCATCCGCCTCTCTGTATATATAGACCTTCTCCCAGCAGCTGTTCATACGTGTGCAGCTGTTGCTCTGCACGCTCAGTGATTTCCCAGCTGCACACACTCCTTTGAAACTCCCACCTCCAAGCAGAAACGTCCGAAACGGTTCCGACTGACAAGCACACTGCAGTAAAAAAAAACAAGTTTGTTCCATGTAGATCCTGAACCAACCCAGATCTCACCATGAAACCGCGTAGCATCAAATTAAACCCAGAGGTAACAGCTGGGAAACTTCACGGATGCTAGCTGTGCCTCAGGTTGTGATTTATGCCAGAACCACAGAAGGACCAGCAGAAATCACAGCTTCACTGAAGGTCCAGACAAGATTATAACGATTCAGGCCAGTCTCTTACTTATTGATGAACCGTGAACTCTGACCTTAACTGAAAGGCCAGTTATGATTTACCAAGAGGGAGGCAATTACTTATTTTCTTACAATATTATTTGTGTAGTGTTGCATACATTTACAGAAAAAGAAAAAATGTCCAACTTATTTTTATATTTTTTATTTACAGCTTATTATTCAATTACTAAATTAGTTAATTTTTTCAACCCTAAAAAATATACGCATATAGTTATACAATTTTGTAATTGCATAATTAATTACAAATTTATTTAATAAGTTAAAAATAGATAGATATTTTGGTGTTGAATAAATGTTGTAGTTATATATGTATAAAGAATATATATATACACATTTAAAATATATATATACGCAATAGACAACATGAATATTTTTTTTTATTTATTTCAAATATATGGTTTTGATGTATGTTTATTTGGTCTTATTTGTATACATATTGTACAATGTATTACTATCATGTCGGCACATTGAGCTTTAATGAACTCATCCACTGGCACCACCTCTGCACTGTGACGGTGTGTGTTTATCGGGAGGTGGAGCTCCATCGGTTCAATGAACACAAACCAGTTCGGATGGTTTGTCCCAGTGAAACATGACAGAGAAATCTCAGTAAACCAACTGCAGGCATTCCCTCCAATCAACTCAGCCAATCAATGATCAATGGGCCAACAGAGGAGCGACACGTGGTGCGCATACCTGAGCAAATCTCTTCCGCTTCAAACGAAAAAAAAAAACTCCCACACATCCCAGCAGATAAAGCACAATATAACAGCGGACGCAGAGTAACATGAACACAGATAAATAATAATATTAACTTCAACACCGGTTTGTTTCTCAGCTTCCCGTGAACCAAATGAAGCAGCAAAGCTCATGGCTCGCCTCATGCTAACGCTAACCTTCACCAACAACAGCTAAACCAGCTAACGCTAGCTAGCATACGACCGCCGGGGAATCAACCCGGTGTCCGCGGGGAACAGCGAGTCATTTACGGCCCTCTGTTTCGCTCCAAATGTGCCTAAGTGAGCTCCGTGACTCCGGCTACCAGAGTCCATGTTGGGGGAGTGAATGAAAACAAACGCTTTACCTCACTCGAGTGCCGTGTGCATCTCCTCTCCGCTCGGTACCAAAAAATTCCTGCGTAGCATTTACGTTCGGGAACTACAGCTCAGCCCATTCACGAACCGCACTTACGCTGTTTCCGAGAAAGATGGCGGGAGTGCGCCGATAGCCTGCGCAGACTTCGCAGAGGTAGAAACTCACTTCCGCCTGACTGCCTGAGACGTCACGTGATTGAAATGAGGAAGTAGAGTTCAAACTGCAGCAGCATTACAGCAGAATAAAAGTACATTTAAAATGGACATCTCGTTTCACTACGATGGCGTATTAGAGTCATTGTATATAGAAATTATCTTTAAAAAAATCTAGGAAATTTAGGAGTTTAAGTAGAACTTTGTAGACTTTTTTACAGAAGATTTCTGAGATTAATCTCAAAATTTGCGAGTTTTTTTGCCAGAAATATACTCCTTTTTATTACCTTGATATTCCATCATCATATTCATAATATAATTTGCAAAAACTTTGTTTTAGTTGTGTGTTTGTAATCCCTATTTTGGCTGCCATTCATATGTTCACCTTTGTAATTTGCTGTACATATCTTGTATAAATAAATAAAAACTTATGGAAGTGCTGAGCACAGCGAAACAAACATATAAATTGGTTTTATTAAAAATATAATTATTAACACCGATTTTGGCTTGACTACTCAGATATTTCACGTTGGCTTTATATTAACTCGTCTTATATAAATTAATCAGAAATATAAGAAAAACTTGTTTCAGGTTAATTGTACAATAGTAGTTAAAATAAACTCTTATTCAGATTTGTTTTTTAGTTCAAGTATTTCATGTTTTCAAAAAAAATACTTTATTGATCCCAAAGGAAAATTAAATGTTGTACCTCAAATAATTCTCCTGTAGTAGTCCGTGTTACAGCAAAAGTAGATGAACCTCTGACTAAAGACACTGTTTTTCATAGAGGACACTCGGGGCTGTCCATATTTTTTTTTATTTGATGTAAAATCCTTTGTTCCATCATGTCCAATTGAATTTGCAATAAAACATCCTGAGCAAACCTGTGGTGACAGTGGAGAGGAAAAACTACATTTTAACAGGAAGAAACAAGCCTTATAAGGTGCTGTATATGCAGCAAGGCTGAAACTGAAGAGGAAAAAACATGTTGTTGTGGTTACAGTGTGTCAAGTGTTGAGTAAAAGCGTTTAAAGCCTCTAAAACCTGTTACCAAATCTTTAAATACGTGTTACATTTAGATAATAACAGTAGGAAGTGAGTAATGACAGCCACTAAAAATAAACAGGTGTCATAATCAGCAGTAGGATTTAGAAATCAAACAGTGGGAGGAGAAATAGCGTCATGTTGTGGGGAAGTTTCCAAACAGGAAACTGAGTTTGACTTTGAGTCATAACTCAAGTATTTCAGCAAAGAGTTACAGTTTTTACTCTGCTAGCATTAGAAATGCTAGCATCAAGCTATTGGTCCTAGCATTTTACCAAACACAAAAGAGAAATCCTACAACCGCTAAAAGCTGATGCTGATCCATTTTTGTTCAAATATTGTGAAGGAGGAAGTGTCTTCTGTCGTGGTTCTTGGTGCAGCGCCCCCCACAGGCGAGCAGAGGAACAGGTTGCTCAAAGGATTTGGCTGATTTGACTCAGTGCAGCTGAAAATGTAACAGTGTGAAATCAGCCTTAAGCGCCTTCTGAAGTGTAAAAAAGAGGAAAATATTCCTACTTGTAACTGCTTTTAAAATACATCTCCTGTTTCTTCTTCACATTTTCAGTAAATGTTCTTTCAGTGGGCGTCTGAACTTTTAGCAGAGTGTCAGAGCAATCAGTAATTTCATCCACAATGCTCCCAGGGATCCATCGAGACGATCTGCTCTGAAACTTTGTGTCTGAATGAATTATGTGTTATGGTTCAGACTGCAGTGAGAGGAGTTGACCTTCACTGTGTGTGTGTGCGTGTGGGGGTGTGTGTGTGTGTGTGTGAAGCAGTGGGACACCAGGAGACCAAACACTGAGCTAATTTCTGTCCAGCTGGGCCTTCTTCCCGGCTCCTCCCGATCGCGGGGAGATTAATACCAGGTGATTGGCAGCCATGTTCTCAGTCAGCGCTCCAGTCATGATGCCCCAGGGTTCCTGCCAGCCGTAAAGCAATGCTGAAAGTGCCACTGTGGCTTTTACTGTCATTTAGGCGGTACCCTGCCTCAGCAGACAGACGATGAATAGCGCCAATGACCACTTTGAGTTATGAGCCACACTCAGCCTGACCACATATACACAGGGAGCCATTTCCTGCTAGAGTGGCTCTTGTGGAGATTACAGATGTAATATTTCCTACTCTGCAACCAAAGCGGTTACGGTCTGGTGAGGCTTCCACCAATGGATCTTTGACTACAATATTGATTCCTGCCTTTTTAATATCACATAGTTTGTAATTAAGCACAGATTTTTAACAAGAATAACAATTGGAAGTATTTATTTAGTGCAGGAGATGTGGAGACAAGAACCAAACATAGGTTTTTAAGATGAACTCCATGGTTGTCCTGGATTTAGATGGATGTGTTTGGTGTCAAATCAGGCATATTTATACATATTGTGAACCACACTCTGAAACAAGTAAAAAATTGGGTTAATTTATTAGAATTAATGAAGTAAATATATTAAGTTGTCATGTTAAACAACGGTAAATAAAGTTAGGCAAACTTATCTGGTGACCATTTTCAAAATGGCCATCACGGTTGTAATGGAGAATACATATATGTGGTGGCCACAGCCAGCCAACAAGAATATTAGCTCTGCTAACGCTAAACTTCTAAACACATAAAAAAGTAGAAGCTAACGCTAATCAGTACAATGGCTGTTGCTCGTTCTGTAAAATGCTACATATCATTGCTTAAAAATTGTATAAATATGAATTCCAAAGTCAAATATATATGATGTGACATAAAGTTAACCCAAATTGTGAAAATAAGTAACATGTTATGCCAATAATTGCTTCAACATTAGCAGAAGCTAACCCTAATGTTAACCACAGTTAAATGGCTCATATTATTACTTTAAAATTGCATAAAAATGGCAGCTACATACATGTTGTGACATAAAGTTCATCCAAGTTGTGAAAATAAGAGACTTTTTATGTAAATAATTGCTTTAAAATTAGCGGAAGCTAACACTAAGCATAAAAACGACAGATGCTCCGCCTGTTACATATTATCGCTTTAAAGTTGAATAAAAATGGTAACCAAAGTCAAAAACTGATTGTGTGGCACAAAATTAACCCAAGTTCCAAAAATTCATAATAATTTATGTAAATAATTGCTTTAAAAGGCTTAAAAACAACAACCATTTTGTAAAATGGTTGTCATCCTGCAAGTGGCTAAAGAGAAATATGAGGAGTGACCTTGCTAACGCTAATGCTTGTTTTCACATGTGACAGATTTTAACAGCACTTTGCTGCACTGACTGCAACTTGATGCTTTATGATCTTTCAATGGTTGGAGACACGAGAGGAAACAGTTTTATTTCACTTTCCTTCTTCATTAGGAAGCCACATTACACGAGTCAGAGTCCTCATCCATCCTGAATGGGTGCTTCTGCCGGAGGAAATGGGCATCAGGGATTTGTAATCTGGAACTTGTGTGTCGTTGTTCATGTTCCTGGCGCACAGTTTGCAGAGACACAGCAGTTCTGGCACAACACCGGCGCCGTGCCTGGAGGTCGGCCAAAGACAGACAGAAGAAAAGGGACAAACGGAGGACAGGGAGAAATCCAGGGTGCAAGAAGTTTTAAATATTGGCTCATTAGCCACCTGTACACCTCTGTAATGAGCGCTCATGGATTTTTCATTCCCTTTAATCGGGTGGAGCTTGATATATAAAAAAAAGAAAAGAAAAGCCGAGTGCAACTGCTTGTTTTCCCCTCAGGTTTGTTGTACCTGCCAAAGCTGTAACACTCACACACACACACACACACGCACACACACACAGCAGCCAACACCGATACGTTTCAGCTCACACACCCTGGATGGATGTGAGCAGCAGGGAGAGTCCAGGTGCTCACTGTGTTTCTGTGTGGAAATAAACTGTGAAAAACTTTTACTACAACATTCGCTGAGGAGAAATACATTGATCCCACAAATCTGAACCGCGCCACTGATCCGCCATCTTGGTAGGCAAGACGAACCATGGCAAAATGAAAGTATATCAGCACACTTCACCAATGAGGTAGTGAAAGATATGCTGACAAAACCCAAGTGAGACAGAGAATGTGGCTTGGTTATTGTTGTTATAGCAAGTGTCATGATAGTTAGCTACGGATACCTACCAAGATGGCTGCCAGCTACAACGTTCCCAGATAAGAAAGCAACACAGAGACAGACAGGACAAGCAACCATACACACACACACACACACACACCTAGGAGGGACCAATTAACCTGACAGCATTTTTAGAAAAAAAAGGCAGAACTCTGAGATTAAAGTCAAAATTCTGAGATTAAAATCAGAATTCTGATTTAGAAAGTTAGAAATTTGGGATTAAAGTAAAAGTTCAGGTTAAAAAAAGTCAGAATTCTGAATTTAAAGTCAGAAAAGTTGGATTAAAATAAAATTTCTGATAATAAAATGTCAGAATTCTGAAAAAAGTGAATAATTTCTTTTCAGTGGGCCCAATCTTCTTCGTAGTTACCAGATTTTTATAAAAAAAAATTTAAAATGTTAAAATCCCCGGATCTTTTTCACAAACTGCTGTGCTGCAGTCATTTTTCCTTCAGTGTCTCTGTTCATTAAATTATTCATGAACCAGGAAGCGTCCATAAACTCTGACGCTTCAACTTGTTTCTGACACCTTGCTGGTTTTTTCTGCTGACGCAGCAGAATTTGGACGCTTCGCTCTTCAGCAGAGACCAGAGAGAAACATTAACGAGATTCTACTCAGACTCAGGACTCTTTGTCTCTTATTCTTTTACTTTAACTCTTTATATTTGCTCAGCCAAACATGAGATTATAATCTCGACTCCTTTCCTATCAGCGCTTCACAGAAACCGCATAAAATCTTAATTTGGAAACTTTTCCTGTCTTTCATATCTCTGTCAGTGAAAGGAGGACAGATGGTGTTTTACAAGCCATAACAGAAAATAAAGCTGACAGGCTGATTTCTCACGCTGCAGATATCTGCGTCCTTTATTCTGCTGAAGAAAAGCAAACAACGCTCTCGCCCTTCTCTCCAATTCCTCTGTGTTTTCCAGACAGCCTACAGCTCAGCTTCGCTTTCACACATATACAGATTTTATTACGCTTCCCAATCATTATCATAATTTTATGAGTTTTCTGTCACATCCGTTCTGGAAAGCGGCCGTCTGATGACCGAACGGTGGCCCCACGCTGACAACACAAATCTGTTTTCTTTTTCTAGTGCTGTCACCATCCTTCAGTTTAATTTGAGGGATCACCAGCGTACTTAGCCACAAGCATCGCTGCAATTACTCAATAAGGCGGCCATGTTTGGTTCTTCAGATGTCACGCAGGAGAGCGAGATGAAAACATCTTCTCTTCCAAACCAAAACTCAGCTGTCAAACGCAGCACCAAGAAACCCGCCAAGATGACGGAGAAGAAAAATAATTTTGACTTTTTCCTCTGATGTTAATCTTCAGAAAAAAGTCAGAATTCTGGTCAAGACTGTAAAAATTCTGGGAAAGTTGACTGATACCAATTTGGTCTGATTTTATGAACTGAAATGACCTCTGGAAACATTTACTAAAATCTTTTAAAGGGTCAGGGTTGTGTAAAATGTACTTTTTTGAGCTTTCCATTATGTTATGATGTTATTCTCATCAAAAAAAATCCTTATGTGTGGCCATTATGTTCTTGACTTACCCATTAATCTCGATAGAAACTATTCACCTGTGCAAAATGCGTGGGTGGACTTAGCTCCGCCTTCGAAATGAAGCTCCTCCCCCACTCAGCTCCTTCAGACTAGCCAGCAGCAATTAGCATCTGCTGAGCTTATTATAGGAGCTGCTTCTCAGTGAGAACTTTGCTGGTGGAAACTTTGCTTACAGGTTAACAGAGGCGATGACTTCCTGGAGGAGGAGCTTCAGAAGGAGCAGGAGTACTTAAAGAGACAGAGACCCAATTTCAAAAAGGCATTAAATCAGGAAGTAAAATTTATTGTAAGTCATATTTGACATATGTAGCATTTTTTATAACAACTGAAGTTCACAGTTGCTTGATTGTGCAATAAAATGGCTGCATGTAAAATATAGAATACTGTCCCTTTAAATGATTAAATGAGTGCAAATGGAGGATTGAACAGAGGATGTTTGTACTGCAGTTTTCATGGTGGCTTTAGCTGCAGTTTGGTTGCTTCACGCCTCAAGCAGACAGAGAATATCCCCGAAAGTAAAATCTCCTCCGAACAGAGGAAGAGCAAAGACTGCAGAAAAGGACACAGAAGTTGTTTTAAACTCCTCCAGAGTGGAATAGTTTCTCCAGTATTTCTCCAGGCTTGATGACATTTAGATAAGAGGCAAAGGGCTCTCTGTTCGAGTACATAATAAAGTCTGAAACTCAAAGTGAAGGCAGATAAGTTGAAGTTATCTCCTGGAAAAGGTCAAGAGAAGCTCATGCAATTACCAAGTGGATGGAAAAATCTCAAATGCACCAGAATTAAGTCAAGAAAAAAGCTTCCTATAGGCTGGAAGGCAGAAAAACTGTCAGAAGTGTACTTGGAACACAAAGCAGTAAATTATAGATAAAGTGCAACAAAATGCTGCTCAGAAATCCTTGTAATTCTGCAACATCATGGAAACACAGCTACTTAAAAATTCATAGTGACATTTATACTCCATTAATTCAGCTTTACGTTAATATTTTCCAGAATATACGACACAGATGAGAAATATCCAAACATTTTTGTGACTTCTGGGGAAACATTGTCACATTAAAATTAATCAAGAGCAGCAAAATTCTTGGTTTTTTAATTAAAATGTGGTTTATTGAGTTCGGTTTGGTTACAAAAACACTAAACATGCCATGTTTTCATTAAATAAACAAAACTATCTGCTATATTCATCACAATCAAATTGATCCAAAAACTAAGGACAAATTCCTCATCAAAAGAAACAAGAAACATCAAAAGTTCCTGATATTCTTTTGGTTTGATTGGTTTTATTTGACTTTATCCAATTAGTTGAGCGACAGAAACTGCAAATGAGTCTCATTATTCAAAATGTAATCAATTTTGCACAATGGATAATTGTGCAAAAATCTTTGCAAATGTTGCATTTTGAATGTTTTTGTACTTCCATTTTGGTTCAACTGCTTCTAAAAACAACAAAAACTCCCAGCTGTTCTTTGATAGTTGATATTTTTTGGCATTTGGAAAATAAGCTGTTTGAAAAACATTGACTTAAGTAGTCAGTTATTTGACTTATTTAATAATTACTTAAGACAAATAAATACAAAATTCACTCGTTTTTTATTTGAGACTTACGCAAATCATGTAAGATTTAATGAATTTATTGGTTTAAATTCATTAATTACTTAAAATACTGGTAGATTTTCTTTCATTTAAATCAAGAAAAGGTTATAAATAAAATAAACTGCCAGTGGAACTAATATTTTTTAAATCATAATAATCTTTATTATAGTTGTTCTAAACTTAAACTTTCCTTAATCAGGGCACAGTTTGCTGATCAAACTGTAATCTCTGATATTTCCCGTGCATCTGAATGGTTTTGGTTGGGAACCGGGTCCAGCAGTGAACCCAGAGAACAGAAACCTCCTGTAGCCCACAGCGCGCCGTTGGGGCCGCTGGGGCCGTTGGGATGCATTTCTCCTCTGTGCATATTGTGGAAGCGTTTTAGGCCAACATGAATAAGTAATGAAACACCAAGTAGCAGCAAGAGCAAGCTTTAAATATTTCATCCCTCCAGTCCTGCGACCCAAAATCTCCAGCCTAACAGCAGCAGCGGCTCCAACATAACAATGCAATAAATAAACCTGTTTCCACTTTAATGATTTAACTCCAGACTTTGTTTGTTCCCAGTTTGACTTTTTAAAGTTGCAACTTTCCAATCCTCAGCTGGGAAGTTTTTTTTTTGTTTAACTGCTTCAACATGAGGAACAGAAGAGATTTCTCTAAACTCAACATACTTTAGTGACAACTGCAGTTTGAATGATGGCTCTGAATTTTCTTTTAATGACTTACTGCATTAGAAGTATTTATGTGTGATTTTATTTGCACGTCTTTATTTAATGTAAACGCTACCATTTCGAAAATGTTGGTGTTTTTTTTTTGACAATAGAGTAAAACTGACCAAGTTTTTCACTCATACGAAGTAAAATTCACAAACTGGAATTACAGAAATAAATTTGCTTAAAGAAAACACCAATTAAAAAGAGAAAGTTTTGCACTAGGATGAGGTGATTTTTTCAGCTGTTTCAAAATGTATTTATTTCATAAAACTGCAATGGAAACATTTTTCTGCATCACGAGATGATCAAAAACAGGATGTTACTACTGGCGGAAATGACGAAGAAGACTTTATTGTCATAATATTATTACTTTATTCTGAAAATATTGATTATTCCAGCAATATTTTGACTTTATTCTCATAATATTAGGACTTTATTCTGATATATCTATTTTATAACATAATTTTTTTGCTGTAATATATTGATGATAAAAGTGAAGTAGAAAAACAAAAAGTGCAGGAATCACTAACATCTGTATATTTGGTAATAATACAGTTCACAGGAGAGCTGCCCAGTGGTGCAGCTGGTAGAGCTGCTGCCTTGCAGGAAGAAGGTTCTGGGTTCGATTCCCGGCCCCGGTCTTTCTGCATGGAGTTTCTCCCTGTGCATGGTGGGTTCTCTCCGGGTACTCCGGCTTCCTCCCACAGTCCAAAAACATGACTTCAGGTTAATCGGCCTCTCCAAATTCTCCCTAGGTGTGAGTGTGTGTTGTGTGTCTCTGTGTTGCCCTACGACAGACTGGTGACCTGTCCAGGTGACCCCGCCTCTCGCCCAGAACGTTGGCTGGGGAGGCACCAGCACCTCCTGACCCCACTGAGGGAAAAAGGGAGTAAAGAAAATGGATGGATGGATGGATGGACAGTTCATAGGATATACATGTTATGTAACAATATAAAGTGAACACCTTTGTGTTTGTTAGTGTTGCAGTATTTCTGAGGCCTTGTTCCAGGTTATGTCATCATCATCTCCTGCAGAAAAACTTGTTGCTTTCCTGGAGGCTGCGACGCTGCAGACGGGCTGCTGTTCACAGGTCTGGCTGCCAAACATGAGCTATGTGCAGCGCAAAGAGGAGGGCTCCATTCACGACCCTCATTAATAGTCGAAAGCAGTGGCACCATCTAATTATGAAGCTCATCCATCAAGCGTAACAAGGACCGTCATCGGTATTTAGTTGGGCATAAAAGCTGCTGCGTTCTGCTTTATATGCTAAGCGAAATGCCACAAAGAGTTTGCGAGTTCCCAATCTCTCCTTTAATGGCTTTTCCATAATTTAATGAATGATGTATTACACGGAGCCGGGAACCTTGGAGAGGAAGGGGACGAGCCGGGAGAGACAACCAGAAGACACCGACGGTAATTTACTGCAGGAACTGTGACCTGCGTGACGGACGGAGGAAGAGGACGACCAGGACGACCATGTGGTCCGTCTCGGAAGATTGTCTCCTAACATGGGTAATCATAGTTATGGATAATCCAAAATTATCCATAACTATGATTTTGAATGGGTGCAGTTATGCATAATTTGGGAACAAAGGTGATTATAATAACTAGCAAACATTTCACTCTGTTACATTTTGCAGCTTTAAGTTTGTGGCCTATGAATACTTTTTCGTTAATGTTTTTATTTTATTTTTTTTTAGCTCAAATATTTCATAGTTTTAGAGTCACACTTTTCTCCCACACTTTTCACAGGCTTGCTACTCCATCAGCTGTTCTTCTGCAGCCACACACGTTCTGTAGACGAGCCGCATCTCTAATGAGCATCGTGAGCAAAGACCCTGATGCAATTTTCTCCAAAAATGAAGGAGATTATCGGGTAAAGTCACTTCAAAATAATTACAGATCCAGAAATGAATGAGTGAGAGTTTGGGCCGTCGCGCGCAGCAGCTGCTCCTGAACGCAGCTCGCAGCTGCAGAAACTCACACACGGCTCATCATTAACAACAACTAAGATTTGTGTTTGTCGGTGCCGGCGCCGTTCTCCTGGGTGCCGGATCATTTCGCACCACCAACACATGTGCATTGAAATTCTGTTACGTGGCCACAATTTCTCCCTCTAATGAAGCCATTACTTTGCTTGTATCAGATTTGGTAGTGTGAGGTTAATGGCTTCATTAGGCAACAAATCGCCACCCAGGGCTTGTGGAACGCACTTTGCCTTGACGCCTCTGCTATATTTCACCGCCTGCCATCTCTGAAAGTATTAAATTATAAGCAAAACCGATTAGAGCGGGCTAACAATGCGGAATGCTTTTATTTCCAAATGGATGGAGGGAGACGATAACGTACAATGATATTAGTGATTCAGAAATATAAAGACAGGATGTCCAAGGAGTTACAGAATTAGTTGCATAGATTTATTTTGTGCCACTTTTGCGAGATTTCCACTGTTTCTGTCAGTGTCCTAAAAAATGAAAAGATGGCTTTATTTTGCTGGATAATCCATGAATTCAAGGAGAACCTGTTATGAAAATTCACATTTTGCATATTTTTTAACTTCAGTTTGGGTCTAAGTATTAAAAAAAACAAGTTAAGGTTTTTTGGTGTCTGGAAAATGAGCCATTTGAAAAACATCACAATTCACTCACATTCGGTGTTGTTACCAAGCAACATCGGAAGCCCAGACCGTTACCTAGCAACCCAAGAGGAACTCGAGCTGATTTGGTCAGCTGGTTTTACAGATGTATGCACTGCTGGAAAAAACAAGTGGTTCACTCTTGACTTACCACCCAGAAACCAATTAATGCATTTTTGTGGGTCGTGAAGGAGGCTCCACTTCTGCTTTTCAAAGATGTACGTTTGAATAATTGCACATCTGCTTGCCTGTTTGTAGATTTTCTCATAGAGCTTATTGAAATTAATCTACAGAAAGTGCAGTTTGAGAAGCTGAAATACCAAGGAACAATCCTGCTTAGATCCCTCCAGACTAGTGGCAGCAGTTGTTGTGATGACATCATGAAGGGAAAGTGTCAGTTCTTAAAGAGACTAAGACCAATTTCAAGGCATCAGATATGGCTGTGAAGTGAAGCCATGTTTCTTCTAATCTGTTTTTGATCTATGCACAATATTTGCAAAACTGAATGGATCATTTTTACTTGATTGTGTTATAAAATGACACCATGTGTCTGGAAAATACACAATATTGTCCCTTTATTGGCTGGTTTTGCAAATTAATTGTCCTTGCTGATGATTGGCTGAGATAATTTACATGTTAGCTTCTGAATCAAGTCAGTTTCTACTGTGCATATTAATGCATATGAAGGTATATTTTGAGTTTGAACTATCAAAATTGAAACAAATAATAAAAGATACATAGACAGGACCCAGATCAAAGCCGAGGAGAATTAATAAGTCTTTAAAGATTTAAAGGAAGCTGCTCTGATATGCATTGGCAGACTGTTCCAGAGTGCAGGAGGAGCCGCCCTGAAGGCTCAGGCACCTCGGCTCTCCAGCCAAACAGCCGTGTCTGGGACAGAGGCTGGAAGACGCTGCATCTGGGTCTGGATCCAGAACAACAAACGGCCGAGAAGTGGAGCAAGTCATTAATTCACAATGACCACAGTTGTGCATAACAAACTTTCTTTACAACTCCAAGCTGATCACAGATATAAAAGTCAACAACTCTCTTTGACAGCTAACAGAAGTAAAGACGGTGGATTCGTGGAATTGGTTATCCAGACGTGTTTGACCGTGTTTAGCAGTGAATTCTGTGACATAATAGTTCAAAGACCAGAACAGGAATTAGAGAAAACCTGAAAAAACCGACAGAATATAAAGATGTCTTTGCAGCACTGGGAGAGACTAAATTCATCTTTTCTGCAGCCTAAGAGTCTTAGAGAAACAGAAAGCACCGCTCCAGGATAATAAAGCGGATTTTTAAACAAATGGAGACTGAAATTAAGAGAAGTAAGCAAATTTGTGCAGATTTCTCTACTGTCTGTGGGTTTTATTATTTATCTTTTTCAGTTCTTAGTTATTTTTGTTGATTATTCACATCCTGTATGCATATTTTCATACATTATATTTCCTGTTTCCCCCTGGGTGTTATTTTAGTTTTTTCATAACTTTCATATATTCCTGAGTATTTTTACTCAGCTCTTTGTCATTTCCTTTCCCATTTCCCCCTTTTCCTGTAGAGATATGAAGTTTATTTTCCCTCTGTTTCTTCCTGCATTTTATTCTGAATTTGGTTCCTCTAGCTGGAGATAAAACATCATCAATACTTCATCAATGCAGTATTGATAAAACATTCACTACTAATGCCCAGGAGAACCCTGAATGGTGACTGATGATGTTTCCTTGAACAGGTTAGGTCTGTGGTCGACACAAAACACATTCAAAATTGTTTTTAAATGTTTTGTTTTTCAGATTTTAGACTTATTTATTACATTTTGTATATTTGTTGTGTATTTTATGCTTTGTAAGGACATCCTTGGAAATGAGATGCTACATCTCAAAGGGTTATCCTCAAAACAATTACATGAAATAATAGGTGTAATGGACTTACATCTGCGACAGACTGGCGACCTGTCCAGGTGACGTGTCCAGGTGACCTGTCCAGGTGACGTGTCCAGGTGACGTGTCCAGGTGACGTGTCCAGGTGACGTGTCCAGGTGACCTGTCCAGGTGACGTGTCCAGGTGACCTGTCCAGGTGACGTGTCCAGGTGACGTGTCCAGGTGACCCCGCCTGACCCTGAAACGATAGCTAGGCAGGCACCAGCAACCCTCCTGACCCCAGTAAGGGAGAAGGAGGTAGGAAAATGGATGGATGGACTTACATTGTTTGTAAGTTAGAGAGCTTATTCTAAACTAGCTTGTTTATTGTTGTCATAGCAACTACTTTAACAGCTAGGGATGCCAGTTAAGTGTGACATCACAAGAGAACTAAGTATCACCAAAAAACAGCAGGTTGGTTTTTAAACCAAATGGACATTTAAAAACAAGTAAAAGATGAATTTTCCATAACAGGTCTCGTTTGATGCATGTCGCAAAAGCATCCGCTGAGAAATACTTAAATATTTCTGACATATAAATATCAAACACCACTATAAAGTTAAAAAGCCAACTCATGCAATTTAAAATGCCTGTAATGAAGGACACGCATGCATTCCCGCTCTGGAGTGCAGAGACTTCCTATAAAACCAGCTTTTCTCATCTCCGCTCGTTTTTCTGGAGCCGTTGGACGTGAGATAAATGGAGCGTAGAGCCATAAGAACCGTCACAGTTTCAAACGCAGCTCGTTCATTCATGCAGCGAGAACACGGCTAAACAGACAGCGACTCATGGCGAACGGGGGAGGATTCCTCTGGCAATAAAAATGATAATAAACCAGCAGAAAGAGGCTTCACTCTGTAAATAACTACAAGGCTGTTTCAGGGAGGTGAGATCTGATCTAATCATAAAGGAAAAGATGCAATAAAGTCAAAATATCTCCAGAATCAATCCTGAGTTTTGTTTAATCATATTTGTGATTGGGGAATAAATCTGAAGCTCTGGCTTGATATCCAGCCCAAAGGAGCAGCTTCATAAATACAACTACTTAAAAACACATAATCAAAATGTTATGAAACTAAATTACATTTTCTGTTTTATGTGTTTTAAATTGGTTTGGAAAGATAAAACTTTTCCCTGCATTTAATTAACAAGTCCAGAGCACATTTTAAATGATTTTCTCTGAAAACTCTCACAAGAAGCAGCCAGAGAAACAAGAGGACAATTTGTTCTGCTTAACGTGAGATTAGAGTCAAAGATATTTGAAGCTGATTCTTACAGTTGGTTTTACTGTAAAACAGAAGCTTTTTCCTGTTTGTAGAGCATTAATTAACCTTTCTTACAATAATGTTTAAGCTTTTTGAAGTGATGTTTAATGTTGTGAATAAAAGGAAAATTAGCTTATTAAAGCTTTGAAAAGTTCATTATCACATGTCTTGAAAACGAAGTTGAATGATAACAAACAGCGTGAACATTTAGTTTAGTAAACTGAAAAAGGCAACAGATGATTATTATCCCAACATTACAATGTGAAGGTAATGACTTCAGATGGATGAATAGAAACGGTTTTGCTTTTCATTATTTACTGCTTTCATGACTGAGATACGAAGAGCAATTTAATGAAAACTACTGAAACTTGTACAAATTAAATAAATGAGATATTCCTGGAAGAAATGTCATGTATAGCAGCTCTCAATCATCTCCCTCTGCACCCATTTTGCAAACTAATAAAGTGATTTGCTTAATGGCTGCTCTGTTGCAACACAAACAAATACAATAAATCAAATATTATTGGAGTTTGTTTTATGCTAACTAGTTGTAGCAGCCAGCTGTGATGCAGTGCTAATGCTGAAAATAAAATATAAGTTAAAGTTGGTTTAAATGTTATCTCTGATGTTCATTTTCTGATTAGCTGCCAGTTAAATTGATCTACTTTACTCTTGAAGCTAGCATAGCGAGCTAGCATTAGCAAGCATTGCTATCAGAGCAACAATTGCTAAATGTTAGCAAATGCTTTTGTCATTTGCTACCATTTCTAGCACTTCCTTGCTATGCTAGCATTTGCTTGCTAGCATATTTATTTACATTAGCATTTGCTTGGAAAAGTTGCAAAAAAACATAAGAACTGTGGGAATAAAATTTAATTGAAAGTGATAAATATAAAAAACTAATTATTTTCTTGTAATCCAAATAGTCGATTGTGATGAAAAGTTTTATTATCTGGTAAAGTCAACACTTTACCAGATACCAGATAATAAATCATGGGCATCTAAAATTAGATGGTATGTGTGTAAAATTGATATGAATAATTAAGTAATAAATGAAAAATGCTTTTCTTTACGTATTTAATATGAAGTTGCTTGCTGTCCAAACTGAATTACTCCAGCAGTCAGTGATTGGTGAGCGGCTCGCTGCCGAGTCCCTCGTGTTTTATTCTTACAGCTCCGTCCCCTCACACGAAAACAACCAGGCATGACGGATCCACACATGACATATTACAGGGAAAAAGCTCAAATCATTGGATAATGAAAACCAATCAATCACTTGTAGGTAAGCTGGGCATGTGTGGCAACAATGAGCGCTCTTCTGGTTTCTGGCAACTCTTTGATTAATGGCTGGCCTCGCTTCGCCCGGTGTCCGGGGCTCCCATAAAGCGTTACGGCCGACTGTCTGGAGACCTCATTTTCCTCCGTTTCAATCCTCCACGCCGTCTCCATTCGCTGGATGATGCCTCCCAGCTGACCCAGGCTGTAATGCCACTATTAATAGTGTTGCCACAGTGATTAATCACAAACCCAAAGCTCACGCCGTTGTGTGGAACAATAGACTTTCTTTTTGAAAAATCCGCTTTTGTTGCCCTTGATTTGACTCACATTGGCGCCGCAACGCCCAGCATTAAAAGCAATCGTTTCAGATCATGAAAAGCTGATGGATTTCTCTTTAGAGAACGCACACTGAAGTGGTATTGTGCTTATGTTGCATATCATTGCACAGCCAGAGGTGACAGTGGGTTTAACAAATGAGATGAGGTGTGACAGAACAGATATTATGAAAGTTAATTTGGGCCCTGGGGGGAAGTGGATCACTGCAGCAAATAATTCAACAGGGAACTACAAAGAAAAGGAAAACCCATGTTTATTGGCTCTTTCTCTGTTAATAATTCATACAACCCATTTACAGCAACAGGGCAAACTTCTGGTACGACATGTGACAGAAGAATCTGTTGATGTGCACAAAGCTTTGCATTTCTAGAGTCAATGTAAATGTAAAAAAAAACAACAACAGAATTTTGCAACTGCAGTGTTTCCGTTAACTAAGAAATGCAGTTAAAATCATGTAAATAAGTTTGTTCCTGTGATAAGACATTAAAAAACATCCTCCTCCTCCCACTTCCTGTCATCTTTGTTGTTTCTGCCAGTAGCAGTTGATCATGTGACTCGTGTGACGTGAAAAGTGTTTCCACTGAAATTACCAAAATCAAGAACCTCACTTTTAGAAAAAAAAAAACAATTTCTTACAATTGTTTACAATTTATGCAATTTTAAATGCAGCTAGTGATGCTCTCTACTTGATCTAGGTCTATGGACCTGTCTTGTTTGTTTGATGGATCTACAGATGGTAGGAGTTTGATGACGCTGCATGTTTTTTAACGTGTGAACAAACTTAGGGTTTCCCTCAGAAATGGCACTTTTAAAAAGATATCTGTTAGCTTAAGGTTACTGATGTTTGTACATAAACGTAGCTTAACTCGCCTTGGCTGTCACTGTTACTGGTGTACACAATAAAATAATAATGATTAGCCTGGTGGGGGGGCAAATAAAGCCTGGCGGCCCACCAGGCTTGTGATGCACATGGGGAAACCCTGAAACTAACACATGTGATTTTAATTGTGTTTCTTATCTAATGGAAACACAGAACTGTGCAAATTTTTTTTTTTACACAAGTGGATTTTCAACTAAGTTTTATGTTCATTTGCTCTGGAAACGCAGGTTGTAACTCTGACTGCTGAAACTCTATTTGTGTGGATTCTTGTTGCTTTCAGTGCAGTGAAGGTATCGACTGAATATGGTGTCACATTTAATCAGATTTAGATGCAGAGCTGAGCAGAATAATGTCTTGAGGTTTGTAAAAATATTAAATATTTGCCTCATCTTAATGAACCATGGAGTGTTTTAGGCTCCATCTTCAAGCATCGTTGCGCTCAAGTTAATCCATTTTGTTCAGGAAAAAGTAGATTTGTTTAGATGTAATAGAAAAAGTTGTGTTTGGCCTTGTTTCATCTTTGATGGAACTGAAGATGCTTTGTTGCCATTTGGTTGCTGGATGATCTGCTGTGTCTTTATTTCTGTGGGATGTTTTTTTTCATGAAGGAAGTTCCAGGTAATGTTTGCAGGCTCCCGCAGCTGTGATGCTCAGTCTGGGGGGCCCAACGTGTGTAATGGGTTTTTTGCACCGGCTCGACCCCCCAGCCATTGCTAGTTAACACATGGGAGTGGGGGGGTCTCGCCTGCTCTTCCTGTGGGTTGTCCTTCCTGCTGTGAAGTGAGAGTTCCTGGGGGGGCATTGTCTGAGGTCCGTTTGGCAATGCAGATGGGATCGGCCTCTGGGTGGGTCTTTGCCTGCTTTCACTATATAATGATGTGACGTGTTGCTCAGGGCTCTTCTTCTGACTGCGTTCAGTGAGAAGAGTCTTCGAACGCTTTTGCCTTCGAATAAAAAACTTAAGACAAAGATTCATCTTTCTCTTATTATTGAAACAGATTCTCATTCTTTGTTAAACATTTCTACAACAATGTGATGCTGTTAGCTGCCTCTCTGGTTGTCGTTCTTTAATAAATCCAGCAGGAATGAGTTGGAAGGTCTGATGGGAATCCTCCTTAAAACTGTGGGTGGTGTAGTTCAGATGTTCGACTCTGCAGGAGCTCGTAGGTTCAAACGCTGCTTAACTTCATGCAGCATCTGGTCGGTGCTGTAAACGGGATTAATGCGGTACTTAGAGATCCTACTGTCATTTACTCATCCAGACTGATGATGAACTGGGTTAAATATATGCATGCAAACTGTATTTTAATTAAGCTCTGAATATTTTGTGTTTTACTGTCTTTTGTCAGGACCCAGGTCTCCTAAACCAGATTTTAGCTGAGAGCCTGGGTGAATTTCAACAAAGAAAAGAAGAAACAAAGTGTTATGGAGAAGCAGATTGAGATTAGATTGATCGTAAGCAATGACGTGAACTTTAAAGGTTTAACATCCATCCATCAATCTCACTACTCCTTTGTGCATTTCTGTCATGATACAGAATGTGATTCATAGTTATCTTAAAAAGTCTTTTAAAAAGTCCTAAATTTGAGTTGGTGAATCCTGCAGAGACCCTGTGAGCTGACATGCACCTTTATGCTCATCATTCGTAAATGCAAATGTATTGCTAGTTGGCCATACAATATTGTTCTGACTCATGTCTGCTACTAAACCACGCGGTTTATTTATTCCAATTTTCTTCTGTACATTTCTGTTGTGATACAGGTCTTACATTTCATTTATACATTTCTTAAAAATCTTAAGTGAGCTAATATACCTTTGCTAGCTATCTAGGATAAAGCTAACTAGCCAAACTCTACGATTTATTTGCGAGGTTTAGTGCATTTCTGTCATGATACAGGCCTGAAATTTAATTCATAAGGGTCTGAAAAATGTCTTTAAAGAAACCTTAAATTTGAGTTGGTAAAACCTGCAGCTAGCTTTAGAAATGTTAACAAGCTAGCTGCCTTTGCCCTTCTCCTTTGGTACATTTCTGATGTGATACAGATCTGAAATTTAATTCATAATGGTCTTAAAATGTGTTAAGTATGTATTAATGCTCACACTTGACACAAACACAAAGATGTAGAAATTAAAACTTAATCAGAGAAACGTGAAATCAATGCTGGCTCTCTCAAACGTCCCAGACTCATTTACAGGTTGGAGAGAAATTTGTTTGAAGTGTCTTTTCAGAAAAATTGCATTTAATCCCTGAGCACTTAGAATGGACAAATATAAAATAATTGAAATTGTGAGCATAGATCTCTGAGATGGCTCTTTATTGCTTTCTCTCTGCACTGCAGAGGCCACAAAAAGCACACACAAGCAGAGCCTGGATTAGTTGGTAATGGCTGGCATCAATATGGCTCTAATGTCGTTTCATGATGCATCCTGATCGTTTCTGGCCGGGCAAAGAGCGCTCCCCAGCTCACTTTAATGACTCGCATGTCAGGAAAACAAATGTTATTACTCAGCGTTATTAAATATTGCTTTTATTCCTGTGACAGCAGAGAATCGGGCGCAGTCAGCTGATTTCTAATGTTTCTCTTCGCACCAAATCAAAACAGCCTGATTTTATTTCCGCCAATAAAAATACATGGCAGTTTAAAAGTATATGAAACTTGTAGATTTATTCATTTTAATTAGTGAGGGGAGTAACTACAATAAAATACAGCAAAAATAATACCTCAGATTTGCCAAACTTGGTCATTAGTGAGATACTTTTACAAAATGTAGTTATTCTCTCTGCAGCAGATCAAACTGACTTTATGACTCAATGAAGATTAAAATAAAATACATTTGTACGCCAGCAGTAAAACCCACAGTCACTTTATGTTTGGGTCATTCCAGCAAAAAATAACAAAAACAACATAAAAAGTCCAGGATGTTTCTTTTTATGTAGTTTTATGTCGCTGCTTTTCCAACCAGCGGCAGAAAGATGTTTTCATCTTAAATGTAAAAGTTGTTGTACAGTTTTAATTACTAATCAGAATATGTTGTTTTTGAATTTGTGTACTTCAGTTAACGGTTAATCAACAACCAAATTAGTTGACGATTATTTCAGTAATCGATTAATCGTGATTAATTTGTTTCAGCCCTACAAGATATATAAGGTTGTTTTAAGTCAGTAAATCCTTAAAGCTGCGGTTTCCAAGTTTTATATATCTGCGTATAACAATATTATTTTTACAAATTTGTTTAAACTCATTATGTTGTGACTGTATTGAATGAGACATATAATCAGGGGGAAAAAAAATTGAGATTGTCTGCAATTTCCCAATGCTTGAAGTGCTAACCAGAAACAACCAATCAGAGCCAGGAGGCAGGGCTTAGTGCTGTCAATCACCCTCCATATAGCACACTAGTTAGCACAGCTGCCAATGTTGGTGGATAAACAGTTTTCTTGTAACAGTAAGTTACTTTTCAGCCATTAGCACATTTAGCAGTGTGTTCATGAGGTTGATTGACAGCACCAAGTCCCTCCTCCTGGCTCTGATTGGTTGTGTTTTGTTGGGAGCAGTGCAACAAAAAAAACAACTAACTTTGTTTTAATTATAAAAGTTTCATACTGCAGCTTTAATATTGATAAAAAAGAAGTCCAATGGCAGATTACTTCACTTATAAGAGAAAAATTTGAGAAAGTTTTTCTAGTGGTGCTTTTACTGACCTAGATTTATAACATCAATGAAAAGTGGTTGAAAAAACTCCTAAATTTAGGAAAACAATAATATGCAATAAGAATCAGACTCTAATCTTGTTCTGCAGCCTCATTAAGACTTTATTCAGTAGAAATGTTAGTAAAATGAGAATAAATCATGTCGTCATTATAAAGGTGGACAATAGGAAGGTAAATTTGCTCTAATTGCTGCTTGGCGCTCGCAACAGTCAAAAGGTCACAGCTGTCATTCGCTACAGCAGATGCATTAAAAGCCTTTGGAAACTTGTCTGACAACCAGTTATTAAAATGGACGCGGTTCCTCAGGGAGCAGCCGAGGATTTTGGGTAATGAGGGAAATGGGCCCGCAGTGTCCTCCAGCTCAACTCATTCTCCGCCGGAGATGGATGGCTGTCTGCGTAACGAGTCGTTGAGGAGCAACGCCTGTCTGCCCTGCGCTCTACTGTACGGCACAGCGCTGGAGGAGCGCCGCACGCAAAGAACCTGCAGGCTAATTAGCATTATTTATGCCCCATTCAAATGCCCATGTTGAGTTTTCATGTTTCTGTGTCTTCATGCCAAAAGAAAAGAGACGGATTCCTTCGTAGATCTGAACAAGAACAAGATAAAACCTTAAAGATTCTCTTTGAAATATTTCTCTGCCACAGAAACTGGGGCAGAAGCACATCAGTGGGGAAAGTTCTGCTCCAACTATTCCTTTAAAGCCGTCTTTCTGCTTTGATTCTGTCATGACGCCACGCAAAAAGGAGAAGAACAAGAAACCTGTCATTTCAGAAGGTCAAAGGGCAGCGTCACTCATTCCTGCCGCTATCAGAGCTATTAAACTTAAACAGTTACATTTACTCAATTACATTCACTTTAGTAGCTTTTTTTTAAGTACTTTTGGAGAATTTTATTTCTAATTTCACTTGATTCATTTTATTATGAAGTATTTCTTCTCCTACTTAAGTAAAACTTCTGGATTTTCATCAATCAAACATGTTTTAACCAAAAATCCACCAGACAGACTCAAATCTGCAGTTTCTGTTCACGTTTTTTACTGAAAGAAACTGATGTGGAAACATTTATTTTGCCTGATTTTGTTTTTATATGTTACTTATGTTAATTATTTTCATTTTTGTCCTTAAAATACAAAAATTTCTGTCTGATGATGTAATTTTTTAAATATTAAAAAATTGATAATTTGATCAGTTACTCAATACTTGAATAGACTTTTTACCAAATACATTTTTATTTACAAGAGTCACGTTTTGAATGGCTACTTTTTACTTTTACGTTAGTAAACATGTTGAAGTAGTTCTACTCCTACTTCAGTACAATGTTTGGAGACTGAACCACCTCTGTGCAAAATAACAAAAACTGAAATTGAGTAAAGATTTTCATTTATTGACGATAATTAATGGAGGGAAACCTGGACCTGGAACTATATTTATATACATTTATAAAACTAAAACATATTGAATTTATAGCTAAAATTACCTTTGTTTTAGTGTTTATTAGTTGTTTGAACTGATGTGAAATTATGGTGATAAACGGCAAAAGTTGGATGAAAACATCAAAACGGATAATTCAATCATTTTGTTTTGAAAATGGTACTGAGTTGTTGAATATTCATTATCCAATCAATGTAAACATAATCACAATACTATGGCCTTTTTGAATTCTGCACATAAAAATTAACCAAATTCTGAAAACACTATAAGTATTTCTAGTGTCAGTAGAAAACAATATTTAACTAATAAAAACTTGCAAACACATTCTGAAACTAATTAAAACTGAATTAGACAAAAAGTCACAGCAAAATAAAGCTAAACTACTGAAAAACCCAAAACTTTAGAAATAAAACAGCACTTTTGACTGTATCTGAAACATTTTAATTTAGGGCAAGCTAAGTGCGCTAAGCTTTTTTAAAGTGAGTAAAAGCGATACATTAGCTCTGCTCTTAGCGCGTTAGCAGCATTTCAGCTCCTATAGTTTATTATTTGTTGCCCGATTGTTCAGGTTCATTCCCTAAACAAAAACCAAACATGAGTTAAATGTCCACACCTCACACTGGTTAGTCGTTATGAAACAATCGCTTATATATTCCTGGTTATAATGTGTTTATGTAATAAAGTCTCTGTAGGCCTGGTTATCAAAAAGTTGCTTACATTATGCATTATTATTATTGAGCTACGAGGGGTAAAAAATCTGCTGCCAAACATTTTATTTTATTTATATTTGAACACAAGCAGCAGCCCCATTTTACCAGCATTGCTGTTATATTGCAGTTCCAGCTGATTAGCTTATTCTGGCAGAGCTAACTGCAGCATCCGTCATGCTGCGGGCTCAAACTGGGTTAAGTCAAACCATAAGAAAAACAAAACATTTTCTTTAACGAACCTCACAGCTCTTATTAATGTACTTCCCAATTTACATATAGGAATCATTGCTCATTCATCATAGTGAAACACTGATATTCCCAGAAGTTTAGCTTTTCTCCATCCTCATTTATTTCCTGCAGCTTAATAAAGAATCTAAGTGCTGTCTTTTTGACATTTTTAAAACACTTAAGGACTCAAAAACATTTCCTAAACCCAAAGGGATGTTTTTAACCTACAAACTTCCAGAAATGCATGTGAAAGCTGCAAAAGGAGGATGAGTTAAACTAAATGGATTCATAATTAGATTTTCTTTCCAGCCAGTTGCTACAAGACTTTACAGTTTTTGCTACTTTTATCCAATAAAAACACAAAACCTAAAAAATACACCGGCATTTCTCTGGATCATGAAGAAACTTTAGTTTGAAATGTTTCTCATTTCAACTGAGTTGATTCTGACTTATTTTAGGTGAGGCAAAGATTCACAGTCATAGATCAGGAAAATAGACTATTTGGAACCAAACTGACAAAATATTATTCAAATGCTAATAAAAGCGTATTTTGCATGCGTAAATCTTTAAAAACCGGGACGTACATCCCATTCTCATAATAAGTGGGCGGAACTCTGTTGGGGTTGCTAGGTGATGGACTAGGCTGAGTTTGGGTTGCTAGGTAACGGGCACTGCCTGCCAAATGTGACGTCAATATTGGAAAGCTTTAACTTTACATTAACTTATTGCCAGAAAATAGCTGAATGTTTTTTTGTTGTTTTTTTTTTAAAGCGGTTTTACTGTTTCTAGAAGAAGTAGAGAAACAAACATAAGTACAAAAACATCTAAAAAGTGAATTTTGCATATCAGGAAAAAACCCCATTGCCACAGTTTTCCTGAAAGGATCAAGTCATTGGGCCAGAAAATGTTATCATTTCATCGTCCCACTATTGTGATAATGTAAAAAAGAAAAAACAAAACTGTTACTTATTTTTTAGGTAACTTTATGGCTGTGACATAAATATTGCCTTGAAAAACATGATCATTTTTATTTATTTTAAAAAGTGTTATATCACTAAACTGCATCTAACCACATTTTCTAATGTGCTGATATTTATTAATGATCACCATTTGTAGTTTCAACAAATACATTTGATTATACTCATATTGTTGATGTAAAATACCATAAACATTTTGTTTTCCACTTTACAATATTTTTCTGTTGTGATTTTACAGTTTTTATATAAATCGTTTTTAGTGTAAGAAGGAACGTTATAATTAAATTAACATGAATAGTAATATAGAGGATGTCAGTGTATTTTACTACTGTTCTTCTTTTGTATACATTTTCTTTGTTTCTTTTATTGCACTGTGTTCAATGAAACTCCGGATGTTGACGTCTTTATTGGTTTCCCTCGCTGTCAACATGGCGTCAGCCGTTGCCGCTCCGTTAGCAGGTGGAACAACGTGGCGTTCGCAGTCTGTCACCTGCATATGGAAGTGTGAGCGTGATGAAGTGCGTGTTTATTAAAGCGCATATAAGATGAGGTACAGTAAATATGCCACAGACGGCGTGTGTGATGGAAGGCGGCGGTGAGCAGGGAGCGACGTTAATGCTGCTTTATGTGCTCGTTTGGTTCCAGTTTCATCAATCCTTACTGTCCTTTCAGGAGACTTACGGCAGTGTGAACATTTCAACCCTTCATTCATATTCAGAAGATTTGCTGCCAGCTGGAAACTGACCACATTTAATGTGAATTATTTTGAATTCTGATTCAATAGAGCAAAAACGAAATATATGAAAGGCTAAAACAGAACTTTCAGTGATTAAGACTATATCTCATAAAATAAATTACAAATTTAAGGAATTATTGACTTGAAACAAGCTCTTCTATATTGTAGGAAACGATTTAGATTAATCATGATTGATCGATTGTTGAAATAATAGTCAACTAATTTAGTCATTGATTAATTGTTAACTGGAGTATACAGATACAAAAACAGACGATTTGCTGAAAGAACAGCACTGCCAGAGCAGTAATTAGACTAAACCTGTACAAAAAAAATACTGATTTTGCATTTAAAAGTATAAAAATAAAACATCTTTGTCTAAAAATATGTTCCAAAATATGTCCAATTTTCAATCTGTCAGTCCAAAAATACTCAACAGCCCTGAATATTTAAGATTCATGTTTTAATATGACTGCAAATCCAAACATAACAAATAAAAGCACATTTTAAATAACAGAAATTAAATATGCAGTTGAAAAAAACCCCAAAGCAACAACTTGTGATTTTAAACTCTTAAGAATAGAAAATGCCTTGTTATTTTTATGTTTTTTTATGTAGTTTTCAGAATAAAACTATACTGAAATGAGTTTTTCCAAAATCAAACAAACAAAACAAAACCTTAATTCTTTAATCTGAATTGAGACATAACTTCATAGGAGACATAAATTCATCTTTCTGAATTTATTACATTACAACATTAATCTGTTTAAATTGGATTAATTTAATTTAATGTTTAATTACCCCAGCCTCTTATATCCCCATAACACTGTGAAAAGTAAACAACTATAGAGATCTTTAAGCTACTTTCTTTACAATAATATTGGAAACTATTCAAATACACAGAATTGTCACATTAACATCTTAATTAAAAAGTCTCCTTACCTTTCAGGGACAAATCAGCAAGAACAAAAAATCCATGTTTTATTTTCTGGCATCCTTTTTTCTCATCTTTATTATTCTTCTAACTCAAATACCCGGTGGTCCGTATAGTTACAGAATGAGGAATTACATATTTTAATTTTGCGTGAGGAAATAATTAGCCTGATAAAAACGCTTTGCTCCGTGCAGACATTCTGGACTCGTCTAAAACTTTACCCAACGTCTGCTCGTGACGTATGGAATGCGCTAGCTTGACGCTAATAAGCTTACCGGACGTTGCCGTTGTTACCGGAACCACCGTTTTCCTCTGCGAAGAGAGAAGCGCCGAGCCGAACAAGGCGGCTCTTAACGTTGTAATTCAGTATTTAAAAGATTCGCCAGCTCGGACTGAACAGCCTCGTTCGCTTCCTCTCTGGAACTGTTAAAACTACAGGCAGACTACAAATCCAAAACAGCGCAGGAAATCGACGTCATCGCTCAGAAAGTATCATTCTCTTCGCTGATTGGTCGGGTGGAAATTCAATCGGGCCAATCCCAGAAGAAGCGCTGACGAAAGATTATTTCTGTTTTTGTTGTTGTTTTTAGAAGTTCCAAAATAAATTAACATAAAAAAACCCCTATATTTTGTGTTGTTAGTTTTGCTATTTGGTGAAATTTAAATAAATAATGATTGTTCATCACTATTGTTACTATATTGATGGGTTAACCATTAAACAGTGGTTGAGTTGTTCTGCTATAAATGTACGATTATGTGTATTATGTTAAGGAGTGGGAATTTTGATAAAATTTATGGGTCCACTTCCTCCACTGAATATGTATAACAAATGTTTTGACATTATGCTTCCTTCTGTATTTTTTCCATACATATAAAAACAAAAATAAACAATTTGTGAGTTACTTTTAAAAATTCAAGACAAATTAATATTTCAGAAAACAAAGTAAGAATACAGAAAACATGTTTACAAGTCCTGAAACAAATGTACAATTTGCAAAATCAATCAGAAACAGTGAATCTGAGGCTGACCCGGAAGTGATGACAGCAGCAGTCATTTTGACAGAAGGTTTGTTTTGTTGTTGTTTTTTAAACTTTATTAACGGCGTACATAATGGAAAACTCTCATAGAGGAGAACCAAAACAACAAGAGACCAGGACAGAAAATGATGAACAATGATTTATTCTTGATAGATTAAGTGATTATTTGAGTATTTTACAGAGGATTGTATCAGAAAATTTAATTATTTAAACTTTCGGGACAAGAGTGTATTTTCTAGAGAATATCCTAAACGTGAGTGTTTCATATTGGTTTAAAGCAGGATTTAAAATATTCTTAGTCTTCCAGTTGATTTGAGCATCAAACATGATATTTATGGTCCCAGCATTTATAAATATGATTCCCTACTGGGGCGACTGGAACCATCAGGAGTTAAATGCTGACTCAGCTCCTGTGATGAATCTCAGAAAATGCTCTAAAGCAAGAATAAAGCTGGAAAAAAAGCTTTGAACAAGTTTGAGAAAGTGGATGTAGAAACTTCTGGAGCGGAGAGGGATTTCTGAGTGCTCTTCAAAAGGAACTATTATGCGGCGCGGAAACCGAATCAGGGTTTTGTTCCCATCTGAAGTGTGTCAAAGTGGCTGATTTTAATATTTGGTTACCTGAGTTTGTTAGATAACAGACGCTGGCTGAAAAAAGCCTCTCTGTTCCCCCCCGCTGAGGCCTTTTCTCGTTCGTTTGGAGTGTTTGTCGCTGCCACTTCCGACTCCCTGAGGTTACCGTCTTTCCTTCTCGGTGAACCCCGCTGGTATGTCGTGTAAAAACACAAACAAGAAAACGCCACAGATCCTTCAGGGCTTCTGGAGTCTGCGACACTCGCCTTTGTAGTGAATATAAAGCTACCTTTATGGCACAAAAACAAAAAAAACATACTGGTAGCAGACTATCCAAAAACCTGAGATTTTTCCCTGTTTTTGTCAGGGGAGGGAAAAAAGCAAAAGAAAGAGGATTTATGACACTCTGACATGAAAGTGAAGTTTTTGTTGCATGCTGACAAACAAATGGTTTGTGAATGAAGTGAGTGAAGAACGGAGACGGGAGACGAAGGACGAGCTGAGTTATGGCTCCGACTTCAGGACTGAAGTTTCTCACACAACAAAACTGCGACACTGTGGAGCTGCTGGTATGTTTAACATTTCATTTTATACTTTAATGGAGTATTAGGGTCATTGATTTTAGATAAAAGAAGAAAAAAGGAGCACATTAAATGTTTTGTGTTGTGTTTGTCGCTGCCTCTTGGCCACGACTCCCTTGCAAAAGATGTTTTTAATCTCAGTGGGTTTTTATTGTGGTAAAATAACAATTAAATAAAAAAATATCCAGATGTGCATCTCATAATTTAAACACATCAATCTAGAGGATTTCTGTTGCGTTTGTTACTCATTTCTGACTTGTATTATTCATAAGAGCCTTTAGAAGGTCTTAAAAAGTTTTAAATCTGAATTGGTGAAACCTAAAGAAATCCTACATACATGTCCGGTTCAGTTCAGCGCATGGAAGCGGTTAGCGATAGTTTGAGGCTCTGCTAACTAGCTGCTAACATACAGAGTTAGCAGGTATGTTAGCTAGTTATCTGCAGTTAGATGGGCAAAGTTTGTACATTTCTGTGGAGATGCGGGTCTTAAATTAAATTCATAATGGTGTTTAAAGACCTTAAAAAGTTTTACCTTTGAGTTGGTGAATCCTAAAGAAACCCAACGTATGTATCCAGCTTAGGTTCGCATATGGCAGCGGTTAGCGATAGTTTGAGGCTTTGCTAATTAGCTGCTAACATACTATTGCTAGCCAGATAGCCAGCTAGCTTTTCTGTGTCTATCATGGGTAATGTGTCAACGATTAAATGGAAAACGTCTGTACGTTTCTGTAACACGGGCCTTAAATTTAATTCGTAATGGTCTTGAAAAGTCTTAAAATCAAATTGGTGAAAACTGAAGAAACAAAATGCACGTATTCTGTTTAGTTGTGCATATGGAAGTGGCACAAATTGGGAGAATAAAAACGTTGGAAATGGTCCGTTCAGACTGGAGTGAACCAGTTCATATGGATCATAAATCAGCTGCTTAGCTTCAGTTGGATCCATCAAATGAAAAAGCAGCAGCAGCACATGAGGTGATGCCTTTGTGCTTTTAGAACCTTTTTCATGAATTCAGGGTAAAATCCAGGGAAACTCGTGTTGCTCCTGCACAGTTTGGAGAGCATGTGCTGTTTGAGGTGAACTGAAACACCTGTGTCCTATTTGAACCGAACATGCACTCAGTCACACTGATGTACGGAACAACATTAGCATTTTAAAGAAAACTCTCGCTTTCTGTCCTACTTTTAAATCCACATCCATTTGCTTTCTTGCTTTTTCTTAGATTATTTGAAAACAAACAACTGTTAGTTTATCAAAATGCACTCAAGAAACTGTTAAAAGCCAAACTGAAGATATTTCTTCCTCTTATTCTGTCCGCTCTTTGTTGGAGCTTTGTTCACTCCAGGAGCAAAAATCATTCCCTCTCACTCGCTTTGCGTGTTTTTTCCCTTCCTCTAATTTACAGACACTTTCTGTGCACATTTAGTCGTTAGCGAAACGCCTCTTGTGGTGCATTCAGGTTCCCACTCATCAGGGTTTGCTGAGACGATAACCTTTATTGGTGTTTTATGGTGCAGACGTTTTAGAGTAAAGCTGCAGTGAAGGTTGTGTGAATGAAAGGGGAAGAAATGTGATTGATTACAGACTATGTGAGAAGGACCCCCTCTGTGGAAGTGGCTCCTCCGCGTCTCTTTGAGTTAGTTTACTTCCTCTCAGATGAAAGATCATCTTTAGTGTTGAAATGGGCAGATTTTTATTCAGCTGGAGGTTTTCTATGGAGCCAAAAAAGGGTCATAATTACAGCATTTTTCTAAAAAAAAAAATATTTGAAGCTGAATGTCAGATTTTGAACTTGAAATCTGTAAAACAAATGTTGTTAAGGTGAGAGTCACTTAAAAAATTTTTATTTACAGTTTTTGAAATATTTTGAATTGTTTTTGTTAGCTTCAGTTTTTAGATTAAAATTATTTTTCGTCAAATTTAAATATTCTGGAGCAGTAATTTGCATATTAGCTAAATATTTAGCTATATATCTAAGATATTATGCAAATTACTGCTAACCAAATAGCTTGCTTTTGCTGATTAGCTACCAAGCTTACTAGTTTGCTATTAGCTAGAAAGCTAAAAATTAGCTTACAAACTAAATATTTATGTTGAAACTGTGGCATTTATAAGTTATTGAATAACAGGTGCAAATATGACTTTGACATATTAATCCCCCATTTTCTCTTCTGAAATTAACAGCAATAATTACTGAAATTATTGCTGTTAATTTTTGATAGTGTAGCTTTACAAACAGAACGCCACAAGCTGCTGTCATTATTGCTTGGTTAGAACTTTCTTTACTTTCCTTGCATTAGGCCCAAATTCATTTAGACACCTGGAAGTATTAGATTTAAAAAGATCTCCTCTGTTTTTCTCCTGATAGGAATTGAGGCTTGTGTCTCTTTCAGGGATCTTAATGACAGTCTTTGCTGTGAAGCTGCTGTTGCCACCACAGACGGGCATCTGTGCATGTTGGGGAGCCAATTTTTACACCTGGAGTTTATGTCTCAACAGAGCTGAGAGAGAGAAAATGTTCCAGCAGTCCTTCCTAACAACATCAACAAAAACATTTAAGAGCTGCTGAAGGTGAATTTCTCCTTTAGAATCTGGAAGATTAAAACGCTTCTTCTCTCCACCTGCAGAGGGCGCCGTGGCTCTGCTGTTAAGCTCTGCCATTCCTACAAACATAATGATTTTAAGTGATTCACTGCGGCCCAAATTATCCTCCGTGTTCATGTCACAGAAATGAATGTTAATACTCTGAAACGACTCTGTTCCCATGACAATAAAAACAATATTTTCCCCCCTTCAGCGTTTCTGCACAGCCCTGAACTTCCACAGATCCACTGCAGTCCATAATGCATCTCATGTTCTGCAGGTGGATCAACTTAACTGCATTTCTGATCATTAAATCATCACTTTTGTTCATCCTGCTCTCCGGCGTGACGTCAAGCTAATCAGACTGGAGAAAAAAAATTCATCTCACACCGATGAAGTGAGAGGAGCTTCACTTGGGTTGCCAGGTTTGGGGTTTCTGGACTTGGGGATCCCCAAATATGCAGAACCTGAATTTGGATAACAGTGGAGCCTTAACTGAAATCCCAAACATAATTAGAAAACAATTGTTCAAAAATAAAAGGTGAAAACACACGGTGGAGTTTCTTCATTGTTCTGCAGAGCAGCAGGGGTTTGTTCTCACACGGCTCTCTGGAAACTCAGCTTCACTCTAATGCATTTCTGTTTGTGTGAGCAGAGACACAAGGTGAGCAGAGCTTCAGGTCCGTCCTCCCTGCAGGACGGACATATTCCTCCTTAAGGTCTGCGGCTGGATTCTGCTTTCATTCTATTTCTGGCTGTTTTTTCCTGCATGGTCCCTTCGGTGCGCTCAGAATCAAACAAAGTGCCGCCGCGGCCTGCTGCATCTCGAGGCAGGACCGCATGCAGGTAAACATGCGACATTACCAGTGATGTCAGTAACGCGCTGTTGACGTCGGGCCACTTTTTTCAGTAACGAGTGACCCAACGCGTTGCTATTTCAAATCCAGTAGCCAGACTGCAGCTACTTAACGAAATCACTTTGTGTTGCATGTTTGTGAGGACTTAAAGTTTATTGATCTTTGAGAATCTGTTCTTGCATTTTTATGCCATTATTACCATTATATTACTTGAAAATGGCCTCAAAGCAACAACTTTATCGCAATAAACAATAATGGCTCTGTAATTGGTAACTGTATGAAGCAAAACACTTTGAACTGTACTGTGCAATATAAATAAACGTGACTGATTGATTGAATAATAATATCGTCCAGTGAAGCTTGGACCAGCTCTGTTTAATCCATTTTGAAATCCGCTTGACTAGAAAGTCCGTTTTGTTAGGTGGGAATGCTAATCGGACCAAAAATCAAACTCTGGTCCAACTAAAAACCTCACAGTGGATTCGGTTGAAGTGAACTCTGTTCAAACCAAACCAGAGTTTGGTTTGAATGTATATGTGAACACCAAGCGGACCAGAGACCGCTCCAAAAGCAAGAAGCGGACCACAGCGCAGGGCATTCTGGGTAAATACAACCAAAACAGACATGGTAGCCTAACGCTAGCAGGAGAAATGTCTTGTGACAAGAGAGAAAATCTGACTCCAATCCATTTTTGTTTCATTTTACGAAGAAGGATGTTGTGCTCGGTGTTTTCTTCAGAGGTTTATGTGTCATGTCCTTCAGTGGTTCAGTGGCGCCCCCTCTGACCGGCTCCATATTTACATCAGACCAACTTCAACTCGTCCCAAAGACGTGCAGCTAAATGTGGATGAAAAGAAACAGGAAACAGGCGGCTGCCCCTGAAATACACGCAACAGGCCCAACTTAGGATCTACGTCGCTGGTGGACCAATCCATGTTTATTATAATACTTCTGTGCTTTCTTCTTACTTAAACTACTTTTCTTTGCAGTGAGAAGTCCTGGCATTGTTCTGAAAATACTGCGCTCCAAAACTCTAGCATGATTAAAATTCCAGAATTGATTGGGGTCGGCGTTTGATGCGCTAATCCTCGTCCTTCAGACGACTTCCCTTAAATTGGAAAATACTCAACCTAGCTCTGTTTCTACTTCACTCAACTGAATTATCCTCCAGCAGCTGCTGCCTCTCTTCAGCTGTCCCATCATTTCATCCATCCTTGCTCTTTCCTTGGGCATATGAAGGTCAGGTGAAGGTAACGCTCGGGATTATGGGAGCTCAGTTACCGGCCGCTCTGCCGCAGTGAAAGGGTGAAGTTAATGGCTCGGAGAGTGGAGGGAGGTCTCCAGCCTTTCTGCTGCAGGCTATGAAAAGGGACGCCTTTTATTGCAGATTGACCCTCACGAGCTGCCGTGGAGGCCTCTCCCCGGCGCCGCCTGGATTTACAGTTAATGTTCCAGCGTTAATGAAGCTGCTTCGGGCCACTGCCTGCCTCTTCCCAATGTCATGTAGAAGTGTCCATCCTCTTGTTTACCATTGCAGGTCTTCTTGGGGTCATCAGGACTCGTAAACTCGCGGCCTCGCCACCCTCGCGTGGCGCTACGTCTGATGGCTGATGGGAAAGAGAAAGACGAGGAGAGCTGAGGATTCACAGCTGGAACGGCTGCAAGCACGATAAGTGACAATAAAATACTCATCTGTTCAGAGTATGTTTGGCTGACTCAGCTCTACTCTAATCTGGAAAAACTCATATATTTTTATGCCTTTTGACCAAAGGTCAAAACGCATTGTCGGATGAAAAGCCACTAAAAATTATGATTTATTTGAAACAAAGTGGAGCTTTGAGAAAACCCTGTGTTTGTATTTGCATATGAACATGGGAAACCTGAGATTTGGGTGTTTTTACACCTGATAATCTGGTGGATTCGGTTCGACTGGGGACCAAAATTACAACATTTGTTAGGTTTTCAGATTCTGTTTCCCACTGAGTCAAACCAACCAAACCTTTCTGCAGCCTGTTCCCCTCCACACCTGTGGGGGCGCTGCGTCCAGAGTCACTGCAGGAAATGACATGGAAACCTCTGGCATGTTGTTTTATACGTCTTTTATAAGTTCAGTTTTAGGGTTTCCTTTATTGTCGTCTTGTAATAAATATGTTACATTTCAATCTGTTTTTACTGCTGCTCATTCCTACGACGCCAAACCTCTTTCTACTCCTAGTTTCACTAGGTGGCGCTGCTGAGTCCTTACTTGAAAATAATAATTTAACTTATTTTGGACTTCCTCAGATTGCTGTGAAAGAATGATGGGAGAAAAACAAAAACCTGCAAGCAGAGTCCTGATCAGTAAAACTGTATGCAGATAATCTGGTTTGTGTCGGTACCAGATGAGCAGAGAGACTGTCGGGTCTTCAGACAGAAAGTATTTCCCCGAAGCAGGAACTTCAAACCGGCTCGTCGTCCCAGAGCCTCAGCGGTCGTTATTCAAGCTTTAGCGCATAAATGTGTGGGAATTTGTTGATTTTGTATAAAATGTGGAAGAAACTGGAGGGACTAACTGATGTAATCTGGCAGTAAGTAGATAAAAACTGATTTGATCAATACAATAATATTTAAGCACACTGTTATCGTTCTATTTATGCGTTTATTTAAAGTCTAGAGGGCCAGATAATAAACTGTGGCGGGCTGAATTTGGCCTGTGGGCCTCGAGTTTGATCCAACTGAATAGAGGGACGCTCACAATCACTGCATTCATCGTCAACATTACTTTTCATAATAATTTTGATTCATCATTTCAGTAAATTTCCATCAATTATGTTAAAAAACTAAATTTGACATTACTGGAAATTTTATTTTTACTGTTTGTTCAACAAAAGCATCAATAAATGTAGTTAAATATAATGAGTTTGTGCAGGTTTGTGATATAAACCCTGAAGAACTCAAATTAAAGGAGAAGTATTTGTGTTTGTGGCTCTATGATTGCTGTGCCAGGTGTTCACAACCATAAAAACTCCCAATAAATCGTGTTTTAATTAAACCGCCCTCCTCTGCATGTTAGTTTTAATATAAGTTGAGTTTTATAACAGTAAATCCAGATCTAAACAGTTTCTGTCTGTAACATTTTGGTAAAATAGAGACTTTTTTATGCTTTTTCAGATTAAACTCTGGTTTAAATAATGATTCTGACGGCGTAACACAACAAAGTGACAGTAATCAGTTCACCAAGCGAAACGAGAACTAAACATGCGAACTGATGTCACGACCAGAGGAGCTGCAGCGTCTGACACGTGTTACAAGATGAGGATAAAAACCCAATCTCCGTGTGATTCCTGCCTGGTCCGGGTCTCGGGGGAACTGGAGCGGTTCCCAGCAGAAGAACATCTGCATAACAAAGGAGGCAAAGCGAAATGTGACAACAGATTACAGCGGATTCCTCCACAGAGAAAATGACTGATTAAAAGAACAAAAATCGATATTTCCAGAGGAGCGTGAACGGGCTGGTGAGGCGCAGAGGCCGCGCTGCCTCTGCCTTCCAGGAAGTGATGGCGCTTTAATGCGATGGGAGGTGAGGATGCCAGATATCCCAGCACCATTATTTAGCACTACATTACATCCCATCTCATCCCTATTAGCAGGTGCAGATGGTGCTCCTTGTGCCATTTAAAAGCTCTCACAGCTGGCGAACCTGAACCAGAACAAGCCTGGACCCCGGCCATCCGCAGAGCGGCAGATGGGGAAAGGTGAGTCCTTCAAGAAGCCTGAACATCTCCTGCTCAACACTCAGTGCTTTTATACTTTCTAGTACTTTTAAAGATCACGACCTTCATTGTTTTAGTCTACAAGGTTTTACGTACAAGTTAATCAAAAAACAGAAGTTTTTATTTCAAAAAACAACTAAAGGGCAGTATCATGTTTGTTCCAGGCACATATTACCATTTTATACCATCAGTTGTTAAAAAAACACGACTTTAAAAAATGTTACTTCCTGATTTAACGCCTTGAAATTGGGCCTCTGTCTCTTTAAGAAACCCCTGCTCTTTCTGAAGCTCCGCCTCCAGGAAGTCGTCCCAACATGGCTCGCTCCTCTATTAACCCTGTAACAACATTTCTGCCAGTGCCAGAGACGTTGCTGCTGTAATGAGCTCAGCAGATGCTAATTGGTGCCAGCTAGTCTGAAGGAGCAGCGTGTGAAGCTCTGAAGCTTAGAAACTGCAGAGAGGAGGAGCTGCGGCCTGAAGGCGGGGCTAGGTCCATCCAGGCGTTTTGCAAGGCTAAATGGTTGCTATGGAGATTAAAGGATTTTTCAAACATGTATAAAATATTCAAAGCAACAGTGCAGATTTGCTTCTGAGGGAACAACATTATAATAAGATGCAAAGCTGAACAAAGTCTACTGTACTGATACTGTCTGTTTAACGTCTCAATATTCTTCGTCCAAAGAGCCAAAATCACTTGACACTTGACAAAAACTGTGTCATTTTGTTGGCAGAGAGAAATCGGCCTGCTGGACTCGACACCCGGCCCGGGTCGAACTATGTCCAGTATAGAGCTCTGAGTGAAGTGTTGTCTGATTGGTCAGAAGTTTGTTGCTTTGTGCAGAAAAGCACTCAGAGAGCAAAGTCGATATTTCTCTTCAACTCTTCCACTTCGACTGTCTGGTTTTTGTATTTGGTGTGCAAACATCAAAGGTATAAAAACATGTTGTTTCCAGACAGGAACAGGATTGATGCAAATTTGCGACTTTTGTCAAAAAAGGTTAAAACTAAAAGTCTCACGCCAAGATGAACAGGTGCAATTTGGAGGTGAGTGCGCCTTCAGTCAGGACTCTCACTCCAGCAGCCAGTCAAAAATATACAAGTCAACATTGTTGGAAAAGTGTAGTGCTAGCTCTGTGTAGCTTCATAAAAGAAGAACAGAGGAGGCAGGCAGGAACTGAGACCCACCGCAGGAAGTGGCGTGACGGAAAGGTGAGCATGACAAGTATTTGGGAGCCTTGAGATGGTGGTGTTTATTTTCCTCTTCCCTCAACAAATCCCTGCAAATATAAAATCTGGGGAGAATCTTTTCTCAAGGGGAAGTTATTTGAAATTACCCAGCATGCTCTGACCCGATGTCAGTCACGGCTTGTGGGCGCCATGTCCAGCCTGTCCCTCTGCAGCAGCCTGCCAACGCTCTGTCTCCAGGCAACGCTCGGCGGCCGCCTGTCATTTTGGATCAATGGGCCCACCTGCACACCCACCTGTCCTCAGGCTCGTCACACAGAGGAGGGCGAGATGAAGAACTCATCTCAGGTGGCTGATGACCTGCTTCTGGATGAAAAGACGCCTCTGAATGGCCTGAATTACCGCCATGAGATTGAAGCTCACCAACCTGTGAGAGGCTTTGTGTGCTGGGACACTCCAGGTAAAATGGCTCTTACTCCCTTTTATAAGTTTGAGCACTGCGGTGACAAACACACGTCTTATTCTTATTTGTAGGCCAAACTTTAGTCTTGCTGTGAAAAAAGGAGCTGTTGCTTTCAGCTTCGCACTCGCAGAGTTCTGATTAACTGCTCTCAGTAATGACTGGACACAGACAGCAGATCTCATTTGTTCCATCTGGATTCATCCACTTTATGACAGATGATTGACACCCCAGGCTCATCTTAACAGAGTGGAAACACTTAATATCTCCTAACTGACAGCTAATGTGCGCATCAGTCCAGGAATCATATTCATGAATGCACCGATGACCTCCAAATAGACTCATTATGCTTTGTACTGTCGATCGACTCTGTTAGCTCAGAAAGCACCACGACTTAACTGTGATCAGACTTTGGCTCAGTTTTTTTATTTTCATCACAAAATCCACAGAGTTGCTTCATGATATCAACCAAAGCTGCGTTTTAGCCAATCCAGTTTTTTTTTATAAAAACACTTCAGATCCTATGAGTCCCGTTTGTAAAAATACAGTGAAAAAATAGCAGCAATAATTTGGTTATTTAGACTTTAGAGAAAAAAATTTAGATTTTCACCATGTAACAGTTTCAAAGCAAATATTTAATTAAGCAAAATATTTTGTTTACCAATTAAATATTTGGCTCCAAACTAAACATTTAGCTTTTCAACTAAATATTTAGCTAGAAGTGCTAGCTTGATATTTAACTTGCTACAGCTAAATAAATAACATGCTATTTAGCTTGCAAAATAGATGAAAAACAAGCCGCCAAGTTGCTACACATTTAGCCAATAGTCATATCAGTTAGCTAAAAGTTAGCAAGCTAAATATTTAATATGAGGCTAAATATTTAGCCAGTTAGGTAAAGCTAGCTAAATATTTAGTTAGCTGGCTAAATATTTAGCATGAACCTAAATATTTCATTAGGAAGCTAAATAATTTGTTAGGAAACTAAATATTTTGCTTGCTAATGAATTCTGGTCTGCCTGCAAACCTCGGTCTCAGTTCAGTTGAAGTGAACTCTGGTGCAGTTTGAATGCATATGTGAACGCCAAGCAGACCGTAGGCTGCGCCAAAAGCAGGAAGTGGGCTACAGTGCAAAGCACTCTGGGTAAATACAACCAAAACAAACGTGCTAGTCTGTCAAAAGACTAGCACGTTTGTTTGCTGGTTATAGAGAAATTCTACAACCACAATAATTTGATGCCACTCCAATTTTGTTTACATTTTGTGAAAAAGAAAGTTGCACTCAGTTTCTTCTTCTGAGGTTTTTGTGTTGTTTCCTTCTGAGGTTGGTGCATCGCCCCCACAGGTTGGGAGGGGAACAGGTTTTTCAAGCTTGGCAATGACTGAACACAGAAGTAAATGTTCTTGCTGCCCAGCAGCATTTTATCTGGATTAAAAAGTATTATGTATTATTTAATTGTGTATAAGTTAATTTCTCCTAATGCTACCATAAATGAGGGATTTTGTTTGCATCCCGAGTCTACAGAGGGTTGTTTCTGTTCTGCTTAAGTCAACATAAAATATCTCGTCTCATGGACTTTCCCACTACAGGAAAATACAGTGAGACTGTGATTAGTGATGCATAATGTGGGTTGTCCTCTGGGAATGTCTAGTTTGTTCAGTCCAATTAGCAGGGTTAGCTATTCTGCTTGAGCGATGTATTGAGTCGTCGTCTCTTGTGCCATAATTGTATCTACAAGCTGCTGCTGGGGACAAATTGACGTGGTTCTATGCAATTTGCTCATCATTACATCTTTACTTAAATTATTCAAATTTACTTTTTTTTTTTAAACTGTTGGAGCGAAGTCCCAGCTGGCTTCAATGAAAGACCAAATGAAAGGAAGTCAAAGTCAAAGAGCATGCAGAAGGATGAAAAAAGTGAAATATTCATGGGTCACATGTCGTTGCCACGCTTGTAAGTGTGTTTTCATGGCGGATCTGTTTTGAAATAGTTTCTGCAACTGCCTCAGAAAGGAATCTGAAAGGAAGCCAGCCAACAGGGAAAATCCTTAATTAGCACACTTTGTCAGTGTCCAAGCTGCGCTCATACTGAATTCAGGCCAACGTCAGGGAACAGCACAGTACATATTGATTCTGTAGATCACAAAGACGGCGCTTGTGTGACCGTTTTATGAAATGCCGTGGCGCTCTCCAGCCCGACCCCACACGCCCGCGCTCACATCTTAATTTAGGTGCCTCCATGCTTCCCCTAATTTAAATATTTACCAGGCGCCCCACCAACATCCACAGTCCTCCACCCTTCATTTGCATTCTGATGCGGCGCCCAGCGGGGCAGAGCGACTTTGGAATAAAGCAGTGTGTCATCAGCGTTTGCTCACTCAGAGCTGAAATTAGTGGGGACCTTTTGGCTCCGGCTCGAGCGGCACAAGTGCCTCTCTTAAATTGGCCGTGAGGGATCGCGAAGCCCCCGGGACGGCCAAACGGGGCGGCTCGTGTTCTGAATGGGCAATGGTACAAAATCCCTTCAGCAGCCAAAGTTAACCAGCAAGACTTGGGATTGTTTGCTAAGGGTGGTAATATCAGAGCTACGGCTGCAGTATAGCAGTAGCGTTGAAAGTTTTACTTTGTGTTAATAATTTGCTGCAGGTCAGAACATTTATTTCAAATAGCCTGAGCGCTTAAAAAAAAAGCCACCCAGACATTTTAATGCTGTAAAAAAGTTTTTGGTGTTTGGAAAATGAACTTAAATTTATAAACATTCAGAATGAAATGTCACGAAATCAGCAGGAACTGCCCGTTACCTAGCAACCCCAGCAGAGTTCTGTTCTGTTACCTACCAACCCCAGCAGAGTTCTGTTCTGTTATCTAGCAACCCTAGCTGAGCACTAGCAGGCTTGGTCAGCTGGTTTTACCACTTTGTGCACTGTACAATGGCTGCTGGATAAAACCAAGTGTTTTGTTGTTGACTTTCCATCCAGACACTACTTACTTCATTCTTGTTGGTTGCACAGAAGGCTCAACATCTGCTTTTCAAACAATACAGTTGCGTAATTGTGCATGTATTTGCAGTCATTTAGAAAGGAGCTCAAAATAAGCAGGTCTGACCAGAATGAAATCTCCTGTGAATCTTTGCATGTGAAGAAAATAAGTAATTGTGTTAAAAATTTTCATGTAAAAAATGAATGTATTATTTTAACATTGGTTCTTTTATTGAGTTGCTCTTTGTAATTAATTTTTTGTTAGATCCTTTTGCACAAAACATTTATGCATTTTTTATATTGTTGTTGCCAAGGTAATTATAATTACCGAAGACTAATGAATAAACAGAAACTGAAATTGACAAAATATTTCTGCTAATGAAAATAACTAAAAACGGTAATTAAATGGGAAAAACTATAACTAACTGGAACTATATCATGCTTCTACAAAACTAAGTAAAACAAACTGGGATTATAGATACAATATGCTTTGTTTTTATGTTAATGAATAAATTTATTTGCCTATCAATCTGATGTGAAATTGATTTTTTTTTACCACACAAGCAGTAAAACAGCAACAGCAAAACCTGTGATAAGTTGGTTGTTGTTTAACAAAATAATGTCTTCTGTTGAGTAATCACTATCCAGTCAATGTTCACAATACCAAAATGCTTTCACTGTTTTTGACTCTGCAACTAAAAATTAACTAAAAAAACCAAAACTGCAACCAGAACTAATAAAAACTAACAAATATATTCTAAAGACAAACTTAAACTTACTGAATTAGAAAACAATAAAACAAAACTGCAATGAAAGACCCAAAACTATTACAACAATTTGTTGTGAGACATTTTCAGAGTTGATCTATCGGCTGTAAATCCAGATCTACGGATGCAAACAGCAGGACGAGTCGCTGAGCAGCATAAAGGAAGTGAGTCGAAGGGGTCGGGTTGGAGGCTCTGACCATCATATTGATGAATATTTTGCGGCCTGGAGGATTTCCAGCAGAGCGAGGCGTCCGGCCAGTCGGCTAAGCTGCTCGGATTACTTTAAGGCAGTGACATAAACATTCTGCTGCGCTTCCCATGCAGCTGCCTTTGAGCCTGATGCAGAGAGACAGCGACACTGAGGATACCGCGGGAATCTGGGCAGAGGTCTGAATAAACAAACAGCTGCTTGGAGCTGTGAGCGCCGTGTCAGCAAACCAAACACGCGACTTCTTCACACCGAGACAAATGCCTTGACTTCCCAACTCAGGGGGCAAGCTGAGAGTTTATTCGCTCCTTCTTTGTTGTTCCTTATATTAAACAGACAGAATGCATAACTAAAGAGCTGCTGAATAAAAACTTTTTCAAAGTGTCTGGATTTCTAACTGAAATGTCCTTGTTCGCGCTTAAAAATCACCTTAAAGGGGAAAACTTTTCATGCATAAATTACATCTAAAGTTTGTTTACTTTTAAAATCTGGACCCAGCATGCAGATTTGAATCGTTAAAGGGGATCTATTACACAAAACTCACTTTCTCGTTTTTCTACTTTCATTTGCATCTCAGCGGTTTATAAAAACAACCGAGCACTAAAGAAATACTTTAAATGAAAATGTTACGTTTTATTAACATTTTAATTATGCATAAATATTAATATTTATTAATGTGTAATTAATATGTATGTATTAAGTAAAACTTTTAATATTTGCTTCATATTTTACCAAAATATCAAGTACATATTAAGTAAAATTCTCATTTATGTTACTGCAAGAGAAAACAAAAATTTTTATAAACCAACAAAATAGAAATAAATTGTCCTAAAATGTTAACTTTCTGGTAAAAATCATATTAATACTGTTTGTCTCTATTAAAAACAGACCATTTATTATTTACAATTATTTATTATTTAAAATGTATTACTAAGCTTTATTGTTTTGCAGGTAAAAGACAAATAATTCACAATAATATCACGTCTGAGATTTTTAACTTGGGGAAATAAAAGCTGAGATTCTGGACGGAGGGATTTTGTCCTTTAATGCAAAACGTTTGGTGGGAACGTCCAGCAGCTGAAGCCATATTTTTTTTTCATATTTTATTTTCACATGTAACTGACAGAGACGCTGGTGTATAAATAGAAAGCAGCCGTTCGCGGCTCTCAGCTTGTCAAACTGCCAACCATTGAACGCCAATCAAGTCGTCTTTCTCTTCCTGCTGCTTCCATGAGAGCAGCTAGAAAAGTTACAAGTTCAACCTTAATACAATCTGCATTTTACATATAAACAGCTTCTGTTCTGTGTTTCTGCTGCTTTCAGTCTGTGTTTGTGTTCATTTCCTTATTGATGTTTAGCATCATATTGACTGAATATGGCAGTGCTGGAGAGCTGGAAGCATCTCAGGCGTTAGCCGGGCTTCAGTTCAACAACGGAGACGAGAAACAGACGACAAAAAACAAAACAACGCAGATTCACGATTCTATATGAAGAGGAACGGCTGATTATCAGCTTTATGTGGTTAATTTAGCAGAAGATCTGAAGCTGATTTAGTTTAAAAAGAAGAAAACAGAAAAAAAACAATATTCTGTTTGTGTCTCATCTAGAAAGGAAAAAATAAGTAGTACAAAAATGAGTATTAAACTTCCACCAAAATCTCAGAACTTTTTAGATTCTCAGAAATATTTTTAGAAGAAACTTGACAACTTCTGAGTTTTAGAAACTCAAAAAGTTTGAGATTGTTCTCAGAAATTTTCACAAAAAACATGGAAATTTCTGACATCAAAAAGTGGAAAATTTAATAGAAAAAACAAAAATGTGGAAAGAAAAAAATATTTCTTAGTATCAAAAGTCAAAAATGTACAAGAAAATACTCACATTTTGAGATCAATTTCAAATGTTTTATAGAACTTTTGTTTTTAATTTATGAGCCCAAAAAGTTGTAAATTTGTGAGAAAAAAACCTGTGAAATTTTGCACTTAATCTCAGAAATAATTTCTCCTTTGGTTGTCCAAAGCCTAGTATCCATGGAGAAGATAAAATGTTCTTCACTGTCCATATATTTATGCACCTATTCATGCAAATATCAAAGTTATGATTGTGTCAGTAATATTCTCTTATTTCCAGGCTGGTTTTAAGCCGAATCACCAAACCTAAGTTTGACCTTCACAAAAGTTTGACCTTCGGGTTACATGGTTAAACATGCAACCCGGAAATGGAAACGCTGCATCTTGTGAACTGACGGGTTTTATTTTCACTTCAATTAACGATCATCTGCAGCTTCAGCGCTGACAAGAAATCATGTCAGCATTTCCACGTTTCCATCCAGCAGGTCGTTTATTTTCCAGGGCAACGTCTGGCTTTCAGTGCAGGTTTGTGTTGTGGTCAGAGGACGATAAGAAGAGAAACGCAAATGCAAAACCAGCAAGATAAACCAGCAAAGAGTGAACTTTAATAAACTAACAGATAAGACGAAACAAAGCGAGGAAAAAAACTTTAAATCAGTGAATAATCACAAGACAACGAAGGAACTGAGAGAAAACACAAAGATAACACGATAATTTAGATAAATATATGCCTGGAATGATGATAGTTAAGAAAATAAAGTTCACAACAAGAAAGTAAATCTGATCTGATGAACGAGCATCAGATCATTTTTTCCTGGAAAGGCAGGAAAAAATGGAAACAAGTGAAGCATCTCTGCAAAATTAAACTGAAGTAATAATGGAAATAATATGCAAATTGTAACGGTGCAACAGCAGCAAAAACAAACAGCAAAATTCAAATCAAACTACATGAGTAAAACTTAGCAGTGTGGATGCAGGCGCAGTAAACAGGAAGCTTCATTAAACCAGACTAAATAAGAGCTGCAGTCCGTTAGCGTTGGTGTGTTTCATCCTAAACAAATTACAAATGAGGACATAACTCAGATAATATCAATAAGATACTTAAAGAGAACACATATGTGAACGGAGACCGGTCCAAAAGCAGGAAGTGAACTGCAGTGCAATGCATTCTGGGTAAATACAACCAAAACAAACGTGTTAGCTTAGCGCAAGTGGGACAAAGAGCTCGTGGTCATTAGCCAAAGACAAAAGAGGAATCCGCCAAGCCCTAAAATCTAACGCCACTGTTTTTGTAAATATTTCATGAAGGACGAAGCTGTGCTCAGTGGTTTCCTTCAGTGGTTCTCGATGCAGCGCCCCCACAGGGGAGGAGGGGAAGCGGTTTGGTTGGTTTGACTCAGAGCAGAGAGAAAAACCACAGCAGCTGAAAGTGGAGCAAATGTTCCAGTTTTGGTCCCAAATTGAGCCGAGTCTGCAGCCTCAACAAACTCATGCTGAGTTTTCTATTTCCAGCTCAGACTGTTTGGTCACGCTGCCTCTCATAGACACTCATTTGATTTCTAAGACCTGCTGACTTTTTAAAAACCCTTCAGATCCTGATTAGAACCTGTCGGTATGAGCATCCGGAGCAACATGTGCTCTGTAGAGGCTGGTGAACTCCTGGCTGTTCGCCTGGGCAGCGCGGAGACGTGATGCGGCGCCGCGGCGCCAGCGCTGTGCTGCGGCCGGTCATGGCTGCTGCGTTTCTATTCTGGGACCTTAAAGTCAGCCTTCTGTTCAGGAGGCTTTGCTTTGCTGACTGCAGTCAGTCTGAGTGGTTTGCACTTCAGTCTCCGTCCATCACTGCAGGACAGTAAAGGCGTTTTGCTGCATGAGCAGCATGAAGGTTCTCAAGACTCTGTAGAAGAGCAACACTTCATGTTTTCTTCATATTTAGTTTCCAGGAAATCAGAGCTAAGTCTGGTGCAATAAGTCAAATCATTGAATGATTATTTTTTTTGTCTTTTCTCTATTTCTAAGATAAACAGGATATTAAAAGTCTTCATTCTGCTGCTTTTTTTGAAGGACAGTTTTGTCTAGTTTCAGTCATAAATGTTTGTTAGAATTTGAAGTTTATTGATCTTTGAAAATGTTCTACATTATATCACTTCAAAATAGTCTCAAAACAACAATATTATCATTTATCGCTGAAATTTGTTACAGTGAGGGTAAAGTTATTTTATTAAAGTTTTACAACTTTTTAAAAGTTAATTCCAGACATTTTCATGTCAATTTTATTTGATAAAGTTTTTTCGCTGTATTGTTGCAAATTAAGTTTCTTTTTGGAGATTTGAAAATTTATTCTTTTCCTTTATGTATCAATTTGAATACTTTTTATTGTAAAACCTTAAAAATGTAAAAATATAAAGAAATTTCCTCCAGTAGTTTAATGTAGTTTGATAAACTCCTGCAGTTTAGCTGGACCAAACGGCGTTTACTGACTGACTCAGGTAAGATTTCTGCTCCGTTTTTGTTCTGACTTGTGATCAGGACATAAAGTGGCCTAATCAGACGGATGAATCAGCCGTGATATGAGCGCGTTGTGTGAATGTTAATCCATTCAGCCGGAGTCAGAAGCGCGCATGTTAATGTGGGCTGAGTGAAGCCGGCCACATCTGATTACGTCTAATCACCTCTGATCTCGCAGGCCTTCATGCAAACACAAAGAACAGGATTAAACGCTCCCAGTACTTACCATAACCCCCCCACCCCAGGACACCAATGTGGAAAACCGAGTCTAAAAATGATCATCAGAGACAAACTCAGCCTCTTCTTATCTTCCTTTAGGCTCCAAAATCAAGATTAATGATGTGGGTTATTTGGTGGAACAACGGCGGCGTTCAGAAACACAGGAGCTTTACTAGCTAGCTGCTATTCGAAGTGACACTCAATTAGCTGCGCGGCGGCCTGGGAGCTCTGAGTAATTGGCTGCTTTTGTGCCTTTGAGCATATATGTAAAAAGTAACTACAGTGGAAATCTTTCTGTTGAGTTCGCAAACATTTAAGTTTCAGTCAAAGGGGATCTTACTGTTTAAAATTCATATTCAGCACATTTCTGTACTGTTTGTAAAAAGACAGACCAGGTGCTTAAAAAAAATCCCCAAAATGAGCTGTTTCAAAAACCTCTGTAGTATAACGCCTCAAATCTGCAGGCACTGCTTGTTACCTAGCAACCCCAGCGGAGTTCCGCCCGTTACCTAGCAACCCAAGTGGAGCTCCAGAATGTTTGGTCAACTGGTTTAGTTAAATAAATTTAACTGAATAGAAAAATAAATAAATAATAATATTAATATTAATTATTGGTATTTTATTAAAAGATAAAAAAAGTAAACTTTCAATAAAAAAACCTTGAAGTACCTTGTCGCCAAAATAAGTTACATAACTAGTTTATTTTAGCTAGCTAAATAAACATGTTAGCCAGCTAGCTAACATATTTTAGCAACAAGGTTCTTCAAGGGGACGGGTGGATGGATAATAAAAGTAAAAACATTAAAAATTATGACATATTTAGAAAACAGGACTGAATCCTTGTTGGCTGAGCAGGAGGCTCCACTTCTGCTTTTCAAAGATGTACAGTTGTATAATTGTGTATCCGTTTGCAGCCAAATTGAAAGGAGCTCAAAAAAATCTCATTATCTAAGATTTTGTACAAAAACTTTGATGACCATGTTTTGACTAGGCCATAGACTGAGTTAAAATGGATGATTACACCTTTAAATGTAATCATCCATGAATATATTCTGAGATGTGAAAAAATAAATGTCAGTGTTTATCATACTGTACATGATGCAATCCAAAAATGATTATTTAAAAACAATCAGAGAACAGATAAAGCAGTTACTGATCTTGAAATGTTTAAGTTTCCTAACATTTAATTAATTTTGACTCCCTACCTGTATGCAGAGCCTCTTTGTTTCTGAGTGCCTGTCATGTTGGATGCATGGGGTTGAAAGCGGAGCGGTTTCCTCGTTGCACCCGGTTTCATCATTCAGTTTTGCTCCCATGAACCTCGGTGATGATCTGTAACAGCGAGTCGTGTCAAGCATGTTTAACTGTTTGCTGCTTGTCACATGATGTGATCATCTCAGCTGGTTGCCTAGACGACCGTCTCAATAAAAACAGAATCCGTTTGGTTTTGGTAACATTTTCAGCTGCTGGTAAAATAAGAAGACTACAGTTTGGAGAGTTTTATTCTGTAAACATACAACTATTTAAAAAAACCTTTAAAAATATTTTTATAAAATAGAATTTTACAACAAATTTTGAGATTAATCTACAAAATTTACTAGAAAAAAAATTTTAAATTTCAGTTTGAAAAATAAAAAAATACATGACTTTTCAAAGCGAAGTTGCTCACAGTAAGAGTAGTGATACTTTAAAGTAAAGTTACTCAAGTCAATGTAAAAAGTAATCCTAATAGTACAATATTTTTCCAAAACGTTACTCAAGTAACTGTACCACGATGTAGAGCTGATCCATGTTATGTTTCATATCTGGGAATGTTGCACAACGCTGGAGGGCAAAAGGACGATTCTTTACGTTCCATCCAATTGCAAACCTGCTAAGAAAACAAAACCTGGAGATGTAGGAATTATTGATTTAATGCAGTGAACCACAGCAAAGGGAAAACAACAGAAACAACATTGAAGAACAACTCAAACTAGTGTTTTCTCGCTCTGTGTCGGCTAAGCTACACGCAGACTGACAACAGCTCCGCTAGGGCATCAGGACTCAACACCAAAAACCATCCAAACGTTCCCACACAGAGCTGAACATTCAGTCCAGTTTCATGCTTTCAGGTTTATTTTGTGTTTATTAATAAGTGATTGATGAGGTAGATTAGCTAACGCTGTAATTAGCCAAGCTAACACCACAGAGCTGGATTAGCTCATTTCAACACCTTCTCTAGCTGGCGTTTAGGTCGCCTTTTCTTTTCTTTTCTAACTTAACTTCTGCAGCGCATCTAAATGTTAAGGTTGTCAAGCATAACTGAACTGCTTCCTCTCCCTTCCTGTTTGCTTTCTTAGTTAAAACGTATCTAGTTGTCACAGTGTTGACAAGAAGCAGCAAAGCTCTGCACCCCTTTTCCTTTTATATATCACGCACAAATTTAAGATTCACCATGTCATACTAACAACTTCACAGCTAATGCCTGTGCTGATCATTGTCAGCAGGAAGCTGAGGGGCGGGATCTTGATGATGTCATAATGTCTGACGTCCAGTTCCTGTTTTACTGATTAAATCCTGTGTTTGTGTTGCATTTATTAGCATTAATGCTACAAACTGAATGTAGGGCATATTGAATGCGATATTAAATAGACAGCGAAACAATTCAATCCTATTTATGCTTTTTCAGATGATTCAAGTGTAAAATGATCAGTTTTATTTTATTTCCTTCAACTTTGCAAATCAAATCAACATGTTGAAGCAAAATTAAACAAGTTTTTCTTTCTTTCTGGGTTTCTGAAAACGTAATCAGCTCTAGATGGAGCTGAACCTTAAATCCCCCATGAGAGTGATGGCTCGTCTTTTCACTGAGCGCCTTCTTTAGAGCCCGCTGTGAATTACGGTCCTCTTAAGATTTGTTTTTCCCAGAATCTGAAGGATTAATTTGCTCAGTTGGCGGCCGAAGCCTCCAGAGAAAAACGTAGAACGGTCACCGGTTCCTTTCATGCTGTTCAAACAAACAGCATCCTTTGTCTTAATCGCTAATTTAAATGACAAAACTCAACCAACCAAAACCTCCCTGTGAGGGAATGTTATTAGCGTCAAATATAAGGTTTATTTCATTATTACATCGAGGATATCTAATCAAATGAACACAGAATATTTACGTTATTTAATAAAACATTAAAATCTGTGAATTTCAAATCCTCAGTTGAAAAGTTTGTTGAGAAAATATTAAATCACTCTCAAAATTTACAAAATGTACAAACTTCTGTATTTAAATCCATAGAATCTAAAAGATTTTGGCCTTTTGCCCCCAATGAAACACTTTCGGTGAAAGTTTGAACAAATATAAAAGCGTTCAAAGTCAATGTTCTGAAATAAATGAAAAAGGTTTCGTTAAAATAAATAATAAGTCTCCTCCAGCTGGTATGATTCACTCTCATGTTACAGTTCAGGGTTTTTTGAAGTTCCTGAACTTCATTAAAATGAATGAAAATTTTAAATTAATTGTGCAAAACTAGAAATGAGTTGATTTTCCTGTAAACAAATGTAAAATGTTCTAAAAGTAAAAGCAGTTTGGGAAGCTACTAGCTAACATTTGATAAGTGCTTATTTTAAGGAAGACTGTTGATGTTAGCTTCTGTGAATATAAATCCATATTTAGGCATATTTAGCGTCTGAACTATTAAAACAGTTTTAACAGTTTCAGAGCGGATCTGAAGAAACTATTTCTGTTATTCGCCAGCAGCTGTGAGCGTCTGCACTGGGAAATCCTCTGCAAACGCAGAAAAAAATGTGGAATAAAATAACCTTTACAATGCCAAGGTCATTCCTGAGGCCTTTTCCGGCTGGAAAGATGTTTTCATGTCAGTTGTTGCATTGATGGCGATCATTTTATTCTTTGAGTTCCTCATTTACACTGCAAAACCAAAATGTCTGACCAAGTATCTTTGGTCTAATTTCTGATGAAAATATCACAGTGTGCTTGAAATGAGACAAAACTAAGTGAGAAGTAACTTTTCAGAGATATATGATATATGAGCCAGTATTAAGTCAATGATTTCCTGGTATTGTTGGAAAATGTGATTATTTCACCTGAAACATGGGAAAATGTTTTGCCTTATTTCAAAGGTACTGGGATATTTTCACTGGAAACCAGACAAAAATATTTGGTAAAAGTTTGTATTTTTGCAGTGAACACATTTGTATTAGCCTTGAACTGCAGTTGGGGGCCGCAAAAAATCAGCCCAAGGGCCATAAGTGGCCCCCACGCCACATTTTGGACACCTGCAGTTTAAGACATAGTTGGGCTCAGTGCAGGATGGTTGTTTGCGGCGCATGCTTCAGAAGCTAAACGTTAGCAATTTGGTAAAATCAGATTAAATCATCCCAGAATCCAGTTAATGAAACGGATTAATGAAAAATGCTCTTATAATTAGGCATAATGTGGTGAACAGACTCCAGGATAAATGGTTTATTTATTATTTTTGGATAAATCAAAGTATAAGACGAAGTTCAAAGAGCGAAATATGAAGCTAAATATTCTCACTGTGTCGTAAAACCATTAATTCCGCTTTGCCCAAAAACAATATGCAGTCATGAATAAGCTGATTACAGTCTGGAGTAAAAAATGTCAGAGACTTTAAAAAAAAAGAGCCACTTTTATCTAAAATTAGTGACACTGTGATGAGATGAAACCTGCGAGACAATTAACTGCATTTCGGCAGCATTCATTAATCGCTGACAGTTTGTCAACCTCATTACGTCAATTTGCAGGTTTCTCCTCCAAGCTGCGAGCGGCGGAGTGACCAGGTGCTGCTGCTCACCTGCTGCACGGCGCTGCTGCAAAGGCTGTCATTACGGAGCCCATTACTTCTGATTAGCTCTGTTCTGCATAATTAATGAGCAGCCAGTTATGTCCAGATGGCTGTTTTGTCACAAAGACATTACTCAACCTTGTTGAGCCGGACGTCCACAGAAACACTTGGACTTTTCTTACTACACAAATTCAAAGTTTGTTTCATGTTCAGCTTAAATCTAAAGGAAATTATTTCTGTATTAGTTTCTAATTGTCTTTACTATATCACAATGAATTTATTAATAGATTAACCTGACGATTAATTGGACAAAAAATTTACTCATTCTGCAAATTGTTTGTTTAAAGCTTTTCATACAATATTAGAAATCAAAAAGTAATTGAATACATTTTTAAAGAAGTACATTATTACTTTAGTAATTGATTATTTGATTGATTATTCTGGCGATTAATTGATGAATCAGATAAAAAATAATTGACATTAGTTAAGCCTTCTTATGCAATAATAGAAACAATTGAATTATTTCAATAATCAATCTCTGAAACCCTCCTTTAGTGTTTTAACTGTTGATATTAAGATTCATAACTCTGAAGGTTTTTTATCTTAAATGCAAAATGTGCATTTTATTTGTATAGTTTTGATTTAGTTATTGCTCTGAGCTCGTTTTCCTTTCAGCAAGTTGTTAAAAATGAATCCAGTTAATCAATTACCAAACAAGTTTCGGCAATTATATTACTGATCGATTAATCACAATTAATCGTGATTAATCATAATATATGATATAATCATATTAATAGCTGCAGCCCCAGTATTGCATGTTTTTCTGCTGTCCAAAGCTGCCCTGACCTCGGCTGAGCTCGGTGGCAGTTCCTGCTTCATCACCTGCAGAAGGAAACAAGTTTTCCTCCAATCCATGCTAAAACTAATTAAAGTTCAGGTTGAGGAGGAGGAGGGCGGCAGAGACAACGAGGCTGAGTGAGTGATGTTGGGACGGCAGAGATTAACGAGCGAAGGCAGAGCTCTGTCTCTCAGCCGCTAATCCCTAATGTCACAGATACGCGGTAAGCAGGGGTCTTTGTCGGTTAAAGACTGCCTTCAGATCCACCCCGCTCCTTTGTCAGCGCCCCCCTCGTACCCCGCTGTACCCTGACTCTTCTCGCTCCCCGAATCAGGGATAAACATGGGGGAGAAACTCAATTTTGCAAGCAAGATGAAAGGCGGTGGAGGGTTGAAAGCAGCAGAGATGGCTGCCGCAACGCCAGGCGAATAAAAGCGAAAGCAGCGCGGCAGCCGCGCGGAGAGCTGCTATTTTTGACGCTCCTTAAATGTCACGAAGGGCCTTCCACAAAATTTGTTTTGCACCTTGTTAAAAAGTTACACTCGGAGAAGTTGGAAAATTCAAATCACTCTTTCAAAGAGCGGTTATTTCTGTTACTTCATGGTCACGCTTGTTTATGAAGCTTATTAATTTCTGTCAAAAAGGGGAAAAAAATCTTAAAAATAAGCTTTAATTGAATTTTTATTTCCATTTTTCATTCCAAGTGATAATAAGTTGCCTAACTGATGTCTGCAGGAGCGTCCACAGCTTTCAGAGCAGAGAATCAAAAAATCATGTTTTAAAGCTGTCACCATGTCAGACCGCCTGACAGACAGATCATCTGTGAAAACTGAACCAATTAAAAGCAACCAATCAGAGCCAGGAGGCGGCTCTTACTGCTGTCAACCAACCTCATGTACGCGCTGTTAAATGTGCTAATAACAGACAATCAACTTACAGTTACAGGAGAACGGTTTATCTGCTGGCTATGCTAACTAGCACTATGCTAACTGCTTATGGCACCACACTACGTAGCCATAACTGAGGCTGAGGTGGGAGCAGCATGGGAGTGATTGACAGCACTAAGACCCGCCTCCTGGCTCTGATTGGTTGTTTCTGACTGAGTGTTTATTTCTGCAGCTTTAACATGTACTTTACTAAAAATAAAAGTAAAAATTTCCCTCCAATTCTATGGAAGAGGATGAGGGACACTAAACTAAATAAAAAAATCTGACTCTAATAGTTTGAGATCAAAATAAAAACCAAAGCAAAAAAACACTATGATTACACCTTAATACTGTAACTTGTTATTTATCAAATAAAAATGAATATTAACAGCCATCAGAGAGCAGAAAACACCAAAGACAAAAATAAAAGAGTTTAGCGCTTCTTATTTGGAACCATTTACGTTTGGACTTTTGGACTTTAAAGTTTCCCGTAAATCATTTTCTTTCATGGTTCAAAAACAAGAGCCGGACCTTCAGTAGCAAAATCATCCTCATGCATGACAATGCACCACCTCATGCTGCAAGGAATCCCTCGATGGCCCAATTAAATCTGCAATTTGATTGGGACCAATCATTGTTGATTGCATTTTTAAACAAGTCCTTTAGTTTCAATATATTTATGTTCAATTCTCAGCTTTCTTTCACGTTGTTCATGAATGAAATATTTCAGGTTTTAAATTTAAAAACAGTAAAAGTCTTGCTGCATGTTAGAGAGCAGCTGTGGGATTAAATGCTAGCGGAAGGGAAAACGAGCCTTCAGAGCGACGCTCATGTCCGCAGACCAACAATCCACAGCGACTGGAGACGCCTTCATTAGAAAATAAAACCGGCGGCGCCGTCCAGCTGTGAAGCAGAGACTGACAAACACTCGCTCTGCTGGCCACACAGTAACAGACAGGCAGGTCTGCTATAAACTTATTTAATTAGTGACAGTATTTATCAGACCCAGGAGACAGAAACAGACTATATTTAATAATCCATCTGCTTGTTTCTGATCAGTTTAAAATCTTGACCTGGATTATTCTGGAAGCTTTGTCATCGTTTAAAGTGACGACTTGAGACTGAGGTCAATCTGAGCTTTTGCTCAAAACCTACAAGTTGGGATTCTAGGTTTTTATTTTAAATTGTATTTTAGTTTTGATCCAACTTAGCTATAAACATCTCTTGTCAGACTTTTTTCCTCTTATTTCAAACGTAACGAGACAAAAATGCTGGGTGAGGTTTTACGTGTTGGCAGTGTAGTGAGACTCTCCTGAGTCTTGTGTTGCTTGATTTAATGTAAATTAAGAAGAAAATCCGTTAACATCACATGACCAGAGAGGCTGAAATCAGAAGTGATCTTAGAAACCAGCGCTTTTAAAACAAAAACTAAGTTTGCTGCTTGTTTTCAGTCAATAATTCAATAATATTGATGAAAATGTTCCATTGGCAGATTATTTAACTTTGGAAAATGTCTGGCTACAAGTGAAAAAGTGAAACCAGCACTTTTTCATCAATATTAAAGAATTATTGACATAAAACAAGCTGCCGTGTTTTACTGAAAACTTACTTCTAGTTAGTTTCCTCTTATTTCAAATGTCCTTAGATATTTACACTAAGATCAGGACAGAAAAACCTGGTAAGACTTTGTGTTTTACTCTGAATGCAGCTGATGATGCGACACCATGCAGACTTTAACATTCAGAACCAGAAACTGCTCCTGGTTTTCCACCTGGACGCATACTTAAGCTGAAGTTTTGCATCTTTTTGAACCTGTTTTCTATGAGTTCCCATTTCCAGATGGAGGTTGGGAACATTTTCCAGCTGGGTAAAAACATTTCTCTGCACTAAATGGTGCAGATGGAAGAACTCCGTCAGGTTCTGGTAAAACTACAGAACCTGAAACTCTGGAGCAGATGCAAACATCCCCTAATAGTGAGGTCAAACTGAAACACTTCATCCTGCTCTGGGCGCTGGAAAATGTCAAGAGGTCTCCAAAGCTGCAGTTTTATTCACAAACATCGATATATTTAGAATGTGGAGCGGTTTCAGCTGCAGCCAGCAGGCGGACATGGCCGTCCCCGGAGCATTGAGGTAAAACTGGGTTTAAAAATCAGGAAGGAAATTGCCTTTAGCATCTTTAGGGCTACAAGATGTCAAACTCTGGAGACGGAGGAAGTTTTCACAGGAACATATTTTAAAAACACACAAGAGAAGTGAAGATAAATTTCAGGTACCACAGAGACTTGGTGGTTCCTGATATTTACCAAATGATAAAAATTTGGATTTCCATTGGAGTGCCTCATTTTCTGCTTTATTGAACATGTTAGAATACGTTTATGGGTTAAACAAAACATGTTCATGATAGTTTCTGAACAAACTCATTCATTTACTCACTCACACGTGAAAATGGCTGCAAACAGACACGCATTTATGCAACTGAAGATCTAGCTGTATTGATAGCTAAACTAATCTAGCTAGCTAAGTTATTTTAGCAACAAGGTTTTTTATGTTGAAAGTTACATTTTTTTATCATCTCATTTTATTGATATTTATCTTAAAAAGACAATTCCTGAGTGTGAAAATAAAAATGTGACAAAAGAAATAGTAATTATTTTTAATTTATTTATGTTTCCATCCAGTCTAACTGGTTTATTTAGCTAAACCAGTTGACCAGATGTTCCGCAGGTCCACTTGGGTTGCTAGGCAACGGGGTCGAACTCCGACGAGGTTGCTAGGTAGCAGACTGGACTTTGCTGGGGTTGCTAGGTAACAGCGGAATGTGACATTAAATGCTGGAGGTTTTTGACATTAACTTCTTGTCAAACTTATTGGTGAGGGTTTTTATTAAGCGCTTGGTTGTTTTTAGAAGCATTAAAAACCCAAATGGAAGCACAAAAACGTACAAAATGTAACATTTTTACAATAAATCCCCTTTAACCAAACACTGCTGTGGGATTCAGCCGACGTCAGAGCGGGAGCTGCCAACGTGTCGAGCTTCATAATGTAATCTCAACACTAAATAGGAATCAGTCACAGAGAATGCCAGAGACGACACTGTTCCTCCGACTGCCGCGCGGCATTTGAGGTTAGCAGCCACTTTTTCGCTTAAAGCAGAATGTCACTTGCAGCCCTGAGGCTGAGGTGGCATTTTAAACCATGACCTTCTCCAATCTGCCGGTCAAGTGGCCAGAATCCGTCACTCTGTTTGAGCCGCACGCCTGGCAGGGAGCGCCGGCCGCGATAGACGAAGGTCAGCGCGAAAAGCTGAGGCAAGAGAAAGGAGAACGACTAAATGCAAATCCAAATGTCAGAACTTTTTCTCAACATTTAACTATTTTATGTTTCAGTTAACAATGAAAATGCATCCAGTAAACATGATGCAAACTAGAGCTGCTAACGGTTACTCTGGAGATGAATCACTCAGTTAATCACATATTTTAGCCTTTTCTTTACACTAAAATACATTAAAAGTCTTTGATTTGAAGTTTGAATAGATGAACTGATTGGATCATTTTAATGTTAAACACTTTATTTGAAGGGTTGTGCATAAAACTGTGACATGTCAGTTTTATTCTAACCAGTCAGCAATTTGTCAAAATCAGATCAGCGGTTTTTAACGGCCGCGGTACGAAGTTCGATGGGAACGGAGCAGCGATCTGATCTGCGATTGGTCGAGTCACAGAGCGGGAGGTTTCCACAAACAGAGAAAACTAATTCAATTGTTTCTGTTTCCGACAAACCGTCAGCTGCTCTGCGAGCCTCGGATCAAATCCGAAGATAAACACAACAACACTTATTAGATTCCTCTTTCATTTGGTGACACTCGTGGAAACCCCGGGGGGTTTTGCTCTGATCGCTCTGGTTGTATGACAGCAGGGATTAGAGTCAGAGCAACCAGAGCCGACCTGCTGCACCGTCTACCACACGGTTGGTGCCAACGGTGATGAACTGTCACTTTAAATACAAAAATCTCACAACTTCTCTGAAGAAAAAAAACACAAGAACATTTCTGAGTTTAAAGTCAAATATTTGCTTGTAGAAACTCAACGTTTGAGATTAATCTAAAAAATGTCAGTTTCAAAAGTCAAAAACAATCAACTTTTGGAAATTTCCTGAGTCTGAAAGGTTGAGATTATTTTTAACATTTGAAATTCAGATATTTCTACATTTTTCTCAAACATTTCTGATTGTATTTTCTAGAATATCTCTGAGATATTTAGGCAGAAATCCACTCCTATTCATGTTTCTCTCTATCATTAAAAGCCCGTCGTAGGAAGCAGGATATTTGTTGCTGTTTTTAAAGAAAGGTAGTTTTCTTAGCTGTAGAATAACTAGATGTTGTCTTTTCCTTTAGTGTTTGCATATTATTCTGAAGGGTGGATGTTTTTACAAGCCATGCATGTTAAGATTTGTTCCTAATAATCAAACCAAACAAACAAGCTTATAGTGTCAAACACAAGAGGAGACCATGGCAGACAGATTCAGATTCCTGTGTTTTTGTCCAAAGTGGCTCCAAACGCCAGGAGTGAAAACACAAAGAGTTCAGTCCAGTATTTGAGCATTCAGGGCTTGTTTCTGTGTATTCCCTGTTGGCAGCTTGTTAACAAAAACCCGGCAGACAGGAATCAGTTCAGACAATCTGAAACTGAAGCATTTGTCTTCCCAGGACAACTGATCCATTAGGACTTTGGTGAGCCGCCTGCCAGTGCGGATGTTGGACTCTGCATTCGGCGGCCGCTCCGGGGTCGGCAGGTAGCTCAGCATCAGCATCAACGTTTACAGTGATTAACGGCTGTAATTCCTCATTAGGGCTACGCAGGTCTAGACTGACAGCCTAACCGGCAGCCTCTCTTGATACCAGCAGCCCTGTAAACGGCTGCTGGTATCAATTACCCCAGAGCCGTGGACGTGACCTCAAAGGGCTGCCAAGCAGGCGGGAAAACGTCAGAGTCGGCGTTTTTACGGAGGAGAAGGTCGATGTGAGAATAAGTCAGACGGAGCTGCATCTTTGATGGAAAATGTGTCAAAAGAAAACTGCAAACTGGTTTCCTTAAGGCCTAATTAACAGCCAGACAGGTTAAAGAAACTGTCTGTCGAAATAAAATAGGATTTAAAAAGTTGTTGTAATTCACTGAGTGGTACAAATACGAAAAGAGAAAATGCTGGAATGCTGTAGAAAATATGAATATTATAATATTATATATAAAATATTTTTATTATTTATTATAAAATATGAAAAATAATAAACAATTCTTTCTTTTGTTTACAGTCACGTTTCATTTCCACACTCAAGGATTGTCATTTGAAGACGAATTTCAATAAAATAAGATGATAAAATTTGTTACTAAAATAAATTAGCTACCTAGCTTATTTTAGCTATCTGAATCTGTTAGCTAGCCAACATATTTTAGCACCAAGATCAGAAGTATGTTTGGTTGGATGGATAGAATTTAATGAATTACATAAAATTTAATTTATTTATTGAAGAAATAAAAAAAATAATATTAGACGTTCTATTTATGGCTTTTGAACAAAAATCCCAATCAAAAATCAAACTAATTTTGTTTCAAAACCTAAATTCAACATCATTCCTAGTTGTAATGGCTGCAGATGTTACCATAGATATGAACATATTTAAAAAGATTTTGGCTTTGACACAGTTTAACAAAGTCTTTAATTAGCACCCTAAATTTAGTAAAATCTTTCAACTTTTTGTTGTTTAGCTAAGCTAATATTAGCTGGTTAGCCAGTCAGGCTAGCTGCTCTGGTAGAGCTTTCAATCAGCTGTTTAACAGACGTAACTTACTGAGTTTTAAAACCAATGTTTATAAGTGAAGAAAATGTAAGGTGAAAACCTAGAGAAGTTACTTTACTAACGAGAGATTTCTCTTTTTAAATATTGATCATTTCCTAAACATCTGCAAACTGCGATTGCATGTGCAAAACGTAAAGTCTGAAGTAAACCTGGTTTGAGTGCAGCTTCACAGGTGGCAGAGGAGGATTTTTCTTCCCCTGCAGCTTCAACAGCTTTCACAGATGATCTTTTATAGCTGCTTCACTGTTTATGCTGTCAACCTAGCTGTCATGTTTGAGGGAAGCAGCTGGTGGCACTTCCTCCACTGTGGGGATAATGGCTGGAAGTTGAGATGACAGTAGAAAAGTTTCAGTCTATATCTTTTCTCTCACTTCCTTCCTTTTCTTTTTTTATTTGGTGCCTTTAACATTTAAGTCAACGACTTTAAATCTGGGGTGAAATCACATCAAATCGTTTATATTCCCACAGAGCTTATTAAATGTATAACTAGTGGTGAGTAAAAAAACTTCTTCTGTTCTGATTTTCAGCTCCAGTTTGTTACGATTAAAAGTGACCTATTATGTCAAAACATGTTCATTACATTTTTTAGCACAAAATCACTGTTAGAAAACTATAGCTGTTTTATGACCTTGTCACTTTTAATCCACATAAGCTGCGTCTGGCCAACTCAGCGTTTACACTCGAACATGAAACTGGTTGGCATTTATTTAACAGTTCATCTTTGCAGTGGAGCCTCCAACGCAACCATCAAGAAAGCAGGAAGTGGTTCCTGGCTGGTAAATCAACAACAACACACTTGTCTTTTCCAGCAGCCATTGTACAGAGCATACAGCGGTAAAAACAGCTGGCCGAACATGCTGGAACTCAGCTGGGGTTGCCATGTAACAGGCTGGGCAACACTGGCGTTGCTAGGTAACCGTGGAACGTGACAATAAAATCCAAACATTTTTTAAGCAGCTCAATTTCCAGACATCAAAAAATTTTAACCTACTACCAAAAATTAGCTGCGTGATTTTTAAATTGTTTTTAAAAGCAGTAGAAACACAAATGTAAGTATAAAAACCTGCAAAACATGAATTTTGCACAACAGGCTCTCTCTTAATAATCAGAGGAAAGCGATGTTGTCCAGGTCTATGTCCATAGGCAGTCAGTACATCCAACCAATCAGTCAGCAAAAACAATGGGATGAAAATAGAAACTGCTTTTTAAAAAAGACTCAGAAAAAGCTGAAATTAACTAAATATTTTTCCACATATTTTCATCCTATAGTGGATAAATGAGTAAATCAGTGAAGTGTTTGTGAACTGAGGAGCTTTTTCTCAGCTAAATTAAGGTCACTGACATCATGGGACTCTGGTGCATTTAAATGTTATGTGACTCTGTCCAAATGCATAACTAATAAATGTCAAAACCTCTCTTGAAAGTCCAATTAGTGTTAGAGTGTTTCTGCAAATATCAGGTCGCTGCAATTAAAGGGTAAGTTGCCACAGGGTTTTTTTTTTACTGCATGACAAAAGTTCATAGCATTAAAATACAACGAAAGCAAAAAAAAAGAAAAAGATCTGTTTATGGACCATTTAGCTGTCCACAAACTGAGAACGAATGTTCACTGATAGTTTAGCTCTTTCCAAATATTCCACTAAACAAAACAAACATGCAGACCCTGAAGGATTGGTTACTACTCGCTAATAATAGCTATTATGAATATGTATGAAGTGGTTCTTCCCAACCCTAAATAAATCACAACAGCACAGGATAATGCATCATTTATATCTCAGTCAGAGAGAAAAAAAGGCTAAAGATAAAGTTCAGTTACTGGCACGAGTCTTCTTTAGCAAACAGGATCACATTTCCTTATTTGAGATTCTACATAGTGAGAAGCTATATTATTCTCTAACTACCTCAGAGTTACAAAGTGAGCAGCAGCAGCAGTGATGTCGGCTGCACTGCAATAACTAATCTAAATAACTTACAGACACGTAAAACTGTTTGGGGAAGCGCAGGAGAGCAGACACGTCTGTTCAGAACAGACGGTTCCACCTGTGGAAACATTTGGTCCAAAATCTGCATTAAACAGAGACTCTGCAGGGTTTCTTCACAGCATCAGCATCACGTCTGGTCAGGATCTTCTGAACCAGGTAACAAAAGGTTGTCAAGCCTCCTATGGACAGTTGGTCTGCTGAGAAAATCTGACCTATTTCTGGTTGTTTTGGGGACCAAAGTTGCAACATTAGTTTCATTTCCAGCTGCTGTGGTTCACGAGTCAAACCCTTTGAGCAACCTGTTCCCCTCCTGACCTGTGGGGGCGCTGCACCAAGAACCACTGAAGGAAACAATTAAAAACTCTGGAAAAGACACAGCGCAACTTTTTTCTTTTCAAAATGGAAACAAAAATGGAGGCATCAGATTTTAGAGGCTTTAGGATTTATCTTTGGCTAAAGACCACGAGTCATTTCTAACGCTAGCGCTACGCTGGCATGTTTGTTTTGGTTGTATTTACCCAGAATGCCTTGCTCAGTAGGAAGTAGTCTACTTCCTACTTCTGGAGCGGTTTTCGGTACGGTTCTGGTGCAGTACTAATATATTTGCACTAGAAACTGGACCAAAACACTTGGTAAAATTTTGTGTTTTTGTTTTTCCCAAATCAACCGAATCCAGCAGAATAACGCCCTCTGGTGTTCGGTAAAAGAACTAATAATAATCCAAACCAGAACAGATAACCAAATTCAACAGTTTACTGCTTCCACTCAGGTTTGCGCAAAACAACAACAGCCGCCAATCAGAGGAGCCTCAACACTTTTCTCCACGTCAACACGTCTCTCTTCCTGTTCTGCAGACTCTGACACGGCAAAGCCCTGGGTAGCCGGGTTTCTGCCAAGCATGCAACATGACTGTCACTTTCACAATGCAGCCTGATGCCGCAGTCCCACCGCCGCGCTGCAATTTGTCTGATAAAAGCAGCCGGCTCAGACAGGAGAAGGGCCACACAAGCAGCAGAATAAACTGTTAACTATGTTAACAACTATGTTATTTCCTGCTCATAACTTTGGAAAACGTGGTTTATAGAAGCTGTTAAAGTGGGAGACCGTTTCCAGCTTCCTGTTCTGAAACGGAGGAGAATCTTTAGACCCGACGGATCAGCTGGGGTTTCTAAAGGATGTTTGAGTTTCAGTTTTATTTCATTGTGACTGTAGTTTGACTAATTCTATTACTTCTAATTAGTTTTTAGAGTGTTTCCCAGTGTTTATTAGTTAGAGTAGCAGTTTTAGTTTTTTACTTTGATTATTGAACAACTGACTCTGGCACATTCAGCAAATGTTTGTTGTCGCCATTTTTTGGACCAGCACAAGTGCAGTAAATGGACAACAGACGATGCAAACTGCATGTGGGAAAAAACAAATTCACATCATTTATGCCTAAACCTTCAGTATGTTTCAGTTGGCTTCATAGACGCACAATACAGTTCCTGTTTTTCATCATTAATTACCATTTTTATTTACTTAGGTTAGCAAAAATGTTTTCTCGATTTTTCATTAATTCATTAGTTTTGCAGACATCACTATGGAAACCACAGAAGAGCAATGTTGGAAAAAAAAAGATTTTCTAAAGATCTTTAAAAACCAAAATTTTGATTAATCAGTAGAAATCAATTTATCGCCCAACCCTGCCAACTTGGTGTCAATCTTTTGGATTTATCTGCCCACTTCTACTGCTCGCTTTCTGCAGAGAGGCGTTGCAACGTGACACACGCCGCAGACTAACAAACTGCTTACTGAAGATGACTAGCATCGGTTTTAGCCGTCATTGTAAAGCACCAGATCTTAAATGTTGATATATGAAAGAAAAAGGGACGCAGTGCTTTGCTATAAACTGTCAAAAGTAAAACAAGATAACATGGTCAAAAGGTTTTACATTTCACAGGTTAGTGAAATTGTTGCTATGGCAACTGGTCTGTTTGTAGCATAGCCGACACAGAGCATGAAAAACGAACAATACAAGAGGTTCTGCAACAGATTTTCTGCGTTATTTTTCTATTCGCTGTGGCGCTGTGCACTAAGGTTTCATTTTGCTAAGGGAGCCGTTCCACCGCGATAGCCCGGATAAGGATGGGGAGTAAAGGAATGGTCTTTTTGCCCTCCAGCATTGTGCATCTATGCGATATTTCAAGATGTAAACAATACCATGCAACGTGTCTACAGCCCGTGTCATCGCAGGGACAAACATGTTAACCATGAGAGATGAAACAGCAAATAAATTTACGATCAGTAAACATGCGAACATGAGCATCTCCTGGCAGAAGTTGTGACAACATGCAATTCAAGAGTTTATCTCTGAAGCCATCAGTCACAGGAGAGTCACCTTCAGTCGGTCTGTCCTACACACACACACACACACACAGGCTGGCATGTATTTGATAAGATCTGATTAGCTTAAAAGAGCCACCTCTTTGCCTGTAATTAATTCATCAGAGAGAGGAGAGGAGGTTTTCACTTTAAAGCCACATCTTCTGCCCCATTTAACCGGATAATAGCAGAGATTTTATGATGTTTTCATTAAAGGGCGACCTTGCCTTTCAAGGTGTTGGCAGCTTTTTCACGGAGACAGAGACTGAGCAAATGAAGGGTGGTGTCAACTTTATTTTGATGGAGCTGCTGGCTCAGAAAATTTAGTGCCGCCTCAGTTCATGAAACCAAAGATAGAGCAAAAACTGAACACAACGCGGAGCATCTTCCAGGTATGTAAGCACAAGTCACCAAAATACCAGAGGAAAGATGCAAAATGTCGCTCAGCACAGGAAGGATTCGACTGCTGTAATCTGCATGTAACGGTGCAGAGCAAGACCCAAAGGCAGGAGGAAATAAACAGTTCCACTTAAAAAACTCAACTGCAGCAGGATAAAGTTTCTTGTTAATATGAAATGCAAAACTCATTAAAACGTGAATATCTGTTAAAACGAGAAGTTTTAACAAAAAACGTTCTTGTTACAGCGAGATCCAGATGAGGAAGTTTTGCATTTATCCCGTCTTGTGAGGATTTCTACAAAACAAAGAGCATGATCTCACATAGGTAACATTAACAGCCTTTAAGTACAAAATAATTCCTGAAATATCCCTTTAGTCATCTAGAGCATCTTCAGTCAGAGGCTTCTTCAGATTCAGTGCAGCACAGACTGCTACAGAAGATCTTTCCTCACGATCTTCAATAACTCTTTGAAGATTCTAAATTAATGAGCTACAACAACATTTAATTCCCCGTTTGGATGAATAAAGTATTTTTGAATTGAAGCTACAGATTTTAAAGTGACTGCACTTGGTTCGTACCATTTTTTAGCACTTGACAGCAGCAGTAAGCAGATTGCTGGAGTGAAATGATCTGATGCTCTGCAGCTCAGTTTGGCTTCTCTGCCTCATGAAGTTAGCAGAACAGACAGCATCTTTCCACTTGACTGGAATGTGGCCAGTTGGCGAAGGCCAAGTCATCCATGGTGAGGAAAAGTCATAAGCTGACTTCAGAGCTGCCAAGTAGGTCTGTGGCTTCGGCTTGCAGCATCTCTGCGGCCGTTTCTGCAGCTCTGACAGCGCCGGGAAGGGCCGACCGTGTGGAGCAGTGCGAGCGAGAGGAGCAGAACCTCCTGAGGAAACAGATGCTCACAGTAGAGGCTAAGCTAAGTTGTTACAAAAAGCCTAAGTGGAATTAACAGCTATTTTTAATTTATTTTTACACAAGCTGCTGCCGCTAACGCCCTGTTATTGTATTATATTTACAATAAAAACATACATTTAGTGCTCAACTCCACTGAGCCAACATCACCAAACTGTCGTCTTTTTAAAATAGATCACCATTTAATGCACTACTTTTTTGTTTACCTTTCTTATTTTAAATGACGCTTGAATAGCTGTACATTTAAAGTTTTAAAAATAAACAAACGCTTACTTCGACCGTTGGCTGTTAAGGAGATCAGACCTGCTAACGCTGGCAAGCTGGTTTCCACGGCAACCGCTGGTGGGGACGCCGCTAGCCCGAACTGGTCTCCACGGCAACCGTAGCCGTCGCGGAAGGCGAGTGAAGTTGAGGAGGATTGTTACAAAATATGGCTGAGAGAAGAAAGAAAACCTCTAATTTTCACGTTGGAGGGGAAGATTTCTTCTCTCTCTTTACCATCGTGAAAGGATCCTGCGTGTTTTTCATTTGCGAGGCGACGGCAGCGTGGAGAGATGCGTCACACAAGCTACTATGCTAATGCTAACCAGGCAGCCACTACTAACGGAATAACCCGGAAGTTAAAGGCAAGTTTGCGCAAACAGCAGTCATTTTTTTACGTTTTCAGTCAAAGTAAAACGCTGGAAGTTGACTTTTTAATGTTACATTATTTATTATCTTTGCGGTAGGGGTTAGTATGGGTGCCTAAAATCCTTGAAAATGATTGAATTTTCAAGAGTCATTATCAAGGTTTGGAAAGTTCTTGATTTCTGTATAAAAGTCCTTTAAAGTGCACATTAAACACGTTAAACTTTTGTAATGAAGTGCAATCTAACTTTTGATTAAAAACATACATTTGAAAAGCATTATTGGCTGTTGAAAATTAATAAAAACACATACACATTTTTTTCTCAGTCTGTAAATCAAACCAAATTCTTCTTGTTTTTGGTCAGTCAGAATTACCAAAATTATTGCCAGAAAATGTAGCAAATACATTTTTTTAGATTTTTTTTATAACTTTCTCAGACCAGCCAAACATGTAAGAGATATTTCAAAATATATAATTTTGTTATAATTTAGTTCACCTTGTCTCTGCTATAAAATATAAAATACTGTAACAAAACATTAACATGGTGCAAAGTAAGGCAACCGTCTCTTAAAAATTGGTATAGTGGAAATGCTGATATTGATCTAAAATGCTGCATATCGATATTTATCTGTCTCCTACTTTGTAAATCAATAAATCATTATTTATTGTGATAAACCTGGTAGATGTTTGCATTGATCAGTAGCCAGGAAGCAGCTCTGTGTTGACTCCTGATCCGTCCACCTCCGTGTCTCCAGAGTGACTCTGTCAGGCTGTTTGTCCCAGACGTCACCTGAATGTCACCTGGAAGTCGACTGACGAACACGCTGGGCTGCCTCATGCGCGCTGACAGGAATGTAGTCTAATGCTGGACTGTATATTCCAAAGACTTGTCACCATGTTGTCTGTCCAGCCCATTTGGAAAAAATGGCTGACTCTGCTGCAGAGTGAGATGTGATAGGTTGAAACTATTATTATATCTCCAGTGCAGTTCTAAGATATTTGCACAATTGTTCATAAGAGTTGACAGTAAAAAGGTTTAGAAATCTGTCAGGAAACTGCAATCCATACATCAGGACTGAGCTAGAAAGCCTTTTCTAGGATTAACAGAGTTTCAGCTAACACTAATATTTGTAGTCTGTAGATTAAGAATTTATTTTTTAGGAAATTCTTCCTTTTTGTGAACTTTTGAAGAATTTTATTGTCGTTTTTAAAGTGCTTTGACTGTGCGTCAGTTCTGTAGTAAATAACTGATTTTTTCTGAAACACTTCATCAAGCAGTTATGTGTGTATTTATCCAGATGTATGCAATGATTTACAGCCTGAAATGACATTTGAATTTAAAATATGGATTAATTCAGGGACGCATAAAAAGAAGACATACCAAATGCAGTGAGGAAATAAATTATGCATCTATGCAAAGCACTGAACAAGTTAAAGAATAAACTGCAATAAAAGAAGACAGGGCTTAGACTCTGAGAGACTCTTACTGGAATCCTCAGCCTCAGATGTATTAAAAGAGAAAAAAATCTGTTTTGTATTTGACACATCTCCAATAGCTCGCTGAAAAATGCCAAGTGCCAGAGGCAGTGGAAACTTTACCGACAAACTTTCTCCAAGTAGCAGTCTCTGTCTGTTCTGACCCATTGTGTCCTCAGGGACTCGACTCCGTCTCCTGCTGTTGCTGCTCGGCCTTTCAGCTCGCAAGAATAAGCAGGCCACTGCGCTGCTGCTGCCACTTAGATCAATGCCGCCTTTGCAAGATGCTCCGCCACAAAGATCACCGAAGACTGCTGGTGTTGTGACACAGTCCGCACTCTGCAGGAAAGTGGGCCGTTTTCTGCAGACCCGTCACATGTAGAGCTCAATTGGTGCTTTTTTGTCCACTTTGCCGTTCTGACTGCAGAGCCTGAGTTATTTAAATTCCGGCACTCGTTCTGTTGATCCTGATTTTTGACATTATTGGCACTCCCACTGACCATAAAACTGCACCAACTGGAATTACAAAAATTTATTTCCTTAATAGACATATTCCAGTTTAAAAAAACAGACTGGAAAAATATTTTTGTGACAGGATGAGGTGGTTTTTTAACCGTAGAAAAATTGGTGTATTTTGCAAACCTCAGCAGTTTGTATGTAGCAAAAACGGTACTGACCTCCTTATATGACGGAGGTCAGTACCATATCATGATAGACCCTGACAAAAACAACTCAATAAGACGCCGACATCTCCTCTGATTGGCTGAATAATTAATATACTCATGTAACTTTTACGTCTGTCTCTGCTGTGACTTTTGATGATTTATTTAATGGACAAACAGCATTTACCAAATATACATATATTTTTGATAACAAAATGTGCACGACGATGAAACTCCCATTCCAAAGATGGCGCCAAACTCAAAAACAAAATAAAACATTTAAGTTTTGCTAATGCTAAAGCGTTAATGTCAACCATGGAGGAAACAGACTTCGCCCCCTACAAAATAAGAGCACGAATATAAATGTCAAACTATGTGAATAATTCTTAAGTCAAAAAATTTAAACTTTAACAGATTTCAGTCTAACTTTATTCAACTGAAAGTTTGCAAAACAGCCAAGTAAATGAGCATTTTAGAGTCTATCTGGAAAAATCTTATTTAGGGGAAGCTAAATGTGGTAAAAGTTTTCAAACTTAGCTAAATAACGCTACACAAAACATCAGCTCTGGTACAAGCGGATTAGTAGACGTGTGTCCACCACTGGAGAATTCCCAAATCATCAGAAATGAACATGTTAGGTGTCACTGTCATGACAGTTGCTATGGAGTTGCCATGACAACAATCATGTGAGTCAGTTCCAACGGAGGTGATTTTGGTGACTCTCTTTTGCAGTGGTCAGGAATGTGAACATACTTTGTTTTTGTTGCTATGGAGGCCATGGCACATCGATGCTTTGCGCTGTACTTACCTACCAAGATGGCGGGTTCAGTGGGAACTGAGAGTATTTCTGAAAAAATACATGAAAGAAGTTGCAATAAGCTAATTTAAAAGTGATTTTCTTTGCGCTGCCAGGTATTTCTGAGCAGATCTTTGTTCAGAGTTTACCTGAAGTGAATCAGCTTGAAACATGCTGCAGTATTTCATTTTCTCTCCAGCAGTTTGTTTCACTCAGATCTGTGAATCTTCTGCCCACCAGGTCATTTATCAAAGGTCAAACAGTTTTCAGACAGGAACTCTCTTGAACAATTATCCTCCTCGGATTGGAGCACTCGTCCGCCTTGACATGTCGGTCTTGAGACGCAAGCGGCTGTGAAGGACATCAATTTTCCAAGATGGCTTCTGGAAGGTGAGATATGCCAGATTATGTGGAGAGCGATTGATTTTCTGGACAGCCGCCCAGGTGGAAATCTTTCCAGGAGACTAAGGCAGTGGTGAAGTGACAGAGTGAATAAAAAATACACGTGAACGGGGAAGTTTTAAGGTGAAGCAACACTTGCATCTCTGACTTTACACAAAGAAACTGCTTCTGCGGATCATTGATTAAGAAAAAGGTTGGCAATACAAAAATAGACGGAGGAAATATGAGAGAATATACAAACAACAAGCAATAAGTCGGGACAGATACCACACAGAAGAAAGAAAAGAGACAATAGAAAGTGTGAAAGTAGCAGAGAGGTTCTGCTGGAGCAGCTCGTTACCGCTGAGCCAACTCTTGCTCTCTTGTCATCTCCGAGAGCTAATTGGCACCTCCAGTGTGAAAACTCAAGCCTGTGTACTGATCGTCACAGTCATCCTGCAGAAAAACACACACACATGCCTTCACACACACATAGGAAACTTTAAATAGGGAGAAAAACAGTCTTAACACTTTATAGGAGCCCTTAACAAAACAAACTTTAGCTGTGATGCCGTAAAGACGGCTGCTGACACGGCTGCAGGATAATGCAGAGCTGCTTTAATTGTCTCGGCATTAAATGGCCACAAATACTGAACTGCAGGAGGAAAAACTTTTTACACTCAACAGCATTATTTACACTCTGATTTGATGCTAATTTTCCAACTGTATTTCATAAAATCAGGTTCCTCTGGTCGCTCAACAAACTAGAAGAGATTTGGCAAAAAATGTGAATAATATCGACACCAAGTCGGTTTCTCTCTTGAAATGTGTAAATAAATTTACAGTTAACTAAATTAATAAATAAGACTCACACTGTCCTGGTGTGTTGGAAGCCATTTCCTCCTTTTATTTCCATTAATAAAGGGAAATAAATCATATATTCATATTTTAAGAAGGTATTAAGAGCTAGAGGATTGATCCAAGTTAGTGACATTATTGATACCAATATTACCAATCTGATATTTTAGTTTCACATCTACTGTTAAAATAGTATTTTTGTATTATAGTTACTGCCAAAGGATTTTGCTTTGATTTTTATTTGCTCTCAATTTATATATATTTTTACTTTAGAAAAAAACACAAAGATTTGTTTTTGCTACTGTTTTGGTTTGTCATGCAGGTTATTAAGGTATTCACAGACAGCAGTAAACTTTATCTTACGACAGACACTAAAAAATTAAAACAATATGAGTCAATATGAGGATAGTTTTAAAAAATAAAGTCATCATTTAGCTAGTAGTCATAATATTACAAGAATAAAGTTATAAAATTATGATTTTGCTCTTGTAATTACATTTTTTTGTATTTTCTTATCGTGGCCCCAACATTAAATAAATTCTGTCCTCAGTTTCACATCAGAAGATAAATTCATTTAAATGACAGCAGCAGGAAAACAGACTGAATTCTTCGCTGGCTGCAAATATTCACTTCTGAAGGCTCAGCTTTGAATGTTCAGAATAATCTTCAAATAGCTGCTTCCCAGCTAAGGCCACTTCTGGGGATGAAATGTTCCCGACCAAGATCTGCTTCAGCCCTTCGGTCAGCGAGGAGGAGGAGGAGGAAACGGATCCCAGCCTTCAGGAACCCGGAGTTTTGTTCTTTTTAACAGCTGCACTTACTGGTGGCATCAGCATGGATTTACCTGAAGCAAAGTCTGGCTGAAAAATGAGCACCAACACCCCCCACACACACACACACGCCCACCCCCACGCACACACACTCAGCTGAGTTCTACATCCATCTGATAAAACGTGGCTGTCAGCGCTGAGGTCGCCGCGCTCCCTCTGTCATGTTCCCTTACTGTCACCATTGGGCCTCCAACGCTCACTCTGCTCTGCTGGTACAGAAATACATACGTTTGTGAAAGCAGCTTGTTAGTGCCATCTGTTTTTTCTAAAGTTAAAGGAAAAACTTCAGAAAACACCAAGTATTCATGCTGTTTTTAAGCATTTGTTCATTTATTTTCATAACATCTTTCCCCAACAATTTCCCATCCATGAGACGAATAAAAACCAATTTATATCCAGGGATAAATCTACTGACTTTAACTTTTCAGCAATCCCTTCTACTGGACAAGCATGTGGTGACAGTGGACAGGAAGAACTTCCTCTTAACAGGAAGAAACCTCCAGCAGAACCAGGAATTATTATGTCAAATCTATTTTTTTAGCTTTACATATGGAATACAGCTAAAATCTGAATCCATTTCTGTTTCATGAAGGAAGTTGCGCTCGAGAGATTTTCATGTGGTTTCCTTCAATAGTTGTTGGTGCAGCGCCCCCACAGGCGAGGAGGGGAACAGGTTGCTCAAAGCAGCTGAAAATGCAACAAATGCTGCAGTTTTGATCCCAAATCTAACAGAGTCTACTGGACTGTAAAAACTCTCTGAATCTTTAAAATGTTTTATATCCAGGATTAAACACTTTAATCCAAAATAATGCCATTAGGCGTATCAATACTATCTGTATTTGGTATCTATCCGCCCACCTCTGACCATTAAAATCTGTATTAAAAGATGAATGTTTGATTTTGTTTTTCTCCTTTTATTGGCAATAAGCGAAGGAAATGGATATATGAATATTTTTCAACTGGAATAAATTATGAGGAGAAGGTGTTTATTTATTTAACTGAAATACAAAAAAGTAATTTGCGATGCATGAAATGCTGTTGAGAAAAGTATGTTATTACTGAGTTTTAATGGAGCTGCACTGTTCCCTGTAAACCTGGGAACCACACAAAAAATGAAAGTATCTCTTTCTATGTTTGTATTTCTGAGGATTCTCAGTTTTTCAGACACCTGTTTATTTGCTGTCAATCATAGAAGAAGAGAAAACAGTTATAATACGTCTCCTTTAAAGCCACATGCCTTGAACTTTTCTTTCACGTGTTTCTAGAAGGATTGCAGGTATTGGAATATTAGTCTCTGATAATGAGGAAATGAAATAGCTACATAAACACCACAGGTACTTTGACTTTTCCTAACCTGTTCAGCTTCATTCAAGACAAACTGATCTCATCAGTCGTTTTGTAATCAGGTGAGCAGTTAGTCAGATTTCCTTTGAGGTGAATATATAAAGAGAGAAACATTTTCATTTCAATTCTCCCTGTTTTGAGTTTAAAGTGTCTTTTAGCAGAAAACATTATTTCTAACTCGTCATTCTGTATCTCTATGTTGGATTTTTCTCTTTTATTTCTCTTTTTTTTGCTCGTTTCTCACAGACTCTCTTCTCCAAACGGATTTTCGACCTTTTCATGCCGAGGACTTTCAGGTTGGAGCCTTTTCACAGGGGCTGAAGTGAGACTTCCATTACCAACTGCGGCGCCACCTGCTGCTCCCACAATCTCAGTAATCCAAAGATGCCAGATGCTGACGCCTCAATCACATTCACTGGCTGCCTCAGAAAATGTACCCACCAACCGCAGCACTGCTCACAGACCCGAATTACCCCGAGGAGGTGAGGCGGACTGTTTGCTCCCGGCGACGGTGAGTCACCTGTAGCCAACATGGCCGATAAAAACACCTCCTGTGGTTCAGGATGGATGACATGCAGATATTGCAGAGTTCGAGGCAGTAAAGAGTTAAAGCTGAGCTGTTTCCTTGAACAGGTTAGGATCCATTTGAACTATTAAAATATGCAGTTAGAATTGTTTAAGAGTAGGTCTCAAGTATTTGCAGATAAATTTCCCACAAACTGAACAGTGAACAGGTGGAGGTTGCAGGCAAAAAAGACCATGAAAACATGCATTAATCTAACCAACTACTGCATGTAGCTCTGATCCAGATCCTGCACTGGAAGCAGTTTAGTTGCTTCATAACGGCTGCAGTAAAAACACGATTGCTTTACGCTCCACTAATATTTAATATGTCCTCCTCAAGGTGTGAAATCAGCCGCTGCATAAAGATCTGAATGTTCCTCAGCTCTGAACTCCGTCAGACACTGAGAAAATGAATCAGCGCTGATGTTACATGTTCCTCTAGGAAACGTATTCTCAGGGTCTTAATTATTCAACACCTCTAATGTAAATGGCTGATAAATTATACCATGACTAATTTATTATTATTGTACTATTAGAGTGAAATTAAATACGCGTGTATAATTTCCAAAGCAGGTTCTATTTTAAGTCTGAGCTCTAAAAAAAGTGAAATTTCGCCATAAAACATGTTAGAGGAAATGAAACGTCTTTTTTTCGTCCACATGGCCATAAAAGCAGGCAGAAAAAGGATCAATGATTCTAAATTTGACACATTGCACTTTCAAAGCGCCCTTGTTTACTTTGAAGCCAACTCCTTTCGTTTAACCCTCCTGTCAGTCATGTTTTCACTCCTGGACCGGCACAAAACCGAACGAAAACCGACTCTCCCACAGGAACGCGGCCTGTAATAGCATATTGATCAAAAATGAATCCAGTGCACAAATGAGAACATGGCAAAGCACAAATATTACAAACTACCTGGGCCTGGCTAAACGAAGGCGGGTCGATGCAGGATTAATTGTGTTCGTCTCAGATCACAGCTGAGGAACAGCGGCTCTGTGTTGGTGTGACACTACAGTGTTACAGCAGAACGAATCTGCTGGAGATTATGATTTATTTCACAACATTGTTGTCTTTGGAAACTTTAAATGTTGAAAAAGTTTCGTTTGGACCTGAAGCTGATCTAGAATCAGCACACAGCTTCAGTTATTACAGCTGGAAACTGGAGAGCAGGTTGGAAACCTGAGTGTGGAGATGAACTCTGACCTGAACAAACACATAAAGACGGTTACAAAGTCGGCCTTCTGTCACCTGAAGAAGGTTTTCCATGTGTTTATCTTTAGTTGCATTGATTACGGGGCCAGTAACTCCAGAACCAGAACCAAAGCAGCATTCAGCTTCTATGCACCACAGATCTGGGAGAAACTTCCAGAAAACTGCAAAACAGCCGAAACACTGAGTTACCCACCTGGTTAGAGTTGCATAACACTGCATGTGTTTACAGAAAGTGCATTTAATCATACTTTCTAATTTACTGATATCTATAGACAGTGGATAAAATAGTTAATCAATCCGATAGTCAATGTTTTACTCTTCAACATCGTCTGTTTCCTTTACAGTCGCTGGTTTTGAGGATAAAACGGCTTTCAAAAGGAAAGATTGTTTAAACATCTCTGTTGTTCCAGGACTTTGTCCAAATTCTGTAAAACTGAAGATGCATTATAACATTTGCAAAGCTTTATTTTAGAGCGTTTTAATCTGTTTGAGTCTCAGGGGAAATTAAGCTCTCATCCCTCTCCGTCCTTCATCGTCAGAGTGATGTTTTTGTTCAGACTGACTGGATTTTCTCCTCTGTGAAACAATGGTCTGGGACTGTGGTCTGTTTTTGATCGATCGCTTTTTTCAAATGATCCAACGCTGAATGTTGCAGACCTGCTAGTTTGATCATCTGCTGGAGCGGAAAAATCTTGAGGCAAGAATAACACAAATCATCGCTGGGACTTTGTCTCAAACCGCATTACAGAGACGGGATGTTCAATCACAGCTGTGCAAACGCACAGTAAGAGACACTCAGGGTATTTTCACATCTCACAGTCCAGTAGACTCAGTTTTATTGGGAACCAAAATTGCAACATTAGCTACATTTTCTCTCTGCTCTGGGTCAAACCAACCAAACCCTTTGAGGAACCTGTTCCCCACCTCACCTGTGGGGGCGCTGCACCAAGAACCACTGAAAGAAACAACACAAAAACCTCTGAAGACGCTGAGCACAACTTCCTGTTTCACAAAGTGTAAACAAAGATGGAGTGGCGTCAGAATTTAGGGTATAGAATTACTTTTTTGTCTTTGACTAAAAGACAATGAGCCATTTCTCCTGTTAATGCTAGCTAGAGGGTTTGTTTTGGTTGTATTTACCCAGAATGCCCTGTGCTTTACAACACTTCCTGCTTTTGGAGTGGTCTCCTGTCTGCTTGCCGTTCGCATATAGCTGGACAATAAATCACTAACAATATGTGTCACGATAAATCGGTGATCAATATCAACAGATATAAACCTCCCACAGCAAGCTAAGCTAGGTTGGTAGCTTCAACTAACTCACCCACTCTTTGGTTACCTAGCAACAACCTGTTGAGTAAGTTGCGCAGCAGCAGTTTCAGGTTTCGCCTCATAATGGCTTAAACAGCGGTGTGGAATGAAAACTGGATAAAACAGGAAAGATCACATCAATATTTCAGATACTTGAAATCAAAAACTAATCAATAATATCGATTATGAAATGCTTAAATCAGCCGCATTGTCCAGCTTTATGTTCTCACTCAGTGACTGTTTGGTGGGTTTTATGACTTTGTCTTAAATGATTTAAAACATTTTGAACTGCCTTGTTGCTCAACTGTACATTATGAACTAGAAACCAACAACAGTTGATTTCAGCTGAGCCCAGATCTGTGATTGCAGGCTGACCAGAGTTAGTTTTTAATGTTCACATCTCCCAAATGAACTAAATGTTCTAGTCAAACCAAATGCAGTTTGATTAAAGTGGACCGGTGTGTGAATGCTGCACTCTCAGAGTTGCTAATTAGCATGCATTTATTTCAAAAGTGGAATAAAACCTGAAGCTAATTCACATTTGCATGAGCAGAACATGCAGACTTCATACTTGGCTAAAGCTTGAACCATTTGCCCTTTTAGCTTCCAGCAGCTGCTAACCAAACAGAAGTGAAGTAAACAGAAACAACACGACAACAAAAACACCAAACCAGACCTGGAGACACAAACAGAATGTGTCAGCCATACAAAGGCCCCCGAAGGCAAACCTGCCCCCCAAACCGCGACATGCTTACATTGGCATGCCAATTATTTAGCTGTGAGGCCAAGGAGTGATTGAGGTGAATGTAAAGACGGCGGAGTGTTTGTCTTGCTACCCAGAGGCCCGTGTGCAGTCATGAGTGGCACAGATGGTTGTTTTAGCAGCAGGTGAGGGAACTTCAAACAAAGCGGCGTGAGAGCAGCTCTGGGTGTAGATGTTTAAAACATCAGCTCCTGCCGGGAGGCAACAAGGTCATTTCACATGCATTCATTATTGATTCTCTTTAGGAGAGCCGGATCCAGAAACGCTCCGGTCCGCGCAGCGTCTCCGACACGTAAACGCTTTTATTAATATTTAACCAAAAAAGACGCTCTGCTACTTCACCGATGAACTTTATGTTTGGTTCTGGTTCTGAAGTAGAGCAGAACCAGAACCAGAACCAAAACCAGAACCAGGACCTGAGCCAGGAGACCAGAGACGTCTGGCAGGTTGATACAACTTCATTTTTACTCGTCAAATAAATAAACTGAACTCACAATCTATAACAAAGCAAGCAAAGCAAATATATCTGTAGACAAGTGACACATAAATTACTGATTTAAAACAAAAAGCAGGTTTTCCAGATTTAAGAAAAAAGAGCAAAAAAATCCTAAAATTTCTAGATGTTGTTTTCTTGCCTTGAACATGATTTTGTTTCTTTTGACAAGTTTTTTTGAAGTAAAGCCATTGTTTTTGGTTCATATTACTAAGAAATCCAATGAAATTAAAAGGAAAAACCTGGATGGATTGTTTTTTGTTCCATCTTACATTTCAATTGTAAGATTTGAATTGTTTGCATCTTTTGAAAGGGGAAATTTCCTCCTAACGTTGTTTTTACCTACAGAACAGAGTTGTTTCTTTGCTGAGATGAATTATGATATTATTGATAAAGCACAACAAGGACAGGGAGAAAATCTCAAAATGACTTTTTGAAAATCTGACATGAAACATTATTAAAACATTAGTCACCTTAAATGGCCATCAAAATTATTGATTGATGATTTTTCTTGTCTCTTTTGTAAAAATGTTTCTCCTAGTTTTTTGTTTTCTTGTAAAATGTGCACAATAAATGTTCTTATAGATATGCCCTAGAATGGTATATTACATGTATTACGGTAATCATTTGTAGTATAATTTAATCAAAAATAGGGCTGAAAATGATTGTTTTATATTTTTTTAAGTATTTTCATTCAGATTTTGACTCTTGTTGACATTATTTTAATCAATCAGATCTTCATTAACCAGCCATCTACTCTTATTGAATTAGCCCCAATAATATTGAGTGAAATTATAATATTTCCCTCCCGTTGTGGAGGAAATATCTTCCATCTTGACCCGATATCAGTCGCTGTGATTAATTCCCTCATCACTTCATTAGAGAGGACTGCCACTCTCAGGAATCGGGAGGAAGTGGGTTGATTGACCGATTCTCAGGGGAAATAATCCAGAATCAGCCCAAAGCTGCAGGTACAAACCGTTTTACATAAAAGCCTGGCAGGAATTAGACAAAAATAAAGTTTTCACAGGTTGGAGCTGGAGTTAGAATATCTGGCATTAATATTTCAGGCATCAAATATAACAGGAAAGCACAAAGCAGAATTCATAGATTATTTGAGTCGTTGCGGCAGAGAGACGCCAAACGCTGGCAGGGAGAATCGCTGAGGGTTAAAGTCACATAAACTCGGCTTCATCGATTCAGGAATATTGGTCTGTTTTTTACGGACATGTTTTCCACCCCATCAGTTCAGGCCCAACATGCTTGAGCTTCGGTCTGTGTTCATTTCACCACCGGTGGTTTAATAACTGTTATTAACGCCACGTTTTGACGTATGAAGAACGCCCAGACAATTATTCTGCTGAAAAGTTTCTGTCTGAGTGACTGAATTAGAACTAATTCATGCAGTGATTCTACATACTTCACCCGACGCTGTATGTACATCTACCTTTAACGAAGATTTGGTCTGGGTTTGGGCCTGAAAGCAGGAAGCGGACGGCGTCCTGCGCTCTGATCGGGTCGACACTTTAACATCGTTTATCTATTCGTTTTTTCTGGTTTCTCATTCTTTTGTTTTATTTGTTTTGCTTCACTTGTTTTGTACTGAAACAGAGAAAATATACTTTTTCACAATGGTTTTCCCAAAATAACAGTTTAACTTCATTCCCAACATGAGTTCATTTTCAATGGTTTTCCAGAGATAAGTTAATTTCCAAGTTGTTTTTTTCCAAGATAAATTGATTTTCGATGGTTTTTCCAAAATAACGAGTTAATTTTTAATGATGTTTTCAAGATAAGTTAACTTCCAGATGTTTTCTCAGAATTAACTTTCTGGTTGTTTTCTTGAGATTAAGGTAATCAACTCATCTCCAGAAACCATCAGGAGAATTGCATGCTGAAAACTCGGCTGCTGTAGTTTGTTTTTCAGCAATGTTGTGTTTTGGATTGTTTCTTGACTTTTGTATAGAAAGGTTAAGGAAAGTCTCCTGAGCTCAGGTCCAAAGGAACAAAGCCTGAATCAGATCCAGGTCTTGGACCTGAGCTCCTTCCTTTTGATGAGATCTGAAACGTTAGCAGGACAGAGACAGCTGAACGTGAGACAGGAAGGTGACTCCCGGCGCTGAAGCAGGCATGAAGGTCTGTGGTTAATGAGGTGAAAGAACCTGTCAGGCTCGTCCATTCCTCTGCCTGCTCTGAGGTCGGCGCCGCGCTCCGCCATCATCCGCGCCATCAACACGTCCGGGGAGGCGGAGGGAGGAACCCGACAGGCCCGCCGTTTTAATGGCCATCACCTGTTCAGCGCCGACATGTCACACCTTCCATCCTGGTGCCGTCACTGATCCAAACTCCCACCAGAACCGGAGGCCCAGATGGATTTACTGTTGTTGTCTTGTGCAACTTATGATGCAGTTCCAAATGTGTTGCTGGAAATCTCCAAACAGCCTCAGTAGCAGGTCACGGCTCCCACAGTGCAGGGAAGAGGATCAACGCTAAAAATAAAACATCCTGACAGTTTTTCCCAGGATCCTGACTTTAATGTTAAAAGATTAAAGACGATGAGGGAACAAAGTCAGAGTAATTATGAAAGTATGAGCCAAAGCCATCAGAATTAACAGAAAGAAATGCTTAAAATCACCAGACTGGGTCCATCGAATCCGTATGATGAGTTTGACTTTAATTTGATTACTGAAATCAATGATCTGATACTTTCAGAATGTTTGTATCTGTAGATACTGAGTTTTAAATTTAGTTTCAGGTGACATAAGCAGCCCGTCAATCTTGGTTTAGCCAGGCTAATTGAGAACATCAGAGGCCGGTTCATTTGAATTAGGAAGCAAATTTTGGGCTGATTGCTCTCTCCAGTGAGCGCCGCAGACGGTGGCTGAAACCTGCGGTAGGTCAAGGGGAGGACATGTTTCTGAAAGAAAATAGAAAAACTTATTCAGCTGATAACGCAAGCCAAATTTCAATTTTCAAAAGCCAACACGGGCCTCCCGTAAAGTCAATATCTTATGTCTGGCTGTTTTACATAACTAATCGAGCAGAGTTGAAGGGAGTCATTGGATGCTAAAACCTCATTATCCTGCCTGGCGACCTTGGCACATGAGCTGAATGAGGAAGAATCGTCTCCTAAAGTCTCCCAGAGATGCAGAGCGCGCTTTGCAGATGATGTTCAGAGGCTGTCAGAAGCTGCGCCGGCCGCCATGCAACCGGCCGCCATGCAATGCAAACCGGCCGCCATGCAATGCAAACCGGCCGCCATGCAATGCAAACCGGCCGCCATGCAATGCAAACCGGCCGCCACGCAACCTGGCTGCAATGCAATGCAAACCAATGCAAACCGGACGCATCGCATCGCAGGCAGGATGCAACCCTTCTGCGACGCCCGTCTTTTATCATTGAGATGAAACGAAGCAACTGCATATTCCATGAGAAGCGTCTAGATGACGGTTTATGCTATTTGCCTATTAAAATATTCATCACTATTGAAAATCATTAAACATAAAACACATTTTCCTGGATGATGAATTGTAACTATTATAATTGACAATATTGTTGTTTTTGAGACCATTTTTAAGTAATATATAGATAATATTGAAATTTTTCCCTCTTAAAGACCAATAAACTTAAATTTATTTCCTCAACAAAATTAAACAATTTTCCTTAGTTATTTTTCCAACAAATACCAAGTTATGCTTTAGCAAATGTCTAAAAATACCCCAAAGAATAACTGAGGTCTAATGCATGTTGGATTGAATTCTAATAAATATTTATTAAAACTGGCGTCACAAACTCAACTGAGGCTTTTCTGTTAAACATTCAGGTGTCGTTAGCTGCTAGCTAAGCTGTTAGCCACACCACACTGCTACATTAGCATGGATTAAATAAAACCCGACTGGATGCATTTTTTCTGTTACTTCATGCTGTGTAATGTGGCCCTCCTTGATTTCCACTTGGTTTGCTGTTAATATCTCAGTGACATGATGGCACATAACTCAGCAGCGATACGATCTGCTGTTGGCTGCTGTGAAGAGCAGAGATGCTAATATATTGCATGATTTACTGCAGCAAAGTCGAGTTCAGACGTAACAAGGTGAGTTTAGTGATGTACTCGGCGCAGCGTTTCAGTCATGCTTCTTGTTTTTACGTCACATGCTCAAAGCTTTGCTACATTTCCAGCTGTCATTCATTTGAATTGATTTCTGGATCCTTCCTGAAGCCTAAATGACAAAGTGTCTGTTTCAGATGAAGAATTGGCGATTAAGCCTGATAGAAACTCTGTTCTGGTCTTTTTAGCTGTTTGTCATCGACTCCAGCTTTAACTTCATGAAACTAATCAGGTAAAAACTCAGAGGGATTTTAAAATATTGCAACATAGGAACAAAATAATATTTAATACGATTTTAACATTAATGTCTCACCAAAACAAACCAAAATACAATCCAACTTTTACCTCTTACATTTGATTCCATTTATTTCAACAGTTTGTTATTATATTGTTTTTCTCATGTGGTGCTGCTCATCCTACACTCGACATTACTCTCGGCTACCTCTTGTTTCTGCATCCTGGGTCACATGATCAACAACAGGATGTTACTCCTGGCAGAAACCACAAAGAAGACCACAGGAAGGATGTTTTTTAATGTATGAACAAACTTATTCATGTTTGATTTTAATTGCATTTCTAATTTTATGGGAACACGGTGATTGTGCTTTTTCGACAATAGAAAGCACATTTGGAGCTGGTGTGAAGTTAAACGCGGCCCAGCAGACCTGTTCAGCAGATCTGCCATGAAATGTCAAATGTAAACAAAGTTTGGCTTTCTGTCAGCCAGCTAGTCCGGATCCAGAGTCCAGACTCCATGTCCCTGCAGAGACTCGCTTGAGGCTCTTTCATCAAGACATCATGGAGGCTTGGATTGTAAAAAGATGAACTTGTATTTATAAAAACATTCCCTTTCAGGTCAGCAAATTAGCCGGCGCCGCTTTTGGATCAGCTCAAAGGGAATGTGTCAGTTTGCTGTGGAAACGGTTCACGGTTCCTGGCAGAGAGCAGCAGCGGGGCGCTCTGCCCGTGCTGCCCATGCTTTTGACTCTGATCGGCGCCAGGGCAGATAGCGCTGCCGAGCCCACAGGATTTGCTCTGTGTGGTTAAACCGCCAACATCCACACAGATAATTCCCAGTGACCATCCTGACATGGACGCTCCCCGCAGCCCAGCATGCGGCAGCATTCTCATCAACAGAGTGGCGTCCCACTGCACCAACTCAGCCATTATCTCATGGGGAAATCATTAGAAATACCTTCCTGAAGGAGCAGAAAATTATTTCCTTAACAATACTGAAGAGATAAGAGCATGGAGGGAGAAAATGCAGCCAATGCGCCGAGCTCTCCACTGGAAGATAATGACTGAGAAGCTCATCAGTTCTGCTACATCCATATCTGTCCTGCCAGACTGCCAGATAACTGTGTTTCTTAACAAATTCCCCGTGCCATGTGTTGCACTCTAAACCCTCCCTTTGCGCCGCTCGGTTTGCTCCTGCCTTGGCCAAATTTAATTCTCATGCTGGAGTTTTGACCGGGTGACTTCTGGTCCTCTCTGCCTGCAGCTCAGACTGTGTGGCGTGGAAATTAAACAAAAACAACAAACTGAATAACTGCAGTTCACCAAGCCTATAACCTGTTCAGTCATCCAGCCACCGGGGGCGCTGTTAGAAAACTGATAGATGTGTATTTTTATGTCTCAAAACTTGGTCTGAAGCATTGAGTTGTTAATTTTACTGCTATAAACTGTTTTTTGGTCTCATTTTGTCTAACTTCAGTATCAAAGCTACACAGTGAAGTTTTGCAGTTTAGATCAAGTTTGTTGTTTTGGTTGTTCATTCAACAGAAGCTCTTAATGAAACTAAAGCAGGTTAACCCCACAACACCAGTGAAATACTTTTGACTGGAACATCAACAAACCAGCAATAAGGCTTGTTGATTGTGTTGTTAATTTGGTTTTAGAAAAAATTTAAACCATTTTTAAGCCAAGATGTTGTTACACATCATTAAAAGTGATTTGCAACAGTAAATGACTGTATCGTCAGCATAAAGATGGAATTAATTATCAGGTTCTACCAAATGCATCCAGAGAAATACCAAACTAAATGGAGCCCAAAGCTGAGCCCTGAGGCACACCAGATAGACGTGTTTATCGTTGTTAAAAACTACTCTGGAAACGGCATTCTTTGAGAAATAGTAAACAGTCAACTTCTTGGTTTAATGGACCAACATTCAATTTGTTATTTCCATTTTCAGTATCAAAAGCATGAAATATGTAAATGGAAATGATACATTTGTCTCAACCAACATCTATCATAATCTTGGACACCAAATCACAGCGAAACAGGCAGTAATGCTCTATTTACACACATCAGTGTCTAAAACATTTACATGTCCAGTTGCTTCTCTTTAGCCATAAAATAGTAGTTTATGACATAAATTTGTAATAAATGTGATTTATGCTAGTGGACGTAAAGTTTACCACAATGTTGTGTGAAAACAATAAAAGAGACAAGAGGAAATACTTATTATTACTTCTTTTTCAGGTAGCAGTGTGACACGGCAAGTACAGCTGCAAAAAAAACAAATAATGCTGCTGAGAAACATTCAAATTAGATCTACGCTACTTTAAAGAAGGGTGAATTTTATGCACACAGGAAATGCATCTAATCATCTTTTCAAAATTTATTGAAAATTACTGAACAAATGGCAGAAAATGGTAAAAATAATCTCACCATTAATTGGTATTTATCAAAATTTCTATGATTTATCACAATAAATAAGGAAACCACCACTAAATTTGTATGGCTTGATGTTTATTTAACATAAATTATTTGTGTATTATATCCAACTGCAGCTGATGTGGAGGAAAAGCCATTAGTGTGTCGTCTTCCACATTTCTCACTCAGATCTCTGCTGCTCATAAGGTTGCTTCAGAGCACTAAAAGATTGTCAATTCAAAGTCTGAAAGTGCAGAAAAAACCCGACTTTCCTTTTGAAAGAATGAAGCGGCAGCTTGTCGAGGTCACGCTGCTGATCAAAGACTTACAGGTGAGACAAATCGGAAAAAGTGTCTGGACTCTGGATGCAGTTAAAGTGAAGTTTCCTTTCCGTTTGGGCTGCGTCTCTTTGTTGCCGGTGACTCCGAGTTCATCTCTGTAGGGCCGAATTTGTCAGCCGGTGACCGCCGTCACCCCGGTTTGTGCGGCTCTTAGTGCCTCGGCGCTGTCGGGTCAGCCGAGCCAGGAGCTCTCACAGAATCACAAACTAATTGCTTTATCTCAGCCTTTTGTCTAAAGGGTCAGAAATTGAGTTTGCTCGTCGGGCCGAGAGAGGGAATTATAAATCGAAAGGGATAGGGGAAGAAAAATTCAATTTGCGCACAAGCCTTGTCAGAAGCGCTTACTCGGGTGGCTGTTAGGTGTCCAGATTAGAGGAGGGAGAGAAAGGGAGATAACGGCATTACAACGCGAACAAACACGCTGTTGTCCAAAGGGCTATAGGCGACGAGACTAATCTAATGCTTGACACACACGAGTCCCAGACAGAAATTGATGTTAACAGCAGTCTATTCACCTGCCACCAAGTCACCGACTCGCCCCGGCCGGCGCACAGAGAAACCGACGACCTAATGAGGCAAAAAACATAGAAAAACAATCTGGATCATCAGCAAACACATCCAAACAGCTTTATGAGTGACACCATTTTTAGAGTTAGGATCTTTTATGCAAAATTCCTATTTTGCACATTTTTGTAATCTATGCTGCTTTTAAAAACAGAAAAAGTGCTCAAGTGCTGTTTTTTTGGCAATAAATTCATGATTTTTGGTGTCTGGAAAATGAGACATTTCAAAAATCTAGGCCTATTGCAACAAATCAATAAATCACATGGCAAATTAAAACAAGCTCAGTAATTTTCTTTTGCATTATTTATCATTTTTCTCTCTTTCTACCAAAAGGGTAAAAGTCGGCAGTCTGGTGTTTTGGTCTCAACTATGCCTTTTTTTGAGGGACAATTTTGTCTTCAAAATCCAGTTTATTTGTTGTTTCTGTTTTATTTATTTTGGACATTTAAAATACCATTCAGTTCCAGAGTTAAATGTTCACTTGAATGTTTAATTTATTGATCTTTAAGAATGTGTTCTTGCATTATTAACATTATATCATTTGAAAATGGTCTCAAAACAACAATCTTATCGCTTATCGCAATCATTTTTGGAACAATTGATCACAAAACAGCAGGAAGGCAAAGTTCTGCCCATCACCTAGCAACCCCAGTGGAGCTCTGGCCGTTACCTAGCAACCTACACAGATTTTCACGTTTGGAAATCGGCAGGTTTTCCAAACGATTTGGTCAGCTGGTTTTAGCTACCGCTCTATGCGATGCGCTGTACAACTTATTGATTGTGCTCAAGGTTCCACTTCTGCTTTTCAAACATCTACAGTTGTATAATAGCTCATCTGTTTGCAGCCATTTTAAAGTGTGACATTAGACGCCGAGTTGGGGGGCGTGGCCAGCAGCAGAGTATTTGGATTTAAAGTGAGAAGAGGCTTTAAAACAGATCATTCTGAAAGAAAAACTCATGATTTTGTGCAGATGAATGTCAAACATGTTTTGTTTGACCTCTAGACCTTTCCTAACCTGTTCAAGGTTACTGTAATAGTTCACCTTTAAAAAGCCACACATAATGAGTCCCAGTTAGCTGGGTGGTTAGAAAATGCAACTTGTCCTCCAGTTTGTAGTAATTTTTCAAATTCAAGCCAAAGACATCAGATATCCTGCCTACTGGATAATTAATAAACCCTGCAGACTGTTCTGGGATGATGAAGCAGCGTAACCACGCCGTGATCCCACTGGATTTTGTTAGGGAACAACGACATGAAACTGTGACTTCACACATGCTTACTTTACCAAAAGCACACACTTATTCAGGAAACAAGAACATCTCAGCCAAGGAACGAAGCAGAGGAAAAACAGAGGAGGAAACAGGAAAGAGAAAATATTCAGAAGTGGAGAATATTTATATCAGGTGAGCTTTTCTGGGAATGACGGATGCAGCACCTTCCACACCAGTTGGCAAAAAGTGCCGCTAATTCATGTGAAACAAAGTAAACTGAAGCATTTTCTTAATTTTTACTTCACTTTTTTTAGAAACCTTGAACGAATAAATCATAACTTGTTGCTTAATATATCACACAAATACAAATTTAAACAGCTTGTGATCTGCGCCATCTTGGTAGGCAAGCGAAAATCATATATGAGCCATGGCTCCCAGACTAAGTTGACGCTCTTGACCAACGTCTTAGAGAAAGATACAGGCTGCTGTCGTATGAGACAGGGAGGGAAGACATGTCAGACGATGTGGACAAACTCGTCTCCTACTATGACATAATTAACTACTTAGTGAACATGAAGAGTCATACGAATCCATGGACGTGCAAAATGACTGTTTAAACGGCTTTGTAAAGGACGTACGAACTCTGTGAATATCACGGTTCTGGTGACTGACAGAGGAAATAAATGTAGCCACAAACACGTAGGCTACATGTCAGTCTTAGCTAGCAAACAAAAGCAACGTTAGCTAAGCTAATATTGCTAGTTCGGCAGTAAGTACTACAGTAAATATCACTGATCTTATTTCACAGAGGTGGGAAGAGATAAATATTTCTTCCTGTAGCTGTAATGTACTTATATACATTTTATAAGTTTATAAGTTGGATAGGAACGATGCCAGAGCTAGATCTAAGCTTGCGGCTTGTTTGTTGTTGTCACAGTAACTCTGTAGCAACTGACATGACAGTTAGTTATGGTTCCTACCAAGATGGCTGCTAGCTACAAAGTTCCAGTGTTGGATGCATCTGTCCATATATGTTAAATGTTTACACCCAATAAATCTAAACTGTTTGCTGCTTCATTCAAAGTTTGGACATGTAAGGATGATTTAGAGCCAAGCAGCGTCATCAGCACCTTTCCTCACAGTGACGTGTTTATTTAGAGCGGCCGAGGCGGCGGACAGGTCAACGGCTTTCAGCTTCCACAGCTTGTCCAAAAACCTGCTATTTCTGTTGAAATGACCACATCAAAGACCACAGCAGCCCCAGGATTTCTGAAAATGAAAGAACTTTGGAACCACAGGCAGATTTTCTCAACTAGCTGCCGACCAAGCTGAATTAGATCCGGGTTTCTTTGTGGCCGTGGCTGAACAAAAAGAAATCTTCAGTGTTGTGGTCTTCCAATCAGACCTTTGTGGTATAAAGGTCATTTCTCTTTAATAAGCACATAACTGCTTGCTGGAAATTGGCCAAAAGGCCCCCAACTGTCTCAGGAAATGAGGAAGAAATCCTCTGATCTTGTGACCTGATTGAATTATTTGAGAAGACTCTCAACAGTATGAATGGAGGGCAGCGGAGATCCTTCCGTCATAATTCAATAGACTCAACATTCCTACCTTGGATAAAGACGGATGCAGAAAAATATAATTTGAAACAAAAATATATCAAGCCTAGCTGCAGGGATGGAAGTATTATTCCATCCTGGGAAGAGCTGAGGTGATTAAAAGCAGGGATTATTATTAAATCTGAATTATTTTATGAAACACTGCCTGGTGATCTTTTGGCTAATATTTAAGATGTGTTGTTTTAGGACATAATATATATAATATATTTAAAAATAAAACACCTCTGCAGACTCTAAACATGCAAAAAGCCTTAGAGGGATCCAGGATCAGCAACAATACAAATATTAAGAAATATTCCTTTCAGATGTGAAAACAACAGTAAAAATATTTCTAGACCAGTTTAATAAGTTTAATTAAAATATTGTTACACGCACGTTGCCATGTTGTTTATGTTTCAATGCATTCTGGGTAGATGACTTATGCTATGTGCTGCGGCGCCATCTTGGTCCAATCTCAACAGTAATTTTTGAGCATTGAGTAACTTTCATGACTTTCAGTTTGAACTGGAGAGAGTTGGAATCGAAGACAAAACGGAAATGATGAGGGGAAGTTAAACTGGGATTAATAATGAAGAGGAGAGAGAAAAAGCCGCCGTTTCTGCTGCTTGAAGATGCTAAACCAGCAGGAGAGCGAAGGCTGCAAACAGCTCCAGTTTCTAACGCTTAGCATCGGGACCAAAACATTTTCTGAAATACATGAAGATGGTTTGTTACAAAGACTTAAAGGTGTTTCACTGTCACTTTAGACGCCCATTCATTACCTTCCAAATTGTTTTGATTTTGCATTAACTCCCATTTATGCCACTGATGGTTAGTTCTACCTAATGCTGTTAGCTTTGCTAACTGTGCTAGCTGTAGCTAATGCAGTTAGCTCCTTCTAATTGCGTTAGCACCAGACAACATTGTTAGCTCCAGCTAATTGTGTCAGTTCTAGCCGATGCTGACTCATGGTGTTTTTTAACGCCAAAAAAACCCCAACAAAATAATATTATTTAGCGTCCTTGTGCTAAATTTTCGGTCAATATAAAGAAAGTTTTTCAGTTTCATATCATTCTTGCAATTCACTTATTTGCAATCTACCAAGTTAAAATACATTTACAAATAGAAATACTTCAAATTAAACGCCAAAAGAAGAATAAGTGCATATTTTCACTCGTGTGCCACAAAAATCTGGCTGGTCCTCTTCATCCGAGTTACCTGAAATAACCTTTTTCTCTGCCTGATGAATATTTAAAATGAGAATTACTGTGGATCATGTTGATATGCCCGTTTCATGAATAATGAAACAGTTTATTCCAGCAGCATTTCATCTGACACATATTAGTTTTGCTGGCGTCTTTTGGAATTATGGTATTTCTTTCAAACTTACCAGAAGGATGAAACTCCCGTGTTACAAGGTAGAAAGGGATGCTCACTTCAGCCTGAGGTAAAAACAGAATACAATGATGTAAGCTCCTTACATCAAATTGATATATTGGATTCAAAAAATTTTACATGCATAAAATAGAGGCAGTGTAAATACAGTGATGCTCCAGTAATTACAGGAGCACAAGAAAAACTAAAGTATGAGACCTTTTCTAGAAACTATTTTGTTAGAGTATAGATTAATGAACAGAGATACCAGTTTGATACCCAACTCTGAAGTAGATTTACTCAATTTAACTTTAACCACATAGTAGTATTGCTGATTAATGATATTAATCTATGTAAAAACACCATGTTAATTATTCAGCCCAATAAATAATCAATGATTTAACAAGGTAAGAAACAGATAAATATCACTAAACAACACTATTTTTTATCAATCTCTGCAAGTGTTTACATTTGTAAATGATCACATTTTTAATAGATTGTTCACAACGTTGCACCAGGTTTGCAAAGACGATCAAAAACGTAACAAACAGAAATCAACTTATATATTTTTACTAAACTCATAAAGAAAGACTGCTGTTTGCTTAAACTTGCCTTTAACTCCTGGACTTTTTCAGCTAGCGTTGCCTGCTGGGTGGTTAGCATTAGCATGGTTAGCATTGGCATGGTTAGCATTAGCATGGTAACCTGTGAGTCGCTCCACGTTGCGTCCTTTGCTGTCGTCCCCAACACACGCAGGAATCTTTCACACTGGTAAAATAACAAACGAGGGTTCGGAGGGACTCTTACTTCCCGTTCACCAGGAAACTGACAGGCTTTCGTTCTCTGCCATGTTTTCCAGGCCGAATAATCATCAGCTTCGCTCTGGCTTCGTGCCAGCTGGCATTCTATGGCATTCTTGGATACCAGTTAGTTTGCCCCTGTTTTTTTTTACCAAAACAGAACATTCTGCCAAATGCTCAAATTTTTAGATTAATCTCTGGAAATTGCTTGTATTTTCAAGAAAATTTCTACGTTTTAAAGGTTGAAAAGTTGCAAGAAAAAAAATCAATTATTGATATTAACCTCAGAATTTTTTAAAGAAAAAGCTTGAAAATTTCCAATATTTTTTTTGCAAATTTGTAGCTTTTCAACTCAAAACTTTTCTTGATTTTCTAGAAAATTTCTGACATTGATCTACAAATGTCTGATTCTTTTTTTTTTGACAATCAGCACCAAATGTCCAACAAACAATTTCACAGTTGTAGCATTTCCAATAAATAAGAAACACAATTAAAATCACATGTAAATAAGTTTGTTTGCAGGATAAGTCATTAAAAACACGCCATCATCCTCTAGCTGCTTCCTGTCGTCTTCTTCTTCATGGTTTCCGCCAGTAACAACATCCAGTTGTTGATCACGCGATTCTTGTGATGCGAAACAAAGTGTTTCCATTGCAGTTTTGTGAAATAAACAAAAAACAAACCAAAAAATCAGTCTCATCTGTGTTTCCATGAAGCAAAATTATTTTTGAAACGTCAAATTGGACAATTATATGGTCAATGCTTTCATAAACAAAGCTTATGAAAGCCAAAATATTTCTGTCTGTTCCGACCGTGTCCCTTTAAGGAGTCTGGTTAGTAAAATTATTTCTGCTCCCTTCTTGTCAGAATCAGTTGGTTCCTATGAGAGCAGGACTGTTGGCAAGAGAGGGAGAAAAAAGGCAATTACCATCTGAGTCAAGAGAGGATGATGCTCATGGCAGTGATGATCTATGGCAGCTCGAAAAAGCAGGGCAGAAGGCAGGAGCAGTGATTGGATAGATGAATGTACTAAGGGAGCTGGAGAGGCGAAGGGACAGAGCTTAAGATGTGCCGCCTGATACAAGTCAAAGACAGAAAAAGAGTCCAAATGTCTGCAGAGCCGAGGAGGAACTGAGGGAACTGAGTCTGTTTACCGGAACATTGGGCATTTTTACACAATTCATGTTTGTAAATATTAAATCATCTCTTTAATGTCACTTAGTAATTGTCTAGGTTTAGATCAGAATGTCTGAAGCCGGTAATAATAATTTACGGAGCCTGCAGCGGCCAGAAGGTGGCAGTGTGGAGCGGTTAATAACGCAACGTATAAAATAGTTATTGAAACTCATCTTATGCACATTTATAACTCATAGAGTGAAATATGTTAATATTAAAAGGTAATATGGTTCTCATAAACCAAACACAGAAGGATTTATATGATTCAACAGCATGTTCTCATTTTACTCCAGAGCAGCCCTGTTCGCGGTTCATTCGTTCCTTTTCTAGATTTATTCATGACTCTTTCACTTCAGGCACTTTGGATAATTATTCTCTGGTTTCAGATTATACGCTGCTGGAGAGATTTCTGCTCTAATATTTTTACGTTTGGACAGATATACCGCATAACCATGAACAAAAGAGGCTTGAAAGATGCAGAGCAGCCCTGAAAAACTGAGGAGGTTTGAATCATCTCTTCCATCCGTCGTATATTGGACAAAAAGAGACGTTAGGCAAACAAAACGGATCAACTTCACCCCCAAGAAAAGAACCCAGTAAGATTATTACATCTATTCAACAGAACATCATATCCCCTACTCCAACATCTGTCTGCCTGACTTTAACCAAACGGCCACACAGAGATTTAAAGACGAGCGGCAAAAGCAAATGAGGTGGATAAGCAGAGCTTGCTAACTGGAAGATTTGGTTTGTTTAACCAAATCTGCTGCTCAGATGCTGAGCTGCTAGCATGTTGACACTCAGTTTCTTTAGTCAGAAACACAGAGTCGGTGTAACACTGACTGCTACTGGAAATCCAGGATTGGGATTAATCAGGTGTTTTTTAATTAAATCAAAGTGAATCAAATTTTATGTCATTTATCAAATGTGTTTATGTTTAACTGAGAGCACAGGGGACCTACCTACGTATCGGATTTCAGTTTCCATTGAGACCAGATATGTTGGTTTAACCAAGACGTTTCCATGGATACCGAATGTTTATGTTTAACTGATGGGAGGTACAGTAGAGAAACTGAGCAAAGCACTTCAAGCAATGAGATACAATTTAAGCTTTACAGTAGACAGTTTGGAGAAGCTTCTTGAAGTGACAGAATGGAGGCGTTTTGTAGTTTTAACAGAAACAGGGGGATCAGAGCTGCTCACTGGGGGAATTAGCAGCAGAGCAGTCGGAGAACAAGTGTAATTAAAACTTTGCTTTGTTTTGTTTGGTAATCTTTATGTCCACCACCCGCCTGAGCGCTGCACACACAGCAGATCTGCTCACTGCAAACCCTCACTCTGCATATTTGTTTCTGGGACCCGTTTGCATTGTGCATTTCAGATCAGGCCCAAACTGCACTGCTGAAGCTACCGTCGTACTGCTGGAGCTACCGTCCTACTGCTGAAGCTACCGTCCTACTGCTGGAGCTACCGTCCTACTGCTGCAGCTACCGTCGTACTGCTGAAGCTACCATCGTACTGCTGAAGCTACCGTCCTACTGCTGGAGCTACCGTCCTACTGCTGAAGCTACCGTCGTACTGCTGGAGCTACCGTCCTTCAGCAGTAGGACGGTAGTAAGCTACCGTCGTACTGCTGAAGCTACCATGGGCTTCAAAGCGACTTGTTCTAGAGGTTAACGCTCCTGTGAATTTTCATCAATTAATCATCACTGCAGGGCTCCTTTTTCTGCTTTTCTTTCAAATTCAATTCTAATCTTCAAAAAATCACCTCCAACCCTGACTTACAGCGGTGCATGAAAATATTCACTTTGTACTGAATGCTTTTTATAATGCTGAGATTTTTTACACTCCTGAAGGGAGATGGGGAAATTATGATTGCTGTGGTTTATCTGAGGGGAAATAATTAAACGGCAGATATCAACGAATGGGTAAAGTTTATGAATTTCCACATTGTGGAGGAGATTTTTAAAGTAATATGTAATTAACTAAGTGAGGATCCATTTTATGTCCTGCTGTTTTTAGGACTTCCGGCTGCATTTAAATGAATCCAATAGATCCATTAAGAAGCAGAACCTTCAAAAAAAAATGTGTTTTTGACTGAATAAGAAATTATCATCTATAAACTGAATGAATCTCTTTGCATTTCCATTTCATCCAGACCAATGTCCGTTTCTATGGAAGCATTTAACTGCCAAACTTTCTCCGTCTAACAATATTTTAAAAACGCGTTGCAATAACATTTATCTATCATTCAAACCAAAATATCTTCTGTTTTAAGTAAAACCAAATTAGATCACAGCAAGTCGCTTTCTTCCTTTGTAACAAATCATAATCTGTCAGAAAAACAAGTTTTTACATCTTATCAAAATGAGAAAGTTTCTCATACATTGTGTTAACCTACTGAATACAAGGTTTTCTCATTTTTGTGAGAAACTTTTATTTTAATCAGAAACTTTTTATTTTAATGAGAAACACATTTTAACCAAAATGTTGTCATTTTAATGGAAAGCATAATATTTTCCATTTTAAAGACAAACATCTTATTTTAACAAGAAACTTTGATTTTAAAGTGAAAATGTCCTCATTTTAGTGAGAAACACCTGAATTCATTTCTCAGCTGTTGGCAGCTAAGTGCTTCCGTACATTTCACATCTATGATGAAACCACTTTGAACCCAGGCACCACTGAGCTTCAGTTTATTTCTCATGTTAATTCAGCAGTTAGAAGGGTTATTATTGCGGTTTAAACCAGATGAACTCGCCTCGTCTGGACATGAGATCAGCACAACGTCACATTTATTAAAAACACACAAAAAATAAAGAATAAATAAATCACTGGTGTAACTCCAAGATGGCTTCAAAGCTCTTTAGGTTTGCAGATATTTATTTAAACTTTTATACGTCGCTTAGCAAACAGAGCCTGTCTTGCTGTTGTTATTTACAATATTAAGTACTGTTATTCTTTTTTAATATGACTGATAATTGATGCATTATGTAGATTAGTATGAAATGCCTGCAAATAACTAACTGATGCAAGCATTCATTAAGCACTGAGGCATGCAAATAAGCAATTTAAATGCCTAGTAAAAAACAATCTCAGTCTGCAGAATGAGAGGAAAGAACTCAGTTTAACACCAAGCTGTCATCTGCAGTTTGGAGGAAACATTAAAATTATAATCATGTTTGTCGTTGGAGTAAAGCACCCTCAAAACCAAAGCTAAGGTTTTCTGATCTTTTCAAACGTGTACATTTTTCCATCTTGAAAGGAAAAATAAACTGAATTATCAAGATTACAGTTTTAATTTTCAGCTCAAACGACGCGGTTATGTTTTTCTCTGTATGAATTATATGGAATTACAGCAGTAATGTGAATATTTTACTGAGTTTGTTCTGCAGCGTAAGAAAGCATCAGGTTTGATCTAAATTTGGTTTATAAATGAGAACAGTGCTACAAGGAGGATAATAACTTCATATATTAACATTCATTTGTATTTCTCTCTGTATGTTGCCATATTTTCACATTAATTGAATTTGTCAATTTTTAATGCTTGAAGCCTCCATAGTTATTGAGAAAATTTACTTTCTGCATATTTGTTCCTACTTTAACCTCTGAATTCCCACGCTTCATGAACAAAGAGTAGTTTCTCTTCCTTTAGCTTCGGCTAGACTCACTCTACTCACAGGATCCATGATGCTTTATGAGTCTCAAAATATTAAGCACAGAACATTATTCAAACAAAAAGAGAAATCGAACACGTAGAGCCAAAGTTAGTCAAATATTTAGGTAACTCCTCCCAAACACAGGCTCCACTTCGCCGCTGCTGCTCCCATGTTAACCCCAGGAAAGCAGGACATGCATAACACCCAGTTGGTCTACTTCATAAACCATCTGATTGGACGCTGGAAAAGACTATTGTTGTGTTCAAGTTGTGCTAAAAGGAGTTAGCCTCTCAGCGAAGCTATTAAAGCCTAAAGCAGCATCTGAATGCTAAACATGTAGCGGTTAGCTCATCCCATGCTAGATGTAGCAGTTAGCTCGTCCCATGCCACATGTAGCGGTTAGCTCCTTCCATGCTACATAGAGCGGTTAGCTCGTCCCATGCCCCGTGTAGTGGTTAGCTCGTCCCATGCTACATGTAGCGGTTAGCTCGTCCCATGAATAATCAGGAGTTTCTGAAATACTAAAACCTGACTGACCTTTAGATTAATCTGATGGTTGAATAACAGATTTAAGAATAATAAATATGTTTGTTGGTGAGCTCAGATGTTCAATAATTTATCAGCAAAAATAGATTTTAAATAAAAAATGTTGCTTATAGTTTTCTACTAAAATGTGATTAATTACATGAAATTAACTGGATTAGACATTTTAATCCCATCACTAGTTTCTACATGAAATGATGCAACTTTGGTGCTTTGCTGTGAGTTTTTTCCTACGTCAGTCACTAATGATCTTTACTTAAGCAGATGTTCAGTTGAGATGGTCTGTTAATATATTTTGTTTGTTGTCTGTCAATACATTTTGGCAAATGTTGACTTAGTAATTTTTAATTTCAATTCGTTTTATATTTGAAACTGTTTTTGGTTTTGTTTAGCGTATTGATGTCATGGCTTTTCTTATTTTCAGGTATTTTATTGGTTCTTATTATCCTTTGGAATGAGAAAAATATTGGTTACCATTATCAGTTTAAAAAAATAAATTATCGTCCATCTCTAAAAGTAACCCCACAGATGTGTTTAGATAATCGATTGTCTCATTTCCGCTGAGCTTTTCTGTCAGTGAGATAATTTAAAGGAAAAAGTTGAACGTAACTGCAGTGAGGATCCAGCAGTGATGCTTCACAGACGATCCTCAGGGATTACGCAACGCCACTTGTTGACAAAGATGGAAAGAAGAGAGAGAGAAGGAAATCTTCTCTGGGTGATTTACTTTGGAAAATAAACTGAAAATGAACTGAGGCTCCATCCACCTGCTCATCTTGGATGGAAAAGGCTGCCATGCTTGTCTTGTGATGAAATACCAATTATGTCCCAGCCTACAGTTTAATTACAAATCACAGCTTGCACAGTGCTGTCACTTAAATTAGGTTTGCGCTAGCAGGGCAGTGGAAATGCAGATCTCATTTTGTCAGGATCTCGTCAAATCTCCAGAGGTAAATATCACTCCAGAAAGGGTTTGACAGTTTTTGTGCGTGACTCTTTGCAGTGAAACACGGAGGATTTCATCCTGGAAGAACAAGAAAATGCAGATGAAACTTTTTAAATTAGTTTGGATGAATGTCGTACTTAAAGAAACATTCACCTAACAGTTAAAAAGTGCTAAGATTGATTGCTCAATTTGCAATTAATTTTAAATTCTTAATCAATTTTAGACCTGCACCAAAAAAGACCATTTGCTGAAAGAACGACAGTCGGAGCAATAATTAAACCAAACCTGTAAAAATATATAAACATTTTCCCTTTAAGGTAAAAGTGTCAGCTTTAGCTCCACCTGCATTCTTTGCTACAAATAATCAAACATTCACTAAACAAATGTTATCTTATTGAATTTTAGGCAATACAATGTTCATTTTCTTATTTTTTTAATTATTTATTTGAGTTTTTAATGTATTTCTAATATTGTATATGAAAAGCTAACATGAAAAATCTGTAGAATGTGCAAATTTCCTAACCGATTAATCAATTAATCGCCAGAATAATCGATTACTAAGTTAATCATTAGCTGCAGCCCAAATCTTTAGTGATGAGCTCAGAGTCTGTTCAGTTGGAAAGCCTCTTTGTCATCACCCTAATGTTTTAATTTCTCCACATATTCTCTTTTAGGTCCAATAAATGAGTCGTGACTTCTGGACATATAAAAGGAATCACTCTCTACCCACCTGCTGGTTTGTATGTTAGCTTAGCTCTTCTCCTCATTGTTGTTCTTTCTGTACATCATGTAAAAGAAATTTACACAGATCTGACTGTGAGAATGAAGGAATCCTGAATCCTCTTCGGCTCGTATACAGGAAGAAAGCAGACAGTCGAGTTTGTCTGTCAGTTTCCAGGATATTTCTGTTTCCTGCATGTTCTCATGTCGGTTCACAGGCATCATTAGGAACGCGCACTCCTCCGGATCGCGTGTTCTTTAGGGGTTCTACTTCTATCAAAGTTTACATTTTCAATGCAGTTCAGGGAAAATCAAGGGAATAAATCCTGATCAGGAAAAGGTGTTTCAACAGAACTGGGTGTCTTATATTAGCGCTTCAACTCATGATTATTTTAGTAAGCAATTATTCTGATGATTAATCGATTATTCTGATGATTAATCAGTTATTCTGATGATTAATTGATTATTCTGATGAAAGATTTGGTTTGATTTTTCATTTAGTCACTAAATGAACTCATTTTGCTAAGTTTTAACATAGGAAGCTAACCCCTTAAGGATGCACATAGTTTATTAAAGCTTAGTGAAGCTCATACATATACTTATACCCAAATAGATTTCTTTTAGTGTTATATTAGAGAAACAACTAAATCAAGGTATTAATACTTTTATTTGAAGCCTGACACATACTTATTCAACAGATACCATGTGTGTAAAAAACAAATTAAGTTGTTAGCAGAAAGTGATGAGAAGTGTCTGTATGTACAAAGAATCGAACAGGAAGAGGCCTAGCAGAAGTGTCTCGTTTCAACGCCTAAAAAACAGGATGTTGCTTAGACTTACAGTCTCAGTTAAAGGTTGAAGTTTCAACACCTCTGGAAAAAGAGAACCATCAGCTAGAACATCTGCACACTGGTCACCGTTTCCTTTTGAACTTATTCTGAACTCTCACTTATTGTTTTTTTTAACTTTGTCAGAGTCTCGGAAAGTTGGTGTTTTACAAAAAGACCACACCTGCGTGCGTGGAAAGAGCTGCATAAAGAGAGGATGCTTCCTTATCCAACTTAGAGTTGACTTGGACAAGCTGACCTAGACGCTGTCAGGCGCTCTCCATCTGCAGATGTTAAATAAAGTGTTTGTTCCTTGAAACTTTGAATCTCAGCAGCCTTAATCCGGAGAACAATTTAAACTTTTCTCCAACAATAGTCAACTATTCAATAATAATCAACTATTCAATATTTGATTCGATCCGATTAATCGTTTCAGACACACATGGGTTGTATTATTTTCTGTAATTCCATAAATTCCTGGCCCTCATCAAGGTTGCAACGTCCTCGGCGTGAGTCTATAATTCACCGTGATATAAAATCATTTTAACTTTGCTTCAGCTCCACCTGACTGGTTTTATTACAAGACTTTCAGGATTTTTACTCATTTTATTGACCTTCACATTTGCTCAGTTTAGCTAGGTACACGTGGCAGCCATGAAAAGCCTCTTAATGCATGAACTTAGCGGAATGGAAAATGAGGCCGGCGCTGCTGCTTCCCCAGCGCTGGTCAGTCACTTTGACCCGTCTGGCCAATTAATCTGGATCAGCACAGAAACCTGAGGCGCCGTGGCTGCAGGGAAGACTTCCTCTCTTCCTCCAGCTGGCTCACACTGTCTGCTCGTCCATTGTCCAAGCCGGTCAATCTGCCCGCAAGCAACCCAGCGTCCCTCCCTGTTCTGTTTGGACCAAAAAAAGACGAATTTTACCTGCTGAATGTTTTCAGCCGGGTTGGCAGGTTCTTCTGCTCTGCTGGCAGCGGCGAGGCTCAGGAACCACTGGACAGATTGCTTTCAATTTTTGATCCGTGGTTCCAGGCGTGTAGGAAGACGCTGTTCCCTGGAGACAGAAGTTGGTCCATAAATGCTCACAGCAGGCGCTTCCTGTAGACGAGCCAACAGAAACTTACTTTCTGCGCTTTTTCTCACCAATTCTCCAGACTTATGGTGGAAACCAAATGGAGCATCTCTGTTTTCCAGCTCTGATTTCTGCTCTTTTTTTAGCAAAGTGCCTCAAGACGACATTTGTAGTGAACTAGGGCGGTAAAAATAAATGTAGGTGTGTAAATACCTGGTTACATATAGAAGGCCAAAAACTGTTCAGTTTAATCTGAGCTTTTTTTTATGTCTTCTGTTGTATTGTTAGCTACTATTAACGATACTATTGGTTAGGAAAATTACAAATATGTGGCCTCTTCTACTCTAACAACCCCAAAAAGGAGATTTTTAAAAATAATGAATTAACAGTACATTAAAAACACTGTTTAGTCAAATTAATAAAAGAGTTTTTGGTTCATAATCCAACATAAACTCCTAAATTAATCTAATTTTACTGAATGTAAACTTGTGTTTGCTGCTTCTCTTCCAAACTATTATTTAACAAATTGTGGATAAATGGATTTTTCTAAATGAGCCTGTAAGATGGCCTTGCCAGCAAACTTTCTCTGAATTACATCTCAATGTTATGAATTTGCTTCAGGGAGAAATTCATCCAACAATTACAGTGAATCCTCTCAAAGTGCCGCTGGTTCCTGGTCTGCATTTGAAGTTCTGACACCAAGAGAACAAAAAGGTCTGCGATCAATAATCAATGCTGCTTTATTAAATAACTCATGAGTCTTCAGCTGAGAGCCGTGTTCTCACTCAGAATAAATCATTTCCTGGTGACAGAGGCTTTTCGCCACAACAGGTTTTAATCTGGACGGGTTTCCTGCTCTGCCATTTAAACGTTTTACCCTGTCGACCTTTGTCACTTTGGTAACTAATGACGACACCAGACGTCTCAGTGTCTGATGGCTGCGGAAGAAACAGAGTCTGCAAAGTACAGATCTAAATTTGTTGGTCTATTTTCTCCCGTCAGTATTTTCCTTTATTCTACTAATAATTTACAGCCATATGAAGCAGGAGAAACCGCCGCAGGACGACACTTCCTCCAACATCTTCTCTTTCTCTCTCCACTAACTGGGATTTCTCCCACAGGCAGTTTCACTGCTCAGAGTAAAACTGTAAATATGTCATATTTCACGTGAAACCGGAGGAGCTTCAATGGTTTAACCAATAAATAACAGGCTTGTTTTGGTTTGATGCCCAAAATTCCCAACTTGGACTCAACTGTGCTGAATTTGTAAATCGTGATTTGACTGAAGAATCTGCTTCCTTTCTGTCTGAAATCTGAAAGGCAAATAAAAAACAGGAGTAACGTATTAATGCAACTCAGTTTATTTATACAGCTCCAACTCCCAACACGTTGTAAAAACGCCACAGAAATCCAACCATCGGTTCAGCTGTCAGTCAGTCGCTGCGTCTCCATCACAAATGTCCACAAAACCTCTGATATTCTTCCACTAAATGTTGGTATGTGCTGCGCAATATGATTAATTGATTAATAGTTATAATAATCAACAGATTCATCTGCAACTAAAATAATTATTTGTTGGAGCCCAATCTGATTAATCATTAGAATAATCGATAGTTACATCGATATTCAATCAATCGATTAATCGTCAGAATAATCAATAACTAAAATAAATGGTAGTTGCAACTTCATCCAATTAATTGATTAATTGATACAAAAATCTACAGAAAGATCAGAGCTAAAATAATAATAGCAGCAGCCCAATCTGATTAATCATTTGAATAATCGATCATTTCATCGATTAATCGATTAATAATCTATAAACTCTTTAGTTCCTAAACAGCTGCAGCCTGGTTGAAGCTTCCAGAGTCCAGATCTTTTTCCTTGAAGGCTCTTGGCCCCACTGCTGCCCCTCCTCACATTTAGTTCAGTTTTTTGTTTTTCTATTTCCAGCCTGTAAACACAGGAAGCCTCAGCTCTGCTGGTGCTGCGGTGGGTCTGTTATTTCAGGTTCCTGGTGTCGGCGTCTCTGTGGAACCTTGTAGCCAGTGAGTAATGAGAACAAGGTGAGGGGCTCTAGAGTGTAATTATTTTCATTTGGGAGACGGTGGGGGTCTGCTCTACATTTGTCTCAGCTGTTCTTGACAGTTCACTATCTCCCAGTTACGGTAATGAGCACCCGGCCCTCATTATGTATTGGGAATGGCACCTCTGCAAAAAGAAAGCTAAAAATAAGTGTTAACTTTCAAGGTCCACACAGGATGAAAAGCAGGAAGGGAAGCGGCGGCGGCGCGGTGCAGCGGGGTGGTGGGGCGGCGGGGTGCAACAGGGTGGTGGGGCAGCAGGGCGGTGGGGCAGCAGGGTGGTGGGGCGGCGGCGCGGTGCAGCGCCGGGGGAGAGCCTTCTGGGGAGTTGTTGTTTTTGTAAAGTGTGGAGCGGTCAGGAGGAGGCTGAAGTTTCTGCAGCTGTCAGGAGGAACTTAATGATCCATAAAACCAACACACCTCAGACAGCACCCAGCTTTTATCCAAAGCATATGAATATATATGAAACATTTACCTGCCAACACAACAACCACAAGCAAACCGGAGTGACTCTTTACAAGGTGAAGCCTTTGGGCTGTTTTGTCCTCTGTCACTTCGCATGTTTTCAGAGCAGCAAGCTTCGTTGCGTCGACCTAAAATTGTAATATGCTACATAGCTCAAAATGAGAGGGAACTTCAGGGGGTTCTGACCTGGAAAGAGGTATTCTGTCATCTGTCAGCAGACTGACCTTGGTTAACTGCAAATTATTGCTGCTGACATGTTCCGCAATAAAACCTGTGACAAGGATATATTTCTGCTCTCAACATTTAGACACAAAACTTTATTCTGTGTTTGGGATTGTAGTTCACAATAATAATATTCGTCTTTATGTCTGAGGAATATATATATAAGATTACCTATGATAGAGTTAAATAAAACATCTTAATTACATTTTTGCACAAAAATCCTTCAGAGATGAGATTTCCTTTCAGAATGGGTTTTAAATCCTGCTGCCAGCTCAATGTTTACAATCCCACCTGAGAATTGTGGGATAATCTATCACTCAAACCGCAGACTCATTTACAAACAGATGAGCAATTATGCAAACGTATGGCTTTACATCTTTGAAAAGCAGAAATGGAGCCTCCTGCACAATCAACAAGAATGCAGCCTGTATTTTCTGGATGCTAAGTCAACAACAAAACACTTCCAGCAGCCATTGTACAGCGGTAATAAAACCAGGTGACCAAACGAGTTGGAACTCAGCTGGGGTTTCTAGATACTGAACATGTCAGAAATGTTGCAGCTTTGGCCCCCAGACAACTGAGCTGCAGCACAGGGAACAGAAATAAAGGCTCTGAAACATCTGCCTGCTGTAACTATAGCATTGTTTTATTTAACAATGTTACAATTAACATTGTAATGTTAATTCTGAAAAAGAAATTTACAAAAGAACCTGGTGAAATCATTTCAATTAATGCTGAATTCGATTGTGAAGGTACAGAAACATCACACACACCTACACACACCCACACACACACATTATGCTGGGCAGAAACAGCAGCAGCAGAGTGAAGACGTTTGGAGCTGCAGCCATGCAGAGACGGCGGCTCGGGTCTGACTGGTGTGAGGAACATCAGATGAAGCAGCAGCACAACAAGCTGACTGCCTGGGCAGCTCATGTGAAAAACAGGCTCCCACATGCTCTCCTGCTAAATATTTCACATGTTTCCAGATTCAGATTTCAACATTTTTCTGCCAGTCTGGAGATGTGACTACAAATTATTAACATCTCACTTCTCGGATTGTAAATGAGTCTCCGGTTTGAGTGATCATGGAAAACCCGGAGCGGAGATGGGATTCTGGTTTCCAGCATGTTTCTCTGATTTCTGACAGCTGGAATAATAAGCTAGAACGTCCCATGTGCACAAAAACAAACACAAAGGCAGATTTTAGGTGTTTTCTGTGACGACGGACTGTAGACAGAGAGAAAATAAAAGAGAAACTTTCAACCACAAAGCTGACTTTAATCTCAGAAATCTAGAAAAACAAGGACATTTCTGAGCTTGAAAAGTCAAAACTTTGCAAGAAAACTTCTGAAATTCAGAAGAAAAGGTTGAACATTTTTGACTTAATTTCCATGTTTTTTTCTAGAGATTAATGTAAAATTTTCTGAATTTTTTCTTGCTAATTCTTCATATTTGGAGCTAAAATCTGACTCTACTCCATTTCTGCTTACCTTTCATTGTGAAGGAAGTTCCCTCAGTGTCTGCAGGGGTTTTTGTGTCGTTTCTTCAGTGGTTCTTGGCGCAGCGCCCCCACAGGCCAGGAGGGGAACAGGTTGCTCAAAGGGTTTGGTTGATTTGAAAATTCCAGCAGCAGGAAATTGAATAAATGTTGCAACTTTGATTCTAAATCAAAATGACTTCAAAGATAACAAGACATTGTTGTCCCATGTTAAAATAGTTTAAGATCAATATTAATAAATTACTGAATAAAAACAAGCTTCTATTTCTTGCTGAAAAGTTACTTGTAAGTCAGTTTTGTCTGATTTAAAGTTTACTCAGATATTTCCATTTAAAACTAGACCAAAACATCTTGGTAATATTTTGTGTTTTTGCAGTGAATTTTGTTTTTTTTACTCATTGATTCTGTTTGCTAAGCCCAGTTGTTGCTCCATACGTCCATGAAAATGCGATTGTCTGGCTGTTTACATAAATGAGTCAGTTAAATGATGAATTTATTCTGCTGTGCCAGCATATTTACCTGTTCTGTTTGAAGTCATTGCTGGCAGCCCGTTAAATGGACCTTTTAGGAAATGACCATATTTGGCAGAATTGGAAACATTTAGAATTTTTTCTGCTCCTTTAGTTGATTGTTATTCTTTTTATTTTATAAGATTCGCTTTCAGCATGAAAAGTTAATGACCACTTTGTGCGCCGTTGGATTGAAACGTGAGCTCTGGCCGGCCGCCAGTCAGTCAGTAATGGCCGCCAGTAATGGCCGCCAGCGTCCGCCGGCGGTGGAGGTGCGGCGTTAAGAAACCCATTATGCTAATGCTAATTCTGCGGCGCAGGGCGGCAGCGCCAGCCTGACACTTCTCATCTTGGTCATTAGTGGCAGCTGCAGTGAAGCTCTTTGCTGAAACCGGAGCCTTTCTGCCGGGTTTCAGCTGGAGGGGTGGCGGGACCCTAATGGGAGCTCATTTCCACCACAACCCGGAGACTGGATGACGAAACTCTGCGCTCATTTTGGAAAAGCATCGGTTCAGTTTGAGAGGAACGTTTGACAGACGGTTTCTTTGTTTTAAAGAGTCATTTGAAACGAGTTTTTACAGAAAGAAGAAGACAGAATGAAAGCTGCGACGGAAGAGAAGCAGGTGGAGATCAGGCTAACAGTTCTGGGTTTTTCATTTTAGCTTAGTTAATTTTGTTGTGACTTTTTGACTAATTAAGTTAGTTTTACTTACTGTTTGCTGGTTTTTATTATTTTTTGGTAAGTTTTTTTAGCTTAGTTTTTATTAGAGATAGTAGTAATTTTAGTTTTTTCATACTAAGTAAGCTTTTAGGTACAGAATTCAAAAAGGTCAAAGTATTGTGATTATGCACTTAAAAGTATCTAATTATTGTTGAACCAAATGACTCTTGTGTTTTCTATCAGCTTTTGCTGCTGTGATTTTGTGAGCTGGTCTGAATAAACGACATCGACTGCTTCTGTTAAGATAAATTCTGACTTAATTAATTAATGAATTAATTAATTAATGTCAATAATTAATTAACATAATTTCACATCAGTTCAAGAGGTTAATAAACAGATTCATAAGCCCAAAACAAAAGACATTATGTCTATAATTTCAGTATGTTTTAGTTTTACAAATACAAAATATAGTTCCAGTTAACTACAGTTTTAATTCATTTCAGTTCATAAAAATGTTTTCACAATTTCAGTTTTCATTGTATTGATAGTTTTATTTAAACTGTAATAACTTTGGCTACAATAATTGATTTTTGATTGTGGAAATAAATCAGCATATTTGAAGAATAAAACACGTTTATTCATGGTGAACATGCTAACTCCACTCCAGTTTTTATCCTGTCTTAGAATAAACAACGTTCAGACATCTTCATAAGTAAGTAAATAATTTTTTATTAGGGACGGAAGTTTAACACATTAATTAACACATTAAAATCTCTGATGATTAATTAGTCACATAGATATTAATGTGTTATATTTTTAATCACTGTTTTCCTGGCTGGAACCATTGCAGCCACTCGTTTCCGATACGCCTGTAAATCTGACGCACATTCACTAACAACAAAAAGCTAATATAGCATCTGTATGCTAACCATGTAGCAGCAGCTGGTTCCTGAAACACCTGGAAGCTGAACAGAAACCAGACTGATGGTTTAATGACCCAAATAATCATTTAAAAACTGTAAATATGTTTGTTATTGAGCTCAGCTATTTGTTCAATAATTTAGCAGCAATAAGGGTTTTTATTTAGAAAATTTTGCTTTTTTTTTGTCAAAATATAGTTTGATGAATATGCAATTAATTACAGACTCCAATTAACAAGATTACACATTTTAATCAAGTCCCTCACTACTTTTTATTAACTTTTTAATCAAGATCCAGAAAATTCAATTAAATATGAGACGGTGACGAAGCGCGAGCCTGGAAGAAAAGAGACCAAGATAAATAATTTCAGAACAGAGATCATCTTTTCATAACATCGCATCATATTCAGGTCAAAGCTCAACGTTTCTCCAGGTGACGACCTTCTCACTCAGTGCTGACAAAAATTAAAATCCAATCTGATCTCCAGCTGATCTCACTGGAAGGATCAGCTGGTGGTTTTTGTGAGATTTTAACCAGGATGATTAAACCTGATCTTCTGTCCAAACAGACAGAAAACTCTAGAGATTATCAACCAGAACTTCCTGCAGCTCCTCCAGTGACACTTTTATGTCTCAACTTTTCCTCCGTTCTGCAGCAGCATCCACTTTCTATGTTTTCCCCATCAGGTCTGAAACAATTAATCAAATTAATAGTGATTAATCGAATGCTAAAATAATCATCAACTAATTTAGTGATCGATTAAATGTTAAATGGAGTATAATGACAGAAAAAAGCAATTTGCTTAAAGTAATTAAGTCAAAACAAAAACCTTCAAAGTTCTAAATACGGTTATAAACTGAATTAAAACTTTTAATTCGGTTTAATTGTTACAGTAAGTCTGAAGCAATTAATCAGATTAATCTTAGTTAATCTGATTAATTGTGATTAATCAGTTATTTAGATGATTGTCAATTAATTTAGCATTTGATTAATCGTTAGATGGAGTATACAGACTTAAAGAAGTCATTTGCTGAAAGAATAACAAACTCAGCAAAAATGAAGAAAAATCTGTACAAAAATATAAACATCTTGTATTTAAGATAAAAAAAACTGTCGTTTTTATGTAGAAATACTCTAGTGCCAGTTTTAGCTTCACCTGGGTAAATTATGTAAAAATAAATAAATAAACAAATTACACACACACACATATATCTATGTATGTATATATATGTAATTATATCAAGCATTCATTGATGGAATGCTGTTATTGCATTTTAAGCAAAAGTTTAGTTTTTTATTTATTCAAAAAAGTAACTGAATTATTAAATGTTTTGCATTATTTAAAGAATATTGGATGTTGTGTGAAAACAATATTGTGGTTTAAAGAAAAATCTGAAAAATCTATCAAGTTTTTATTCAATTAATTGTCAAAAATAATCGACAGAACAACTGATTAGACATAGTAATTACTTCTATGCAGCGAAATCATTTCGATTCCTTTCTAACCTCCCCTGTCTATGAACTTATCTACACATTCAGGTTTTGATCAAAACTAGAGTGTGTAAGCATCAAGGTAATTTCAGCTCTTTTATTTTTTACATTTTCACTCATATATATATGTGTATATATTTGTTTTCCAGTTTGATTATACATGATAAATACGACACAAAAGGTGGAAAAAATAACTGAGTGCATCTGCCCGCTATGAAACATGTTCTGTTTTTGCTGTTTTTCTTTCTTAAATGTCAGATAAACAGGCCTCAAATTTGCTCCTAAAAGCATTCATAAAAACATGAAAACATGTTCAGAATCTCTAATGCTGACTGCAGAAAGTAAAGTGAAATTTCTGCCAACAGACTCTAAAATATTCAGCATCCCTTCGCTCGCTTTCCAAATGAAACGCATCCCTGAGCAGCAGAGTTCAGATCTGTTACTGGGTGAGCTCCAGCTCTGCATCAGATAAAAGATACACCAATTCAGGGTGTCAAAAGTAATACGAGTCGGATGGCTGCTGGAACAACACTTGCTCATTTTACGATTATTCCAAGCTGTGAGCACAAAACCAACACACAGAAAACCTCCATGCAGACGTTAGAAGGCAGCCAGCGAGGGAACATTTAATTAATGCACTGGTTGTCATGGCGATGTCAAAACTTCAGGTGCACCAACATCAGGTGCACCAATTTCAATAACCGTATCGTGATTTGCTTGGGGAAATAATCAGTATTTTTTTTTTACCAGACAACGGCACGATGTTTCCCAGAAATTGTAAGTAATACATTTTTGTTTTCTAAAGCTTAAAAGGTGAAATATTACGCAACATTTTGTTTTTCCATTTGGGTCCAAAAACAACCTCAGTACATAAAAAAAAACACCACGCCATTTTTTGGCAATAAGTCACTGTTTTTTGGTGTCTAAAAAACTAGCCTTCCTGATTCTTAAGTCAGATTTCTTGGCACTCTGCAATTACCTAGCAACAACAGCAGAGTTCCTGTTCGGTCAGTTGGCTTTACAGCAGCATGCAAAGTACAATGGCTGCTGGAAAAGACAAGTGTTTTCTTGTTGGCTTACTGTTCAAACACCAGTTGCTGCATTCTTGTTGCTTGAGCAGGAGGCTCCACTTCTGCTTTTCAAAGATGTACGGTTGTAAAATTGGACATCTGTTTGCAACCATTTTCACATGTGAGTGTAAACACTCTGCTAGGGTTGCTAGGTAATGGGCGGAACTCTGCTGGGGTTGCTAGGTAACGTGAAGTGCTAGTTGACCGTGAATGTTTCTGAAGGTGGGAGATTTTATTATTTGCTTCCAGAGTCAAAAAACCCCACAAACCTGTTGTCAAAAACAGTTGAGTAACAGTAGCAGTTGTTTTAGAGGCCATAGAAACCCAAATGGAAGAACAAAAATGTGTAAATTGTGAATTTTGCATAGCACAACGCTTCAAACTGGACCAGCTTTTGTGACGTAAAGACTTTCTGAATGACTTTATGCAGTTTTAACACAAAACAGAAGAATCACACAAACTGAAAGCAGAACATTCTCCCCACTGATTTGGGATTTAACCCAGAGATTAGACCGATGCTTTTATTCTGAAATCCTCCAGGGAGCTGGATGAAACATTCCTCTTTAATCCAAGCAGGCAGGAGCTTCTTGTCAGCCATTGCTGCTTGAAGTGCAGTTAGGAATGACTCAACGCCGCTCTGTGATTGCTCCCCTCGCTGCCTTGCATCATCAAGCTTCAGTGAACGGCAGGGAAACGTCCCTCATAATCTGATCCACACTCGCTCACTCCTCCCCCTCTTATTAATTCATTAACGCATATGACGAATATTCAAATTAAACAGAAGAGATGTAAATAAGCAGAGTTTGTAAGTAAGTTGTTCAGAAAAAATCCATTAGCTTAATGGTGTATAATTAACGATAAAACAATTAATGCGTGTGGTTCAGAATTGAATAATAATTCATTATTATTTCTGCAGGTGCAAACTAAAGGCTGATGATTAGAGTTTTGTTTTTGAACTGATGTCAAATTGCAATTAAGTTACAATAAAATGGTGGAGATTCATTTAATCAAACTGAGACGCAAATGAAACAAACAAAACTGAAGCTTTTATCTGTTACTAAAGAGGATTGATCCAGAACCAGTTATTACAAACCTCCAGAGACACATAAAGACGGTTACAAAGTCAACATTTCCAGGATTAGACGAATAATGACCAGAGAAATTCATCCATCCATCTTTAGCTGCATTCGCTGCATTTCTGCTACAAATGTGAGTAAATATTCTGTCCAAGAAACTTCAAATTGGGCATTTCCATTAAATAACAGATACAATTAAAATCTCATGTGAATGTTTGGTCAGGAGACAATATCACAAAAACACAAAATCTTACCAAGTACTTTTGTCTAGTTTCCAATTCAAATATCTTAGAAAACCTGAAATAGGATGAAACTAACAAGAAACTTTTCAGAAAGAAACAGGAGCTTGATTCAAGTCAATGACTGATTATTTCACTTATAACATGTGAAAATGTCGTATTACAAATTAAGTAGTAGCACTTTTTCATTAATATTAAGGAATTACTGACTTAAAAATCTCCTGTTTCTTGCTGAAAAGTTACTTCTGAGTTAGTTTGATCTTATTTAATCTGTACTAGGATGTTTTCACAAAAATACTTGATTTGTTTTTGCAGTGTGAGTGAAAGCTGAAAGCATGTTAGCATGTTAGCATAGGGCCGATATGTTCAGAATACATAAATCCAGGAAAATTAAACCAAACCATGACAATTTCAACTTGGTCTGTTAATAAAAATCTCCACAGCATCCTGGAAGTGGGCGGACTTCCTGCATCCTGGCGTGGCTACGCTAAGCAGCCAGGTTTGGGACTGGAGCCGTTTAACAGACCATTGTTACATTTAGGATCAGTTCATAAACACACACATGTATGTCAGCATGTGTATATTCCTCATATGAATAAAAATATTCCATCTTACAAGGAGAAGCGGCGGAAATCTTCAAAGCGGAGCCGTACCTTTGAAGGTGTCACTGTTAGCTTCAAAGAGAAACATACATGTCTCCCAACAGGCTGCGGCTCGCAGGCGTTTAATGAGAGCTTCGCCGCTGCCTGGAGACTCGCTCTCTGCTGCTTCATTCTCCTCCTCTCTGCAGAGCCGGATGAGAGGAGCCTCACGTGTCAGTTCCTACATGAATATGAGCTGCTTCTTTTGACGTTACAGATCTTCATTCAAATAAAGGAAAAAAAGAAATGACTTGAGTGGAGGAAGAAGTTCTGATTTCTGACCCAGTTTACTTCCTTTGTAACCGAGACACAAAAGGCCACGCCCCTTTTAGGGGGAAGTGGGCGGGGTTTCATCTGGACAACAGACTGGACTGGAACCTCTGGAGATGAAAAGCATTAGTGGAGCCTTCTAGACAACCACCAAAAATGCAGCCAGTGGTTTCTCAATGGTAAGTGAACAACAAAACACTAGTTTTTTCCAGCATTCATTGCACAACAGTAAAAACACCCAGCTCACCAAACTTGCTGGAGCAACGCTTGGGTTGCTAGGTAACAATTTGGAACTCTGCTGGGGTTGCTAGGTAACAATTTGGAATGCAGCTGGGGTTGCTAGGTAGCAGGAACACAGAGAACATGAAGGAAAGAGCTAAAGTACGAGCAAATTGTGAAATGAGAGAAGGAGGAGAAAAAGTCTAAAAGAGGAGAAGTGGTCAGTTTGGTAAGTTAGCTTAGAAAAATAAAAAATATAAAGTATTGTGATAAACCTTTAAGTCCATGGAAGCGCAGCTACTGTGTTCTGTTCTGGTGTAACTGGTGATTAATTTAGCTTTTCCTGTCTTTTCTCCTCTTTTTAACGTTTGGACAGAAGAAACGTCACTGATTGTCGACGAGTTTATGCGTTTGGCAGGGATCAGGTCCGCCTGGATGGGTTTCTTCTCGTCCCTTTGTGTTGTGGAGCGAGCCACACCTGCTGTTTGAGAAGCAGGTCACAGCTGCAGCACATCAGCCAGCTTCTCCAAAAATACCTTGTTGCTGCTCGCTCACGTCAGGAAACTGCTGACCAGATTATCACCTCATATTTTTAAATGCACCAGATTCGGCCCGTTTGCTTCCCCTGATGGGAACCTACATCAGATCAAACCTCAGATCAAAACCTTACGTTTCTGCAACAGGAATTAAAAACTGGATGTTGCACTGGAAAACCACAAAATCGTACCAAGTAGTTTTTAAATTTTAACAGAAACAAAATTGAACTTATTAAAGAGCTTCTGTTATTACAGCTGGAAACTAGAGATCTGATCCAAAATCTGGGTTTAGACCTTCAGAGCCACATAAAGACGGTTACAAAGTCGGCCTTCTGTCGCCTGAAGAACATCAGAACGTGTCCCACTGCATTTATTATTGCTGCAGCTTCTTTACAGGTTTTATACTCTTCAATAATATATTATTAGACAATATTTAGTATTTTATCAGTAATAACATAATAAAGAATATTGAATTAAAAATAATATACTATTATTTTTGACAGAAACTAGTAGTCTATTATTTTCTACCAAAATAGTCAAATTTTGGTAGGAAATTAATCTGTGAATCGTTGCCAATCCAGGCAGGGTTTTGCACAGTTGCTGTTTGCAGGGATTTATCATTTTTTAAAACCATTTTAATAAAAAAAATCCTTTGTCTTGTACCTAAATGAATAAATATTTGTCTGTAAAAGTCGTGAACTAATTGCAAATTTGCGACATTGTTGAAGGGCCCAAGAAAATCAAACAGAGGGCCACAAATGGCCCCTGCGCCACATTTTGGACACCCCTGATTTAATATAACAACAAATTTTAAAGCCAAACAGATGGAAATCAGAAAGGAAAAAAAAGATGCTGTTTTTGTCTTGAGATATCAAGAGAAATTTCTTTGCCTCCGTTAGCTAACAGACAGTTTAACACGATGTGGAAATATTCCTCTGTTGGTTCCATCAGTCTTCAAAGACCTGCATTTATTTTCCTTTGTCTTTGTCAACAAATAATTTCATTTTGTGGGGAAAAAAATAAATGTATCCTTCACTTAAACAGAAAAATGTGGTTTATACAACAGCCTTTTATTCTCCTCATCCGATTTTCCCACGTTCTCATTTATCAGCCGGTTTCCCCGTCAGATTCGTCCGACACGCAGGAAGTGGGCTGATGCTTTGGGCCCGGATCAATGCGGTTCTGAAAGGGTTCTGAAGCCCGGCAGCCATTCATCCATTAGCGCGACACGATAACGGTCGGATAACGTGATGAAGCAGTTTGAACATCAGGAGCTTTTACAAGTGATGATGATGTGGGATCCAATCAGAGATGATGTGATTAGCAGAACGTTAGAGCCGAGAAAACGAGGTTTTAATGGTGGAGCTGATAAATGAGTAAATATGCTGCTGACAAAATGTGCATAAAAGCTTTTAACGACAAATCCTGAATGATATGCAGCTGATTAGAACAGACGGCATGAAAAACACTTGAAGCAACTTCAAACAGAAACGTAGAAATAGATCCACTGCTCGCTTTGGACGTCTGGATTTTTCATTAGTTTTATTTCATTCTGACTTCTTGTTTAATTCAGTTACATTTAATTAGTTTTTAGAGTCTGCTAGTTTTTATTATGGTAGTAGTTTTAGTTTTTCCATACTTTGGTTGGTTGGGTAATGAATACTCAACAGCAGAAACCATTTTCATAAAATCTATTCAGTTATTGTTGAATAACCGACTGAATCTGCCGTTTTCTCCAAACTTTTGCTGTCATCATGTTTTTAATTGTGTGAAAAATAAAATTCACATCATTTAAAAAGCTAATCAATAGTTTTATTATATCTATATTGTCAGTATGTTTTAGTTGAGAGCTACTAGCTGTTGGCTAGGTAATAGCAGACTGCTAGCTAGACTGTTAGCTTAGGCAGATTTACTAGCTACTATGTGCTACTAGCTTGCAGCTATTAAGATAATTTTCTACTTGTAATCTGTGAACTAAATTATGACAAAACTGAAACATTTTGTGGGAAAATATCTTATCTTATAACATGCAGTATTTTAATTAACACGAATAAATACTTTACATTTTGTTGATGAACATTTAGGAATAATCTTGAGGTTTTTCTTCAGCACATTAGATGCAGATGAGGCTGACAGACATTATTACTTTCTTGTGTTTTAATTTAACCCCTCAACTCCTATTTTTGTAATAAAAACTTTTTTTACCTACATTTCTCCACTATGGGTCAATAAAGCATATTTCCCTTTCTACATAGAGTACGGTGAATGTTTTCAGACATTTGTTTTGATTTATTGAGAGCTGCTGTCCTGAAAAGTCAATCTCACCTCTGTGTAAATTATCCCGCCTCATGACTGACACATGACCTTGAGGCAGATTTAGATTGGCCATGAAACTTCAAATTAAATCCATTATAATTTAACACGACTGCAGTCTATTTTTGTCCCAGAAGGGTGGCTGCTATTTAAAAAAGCCTGCGTTCTGCAATAACTTTTTTCATGTAGATAATTGAAATCTAAGCCGCTGCATTAGAGCAGCGAGTCGGAGAACATGAGCTCCAAAATTAGAAAGTGAAGTTTAACAAGCTGTGTGTGAAGATGAGGGGATGATGTAATGCTGTGCATGAAATATGCAACACTGGACCTGAAACGCTTTGTGAATTATCATACACACACACACACACTGTTCTGACTATCACCTGCAATGGAAACTGATGAAGCCCAGCAGCGACCGGGTTTTTGTGGCGTCTTCCTTCAGTTTGAGTTTGAGAAGCTGAGCAGGAATGAGAATTGATTCCCATCAATCTGCAGTCTGACCTTCCCGCCTTTCAAATCGCTTGAAGACGTTGCATATCTGCTGTCGTTGGCAGAGGGTCACTGGGTACGGAACGTACTTTCCAAAAAAGAAAACAGGTACGGATAATTCAACACAGATTTTGGTCACAGTTGCTGCATTTCTATAGTAAATGTGCACAAAACTTTAATATTCTGCCAACCTAAAACAACTAAACATAATTTTACTATTGTGATCTTCACATTAAACAAGAAAGTATATTAAATGTAAAAAGTAAGGTATTGAAAAACATTTTTGTGCCATCATCCTTCAGCTACTTCCTGTCGTTTCTTTGTTGTTTCTGCCAGTAGCAACATTCAGTTGTTGATCATGTGACTTATGCGACACAAAAAAAGTGTTTCCATTGCATTTTGTGTAATAAACCAACTTTGATAGAACCAAATAAAAACCCCCCATGATAGCGGCAACAACATTTTATCAAATATATATATATATATATATATATATATATATATATATATATAAACCTCCAAGCCATCAGTGTAGGGCACACGCTAGCAGTAGAGCTAACTTCAGTTTACCACTGTAGCTAACTAAGTTTAGCACACAGTAGCTTCCTCTAATTACTTTTTCAGATCATTTACTTGGCTGTTTTGTAAACTTTGATGCGCGTTTAAGCTTTTCTTAAAAACTGTTCAGCATTATTCAACTGGTTAGACATTTATGCTCTTATTTTGAAGTCCATGTTGACGGTTTACTAAGCGGTTCCGTTTCCTGTCCTCATGTTTTCTTTATTTTTCAAGAAAGTTGATCAAGAACATAGTAAGCAAACAACAAGAGAATGAATGAGGCTTACAGAAGAAAACATTTCTGGGATGAAATGTAAATGTCTTTAATCTAACACTGTTAATTCATCTAACATATAAAAAAATTACATTTATGAAATGTTCTGAGAGACATTTAGCATTAGCTAGCGCGTAGCATTAGCATAGCTAATGTTTATGATTAGTACATTAGGGTTAGCATAGCTAACTTTTAAGCTAGTGCTGCAGACTACTAAAAATAATTCAATTGAAGTGTGGATACAAAAGACCCATTCCCTGCAGAATATTCTGTCAATAAATAGTTTTATTACAGGTGTGCAAGTTTTGGACAAGAGAAGGAAACAGGCTGACAGGTTCACCAAAGTTTTTCTCCTTCAGCAAATCAAACATCAGAAAAGTTCATCAAATGAGCTTCTTGTTATTTAATCAACAATTTTCTGTGTAATTTTCTGCTCAATTAAGTGCCACGTTGGAGTCATGTTAGAGTTAAAAAAGGTGAAACTCTTTAGAGAGACTCATTTTCTCCAGAACTCAGAGAGCACTGACTCAGATTTCACAGCTGATTGAAACGATCTTTGAGCAACAGAAGACGGAGAGCTAATGCGTGTTCCTGCAGCGCTTCGAACCAACTTTAACTTCCAGAGCTTAGGAGAGAAAAAGGTGCCTGCATCCATAATTCACAGCTGGATCTGAATAAACAGCCAGTTTGTCTAACATTTAATGAAGAGCAGGAAAAGAAGGCGACCAATGTTAGGAGGTGATAAGGCAGCTTTCCGCCTGCAGGCAGAGGAACTGCAGGCCTCATTCAGCCTGTCTGGCCTGAAAACAGGAATCTCACCTGCTGAATGTGACCAACGCTTATCGCCGGGCGCCAACATGTGCAGCTTCCTCTGACTCAACGTCTGACGGCTCCAATCCACAAAATGGTTTCATGTCTAAATAACACGACCAAGGAAGGTTCAGCTCTTTGAAAACATCCTGCTCGCTTATTTTAGTCTGAATTAGGAAGATCTCACCAATAATTTCTAAAGTAAAATAGTGGAGGAAGTGGAAAGAAGGCTAATGTAACATTTTCTAGAAGAGAAGACTTTTTCTCTACAAGATCTAATAAAAAATTTAATACCAAAAAATATTGGGCACAATGTGAAGGAAAAAAGGGAAATTAAACAAATATTTACTTGTTTCTCTCTAGCCTGATGAAATAAAGGTTTTAAAACATCAGTATGTGTGTAATTAATCTGCAAAATGTTTTTCTCTTTGTGAATCAAGTTACTGAAGTAAATTAACTTTACAAAAATATTCAAATGACTCTTGGTGCAGCGCCCCCGCAGGTGAGGAGGGGAACAGGTTTTTCAAAAAGCTGAAAGTATAACAAATGTTGCAATTTGAAATACTGTCAGAACATTTAACAATCCGGCTCGGTTCTGCAGGCCGACGGTCCGAAAACAAACGTATTAAAGAGCAGAAAGTCGATGTCCCAGGAAATGAAAAACAGATGAAGCTTCACAGAGTTCCCACCTGGACCTCCGCTCACGTCAAAACGGTTTGAATCATATCATATCCTCTGGAAGGTGGAAACTTTCCACATTGTTCAACAAATTTATGACAGAAAAAACTCCTGCGGCAACATTAGTGAATATTGTGTTGTGTAAAACATTTATCAGACAAAAAAAAACATGGAAAAATATAAAAGAGGTGATTTTATTTCACAAAGATTTAATTATTTATAGAGAAACAAGAGATTGTTTTGTTTATTTTTTATATATTTTTTCTCTTCCACTTTAATTATTAACTGATTTATTTGACTCAATTAAGCAGAGAAAAACAAAGGCTTGTTTCCAGATCAAGAATTGGGCCGAGCTTTGATTAGACCATTAATATTTCTATGACATCATTATCATTGAGATTGCAATTACATTTCTTTGTCATCATGTTTATAAAAAAACTGAAATAAAACAATAAAACATGAGTTCTCATCTGATTAGGCCTTATTAGACGTTGATGCAAATTAATTTGATCTGCTGTTTTCTGCTTAATAATAATTGGTAAAATTTCATGAAATCCTGCCAATTATTTTAGTCTAGTTTGTAAACTAGACTAAGATATTTCTATACTTAGTCTAGAAATATCTTAAAACCACTAATTTATTATTGTCTGACTTTGTTTTTCTTATTTCATATGTTGAGATATTTCCAGAAGAAACTGGACCAAAAATTATTTCTGGATAAATAGAACCATGAATAAAACTGTTGTCATGCTTGTAGGTAGGGATTCATCAAATTAATCATGATTAATCAATTAATCAACTGCATTAGTAATTGATTAATTGTTAAATATATGGAACAATGAGGGAAAACAATATTGTACATTATTCATCAATATTAATGAATTATTGACTTAAAACTCCTAAATATTGCTGAAAAGTTACTTATAATTAGTTTTGTCTTATTTCTAGTGTACTCAAATATTTGCATTAGAAACTAAGCAATATTTACTTGGTAATATTTTATATTTTTGCAGCTACAGGAAAGAACTTGATTATAAATCAGTTTCTGGTTCCTGGTTTTGATTATAATGTTTCAATAAGATCTGAATTTATTTTTAGGCTTTTATGCGTTTTTATTTCAGTATTTTTAAACTGTAATATTACCTGGAAAAGGAGCTGAAAACGAGATGGTAAATCACGCAGCCTCTGTGTTCGGTTCCCCACAGCAAACATTTCAAAATGTTGCTCATGTTTCACAATGGCTCTCCAGGGTGGAGCAGCTCAATCAAAGTAAAGGATGATGTAAATAGAACAACTTTATCGACATTTACGTCATTCTTTTATTCCAGATTTCACCTTTTTCCTGTGAAATTAATTTCTTTGCGGCGTTATCTGTGTTTATAGCAGGTAGCTGTGTGCGTTTCTATTTATCCACTCAACCTTAAAACAAACTTTTCAACTTTATTTGGCCATGAAACACACAGAAACCCTTCAGAGAGGAGCTTTACCAAAGAAAACCTGAACATAGATGCAGAGACAGAATGTTGAGACTTTTAGCCCTTTAATCTGGATTAGTTTGGAAATAAGTTTCAGTCTTGATGGAGTCGGGAAACGTTGGCAGCTCAGTCCAGCGTTACACGGCGGAGAGCAAACAGTGACGCCTGATTGGATGAACCGGCTGTTGACTCTGCTGGCAGGTCATCAGCGCTTTGTTTGCTTTAATTTCAGGCAGAGCCACAAAAATCTGGCGATAAATGATGAAATTTTGGTGCAACAGCTGAACTGTTTTTAATTTACTTTCATTTTTCACTGATTCCAGTTGAAGTATCTATGGAAACATGAAGCATTTATGAAGGGCAAAAAAAAATCTGGATTTTCTGACATGAATTTTGAACTCTAAACTTTATGCTCAAGCAGACAATCAATTATTTGATTGATTAATCGGATATAATCGATCAAATAATCAATCGGATAAAAAAAGCCATATTTTGCAGATTTTTCATTTAACCATTTAAGCCCTTTTAAATATGAAAATACGAAAATACCTAAAAAAAATTTAATAAAAAACAAACATTCTGTCTAAAACACCATAACAGAATTTTTTTAAATCTTAAATGTGTATTTATACATTTTTGTACAGTTTTGGTTTAATTACTGTTCAGCTCTTCCAGTAAATGGTATTTTTTAAACTCCACTAAACAATTAATCAATTACTAAAATAGTTGATGATTATTTCAATAACTGATTAATCATGATTAATTCGATTAATCGTTTAGCTCCAATAAATTTATTTAGCATACATTACGCCACTGTATTATGTTGAAATTTTGTCCTTACTGTACAATATTTATTCTCTATTTTCTTTCTTTGTGTAAATCTCAAGTTAACGATTAAGCAATTACTAGATTAGTTGACAATTGTTCCAATATTGGATTGATCACGATTAATTTGATTAATCGCTTCACCGTACCAACAAGCATGAATAAAACAGTTTTACTGATGGTTCTATTTACCCAGAAAAGTATTTATGGTTTTGTTTTTAGTACAAATATCTTAGTGCACTTCACATAAGACAAAACTAAAATATAAATACATTTTAGTAAGCAATAGGAGCTTGTTTTAAGTCAATGATTACAAAATGAACGAGTTTCACTGCAGATTATTTCGCTTATGGAAAAACTGTCTAGTTAGGAATTAAATATTCTGCCAGGTTAAAAACTTATTTACTGAAAACAAGCTACTATATATTTGCTCAAAAAGTTACTCATGAGTTTAGTTTTATTTAAAGTGTACTAACATATTTACACTAGAAACTAAACCATATTTAGCAGCGTAATTAGCGTTTTATTTACTGCAGTTAACAAAAATGTTTTCTGTATTTCAGTTTCTGTTCGTTTTGGTTCACTATCATAACCTTGGTGTGTATTCTCCATCCAGGGTTCACATTCGGCACAACGAAGCGCACTGAGGACGTAAATGGCCTTGCTAATTAGCTTTAGTTATGGGCCTTCACATTCCCATCCGACATTCTCTACACTTAACACTCTCCCTGGAGAGCAGAATCGCATAACATTAGGGCGAGGCTTTATCGCGGGGAGAGCGGGCCGTAAATCAGACACCTGAAACTGCATTAGCCATTCCAACAAGCCGGGATGCCTGTGATTACGAGTGGACCGGATGCTGTCTGCTCGCTGATAAAGACTACACCCTGATAAGGCTACAGTGAATTCGCTCCGGCTCCTTCTGATAATTAGAAATTTCAAACAACATCACGACTATCCTGTGTGCTGTAATTTATACACTGGAGGATCCAGGATAGATGGAGCAGCAGAATATAAAACGTTTTTTAACCCGTCATCGAATGAATACATCCTGAATTAACACAGTGAAGAAGTTAAAGGAAATGGAAGCGTCCAAACATACACAGAGATCATTATCACAGATCTGTGGTCTATACAAAACATTCAATTCATTTTCTGCATAAATCATTCTTTCAATCCAAATAATCTGTTGGCCTCACCCCCAACTCAACGTTTACATTCTCACGTGAAAATGGCTGCAAACAGACGTGCAACTACACCACTGTATGACTTTGAAAAGCATTAATAGAGCCTTCTGCACAACCAGCAAGAGCGCAGGAAGCGGTTTCTGGAAGGTACATCAACAACAAAACACTTTTCCAGCAGCCATTAAAACCTGCTGACAAAAGGCGTTGGAGCTCAGCTTGGGTTGCTAGGTAACAGCGGAACTCTGCTGGGGTTGCTAGGTGACGGTGGGACTTGGCTGAGGTTGCTAAGTTACGGGGAGTGCCTGCTGTTACAAACAGCACATATTCCAGACACCAAAAGTGCTTCAAAAGTAGCAGAAACCAAAACGGAAGTACAAAAATGTGAAAAATGTGAATTTTGCTTAATAAGTCCACTTTAATTGTTCAACATTTCATTATCTGGTAAAAAGTAACCAGCAAACCAGAGAGTTTTAAACTGATATTCTGACCAAGATTCTGTGATTTTGTTTTTTCAGGAAAGGAGATTACAGTGTTAGCATACTGAATCCTGGGTACAATAAAGCATCTCAATAGCTGCGTTTCCATAGTTACGTAATTTGACATAAAAAAAGAGCTTAATGGAAACACGGCAATTTGGAAAGAACTTTAGTTTTTCGATACAAAGTTTTGTCTCTACGATTAGCTGGTATGAAAATGATTTTAATTTGCAAAATTGCAACAGATTTTTTGCATCAAACGAGTCACATGATCAACAACAGGATGTTGCTACTGGCAGAAACCACAAAAAGACAACAGGAAGTGGTTGGAGGAAATGGCCAGGATGTAGGGATAATTTATCACGTAAACAAACTAATTCACACAGGGTCTTAACTGCATTCTTTAATTACTAAATTATTTTCCCTTTTTATTTTAGCAGAATATCAACAAAGTTTTGTTCACATTTATACTAGGAACGCAGATTCTGACAATGAAATGACACAAATTGAAATTAAAGAAACAAACTCACTGGTGCGAGGTTGAGGTGGGTTTTTGGCCGAATTGAAATTTGTTTATTCCTCATCACATGAGTTGCTTGATCAACAACCAGATGTTTCTACTGCTGGAAGCGACAAAGAAGACGACAGGAAGTGGTTGGAGTTTCTTATTTAGTGGAAACACCACAACTACAAAATTGTATCTTGTGCCGTAAGCAGAATATCGACAAAGTTTTGAGCACATTTATAATGGAAAAGCAGCTGCTAAGGAATAGAAAACAGTTTCATTATGTTTCTCAAACAGATCTTCAACAAATAATACCAAAGCATGAAGAAGATTAGAACAAAGTTAGTGCTAACACTCTTTAATTGATCAAACTGTGAGCAGAAAAGCTAAACATCTTCTTGTTTAAGCACAAAGCAGCAAAATGTGCAGCAGTCAGACGGAGACGGACGGTTGTTTGGTAAAGTCTTTATCAGGATGAATGAAGATCCAGGCTGTCAGCCGCAGAAACAGAGAAAATGGGGAATGATTGTCTCTGACAATCTAAAAGATTAAAAGTGAGAATCGCAGCATCCACGGCTCTGCGCTTTACCTCCCAACGTAGCGACGAGCGACACAAAACGAAACGGAAGAGGGAATAATCTGGAGACGGTGCGATGCGGGGGAAAGCAGAACAAAAAGAAAGGATGTAGACGACGGCGCGCGGCTAACAGCGACTTCTGAGACAATAAAATGTGTCACATTCAATACAGCTTTCCTAAAGAGCCGTCTGAATCTGTCAGCAGAAAGAAAAGAGACGGCCTGGGCTAAATGTGGCGCCGTCACCTGCGAGGTAAAAATCTCTTCACTCACATAAACAAAAACACTTTCATGTGGAAACCGACTCTTTGTTTCTATATGCTGCGCTTGTTGTTTAACAGCCGCTAAGCTGCAGCTGACAGAATCAATACACACATTGTAATAACAGCATGTGATTACAGAGCCGTTATTTCTGCTGTCACAGTGAAAACCACACAGTCGTTCTGCCAATCATAATTCACTTCAACATCAGATCCGGCTCTGCAGGCGCCAAGAGAGCAACGTTACTGAACAGCTGCAGAGGTCGACATGGACAGCCGAGTATTAGGGTCCCTGGAAACGCAAAATAACTAATATTCATATAAATAAAAACATTTCTGAACTTCAAAGGCTGAACTTTTTTTTGGAAGAAATTCTGAAATTTTTTGATTAATCTCAGAAGTTTTCTGGAAAAAGTTTGGAAATGTCTGAGCTCCAAAAGTTGAAAATTTGTGTCACAAATATTTTAGATTAAATTTACATATTTTCCAGTAAAAACATGGAAACCTCATCTCTGAGCTTGAAAAGTAAAAAGTCTGCAAGAAAAATCTAAAATTTTGAGAGTAATTTGGAATCCTGGAAATGTACTCAAGTTGTACATTTCTAGCAAGAATATGGAAAATTTGAGATTAATATCAAAGATTTTTTTGAAACAATTGAAAATGTAAAGAATTACAATAGATAACAAAAGAAATCTTGATTATTCTCTGAAACTTTCTAAAACATTTATAGATGCATTTTCTTGAAAAACTCTGAAGCTTTTAGATTAGTCTCAGAAATTTGGGGTGGGGGGGGAATCCTGGCTCCAAAAGTTGAATAATTTTGACTTTTAAAATGCAGAAAGTTCCCAAAACGAAACCAAAGCAGCTGAGAGTCTAACAAACTCTGCAGGTCTACCAGACAAACAGGCATAAAAATACTTTATATTTCCTGGTAGTGTTTGCATTTGTCACCTTTATGATTTTGAATATCTCTTATTTCATAGAAACGCCACTAAATACATCTGAAATTCCACGTTTCAGATGTGAAACTGTGTTTTTGTGAATTAGCAGAATATGAGCGAAGCGTCAAAGATGATCTGGTTCTGGATTCCTGCTGTCATATTTGTTGTCTGTCCAGGAGAAACAGTCTCCTCTGCTGAACGGTGCTTGTTCTTCTGGCTGCTCACACATAAAAGCTTTTCTACTATTTTCAAAGATAAAATGTCTTCAAGTGAAAAAAGATGGAGGAAAGTAAACAGAAAGCAGATATTTTCCTCAGAATCATAATGACTTGTATTTTCCCCGTTAAATGAGAGCCTTAATGATGAAATGATTTTCTCTCCTGGCCTCTCCAGGTTGATTTGGGTTCAGAGCTGCTGATTGTGTTTGACAATCTCCTCCTGTAAATTCGACCCGGAAGCAGGAAGACGAGCGTTATCCGTCTGAGCCTCGTTCCTCGTGACATCAAAGTGAAGAGCCGCGCGTGGAGATCAAATGCGCTCGGAAATCAGCGCCAGCCGAGGAAATGTTCTGATGTATTTATTCACAACGGCTTATTTGGGTTATCAAATGGAGCCGGTGGCTCCGGCTTCGTGTGCCAGGCGTTCTCAGGTATTAGCTTCTCACAAACATGTTTGTTGTGCTCAGTGTATGAAATGAAATGCCAGAACTTTTAATCCATAATAATATGAAACTATATTTTCTAGCTGCCAAGGTGTCAGTGCAGGATTGGGTTTTACTAGAGAAGAACAAACCGACTCTTCATCGTCTGATCGGCGCGTTGCCAGGTTGGGCATGAATGTAGTCGTGATATTTAGTAATAATGAGGCTTGTAAAGTAAAACCTTGTCGGCAAAGATCCATAAAGTCAAGCAGTGGAGAAAAACATTTTGGGTAATAATTGATTTGATTGAACTCAGATTGATTGCAGCCATTGGCACATCTGTAGACAATGGTTTATAAAACCGCCTGTAGCTAACAGAGGTGGATCTACCAGGGGGGCGAATGGGGCCACTGCCCCCACATTTTATGTCCTTAAAGTCACACTGTTTAAAAAGTAAGTTTTTTTTGTCCAGAAGCCTCAAAGAGCCATCAAATTAAATATCAAATCACCAAAAAAAAATCTAATTTTAAAGGATAAGTATAACACAAAAGTTACTTTTTGTACATATATATCCTTCCACTTGAGTTTCTGCTGTTTCTAAAATCAGCCCAAGCACAAAAAAAACATCACCAAGCCAGTTTTTGGCAATAAGTTAATGTTTTTTTGTTTTTGTTTTGTCTTTAAAATTAGCCATCTCAAAACTCTCCAGCTTTACGCAGCTAATTTATGTTAATAAACGTCTGTGGTCATCGTTTCCTTCCTTTACCATTTCATCGTTTGGTGGTTGATGTTTCTTCACTGGAGAAACTGCAGGATTTTTCCCACCGACTGTCAGTTCGAACCAGCCTTCGAGGACGTTTTGTCCCGCTTTAACGGCTGACAATTTAAAGTCATTTTCCATCATCCACTCACAGCCTGCAGGGTAAAATGTAGCTTTGTGGCTCTGATAAACTTCAGCTACCAGCAGGAATTTCTCTTAGTTTGCTCTTTCTGTCTGAACCGACACATTTTAAAGGAAAACACAATGAGATCTGACCCAAAGTGGTGGATAATTTAAGAAAAACACTCAATAATTTCACATGCTGATGTTTTATTTGAGCAACCAAGCCTTTAGTTTGTCAGGTTAGACCCGACAGACTAAAGTAAAAACGATTCAATGAAGAGAAAACTAAAGAAATCTGCATCTTTTTTTACTCTGTGTTGTTTTCCAGGAGATGGAGAGAATTAAGGAGAGCAGGGATAAGGGCTGAACATCTGCTGGAGCAAAACTGAGAGGCTGCAGCAGGACGCAGCGCTCCATCAATATCAGATCTTAAATTGGAAAAACGTTTGTGTGTCACGGCGGGGGCCGGAGCAGCGGGCAGCTTGATGAATGAGCCATCGCCGTGATTGATGGTCAGGAGGGAGCGGTCAGGAGAAACGCTACGCCGCGCCATGTCACTTTCAAGTCGCATGCCTTGCATGAATTTTAGAAAATAAGTTTGGACAAAGTGCCGCTGACATGAGCATTTCATTTCAGCCTGTTAGCCTCGGAGCTATCCGCTAACCTCTGTGATGCTGGTTGGAAACGACAGTTTCATTTCATTCCCTGTGTTTTCACACTTCATAGTCCGGTAGATTCACTTCGACTTGAGACCAAACGTTTTTGTCTCAAGTCGTTTCTCAAGCAACATTTTCAGCTGCTGAATGCAAACTCTCAAACCTGTTCCCCTCCTGGCCTGTGGGGGCGCTCCAATAAAATGATGTGAGTAAGTTTGTTCACATGATAAGTCATTAAAAATTATGGGAGCAATGGATGTGAACCGTTTCATGATACATCTTCATAATTCAGCCAATCAGAGGAGACGTTTGCGTCTTATTCAGCAACAAGCCCCGCCTACTTAGGAGCGGCTACGCATGCGGCGTTTGGGCAAAATGTAGTTGGTGATTTTACAGAAGAGTTTTGGATTCAACACGTCGGAATGACATAAATATCTATGAACTGTGTGATGCTGTGAGAGCTCTGGAGGAAAACAAACTATCATCCTCCTACCACTTCCTGTTGTCTTTGGCGTTTCCGGAAGTAGTAACATCCGGCTGTTGATCATGTGAAAAAAAGAGTTTCCATTGCAGTTTTGTGAAACACAAATATTTCAATAAGGCTAAAAAAAATTGCAAAACTTTTTATTAAAATACGGGAGTTTTTCTGAAATTGCTGTGTTTTCATCAAGATCTTATTTTGGTAATTTCAACTTCTGCAATTTTATAGTTAATATAGTTAATGGATATGCAGCTAATGAGCCCAACGTCTTTCTTCACGACATGTAATCAAAAATGTTTACATGTCGATTTCAGCGGTTCTAGGATTTCTCTTTTGTTTCTGGTAAAAGACCAGTAGCTATGTCTCCTGTCAGCGCTGGGTTAGCATGTTTGTTTTGGTTGCATTTACCCATAATGCCCTGCGCTGTAGGCCACTTCCTGCTTTTGGAGCGGTCTTTAGTCCACATATCCATCTGCACTGCACCAGAGTTCACTTCAACCAAACAGAGACCGAGGTTTGTAGGCAGACCAGACTTAGCATTTTGGTCCGATTAGCGTTCACCTCCACCAACAACCCAGACTTTCTAGAAACTTGAATTTGAACTAAACAGGAATGGTGTGGCATCATAATTCTACATCCCAGTAACTTTAACAGCAATATTTTTGCTAAAAAAATCCAGACAATATGGCAATTGAATTTCTCATTCCACATCTTTATCAGCGTGACAATAATCATGCGTGTTACTTCGCATTCGTCTTCACTTACTGCGGTTCGTAATCCGTTCTGTCTGCAGTGAAGGAGGATCAAACGCTGATAGAATAATTATATAAGATATGAAGTTTAAAAATACAACTTTTTAAATCTAATTGCATGAATGTATGTATTGACTGTAAATTGCATAACCCGATACTGCAGACTGGGATCTCATTTCCTCGTGACAGGCCTGAATTAATACGTGACAGCTGTGTCAGATGAATGGTTCCAGTGTTCATGTGCACTTCGCGATGAAGTGGCGCTTTTAAACCTCGTGTCAGAGATCAAAATAACCCTTTCTTTGTCTTCCCTACGTGCACAGACGCATTTATTTTACATCCTATGTGTTTTTCTTCCATGAAAGCTGCAATGAAAGAGCTACACCTAGTAATTCGTCGGCTTAAAAGGCCAAAGCAGTATATTTTCTAAAAGCGGTACAGAAACCAAAAACTGGACAAAGGCCAAGGTCTGGGCTTGTCTCCCTGAACTCCCATTGGACGGTCGTCTTAATGGACAGACAACATTCCACCTCTAAGTGGTTTGACATCTTGCTGCCATAAATAAACTCCAACAGGGATGCTCTATTAGGCTAAACAAGGCTGTGTGTGTCCCTGCGAAGCCAGGAAGCACCCTCCTAATGGTTCACTAATGCCTTTATTGGATTACTCCAACATCTCCTATTGCATTATGTCACAACGACGGCATTCTGCAGGATTTGATGGAATGGAGACGGGCTGAGTGTGACTAAAATTACACAAGAACAAGAAACCCTGAAGCAGGCCAACATTAACTCATTTATTCCTAATTAAATATTTCATGTTTCCAGTAGTTGAGATGTAAAAACACAAAATATTAAGTATTTTTGGTCTAGTTTCTAGTGCAAATGTATTTGTATACTTAGGATAAGACAAAATGTCCTAACAAAAACTTTTCAGCAACATATAGAAACTTGTTTCAAGTCAATAATTTATGAGTATTGATGAAAAGAGTATTAGTTTCCCTTGTTGCAAGTGAGACAGTCTGCCAGACATTTCTTCCACTGAAGAATGTATGATTTAACTGTAAACCATACAGTTTACACAGAAAAAACTCAAACTCTTTGGATTAATCTCAGATATTTTCTTGGAAAAACAAGGACATTTCTGAGCTTAAAAAGTTGAAACATGGACATAAAACAGAGAAATGTTTAGATTAAAATCAGACATTTTTTAGAAAATCTTTTTTTTTTTAATTTCTGACTTAAAATAAAAAAAATTCCTTAAAAAAAACCTCAGAGATTTTTAGATCAATTTCAATCGGAAAAAAATGTGTTTATTTTGTAGAACAATTTCTGTTTGGTAGTTTAATCCTGTCCCTGGTCTTTGAGACACTTTGATGCAAACCTGGATTTCGTTAACATAAACGTCGGTATTAAAAGAAACAAATCACAAGTTAAACATCCATGTTGAAACTTTAACGTCCCGTCAGACACAAAGACGTCTTATTTTCAGAGAACAGTTGATCTAAATTGAGCATCAGAGTTGATGTGTGAATTGCCTTCTTTATTTAACTAAACTAAAAAACAGAATTCTGCAGCACATCTACATGTTAAAGTTGTCAAAGTCAAGCTAGCATATCTTACCCCTTTCCCTCTTCTATTAAAACTTTTTCCTGACCTTGTAATCTAGTTGTTGTTGGTCTTGATAGCTAAATGTTGGGCATCGTCGGGATTTTGCTCACGTAACGTCACGTTGCAAAATATTTGTAGCATTTGGTTACTTTTCATCTCCTACAAGTTTTTCCATCATTAAAAATATGAATTCAATGTAAACACCTTTCTCCTGTCTGCATTTTGGTCTATATTTTATCCACGTTTTATGAGACGCATCCTTTAGCTTGAACAACACGACATTAATAACCACTTCTATTTTTCAAACTGGTCAGAGGAGAAAAAACCCACTGTCCCACTGACGTTTACATCAGCAAAACCAATAATGCGTAGAATAAAATTGATTTTCATTAAATCCAGACACTTGTGCATTTGTAAGATAAAGGACTATTATGATTCGGCCATTATTTATATCGCCCTAGAGGTTGCAAATTCGAACCTGCAGACTACGGAAGCAATTACTGTGCAAATAACACAGATGGTGCAACAAACAAAGCACTTAAGAAAATGGTTTTTCCATTAGACAGACACTTTGGTCTCTATAAGGACCCCGGCTCTGAAGTGTGTGAGCGTGAATGCATTTGAAGACGACCATCCGCTCCTCGTGACCTTTCCCATTTTTAGTGATTTTTTTACCGGGTATTTTAGCTAATTACAACGATGTTACAGTTGGTGCCATAAAAATCTGTGATAATGCTTTGTTTTGGAGTCACACACACACACACACACCTTTTACTGTTCTTGCATTCTTAATGTCCTGCTAATGGATCTTTTGAAAGAACAGTTCTGAAGACCTTTCACACCCAGAGGAGTTTGTTAGCGGTGCTAATGACAAGGCCGATGCAGGCAGCTGCCGTCTGAATGCGCTCACCTCCCTGATACGTCTCTGTGGGATAAATAAAACCCGTCTCCACTCACCTTCCTGCATTTATATGATGCAGCCTTCGCCATGCAGGAGAAGGCTGCAGAAACGGGGAGAAAGGAGGAGACCAGTGCTACCAGACTGGACGCCTTCTCGCAACGTTTGGTGAAATTTTAGAGAAAATTCAGAGGAAAATTCCTTCAAAATAATTTCCATTATGTGGCAAAAAAGCATAAAGTTAAATAGAAACTTTTCAGATATTTTATTTATAAATCTCTAAATTGTGTTCAAAGCACAAAGCCTCTTTGAATGATTTCCTGCTTTCAGTTTTATTGCCTCACATTGTTTTGACAGTCCAGCCTGTTGCTACATGCAGAGCACAAATCTCTGTGTGTTTGCGAGTCGGTCAGTGATTACGGAGGCACTGCCTTGCACAGACTCCGTAAATCACACATGATCTGGCACCACTTTGGAAAAGAGCTTGTGCTTTTTGCGACCCAAGGCCGTAAGCTTTACCTCATCTTGCGTTAATGGCGGAGAGTAAAAGAATTTGGCTTTTACTCAGCAGAGTGAGAAGGAAAGAAGGCGAAAGCTGTGAAAGAAACTGCAGAAAAATGGCTGAAAGCACCTTTCAGGTTCCAGGAGGGAAAGAAATGCTTCAGTCAGAGAGAACAACCTGTTCTCCAAAGCAGTTAGTTAGCATGCACGTTTAAGTTTTACTACTTTCTACTTTAGAGTGCAACTTGGTGCGTATTATTTCTGGGAATGTTTCAACACAGCAGTTCTGAATAAATACAAAACATGACTGGAGATTTAAAAATCAATCATATTTTAAACAAGTTCATTATTGTTTGAAATGTAAATTCTTGTTGAACTTATAAAATGTTTTAAACCATCAAATTTTATAAGATGAAAATAACCTGAGGAAACAAAACGTCAAACTAAAATGAGATAAAAGCAGGACTTCGTTCAAACTTAATGAATTAATTAGATCTGGGATCAGCTTCTGGGACAGACGTGGAGCTTATAGGAGTTATTTAAAACAAATAGTTGCTTCTGTTGCTCTCAATTGTTAATTTGTCTGTAGTCATTTTAAACTCTATCTGTGTTGGTGCCACACACAGTCTGTCTACGGGCCACAAATGGCCCTCGGGCCACACTTTGGACACCACTGGTTCCAACTCCTGTGATAAATATGACACCTCTACAGTGCTCCTTTCATAATCTGTTTTTTTCTTTCCTCTGATAACATCTGGATAATAGCCTCCCTGACGTGTCCTTATTGCCTTAATGTAGCGAGGAGTAAAACCCAAAAGCTCGTCCTCATGGCTGCCAACTAATTGGGCACACAGTGGACCTTCCTTCAGCTGCGCTGACGCTCCGGGAGCACACAGAGTTCTGGAGAGCAGATGGAAAAGAGCAGAGAACAGAAAAGTAAGCGTTGCCCCCAGGAGTTGTGCAGACGTCGGTCTGAAGTCGTCCTAAATGCCTGACAGGGGAACGAAAGGAGGTGACGTCTCCGAACCAGAACCGCGGTCCAGACGTTCACCTACCTGCAGAGGTTCATGGGATCAGTTCGCTGAGCGCTGACTCTGCGGTTTTTTGTTTTTTTCAAGGACCTGATGATGGAGAAGATCTTTGTTTCTGTCGGTGCGTCATGTTGAGCAATGTTTCTGTCAGAAACAACGAGCCGCTCACACAGCCTGCAGCCTACAGCCTGCAACCTGCAGCCTCACCTACAGCCTCAGCCTGCAACCTGCAGCCTGCAACCTGCAGCCTACAGCCTGCAACCTACAGCCTGCAAGCCTGCAGCCTACAGCCTGCAACCGAAAGAAGCCTGCAACTGCAACTAGCCACCACACCACTGCAGCCAGCTCAACCAACCCAGCTACCCAGCAGCTGCACTGCACGCCCTCAACCCAGCTCCAGAGCCAGAATAAACTGATGTCCTTAAATGGAAATATCAAAAGAAGTGACAGTTTTAGCAAACTTGAAGCTCTTTCCTTGAATAATTACATTAAACTTTGACAATACAAAGAGACTAAAAGTGTCAGTAATATTTTTTATTTGCATTTTTCTACATTGGACATTTTATGTCCTAATATTTTCTTTGTTTAAGAACAAAGACATTCATTACTGTCTGAATAAAACTGTTTTTAATGTGACATACTGTGTAAAAGCAGGAACTACTTGTGTAGTTTCTAGTATAAATATCTTAGTAAACTTGAAATAGGACAAAATTAGCCCTCAAGTAACTTTTTAGTAAGATAAATTAGCTTCTTTTATCTCAATAATCCGTAATACTGATTACATTTTTCAATAATATCAATTATTAAGGAATTATTGATTTAAATAAAGCTCCTGTTTCTTGTTGAAATATGACTTTTAGGTCAGTTTTGCAATTTTTCAAGTGACGCCTGCACAAGAAACTAGACAGAATTACTTGGTATAATTTTTGCAGCATTTAATTTATTAAAGTTACATAAAATTTACTTTGGAGTTTTTAACAAATATGGTGAAAATATGATTTGAACTCACATTTTATTCTCTTATGACAGGCTACATATATGACTGCTGTTAATGTTTAACTGCATAACTTTTCGTCCGCTTTTTTTTTATTTTAAAATCTAGAAGAAAAGATATAAAATGGTATTAACAATCGTCATAGTGGATATTTACCCAAAAAATAGTTTTTGAAAAAGTTGATTTTCAAAACATGGCTCAGAGTTTTATGTAGCTCCTGAACGCCGATGATGGACACAACATGAACAACGTTACAGTAGCTTAGCGATAGCTTAGCGATAGCTTAGCGTTCTGTGTGAGTCACCCTGTGAGCTGGAACGCGTCTCAATGCAGAAACATCGTTTCTCCCGACTCATTCCTCCATGATTAATCCATGCTCATTAGCCAACTCTGTTCCTCAGCGGTAAATATCCATCATCATTTCACCGAGTCCAGATTTTTCCGTTGTGTTCGCTCTAATCCGTCGCAGCAGGTCAGGAGAGGAGAGAGGAGTAGAGGGAGAGTTGAGGGAGAATAATGCCATTTCAGGATAGGCCTTATTTAATTTACTGCAGGTCGATAGAGGTTCTCCAATTGCCTCTCCCAGATTAATAAGTAACCCACACGCGCTGTCCATCACTGTCCATCTCCCATTAGGCTCCTGAAATGGGGGCCCAAATTGCCTTGCGAGGTTGACTCTGATGGAAAACACACTCTCTCCATCCTTTTCTCTCTCAATTCCCATCCATTCCTCTCCCTCACTTTCTTGCTATCAGGTTTCATCTTAAGATGCTCTGCAGAGCAACCAGGTGTATTAAAAGAGCACAGTCATTCATAAACGTCCGGAGACGATTGGACGTTTTAATCGCCATTCAGTCAGTTTCTTACTGTCTGAAATGATGATTTTCTGTCACTGAGCTGGGAAGTTGCTGTGAATTTAGCCTCAAATCACCAGGATGTGGGACATCCAGAACCTGAACATATGATCCGAGAAGATTTCAGACTAAGATATGCTTAAAAAATTATACTTATGTATGTTTTGTTTGTCATGTCTCTGTCTTGTATAGAGGGCTATGTGAAAAGCTTTGGCGAGCCAGATTTGGCCCCCACGCCTTCAGTTTGACATGTGCTGCATTAGGACTAAATTATTGGTTATTAGTTGCCATATTTGTTCACTTCTGCAGCTCCCAGTCCAACCAGTGCTGCAAAGCGGCGCCTGTTGGGTTGAAACCAGTCATTTCTGGCAACATGCAGATCAGGCTGAGAGATTGCATCAGCTGATGAAATGGGATTGATCCAAAAATCAAAGCTTCACTTACTTTCAGCACACAGATATGGAAGTTTGGATCAATTACCTCAACAATCACAATCACTGAAACTAATTTGTTTCTCAGGTTCCTTGAATGCAGCAGGGAGTTTCTCTCTGCCACTTCGACAGTCGGACTGGAGGTTGGTAAACAAAACCAGGTAAATAAAAACCAGCATTAAATCCAGATGGTGTCCTATTTGTCTGCATGACTCAGGCCTAAGAAAGAAATATAATAATGTAATCACACAGCTGTTGATGTTTATTTAATGCAACACTGGTTTTTTTTCGTGTATTTTACGTCGCTTATTCAGTTTAATTCTGAAAATTGTGAAACTGGAAGTCGTGGAGTTAGCACTTCCTGTTTAGCGAAACGCTTCTTTGGCAGTCTGCTGTGGGCTACGCTACACACAGACACGTTGCCATAGCAATTGACAACAACGCCACCAAACGTATCAGGATTCAAAACCAAAAAACACGCAAACATTTCCCACACTAACAAACATTCAGTCCGTTACAGCTTCATGTTTTCAGGCTTGATGTCTATTTAGTGATGAATCAGTGATCGCTGTGACAGATTAGCTATCGTTGCTATTGGCTAAGCTAGCTCAGCGGTGGTTGATTAGCTAATTTAAACTCCTGCTTTGATGATCTGTCAGAGTTGATGTTTTAGGTCGCCTTTGTTTATTTTTTAACTGAACCAAAACACACCGAGTTCTGCAGCACATCTAGATGTAAAGGTTGTCATAGTCAAGCTAGCACAGCTGACCTACTTCATTGTGTAGTTGTTTGTTTGTTTGTTTTTTTTATAATCAGTAGCAAAGCTTTGAGTCCGTTTTCCGTTGGATTTAGTGCGTTATCAAGTCGACAGCTAAATCCAATGCTAGTCGTCGATGTGAGCAGCTTTTAGCCTCCACCAGGGGTGACGTCACGCTGCACTGTGTCTATAAATAACAGATGGGTATAAATATTTATTTTTCTCACATTAATGCAAATGAATAATTATCTAAATGTCTGCACTTTAAAGGAGGTAAGTACCCAGTGAATTAGCTGAGGGGTACCAAGTGATTTGTTATGTGTGTCAGCTGATCCGGCGGAGACTGGGACGGGGATCTGAGCGGTGATAATGTGTTATCTCCTCGCAGCAGCTGAGCTGAACGAGGATTCACCTTCAGAGCCCGACAGAGACGGAGAGGCAGCAGATAAAGAGCAACACAAGTGGTACAGTAACACTGCCCTGCAGTAATCTGCATTCATCTCCTCACTTAAACTGGCCAGAGTCTCTAATCTCCACTGGTTCCACTGGAATCTGTAATATCTGAACGTAAGGTTAAGGCTTCTCTGGTCAGACATTTCTGGATGGCTCCATTGTTTTGTGACTTTCAGTCTAATTTAAGCATTCAATTCCAGCCACACAGTAAAAGCAGCCATTGTGAAAAAGTTCAAAGGTATTTCTGTGGAAAATCACAAAGTACCAAAAAGATTCGGTTATTTTTGCATCAGTTTTTACGGCACACGGAAAATAAATCATGACAAATGATCTCAAATTACATTATTTGACACATTTACAGTGCGACTGGAAAACAAACAAAATGGGAGGAAAAGAGACGCAAAAAAACAAGTATGCACTCAAACTAATAATTTGTTCAAGCGTCGCATTTGGTTCTTTTGTAGATTTGTACCTTAGACTGAAGATCCCTGCGTGAGTCTTTAGTCGCCCTGGGCAGTTTTCTCGCTCTGCCGCCCCTCCAAGCAATCATCGGGCAGAAAAACATCTGAGATTCAGCCCTGGGAGAAAATGTAGAGCAGTTTAACATAAAATACGCAACCTATTTATTTAATTCTTATGCAATAACATAATACACTTAATGCTCGATTCCCCATTGAATGCAAATGCCTAGAGCCAATAAGGAACCAAAATAAAGACACAACTGGCAGAAAAGTTTTATCATTTATATTCACAGAGTTGAATTTTATTCAAAATCACCCAATAGTAACTTTCTGAATGTCACACCACACTGAGCTGATAAAACTGACGACGATTCACTCACCTCAGAATGCAAAACGCTTGAAACTGAAACTGACAGCTTGACCTACTTTCTGATTCATTTGGATAGTAATTATTTTATTTGGTAGATCTTACTAAATAAATAAGCAAAATCTACTTTGACTTTCTTATAAAAAAATAAAGTCAAACACTGATGTTTCTAAAAAAAAAAAAGTAACTTTTTAAGCTCCACACCCTTGATCCAAATAAACGTGTACTATTCACAACAGAAACACTTTTATCTGACTTATTTCAAAGATGTTCCACAAAATCATTTTTATTATTATCATCCCCATTTACACCTTTGTTTTTCAGCCAAACAGGATGAAATGTGTTCATCATACATTAGAGGTGAACTATGTCTGTGTTTCACTGTCCGTACATTAATGTCCGATTATTCTAAAGTTTTCTCTGCATTAACGTTTTTATCTTATTACTGAAAGTAAAGGGCAGAAACTGGATAAATTGATTAAAAAAAAAAACAGGTCTTAAAAAGTCTTGGATTCATCTAAAGTCTTAAAATGTTTTTAATTTTAAAAATGTTTAGATATGTTAATCACAAGCCTTAATTTTGTTAAGGTTAATTTAATCTCATTCTTAAACTCATATTCTCTGTCAGGCAAAAATTTGAGTGGCACGCAAACAAGACATTATGTTCTGTGACTGGAGGCAGATGAGGCTACCGCTAACTAGCTGCTAATATTCCTTTGCTAACCTTCTAGCTAGCTAGGTGCTTCTATCATGGGTAAATTGAAATGCATCGTCACTTGGCTGGATGGTATTCGTCTTCACAATTGTCTTACTTTTATTGCCAATATGTACAATGCTAATTAATGTTTTCAACTAAAAGTAAGACATTAATTAAATATTGTTAATTAATGCCACAACTATTTCTTCCTCACTAATTTTCCATTCTTAAGTACATATTTATATAATCTGCGATTGTCTTTTGCACATTGCTGTTATGACCCAGTTCTTAAACTGCATTCATAAGTCTTATGTTGGTGAAACCCTGAAAAATATCTTGGCCTTTCAAACAGAACCGCCTCCTGCAGAGTCATTCTGAGCTAAATGCAGTTATAAGTGTGTTACATCCCCTCTGTGTCATTATACAGCTATAACATTTGTAAGCGTTTGTCTCCAAAGGTCACAGAAGGTTAGCCAAGGGATCTGCTGCTCTTTGGGTAATCCTGAAAACTCTCCTCTCTGCCCAGCAACACTCAGCTGGTCACTGATGCATCAGGTAGATTAGCTGACCCACTACCTGTGATTAGCAGCGCTCATATGCATGTAGACCAAGCGACGAATCCTGGGGATATTGAACTCTTAATAAAACACACGCACTGGGGCTCAAATGTCACCATCCTAAGCAGGGCTGTGTCAATACCTCCCTGACCTTTCTCTGTGTTTACCCTTGTAGGACATCAGGCCTGGTGCTTGTATGGCAAATGGAAGGCAAACAAAGCGGCGCGCTGTGCAGGAAGGGGCACCCGCCGCGCTGCGGCACATAATTGAATCTTTCACATTCGGATACAAGAACCCAACTTGGAACAGATGGGCTTTTATTTTAAAATAAAACCAACAGAAGAAATGTTAGCTGCTGAAAAATAAAAGATGAGGGCCATTTTTCAAGATGGTCGTCAAGTAGAGTTTATTTTTGTTTATAGATGAATATTTTCAGCTCCAATCATACATCATTGGTTCCAGAGAAATTACATTTACTGATAATGATTAGATTTTTCAATATGTCCGCCCGTTTCAAAACAAGGGGAAAAAAAAGTACAAAAACCAGAAATATTTTTCATAAAATAAAAATTATCTGCCATCAGAAAAAGAAAATCTTGTCAAGATTTTACAAAACAAGAAAAATATCTAACCAAAACGAACCAATATCACAAATATCTTAAAATGCATGTATTTCTATTTAAAACAAGCCAATTTATACAGATTATTTTCTGAAAATGTAGAAAGATATTCTTAAACAAAAAAAAAATGCTACTTTAATATTTAATAGATTGGCATCATTACTTTTCTTGAAACCAGTATGGCTATACTAAAACCTAGATTAATTTTCTCGATACAAAGGTTTAATATTTTATGTATATTTTTCATAAATCTGAGGCAAAATCCTTAGAATTTATCAGTTACAAGAGAGATTATTATCTTCAATTCCTTTTACCTTCTTTATTATAAAAGTTGCACATAAAACAAACACTGCAGCTTCAGATCAGCCCAGGTTGGTCATCAGACTGTTTGGGATAACAACATTTACTACCCACTAATCGCTAAAATAAAGAACTTCCATTGATGCATTTTCTATTTCATTTTCTTTCTCTTGCATTTCCTTTTTCAGGACATTTTCCAAAATGGCCGTCATGTTTGTAATGGAGAATATTTGTTTATGTATTAAAATGGGCAGTAGTTAGATCCAGTGGTGAGCACAGCTAGCAAAAAAGTTTCAGAAATCTTATTTCCATTAGTGCTAAAATGCTAATGCTAACATAATAAAGTTAGCTAATGCTAAGCCAATGCTAACTGTTTAGATGATTGTTACTTGGTCTGTTTCACATCTCCAAGAAACGGTGGCCATCTTGAAAAATATTTCAACATTTTAAAGGTTTTTACAGTAACATGTCACTGCAGCACCAGTCAGGTCTTCTGATCAATATCTCTTATTTTTCTTACTGTTAGGAAGCACAGCACAAAGCTTACTGCAGAAAACAGGAAGTGCGAATGTGTTGGACCTCAGGAAGAGTCGAATCATAAAGCAAACTTCTAAATTCGGTTAGAAATAAACCCGAATCCCAGAGAGTGAGACGCTGCAGGTGGACAAAGACAGACAGTAGCAGACCGTCTCCATCACAGCGTGTTATCATTATTTATTTATGTTATTTTTAGACGTAGCATCGCTTTGAGCCACTGTTCTCTTTGTGTTCCTCTCTGTTTGATCAGGTGCACATTCAGAAATAACCCGGCTGGGTTCAGTAAATTAACGTGAAAGTGGTTTTTGTTAATATTTTCCAGTCGTTTTTTTATGACCAGTCCATATTCACAGAAAGGAACAATAAGCAGATATTTGTATTACATCCAAGCTCTACTAAGCAGAATCCACAGCGCCTTTTCCTTTTTCTTATTTTGTCACTGAAAATCAAAATCCAGTAAATGCAATTATCTGATTTGCAAGCCGGTCGTTTGTTTTAAGTAGCTTCACACGGCGAAAATGACACAATAAAATTGGGGGGGAATCAGTTTGAAATGAACGACCTTGACGTGTTTATTCATTAAAAAATCCATAACAATTAAAGCAATCAAGACAAAAACATCCATTTCCTCAGAAAAGGCTCAACAATCAGGTGTTTAGACGGAGGAAATAGAAAAGCTCAAACAGCTGAAAGTGATAAATGATCTTATTAATATTCAACCTTTAATGCAAATCCACACAAACCTCTTTCACGCATTGTAAATAAAATAGGAAATATAAAGGCTGATTTCCACTAAAATATTCTGCACCAATTATTTAAATCACCTCAAAATTTATTAATAACACAAAAACAAAGATTGCATTGTTGTTTCATAAGGAATTACATAATAATAATAACCATGTTAGTTTATTTATTATTCATTTTTCATCATAAAAAGACTAAAAGTACCTGTCTTCTTCTTCTGTTGTTTCTGGCAGTAGCAACTTCCTGTTGTTGATCATACGACTTGTGTGATTAAAATGTTGCCGTTACAATTTTGCAAAACGAACCAGCTGAAAAACGACGTCATGCTAGTGCCAAAAGCCTTTTATCAAAAAACAAGTTTTTTCAAAATTGCTATTTTCATTACGCTAACTTATTTGCAAAATGTCAAATTACAAAATTATATGGTGAATGGAAACGCAGCTACTGAAACATTTGTGGACATTTTATTCTAAAGCTAGCATGCTAACACTAACCTTTCCTGAAAAAAAAACAATATATCAGTTTCTAACTTAGCTTACTGATTACTGTTTACCACAAAACAAAACCTTGAAAAATTAAAGTGGACGTATTATGCAAAATTCACATTTTCACATTACTCAGCACATTACCTAGCAACGCCAGCTGAGTTCTGCCGTTACCTAGCAACCCAGGCAGAGGTCCTATACCTTTAGTCAGCTGGTTTTAGTGGCTGCTGGAAATGACAAGTGTTTTGTTGTTGACCATCCTGAAACTACTTGCTGCATTCTTGTTGGTTGTGCAGAAGGCTCCACCAATGCTTATCAAAGACACACTGATTTGTAATTGCCCGTCTGTTTGCAGCCATTTTCACGTAAGCGTTGAGTTAGTGGACGTGGCCAGGAGCAGAAGAAACAAGTCGCTCTAAAACAGATAAAGATCAATTATCAAAGAATGATTTTGAGCAAAATATAAAATGAATATGTTTTGTATAGACCTGAGCCAAAGGACGGTGATCTTTGTGTGCACTTGCATACTTTAGTTGCATGAAATCATAAACTACTGCGCTGGTTGTGTTGCGTCTGAGTGGAAAAACCTGCAGACTTGCTGCGGTTGCTTGCCGAGGTGTGTTGTTCTCATGCTCAGCGCCTGATCAGTCGGCTGCAGAAATAAAACTGGCGACATGTGACCTTGTTTCCCGTTCAGGACATTCGCTGTGTAGCTTCTGCTACTGAAAAACTTTGATTCCTCTGCAACTCAGACGAAGGTCATGAAGACGGATCATTGCTTTCTTTCCTCTTGACGAATTTAGAAAGTGTAATAATTACTTTTATGACAGATTAAAGCTTTGATTACAAAGTAAATCATAGAGACGCTTGATTTAATTTGGGATTTTAACCTGAGACGTTCTTTTGCCAAAGTATTTCTTTGCTATGACTATTTTTGTGTTTCAGTGTGATAATTGTTTAATCCTCAAAGACTTCAAAGCTCCTTTGATTCACTGTGAGAAACGTCTTAGTGAGAAGGCGGAGTCCAATCTACACCGCAGCGCCACAAATGGACAGCATCTGGCTCAAAAAGACATGATCAGAATAAGGGAAGAAATTCATAATATTCTGAGAATAAAATTTAAATATTAAGAGAGTAAAGTTGATATTGACAAGTCAATATTTCAATAATAAATTCATAATTTCAGTGTAATTCAGTCAGATTAATCGGAGAATAAAGACATGATACTGTAACTTGTCTTAATTTAATTATTTTTATTTTCCCTGATGCTCTTAGTCGGAACATTTCATTGAAACAAAATAAGCAGTTCTAGTTGTTTTATTTGCCAGTAAATAGTGAACCATAAAACTAGAGCAGAAACATCCCAGATGCTTTCTAGACTCCTCTAGTTTTGGAGCGCTGTAAAAAATAAATAAAAAGAGAGTTTTACTGCAAAACTTTTTAGTGTTAATCCATTTGACTCCATGCTGTTCCACTGCTGCTTCCCCAGCCTCCATTACAAAGAGTTTGATTGGAAACAGCGAATGAAATAACAAGATTAAGTGTTTCCAGCGGTTCAACATATTTTAAGAGAACAAAAACTATTGTGCTGGCTGCTGCTTCGTCTTTCTATGTGGTGTCATTAAGATAGTGAAGATTAAAGCTGTGTGGGATTAATGGACACCCTCGGCTGCAGAGCAGAGCCGACCGGCTGCACAGGATCACAGGTAATGAAGAAGCAGCTTGAAATATGACTTCATGCAGCGCCAGGCTGATAAATTAGGAGAGCAGGAGTGGTCACCGCTGGCACGAAACACCGACTCCCTGACCCACATAAACCCAGAAGCAAGGAGATGTTCTGCTCAGGAAATGCTGCAGGTAGCAACACAAAGTCCCCACAAGTCTGAACCGCAATGAGCCGCGCCATCTTGGTAGGCAAACTCATCCAGGTACAGCATAGCAACACTGCAGGTCTTTACTTTAGACTGTTAATAGTTGGATTCCAGATGCCAAAGCATTAACTGAAATGCTTCTGTCAGTCTGCGCCATCTTGGTAGGCCGGCAGAGCACAAAGCGCATCGCGGCCCCCAGTCCAACAAAAAGGAACATATGTGGCCGTTCTCCACCAATGTGTGAGAAAATCTAATCCGGGATCGACCCGAACGAGATGGAGGAGGAAAACCTGTCAGACGAGGCGGTAAAGCTGCCTCCGATCTCATTCTGCCAACACCAAGAGTTTGCATAACCTGGAGGAGCTTCACAACGCTAACAGAATTTAAACAGTTCTGTAAAGGAAGTCCAAACTCTGCATGAATAACGAGGTTCTGGTGACTGAGCAGACTGAGCTCATGAAGTAAACATGCAGGAATTTAGACATTTTCTAGAAAAAACAGACATTTCTGAATTAAAAAAGGTGAAAAGTTGCTAGAAAAAAAACCTAGCTTGGAGATCAATATCAAATTTTCCTGAACAAAATGATATTTATGAATTTGAAAGATCAAAAATTTGTTTGATCCCAAAATCTTAAAATTCCAAAGTTTTGAGATTAATCTCAGAAATTTTCTAGAAAAATTTTATATTTCTGAGTTTGAAAAGTTTTTAGACTAACTTCAAATTTTCTAGAAAAATCTTTGGTAATTTGCAAGTTAATTCTAATTTTCTACTTTTGAAAAAATTCAGAGTTTTGAAATGAGAAAAAACTGTTTCAGATTCAGTTTTTGCTAGAAAATTTCTGAGATTTTTGGCAGGATTTAGCTCGTCTCTTTTAAAAAATTAATTAGCATAAAATTATGTTGAACCCCAGGCTTAAATTTACTCCAATTTAAATAATGTGCAATCTGAATTGATATTTTGTAAAATATATTGACGTTTATGGTTGAAATGTAAAGAAATGTGTCAAAGTTGAATTAATACTTGTGCAGCAGTCAGTCTGTTTTAATAAGGGAAACTGTAACATTAACTCTTCATTATTAGCATCAGACAATAAAACCGTTTCCTCATGTGAAGCATATTTTATTATTTTGCCGTTAAATGATGGACGTCTCAGTGCAGCTCAGCTCCCTGCTGGGAGCTCAAGAGTTTCCAGGAAAATGTAAAAATGTCCTGATTACTGACAATCAGGGATTATTTTGATCATACATTAAATATTAGAAGGAGCGCGCTCCACTTCACTGCATCTAGTCCTGAAATACTAAATAAAAACAACTCAGAGTGAAACAACAGCATCATTTTTAACCCTAAGCAAAATAAACTCTCCAGACTTTCAGCTGCTTTTCAACACTCTAAACTTTACATGATGCTTTATGTCTGGATTTCTCTGATTAAAATAATCAAATGCAATATTCTGTCAGTGTAAATCTGTTTTCCTTGTTGTTATTTTTATGCATACATATCTCCTGTTTTTATTATTACTTAATTAAAACAAATTCCTATTCTTGCTGAAAAGTTTCTTCCAGGTGAGTTTGTCATATTTGAAGTATTATATTTGATATTTTTGTGTGTTTTTTCAGTGTATTTCATGTTGTGACCAGCATTCAGTGGCTTCATGCTCCCTTACATGTGGAGGACTCTTCAGAACGGTTTCCTCATGCTGAGCGCGGCGTGAACATCGGCTGCAGAGACAAACTTTGCTGTTCTGGATAAAAGCGAATCTGTTGGAAATAAGAGCAGCAGGCGAGATGCAGCTTCTGCTTTAGCTTCATTTCCATTCATAGCCGGATGATTTCAGAGAAATACGAAGCCAACGTGTTTATGTTGATTCCCAAAGCTTGTTTTTAACATTCAGATTGCACTCACTGGATCTCTGAATGTGAAAAACCCAAAAGAGGATATTTATTTATTGGTATTAAATATGCAAACAGATGTTGATGTGAGTCGTAAATATCAGTATTTTCTCATTCCGATTGCTCTGTTAGCACAGCAGCTTCTACAGCTGGATGTTACCGTTTTAACTGTTTCTCTTTTCATCCTTTTTGTCGCTGCTGCAGAAAACAACCTTGACTTGACAAAACACTGAGATGTAAAGCGACTAAAGCATCAAGTCGATGCAGAAAGTAAAGATTTCAGAGTCTGTTTCAATCCAGTCAAACAGAAACATCATCAATATGAGCATCCAGTCCAATTAGCATGAAAGCAGAGGCAGCGCTACAGTCAGGATGACAGTGTGAATGTCAGCGCAGAGCATCAGAATAAATCAGAATAAATCAGGAGTTTATTGTGTGTAAAACTGTAAAGTAGCTCATCATTGTAAAGCTCGTACGGCAAGCTGTCACTGTCAATCATCCCTTACAAACGCGGCTTCTGGGACCTTCGTTTCCACCAGTTATTGTGCCAAACACGAGTTTCAAAATTAAAAGAGCAGATGAATATGTAATGAGACACATCTTCAACTTACTGGCTTTATGAACACAGGGTTCATTTTTCTCACATGAGGCAGCAGCAAGGAGGATTCCACACATTTAACTTCAGAAATGATTATTAAAGTCATTTGAATAAAACTGTAAGGAAGAAAGAAACGATTTGTCCTCTGAAACTTTATCTTACTTTCCTATTTTTTGACAGAGTTAATTATGTTTTTTAATTTAAAAATCCTGGTATTTATTAATAAAGACCCACAGTACCATAGAGCCTCCACTGTACTTTATAAAATAAAGACAGTGTTCACAGATTCATGCTTTGTTTCACAGCAGATCCATTCATTGCTGCTGCTGCGAGACTTTCTTTACTTTTAACTCCTAAATGTCTTAAATCTGATGTTGAGTTTTATGGATCTGGAAATATATTTGTCTAAAATGAGGGAAAAACTGATGAATGAGTTTAAAACACGAACCGATAAAACATTTCATTGAAATACTTTCTGCAGGTGTTGCCAGAGAGTAAGACGTGAGAACTCCCCAAACACTTTAAATCATAACGGATTAACGGCAGGAAATCTTTGATTGTTCAGCTGGAGGCGCGATAATAATAGGAAATGATAAAGTGTAGCTTTAATCGGCTCGGAAATGACAACAAAAACAAAAACTCTGGGCAAAAACGTTAGAGATGATGGGCAGTAAAAGTTAACTAGCTCCCTGTTAGCATCTAGTTAGCTCCATGTTAGCACCTAGTTAGCTCCATGTTAGCTCCATGTTAGCATCTAGTTAGCTCCATGTTAGCACTTAGTTAGCTCCATGTTAGCACTAGTTACCGACATGTTAGCACCTAATTAGCTCCATGTTAGCACCTAGTTAGCTGTAGCCACAGCTGCCCGAATGAAGACGACTGTCTACAACTTGGCAAGACAAAGAAATACAACAGATTAGAATTAGATTTGTCATTCCATGACAAATTTAAGACCTGTGATTCACGTATCAAAGACCGACTTACTTTTTTAAAATTAATTTAAGACATTTTAAGACCTTAAACATTAATTTAAAAACATAAAAGTCTAAAGTTCAATCAAGACTTTTTAAGGTCTTACTTTAGAAACACAAATTTAAGACTTTTTAAGGTCTTATTTTAGAAACACGAATTGAAGGCTTTTTAAGGACTCCCAGAGACCCTGAAAAAGCTGTCAGGTGTGAGCAGTCTGAATTGATTTTGTTAAAAAGCCAACAGAGACTTTGGTTACCAGAAACCAAACAACTAATTAGAGGAAAAGTCTTCAAACTGAGCCATAAAAGAGACAAAAAACACCTAACATCACATTTAGCCTCTGCTGCTCTTTGCAAATGTGTTCAGATTAAACTTTAAATAAAAAGTAGCCACATTTTGAGTCATGTAATGTTTTCATTAAACATTAATATGCATGATCACGTGACTCCAGAGAAGGTGGCGTGTCAAAGCTCATCTAACCTCCATGTGTTTGTGCAGCTCGCCTTCGTTCCAGCCTCTGTCTGCGTTGCCGCTGTCAGATCCTGGCGCCCTTCACGCCTGAGAAGAGAAAAAGCACATGTTAAGTCACAGCGATCATGTAGTGGAGTGCAACTCGCTCCTCTGAGAGTTCTTTCTGCCTCTATTTTAAATGATGTTAATGCAAATCAAGTGGGAGAGGAGGACTAAGTGCATAAGTGTGAGGTGAATATCAATCGGTCCCTTTTAACATAAAACCTTCTCTTCTGTTCTACCCAGTGCGGCGATGGCGTCTGCACCCCGCGAACCAGCAAACATGAGAATAAAGAGACCAGGTCCAGGTCAGAACCTGAACCGGGTTGAATGTTCTGCTGGAGTTAGTCTGCCGTATTCAAATTAGTCTTAATAAGGCTGAAACATTGCATCCATAAAGTTACACTGAATGATTTGTTTAAAGCTACCAGAGAAAACTACTTTGCTTTGTAGAGTCGCTGGAGGACATTTTGCTGAGTTTGCGCCTTAGAATCAGGCCTTTGTTCCAGCCGACTCCCTCTGCAGTGATGGATGGGTATGAATGGCTCCAAAGAGAGTTGTCCCTCTTAAATGCTTAATTCCACTTCTAATTCTAAATGCACTAAGGTGAATTGTTATATTGCTTCCACTCTGTATGAACAGAGGTTGACGCTTTCTTTAATATAAACAGTCCTGTGAAATCTCCAGGGCTCACCAAGCTGAGGTGCTTTGAGACTTTTTACCTATTTATTGTCCACATGACCCCTCCAGTCTTTCTTAAACTACTGCTCAGCACTTCTGGAGGATAATGAGCTTACAGCGGATCCAGAAAGTATTCGCAACACTTCAGCTTTTACACATTTCCTGCAGGTTTCACCAACTCAAACTCAAGACTTTTTGACTCCATTGTGGTTAAAATTTTAGACCTGAATCACAATAAAACAGGTAGGTGATTGATTGTGTCGGAGGGTAAAAGCCACGTTTGTTTCAGTGATTCTGTAAGTTTCACCAACTCAAATTTAAGACTTTTAATGACCATTTAAAGACCATTACAAAATAAATTTAAGACCACAATAAAAATGCACAGACTGCAAATAGACAACTGAATGGAACTGCATAGAATCACAATAATGTTTCAGGGATTATATTAAATGTAAGACTTTTTAAGACTTCTGCAACCGAGGATCAGACCGCCAGGGCTGCTTCGGCCAAATTTAAGACCTGTATCACAACAGAAATCTGGAGCTTACAAAGTTATACTGTGTCAGGGTGCGGTGCGTTACTTCTCCAGAAATCAGTTTGTTTTATTTGCGATTTCTATTTACCGGGAAATCACAAATAAATAAATCATATAGATTGCAAAACGAGTTGAAGATCATCCAGCCAGATGCTGATAAAATCCAGCTGGCCATAGCAGCAGCTAGTTACCGATACCCACAACTGCCTTGAGTCACAGCACTCAGTGAACCCAGACTCAAATTTAAGACTTTTTAATACCTGTGTCATGACAGAAATGTCCAGCAACTGGCAATAAACTTACTCTTTCCCATAATGGACGTATATAAGCTAGCTAGCTTTAGCATTTTAACAGTTAGCGACTGGTAGACACAACCGCCTTAAATCATAAAATGCAGACTCAATGTTTCACATAACAGAAAACTCTCGCAAGAACAAAGTGAGCTACATAGAATATATAAGGTTAAATAGTCCTGCCACAACATTAAAAATTTAAGACATTTTAAGGCTTTAATTTTAGATGCACAAATTAAAGACTTTTTAAGGATGCGCAGACACTTTGATTATGTTACAACTTTAGTCCATTTTCAGAGAATACTTTCTACTTTCGCCTCCCAAACAAGGAAAACGCATCATTTTAAAATATAAATACTGTATTAAAAGCTTAAATTGTGATGATGGTAAACATAATGACATTCATGTCTTTTATTAAATTTCCACTCCATGTAATCAACATTCATCATGAAATGTTTATTTATGACCAAATTCTTCAAACCATAAATATGCCCAACTTCACCTTAATGTAAACACTAGAAAATGCAGCAAAAGTTGATAGTAAGAGAAGTTCCTGGAAAAAAGGATCATAAACGCAGCTTTTCTTTTCTGCAAAGTCTCTAGTATTGATTAAATTATCTGTCCTCTTATCTGCAATGAGATAACAATCAGATTCATTTCTAAATGTCTGGCGCTGATTTAATTGCTTCTGTTGCCTCTTTGAAGCACAAGTCAGTTAAATAACAGTGAAATAACTCTATTTCCCTCCAGATAATGGAAATACAGCAGAATGTCGTTATCACTTATATTGTTATTGAGTACGGACTTCATCAACCAGACCAGGTGGTTGCAGCATTTTCCTGTTGAATCTGTGGTTTGCATCATTCCTGTGTTTGCAGCAGGTTTCACCGTTTCCTGAGAAACGGTGAAACCTGTCAGCCACCTCTGAATATGATAATTATCAGACTAAATGATGATGATTCCTTTGACTACTGCTGGCCCTCTTGTGAGGATTGACAGAGTTACACTGGAAAACAAACTCTTTCTCACATTGGTTGCATCTCCATTGGAAAATAATTTCACTTAATGGAAAAACATCAATTTAATAAAAACAGTTTTTTTATAAAAGGTTTTGGTGCTGGGTTGAGGTGGATGGAAACATACTAACTAGAAACAACCAATCATAGCGAGGAGGCGGGTCTTAGCGCTCTCAATCACAATCTCATGCTCGCTGCAGCTAGCATACCTTGTCGTGAATGCTAAGGCTAGTTAGCATAGCCACCTATGATGGTTTTCTTGTAATGGAAAGTTTATTCTCCACCATTAGCACATTTAGCAGTGTGTACATGAGTGTGATTGACCGCGCTCAATCCCGCCTCCTGGCTCTGATTGGTTGTTTTCCTGTAAGAGATTAAGGAGAAGTGGAGATAATCTTTTCACAGATTATCTGCCTCAAACTAAATTGTCACAACATGGCAACCATTTTAACAAATTTCATAAAAGTTACACTTTTAAATTTTTGCGTTCCAGCATCTTGTAATTGAACATGGAGTGCTGTGGTTTGGACAGCGCTCTCACAGATCACCGACACGGCGCAGTCAGAGGAAATGTAAGTTCTGGCTCGGTTTTAGAACAAGCCATGCATGAAATAGAAAGCACTTTCCAGTCAGAAACAGCAGAGCGATCCATGAAATTGATGTCTGTGTTAACTTGGCTCTCACAACCGCATGATCGGTGGTGTGTAATTAAACTTCAGCTAACAAGTCATGTCACTAATTATACATGATAGTGGACAGGCTGTGCTGTGGTTTGGCACTGCAGCTTGTTGATGGTTTTAAAGAAATCCCCATTTCCTGAAGATAGAAACGCTTCTCATTTCAAATGTACCATCATTTCAGAGATCAATAACTACAGGCAACTGCAAAATAAGCACTAAAGCTGTTTCTGGAGCTACAGACAAATCTATAAGTGGTGTTGATAAAAGCAAACGCAGTGAAAGGAAAGAGAGAAAGCTGAAAACAATCAAACACAAACTTCCCCTGGGTTCAATTAGCTGTCACATATTCCAGCCGAGTCGCAGAACAAAAAGCAGGAAAAAATCCGCCCAACCAGACTTCGGTAGTCGGGATAATTAAGGTCATTGTGTCGTCAAGCAGTTCGCAGTCGGGTAAGGTAAGTGGAAGGAAAATAAGGAGCAGTTATCCACTTCAAAAAGGAAAAGTTACAGAATCTCCCGCAGAAAAGAGCAGAACAAAGTGCAGCTGAAACGTGTCTCTGTGTTTTGGCTACTGTACATGGAAAAGAACAAAAAGAGTCAAATTCTGACAAGAAATGTCTTAATTTCTGACTTTGAAATGTAAAAAATTTGGTAGGAAACGCTACCAAAAATTTCTGAGGTTAATAGTTTAATATTTTTTTACTTTTCAAGCTCAGAAAATTTCCAAATTTTATCAAAGGACAAGTGTATGAAATTAATTCCCACCTTTGCCTCGACCTATGAGCTAAAATTGTAAAAATGAAATTTTGCTGATATATTTTTGTTACTTGTTAAATTACTTTTAATTCATTTAACAGATTTAAAAAATTTAATTTTAATTCATTATCAATTGAATGTATTAATAATTTTTTTTTACTAATTTAATTAATAAAATGCAGCCGGACAGATACACAGGAAATTAATGTAACTAAAACTGTAATTAAACTAGGTCAATAAATTTACGAAATCTATTATTTCAAACACATTAAATTTTCACAAATATAATTGAATAAAACATTTTTTTATTAATTTTAACAACTTTTTATTATTTAATTACATTTAAAAAAATGTTCAATTTAATACTGAGCTAGTAAATTTTTATTGACTTAATTAATCCCTAATTAAATTGTATTAATTAAACAAATTAATTTTCATTAATTAATTCAATAAATAACTGGTAACAACACAATTACTTTAATCTGTTCATTTTGGCTGTCAGATATTAAAACACTGATATTTAAATTTCTACTCCCCCTGTACAGCATTGAATTTGGGGATATCTTAGTTTTTCTATCGCCCCCTGTTGGAGTGGAATATAACTGCATGGTCCTGGGCCACCTGTGATCGCCCCCTGGTGACCGCGGCTCGTACCGAATCGTTGACACGTGTCTGTCGCTCAACTCACTGAACTCAGAGGAGCAGCAGCAGAACAGGAAGCAGCCATCATTACTTCCTGAAAGCTCCAATCCTGAGACACAAATTTACCCTGAAATCTCGACATCCTATTTCTTCAAAGGTCAATTAGAGTCAAAGTGGGGGAGAAAAAAAGAGAAAATGAAAGTAAGAGAGGAGAGAAAAGCCAGAAGATATTCTCCTCTGTGGCCTCTAAGTGCCTGCAGACAGAAACGAGATGCAGGTTGGATTCAGGCGGATCCATTTTCAGCCTGAGAGCCTGAGGGCTCTTTCAGGACGGAGTGTCACTAAAACCGAGAGGCTGCGTGTCGCAGGTGACGGCCGCTGACATCGCTCAGGATAAAACCTCTACCACCGTTTGCTCTTCAGCTGCAGGAGCTTGAATCCATGCAGGTCTGCAGACCTCAACATGCAGCATTTACTTTATCAATTTATCAAATAATTTCATCCATCTGCAAAACACAAAGAGAATATTCTACTTCCATAATCATAGTTTCATATAATTCAGTTCAATTCTAAATGATTGATTATTAATGATAAACATTTTATCATGCCTCTGTAAGGGGAGCCTCGTTGCAAAGTGCTACCAGATTGTTGTTAAACCAGCATAAATAAATTCAGTTTGACAAACTGAATTACATCTAACAAATTAAGTTGGAGCTACATTGTCTTTTTTCAGTCCTGCTTTATGCTCACAGTGGGTAAATATAAAGCATCAAACTTCTTAAATTTAATGTGTATCAACTGATGTTACTTTCAAATAATAAAAATGGAGCTCTTCAATAGCACTTGACATCTCAAAGTCCATATATCTTTATCTGTATTAGATTTCTACTCTTCTTAAGTTAATATAAACCGACATATCAACACTGACATGATGTAAACTAACTACAAATTACACCTAGACACAGAGTGGCTTTGGAGAGATGAAGATTCTGGGGGACCCAAATTAAAATCTGCCCAGGGCCCCAGAAAATCTTTAGTCGCCCCTGGAAGTTCCCCGTTTGTGTGTGGATTTCTTTTATTTTAAAAACGCAAGCAGATGCAGAGTGATTTCAGTTGATATTTTTGTTTCTAAATGTATTTCACGCTCAGGATTTGTGATCGTTTGGTTATTTCTGCACACTGATTATATTCCAGCATATTTTAGCACACAAATAAACACACACACACATGGCCTGGATTCCTGCATGCACACCCACATGCAAATGCAGCCATTCTGCAGCGCGGAGGCCTTTTGAAGCGGCGCTAAGACGCGAGGATGGGGGAGTTCTCAGAACACGATGCTACACGCCGAATCCCAAATCTGCTCGCCTGGTTTTATGTTTACCGATCGCTCCAACGGCAGCAGCCAACTCCTTATCTGCAGTTCAACGCGTTGCCAGGAGGATTCAGGCAGAAATCCTCCAGGAGAACGGCACCGCCGTCCAACCAGGCGCCTCGTTCAGGAGGCTAAACGAGGTTAGGTTGTGGATAAATAAAAGTTTGACAGGTTTCCAGGCATTTTCAGTCTCACTGATCACATTTTGATCGTCTTCAGCAATTTTCCTCTAATATCTGTTTTAAGATTTTTTTGTCAAAATGCTGCTAACCTCCTACTGTTTCTTGAGTTCAACCATTTTCTCATTTTTAATGACATTAAAGTCGCTGTGTGGAGCTAACATCACACCTGCATACCTGCTCCCTCTGCTAACTCATCTGCATAATTCATGCTTGTGAATTATGCCAGTCTTCTGAAGGAACTAAGAGCTGAAAGCAACTCTGAATGCATGAGCAGATTACCCCGCACGCGGACGTCTTACTGCAGATTTAGCTGCACAGATATCAAACATCGATTTCAGGATGGATGTAAGAGGAGAAGCTGTTTTGCTTCAAAGTTCCTGCAAGAAGACTTTAGACTGTTGGATGAATTTGTTCTTGTCCGCACCAAGATTATTATAGTTAATTAAAACAAACAAAAACTGAAATTGAGAAAACCTAAAACCAAACTTCTGACATTCATAATTTTAGTAAATAATCTAAATACTTAGAATGATATATCCTTTCTTTCAGTGTTGACGAGGCCTGTGAAGCGTGCACATTAGGTCTCACAAAGAACTGCTTGCTAATGATGACTAGCATTGATTTTAGCTTTTAAGCTGTCAACATAACATGCTAAATCTTAAATTTAAATCTACCACAGCGATCGCTTATTAATAATCCCAAAATAAACATCAAGCCTGAAAACATAAAACTGTAACAGACTGAATCTTCTGTTCTTTGTGTAGGAAATGTTTGCGTGTTTTTGGGTGTTGACTACTGATATGCTAGAGGAGCTGTTGTGAGTCCGTTGCTATAGCAACGAGTCTGCATGTAGGGTAGTCGAGAATTGGAGTGGTTTTGAGTTGCGGGTTTTCTGCGTTATTCTCCCCTTTGTTGTGGCGAACTGCATCGAATTAATAACATCTCCAGGTTCCATTTGGTTAACAGAACTAAATGAAACCTTAGTCAGTGCTAGCCAGCTGAAGAATTGCCTAAATCAGTAATATGCCTTTGCACAAAATTTCTGTACTTTATTGTAGTCAGAGTATTGTAGTAGCTAGTTACATTTACTACAGTAACTTATGAAGAAAAGTAGATTTAGGAGTATTTTTAGTTTGCTGCGCTTTTTACTTTATTTGAGTAATTTATAAATTATGAAGTATTTCTTCTCTTACTTGAGTAAAATTTCTGGATTTTCTACCCACTGAATGAAAAACAAACATGCTGGTAAATTCACCAAACACAGACACACCTGCTGATTTTAAGTTTCATAAATCTTTAATTGAATGAATCTGCTGATGTAATTTGTGAATATTAAATGATTGATAATTTGATCTGTTACTCAGTACTTTACAAAATACTTTACTTGAGTAATTTCTTGGACGGATACTTTTTACTTGAGTAAAATATCTTTAAGCAGAGCTACTAATTAATGTGAACTCTGGCCTCCTCTCATTGTATTACAGTTTGCACCACCCTGCAGTATAATACGCTGCTGTCCTCTGTGCCAGCTCTGCTCGTTACTCCAACCTTTGCAGCCACAACAGAAGGAAAAGTTCTGACCGTTTACTCCTGAATTTCCTGGGAGAGCAAAGTGCCTCCTCCCACAAAATCTAATAACCTGTGTTCACCCTAAGAAGAAGCACACAGCAGCAGATACACGGCTCAGATATTAGACCAAATAACCGTTCAAGGCCAAACCTGCTGATGCTTCCAGGAGAGCGGGGGGAAGAGGGCACTGGAGCGCTCCTCTGTGAATGCTCAAACGTCTTTCACAGACGATCTGCTAGTTTTACTTTCTTCCACTGCTGGCTTTGTGTGCAACAGGGTTTGGTTTTAATATTACAGACATGAACTTTTTCAAAATGTGCTTCTTTATTCTTTAGATTCGTTTAGTCAAAAAGTTGTTTCTCCAGACATTTATTGGTGTATTAAGTTGTGTTAGCTGCTCTTGACGGTTGCCATAGCAACGTGTAACTGTGGCTTGCATCAGGATCAGCTGAGTTTTTGTTACAGGTATTGTATTTAACAAATATTTTAGACAGATTTCGACATGTGAGGGGTTTGTCCTGTTTCGTATGTGCTTTATTTTAACTGCTCGCTGCTCTGTAGTTTATTTAAGGTTTTTTGTTATGTTTTATTTAACGTGCAGGACAGAACCGGCTGGACCGACGTTAACAACCACCTTGATTGAACCTGAGTGTTTCTGTCGTGAACCTACTGGACCTCAGACCAACATCGAAGGGTTACTCAGACATGCTATAAAATGTGCAGTATTTTTGTGAAAGCTGGGAACATAAACGGGTTTTGCCTCCTTTTTGCTGCCGTTTCTGCCTCCACAACACGTTCTCTTCCCCACGTCTTCCTCGTCTCTCGTTATTGCTCTCCCATGCATCGGCCCCGACTCGTTCTCACTGTTTTAGCATCGATCCCAGAATCCCTCTTGGGTGCGGACCTGTCTGAGTCCGATCTGACGGAAGCGAGATTTATTTTTTTCCCCACTTTCTCTTTGCATTCCTGACAAGATTTTCTTCCAAATGTCATAGCACCCCATATTGAATTTCCTTTACAAAAGCCTTCAGCAATATTCTCCTTTTCAATTAGATGCTGAACGGATGACATTTCCGTCTCTTTCAGCTCCAGTTTCCCAGCGTGGAAAATGTGTTGCGGCTCATTGAAGGTGCGGATGCAGCTGAATTTCACTGTTGCTCCGTACTAACACGTTAAAGCAGCCTGAAGATCATTTCCTACTTAAAGACAAGCATTTACACACCGCAAGCCAAAACATTTCAACACTTAAATTACACTGAATTCGCCTCAATCTGGAGAAACATTCAGTATAAAACCAGCTCATCTCCATTTTTTTATGGAAGTATTTGAATTTAATATTTTGAGGCTTTTTGTTGAAGTAAATAAGACAAAAATTCAAAGATTTACAGTGTTTGGTGTCTTTAAACTGTTTGATTTGGATCAAACATTTTGGGCCAGAACTGCTGAGTAAAAGTTCTACTAAAGTATTTTTGTACAATCTGGATGTTATTCATTGTAGTTCCAACACTTAAAAGGATTTTGCACATTTGCTTGTATTAATAGTTTTCAGTTTCTATTGAATACATTTATTCTCAGCAGTAAGATTTGGGTCACTCTCTTTTAAATGTTTGCTACATTTAGTCAAGTTTAATAAATTAAGAAAAAGCTGATTTGAAGTCGTCTTTTCAGTAAAAGTCTCTGGATTTCTACCTATTGTAAAACCTTGGTTATAAAAAAACAAACATTTTAACATTTTTCATTTCTCCTTCTGCATCAACCAAATGTGCTGGAGGGAAAAATTTGTATCAATTTTGAACTGCAGTTTGTTACCGAACAAAATCAGGCCCAGGGTCGCAGAGCGCACCGTTACCCAGAATGCAGTAGTCCACTTCCTGCTTTTGGAGCGGTCTCTGGTCCCCTTGGCGTTCACATATGCGTTCAAACGGAACCAGAGCTCACTTCAACTGAACCGAGGCCGAGGTCTGTAGGCGGACCAGAGTTTGCTTTCCCAGCCACCCAAACCAACCGAACTTTCTACACAAACGGACTGGAGTTGGATCAAAGTTGACTAAATAATACAAAACTGCTTCTTGGTAAAGAAACTTTTTAAAATAATGGAAATAAATCACTCTGAGGAGCATCACTGCAAAACTTTACATAAAAAATAAGCAGATATCCATTAGAAACTATTCAGTTGCTGCTGTTTCTATGGGAAACAGCCGCAACTGTTTCCCAAAGGCATCTGGTTACCATGGCAACCAGGTGCCTCAGTTCAAATGCATCCGAGTCTAAAACATTGGTAGGGGTCTCTGTGAAAAAGTTTTTGAATGTCCATCAAGCTGAGAGGTTAAAGAAGCCATTCCCAAACCACATGGAGTCCGTCCTCCAACAAGAACAGAGGCCTTACAGAAACATTTAAAAGCTCATGCTAATCCCTAGAGCCCAACGCTTGGCTGGTTAAAAACAAGACCTTACTGTTTCAAATATAGACATTGTTTCAAAAGGTTGGGCAGAAAAGAAAACATTTCAAAAGAACATAGAAAAACTACTTAGATTTACAAGGTTGCATTTAGCTAAACACAAGACTTCAAGTAAAGATGGCGGGCCATAATCAAACATAATTTGTCGGAAGGTAGCTAAGCAACTTGCTGCTTTCACATCTAGCTAACCCTAACTTTTCTAAAACCATGCAAATTCAGGGTTTCTGTAGGTTCCACCAACTCAAGTTTAAGGATTTTTAAGATGATTATGAGAGAAATGTACAACCTATATCTCCACAGACAATTCATAATAAATAAATTGTACAGTTTGGCATCAGAAATGAGCAAATGGTTTAAAGGGCTTGCAAGTTAGCAAATTTTAACTCAAATTTAAGGCCTTTTCAAATCTTTTTAAAACCAGAATGAATGAAATTTGAGACCTACATCATGTCAGAAATGTACAAAAGAAAACTGCATACTTTATATTGCAGTAGTGTCGCAGTTTTTGCTCAAAATGCTTGTAATATCATGCAGGTTAGCAACAGAAGTGAGTCAGTTTTGAAGACAAAACGGCGATAAAGTTACACTTTCCCATGACGAGTAGCTAGCAAGTATATGTCAGCAGCTGGCATGTAATTCAATTCAATTGAAAAATACTTTATTGATCCCACAGGAAAATTATGCATCACTGTAATTCATGTTAACTTTAAGCACTTTAAGATAAAAGCATTTATTTCAACATGCATGAGTTATTACATCATTTTTATCATAGATGTAGATCTGCTAAATCATTTACAGATTAATGCACAACTTGCATCTTTAGTCACATTTCTCTTTCAAGAAATGTGAAAAACATGAATGTATATCAGGAATGCTTTTCAGATGAATACAGAAAGCTCTCTGATTGGTGGTAGTAATAAATACAAGACAAAGAATTTAAAAGCAAATCACTGAATGGAAAAAAGCACCGACTGAAGTTTTTAGCTTAGAGATCAAAGTTTAAAGGAGAGTTTAGTGACAAAGAGGAGTGGGTCAGATGATAATGGCAGAAAAATACTTCTTTTCTTTGTTTTCTTTTGTGTTTTTACAGCTTTCTCATCTTTTTATGTCATTACAAACTAAGAATGCTTCATTTTTAGCAGCTGAAGGGGGTTTGGAGATGTCACATCGTGCTGCTGCGGAGACGATGGAGTTTCAAACCAAAAACAAACGTTTTGCATTTAAATGCATAAAATAACTGATGTTTATTAAACGAAAGGATTCTGGGTAACGCAGATGTCAGCTTCACCTGATGTATGAGGGGATTTATTTCTGAAAATTATCTGTTAGAAAACGCAGGCACCATCAAAAAATACATTACGAGGGATTAAATATCTGCTTACTGCCATCTCAGGTGAATTTTAATAACCGGATCAACAAAAGATTTGATCCGAGTCAGTCACTGAATTTAAGTAACTTTTCACAATTATACCTATTTTTTTATCAGGTTTAAGCAATATGTACGCAGGACTTGTTAGCTGACATTTGACTTCAACTAATGTGGGAAAATGTTCAGCAGCAGCCAGATAAGTACATATAAATATCCATTTTTCTCTTCCTCGCACATATCAAAGCAGAACCAACCTATTATGCAAAATTTACATTTTCCACATTTTCTTTACTTTGATTTGGGTTTCCACTGCTTCTAAAACAGTCCAAGTGCTTAAAACGAGTCTGAAAAATTAGCCATTTAATAAACATCCAGAATATAAAGTTACAAATCAGTAGGCACTGCGCCGTTACCTAGCAACCCCTACCAAGTTCCACCTGTCACCTAGCAACCTGAACGGAGCTCCAGCACATTTGGTCAGCTGGTTTTACCGCTCTACTTGTTTTGTTGTTGGTTTACCATCCAGAAACCACCTCCTGCATCCTTGTTGGTTGTACAGGAGGCTCCACTTCTGCTTTTCAAAGATATACGGTTGTATAATTGCGCATCAGTTTGCAATCGTTTTCATGTGAGAGTGTAAACGCAGAGTTGGGGGCATGGCCAGAAGCTTATTTGGGTTTAAAGCGACAAGATGCCCTAAGACAGACTAAAATCTAATTATCTAATAATTAATTTGTGCAAATAAATGTAGTGAGCCAAGTCACTTTTAATCTGTCTGTGACGGACAGATTGATCACCAGGTTTTCTGCAGAATCTGCATTTGATTTAATTGGGGATTGGTACATTAGGAAGCATCAGCTGTGAAAATATCAGATGTGGTTTGCATATGGGCCAAAAAAAAAACCTAAAACTGAAGATTTCTTACAGTGTTTCCTACAGGAAGGAGTAAAAGAGAGAAACTCTTCCAGCTGGATGGCTGCTGCTATGGCTTCTGGTAATAATTGCTAATGGGTTTGCAAATAGTTCAGTTGATGCAATTAAAAATTATATGTTAAACCTTTTACAACAATTATAGCATTTAGCATTGGGTGACTTTGGCTAAATTAACGAGGAACAAACAGTGAAGAGGTTAGAGGTAAAAACAATAAATAATCTGTAATGGAGATGAAAGCGCTGACTTCATCGTCTCCCTTAGAGGACAAGAAGGTCTCTGTTAGCAGTTTGTGTGTGAAATAATATTTATCATGCAATGTAGTGTGTTTCATACCCTGGTGCAAGCATTAAAGAGGCCACTCCGAAGCCAAAACCCAGCATGATTTGTTTTGATTTTTTGTGCATCCAGTTCATCCAGAAAACCTTGGCTCAGCAACTTCCTTCAGTTTCCGTTCCCCATTTCCATAATTCATGGGACCTGAAAATGAAATCCTGTCTGTTTAGGTCCAGTCAAGCTTTATGTGACTCAGAAAACTGCAAAACGCACAATCCTTAAAAATGGAGCTTTAAAAAACAACTTTAGAGGATACACTGCTGCTACTTTACTTTCTGAATTTAAACTGTCACAAGAAACAAAAGTTAGGCGTTTTTATTAATTGTCTGATGGATTTAAATGATTAAGTCAATAAAAATGTTAACAGTAAAACAAATTTGCAAAAACGCAAAACAAACTTAAATCACACATATAGACGTTCAAGTAAACCATATGATCATACGTCACTAATGTTATGCTTGAATTAACCAAAATCAATAATAAAGCACATATTTTACCATGTAGTATAGAAAACATCAGCATTAAACCTTACAGAGCAAATAAATAAGAGCTAGCTTTGTGCTAATTAGCAGCTACTGCGCTAAATAACCCAGGAAAACCACTAACACTTTCGTTAGCTTGAGGCTAATCAGCCTAAGTACCCATGTAAGACAGAAACACATTTCTTAATAGCTTACAGCGTTCAAAATTAACTCACCATGTTGGGAAATGTTTAAGAGTGTGAGTGAGAATTGTTTTTGTGGTTAATTTAGCCTGCTTGCTTAATCTAACTGCGGTAAAAACTACTTCCGTTCCGCCGTCAACTCACTAGAACCTACATAAATAAACTGCTGTAGCGCCCCCTGGTGGATCGGGAGAATTGAAGACAACATAAATAAACGTTGACGATCCATTGTTGAAAGAAATGTTTTTTTCTAAAACAAGACATTTTATTACAAATACGCCTTTTCGGGTTGCAATTCACAAAAAATTTAATCATTTGTGTCAAGTAAAAAACTGTTTTTTTAACATGAGAATATGCATATATCATTATATCAAAAATATAACTGTAAAATACCCATGTAGTGTTTTTAAATGTGAGCATGTTGATAACATTTTAATGCTAGTTGAAAAGTAGAAACAAAATTTTAAAAATGTGAAAGGAAAAAGGTAGACTTAAATTGTTTTGGCAAAAACAAAATTTGTTTTTTGCACCATTAAATATAAGTTATGGCAATGCATTAACAGTAAATAACACTAAACTACAAACATTAACCAAAAACAAACATGAAACATCTAGCATCTGTATTTGATTTGTTTACTGATTAAATAAATATAATTTTAAATCAAATAGAGTAATAAAAGCTACTGCAGTGTGCAGAGAATGAGAAAAACAGAACAGCTCTCACTGAGACTTGAGTCAAAATACAGAACTGTTCAAAAGAATCGGATCGTTCGTCAGTTGCAACTAGAGCAATTTGCATATGCAACTTCTCTAATAATGCACCACTTAATAGTTCTCAAATATCAGTCATCCATCCATTTTCTAACACTCTTGTCCCTATTGGGATCGGGAGGTGCTGCTGCCCCTCCAGCTAACATTCTGGGCAAGAGGTGGGGTCACCTGGACAGGTCGCCAGTCTGTCGGAGGAAGCCGGAGTACCTGGAGAGAACCCACCATGCACAGGGAGAAACTCCATGCAGAAAGACCCCGAGCTGGGAAACACACCCAGAGCCTTCTTGCTGCAAGGCAGCAGTGCTACCAACTGCACCACTGTGCAGCCCTAATTATCAATCAATCAAGTTTATTTGTATATAAATTTTCAACAACAAGGCTTTACATCATATAAACATAAGAATATTTCAATGACATCTTTAAAATCATCAACATACATCAGATCTGTTGGTCAATGTTCCAGTTATTATGGTCCAAAGCGACTCTAAACCAGACTTGATTTAAAGGAACTCGGTGTTTCGGCAGTTATGGAGTTTTCTGGACGTTTGTTTGAGGTGTGTACTGAATGCTGCTTCTCCATGTTTGGTTCTGGTTCAGTAAACATCAGATTTTATTGTTCTGTTTACCATTAATGAGATGTATTTGGATCAGATTGTGGGCAGCAGTTACTGACGTTTAACTGCACAGCAGCCAGCGAGAGCGAAGAACTGGGACATCAGCGTCCACCAACGTGAGACGGAGGTTGAAGTCTTGGAGGAGAGGACATAAAGTGGGCCACAAGGCGAGGCGTCAGTCACTGGCCTCATTAATGGTCTGAAACTCACACACACCCCCACACACACACAGAGGAGGAGAAGCAGAAGCCGTAAACATGGCTGCAGATGTGCTGCAGATGGGTGCTGCAGCTGGAGGGCTGCGATGCTCTTTGTAGAAATCCCCCGGCGCCGGCAGCTAGCCGCTGGCAGCTACCTCCTCTGCTGCTCCGCCCTGCAGCTCATCCTCCGCTCCTCTCCGGCTCTGGAGCAGAAACGCCACGTTTGGAGATGCAGAAGAAAATTCACAGAGGATCCGGAGACAATGAGGCATGGTGCGTTCAGACGTCACCCGTTGCTTTCCCAGCCAGCTGTTTGACAAAACACTTAAAGCGACTTCAACGGCTCCATCCGGCTTCAGCAACGAGGAGAATGATATATTGTTTGCAACTTCGGCTCTCAATTTATATATGCAGCCAAGAAAACAAAAACATTTACTTTTTAATTACAGAGGATGTGATGTGTTTTGTTGACTGAATAAACATGTTGAAAGTTGAACATTTTCAACTTATAAAACTCTAAACTTCTCAAGAAAAGTTTTAAGATTAATCTCAAAGTTCGGCAGAAATGTACTCTTCTTTTTTAAAATTAAACGCTGCCTGAACAAACAGAAAATTGCAGTTTCCTTACATTTTAAGCTTAGGCATGTTTATAAAATATAAATAAATGAACATGGCTAAAACATGTTTGTTATTCATTCAGAAGTTACTCAGAAATTTTACTCAAGGAAAAGTAAAAATATTTCTAAAACTAAATTTTCTCCCAAAAGTTACTCAAGTAAATGCAGCTGCTCAACTTTGTCAATTTTAATCTGATAAACTATTAACTGATAATTAATTGTAGTTTGGTGAATTGTTTGCATCTGCAGGAGTTATAACCAGTGAGATAAAAAAGGTTCTTCTGCAGTCAGAAAACGTCCAGCTTTCTTCATCTTTTCCAAGCCGACTTGTTGCAGCAGCTGCAGCATGATGTGGCGTTCAGGTACTCAGCAGTCTGGATTTTTCAGCCTGTTTTGCATTGATTCACTGCATCCATTGACATTCATGCATAATGGACATGAATGTGAAATCAGCTCTCCAGGGGAGCAGAGGAAGCCTTCCATTGTTGTTTTTTTAATGGCAGGCCTTTAGCTCAGAGAGCCAGGGCTGGGCCGCTGGGACTTCTGCTCTGTCTGCGGCTTCAAGGCAATTTCCATAAAGAACAACACCTAGATCCATCACTTCCCTCTGGGTTGACTGTTTCTGTACCTCCAGGCTATAAAATATGGATGCCCATCCGACTGTTTTATTCTGTACAACTTAGAAAGATAAACACAAATATGTTCCAGGAGCCGTAATATCCCACTTTCATTGGGGAATCGGGAAAATAATCACCAACTTACTGAAAAATCATTTTCATTTAAAGAACTGCCATTCAGACGACACGATGCTGCAGTTCAGCTGTGAATAGGACCAAAGGATTTGACCAATTTACTCATCAATAAAAAGGCCATTTGGTGTGAAAGTTGTAACTAAGCCAAAAATTTAACAAAACTATATAAAAAATGTTTAATATTTTGTACTTGAGATAAATAAAAACCTTTGTCTGTAAATATGCTCTACCCAGAATTCCCAGCTGAACCTGGTTCACATTTTTTTTAGATAATCTCAGATTAATCTTCTTCTGGTATCCACTTTATTAGCTGGTTAATAAAAATAATAACCAACAGATCAGCCATACTCTGTATTAATAAGTCAATCAGAAAGGTCAAATAATAATAATCAGTGCTACTTTGTTACATTTTAGGCAGTTAAATGTAAACTTTTGCATTTAAAAGGGCAATATTATGTATTTTCCAGGAAAATTTTCAGTCATCTGTCACCTTCAGTTGTTTAAGAATGCAGTATATATCTTATTTACTGATTTAACGCCTTGAAACTGGGTTTTTGTCCCTTTAAGAAGCTCCTGTTCTTTCTGAAGCTCCGCCCCCAGGAAGTCTTCCCAACATGGCTCCTCCCTTCAGCAGCGATTTTACCTGCTCTGAGAAGCAGCTCCTATTATGAGCTCAGCAGCTGTTTGCTAATTACTGCTGGCTAGTCTGAAGGAGCTGAGTGTGGGAGGAGCTGTGCCTCGAAGGCGGGGCTAGGTCCACCCAGGCGTTTTACAGCTGAATGGTTGCCATGGAGATTAAAGGATGACTAAATGTTTTTGATGAGGAAAAAGCATTATAACACGATGGAAAGTTAAAAAAGTATATTTCACATAAAAAAGGAATTTTAATTATTTTTTTATTTTCATGTTTTAATGTATTTCTAATACTGTATGAAAAAAGAATCCATTTCCCTCATGCTAACTCGAGCATTCCTCCATTAAAGCAATCAGCACTGTTCTCCAACCATGGCAGCAACTTGTTTCATAAGAACAGGGGGAAAATCCTGAAACACATTTTTCAGAGTAGGTAGAGGTTAGCCCTCAGCTATTCTGTCCACATCTGAAGGAGACGAGATAAAGATCTTAAAAATCACAGGAATAGAAGAACTTCTCTGCTGACTTTTATGTTTTTCACCACGAAAGGAGAAAAGTAAACGGCAAGAATCCCGACGGCTGCAGATTGTCAAGGCAGCTGGCTTCAGTCGAGGTGTTGATTGGCAGAACATTTGGCATCAAATATTGTTTGTAGTTGATAATTAATGAGTCTCAGCGATGAAGGTGAAGTGAAGTCAGCATTTAACACATGTCTGAGTTATTATTAGCTTTAGCCGTTTAGCTCATTACTGATGTTGTGGCATAAGGTTGAGATTCGCCTAAAAGAAAATGTTACTTTCTTCTTAAGTTAGTCATGGAGAATTGTGAGAACTTTTCTGTATAGACTGTAAATAATCACAAATGATTCACTTCTGTATCACCTTTGTAAAGTTACACAGTCAAAAATAAAAAGCAATAATTTAGTTTGTCATAAATGGTAGTTTATTGACCCACTGGCCTTTTCTCTTTACTGGTCATTAGCATGGATATGCTAGCTTTAGCTTTGGATTGGATAAAACTAGCATGCTTAGGCTGGTTCCTACGTATTGCCTTCTTCTGCTGGCCATTAGCAAAGATTTGGTAGGCTCAGATCCTGCAGTGCCAGTCGTGTCCTCCTGCTGGAGCCAGTACAGATCCGGGCGCGTCTGAAGTTTGCTAGAGAGCATTCGGATGTTCCAGAAGAGTATTGGGTCATATGGTAAGATGAAACCAAAGTAGATCTGTTTGGTAGAAACACAACTCGTCGTGTTTGGAGGAGAGTGAATGCTGAGTTGCATCCAAAGAACACTATGTGAAGCATGGGGGTGGCAGCATCATGCTTTGGGCTGTTTCTCTGCAACGGGACCAGGACGACTGGTCCGTGTAATGAAAGAATGAATGGATCCACGTATTGTTGAGGCCAAACCTACTTCCATCAGCAGTGAAGATGAAACGTTGCTGGGTCTTTCAGCAGGACGATGACCCCAAGCTGCCATGGCAACAAAGGCTTCAGGCATTTCCAGGTCCTGGACTGGACCAGCCAGTCTCCAGACCTCAACCCCATGGAAAACCTTTGGAGGGAGCTGAAAGTCCGTGTTGCCGTCCCAGAACATCACTGCTTCAGAGAAGATCTGCTTGGAGGAATGGGCCAACATTCCAGCAACGGTGTGAACCGACCTGGTGAAGACTTACAGAAACCGTTTGACCTCTGTCACTGCCAACAAAGGATATACTACAAAGTATTGAGATGAACTTTTGTTATTGACCAAATACGTATTCTCCACTCTTATTTGCAAATAAATTCTTTAAAATTCAGACAACGTGATTTTTTTTGTCTCATTTTGTCTCTTAGTTGACCTCTGACCTATGATGTCAATTACAGGCCTCTCTCATCTTTTTAAGTGGCAGAACTTGGTGACGGGCTAAGTACTTTTCTCCACTGTATAAAATGCTTTTTGCTGCCAGTCGAATTTTTTGGCCAACATTCACAGAGGAAAAACTCAAAGCCGACTGCTGTTATGCTGAATATCATAAAGTGAAAAAGCTGTGAAGTTGATGACTAGACTGTTTAACTTTTACTGCCCAGAGTAGTTACCACACACACACACACACACACACACACACACACACACTGGCAGCAGTTGGTCTGAGCCAAAGCTGAACTTCTAATCGATCCCAGTGTTGAAGTGGGATATTGCTGTTGTAAAGCAACAGAAGCAAGTTTCAAACATTATTTATGATCATATACAGACACACAGCCAACCTGCTTAGTTGGTTTCTGAAGTTTATTTAAATTACAATTCAAGTTTATCTGAAAGCACATTTCAGCAACAAGGCAGCTCAAAGTGCTTCACTGAATGATAAGCACCATAAAAAAGGAAACAGGAATTAATAATGAAGCTTCAATCCTCTCAACAGGGTTATAAATGTCTAAGAAATGTAACTAAGTCTGTAAAATCTTATTTATATGCCATATTTATGGAGCAGAGGTAAACTTTTAACTCACTCACATACCCTTAGTGGGCTGCCCAGTGGCGCAGCTGGTAGAGCTGCTGCCTTGCAGCAAGAAGGTTCTGGGTTCGATTCCCGGCCCCGGTCTTTCTGCATGGAGTCTCCATGTTCTCCCTGTGCATGGTGGGTTCTCTCCGGGTACTCCGGCTTCCTCCCACAGTCCAAAAACATGACTGTCAGGTTAATTGGCTTCTCTAAATTGTCCCGGGGTGTGTGTGTGTGTGTGTGTGTGTGTGCATGTTTGTCTGTCTCTGTGTTGCCCTGCGATAGACTGGCGACCTGTCCAGGTGACCTCCAGGTGACCCCGCCTCTCGCCCGAATGATAGCTGGAGAGGCACCAGCACCTCCTGACCCCAGCAAGGGACAAGGGTGCAGGAAAATGGATGGATGGATGGATGGACATACCCTTAGCCATCTTGCTAACAACAAAATGGCCCCCCTTTAGCATAGCCATAATAAATAATTTAAATAAAATGATTCAAAGCACTGAATCAATTCAAAGTATGTAAACTTCTTATCCAAACTAAAATAAGTGCTTCAGTAACCAATCAGTTTTGTAACTGAAACTAATTTTCAAATAAAATGCGACTCTTTCATCTAATGTAATGCAGTTTGTTATCTTGGATAAAAAAAGCCTCTTCAAACTAAAATGTTAACTGATTGTAGTTTGAGCCTTAAGTCTTTTGTTGCATCAGCCTCCTCCTCCATCAGCTTAATGTGAGGCTTTGATGCGAAATCATGACTGAGATTATTTGATAGTGAGCCACTTTGAAGCAGCATCTTATGATTCCCACTGCCTCTAAAGTACATATAAAGAAGACCAAATGAATTAAAAGATTAAAAGACCTCGGCAGGCCGCACTCTGTATTTACAGGTTCAGTAAAGACTCAAACCTCCAGCTGAAGATTCAACCAAAAGGAGACGCAGGAAGCTTTAAAGTCAATATATTATGTTTTTAAATCCTTTTTTTCACGTGTAAATCGCTCAGTTTTGTTTTATATGAAGCTGAACTGCAATGTTTTGGTCTGGATTCCTCCTATTCCAGCTACACATGCCCACATATTAGCTCTGCTTTGAGGTGCGTTTAAGTTGGTTTTGAAGTTTGATAGCAGAGATAGTTTAGCTAGCAGCGCAGAAACCTTTTAATTAAAAAATAATCCAAAAGACTTAAACAAAGGAAGAGTTATCCATTCAGTTTTACATGTTAGATCCAGAAAATACGATCGCAACATGAATGAACATTTCTTATGAACAAGACCTCAATGCAGCTAGCGAGTTAGCTAACGCTAGCTAGCAGAAACGATATTCAGATTATGTATTCCCCGAGACAGAAACAGCAAAAACAAACTGTTTGTGGAATAACACTATTCAAAACAAGCAGCATGGTTATGCCCTCAAGGAGCTAACAGCTAACACACAGCGCTAATGTTAGCAGAAGGTGCTACTGCTACTGACAGCAACACAATAAATTCATATCTAAAATAAAGTTTGTTGGTATTTTAGTGTTATTAGCAGCTTATTGTGTTTGTCGTTTCCACAGAGAGAAGAAGCTATATTTATGCTAGCGAAGGTCGCTAAAGCTCTCGTCGCACAAAGAGGACTTTCCTCTGATGTGGGAACATTTCCAAGAAAAATAAAATGTGACCATTCACTTCGAAAAGGTTCTGACGCTACGGGAGAGGGTTACACGTTTCTAACATTTTGACTTTTCCACTTGTAACTTAGGCATTCTCAAATTGCTGCAAAAAATAAAAAATGTCACTTACAAAATTAGCAAACTGGAAATCTGTAACAATGAATAGAGAAAATTCAACAGACTGAAAAATACGACCTAACAGAATATAAAGAGATTTTTTTATCAATGGGAAATATTAAATTCAACTTTTCTGCTCTCTTAGAGACTCAAAGTGAACGAAAATATATTACAGGGCTAAAACGGGAATTTTGCATTAAAGTACAACATGATGTGATCAGATGGTTCCAGATGGTTCAGCCTGTTTAAGCCAGATTTAATGTTTATTTATAGTTTGAAACGCTGTAATAAGCCACTTCAAACATGATAATTTCAGCCTTTGAAATGCAAATAAAACATCAATAAGGATGTACTGCAGTAGCACACAAAAGAAAACCTCCAATTACTTTGCTTAAAATTGTTGCAATTAACTGATAATCAATATAAATCCATGTAAATTACACCAAACTACTGAAAAGCCTTAGTGGAGAGGCAGCTGACTTGGATCTCACTGTGTTCTGCTCTGGCACATTTAATTCCACCTACAGAGTCAAAACAAAAACCTTTAGTCAGTTTGAGCTGTCAGATGGAAAGTCATCCGGCTGGAGTTTTTGTCACCGCTGACAGCAGAGGGAAGGTTTTATATTTATATGGAGCCTCCGGACAGGTGAGATCACTCTGTTCATTCAGCTCCAGCTCCGTCACTCGCTCTGACTCCCAACGCTGTCAGAACAGATTGTCAAGAGGGAGAAACTGAAACTTTCCATTATTTTCCCCAAAAACGATGTGAAGGCTGAGATAATTAAATTCACAGTAATATTATGCATTGCTGCCTCATTTTTTCATTTTGCTGCTCCTCTTTAAATCTCTGTCAAGTTGTATGGTTGGAAATCAAAACATGGATGTTGGAGTAGGGGATAAGATCCTTACTTATATGGTTTGAACTTCCAAAATCGAAAGTTTTATTGGTGAAATCTTGACTGTTTTTTATGAGTTTTACAGTCAAACATCAACACCAATAACCAGGATTATTTAGTTTGGAAATACACATTTAGTTTGCTAGCAAAATATTTAAGTTGGTAGCTTAATATTTAGCTTTTTATCAAAATGGTTTGGAGTTAACTATGTAGTTAGTTCAGATCTAAATATTTATCTTGTAAACTAAGTATTTATCTTGCTAACTAATTGCTAACTTTGGAGCAAAATATTTGTTTATCCACTAAATATTTAGCTTAATAATTAAATATTTATTTAATATTTCTACATTCATGAATAACTTGGTGAAAATATGACTTTGAAGAGTGAATCCTAATTTTTTACTCTTGCTGTAGGCTGAATAAGCCAAATCATTTCTTATTGTTTTGCTATGTATCGTTTTTCCCCTCAACTTTTAAATATGAAGATCCAGTTTATTGTATTAATTAATTTAAAGTTTAAGTCTTTTTATAATTGTGTGTTTCTCAGCTCCACAAACAGCACAGGATGACAATGCTTCTGTCCACAGTGGGATTGCAAATGTGCATTTTGATATTAATAAAACATGACAAAGTCACAGGAAACACTTCCTCCCTCTGAATGTGATGCATCTGTGCTAATTAAACCCTGGCAGCCCTGCAACAAAAAGCCTTTTTAACTTGCATTTAGAGTGTTGTTTGCTGTTCTGCCAGCTTACGTAATGTTTCCCATTACTGTGAGATGGGTCAGATATTCTTCCTTTGTCTTGCAACAAAAAGCAGCCAATGCATAATAAATTTGATTCTCATTTTGTGCAAACAACTACAGCAACAGGAAGGGCAGAACACCCCGACACGACTCCGGTTTGTTACATAAACAGGAAAATACAGCAAGAAAACAGAAGATAATGTGATACAAAAATCATACTAAAATGTTTAGAAGCCAAAAGAAAAGCAGAAAATGATAAAAGCGTTCCTGAAGACTTGGGATGTTTCACAACTGATAGTCTGATAGATTCCGATCGATTGGTTACCAAAGTTCAAACATTTGTTAGTTTTCAGCTGCTGTGGCTTGTTTCACGCTGCACTGATTCCCCTCCGCGCCTTTAAGCCATTTCAATTCTGCTTTTTCTTGCTCTCTACATCGGCTTTATACGCAGACCTGTTGCCATGGTAACCAGCACAACATCGCCGATAACCTGCAGAGCAGAGAGTAATTTATTACCCAGAATGCCCTGCGCTGTGGTTAGCTTCCTGCCTTTGGAGCCGTCCCTGGTCCACTTAATGTTCACACTGCATTCGAACCGAGTCAGAGTTCAGTTCAACCGGTCAGAGGCCGAGGCTTTTAGGATCCACGTTTGTTTTTCGCATTCGAACAAACTGAGTTTGACTGAAGCAGATTAAACAGAGCTGGTGTGAACGCACCCTTAGAAAACTAAGGCTCACCGAAAAGGTACAAACAGCTTTACTGATTTGATGCAGAAATCAGTGCAGTGGGGAAAATAAATCACAGATGATCCATAATGTCCTAATTAAATAAAATCTGGTTGGTAAACGAAGTCTAAATGTAGAATTTCATCAACGTTTCTGGCTGAAAACAACAAATCATTCATTTGTATGAACTTTGATTATCTCTGTCAGAGAGCGATTTGACATCGAGAAAAAGAGCCAGAATGGGCGATTTTACTTTACAACACTTCATAAACACATTGCAACATATTCTGGAACATTTATTTCAATGTATTTTATTCTTCTATATGCAGGAATCTGCGCCTCTATTAGAAAACGCTGTGGCTCTCCAACCCGCTGTCTTAGTTTGACACTAATTAGCCAGAGTTGGCAAGCTAACATGCAAAGCTGAGACACTAATTACGGTTAAACATAAAGTATAATATGTCACCAAATGGCAACAAATCCGTACAGACAAGCTGCTGGTCATAAAGCTGCATTATTGTTGAACGGTTTTTTACATTCATTATGCAAAAAAAGGAAAAGAAAAAAAAAGAATTGTGAGGAAAGCAGGTGAAACCCTACAGTTGCAACGCGTGAACTCTGCACACATTAAATTTAATGCCTGATTTTAGTTTTTTTGCCACAGATTTGGTTTCTCACTCCCTGCTCCCTGTTTTCTCTCTCTCTCTCGTTGTTTCTCTGTTTCACCTCTTGGATTCTACATGCATTTTGGTCCAACCTCATCCACAAAACCTGACAGAAACTTTACAAACATGAAAATTCAAACAGTTTAGAAAATGGAGTAAGAAATATGCTAAAATACTAATTAATTAAAAGTAATGGAAGGGGACAGGTCAGAAATCTAGTTTTATGTAGAAGGTCTTGTTTTCTTGTTGCACATTCTGCACCCTTTAGAAAACACAACAGAATGGCTTCACTAACCTAACCTGATGAAGGGAAACCAGCCCTGACCTAAAACTCTCGGCCTTCTCATCTATGAAAACTCGTTTGCTGCGCCAGTATTTCCAGCATTGGTTGACAAGTTTGTCATTTTTTATCTTAATTTGTGGTTTATTTTTTCTCATTACACAAAACAAATCTTTAAAAATGTTGAATCTGATTTTTGTAAAAGCAGGTCATTTGTTTGCCTTCTGCTAAATTCATATTTAACAAGGAATGAAGCCAGTTTACTTCAGTCGGATCTGTTAAAAAATAACTTTGGGGTCACATAACTTTCATGGAGATACATTGCTGCATAATGTTTGAAAGGGTTTGAGTCACATTCTACGAGCCGTTACCTAGCAACCTCAGCCAAGCCCAGCCCCGTTACCTAGCAACCAAAGGGGAACCCCAAGCCTTTGGTCAGCTAGTTTTACCTTGTATTGGTTTTGGACAAGTTTCAAGTGCAAATATCTCAGTACACTTGAAATAAAACCAAACTAACTTACAAATAACATTTCAGCAACAAAGAGGAGATAAAGAAAATAAACTTTTTAAGTCAAAAGTTTCTTTATGATGATTTTAAAAAGTACTAATCAAAGGCTAAATGACCTGCCAGTGGAACAAAACTCTTTCTTCATGTTGTTTCACTTATAACTATAACTTTTTTTAATCAATATTAATGGATTGTTGGGGTAGAATAAGCCCCAATTTCTTGCTGAAAATATATTTTTCCTTTAGTTTTGTCTTATTTCATTTAGACCAAAAGTGCTTGATAAGGTTTTGTGTTTTGCAGTAAAATGTTTTATTGACTTACCATTCAGAAACCACTTTCTTTTCACTGCAGTCTTGTTGTTTGTGCAGGAGGCTCCACTAATGCTTTTCAAAGATGTACCATTGTATAATTGTACCTCTGTTTGCAGCCATTTTCATGTTGATTTGGGGGCGTGGCCAGCAGCTCAAGAGGCCCTAAAACAGCTAAAATCTCATTATCCATCCATTTTCCTGCACCCTTGTCCCTTACTGGGGTCGGGAGGGTTGCTGGTGCCTCTCCAGCTGTCATTTCGGGCGAGAGGCGGGGTCACCCTGGACAGGTCACCAGTCTGTCACAGGGCAACACAGAGACATACAGGACAAACAAACATGCACACACACACTCACACCTAGGGACAATTTAGAGACCAATTAACCTGACAGTCATGTTTTTGGACTGTGGGAGGAAGCCGGAGTACCTGGAGAGAACCCACCATGCAGAAAGACCGGGGCCGGGAATCGAACCCAGAACCTTCTTGCTGCAAGGCAGCAGCTCTAACAGCTGTGCCACTGGGCAGCCCTAAAATCTCATTATTTAAAACAAATTATGAACAGGTTTTGAATAGGCCATAGGCTATACTAAACATAGTCTATTATCCTTCCTTAACCTGGTCAAGGTAGCATCATAGGTCACCTTTAAAACAATAGAAGCCCATTTGCAGATCTACAGTCTGACTTTAAATGCTCCTGTTGTGTCTCTTTGAACCGAACATTAAGGACAGGAAGGGAAAACGTCCTACACAGGATTATACTGTACAATAAAAGACAGGCCCGGTGGACAGTTTGAGGAATAGCTTCTGTTGTGTGACGCACCTGAGGCTCTCGACTCAAACACACCAACCCAGCAGATGTTGTCTGCTGAGGGAGCAGCCATCGTCTCCTCCCACACATCGGTGTGATGTAAGATCCCCCTGGCATTTTGTTCCCCTCAGCCCAGAAATTCATAAACAACGTCCTTGTAACTTATTTCTCCCCAAACTCCGTTCAGCCATCTGTTTCCGCGCGGGTCATGTTCTGATCAGAGGAAGGAGGTATTGAAGAAGGGAAAGGAAGGGCGTGCCTGACAGTCGCTGTGCTGCCGTTTCAGGCTTTGGGGACGTTGGACAAGCGGCGCTGTCCCGCGCCGGTCGACAACAACAGAAGAACATGGAAACAGACTGAACTGACAGCTTGCCAGCGCCAGCTTTTATTTGCTAACAAGCACATCAAGTTCCCATTAACATCCTTGTAGGAGAGGCAGCGTGAGGTCGGCAATAAGGGGATTCAAGACAGACTCATAAAAATTACATCAGATAAGGTGGTGCAGCCCATTGAACCGTAGCCATATTGGGAGCAAGGCAGGCTTTCCATTAATAGTAATAGACAGGCAAACGTTGGGGGGAAATATCCTGAGCTTTCCGTCCTAATCAGTATTCAGGAGAGGAGCGCGTCTTCATTATCCTCTAAAAATTCTTCAAACAGGTGGATGACTATCTGAACTTCCACTGTGCCACCGCTTTCTTCTTGTCTGACTCCACACACCCTCACTGTCTTTTCCCGTCTTCTTCAGTTTCCCCGTCTATTTTTCCTGACATTCCTCTTTACCCCACATCTGGTTCCATCTTCTTCCTCTCCCCGAGGCCTTATCTCTCCCCCAGCAGAGCGGCCGCGCCGCACACACCTCCTGCAGCCTCGTCCTTCATCTGGTTGCAACGTGTCAGTCTGTTCGCTTCCAGCCCAGCAGCTGCGTACTTCTGATTATCCTATCGTGTTGCTCTGCTGATGGAGTTGCTTTTCATTCAGACCAAGTGGAATCTGGTTTCATGTTGGCCCATCAAAGATTCATGAGACACAAGTTTACAGACGGGTGTAGGGAGACTGCAACCTCAGGGGTCAGAGTTCAGGTGACCGAGTTCAGAGGTCAGGTGAACCGAGGTTCGGTTGAAGTGAACTCTGGTTTGGTTTGAATGGATATGTGAACCCAACTGGATGAGCGACCGCTGCAAAAGCAGGAAACAGACTACAGCACACGGCATTCTGGGTAAATACAACCAAAACAAGCACATTAGCTTAGCGCTAGCAGGAGAAATGGCGTCTTTCACCAAAGAGTTTATTTTGGTGTGTTTTGGTTCAGCTGCAAATAAAAAAGGCAAAACACACTGACAGATGTTGAAATGAGCTAATATTAGCTAATCAACCACTCCAATGTCAGACTAGCTAGCATCAGCAGTAGCTAATCTACCCCATAATCACTTATTAATAAAATAAACATCAAACCTGAAATTATGCAAAATTTCCTGACGTAAACAATAACATGCAATGTTTCTATCCAATTCTGTTTGGAGTAGAAAGGAATTGCCATCAAAAACTCAATTAATCGTGAAAAATGAGCATAACTTTAATGATAACTCTTCCCCTGCTGCCCCTCCAATGTCTCTGGTTCTGAAACGGCGAGGCAGCGCGGCCAGCTGCAGGGCGCTGGGAAGTAGACGGAGCTGGAGGCTCTTTGTCTCTGGAAGTTAATTGGTGTCTTAGACAAGGCCACATCCCTGAACAGACTTCAGCGTGTCACTACAAAGCGCACACAGATTTCAAATCCTGGCAGGTGAACCTGCTGAAAGCTGGATGCTGTTCTGAACAGTCTGATGCACATGTCCACACATTTAGTTATTAATAACAATGAAATTTGCAACCTGATGTATCTACAGCTGGTATGATCCATATCTTCTGTCTTGCATCAGCCAGTTGAAAGAGTTTTTGCTTGCCTTGAATGTTGCCTCAGTCAATGCAGCCAGAAACACAAAATCTTTGTACTCTGCCTGGAAGACTTTGCAGGAGTTTTTAGAGCCTGAAACGCAGCAGTGGTGTTGGGCTGCTGTGGACCGGAGAGGAAAAAACAAATACATTTACAACAAAACATCTGAAATTTGCTAGACAAAGCTTGTAAAAAGTAAAACATTTTTTAATTTGTTTGCAGTTTACAAGCTGTTAGAACAGCAAGCAGAAAAACTTGCCGATGGGAGAAATGCTTTATTTCAAGGCTCACAGCCTTTATTATCGGAGTCCTGAGATTTGGCAGCTAAGCTTTTTCATGCTGGTGATAAAATTACAACTTTATTCTGTTAATTTCACGACCATGTTCTAGTCATATTACAACTTTATGCTGCTAATATTATGACAATATTCTGGTAAAATTACGACCATAGCTTGGTAATATTACTACTTTATTCTCAAAATATGTCTACTCTGTTAATATGAGTTTATTCTGGAAAAACTGCAACTACATTCTAATAATGTTACAACTTTAACTGTATTGTATTTTTATTTCACTGGTAAAACTACAACTTTATTCTGTTAATATTATTCTCAAAATATATTGACTTAATTCTCATAATTTTGTTTTATTCATATTTTCTAAGCCTGGCCGTAATAAATGCATCTACATTTCCATTTGAAGATAATTTGATATTGTCTCATGTCTTCCTGCTGCTGCATGCAGTGTTAGCCAGCTAGCGCCTGTGTTGTGCAGCGAATCGTTTCGTGGCGACTGGCCCTCAGCAGGTTGAGTGGATCTGGGTAATAATAATCCTTGACTGGAGTACGAGGAGTGTGCAGGGTGAAAGTGTGATCTTAACCCTGTGGCTGGAAGCTACAAACCAGCAACACAAAGGCTGTTACGAACGGCCCCGTGGGGCCACGAGCCCAGGGGGGGCCGGTGGGGCCACGAACGCCAGGTGGGGCCGCCACAACGCCAGGTGGGGCCCCGAATACGGCCAGGTGGGGCCACGTATGGCCTCGTTGTTCCGAGGAAGACTTATGAGCTTCAAAGAGCGTTTTGGGTTTGATCTCTGGCCTCAGCGGCAGACGTTTTAAGCAGAGCAGTCAGTCTGATGTGGGGAAATTTCTCCTTTCATCCAACATGATTGATGCTAACAGCAGGAGGCCGTTTCATTGTTTAAAAGTGCAGCATTTTGTGTCAACAGGATCTGTGGGCTGATTTGCTTTGTGGATTTTTTTGTAACATGAAGGAAACCAAAAGTAAGCATTATTTTTAGATCTTTCAAATGAGATGTGCTATTCAATTGTTGGAAATGCTGTCAGATGTTTCAGTACCAGCTCTGTTAGCAGAAGGATTTGGGGCTCAGAATAATTTATCCTCCCTGATATTTGAGTCCTAAACAGTCGGTTTTATCCAGGAGTGAAAGTGGAAAACCAGTCCATGCATTCAAGGCTGGACTACTGTAATTATTTACTATCAGAAAATCCATAAAATGCGATTAAAATCTTCAGCTGATCCAAAACGTTGCAATAAGATCTGATGAAAAGCCAAGAGAAATAACATGTTTATCCTAGTTTAGCTTCATTGGCTCCCTGCACAATAGAAAATAAAATTCTACTTCTGAAATATGAAACGGTCTTGTGATTATACAAAAATTAAGAGTGTACTTGCACCAGCTCATTTAATCAAACTCCAGTCCGTTTGTCTTGAAAGTCCGGTTCGTTTGCAGGTGTGAATACAAACTCTGGTTCTGTTCCAAACCTCGGTCTCGGTTCGGTTGAAGTGAACTCTCCATAAATACAACCAATACAAAAACACAGGCCGATACTTAATGTTATTGATCTGATCGTTGGTATTTCTCTCTGTACAATTCGTGTTTAGCTGCAGCCACCAGACGTTTCCGTCACTTATTCATGTTTTGTGTCCAGCATGTTTCTCCAGACATGTAAGATATTTGATTTACTAGCAGAAAATGCATTTATGAATAAATTCATTCTTTTGTTTTAAATTGCTGCATCTACAAAGCTTCTGTACTTTTCATTCACTTATTATCTCGAGTCGAGAAGAGAATCTCAGCTACTCCCACTGCTGCAACTATTTAGATAGTGAGATTGATGCTGGAAGCGTCTTAAAAAGAAACAAAACAGGTTCAGAGTTAAAATGAGACAGAAAGAAGGATAGTATCAATCATTAATGGTATTCATGCTCTGCAGCAGAAGGCAAAGCAGCGTTGCTGCAGATCTGGTTTGTTGTGTTGCTGGTATCTTTAGATGACATTTAAATGTATCTTTTCTCTACAAAATCACAGCAGAATAAAGCATAAACAACATTTCTCTGCATTAGAAATAAGCAGTAAATTCTCACCTTAGTTTGTACTTTTACAAAGATAACAGCTTACAAAGCTATTTTCCACATGTTATGTTCAAAAAGACATTTTAAACAACAAACTTCATCAGATTTCGCTTTTTGCCACTTTCTCTGCAGTGGCTGGTTAGCAAGGAGCCTGAGAGGAAAACAACTCGAGCTGAAACGATTGAACAATGTTCACTGGCTTCGGCTCTAATTTAATCCCACAAAGACTTGAAACGTGTTTACAGATGTAATAACAGAATTACACAACATTTGGAGACTGAAGGGAGCGCAGATATCCAGTGTCCCACAGTAACTTTGTTTTTAAAAATTCTCAAACATCCGAAGATGCAAGAAATCTGTTTTCTTATTGTGTTTCACACATTAAGACATGAAACAAACATGGGTTTCAAAAACCTGCTCAGTCACCTGATCAGGTTTTTACCACATTCCTATGGCTAAACATCTTTTTGTTTTAAATCACAGATTCCAACCAAAACATGAGATGTGCAACTGTTACACCTTTTGTTCAATAATTTCTTTTCAATTAAGAAATGGGCGACAGATTTAACAACAGCTGCAGCTCCTGCCGCCCTGCAGAAGGTGCTGCCCTGGGCATCTGCCCACAAATCACTGTTACAGATCAAACAAACTCACATTTATAACCTTTCTGTATTTTTCCTTCTAACTGGAGGAAGGACTTTCAGGAATGCTTCCAATTTTAGATAAAGGAGAGAAATGTTTTTAACACAATCATTCATTCATTTCTTTGCTGATAGCGACGCCTTCATTTCGTTGTAATTGCACCATTTTTGCATGAAATGCCGGCGCTCCTCTACCGAACCTGCTTGTGTTTTCTGCTGTGACACCGAATCCCATTTTCCATCAATAGCTGTCTGCTGCAGACCTCCATTACTGGTTTTGCGTTGCACGCATCAGAGGCCCGCTGCTCGGAAATGTTGCTTCCTGCTCTGATCTGTGTCTCTGCACGTACGCCGCCGCGGCGCATCGGACGGCTCCGATGGCTAATGGCGCTGACGCTCGCCAGCTAGAAACCAATCCATCACGCAGGGGAGAAAAAGTCAGGGGGTGGCGAAGAAAACAAAGGCATTGCTGTACTTCATGCTTTTAAAAAGCCTATTTATCACAACGGGCTCACTGTCGGGCTGGTGGAGGGAATCAGACCCATGCCAAACTCGTTTATGGGCCCCGACGTGGAGAAATGGACGATCATGGAGTCACGCCGGTCAGCCGCACTGAACAGATTCTGGCTCTGCCTCAGGACAAAGAGGGAGTTTCTCATTAGAGACGCCAATCAAATCAAACAAAGTTAAACTGCAGCTTATCTTCAAAATGAAGGTTCACCTAATGCACTGCAAAAACTAAACATGACAAAGTGTCTTTTGGTCTAGTTTCTTGTGTGAATATCTTTAAACAAGAGAAAAATAGCTAAGCTCTGGCAGCTTGTTTTAAGTCAGCAATTCCTTAGAGGGGATCTATTATGCTTTACAGGTTAGGATATGTTTATGTCTGAGATAAAACATGTTCAATACATTTAACATTCAAATAAGCTGCTGCTGGCCTTAACGCCCAGCTCAACGTTTACACTCAGGTGAAAATGGCTGCAAACAGACGCACAATTTACAACCTTACATCTTTGAAAAGCAGAAGTGGAGCCTCCTGCACAACCAACATGGATGCAGCAAATGGTTTCTGGACGGTAAGTCAACAATAGAGCACTTTGTCTTTTCCAGCAGCCATTGTACAGCGCATACAGCAATAAAACTCAGATTTGGTTGCTAGGTAACTGGCTGGGCTCGGCAGTGGTTGCTAGCGATACATTGGGAAAGTTTTTAAAACGGCTCAATTACCAGACATAGAAAAGCATAAACATATTACTAATCACACAAAAGTCGACTAGAAAATAGTTTTAACTCAGAAATTAAAGTTCATCAAATTGAATTTATGACTTTTTTCTCATAATATTGCAACTTTATGCTCATTATTTTGACTGTATTCCCATTCGGCTTTACTCTAGTAATTCTATTTATTTATTTATTCTTAGATTGGTCTTAATGCTTTTCTGCATAACTGAGTTTATCTTTCATGAATTCACTTTTATGTTTAAAATCTACATTTTGAACAAGTAGAAGTTTGTAGTTTGTAGTCTGATATTTTACAGCGTTGGTTTAAATGTTATGTGTGACCTGAGTTCATTGCTTTTCCAAAAAACACACCAGCTGAGACGTGTGTTTGTGTCGGGGTGTGTGTGTGTGAGAGTGTTGCGGGTGTTGGGGTGTGTGCGTGTGTGTGTGCGCGTGTGTGAGGAGCCTTTGAATTATTTAGCCGTGCCGCTCGCTGCACCTTGTTTGGAAATCCTCCTGCTCTCTCCCAGGAGGCTTGTGGTGTTTTTCATAAATGCAGTTAAATATTTCCCGTCGCCCCGTGGAAACCTTCCCTTTTTTTATTTCTTTCTTTTTGCTAACATAAACAACTCTCATATTCATGCGTTCTGCAGCCTGGGTGAGTGGGAGTGAAATGATTCAGTAAAAGCTGCTTCTGACATTGGGAAGAAATCTGTTCTCCATGTGGAGTGATGCACAGGACAAGTGAGCAAATGTTTTATTTTCACACATTGTACATCCTGCAGTATAGGCTGTGTACACACAGACACATGGTGCTAATCCTGCAGCGTGAGGCTCGCACTGGCTCAACGCTCCACTGGTTTCTCTTTTCATTTGTCACTCATCTTTAAATACTTTGTGAAAACTGAAATATTAAAGCTGGAGCACATCGGTGACGTTAAGGTTTGAGTTGTAGTTCGTGTTGCCTTATTAAGATAAGTTGATTTTGTGGATGTATTGACTTAAAAATGACTTTCCTCATCATTTCCATCCATTTTCCTGCACCCTTGTCCCTGATTGGGGTCGGGAGGTGCTGGTGCCTCTCCAGCTATCGTTTCGGGCGAGAGGCGGGGTCACCTGGAGGTCGCCCTGGACAGGTCGCCCTGGACAGGTCGCCCTGGACAGGTCGCCCTGGACAGGTCGCCCTGGACAGGTCGCCAGTCTGTCGCAGGGCAACACAGAGACAAACAAACATGCACACACACACACACACCTAGGGACAATTTAGAGAGACCAATTAACCTGACAGTCATGTTCTTGGACTGTGGGAGGAAGCCGGAGTACCCGGAGAGAACCCACCATGCACAGGGAGAACATGCAAACTCCATGCAGAAAGACCGGGAATCGAACCCAGAACCTTCTTGCTGCAAGGCAGCAGCTCTACCAGCTGCACCACTGGGAAGCCCAGAATGAAGATTGGTGCGGTAAGTAACAAAGTAACAAAGATAAACATTAACATGATATTAAAAGATTCATGTTGAATTAATTAATTTCTGTTCCTGGAAATGGATTAATGTCTGATTTTCCTTCATTTCTCTTCATATCTATTCATTCATTTTCCTTCATGTTTAGGTTCACTGACTGGTTCAAATGGAAAGAAGAGAATCATATTTTAAATGTTTATTTGTTCAGCTAGAAGCAAATAAAACATTTGAATCTAAATCTCACCTGAGGTGTGATGTGTTAGATTTAACATTTTTTTAATTAAATTACAAAAAAACTTTTAATTCTAATTATTGAGAATTGGAGGTAAACCTTTACTTAAGTTTTCATTTTTGCTAAACTGTACATTTAAATATATTAGTTGTGAATTTGTTTACCTTTTTTTTTGTGCTAATTTCATATTTTTTAACTGAACAGAAATTTTCTACAATTAAAAAAAATTTTTTTTCTCATGAGCTGAATCTATTATTCATAAATCAGTAGAGTTAATTCTTATTGAAAGTATTCTTGAAGTTTTGCTTGGTGTTCCTGAAGTCGTTCAGTGTTGGTCGTCTGTTTGAGTCAAACCAACCAAACCCTTTGAAACCGCTGTTCCCCTCCTGGCCTGTGGGGGCGCTGCACCAAGAACCACCGAAAGAGACTACAATAAAATCTCTGAAGACACCGAGCGCATCGTCCTTTTTCATGAAATGTAAACAAAAAGTAAAGTTTACTTTTTAAAAGTAAACTACAAATTTCGCCTACAACAGAGAAATTTGTAGGATTTTTCTTTTGTCTTAGTCTAAAGTCCACAAGCCATTTCTTTCGCTAATGCTAGGCTAGCGCATTTGTTTTAGTTGTATTTGGTTGTATGCCCCGTTACCTAACAACCCCAGGAGAGTTCTGCCCCGTTACCTAGCAACCCAAATGGAGTTCCAGAACGTATGTTCAGCTGGTTTCACTGCTCTATGTTGTTTTGTTTAGCGGCTGCTGGAAAAGACAGCAGCTATGTGGAGACAGAGGCTCTAATACGGCTCAATCTGGAGGGATTAGACCAAAATCTCATCATCTAAGAAAGATTAGACAAATGTAGTGAACAATAATAGATCACCTTCCCAGTTACTATCCTTTACTCATGAATCCAGACATTTGCCATATGAAACTGTTTCTTCTGCGGCCCGTTAGAGGAATTCAGAATTAAACACATGTAAACAAAGAAAAGTCATTTTCTTTGCAGATAAAAGTTAGATGGAAAAGTTTCAGGAGGAACTTTGATGAGTCTGAGGCTGCTTTGTGTGACAAGGTCAGAATCAGGGATGTTTGCAGCGTTTATAAAGCTTTGAATGTTCCCCTTTTGATAACGAGAAACAATCCAAAGTCCCAACAAATTAATTATCTCTAAAGCCTTGGCAGAAACAAGTCCTCAAATAACTTGTTCCTGAAGTTTTTCACAATCCAAGTCAAATATTTTAATCCAGAAAATAGTAGTTGCATTTTACATTTACATTTACCACAATTTATTTCCACTTGACAAAATAATAAAATCCTCCTGAAAATCAGTTTTCCTGCCATCTGTATACTGTTTTATTCAATAAAGTTATTTGGGTTCAGAAGAAACCAAAAATATATCCCTTAAAGGATATATATTGATTTATAAGGAGCACTAAGGGAAGAAAATAACAAATATGATAAAATTACGGGAATAAAATTAGAAATAATAAAGTGAAAGTATTATAAAAAATAAAGTCACAATATTAGGACTATATTCTCATAATTTTATTCATTTGTTATTTTTTCTTTGTATGGCCCGATAGATAGATTTGTTTACATCTTCAAGAAAATATGTATTGCAAAGAGAATAATTTTATATAAACTATTTGAATAAAATTGTTCCCCATGTCAACCTGGTACAACAATATGAAATGTAAGAATTGTCATTTTATTGATGACTAATGAGGTAAAGCATTTCACTGAGTTTCCTTCACTGGTGAAGATTTTATGTTGAATGAAAGTTGAGCCTTTCGGAGAACGGAGCTCTGCGTGTAACGAATCGCTCACTGAGGAATTACAGGACTTAATGAAAACTTCAGAACCAGGAGGAAATGCTATTTTTTACGCTCATGAATTAGCTGAAGTCTTCTTCAGCAACTGTGGAAATTAAAAATCCACGGTTTATGTAGTGAGTTTGGCTTGGTTTGCCAGCAGGTGCATAAATAAAGCCGAGGCGGCGCAGAATGAGCTTTAATAGCTTTTCACCATTTGATGTTGAGTTTGAGGCGTTCAGGGAATCAATTTGGAAAGTTCCTCAAATAAAAAGGATTTGGGAGTTAATTGAGCTGCCGCTGGCTGAGCATGTGGTCAGATCTGAACCAGCTGTAGGGAACCAACTAACCTCACCACTGTTTTTAATTTGTGTCAGAGCGAGACATGGACAGCTACTGACTAAATGCTCTGAGTTCACACAAAGTCCCTGCTGTCAAATGGGGCTGGTTTCACTATAAGCTGGATTGTCCAGTTTGAAAATGAGGATTAAAACCCGTCGCCATGCGGTCAGTCTTAGGAATCAGCTCATAACATTTGTTCTATTAAAAGTTAAATAAATAAACCAAATGAAATCCTGTCTGATTTGAATCGACTCATTCCTGTGTTTTTAGCTGTGGGAGTCGAGCCAAACAAAACCTGTTCTCCTCCTCACCTGTGGGGGCGCTGCATCAAAGACCATCAAAGGAAACAACACCAAAACCTCTGAAGAAGAAACTTCCTCTCTGTGTTTGGTGTGTGTTCAGTGTGTTTAGTGTGTTCAGTGTGTTTAGTGTGTTTAGTGTGTTGTTGAGTGTGTTTAGTGTGTTCAGTGTGTTCAGTGTGTTTAGTGTGTTCAGTGTGTTCAGTGTGTTTAGTGTGTTCAGTGTGTTTAGTGTGTTCAGTGTGTGTTCAGTGTGTTTGGGTCTCATGCAGCCTCTATCAGCCCCACTGCTGCCACTAACTGTAAATCAACGAGTTGTTGTGAGGAAACTGATCACCGTCCAGCCAGTCGGTCATCAGGATCCTGAATCACGTCTGACGTGTCGGTAATAAATCCGGACGCAGCAGCTGCATGTCGATTCTGTTTTTATTAATAAAACCTCTTCCTTCAGCGCGTTGCAACGTAAATAACATTAAGCCCTTTATTTGTTTTGTTTGTATAATCTATGGCTACCTTTGGTTTGATGCTTTTATTTTGACAGGACGACTTCCACTTTATGTATTATTCAACAGTAACTTAATGAAAACTGAGGCGGATTCTTTTTAAATTCTACAATAATCTACTCATCCTTTTACTTATTTAATTAAAATAGTGTGTTTAGTTCATTGTTTACTTATTACTGTTGTTTCTTTTTTTACACAAAACAAAGAATTGAAACTTGATATTTTTGGGCCTCATGCTCAACGTTTGTACGCCACTGTTTACTGTAATATCTTAATGCATTCTATTAACATTGTGTGTTAATACAATCATTAAAAAGTCGCTTTCACTAATTTGCAGAGCTTGGCTCTAATTACAAACAAACAAGAATATTGCAAATCCCGCTTTACGGCTGTGACTTCAGATGATGGCTGCTGCGTAATTAGCCCACAGTAAGAGTCTCAGCAAATTAACTCGTTATCCAGCAATCTACCGAGGTCAAATGAACAAACCCTGAAAATCCATCCAGCGTGGTGACGCCGCTGGATGAGTCTGCGGCGTGTCCCGCAGCGCGTCTTCTTCTCCCCTCTTTTCTGTGCTGGTGCCTGGTTGGTTTCTAACTGTTTGGGTTTTCATGCAAATCGCTCGTTTTGGGTCAACAATGGATTCAGCTGATGGCACATAGTTATCATGTGACGTCAAACTTCAGTAAACTTTGTAACTGGCAGGCGGTTGCTATGGAGTTGCTATGACAACAATAAGCTCTCGCTTCCTTCCTAATTTATAAACAATATATTACTGGATTACAATCTTAGAGCTACACCCACAGCATAACACTAAGATAAATATCAGTGATATTTACTGCAGTACTTACTGCTGAGTTAGCAAATTTAAACTGTGTGCAGAATAAACATCACCTGCTGCAGCATCACAGGTAGAATCAGAACTGCTGCATGAAAAGTCTCCAGTCCCTTCAAAATAAGAGCGTGAATATAAATGTAGAATAAAAAGATTTCTTAACAGTGGATAGGCAAAACTTCAACACAGATGTTTAACTTTATCTAACTGAGAGTTCACATGTTAGCACATTAGAAGTGAAATGTTTTCAGTTAGCTAAAATGCTAAAAGAAAAATTAGCTCCACTTTTAGCAAATTAGTGGAAGATTTCCGACCACTGCAGTTAGAAAATGAACAAGTTTTCATTACATCACATGAACTGGCTGCAAGCTTTTGACATTTTGTCTAAAATGAAAAGTTCAATTCTTCAAAATGATTTGTGAGTTTATGCTGTTGCAATATCAGATGCTAAGCGCTACAAAGAGAAATCTTTACTGCTGGTTAGCTAGCATGGAGGCTAAAGATCGGATTTAACATTGATGTTTACAGAATTACCAAGCTTGGTGAAAAGTATGTGTTCAATAATAAATAGTTCAATAGTTCCAGTTATTGTGTGCAGAGAGAAGCAGATCCAGCCGTTTTTGTTCTGCTCCCTTCAGTATTTCTTAGCTTCACAATCATAATGACCTTCGTTGCTCTTTCTGGAGTAAAATCCTCTTTGTTTTCTTGCATGTTTCAGAGAAATGTTCACACTTTTTTTCTTCTTCCTTTGTGTTAAATCCAGTATGATTTGAGCTTTCCAGCCCGGATCTCTTCCCCCTCACATGCAACAATAGCGCCGTTGAGCAAACTGCAGTGGTGAGAACCCAAACAATCAGCTGGATTTCAAGCATTTCATGCATGGAGAAGCCAGAGCTTATAGCGCTGCATGTGGGTTGAAGAGAGGAGACAAACACTTTCGCTGCTCTCTAACTCCATGGTGGGAGTTTGTAATAGTCTCTCCTGTCATTACACTTGAATAAAAGCTTCATTTCCAGCTCTTTAAGATAACCAACCATGAACAGACTCTCCTCGAACGGCCTTATTTGTCCTGTTAACACAAAGTCGTACAAATGGTTCAACACTACTGAGAACGCTGCGTTAAATTCCTGCACAGAGATTAACATGCATGTTTAGACTTAAAACATGTCTAATTTTGACTCTTCATCTACTAATTTAGCAAGTTTTGGATTTAAGAATAAGGAAAACTTTCCAGGTCCAGATTTTAAATCAGGTTTATCAGAAATCTAAAATATCTATAAACTATAATAATTAGATGCTGAGAAACTGCAATAGAGCCTAAAAGGAAACACAAAAGGGAATCGAAGCACATTTTTTACATATTTATCAACCTTATATATATGATATAACTGAGTGAAACAAAATCATTTCATTAGGCAGGAAATTGACCTTAATCACTATTTTGGCAGAAAAAAAACCATTTTTGTTGTTAGTTTCCACTGTAACATAATGTATTCTAACATATAGTGAATGTGTTTGCATTAAACAACCTTTGGTTTCATTTTTAAAACATTATTTATTGAATTTAGCAAATTAAAGAGGAAAATTGTAAAAAGTCCTATTTTATTTAGCTGCGTCTGTCCGACAGCAGGGATCACAGCGGTTTAAAATCTGAGCAGGTTTAATGCAAATAATCCAGAAAAGGACACATTTTAATATTCACATAATCAGATGGGCCTCAATGTGGAAATATTGTAAAGACCAAACTGGAAATAATTCATATTAATAACACAATTACAAAAAGTCAAGATAAGACAAAAGAAACAGTAAAAAACATATAAAACTTTAACGAAAGCTGCAGCTGTGTCTCTGTTCCTGGTTTGGTTTTCATTCACTGGGTAGAAAATACAGAAACTTTACTCAAGTAAGAGCAGAAATACTGTGTAAGAAATTCACTAAAAGTAAAGTGCATTTTTAAATAAATGTAAGTAGTTACCACCCTCTCTGGCGGGTGAGAGCTTTGCTTTTCTACTCTAGCTGTGTTAGTTTTGGGATTTCTCGTCTTCCTCGCTGCTTATCGGCGTTTTATTCCTGCAGACAGTGACAGTGAGCCGGGTTCCTCTGGCAGTCAAACCGACTGCAGTGGCCTCTGCAGGGACTGCTCACTCCACAATGCAGCTGTCAGATGTTTGGGAGTTGTCAGAGTCGCTGTATAGAGTTCTCTGCCTATAGATAGGAATCCTTTTCTCAAAATATGCTCCAGTGCCAAAGGCATTCGCTCACCGAATCGCTGAATTCAGTGTGTCTGCCTCACTTCCACACGGCAGGCTGAATAAATCTTAAACGGGTGGAACTCATGCAACTTCTTTACAAGGAATATTTACCATAATGATTCTGGTTTTTAGGAGTTGGGTCTGGACCGTTTCCATGTTGCTGTCGTGACTCAGAGTACCTTCAGTTCCTTCCAGATCTGTCATGATAAATCTATTAGCAGTTTCCAGTAAATGCAAGAGAATGAAACATGAAACCCTCCAGAATCCTTTGAACTTCAATTTCCAAAGCCAGGATGAATCACACCCCTTCTGCAGAACCTGAGGTTGCATTCTCACCAGTCGGGTTTAGTTCACTTGCCTAGAAAGTCCAGTTCGTTTGGGGAGGCAAGAATCCAAACCAAACTCTGGTCCACCTTCAAACCTCGTCTCAGTTTGCTAGAACTGAACTCTGGTGCAGTTCAGATGCCAACATCAGGAAGTGGACTACAGAACTGGGCATTCTGGGTAAATACACCCAAAACAAATGAGCTAGGCTAGTGCTAGCATTGTTGTCTATCATCAGCAAAAAGAGAGAAATGGTACAACTGCTAAAATCTGAAGTGATGCTACTCCATTTTGGTTTGCGCTTTGTGAAGAAGGAAGTTGCGCTCAGTGCCTTTTTCTACAGGTTTTGTTGTTTCCTTCAGTGGTTCGTGGTGCAGCGCCCCCGCAGGCCAGGAGGGGAACAGGTTGCTCACAGGATTTGTTTGGTTTGATTCAGAGGAGAGAAAAGAGAAACAATTTCTTGGACACTTTCGCCGTTTGACAATCTCTGTAGTTATTTTGTGAAGAATTGTACAAATGCACATAATTTCTCCGATAAACTTTCCTCAAAAGTATCAATGTTGTCTCCAGATACTAAATGGAAGTGGACTGATCTTATTGCTGTCTGAACATGTTTCCAAATGTTTTGTCCAATCACACAACAGATTGTCCTGATGTTCACCAGCTGGCAGCGGGGAAAGATTTTATAAAGGATTTCAGTTTCCAGGTAGAAACATCTGAAAAGCTGAAGCAGAATCAGTGGAATGAACATACATTCATTTACATAAATGACACTAATTGGCACAGACACGGTGTTACTACATCATTATCACATTATTACTACTCTATCCGAAACGATACACATTTAACCTGTGAAATTACGCCGTCGACTTCTGTGGGAAGGTTTTCTTTAAACCTTCTCACTGAAAAGGCCAGATCTGGCACCTCAGGAACCACATTTTCTGGTCTGACAACCTGATTTAAAACCAGCAGTTAATGAGGGGAATCCTGCTGCTCAATGCTCAGTGTACGTAATGCAAGACGAAAAGTGATTTCTGCTCCCTGCTCGTTTGCAAACCCACCTTTTCTAAAATAAAAGGCCGACAGCAGCAGGTCACTCTGCCTGCATGTCTTAGATGAACTTTTGATCCATCATAACATCAAGATTCAGCATAATATCCACCTTGGATTCAGACTTTTACAGTTGGGTGACACAGACCTGGAACTTTATCACAATATTTTACCAAAACAATAAAGATGATTCTTTTAAAAACGCTTATTTTCTAGGAAACTACGGCTGCAAAAAGTTGTGATTTAAATCACTAAACTGCAATCAGTAACTACATTTAACCAGATTTTAAAATCTATACATATAAAAAAATGTCCAAACATGCTGTCAGCTTCAGTTTTAGTTTCTTTTAAGACTAAAAGAAAAATCTAAACTTTCTGTTGTTTTTATCAAATTTTATGAGGTTATTTAATTAAGTCAAAAGCCTTGATTACTTGTTCTGTTTGTTTTGGTTTGTTTTATGGAAGCAGGTCTCTGTTGGTCTCCAGACAACCTGCATAATAAAGGTTAAATAAAAATAAACTGATTGAGACGATGACGAATCGAAGAAATTTCTCTTGATACGTAATAAATAATAGAACAGATCCGACACCAATCGGCTTTTCAGTTGGATTATAGAAACGTTGCATGTTAGTGTTTCCAATTTTGCACATGAAAAACGCTGAAGGGCTAAAAGACGATTCTGTTCCTCGCCGTCCGTAGCGGCGCTGCGGCGGCAGAACGACTCCGTTAAAATGAAACCTGGAGATGTTGGGATTATTATTGATTTAGTTCCTCAGCGAAGAGAAAAACCCCAGAAATACTCAAAACCACTTTTTTCTCGCTCTCTGTGTCGGCTGCGCTGCATGCGGTTTCGTTGCCATAGCAACTGACAATGACACCACTTTATGTTTCATGATTCAACACCAAAAGACACTAAAACATTTCTCACACAAAGAACAGAACATGCAGGCTGTTACAGTTTTATGTTTGTTCTGTGATTATTAATAAGTGATCGCTGTGGTAGATTAGCTGCTGCTGCTATTGGCTAAGCTAACACGGCGGCGGTTGATTAGCTAATTTAAACCAGGATCTATCTGAATTGATGTGAGGGTCGCCTTATTTATTTTTTAACTGAACTGAAACACCAAATTCCACAGCACAGCTACATGTTAAGATTGTCATAGTCAAGCTAGCATAATCAGCTGAACTACTTCCCTCTTTCTTGCTTTTATTTAAAACCTTTTCTGTTGTTTTTACATTTAGTTTCAAAGCACTGCGTTCCTGTTACTTTCATAGATCGTGCGTACTTTTAAGATTTAGCTCCTTTATGTTGAGAACTTTGCAGCTAAAACCAATGCCTGTCGCCTAGCGGTTCTTTGGATCTTACTCATGTGACGTCACATTTTTTGGTGAAATCAGTGAAAACTCATCCTGCTAGCTGGCCGGTGTGTCCATGAATGCGCTGTCCGTTGCTGCCAGTCTCCCACGCAGGCTCACTGTGGCGCAGAAGTGGCAGACAGACCTCCGCCGCAGTGACAGCCCCTCATAAATCACGGCTATCTCCCACCGGTGGCACACGCCGCTTTTGTCCTTCACACAATGCGGGCCTTCCTCCATGATGCCTGCAGACAGGCTGGACGCTGTGGGCCGCTGCAGGCCGACGCTGTGTTCACAGGTACGCTCTCAAACTTCTGATGAACATTAATCACCCGTCTCTGATCATCAGTCAGATGCATTTTAACATGCAGGCTGATTTCCTCCGTGCTGTTTGTCTGGAAGCCGCCTGGCCGCTGAAGCAGAGCGAATCACTTCCTCGTTCCACTCAGACGGTAATTCAGAAGCTGTTGTCGGCTTTTCTCACAGCTGGGAAGCAGCTGACCTGGAGCTACGAGAGGCAGAGGCTTCTGCTGGGATGTGTGCTGGAGGTAGCCATGGTGAATCAGCTCCACTCGGCTCCCGCCATGTTTACATGTAAACACAGACAGAGCTGGCAGACGAGCCAAAAACTGTCCTCAGCATGTTTTCACTGAAAACTAAAACAATCTATCATTCAGGTCCTGGAGCAGCTTCCATTCTGCTCATTTCTGTCAAACCACTCAAACACTTTTAATAGATGCAATATTTGCTGCAATTAAAGCATCAAGAGAATATCACTTCCTGGAATACGACAAGATGAGCTGGAAGAAAAAAATCTGGATGAAATAATTTCCCAAAACAGGAATTTTTACTTAGTGGGACATTGAAACAAGGAAAGTACAGCAGAGTGAAAACACTAAGAAAAATAAACTTTTTCCAAAAAATCGCTCAGATAAATGGAGCTTTCTAGAGAACCGGACTGGAGTTGGACTGAAGCGGGTGGACGGGGCTGGTGAGGACAGGACTGGTGTGGACGGGGCTGGTGAGGACGGGGCTGGTGAGGACGGGGCTGGTGAGGACGGGGCTGGTGTGGACGGGGGGCGGTGGGCGGGGGCTGGTGAGGACGGGGCTGGTGAGGACGGGGCTGGTGAGGACGGGGCTGGTGAGGACGGAGCTGGACGCACCGTTGGTTGTTTCTCCATATTTAATGAGTGGCTCAGATAAAGTCCTCTGCTATGAGCAGGAAGCTCTGACTGAACTCTTCAGTTGTTCTGCTCTGGTCTTGTTAGCCAGTCATTTATTTCACTGGTGTTTCTCCACACTGGGGATCCATTGCCATGCAGATTCTGCACATGTATCACTGAAACTGGGAATGCTCATCTAATGAGGCTCTCCAACCCACTGAGGACGAATATTGACATTTATGTGATTCTCTGGTTGCAGCAAAGCAGCTAATTTGTCCATTTTCTGCTCATCATTGTTATTCTCCTCCGCTTGTGTCCTTGTGCCTTTAAGATCTGGCTAATTAGAGCTTCACATGTTGTTAACGAGATGCAGAAAACGTTTCAGCCCTCTGGTGATGGGATGTCACCAAATGAAACTGCAGATGATTAAAAACACTCAGGTGATTTTAGAGGAAAATTTATAAAACCCGTTTCCTGCAGTCAGTTCAGGTTTCATGGAAAAGCTAAAAGAAACTGAAGCTTAATGCCAGATTGTTGCCAGGTTTGCGCTGCGATCTTTTTAAAGACATTAATAATAAGGTTTCCAGAGGTCACCAGAGGTCAAATTTAGTCTGCTCTTCAAATCAGACCAGATTTGTGTCGATCAGCTCGTCTACATTTGTGCTGCAAACATTTTTGCTTTGATTAATGAAAGTTTAAAGGTCAGAAGGTCAACCAGCGCCCTACGTTATACATAAACATCTCAACTCAACTCAGCTGCGTTTGCTTTGAAGACGATCGTTCTGATGCCCTGGAACCTTTTGACTGGCATCTTTAAAATTATAGCAGCACAAATGAAAAATTTTTGATTCGTAAATATTAATAAATGGTAAAAATTAAAGGTCAAAAGGTCAACCAGCGCCCCCCATAACGCAAATATGACAAGATTGGTGTCAAACTTTTGTGCTGCGATCATGTTAAAGATATTAATAAAAAGGTTTCCAGAGGTCACCAGAGGTCAATCCCAATTTGATGCCAATCAACTCGGTGTTTGTGCTGCTTTTACCTTGAATCTGATGACCTTTGATGACCTCTAGAAATTTTTTTATTAATTTCTTTAAACTTATAGCATCACAAACATTTTTGCTGTAAAAGTTTTTGACACCAATTTTGTTAGATTTGATTTTTTTTAATTGTCATGTTTGTGTAACAATAAAAAATCGTCACGGCGACGATCAGCTGATTTTATAAAACTAGACAACAATTTTCCAATCCTGGTCTGAAGCCGACGAGCCCAGAACCAACATGAGTTCTGCTGTCGTCACAGTTCAGAGTTCAGGAACAACTGAAGGAGATGAAATGCTGTTTGTTAATAAATAGACATTTTTATACACTTTAATCAATGTCAGAAGAGAAAAGGACATGAATCCCGTTGAGACGAGTGTTTGTGAGAATCCATAATAAAACCCTGGAAGATTTAAATCTAACGTTTGTGTTTGTAAACTAGACACATGTTCATATTTTTCAGGTGGACGTTTCTAAGCGAGATGCTCATATTTTTATGTAAATGGCTCCATTCATGTGACGAAACTTTGCAGAGATTAAAATGCAATTCAACACCAGCACAAACCTACAAGCGGTGAATTAATATGTTGGTGGAACAGAGCAGGAGTTTGTCATATGTGTTAGTCACTGGCTGATATTCAAGCTGCCAGCGTTACTGCGGTTCAGCCCACACACTCTGCCTTTCCACGCCAAAATCTGGCTGCACAAAAATCATCTGAATGCAGAATTAGGACGGCAGCTTTTCAAAAGTCCTTCGTTTAAACACAATCCTCGTTTCGCAACGCTACAGAAAAACAAATGATATTCCAGACTGAAGTGAAGGTTTAATGCAGCAGGTTTGGTCTGAAAAAGTAAAGAAATCCTGGAACCAGAAACTGTTTAAAGAGGAACATCGACACATTTCCATGGTAACAGGGACCAAAACCACCAGCCAAAAGCTAAAATCCTCTACGAAACACCTAGAATGAGCCATTTTAATGGATTAAACACCAAATATTCCTTTATGTGCATCAACATGCCCAACAAACCATGTTAGCTCAACAGAAGCTAACGGTTAGCTGCTCTTCCTCAACTCCAGTTTTCAGCCAATCAGAACCAAGGAAAATACCCTGAAACAGCCAATAGTCCAGGAGGATCAGGAGTTTAATCTTCCCAAGCTGCATTGTCTTTTAGATATTTCAGATATTTATAAGTCTGCCATGCTAACGTATTTGTCTGGATGATAAATTATCCTAGAAGTTATTGTGATAAACGATAATATTGTTATTTTGAGAAAACCAACCAGTTTAACATCGAGATTCAGTTTTATTTGTAACTAAACTCAGGTAGTTATTTGACCTCTGAGCGTCGTTATGAACTTTGTTACAGCAGATTGTTGCTGCAGGAGGCAAAACGGAGCAACATGGAGCTGAAGATGGAGGCATCTGCAGCTAACTCTGAATGAACTCAGGTGACCTGAAGCAGCGACACGATATGAATGTGGAGCAGATACCGACCGCAACCAACCCGTCCTGCCTCAGGTTCGCACCTGGAAAAACCTGGAACCTCACAAAACCTGGAACTTCACAAAACCTGGAACCTACAAAACCTGGAACAAAACCTGGAACTTCACAAAACTTCATTTATGACAAGATGTTGGAACCTGACAAAACCTGGAACTTCACAAAACTTCATTTATGACAAGATGTTCTTGCTGAGAGAACTGATCAGCTTATTGAAGCGTGAGCTGCAGTTCTTCCTTCCTGCGCGTTTCTCCAGTGTTTCCTGAAGCTCCTGTTGCTGCGCCGCCTTTTGTTCGCCACTGAATCTCCTGCAGTCGTTTAGTCTCATTTACACTCCTCTTTCTGAGGAGGGCAGGTTTGTTTCTCCCTGTCTTTGTTGGAAGCCGCCGTTTTCCCGCTCTTTGTCTCCCTTGTTCTCCTCCGTTTCTGTTTTTTCCTCCAGCTGTCGGTACCTGCTACCTGTGGCGCAACCTTTGACCCTTTCCACAGAAATGGCTGCTCTGACACGCGGCTCCGCGCGGCCGGCTGCAGATGTGTCCGCTCCCGTCCTTTCCTGTCCCACTTCCTGTGACTCGCGGTGACCCCGGCTCGACCCCGCGGGGACGCCATGCTTCGCTCCCGAGTCCTCTGCTGTCATCTGCTTCTTTTCTCACTTTCTGCTTCCTTTGTTTGGGCTGTTGATCTTTTTCATATCCTCTTCTGTTACATGTAGTTATTGTCTCTTCATCTCCTGCTGCTTTGGCTACGTCACAAAAACACCAAGTTTTAAATATTCAAGTTTTAAACTATCTGGAATTTAAAACTTCAGTATGACTTTGTATCTTGAATCATTTTACGTGAAATTAAATGTCTCTTCTGTCTTTGTTCTGCTAACTTATGAAGCCTGGTGTGGAAAATGATTGAACTTTAGAGAAAACCGCAGAAATTTAACCAGCGATGAATGAAACGAAGCTGTTTATAGGAAATTAGCCATAATTATGGCTTCATTATCTTCCAGTTGAACGCAGATACAATAAACATCATGTAACACTTATGTAAAACCCATTTGTCTTTTTGTTCTCCAGCTGTTCAGAAGTCAGCGAGCTGCAGCCTTTCCAAACGTTCGTCCCAAACGAAGCGGCTCCAGGTTCAGACAGACGTTCCCCTCCAGCCGCCGTCTCCTCCTCTGCTGGGATCCCGGCTCTCATCCCGGCTCTCCGGTTGCTTGCGGTGTTGCCATGAAGTGTAATCTGATGAGCAACAAGGCGGAGGGTCTGGAGACTTTAACCTCCACTGCTCCGGTAAATATCCACTGGCATAAACACAAACGCTCCGCCAAAGAAAACCTCTCAGCGGCCAACTAATTATGGCGGAAAACAGGAGGCGAATTCTGAATAAATAAAGTATTTTCAGGTTTTATTGTTTCCAAAAGGAGCCAGAAAGTGAGAAGGTGACCTGTTGGAAACCACTTGGGTTCCCATGGAAACCAGAGAGTTGTTGTGCGATGTGGGAGCCAGCCAGCAGCAGAGCAAGGTAACCTTTTCTCTAATTGATGTGTGTGAGTGCGGCGCACACCAGGCGGCCATATTGTGAGGGAGTGTGAGGAGCCGGGGCCCCAGCATGCGGCGCACTGCGACGGGGGGGGGTTGATGCAGCTGTGCAGTTTGACTGATGCGCCACAATCAGACAGCGGCGTAATGGGCTCCGTCTGAAAGAAGCTTTCATTCTCATCCACTGGAAAAATGACTGAAACTTTTCTGGCTGCTGCAGGAAAAACAACCTGGATTAGAAACAGTTTGTTTTTTAACAAACGGTGTGGCTTTTAAGTGAAATGATATAAATCTCCTCTCAAATGACCAAATGTCCTGATCATCACCAGCCTGAGTCAGTAAAACCATCAGCTGCCAGTCGATCCGGAGGCCGACGTCCAAAAACCAAACCGAGCTTCAGGCCTCGGCTGTGAAGGTCAAAGTTCAAACATGCTCAGAACAATTGAAGGATCCGTGATGAACTGGAGCATACAGTAAAGGACGTTTACCAAAAGAACGTAACCATAGCAACCATCACATCAAAAGTCTATAAAAAATGTATACATTTAAAATAATAAATAAAACGTCTTACTTTGTGCATTTGTTCTACAGAGAACTCTTCAAGTAGCACTTTTAGCTTCAGCTTGTTAAAATTCTGTAAAATCTATTAATCACAGTTTGCTTTCCAATTATTGACTGAAATAATAATAATTGGACTGTGAAGCAGAAACTGTCGATGTTCTTAGCTGCAGACGCAAAACGATCAACTGTTCGCTAAAGGAACGATGAATCATAGGCAAGAAAAGGTTTTATTTTAAAAGGGAATTGAATTATTTATTTGCATTTTTATGTATTTCTAGGATTGTGTAAATTAATCTTTAGTGGTTGAATGTAAAACATGCAGAATGTGCCAACGGGTGGATTTCATTAACTGGATTTTTCCTCTGGGAAAGTATTTTCTCTGTCTCTCCCACTATATATAAAACAGTACAAGATGTAAAAAAGTAAATGATTCTTGTTAATTCTTGGCACATTTCAAATCAGCATGACCTCCAATATTCAGTAAATAATCAATAATTACCTGAAACTGTTCCCTGCTGCAGGGGTCCTGCTGCTGTCGCTCTCCATGGTGCTGAAACCGCTTCAGTTTTCCATGTTTCTGCCTCCAGCAGCAGAAACTTTACTGATGTTATCTGTACGGGAACTCGGCCGTCGCCCCGGTAACGGCCAGAATGGATCCGATTCAGACGCCGCGGTTTGCTGAGTCGTCCGTCTGGTTTCCACCAATCACCTCTAATAGGGCCGTTTCCTGGCGCTGAATGTGTTGTTTGTGCCGTTTCCATGGCGCCTTCGGGAGCCGTTTTTAAGGAAAATGTTTGCTCATTAGTTGCCTTAATGCAAATTCACTCAGCATTGTTCAGATGTGAATCAGCATTGCTCTAGTAATGACTGCTAGAAAAGCAATTACCTTTGTAATCATGGCTTCCCTTCTAATGACTTCTCTTCAAATATACATGTATAATTCAGAGCTACAGAACCGTGGCGATCCAGGAAACTAAAGCAGTAGTTCTGTAAGAGGTAACCGAAGAAACTTTCGGTACAGTTGAAACCAGATGTTTATATAATTAAAATATTATTTTTCTCACTGTCTGAAGTGAAATCTGACTCAACTTTTCTGGTTTTACGTCAGTCAGAATTACCAAAATTATTTACATTTGCTAGAATATTTTATATTTCTGTAGCTGCAGCAAACCCTCAGTACAAGACCGAATGTCCAGAACAAATCTGGAGGAAGAAAGAAACAGCGTTTATACTTCATGTCTTTTACAATATAAAACACCAGCCTATTGTTGTGGGTAATATTCCCTGTTCCAGGCTCCCCCTGGTGGTCTGGAGGACCTCTGTTACCTGAGTTTGCAGCTCGTTTAATTCAGTTTTTTCTGTCTGTTGCTTCCATTTCCTGTGGCTGCAGCATTTTTCCTTTGATTTGTTTTGTTATTGTTCATCTTTTGCTCCTGTCAGGCTGAAGTTTTTACCAGTTTGGAGTCCAGTCTCTGTTTTCCAGTCATATAACAAACCCGTGGAAACTGGTTCCATCTCGTTTCTGTCTTTACTCTCCGTTGGTCCCAACCTTGACCCGGGGTATTCCCACTGGATCTGCTGGGATCCATCCTGATTCCTCTCCGTATTCGTCTCCCCTCTGCTGTCTGACTGCAGCGTTTCAGCTGAAAGTGAAAGATGAGGGATTGGATTGGTCCAGCTGGTTCTGTTCGTCCTGAGACTGATGGACGTCCTTGGGCGGTTGGACCCTCCGGCTCCTCATTCAGTTTCTGTGGCACCTTCATTTCAGACGCTGGCAGTTCCCAAGGACAAACCTGAAGTCCAGTTGGATAAATGGTTCTGTGCTGCTCTCTCTCGCTGCTCACGTCGTCCTTCCTTCTTTAAACTCTGCGTTGTTTGTCGGAACCAAAACGTGCAAATTTTTTTAAAACCAATTAAATGTTTAATCAAACTGAAATATGTCTTCAGAAATCATAAAATAAGCGCAAAACTTTTATTTTTTTGGAAAAAAAGTCTTCTATGGCGCTGCGTGAAAAAGTAATAAACCTCAGAACTGGATGAGCAGCTAAGTGTTTCTGATGGTTCGTAGCAGGACGTCTTTTGTTCTTTGGTCATGTAAATAAATCAAAAACAGATGAAACAACATGCAAAAAAAGAAAAGAACAATGCAAACCTTTAGGTAGTTGTAGCAGCGAGTGTGTTTTTGTTGATACTGTAGAGGAATAAAGAGAAATAATAATAATGATAACAGAAAACATATAAAACTAAATGAATGAAATAAGTTTTAATGTCTCTAATCCATTTTCCCACCCGACATGTTGCGATGCAATCAGCCGCTCAGCCAGTGGGAGATAATTATCAACTCCAGGTTAGAAGACGGAAGGAAATTAAACAAAATGATTTTAATATTTAAACAAGGAGAATGAAAGTTAACAAGTTTTTCTTTTAGAGCAGATTCTGCACAGAATGGCTCTGATTAATCCAGCCAGCGGAGCTGCAGGAACAAACGTTACTCGTTCTTTAGTTTACAAAACAAATGAGAAAATGCAGCCGTAAAATAATGTTCAAGGACCTAATATTAATGCAAATTTATGTTTCAAGACCACAACTGTGGAAATATGGCCACAATATTGTACCAATATGAAAGCAGAAGCTTAACGAATCTTCAGCATTTCAACTCCATAATTCAGAGAATCAGAGAGGACGAGGCAGGAGGACGAGTTTCTGAGTGACGAACAAAGGCGCCGTAAATATCCCGCATTGGTCCCCCGTCTGACGGTCGTCCTCTGGTCTATTGGTCGTCTGTCCTCAGGTAAACCGGTCGTCTGTCCCCTGGTCTATTGGTCATCTGTCCCCTGGTTTAAACGGTTGTCTGTCCCCTGGTCAACTCCACTGAGTGAAACCAGCGATCTCCTCCTGCCGGCCTGATCTGATTTCTTCTCTTCTCTTTAATGTCTTTTTGGGACCAAAACCAACAGAGGAATATTTTGTTGCCCCTGGAGGCCAAACAAAGATTTAATACTCCTTTATGTAACTTTGGTAAAGCAGCAGGGCTTTAAATCAGACTTTTGTTTTTTTCAGGCCATTTTCCATAAAGGTACTTCTTCAGCGGAGGCTGACAGCTCCATCCGTCACCCAGGAATTAAAGAACAAGACAGAAACGCTGCTCTGAGCTTGTAGGTGCGCAGCGTTTCTAACGGCGCTGATATGCAGAACGCTCGGTGAATATTAAGCAGCTGCTGTTGCATTTTGTTACATTAAAGATGTTTTTCAATCGATACAGAAAACACAAGCCGGACAGATGAGGAGAGGAGAGGAGAAGCCTGACATTTTAATTATTTGTTTTGACAAATCACACAGCCACATCCTGCATGTTTGGCCTCCGTTTCCCGGCTGCTTTACTCGTCATCCGTCAGCAGCTTCTGGACGTATTAATGTGTGGAAGCGTCTGCTGACACCGAGAAGGAAACGGACGTCATATTTAGAAACCATCTGGTTTTCATCTGCATTGATTACACTCAGCTGCTTTAAAGTTTGGTTTTCCTGTTTTAGCATTAAACTGTTTCAAATGTCATTTTATGTCATTTTAGGAAAGAAAATTATTTTTTTCCTGTACATAAATGTGTTCAGAAATAAATGTGTTCACCAAATGGGAATTGTAAACATAAATTTGCTCAATGAAAACAAATTCAAAACAAGGCTCAGATTTTTTAATACACATTTTGAGGTGGCTTTTGATGTATTTCATAAAACTGCAATGGAAGCAGTTTTTTTGCATCACACAGTCTCTGCTTTTGGAGCGGAAAGTTCTCCAAGAGAAGGAAGTGTTGTGCAGAGCAGGGCATTCTGGGTAAATGCAGCCAAAACAAACATGCTAGCGTAGCAGGAGAAATGGCTCGTGGTCTTCAGCCAGAGAGAAAATCCTGAAACCCTTCAGGTCTGACACCAGTGCATTTCTGGTCACATTTCATAAAGAACAAAACGCTCTGTCTCTTCTTCAGAGGTTTTGGTGTCATTTCCTGTTTGGTGCAGCGCCCCCACAGGCGAGGAGGGGAACTAGTTTCTGAAAGGGTTTGGTTGGTTTGACTCAGTGGAGTGTGAAAGAGAACCACATCTAATGAAGATTAAAGAAATGTTGCAGTTCTGGCCCCCAATTGAGCCTCTGGACTATCAGGTGAGAAAAAAAACAAACAAACAAGAAAAATCATAAATTTCTGAGAAAATTGTGTTTTTGGTAATTTTGCTAAATATAGTTGGAGCCTTAAAGGAGTCGCTGCATTGTTTAAATGTTTCAGAGGTTTTAAAAATTTTCTATTTGGATTCAGTTACTTCCACCTTTCAGGTTGAGCAAACAGCTGATGTTTGAATGGTTCTTCACATGACTGACTTATCCTAGTGAATAAACTTCATCTTTAGAGACGGAGCAGACGTTTATGGGCTGAACGTATTTAGTTAATCCTCTCAGTACTCTTGTGTTGATGACATTAGATTTAACTTATCTGGCTGTAATGTGAGCTTGGTGTGAACCTCTGACCTTGATGCTGGATGTGCTGCAGTTCTGCTGGGACAGAGTGAAGCAGTTAGAGACCACAGGGGTTCTGTAAAAACCAGGAACCGTGAACAGCAAATTGCTCCTGAAAAGAGAAAAAAAGAACAGCAGTTTGAGAGGAGGAAGGGTTTGTTGTTAACGGCGAGCCATTCCACACAATTTAACCGCCGCATCAGGAAGCTGCAGCGTCTCTGACCGCTGCCGTTCGCTGCTGCAGCCGACATGTCGACGGCGGACGTGTCGGGGTTGCCGTGGGAGACGGGAAGATCCCAGCTAGTTTTCAAAACAATTATGTTCAGGTTTGGCTCCTAAGTGATTTTTTATCTAGACAGAAAACATCCTTGAATCGGCTCTAATTACGTCTCCCATCCGAGGGAGAGGACACACACACACACACGCCCACCCCCACACACACACACACACCTTGCCATACATCTGTCAGCTGGTAAACATGTGCTCTTGAGTGACTCTCAGATAATTGCCACATTGCGACTGACTTGATTTGCACAACTTGATTTAATAAATCAGGCAGTAAATTGGAAAAAGCTTTGTGACAGTTATTGTACTGTCAACTCCAGGCTGCGTCTGTCCTCCCACCCCGGAGACGAGAAAGATGGCTGCCGATACGCCTGAGTCACAAGGGGGAGGCGCCAACATTAGCCATCAGGGCTCCATACTTCATTTCTTCAGACTTTGCTGCACCTGTGACAGAATAATATTCCACCCATTTAATGGTTCAGTCAGAGCGCGCGGCAGCGCCTGCTGAGCTAAATGCTGTCTTTTTATTAGATACACAATCTGCAGCACATGCACTCCAGCATCAAGACGCAGAACCATGTTTGACAGGACTGCTGCGTCTGGCACTTTGCATGGCTTCTCTGCTGATTTTATCGCGGCTGTTTTCGACTTCCAGCTCAACCGATTACCGCCAGAGTGCTGATATGAGGCGGCAGCGGCGGCATCACCGTAAAGCCTGGGAATTCTGGGTGATAGACGCAGGAAATGAGGAGTTTTCATCAAATGAAACTCCGAACAAACTGAAGGAGACACTTTTCAAAACAGGAAAGTGTCATGAAGCCTGGGACCAAAACGCAGAAAAAAAGAACAAGAAGAGCTAATCAAAGGCGAGTGGATGCAGCTGGAAGCTGAATGAGAGATTAACAAGAAAAGGTGGAAAAGAAATGGACTAAACATAATAAACAGAAACGCAGAGAAACTGGTGCAGAAACAATCATGATTAATTGATTTATTGAAACAATCGTCAACTAATTTACAGATTAATTGTTAACTGGAGTGTACAGACTCAAAAAAGGTCATTTATTGATAATCAGAGCAGAAATTAAAGTCAAAACTGTAAAAAAAATATATAAACATTTTACATTTCTGTTAACATGTTTGACCCAGATTACAACTAAATCTGCATCTAGTGGCAGATTTATTTGTAATCTGGTTCAACATTTTAAAAATACATATAAAAATCTCCTGTTCAGCACTTTTAATGAAGGAATCCACACTAAACTGTTTGTGCAGCAAGTCCAGATTTTCATGTTTTTTCTATCTGTCTTTGCTACAAATGATCCAGTTTTCACTAACGGAGTGCTGTTAAGAAATAAAATGTTTATTCTCTTATATAAACATTATTAGCATCTTTTAATATAGTTCTGTTGTTTGAAAAAGTGTTAAATAAAAAATGTGCAGAATTTACCAGAGTTTCTGTTTGTCGGTTAATTGTCAGAATTTGTGGTTTTAATTTGTTTGTCTAGATTCATGTTTTCACACTAAGTTTAAGTTTCTGTCCCTCATTTGTTTTGCTTTACTTCATCTTCAGTCGGCCATCTTGATCCCCGCCCAGCTGCATCTACTCACCTGTAATTAGCTCCTCTGGTTCATTTTGACATTATCTGGTTAGTGAGATAAAAACCTTTTCAGCAGGTAAATATTTACAGGCATCAATCACCAGGAAAACAAACTTCCTCCTGTTTGATCAGTGAGATGCACACAAAAATACAGTAAAACGGATTTTGTAAACCTAGTCTGGAGATCAATATGTTGTACAGTGGGCAAACAGGAGCTGCATGACTTTCTAAAGACGTTTTTTCTTCTTTAAAAAAACTCAACAGAAAACTTGGTTAAAAAGTAACTTTGCACTGAACAGAACAAAGAGGAATTAAGCTCTGGTGACAGACGTGATCCACGTATTAAAACTTGTTTTTTCTCTACAGGCTGTAAATGATCCGGCCTGCTGTAATATCATAACCCTGTAAATGTTTTGGATTTTATGTCTGCAGTAAATATCGTTCCCCTCCGTCCTAAAATAAAAGCAGCAGACCAGGAAGTGTGTATCTCCATCATACAAGCAAACCCCACAAATCTGTTTTGAAGGATCCGTTCTGTGTAATTATCTCGCTCCACACCCTTTTCATTTCACAATGAGCCGCCCATCTGTCAACTTCACTCTCACTGAGCTTCAGACACCTGCAGCCTCCCCGGCCGCCCGCTCTCCTCTTTATGCGACACGACTCGGTGCCCTGACTGGCCACATTTCATCTTTTTCTAAGGCCCCCAGGCCCCATTGAGCCGGAGCCGGCAGAAGGGAACGGACCCGTCCGGCGCCGCTAACCCTTTAAAGGAGACATCAACCGATGCTATTAGGAAGTTCCAGCTCTCTGATACAAGGGGAACAATGCAGGAGGAATAAGTGAAGGCTTTCAATGAAAAGTGGCTGAGACTCTTTGGTGAAGCAACAAACCCCAGTATGATGCAACTCCAGTAAATTTGTGTAGGAAGTCCGGTCCGTTTGTGTAGGAAGTCCGGTCCGTTTGTGTAGGAAGTCCGGTCCGTTTGTGTAGGAAGTCCGGTCAGTTTGTGTAGGAAGTCCGGTCAGTTTGCCGAGGTGTGAATGCTAATCAAACTCTGATCCGCCTACAAACCTCGGTCTCAGTTCGGTTGAAGTGAACTCCGGTTCAGTTTGAACGCATATATGAACACCAAATGGACTGGAGACCGCTCCAAAAGCAGGAAGTGGACTGCAGCACAGGGCATTCTGGGTAAACACAACCAAAACAGGCGCTAGCAGGAGAAATGGCTCTTGGTTTTTAGCCAAAGACAAAAGAGAAAGACAACCACTAACATCATTTTGTGAAGAAGGAAGTCTTTTTCAGAGGTTTCTTTCATTGTTTCTTGGCGCAGCGCCCCCACAGACGAGGAGGGGAACAGGTTGGTTTAACTCAGTGCAGAGAAAGAACCACAGCAGTTGGAAATGGAGCAAATGGAGGAATTTTGGCCCCAGCCAAAGAAAATCTACCAAATGATCAGGTTGGAAAACAAAAAGAATCTATTTGAATAAATATTTATTTTTGTTTTACTAAATATGGTTGGTGAAATCTTAAAGAAACGACTCCATGCTTTAAATAGCAGGTTTTAAAGTGGCAAACTTTTGAATTCAGCTTGTTTATATTCGAATACAGCTGATTAACACTCTGCCTCTCAATGGCTCTTTATGTTGCTGTGAGTTTTAGGTGGCCAGCTGGGTAAGTAAAGCATGGCTACCTGACCAGACACTTCCTGATTGCTTTTGAACTAAGCTGGTTTAGCAGTTTTGTTAACCGTAGTCGTGATATTTGTGCTAAAAGCTCTTGTGTGAGGGCAGTGGAGGCAGGAAGCTGCCGGCTGAGTGAGTCCAGCAGAGCTGCAGGTGGAAGTGTGTCAGACTCGCTGGGAGAGGCCGAGCAGAACGGCAGACACTGAGAGTCACTCTAGCAGATTGAAACAATCTGTCTGACGCTCAGCGGCCGCCTGGCCGCAGGCAGGGCGCAGACCCGCAGCCCAACGTCCCGCCGGCTTCCTGCAGGCCTCTTAAAGAGGACAATGGCTGAAAGGCTGAACTTTACAAACATGAACTTGGTTTCACCAAACACACAGAGTGAACTTCTGGCTGTTGATGCTCAGGATCCATGGATTATTCTGTGCAACAGAATAATCCAAATTACTCTCAGAATATCTAATCTAGAACATCTGAAAGAAATGGAGTCGGCCAGCAAGGAGTGCTATCTATTTATCTTGACTTACAAATATGAGCAAATATTTGTCTATATTCCACTAATGTTGTAAAGAAAAAAATATTCAATTGCAGTGTTTCCATTAAATAAGAAATGAAATGAATGTCATGTGAATAAACTTGTTCATGAGACAAGTCATTAAAAATCATGGCAGCGTTGGATGGAAACAGTTACATGAGATATATTTATAATTCAGCCAATCAGAGGCAACGACGCGTCTTATTCAGGTGTTGGAGCAACAAGCCCCGCCTACTTCGGAGCGGCTACGAGAGCAGCGTTTTGTGGAAGTAATAGTTGGCCTTTGTACATCAGAACTGTGGATTCAACACGTTGTAATGACACAAAACGCTTTGTGGTGGACACCAACAATAAATCATCCTCCTCCCACCACTTCCTGTTGTTTTCTTTGTCGTTTCCACCAGTAGTAACATCCGGCTGTTGATCATGTGATTCATGTAATGTGAAGAAGTGTTTCCATTGCAGTTTTGCAAAATAAATCTATTTCAATACGGCTGAAAAACCAACTCATTGTTGCGTGAAAACTTTTTATCAAAACTTTCAGTATTTTTTTTTCCAAAATACTAAAGCATGTTCATTTTTGTAAATTCAGTTTGTGCAATTCTATGGTTAATGGAAACAAACAGGCAGTTATGCAACTTTAAAAAAGCGTCTTTGAAGCAGAGGTGGAGACACCTGCATAAACAACAAGAATGCAGCAAGTGGTTTCTGGATAGTGAGTTTACACAAACACACTTGTCTTTTCCAGCAGCCATTGTACAGAGCAAACAGCAGTAAAACCAGCTGACCAAACATCTTGGAACTCAGCTTGGGTTGCTAGGTGACAGCACTGGGTTGCTAAGCAACAGCGCAATGCCCCTTGAATATGACTCAACAACCAGGAGGTTTTTGAAATTACTCATTTTCCAAACACCAAAAAACATTAACTTATTGTCAAAAACCAGCCAGTATGTTTTTTAAGAGTTTGGCCCAAATAAAAATACAAAAAAAGAGAAAAATAGGAATTTTGCATAATAGATTCCCTTTAATACAGGGGTCTCAAACTCAATTTATCCGGGGGCCGTTGGAGGCAGAGTCTGGGTGAGGCTGGGCCGCATAAAGGATTCCACAAAAAACATTTAACAAAATATCCTCAAACGTCATCAACATTTAATTATTTCGAGGAGTCACGTGACCGCGGCGAGGGATCCAGTAGTTTGTCATCACGGCTCCGCAGTTTTCCCCTTAAATACATTGTTTTTTACCATATATTTTCACTTTAGGTCGACGTTTTCGGTGTAATAGTAAACGATGGCTACATCCTCTAAGAAACATTCTGCTAAACAAACTCAAGAACAACTTAATATTCGTTCTGTGGACAACGAAGAATTGGCTAGGCTAGTTAAGCTAGCCGTAGCAGATGCTATCAAGGAAGCCATTCCCGCACTGGTGGAGGAAGTAGTCGCTCAACTCTCGACCAAAACACAAGCTATTGTGGCAGAACAAGTCGCTGAGCTTCGGACTGAGATGTTGACCACCCGAGCGGACACTTCAGCGTGTATGGAAACCACCCAAAGCCGCATGACTCAGCTAGATAATCGCCTCTCAACATTGGTGGATAAGCTAACTACACACTGCGCTACGCTGGAGGATAAGGTGGCGGATTTGGAGGATAGGACGCGCAGAGACAATTTGAGAATACTTGGGATCCCCGAAAATCCTGAAACAGCCAGCCCTCTCACCTATCTCCTCGATGCCATTCCGAAATGGTTCCCAGAGCTGGGTTCAGTGGAAATCATGTGTGCACACCGAGTGGGTCCAGCGAAGGAAGATGCCAACCACAAGCCCATTCCACGTCCCCTTCTCCTGAAGCTGCTGAGATTCACCGACAGAGATAAGATCCTGGCTGCCGCTCGGAAAACTATGGTTAAACTGGACGGCTCTCCGGTCCGGTTTGCTCCGGATTACAGCACACGCACCTTCAGACGCAGACTGGCTTTTTCTAATGCGATCGGTGCCTTGCAGAAAATGGGTTTCCATACTTTCTTGCTTTATCCAGCCAAACTGAAAGTGATGCGAGGCGGAACCACTCACATCTTCGACACCCCACAGATGGCTGAGGAGTTCGCTAATTCCATGAAGGAATGAGTTCCGTCTCATTTGAGGTAATGGACAGATTCTCCGTTGTTGCGCTGCAAGTCTCGTTGCCATGGCATCTCAACCGTTGCCATGGCATCTCAACCGTTGCCATGCTAAATGCGCCGAACTGATGTCTCTTTACCCGTAACCGTTATATATTTTATTTTTTCACGTTAGCTGACAGAGGGTATTGCCTTGTTTTGTTGATTATAAAATTTGCATGTCCTGTCTGGCTTATTACTAGATTTAAACTAAAATTAGACCTAAATAACTTGATTAATAACTACATAAAGTGGTAAACTCTTGATTTAATTGAGGAAGGGAGCTTTGTGGGGCTAGGGGGAAATTACTCTAGGATCACGGGTCCAATGTTTCGGGGTATTTTATGCTCCTTAAGAGCTGTTTATGTTAAATGTTATATTATGGATGTTCTGCTCTCCAACGTTTTTTGGAGAGCTTTGGGGCCATGGCGACAGGGTTTTATGGGTGTGTATGGATCTCTGGTATGGTTGTCACTGTCTATATGTTACATATTTGAAGCGTTGCACTATTTCCCATTGCCTTCACTGTATATTCTAAACTATAATATGTTTTCTGTTACATGACGAAGTTCCATATTATAAGCTGGAATGTTAATGGACTAAATGGGCAAATCAAGCCTGCAGCCTGTTTGGACTTTCTTCGTAGGCACTCAGTGGATATAGCTTTCATACAGGAATCACACTTAAGATCTGTAGACACCCAGCGCTTTGCAAATAAATTTTACTACACAGCTGCATCTGCCTCATTGAGCTCTAAACCCACCCTTTACAAGAACTTCTTGTTTCGCAGGGTCAGGCATGTGGCAAGTCTCTAAGTTATATAAATTTATCTCGGATCCTCATGCTAGGCTTCCTGTAGAAAATGTATGGGGGAGAGACCTTTCAGCTATGGGTGATGTAGAAATCTGCTGGGATACAGTATGGGAGAATCTCCACAACACATCCAAAAACCCTGACCATCGGCTTATACACTTTAAATTTATCCGTAGGATGTACTTAACACCCAGGAAACATTATGCTATGAAAATGATCACATCTCCTATTTGTGACCTATGTACACTTAAGACTCCAGGTTCTTTTATACACATGTATTGGGATTGTCCCGGTGTGGCTGCTTTCTGGAGACAAATCTCCGCCACATTGAGTGACTTGTTGGAAACTAGTATTCGACCAACACCATCTTTGTTCCTACTCAATGATGACTCCACTTTAGAACTTTCCTCTCAACAAAGGCGCATACTGTGGGCAGGCCTCACGGCAGCTAAGAGGATGTTGGCACTACAATGGCAATCACCACACTTATTGCCATGGCAACAATGGGCTAACTCCTTCTTAGATGTCGTAATGATGGAGAGATCAGTAGCCAGGATGCATACGGCCAGTCAAAAAACGATGAGAGCAGGGATGCAGCTTATTCTTTGGTTAAAGAAAGAGTGCAACATAACTCTATGTAAACCTCTTAATGTGTAACTGTAAATGATGATTTCATCCTCTCAACTGTCCACTTTTAGAAATGCTATTACTTTGAGATCTTCGGGAACGGGGTAGGGGGTCGCCATGGAAGAGGGGTGGGAGGGGAGTTATACAAATTTTCTCTATCTGTATGTCTTATTCCACTTACTGTAATTGTGCTGTTTTGTACATGTTTTTGTGGATGTCAAACAACTAAAATAAGAATAATTGATTAAAAAAAACCCCATTTAATTATTTATCCAAAAATCAAATTATTATTTAATTATAATTTAATAATAATTAAATTACAATTACAATTGAATTTACAATTACAAACAATAGATGAGTGGATATGCAGTGACAGTCAGACTTTTGCAGGTAGAAATCATAAGTGGCATAATTATTCTGTGCGTTAAGTAATTTTTTTTTGTCGTTTGTGCGGCTCCATGAACATCTTATTGTAATGTTTTCGCATCCCTCTTAGTGCGCTAAGATATGAGTCAGCTCTGTGGAAACATTGGTATGCAAGTCTTTTATAAGATTTTATTTTTCTCATCTTTTTTTGTATGTGTTGTGTGTTATGCTTCTACCCAAACGGATATGGATGCAACAGAACTAAATGGGGACCAGCTAGAGGAGAAGAAAGCATCAAGAAAATCTAAACGTAGGGCCAGGAGAAAGGCAGCGAAAAAAGCTGCCTTTGAATTGGAAAACCTAAACAGTGACACAGTTTCTGATGAAAAAGAAGAAGTTTCTACTCCAGAAACGGTTAAGGATGAGATGGCAACCATCAAAAATAAGATTCATGTGATTAAAACAATGATCTCCAGCCAGGAGCAAGTCTCAGATGAGGTAATGATCTCCGAAAGTGGGGATACTAAAGTAAAGAAAAGATCATCAAAGAAGAAGCACAGAAGCAGAAGAAAGGCAGCAGTGAAAACTGCAACTGAGCTGGAGAGCCAGGATAATGAAAAACTTTCTGGAGAAAACAGTGAAAATCAACAAGTTTCTATACCAGAAACAGTTGGAGAGGAAGCTACCATCAAAAACAAGATTGATACAGAAGAAGCAGTGATGGCGAAAGAACAACAGATTACTGAAATAGAATCAAACCCTGAGAAACAACAAAACGGGGACCAGCAAGATAATAAAAAAAAACACAGAAGAAACCGAAATGTAACAACAAAAGAAAGGCGACAAATAAAGCTGAACTGGAAACTCCCAATAGAGACCCAGTAGAGACGGATCAGAACTTTTTGATCCAAAACGCTGCGACGTCCAGAACTGATGTAGGAGTAATCATAGAAATGGCTGAGACATTTTCACAAGACCTAATAGATAAAGAAGATGCAATCCAAACACCCCAAGAGTCAAAAACTGGAGAACCTGAAGAACCGGCTGAGCAGAAGATCTTGGCACCAGAGGGTCCCATGAAGAAGATCTCACTGTGGAGGAGAATAAAAAAGGCTTTGACTCCATCATGCATGCAACAGAACAAACACAGACCATAAAGTGAAGACATCAATTTATGTCTCTATTATATCAGACTCAAAATGGGGAGGAGGGCCATGTGTGTTTGGCAGAAATTAGAAATAGACTGACGGTTGTTGTTAATTGGATATTTGAGACCATATTAAAAAGTCAGGACTGCACGGGGGGAAATGTCTCCCTGTGCAGGTGTGGGTTCACTCCGGGTACTCCGGCTTCCCCCACGTTCAACAACATCAGTACTCATGTTCATCAATTGCAAGATTTTTAACTCTAATTCTGAACAGAAACTAACACAAACACATTTATTTAGTTAAGGGAGATTTAGAAAAAGAAAATGAAAAACAACATGGAGCAAAAAGAGCCATTTAGAAATCTAAACCTATATAAATTGGGGAAAATTATGAAAATTGTTTATCTTTCTGGCTAATATATATATATATATATATATATATAAATGTATCTATCTAAATAAATATATATACTGTATACAGAGAGAGAGAGAGAGAGATCTATACATATATATAGAGGTATATATATATATATATATAATCCAATGTCTTTTGGTGAAGTGAAGTCTGTCATAGGATTAGTTTACCAGGGGTCTCAAACTCAATTTATCCGGGGGCCGTTGGAGGCAGATTCTGGGTGAGGCTGGGCCGCATAAAGGATTCCACAAAAAACATTTAACAAAATATCCTCAAACGTCATCAACATTTTATTATTTCTCCAATAATCAAATTATTAATTATAATTAAATAATAATGTAGTTTATTTAATTATTAAATTAAAATAATTTAATTTAAACACATGTGCATCTTGAACACATGAATGGAACATTGTATGAAGATCATGAACAGTTCTTCAGAACATGGCGTCTCTAGCTTTACTAGCTTTACTCCTTGCATCGCTTCCTCTCATATCTGAACCACATTTGGCTTGAGAGACGAGGCTCCAGACCCTCAGGATGGCTTGAAGTTGATCATCAGTAAGTCTGGACCTGAACTCGTCACCTGTCTTTCTCTTCACTGCAGCTTTGGCTTTGACAAAGACTTGTGAGAACATTGAGTTTATTCCACTTGGCGTTGCTCTTGCTCTACGTTTCATAGAAATCTTTAGCCAGCTAGCAACGTACGGAGAGCGTCTCGACGTGTGACGTCATTACCGCTTCTATTTGTCCCAACAGCGCGGCGGATGCCGAACAGCCCGGCAGCAGTCGCCTGTCTCTGCGTCTGATCGTGGAGTTTGTTAACGGTAGAATGTACCGGAATGGCGACTACAAAAAAAGGAAACTGGTACCGGACTGTTCCATCATCCGCCACACTATTGTTACAAGCTTAGTGAGCATGAAGTCGATGTAGCTTAGCCTAGCACCGAATGTCAGCAATGACGAGGTATCTGATGTTCATAAATCAGCCATCAGATACCGTTCCTCCCTTTAAACACAGGGGGGCGCTGTGTGATGGGTAATATTGAGCACTAAAACGCATTGCCCTGATTTTAAGTCATATAGCACTCTGAGGTTGGGTTATAATCTATCTGTCTATCAATATATTATCTACAACTAGACACAAACATACATATATATTTATTATTATTATTATTTTCACGCAAACACGTGAAGAAAGTGTGACAACTTAGCCGTTGTTTGAGCTTTCACGGTACCCGTAGTTCTCCAGATAAGCGCTGCTTGCTGCGCGCGCTTTCTCAGTGCTCACAACGTGCACGCGCATATTTTGCCGCCTGCGCGGTGCAGAGCGAGAAGGCGGAGGGGGAGCCGCTTCTGATGGGGAAACGCGGATCGACGTGTGGGCCGCACTAATATTATACTTTAATATCACGGTGAGGGCCGCGAGAATGAGACCTCTGCTTTAATATTACTGACAAAAACCTGACTTCTCTTGTTGGAAAGCCAGAGTGTTTGGTGAGTCTAACAATAACTTACTGTTGGCATTCAATAGCCTGACATAAGTGCAGCTAGCATGCTAACAGAAGAAGAGCTAAGTGTCAGGGGAACCCATCTGAATGAGAAACAGAAACATTTACAGTCAAAACACTTCATATGAAAACAGGAAAGTCAAATGTTTCTGCCAGAAAAGGCAGCAAATGTTTTATCTAGATGCTGTAAATTGGTGGATGTGAGGAGTTTGATTTTCCCAACTTTAGCCAGCGGGAACGTGGCTTTTATCTAAACTCCACCGTGATAAGCTGTTAATTTTCCGTCTGCGGAAGCTGGAGGCTTGTTTCTGGTATCTGATCCTTTAAGCTGCACCATTATTTTCTTATTTATTTACTGATCTCGTCGAACATCTATGAGTCTGTTGACGAGGATGTGATGGGAGATAACACGCGGCGACAGATGCTGCCGGTGATTTATCCGGCTACCTTTACAGATCATCAAACTGAAGCTGTTCGCCTGACTGCGCGGCGCCTGTACTTTCAGAGCGCGCAACAGAAGTCTTACTCAGCTTTATTACCGACGCCTGCGGCCCCACCGGAAGTCACAAGCTGTCAGACACATTTGGGTCAAATCTAAAACTCAAACTCACAACGCAGGCTTGTTTTTTTATTTGCTCCAGCTCAGGGAGGCACTTCTGAGCTGACATATTTAATGCATACGTTTTTATCTCTCACCATTTCCAGTTGATCAATTAATGAAGAACGCATAAATGTCAAATTACCCTGGAAAATTACAGTGCAAGTTTAATTAAAAACAGAATGAAAGTTAAAGCAGAGTGAACTAACATGCCCTGAATTATTAAATTGTAAACATGGAAAACTCTGGCGGTAGAGATGTTTGTTCTTGTTCTGCATGTCACCATCTCTGCTGAAGAGAAACTTTTTCACATTCAAGGAAAACTTCTCTGCACTGCAAAATTACAAAGTATTACCACGTATTTAGACTAGTTTCTACTGCAAATATCTTAGTACACATGAAATAAGACAAAAGAAGCTTCAGAGTAACTTTTCAGCAAGATTTATAAGGTTGGTTTAATTTGTTCCACTGGCAAATTTTCCCCCTTTTTCAGTAGAACAAGAACTTTTTAATTTGTATTCAAGAATTCCTACAAGCTTATTTAGGGGAAGCTAAGTTCGCTAAACATTTTCAAAGTCAGCAAAAACGCTAAACAAAATAATTACCAGCGGATCAGCATCGGCGCGTCAACCACTGCTGGTTGTGATCGGATTATTTAAGCAACCAGCCATGTAAATCCATTCAGCTGGACGTTTTCCTTCTTCTGTATTTTATTCACTTTGTGAAATTCAGCACCACTGGGAGAAAATCAGGCCAACAGCATGATGCTGCCACAATCTGACTTCTTGACACAAAATGAAGTTTATAAAACTCTCCTTGGCTTATTATTTAGTTGAGTAACTTCTAGGAGTATTTTTGCTACACTGTACTTTGAGTAATTTTATTATGAAGTATTTCTTCTCTTACTTGAGTAAAATGTCTGGATTTTCTTCCCACTGGATGAAAAGCAAACATGTTTGAACCAGAAATCCACCAGAAGGTGACATTAATGCTGATCATTAGAAAATGCACCTGTAAAACATCTCTGTTTTCCCTGATTTATTTATCATGTTATTGTGCATCAAAAAGCAGAAAATGGTTCAGATGCGCGAGTGGTGCCGTCTGGAACAAAGGGGCTTCTGACAGTGAGAACGCTTCCTATTATTTATGCAGAGCAAAGAGGCAAGCTGAGGCCAGCCTGGGTCCATTTAATTTCTGGGCTCATCATGAGGACAGTTTCTATTTTTAGCCTGAACGCGGGGAAACTGAGAAAGATGGAGAGGCTGAGGGAGCGGAGACATGCAGGGACAGAGGGAGAAGAGAGAGTCTCAGGGTGACAGAGGGCCCACTCGGTCATTCTGACAAACCTTATTATAACCTCTAAAGTGCAAGGCTGGAAACACTCCCGCTGTTAAACAAATAGCACCACTCTCTGCTTTTCATTTGCCTGTTAAATGGTGGTAATATGTTGGCGGTAATATTTCCAAAGCTAAGAATATTCTGTCTCCATAACTTGTGCTAACACTCAGGCTAACCACATTATTGCCTCATTGGTTCTGTTTTTACTGTATTTTCAATTAAAATCTCCCTTTTTGCTGATAGGTTATTGAATAAATAGACATATGAGATCAACAACAAATATATTTAAGACTGTTAATCTGTTATTAAGTTATTCAACCATCAAATTGATTCAAAGAGCCATTATACCTATTTCTAATGCTGCCCTGAGCAACTGCCGGTGCAGTCCCTGTCACAAAGCGCCAAAACCGACCGAACTACAATGGGCTGAAATTATGTAACTAATGCAGTTTAATCAGACTGCAGCCAATTGGAGGTTAAACTCCATAACTCAGCTCACCTTTAATGGTGCAGAATCAAAACATTTAAAGAGGTTTTGAAAGAATCCTCGGTTCACTTGCAGTCGATCTTCCAATTCGAGTTTAGCCAGTAGATTAAGTTGAGTTTAACTACAAAAGCCAAATCAGCTAATTAGTTATTTAATTCACCAATAGGTTAATTGAAAGTATTAACCAATTAATACCACAGATTAATTGGCGGTAGTACCACTGATGACCACTTGGTGGCAAAACCCATTCGTGGCTCTGAAGGTTCAGGGAAACTGGTTGTTCTAAAACACAGTGTACTTTAGCTTTTCTTTCTTCAGACCTTCACTGTGTCTTTTTATTAGATTTATTGCATCTGATTGGTGTGCTTGTTCAAGATGTGGTTTTATTTAATCAAGTTTGAAATGTCAACTCTGCTCCACCTTCTAACTCAAACACGGTAAAGTCTTCAGACTCCGAAATGTTAAAAATAGAATCGGCTGAATGTCAAACTCAATGCTTTGGTATTAAATTGGATTGTACATACAGTATTATCTTTCTTGATGCAACCTTTTTAGAAATATACTAAACTAACAAAAAAAGTGAGTTATTAATAACTTTGCTAAAAGTGATGTGCACACAAACAATCCAGGAAAAAGCAAATAAAACCAGCAGTTTAGATAATTTTAGTAACAATAGCACAGAAATGAAACCAAATGAAACATAGTGAATATTTAAAGTCAGAGTAATTAAAAGTCACAACTCGGCTCACCTTGAATGGTGCAGAATCAAACTTTTAAGGAGGTTCTGAAAGAATCCTCGGTTCATCTGAGGACGTCTGCTCAGCTGACCTCAGCGACCTTTTTGGAAGCACAAAGTGAAGAGAAATGGCAGGTAAGACGCTGCAGATTTGTTCAATAATTTAAAAACAAACAGGAAAGTGAATAGGAAGCAAGTTCAGAGGAGTCAGGGCAGATAAAATCTTAGATTTGTCTCTCATAAGTTGTTGCATCTCAAAGTAAGAAAAGAAGGAAAACTTTCTTAAAGTCTGAAATTTGTGACTCTGGCATTTAGCATGGCTGTGTTGTTCATTTCTCTGTTAATTGTAGGAATAAATGTTGTCAACACATCCCAGGATTAAAACTGTGGGACTTTAGCAGAAACTCTTGGACTCTGTGCTCTTTCAGACAACCTGCTAGTTTTTATTATTTAGATAACCATGAAGCATTTTTCTCAAAACAATAAATTGTTTCTGCAAACAGAACTTCTGTAAACTGTTAGCCACTGTCAGCTGCACTGAATTTCCTCATGAATCATAACTGGAGATCTTTATTTGCTTAGAATAATACATCGTTAGTGTCGATGTTCGATATTCATTATGAAGCCAAATGAAGCCGCATTTATCCTGTGAAATGATTACATGTGTTTGTGTTGCTGGAAATGCTAACCAGAAATGGCTGTTAGCATTTCTAATGGTTATTTCACTATAATCTATCCTCATCATGGCAAACATATACGCACTGTGTAAGTAAAAAAATGGTGACCTCTGTAGATAAAATATATAATAAATAACATTTTTAAGTAATTTGAGTTTTATGCACAAACAACTTTCAGGTTAACAGGAAAATTACATAATATTCAGGCCAACATGGTCAACTTGTCGTTTATCCTTTTAATATCAATAAAGGTTTTTCTTCTTGCTCAGTATTTGAGTCAACATGGCTCTCTTATGACATTGTAATTTTCCATATTCATTCAGCGCATTCTCCTCTGATGCTGTCAAATGATGGCTTTATTTATTCATCCAAGCCTGAAAGTGTTTGCTTAGCCAGCTCATGTAAAGGTTTTTTCTCCTGCAACAAAAGCAATTCACAAAGAATAAAAATGAGCTCACAGGGTCTCCTGATGTCTTTATCTGCCAAAATAAAAATATACGAGGAGCCGCAAAGCATGATCTTTTAATTTATTTATTTTTAAGAGAGGGACGGGAGATTGTCAGAACGGCATTAAACATTCACATAACTAGTCAACACAGTCCCAGAACTGATATTAAATCGAATATTGCCTGATATTAATGCTTCCCTTCATATTATGGAGAATAACAGTGTTCCTACAGTCAGATGTGAATCACTGTGTGCTTCAGCCTTCATGACGTCGTCTCAAAGACTGTAACTGTGCCTAAAACCCTCATCAAACGCCCATGACCACATCTCTGGTTGAAAGGATGTTTTCCATACAGAGGAAAATTAGGATCTCTCTCACGAATACAATGCCACTGGAGTGTTGAAATGCATTGGATATGGCCTCTGCAGAGAAGAGCCTGGTCAGAGATACGCTCTGTAGCTTTAATCTTAGGACCATTGAAAAATGAATTTCTCTCAGGGGAAATGGGAAGCATGTAAAGTTCAACAAATGTACAGCAGATCCTGTTTTGTTGCCATTCTGGCAGTATTAGTTATAGATTAGATTGTGAAGATGTTTGAGTTGATTTTATTTGTATGTTTAAATGTGAGAAAATGAATATTTTGTGAAACATTAAGCCATTTCATGTTTTAGAAAAATATATGTCTCTTTTAATGTGTTCCTGTATGGGAGTGCCGTTTATCCCATACAGTCTACTGCTGCACAATGACCAGGGACAATACTTCTATTTAATTTTTATCATCACACTTTTTTCCATATTAAAATAATAAACTTAACAAATGGGAATTAAATTGCATAACAAGCGCTCCCAGGTGGGCGGATAATAATTTAATCGGGAAGTAAGCGATGCCCTTCATTCAGTTTCAATCAATCAGCATCCTGAGGTGAGTGACGTATCTGCATAGTGTATGATGAGTTTAGATTATGTTGTTTGAAATATTTGCTGCTTTTGTAGCAACTGCAGCTTCATACATAAAATATCCCATTTAGATTTAAAATCTCTTTTGCCAAGACCAACAGAAGCACATAGAGTTTCAGACGATCATAAATAAACACATTAAAAGGTTAAAACATGTATAGGTAGCTGGTCCACCAATTAAGCTCTGCATTGTGGTATCAAGATGACTCCTCCATAACTCTCATCTGGTCTTTAATCACAGTATTCAGCATTAAATGCTCATATATATATATTTTACCTATTCTAAACCAGGACAGAACAAATAAAATTAAAAGAAACACGACTGGCTGATTCCTGTGATTAATAATAGAAATTCATAACCACTAGCATATTATGAAACTATATATAAAATCAACTATAAAGATTAATAAAAAAGACAGATGAGGGACAACATACTTGCACAAAATGGAATTAAAACAGCTCAGCAGGACAAAAAACACCCAGAAAAAGCAGTTAGCTTGATTCATAGATGTGCTGCAGCAGTAAGGTCTAACACTCGACAAAATCATTACATTCCCCGCAAAATTATAAACAAAAAATGTAAGCTAACATCTTGCAATCACGTTAGTTAGAAGACTGTAAAACATTTTGTCCTCCACAGAAACTTCCAGGTAGTTATTCACCAGAAACTCACCTTTCTCCATTCTAGCCATGAACGGTTTGGGGAAGGAGGAAGTGACGTCACATGTCACGACCGCAAAATTTGTTCAGTTTGAGGAAATTGAACAGAGATTTTTCGTTTCTAAAAAATACTGGGCTCTTTAGGAGAATTTGAGGAATAAGTATTAAGATCCAACAGATGGCAGTAGTACCTCAACAATGGATGTAAGCTGCCATCAAAATCTAAAGAAGAAGAAGATGACGAATCAGAAGAAGAAGAAGAAGAATAAGAATGGTGGGGCGGAGGGGAAACTGAACGCTAACGGTTTTCTACGGTGGCCGTAGTTTTCTTACCCTGCATTATATGGCCAGGAAGACCTTTGCTTGTGAGTATGTTCATGTTCTTCTTGTTTATTGAACGAAAATAAGTTTTATATATTTTTGCCCGTTTGAAAATGCTAACCGTTAGCATTTGTATAATATTTTCTATAGGCGTTAGCATTAAGCTAACGGTCCGGTTTTACATTGGTAATAGCACTAAGCTAGCGGTCCGGTTTTTTTTATTAGCGTTAGCATTAAACTAACTGCCCGTTTTTTTATTCATTTAATGGACGTTATTACTGAAATGCAGGGGACACAGTGAGTAACAGTGAGCCTTAAGTAAAGCTAAAGAGAGAATCCCAGAATGCTGCTTTTCTTGAGGAAATCTATTTATTTGTAGAATTTGCTGAGACATGCAAGCAGGGGCATAAATAGAATATCCTCCGGTGGCTTTCCAAGTTATTTAGGCACACAAATTAGTATGGAAAATAAATTTAAGTATCGCCTTAGAAATAAAAATGTTCTAATGATGGAGTCTAGCTCCTGACTAGTTAAAGTAGTTTGTTTGGTTAATCCGCAGATAAGCAACAGGCCAAGGCTGAGTGGGCCAGAGTCAATATTTAAGATTGAAGATTTATCTCATAAACTTCTTCATCTATGATGCGATATATATAATTTCCAGAAAAACATGTGTGCTCATAAAGTGTGCACACTACTAAACTAATACTTGATTGAAGTTCTTTTTGGGTTTATTTTCAGTACTCACTTATCTTTGGTTGAAGTCAGGATCCTACATCTTGACTTGCTTTATTTGTTCAACTTACCTTTATTAAGTTATCCAAATATGTGAGATCCTGTCAGAAGTCATTCCACCTTTTCTGTCATGAAGCCATTCGTACATTGATTTGAAGTATCAATGCTTGGGACTATCTGGTTCTGCTAGATCAGGTTGGACTGAGGACAAATAATGCAACATTTGTTACATTTTCAACTGCTGTGGTTCACTTTCTCTCTGCACTGTCAAATGATCCAACTCTTTGAAAAATGTGTTCTGCACTAAGAATCTCTGAAGAAGAGCTTATGAAAACCTCTGTAGAAGACGCTCCATTCACTTTAAGGATGCTTATTGATCCCCCAAAACGATGAAAACCTGGGTATTATCACCACTCTGGAAAATCCCCACAGGCCGAACTCAAAAATTGGATGATAAGCTGCTAAAACGTAGTTTTCGTCAACAACTCAGAGGCGGAAGTGAGAGCGCCGCGCAACCAAACAATGTCCGGGCCAGGACACGGCGCTAAATAATAAAACATAAATTAACGAAGCTTCGAGGCAGGTAAATTATCCTCGAGGAATTTTAACAATGGTGGCATGGAATCACTCGAAGAATCAACCTTAAAATGAATCCTAAGAACAAAATGAGAACCCACTTGACCCAGTATATGTTTTGCTATTTTATTTATTTCCAAAGTGAAACGGGTTGAAAAAGCTCTTGATTGAGTTAAATTGTGCTTTGTAGGACTGTAGAAAGCTTCTGAGCTGCACCATAATTCTTCACTAATAAAACACCTTTCCAATAACGCCGACACCAGTTTTAGTCCCAATCGAGACTCTTGTTCAGTCTCTGTTCACATTGCATAAAGTTAATCCTGTGATTTGTCTGGTGATGCAGATGCAGTTTTTCTCTCCAGAGTGACATTACCGAATCCCCCACAAGAAAGAAAAAAAGATGGGGAAACTAATTGCCTGACCTTTATCGACTCCTTTAGAGGAGGAACACAGCAACGTGCACCAACCCTCGTTACATCCGCATAATTAACGTCAATCGATCCGACTGCCATTTTCCTCTCCGCTGATGTGCCAAGAAGTAGAGTGACAGCTGTCCTGCAAAGTGACACGAGGCAGATTCCTTACCGATGAATCATTGACCGCAGCTAACGGGCAAGAAGAAGAAAGAGCAAGACAAGGAAAATCTATTAAAACCCTCAAACAGACCTGGGCTGTCAACCAGAAGAACTATCGACGATCTTTATTCTGGGATCAATGGCTTTGTCCAGCTTATTGATTTAGTTTTGTTGCCTTTCTTTAGATGACTACTTGAATGTCAGATCAAACATCAAGTCATTTATAAAATATCCAGGTCCAGACACCCTACAAAAAGATGATCAGAGCAGAGAGTACTCCAGAAATATCCCCCATCTTCAGTACTTTTTACCCTCATGGAAGAAACTAAAGAGTTACAAATGAAATTTGTTTTCAGAACAAGGAAACATGAATCTGTTACCGATATTTAAAGGTCTTATTACCATCATCCATGCAATCTATCATGAGGGTTGCGAGGAAAAGAAGCCCTACCACCGACTCATTATAAACCACTTCAAGCTTAGCATTAAACATTTAAACATGATACGGAGAAAATAAAGAGCAACTCCAGCCTACAGCTTTATTGCTCCAGTATCTAAATTGCTTATTGTTGAAAAAACGCCCCACTTAGAAGTTCATCGTACATTTCCCCCACCTGAAGGGTATAACAGCTTTATTTCCTCTCGGGAGCCCGACTCCTTCTTCACTGTCAACCCTCGACGGATTTGCATATGCGGTCAAGAGGTCACCGACTCAGAGGCTCAGGCTGACATTTTAATTCTGCACAGACAGCCAGAGTCTGGCCCAGTCCATTCCCGCCCCGTCTCCACACCGCCTGACAGGTAAAGTAACGCCAAAGTTGGAGGTGTTCAGCCGTGAGGAAGCAGAGGCAGCAAACTCTGTGCATATTTGACATTGAATCACCACTTTGGGATGAGCAGTAAAATTAATACTGTTCTTCCAATCAGGCTGTTTACATGTTCGGCTCACATTGACAAATTTGAAATGTGATTTTATGCTGCCTGGCTAAAGAAAAGTCTCCACCTGGATTTAGCTAAGCAAACAGGTACGAGCTTCCTGTTGGATGATTATCTTTCAGCTGCAACAAGTCATTGAACCTCAACTGATGCAATGAGGAGCTTCTCATTTCTTATGTGGAAAGACATCCTGTGGCTGTGGAACAGATGTTGGTCTGTTTTAAAATAAACTATTGGCATCAACCATAAAGAACATCTAAGAAGAGGCAGAAGCTACCAATACTAGATTAATCATAGTCCAATGCATCATCTAAAACTGGAAGGACGTTTGGGAAACCTTCGTCTGTGAGGAAGTAGAAAGTTGTCCTACATCAGTTCTTCTGTTTCTTCTTGTGCGTTCTGCTCTGTCGTGGCAGATGGTCGCTGGTACAGAGCCAGGTTCTGGTTCTTCTGGAGTTTTTTCTCTCCACTGTTCCTACATGCATGAGGGATTGCTGTAAAATCAGCAACTTGTTGCATTCTGCTGGATTTCATGATAGAAAAGTTTTTAAACTAATTGCGACAATTAATTTATTTGATAACTTGGCTCAGTTGGAATGATTGTGATTGAATTAACATTAGTTTTGTTGTAAAGTTCCTGGAGACAAAATCTGTTGTGAAATAATATAATAAAACTGAGTTGAATTGCCCAAAACGAGACATTATGAGTATGTTTAAATGGTGACCAGTATTGGTAGATTGGCTCTGTTGCAGTCCAAGAGAAAAGTTCAAAGTGAAACATTTATTAAAGCTACAACTTCTGCTTGTCTCTCCTGGGCTGGGGAACCCTCTGCTCTGCAGACTCTTGCAACGAACGGAAATGTCTATCTTAGGCTATTTGCAAAAAGTAATTCTCTACATCAATGTATGTTTGCTTATTTAATCTGAAGCTCTTATAATAATTTAATCACTTTAATGCAGCAGAGAAACCCCAGAGTTTGGCATAGTTTATAGGAATAAAATCTGCCTCTTCTGGTCAGGCAGGCAGCTCTACATGTCTTATTCTAGGGATTTGATTGAGCATCTGCAAACTGTTGAAATCTATTATGCTGCCTTGTGCAATGACTGAGAGTCTTCCATTTATTTCATAATGAAGTTAAGTTAAAAATGAAGCTCTCAATAAAAGAACAACTGTAGCGAGGCTAAAGTAATTTTATTTAATTTTATTTGAAGAAAAAAAAAGACAAATGTATGGACTTTAAATAAGACATTGATAACAATGAATATGGCAAAGATATGAGGAGAAATAAACATGTAAGACATCAGTTTGGAGAGGGAGTGCTAACATCTCTGGACACAGACTGTTTACACTTTTAACTTCAGGTCGGCCAGAAGGTAGCAGCAGTCAGTCAATCCAAAATCACTGCTAGCCCCATTATTTTAGAAAAGTGAATAAAAATGATAACATCTCCATTAGCCATGTTCAGGGAGCCTTTCATGATTGGTCTGTGCGTTTATTCCAGCTAACGTGACACACCTTGTTTATTTGAGTAAAGGGACAACGATTCTACAAGGAACAAAAAAAGATGAACGTTGCTGATGTCATCTGAGATTGTAGTTATTTGTAGCCTTGAATACTAATTCATCCAGCAGTTTTTGCTTCTGCAGTGAAGTGTGACTGGGTACACTGGAGCGAAACCATGTGTTTGTCTGTTCTCATTAGCTAACCCTTTTGGTCTGTTGTGCACTTAGCTGCTGCATGTCTTGGCATGAACTGATCATTTTATTTCCTTGTAAAGCTGTTTTTAATCATTTATGTTTTCTTGAAAGCCCTTTTTAAAGCAACAGAACAAATGTGTAACAAGTAGCTAAAACTACTGCATGTCATCATGCTACTTTCTGTGCGCAATGCGCAGAAGTGTTTATTCTAGCTTTTAGGTAACCAGCTGAAAGAAAAGGCATTTTAGTGATTTCTAACCAGGAAGTTGAGAAAAACTTATAGTTCTTGACTGATGAATCCTTAAAGCTTTGAAAACAGCCTCTTACTGAAACGAGTATTCATGTTGTTCTTCGTTCTGCTTCTGGCCATTTTCATAATTGTTCTTGTGTTCTTTCTGTTTGGCACCAACTTGAAGTTAATTGAAGTGTTCAAAAACTGGACAAAAACTTCTTGACTCCAAGCAAGTGGATAAACTAGAGGAGCTTTTACCATTAGAGTGGTTAGAGTTTGTGGTACTTCAGGATCTTTATAAGTATTTCTGTACATCTTGAACACAACTTTGCTACAAAGGACCTGCTGCCAAAGACCGTCTGATGCTGGACTGCTTAGGAGTGTAACTGTAAAGTTGAAAGTGATTTATAGAGATTTAAGAAATGATAAACTGGGAACATCCCCATGTCACAGACCCATTTGTGCACTTAATCAAAGATTTCCTGCTGAAGATGTGGTGGAGCGAACTCCCTAATGAAAGATTTAGAATTCATCGTGAAACCATCCCAGATAACCTTGCAACGCTCCGGTTCATCTGAAGCAACCCAGCCATAAAATCATTCCACTCAGCGTGTCGTTATATCCTAATTCATCTCAGAGGAACTGTGAGTCAGAGACTTTGTTTAATAATCTTGTTAAAGTCACTCTGAACAGAAAAATCTCACAATGAACGATAAAGTCCTTTCTGTCTTTATCACTGGAAACGATGATGAAAACACTGCTGCAATCTGTAGTACCAGAAACACCTACTCCTTGTTTTAAACCGCCAGACTTGAGTGCACTCACTGATGACCCTGTCAAAGCATTGCCTGTTGCCTTCTACTTATCTGAGATCAACTTCTATGACAGAATATTAAGGCCACACTAAGGAAGTAAGAAAATTTAAAGTTGTATGAGTATAAAGTCAAAATAATACGAAGTAGAGCCTCACGCACATCCAACAAGAATGCAGGAAGCTGTTTCTGGATGCTAACTCAACAACAAATCGCCTGTCTTCTCCAGCATACTGCAGTAAAACCAGCTGAACAAACATGCTGGAACTCAGCTTGGGTTTATCTTCATAATTCCAACACGTGTCATTTTATGGTCAATGGAAACACAGCTTGTGTCAACCTAAAGCAGGGGTTCCCACAGTGGGTCCTCGAGGCCCGGCAACCTGCGTGTTTTAGTAACACACCTTGACCAAATGATGGCTCATTAGAGGCCTAAGAAGAACATTGACGAGCTGAAAAGTTGCTACTACCACCAGAGAGAGTAAAACCTGCAGGACGCCGGGCTTGTAGGACCCATTTTGGGAACCACTGACTTAACGCAATACATAAGACCTAAGGAGCACAGACTGTCACTAAGTCCTTCACACAGCATCAACTAAGCTGAATGCTACTTTTTCATTTTAAAGCTGCTTTAAGTCATCCACATAATGAGCTTTTAACTCACTACTACTATTTCTTTGGTTGATATGAATCATACTTGTCCAGTAACATCTAAACCACCAGGAGTTGATCATTGGATCCATTTTCTCGTTCTCAGAGACAGAAAATGCAGCTGATTGCAGAGGTCAGGGGTGAACTGCTTCCACCATGAAGCAGCACACCAGAGCCTGAATCTCAAGCACTCAAATCATTTAAATTTAGGATGTGCCTGATGAGGCCTGACACGCTGTGGCCGCTGCCAGAGCAGATGTGGAGAGAGCGGTGCATGAACATATGAAACACGTGGAGTAACATATGTACCGACACACACACACACACAATATCCCCAGAGGGACGGGGAAAAGGCCATAACGCTGTGCCGTACCACTCCCAGCCAGGCCTTTGGGAAGAAGAAATACGGACCCCTGGAAAGGTCTGTTTCTTCTCCTGCGTTGACGCGTTCCCCAGCCATCCATACATCACATGCCTCCTGCGTGCCGACGCAGGAAAACCCAAACGCCTCAGACCGCTGTGGAAAATCACTAATGGAGGCGACTGGAACAGAGGGAAAAGAAAATTAGACTTGGAGCTGATGAAGAAACTGGCACAATGGTCTGAGACGGAGAACAAGCAGTGCATCAAACGCAGCGCAGCGTGAGCGGAGGGATACGTCCAAAAGAAGAGGGTGTGCTGGTCAGCGATGTCCCTGGATTGTCCTCTGGGTGTTGAAGAGTGATGCCAAAAAGAACATTATGTGCAAAAACACAAACACACATGAATATATTTCAATCTTAACAATCTTAAAGGGGCGGTATTTGAGTGTTTGTGTGTGAATGGAAATATTTACTCAACCTTGAAATCCTGTAGTTTTACAAACTCATCCAGTGTTTTCTTTCCAACTTGTCACACGTTCCTAAGTCCTCGTCTTGGTCATCATGTTTGGTGGACAGCTCTTTTAGAGGAATGCTTTTTAATTGTTAAACCACTTTAATCTGACCTTTCCTACAAAATAACTCCAAACATCCACTGACATGACTTTTTAACATAACAATGTATTTTCGTATCTCGTTAAAACAAGAAGCTTTCTCTGTAAAGTGAGAAAGTTTCTTGTTTTAACAAGATGTAAAATCCGTCCAGTGATAAAATACCGCTCCTGAATTGGTGAAAAAATTATTTCTAGCTTACATGTTATTAAAAATATATATGCAAACTCATTGTCTCAGTTAGTTTTAGGTGTCATCAAATCAGTTGAGTAACATTAACTTGTTCAATTTTAGTGAGTGTAACTCAAGTTAACTTAATAACTCTCAGTGTGTTGCAATTACTGAAATGGCGGCCAGAGCTTCTTATTTTTTTTTATTATGTAAATAAACCCCAAAGCTTTTTGAAAACATCTACAAAAAACAACTTGGAACTACTTGTATAAAAAGAAAATGACTTAATTAAAACAGTTCCTGGCTCCCACTCCCAGTAAATAGACGTGTCTCTGCAAAAAAAGTATGGTTGTTTTGATCAGCACCCTAATGAGGTTGCTGTTTTCACATCTACACAACCTCACCAATGGGGAAATGAATCTGAATTTGTTTTAAATAGACTGATCTTAAATTTAAAAAACAAAACTCCCTTCATAAGAATGATGCAACTCTCAAGTTTGGTTTAGGTCTTGACTTTTAGATAGTCTTGATACATCTTAGTCCAAACAATAATATCACTACATCTTATTTGGTTGAAGCATCCTACCTTCAACCATCACAGCATCACATATTGCTGCCATCAGGGAAAAGGACTGCAGAGAAAATGAGCAAAAGATTCAACGAAAACAACCATGGCTGTTTGCACTGACCATAAAATTGAGCATTTTGACATTTTTAAAATAAATGTGCTTAATGGAAACATGTAAATTTTAAAAAAAAAGATTTGTTGATAAAAAGTTTGTGGGTGAGGATGAGGTGGTTTATTCTGCAAAACTGCAGTGAAAAATTTTTTTTTGCGATTAACAGCTGGATGTTACTGCAGAAATGACAAAGACGACGACAGGAAGTAGTGTGAGCATGTTGTTTTAGTGATGACAACTTATTCGCGTGTGACTTTTTGTTTTTCTTTTTTGCTGGAATCACTTCATTTGTGAAATTGTATTTTTTCAAGCGGGATATCGACAAATATCAACATGATAAACAGCTGCTGTTATTGTGAAATCAAACTTTGGGAAAAACTTTAAAAACATTTTTTTTGACGTTGTAAAACACTGAGCTTCATATGATTTTAGTTTACGGTTTGTGCAGCAGTTGCCAAGGTTACCCGTTCACCCTATAAATTTGCGGCGCCATAAATACAGCACACATTGAGTCCATGTGTTTTCTGTTGCTTAAAGTCAGCTCCACCTCATCTGTTTCAAATGGATGAGCTGCTTTTGACTGACCTGAGCCTCAAACCCCAAACACTGAAAAACCCCAGCAATCCGACTCGTGAGTCACTGCAGCACTCAGTCTTTTTTTACCGTAAAGTTCAGCATTGTAAAAATCTGGAGACAAACTTTTATCCCCAGCAATAGCTCGATTAAACCTGAACAGGATTACTTGTTCGGTGCCAGACTTTGCAGATATTCATTCCCAGAAAGTTGATCCTGTTTGCGTTTTATTATAATAACATTATCGCTGCAGAGGGGGTCATCTCTAACGTCCGCGCTGCACAGTTTGATTCATTTGATATGAGATGCAGGTCTTCAGTTTACCCAACGTCTGTAAATCAAAATGATCTTTAGCGGGCCGATGGCAGTTTTATTAAAGCTGAGATGTTTTTGAATTCATCAGAGAAAATGAAAAGAAAAGAAAGATTCCTCGGGGGAAACTGAAACATTGTTGCTTTGTTTTCAAGAAAGAAAGACCAAATATTTTCTAAGAAAAAGTGCAGCTGCTCACATTGCTTTGGTAACTTTTCATGATTATAAAGTTAATAAAACAGCACAACATTTTGTTGTTTGATTTCAACCATTGGTGTAGTCAAAGTAATTATGAAGATTATAAATGTTGTCCCTGTTGATTTAGTAGATTTAATAATGTTTGCATTTTATGGTATATCTTAGAAAATTACAGTGGTAAAAGAAAAATGAAAATTTTCACTTAAGATTTGGTGTAAAATTAACTCCATAAAGATGAGTACAAAACATATTAGGACCACTGTAGTTAGAAAATAAAATAAGTAAGTTCCTGCCAAAAAATCGCAACATTTCTAGAAAAAAACGAGTTTGAAGAGTCAACAATTTTCGACTTTAGAATCCAGAAATTTCCCCCCAAAAATTCTTGAAAATTCCTGAGATTAATTAAAAACATTTTCCTAGGAAATCTTCAACTTTTCAAGCCCAGAAATGTCCTTGTTTTTCTGCTAAATGTAACTCCAAATTCACAGATTTGTTCATTTCTGGAGCAAATCTAAAGTATTCTGGAGACAATGCAGCTTGGGTATCGTCTTTGGCATTAATTAGCTAAACCATAGCAACTGAGATAAGAAAGACTAATATGTTAGCCAGAACATTATGGCTAATGTTCTGGTTGTATTTACCCAGAATGCCCTGTGCTGTAGCCCACTTCCTGCTTTTGGAGCGGTCTCTGGTCCGGTTGGCGTTCACATAACCAAACCAGAGTTCACTTGAAAAGAACCGAGGTTTGTAGATGGACCAGAGTTAGATTTAGTTAGATTTTTTTTTTTATCCGATTATGTATTCATGCCACCCCAATCGAACTGGACTTTCTAGGCAAACGGATTAAAGCAAACTAAAGGAGGCTGTCCATCAACCTTGCACTAGGTTTGGATGTTTGTAGTGTTCATGTTGTGACCTTCAGGTAAAAATTAATTGCCATTCCTGTGAAGATTAGCTGCTGTCTGCTATGGCCTGTTTCCAGATTGATTAGCATCGACCATTGCTTCTAAATGATCACTGCTAATGCTAACAATATAATATAATGCTAATATATTGCACTTATAAGCTTTCCTTGTACAGAAATTCTTAAACTTTCACATAATTCACTAATCGATGCGTTCTCTGTTAGTCTTCCGTGTTTTTCTGTGATTCCTGTAAATCCCTTTGTGCTTCTTTTTGAGGAGTTTCCATCTAAGTTATGAATGTTTTCTCTTTCATTCGACAGTTTTTAAGATTCTTTCCTCTCCCTATTTTAGTTATTCCCCCCTTGCCGTTCTTTTGATGGAGCCAGGATCTGAATTGTTCATCTGTATGAAGAGTGTTATTTATGTCAAGACATCTGGTCTGCTGTGGTGATGTACTATGTTGGGGAATGAGATAAATGCTCTTATGACATACTGTACGCGCTGATGAATTGATCATGCCTGTGTGCTAACGACCAGAGAGAGCTGCTGGGGGACAGCTTTATGCCAGTAATGTGTTTTCCTTTGACACTGGGAAGCCTCTTTATAGACATGAACACACACCACTGCTTTTAGATGGCTTAATTAAGACTGTATCATTGGCAACAGATGATTCCATGAAGCAGACATCATTCTCATTAAAATATTTCCAGCTTTGCAGCCTCAACATAATGGTGTTTGGTTGTCATTTCTTTTGCTGCATTGTTGTTCAGCATTCCGACTTTAGTGCCGGTTTTGTAGTTAAATATGCATGGTCCTGCAGCCATTACTGTTTGGGGAGTTTGCAGTGACAGTCGGGTATATATTATTGTTGGTTTTACAGCCCAATTCATCCCAATGCAACTCTTCCTCTGAAATTCAAGGAAAAACCTAGCTTTCTTGGGTATTTGCAAGTTTTACAGTAATATAAAGAAAATATTGTAAAATATGGCTCAGAATAATCAATAACTTGGATATAAACCAGTAGTTATTCATTGTCATGTAAGCTAGTAGTTACTATGTCAACATAGACCAGCAAACATCTAAAACACATTTAAATATAACCTAACTTTGATGATGCATTGCTGCTCGTTAACTGCTTTTCTTCTCGTGTAATTTGGATTAAATTACTAAAACCAACAAAGGAACAGTTTGGATCAATACTTACTGTATTTTCCAGACAATAATTCTGTTTTCCCACCTGATAGTTCGGTAGTCTCGTTTTGACTGGGGACCAAAACTGCATTATTTGTTCCATTTCCAGCTGCTGTGGTTCTCTTTCTCTCTGCTCCAAGTCAAAAAAAAAAAACTCTTTAAAAAACCTATTCCCCTCCTCACCTGTGGGGGCGCTACACTAAAAACCACTGAAGGAAACAACACAAAAATCTCTGAAAAAAACAGAGAGGGCAACTTCCTTCTTCATTAAATGCAACAAAGATTGGATTAGCTCCAGATTTTTGTAGTTGACGGATTTCTGTTTCATCTTTGGCTCAAGATTAAGAGCCATTTCTCCAGGTAATGCTAACGTAGCAAGTTTGTTTTTGTTGTATTTACCCAGAATGCCCTGCGCTATAGCATGTTTCCTGCATTTGGAGCAATCGAGTTTGATTATGCACTCCCACCATCCCTGTTTAATCCACTTTAATCCAACTCCAGTCCATTTGTCTAGAAAGTTCGGTTTGTTTTAGGAGGTGTGAATGCTAATCGAACTCTGAAACGGACCAAAAGATCGAACTCTGCCTACACACCTCAGTCTCGGTTGAAATGAAGTCTGGTTCGCTTTGAATGCATATATGAATGCCAAGCGGACCGGAGACCACTCCAAAAGCAGGAAATGGACTATAAAGCAAGGCATTCTGGGTAAATACAACACAAAACACACTAGATTAGGGCTTCGTGGTCTTTAACCAAAGAGAAATCCTACAAGCACAAAAATGTGATACCTCTCAATTTTTGATCACATTTCATTCAGTAGGAAGTTGCTCTCAGTGCCCTCTTCAGAGGTTTTTGGTGCAGCGCCTCCACAGGCGAGGAGGGGAACAGGTTGTTAGAAGGGTTTGGTTGATTTGACTCGGAGCAGAACGAACCACAGCAGCTGGAGACGGAACAAACGATTCAATTGGACCAAATGTACTGGACTCTCAGGTGGTGACATGTTGTGTTCAGTTGTTTTTTAACAAACTACCATAAACTGCTCTGGTCAATTAACGCATCAGTCAAAAACACAAATAGGAAGAAAATATACAAATGTGTTTATATAATCGGTCTGGGAGATTTTTCTCCAAACCAGCCGTATTTTTCTCCAAGAGCTCCTAAAGGACAGTGAGACAAACCTCAGGTATATGTGTAAAGAAATGAATTCAGGTAAATTCTGTTTGTGGCTTTCATGCGCTGACGTCTGAAGAGCATCAGGCTGCATATTAAGCTCGGCTGTCAGTGTTTGCCTCTTTGAATGAGAACCCCCTTGAGCTGAAAACTAACTTTCATCCAGTAAATGTCAGAAGTTGACAGCATCATTCGCTGTTTGACGGGACGGTACCATTATGAGCAGAAAAAATCCTCACTGAAATATTTTTGATCTTCCATCCAAGAAAATAATAATAATAATAAAAAAAGTAAAGCTTCTGGCTTGTTTCTGCAGTGTCTGTAATATATTTGCAATAATAACTAGACCCTGCACCATCCTGAGGCCATCTGTTTACAGAGGCAGAGGGAGAGGCTTCGCTCCGTCCGGGGGGTAAATGCCATTCAGTATCAGTTATGATCAAAGAGTGCCAGGCTCTCCCTCCTGGGCCACCATGTGCTGATAATTACACGGAAACTCTGGCCAGCGGGCGCCGAGCCGCAGCTACAAGGTGGAGAGGCTGCACAGCGGATCACTTGGAATGAGATCCACAATAAAAAGGTTAAACATGAGATTTCTACTGCTTTCCCCCCCAATGCCTCTGAACACAGAGCTATTTGGGGAGAGAAATTTAGTTTTTTATCTTTACTGATTCCAAAGGAAGCTAATTTATTCTCAGTGTCATAATGACAATTTTAATACTGAATAAAAACAGTAGATGTTCATCATAACTTTCTTTACTTATTATGTTGAGTGTGCCCAAAGATTGTACTCAGTTAAGAGTAAAAAAGTATTTTTTTAACTGATCAAATTATCAATCATTTAATATTTAAAAATTACATAACTAGACAGACCAAAATATAAAGTTAAGAGAAATTTTTTTAGGGATGAAAATTGCAATAATTCATATAAGTAACAAAAACAATTAAATCAGAGTCTGGTGGACTTTTGGTTAAAACATGTTTGTTTTTCATTCTGTGGAAAATCCAGAAATTTTACTCAAGTAAGAGTAGAGATACTTCATAATAAAATTAGTCAAGTAAAAATAAAAAATATCTTTTTAATTACTCAAGTAAATGTAACTAAACTACTCTTACTGTTGGTTTGTCCTCTGATAATCATTCCCTTTTCTTGCTGTGTTGCCATCAGATATTTGTTCTTTTTTCTTGATGTACTTTGAAGGAATGTTCTGGTTGAAAATATCCTGCAGGGCGTTATTAATCTCTTTCCAGTAATCTCTAATGGCTGGACAGAACATGATGGTTTTCGCACTGAGCTGCCTTCCAGTGCTGCTGGAGCTATCTACACTAATTGCCTCCATGCCCCACTGCGAGTTTAAACTACCCCGACTTCCTGCGGCACGCAGCGAGTCCCCAGCTGCGTGTTTGACCTGCTGGTCTGCAGCGCCACATCGCAGGGTTAATGTCCCCCAACACGCTCTGCAGACGCCGCAGCCTTCCACCAACAACCGCCTGGCCGGCCAAACTGCAGGCACAAAATCAGGAATGAGGGGACAAAATACGTTTGTTGGAAACCTTTTCACATTTTGGCACATTTAAATTACAATCCTCAATATTTTTTATTGAATTTTAGGTGACAAACATAATGTGGTACACAAAATGGGCAAGACAATTTTACATGGTTTTTAAAGCGTTTCAAAAATCTGAAAAGTGGGAAGTGCATTTTTATATTTCAGCAGGAAGGCTACACATCTTGTATCTAAAGTTAAAGCTGCAGTATCCAACTTTTATTTAAAAAATTTGTTTTTTTTTTTTACATAATTATTCAAACTGTAACAATGTGACAAAATATTTTACTTGCTAATTCAATATTTAGCCTGTAAATGAAATATTTATTTAAAGTTAAAGATTTTGTTTGAAGTTAAATAATTAGCCAAATGTTTAGTTAGCAAGCTACAGATTTAGCTTAGAACTAAATATTTGGTTAGCAAGCTGAAGACTTAGCTTCATCCAAAATATTTAGTTAGCAAATCAAAGCTTTAGGTTGAAGCTAAATATTTAGCTCCAAACAAAATATCTAATTAGCAAGCTGAAGATTTAGCTTCAAATATATTTAAACTAAATAGACAAATTATTTAGCTATCTAAATATTTAGTTCAGAACTAAATACTTCTTTAATTAGCTAAATATTTAGCGTAGTGATAAAAATTTAGTTAGCAAGCTAATTCTATAAATATATATCAGTAACTAATCTTTAAATAAATGTTTGCTTCAATGCTATAAAATGTGATATTTTTACTTTATTGCATTGAGAGCAGCAACATGCCATCCAGGTCCAGAATATAACGTGTTTCTATCGTTTTTACCCCCGTTGGTTCCTGGGCTTTATATAGCTCCAAACCCTCATTAACATTATTATGAGAGAAGCCTGTGCGACCTTGGCTCTCATTAGTTTAAATCCACTTGTCAAGAAAAGAATCAACTTAAGCCTGAAACAGATGGAGCCAATATTACAGCTCAGAGTGAAAGCCAGAGCCTGGTGATTGGATTTAATATGAGCCTCGAAGCAGGTTTATGGCAACAGCCCCAAGCTTAAACATTATTTAAATCAAACCGCATGCAAACAAGGAGAATCACCAAGAAAGATGGAGGAATTTCCATCGTCCCTGTCGGACCATGAGACGATTATTCATGGGTGAAATGAAGCATGTACTCTTCTTTTTCAGACAAACAAGAACAGGGAAAATTAATTAGAGAGGTTAAGGTCAAAGAGAAAAAAACAAAAGGCTAAATAACAGGAAGGGAATCTGATTACAATGATTCATTTTGGAGATTGGAAGGTGATTATGCATAGAAATATGTGGTTAATTACTTCTTCTAAAAAAATATCCTCAGAGACAGAGGCAAGAATGGAGCTTTAAAACTAAATATATTAACTATGTTGAAATATATTGCGCTACAAAAATCCAGAGATTTCAGACGATCATTTCTTGCAACTGTACAAAAGATTTCCACTTATGCTTTGTAAGATGTTTACACACAAACAGCAACATAAGTTATTCATAGAAAATTTGGCAATTTATTTGTAAAAAATATCTGGACTATTTTAAAGAAAATGTAGCATGTAGCAAGCTACTTGATAGGCTATTGGCTGGCGTTTATAAAGCAGCCAATCCAGGAGCGGCATTTATTTTCCTGGCCACTGATTGGCTGAACCAACAAAAGTAGGAATAAGGAAGAGTGTGGCTGTGCTAAGTCGGCTTCCTGTTAGCTTATTAAAGCACAGGAAGATGGACTTGGTGTTTGACCTGTTTAAGCAGACATGATGTTGTTTTAAATTAATCACAGGTTTTGTTTTCGTGAAGCAAAAATATGCTTTCTGAGTCGAAGTGGTTCCAGCTAAGCTAACTGGCCTCTAATATACCCTTCCTAGATAGCTAGCTAGCTAGTGAACATCACAAGTTAACTCGACGATGTTCGTCTTGGCCACTGGCTAATTTCTGTTTCTGTTTATTTAATAGTGATTTTCTTTTGTACATCTGTTGTGATACAAGCCTTAAATTTTATTCATAATGGCCTTAAAAAAGGTCTTAAAAAGCCTTAAATCTGAGTTGCTGCAGAAAGCAGGATGTGTGTTTTCATGCTGTGAAGCAGCAGCATTAAAACCTGCCTCCACAGCCTGTGTGTTTGGTTTCTGTGTAAGAATGAGAAAAATGAATCAGGAAACGCTGAATGAGGAAATATTTGTTGAAAAGCTTCTGACCTTTCCGTCCACCAGAACAATTGTAGCTCAGGTCCGACGGTTATTTACCATCGTTTAGAGTCAATGTCAGGCTTGACACCGAGAGCGACGCTACACTGCTAGACATTACTGAAATATGGCATCAGATTCTGCAAAACAACGCAGTTTAATGCCAATAAGCAGCATTTTGTTTATTTTGTAAATTTTCACTGGTGGCTTTATCTGTTTTTCATCAGTGTTTAATAAGTGTTATTGTTTACCATGACTGTTTGTTTCATTCATCAGGAGTCTCATTTTAATATATATACTTATATTTGATCAAAATAAAACATAAATGTTCTCAGAACTGTGACGCTGTAGTTGGAAAACTGTAGGTTTAAAAAAAGAAATACATTTCTGCACAAAAACAGAACTTTTTCAGACAACAAGGACATTTCTGATTCAAATGTTCAACTTTTCAAACTCAGAAATGTCTTTTTTTTTTCAGGAATCATCTCAATGTTTTATTGTTGGAAATTTACTCAGTTTTTTCTACCTACAGTGAACCTGACACAGTTTTGTACAAAACATATACTTCTTCTGTTTGTATGCAGTTTCAGGAAGCCAGCTGTGTTCTCTGTTAAATATGAGACGTGACCAAGTCCAAGTAAAATGTTATATATATGTTTTATAATTATTAGGGTAAACTCCACCAAATGGATTGAATTTCATTTTATGGACTAATTAATAGAAATTGATGGAATAAATTGAACTGAAACGAATGAAAATTACATTTTTAAATGGAACTAAATTGATTGGACCAAAAGGAACAGATGATATTGAATGGGATCAATGGTAGTTAATGGCATTGCATTGGTAGATTATTTCCCTTTTCACTTAATAAGACATTATTTATAGGTGAAACTAATACTTTCCAAACCATTACTAAGGAATTATTGACTTTAAAAGAAGCTTCTATAACTGAAAAGTTACTTATAAGTTAGATTTGTTTTATTTTAAGTATAAACCACACTAAATGATTGGTAACATTTTTTGTTTTTGCAGTGAATGACTTGATGTTTCACAGATTTTCCTAAAGTTTTTCATGTTTTGAGCCAAGTATCATGGAAATATATGAAACCTTTGCACATGCAGTAAATATTAATCTGGAATCTGCTTCAAACATCACAACACAAACATTTATATATCATATTTTACCCAATTAATGCATAAAAATGTTGATAGGGTGAATACTTGATGTCCAGCTGCAGATATGTTGCTCTGTCAGATTCATTTTTCTGAACTGCTCTGCCTCTGACTTTAAGACACCAATAATCAATTCATCTTTCACACCGCTGCCTTTTTCATAAAACCACCCAGTGATCTTCAGGAAACAAACAGGGCAGACGTGAATCCCCGGCAGGTACTGGACCGTCCAGAACCCGTCTTTCTCTCTCTCTCTCTCTCTCTTATCCAGGGCTGAATTAATTCAGTGGTACCTCCAGTCTGAAGGACCATTTAACAAATCCTCTTTTGATTCTAAGTAGCCCTTAATGTCCCTTCTTGGTGCAGCCATTTTCAATTAATCCTCCTGCATTATGCATGATTACATTAAACAATCCAATAAATTGATATGGAGTCTGGGGTGACGGAGGGACTCTGTTAATGGATATAAAATGGAGTCTGGGATGAATTCATTATTTCACTTATTGTTTTGAAAGGCAACATGGTGACTTTTATCCCTTCACATTAAGACTCCAGCATCATCACAGCTTCATTCTGATCAGGTCAGGACGTTTTTGAAGCGTACACGTTTGCATTTAAGTAATGGAATTGCTAATTATACCTTAGTAGTTAAAGAGTTCTGATGTGTCTCAGCTGTTTCACAGAAAGCTGAACCAAAAGTTGGATTTGTTGTTGAGTTCATTGCATTGTTGGAACATATTTCAACCATCAAAGAGATGGAAAACGGTTTCTTAGCTCAGTTTAATCTGATTTAATCCAACTTTGCCACTTCAGTTTGAATGCGTATGTGAACGCCAAGCGGATCAGAGACCGCTCCAAAAGCAGGAAGTGGAAAACAGTGCAGGCCATTCTGGCTAGATACAACCAAAGCAAACATGTTAGCCTAGCGTTAGCGGGAGAAATGGCTCAAGAAATCCTACAACTGCTGAAAACTGACTCCCTTTCTGTTTATGTTTTCATGAAGAAGGAAGTTGTGCTCATTGTTTTTTTTGTGTTGTTTACTTCAGTTGCTTCTTTCATGGTGCAGCGCCCCCACAGGCAAGGAGGGGGAAGGTTTTTTCGAAGGGTTTGGAACTGAGTCTATCGAACTATCAGGTGTCATAAGAAATGGCTTGAGAAATCCTCCAACAAGTTGCTCAAAGGGTTTGTGTTGGTTTGACTCAGAGCAGAGAGAAAGAGAACCACAGCAGCTGGAGGTAGAACAGATGATGCAGTTTTGGTCCCAAATGAAACCCAGTCTACCTGACTATGTTGGTGTTAGATGGTAAACATTGGATCCAGTAAAACAGTAAAATCTAAAATATTTTTTTTAATGGATGACCAGTTAAAAGTCAGGTATAACCTGAATGCATTTGGACCAAATAATGAACTCCAACAGCTGCAAAAGGCTTAAAGTGACAGTCACACTTTATAACAATCACGGTTTAGAAAGTGTGACTTTATAAACTGTTATCAGTAATAATATTGAATATTACTTATTCAATATCTTTTAATTGGTCAGTGTCTTTATAAAGTGTCTCTCTGTTGGTCTTACCAGTTACCTCATGTATTTTAACATGCAAATGACTGTGTTGCATTCAGTTATAAGAATAGTAGCTCATAAAATAACATTTAGTTTGATCCTCTCATTTTAACCAAAGATTACATGTTACGTATTGGAAGTATTATGTATTTTATGCAACCCTGTTCAACCTTTTGTACTAAATTCTTGCTTTTAAAATTTTTTTTCTCTCTAAGTTGTATAAATATTCCACAGCTGAACGCGTACAGTTAGAATAAATCATTAAAAACCACATTTACATGAACTCCATTGGCCATAATGAGACGATGGAAACGTTTGACCACAGCTGTGCTTCTGAACCGCTTTGAAAACGAATGAATCCACTCCAGTAAGTGTCTCCGGCGCAGCGTTGTTCAGCCAAGTGCTTGTTAAGCTGTTGCAGAGATTTGTAATTTGCCTCAGGAATATTTTAATTAGGCAGAGCTGGATTTTTTTTTTTGGTCAAGTTGAAGAAGGAAAAGTTGATGCAAAGCCAGAACATTTCAGCTGCAGCCAAAATAAAAACATGAGTAATTGCCTGTTCTTACAAAACTTGCTGACACACAGTTCAGGCGCTGAGTGTTCAGAGTGCAATAAGAAATTAATTTGCACACTAAGTGACACTTTTTGCTTTTTTCTTGGCCGCTCAGACTGCTATGAAAACTCTGATTTGGGTCGACGTTAACGCTGCTGTAGAAATGAACCGTCTGATAAAAACATGTTTACTGCTAAATTATATTTACATGCTTTAATTTTGTCATTGTGTAGCCTTTCTTATTGTTCAACTACCTGCAGCCAAACCAGCCAATCAGATTAAAGGCCTGCGTTCAAAACCAATCAAGTGACATCATTGCAAAATTCAGCAGATATATATACATTTATTTTTCATAAAGATTATTTTTAAAGGCGACCTTTTATGCAAAATATACATTTTACACATTTTTGTTCTTCCATTTTTGCTTCTACTGCTTCTGAAAACAACCTAAGTCCTTGAAAAAAATTCTATCAAGCTAGTTTTTGGCAACAAGTAAAGGTATTTTGATGTCTGGAAAATGAGTCGTTTTGAAAACCTTCCAAATGTAACGTCACATTCCTCTGTTACTTAGCAACCCCTGCCGAGCCCACCCTGTTGCCTAGCAATTCAACCTGAGATCCAGCACGTTTGGTGAGCTAGTTTTATCGCTGTCTGCGCTGTACAATGGCTACTTACCATCCAGAAACCACATGCTGTATTCTTGTTGATTGTAGAGGAGGCTCCACTTCTGCTTTTCAAACTGTACAGTTGTATAACTGCGCTTCGCCATTTTGAAGTGCGATTGTAAGCGTTGAGTTGAAGGGGCGTGGCCAGCAGCAGCTTGTTTGGATTTAAAGGGACAGGAGGAATTGGTCCCTTTAAAGTGAGAATATTCTCACTTTTGTTGCCGGAAAAAAAACTAAAAACATTTTATAGACCAACAAAAGAGAAAACAATTAGCCTAAAACAGTAAAATATTACATATTTCATTGCTGTGCAGGTACAAGAAAAATAATTAACAGTAATATTATTTCTGCATTTTTAATTGTGGCAAAAAAAATAATTATAGACATTTGTAAATATAAAGTCTTACTTTATATTCGGCAAATCTTTCTTATTTAGTTTGAGCAGAAAACTGGATAACATACACTACAAAAACCAAGATCTAAAATGTTTTTCACTTTAGGACAGCTAAATAAATACGCAAAAGAGAGGAAATAAACATTTTTAAGGAGTTTTCCGGCCATCATGTGAAACATGACGCATCATTTCTCCTCACTTCGCCTCAGAGATTATTACCCAGCAGCGACAGATGCAGAAGGCAGTAATAAAACGTTGGGAGTGTTGGCAGTAACTCAGAGCTAACTTGACTATCAGAAGGTGTCTTCTCCAAACCGCCTGCTGTCTCACCTCTCATTAGACTCCCTTCCCGCCTCAGTCCTGCGCCGACCCTCCAGTCCCTTCCTCTTCCTCTTCCTCCTTTGCTCTGCGCAGGCTATTAGTGCCTCATAACTGTCAAGGAAGCCTTGGCTTGCCTGAAGCGTTATACATTACTCTACCCCTTGTGGTGCTGAATGTAACTCAATTCCAGCTGTTCTGAGGCAGGCAGTTAAATGGCGCTCAGATTAGAAAAAAAAGTGAAAGTGAGAGACTTCCAGTTGGAAAAATGCACAAAAAAAAAAGATTATTAACAATAGTCTTTATGAGGGTTTGGATTATTTGTTTCTGTTTGTCTGCGATGGGCTTTAAGGTGAGAATGAGAACAGATACATTAACTGAGAATATTGAAATATGGTTAAAAAAAGTAAATAAATGAATAAAAAGATTGACACGTTGAATTGTGACATTATGCATGCAAAATCCCGCCCCCTGCTGGAGGAGAAAACAGCTGCTGCCGATAACTAGCATCGGTTTTTTTCAACGGCGTACTCGCGCCATCTTAGATAGAAGAAATTCTGTCAAATTACTCTGAAATATTGAGATTAATCTCAGAAATGTCCTAGAAAAAGGAAGGAACATTCTTTTTAATATCTATATATATAGAAAGATAAACAATTTTCATAATTTTCCCAATTTGTATAAGTTTAGATTTCTGAATGGCTTTTTTTGTTCCACGTTGTTTACAATTTCTTTCTCTAAATCTCACTATAATTAATAAATTTGGGGTTCTTGAGCAGCAATATTGTTCTGCTCACATGACTCTTCAGCTGGTTGGGTTTCTGGTTCTTCAGGTGTTTGTATTTCATCTTCCTCCACCTTTATCTGTGGAGGGGATGTTCTCTCTCCTTCTGTCGGACCGCTCTCCTCTTCTGTAGAACCTGCAGAAGTTTCTGTGGTGTCTCCCGAAAGTTTGCAAGATTTGGTTTCTATAAGTTCAAGAACCATCTCGGTGGTCTCTGGTTTCTCGTCTAGGTGGTCTCTGGTTTCTCGTCTCGGTGGTCTCTGGTTTCTCTTCTCGGTGGTCTCTGGTTTCTCTTCTCGGTGGTCTCTGGTTTCTCGTCTCGGTGGTCTCTGGTTTCTCTTCTCGGTGGTCTCTGGTTTCTCTTCTCGGTGGTCTCTGGTTTCTCTTCTCGGTGGTCTCTGGTTTCTCTTCTCGGTGGTCTCTGGTTTCTCTTCTCGGTGGTCTCTGGTTTCTCTTCTCGGTGGTCTCTGGTTTCTCTTCTCGGTGGTCTCTGGTTTCTCTTCTCGGTGGTCTCCCCCCCCCCCCCCCCCCCCCCCCCCCCCCCCCCCCCCCCCCCCCCCCCCCCCCCCCCCCCCCCCCCCCCCCCCCCCCCCCCCCCCCCCCCCCCCCCCGGGGGGGGGGGGGGGGGGGGGGGGGGGGGGGGGGGGGGGGGGGGGGGGGGGGGGGGGGGGGGGGGGGGGGGGGGGGGGGGGGGGGGGGGGGGGGGGGGGGGGGGTCGCGGGTTTCTCTCGGGGTCTGTCTCTGGTGGTCTCTGGTTTCTCTCGGTGGTCTCTGGTTTCTCTTCTCGGTGGTCTCTGGTTTCTCTTCTCGGTGGTCTCTGGTTTCTCTCTGGTGGTCCCCATCTAGTTGTGTTGTGGAGACGGTTTCCTGTTGGACCGCCTGCTGTGTTTCATGTGTGTGAATCTCAGCTTTGATGGAGGCGATCTGATCTGAGCTTTTGATGCTGACTTTTTGAATGCTAAGGCCCGCCTCCTGGCTCTGATTGGTTGTTTCTGTCTCATATCAAACTATTTCAATACGTGTGTAAATATATATATTCTTAATAGAAGTTCCACACTGCAGCCTTTGTGTAAAATGTTTCATCTCCAGCAGAGGTTCTGGTTTTAGCTGAAGTTTTTGTTCGCCGTGTGTTTTTCCCTCATTGTTCTCCCTGTGAGGTTTCAACATGGCCGCCACTCTCTCTCTCTTTGTCTCCTGACATTTGGGCTGCTGTTGCCGCCTCAGCCGCCTGCTTATCCAGCCTGTCACCTGTTGGTTCTGTTCTGCTTCCTGTTTGTATTTTTATCAGCCCGGACCTCTTGCTTTTCCTGGCAGAGCCGTTCTGGTTCCTCCAGCAGCTCTGATTGAAAAGCTGCTGCCTTGTTTCTCCGGCTGTCAGGATTCCCAGCCGGTTGCTGGGTTCTCCTTTCAGTTGCAGCCTGACGGGTTTTATTTTGTCTTCACATGGCATCACATCACACAGTCCAAGGCTTTCCTGCCACGCAGGGTTTTGCTTCGACGGCAATCTGTCTTTGGTTATTTAAAGCATCTGCAGGAAGGGAAAGCAGGACGCTCCGAGGTTTGTTGCTATGCACATCTGTCCCCGGCAACGGCTCCGATGATATTCACCGTCATGCAGAGACACTGAGAGCCTATGAGCGAATATTTCCTCAAAAATATGAGAATAAAGTCAGAATATTAGCTGAATAAAGACACAATAATATGGAGCTAATAGAGAAAGAGAGAGAAAAAAGTTAATTTCTGCCAAAAAGTTCCCAAAAACTTTGAGAGTAATTTAGAGGAAAAAAAGTGTTTGAATGTCAGAAATTTGCAAAAAAAGAAAACAACAGAAATTTTGAGATTAATCTCAGAACTCCTTGAGAAAAATCATGAAAATTTCTGAGTTTTTCTCGTGGATTTTTGACTTCTCAAGCTCAGAAGTTGTTTTCTAGATAATTTCTGAGATCGAAGCTAAACTAATTCAAAGGACTCAGGATGTGCTGGTCCTCTGTGCAGCACATCCTGAATTATGTTCCCTGAGTTCAATGAACTGCTGGGAACTGTTATCCCACCAGGTGCTCAGTAACTAACTTGTTTCTATAATTAGGTCTTAAATGTTCATTGGGTTTGTTAATAAGTTCAGATTAATGTTCTGTAAAATGTCACAATGGTTTTTTAAAAGTTTGATAAGATGATCTGCCAAAAGGCTGGATTAACGTTTCCCGTCTCTGCTTCCCATGTTTAAGATTATTAATAATAGAGTTAATGTTAATGTTGGAAGTGAATTAAACAGGTCTGGAGGATCTGCCTCTGATTGGCTGCTATGAAATCTGCAGCCTGGGTTTATTGTTCCAGCTAATGAAAAGAGACGCACACATTAGATTAATAGATCACACAGAATGAACTCAGTTTTCAGTCGTAATGAGCAGTCAGCGTTTTTACATCGTCCAGCTGATGAAGAAAGAAAGAAAACGGAGGCCAGGAAGCAAACGCTGCCCACCGGTGGACAGGAGGCTTTTATGATCTGAGTTAATGCAGCAATTAGCTGCGTTTCAGACCAACGCTGGAACTAATTGTCTTTCCATTAACATGCAGCAGAGATTTACTGAACATGGCATTAATTACTATTAGGATTCAGAATTATGAAATGAAAGGCACAATTATGAGGAAAACCAGAATATTTCAGGACTTAAGTCATAAATATGTGGAAAAAATGCACATTTTATGACTAAAGTAAAAATTGAACAAACCGAATCTTATGGGGGAAAAAATTCAGAAGAAAAAATTTAAATTTTGCTGTTAAAGTTATCCATAATTCTGAAAAAAAAAATCTGAATTTTATGATTAAATTTAGAATTCTGAGAAAAATTGTTCATAGAAAAAGAGATGAAACATTTCCATCTAAAAACTGAAATTTGAAATTAATCTCATTTTTTTGGAGAACATTTTTTTTGAGTTTCAAAAATAAAAAAATGTTTAAGTTTGGAAACACAAAAAAGTTATTTGATGGAAATTCACTCTTTTATTCCAACAACGGCCCTGATACTCTGGTGTGGATTTCTGCTTAATTTAATTATCTTTGTGCCAAAATGAAAGAAGACCCTTTATGTGTTGATGTTCCTGATATTTTCTCTTCAGATGTTTCTCTGCCAGCTTCTCTGATCTTGTGTTTTTACTCCTCCTTAATGGCGCTTTTCTTTAACATAAGCATCGTGTAGATGAGGAGATTCCTCGGCCAAGGCCGCAGGGTAAACTACGTTATTCATGTGATTTATGTAATTTATCCTCATCACATTCTGCACTTGGCCGAACGAAGCGAATATCTGCACTGCTGGGAAAGAAGAAGGTCAAACGAGGTTGTTGGTTCGTTCTGAGGAAAACTTTAAATTCAGAGCGACGCTGCTGAACATGATGAACGTCTGATTGAGGTTTTCCATTAACACCAGCACCTGTATTCATTCATAACGACCATCAGGAGAAACGTATGGAGCTGCTTTTTATGATTCATCAATTAGAAGAAAAAAAATAGATCATAGATGTTCAGGTTGGTCATGTTGCTCTGAAAATCAGAAAAACGGCTCAGAAATGAAGTTTCTAGTAGGTGAATCAGATTTATTTCTCTGTTTGTCCTCAATGTGTTGCTTTAATAAAGAAGACAATTAGAGATACTGGAGAAAAAGAAGAAAATATATTGAGACTTTTTTCTCAGAATTGGGATTTTAAGGCAGTTTGGAGCAAAAGTGACAGAGAGAGAGAGACGGGAGATTTACAGCAGGAAACTTACTTTCTGCAGGAACATGTCAGGGTTCGCTCAGTTTTTAAGTGGCTGGTTAAAGTCAGAACTCTGGTACTAATTCAAAAATAAATCTGAATTCTGCAAAAAAAAATCAGAATTCTTCCAAAAAGTGAGAATTTTGTTAAAGTTAAATTATGCAAAAACATCTGAATTCTGAGAAAATGTCAGAATTCTGAGACTAAAGTCTGAATTTTGCAGATAAATTTTACAAAATGAGAACAAAATAATTTTTCTCATAATATTACGATTTTGCTCTGATAAAATGTTTTAATATTACAAGAATAAATTTGTGATATTTTGACTTGATATGCGGATAAATTCGGGACACTGTGACTTTTTTTCTGGTAACTTTATTTTTTTTTCTTGACATGGTCTTAATATTCGTCTATAATAAAATAATGTTAAATTTTACACTTTTGCTAATCTTTTTTTTTTATATTTTTCTTCTATTAATTCATATAATTTCCAGCTGCAGTGAATATTACTGTAGTAGATTACAGTCTGAGATAATCTGACAGATTGTGCCATGCTAGCGCCTCGTAGCCTCCTGAATCCTCCCAACATGGCCGCCGTCTCAGCAGTTTCAGAACCATGATGGGTGTGAAGCGGTTTGGACGGGTAAACTGTGCTGGATGGGAGCAGAACTCCTTTGTGTTTACACGGATCTGTAACCAAATGGACCTTTAGCAGGTCTGAGAAGCAGATTAGTGTCTCTTCTTCTTTTTTCTCTGGGGATTACTCTGGACCGCTCCTTTCCTGTTTGCTAATTATTTGGATGTTGGGCTGCTGCTGCTGTTCTTGTGAGCTTTTGGGATAATCTGCCAAGTGTTGAAGGCAAGCCAAGGAACAAACGGAGCCGTTTGGTGTTTTGTCGGAGTCTGTTTTCCATGTTGGTTTCAGTGTTTCCCTTTTTCATTCTCACTTCACTGCAAAAACACAAAATCGCTCCAAGAATTTTTGGTCGAGTTTCCGTGCAAATATCTTGGTACTTACAAGTTTCAGCAAGATGTATAAACTTCTTTTCAGTCAATAATTCCTCGTAATTAATTAAATAGTTCTAGCTACATTGGCAGATTATTTCACTTGTAACAATGCATTTTAAATTTATGACATTATATTTCATTATTATGACTTTGGAAGTCAAAGTTATTACTTTCATTGTCCAAAATCTTGCCTTTGAATTTCTGTTATGATTTTATTTCATGATCATGATTTTGAAAGACAAAATTATGACCATCTATCTCACAGTTGTGGCTTTAAAACTTTTTCTTTCATTGCATGAATGGGCTTCCATAATTAGAATTTAGTATAAAATAGAAAAATAAAAATAATTATGAGAATAAAACCAAGCACGTAAACTTTAAATTAGACAAAACTGACTTATAAATAATTTTTCCACAACGTATAGGAGCTTATTTAAGTTAATTTCTTAATATTGATTAAAAATTATTTTCTTTTTTTATCAATATTAAGGGGGGAAAGGTACTACCTTGCAGAAAATGTACTTATAAGTTAGTTTTGTTTTATTTCAAGTGTCCTAAGATACTTGCATTAGAAGCTAGATCAAAAATAGTATTATTTAATGTTTTTGAAGTGAGTTTTATGTAAAATCTCAGCAGGTTTGAAAACATGGAGCGGTTTAACAGATCCAGAGAATCTGCATTAAGATGCAGTGAATTATTGGCTGCAGACTCTGTGACTAACTGACCACCTCCTGCTGTTTCTTGTTTTTACCGATAAATCTTTAGTTTTTAGGCTGGTTGGTAGCAGATGCGTCTCTCTCTTACAGGCTTGGCTTTGTGACTCAAAGTGATGCAGAAACGACCTTTCCTGTCCGAGCAGCCGGGCGGCCGCCGTCAGACGCTGCGGCCTCCACGGCTGAACGCCTCACTCTGGTCTGCTTTTGTTTTATGCTTTTGGTTTTATTAATTATTTATACGACAGCACTATGACTCACTTTAGCTCACTGTGGAACAAGCAGCCTGGAGAGACGGCCGGCTTCACTCTTCGCTCTAAAAACCTGAATCTGCTGCTTCTTAGCTTCACAATGAAACTTTTATAAAAGAAACCTTTATTGAAACTCTGACAGTTTATGAGATAATCTGTGAAAAGATCAATCTCCCTGATGCCGTCTGAAGAAATGCACCAAAAACAACCAATCAGAGCCAGGAGGCGGGGCTTAGCGCTGTCAATCATCCTCCTGTTTGCTAAATGTGCTGATGGAGGAGAAACAACTCACCGTTACAGGAAACCTGTTTATCTGCCGTCATCGGTGGTTATGCTAACTAGCATTAGCAGGGAGAACAGGATTGTGATTGACAGCGCTAAGACCCGCCTCCTGGCTCTGATTGGTTGTTTTTAGTTAGCACTGAGAGAAGACAGACAAGATCACTTTTTCCAGATTATATGTCTGAAACTACTTCTACAGATATATATAAAAAAAATGATTTATAAAAGTTAGATACTCCAGCATGACTTTTTCTCCAGCTGAAATTAGATTTGTTTCAATTAACTTGTCAATAATAATTGACATTACTAATATTTAATGTTTAAGAAAAAGCAGAGTTATGGATAAAATAATAGATACATACTGTCATGATGGGTAAGTTTAAATGAAAACAACCAAGGGATCAAATATGTAAAATAAATAATATTTTTTATAAAAAGGTTACACACTGCAGCATAACTCTTTCTCTCAGTGTACATTCTGCAAAAAAGCAGTAATTAAATGTTTTTTTATTAACGTGACAACTTAAAAATATTTGTTACATTTTAAAAACGTAAAGTTAAAAAATATCATTTTAATGGATAAAAGTCGATGCAGACTCTCATGACGGGTAATCATCTGAAGTTGCTTAATGAGTCAGAAAAGTGACGTAATGATGAAAACAATGAAAATACCGAGAGCCGTATATTCGTCACCGGCTGTGTGGATTATTATTCAAGCCAATAAGTGACTCTCTTCCCAGTGCAGCTTCTTATTTGCTGCTCAGCGTAATGTTTGAGCTGATGGTGTTAATGAGGCTGCACTGCTTCATCGCCCTCTGGATTTGGGTTTGTCTGGAAAGATGTGGAAACTGAGACAAGAGTTTAATTCTGCATCATTATTTGGTTGAGCATGGTTGTTAATTAAGGAGGATCACTTGTACTTAAATAGATGTGTGACCAATGTTTCATTTCACAAATCTGCGTAGTATTGTTAATTAATTTCCTTTTAGCTTGGAACAAGAAGGCGAACAGAATGGTGACGAGTAAAATACTATTATATTTACTATTCTGATTAAATGAGCAAAGAGATTCATAATAATGTCTATCAAAGACGTCTCAGGTCTCCTGGTTCTGGTTCTGGTTCTGCCTGCCAGAATTAGAGCCAAACACAGAGAAGCAGCATTCAGCTTCTATGCACCATAAATCTGGAGCAAACTTCTAGAAAACTACTAAACTACCACAACAATTGCTGATTTTCCATAAACTATAAAATTGCTCAAATTGGAATTATAAAACTACATTTGCTTGATGGAATCATGTCATTTTTATTCCGGAGAACTGCAATGGAAACAATTTTTCACAAGTCACATGATCTACAACAGGATGTTACTACTGGTGGAAACGACAAAGAAGACGACAGGAAGTGGAGGGAGGATGATGGCGCAACATGTTTTTTAATGACTTATCTCGTAAATAAACTTATTTCCGTGTGAATTTAATTGTTTCTCATTTAGTGGAAACACAGCAATTGTGAAATTGTTTTTTTTTCCAATGTTAGCAGAATATTGTCAAAGTTTTGCGCTCAGAAACGCGACTAATGAAGGCTAGTCCACAAATACACTCATAAAATCTAGGAAAATATTTACATTTTTATGCATTTTGACTTTTCATCCACCAAAAACTCCACCTAATATTACAATAAACAATTATTTATTAAAAAAACTGATGAAAACGGAGAGAAAAACTTCATGAGATGAAAACTTCATGTTAGTGTTTGATTGTACATTGGAAATCAGAGATTAAGTCTCTGTGACAATAAATCCTCAAACTTGCTTTGAAGTGATTCCCAGTCGACATTTTGTTTTATTAACTTTATATTCCAACATGCTGTTTGTAACGTCTAGCCTGTATTTGTCCTTAGAAATGAACGACATGACTCCATGTTTAATTCCGAACAGGAAGCTGTTGTTGTTTTGAAGCAATCTGATTGGCTGACAGGTTTTAGCTTTGCTCTACACTGCCCCCTGTGGGTTTGGCATGTTTAAAACAACAGATTTGTGTTGGTTCATGTTGATGAAAACCTTTCTGAAAAAATCCTGTCATGGTATTTTTATAAACAACGTGACAGAAATATTCATATTAATTAAGACCTGAAGTTCTTTTAAATCAAAGCTAAAAACTTTCCTGTTGGGTTGCTTAGTAATAACTGGAATATTGATCTAAATATTTGATGATGGCATTTGATAAAATCTAATATTTGTTGCTTGTTTCTTCTCAGTAGCTTCATTCCACTACAAATATGAGCAGAACTTTGTTGATACTCTAATTAAAAAAAAATATACAATTTTCCATTAAATAAGAAACATAATTAAAATCAAACCTGAAAAAAGTTTGTTCACATTATAGGTTGTAAAAAAAGGATGGTGTCTTCATCCTCCAACCACTTCCTGTTGTCTTCTTCCTCATTTCTGCCAGTAGTAACATCCTGTTGTTGATCATGTGACTCGTTTGACTGAAAAAAGTGTTTTCTTTGCAGTTCTGATTCAGCCAAAATAAAAATAACACCTTATCCTAATGTCTTATTAAAAAAAAAATAAGTTTTTTACAGTTTGATGTGTTTCTAAATGTATTTTCAGAGTTTAAGTTTCTGCAATTTTATTGTCAGTGGAAACGCATCTTGCTGCTGAAAAGTTTTACACAAATAAAATTCATTTAATTAGCATCCGACCTTTTAGTTCAGTCGTTCATCAAACTGTCACCTTTAGTGAATAAACACATTTTCCAGCTTTCAGGGACCATAAACGTTGCCAGTTGCTCTTTTCCACCAGAATTTCCAAATGAATCCTGTTTTTACTGTTTACCTCCCAGCAAACAGCAACAGATTATTCTATAATAACAGAAATAACAAGAAAAAGACCAAATTTTACCATGAGAACAAAATGTTTCCTGCCTCTCAGTAACAGCTGCTGTTTTGTAGAAAACCGCCTTTAATGTTTGGGAGGCATATGCTGCATTCATATTTGTGTTTGTTGTGAGAATATTATTCTTTTGTGATTGTCGGTGACACTTGCTCGGCTCTTCAGGTGTTCCTCTGGGTCCCCTGGTTCCTCTGGTTGCTCTGGTTCCTCTGGTTCCTGTGGTTGCTCTGGTTGTTCCTCTGGTTGCTCTGGTTCTCTGGTTCCTCTGGTTGCTCTGGTTCTCTGGTTCCTGTGGTTGCTCTGGTTCCTCTGGTTCCTCTGGACTCAGTGTGAGTCTGCAGCTGTTTCCCTCCCCGTGTTCATGGTTACTGCGGAGGAACTGAATCTCCATCACACGGCGTGAGCTTAATGGAGCCGCATATATAACTAGTAGACTTCACTACAAGCATCTGGCAAAGCAAAAATAACACCATCAATTAGGAAGGAGGGAACAAAGGAAGAAGCAGGATGGAAAAGGATTTGGATATTATAGGATATTATAAAGTTATTATTGATAACTATAATTATTGATTATAGTTATCAATAATAAACTGTGTTTTTATGGTAATTTATGGTTATTTTTCAGAAAATTTCAAAAGAAAACAATTAATGCATGTTGTGGTGTTTAACACTGTATGGTGCAGAGGTCGGATGTAAACACTAGCATGGTGGCTAATGAACGTAGAACATTGTCACAATGTAGCCCCGGTTAGTTCGCTTTAATCCAACTCCAGTCCGCATCTCTAGAAAGTCCGGTTCGTTTGGGGAGCTGTGAGTGCTAGTCGAATCAAAAAATCGACCTCTGGTCCTCCAAACCTCGCCCTCAGTTTGGTAGAAGTGAACTCTGTTTCAGTTTGAACGCCTATGTGAACACCAAGCAGATCAGAGTTCGCTCCAAAAGCAGGAACTGGACTACAGAGCAGGGCACGTTGGGTAAATGCAGACAAAACATTTTGTTAGTCGCGCGCTAAATGGGAGAAAAGGCTCAAAATCCTACAACCACTAAGATCTGACGCCTCCATTTTTGCTTCCATTTTGTGGAGAAGGAAGTTGTGCTCAGTGTCTTCACAGGTTTGTTTTAAAAAATATGTTTATTTCATGGCTCCAGTGTGAGCGCTGCTGTCATACAATAATTTAAACTGTCCAACCATCAAACTGCTTGTAAGTCCAAGTTATTCATGCAAAATTAATTTATTTCTAAGTATTCAGCATTTGTTTTCCTTGCCGCTGATTGTTAGAGATAAAGAAGACCATCGATGTCACCGAATTTGTGCACAAATACTCACAAATACGGTGCATATTTGTGCATTTTATTGTACATTATCTTATGGTACATGTTTTGTTTTCATAACCAAACCCCCGTAAATACTAGAGGTCCATTCTGGAGACGTGTTACTCAAACGTGGAGCTGATTTTAGTGGTAAACAAAGAGAAGAAAAGCACAGGAAGAGGAAAGCAGAGTCAGAAACAGAGAGTCCAGCAGGTTGTTAATCATCACCAGTCGGACCAGAGCAGCAAAGCAAACGGAGCCCTTGATAATGGGACACCAGGAAGGACAAAGCAGCAAAATTAGTTTTGGGAATAGGCAATGAGTAAGCAAGCAATTAGTTCCCAAACACAATAATGAGTCGCCTTGCTAAACAAAGGTCCAGCGTGAAACGGCACATCTTCTGAACAGCTTCCCCCCCCCCCCGTGACACGAAGATGTTAAAGAAATGAAAAACCTCAAAGGCCCCAACCTGGATCATCCAGAGTCTCTTTGTGTTCAGATCCAGTTTCATGGTTTAAGTTCTGTAAGGATTTATTACTCTGGTCAGGATCAGCAGTGGTTCTGTTTCATAACCACATTATTTTAAAGCTTCAATACGACACAGAGGTCAAAGTTTAATCAATGAAAACTGAAATGTTTTCACAAAAAACCTTAAGTATCTACTTTTTACAATAGAAATAAGACAAAACTAACTTATAAGTAACGTTTTAGCAAGATAAAGAAGCTTGTTTTATGTCAATAATTAGTTAATATTAATTAAAAAAAGAACTGGTTCAAAGAACTGGATTATTTCACTTGTGAATTGGGAGAAAATGTTATTAAAACAAAATATATATATTTTTATATCTATAACTTACATCTTCCTGAAAAGTTACTTGCAAATTATTTGATAATTAATATTACAAAATAATATTTATTATTAAAAATTTAAATAAAATATAAAATTAATGTAAACAAATATTTATTTAACTCAATATTTTGTTATTTATTAAACATATATTTAGTAATTTAAATAATTAGCAATTATTTAATTTCCTTTTGGGATCAGTAAATTATTTTTAATTAAACTACTGCAAAAATAGTCAGAGGCTTGAGGGAAAATAAGATAACACATTTTTAATCCTAAAATAAAATCTGTTGCTCAGTCACTAATCTAAAATATAAGTTAAAACAACTTTTTAAAAATATTGTTTGACATGCTAGTCAAGCTAGCACAGCGTAGCAAGCTAAAACCAGAACGTCTGATGCAGCATTTATGGTGAACGAACATAAAATTATTCTGAATAAAGAAGAAAAATGAGAAAGATCATTGTGAAAGTTGTTTTTTAACGTAAAAACTGGGAAGCTAGCGCTGTTTGGGTCAGCCATATTGAAAGGTTTTGCAGTGTGTTGTTTCCTGTCTGCTGGGGCTGAATTATTTTCTTTTGCTCCGTTTTGTCAATTTAATCCCAACATTTTGCAGCTTCATGATCTGTTTTCACATGTTGAAGAACCAGCTGCAAACAGATTCGGCGCCTGATGGCATCCATGAAATATGATTACATATTACATCATTGTTTCCACCTGCAGCACAGCTGTAAACATAATTCCTCATTTGTTATTGTAAATAAACCATAACTGCTTGTGATTTTAGTTTTTTGTGTATGTAAATTAAATTGTCAAGATTTAAAATGTAAAGACTGAAAGGAGCTCAGAGAAAACTGCACATCAAATGAAGCCGACTGGTAGTTTCAGTTTATAGTTTCTGGCTTTGCATTGAAATAGTTTTTGGGTCATTTGTTAAACCTGTTCACTGCCAGGATTTTCTCTAGAAACATTTCAACATCAAACGGCTTCAAAAACGCAGCTGGGCCAGGAAAGGGTTGAATTATTTACCTTTGACGGTAAATGACAAGTCATGGATTCTGTCATCAGACTGAGTCTTTTAGAGAAAACAGAAGAAAGATGGATCTGAGAGGCAGCTGACCCCGAGGCGAAAAGCTCAGAGAAACGCCTGACGGATATTTAAAAGCTGTGCTGCTCCCAGCGTGGGCGGCGCTGTCAACCGGGTTCAGCAGAGCCCAGCTTAAACCGTTTTAATGGAGCGTTTTGTGCTAAGCTGCATCTTTTGTCGCAGCCGCAGGAAAACAGACTGTTTTATATCCCCTTATGCAGCATTTGCATATGAAAGCGCCGCATGTTTTCATATCATCTCGGCGCTTGAAGTGGGCAAGAGCGCTGGGATTATTTCATAAACAAATCAATGGCACTTTAATTGGGAAAATCTGATGTCAGGTATTTCAGACTTTCTTTGCTCTGGAGCAGCAGTGAAAATTTGCATCACAATGACTGCTGCCTTCACAAAGCTCAAACAAGCCGGCTCATTAGCATTCCAGAGGCAAACGCCAATTTACAGGGTGATCATGTGAGGAGTCGCTCTCCAAAGTTGTGGGAAACAGTAAAGATAATGCAGCTTCTTACAGAATGAATAACTAAGCCAGGTAAATCAATGTGTTGAAATTCACCGTAATCCTTCCTGAGGATCAAAGACTCGTCTCGAATATTGAAATTTTCACTTGAGAAGCTAAAATGCTGCCTGGTTTTGTTGGATGTTTTTGGGTTTGGGTGGATTTGATAACCAGAACTTTAAAACAAACTGAAAGTTTACAGAACAGCCAAGCACTGCAGGATTTAAATTAACTTCGGAGAATGTTCTCTAGGTGGTAAAAATGCTAAACAAACATTAGCTCCATTGTTAGCGCATTAGCCAAAGTGTGGCCACCATTACCAATGAGTTATTGTTACTTGTTTTGTTTTTGAGACAAACTTCCTTAAATGACTGTAGAGGATTTATTTATTTGGGAACACGTGACTGGAGAACGGGTCGACCGCCCTTTAAACTGTCAGCGGTTGCCATGGTTACTCACTGTTATCTTGGTGCGTTAGCATTACCCTTTTAGCTCACAACAAAATTTAAAGCCTGCAATTAACACATTAACAGCCAACTTACTTTTTAAAATGGATTTAAGACATTTTAAGGCCTTACATTTAAATACATGCATTATAATCTTTTTTTAAGACTTTCTGAGGATATGAAAAGTTAATTTATATAAAAAATGAACATGTAGCTGGTAAACCAAACCATCAGACGAGTTGGGTAGCAACTAGATTTACTCAATTAGTTACATTTACTTGAGTGACGTCTTTGAAAAAATATATCTAGTGTTTTTGCTTCTCTGTAAAAACACTCTAGATATAAAGTAAAAATACTTCATTTTATTATGAAGTATTTTTACTCTTACTTGAGTAAAATGTCTGGATTTTCTGCCCACTGAATGAAAAACAAACATGTTTTAACCAAAAACTCACCAGATTCAGACTCAGACCTGCAGTTTCTGTTAAAGTTTCATAAATTTATTATTGAAAGAAAATAATTTTCCTTAATTTTATTTTTTTACTTTATGAATTATTGCAATTTTCATCCTTAAAATGCCAACATTTCCACTTAATGTTATACGTTGGTCCATCTGATGATGTCATTTGTAAATATTTAATGGTTGATAATTTGATCAGTACTTGAGAAACTTTTGACCAAATACTATTTTTTACTGTTGTTCGATGTGCAGGCCAGTGGATGCTGATGTAAATGAACCAGTAAAATGTCTTTATCCATAAAGTCATTAATCCTTCCTGTCGCGGCCTGTAAACGGCTAACAGCTTCTAGTTTTAGCATCAGTCCATTTCCCCAGAACAAACAGATTAACTAAACACTGCAGCTGCTTTACTGTCTAATAATTTCAAATCTCTTTTGATCCCTGCAGTAATAACTGAACATGGTTCTGAATAAGGGCGGGTAAATATTTGTTTGGTTACACTGAGATGTTTCCTTTGCGTCGCTCTGGGATTCGGACTCGGTGAGTTTTGATCGCATAAATAATAATCGTAAAAGTAACATTGGGAGGAAAAGTCTGAAGGCTCGGATGAGGCAGAAGAACCAGGCTTGTGTTGAAGTGTTTGATCCGGGGAACCCGGTGGTTCCTGGGCCCAGACAGGCAGCAGAACCAACATGGGCCTGTTTGAGCCGAGGATTCGATCCGATCCACTCAGTCAGCTTCTGAAAAGGATCTGCAGCAGTTCTTGTTTTGGGCTGCAGTTCATTATTCTGCTTCGCCTTCATCCACAGCAACACGTGAAAACCTCCTGCTTCCTAAAACATTATATATCCAATTATCTCTGGTTGTCATTGACTACATTTACTGATTTACTTAAAAAAACACTAGAATTGAAAAGCGAATTTGGTCCAAATAAAATGCGGCTCAGTAAGAAAATATTTAGTTACGGGAGGATTTTTCTGCCGCTATGGTTTTATTTTAATAAAAACTTCTCATGTAGTCATACTTTCTTTTATTTGCTCATAATCAATAATTAATGCTGTAATTCTTTCCTCCCTGTGTTTCCACAGCCAGAAGGTTATCACTAATATCTCACTTAGTTTTTCTAAAACTAATACCTGAGCCACATTACTAAGAAACAGTTTTGTACACAAAAAGTTTTCCTCCACATGAACAAACACAAAGCAGAGCCTTCATATTTTTAAACAACCAAACTGTTTCTGGCAGCTCCAAGTTTCCCACTTTGCTAAAAAGAAATGAAGAAACGAAATAAACACACGGAGAGCTGCTTTCAGCGGCTCCGACTCGCCATGAGAGTCAGGTTTCATACATAAACTAAACATTTCTACAGAAAAATGGATTTTAGTGTCAAACTTATGAGCACATCGTTAATGGAGGACATTTTTCTGCCTACGAGTTTCAAACTAATGGATGAAACCTGGAGTATTAGTGAAAACCATTGAATGTTTGGAAGCATAATTTCCAAAAATGCTCTATTCATGGTTTTTGCAGGAGATTGAAAAGAGTTTCTTTGCCCTGTTCATTTTGCTTTAATCCAGCTCCAGTCCGTTTGTGGAGGAGCGAAAGCTAATCGGACCAAACAACCGAACTCCGGTCCGCCTTCAAACCTCGGTCTGGGTTTGGCTGAAGTGAACTCTGGTTTGTTTTGAATGCAGATGTGAACACCAAACGGACTCAAAAGGCAGGAAGTGGACTACTGGGCAGGGCATTCTGGGTAAAATCAACCAAACAAATGCGTTAGCTTAGCCCTAGTGGGAGAAATGGCTGCTACAGTCGCTAAAATCTGACAGCACTACATTTTGTTTACATTTAGTGAAGCAAGTTGAGCTCATTGTCTTCCTCTGAGGTAATTTCCTTCAGTGGTTTTTGGTGCAGCGCCCCCACAGGCAAGGAGGGGAACAGGTTCTTCAAAGGGTTTGGTTGGTTTGAGAACCACTGCCGTTAAAAATGTGACAAATGTTGTACCTTTGGTCCCAAATCTACAGCGACATATTAGGACCAAAAAGAAGTAAATTTCTGCCCCCAAATCTTTTAGATAAATCTCAGAAAATTTCAAGAAAAAACAAAAAAAATTGAAAATCTGCTGGAAAATCTCAGAAATTTCTAGAAAAAGTTTTTCCTAGAAATTTCTGAGATTATTCTAAATTTTTTTTGGTTTATTCTAGTTTTTTATGGCCCTAATGCAGTTGTACCAATCAAACTGATGGATAGTACTGGACTGTTCATCCATTGTCTAACACCCTGGTCCCCAGTGGAGTCGGGAGATGCTGGTGTCCAGCCAACGTTCGGGGCGAGAGGCGGGGTCACCTGGACAGGTCGCCGGTCTGTCGCAGTCTACTGGACTACCAGGAGTGAATCTCATTAACAAACACTTGGGAACATATTTGATTGAGTTGCTTTAAACTCACGTGAATGTATGGACTCACTTTTTCATACTTTAACTAGTTTAATTACAACTTGCCCTCTGTTGACATTTAGTAAGCGGGAATTTTAATGCAACAGCTGAGCAACACAGCAGAACGCGCCATCTAAAACATTCACTACTTACTCATTCTGTCGAACTCAAAGCGCTTTTAGTCGCGTCTCCTGCAGCGTTTGGTGGGAAAGCACCTCCCAGTTTGCTTGAAGAAATGATTGTAACCTTGTTTTCAGTGTTTACACACCGGTTAGCAGCTCTGCGCCTTGAGTACTGCGTCCTTCATGTCTGACGTTTTCTCTGCTTGAACATAGCTGATTAAAATAAATGTGTTATTAGCAGCAGAACAGGATGAAGAGATTAAGCTATTAGAGTCAGACATGCTGAACACAGCTCAGAAAAGAACTAAAAAGTCAAACACTAGTTCTGCTAACACTAAACCGTTACACCAAGTATTTAGCAGAAGCTAATGCTAAAGCGTTAACTTTAATTAAAATTTGATCCCTGAAGCACTATTTACAATTTACACATTCTATAAAGTCCCAAGATATTTAATTTATGTCCAGATCTGCATGTGTTTTATTCTGCTCTTGTATGTTTCTTATTTTAAATAAAGTTATTGGGGGAAAAACAGTCAGAGAATGTGAGAAGAGGAAGCAGAGCCACTGTCTTCCTACACTTCAAAATAAGAGCTTGCACATAAATTTTAAGACACTTGAATAATTCTTAACAGTTGATAACCAAAACTTCATCAGTGATGTCAAACTTTATTCAACTGAATGTTTATAAAACAGCCAAATAAATTAGCGCTAGGAGGAGCTAAGTGTGCTAAACATTACAAGTTAGCAGAAACATGGTTTGTTTTGTTTTTGTTGTGTTTGTTTGCCCTAAAAGTGCTTTAGAAAATAAAAAGTACAAATTAAAGTTAGCAGAAATGCTAATGTGGTAAATGAAAAATTAGCTTCTTTGTTAGCGCATTAGCATTTTAATGGGAATGTGCACACCACTGTGTTTAAAGCATCAAGTTGTTGACTTTTGGATGTTAGAAAGCTGTATTAGAATGAAAACAACTCGGAACAGACTTAGTTGTTTCTGGAGGAGACACAGAGGTAATCGGTCATCTGGATGTGAACTTTTGGCATCAAAAAGATGTTAAACAGAAAGAAATACGAGTCGGGCGCAAACATGAAAGGTGGGATATTTTTCCCTTGGTCATCATTTTTCTTAATGGTGGATTGTTGTGAAATTTAAGTGTTAATCTCACAGAGCTGTTGACCCAGCCTTGCTGCTGTGCTGTGGCTAACAGGAGTGAACAGCAGGTCTGGGAGCCTGGGACTCTGCAGAGCCCTGAACCCTGCGGCAACCCAACAGCAGCTGGGTCCAGTTCCTCCGGGAGCCTCGTCTCAATTAACACCCAGCTGTTTTCCTCAGCAGAGCAGGGATCAAGGCCTCTGTGGCCTCTTCTTCTGCAACAATCTGAAGAGTCGAGCCTCACACCGAGGAGCTGCAGCCTTTTCACACTTCAGAGCCAAGGCTGATGCGGCTCTGCAGTGCAGTGGTGTCAAGTGTGAAAGGAAAGAATGACGGGTCGGAGATTTTACCCGGATTCCCTGCAGATCAACCTCTGAACCGTCAACACAGGAAGGAACCAAGTCAAACTGGCACCAACAGAGAGTCTGCAGACCTCAGGAAGTCAAATTTAAGACTTTTTAATGCTATTTACAGTAAATTTAAAACAGAAAAAACTAAAGGGGTGGTTGGGAGGACTTGCTGCATTACAATCAAGCACAGCACAACCTGTGATAAATTTGAACTTTGAAAGGTGCAGATGGCTCAAACTTCTGACAGAAAAGTCCTTCAGGAAAAAACAGCATTAAATAATCCTGAAATAACTGACTTTAAGATGTGTGATTAACGTATATAGGACATTTTAAGGCCTTAATTTTAGATAAACTAATTTAAGACCTTTTGAATGTAATTTACAACCTTTTGTACAGAAATGTACAAAATTCATCCAGTAACCAGTAAAGCATCTGTACTTTCCCAATATAGCTACGAAAGAGCTAGCTAGCTACATGCAATGCATTAGCAGCTATTAGCAGCTACTCAGTGGATCCACAGATATCAATCAATCTGCAGATGACTCAAACTTTTGCCTGACAAAACTTCTTTCCCTCAAGAACTAAAACTACATTAAATAATGCTGCCATAGCATCATTTAAGGTCTTTAAGACCAACTTACATGTTTTATTGTGACTTTAAGGCATTTTAAGGCTGTGCAGTTCCCCTGACCAATCTGTGCTGAGCTAACGCTGCTCGCCAGTTCAGCTCTGCAGTGGTTTAACCATGATGTGCTTTTCTACGCCAATAAAGTTCAAGTAGTCTCCGAAAGGCCTTGTTTCGTGTAATGATGTGGATGAAGTTGAGCATTAAATGGCGATGAACAACACTTCCTCCCCTGAGCGGAGTTTGCTGCAGTGAATCAGAGCCAAACTGTGATTGAAGCAGAACAATCCAAGGAGCTCAGACAGATGGGACGGCCTGGCGCGGCGCCACGGCGGCCTCGGAGGCGAGGCGCAGCGCGCCGGCTGCAGGCGCCCAGGAGGGCCCGACCTAATTGACTGACGAAATACGAACGTAAACCTGCATGCCAACATCTAGAGCCGTTTCATCTTGGAGACAAAAGAGAGCTGCAGAGAGAGTTTACCCTTTAAACTTTCAGATTTAGTTTCGCTCCAACCACAGACAGCAGTGGGTTTGGCTAGGACTTTATGTACCAGAGCAACAAAAAGTCATCCATGTTTTTAAACATGATTTTATAACATCCTGAGCTGACCAGTGAGGCAGCACAGACAGCGAACGCCACCCAAAGCCCATATTGTTTCTCATTTAAGTTTTCAACCCCAAACAAAATCTGAGCGTTGCGTCTGTGGAACTAAATGTCTGACCCGAGTTTCCCTTCGTCTTCTGATGACCTTGTGATGATTCTGTTGAGCAACGGCGGCGGCCATTTTTCCTGCTGTGCGATATCTACGCTGTTATTCTGCCTCTGGGTCGTTCTGGAGCCGTAAATCGTTCACACTGAAGTCTGACTGCAGCTGCATGTAATTAGTAGCAAAAACAGAAACTGGATTTCAGTAAAAATCTAAATTGAGTGAATGTGACGGATTTGACTCTTTCAAATGTCTGATTGGCCCAATTCTGAAGTTTTACCTAAAAATAAATTAGATTCATGTAACTTCCATAATGACCAGAAAAAAAAAAAACAATTTCTGCAAAACATTATAATTGAGTGAAAAAATCTAATTGTTTTTCTCCCGTTGTCGATTCTTTCATGGCAGTTTGAACAAACGATTTCGATCTTTTACCAGAAATCAAAAATCAGGTCTGTGCCGTGTGAGCAGCTGGATTTATTACTGCTGGCTCTCAGAATAAACTGTAAATTCAAAGTGGCGTCCAAACATCAGCTGCTGTGATGTCATCGTTCTTCTGCGCGTCGCTTAAACAGAAACGTCTGACTGTAGCTGCGTTTCATTAGAAGAAAGAACAACGTAAAAATTAATCCAAATTCAGCAAAATATCTTAGATTGAATGAAACAGATCCGGTTCCCTTTGCCCTGGTTCTGTCTGAAGGCCCGGTTCTGATCAAATATGAGCCTCTTCATGTCAACCTGACATGTTTGATTGCTTTTATTACGTTACTGCTAAGTAACGTAATGCTAAGTGTTAGCTTAGCAGGAAGCTAAGCTAACACTTAGCTTCCTGCCATCGTTTCGTTTTGACGTTGTGACGATGTTGTTGCTTCTGTCACTCAACCTTCAGTCCGTCTGTTTTGACTCCATCACTTCTGCTGCTGTTTGACATCAACGTTTTTCTGTCTCTGACTTTAATTAGCAGGAGGAACAAATTTGCCTCAAGCGTTTCAAAAAGAAACTTTCTGAAAATGGCTCTGAAATGATTTTCTATTTGTAATAAAGCTTGAAATGAACTTGAAAGCAGAAAGGTTTTTTATTTAGTTGCTGCCTCTCTCTCTATTTGTGTCATCTTGACAGGATCAATAGATAACGCAGCTACATCCAGAGTCTGATGCCTTGTTGGTCATTTTTAGCCCAACCTGGAGATAAATGGCTGAGCGTTTTATCCCTGATGTCATCTGCAAACAGAAAGTGGGGCTGCAGCGAGCGGCGCTGCCTGATTGACAGGTGAGCCCAGCAGGAGTTTGTCCTGAGGGCTGGATCTTTAATGTCGTCTCCCAGTCTGGATTGTTCTTTTTTTCGGCTGCTGAGGAGGGAATCGCAGATAAAAAGCTGCAGCTTTAGGGGAAGAAGTCTGCCCTGCATCTTTAAGCTGCATTTAAACATTTTTTGACAATATTTGCCAGGCTGCTGTTTGCCTCCAGTTCTCAGCCGTCTTGGTTAAAATTCAGAGCCGTCTCCAATCAGACGTGGGTCGGCGTGCCGCTCCTCCATCCACTGTGATTATCCAGTTACACAAATGGATCCCGACAATCCGCCACCTTGTCATTTGTCTCATTCTTGAGACGTGCTGCTGTGTGACTGAGTATCAGGTTGGAAGCCTGTCATTTTCCATCTTTAAATCAAACCCAGCAGGACAAAGTGTCCACAGATCCTCCCATCAGCCGCCGTCCACGCTGAGCAGGAGCCCACGGTGCAGCCGGTGATCAGGGTCACAGGACGTCTGCCTGTGCCTCTCCACCGGAGGGCATGGCGGAGTCCTGCACTGTCTCCATCCATCACTTACCTCATCTTTGATCGTCCTTTATTCCTGTTCTGCTCTGCTGTCCCTCAGAGTCTCTCACTGATCTTTTACCCTCCTTTGTTTTCACCTTGTAGCCTGAAACCTCTCAGCAGCCGTCTGAAGGTTGAATAAAGGATTTAAATGCTTCACTCCAAAACAACTGCTTCCACTGGTTCACCTTAAATAAATGCAGCTTTTACTGCAGCAGCTTGAACTCAGAGCAGAAACATTTCTGATCAAGCTTCTACTGCAGATTTATTCACAAATTTGAAATAAGACAAAATGAGCTAACAGGTAGCGTTTTGATTAGAAAGTATTGGTTCCATAAACAGATTGATTCACTTATAACTAAACATTTTTCTCCTGTTAAAGGCGAAAAATCTGAGTGAAACTGATTTTTAAATCAAGAATTACTGACTCCTGTCTCGCTATGAAAAGTTAATTTTATCTTATTTCAAATATACTCAAATATTTGCACTAGAAACTCAACAAAATAGTTGTAATATTTGGTGTTTTTTGTCCTGCTAATGCGCTAAAAGTGGAGCTAATTTCTTAGCATGTTAGCTGTTTTGCTAACTCTGTTTAGGACAATTACATTCCTCTACATTCATCCTGATTAACCGTAAATTACTTTCCTTTTTTGTGCATTTTCGGATGAATAAAGTCTGAGATGTTCTTCAAGTAGTCAGGTGTTTATGTTCATGCTCTTATTTTGAAGAGGACGCAGCCGTTCCGTCTCCTCCTCCGTTTGATGCGGTGCAGCAAATGATGTTTATTCTGTACCCATGATGCATTGCATAAATATTGTAAAATCTGCTGGTAGCCTGTGTGCTTTCGTATAAATACAGTGATAGCGCGTTAGCGTTAGCAGAGCTAATGTTCATGATTAATGCTTCGGGTTACAGCAGCTAACACGTTAGCAAGCAGTAACTGTAACGCAGTTATTGGCACTTCCTGGGTTAAAGTTAGCGTACCTGAAGCCTGGTGGCGTTCAGACTTCAGTTCTTAAATGAATCAAAACATTTCTTTCCTTGGGAACGCTCTCACTGCTTTTCCTCGATGGCAACGCAGCTGAAAACATCTCAAAAGATAGAAAAGTGCATTTATTAATTCATGTTACAGTATTTAATTACAGTAACAGTAGCAAACACTCTGACTTATTTACAGTAAGGAATCAAGTTTAAAGGAGAAACATGATAAAAACCACAAATATAGAAATTTTTTACACATATTTATGTTACATAAATGATAAAATCATAAGTTTCTGCTGCAGGTATTTGACCTGCTTCATGTTTGAATTTATTTAAGCCATGTTTGATTGCAGTGACCTTTATCAGGAGTAAATCAAACTCCAGAGGATTTATGGATTGTAGTTCATTTTTTGTCTGATTTCCCTTTTATTCTGTGTCAAATAAATGTGAGCAAATGACACTTTCCATCCAGGTTCATTCTCCCTCTGCTGCAGCCTGGAGGTTTCTGATAACCTGCCTGTATACTGGAATATGGATACGTGTTAGAAAGCACTTAAAATAAGCCCCAATTTGAGGCTCACAGCGGCTGGATCAGCCTGATCAAAGAACATCAGGCCCACTGATTGTTGGTTGCAGCAGCTAACAAAGCCTCTTTGTGCTACTTCAAACAATCCTGCAGCTACTGAGGTGTGCAGAGCTGAAATAATTCAACAATGAGCTGAAAGTCTCGTCTCAATGGTCCACAGTTTGGTTTGATTCTGCAAAAAGCTGCTTAATGGACTGAAATATTCACTGGTACAGACAGGTTATATTAATTTGAGCTACTCATTTCAACAATGTTTTATATGTTTATTCCTTTATAATTATATGAAAGAAAATAAAATAGAGATTAGAAGAAGAGAGATGCCCTCTGTTGTCCTGCAGTGAGGACAATAAAGATGAGAAATCAGAATAAAGAATAACATCCTGTACAGTAAGGGCGACATTTCGACATTAATCCTGTGTAGTTTTTGAAAATAATGATCCAAAGGATCAGCTGGGCAGGTTCATTTTTAAAAATGTATTAAATAAGACTTTTTACAATAAGCTACTGTAAAAACTGTACAACAACAGAAAAGTGCAAAAACCAGCAGAAATGTTTTTAAAAACAAGCAAAAACTGCAAATACCAGTTTAAACACATTGAATTTGATGGGAGGAAGGATCTCCGATGACGCTGCTTTGTGCACATTGGACGCAGCAGTTTATTTCATGGTATAAGGTTTTCTGTTTCATTCACTCATTTGAAAAGTTCCCTTAAAACTCGCATGTCCTTTGGATGGAAACAGATTCTGAAGCAGATCTTTATTTTAGCATTTAGCATTTCCAGCTACAGAAAGTGGCAGTGAATCAGTAAATGGGACACTTTTTTAAAAAGATGTCTGAAAATGGTTACTCTCTGGTGGAGAGCCTCTGATTTGACGTAAATGTTTAAATAATTTCCAGAAGCTCCACTAAACCCATCCTCAGTAAAGACATGCGATGCAGAGATTAAACAGCTGCAGGGGTTTGAATTAAATCTGCAGGTATCCTGGATGCTAACCAGGAGCGCGATGCTTCATCATTAAATGTATGTTTGCGTCCAGCCGGCAGGAAGCGCTGGGTAAATCTCTGACTCCTGAAGGTGTTTCACTGATGCTGTTTGCTTTTTATAGCGTGTTCTTAAGCTTCCCTACTAGAAGCTTAAATATTCTGTTTAATATCATCATTATAGCCTCGTTGTGTGGAGATGCAGATCCAGAATCCGTGTTTAAACACGTTGCTGCCAAGAGGTGTGACTTCAAAGCTAATTATGTAACTAAATATATCCAGAATCCAAGGTTGGAGGCGGTAAACCTTTGCTTACTGGCTTTAATAGTAATAGTTCAATAATGGATTTATTCATAAGCAGAGCAGCCTTATTAAGCTAATGATGCCCCTTAAATTGGAGACTATATGCAAAAGGGAGAACTGGCAGGAGGTGGGAGACGGGTTGGCAGCGCAGCCTGAAGGGGTTTTTGGCAGCTTTTCTGCAGGTTTCTGGTTTCTCAGCTGGAGCATCAGTCTTCCAAGCCATACTTCCTGTCTGCGCCGAGCCGCGCTGTCATGGCAGCGCGGCGGCGACAGAGTTACTTCCTGTCAGAAGTTAAATATTTTCGACAGCTGCTTCTGTTCCAGGCTTAAAAAAAAAGGGCAAATTCCAAATTGAACGGCAGATTTTAAAAATCCGGCTTCAATGTGACAGACATCCTGTTCACCTGAACAAATGAATCTGTTACCCGAAAGACGACCTGCATTAGTTTACAGTCCTGAAAAAAATATTTGTTTCTGTCAAACAGCTTCTCATTTAAGAAAAAATCAATGTTCAAAGAATAAATTAACTTAATTGGTCATAACTCTGTCAATATGAGTTTCTGTATGTCGTGAATATGCATCATCAGGCATTAGAGGTATAAATTTTGGTTTTTGGTGGTTTAAGGCAAAACATTTTTTATAAAATTAAATATAATTCTTAAAAAATGAGTAAAATTCAACTTCAGTTTTGTTTTTACTTTTAAAGAGCAGAAATGCAAATAAGCATAAACAGCATTGTGTATCTGTTGCACAGAACACATGTGCAACAGATACACACATTTTGTAGATATATAAATAAAGTTTTTACCTTTATAGATGTTAAAAACATTAGAAAAAACACAACTCAAGTCAACCTGAAAAAATATGACTTTCTTCTAAAAATAATGGTGGAAAAGCCATTAAGTTCTCATATCTTTCCTTCCAAAACAGTAAATGAAAGGTCTATAATTAGTGCAGGTAATAACCCTGAGACCTGGGGATAATAAGGCTTCAGTGATGCTGCATCTTTGCAGGCAAACAACCAAAGCCAGTGAGAATTTATTCACCTGAAAATCTCCAGAATTATTCATATCTTTGGAACAAAACTTAATAATTCATTTGGTTTTATTTAGGCGGCAAGACGCTGAGCCAAATTTCAGATATAAATTCATCTCTGAAGCTCCAACTTCTGCAGATAAAATCCCAGCCTATTTAACTCATAAGAACTTATGAGCTCAGCTGGTTTTTCAGGTTATTTTTTCAAGCCAATGTGGAAAACAGAAACTATTTTTATCTAACAAAGAAATATCCGATTAAATATTGCAACTGCAGATTAAAAATAAAATATTTTCTCAACTTTAACTTCCAGATGGAAGAAATAAAGCTTGATCCTGTGTGATATTTGATCACAACAGGGACCTGAGCCTCTGGACCCGCCTGACACTAATATATTGGCTCCTGGTGAATCGTGGACTTCAGACGGAAACAGTAACCGAGGCGTCAGGAGGCCATGGAGGCTGATTACGCCACACACTCACACCTGAGCCTTCCCAGCCTGATGCACACATGCAGCTACATACCGGCCATGCATAAACATGTTCAATATCATTTCACCATGGCAACAGGGATGTCTGGCCTCCGTCCAGCTTTTACAGGTGCAAACAGCTGGTCATCCTGTCCTGTTTGCTCAACACGCATGCTTTCCACCCAACCAGATCTTTATTTAAGAATCTATAATAATAAAACATATAAAAAGTTGACAGGAGTTCAGTGATCTTGTGCTGAATATGTTGGAGATGAAATATTGAATTTCTTTATTCAGATAAAACAAAGTGAAACTAGAAACTGTTATCTGTTTCTCTCTTTGCCGAACTATTGGTTGGTATATAAATGAACCGAATTGAATTCAATTCCTAAGCTCTTCATGTATCTGCTCTTCCAACCCTCTCTTAAGGAATCTGTATTTATGCTTTTATTTTGAAGGTGTTCTGTGCAGTTGCTTCCTTTTGTCCCGTCTTCCACCGGAAGTGGTGAAAGCGGCGCGTCATTTAAGCTAACTGAGTTACATGTGTGGATGCTAGCTTTTAGCTGCTAGCTGTTAGCACCTAGCTGTAAGCTGTGGAAACGACGTTGCTCAGCTGTAAACATCCATCCATCCCTTGTCCCTTACTGGGGTCGGGAGGGTTGCTGGTGCCTCTCTCCAGCTATCGCTGCAAACAGTATTCATGAATATTAGATGACACACTGAAGTACATGTGCATTTATTCACTGGGAAGTGCTAATTGTTTCTGTTTAAATCACCAGGATGCTAACAAACTGCTGTCTTTGTACCCAGAATGCATCGCTGTAATCTGTCATACCGTAAACAAGTTCGACCTTCTGACGACCTTTTATTTTCCGACTGAAGCCCAGCAGTTCTCTATTAACAACATATAAAAGAACAAATAGAGCAAAACTGAAAATAAACCGATTTATTTTGAGCCAAACCATCAGAGTGCTGCAGCCACTAAATACACTGATTTTATGAGTCAACTGTTAAATTAGATTCAATCATTAAAGCCACACAAAGCAGAATGCAGCAGGCATCTAACAAGTTTGCCTGTCTAAAATCATGTTTTATGCCATTGGTTTTATTCTCTGGTGCTTCCATTATGTGACGAGCCGCCCTATGAAAGCCTGTGTTCACATAATGACACAAGTTCCTGCTTCACAAAACAAAACCAGCTGAATCAGAAATGTCATCTCTGCTCATTTTTCACATCTTGTGGCTCCGGTGGAGCCCTGCGAATGAGCAGGTAGCTCCAGCCTTTCCGGGTGTGTGTAATTGAGGAGGACAGGTTGAATCGACTATGGCAGACATCAAGAATCTCTGCATCACAGAAATGAGACAATGAAATGCACACCGCCTCCGTGTCAACACGCTGGGAGAAAGGTCATCTATTTTTGAGTCAGAACGGAGTAAATGTGATGGAAAGGTGATTTTGATTGAGATTTGAAACTTTTGGTTGGTTGGCAGCACGCAGCTGAACTTCAGTGGGTTTAAATGTTTGTGGGCAAAAGGCCGTAACAAAGTGGGTTATTATCCTGAGCTGAAAGCATTTTATCAGCTTTCCACAGAGGAAGAATGTAAATTGTGAGAAATAGGCCCATTTTTGAGCACATGAATAATCAGAACACCTTCATTGTTTTAATGAGTCGTAATAGCTGTAAACTGCTTGGAGACATATTTTGTTTCAGATCCAGAGGTAAGTTTAGCTTTCATGAACCAACATCAGGAGCAAATATCACATTTCCAAGCATTTATGTTCTAAAAACCACAAACATGTCAGATATGATAAACTGACATCCTTCTCTCTGTCCGTCCTCCTGATGGTTCAGACTCTGGTTTAAACCAGTCGGACGTTTCATGAAGCCTCAGTTTTAACACCATAAAACTGAGACGGTCCAGACAACTGGACAGATGGAGACGGATGGACGGGTGAACGGATGGATGGATGAACCAAGCTAAGCTGAAAAAATGGCAAGTTGATCAAGATTCTGTGAAATTCCATGTTTGGTATTTTTCCTCCCATGTGCAAAACTACAGTAACTTCTGGGGGAAACGGCGGCCATCTTGACCCTGAAGCACTGAGGTCATTCCTCCAGGTGACCCTTTGGCTCTGCCGCCGCCCACCTGCAGCAGCAGCAGAATCAGATGCGCTGCATGTCGACATGAATTCAGTTTTTTACTGGTTTCTTTATATTTTCTTTGACTTGTTGCAACAGCAAAAACAGAAAACATATCTTTTAAAAATGGTCAGTCGGGGGATTGGAGCTCTGCAGATAAGACACAAGTCAGCAGAAAGATACAAAGTGCACACAAGGAGCTAAAGGCAAACGTCAATACCACACAACATCTAGCAAGAAGTTTTATTTGGCTTTCTGGGTCCAGCAGAAATAGTTTGAGTCCAACCTGCTGAGTCATTCACATCCCTATCAAAGAACGTGGAGATTAGCAGAGAGAGACAAAGCTAACAGAAAGGAAAGGTCTTCCTTCTGCAGCCCTGCAGAGTCAGGCTGCACTGAGGCAATTACTGTAATGCTGCAGGGAAACGTATCGCTGCACATCTCTCATACTGCGAGTAGAAAATAACAGATGTAGTCAACATGCTGCACTCCGCCCACACATATGCATCTCAGCTACTCCATTACCAGCAAACTGAAGAAACGCTCCGGCGCTAACACCACTTGTTGGAACATTAAAGGAAGATTTCACACTTTTATTAATAGTTTTATCGATAAACAAAGTCCGTGGTTATCTGTTGGGTAACTCCTGTCTTCCCCACCACACCCCTCGTCTCTGCAGCGCTGCTTCCTGCGGTTCCTCATTTATGGGGCCACGTTCACAGAAACTGTACAAATATGCAGGCAGGTGAGCTGAAAAACAATTGTCATCATTAAATTTGATGTAGAGTATCTTTCCAGGCGGGAAGCAGTTTGAATGTGAGCAGAAGATGCAGCGGTCTGCGCTTAAATGAATGTAGGAGAGGATGTCATTTATAGTCATACTGTGAGCAAACCAACCACACACACACACACCTACACACACATTGTCTGAGCCATGCGACCGCTATCTCTGCTGGTGTTCTCGTTTCCCCCAGAGTGTTTGCTTCCGGAACTCAATTATGCCGTACGAGCAAATTAGCCGCCATTAGCAAGCCACCAACGTGCATCAGCAGGGGAGGAGAGGAAGGCCTTTATCTCATCTTGTGGCCTTTTTTCCTGCACACCAAAACACTGATTAGCTTATATTTCACACTAATGCAAAAGCAATTGCCTTAAAACTCCACACTCTTATTACTATCCAGAGTCGGCTGCACGCATTTCGCCGGTTACATCATTGTGTTTTTCGCACCTTAAGCTGGGTTTGGTCTCCTTGTCTCTACTTTCAGCAGTGGGGGTGTGAAGGATGCCGTCCTGTCGGCTCGCTCTCAGAAAGTAAATACAGTTATTTTCAAACAACGTCCCCAGGACTCACACACATGAAGCTGCTTATTTTATCTTTTTGCCACCTTGAGACGTGTTAAGTACATGTGCACACAGCATGTGGTTGTTCAACTTTTCTCCAGGATTAACAGCGGATCTACATACTGATTCTCCTGCAGGTGATTGTTTTACAGCCATAACTTCTCCTCTTCAGCTCAGTGTGTCTGTGAAGTTCCCACCTCATTGGGTCTCATGGACGGCCATATTTACATCACCAGCTTAGGACTCATACCTTCCTCCTCCTGATGTGTTTGTTGATTTGATCAAATCGAGACTTTGTCTGAATTCGCACCACATAACTTTAATCGTAAACCCAAAAGATTTAAATGTGTACAAACGTCCGGATGTCTAGCAGTGCTGTTTTTGCTGCATGATGGAGGGACGGTCTCTCCATTGCTACTGATTATACCTGGTCCATAATGCAGTATTTCATTGCTTCTTCTTCCTTATGAAGTGTTGACCCTTTGAACGTGATGCTACGCTCTGCAGAGCTCCGCCCACTCCGCCATGACGGACAACAAAACAACCAATACTTCCTTTACAGCTAGTCTAAAACAGACATCTGTAACCTCATATCTCCTCTGTTTAAGAGATTTTACTTTTAAAATGCCCTCAGGACAGAAAGGATGCAAACCAAACTTGTCATTTTATTGTTTAACTCTAAGGAGGAACAGCAGCCATCAGTCATAACGACCGTCAGCCATGACGGTGCGTCTAACCATTGGTAACCATGGAGACACTGCGGCACCGTCAGGTAGCCTAGCATGTATGGAGAAAACTGTTTAGCATCTCATCTTCTGTATGTTTTTAAGAGGAAACTATGATGTAAAATAATAGTAAAATAATGCAGATGCACTCTCAAAGGTTACTAAACTGTAAATGTTTATGAACATTTAACACTGGAGCTGGAAGATATTTCAAATATACAAAATAAAACAACAGAAAGAACAAATAAAATGAATTATTTAGTCTCTGCACACAGAGTTGTCCTTCAGAAATGAGGGCCAGTTGAGACCAAAACACCAGACTGAAGACTTTCATCATCCAGGTCCTGGTAGGAGGAGAAAACTATAAATCATCCAAACGGAAATCATTCGGGTTGTTTAAATTGATCAAATTATTAATTGAGTTATTGCTAATTGCGACAGGCCTGGTCGTAACTTACTGTTATTTGGTTCATTTTGGAAGTTGTTGAAATCCAATTTAGTCCAGTTTTAATTATAATGTTCTTTAAAACTCTGCACAGAACCAAAGAGAGGTAAGAAAAGGCATCAAACAAGGCCAAGATGTAAAAACAATAACATGAATCAGGTTAACTACCTGCCTGGTTTTGTGTTTCATCGTTTGGTTTTGTATCTTGTCTGATCTCTGAATAAATCGTGTCTTTGCGAAGTTGCTGTGCCAGTCCCTATTATAACATGGCTCTCACTGCTACACCAGACTTTAATGGCAAAATATCCCTCTGGAGAAAAATTCAGCCTCATTATTTAGAAACAGGAAGCCATTAAGGCTTTGTGGAGGAGAACAGAATAAAAGCAACATGTTCAGTTTGGCTTACTTCTGACTCTAATGTGAAAGTGGCACATCTCACTTTGTTTGCCTTCAGAAAAGGAGCTTTGTTGTTTATTTTCATTGTATTTGCAATTTTAATGAAGATGTGGTAGAAAAAGCCTGTCTATGTTTACAGGGTCATGAAATAGAACTGCTAAGATAACTCATATCCTATATACTGTGAAACGAATTAATGTGTGTAATTGCACTGATCACATCTGTGTTAGTCATCTTAATTAAACATTTCTCGGAAACAAACAGCATTTATGCAATATTTGTAAGATAGTTTAATCTTTTCACAATGCCTCTTTGCATTTTTGTCTTTAGAGTCGACACCAGAGCAGAGAACCAGAAATGATTAAACCAGGAGCAAATTCATGTCTTTTACTCTAAGAACAGTAAAAACTAATCGTCCAAGAAATTACTCAAAGATTAAAAAGTATTTTGTAAAACAGAGACTCAAAATATTAGACCAATCATCTAAAAATTACATAACCTGCAGACCAAAATATAAAGTTTTGTGGGATTTTGGTTATTTTAACAACTAAAATGACAATAATTCTTGTAGATAACATAATTATAATTTAACACAATGAAGCAAAAGAAACATTTTTAGAAATTTTGTTCAGTATAAAACTTCAGAAACTTTTAACAGAAACTGCAGGCGAATTTCAGTTAAAACATGTTTGTTCTTCATTCAGTGGTAGATTAGCTACCACTGCTATTAGCTAAGCTAACACAGCGGTGGTAGATAAACTAATTTAAACTCCTGCTGTACTGATGATCTGTCAGAGTTTATATTTTTAACTAAACCTAAACTCTGAATTCCACAGCACATCTACATGTGAAGGTTTTCATAGTCAAGCTAGCTTGACCTACTTCCCTTTCCCTTGATAACTGTTTCTTAGTTAAAACTTTTCCTGATCTTATCTAGTTGTCATAATGTTGGCATTTAGTATCAAAGCGCTGCATCCTTTTTCTTTTAAATATCATGTGTATTTTTAAGATTTAGCGCATTATGTTGATAACATAGCAGCTGAAACCAGCGCTAGCCATCGTTAAATAGCAGCTTTTTGCCCTCCAGATGCACCAGGCCCTTGGTTCAAACCTCTGGATAAAAATCCTGCAGTGCTTCATTGTTAAAATGTTTAAATAAAATCCTTTAGTCCAGTTGTTGCCTGACTAAAAGGTTTCTGGATGGGTTAAAAGGTCAACGATGTCAGAACCAGACCAAGCCGGGCTTTAAAGGAGAGAAGATCTTTAATAGTAGCATGAATATGGAGCCAATATAAAAGCACTAGAACAGAAGTCATGTTCTCTCTGTGTGTGTTGTTTAAAAGCCTCAGCGCAGCGTTTTGGACTGACTGAAGTCTCTCTCTCTGCCTGGAAGCTCGTTAAACGAAGCCCAGAAAAGACGAGACAAATGCCTCACTCATCATCTCCATCTCAGCGCCGGAGTTTGGAGACATTCCTCTACTAAAAGAAGCAGTTATTAATCATTTTTTCTTATTAGTATTTATCTCCAGGGAAAAATCAGAGTCAAAAACCACAGCAAAGGTTCTGAGGTTTGTTGATCTGTGGAGACGAAGAAACCTGCTGGAAACGCGAACCGTGGCTGTCAGGAACCATGAGCATGTCTGATTCTTCACAACCTCAAATCCATCTGCTAATGACTCCAGTCCAAAAATTTCATCTTTCCTACATAAGTTTTTAAAAATGCTTAAAAACTCCAACTTTAAGACCAATTATATGGAGAGACAATTCATTGAAACATTAAAATGTATAAAATTATCTTATTAATGATTAAATAAAATTGACCAGTCCCAAAATATTTACAAAATAAAAGTCCATGAAATAAATAAAATAGCTCTTTAAAAGCAAAGTGGCACAAGCTAAATAACCATTATGAAATTATAAAATAAAAACTAAAATAAATAGTTGTTTTTTATGTTCAGCAGTATTAATTAACATAGTTTTTTCTTTAGGATGTTTTATCAGTGAAACGTTTTTGAACGTGTGTGATGATCAATAATTCAGTTGATTTGTTTGGTGCTGAACCTCATAATTATTGAATTAAATTCTGGCTAATATGTAGCATTAGCTTAATCTCTATGATGGATATGGTTTTCTTTTTTCCTATTATTTAAGTATTTCCTGTTCGGATCAGAAGTTAAAAAGTTTAAAACTGGATGAAGTTTTGGTCAGATTGAATCTGTTGATAAACCAGTGAAACCAGTTGCAGCTCTATGGTATTAATTAGGAAGTGTTGTTATAAAACTGGTGATATTTAGGTTGTTTTCATACCCGGTTGTCCGATTGACTCGCTTTGATTGGGAACCAAAACTGCAACATCTGCTCCACCTCCAGCTGCTGAGGTTCTTTATCTGCTCTGAGCCAAACCAACCAAACCCTCTGACCAACCTGTTCCCTTCTGACCAACCTGTTCCCCTCTGACCAACCTGTTCCCTTCTGACCAACCTGTTCCCCTTCTGACCAACCTGTTCCTGACCAACCTTTCCCTAGAACCTGTTCCTCTGACCAACCTGTTCCTCTCGCCTGTGGGCGCTGACCAAACAACCAAACCTCTGAAGACGCTGAGCACAAAATGTAAACAAAAATGAAGTGGCGTCAGATTTTAGGTGTTGGAAGATTTCTCTTTAGTTTTTGGTTAAAGACCACGAGTCATTTCTCCCGCTGGCGCTAAGCTAAGCTAGAGTTTTATGATTGTATTTACCCAGAATGCCCTGCGCTGTAGTCCACCTCCTGCGTTGGTTTGATTGGCTTTCAGACCTACATTCGAACTGAACCAGAGTTCACTTCAACTGAACCGAGTCCGAGTTTCGTAGGCGGACCAGTTCGATTAGCATTCACACGTCCCAAAGCGAACCGGATTTTCTAGACAAGTGGACTGGAGTTGGATTAGAGCGGATTAAACATGTCTGGTGGGATTTTAATGGTGAACTGGAAACATCCTGACAGTGGAACTGAACTGCAAAGCTGGAACTGGAACCACAGTTTTAATTGTGCTCCATTATTCTCCAATGAAAACGCTCCACTGGATTTCCGAGCAGGTTTGACAGGAAGTGGTTTATCACCCGGACGGACAGACGGCTCGGGTCTCCAGGGACGCTGCGAGGAAGACGTGTCACGTTTGAAGGTTTCCTCGGTGTTTCTGAGGAACGAGCTGCTCTCAGAGGCCATCTTGTTCCTCAGCTTCTCAAACTGTGTTTTTTAAATTTTCTGAATTAGGATGGAAGTGCTGACTCGTATCTCTGAGCCGCTGACCCGCGCTGCATTCATGAGGCGTTCAGCTTCAAAATGTTTAACAGTTGCCTGCTTTACAGCCTAATGAGCTGCGCCTCTGGAATATCAAATCAATACTGAAAGGCATCATCGGGCAACGTGAAATAATTGGATGTTTGAAGGCCTCCTGCATTGTGACTGTACAACTTGACAGTATTTATACTAATTTTGATGGATTGAGCTTTAATTAAGAGGGGAATATGCATCAGGCTCACTGAAAAGAACAAATCCTTCATTTTTAAGGCCAGTTCGCTCTGAATAAAGACCTCAGCCGGTAACCTGGTGGAGTCTGAAACGTCCTGCGGTGTTTCCAGAGGTAAAGGAAGGTTTTGATCAAGCGTCTGTGGATGCAGCATCCATCACGTCTGTGGATCCATTTTAAAGTTTATTCAGCAACGGGAACCGACTGCATTGTCCCAACAAGACAAGGGAAGCTGATGAAACAAAGCACAGCGAACAGCAACGGTGGAGAATTAAGCTTTGGTAGAGAAACACCTGGATGTAAAGTTGGTGGGATTGTGATGCATCTCACGGACTCAAACGTCCTTCAGAACTTCATTATGATACTTTTCAGTTGTTATTTGCGGCGTCTGATTTCTTCTGGCGGAGAATTCTGACTCATTTCTCACGTCTGTTGGGTTAAGATGGCCGTTCGGCCTGCAGGCGCTTTGAAAACGATCAAACCGTTTAGTTCCTCACATGGAAGGTGGATTTTCTTTGGAGTGAAGAGATCAGTATTTGGTGGTTCAGACTGCAGTGAAAAGGTCAGATTAAGATCAGATTTAGTGTGACTGAAGCCTTTTCCGTTGTTGTTGAGTAAAACACTTACTTAGGGTCAGAGTTCAAACCCAGAGCCTTCCTGCTACCAACCGCTGCACCGTTTAGCCTCAAACTTTACATTTGTTGGGTTTTTCACAGGATTTCCAGCCTTTATTTTCTGAGACAAAAACCTTTTTACAAATATTTACCACAGCAAAGATGAACTGCGCCAGACTCTGCATGATATGAACAGATTGGACTCGGTAAGCAGCAGAGGACGCCGCATCAGCAGCTTTTAGAGACCAAGATCCTCTGACTGGTCTCATCCTCTGACTGGTCTCATCCTCTGACTGGTCTCATCCTCAGACTGGTCTCATCCTCAGACTGGTCTCATCCTCTGACTGGTCTCATCCTCCTCCTCCTCCTCCCTCTTCCTCCTTCCTCCTCCCCCTCCTCCTCCTCCTCCTCCTCCTTCCTCCTCCTCCCTCCTCCTCCTTCCTCCTCCTCCCTCCTCCATGCTCAGTCTGAACCAATCAGTCCTGCAGACGCGCCTGTCAGCGTCGGCGGTCAGCAGGAGCTTTGCTTTGATCAAGTGTCACGCCGATGAAACTCGCTGCTCAATGAAAATGGAAAGAAAATTCAATTATCTTCAGCTTTGTTGTTGCATATTAATTATGGTACAAAGTGGAAGCAGCGGCGGCGGATGGTGTGACGATGGATTTAAATAGATTACAGGGCGACTGGCTGAGTGTGTTAAGAGAGCTGAACCAGTGTGTTTGTTCGCCTGTTAAGTGTCGCTTTTACACATATTTGTTTAGCCAAATTGGGAACGTAGAGTCGAAGCTTAATGGAGATAAACGAGCAGCGAGGCCAGCGAGTCTTCAGTGACCAGCTTCTGATGGAGGCAGAGGAGGAGCTGCAGTCGCTCTGAGCTCGGTTCTCCACCAGACCAGCAGGTCTGGTCCAACATGAGCAGTTCTGTTTCAATGTGGCCAGTTTTGGTCTGGTTCTGGTCTGGTTCTGGTCCGGTTCTGGTCCGCTGAAGCCAGATGTTTTCATGCACCAAACAAAAAAAAACAGTAAACAAACCAATCAAATGCTGATGAACTTTAGTTTAACAAACGTTTTTTGTTTAATTCAATTAAAATTTTTATCTTAATGCATTAATTTTGATTAATAGATTCTCATGTGTTAGAAATGTTCACACTATTATTCACTTTTTCTTTTTTATTTATTAAAAACTCGCAGCTGGAACCTTTGTTTAGTGTTTTCGAGACGCCTGATTATCTGTCGCACAAACTGTGCAGGACGACAAAGCCGCTTAATTTCTGCTTCTAGACGTGATCTGATTGGACGCTGGAAAACACTATTGTGTTCAAATTGTGCTAAAAGGAGCTAGCCTATCAGCGAAGCTATGCTAGCCTAAAGTAGCATATAATGCTAACATGTAGCGGTTAGCCAGTCCTATGAATTATCAGGTTCCTGAAACACTGGAGAGATGAAACGGTGCCAATCTGGTGGTCGAATAACAGATGAAAAACAATGAATATATTTATTGAGTTCATTTTTCTATTCAATAATTTACCTTCAAAAAGAGCTTTTTAATTGAAAATGTTGCTTATTTTTTATTTTGATTATTTTTTGATTAAAATGTAATTAATTGCAGATCCAGCTATTAAATCAATTTAAAATTTTATTGAAGTCTCCTAAAAAAGATAATTCCTGCCAGAAAAGTATTTTATTCTTGTAACAATTTGTGCCGCCTCACACAGAAAGTGCGGTTTTCTTTTATTCATGCGGACCATGTGAGCTCCATTTCATGTTTATCAGCGTAATTTTCTGAGAACTCGCTGTTCTGCCTGGAAGCTCAAACCCTTTTAATACTGACACATGCATCGCTAATGATGTCTGCAACAGAAGGTATTAATAATTTATTGTAGTTTCTGTTAAGTGTTAAAGGGTTTTTGAAATGAGGATATGTGGAACTCCAGGATTGGAGGAATCGTGTCGGCTCTCAATGTTTGAATCCGTCGGCCTCCACAATCTGGAAGAGGAATTTAGCAGGAGGAAAATGAAACCATGCATGAAAATAAAAAACAAATGATTGATGACCTCATCATTACTCAGTGATGAGGTCATTGATGAATGATGAGGTCATCAAATCTCCTGTATTCACCTGCATGTTGATGCGACCAGTTGCTCTTTAGTAATCACTGATTAGCACATTCTGGCTAATCTGCTAACAGTGGAGCTAATTGTCTGTTTTGCTAACTTCAGAACAAGTAGCTTCCTCTGGATCAACTTTCCACATAGATTTTAAGGCATTGATTAACTGAGCTGTTTTGTGAATTTTTATTTGAGTGAAGTTTGGCATCTGAAATAAAGTGTTTAAGTTTTGGTTGTTGACTGTTAGGAATCCTTCAAGTAGTTTGACGTTTCTCTCGATTTGTAAGACTAATTTAAGTTTGTACGTTAGCATTAGCTTCTGCTAAATACTTTAGCATTAGTGAAACTATTGTTTGTGATTAGGGTTTATGTATTAGCACCTTTCAAATATCTTTTCACCAAGCTCATTTTTTCTGTTTGCTGTTGCTGACTTTGAAAACGATTTGCTCTCTTCCTGCTAAATTCATTTTTCCGGATAAATCCTGAAGAACCGTTTTATTCTGCTGTTTTCTTTGGGTTTTTCCATGACGTCTCTTAAGGACGCTGCAGGTCTGTGTAAGAAAAACAGATTGAATCCTTAATTTATTGTATGACACAACAATTTATTTCTCTCCCTGAATCAGTTCGTAGCAGTGGAGACGTTCTGCACAGAACCTTCCCAAAGTGAGTTAAATTCCTGCATCAGGCAGAAACGGTCTGATGGTCCCATCCATCCACACTGATGTGCTGTGTGTCCCAGAGTATTTACTATTCAACCCCAAGCCTTTTATTAGCAGTGCACAAATCAATATTTGCCTCTGTTCCTCCCTCTCCTGCAGATTTCCAGACAAGTTTAGACTTAGGTGATATCACAGATGAAACAAAGTCACTTGAAAGTAATTCAGACTTAGCCGCAGGCGACCAAACTCCCTGACAGCTCTGCTTGGTGAAGTAGAGGAGCTGCTTTTTCTCTCTGCACTGACCTTTGTCGGGTTTTTGCAGCGTTGGAGGAAGCAGTCATCTGCAGAGCTCTGAACTTTCATTAGCTGGATGCTTTTACATCCCCGGGCCAAAGAGTCGCCGCGGTTCGTCGTAACAAGACAAGACTAATGTCAGCTGTAATTAGCAACCAGAAACGGTTGCAGCAATCAGAGAATCTCCCGGTTTGTTTGAGCCGCAGTTTGATTGATTGAAGTTTTAGCTTTCAAACAACAGCGGTGCAAATCAAAACGTCAGCCACATTGACGAATGTCTTGCTTCTCGGTGTTGGCAGACAGGTTACACACACACGCTGGAATGTGCAACCCGAGCGGCTTCATCTCGAAGACAAACATCCCGAACGCGGCGTGGCCTCGGGCCGCGGCGGCGGGCGGGGGGGTCGGCTCTGCGGCTCCTCCGTCTCCTGAAAGTCTCAGTCGTGTGCCAGGACTGAGCGGCGTCTGTCATCGGCCGTTATCCTCCGTGTTTCAGGTGATTGCAGAGACTCGTGTTTTAGTTTCATCCAAACAAGCTCCAGGTTCACCGTGGCGACGGCGATGGGGGGCGGCTTGCTTCTCGTCTCCAAGCTGCTCCGTTTGATTTATTGTCTCGATCGTTCCAAGGCATCAACATGTGACGCTCGGCTTTCAATGGGAGGTTAACTCCACAATTAACCTCGGCGCCTGTGGAATTAACAGGAATGCTTGCATAATTCTCCTCCCATGGAAGGAGAAGGCTGGAACTACAGCCGGGATACGGCTCCTATTGGAGGGCCGGGGTCAGATCATTATGAATTATGTTGTATCTGTTGATACATAAACCTTAGATAACTTACCACAACATTGATCTAAAATGCATTCAGCAAGGATTCGAGCAGACGTTTCACTGTGCAACATGGAAGGTTTTGCAAGAAATGTCTTAAATTAAGCTGATGTTTTTGTTCTTAGAAATTTCTGAAAACACTTTATTTTGGAAAAATGTGTTTCTCTAAATGTCCACATCCTGAGAAATACGGTCAAATGGAAGGCCTGCAGAAACGTCTGAAAACCTCTTGAGTTCAGTTTTCTGATATGAAATTATGAAAGTTTTAAAGAGAAAAACGTCCAAATAAAAGAAGAAGAAAAGTGCTTGTTGCTGTTACCATCATCAGTTCTTTGTTTTGTTTGTTCTGGGTTTTGAAGCTGCAGAAGTTTAATTAGGCCATTTGGGGCAAAGGTCAAGTAAGTTTTACAGTTTAGGCTGTTTTGTTGTTATGCATTTAAATACAGTAAGTTACCACATGGACGTTGCCATGTTTGCACTGCAATGCATCATGGGAGCTGAAGTATGCTAGGTGCTACAGCACCAGCTCCATCCGGCTGTAGCAGTTATTTAGTCACATTCAGACCTTTCAGTTTAAACCAGAGTAGAAAATGATGCATAAATGATGAGGATGAGGAGGAAGAGGAGAGTATCTGAAGCGTTTAAAGATGCTGGAACGGTCGGTGAAACCTGGATAAACACAGAGAATATTTACAACAAAAAGCCCCAGAAAGATTTTTATTACTCAGCTTTCCTCCATGAAGAAACTTGGTGATAACTTGTAGCATTAAACAGCAGTGAGTTCATCCTATAAAGGTGTGGAAAGGTCAGGGGGTCAAACCAGTTTGGGCTCTCTGATTGGATTTCCTGCTGGATGACATGCTGTTTGGACCAAGATTTCTAATTAAATTTGAAATCCAATTATGGGAATGGTAATGAAATTTCTAAATGGGGAAACTCGTAATCTGCTCATTGAGGTGTTTAATTACAGCCTGGTCTGTTCGCCTGAGATCCACCTCAGGATCAACCCCCCCGCCCACGGCTCGCTGCCCCGCCCACACCTCGCCGCCCCGCCCACACCTCGCCACCCCACCCATGGCTCGTAACCCTGCCAACGGCTCGCCGCCTCGTTTGTGTCTCTGTCACCTGGTTCATGATAAAAGTCATTTTTACAGCCTGCGACCCGACTCTCTTCAAACGTCTCTAAAGTTTGGTCGTCCAACACCGAGTTGAAGAGTTACGGATAATAAGAACGATGTGGGGAAAAATAAGAGTAAAATTAAAAGTTAAGCTTCTTCTAAAGATTAAAAACAATAACAAGCAATCAGATAAACACTGGACATGAGAAACAGTTTTTAAAAACTTGAGTTGGGATTTAAGGCTGTTTTTGGGTTGATTGCATCGTCTCCAGCTGCTGTGGTCCTTTCTCTCTGCTCTCAGTCAAACCAACCAAACCTTTTGAAAAACCTGTTCCCCTCCTGGCCTGTGGGGGCGCTGCACCAAGAGGCACTGAAGGAAACACTGAGTGCAACGTCCTTCTCCACAGCTTCCTGTTGAACAAATGGAGTTGCACCGGATGGTAGCGGGACCTCGAGTCATTTCTCATGTTAGCGCTAACATGTTTGTTTTGGTTGTATTTACCCAGAATGCTTTGCACTGTAATCCACTTCCTGTATTTGGAGCGATCTCCAGTCTGCTTTGCGTTCTCATACCGCTCCAGAGTTCACTTAAACCAAACCGAGGTCTGGAGACGGATAGATTTGGGTTTTCTTTGTTCAGTCGAACATCGTTGCTTGTTTTTCTCTCTACCTTCATCCGTCTGTTGTTGCTTGACTTTCCTTAATCAGGAAAACAGTTTGAACAAATCCAGGAGTTTTTCATGACATTTATCCGTAACACCGAGTCCAACCTGTCCATCTGTTCCAATACTTCCTGGTTGACAGTTTCACAAACTGCACTGACATCCTGTTGCTTTTCTCACAACATGATGGTTTCTCCTGGGTCGGGTTCTGTCCACCCAACAAGGAATCACAATGTTCCCGGAAAATAATGACTGTCGGCCAAAAGATGAAGGAAATGATGAAATAAACTCAAGGAAAATTAAAATATTTCAGTCAACCATGACTCTACTAGTCATCGCAGAGACTAATGGTTGTTGCTCAGTTTTCCTCCATGATGTAAATTCCTGGTAACATTACTATTTTTCCTTTATTGTTTTGTTTCTTGGAAGTCTTTGCAGAACATGAATCACTGTTGGTCCAGACCCAGAAGCCCTCTGTTTATCACAATGCATGCCAACCGATAACTAAGCCGGCACCCACTCTCTATTCCTTCATCATTTGATGAAATGTAAAAACTCCTGTATTCTCTTTAAAAATATCTTGGAACGGACGGTGACCACGAGCCGCGAAGCAATTAAAGAGGAAGAGGAGATTAAGAGAGACGAACGGTGCAGCTGTCACCATGTGCATTTCACAGGAAAATATCAGTTTCATCTACATTAAATTATTTTTAACTTCTTCGTTGTCCTTCATTTTGTCGGCCTGTTAGAGACACAACATCCACCTCAGCTTTGCTGAAAATAAACGGTTATATAACTGATCTTCTACATAAACAACAAGCCAAAATCCTTCTTTATTACTGATTTTTCAACTGTTTCCACTTCGCTCAGATTATGGGTCTTGGATAGCAATTTCTTTCACAGCTCCAGTAAGTAATTTCATCTGGGCGGCTAAATTCCCCCAACAACGCCTTTAAACAGTATACACTCCTCTTCATCTGCTCCACATATTGTCAGGTTTCAGCCACACATTTCACTTTCATTTATTACGACTTTATGTGACTTTGTGTTCGACCCCCAGAGTTAAAGCTTTGTAACGTAGCTCCACATCAAACTGGATGGAAGATCATCCACTGGCAAGTCTTGCCTAACAAACGACCTTTGGACCTTTTTCTCTCTTAAAATGCGTTCATACCAGCCCTGGTTAGTCCAGTTTAATCCAACGCCAGTCCGTTTAGGGGGTGTCAACCGAACTCTGATCTGCCTAAAAACTTTGGTCTCAGTTCAGTTCAAGTGAACTCTGGTTTGGTTTGAATGTATATGTGAACGCCAGGTGGACCGGAGACCATTTTCATCAATATTAAGAAATAATTTACTTAAAACAAGTAACTGCTCTGATATTTGAGCTTCAAACTGGGCCAAAGATACTTTGGTTTTATACTTTTCCAGTAAAATGGCCTCAAAACAACAAACTTATCATTTATTGGGACATTTTATTCCAGTAACATTTTTAGTTGTTGCTTCCGGCCTGCTTATGCACCACTTTGTGCTGCTTCACCGTCTCACTGCTACTGATCTTATGAACTGCAGCTGCTGGGAAGCGCCGGGTATTTCCAGGAGATAATCTGCTTTTATTAACACATGAGGGGAAAACGTTGGTTGCGATCTGGCGAGGAAGGAGAAGCGCGGAGCCGGCGGCTTGGAGCCGGTGGGCGGAGGCCCTGTGATGAGCCTCGGATCAAACATCAAGCTTGAGTCGGGAACAGAATCATTTGTTCCTTTGTTTCCGTTTTTGTTTCCTGGCTCGGCTGCAGCCGGCTGCTTTGATCACTGCCTCAGAGGCTGAATGCTGCACAGCGCTGCACATGTCAGATTACTGAGGAAGGGCTGCAGGGGCGTTCCCAGCTTCGCCCCCCGCAGAGAGCTGGGTCACATCTCCAGCCGTTCATCTGGGTCCTTATTTTCAGGTTTCACTTTGGTTTTAAGTCACAATGGAGTCCAGAAGAGACAAACGGTGGGAGAGTCTCTTGTTCTGCCACCGATTTGTCATATTTTGTTGAAAAGTAGATTTTTTTTAACAGTTGCTCCCTCTGATTTTGGACGTTGTGCAGGTGTAAAGGTTTTTGCTCTTACTTTTTCACTATTGGACAGCTGTTCTGATGTGTAACCACGGCAACAAGGCATCATTTTTACGGCTCTGGAGCTGATTAGCATCTCAAAAGCTTGAATAACACTTGACTTATGACCCCAAGTTCAAGAGGAACCGAAAAGGAGGAGGAAGTTCAAACCATCTCTACCGTTAGTCATAATTGGCAAAAACTTAATCCCCTACTCCAACATCTTTCTACCAGAGATTTGAAAAGGAGCAGCAGAAACAAATGGATTAGCAGAGCTCAGACATCTTATTGTGAAATATTATCTCTGCTTTCTGGATATTGAGGTGTTAGCATGACCTAATAGAAAATGACCGTCTTCAGTCAGAGTCGTCTTCAGATTAGTTGCATGACTGACTGCTACCGAAGTCTTCCTCACAGCATCACAATGACCACATTTTACATATTTTATTTCTGAACTGAATCGAATTAATCTGAAAATACTACTACACAGAAAATTGAAAGATTTTTTTTGCTCAGTTAACTTCCATCCTCCACATTGAGGAGGAGCTACAAGCGGCCATCTTCTTTTCAGCAGGAAGCATCTGTTGCTGTTGCAGTCGTTTTGTTTACTCAACATTCATGGTTTCATTTTAGGTTCATTGTTCAGACTCTGTTCTGGTTGACAGTTATATAAATCCTGTTTTAGATGTAGAAGTAATTCTGCGGCCGTTTGAACCTGCTTACTGTGTCACCGCTCAGAGGATGTTTTATTTCCTCCGTTTCTCGTCTGGGTGGTTTGAACACTCTGGTTACGAGCCTCAAGTTCAGCCGATTGTGGTTTGATGATTTGAGATGTTGAGCTTTTGTTCACTTGCAGACCATCGAGTGACGTCACCTTCAAACCTCTGACTTCTTTAAAAGCTGCTTTCTGGGACCGCTGAATATTTACCAGTGAATATGTGGGTTGGAATAACAGGGAAGACTTGTTTGTGACGCCGCTGAGCTTCTGCTGAGCTTCTGCTGAGCTTCTGCTGAGCTCAACCGGATCAAAATGCTGATTTTTTTAGTTTAGCACTGCAGGTAGACAGAAGATGGTTGCATGTGCCAGGCAGCTCTGCTCTGCAGAAGGATATCTAAAGATGCTATCACAAATGCATGATTGAGTTTATTGAATCAAGACTGCAGCTGGTTTAGAGCAGACAGGCCATGTCAAGGGAATATTAACCTGGACCTGTTTGGCCTTGAGCCATTTGAAGTGTGTGGTTTGTGTCTGGTGAGACCCAGAGGGACCGAGGGGTCGGGGGGCCAAACCAACCAGCTCATCCTCACACCAGAAATCAGGGTTCAGGGTATCATCAGCCTGGCGGGCCACCAGGCTTTACTTGCTCTACCAGGCTAAACTTTCTTTCTTTATTTTAAATTATTCTTTTTTATATACACCAGCTTTGTCAACAAGCTCATGTTAATGTGAAACGGTGAATGCAGGTGTGAAGTTCATCAAACTGGGTTTGCAGTTTTGGAAACCCAACTGGTTCCATATCCGTCTGTCTGCAAACGAGAAGAGACTGTAAGGAGGAGCCTTGAGGATAACTTTTATAAAAATACATAAAAACAACTCCAGGTTTATCAGAATCAAGCTTTATTGTTGTTGTACAGAAGCACAAAAAAATTAGTTTCTTACACAGCTGTTGAAAGTTTCACTGCTATATTATAGCCAGTTCACACTAATGGAGCCTAATGGAGTTGTTTCTCTGCCATTAGCACATTAAGCAGCGCTTACATGAGGATGATTCACAGCGCTGAGTCCCGCCTCCTGGCTCTTATTGGTTGATTTTGTGCATATCTTCAGACGGCAGTAGCAGCTCAGAGGGGAGGTGAAGATCGATCTTTTCACAGATTTCCTGTCTCCTACCATCACAACATGTTGATAGTTTTAACAGTTATGGAGAATCATTTTCTTTCTAAAAGTTCGATTAATCCTCCAGCTCCATGTTTTGTCTCTTCAAATGGCTTCATTTCCACCGTCGCCTCCTGGTTGTTGTCTTTCGGTGCATTGCCTGCAGTGGCTCCTCATGCTTGTACTTCAGATGAACATTAGAGCTAAAAACGAGCCCAGCACCATTTGACCAGGACCGAACTCTGGGATGTGGCTTTAATGGGCCCGGCGTTCGGCGCGCCGCTGAATATTCGCCACACGAACCTTTTTAGAAAAGTCTTTGTTGCACAGTTTGGACCCAATTTCCCTTTTCTCTGAAAAAGAAAATCTTTATCAGTGCTCATTTGAGGCAAACTGTTGAAGGAACAAACTGTCCTGAACCATTACCACGCAGGACTCCATCAAACTTCCAAATTACAGCAAATTACAGAAAGTGACTATTTAGCTTTAAGGAGAGTTTCACCGCCCATTAAGCCAACCTGCGGACAGATTGTGCGCCATCAGAACTCTGAGTCATTTGTGAAAGCTACATTTAATTCGACTTCATAATTACTCTCACTTCCTGTCCCCAGTGGCCAGCCAAATTAAAGAGGGGGCCAAATTAACTCTGCCTAAGCAATTAGCCGAGTGGGCCGTTCAAGCAAATGACATGACATGTCTGCGGTTGCTGCGCCGCTGCCGGAAACCCCAAGGTCTGCGGCGTCCCTCCCTCGCAGATGAGATGATTTAAAAAGCATTTCGGAGGCCGGGCCAACTGCAGTTTTAATTACTTTAAGGGGTCTGGAGGATGATGTAGCTTCTCCGCCCTCCGGGGCCACAATTGAATTTAGTTCAATTGACCTGCAGCAGAAGATTTAAACAAGCCGACGATAAAAAGAGCGCTACCTGCAGAGAGGCGAGTCTCACATATACAGAGCAGAAACAATCTGGCGTTGGCTTAAGCACCAACTGGATGGCCTTATTTCTTTTTTTATGTCCCCCCCCCCCGCGCCCCGGCAGCCCGAGGCCACAGGGAAATGCTTCCTGGATTGCTTCCTACTGGTGTGAAATTCATTGTAAATGGTTTAAAATTGTAATGGTCTCATGCCGGGGAGTGGGTAAAGCTGCAGGTCACATTTTATTCTAACAGAAAGATCCAATAACAGTAAATTCATCTCATAATGTCGACAGTGAGACGATCTGCAACCGTCCTATAAAACTGGGCCTGAAACAACCAACCATCAGAATAATCAACTAAAATAAAACAATCAGATTTCAAAGTTTGTCTGATTTGACCTGCTGTGGATTTAAGGCGCCGTGTTTCCGTCACCTGACGGTCGTCGGCCATTTTGTTAGCGTCCTCTGGAGTGTTTGCTTGCTAACTTGAAGTTTCTTATGGAAAAGATCAACCTTGTTGGTTTCCATAGCAACCGCCAAACCCGCCGGATCTCGTTCTGATGCTCGTCTGGACCAGTTTCCTCTCCATGTTGCTCTTATCTTCTTCTGCTGAGACAAACCGTTGACCATATTTATTTATCTGCTGTAAAGTTCAGTTAATAGTTCAGAAGCATAAAGGAGGTTAAAGTGTCTTTATGTTCTATATGTCCGAAGGTTTCACCACTGCTTTCCATTTGTCCAGGAAATACATCCACTGCCATTATAAATCTTTTTTCCAAAGATGACCAAGATAGAAGCAGAAGATACAAAGTAGTGATAACACAAACACCAACAATGTTATAAAATGTAATTATTTACAGTAACTGTGAGGCGTTGAGCGACAAAGAGCCACAAGATGAAACTAAAACCTGAGTTTGAGGTGAAGATTAGCTCAGTAACATTTCTCTCTTATAACAGTTTAGGAATAACCTTTTAAAGCTCCTCCTCCTCTTCTTTATTGCTTTATCTACAAACTACCCATAATGCTTCAGAGAGATGCTAACATGATGATAGCAAATCAATGCATTTGATCACCAGTTTCTGGAAGCTACTTCACATTTTTAATCCCAGAGAGAATTTATTTCATTTTCCACCTGATTTTATTGACATTCACAGTGGTATGCTAACAGTGGAGCTAATGCTTAGCTTAGCATTTTAGCGGTTTTGCTAACTTTGAAAACATCTAGCGTCAAGTTCGTGGCTGTTTCTTAAGCTTTCATTTGAATAAAGTTCAACGTCTGTGTTAAACTTTATTTTGTTGTCGACTCTTAAAGATTCTTGAAATAGTTAAATGTTTATGCTCTTATTTTGAAGGGCAGGAAGCAGTTCTGTTTCCTCTCATCACATTCTCTGTTTCTTATTCAGAGATACTTTATTGAACATGTGGCTGGTAAACAACTAATAAATAATTGAGGTTTACAAAAAAATGTAATACATGAACAAAACAACAGTGATAATAATTAATAAAACAAATTCATGCAAAAGTTCACAGATGAATTGTTTTGAGAGCCTTTTAGTTTGAACTCCTGACATTCTCCACCCGTGATGCGGTGCAGCAAATGATGTTTATTCTGTAGGTGTGGGTTACCCAGAATGCATTGCTCGCTCTATAGTGAACAGTATAAAATCTCCTGATGTTCTGCGCTGATTTTCAAGTCCATCAGGCAGAATCAGTTCCTGAATTAGTTCCTGTATCAGTTCCTGTATCAGTTCCTGAATTAGTTCCTGTATCAGTGGAGGTGATACTAGCACGTCACTTAGCATTAGCTTCTGCTAAATACCATGTTGAGATAGCGCGTTAGCATAGCTAATGTTTATGATGAGTGGCTAAGGCTTAGCTGGACATTTGCCATTAAAAGAAGAAAAAATGGGTAAAATTTCTCACAAAATTCCCTTCATGCTGTAAAAATAAACATTTTCAGGGATTAAAATGTTTTTTTAGCCACTTTCTCCTCAGCTAGCGTTCAGTAACCAGAGCTCTAAATGTTTTCTCTGTTTGGGGGCTGGGAATGTTGCACAAACCCAAGTATCTTTTAGTTTGAATTTACTCTCAGATGAAGTGAAGGTGACACAATGAGGAACCATTTAGCCTCAGAGTTTCACATGAATCATTCCTACAGGCGGTTTCTCCCAGTTCTGCTGCTTTTAAGGACTCGTCTGTGACGTGGACCAGGATTAAGAAGAAAAGGAAAACTTGTAATTGATGTTCAGGTATTCCAGCAGCAGTGGATGTAAAGTTAAATCTCAACCAAAGATAAATCCTTAAATCTATGAGCAGCCCTTCCTCTCTGGACTTGACCTCGTTTATGTGTGACTGACAGATCGAGGCAAACGAAACCGTCCTGAATCCAAAGTTGAGATTTTCTTGGAAATCGTGGCTCCAGATCTTAACCTCTTGTTAGAAACAGCAGAAGACCTTGAAAGTCATGTTGTACAATGCCAGCTCTGTCGTTTGTTGTTGCAGCTATTAGAAGCATAAAAAGCCCCGCTAGCCATCCAAGATATGAGAAAAGTGCTACAAAGACGGCGTTATTGTGGAGCGTATTTAAAGAGTGTCAAGACTGAAGGGATTTGCTTCGTTTGACTCACAAGCTGTTGGAGGAAACGTAAAGAAACTGGAAAATTGATTTTCAGGGTGAATCCAAACTGTTAATAATCTGCCGGGTTGTGGGTGTGGACCTGCTGAGTTACAGACGGGAACTTTTCACACACATGGCTTCATTTTCAAACACCTTCGGCTCGCTGCTGACAGGTGTGCGATGTTAATCATGTGCAACGCTCAGTTAGCTCCACTGGTCATGATCTGTGGTGAGGCTGACGCTGCGGACCCGGGAAATTATGAAAATGATGGTTTTAATACTGAAAAGTACACAAATAAATCCAAATCCAGGCATCACAGCAGAGCAGGAAGCTAAAGCTCAAACACTAAAGGAACGATACAGACCAGACTGATACGAGGATCCGACAAACAGGTGGCTTTAAATACACGGAGGGTAACCAGGGAACGAGACACAGCTGGGAACAATCAGGACAACAGACACAGAAACCTAAACTAAACACAGAAAAACTCAAATCCTTCCAGGATTCTTGTTTGGAAGCAGAAGCAGCACAACAGCTGGTGAAACGAAACCATTTAGGGACCAACACCGAAACACAGAGGAGTTCCTACATTTCATTATGTTTATACTCAACTTATTAAAGGCAAAATCAACCTTTTTATCTTGACATCATGTTTTCATGTCATTCCCTCATCAAAACCAAACCTGGAGTGATGCTTTGATTCTTTTATGAGAAATCCATGAATCTCCATGGCAACCATTCAGCTGTCCAAAACGTCCGGGTGGAGCTAGCCCCGCCTTCCAGGATGAAGCTCCTCCCCCACTCAGCTCCTTCAGACTAGCCAGCAGTAATTAGCGTCTGCTGCTCAGAGCCACTACGGGACGCCAGTGTTATGATTTGAGTTCTCTGTGTATTTGTTTTAGGTTTTCTGTGTGTGAGATCTGTGAGTCCCTGTGTTGTCCTGTCTGCTCCCCTTGATTTATCCCAGCTGTGTCTCGTTCCCTGATTGTCCTCCCCGTGTTTTTAAGTCCACCTGTTGTCTTTGTCTCTTGTCGGATCCTCGTCGTGTTACATCTCCTGGTCTCGTCCTGCTTTCCTTGGTCTCATCGTGTCCACCCTTTTTCATCATTAAATCCTCCATTTCATTCTTCATCCCGGCTGTGGCTGCGTTTTCTCACCGTCACCATACCACACCCCATGACAGCCAGGTGATCGAAGCTGCTGCAAAATGAGAATTTGTGTCTTGAAATCTACAGATTATCTTCACATTTTGAAAAATTGTACAAATAACAGCAGGAACGAAAACTAATTGGGTTTGTTGGGAGTGAAAACATCTGGGAGGAAGGATCTGTGTTGATGCTCCACCACCTGCACTGGGTCAAAGGTCATCCCAGCAAGCAGCTGGCCAACCTGGTTTGGTAAGAAGCTAGAATGTTTCCTCATCCTGCTGGAAAATAAAGTAATAAAGGTTTTGCTCAAAAACAAACTGTTCATGTAGATGCAGTCCTGGTGGGAAACTAAAACGCTTTAAGGTGGATTTGAACCGACGACCTTCTGATTCCATCCAGTTAATCAACCAGGTCAAAACCTGGATACGTTTCCACTTTCAGCCCGCCTCCATCTGTAATGTAGCCTAGATTCATGAATATAATCTCAATATAGTTCTTCCCTTTGCCATTGGCTATTGCTCTACTTGTCAGAACCACCAGCTCTGGATCGGCGCCCTACAAACCCTGATCCACACTAAAACAGCGAAACTGCAGACGGACTGATGCCTTCAATCAAACTTTCTTCTGTCATCAAAATGATTTTCTCTGGTTTCCACGTTGTGTCAAGCAGAGAGGAAAATGTTTATCACAAGAAAACTTGGATCAACTTTTATTTAACTCTTTTATTGGGAACATTTGTAATGGAAACATAATTGTAGGAAAATCAGTTTTTACTGAAGCACAGCTAAGTTTCCTGGTTGTTTTGAGGATTTTTAATTTGATTACATGTTTTTTAGTTTCTCATTGGACCTAAATTTGAACGATTGAACCGTCAGCCGTTCTGATCCTGACCTTTGACCTGGTTGAGCGTCTGTTAAAACCTCAGAGCGACCCTGTGTTTCCTGTTTCTCAGTCAGGTTGGGTGGCTGACGGTGCAGCTTCCTGCCGTCTGTCCTTCTCATTAAAACAAACCAGTTAGAAAGGACCTGATTGGATCAGAGTGCATCTAGTTGGCTCAGTTGATGTGAAAGTTGCTGATGCACTGAGCTTCACATATTGCACCAATGTGAACATCTGTCCCTATATAATTACTTCAGAGCATATGCCCATGAATGCACTCACTCAGGTACATGAATGTAATTACAGCAGGCTGTGCTGATTCTTTCCTTTACAGGAAAAATCAAGCAAGTGAAGCAGAAACCATATTGTTCCATTTTTCTGGCCATGATTCATATTTACTGACAACAGCAGTGAATGTAGAAACTGGACAGTGACTCTAAAATCCAGAAGAATTTACATTTTTAATGTTTAGGTGTTGAACAGCATAAAAAATCTGCCCACAGTTGGTTTATTAGCATGTTGAGTTTTAATGGATGGAGGATTTTTTACATTCTGCTGTTAAACATGTGGCATTATGGATCCTACCTGATACACACACATTTTTCACCCATTTTTCCTCTTTTGCTTCCAGTAGATGGATCTGATGCTAACCAGTGACGGCTAGCATCGGGTTTAGTCGTCGCGTTGTCAATATAACGCACTAAATCTTAAATATATAAAAGAAAAACGGACGCAGTGCTTTGCTACAAATGATCAATCTAAGTTCAGGAAAAAGATTTAATTAAGAAAGAAAATAGCGAGGGAAAGAGTTGCTAAGTCAGTTATGCTAGCTTGACTTTGAGAATCTTAACATGTAGATGTGCTGCAGAATTCAGTTTTAGTTCATTTTAATAAAGAAAGACACACAGCAGCCCTCTGACAGATTATCAGTAGAGCAGGAGTTTAATTTAATTCTGTTCAGATAATTATTAATAATCGCAAAATAAACACAAAACATTAAACTGTAAAGGACTGAACTCATAATTATGAGAATAAACTTACAGCATTTCCAGAACAAAGAACTAAAGTTGTAATAGTCATAATATTAACAGAATATTAACAGAATTTAAGGTCATATATTAGTAGAATAAATCATTTTAATACAATTCCTCCATAAAAATAAAACATGAAGTGCAGAACGTCGAGCATCTTGTGAAGTTTTGCTTTATTTATAATAACATTTTGCTTTATTATTTGGTTATTATGGTTTGAATGATAATTTTAAAGTCCTGCAGCTGATAATAATTTGATGCTCAAGGATAAAGTATCATTTGTACTGATTTATAAAAGAAAAAACTGAACTTCATCAAAGCTTTGCTCTCTTTAAAGCAACTTTATTCTCTGAATTTTCCAACTTTCTTCAGTTAATATCATGATTTTATTCTCATAATTAAAATAAAAACATGCATCTGGCTCTAATACTTTGTCATAGTTGCACATTTTAAACCTTTAGGTGAAAACCTTACTGGGTATTTCCCAGCATGCCTTGTGGTTCCAGCTTCAGGCTGGAAGCGTTAAAAAGCTCAGATCTGTGTCACTGAGCGCCGCAGCGACGTGTTCAGACGCGTTCGCTCACAGGCTGGTATGTGAGCAGAGTAATTAAAATGCCTTTGGAAGTGAATTCAGATCATTTTCACTCATAACTCCTCAGTAACTGACTGATGTCAGGAAACGCTCCAGGATTTTACTCTGATTTCTGCGAGCGATCGACCAGAAACGTCTCCAGAAGGTGGAAGATAAAGAGTCAAACATGAGCTGCTCACACTGCAGAAACATGAAATTTTACCAGTTATTGGTTCAGTTTATAGTGTAAATGTTTTAAAACCCCTGAAATGAGACAAAGTTAACTTCCAAGTGACTTTTTAGCAAGATGCAGACGTTTATTTGAGTCAGTATTTCTTCAGGTGGGATTAAAAAGCTCGAGTAAGTGAAATAATCTGCCAGTGGAACCAGTGAGTTTTCATTAGTACTGATGAATTATTGACCTAAACAGGTTTAAAGTTGTTCAGGAAGTTAGTTTAGTCTTATTCCACATCTGCTGAGTTTTTTTCACTACCAAATGACTTGGTAAAGAGTTCCTGCGGCGCCGGTGATTGTTTGCAGCGTCAGCGGCGCTAAAGCTCACAGACGTTCCCATTTCCCCGCCTGCTTCTTATTTTTGTGCGCACACATAAACAGACAGATGCAGTTTCAGGATCCGGGGATCAAGTTGTGATGAAGCATCTCAGCAGCAAATGACACAATCACACAGCGCGCCGCCGCCTCTGCACTCTAACCTTCCAGCCTTCGCAGCGGGTAACGTACACCAGCGACCCATTCCCAGGCGAGGCCGGCTCCAGGATTTTCAAAATAAATGGATGATTTATTAATACATCAAAGTAATTATGAGGTAAAAAATCAATCAGCAGCTACCCAATCCAGGGTTGAGTGTTATTCCAGAACGTCCTCTCAGGAGACGGTGTCCATTTCAGCAAGTCAGAATGTAATTAGCCTTTCGCCTGGGGGCTGCAGGCTGCGTTCAGAGCGACCTCAGGAAGCAGGCGTGTCACCGATACCAGACCTCGTGTTCAGGCCCACTGCTGCAAACACAAACAAGCCAAACAAAGACCGTTTTTATGTTGCAAAGTCTGGTTGGCCCATTCACAGATCCACTGATAAGCTTCATGAACTGATCATAAACTCCTGGGATGAATGGAAATGTGAAAATTTGTAAAGCCAGAAGACAAACAGCTTGGCTGACGACCTGCAGGAGCCTGCAGCAGATACAAACAAACCCAGGCTTCAACTGCTTGAACGCCGCAGAGTTTTCTGCTGCTAAGCACCTGATTCAAATGTACGGTGGCCCAGGCGGGTCACCAGAATACAACAGCATAAGAATGTGTGGTAAAATGAAAGTTCAATTTAAAGCAATGCTAAAATGGAAGTGTGCTAAAGTTAGAATGAAACTGAATTTTTGCTAAAACAGAAATAGTGCTAAGATGGAAGCTATGCTAACATTAAAATAACACAGACAGACTTGGTCGTTCTTCTGTACATTTCAACACATTGAGCAAACTTCACTGTGAATCTTTAATAATAAATAAATGATAAAAGTCCAATTATAATATTTTATTAATAATTTTTTAATTAGCAGTGAAACTGTTAACTAAAAGGTTAGTTGCGCTAACTCCAATGTAGCAACCATAAACATACGTTCTGCTAACACTAAAGCACTACATCAACATTAGCTGGAGCTAATGCTAACCGCTAAACCATGTTGATTCCCACCAGGTGTCACCAGGAGAACGTGAGAAAGCTCTGAGGATAATTTATGTCAAGTTTTCTATGTTTTTATTTATTTGAAACGTAATAAACGCATTAACAGCCTTCTCCCACTTCAAAATAAGAGCATAAATATTACTGTATAAACTTTCTTTAAAAACAAACAAACAACCAAACAGTCAAGGACCAAATCACAGATGTTGAACTTTATTCAACTGAAAATTCACAAAATAGCCAAAACATGTTGCCAACGTTAGCAAAAAAGCTACTAGCGCATTAGCGGAAGTGTGTCCGCTGTTTTAAAGTAAATAAACATTTATTTAAGACGGATGGCATAGAAAACTTGCTAGCATAGCTTTAATTTTAACACACCTGCGTTGTAACGTTTGCATGTTGTTGACTCTACTGGGATGTTAATGGTTAATCTTTCTCCCAGTTGGTCACAAAGTTCAGCTGGTGATTCATTCATTAAACATCAAAAACTCACTGCTGTTGATCGAGGCTCATTCTGCTGAGCAAAACAAGAAAAACTGGGAAAAATGAAACAGAAAAGCTACGAACTTCACCTGAGCGTTTGTAAAATGTCCCTGAAACAATAAAACGGAATGAAATATGCAAATGAATCGATGGTTGAGTGTTTGTAGACCTTAACAAGCAGGAATCATCAACTGGAGAGCCGTCAGAGTGACGACTGCCAAGAAGTTCAGAAATGAAATCAACCTGGAGCTCTTAACAAAAACTGAAAGCTGTAAAAAGGAAAACACACAAACGCGCCCAGGAGGCTCTAAAGTGTGAACAGAAAGCTAAAAGCAAAATGTTTACTCCTAAAAAAAACGACCTTTTTAAATATTTCTGACCCAGGAGAAGATCAGCTGAAGGAGTTTAAACAGAGAAACTGCACAAAATACAAATGCAACTAAAAAAAGCTGAATCCTTAAAGCTTAAAATGTGAAGTTTTTCCACTGTTGATGGAACATTTAACCTTTTCAGTTCAACAGAGAAACAATGCTGGTTTTATCACACCTTCATATTCTTCATGCTAGGTGTCCATAACTCTGTGGACTTTATTTAACCCTTACCCTGACCAGTACCTTTGCAAAACGATTATTTCCTTCATAGCATCTCTGGATTTCGCTGCAAGATGAACAAACATTGAGAAAATCCAACTAAAACAGATCAACTTTATTTCAGCTGAGTTAGACTCTGAATTTAATTGCACTCATTTTATAATGAATTAATGATAAAAATAAATCAAAAAGTTGCTCAAAAACTAAGGATTTAGTTATTAGTTTAAAAAATGACATCACATGTATATTTTTTAATTTGCTTCCTTTGTTTGTGTGGAGGCTTAAATTGTTGCAGACATCTGGTGTGGATTTCATATCTATGTTAATTATATTTGCTGTGACAATGAAATAATCCTTATTTTAGCCGTTTTGTTGCACATTACTGTGATCGAATTTGAAGGTTGCTTCGGTCTAACAGAATTACACAAATTTCTGGTTTTTATGCAGCTATTTTTACATCCGAAGGAAAAATGAAAAACATGCGGTGGGATTTCACAAGTCAAACTTTTCTCTTTAAAAAAACAGTTTAAACATTAAAAAAATCTGAATGTTTTGTGTTTAGATAAAATTTTCTGCCAGAATTATTTTTTTCTTCATTTAATCTCCATGTTTTTCACAGAATATCAATTTGTTTATTTGATTCTCTGAAGCAGAAACTTTGTTTGACTGAAGTTTCTGACCGTCTCTGTCCTTCTTCGTCATGTTGATTAAAAACGTTGTGTTGTTGTTGGTAACTCTGTTTGGGTTCTGCTCTGGCTCTGTCTGTCTCGGGTCCAAATCCTTTGAGTCGAAGCTGCTTTGTTTACGTTCCTGCAGGTAAAACTGTAAATGTTTGATAAAATTAGCATTTTCTAGAAAGTTGTGTCTGAGAAGTAAAACAGGTTTTTTTATTGAAAAAAATATAACTAAAACTTTTGTAAAGGCGACTGAATCCGAATATCTTTTTGATTATCTGAAACAATTAAGAATAATAAAAAGCTGCGGACAGAAATGATTTCAACAAACGTCCAAAGATACTTTACTGGTGTAGTGCGTTAGCATTAGCAGATGAAATGTTTAATGTTAACATTTAGCATTAGCTTCCCATAATTACTACAGTAGTGTGCTGCTTTAGCATTACCAGAAATACTGTTTATAATTAGTGCTTTAGCATTAGCTTCTCCTAATTACTATGTTGTTGTAGTGATTTAGCGTTAGCTTAGCTATTGTTTGTTATTGGTGCTTTTGGGTTAGCACAACTAACTTTTTGGTTAGTTTAAAGCTAATATTCCCATAAGAGTGAATAGTTTTTCTCCAGAAAAGGGAAGCCGGGGTTAAAAATGTGAGATCCACTAATGTTGTAAACAAGCCATGAGGAAAGGGTTAGAGGAACAATCCCTCCTCTGTCGGCGCTTTAAAAGCTTAATCTTGTTTTTCTCTTTTAGAAATCGACTGAGATGTGACACCATGAAGTATAGAAATGAGCCACAGCTCAGACTTCTCAAAGATCGGCAGCGTCTCCTGCTTCAGTTTCATTACTCAAAATAGAAACACAACAAATTAAGGACTCTCCGGCTTCTGCAGCTATTGATTGAAGCCACTTCACACATCTTGTCACACTGAATCTGTGACGTTCTTGTTTTTTCTTCTTTTCTGATTGTATTTACAGATTATATAGGGTTGAGTGGAAAGCAGCAACAGCGGCTCAGTTTGGCCAAATGATTCAGGGGACAAAGAAAAAACGCTGCAAGCAAAGAGAGCGAGCTTCGTTTGGATCCGAATGAAACCAGAACAAAGGCAAGCCTGGTTCTGCTTCCCCCGCTCTGCTGTTAGCCTCGTGTTTCCACTTCCACACCGCTCTTTAAACCCACTCTGGATATTTATTCAGCTTACTCTGCACTTCGGTGAAAGGACTGAAATAAATGTGCCATGGACTTCATTTACATGGTACGCTCCTCGTGTTCTTGACCTCTACAGAGCGCTTTACTCTACAAGCTGCGCTCACTCATTGATACAACACTTAGTGCTCCTTTACAGCTGGAGGAAAAGCTACCTGCAGCTTATTATTTAAAATAAAAAAGCAGAAGTGAGGAATCAAACCTGCGACCTTCAGGCTGACAGACCATTAAACTTCATTTTCATCTGCAGCTGACCAAAATGCAAACCACAGTTTAGTGTTTCAGAGGCTCGCAGGAAATCACTTGACCGTAGTTTTATAAATGGTCTCCAATTAAAGACGTTAGCCTTTCTGTTAGCACTGAGGAAACTCCAGCTGCTGACGGAGGACAAGAGGTGAGAAGAAAAATGTTCCTGTGCACCAAGATGGTCCAAAAGCTACGAAATATCCACACATTTATGCAGTGGCAAATATTTTTATCTTACTTCAGTCAGTCAGCTGCGCATGCTACATGCTACTTGCTAATATGCTAATTGGCGATAGCCAGAAGTGGGCTATCAAAATAAAAGCATAGTCTTGTGACTTCTATATAAACTACTGCTGGTGATGATGAGGCGACATGGGCAACAATTAAAGTAAATCAGAGATGCTTTTATTTTGACAGTCCACTTCCAGTTATCAGCATGTAAATTAGCATTTTAGCTAAATGTTTAGCTCTGAGCTATATATTTAGTCTGGAGCTAAATATATAGCATGTTAATGAAATAGTCTAAAATTATGACATTGAAAGAATAGGATGTTGGAATGAATCCTCGCTTTTCTCTCTTAAAGCAGAATAAATAAAACTAATTATTGATGTAATTTTTGACTTTGTAACTAATAAAATACGTTTAAATAGCTCAACACAACAGAAGGTTCCAGCTTCTTCAGGAGGTTTTTGTGTTGGTTCCTTCAGTGGTTCTTGGTGCAGCGCCCCCACAGGCCAGGAGGGGAACAGGTTTTCCCAAATGTTTGGTTTGTTTGACTGAGAGTAGAGAGGAAGAGAACCACAACAGCTGGAGACGGAACAAATGCTGCAGTTTTGGTCCCAAACGAGCCGAATCCACTGGACTTCAGGTGTGAAAACAGTCGCAGAATCAGACGTCGTCCAACATCAGTGTTTGACCTCACAAATGTGCTTCTGAAAAATACCTTAAATTTACACCTAAACTTTGTAAACCTAGAAGAGTTAGGAATGTTTTAGCTTTTATTTCAACAACTGGAGATGAAGACTGGAAGAACTGCTGGCGTTTATCTGAAAAGCTGCAAGGAGAAATCATGAAGTAATCTGTAATCAACGAGCAACAAAGCCATTATTTGTTTCCGAACATTTGCAGCTTTTCTCCCCCAGAACATCATGAGGTCAAGTTCCTTTCCCAACCGATTTGCTCCAACGGGGGCAAATCGAACACTTGACCTCTTGAACTCCTTCAGATGTGGGACGAGTCCAGATCCACGGCGACGGCGCCTGATTCCTCAAACAGAAATAACTCCCGCAGCCTGCGGGAGTTATTTCTGGAGAGGTAGAGAGACAGAGGCTCCGTGTTGTTTCAGAGAGGAGGCTGCTGGACGATGACGCCGTGTGTGTGTGCGTGCGTGTGGGGGTGTGCAGGTGTGTGTGTGCGTGCGTGTGGGGGTGTGCAGGTGTGTGTGTGTGTGCGTGTGTGTGCGTGCGTGTGGCAGAAATCAGCAGCACACGCAGCCTTTTATAGCTCCTCTCTGTGGGTTTGTTTTTATTTGCTTCAGCCTGTAGCCGCTCACTATGGCGGAGTATAAAGAGTATTAAGAAAATTAAGAAAATGTAAAAACTCAAAGAATAAAGTCATAGCTTTTTTAATTTATCCTCCAAATATTGACTCTATTCTTATCAAAAGAGAATAGACAAGAATATTCTCTAAATATTTTCATATTTTGTGACATTTTTCTATTTTTTGACTTTATTCTCCCATCAGTCTGACTTTGGTCTCGTAATGTTGTGACTGTTACGATTCGTTGAAGCAAAGCAGGAATCTGATTGGTTGCAGATTATTCTTATTTACAACGAATCACTGATAAGGTCTGAAACATCAAACCAGAACAGCTTTTGGTAATCATTTACTTCAAACTGTGTTTAAAAACAATGACACATTAAAACAAATATTACCAAACCTTTAAAGAAAAGAGTGAAGTTTTCTCATTTATAAATACTTCGAGATCGAAACTAAGTTGACTCCAGATCGTTTATCATGAACTCAGTCTGCAGGAGAATTAAGAATCTTAATCAGACAGCACGAAGGCATTTGTCTCGAAATTGAGCTTCGGCCAGACAACACGGAAGGTACAGTTCATTCCCAACCGATGTGCTCCATACGGGGGTCAATCTGACATCGACCTCTTGGCAACGTCTGAGAAGTGGGAAGAGGCCAGTCGAGGCATGCTGCGTCCTGATCTCAACACAGAATACTAACTCGAATCCTAGCGGACCTATGTCGGAGTAATAGCAGAGTAAAAGAGGATCCGTGTATGTTCTCAGCGATAACTTTCATGGTATCTTCCTTTTTGCGTTCGTGTTCATGGCTGCCTGTTGATCTGCTGCGGTGGGCAGAGTACCGTTTTCTTGTGGGCAGTGCTGGCCATGAAATCAAGCGACTGCATTCTTCTTCTAGCTTTAAAGCAAACTCGGGGAAATGTTCATTCAAATATCTTAACAACCGTCAAGGCAGTTTTTGAAAATGAGAAAAAATGTAAAAACTCAAAATGCTAGGATCATTTATGGGCTTTATCCCAATCAGTCTGCTCTGGATTTTACTCGAAGAGATGAAAACATCATTTAAGTGCTTCTATATATCTTACTCTGATTGGTTGTCAAAATTTCTTCTTTTCCGCTCGTCACTGAAGGAACTGAAGTAAAAATAAAAACAATGCAGAACTAACAGACGGAACCAACAAAACCCAAAACAAAGAGCCTGACAGTTTTCTGTGTTTCTTTATATCGGCACTGTTGTAGCTCCATATACTCCACCGTACTCCTCCTCTGAAACTTAGACATTTTAATTGTGACGGACCATCTCTTTCTCTCTCTCCCCCCCTCTCTCTCTCTCTCCTCTCCCCCCCCCCCCTCTCTCTCTCTCTCTCTCCTCTCTCTCTCTCCCTCTCTCTCTCTCCTCTCTCTCTCTCTCTCCTCTCTCTCCCTCTCTCCCTCTCTCTCTCTCTCTCTCTCTCTCTCTCTCCACGTGACCAGCAGCAGCTGCCGGAGCGCCAGGCGGACAGCCACATTGTGGCTGCGGCTCTGAACGCACCGGAGAAGCGCTGCTGCTGCTGCTGCTGCTGCTGTTGCTGTTGTTGCTCCTGGTTGCTGGTTGCTGTTGTCTCTCCGCGGATATTTGACTACACGCCTCCATCCTCCTCTCCCCTCTTCCTCCTCCTCCCCCGCTGGATCCCCTCTTCTCTTCTTTTTGTTGTTTTTATCCCTGAATCACCTGTTTCCTCCATCCCTCCATCCTACCTCCTTCCTCCTCGCAGTTCAGCATCCTCTCCTCCAATCTGCCTCGCCAACTTTTTCCATCCCACTCATCCTCCCTGCTGGCTCCCAGCTCTGGTCCTGGTCCTGGTTCTGGTTCTGGCTCTGGTTCTGGTTGTACCGCCTCGGATCGGCTCAGTTCCTCCGGGCCGCTGCTTCATGGGGCGCACCGTGTCGCTCGGAAAATGCTCCTCCGTCGGGCTGTAGGCGCCCCGCCGCTGCGCGCCGTTCCCCCGCCTCGCCCGAGCTGCGGCCGGAGCCACTGAGAGAGAGAGCGATGGGTCCGTCCGCTCCGGCTCGGCCGAACCGGTGTTGGGTTACGGCCGCGGCTCTGACTGGAGGCTGGATCCGGATCACCATCGTCTCCTTCCTCGCTACTTTACCTGTGGAGCAGCTGCGCGCCTTCCCGTCCTCCCTCAGCGACTGCCAGACGCCGACCGGCTGGAACTGCTCCGGTGAGACCCGATTCGGTTCTGGTTTCGGTTCCGGATTCTCGATCCAAGTCCCGCCGGACTGGAATAAAAGTTTATGGTTTTGTTTTTGTGACGTGTTTTGGTGCAGGACGTCTCAGTCTGACAGTTATTGCAGCTGCAGATTATTGAAATAAATGCATGACAAAAAAACATTGATTAGAATCTGCAGAAACTTGAACATCTGGAGTTTTCTCTGTTTTTAAACACATTTTGTGGCTGTGAAACTGAAGAAGACGTACAGAGAGCAGACATGTTTCCCCTGCCGCCCGTCCGAGTCTGAGCCCTTAGAAACAGATCCAGGATGATGAGCAGAGGTATCGATATGACAACATGCACATCAATATGGAGTCATGCTGCCGTTTCCACCAGCGATCACCTTTAAACCCTGAATCATTCATTTACGGCCGGAAAACACCAACAACTCAGGCGGATTTGGAGACAGAGATTATTTCCGTCACTTTCTGAGCGGCTCGCCGATCAATGAGCTCATCTGTTTAAACGTATTACTGATATTTTCCGGTCATTTATGCCGGAGATCGATCATGTGTTGATCGAGATACGCCCCTCTGATAATCTCCACCCTGCATTATGCATTGAATCATCTGATAATGGCACACACACGCACCCCACGCACGCACACGCACCCCACGCACACACACACACTTCCTGACACTCATATGCATTTCGGCGAAGGCTTTTATCCAACACGCCTCGAGGAGGCTTAAGTGCCTACACTATGCACGCGCACACGCACACGCACACATCGCGAATCAATTGGATCGAGCAAACCGTGACCAGGAGACCGCCGGTCCACTGGAACAAAAAGATTAAGCTCTGTTATAATTATAGCGCTTTAATAAACTCTCGGGCTTAATTATTCTCTCATTTCACGCACTTTAAAAACAAAACCAGCTTTCTGTTCAGACAATATCTGGAAAATGTCCAAGAGTTTAACTAATGTTGGTTCAACAAAGATTTTCTCTTTTAAATCTGAAAGTCAAAGGTTGAGTGAAAACAGTTTCAGGTTTTTGTAATTCAGTTTTAATGAGTTTGCAGCCTGTTTTCCTGTTTTATTACTAATCATTCAAATGGTTGTGGTGAGTTTGCATTGACTGGGTGACGGATTCTCAGCAGCTCTGGTTTTTAAAAATGACTTTTGCTGCTGCCACTTTGCCACTAGCCTGAGCCGTAACTTGCTGACAGCTGACGTAAATAAACTGCAGGTGTTTATGAAAGCAACTTCACGTCTGTGAACAATTTAGCTGCAGTTAATTTACCTTTTTATTACAGTTGTTCTCTCAGTTCCAGGTTTAGTTGGTTTTAATAACTTTGGTTGTTAGTTCGGTGAGTTTTGGTTGAGTCGGTCTTGGTTGTGAGTTTCTGAAACTTCCTGAACACATTTCCTGATTTGGGTCATTTATGCTGATTTCTTGCTTCTTTCAAACCAAAACTTGTTTCTTGTCTTTGACATGTAGAAGAGAAAGCAGCCATTATGCTGCAGCTTTTTATGGAAATGTGTTGTTTTCGGAGCAGCTGGTTCATTTCCATCAGATTTAAAAAGAAAAGAAGAACCAGGATCAGTCAGCAGTTTCTTACGCTCGCTTCAGTAAAGCTACAGTTAATGGACGGACGATCCATTTAATGGGACCACTGTGTTAGCACGGCGGGGAATTGATCTATTGAACAAAGTCTGTCAGATCCCAGTAGGATAAGTGGCAATATTCCCAGTTTCAGCTCATGACTCCCAGGTTTTTCCAGTTCATGCAACATGTCACTGACCCAAAGAATTGAAAAACAATCCAGCTGGTGGTAAAGTTGGACATTTATCTCCACTGTAATCATAAATCTATACTCCGCTTCATTACATTTAGCTGTGGTTAGCAGTTGCTTGCTTTGGGATCCATTTGTAGCTTTTAGAGTCAGATGGTGACAAACCCAACTAGATTTATCATATAAAACATTTTTTCATGCTTACAGAACCGTTTATGTTCACAGGTTATTCTGTGGAAAGTAAATCAAATTATTTGTGGAAAATTTGGTAGCAGAAATGCAGCTTGGGAGGCTAAGATACTTAGCTTAAATGCTAAGTGACACGTCTTGGCTGACGTTTTTGCAAAGTAGCCAATCCAAAAGCGCTGCTCATGTTATTTGGCTGAAACAAAGAAGAGCGTAGCTGGTAGCTTCTGTTTATCGCTTCCACTGAGTGTTTTCATGGATATTTGGTGTTTAAACTGTTAAAACATTCAGAAAATGTCAAAAAATATATTATTTTGCAATTCCATTAAATGAGACACAATAAAAATTTGTTCAGGCGATGAATCATTAAAAAGCAAGATGTCATGCTTAAGCTACTTCCTGTTGGGTTTTTGTCATTTCTGCCAGTAGCAACATCCACTTACTGACCATTTCATTTATTTGATGCCATAAAAAATGTTTCTATCAGAGTTTTCAAAAACTAATTTCAATACGGCCAAAAAAAAAGTTTTTAAAAGTTGCTGTTTCCTTAGCAAATTTATTTTCATATTTTTCCAATTTGCGTAACGGTTTGGCCAACGGAAACGCAGAGTGATTTATAAACTAACAACAATACTTTAAAGTCTGTTTTCTGAGGAACCATTTTATAAGTCTGGCTCCTGGTTTTAGTCAGAGCTCCAGCAGCAGCGTCAGATGCTCAATTTAAATAAAGTTTAAATTATTGAGGTGTAATGATGCACAAAATCAAAATCAGCAGGTTAGACGTTAAAGAAAACCAAAAATTGATGTTAGCCAATAACAGATAGGACTCTAAACTTCATATATCTAGAACAGAGGAGTCCAAAGTGCGGTTCAGGGGCCATTTGTGGCCCTTGGGATGATATTTTTCTGACTGGAGTTCAACAAAATACAAGTTTGTTTATTTTACTTTATATTTTAATCACTTTTTTAAATTAGTAAAACAAAGTATTTGTATTTTCACAGTCAGTAGAAGCAATTTTATCCTGAGACTTTCACCAAAAACCGACTTTGCTGGATGAAAATGAGCTAAAAATATCAACTGATCTGAAAGAAACTGACCCAAATTTTTGTTCTTATAACTGAGAATGAATCATTTAACTTAAAAGAATCTGAAAACTTTATTCTTTAAACTTTATTACAGCAGAAATGTGAAATCCTTTTTATCTGTTGGGTCTAAAGTGAATAAAATCCTTTTATTACAAAAAAAAATTGACAAGTTTATTTGCTTGATTTTTTTAGAGTAATTTTGACTGGACAATTATTGCAAAGTTTTGTCACCCCTGATCCAAGATGCATGGCTGCATAGTAGCATCTATCCTGTTGAATTTATTTAAACTTTCATGGATTTAAAGTAATTTTACTCCTGTGCCTCTTTCCTGACCTTCCTGGTCCCAGACTTGTTGCGTCGTTCCAAATAAAAGCCAGGAGAGAGGTCACAAAAGGATGTTTCACCACTGTGGTTGTTCTGCCTTCATTACTAATTCATGGTGCTTCATTATTGATCAGCGCGATGCTTAAAACACCAAAGCAGGACTTCTTGATCTCCAGGTAGATGGAGCTGCATTTGGCTGGCATCGCCTGTCTTTTAGACCAGAAAGTGCTTCTCCTGCCGTCTTAATTGTTCACATATAAACATTACCTGTTCAATATTTGATGTTTGGCAGCTTGTTTTCGTTAATTATTCAGGCGACTGTAATCTCCTCCTGCAGCGGCAGGAAGTATAGGTTTTCCTGGCGGCCATGTTCAGGTGTTATTTGCAGGAAGATGACATAATCGCCATCAAACCCGCTCAGTTCATGTTTAATAAAACGTTTGTCTGCTAAAACGATTCTCAGCAGAACAAATGAGATTTTAAATTACAGCAGCTGAAAAATAAAAAGCGCTGACAGCTAACAGGAGGTGCTGCAGAAATGTTATCAAGATGTTTTTGATACAGAGTTATGCAGTTACATTTCCTAGAGTAACTTTTTCAAAAAGAAAAATTACATTTTTACTCAGTATTTTTATGAGTAATTTTATTATGAAGTATTTTTTCTCTTACTTGAGTTAAAGTTCTGGTTTTTCTGCCAATTGAATAAAAAACAAACATGTTTTAACCAAAATAACCAAAACTTCACCAGACACACCTGCAGTTTCTGTTAAAGTTTCATAAGTTTTTTTATTAAAAGAAACTAATTTTGAAAAATTTTCTTTTGCCTGATTTTATTTTTTGCCACTTATTTGAATTATTGTCATTTTTGTACTTAAAATACCCAAATTTCCATTTAACTTAATATTTTGGTCATCTAATGACGTGATTTTAAATATTAAATGACTTTTTGCTACTTTACCCGCCTCTGTTTTTGTGTGGTTTTTGTTTATTTAATATTGGCCATAAAACCTAAACCTAAATGTCCTGATGAAAAGCTATGAGAAAGCTGATTTTATTCCTAATTAAGTGAAATTGTTGTGCACAGCTTGAGGACAAATTGATTCCAGTTTGATTTCCATCCATCCATCCATTTTCCTGCACCCTTTTCCCTTACTGGGGTCGGGAGGGTTGCTGGTGCCTCTCCAGCTGTCATTTCGGGCGAGAGGCGGGGTCACCCTGGACAGGTCACCTGGACAGGTCACTAGTCTGTCACAGGGCAACACAGAGACACACAGGACAAACAAACATGCACACACACACTCACACCTAGGGACAATTTAGAGAGGCCAATTAACCTGACAGCCATGTTTTTGGACTGTGGGAGGAAGCCGGAGTACCCGGAGAGAACCCACCATGCACAGGGAGAACATGCAAACTCCATGCAGAAAGACCGGGGCCGGGAATCGAACCCAGAACCTTCTTGCTGCAAGGCAACAGCTCTACCAGCTGCACCACTGGGCAGCCAACTCCAGTTTGATTTAAAATGTAAATTAATTACAACCACGAAGAAATTGGTTTCCAAGCAGCCTTCATATTTTCTCATAAGTTTGGTCTAAAATCCTGATTTATTTGACTTTTTTACCCAGATCAACTTCTATGTGCGTAAAAAGTGTCTTTAAAATGGTTCTAATCTATAATTACAGCCACATAATTTCACACTGAAAGTTTAGTTAAAAGCCGATTTTGTTAATAGATTTATTCAGCAGGATGAGGAAAACAACAACACATACTCCAAGTGCTCAAAATCCTCCAAGTGCTAAAATCTGACACCACTCCATTTTTGTTGACATTTTGTTGTGTTCAGTGTCTTCAGAGGTTTTTGTATCGTTTCCTTCAGTGGTTCTTGGTGCAGCGCCCCCAATGGTGAGGAGGGGAACACGTTTTTAAAAGGATTTGGCTGGTTTGACTCAGAGCAGAAAGAAAGAACCACAGCAGCTGGAGATGGAGCAGATGCTGCATTGAACCGGATTCTCAGGTGTGAAAACGCCTCTGACTTTCGCCGGAGCTTTGAACCCGACAGAAATGGAGAAATGTACAAGTCGGTCCCTCAGGAACAAAGCATGTTTCTGCAGCATCGATCAGATTGTTGCTTGATTTTTTGGCTGAAATTTTTGGCAGTTTTGGTTCCGGGAGCCGATTCGCCGTTTCATATTCTCAGAGCATGAAGCTGCTCAACCAGCAGACGCACTTTTCAGCTTCTTATCTCCACATCAGGAACTTTAACAGAACGAGTCGTAACTGGAGTCCCATCAGCTCCGACTCTGTAAAGCAAACACCGCGTCCTTATGCTGATTATCTAACCCTGTTGCATCATCTGCAGAAAGGTCACGCATCTGGAATCAGAGCTGGCGTAGCGAGTGTCACATCGCCGTGACCTTTCGTGATGTTGCTAAGAAACAAGGGAAACTTGGGCTGTGTGGTAAACACCAACAGAACAGGCGAGGACCACCAGACGAGAGCAGAGCTGATTACAGAATCCTCCAACATGCCTCCGGTAACAAACCTGCCAGATCTGAAGCGGACCAGACAAACTGTTGTCCAAACAGATGAAGCACAGACAAGCAGACGCTTTCTTTGATTCATCACTGAGATTCTGGATGAAGTTTTGACACGACTGGAGCTGCTGAACTTCTAACCTCCTGCTCCGGGAAGAAGATGCAATCTCTTGCAACATTTCCTTCATCTTTTTTTCATTTCATAGTCATGCGTTTGTTTTTTTTGTTGTTTTTTTCCACCCTAAACAATATGCAGAAATCTGAGCTTACAAGGCGCCGTGAAACATGCCAAGTTGGCTTGAGTTTCACGTATCGATGTCTTCCAAACATATGCACAACTGCCTCTGCAGGGATTCGCAAGTAAAGCTGCAGAAAGCAGAGAGATTGTTTTACGCTCAGAAACATGATTGTGATGAGAAGCTGACATGTTTGCATGTCTGGGAAAACGGGTTGTGAGAAACGAAGGGACTGCAGACTCAGCAGGAAGATTTATCTGCAGACTGGGAGAGTTTTACAACCGACCTGCACGGATTTCTGAAAACAAGCTCTGTCATAAATATACAGACATAAACTCAACTACATCTACATCCAGGCATGTAGAGCCAATTTATGGCACAATCAGGTAACTATGTTCACCTCAGTTCTCATAAAAATGATAAAAATATCAAACATAACTTAGAAGTTTGAATTCTTTCCATCCAATTGTCACACCAATTTTAATTTAACTTTTAAAAAGTTGTGAAAAGAAAAAAGTAAATTCTGTTTGTTTCCTGGTTTGCAGCGAATCAGCCGGAAGAGCAAAGTGTGATGTCACCAGATGCTTTATGCTAACAAACAAACAGGACGTTGAGCAGCGCCGACCACACAGCTCAGAAAATGTTTTCTCTCCCCGTCTGCAGGTTCAGACTTTTAGAGTTTCATGCCTCTGGTAAGGCAGAGACCCATAAGAAACCTGTCAAGATGAAAAATTAAGCAAATGTTGCTCAAAATCTCAAAGTTTCTGGGATTTTGTAGAAATTTGCTCCTCGGTGGCCAATTATTTTCATTTTCTCATACATGGAAATGATTTTTTTTGCTGTCGAATGTTCACATTTTAATAAATTTCTTTTATTCCAAATAGATTCTCAGGTTTTTGGGCAGAAATCTGCCCCTTCTTGTTATTTCCTGTTTTCTCGTGGAAATTTGTTTTTATTTGTTGTTAATCTTCAAAATCTAAAATCTTAATCTAAACAGTTCAGATTTTTTGGCATGAATCCTTGATGGCCAGTTTTTCTCTATTTTCTTATCTAAAATCTGTCTGTATTTGAGCCTTTATGTAAAACATAATAAAACCTGTAAACCGGTTGAAGCACATGAGCGAGTTTACAATCCTCCTCGCGGTTCTTATTGAAGCTTGACTCCCTGCTTGAAGTTTTCCTCCTGCTTGTCTGAGAAATCGTCGTTTTATCGTTGGTTCACTCGAGTCCTGAGAGATTTACGTGGGTAAGAAAAGCCGGCGCTCCTTTGTGGCCGCTTCACAGAGACGTTTCTTTGTGTTTGTGGTGCAGATGAAGTGACTTCCTGCGTGTAAGTCATGATTGGATTGTTGTTCATAAGACGATGCGAGAGCCTCCAGTGGTAATGAATCCCTCGGCGGTTTTGTTTACGGTTCTCCTGTAGTTTCCACATCTGGATCCGGTGCTGCAGACGGTTTAACGGCATTTCCTCTTCTTCTCCTCCTTTCATTTAAAAACACTTCAGTATATTTACCTCTTGGAGAAACTGACATTATCAGATTTTTTAAAATTTATTTGTTGTTATATAGCACAGGTTATGAACAATTTATACATTTGCACAGAGTTGGTCATTATTCTGATGCTCGATATTTACGATGCTGATTATTGCTGTTATGATTATTATTATTATTATTATTTATTTTTTATGGGTCCGTAGGTTTTCTTGTCAGTTTATAATCATTCTGTTCATGTAATATAATATATTCATACTGTAAGATGATTTTAATTACACATTTCTGATAGTTATTTATAATATTACAAACAGACTAAGAAACATATTGATAAATAATATTTAGGTAAAATATTTAAATATTTTCAGAATTTTGTTTTGAAAAAAATTTAAAAAAATTTCTATTTAGAGAGTAAAGTAAAAGTTCAGGAATAAAAAATATTAAAATAAAGTCATAAAAATATGAATAATAAAAATACCTGAAAAAAAGTCATAATATCTAAAGTTTAAAGTCATAATCTTATGGGAATAAAGTCATCTTGTTATGAGTTAGTTTATAATCATTTCTGATAGTTGTTGAGTCTTAAAGTGACATATTTCATAAAAGTGAGGATTAAAAACGGTTCATTTCTTCCAGGCTTTTTCAGACTGAAACAGCAGAAACAGGAGAAACATTCCTGAGCTCCTGAAGCGTTTGAAAGAAAACCATAAGACCTGCAGCAGTGACACTAGCATTTCCTCAAAGCAACATCTGAGGCTACGTTTTGATGCACAAAGTATTTCTGCAGAGTGAAATATGAACGAACATTTTGTAAATGGACAGACTGCAGCCTATCAGTTCCTCCATAGGATTAAATTATAAACCTGGAAAAAGGCAAAAATCTGATCTAAACTTAAATCGAGACTTTAGAAGAACCGTAAGAGATTTCAAAAAGTCGAATCATTTGAAGATAGTTTAACGTCTTCTGACTTGTTTAAGAGTTGAATGGAGTTTCTGAGCTGAAGGAGGCAGAAGTAACAAGCTGTCAAAGAGCAGAAAGGTTTCGCTGAATTTAGAAGAATTTCAATGGGGCTGAAATTCTGAAATTTCAAACAGAAAAGCAGAAATTGTTGGTTTTTGGTTGTTTTCTCCTTTCTCACTGATGTCTTGTTTTATTGAAATAAATGAAATGAAACATGAGAGCTCAGCAGGCTGTAGTTTTGTGGTTGTTGTAATTTTGTAGATTTGTAGTTTTTCTAGTTTTGTAGTTTTTGTAGTTATTGTAGGTTTTGTAGTTTTTTGTATTGTAGTTTTTGTAGTTTTGTATTTTTTGTAGTTTTTTTGTTTTTGTAGTTTTGTATTTTTTGTAGTTTTTCTAGTTTTGTAGTTTTGGTTGAGCTGAAGGGAGTCAGATTTTCCCTGATGTCATCAGCCTCCTGGCCGCCAGCCTCTCTGGCGTTTTTTCTGTTATTTTTATTGGCGGCTCTCAGCTCGCCTCGTGTGGCCCTCTCCAGGCTGAGGGCCTCGTTCTGCCCGCGGCTCTCGGCGCGTTGAGGCCTCTCATGTCGGCGCTCTTGGCTTCATGATGGTATATTTGAGCAGAGAAGTGACTCTGCCAAGCAGCAGGTTGGTTTGCAGCAGCCTGATGAGGCGGCGCCGTGCCAGAGAGGGCTTTTACGAGAGGAAAGGTGTATCGATTGGTGCGCTTCGTTTACAGAAGGCGATGAGCATGAGTGTCCATCATCATGAGACATGCAGCAGAGAGAGGAGGCTTTATGAAACATCTGGCTGCTGATTCTGCAGCAGAGAACAAGAAAAATATACAAAATAAATAAAACTACAAGAGCAGAGTCAGAGGAGAAGAAGAGAGTGATAATACGAGAAGAAAGTGGAAAAAATATCAGAATAAAGTTGCAATAATAATAGAATAAAGTCATAGTAAAACAAGAATAAAATCATATTTAAAGAATCATAATCATATTTCTACAAAAATAGTCATAATATTAGCAGAATAAAGTCTTAAGTCTCCATAACTTTTATTTTCGCTCCTGTTGACAGAGAATGTTCAAGTTACATTTCAAAATAAGAGCCTTATTTTGATGCTAATAGGAGCTAATACGGCTAACTGTTTCAGTAGCGATTTATTAAAGACGTGAAACTGACATACGTAGTTAAACAATGAATAAAGTAATAAAAATAAAATGATCATTTTAAAGTAATGTTAGAGGAATGGTTGCATCCTGCTCCTGTTTGTCTTCTTATCACTGCAGATGATTTCTGAAGACATTTCATCTGAAATAAAAGCTGCGTTTCAAGCAGAAACCGTAACGTTTGGTGGAAATCCAGCGGCTTCGCGGCGATCTTAAACGATTTTCCTGGAGGCGGCACCACATGAGCAGAGACAAACCGGGGAACAAAACGCCCTCTGTTCGTCCGAAAACTTTAAAAATCTTTGATGTTCAGCTCGGAGTTGTAATTGCGGCTTCTCAGCTCCTGAACGGCGAATTATGAAAACCGGAGCTTCATTTATCAACGCTGAGAACCGAGGAGCCGCTGCAGGTCAGGGCAAATTTGACTTTGTGATTTAATGCCTTCAAATTGGGCCTCTGTCTCTTTAAGAAGCTCCTGCTCTTTTTGAAGCTCTGCCTTCAGGAAGTCATTAACCCTTTAACAACATCTATATCAGCTTTTCCCTGAGAAGTAGCTTCTATAATGAGATCTATTTACTGCTGGCTAGTCTGAAGGAACTGAAAGGGGGAGGAGCTAGGTCCACCCAGGCGTTTGGCACAGCTGACTGGTTGCCATGGAGATTGAAAGATTTCTCAAACATACATGAAAGAATCAAAGCAAATCCAGAGAATGACATTATAATATAATATAAAGTTATAAAAGAGTCGATTTTACGATGCCGCCCCTTTAAATCTCATCCTGACTGAATAAATCCGACGTGTTTCGGTTGTAAAATCTTCCTGACACAAAAACTTTGGTAGCATCACTAGCATCAGGATCTGAGCCGTTTCTCCCTCTGATTTGACTTCTGCCACTGAAACGCAATCCTGACTAATGAGAGCAGAGTGAACTTCCTGTCAGCGCCGTCCTCTGTCTCTGGGAGACACGAGACTCAACAAACAGAACCGGCGAACAGTCAAAGATGGAGGAACGTCAGAGAGAAAACAGAAAAGTGGGAGCGGTTTTAATTCCCCCATTAAGCTGCAGCTGAAAAGCAGCTTCTGACACGTTCAGTCACAGATCAGATGCATTCTGCTGGTTGACATCTGAATGCATAGATTATTTTATAAAGGTTGAATTATATCATCTTCTCTGTCACTGCTGCTTAGGCAGCTTTTATTTATTCTTACATTAAAGCAAAATGGCTGGAAGCTTTTTCTGAAATTATACAGGAACAGAAATAACCTAATAATAGGAATTAGTGAGGAAAAAAGGTTTCAGTGATTGTAATTAGAGGATGCAACGCATTAAGATGCTTCGTTAACTGAAGAATAATAATCACATCCTGAGGTCAGCCAGGATTCACAGCTTTACTTCTGTTTCTCCTGCAGCCGTTTAGTTTCTCCTTCTAACTAACTTAAATCTGCAGAACGGAAATATCCGTGTCGAAGCTCCTAGATGGACCAAAACAACGTCAGGCAGACGATTGTTTCTGTCAGCGAATGTTGACCTGAAGTTTCATCAGTTTCCCTTCCACCAGTGAACCTGTTTACAGTCATAGAAATGAAAAGAAAAACTTACAGTGACTGAGTATGTATGGAAGCTTCACCGACTGAAATTTAAGACTATAAGACAAACATGAATAAAACTTAAGATGTACAAAAGTACATCTGTATTTAAACTGTGATATTTCTGGGCTCTTTTTATGCCGTGCCACATCACTGCAAGGAACCAGGCTAACTTCACATGAGTCTGAGTTTGGCAGATTTTTGGTTAAAACATGTTTTTCATTCAGTGGGTAGAAAATCCAGAAATGTGACTCAAGTAAAAAGTAGAAACACTTTGAAATAAAATGACTCAAGCTAAAGTAAAAAGTAGAAATACTCCTAAAGTTACATTTTTTTTCACTTAAGTTACTGGAGTAAATGTGCAGCTGTGGTTGTGTGTCCAGGCTTTGTCCTGGTTCTGGTCTGGGGTTTAGCTGGTGGTTCTAAATCTGTCCTGTTGTCTTTCTCTCTGCATCATGATGGAGCAGCAACCTCTCTCCTGCTTCATCCTCAACAACCCAAAACGTTGAGTCTGCATCAGCTGGATGATGCTTCAAAAATAACCTCCGCTCTCCTATTTTAAATCAGAAATGAAGGACATGCCTCTGCCCCCAACAAAGTCGTTTCCATCTCCTGTCAGCTGGAATCTGTCTGAACGTAAACCATTTTGCCTTGGCTTCATGTACATAGGGGCGGCTTCTTGTAAGCAATCATTCCAGGTAGACAAATCGCCCTGAGCTGAGTGTCTCCTGCTCGTATGACTGTGATTTGATTCGGAATGTCATTTGAGATTCATAACACGGCCTGAATTGGATCATGTCCCAGCACCGTGCCCTGAGAGTCCGCCAGCATTCAAACAAGCAACTTAAAGAAACGCAGGGAAATGATGCAGTAGTAGCTCTCCAAAAGCAACCAAAAAACATCCTTCAGGTTGTTATTGTAGTGCTGCAATTGAATACGATGAGTTGAAATAGAAATATAGTATGTGTAATTATGTAAATGTTTCAATAATTTATGAAATACATAAGTAAATAAATGCTTGAATGAGTAGTTAAAATAAAAAGTACTATATGTATGTAGCTAAGCATGTATAATTATTTCAGTATTATATTATTTCAAATATTTCAGTATATATTTTAGTATTTCAGAATACTGTGTTTAAGTATGATTGCGTATTAGGGCCATATTACCACAATGAAGTAAAAAACATACAAGAATAAAGTAATAAAAAAATTAAGAAAATAGTTATAATTTCTTAATTGGCCAGTTTTAATGGCCATTATACTCAGTTATATTTAGGTCACCCCACCAGAGCTGTAACGATTCCTTGAATGATTCGAGTACCTCGATTATTAAAATTCCTCAAGTCAAATTCTCTCCCTGGCAGCTTCGTTAAATGATGTTTTATTATTTAGCGCGCCGTGTTCCAGCCGGGTGATTATTTTTGTGGCACTACGCTCTCACTTCCGGTTATGCGTGACGAATGTTAAGTGCTGCTAGCATAACACGTCCACTTTTCAAGTTCGATCCGGTGTATCCGGGTGTATTCCATTGATTGATAATGATATCCGGGTTTTTGTCGTTTTTCGGTGTATCAATAGGCATCTTTAAAATAACTGGCGCGACGGACGGAACACAGTGGCCTTTCTCCTCCCGGTGTTCTGACTGTCTCTGCTACCCAACAATCCCGCCTACTTCTTGGTAATGCGCATGCGCACAGCGATGTTCGGAGCGAACTGCGTAGAGCGCGGTAGGTGTATTTATACAGGTGGAACAGACAGACGGAACGCAGCGGCTACTGTAGCCGATGGCTAGCTTAAGTATTAGCTTTATAAACGAACTGGAAAATAAATTTCGTACCTTCCCGTTCACAACAAATGCGTGGCGGAGCGCAGCGCGGCGGTATGTTTTCTGTCCGGGTTTCTAACATGGACACAGAAGCTACAAATGGCTGGACGAAGTGAGAGTTAATCTGTTAAATTGACTGAAGATGAATACATTAACTAAAAACTAGAGGTTAGACATTTTTATAAGTGTCTTTGCGAGTCTGCTGCTTTTTATCGTTAAACTGAATATAACTGTCTTTTTGTATAATTTAAAAATGTAGCTACTATTGTAAGAAGTAAATTTTCTAAACTACAGAAAAGTGACTGTTAGGGATGTAATAACTGAATCTGTGCTGATTCTACATGGTTCTTCTTTATAATAACTTCCGGTTCTATGTCTGTTTTGACTTCCTGTGCTTCAGGTTTTGATGACCGGGACACGGACCTGTTCTTGTGTGACACCAACACCTGCAAGTTTGACGGGGAGTGCCTAAGAATTGGGAATATGGTGACGTGCATTTGTGACTTTAAGGTAAGAAGATAATCTGGTTCCAGAAAGAAGTTCTTACATCTGCTGGTTGGAGAATTTGCGACCGTTTTTCATTATCTGTGTTGTTCATTATTGTCTGTAGCATAATGTTGTGGAAAGAGGCATCCGATTTCAACATAAAGGACTTCAAATGTCTTATTTTGTTTCCAGATTGTTGATTGAAGTGGTGAAAGATGTGAATTATGCATAAGGTTTTGTTGGCATGCGTTTAAAGGTCGATTTATGTTTTGGATGTTTGTATTTTGATCTTGTTTGGCTCTTTTGCTTTGTTCTTATAACTGGAATCATAATTTTGTTTCACTTTGAGAGGTTTGGGGCGACACACATGCTTCATGTTTACCTCCAGAAGAGAACAACCGTCAGTACAGACAGAAACGCGTTGCTCCTCGAGCAGCTGAACTACACATGATTGACAGCTTGACGTTAATCCAGCAGCTGTCAAAGATGGTTGACCTCGCGCTGCACTGCGGTCATGGCTCTTCCTCACCTCCACAGCACATAAATACCAGTGAAATTCACCTGGAATTTAATTTACTCAACATTTTGCACCTTTTCGTGCTGAAAGGGATAGCTATTAGCATCAGTTTTTAATTGGTTGGCTTCAGTGGTTCGCTGCAGGGAAAGTGGCGTTTTTGACCCAGTACACTGAGGCGAACGCAGCTCGGGCTGGATGATAAATTTACCCTGAAATTTAACTGATTACATTATGTGTGAGACCATTTTCAAGTGATGTATTGATAATAATAATAATGGAAGTTAATCTTTTCACAGACTAATAAACTTTTACTTTGTACACAGAAATTAACACAGAAACTGGGAGATAATTTAAATATCCAAAATGAAACACAACCAAAAACATTAATTAGAACGGAAATCAAAACAAAACCAAAAACAATTAGAAAGGAAATAAAAATAAAACAACCAAAACCATGAATAAATTATTGTTTCTTTAAAAACATATTTTTGAGACCATTTTCAATTAATATATTGATCACAATAATTCAAGTTAGCAATCGCACAGACAAAAAAATTTGAATTTCATCAACTTCACACTGGAGCTGGAAGATATTAAATATCTAAAATAAAACACAAAAACATTAAATAAAACTTTAAAAACCACACACAACTACGAACCATAAATAAAATAGATTATGAAGTAAATAAAATCATCAGAATGAAAATTATCAAACTTATTTTGTGTTTTCTTCTAGTTTGTTGAGCCAAAACATAAAAAAAGATAAGACAATACAAATGTTTATTGTTCATCAGTTGTTTTCTGTTTTGTTACTTGTGATCTGGGGACCGACCAAGATCATTTCAAGGTCCTCAAATGGCCCTTGAACCACACTTTCGGCACCATAGCTTTAACAAATTGAATGATTGTGAGCTCAATAGGACCAGCGCGCTCTTGTCACCGTTTCAAAGTTATGGCTGATGAAATACAAAGTTGGATAATTAGTCTGATTAGTTAACATTTTGGTTTCATCGTCAGAGTCCGGTTTCTTTGTCCCTGCAGACTCTGCTTCTTCGTCGTCATAAAAACCCGAGCCACACACACCACTGATGGCGTTCCTGTGAATCTTTACTGTTCCCTATAATGACTCATACTTTGCTTTAACAACCAAACCTGTAATAAAAAGAAGCAACCCCGTTATCCCAGTATTGATTCTGGTGTACCGTCTCCAAGTGTCACCCAGATGAATGAAGCCAGAGCGGTTTAAAGGCGTAGCGCACCTCCACATCCATCGCCGCTATCAGGACGCCATCAGTCGGCACGCTGACACTCGATTGGCTGGCTTTTATCTCCATTTCCTGCTTCCCTGAGAGCAAACGCTAACAGATAGATGACATTACAGCTTCATTCGTCTGCTGATGCTGCTGGTTTCTCCCAGCAGATTACCTCAAAGTTTCTGTCCTGACATGGTGTGAGTCTGAGGTCGACTCGGAGGTGTGTGTTCTGGGTTTGTTTGTGCGGCGGTTTCTGATTTATTTCGTCAGGCGGAGTAAACGTGACCTTCGTGACGCCATCGATCACTCCCAATCATAGTCAGATAAACGCGATTTTCCTCCTGTTGGCAGTTTGTTCAGGCCCATCAGGGAGACGTGGGATAAATCCGCATCCTGGATGGATTTCCTCCACTACAGGGATGTTCAAAGTGTGGTGCGGGCGCCATTAGCGGCTTCTGGATGATTTTGTTTGGCCCCTCGGTCCACAATACATAAAATCTTCTTCATATATTTATTAATGTACATACAAGACAAACTATTGTTCTTTGATTAATATGGTGGTCCCAAAAAAGTTTTTAAAATATTTAGTTGTCATTTAAAACATCAACTGTGCCAATCCCGCTTATAGTTTGGATCAACAACGAGTTACCAACATTTGATTACTTGCTTTATGCATGGTTATAAATTTATAAAACTATATTTGGCACAATCAGTGTGAATTTCATTAAAGGATCAGTTTTTTGGGGAGTTTGGCGGTTTGCTTTGGGGATTTTGGCTGGTTGCTTTGGGGAGTTTGGCTGGTTGCTTTGGGGAGTTTGGCTTTTAGGGATGTGTGGGGATTTGAGCTGGTTTTTTTGTTGTTTTTGGGCTGGAAACTATCAGTCAGATGAGGCAACCTGTCCCTCTCTCTCTCCCTCATGCTCAAAATGCAAGCAGAGCCCTCTGTGAAGAGGAAGTGAGTTTGATGTGGTTGAATCAATGGACACTATTCATTGCCAAGAAGCGTTAGAGTCTCCACAAACTGACTGGAAGGAACCGAGTCTTTCTCTCACTGCTCCGATCCAACGTACTTCAACACCGCATTCGTCTAAAAGCGATTCATTGTTTTATTTTCACCGTTTCCCTGGATGCCTGCAGTAATCACGTAGCATTTCCTCCTAATTCCTCTCATAACATCTGTTGGGAAAGCTTTAGTTTCCTGGTTTGGTTATGTTAATGCCAGGTCACATTGCCGATTCCCAAAGGGCTCGTCCACTCTAAAAATATGTGCGCTCACGGAGCTGCGCAGCACTTGAGCTGAAACAGAATAAAGAGCACATTTTACTGCTCTGTCTGATGCTCTGTAATGTAATGTTTGAGCTGTGACTCATAAAAAATTCTTTGAACAACCCACTAACCACATAAAGTACTCCACTCAATTTATTATGCTTCAAATGACATTGAAGAATATAATTTATGCAGCAAACATTGTTTTAGAAATATTGCTTTGAAATTGTATTGTTTGTACTCTCATTTTCCACAGAAATATTGTAAAAGGCTATGTTTGCTTCTTTACGTTTTTTGCTATTTTAGTTTTTACTGAAGATGAGGTAAGCTAAGTTTAGCTAAAAAAATACCAGCTCATAACTGCAGCATCAGAGCAAAACCATCTTAAAGCAAGAATTAAGCAAGCAGGTTATTGCAGATAGAAATAAGGGAGTACCAACTTCTCGCCAAAAAATTATGAAATTTTCTGAAAAAAAAAAAGGACAAATTGTCAATTTCTGAAACGTGGCGGAACTCCACTGGGGTTGCTTGGTGACAGGAAGTTCCTCCTGATTTATGATATTACATTCTGGAGGTTTTTAAAACAGCTCATTTTCTAGATAGCAAAAATATTAACTCATTGCCAAAAACAGCTGCATGTTCTTCTAAGAACTTGGGTTGTTTGTAGAAGCTGCAGAAACCCAAGGAGAAGTACAAACCTGCAAAATGTGAATTTTCTATCATATGTTCCTGTTAACCATGTATTAAAAAGTTTCCAAAACATTTTTCTATAAACTTTGTGAGATGAAGTCAAAACATTTTGACTTTTTTCGAATAAATCCTTTGGAGCTTGGAAATTTCCTTGTTTTTTTCCTGGAAATTACTGAAATTAATCAAAAATATTTCTACACATATTTTTTTTGTATCTAAAAATGGGTGTAGGATGACTGGGGCCAAAGTTGCAACATTTGTTACATTTCCAGCTGCTGTGCTTCTCTTCCTCACTGCAAACAGTCAAACGATCCAAACCCTCTGAGAAACCTGTTCCCCTCCTCGCCTGTGGGGGTGCTGCACCAAGAACCACGAAAACCTCTGAAGAAGAAACAAAGTGTAAACAAAGTTGGAGTGGGGTCAGATTTAAACGATTGTAGAATTATCGATAGCAAAAGACCGCAAGCCTTTCCTAACACTAATGCTAGGCTAAAGGTAGCATGTTTGTTTTGGTTTTATTTTCATATAATGCCCTGCATTGTAGTCCACTTCCTGCTTTTGGAGCGGTCTCTGGTCTGCTTGGCATTCACATATGAACTCCAACCAAACCAGAGTTCACTTCAACCGATCCCAGACCGAGGCTTGTATTCGGTCAGTCCAAATGTCTGTTTGTCCGTCTTTCTAGGCAAACGCTTTTGGATTAAAGCAGAATAAACAGGGCTGGCTTTCTAAGTTATAACTTAATCTAATTTCACACTAACCACTAATGATGACTCCCGTTATGTTTTGTGTTAAAACACATAGCGAACCTGTTTACATATAAATATTGAACAGCTCTACATGTGTGATTGATTTAATAAATTATAAACCATCGTAAGTTTAAATAATTTGTTCTTGCAGCATTTCATTATGTCTTACCAGGTATTTTGGATTTCAAGTGCAAATATCTCAATACACTTAAAATAAAACGAAAGTACCACAAGCCAAGTGTTTTATTTCTGGAAAACTGAAAACTTTATGTTTGGAATAAAGTCAAAACCAGTTTAACCTGCTAAAGTTGATCATGTCGGCAGCACATTCAGAAAGCTTCCTGCTGCTTGTTTTAATGCAGCCTGACCTCGAATCTCTCCCACATAATGTTACACTGGGATGCTAACTGTTGATGCTAACTGTGTGACGTTGATGAGAAGGGCAGCGCGACCTTCAACCAGAACCTGGGAGAAGCTTTTGCTGCTCTTTCCCAGATCACACATGAGGTAACGGTTTCACGGCTCCGATCCCAACAGCAACATAAAGCAGCTCTGCCCTCTGATTCTCTCAGGATCGGCTGGTAAAGATAGCAGACCTCGTTCCATATATTTGCATCCCATCAAGCACCGTGTGAGCGGACCGTAGATTTTTACTAAAATATGATTGATCTTAAAATGTGTCAGAAAACGGTACGTACTTATAAAAACCCTATGTTTAATAAATTAATTGTTCTTAATCTGGTCTGCCTGTTTAAGTATAGTTTAACAGGAACATATTATGAAAATACACATTTTGTATGTTTTTGTACTTCTATTTGCATCTCTGTTTCTACAAACAGCCCTCACATAAAACACAACATCCAGCTGTTTATGGCAGTTAGTTCATGTTTTTTGGTGTCTGGAAAATGAGCCGTTTTAAAAATCTCCAAAACGTAATGTCACAAATCAGCAGGAACTCCTCGTTACCTAGCAATCCCAGCAGAGTTCTGCCCGTTACCTAGCAACCAAACAGAGTTCCAGCACATTAGGTCAGCTGGTTTTACTGCGTTCAGTGGCTGCTCTATAAGACAAGTGTTTTATTGTTGACTTACCATCCAGAAGCCACTTGCTGCATTCTCCTTGGTTGTTCAGGAGGCTCTACTAATGCTTTTCAAAGATGTATGGTTGTATAATGGCGCATCTGTTTGCAGCCATTTTCACATGCCAATTTTGAGCTACCCTGGAACCCAGTGCAAGAGTAACTTAAGTTTGCTTCCCAGTTCAGGCAGTTTGATGGAGAAACACGTTTAAAAACTGTATCTGCCTTTCCACTAAGCAATGAACTGCACAAATTTAAATTACAAAAATAAATGGAAAACCTCAGGATTTTGATAGAAGCCAGGATTAAGTAATCCTGACAATTTCTGTCAATGTACTGTTTTTGTAATAAATGTTTTTTATGATGCAGAACTCAGGAAGAGCAGCCATTGTTACAGCAATGGCTGCTGGGGATCCAAACAAAACAAACTCCATTCCAGCTTTTGTCTGTCCGTCCATCCGTCATTGAATATAATCCTTCAGTTATTAGCACTTCTGTGTTACTGACTAGCATCAGAGGAATTTTAATTATTTTGGTTTTTCTAAATGCTTTAAATTCCAAACATTATAAAGTGTTGATTAGCATCTGTAAATGTTCCTGGAATCTGAAACTAGAACAGTTGTAAAGTTTTTTTCACTTCTTTGTTCTGCTTCTCATTAAAGTTGCAGTTACTTCTAACAGCAGCAGAAATATTGCAGTTGAATATCTCTGGAGCAGAATGAATCCCGATTAGCCCAGACGAGGTCCGCTGCTGTAAAAATAAAGTGTGTATATTTTATCTGTTTGGGTGATTTGGGTCAGTTCATTTGTCAGGTAGCTGTCGCCGGCTCTCTGCGGCGCTGCAGTCACCTCTCTTTGTCTGAGAGAGATAAATATACTAATTAAAAGCAGTGGGACGAGCGAGGAGAGGTTCGGGTCTGAAGGACGGGAGCGCCGAACGGGAACTTGGTGTTTCACACACAGAGTTAGTTTGAGCAGAAAGCGCTTATGGTAGCTAATTTGTGAAGGTAGCTTCACAAATAAGCTGCAGTTAGCACAGATAAGTTGGTGTGAGCTTTGCAATGCCTTAAAGGGGACCTGCTCAGCAAAATTCACCTTTTGCACCTCTTTGTTCTTCCATTTGCATTTCTTCTGCTTCTAAAAACAACCCACCTGCTTGAAAACAAACACACACATGCTTTTGGCAAATAGTTTTTATTTTTTGGTGTTTGGAAAATGAGCCGTTTCAAACATCTCCCAATTGTTGTCACATTCCACCTAGCAACCCAAGCGAAGTTCCATTCCATCACCTAGCAACCCAGCACGTTTGGTCAGCTGGTTTCACTGCAGTACAATGGCTGCTGGAGAAGACAAGTGTTTTGAGTTGAATTAACCACTTGCTGCCTTCTCGTTGGTTGTGCAGGAGGCTCTGTGTGTCTGTTTGCTGCCATTTTCTCATGTGATTGTAAAAGTTGAGTTAGGGGGCGTGGCCAGCAGCAGCTTATTTGGAGTTAAAGTGACAGAAACAGGTAAAATCTCATTATTTGAGAATAATTTTGTTTAAAAAGTGTAATGAACATGTTTTGTATTGACCATAAATCTATCCTAACCTGTTCATGGAAGCATAATAGGTTCCCTTTAATGCTGTGTCTGTATTTAAAAATGAAAACCTGTTAGTTTGAGGCGTATAAATCCAGATTTAGAGCAGAAGCCAGGGAAGGAGATGCTGGACTGGAGGAGGAATTGTGTCAGGCACCTCTGTTGAAAAAACGTAGCATCCGTGTCAGTTCCTCTGTGGCTCTGGCTGGCCTGTCACACACCATTACAGAGCAGAGCGTCTCCAGCGACTTGCCTGGGCAGACTCCGCCAGGACTGGCAGGCTGGGCCCTAATCAAGAGGAGACTGCCAACGGTTAAAGAGCAGCAGCAGCAGCCAACCACCTCCGAGTCTCCCTCCACCTCTCTGCTGTCACACTGCCGCTCCGCTCTCCCCGCCTATCTCTTTGTGTTTTCCTTCCTTGGATGTGCTCGACCAGAGTCTGTAAACATGGCCGGGTATCATGGGAGAATAGTTTGTCACTTGCACAGACAGCAGTTGACACATTTCCGTCCAGGAGGCCTGTAGAGAGACAGCGGTGTCAGGCACAGAGCGGATTTATGCCTGTTGTTCCTCCATGTTTCCTCTTCTGACCTCAGTCTGGTCCTGATGCTGCTCAGGTCTGAATCCATTTCTTGAACACGTTTGGTTGCTCCAAACCTAATTAGGCCGTCCGTAAAAACGTTATGTTCAGCTGTATACTCCCATCTTTAAAGCAGAGGAAATGAGATCACATTTATCAGGCTTTGGTTCGCGCTTTAGCTTTCGTTTTTATATGATTGATGAGATATTTGCCTGAAAATAAGGTGGAACCGCCATGGATCCAACTTGTTCCTGATCTGCATCCGGAGAAATTTCCAGGCTTTCTTCAACTGTTTCTGTAGTTTGTGTTAGTGGCTGCAGTCACATCAGTCCTGTTCAGTCCGCTTTAATCAAACTCCAGTCGTTTTGTCCAGAAAGTCTGGTTCGTCTGGGGAGGTCTGAATGATAACCGAGCTCTGGTCCCTCGGTCTGGGTTCAGTTGAAATGAACTCTGGTGCAGTTCCAGTCCAAACAGACTGGAGACTATGGAGAGCCATTTCAGCCAAAATTAAATAGAACTATATAGGTAAAATAAATAAATGGGTTAAATAAATAAATAATCTTATCAGTGAGCTGAAGCTCAGCAACAGGAGAAAATAGTGTTATGACTCGTGACTTTATTTTTTGTGTGGACGCTCAGACAGAACGTGTTGCAGCTCTCATGGACTCAGAGCTTCACCTTTGGGCTTTCCATCGTTTGGACAAATAGTTCATGATCTTTTCCTAAAAAACAAACACTAAAATCTGACGCCACTCCATTTTTTTTTTTGCATTTCTTGAAGAAGGAAGTTGCCGTTAATGTCTTTTTCAGAGATTTTTGTGTTGTTTCCTTCAGTGGTTCTTGGTGCAGCGCCCCCGCAGGCGAGGAGGGGAACAGGTTTTTCTAACGGTTTTGTTTGTTTTGACTCGGTGCAGTGTAGCTTCTGCTACGGCGGGTTTTGTTCCACATTTTGATGCATATTTAGGCTTGTTTGTTGTTTGAACTATTCAAATAAACATTTTAAAACGTCTCAAGCGTTTGTGGATGTTAGCTGGTCGTGGTTAGCTGGAGTGTCTTTAACTCCAGGAATACCAGGAGTTCATCGTATTTAGATAATCTGTGTTATTACTGGAAGTTGGTGATCCATGTCAAGCCTTAGATAGTTGACTGTATTGTATTATAATTAATCTGGACAGGATTAAGCTAAATCTGACTTCATTAGTGTAATTTAAGTTGATCTGGACGTGGTTGAAACTTGTTGGGCTGTAAAGTGCAGTGAGATCAGATTTATGGAGAATCGATGATGCATAAACAAACCGAATTGAATGAAATTAATAAACTGAACTGAACTGAAAGGTAATTTTAAGCTGTAACCTAAAATTTGTGCAGTAAACTGAATGTAATCTATCTTCATTTATAAACAGCACGCAAAAAAAAAAAAAAACTGAATTTTTATGAGCCATTATTCAGTCCTTATCTTAGTGAGAGACTAAAATAATTAATAACTCTGACTTGGTGCTTCCTTCCTTATACATTATTCAACAGGTGACCAAACAAATGGGGGAAAAGGCAATTATTCTGCAAAGATTGAAAGCTTTACAGGACAATAATAATAGCCATGTTGGTTCGCAGGACAAAATGCTTCAGTTTCATAAAAATACTTCAAATTAATAACCTTTTCCTCAATTTCCTCACTAAACACAGACGTTTGTTTACATCTGGCTCTTGGTCTGCAGAGAGTTTCTGTCTAGACGTCGACAGATGATGTCCTGTTGACCAATGATGTCTACATTTAACCCTAACTCTTTAACAAGGAAGAATTATTTTAAAGAAATTGAAGAGATGGCATCAATGATCACACAGTTATGTTGCTGGAGAGATGAATTAATTCAGAACTGATGCACCAAGACTGCTCAGGTGGAAATGTTTGGGCTTTCTAAAAGATCTGATGAACATACGTATAGTAGTAAATTGCTTCAGCTAATGTGCAAATAGCAAAAGTAATTTTTCATTTCGTTTGCTAACTTTGTGAACATTTAGCGAACTTAGCTTCTCCTAATTTAATCTTTCCACATAAATTCTGAATTCTAATTCACTCTGCAGTTTTTAAGCTTTCAGTTGAATAAAGTTTGACATTTGTGTTGAATCTTTGGTTTTGACAATTCTTCAGTTAGACGTTAATATTCATGCTCTTATTTTGAAGAGCACACCAGTAGGTGTAATTAAATCAAGACACAAAGGAACAAAATGAAACATGGACAGCAGAGAACCAGATATAAGTGCAAAAAGCATTTTATAGCATGTTATTATAAAGCTAAATATAATTTGAATTGAAGTTAGCACTTTAGCATTAGCTTCTGCTCAGTACTATTAGTGTTGTGCTTCAGCTGAACTAATGTTTATGATGAGGGTTATCACGGCTAACATTTTAGCTAATGGCTCCTACTACTGTCTTCTACTATTATTTCCTTATGATTATATTTATAAGAGATGCACATTAATACACAAAAACAACAATCTAGCATGTAAACGTGTCACATTTTTCTGTCTGTTTCCAGCTTTTTCACTATGATAACCAATAATTATTAATAGCATCTATTGATAATCTTTTCCATGGCAATTTAATAGGTCAGTCTCTCTTTGAACACCTTGAGGGAAATCATACAAGTAGCAGAATTACTATTAAGATGTAAATATGAATTATGTATCCAGTTGTTAATTCCTTCTTTTTTTTGCACTGACTGGTTTTTGCACTTCGGTATAAAACACTGTCACCCATGTCTGAGAAGCTACAGTTAGGAAAATGTTTGTTATGCAAACCAAAAACCAGAGAACCGAATTGAAGTGGAACAGTATTGGTGTCAGACCATTTCAGATATTTGGCAAACCAGATGGACTTGTTTTGTTTTTCTTCGTTTTGATGACATGGCAACCTAACGGTCGATTTTTTTCTACTGGTTGAGTCAGATGTGTTTCAGTGAAATGGTCTTTTAAAGCTCCATAATATGCTAAACTATGACAAATATCTGTAAACTCACACAGCAATGATTCACTATGATGCAGCATAATGCGGAAAAAATATATTCTTGTTTTCTGAAGGTTTTATGAGAGTGAAGCTGAAAATACATACGCAGCAGTTCCAGTATGAAATCTGAAATGAAACACTGAGTCAGTAGAGCTGCGTTTGTTTTTTACTTATATAAAATAGCAGGCGGATGTTTCCCTGCTCCCAGTCCAGGCCAGTTAATACCCGGTGTGACCTCCCATCACATGCAGGAGTCTCAGACTCGAGCGTCTGTCTCGTGTCAGCGAGCCTCAGGTGCCTCTGCGCCGCGTCGGATCTCGCACGTCTCTGTCACAGTGGATGAATCTGCGGCTTTGATGAATGTGAGAAGCAAAGGTTTCGCTGCTGTTGGGTTCGGGTTTGAACAAGGACAAGGGGAGGGAGCGGCGGAGGGAGCGGCGGAGGGAGCGAAGGTCCGAGCAGGCGCAGTGGAGCACAGCGGAGCGTGCTGGGCGGCGCCGCCTGCATCCTGGGAGGCCAGCCCTAGTTTGGAGATGTTTATTATTGATAGAGGTGGATGATAGCCTTGGGATGGATTGCATAATCGAGGGCCGCCTCTAATGGTTACAGGAAATGGATCAGGCTATCAGTCAGGCCTCTGTGGATGAGGGATGCGCCTGTGTTTGTATGTTGCTTTCCTCCTGCCAGCATGCAGGACTGTGTGCAGCGCAGGCAGGGTTACCGCGTACACACTGCGGCGAGGAGATGTGAGAAATGTGATTCATACACTTTAAATTATGGAAATGAGTAAAAATGAAAGCATGTTCTAAGCATTAATGGGATGTAAACAGGGAGGAAAGTTATTGATTGACTTAATCTGAAGCTGATTGATCCATTTTCCTTAATCCTTAAAGAGTTTCTCTTGTATGTTGGGATTAACAGCCATTCAGAAACATAAAGGGCAAATTTATTCATAATGTGCTGAATTTATACATGCAGATATATAAAAAATAATTACGTTGAGTCACTGACTGTAAACAGGAAATTGTGGTTTTCTCACGTTATTAAACTCAGAGATAAAATATAACCAAAGAGGAACATCTTAGATTCCTGAATAGAGAAATAAAAGATGACAAGAATAAAATATGCCAAATACTAAAAAATATATTTATGAAGAAGTACCATCTGTGTTGCTTGAATAAATGCTGAAACTTCTTCGTTCCATGAAGTGCATTAAAATCATCCTTACTTTAGCATCGTGTTTCTTTCATCTTAAGCAGTTTGTTGCGTGTTTATATTTCAGAACAGAACCGCATAAAGTGCATTTTACGTCCCAACAGGACTTTGTTGGGACCATTTCTGTTTTCTGTTCTGGTATGGCCACCATCTTTGTTTCTACAGGTCCGTTGCAGCATGACATCATGCGCACAAGATCCCGCCTCCGTCTCTTTACTGGAGGGTAAAAAGCTGCTGGCTGATGATGACTAGCATCGGTTTTAGCTGTTAAATTATCATCACAGTGCGCTAAATCTTAAATGTACACCTCATATTTAAAAGAAAAAGGGACACAGTACTTTACTAATTGTCAACACTAGAACTAGATAACAAGGTCAGGAAAAAGTTTTAATTAAGAGAAAAATAGCGAGGGGAGCGGGAAATATTTCAGCTATGCTAGCTTGACTTTGACAACTTTAACATGTAGATGTGCTGTGGAACTCGGTGTGTTTCTGAATTCCTGGAGTTAAGATAAAAAGGCGACCTAAACACCAACTCTGACAGATCATTAGTAGCGCAGATGTTTAAATTAGCTAATCAACCACTGGTGTGTTAGCTTAGCTAATAGCAGCAGTAGCTATTTACCACAACGATCACTTAATAATAAACGTAAATAATATAAACACCAAGCCTAAAAACATGAAACTGTGACGAACTGAATGTTCTGTTCTTTGTTTTTTGGTGTTGAATATAGTGGCATTGTTGTCCGTTGCCATAGCAACGTGAAGCGAAGCCAACATGGAGCTAGAACAGTGGTTCTGAGTTGTTCTTCAGTCGTTTTTCTGCATTATTGTTCCCTTTGCTGTAGCGCACTGCACTAAATGAATAATACCAACAACTCCAGGTTTCATTCAGCAGCAGCGCGGATGAACCGAAGAATCGCCTTTTTACTCCAGTGTTGTGCACATGAGTGAAATATCCAAATATATCAACTGGCTCCTTTTTAAAAATGACCAGTGGCGCCACCTGATGGATGCCAAACTACAGCACAAAAAAAGATGTAAGTGGATGTTAGAATTAATTAATTAGAGCAAATTTTAATCTAATAAACCCTTAATGGAGAATGAATTGTAAGTTGATTAATTGTTTCCGTTCCTAAATAAAACATTTTCATCTCAAGTGAAACGCATCATCACTATCCTCGTACATGAATTCATTTTCTTCTATGTTTAGTGAGAATTTGATTGGAAATTGAAACGATTGATGACGGAACAGGAAGAGAATAAAGAATCGTCCCTCCTGACAGGTGCAGCCTGTCAGAGTCTCCCACGCTGAACCAGATCCAATCAGGTACCAACACCTGTGTGGGTGGACAATGAAATGCATCGAATATTTGGAGGAGATCCTGGTAATAACAGATAAGTAGCCCAGCAGATGCTCTGCTTGCAGAAACGCAGTAGAAAACGGAGGATTTGGAAGGAAACATGTCTGACAAACGCAGATCTCTGAGTCAAATATGTCCAGTACTGGTTCTTCGTCGTTGCTGGTGTGTTCATGTTTCGGTGCGATCTGGAGGAAAATCAACAGAGGTTTTCTCAGTGTGTTAAATGTCAGACCACTATCAGACCTCTAATTATTTCTGCTCAGGCCGGCCAGCGTGTTTAATTAATTCTGCGAGCTGACAAAACGTATAATTCTGGGAGAGATATTAGTCTCAGCAAGGAAGCAGTTGTTATGATTAAAACTTCATTACTCAGTTGAAATAAAACTAGAAAAATTACCATATGCCATGTAGTTTTTTCTATATAAATGAGGGATTTTACCAGCAGTCCCAGCAGAAATCCAGTCATCGTTTATATAAAGTGTCTTTCAGGGGAATTGTCAGCGACTGCAGCTTTTTTCTCTGAGGTAAAACTGACATTCCTCTAAATAGTTGATAATTACGGGCTTAGCCCCACAGAGGAGGGTAAAGCATTATTAACCCGGAGCGGCTCGGCGGAGAAAGCTGCTGCTCATGCTGACTGAGCACTATTGTTGTTGCTAACTATTGATTCTTTATGAATGCCATTATACTTCAATTTTCTTTTAGCTGCTCTATTGCTTTTTTTAAATCGTGTTGCCACGAATGCCTTACAGCATCCACTTTTGTTTGTCTACATGTAGCTGCACAATTCACAGCATTTGCAAAAAATAAAAGATAAAAAGCTGCAAGTCCAGACCGTCTGTGGTAAGCAGCTGCAGTAGCATTAGCTTGTGCCTGTGCAACTCCCAACAGCTTTTAATGTTATTTAAAACAGATTTTTCAAGCCAACTGTTTGCAAACTTACTGGACATTAAAAGTGACATTTGTGAAATTGCAGCTGTTTTCTGGCAGGAAGTTAATATTTGTTTGAAAAACCTTTAGACTGTAACGTCACAAATCAGTAGGGACCGTCCGTCACCTAGTGACCCCAGAGAATCCTAACCCGTTACCTAGCAACCTCTGAGGAGTTCCGCCCCGTTACCTAGCAACGCAAGCGGAACTCCAGGGGGTTTGGTCTCTACCAAAGAATGACTTTGTGGGTAAAAATGTAGTGAACATAATTTGTTTGGCCTGTTTATCCGACCTAATTATAACAGGTCAGCTTTAGGGATAGAAACATGTCAAACATGGTGTTATTGTACCATTAATCATTTATCATAATCATTTTCTTTTTACTTACATTCATTGCTGTCATGATAAATTCCATTTAAAATCCTAGATTGTTTAGGAAAAGCATCAGAAACTGTTTTGGAAAAAAACAATAAATGTAAAAATATGATTAGATGTAGATAAACTGTGCAGTTCAGTGACACTAATCTCACTTTTTAAAGTGACTTAGGAACATTACAAATGGTAGCTGGTGTAATCTAAGTGATCTAAAGTAGTTCTTCAGACTCGTTTTAATCTGTATTTCCGTGTCAGATTGACACATCTCCATCACAACAGCAGATTATGGCGGGTAGATGGAACCACTGCTCCGTCTCTCCTTTGATATCTGCGGCTTTCTGAGGGCCGTGTAATGAATTGTTGTAGCACCTTAACTCCCAGCGCAGATCAGTGGACTTCATCCTCTTGAAACAGTTTCTGCTTCTGCAGAAAATGTCAAAGTTGTCATTGAAATTCATTCTATATGCCACACATGCTGATGAAGGGGAGCAGCGTAGTGAAGCGTTTCATACTCCTTTTTATGTTGGGCTGGTGCCTGAGATGCCTGCACAAAAAGGTTCCCAGGAGTGTCCTTTAGCGGAGAAAAATCCCTTTCAGCAGTTCTGAACCACTGACTCTGTGTTTCGGAGGATAGTGAATCGGCCCACACACTCAGACGCTCTCTGGAGGAGAGTCGGCTTGGTGCGGCGCTCGCTGTGTTTGTACACGGTTTTTCTTCTTTATTGTTGAGTTAGACGGAGCTGGGAATATGTTGTTGTTATTGTGCAATAAAGTGAATTAAAACCAGCAGCTTGAGCGCCGATGATAAAGTGAATCAGATTTCCTCCGTCTTGAGCTGATAGTTATTAGCGCTGATTGATGCTAAGTAAAAACAGGGCAAATATTGCCAATACGATACGATACCATATGGCGATATGGATTCACAGCTTTATCATCACAGTATTTTCTACTCCAATAACAATAAAACTGAGAATAATAACTATTCATAACTCCTTAATCATAACCCACAAACACAAATACAGCATCTGGAAACATCCATTTTTAATTTATTTAGGACATTAATCACATGAAAAGTTAGATTTATGTCACTGCACACAATGACTGCATTTAATCATGTTTTATATTTATTGATATTTATTGCCAATATTGTGAAGAAAATGGTAGAAAAAAAAGCAACAGTCCAGTCAATAAGGACAGTTTGGGAGGCATTTTAAAAATCATTAATTGACAACAATAAATCAAAGTTAATATCATGAAGAAGAATTACCATGATAATTTATAAACGATACGATACAATTGATAATATCAATACATCTTCTTATTAATGCCAGATCAAACTTCAGACCTTTTGATGTTTTTCTAGATTTTCCTTTGAATTGTTTTGCTTAAACCAAGAACAGAGTTCTAGTTTATAAATGTCTACAAAATATTTCAAAGTAAAAGCAGAAAGGATAGGGGAAAAAAAGCTTCAATTTTCCTGCAGAAACAGTCAGAAACTGTCATTTCAGAGCAAATCAAAACAAAATATTTTTGAGTGCAGAGTTGAGAAACTACAACACAAAAATGTATGGAGAAAAAAAAAGGAAAGAAATCCCTACTTAGTTTCTCGAGATCCCACGAAAAGAAAAAAAAAAGTTGGGACCTCGAGAAAATAAGTCGGGATTTCTTTTTTTTTTTTTTTTTTCTCCATGTCCCCTTAGGGGCTCCGTAAAAATGAAATTTCACAATGAAAAATGAAAGTAAAGCATCAACATTAGTTTGATACCGATTTAGTTCTGATAATGTCTTGATATTGATGTTCTGCTGGACTGCAGAACCAGGTGAACCTGCAGCTTGAGGAGATTTTGATGGAATATATTTAAAGACAAACAAGATTTTTATCTAAAGTGCAAAATGTTTATCTTTTTCTAAACTTTTCACTTAATTTCAGCTTTGACATGTTTTTCTGTCAGTAAAATGTCCTTTTTAGAGTCTGTATACTCCAGTTAATGATTAATGGATCGATCACTAAGTCACTTGATAATTATCTGACTAATCAATTAATCATGATTGATTCGATTCGTTTCAGCACTGAAATATTTCTTTAATTATCAGTTTCCTCCTCTCTTTCTGTTTGCATCAGCCAGTCTAACCTGTTTCATGTGTTTCTGTCGAATTCACGGCCGATCCAGTGAAATCTCTCCAAAACTTGCCGTTATTTGTCATTGTTCCAGTACGACTTGGAACTGCAGCAGAAACACCAAGCATCTGTTTACATGAAAGGAGTTCATGACGATTTATGACTAATAGGCTCTGCAGCGGCTGTCCCATTTCTCAGGAGCATTTTTCACGCAGCGCCGCGCCGCTTATACTTTCTGAAGTAAGATAGTGATGACCTGATCCTGTGGGGGCGTATGCCTGCTTTAACACAAATTCATACTTATTATTAGTGTAATGCACAAACAAGTCCAGGTCGCAACAGGGAAGGCTTCATTTGAGCCAACTTGAGTTTCCAGGATCCTTGTTTGGCTCCTGCAGAAAGGAAATGAGTCAGCAGTTTTACTCACCTGTGTTGGAAAACAGTGAAGCAGTTCGTCTCATGCAAACCGGATTTTAAGAAGACCAGAGCGCCAGCAGCAGCTACCTGATGTGTTAGATTGTGTGTACAAAACCCATGTGTAAAGTAAATTTTATTTCTATACTGTGTTCTACAGCAGTGAATTAAGGGAATTTTAGATACAGAAATAAGGGAGAATACAGAATACTCTGGAATTTTCTAGAACGAAAAAAAAAGATGTTTTTGGGTTTGAAAAGTTGAAAATTAGTTAATCAATTTTTAAATTTATCTCAGAAACTTTCTACAAAAAAACAACGACATTTCTGAGTTTATAATGTTTAGAATTTTAGACTTTTCCAGCCCAGGAAATGTCCAAAAGTCTAAAACGCTTGACCTTTGAAACCCAGAAATGTCCATGTTTTAATTTTTTGTTTTTTTTTCTTTAGAAAATGTCTGAAATTAATCTCTACATTTTTCTAGTAAAACTCTGACTTTTCAAACTGAGCAAATAATTTTTTTTTCTAGAAAATGTCTGAGATTAATCCAAAAGCTTTTTTTTGTAGCAAATGTTTGACTTTTCAAACTCAAAAATGTTCTCATTTTTCCAAGAACATTTCTGAGACTAACCGTAAAATCTCTGAAATGTTTCTAGTAAATGTTTGACTTTTCAAACAGACATTTTAAAATATTTTTTTCAAAAACATTTCTGAGATTAATCTCAAAATTTCCGAATTTTTCTAGTAGATGTTCAACTTTGAAAACTCAGAAATTTCCTAATTTTTTCCCCAAATTTCTGAGATGAATTCGACTCTTTTCTTTTTCTATTCTTGCAAGCCATTGTTTTGTAGTCTGCAGACTGCCAATGCATATCCTATCAGAAAGGCTGTCGGTGTAAATTCTTCTGATTTTAGGTCCTGTTGGGGAGAATCTGTCAGGTTTCTTGCTTATTCTTCTATTTGTTGTTGAGATAACAAGACAGAAATACTGAGTCTGATAAATCATCCACTGGATCTCTGTATTTGTGATTGCTGCTGCTCACTTTCATACAAAGTGGAGGTGGCTGTTAGAAAACATCAGTTTTTACATTTTTATACCATCAGAAAAGATGCCAGAAAAGCCTTTTTTTTGGCCTTTGAAACAAAAATATAGAAATATATATTATCAGCACCAGAAAAAATGAAGGAAAATGACAATAATCAACAGAAATCTAAATCAGGTTATTTAGAAAATGTATAATAAAAGATTTTCTGCAAATATCTTCTATTGCTTCCAACTTAGTGTTACTCAAACGTTGCAATATTGATGTTCTAATCTCATGCGATGTAATGCAGATGCTCTGTCTACGCTGATGAAGATTCATTCACCTCCAAACTTCTTTTCAGATTTTTGATTCTTCACAGCAGTGTTAGCTTAGCTAATAGCAGCTGTAGCTAATCTACCACAGCGATCACTGATTAATAATCACAAAATAAACATCAACCCTAAAACAAGAAACTGTAACAGACTGAATGTTCTGATCTTTGTGTGGGAAATGTCGGAGAGTTTTTGGTGTTGCATCCTGATAAGTTAGTGGAGCTGTTGTTGTCAGTTGCTATAGCAACGGGTCCGCATGTCGCATAGCCGACACGGACAGACAGAAAAAAGAATACGAGTGGTTTTGAGTTGTTCTTTCTGGGGTTTTTTTGTGTTATTTTCTGCACTGAATCCATAAACCCAAACCTCCAGGTTTCATCTAGTTAACAGGATTGTTCAGACATCGGATGGCAGGTGGAAGAATCGTCATTTTGACCTCCAGCGTTGTGCGCATGCACAAAACCTCATGATGTTAATAACATGCAACATTTCTATAGTAACGTACCAGTCCTGTCGCTTTAGACAACCGAATTTTACAGCTTTCACCCAAACAGCAATTATTCAGAAACATTTCAAATCTACAGCAGGTTCTTGTTTCCTTCATGTTTACATGGTATAGTGGGACTTTAGATGATATTATGCCAGTTTTACATTCATATTACAAAAAGAAATCAACCAAACACTTTGCAGTCAAATGATTCGATGCCATCCAAACTGTCCACATGCTCTTTTATTGCCCCTCTGCCCTCTTCTATCTGAGGGGAGATCTTGATCTATATGGTCTCTATTAAATAAGCAGGCCAATAAATCCTCCTTCAGTGTGTTGGTACACTTTGGGGCAAGGTTATCTGCTGCTCACAGAGCTCCCTCTCTGCATCCAAGCAGTGAAGAAACTGCTTTTCACATTTAGCATACAGTTTTAAAGATAACCGGAGCACCAAAGTGTTGGGAAAAAGGATGAAATGTCAATAAAATGGCTCCATTAAATATTACTTACAACTGCTGTTTGGGACTTTTTCTCTGCATTTGAACAGTGTTAAAAAAAAAGATCTGAATTAGCGCCGAACTCAGCCTCTTCTGCTAATTTAACCCAGAAAATCTGTTAAATATTCCCCGTTAAAGCCGGCTCAGATTAGCTGCATGCAGGGTTAATTCTACCATATAAATCTGTTAATACTTGGATTCCCAAAGAGCAGCTCAGGGGGTAATGGCAGCGCCGCGCAAAGAAATGATACACTCCATTATTACACAAATGAACCATATCATGTAATTATGTGAAATTACAATAACATTATCTCACCTAGTCACTCCTGCTTTCTCAGGAATGAAGACGAAACAACATAAATATGATTTTTCTGTGCAAAACCTGCAGGAATGTGAACTTCAAGACTTTATTTGATTTTTGATTGTTAAACTGTGAGAATTTCAACATCCTGTCCTGAAAGGCCCGATCAGAAAAGCTCTGCTGCTTTAAAGTGGAGTGGACAAATTATGATTTTATAATCTTACACAGAACTTTTCCTATGGCCTCTAATGGCTTCTTCAGAAAGCTAATAGACGCTTTATTCTCAGCTCCAACGCACATTATTTCAAGTGTCGCTAAAGCAGCAAACAACGCTGAGGGATGAATTTCTGTTCAGAGCCGCCGGTGAGAATAAAAACGGCTCATAAGTTATAAACGTCTGATTCGCTAAACTACTGCAGAACGGCTGCAAAACACACCGTTTGTCTTACAGACTTGAATTAAACAACATTTAGAATCAAGTCAGTTTTTTTTCTGTCCACGATGGGACATCTGTGTTAGACGGCGTTTCAGGGCCATTTTAGAAAAAAAGAGTCAATTTACAACAGAAAAACTGGAAATTTATGCTTTCAGCTTTTGGAACTAGAGAATGTTCTTGTTACTGAGAATTAATCTCAAAATTTTGGAGGTTTTCTGAAGCAAATTTTCTACTTTTCAAACTCAGGAATTTTCTTATTTTTTAATAGAAAATTTTGTATTTTTTTTCTCTGACATTTCAAACTCTGAAAATTTATTGTTATTTATAGAACATTTTTCATATGAATCTCAAATTTTCTGAGTTTTTCAAGTTAATATATTTGGCAGCTAGCTGACAGATAGTTAGCTAAATCTTCAGCTAGCTTAGCTAAATACTTTGCTAAATATTTAACTTTAGTTTGAATCTAATATTTAGTTAGCTAATGTTCAGATGTTGAAATATTCAGTTGTTAACTAAGTAATTAGTTAGTTAAGTTGTGTGAGCAGACCTAGCTGTGATGGACTGATCTGTTTTCAGTTTTTCCAGTTTGTTTCCTTGGCGACAGTCGTGGAGTTTGTGAAAGTTTGTGGCAAAAGTTTGGTGATTATTTTGTTCCAGAAGTTTAGCTTTAGTAGATTAGTGGATGGATTATTTTACATTTTATTAACTATATGTTGATTTTGTTTGGACTTGTTGATCAGTTTGCCAGTAAATGAATTTTTGCCATTACTGATTTGAAATGAATTGTTGGTTGAATATATTAGTTTATGTAATTTTGCGAATGTTTTTTGTGACTTTGCTGTTTAGTATTTCTTAAGCATGTAGATTTATTCACTTCTATTTCTTGATTTTATATACTTTATATTTGCTGAATTTCCTTGTATGTCTGCTATTTTATTGTTTTATTGCGGCAGCCATAACATTTAGTGTTTTGGTTCAGAGATGGTGAGCATGAAGTCATGGAAAGTTTGGAGAAGTTTAGAAATGTTCTGAAACAAAGCTGGATGTTCCAGCCTATTTTAAAGGCTACAGTTTGTTTCTTGGTGATTAAATTCATTATTAAATCCATTTTTCTGCCTTTAAATCACATCCAAATGAGTCCTGGTCTGAAAGCTTTGGATGTGTTTGATTATTTTTAATAATCCCTGTTTGGTTGTTGCAGTGCGCCATTAAAAGCATTGCTAGATTTCCTGCCCTGGATTCTAGTTTTCATTGTTTGGTTTTGTTTCATGTTTGTTGCAGAGTAGCGAACACACACCTCGGTTTGACTCCTGTGAGCGATTCGTGACTAATTGCTGCCTGGCTGGATGCTGACTCTCAGTGGGTTGATGATTTTTGGAGTATTGAAGCTGATATCATGTCATGTTTTGGTCTCTCCTTCCCTCCAGCGATGCGTGAACCTGCCTTCTCTCCCCTCCTTTGTCTCCTGCTCCTGTGTGGTTTGCATTGAGCATCGTTACCTTCAGCTATCATCAGTCCACTTCTCAGTTTCATCCGTCTCTCCTCTGGTTCTCCTTTACCTTTTCGTCCTCCGTGCCTTTTATTCCCGCTCCTCTGCGCATCTTTTCCTCCGTTTTTATGGATCTTCTGCCTCCTTTTTGTATATTTTGACCCACAAACTGTTCTGACAGTGGATGCATCGACAGCTTGCCCTACATGTTTTAGTGTGTGTGTGTGTGTGTGTAGGAGCTAAGGAAAATTGAAGCAGTGGAACCTGGATGGAGCGAGTAGAGCGCAGGCAGAACCACAGCGCCCCCTACAGGAGGTTTGCATAAACTAAACTCTTGGTGGAATCGGCAGCAGGCTGAGTGCTGAAAGAAAGAAAAGAGAATAATAGATTGTAAATTAAACATAATTTCTGTGAAAATCAGCTGTAAATGGAACAACATTGAGCGCCTCATTAAAATATGTAGTTCTTTCAAGAGAAATGTTCACATAACATGTTTTTTTATTTGTGCCTTTAAAAAAATTAACTGTAGTTTCCCAGCTGAGGAGAAAGTTAGGACACCCTAACACAGGGGCGTCCAAAGTTTTTGTCTCATGGGCCAAAATTGAATCTGAAGTACATGATCTAAAAAAATGCAACAATTAAAAAAATTAACTAAGCTAATTATTGACAAGTGAATTTACATATTAGGTAAATATTTAGCTCTGAGCCAAATATTTAGATTAGAGCTAAGTAGCATTAGCTTCAAGCTAAATATTTAGTTACTTAACTAAATCCATAAATACTTTAAAAATAATTGAAATATTACATAAATGTTTTGCTAGCAAACTAATATTTAGCTTCAAACTACATATTTAGCTGCTAATTACATGTTTAGTTTTGAGTTATATATTTAGGTTGGAGCTAAATGTTCAGCTAACTAAACATTTGGCTCATCTAGCTTGCTAACTAGCAAGCATCTAGATTTAGCTAAATATTGAGCTAACGGACGGACTGATACTAATAAAGTCCGTCCATCCATCCATGTTCTGACACCTTGTCCCTAGTGGGTCAGGAGGAGCTGGTGCCTCTCCAGTGAGCGTTTCGGGCGAGGGGCGGGGTCGCCCTGGGCAGGTCGCCAGTCTGTCACAGACAGATTAACATGGTGAAAATATGAAGCTCCATATTTTCCTCGGCTAGACACGGTTTAACTGAAATAGCTGACAGCCAGTTTCAGTCATTCTGACATTTTGAATATGAAACCACTAACAGACTGTTTAGAAACCGTGTCCTGATCTGACTCTTCCTCCTGGGTGCTATCGCTTTAAATCTGGTAGCGACGGCGTCCAGGTTGCCTCAGATATTCGGGGAAAGTCCTGGGCGTGAGCGGCGCCTCAGCCTGTGGGGACATACGGCCGGGCCATATGGCAGCGGCCGCCGGCCTCTTCTGCTGTCTGCAGAGGATCAAATCGTTTCACCTTCTGTCTCATCCACCACTTCTCATTATCACCTCTTCATTCTGGCGCTTCCTACATAACCGTCTCCTCGCTTTGCATCGTCTTGGCACCTCCGTCTTTTTCATTTCTATTAAGCCTGACAGTCAACTCAGCTGAGTTGCTGCAAAGTGCAACAGCTGACAAAGCTGATTTTTCTCCGACTGTCGACATCAGACGCTGCTGGTTATCAAGCCGAGGCGGGATCAAAGCGGCGGCGCCCCGGCAACGGCTAAAACAACGGCGTGGCGGTCCGGCGCTGACTGAAGGCGACGCAGCTGAAGGAAACACAAAGTTTGAAATCTGTAACACCAGCTCGCTTTATTTGTTGCTGTCACGTCAGGAAAAGCTGTTACATGAGGGAAAAAGCAGTTGGCAGATCAGAGCATTATCTAAGAAATAATGCTGTGCATTCCAATACATAGTTCCCACAAACCTCAACTGAACGTGATCGGCGCCATCTTGGTAGGCAAGCGCAGCGCAAAGCATAGCAACAAATAGAAAACATGTGGACACTCTTGACCAATGTGTGAGAGAAAGATACAAAAACAAAATGGCTACACATGGATACATGTCTGTCTTCGCTAGCAGATACAAGCTAGCTAGTTTTGCACAAGTACTGCAGTAAATATCACTGATATTCATCTTAGTGATAAAGCAGAAGTGGGTAAAGTACTCAAAAACGGTGATAGAGTAATAGCTGTAATGTACTTGTACTGTTTATCGAGGTGAGAGTCAGTTCTCAGCTTGAGGTTTGTTTATTGTTGTCATCACAACTCCATAGAAATTGGATATACAAGATGCTGTCAGGTACAAAGGTCACAGAAGTGTGACTTCACATGAAAGCTATATTCAGTGGTGCAAAATATAGCTCATCAGTGATCAACAGCTGTTGCTCATTGATTTTGACAGATTGCAGGCATTTAAAAATAAAAGAATAAAATGAGTCAAAGGATATGGCATTTAAAAAAATAAACCATCGAAATATGACAGCTATTTAGATTGAATTTTCCTATAAACACTTTCTAAAAACCTACCAGTTCAATTAGGTTTATTTTGATCCCAAAGGGAAATTAAATGTTGTAGCTCATTAAATCAAATATTCTCCATAGAGTTATTGTAGATGACACCAATTCACAAGAAATGTCTCCTCAAGGCACTTTACAAAAAAATATTTAAACATAAACATTCAAATGGATCAACCAAACCAAATGTTGTGCAAAGGAGCTCAAGTTTTAGCTTTTCAACAGCCAACGTGTTCAAAAGGAGCCCAAATGGGCGGAAACCTACCCAATCTGGCAACCGGACTGTGTTGGATGTCACGTGACCATTGTGCGTCACACATGCTGTTGCTATGCAGAATAACGGAGGTTGGGAAAATAACATTTACGTAAAGAAGCCGTAAAATGTTTCGCTGTTAATTGCCAACACTAAGACAACTAGGAAAGAAAGTCCAAGGATAACACATTTCACAGGTCAGTGAAATGTGTTATCCTTTTATTTTAAAAAAGGTAAATATGTCGAGGAAGTGTAAGTTAGCTTTCCTAGCTTGACTTTGATAACATTGCTGCACAATTGGGTATGTTTCTGTTAACACTAAAAAAAGGCGACCGCAAACTGACAGTCAGTAGAGCAGGTGTTTAAATGAGCTAATCAACCACAGCTAAACGATCACTTATTAATAAAAGCAAAATAAACATCAAGCCTGAAAACATGAAAGCTGTGAAGGACTGAATGTTTTGTTCATTGTGTGTTTTTCGGTGTTGATGCTCCTGATGAGCTGGATTAGCTCGTCCTGTCGGCTAGCAGAGCTTTTGTCTGTGGTTGCCATGGCAATCGACACAAAGAGCGGGAAAACTTGGACACTAATGTTTTTGAGCATTATTTTTAGCGTTATATTATATTGAATGGTAACAGAAACCAAGCTGTTTATGGATTAATATGTAGATACAATACATATTTAGTGTTTTAAGAGATTGGACATTTTCTCAGCTTTATTTGAAGCCATATTTTATAAAAAATAAGCCAGGAAATAATGGCACTACATGCTGGTATTTCATTGGATCGGCTGGTTTTATATGAACATGATTCAGTGAGAAGTAATGGCGCCTGCAGGTGTTGACCACTAGCCATAGCGGCTAACAGGCGCTGTCCTAGCCCGCCATATGTGTGTCTAGGTCTTCCTTCCTGCTTTTTCTGGAAGAAACACAGAAGTTGAAGATGTGCCGCCCCTCCTCCGCTTTCCCAGGGTGGGAGCCAGATTTTTGAGGGAGATCAAGTGAGGGCTCCGGAGAGTTTCCAGGGAAATGAAGGCACTCTTAAAAGACACCCACAGGGTTCTGCTGGGCAGCTTTTGCTTTGTGTTGCATCACGCCTGGCAGAAAAGCGAGTCCCCAGGTTAAGGACAGCCGGAGAGCGAGGAGGGGGAGCGGGATGAGAGGAAATGGCATCCAAATAAAAAAATAAAAACCCTGAGCCCTGCAGGAAGTTTCCCCAACCACCTTTGTGGTGTTGCCATATTTCCTGTTTCTCCTTTAAGAGGATTTTCTGTCCTTCTCTTTCTTTCAGCATCCTTTTTCTTTTATGATGGTATTTTTTCCCCTCCTTTTCTTCAGGCGCTGCGGCTCTTTTTCATAGTGTGCCAGGATTTTGTTGAGCCAGGACTTTGTCTCACGTCTCTATCTTACACTTTTCTCTCCATGTAGGTCTGTTTCTTCCCGTTAGCCCATCGTCACTCGTCTTCTTTACTCCCAATCATTTCTGCAGACTCCTTTCTGCTTTTTCTCTGTGAATCCTTTGATCGGGAGCCAGAGTGGCTTCTTGTTCTCCTCCCTTCGCTGTCTTTGTCTCCTTCCATCTCAGCTCGATTAAAATGTGAAACACATTTCATCGTTTCTTCTGTTCTGAGATCCTGAAATGATATTTTCCCTCCTGATTATCAAATCTTTTATCCTTATTTAGATGAGCTAAAAAGATAGCTGTGCTAACTCTAAACCACTAATCATAATTGCTATCGCTAAAATGCTACACCAATATGATATTTAGCGAACACCAATGCTTAATGCTAACTGCTCTTGAAAGAATTTAATTTAATAAATTTTTTACATGTTCTATGAAGCTCGTAGATATTGAACTTATGTTTATATCTTGTTCTTTACTGTTTCAAATAAAGTTATTGTGAAAAAATAAAGAACGCCAGGAAAGGAAACAAAACTGCAGTGCAGTTTTCACCCATTTCAGAATAAGAGCATGAATATAAATGGCTACTTCTACATTCTTAAGTCATTAATCAGAACTTCAGCACAAATGTCAACATATTGAAGCAAAATTTACAAAACATCCAAGTAAACTGATGCTTTTGAATTTATCTGGAAAAATTAAGCTAAGTGTGCTAAATGTTTTCAAGGTTAGCAAGAATGCTAACGCTAATGCTAAAGAAAGTCCATCAGGAAACAATAAATATCCAACATTTCAACATAGATTTTGAATTTTACTGAACTGAAAGTGTGCCAGAAGTTTTCAAAGTTAGCAAAAATGCTGAAGCGTGATATTAACAGCTAAAGCTAATGCTAAACAATATGAGGGAGAAAACAGTCAATAGCCAAAATTTCAACACAGAGTCAAATTTGATTGAACTGAAAGTTTACAAAACATATGTAAATTACTGCTAGCCCTGTGTTAAACTGGCTTAAGACATTTTTTCTTGTAAAATTCTGTATCTATTCTGCTAATATTATGTCTAAATTGTTTCACATAAAAAGATATGTTTTTGAAAAATATTTTCTGTCATTTGTAAAATTTTTTTTTTAAAGAAAAGACAAGCGAGGAAAAATAACGATTTAAGATCAGATCTGCTGTGAAAACTGTTCTGGTACAGTTGTGGGAAATATTTCTTCAAAAGGTTTTCTCTTAAAAATCAGCCATTGTTTCAGATGTTGTGAATTATTTCCAGCACAAGGATCCTGAATCCGTTAGCCGTTTCTTCTCCATGTTTGTGAAGTTTTTCTCCAAGCGTTTGTCACCGTTTAATAAAGTAACCAGGTATCGTGCAGCGGCTCCTCCGACAGCTGGGGCCTCTTCCCAGGGAACTGTGGCTAATATTTTTCCACTGAATAATCACGTTTGTTATTCCGTCGGTGTAGCCGCAGCGAAACAAAAAAAAAATCAATATGAAATCAAATGAATATCTCTGCTGCCCCAAAAAAAGGGACACAGAGACTGAGTCCTGCAGCGCCATCAGTCATGTGAAAGAGCCAGGCGTGTTCTGCAGCCAGCAAACCGTGTGGGGATATGAATGAATAATGTTCCTCTGTACCTTAACAGCTATTTTCCTGAGTGCCCTTGAGCAAGTCACTTAACCTCCCACTGCTCCAGTGGAGCAACACGAGCAGATCAGCAGGAGGTGAAAGCTGTTTTTCTCACAGCTCTGTGGCTGTTCGCAGATCCAAAATACGGACGAAAAGCAGAACAAGTTGCTGTTTCTACTCTGTTTAAAAACTAAAAAATGATTAGAAAGCTGCTCAGCATCCTGGTTCTTTAAAATGAAGGAATCAGCATTTTAGAGCTGATAATGAATTAGTTTCCTCCCAGCTGAATGTACACAGAAAACTGAGGCTAAACGGTAGAAAACAGCTGCAGGAGGTCATCAGGTGGAGAAATTCAAACCTGTTCATTCATCCTTCTGTTCTTTACGTTTTCCCTCCAATCAGCCATAAGATCTTCATAAGACCAGCTAAAGGTCTTCAGCTGTTTGGTATCAGTCCAGTTCTTAACCGTTTTCACAAAAATATCAGACAGACAGGAAAGAAATCTACTGGAAATTTAGTCTTTATGATAAAGAATTGAGGAAGTGGGGACAAAACGGCAAAACCGGGATTTTTACGCCGACCTATTGACATCATTGTAGATAAATGAAACATTAGCTCATTTCTGGCAACATTTTTTTAACTTAATCCGAGAGATTTTTTAGTCTGTTTATAGTCTTGTGCTCTGTTCTTTTCACAATCTTTCGCTACGTTCAGACAGCAGCTCTTGATGCTCAGTTATGATTTGATGAAATCCACAGCGGCAGTCAGACCTCTGTGTGAACCGTTTACGACTCCTAATCGAGGAAGAACGTTGACGTCACACAGCAGCGCCATGTTTATGGACGTAATATGGCCGCTGACACCTGTGGATCGATTTCAAAGTTATTCAGAGCCTTTGGTGTCGTCACCAAATCATAACAAGATGGAGGAAGTTAATAACTAGAGAGTAATGGTCTTCAGGTTCTGTAGATTCGCCTGTTTGGATGTGGAGTTGGAACCAACATCGATGGGATTGTGATGTGATGCTGCCTGACTGCTTTCATAAGGTCAGAATTATCATTTTCAGGCTTTGTTTAGATGTAGTGTCTGATTTCTTCTGGTGCAGCATTATGATGCACGTGTCACGTCATACTGCAGACACTTTCCCAACAACCAGATACTATTTTGTTCCACATATGGAAATGGCTCAAATCAGATTTTTTTGTGGTGAAGAAGTTGGATTTGAGTCACATTTAGCTGCTATGTAATTTGTTGATTGATTTGTTGAGCTCTCCTTCAGTTCGTCTCCTCTTTGGGTGACTTTACACCAGCCCAGATTCTGGGTTTTATTGTTCAGGTAACAGATTCTCCTGTTAACATGCAGCAGAGTTACAGTAACAGTGAAAGTTCAGACTCCATGAATGAATCTGCAGCTGATTTTCCATGCTGGCTTCTGTTTGGGTTCCTTCACAGCTCAGGAAGTGAACTTTTCTGTTTGACTTGTTTCGTTTTGAAAATACTGAATGTAAATTTGTTGGTCAGTTTCACTTCATCCTTGGACTCTAATGAATTCAGGTATCAGTTTCTGAATGTTTTTCATCCTGGTTTCCTCTTTTCTCTGCAGTGCAACAACGACTACGCCCCGGTGTGCGGCTCAAACAACAAGAACTACCAGAACGAGTGTTTCCTCCGCAGAGACGCCTGCAAGCTGCAGTCTGAAGTCCTTATTATGTCAGAGGGAGACTGCCCTGCCGGTACGCAGATTTACATCACAGCACACACACATTAACACACACACACCTGCAGAGGAGCCCAGAACACTGAGCAAATGCACAAACATGTTTGGGAAGAGTTTATTGTTGTGAAGGGAAAGTCCCTGCAGATATGAGGTGGAAGTATGGAGCAAATCCTAAAATAATAAGGGAATTAATAGAGTTTTAACTTTGTTTGATGAGGTAGATGCATTAATCTGAGTTAAAATAAACATGGATGCTTCCTGTGATTCTCTCCATCAAGCTGCAGATGAACCTGAGGATCAAACCCTGACTGATATTGACCCACTCTTGTCTTTTTAGTGCTTGCGGGTTTTCAGCTTCTGTTTCTACATCTGCTTTTTGCTCAGATCAATGGCGTTTCCTGACTTGCTCTGATCTTTGATCGACTTTTTCACAACTTTAGGCTTTTTTATGCTGGTAAGTCCAGTGATCCTCATCAAGCTGCGCTGCAAGCGATGGGAGAAGTTTCTCTTGCCTGATGTTTTGATCCTAATTTCATCCATGGTGGCTGTATGTTGGTTCGCTGTTGGCCCTGGTTCTTCCTCTGAGGTTGTTTTGATTGTTGTCATGGCTGCAGCTTTTCTGCCTTTCTCTGGATTAAACTATTGCTAATGCTGACCAATAAAATTAATTTGTTAAAAAAAATTGTTTACCTTTCAAACGTGGTAAAAAATGTTTTTCTCAAAAACAGAAAAAAGGGGATTTATTCTTTTTTTAAAATATGAACAATCTAACAACTTCCTCCATTAAGCTAATAGGGGAGCTAATTTTTCATTTTGCTCTTTAACTTTAAAAAGCTTTAGCTAAGAAAGGCAATATGTTGCCAATTTGGCATTTTGTTGCTATATTTAGCAACTTATTAGATAAATTTAGTTCAAACTGTGACAAATTTAGACATATTACTGGAAACATTTATGGCGACATGAAGCAGCGATTTCTCCGCTGTGCAGGAAAATTCAACTGCAGTAGCCTCTGTTCAACCCAAAGAGGGCAGCACTGAGACAACGTTCAGGCCAAAATACTGCAGAATTAAACAGATTTACAGCAAAATCTCAAAATCTGCACAGAAACAGGAAGTTTGGACATTTAAGGACCAATTTAGAGCTTATTATCCAAAAAGAAGTAAATTTATGGTTTAGTTACACTTTAAATAAACATTATTTAAAGCATAGCAATATTAGATTCTGTACTAATATGAATCTATGTGCATGCCATTTAATTGAGCTCTCTGGTTGCATTGTGATGCTCTGTTAGCTGCAGACAACAGCTAACATTTAATTAGCACAGATTTGTTCTCTTGCAATGGAGGCTGTTTATTGGCAGACCAGCAGAGGCTTTAAACACACAGTTACTCCAGCTGATTCAGGTCATTTATCGGTTAAATGTATCTAACAACCTTCTTTCTTTTTTAATCTAACAGCCTTTATTCATCGTGTTTTTATGAGCCAGTTTCACCTGAGCCTCGTCTTTGGGAAGAGAAAAGACTTGGTGTCATTTTTACACATAATTGGGATTAGAGTTTGCTGATGGAGCTTGGCGGTGAAGCGGTTGAAGCGGCTGCGTGGGCGTCGCAGGGGAAATCGGAAAGGTCGCGCTCTCCATTAGCCGTGCTGTGAAGAGCAGGACTGCTGCACAAAGAATGCGTCACTGTTTCTGATCACTCCCTGCGCATTCGGCAACATTTCTCTGTGAATTGATCTGCTTTAGATCAATACAGGAACTGAAATTCTCCCAGATCTCTGGCAACATTTAGACCAAAAGAAGCCCAATGAGTTTAAACTTTTTGCATTTATTCCTGCTTTAAACACCTGCACAGCTAAAAGCTAACGATGCTGATTCCAGTCAGCATGTCCCTCATTCAGTCTGCTCTGTCCTTAATATTGATGAAAGGCTCCATTAGCAGGTTATTTTACTTAGGATACGGGAAAAATATCTTGCTGCAAGTGAATTTATCGGCCATTGGAACTAAAACTTTTTCAATCATATTAAGGAATTATTTACCTAAATATTTGTTGCTGAAAAGTTACATGTAAGTTTGTTTTTAATTTAAACTGTACAAACATATTTACACAAGAAACTAGACAAATATATTTGGTAAGATTCTGTTTTTGTCATGAACAAATTAAACTTCATAAAAATGAAATAAAATTACAATAAATTTAACTGAAATGAAAGGAAATTAAATCTCAATAGGAAAAGAAAATAATAATTAAACTGAAAAGCATTAAAATACAATAAACACTTAAATCATAAAATAAATAAAAATATATTATTTTAATTAAACAGAATGTTGAAATCAGCCTTTTTAGGTTTTAGCTGAGCAGCTTTAATTTTTTTAATTTATTTTATGTTTTGTTTTACTTTGTAAAAGTTCAAAGAACAATATTCATAGTTAAATTGTTTTGTTACCATAGCTACCGGTCCACACTCTGACGTTTCTCGAGTCTTCAATCACTTTTGACTGACGTCTTAATCTGATTAACTGTTAATATGCATAAACTATAAACCAATCTTCTATAAACATATCTTTTAATAATTTAGAAATAACTCTGCTCCCCCAGTGAAACACTCAAAGCAACAGAGGCCTTGCATTTTATTTTTTTTAATTATTATTTTCCTAAAAACATAAAGTCTCAGCCTGGCGGTGGGGCTAGTGAAGCATGGCGGCTGCCAGGCCTGTAATGCACTGGGGGAAACCCTGAAGTAGATTTAGTTTTTTCATACTTTGTCCATTTTTAGGTGCAGAATTCAAAACAATCAAAGTGTTGTCATTAAGTTTATGTCAATTGTATCACGAAACAGAAGATATAATTTTCAAAAAATGTATTGAATTATTGTTGGTGTTTTGTGGCCGTAATTTGCAGACAGCTGGCAAACAAACTGCCTGTGTGGAGGAAAGAAATCAATTTCACATCAGTAAAAAGGTTAAAAAACAGACTCATCAACAAGGATTTTATATCTATAACTCCAGTAGGTTTTAGTTTTATAAACACGATTTAGTTTCAGTTCATAGTTTTTTTTCCATTAATTACAGTCAATGAAATATTTTCTCAGTTTGATTTTTTGTATTTTTCTTTGTTTTAGTTAATTATAATAACTTTGTTATGGAGCTGATTTCTATAAAAACACCCCATCTGGACTGAGTTAAATCTTGGTATTAATTTCTTTAATTTTTGTAGCTTTTTGTTTTCCCTCTTTGCCGCGTTAATCCTTAAGTGACTCGCTTAAAGGGATGAGCTGGTTGACGGAGGAATCTACCAGTTAATGAGTCATGTTGTGAATAATGCACTGATGGTTGAGGCTGAGCAGCTCCGTTGGCGAGGTGATGCGCGGCGTGTTGTAGAGCTATGTGAATCAGATTGGCTGACTCAGTTAGCCGCTCTGACAGAAGTCCATTAAAGGAGCCGTGAATGGAGAGGAACTGTGTGTGTGCGTGTGTATGCAGTCACATGAACCATCCAGCCTGTTTTGAGCTCCTGTGTTTGCTATTGAAGCCATGTGATGACTGCGTGTGTGTGTGTGTGTGTGATCCAGTTCTGAATCATCTGGCAGAGCAGCAGCATAAAGACTCTTTTCTTTCATGCAGCATTTAGAAAAGCTAATTCAGGATTTGTGAACAGGGAGGCTGCTGTGGTTCCTGTCCCGTTATTCTGCCTAAACGAGGTCACTGTACACAAATATTCAGTGTGTGTGAATGAATAGACGTCCTACAGCGGCCACACCGTCTCTTCTCAGCTGCTTTCTTACACACTCTGATTTATGACTGAATTAACTTTTCCTGACAACGACACAATGACTGCAAGCCATTTCATTCTCTGTTAAAGGGCCGGTGTCGTGTTTTCCAGACACACAAAGACGTTTTGTAGCACAGTGCAGCAGGGTTGAAAAACTTAGCACAATAAAAGTGATTCATACTGGTTAATATCAATGATTATTGATTAATTTTTCTGTCTTAGATATCTGAATTACAGCCAAACTAGTGGCGTGGCATTTCCTGTTTTATCCAGTTTTCATTCCACGCTGTTGGTTTTACTTTAAACCTGGAACTGCTGCTGCGCCAGTCACAGTAACAGCAGTTACCTAGCAACAGGTTGTTACTAGGTAACCAAAGAGTGAGTGAGTTAGTTGATTCCACTGTGCTTAGCAGTGAGAGGTTGAGTGGCTAAAGTTTTTCCTCCGCCTACATCTCCCAGAATGCTGTGCGGTTCTGGACCAGAGTTCAGTGAATATTCTACATTTTGAATACTGAATATTCAAAATGTTGAATGTCTTATTATTGATATTGAACATGTGTCTGTTGTGATATATGTGGTTATTGATTTATTGTTCAGCCCTACAATCAGGTAATAATGTTACTGTCAGATGTATTAAAATGCTAAAAATATCAAATATGACTTAAAACAGATTTGACTTTGTAATTTAACGCCTTGAAATTGGGTCTCTGTCTTTTTAAGAAGCTCCTGCTCTTCCTGAAGCTCCACCTTCAGGAAGTCATCCCATGGCTCCTCCATTAAGCTTTAACCAGAGTTGCCCTGAGAAGCAGCTCCTACAATGAGCTCAGCAGGGCTTTGCTAATTGCTGCTGACTAGTCTGAAGGAGCTGAGTGGGGGAGGAGCTGTGCCTCGAAGGCGGAGCTAGGTCACAGCTGAGTGGTTGCCATGGAGATTAAAGGATTTCTTAAACATGCATTAAAGAGTGAAGGAATAACATTATAAAATGATGGAAAGATATAAAAATTGATGTTACATATTATTGCCCCTGGAATACAGAAAATTGTGGACAAAACAAGGAAATATAAGTTTGAAAAATAAAGCATTTTCAAGTTTTGAAACTCTGAAATTCTCAAGCTTTTCTCAAGAAAATTTCTGAAATTTATCTGTTTTGGAAATAATTTACTCCTCTTTTTTTGTATAAATGCCAAAAATGGCCCTACTGCACCATCATAGATATTACATTCTTCTCTTAAATGTCTTTAATTGCTGGATGCTGTTCATCAATCACAGCTTTATAAAGTTTCACACATGGCTGCATGTCATCCAGGCTGGATGGACGGGCCTCAGACTGCATCATCAGCATGTTTTTATTTATGAAGGCATATTCAGACCTCCTCCTTCATGTTGGGTTTTCTCTTTTTTCTGAGAACTTATTTTTGCTTTTGGTGCCTGAAGCCTGGAATAAACTTTAAATCTTTTCAGTTTTCTGGTCTGTCTTGTTGGAAACGGTTTCAGAAACACTTGAACTCTAAATGTTGGTTTTGAGGAGGAATCCTCTGCAGCTCAGCTATCTGTTCCTTTTTTTTTGCCTTAATTTTGACCCTTTGCTGATACATATCTGTTTGCTTTATAATAATAATGTGATAATAAGTGAAATGTGGTTAACACAAAGTTTCAGTGGGGTTTGTGTGCTGCCCGTGGTAACCACGGTAACCAGGACGCCCCCTGCCTGTGTGGGAGTGGCCTTACGCAACTGTTAAACACGACGCTTTCACGCGGGGGAACAATGGTGGGCGGGACTTCCTGTGACACAGCCCGTGCTGCGATTGGTCAGTTTTCTCAGCTGAAACTCACAGAATATGAAGAAATGTCACGTTTACGGCAGCAGGGTGACGGTGTTTATCTCCCGATCTGTTTCACTCCATCCTGCTAAAATCCTGTTGGCAGAAAGGGAGCAGCGTGTGATGGAGTCGCGCCTAAAGCCGGTTTCCTGCTGAGGGCCGGGAGATTACACAACAAAGCTGCCTGTTAAACAGAAAACTCCCAGACAGGAGGCGATAAGGCAGAAAAAAGCATGAACTCATCTTTAAATCTGCAGAAGACGTTCAACAGTTCATCATTAAATAAATCAGTCAAGTTTTTTTAAAAATTCAGGAATCATAATTAAAAACACAAAACAGTTTTAAAGTACATTAGTCCTGGAAACGTTCTCCAGGTGACAGAAGGCTGATTTTCTGTCTGTCTTTATGTGTCTCTGAAGGTTCAGGTCTGATTTCTAACTTTTATCTGTAATAACTGAAGCTGTGTGCTGAGTCCAGTTATCATCAAAGATAAAAACTTCAGTTTTGTTCAGGATTCTGATATTTTCTCTCCAGACTTTACAGTTTGTGTTTCTGTTACCTGATGCACCTTCACAATTAATTTCAGTATTACTCAAAATGATTGCATCAAATTTTTTTGTTCTTTTTCAGAATTAACATTGTTAAATAAAACAATGCTATAGTTACAGCAGGCAGATGTTTGAGAGCCTTTATTTCTGTTCCCTGTGCTGCAGCTCAGTTCTCTGGGGGCCAAAGCTGCAACATTTCTGACATGTTCAGCCGTGTGCTTCACTTTCACGCTGCACTGAGTCGAATTAAGAGACGAGTTATTAAAGTGTAGAAATATTGCTTATAAAATATTGTAAATATATAATATACATGTGAATATATTGTATATAAATGTTTAAAACGTGATGCTACAGTTAGCTCACCAAAGGGTTTGATAATAATGGAGGATAATTGGCTTCAGACCATTTATGGAGCAGCAGGTACAGAAACCACAAGTTCAGTCATCTAGAAATCTGTTGCTAATCTCTGCATGTTAAATACATAAAAACATCACTTAATGTTTAAGTATTTAGTCTTTATTTCAGTTTGACTCATGCAGGATCGTTTCCATAGCAACGATCAGAAGCCGGCCAGTGAGCTCACTGATGAGGTCACAGATGACATCATGAACGTCACAATAGATCAGAGGAGTTCAGAGGCTTAAATGCTCTGAACTCACTCCTCAGTGCAGCAGGTAGGATCCAAACGGTTCTGTTGGACTCGGTGTTTATCTCAGCATCCTGACAGCATGTTTGGGATTTCGAAGGCGCTCATCCCGTTAATGATCCCGCTCTGCTTTGGGCTCGGATACGCGGCCCAGAAAATGTTTGACCGCTACTTTTCTGCAAAGGACTCAGAAGAAAGTTCCTCTGAGTGTGAGAGTGATTCCAGATCAGAACAAACCGACCCGGCTGGGGAGGTTTGCTCTGCATCGGGTCACAGCGATGCCAGCAGCTTCACACAGACGACGGAACAAGATGAACCAGAGTGTGAGAGGTCAGAGGTCACATCTAACCCGGCTGGGGAAGACTTGTCTGCAGCTGACCGCGTAGCCAAGGCCTTGGCAGAAATTGTGGCTGAAACTTTGGCTTCGTCGCTTCCATCTCTGACTCTGCTGGAGAACGCTTCGCTAAGACAGACCTTCACCAGTAACTTTGAGGTACCAGGTTCCCCAGACGGGGAACGGATCTCAGAGAGAGACGGCGCAGCAATCAGTTTACCAACCAAACCGACTCTACATGGTTCGGTCACTGTTGTGTTTGAGGCCGAGGGACGTTAACCAGCGCAGAGGTGGCTGAGAAACCCGCAGGTGGTGAAGACGGAGCTCCACAAGGGGAAAAGCAAGGAGGAGAACTGCTTTAGGTTGGAATGAACTCTGAAACAGTTGGGTGAATGCCCCTTTAAGGGACGAAAGGGAAAAAGATTTGAGGGGTTTCTCTCCGGGCGCTCCGGCTTCCTGCCACCGTCTGAAATCAGGACTGTTTGGTTAATTGGTCTGGAAAAAGACAAGAAAAGATAAAACATAATATGTATGTGTGTGTACATATATGCATATATATGATAAAATAAGCTTAGAAAGCTAATTTAAAAAGCTGTTATTATTATTAATAACTGTAATGTAAATCCTTCTTTCTGGTCTCAACTCTGTCAGACTGAGCGGCTCTGGAGCACAGAAAGTGTTTTCCATTTAAAGGTTGTTGTGATTTTACCTTTCTGGTTTTCTAAACGCTGTGTGTGTGTCTCCGGGTGTGTGTGTGTGTGCGTATCTGTAGGTGTGCATCTGCTGCGCCGGGTTCGCCGCTCTGTGCCGTCTCTTTGGTGGCTTCCTGGGAGTCTTTATGGCTGAAAGAGCCGCCTGCTGTGCAAACAGCCAGACGCGTCGAGTCAGTCATCAAACTGGAAACCAGTGGCTGGAATGGGAGTGAATGAAACAGTAACTGGGCTAAATAGGCTGGGAGGCTTAAAAAACCTTATTTAGTCATTAAAACACCAAATGTACCTCAATATGCATTACTGCGCGTTATAAATGCATATTTCTAATAATGAATATTCTGACAATCAGATAAATGAAATTGGCACAATCTGCTGATTTTTCATTTAACCACTCAATCTAATTTTACACATAGTTAGAGATGGGGCTCCCAATAAAAATTATTTCTAATCATATCTAACATTGAAGACATTTTTTTGTTTAAATACTTAAACCATTTGTGACAATCTTAGAAATGCATTAAAAGATGCAAATAAACAAATTAAATTCCCTTTTTAAATAATAAAACTATTTTGTTGACTAAAAATGTATCTAATATACATAATATATAAGTAGTTTTATTATAATTTTTTGGTTATTTCACAGCGGCTGTCCTGTCGCCTCTGCTGCTAATCCACCCCCTTTGCTTTTGCTGCTCTCCTTTAAATCTCTGCCTGACTGAAATCCTGCGAACTTGGATCTCTCTTTGAGTGAATCCCGTTTCCTTCCTGATGGAAATCCTGATGTGACGTATGTGGAGGGAGCAGCAGGTGTTTGCAGAACCCGGCGGCTCCCAGTCGGCCCGGTCCAAACAGCAAACCGACGGCCTGCTGGGAGAAACCTTCATGCTGAGCAGCAAAACACGGCCACCTTTCATGTTCTCAACAGCTGCCAAAATATCAGATCCTGACATTTACTGAAAACCAGAATTAGAAGGAAAAATAAAGTTATTTTTCTGTTGCGGTTACCTTCAGCCGAGGAGAATAAAGTAGTGATTTGAAGTCAGCGGATGGGGAAGCCCCACAGGAAGCTGATTAGCCCAGGATGGCAGCTTTTCCTGAACTCTCCAGGAGGAACAGCTAAGCTGCAGCTTAGCCAAGCGAAGCAAAACCTGGACGTCTCTCTGCTTCCTCCCCACAGGAGAGCAGCAGCTCCTGAACGTCCAGAACAAAAACGGACCAAATCATTATGACCAGCGTTGTCCAAACTGCATGCACCCAGAGCCAAAGTCCCCAAGCTTTAACTAATCAGGGGCCGCATTTTTATATCTTATCCCATTTAAAAAATATTTTTAAAAGATTCTATTCATTTTCTACCTGCACAACAAAGAATAAAAGTTAATATTTTACATTTGACTTGATTTTTTACAGTTATTTAACCTTTTTATAATTTTTTATTCTCAGCAACAAAAATTAGGATTTTCTCTTGTTTTTAGCCAAATATAATGGATGGATGTGAGTAAAAACTCACTAGTTTAAAAGCAACTAAACTAAACTAAATGCTAGCTTCGTGTTCAGCTTAACATCTTTTTAAGAAAATGTAAACTTGCTATGGAAAATCCCATCCTAAAAAAATAAAAAGCCACATTTGTACCATTCTTGAATTGCGGTTATGGGCCACAAAAAACTAATCCAGGGGCCACAAATGACCCCGGGCCGCTCTTTGGACCCCCTACTTTACCCAGAGACGTCACTGGTTTTCTCCTCCATCTCTGACGGTTCAAACTGCGATATGTTATTCATCTGAGCGCCTCTGCTGGTATTGTTCTGGAGCTAAAGGTTTTTATTGATTTAACACGAGCCCCTTCTGACTGCAGCCTGATCCTCCAAGCTAAGCCTTTTCACGAAACACTGCACACTTAGTGTCCCGCATGCTCCAAGGTCAATAAAAGCCCGCAGACTGAAAGGCGGTGGAGGAGGCAGCGCTCTGCAGACAAAGTTCAAAGAAGGATTTTCTTTTTCTTTCTGTGATTAAAGATGTGCGTCGGAGTTGAGTTTGAAAGGAAAATAAAACCTTGGTTAATATTTGGTGTTGGAGGGAAAAGGTTGACTTCTGCAGAGGCAGCTACTCTGTTTTAGTTCAGTTTATTTTATATTCAGACCAACTGCTTTCGTTTTTTACTTTACTTTCTGTCAGAAAACAGAGTGAATAAACTCATCATCGTGAAAAAGATTTTATCTTTCAAGTAAATAAATGTTGGATTAACAGCATTGTTCCAGAATAAAACCCAAAACTTGTTTTCTTCTGCTCATTTTTCCCCTTTTCTGCTTTCTAACGTGGAAAAGAAAAATAATTTTACAGTATTGAAAACCAAGAATTGATCTAATGGGTGCACTAAGCTCTGTTTGAACTCGTTTAGTTGTAAACTTTCTGCTTTTCAGGGAAATTACCGTAAATTGATTTGATGTAATTATGATTTGCCATTTTAAATCAGGCAGAAACAAGTTTGTATTAACAAGCTAATGGATAAGTAACCTTGGTTTTAAACCCATAATGAATTATTAAATACTGCATCTGTTTTTATTGAAACTTTAAACTGTGAAAGCGTAAACCCCCCTAGTGAAATCTGGAAACATCCCCTGCAGTGGACCGATTTTTCTGATCCGAACACATAACCCTGTAACTATAGCAACATAGTTACATGGTTACTAAGTAACTATGTAACTACTTTTTAGTTTCATAGAGTAACTAAAAAATAACAAAATCAGGCAAAAGATAAACCTTTCTGAATTAAGTCCTTTGAAGGAAAAGCCTATGAATCTTTAGCAAAAACTGCAGGTCTGTGTTTGGTGAATCTTTGGTTAAAACATGTTTGTTTTTCATTCATTGTTTTACTCGAGTAGAAATACTTCACCACTAAAAGGACATTTTTTCTTAAAAGTTACTCAATGCCCAAAATGTTATTTCCACAATCGGTACAGGGTTACTAATAAAACCTCTGAAATGATCCGTGATTCCCGACATGCCGGTCCGAGAGAATCGCCACGACTCGAACGAGTTTCTGTTAGAAATGTGTTGGATCGATCCGAGCTTTCGCCACGCCGCTATCAGTGGCAGAGGTCCGATCGGGTTCCATCAGGATTATTATAAACCATCTCACAGCAAGCCGAGCCAGAAACACCCGGCTGCATCTGGCCTCGTGTTCCAGCAGATCGCCTTATCAATCGATCAATCAGTTTTTATTAGTACAGCACATTTCAGCAACAAGATCGTTCAAAGAGCTTGACATCATAAAAACATGTAAAGCTTTGTTTTACAATGGCTCCAATCAACAATTGGAGCGTCACATTTTACCATCGTTTCAAAAGCAGCTTTAACCAGGTCAGGTTTAGTCAGTGTTTCGGCTGTTTTGCAGTTTTCTTCAAGTTTGTGGTGCATAGAAGCTGAATGCTGCTTCTCCATGTTTGGTTCTGGTTCTGGGAATACAGAGCAGAACCAGAAGGTTGATCCAACAGCAGCAGATCTTTAAGCTGTTCAGTGATTATAAACTAAAGTAGATTAAACTTTATTCATCTATGAAGACATTGTTGCATCAATTAATGATGCTGGATCTCATTGAGCCATTAGTTCTCTAGTCCTGGAAATGTTCTTCAGGTGACAGAAGGCCAACTTGGTAACCGTCTTTATGTTGCTCTGAATGTTCAGGTCAGCGTTCGTCCTGATTTTTGGTTTCCAGCTGTAGTAACTGAAGCTGTGCTGAGTCCAGATCCATCCTCTCCAGGTCCAAACATAAGAACTTCAGTTTTGTTTCATGAGGCTGATGGGGTACTGATGATCCGTTTCCAGCGGTGTCGTTGACCAGTTGAGTGAGCCGCTGCTGTTTCCCCGGCGTTACAGGAAAAGGATTCGCTGACACGCTAACAGCTGGAAGCGGAGCGCGCTCAAAGCTGCTCACTGTTCCAGCCTTTCACTTTTAAATCTGAGTCGTAGTGCTGCTTCCCACCCCTGTTGTTGGAGAAATCTCATCTCCCCACAACAGAAAGCATCCTCCCAACACGACCGCAAGCCGACAGTCAAACAGACGAACACGTCCACATGCTGACCCAGGCTCATTCAGCTAATGTGTGTCTGCAGCAGCCCGTGGTTAATAACTGTGTTTGTTCTCTCTGCAGATGCCGGGTCGGGATCGGGAGACGATGGTAAGATTACTCAGCTCATCCGTCCTCCTACTCCTCCTCTGCTCCAACTCTGCACACGCTGCTGTTCTTCAATATGCTTCTCTTTATGTTCTCTTCAGTTTTATTTTCCTCACGTTGAACACAACTTCACGTCCCGATAAGTTTAATCTGTGTGGTTGAGACTTGCTTTCATAGTTTAATTTATTGGAATGGTTTAGTGACCAGCGTTTCAACAAACTCATGGAAACTGTCAACCTTGGAAATCTGATGACGGTTTCTGACGTTTCACCCAAACTCTGAGGAGAGGAATCCGGGTTTCATAAAACACCAAGACGGCCCACACGCAAAGTCATTTATATTCATCTCCATGGCAACCACCACGGCATTCAGACGTAGCCGATCCACCATTGGTTTCATTCTCCTTGGTCTATTTAAGTCAGTATTCATATAAAAAATCATAACAAGATGAACTGGAAAATATGATCTCTGAAGTACATTAAGGCAGGACCTGAAGGTTAGAGAGATTAGAAAAAAAGAGTTCCACGTCAGATGCTAAGTTAGCATGTTAGCATCCTAACGGTTTTCACCTTCTTCAAAATAAGAGCATGGCTGTAAATGGCTAACTACCTGAAGAATTTGATAACTAATCGATTTAAAACCTGAAAGTTTGCAAAACAATGAGCTAAGTGCCCTTAACATTATGAAAGTTATCAAAAGTGCTAAAATGCTAAGCTAAAAATGAGTTGTGCTGTTAGCGGGAGTATGCCCACTGTTTTAGTCAAATGATCAGAGCTGAAGATGGAGTCCAGCTGTAGCCAGTCTCTGACTGATGGCTCTAAAGTCAGGGCTGATGTTTTTCTCGTTATCTTTCTGAGTTAGCGATGGTTTCCTCCGAAGAAAAGCTGCAGCCGGAGTAGCTTCACTTTAAAACAACCCTGGATGGTTCTGAGAACGTCAGAGTGAGACGTTCATCAGATGAAATGAAGCTTAAGGAAAAATATCCAGGTTTTATGTACAGATATGCTGCAGGTGAATGCTAATGCGTGACGGCTGTGTTAGCTGACACGCTGGCTGCTGGTGTCGGTCGACCGGCTGATTGCGCTGCGTTTGCTCGGACGAAGCAGCTTCTCTGCTGGGGAATTTGCTCGGCCTTGTTGCAGCTGTCAAACAGTGAAGGTGCCTCTTGTTTCTGCTGCAGGCTGTTCACACAGGGGGAGGACATGACTCTGCTCACAGGTTTATTTCATGACCTCGATTATTTTCTCATCACTTGGCTTCATTTCGCACCGTAATGCAGAAGGAAGCAGGGAAAAGGTTGTTGAAACGTTTAGATTCTCAAGTCTCTACAAGGTAACGGTTTTGTTTTAGATCTCGGCTATCGTCAAACTGTTCTCACAAAGAAGCTATTATTTAAGATCTGGATCTGATGAAGGTATTTGGGTTTTCAGAGTTTTCAGTCTCGGCAAAGCTTCTGTAGGTAAATCTTCCAAAGGAAAGAAATGATGAATGGATGTGAAGAGGAATCAGAACGTTGGGGGGAGGAGGCACCAGATGAAAGATGAGAAGCATAAAGGAGGACGATATATTGGATTGTTTGGTGGTTGAATTAGATTTAATGGTAATGAAATGAATTTGAGTGAACTGGACAGAATGGTTCTCAGGTGGAAAAAGGTGAAATATTCCCTCTGGGTCGTTGGAGCTTCATGGAGAATCAAATGTTTAAACCTCTAAATTCAAGAATTCAACTCTCATGTGGTCAAGATTTGTGGATCACGACTAAAAGATCAAGATCTTGATCACAAAAAGATAAAACGAGTTTCCTTGGAGAACTTGATGGGTAATTTCTCCTGGTCATTGTTTAGGTTCTTCCTGAATGACTTGGAGAGAGAAACTCTCTGGAGGTTTCAGAGATAAACAGTTTAAATTGAATCTTTAGACTTATGTAGGTTTGGTTTTATTATTTGGAATAAAGACTCTTTTTGTGTCATTCCACCAAGAAGCAATGCCTCCTGTTTGGTCCACTTTAATCCAACTCCGGTCCGTTTGCATATAAAGTCCAGTTCATTTGGGGACGTGTGAACGCTAATCGACCAAAGAACTGAACTCTGGTTCAGTTTAAATGTATATGTGAACGCCAAGTGGACCAGATGCTGCTCAGAAAGCAGGAAGTGGACTACAGTGCAGGGCATTCTGGGTAAATACAGCCAAAACAAACATGCTAGCCTAGCGCTAACAGGAGAAATGGCTCAAGGACTTTTACTAAAAACAAAAGCAAAAGGCTACAACCGCTGAAATGAGACAACACTCCATTTTTGTTTAAATTTGGAGTAGAAGGAAGTTGCTCTCAGCGTCTTCAGAGGTTTTTGTGTCGTTTCCTTCAGCGGTTGTGGGTTCAGCGCCCCCACAGGCCAGGAGAGGAACAAGTTGCTCAGAGGGTTTGGTTGGTTTGACTCGGAGCAGAGAGGAAGAACCACAGCAGCTGGAGATGGAGCAGATGCTGCAACTTTTCCCCCAAATGAACCAAAGCTGCCGCACTATCGAGTGAAAACGACCTCAGCAGCTAGAGGGAAATCCCTGGTGACCAGAGTGACCCCGGTCCTAACCCCGAGGTATAACGCTAATGTTTACTAAAGCATTCAGCTGGATAAAAGCTGCTCCACAAAGAGCTTAGTGAGATAACTTCACTTTCTGAAGCTTCGGCTAAAGGCCCAGAGAAACTGACCGGCTTTGGTCTGCATAGAAATTAAACATGTTAAAGTTAACGGGGTTCTCTTCAACCCCAAGGTTTGTGCCTGTGGTAAGGCACAGAATTTTGCTACATTACATGTGTTTCCATCTCAGTGAGATGTTTTTGTTTTTGCTAAATTGAAGAAGTTGTTTCAAATTTTTCGGTCTCTCTTGACCTTTTCTAATGTGATGCTTCAAAATGTGTCAATATGTTTGAAAAACAGACGGCTACCGGCTAAAATCAGCACACATGCTGATATTCAGCAGTTTATTTGCATATGCAGCTCCTGCGTTAGCTGTGGTGCGTTTGAGCTTCAATAGACATGAACACAAGAGAGAGAGATGGAGAAAGAGAGAGAGCATGGAAGGAGAGATAGAAATGGAACGGAGCGATAGAGAAACAAAAACATGTCTGAGGCCGAGGGGCTGTTGATGTAAAAACGCTGATAACAGAGGAGAGGAAATGTAAGGCTGAGATTAAACACATCCTCTACGTATGTGAGCCGGACACATGGAGGCAGGAGCAGGACGAGCCGCTTACCGTGACACCGGCGTTCCCATCATGCTTTGTTGTGATGCCCTGCATGCTGCGTCGCTCTGAGGATCCCGTCTTCATGAAACCTGAAACTGAGAGGAAGCGGAGCCTGAACACTGAAAACACTCAGCAGCAAAATTGGTTGTTGTTTCCAGCTGGAAATGCAGTGACGTCGTAGAACAATGTTTATTCGGATCAGGATTTTACTCTGCAGATTTTAGATGCCTTTAAAAGTTTTAAAACATTTTCACCTTGAAGGATTCTTCATAAACCCAAGAAACCACAAACAACCCTGACCATCCTCTTCATGTGACTGTCTTCAGTCAGAGCCTTCTTCAGATTCACTGTAACACCGACTGCTACTGGAGCTCTTTCCTCCCAGCAGCCTCGGTCCACACAGAGCGGGAGGAAGCCTGCTGGTGCTTTACGAGCCGGGGGACAAGGTTAAAGCAAGAGGCTGTAAAAGATGGCTTTGAGGGAAGCAGCAGTGGAGACCCATCCTGCTGAAAATCAAATATATTTTAACGGCCCGCCATAAATCCACACACATAAACCCGGATGAGCCAGGAAGTTGAGGAAGTTGCCAGTTTCATTGGCTGCAGGCAGTTTGTGTGACTCTGAGTGTGCGTGGGGATGGGTGTGTGTGTGTGTGGGTGTGTGCGTGCGTGGAGTAAAGCTGCAGAGCATGCTTGGCTGCATTCATGCTTCAGAGTGCGTGTTTTCTTTTATTTAATATTTTTTCTACATCAGATAAGTGAGAACACGAGTCAGCTGTGCCGAGCGGAGAGCCGGCGGTCATGAGAGCGGTCACATGGTCCGCGTCAGACCCTTGTCCAAATCAAATTGTACAGTGGAGGGGAAATTGAGTTCCGCTCACATGATCTCTGCTGGGAGGAAAAAACGACAAAAGCTTTAAACGGAAGAAGGTTCCTGAAAATTCACAGATTAAAAGAAAACAGCGTTAAGTCAACTCTGATTCTCTATGAGGCTGAAAAAGACGCATGGCGCATAAAAACATTATCAATCTATCCTATGGGTGTCCAAACTGCGGCCTGGGGGCCATTTGTGGCCCTGGCAGTGAATTTGTGGGGCCCCCAACTGCATTTCAAGAAGGATATTTTCAGTCATGTAGTAACTAATTACATTGACTTGAGTATTTTTACTACGTTGCACTTTGAGTCATTTTATTATGAAGTATTTCTGCTCTTCAGTAAAATGTCTGGATTTTCTACCATTGAGTGAAAAACAAACCAAACATCCACCAGACAGACACCTGCAGTTTTTATTTCATCAGTTTTATATTGAAAGAAACTGATTTTGATCAAAAGATTATTTTGTAATCATGTCACTTAAATTATTTTCATTTTGATCTTTCAAACACCAAATTTCCACTTCACTTTATATTTTGCTCTATTTTATGTAATCTTTTAAATATTAAATGATTGATTATTTGATCATTTACTCAGTACTTTAATAGACTTTTTAGAAATTATTTTTTACTCACCACAGTTTCCCACTGAATAAGAAATGCATTAAACTCGTGAATTCGTTTCTTCATAAGTCATTAAATAACATGGCAGCGACGAATATAAACAATTAAATAAGATGTTTCCTTTTTATCAGCCATTCAAATCGGCATGATGCAAAAAACGGTTTCCTTTGCAGTTTTGCAAAATGGCTGAGATGCAGAAACTTAAAACTTTGTATTGAGAAACTTTTTAAAATTGTAGCGTTTCCAAGAAGTAAATTTATTTTAGTAATTCCAGTTAACAGAAACATTTAATGCTGCCAACGCAGTGACTTTGCTGATATATCTTCAAACCAAAACAATTTGTTTATTAAAGATGTCGTCATCAGTGATCGGCCAAATCGGTTCAAATCTGATGAAACACGGTGGGATTCTGACTAAAATATAGAATCACAGGGGAATAAATCGAACTGCAATCTGGACTTTCACCGCATGAAGCTGCCGTCCATCAGAGAACCTCCATCTTGTTTTTTATTCATTTCCTACTGCAGAGGAATATTAAGTCTCATCGACTATTCCCTCCTCCATCACCTTTCCACAGAACTAGAACCAAAGTAATTAGATTTCATCTCCCTCCAATGTTTGGATCTCGTTTTTATTAGTTGATAAAAAAAAATTTGAATTTGTTTTTTTCAAAGTTCCTGCCAACAGTGCATGAATTTTTATTTATTTCTTCTGTCAATTTCATTTGGAAAAGAGGAATATTTGTTGAAACTTTTTTGTCATCAAAAGCTACCAGATTAGGTTTGTTAGGTTGCTATTAATAACATTTAAATGCCTTTCAAGCTGAAAAATATTCAAAAAACAACGTAGAAATGTCATTAAAACATGTAGAGGAATAAATTTGGACCTTATCTGTCGCCATAGTTGCAGAAAACAAACCATCCATCCTTCCTGCACAAACAGCCCATTCAGACCAAATTAATCACGACCCGTTTAGGAAGAACTCGCCCTGCAGAACCTCTGTTAATTATTCAGCTTTAAAGCCCCCAGATGTGCGTCCAGTCTGAGTTTTTCTTGGTTTATTAATGCCCATAAACATTTTGATCCCAGGCTCTGGTTGTGAGTCAGCAGGTCGCCGCCGTCGGCAGCCTGACCTGACCTGACCTCAGGTCTGATCCCGACGCTCATCCAAACCAATTGCTTTGTCAAGGTCAGAGCCGCCATTTCTCCCAGTAAACGGTAAAAAACGGCTCCACTGTGATTCCTCAGTGGAGTCCAAGTATTTGCATCCAGTTCTAACCTCTCACTGCTTTTCCTTTGGAAAAATAACTTAAATGCAACATGAAGAGCTTTTTCTCTGTCTCTACTGTTTGTGTAATATTTATTTTGGTGCCTGTTGACTAATAAAAAGATGAGCAGAGTATCGGGGCCTAATTGAAATACAATAGCCTGACTGGGGTAATTAATCCAATGATCAGACCCACAACACTATGGATTTGCCAGCACTTCATTAGTTTGAATTAAGGAGCGAGGCTCCACTGTGGTGCGATTATGAATTCAATATCAATTGATCTTCCTCCGTTGGAAGCAGCCCACAGAAATAACCTTATGAGGAAGCAAAAAAAATAACACTTTATTGTTTTATTGGCTTTTCGAATATGGTTGATGAATCTTAAGGTGCCCACAGCACCTACATTAAGAAGAAATGGAAGAATAAATTGGCTAATTTCTGCGTTTCTAGTGGATTTCAAGCATTCAGGTTAATATAGAGGATCCATGGTTAGCTAAACATCTGCTGTAATTTCCCTATTAACCTAAAAGTTGTTGTTTGTTTGTGATTCGTAAAAACCCATAATAACTTCAAAAATCATATATCTTTATTATATTCTTCACCTGCGCAGCACATGCTAAGCTGATGGCACGGATTGATTGCAGTGGACTGGACACCATTAGCTACAGCTATCACCATTAAAGGGAACTAATATCATTAGCTAGAGCTAACACTATTAGCTAGAAATAACACTATTAGCTACAGCTATCACCATTAAAGGGAACTAACATCATCAGCCAGAGCTAACACTATTAGCTAGAGCTAACAGTATTAGCTCTTCTTTAAATCTTTCTAAATTAGCAACACAAAATCACAAAACAATCGCAAAATCCTGGAGGGGCCGATCAGGGTGACAAGACGTTGATACAGTTTCTTCATTGGTTTTATCGATGCATTCTTCCACAACCGGCCCTTTAAGAACATTCATTTTAATCTTTGTGGCCCAAAGTGAAAATGAGGTTGGCACTCTTTAATTAGAGCTTGCTAATGAAGGGCGTAAAGGTGTTAGCTAACGAGCTAAAACCATTAGCAGGAGCTATACGTTGACGACTCTACATACTTCTATCCACTACTTGGTACTTTCTACGTTGTAGATCGATACAGTGAGTGAAGGAGCTAATCATTTCAATCTGAGCAATAGAATGAAATAAAATAGAAAGTGAACGTTAAGGTAGCAGCCTGACCTTTGGTTCCCCCGCTGATCGCTCCATCTAACAGCCTCCAAAGTGGCGAGCTGCTGCCCCAGTCACACAGCTATCGCTATGGTAACCACGTTAGAGGTTTAGGGAAGTGAGTAATCTAATCTTCCCACTTTGTGGCACAGCGATAAGGCTCACCAGCCCACCCATATCTGTGTGTGTTTTATTCGGTTATTCTACGCTGCAAATCTCCCTCGCACAGAAAACCTATGGAGCCAGTTTGTTCCCGTTAATAAGAGGAAGACTCCGGTTGAAAAGTCCGGACCCGGCTGAAGTTGACAGCATTACGGCAGAGATTCAGCCTTAAATAAGCTTAACATTTTCATACAAATGACTGATTGCTCCTCTCTGCACTCATATCCAGCCGTCATATGATTGCATTTGTTTTTAAAAGATGAGATGCCTGCAGAGGAATGAGACTGATGACTGGAGGTGAATCAGACATTTATTGGAGTAACTTTTTGGAAGAAAGTACTTTTATCTTTTATCTAATATTATTATGAACTAGTCCTACTCAAGTAAAATTTCTAGCTAATTTACTAAATGAAAAACAAACAAGTTTCAACCAGAAATGCAACAGACACACACTCAATTTATGTCAAAGTGAGACATCCTGTTTGTACTCCAGCTTTGTTCCTCTAATTTCTATCTACTGATCCTGTAGTACAATTTGGAGGGTCGTCCGTCCATCCATCCATCCGTCTGTCCGTCCATCCCTCCATCCATGTCGTCCCGTCCCATCCATCGTCCATCCATCGTCTGCATCCATCCATCGTCTACGCTCATCCGTCCATCCATCGCTGTCGTGTCATCCACGTCCTGTCCACTATCCGTCTCCATGTTGTCCATCCGTCCGATCATCATCTTCCGTCCATAATTGTGTCAAGTTAGAGATCTTTATCCAAAGTAAACCTTCTTAACTTTCAGTTTGTGAAAATGTGTTGGTGATGTCTAAGAACAATCATCTTCAGGGTCAATGAATTATGGTCTTACGTAGATATTAATCAATCAGATCAGCTGATTGATCGATCAGCCTCCGTCTTTCAACATGTGTGGATGTAAATGTGGATTTCTCAAAGTCTCTTTTCTGCTAATGTGCGATAAAAAACCAAAACACAGACCCACTTTTGCCATGGCAACCCCTCATCTTCAAAAAAAAGAATACTCAACACCGAAACACCAATGGGAGTGAAATTACAGCCGGATGCAAAGTTTCTGGTTGTTCTGCATGTTTCTGCGGTTCCTGATGTGGGAACCGTCAGATACTGACTGCTCAGGCTTAACCACAGTATTTACTGTGATTTCTAGAAGCGCTAACACAGAAACAAGCAGCAAAATGAATGGGGGAGGTGTTTTAATGAGGTGTTCATCCTTAAACACGCCACTAAAAAATAAAAAAAAGTCAAATTAAAAAAGCAGCATAAAGGCTTGTCGTTCCCATTTAGGAGATTGCGTTTTAATTCCATCAGATTTGAGCTAATGGCGCTGAAATGAAGGTTGTTGACGGGGAAAACGAAGCATGTGAGTTCACTGCGGCATCGGAGAGCGGGCCTTTTATTGAAACACAGAGCAGAGCGCGGAGCAGCGGCTCGGCCGATAAGCCTTTCTTTTGGCACGGGGGATAACGGCGTAATCTGGGCCGAGAGGGAGAGGATCTGCAAATGAGATGGAGGCAAAGTCGTTAGATCCCTTCATCCACGCAGGTTCTCCGCTTCCATTCCCATCTCTCACCTCGCCTGCTTCGCTGTTTCTTTATCTCTCCATGGGAACGTATCCAATCATGCCACTCTGAAATTATTACTGAGATTTCCTCCATCGCTCTGAGTGAGTGTGTGAGATGAATTAGAGTGAGATCCAGGCCGGGTGTCTGAAAAGTGTGACGGACGCTGATGAGAGCCGCCGGGTCACCTTTCGGTCCGGCCCTCGCTCCCGCCGGCTTCAGGGGGTTTTATTGTCTTTTTTTTTTTCATTTCTTGAAAATAATGGAACCGGGGCAGAGAGAGAAAACCCGTCAGGGGAGCAGTGAAGGATCGCTGCGAATCAAGGCAGATATTGGGGTGGGAGAGATGGGAGGATTGGGATTATGCTCTGTGTGTAATGGCAGGATTTGGCTTGGATTAAAAGAGAACAGAGGAGTCTGCTGGGAAGTTTAGGAGGGAATGTCAACGATTCGCGTGCGTCAGAGAGCAACTCAGCATGAATATGCAGCAGGTTCATGTTGACAGAAAACACTCCAGATAATAAAAGAACCAACAAGCTTCCAGGTTTAACATCCACATTTCAAACTGGATCATAAAGCCTCTAATCCATCATGAAAAACAAACAATCCTTTTACGGTTTAAACTCCTCTAGAGGTTATTTCTTTCAGGCTGTTTCCCCACCTGATGTTCAGGAAGAGTCGGTTCTATTGGGACCAAAACTTCAACATTTTTTACATTTTGTCTAAACTTATTGAAAAACCTGTTCCCCTCCACACCTGTGGGGGCGCTGCACCAACAAGTACTGGAGAAAACACTGAGCCAGCTTTCTTCTTCACATACTTACTTTACTCTCCACTGCTGCCTTAAGAAGTCTTGGTCATGCTGTTGTTTTCCTGGATGCTTTTACTGTGACTCTGTCATGTTGATTTCCCTTCTGTTTCTGTTATTGATTATTAAAACCAATCATGGTTTAAGTCATCTCCAAATCACCAGCTGATCTTTGACAGCGTTGTAATGCCGTTAAATGTGACCTACAGCAAACTGAACACTGAAATGAAAAGAAAACCAATGTGACCCAACCTTTTTGCATAATCCTTTCAACTTTTTTTATTTAATAAATGTAGGTTAGACATGGAAATAGTTTTGAATTGATTTATCAGTTCCCATCTGAAAAACCAGGCCTCTGCTAATAAAGCAGGGTTAGCGGCTGCTTCAGTTTCCAGCTGTACGGACAAAATGGAGGGAAGAATAAAGAAGAAGAGAAATAATGAAGGCAGGAAGAAAAGAAGAAGTGAATAACGGAGGAGTAAGAGCTGCTCTTCTCTACCTGGTCAGTTGTTCTCTTTGGTGGCTGCAGAAGAACATTTTCTCATTATCTCCTCCATAATTGCAGCCGTTATTATCATTCTGCTGATGCTCGGCAAGGCAGTAAAACCCAACCACTGTGCTTCATATGGATCCAATATTCACAGCGCAGGTTTAATATCCTCTGGACAGCTTGTAGCTATTTGTTGGTTTGTCATTGGCTGATTTACGCCGCCCATTTATCCAGTCTGCATGGATGGTGAGGCGGATAATCTGCAGCTGTTTACCTGAACGGATCGATGAAGTTCCTCTGATTATAACTTCCACAATGCACAATAGGCAAAAAAAACATAAATAAATATGATCACTGATCAAATGGTTGAATGTTTTTTCCACGTTAAACAACAAAATGTTTCAACTTAATAACCAGGAGCTTCAAACTGGACCTGGATTTAATCCCAGCTCTTATGGCAGTGACAGATTAAACGCCAAACAAACAGCCATGCATGCTCTCATGCAACTAATCCGACACTCAGTATGGTGACCTTTGACCTTATGCGCATGATCCTGGGGAAAATGTCAAAGTCGACTGTTTAAGAGTTTTTTCAGTAGCTATTATATGTTCAAGTTAATCTTCATGTTAGAAGTCAAGGGTATGTCCAGATTTTTCAGATTAGGTCTTAAATTACATGTAGTAACTTTTTGTAGTACCTTCCATTGGTTTTATTTTGATTGTGAGAAATGCTCTGAAATGAAATAATAGCCAAGAAAAAAACTCCATGATGCAGCGAATAAAAGAGCCTGGACTAATTGACTTCATGAAGAAATTAAAACTTTCTTCTCAGATCTACAGAATAATTCTGCTGCTGAAACTCAGTTTTATTACGTTTAAGCAATGAAACACGACAGCATAGCTTACACTAAATACAATGTTGTTATGGCGTTTTGTTGGTATAGCTCTCCACCATTAGCCAATGCTAATGCTTCAGTAGCTCTTTAGGGTTAGCGCAGCTAGCTTTTTAACTAGCGGTGCCCATCACTGCTAGTGATATTCAGTGGCGAAGCCTCCAGGTTCTCCAGATTTCAGTCCAGGATCTGTTGGATCCAAAGTCCAATTTGTGGGTCTAATGGAGACCAGGTCCAGCTGGATCAGGAGGTTTTAACCACTAAGACAGATCAGGACAGCATTGTTCATAATGTTAGCAGCAGCAGTAATAGTTCTGTGATTTAGTTTTTATGCAAACTGTGTCGTTCCCGTATGAATCTAAACTTAAATATATTGACAGCCCAGAATCTTTTCCTCTCAGCCAGTCATCACATGCAGCCCGCTCTGAATCTTTGCATCGGCGCCGTAAATGAGCTTAGCGCTCGCTCTCTGGAGGCCGGCGGCGGCGGCGGCGGCGTGCTCCGTATGTAAACGTCTGAAGGCTGTTTATTTGCGGGATTCGGTGCTCGTCTCAGGAGGAGCGGGTGAATCCCCTCGTGGCGTTAAAGACTCTGCGTGAAGCGAGCGCTTTGTGTTGTGAGAGCAGAAGTTTGGCGCTTCGCGTTGGGAGAGCGGCGCGGTGCGTCGCGACTGGCGGTTTGTTTACATCACAGGAGCAGATCACTTTGCGGCTTGTAATGGAAGATTGGCAGAGGGGCAGTTCACTTGTTTATTTACTCGCTGAAATTGCATTTGCAGAGGCGGTGCGGGAGAGTTGCATGATGGGAGGGAAGCCGCGTAATATTACAGCGAATTATGGCGGGGGATTAACTTCCCCAGCACTGATCTTTGAGCTTCGAGTCGCATGAAAGAGAAAACATCAGAACATTACTGCGTCCTATTTGTTTTGCTCCTTTACTTTCAGAAGCCTTTAGAGGAGACCAACTTCTAAACCTAAACTAGTCTCTAAAAGAAGATTTCCATTCTTATTGCTCCTAAATTTACTGCAAATCAATAAATCAGTGCTGCAGTATAGCTGTAAAATTCTTCATTTCTGCTCTGATTATTAGATTTGACTGTCAGCTGAACAGGTTAATTAACAGCTGACAGGTTGATTAACAAGCCTCCAACTGTGGTTTTCTAATCTTGTAAGCTGTGATGTGTTTTTTATTTTTAACTAAAGTCAGTCTTGCAGTTCACAGTTGAACCATCACAATCTACGTGTCAAGCTCCCCTTTTCTCATTTCATGCCCCTGCTGAGTCTCTCAAATTACCAGAAAGGACCAACAGGAGAATGATGAAAAGCAGCAACGTTTCTGCTGCAGGTGTTGATTAGAAAAACTGAAATAATTAACAGTTTTTGTTGCATCGATTTCCCTGTTTCTATCGTTATGCAGCGATGGACACAAATCGCTTCACTGTGGGATCTCTGACTCCTCACTGCTTCATTTGAATGAGGTACATTTTGTCCGTTCTGGATTTTTTTTCCTAATAAAGATGAACTCAGTAGGTCAGAAACTGAATAGAGACCAGAAACAAAACCCTTCACATTGGATAAAGGCCCGGCTACGGTCCGCACTGCCTTTCAGAAAGTGAATAATTAGCAAAAACTTCAATCACAGCAAATCGGAGGATGGAGAAGAGAATTTAAAAGTTTTCTTGGTTATTTAAATGGATATTTCCTTTTTTCAGGTGGGTTTTAATAAATGTTATTTTGAATAAATTTAGCTTTTTTTAAAATGTCATAGTCAGACTAGCCATTAGCTTGTCTAACCAATAAACCTGATCTATGCTGATCTAAACTAGACGATTATTGACTCACTCAACCTGAGCTATCACTTTAACTGACAAAGATGAAAAATTAACTCATAAAATCAAAAACGTTTGAAGAAGAAATGTTCAACCTGAAAATGCTAATAACCTCAGCTGAGGCCTGGAGCTAATTAGCAACAATCATCCCAGCAGTAATTAAAAGCTGTGAAGTTAATTCTGTTTCAGGTAGTTTTACTTTTGTGAAACAAGTTTTATTCAAATTTAACACTTGGCTGAAGAAATGTTTAGCTAGCCTATGCTAACAGCTTCAGACAAATGCTAATTGATTAGCAATGACCCCAGCTAGCATGCTATTTATGGAGCTTTTATTCCCTTTTTATACAATCAAATTTAATGTTAAACGGTAATTTTACCATATTTAAATGTACCGATTTTAATTTTTCCATTTCATATTTATCTACTGGTTAATAATTTCTGAAATCACAGTGAAACTTAAATCAGATCAGGAAATATTTAAATACATCATAATTGAACCAGCCTGAGTTTCTCCATTAATGTAGCTGCAGCCCAACTGTTATGTAATCACAAAACATTTTTAAATTACCTAACAGGATTTTACTCGAACAAAACCTCAGTCCTGATGTAATGTCGCTCTATGCGGCTTAGTTTTTCGGGAGGTACTGATGTGATTGCTAACGCCGTTGTTTGGCATCGTCTGCATGAGGAAACCCGTCCTGCATGTGCTGATGTCAGCTATCGGTTCAGAGGAAAACGTCTCAGCCAGCATGTGAACTGGCAGCGCCTGGCTGCTCTCAGGTGGGGCTTTTGCCTCTTTAAGGAGCTAAATGAAGCGTGAATTTTTAGTCCCACAAACAGCTGCACTGAAACGCCACTCCAAATGAATATTAACCTCTGTGAACCATGCATATAAATAAATCACGGTTTGCCAGCAGGTCAGTGCAGTTCATGGCTCGTTTCTTTAGGAATGGACTCTCTGCTCTGTACAGTTTTATAAATTTGCCCTCCACAGCACTGGCTGCGTTTTCTGCTCACCTGGTTCGGTTTCCAATTCTCCTCTGCCTATGTATCTTTCCTAATCCCCGGCCAATCCTCCCCGGTGGTCTTGTGCACACAAGATTAGTCTTTCCTCCTCCGCCTCTGAGACCAAATCCTGCCACTCTCCGGCAGCCGCCCGGCTGTCCGCGGCTCCACTCCAGAACGCAGCGGCCCAACGGGCTGGGGGCGAGATTAGAAGTGGCATGTTGGGGGTTGGCTGTGCAGCCGGCTGACGCGGCGCAGCGAGTGCAGGCTGGAGGCGGACGTTTCCTGAGATGTTCTGTCACTGCTGCAGCCAGCAGGTGAAGGGGCAGAGCAGGTAGCTGAAGCCCGCAGCGTCGGTCCAGGAGAATGTCTTCTTCTTCTTCTTCTGCTCTGCAGAGTCGCTCCCAACAGCTGAAATAATAATTAAGCCTCCCTGATGTCTGTCATGGTTTTATTCTCTTTGCAAAGTTGAAGTCGATGTTCGATGTGAAGGAAAATGCAACGACGTCATAAAAATGTAGAATTTAGCAACTATATTTATTTACCAAGTATTCTATATTTTGCTTCACATAAACAAATACTAAAAACAACAATTTAGATTTTTAAGTCATATTTTTATGTTATTCATTTATAAAATATCAGTTTCAAACTAGATATTTACAACTATTTAGTTTACAAATTTGTTAGCTCCCAGCTAAATGTTTAGTTAGCAAGCTAAACATTTACCTACACACTAAATATTTGGTTTGTAGCTAATTATTTAGCATCAAGATAAATATTTAACCTCAAACAAAATGTATAAATTTAGCTTGGAGCTAAATATTAAGTAAGCAAGCTGCATTTTAGCATAAAACTAAATGTTTAGTTGGCTGTGTTAGTAATTGATGTTGATCTGGTTAATCTTTTCCAGTCATGTGACCAACTGAAATTCACTTCATTTGGTTTTACATGGTGACTTATTTTGAGCAAAGCTCGTACTGAAAGCCTGTTCTGGTTTCTCAATGAAACAAGCAGGCAGATTTATTTTGCAGTCAAAGTGCCTGAAGAGCTTTTAAATGGCCCGGAGCCCCAAGTGGAGAAATGAAAGTGGACTTATTTTGGGGTGGAGTGGTGGGAGGGGTTGCATATTTGGACTCCATTCACACACAAAAGGCTCCTTAAGAGCAGATTACCACAGCATGAAAGGAAATTTGTTATATTTATAGCTATAATCGAGTAGAATTGGCCATCTGCATGAAGCACTCATAGTTTAATAGTAGTCTGGAGCAATGCCAGTTTAATTATACACACAATCCTTACCTGAGTGGCCTCTGAAAAGTTCCCACTCAGGTAACCTCAGGTTGACACTTTATTCATAATTTCTTCCACATGTGGCCGACGCCGTGACAGCAACGTCTGAAGCACCGAGTTGCAGGACAAAAGCTTGAAATGTTTTTCAGAGCCGCTAACCCTAAACCTGGATGAAGGTAAATCCAGTCGCATTCAATATTCATGCAGCCACAATGTACAACAAATGTCTCATCCATTCACTTAATGTTATGATGCAGACCTGCAGATTTCACTGTCGCCCCATGCTCACTTCGTTGGAGGGTTTGTTGTAAAGTCGTTGTCTCTGTAATCAGACGGGTTTCCTCAGATGAAAAGTGTTTTTACCAACTTTAATATCAAACTGAACTGGACAGAAATGTCACAGCGAACATCTCTGGATGGAGTTAAATGAACGTGAGCAAGAGTCAAAACTGTGAGGCAAAGTTTCTGTAGAGTTAATCTGGTACGGATTATAAATGCTCATCATCTGAAAGAAATGCAAAATATCAACATAACCTAAAGGATCAGGTGATATTCTGTCCTGTCTCTGCACAAAGTGTTGAATTTAAAGCTTTAATCTCCTCAGCTGATGCTAAAACTCTTTGTTTTGCTGTATTTGCTTTGCTGTACTAATGCGGCTTTCACCTCACCATGTTCCAGAACGTTGTAGTGAACCGTCATTTAGATTAATGTGAATGTCACAGTAAATTTACCAGCATGGCTCAGTCAGAATCCCCATCAAAGCATTTACTGAAACTGGATAATTACGACAAACTGTGTTTTAGATTTAAATGTCTTTCCTCTCTGTGTGTGTCTTTGTTCTTCCCTGTAGGCACACACACACACACACACAGGCAGTGAAAACAAAAGCATTTTGAAGCTTTTTTTAACTTCATTCAGATAATGCTTTAGGGCAAATATTTCTTAAAAGAAATGAAACTTTGCTTCACAAACTCAGAGTCGCTGCTGTAATGGAGGAGGCCGGGCGCGCTGGACAAACGGACATGAAAGACTTTCACATTATCGAATGTTGTGATCATTTTCTATTCATTAGCAGGAAAAAGGTTGTTTGAGCTGCAAGTAATAACTACCATAATTTACTCTGAATAATTACCCTGCTGGATAAACGCAGCGCTGGATTGCAGAAGCAGCCATTAGCTTTGCTTCCCTCTTATTGATGTTGGTTTACCAGCCGTTTGTTCTGAGTTCAATGGAAGGACGTGAAGGCTGAGATTATTTTACTGTTGGTTGGTTTGTTTCAGGGAGATGTTAAACACAATGCTATACGGCGCAGTATTACTGCCATAATTAAGGCTATAGAGCACCCAGCCATGGCTACTTCCTGAGTCCAGACACAGAACTTAAACTTTTGGCCATTAAGTTGTTTTTCTGGGTCATGCAGGGCTGGATAATTTATAAAGTGTAAAAATCTGATAATGAACATATTTATTGTTGCTTTTGATGTTATTTCTGATATCAAGTTGAGCCAAAATGTAACCAGCATGAATATTTAAATGGTCCAGCCGTGTTTTAATCCTTGATTTTATGACCAGTTTCCTTTTTTCCCGCTCCATTTCAGCTCCACATAGGTGGCCTAAACAAGCCACACGAGACGAGAGTGTCTCTCTGCACAAGGACCACTCAGAAAAAACAAGAGTGCAACACAATTTTCCACCAGAGTGAATAGAAAAAGATGGGGAGAGAAAACCGAGAGGGTGTTTGTAGCCGGCTGGCAGCTCATTGCTGCATTCTCTGCATTGTGTCGGAGCTCTGAGAGTAAATATGACAGGGTTAGCGAGGGTTCGCCGCCACCACCGCCGCCACCGGTTGAGAGGGAAATTAATTGAATTTCCAACAAGCATGCCGATGTCAGATATGGATGGGAAATTCAAAATCTTCAGCCGCTGTGCAGACGAGGGCAAACAGAGGAATTAGAGAAAAATGCTGGACAAATATTCCAGCAGCTCGGCTGGCCGCCACATTTATATAAAATTAATTGGACTTAAAATTAGCAGCAAGAAGGAACATTAATGATTTAGCGTTGTTTAAAATTTCACATCCTAACCGGCAGTGAATGTTTTGGGTGGATGGTGCTGGTTTGTCGTAATGCATTAGTAAAATCAGACGGGAAACAGTTTGTTTCTGCTGGATGTCCAGTCTGATCGCTGCAGGGCAACTTCTGCACATTTCAGGACGGAAACGGCCCAAAAAGAGCCAGAGAGACGCCTGCAAAAAGGCCCATTTCACAGCCTGCAGATACCAAACGCGCCGTTTCTAAGAAATCACATGCAGATGATGAACTTATTGAAGATCAACCCAAACTGCCCTCTGCTGAGCGAGTCTGTGCTGGAAATATGAAAAACAAGACTGAAGGATCTCAAACCGCCTGCTGAGATTATTAGTATTTTTCTATTTTTAGGCCGTTTTTGTGGGCAGCAGGCCGAGGTCATTCAGACGCTTCATAACTGGACGTGATCTACTGGAAAATAAAGAGTTAAAGAAAAGAAACGGTGTGAAAAATACTGGAGCTTCAATCGAAGGAGAAGAATGATTGAGTCTTATTGAGTAAAAATATGAGACACAATAATAATAATGGCTTCATAAAGTCATTAAAAACCTCTGAGAAATTATCCATTTTCCACTAATCCGCTATGTGCAGAGCTAGTTTTTCATTTAGCACGTTTGTAAATATTTAGCACACTTAGCTTCCACCAAATAAAAATTTCCAGATCAATTCTACAGTGATAATTTACTTGGCTGTTTTATAAACCTTCAGTTTAATAAAGGTCAAGGTTAATAAAACAAATGCGTTATTGGCACATGATGGGTATCAACATGGTTACATTTTGTGCTTTAGCATTAGCTTACACTAAATACCTTGTTGATTCAGCATTTTTGTGAACATTGAAAATGTTTAGCTCACTTAGCTTCTCCTGAATGAATCCATTCTTTTGGAGGCTAGAAGTATTAGCTTCATTCTTCCCAAAACCAGTTCGGAGGTGTTTGGGTTCGTTGTCCAGTGGTGGGAGCACTTCTGCCAGTGTTTCCTTGTATTTACCCAGAATGCCTTGCGCTGTAGTCCACTTCCTGCTTTTGGAGTGGCCTCTGGTCCGCTTGGCGTTCACATATGCATCCAAACCGAACCAGAGTTCACTTCAACCGAACCCAGAGCGAGGTTTGTAGGTGGAGCAGAGTTCGGTTAGCAATCCCCAAACGGACCGGACTTTCTAGACAAACGGACTGGAGTTGGATTGAAGCGAACCAAACATGGCTGGTGTGAATGCAGCCCAAATCTCATCACTGTTGGGACAAAAAGCAGCAGGACTTATTATTGCCTCAAAACTTAAATGCTGTGTTTTTCTTTGGATGCTAATGGAGTCCCCAGGTTTGTGCTGGACCCGATCCCCCGGGTTTGATGCAGCTGTTTGATCAGCGGTTCAGTTAAAGTTTCCTGAGAAAAGCTCAAATCTTTTCTGAGCTCTGGCTGACCTCAGATCTGTGCTCGGCTTTCCGCTGACAAAAGAAGAAACTTCAGGCTCCAATCTTCTTAAAACATAAAGAAATAACGATATAGAGACACAACTGCTATTTTAACCTTTTTACCTTTAGTTGGGATTTAATTAAAGGGTTTTTATCAAGCTACCTTTACATTTTTTAACACAGAAACGTCAGTATTTGCTGACCTGATTAGTTTTCTGACGTTGAAATTAGGAAAGCTGAAGGAATAAAATAATAATTTTAGCCTTCATCACAGTGAAGTGGATCAGTAAATTTCCCCCAGTGCTGACGGCGTTTGAATCATTTCCCTCCTTGACGGCTGTCACTTCTGACTGGAACGCTAAAACATGGAGGCCGATGGGCCGTAAATCCAGGCTGCTGACGCCGCGGCCTGAGTTACGGCTGAGTCAAAGATCTCCAGGAGGAATTTAGTGTTGATGCATCAGGACTGATGCTGCATGCAGAACAAGACTGGATCACATGCTAATGCTAACGCTACGGTGACGGCCAGAACAGGGACTTATTATTATGAATAATAACATAATTGTTATATATTTGATTTTGCTTTTAAGATCTTTTTACAGTTTTCTCTAAGAATTATTATTATTGTTGTTATTTAATAGTAGTCGTTATTTTATTATTGCATTTTTTTCTGCTTGAGATTTTCCTTCATTTTTCTATGAATTATCATTTATAATTTATCGTTGCCTTTGTTTCTCATATTTTGTATTTTTAAAGATTTTTGTCTTCAGATTTTTAATAATTTTTAAAAATATATTTATATTAATCTTTTTTATTATATTGCATAACTTTCTATTTTAGATATTTTAGTTTTATCTTAGATTATTATTATCTCTTTATTTACTCTTAATAGTTTCATATGTTCTCTACTTCCTTCAGATTTCTTAAAACTTTTCTTCATTTTTAATATTATTGCATTTGATTTTATTTCTTTCTCTTCAAGATTTTATTTATATATATATTTTTAATAAAATTAGCAGCTGCTTAAGCAGAACATGAAGGTCTGATCCGTTGCAGGTTGCCGGGTCAGCCAGGGGTCAGCCAGGGGTCACATTACATCCTGGATTATAAACCGTCATTGTGATGTTGTGGGTCGGATCCTTCGGCGGCTCTGATGTTCTGTGGCGCCCTCACACGCAGGGAGCCCGCTGCGCTCTGGATGCCATCATTACTTATATCTCAGTCATTATTGTTGCGCTCCTGATTCATTTTGTCGTTTGCGTCAGCCGTCGGCTCACATGTTGCGGCTCGGCTTCTGCCCGTCGGCCTGCTGGCTGATAAATGACTTTGTGAAAAGCGATCCGACCTCCTGCAGGAAAAAAGAAGAATAGAAATTGAATCCCGGCCTCTGCTGGCAGCCTCATCTGTCATCTTTTCAATATTGATGTCCATTATGTTTATGGATCGTTTGGCTGTTGTCTCGTCTCCGGCCCTGTTCGGCCACTGGGGGGCGGCGTTTTGATCGATGGCCGTCGTGGTTTAATTGTCAGCGCCGTCCTGTCGTAATGGAGCTCGCCGCGCGGCGGACAGATTACATCTCGGATGAGTCAGAGTTCAGCGCGCCGGACGCTGCGGGACGGATTCTGGGCCATTATCAGCGCCGCGGCTCGTGTTCATCACTTCCTGTATCGCCTTTCATGGATCACATGTCGTTTTACTGGAACGCAGCGGCGGCTCCGGCTAGATTTATCACACCTGCCAGGAGGAATAACTCAGTTTGCTCCTGGAACTATATTTACACGCAGTAATTTATTAGCCACACATGACCAAAAGTAGTGCATTTAAACAACAGCGGAGCACCTTCAGGAAGGGCGCAGAGGTGTTCCTGAGACGGCGTCTCCCTCGTTCATCATCGGCCTCAGCGGCCCGCCGGCCACCACTTCCTGTGTGTCGGACCGGAGCTTCTGGACGGACTAACGTTGGGGAAACAAGCAGAACAGCCAAACAAATGAGTGAAAGCTGCAGAACCACGTGGGGTTTGGGCGGCGCTGCGCCTCGTCTCATCCCTCACCGCGCCGCTCCGTCGCTCCCCTGCGTGTTTGCAGCCAAGGTCGGAGCGGTCCTGCTCTGTTTTCCAGCCGTGTGTGGGCTTCATTCATCATCCGGGTGCTAGCATGCCCTAAATCTCTCCAGCGTGTGCAAGAGGGTGTGTTTGTGCGTTTGCTTTGGTCTTAAACTCTGTGATTTCACAGATGTGCCCCACTGTACGATACGAGTTGTTATGCTGGGAAAATAATGCCTCTAAAGGAGAGAAAGGTTACAGTCAAGTTTATTTGTAGAGCAACATTTCAGCAACAAAGTGCTTCACATTAAAATCATCACACAGTCACCAACGGCTGATAATAATAACCAGATAAAGAAAACAGTTCAGATCTAAAATCTCATTTTCTGGAGGAACCTGGCAACAATATCAGTAAACAATCAGTAAACATTTTGACAAATGACATCATCAAATATGTCAATATTCCAGGTGGGTTTTTAGCCTTAATTTAAATGAACTCAGTGTTTCGGCTGTTTTACAGTTTTCAGGAAGTTTGTTCCAGATTGGTTTATACAGCAGCAGCATCTTTATGTGTTTTCTTTGCTAGTCCATTCAGTGATTTATAAACTAACAGAATAAAGTCTGTTCTCTAAATCAGAGGGAACCTGTTAAATCCACATTTTGAATATTTTTTATTCTTCCATTTGGTTTCTGCTGCTTCTAAAAACAGACAAAAAACATTTTGTTGTAATAAATTTAGTTTTTTTGGTATTTTCCAAAATCCTCCTTATAAAGTCACCAGACACCAGACTAGCAACCAGAGCTGAGCCAGCCCTGTTGCCTAGCAACCCCAGCAGAAATCCAGCACGTTTGGTGAGCTGGTTTTACTGCCGTTTGTGGTGTAAAACGTTTTTTGTTCATTATAATAATAATAATGGTAATAATAGTAATGATGCATCAGAGTTGAGTAACATTATTGAATTTGTTGTTGACTTACGATCCAGAAACCACTTTCTGTATTCTTGTTTGGTTGTGCAGGAGGCTCTACTAATGCTTTTCACAGATTGCAGCCACTTTGACAGGTGAGTGTAAACATTGAGTTGAGGGCGCGGCCAGCAGCAGCTTGTTTGGATTTAAAGTGACAAGATGCCTTAAAGCAGCTAAGATTTCATGATTTTGCGTAAAGCGTGCAGTGTTTTGTGTAGACCGCAGCATCAGCCTAAGCTGTTCAGGGAAGCACAATAGGCCGCTGTTAGCAAAGAGAGGCAGACTCAGCTGTGTGTGGTCAGCCGGAGGCGGTTTTTGGCAGCTGCTGCAGCCTTGGGCCGGTTTCAGTGGATCTATATCAGCTTGGCAACATCTGGACTCCGCAATCCGTCCCCCATTCTGCTCCGCCGTCAGGTTGCCTGGGGACGGAGAAATCTGGAACGGATTGAGACGGAGCTGCTTGTTTTTAAGTCATTACGGCCTCGCCAGCGCTCCCGCCACAATCTGTTCTGCTGGGATGGCTTTTTAAAGCTGCACTGCCTCCGCCCCCCAACCCCCATATATCGGCAGGTAAACACTCGCCAAGATGTCATGGGAGTTTTTTCAGCATCCATAAAACAGTGACAGGTGAATCATCCCTGCAGCAGCAGCATCTCCCATCTCAGCCGTGAAACCCAGTTGTTCATTCGGAGAACTCATTACGGCCGCCTCACTCCCCCCTCCGGTCCTGACAGGTTCTGATGAACACCTTCTTCAGGAAAATAGTTGTTTGGGTTCGCTTTGAGGCTCTGGAATCTGAAGAAAACCCTCAGCATCTTTTTCATTTTTCTCATTTTCAACTCATGCATCACAAGCGGATCCCTGATTCTCCGCCGCAGCTCCTTATTTGTCATATGGATATTGAGATACCACCAAAAACAAAACATAATAATAATAATAATAAAGCAGGATGGTATTTGGTTGAAGTTCATTGGCTTCCACTGTGCTTCATTCTTACCTTTTATAATGGTCTCCGTTTTGAATTTCCTGGATTTATTGACAACATGTGTGTAGTTTGGTCATTTTAACCTGGTTTTATGTAACATTTCTCTGTTTTTAGCTGGATACTCATATTCTAGCAATTTGTTTACTCATTGTTATAAAAGATAAAAAATATCCTTTTGGCTAATTCTGCTGCATTTACAGTCATGCTAACATTTATGATCCCTACCAAATAGCTTAATAAAAAAAGCTTCATATTTCAAACCCACTATGTGTAAACAACAGGTTGTTTACACACATGCTACAATATAGCATATTACTATGCTATATTGTAGCATATCGCTATGCTATATTGTAGCATATCGCTATGCTAAGTTGTAGCATATCGCTATGCTAAGTTGTAGCATATCGCTATGCTAAGTTGTAGCATATCGCTATGCTAAGTGTAGCATATCGCTATGCTAAGCTGTAGCATGTTTGCTCCGGTTTGTTTCTTGTTTTAAATAAACTATTGGGGGAAACATCTCAGTTCCTCAGTGATTGCTGCTTGCTGTGTCGCCTCCAGGCGTTCAGCTCCGTTTTCTGACATCAATCTGTCTAAACTGAATCTGCTCCTGCTTCTGTTTGTTTCATTTTATGGAGTTTTTATGCAGCAGAAATTAAAAAACTGTTTTTTACTCCCTGATTTCCTCCATCCACGTTCTGAACCTGCATTTGGTGTCGAGGCCTCTGAGCTGAATAAAGCTTACAGTGGATGATTCAGGCAGAGTAAAAATACTGCTTATCCTCAGGCTCTATGACTGCGACCTGCATACATTTATAGACGGAACCAAAAGGGAAACGACTGGAGGAAATTTATTAGTCAAGGTCAATAAGAGCCTTTGCAGTCACAGAAATACACAGAGAAAGTCGCTTTTAGATTCTATAGACGTGTTTCTGAGGAACTTCACTATTAGGCTAACTGTTTATCTCTGTTACATAACAGGCTTCGCGCTTCACAAGCTGCGTCTGATCTCATAGTACGAACAGTAAAAACATGGAGGAGCGTTGCGGCCTGAATCCATGAAGGCATGCGATCCATGTTTAAACGGGTTTGTAAAGGACATGCAAACTGTGTGAATGACGAGCTTCATGTGGCTGGCAGAGTGAGAACATAAAGGAATGCATACCCACATGACCGTCTCAGCCAGCAGCTAAAAGCTACATTAGCTAAGCTGATTTAGCTAGCTTGGCAGTGAGTTGGTAGACGACGCAGACATTTGATTGAGTAAGAGTCGTAATGAACTTGTTTATATGTTGGAGCTCTTCCTGGTTCTAAGCGGCTTGTTTATTGTTGTCATAGTAACTTCATAGCAACCACCTACCAAGATGGCTGCCAGTTACAAAGTTCACTGAAGTGACGTCACAAGAGAACGATGTATTTGTTGATTGTTGAGAGTTGCTTCTTGCATTATTACATAATTTCTATGATTTCAGTCAATATTGGTCTCCAAGCGACAATATTATCGTTTATCACAGTAATTTCTGGGACATTTACTCGCCCAGTGAAGTTTGTGTGCACCCAGGCCAAGCGCCTCACTCCAGAGGATTAAAGATGTTCTGCCTCGGTTTCTTAGCGCGTATCTCCCACATCTCCTCTGGCCTCTTCCTCACACTTCCTCTCTAATCTCTTCTCGTCTCGTTAGTCGGTCTGAAGCGTCCGTTAGCCGCATCGGAGAAGTGCTTTAAAATAAAACGTTAGAAACGAGGAGACGGCTCGGGTCCGGCCGTCGGATCGATGCGGGGTGATGTCGCGGCCGGCGGATCATTTCCGTCATTACCCGGCCGCGTCTCCTGATCCCGGGATTAACAGAACCAGGGGAGAGCATCAGGAGGAGAAGCAAACACTGCTGTCCCCTGCAGAGCTGAGAATGGAGAGCTGAGAGAGAGAGAGGGTCTGGGTGTGGGGGGGTGTGTACAGTAACGAATGGAGAGAGCAGAAAGAAAAGAAAATTTAGATTTTGTTGGTTTTTGCTTTGCAAATGTAGGATCTTGTCAATCTTATCCAAGTCATTTTGGTTTAGTTTCCACTGCAAACATGTTAGTTCATTGAAATTAGTGTTTCTCAGTTATTCTCTGGCTCTCCCCCCCCCCCTGAGGTCAGCTACGGATCAGATCCCCCTCCAGCCAACCAGAGCTCATCATGGCAGAGTGAAAACTGAAAAAGTGCCAAAGTCTGAGGAAGCAGGTTCAAACCTCCCTGGACAACTAAATTAGTTCAATTTTGAAAGGAAATACTTTGTTTTAATATAATCTCCACATTCTGTCGTGAAAACTCCCTCAGGTCTAAAGTCCAGACCTGATTCCTGGATCTCGATCTGCTGCCTTTGAGTAAACGTGTTCACAGCCTATGAACAAAAGAAAGAGCTTTTAATGGCTTAATCTATTTGTTTGGTGCAATAAACGGCTCTAATTCGTAACAATAAAGCCTAATGAGATCATTTTCTAAGCAATCTCAGCCTAAACTCAACAAGCTTAATTACTTGTCCATGCCTCAGCAGATAAAGTGTTTTTCTTTGAATGCTGGGATAAATAAGATGAACATGAGGAGCAACAGGACGACATGAAGTTGGAGCTTAGAAACAGTTGGAGTAACAAGCAACACAACGAGTTTTTCTTTTTCCATTAAATTTGTCAGGAATTTCATTTTCTAGAGCTTTAGAAAATATCAAGTAGAGACATAAACTCTTCATCATAGCTACTAACAGGGATATAAATGTGTGTTTTTATCTATTTTTAAAAAATGTGTGTTTTTATCCTTTACCGGCACGTTCACTGTGTGATGGAGTTTCTAATATCTGCTGCTGTAAGATGTTTATCTACATAAAACCAGTCTGACCAATATTGGTTATAGTTAGAGAAGTTGCTTATTGGTATTTTTGTAATGAAATAGTCGTGAACATGTTTTATATGAAAGTGTTGGTTAAGACAGCAGCTTTCTGTTAAACCCTTATGATCAGAAGTAACCAAAGTGTCTTTTTTGTAAAATAATTGATTTGTAGACCTAAATGTAAAACCTTTAAGCTGTTTTTATCCAGTGTTTGAGTTATTTTTAGGCCTCAGCTCAGATTAATGACGTTCATTCACTTCTCTGCAACGCGGACAGAGAAAAGCTCTGCAGGTTAAAGTCATACATTTATTTCTTCTGCTCCCAGTAAATCTGAGATAAAATTCACTTGGATTGAATATTTTAATGTTGTTGCTCAGTTTGAATAATATAGCATCAAGTGTTAGAAACACTTCTCCTAATAGATGAAATTAGCTAATTTTTCCTTGAGCTGCTTAGCATTTATGCTATCTTTGAAAACCTTTAGCGCTCTTAGCTTCCCCTAAAATAATTTTACAGGATAAACTGAAGCGCTAATTTGCTTGGCTGGTTTGTAAACTTTATCTTAAATAAAGTTTGACCTCTATAAAACAGATATTCTCTTTAGCAAATGGTTCATATCAACATGGTTGAATTGAGCGCTTTAGCATTCGCTACTGCTAAAGACAGTGTTGATGTAGCATTTTAGCATTAGCTACTGCTTTTATGTGATGTCAATAAATCAAACACTAAGGGTAGGATTAGATGAACAAAACAAAAATAATATGTATAAATTACTTTAGCATTAGCTACGGCTAATTAGTGTTGGTGTAGCATTTTGCTAAACACTGAACTCTGCTTCAGTTTTAGCAAAGTTAATATTTATAATTAGCTTTTCAGGTCAGCTAACCTTTTAGTTATTGGTGTTCATCACTGATGCTTTTAATTTATGGAGTTAGTATGAAAACCTGCAGGTTTCCTTAAGGTTGTCTTGGCTAAATCAGGCAGTCACTGGTAGAACCAGAACCTAAAAATATCAACAACCTGCTCCTCGTTCAGCAGAACCGGTCGGGTTCAGCGGAACCGGTCGGGTTCAGCGGAACAGGTCGGGTTCAGCAGAACCAGTCGGGTTCAGCAGAACCGGTCGGGTTCAGCGGAACCGCCGTTCCACCCTCGTTCCCACAGCAACCGCCTCCTGCTTGGGTCTGAAATGTCAGGGAGACTCTGGAAACGGTGAAAGATCAGCAGAGACTACAGACCACGGCATCACAGGAAGATCTGCTGGAAAATGGAAATAAAATCAGTTTTCAGGCTGTTTATATGCTGCTGAGGCGCTTCCAGATTACAGGAGTAATCTGTTTTTATTTTAGCCATAACTTCTCTATTCTCTCTCTGAGCTTTAGACTCATGTAGCAAATTGTCTCTAGTAATCTCCTCCCTCCGTCCGCTTAGCTTACCGTCTCAGAGCCGGCGACTTTGGATGGACCCCTGCATGCAAGAGCTTCCTTCTCTTAATTTAAGTGGTTGAATACTTTTTTGGCCTGAATATTGCCCCAAGAGAGTCTTGATGGCCTGGATTTTATTTTTCCCATCTGGTTTTGCAGGATTTTCTTCATTCGCTGGAGATTCTTGGTCCTTATTAAGGAAAATCTGCAGCGTTGCCTTCTGGTGGATAAACATCGTCTCACTTGTCTTGGACAGCTTCCTCTCACTCCCCTCTCTGTCTCTCTCTAATAGTTAAATACAGCCTCAGTTGATGCAGAATTACTTTTTCAAATTATGATTTGAGGAAAACAAGCAACCAAACCACAACAGGAAACTTTAAATATTTCCATTTGGCCACTTTTCTATTGTTTCAGATCACAACAGCATCTTGATCTGCAGCGCCTCCTGGCTCTGATTGGTTATTTTTGATCAGATTCACAGATTATCTGTCATATATCAAGCTAACACAACATGGTGACAGTTTTAACACATATGCAGAAAACATATTTTGGATGAGCCGTGGTCAGTAATTGTAGTTAATTAAATCTACTTCCTGTTGTCAGGCAGGTTGGAGTCGGATGACTTCTTGAGTAACTCCGACTGAATCCGGTAAAATAAATCAGTGTTTTCAGAAAACATTTAGTTTTTTCTGTGAACTCGGAGGGTTTGGCCTTCATGCTCCACTGGTCGGCTTCGGCTTCACACCCGGTTCTGTGACCTGAAAGGTGAAGCTGTGAATGCTGAAATCTTTCTGCATGACTGCAGGCGTCCGGATCTCAGAGGACGCTCTGCCTCGGCGTCATGGCAGAAAAAAAAGAGCTCAAAACCAGCTAATCACTCTGAGACTCGATGCAACAAAGTCGCTCATCTCACAAGTAGGATAAACTCTCCTGACTTTGACTTTAAAATCAGACTGAGCCCTGTGAGCAGAAACAAGGTAACTAATGGCGCTCTTTCAGTCCAGCGCGTCGCAAGGGATCACAAAAAATAACAACAGTTTCAGGGGGGAGAATGAAAGACGTGACACAGGGGAGCGCTGCGAGGTGGCGCTGGTTAGAGAGATTAAAGATTCGACAGGAGGAAATGATGCCACCTCTTCCTCTCATCCTTCCCCGTTGCTCTCCTGGGCCCCGGTGAGTTAAAAATAGAGCTTGTTTAATAGAGGAGAGGACTTCGCTGCGGAGGGAGAATGCAATTTGAGATTGGCCAGATTGCTTTTATTCCTCCTTTTCTTCTCCCCGTCGGCCACTCAGGAGGCGCGGCGCGCGCCGCCGGGGCCCCTAAGCCACAATAAGCCCGACGGCCGCCGCCGCACTCGCAGCGCCATGAAATAAAGGAGGGACTCGGGGAAGATCAGCGGGGATTTGAGAGTGATAGATGAGAGATGAAGGAGGTGCTTCAGGTGGGATGTGACTGGATGTAAATGCAACAAACCACCAGAAGGTGGGAAGCAATGCTGGTAGAAACTAAAGAGTCTAAACAGGAACATATTAGTTCTGTTAGAAGGTTGGCATCAATCAATCAGAGCCCTATAACTTACATTTACATGATTTATGGTTTTGCTGGTCGTGTTTTTCAGGTCGGTTTTGTTTCATTTTATTTACTCAGTTCCTCTGGCGCCGGCTCTGGTGTAACCAAGCGACGTTGCCACTCACAACATGGCGGCCGTGTTCGTCGCCCGTCTGGTGGAAACCGTCACTCATGCTCTTGTTTTGTGTTTCAGGAGGTGAAGGGTCGGCCGAGACCGGCCAGAAGGAGACGTCCACCTGCGACATCTGCCAGTTCGGAGCGGAGTGCGACGTGGACGCCGAGGACGTTTGGTCAGTCCGAACTCTTCCTCCTCCAAACCGCCAGACTCGGCTTCCGGCTCTTTTCAGAAACACGTTCAGCAAATCAGTCCGAACGTAGCCGTTCGCCTCAGAAAAGCTCCTCCGTCTCCCGCGCTGAACACCACCAAGGGTTTTCATTGCATGGCTGACCATTTCATTTAACCTCAATTACCAGAGCAGAGCCGGGAGAGAAAGGAGATTTTCGCTTATGCTGGAAATCCAATTACTCTCCTTACAGGACTTGGCAATGTCAGAGCAAAAAAAAAATGTCTTGGACTCGCATGGGAGGAACTATTTCAATGATGAAATAACATTTGTTGAAGGTTTAACCATTTCCTGCAGGTTCTTAAGCCTTGTTGTGAGGAAACTACTGGAATCAGCAAAGAAATCCCTGCTGGAAATTAGGAGCGCCCTGAGAGTATGACTCCATCAGACGGCTTGATGTAATGGAGAGATAATGTACCCCAGTGTGCAATAACCATAATGCCAAGGAATGGCTTCATGATGCATTTTGAGCCTCGTTGCTAATACTAAACAGCCGCACGCCTGCCGATGCCGCCCACTTCTGCAAATGCTCCGTAATACGCCTCTAAAACCCAGAAATTGATTTAATGGCACTTTCCGAATTCCCGGCGGGGGAATTTATCCAATCACTGCAGGACGGAGTTGACGGTTTGCGTACATAAAACTGAAACTCTGAAGAAAATGGAGCCTCGATCTCACCTGGAATAAAGACATTTACACCCAGGACAGAAAGTCAATAGCATTTAGAAAATCAAATTTGACATAAATATTGCAACAGACATGAATATTTCAGCGTCTCTTCGTGTAAAAGCGAAACTACGAGTGTTTAATCTTTAAAAGCCCCAAGGTGTGTGGATGGGAAGGTCTGTGTTGGATAATCAGGGAGGTAATTGCGACCCGACGGTGGGTGATTTTCCTGAAACGGCAGCCAACGGCGGCTGCAGCACGGCTGTTTTGATTAAAATGACAGGTTAGTCCAATCAGGCGGCAGCTGGTTTTAATCAAACACACTGTCAGTTAATCACTCTGTGAATGGAGAGAGGTGGCTGTAATCAAAAAACATCTCATTGTTACACAAACAGCCCACATTAATAAACAGTTTAGTTCTTAAAGCAACTTTTAAAAGAGGAATGCAGCATTTTGTTGGTTCCTGAATGGGCAATTATTAGTTTCAAAGGGTTTTTTTTGCTTTTTTGTTCTGCTTAAATGGTTTTTCCAAAGAGAGTAATTAACTTCCAGAGTGCTATCTGCACTCCCTGCTTGGAAATCCAGGCTGTGCTTTAATCTGCTCTGGTCAGAAATATGCATCCACTCATCATGGCCAAGAACGTCTCATTTCTTTCTTTTAATGATTTATTTGAAATGTTCCTTTGACTGGATTTATTATACATCTTAGAGCTGCAGCTGGTTTTAAAGAAGAGCTGGGAGCTCAAACTGCAGCGATACCTGCTGCGCTACTGCTTAGCAAAGGCTCAAATATATCCATACCACCAATAAAAGACATGGTTGCATCAGCAAGCCTCTGGCTCAGTGTCCAACCCACTTCCTGGTAGAGTAGTGGCCACAGTCCTGCTAATCAGCTAATAGCATTTAGCTAATTTTGAAAACATTCAGGACAATTAGATTGCCATGAATACATTTTTACACATAAATCCTAAAGTGCTAATTTACTTGAATGCCTTTCTAAACATCTGTATTGAATTTTTGGCTTTTGACTGTTTCTTGTTAGCATTAGATAATATGGTGCTGATGTAGCATCTTAGCATTTTTGGTAACTTTGAAAATATCTAGCACACTTAGCTTCCCATAAATTATTATTTCCAGATAAATACTGAAGTGCTAACTTGTGTTTTTAAACATTGGTGTTGAAATTTTGGCCTTAAATGTTTCCTCATTAATATTGGCTTCAGCTAAAAACCATGTTGATATAGCTCTTTAGCATTTTTGCTAACTTTGGAAATATTTAGCTCCCATAAATCATTATTTCCAGGTAAATTCTAAAGTGCTAGTTTACTTTGTTTGGTAATGTTTTTCCCATTTTTGTTTTGGGGAACACTTGATCTGAAATCCATTCAGTTATGTGTTTAGCACTAGCGTTAGCTAACCTGCTAACTACCTCGAGACCTTGTTTATAACATGTGTTCATTCATATTGTGATTACATTTTCTGGCTCAATAAATCTACCGTTGTTGACATATTTTAATCAATTTGAGAGTAAAAAGCTTCTGCACCGATAGATAATCGTATCTCTGCTGTCAAACTACCAAAATGGCCGAACATGGTGGAGTGGAAAGGGGCAGATTATTTAGATAAAATAGATTATTTAGGGTTGTATCTTTATGTTTCTGTGTTAATTTTGACATGTTTTCACCATTTTGTGAGAAGGATTGTTTGTAGAGACCAGTTAACCTTTTGAACTGTGTAATGCTGGGAGAGAATGAGGCTCCAGCAACATTCAAACACCTCATTGCAACTGCACCACAATGGAGCCGCACACTAGAAGTCCTTATTTTCAAACCTAATTCTTATGTTTATCCATTTTGACAGCATGAAATAACCCGTGTTTGCCTGCTATAATAAAAGGTTATGCCTGGTCAGGAGAAAATTGTCATTTCAGCCCATTCTCTCCCCAAAGTATTATTGATTCCATTCGTCATCATTTGTGATTCACCGAAAAATGAATATTTTTCCGTCTCCTGCTTCATGGATTCGGATAAAGAAAAATGTCCTGAGTGTTGCGGTGAAGATACCGCAGCGCTGAGTGAACCTCATTTGGCAGAACGCTTCACAGCCTTTATCTGCTCTCCGCCCTTCTATAGCTCCTATTCTCTGGAGGCGGGCAGCGGGCAAAAAAAACACTAATTTGCCCCAGAGGGATCAATAGAGTGTCACAAAATCCCATTTAGATCCATTTGTGGTGTAAAACTGTAATTACCCACAAAAATCTATGCTTTCAAACCCATCAGTAGCGGCCATCATTGTTGATGGAATTAGAGCAGGTTGCTTGGCGGTCTGGACGCACTGCTGGACCGCCTCAGGCTTCAGATGTGGCCAAGACTTTGGACAGTGAGTGAATTTAAAATAAAAACTCCAGGTTGGAGGATGGAAAACTGCCTGCTTTTCTTTGCAGCTACTTCTGTTTGTGTTTTATAACTCCTATTGAGTGTTTGTCAGAAAATGGTCCAAGCGATATTTCCTCTGTGTCGAACGGGAGACGTGAGCATTCGTTGTGTGCTTTAGCATTCAGAGCTAGCGCTTTATGTCTGTTACTGCCCTTCTTGGGCTGTTTTGTGAGCTTTCAACATCTCTGTTTAAGTTTTGGTTACTGACTGTTTTACAGTTTATATTCATGCTCTTATTTTGAAGTACGCTGCAGTGCCATTTCCTTTTCCCCCATAAATTTTTTTCCACCAAAAACTTTATATTAAAAAAACAGAGGAATAAAATAAAACAGCAGCTGAAAACAAGAAATAAGAGCATAATATCAGGTCTTTATCATTTAAATCTGAAGTTAGTGGTGCTAAGCTAAACTCCATGTTGGTGTAGCGCTTTAGCATTAGCAGAACTAGTTCTTAAGAGTCACTGCAGCTAACTGTTCAGTCAGCTGCGTTCTTTCAGTTACCTTAGCTAGTTTTTAACTTTTTTGATACATTTCCAGCTGTTTTTTTATTCTTTTTTGTTTGTTTTTTACATTTAATCCCTTTAACGTCTCTTTGTCAGCTGGCTGTTAACCTTTAACTTGTTATTGAAGTTGCACTTTAGCATTAGCTTCAGTGTTGGTGTAACCCTTTAGCATTAGCAGAGCTAATGTTTATGACTAGTGGTCTACGGTTAGCGATGCTAACTTTTATCTACATGTTAGCTCACTGCTGCTCAGATTGATACCGGTGCTTTTACTCCAGTGCAGTTCATACCGGCTGACTGTGTGTGAAGGTGGAGCTGAGTGTCGGCCTGGAAAGCTAATTAACTGAAACACCGGTGGAAGTGTAAAGAATCTCCAGATAAAAGCAGAAATGGCGGCGGGTTTCTGGCGTCGGGTGGATTGTTGATTGGTTCAGGATGAGCAGACCTGAAGCGAACTGAAATCAAACTTCTCTGCGCAGACAGCCCTCAGGTGAGGCAGAAAATAAAAACAGAGAAGAAGATCCTCAGAGGAGCGACGGGGAAACATGATGTTTAAATCAACACAGCTGGAGCACAGCACTCAGCCCCAGACATTCATTTATTTCTTACTGCAGCTACAATAAAACTTTGCTTACTACAAATTGAATTTCTATATTTGGAGGCGCTCACCTGGCAGTGACACCTCAGAAGGAGTTATCCCCCCGCCGCTGCAGACAAACAAACACATCTGATCGTTTTTCCCTCTGAGCTTCACCCTGAAGTCATGTCGCATCTGAAACCTGAACAGTCTCACATTGATCTCCGATTTCAGCGCCGCTTTGAGCCACCGCTTCTTTTTCCTGCTCAGTTTGAAACGCTGCATTAAAAAAACTGAGAATTAAATCAAATTCAAAACTCTGCCACTTCTCAGCAGCTTCCTTTGCTTCCTGAACCATTTAAAGAAAAGATTAGGGTTTCTAAAACTTGCCTTACTCTACTCCAGGGGTGCCCAAGGTGTGGCTCGAGGGCCATTAGTGGCACTTTGAATAATTTTGACTGCACTTTAGAGTGGTACAAATTTGGTCCTCTGACACTTTTGGTAATTTTTCATTCTAACAACTTTAAATCTTCTTAAACATAAAACATTAAGTACACACAACTAATGTTTTGTTTTATTAGCTTTTTTCTCTGTGCTTTTACTTTTATTTTGTAGTAAATTGTGCCACAGTTTACCAAAAATCTTGCTTGACTTGGTCACAAAAACCAATTTACTAAAAGGTTTTCTAAGGAAACTCTTGTTTTTGTTGCTGGAAAATAGCTACAAATATTTCACAGACCCGTTGCAGCGCACAGAATTCAAAAAGATGCTCGCTGATAATGGCTAGCATCGGTTTTAGCTGTGAAGTTGTCAACATAACACACCAAATCTTAAATTATATGTGATGTATAAAAGAAAAGGGGATGCAGTGCTTTGCTACTAATTGTCAGCACTACAAAAAGTAGATAAAAAGCTCAGGAAAAAGTTTTGATGAAGAAAAAAATACTGAGGGAAAAGGAAGGAGCTAGCTTGACTATGGCAACCTTAACATGTAGATGTGCTGTGGAATTTTGTTTCGGTTCAGTTAGAAATAAAAAAGGCAACTCACACACCAACTCTGACAGATCATCTGTAGAGCAGGTGTTTAAATTAACTAATCTAAATTAGCTAATCTACCACAGTAGATTAATAATCGCAAAATAAACACCAAACCGGAAAACATGAAACTTAACGGACTGAATGTTCTGTGTGAGAAATGTTTGGGTGTTTTTTGGTGGTGAATCTTGAAACGTAAAGTGGCGTTGTTGTCAGTTGCTATGGCAACCAGTCTGCGTGTAGCGTAGCTGCCACAGAGAGCGAAAAGAAGAATACGAGTGGTTTTGAGTCGCTCTTCAGGTTTTTTTCTGCGTCATTTTTCTCTTTGCTGTGACGCTGCTCTGATTTTATAGACCAACCAAATAGAAAATAATCAGCCCAGAAAGTTAAATAACTATGAAAATTACATCAAATGTAAAAAATATTATGTTTATTTGTTTGTTCAGGTAAAAAAGAAACAATTCACCGTAATATTTTTTTTATATTTGACATTAGGGAAAAAAAAGAAAACTGTCCTGTAAATACTTTAACTTGGGGATTTTGACCGTCTGTACAAAAAGCTTGGACACCACTTCTCCAATCATGCTTTAGCTTTGTGTGTTCATTATGCTGCAGGAGCTACAACAAAATTGCTGCTTTATGTTTTTTTCTCCATCAGCGGTAAACTGCAGTGTCACCGATGGCATTAAAATTCGGTCTTATGCTGATTACAGGAGTTCCTGGGAGATGAGGGATAATAATTATGTTTAATAAAATCCAGGCTGCAACATTTTCTCCATGCACAGATGTTTTTAAAAATGCGGATTTAAATGATTCGGTGTCAGTGTCTTGCAGTCGGCTTTAGATAACAGGAGAAATGATGACGACGCTGCAGAACGTGATGAAGGTGAGACAGGAAATACTAGAGATACGATGATACTAAGAACTCACAACATTCAGCTCCTCAAGAATGAGAACACTGTGGTTTGTCTTATTTAATAATTTATTTAATTTATTTATTATTTTGATTGATTAAGTAGATTTCATTGAGCCAGGAATTTACCTTTATTATTATTTTATTCCAACTCCAGTCAGTTGGTCAGTAAATCCGGTTCGTTTCGGGAATCCTGAATGGACTCTGGTCCTCCTCCAAACCTCCGTCTCTGTTTGGTTGAAGTTAAATCTGGTTTGGGTTGAATGCATGTGTGAACACCAAGCGACCGGAGACCGCTCCAAAAGCAAGAAATGGACTACAGCAAGGGCATTCTGGGTAAATACAACCAAAACAAAGGTGTTAGCCTAGCATTAGCAGGAGAAATGGTTTGACTAAAGAGAAATCCTACAACCGCTAAAATCTGACGCCACTGCATTTTTGTTTCAATATCTTTGCGCTCAGTATCTTCAGAGGTTTTTGGTGCAGCGCCCCCACAGGCGAGGAGGGGAACAGGTTGCTCGAAGGGTTTGGTTGGTTTGACTCAGAGCAGAGAGGAAGAACCACAGCAGCTGGAGATGGAGCAGATGTTCCAACTTTGGTCCCAATCGAACCGATCTTAATAACTGGTTCTGCTGCTTTTTTCTGCCTTGCTGTATTCCATCAATAGTCCCTGGACTATTAGAGTCTAACGTCACACAGCAAAGCAGCAGCATTCACCCGAATGTCACGGTGGGAGATTATCGGATATTTTCTATTCACCTTCTCCTGCTTTTCCCTCCCATTTTGCTGCGTCTCTCTCCCTTTTCTCTTGCTCAGTTTTCCACAGGATTACAGTGAAATTTGAGGCAGAGGATTATAAAAAAATCAATGCAGTGTTCAGTTGCAACTGGGTTTGCTGCTGGGGATTTGTACACAACACGGAGCGGTTAGTGGGAGACGCGGCTTCGCTGCCCGGTGTGTGTTGGCGTGTGAAACGCAGCTGAAATGCGCGCAAAGCTGCCGTTTTTAGCTGGGAGTCTGCAGACCGTCGGGGGAGGAGGGAGGCTTTGATTGCAGGGAAATCACAGGGAACTAATCAATACGACACATCCTGCTAAGAAACTGTTCTCACACACACGGTGCTTTTCTACACATCCACGCTCCGATAACGCCCGTTTAACACCCCCCACCTCTCCGTACTGATCCACCAACATGCAGAGGAATGGCAGTGAAGGTGCTGCTGAAACACGGATTATCATCAGGCAACTCAGGTCCCAACCGTGTGTGTGTGGGTGTGTGTGTGTTGGCGCACTGCAGTCAGGTGCTACCATGCCTATTGTGGACAGTGAGAGGCCTGATTAAAAATGTATGGAGGCTCTCAGGATGGAAGGCTCCTCTGTGACAGGATTAAAGCGCATGAATGCATACATGTGATGATGATGATGGTGATGAAGCTGTGTCTTGTCATCTATTTTTAATTTGTGGAGAAATTTGTTTCTTTGAGGGTAGTCGCTTTGATTTGTATAGCCGAGAATCAGAACCACCGAAAAGAAATAATTCGGATTTCAATCTCAGAATATTGACGTTTTTCAACAGAATCTGGATTTTCATCTCAGAAATTTGACCTATATACATACATATATATATATAATAAGCTTAGAAATCTAATTTAAAAAGCTGTTATTATTGTTATCATTATTATTATTATTAATAACTGTAATGTAAATCCTTCTTTCTGGTCTCAACTCTGTCAAACCGCCTGAGCAGCTCTGGAGCACAGAAATGTTTTCCATTTAAAGGCTGTTGTGATTTTACCTTTCTGGTTTTCCAGACGCTGTGTGTGTCTGTAGGTGTGTGTGTGTGCATGTGCAGGAGGTGTGTGCATGTGTGTGTGTGTGTGAGGTCGGCCGCCCACGGGGCGTGTATGCAAACGTAGCGTTACCGCGGCGCTCAGAAACCAGTGACAGTTATAATTACAGAATCAGGCGTTCTGTCAGGGGACGGCTGTAATTTCTGCTGATCAGGTCTAACACAACAGTCAGTGTGCACATTTCAACACACACACACACATTCATAAACACAGACGTCACTAAAAGACGAGTGTGTTCCTCCCTGAAACGTCAGCAAAACCACATGGTGTACTTCAGTTTTTTTGTTGCTAAAATTTAAAAATTAGGAGATCAGAGGATTTTATGGAAGGATATAAATGATCTCCAAGGCCCCCATCGCTGTTAACTTAGCTGTTAGCTTAGCTGCTAGCAGCAGTAGCTAATCTACAGCGATCACTTATTAGCAGTTGCAAAATAAACATCAAGGCTAAAAACATAAAGCTGTGACGGGCTGAATGTTCTGTGTGGGAAATGTTTGAGTCTTTTTTAGTGTTGAGTCCGGATACGTAACATGGCGTTGTTGTCGGTTGCTATGGCAACGCGTCTACGCAGCGTAGCTGACAGAGAGCAAGAAAAAAGTGATTTTGAGTTATTCTTTAAAAGTTTTTCTGTTCTTTTTGCCCTTGCTGTGGCCCAGCAAGTCAAGTCGGCAGTAATTGTGCAAGCCTTATTTTTCTCCACATAAACCGTCCATGTTTTACTGCTGGAGGCTGAACGCCATCAGCCACACTCCACAAACTCTGTCAGTCCATCTGTAATTAAAGTTTATTCATAGATATTCAGAAAATGCTCGACTATTTCAACATGTTGACATTTTTCTGTTAATATTAAAGTTGTTGTGCTAACGCATTAGCATTTAGCATACTTCATCTGGATACTAGGAAACTGATGCAAACTAAACTCGCTGCGGTATTTTTTCTGCTACTGTTTTTACATCTGAAATAAATGTTTCTCAAATAAAGTTTATTGTTAAAGTTGTTTTAGAGACACAGAACACAAAACAGTAAAAATCTCAATGAACTTTACAAACATTATGCTCACAAACAATACCAATGGTCCTACTGCTAACTCCCTGCTTACATAATGAAGTCCAGTGTTGAGTTAAGGATTTTTGTGTCCAAAAAGTTCCTTTTTTATCTACTTTGACAACCAAATAAAACTATATATTTGCTGATTTATGCTCTCAATATTTATTTCATGCTTAAAACATGGTTGCATTTTAATTAGCCTACAGTGTTTTGGGGTGTAAGTATGTATTTCCCTCCTTCTTTGCAGCTCTTCAGTGATTTTTCAGCCCATGTTGCACCGTTACATTATAATCTTTCACGGTATTTTCCATTTGGACCTTTCTTTATGTTATCTAATATAAAAGTTAGAAGTTGAGTGACCACTCTTTGTCCCAAAGTTAAACTGCACAGCTCTGTTATCACCGGTTCTTTCATCGTTAATTGCTTTCTGAATACCATTTGTCTGTCAGCCCTCTGGTCCAACTGGTCCCTCTTTGCAGAGTTAAATTCGTTTTTCTGTATTGTGTGAAACCCGAATGAGCTGAAACACGGTCCAAAGTCCTGCCTGAGTTCAAGCTGTGCTGCTTTTCCCCACTTACACTTTCAACCTCTCAGTCAAACACTCTGCAGAATCCAAATTCATCCCTTTAAAGATGCATCAATGCGGAAAGGAGCAGAAAGAAGCTGAGCTGTAAACGTTATTTCTTGCTCTCCAGGTGCGTCTGCAACATCGACTGCTCTCACATCAGCTTCAACCCGGTGTGCGCCTCCGACGGACGCTCCTACGACAACCCCTGCCAGGTGAAGGAGGCGTCCTGCCAGAAGCAGGAGCGCATCGAAGTCAAGTACCTGGGCCGCTGCCAAGGTCCGGCGCTCACACACAGACACATGCATGCAGTCGCAGTGAGAGGTGGAAAAGCACAGAGAGGGAGGCGTCGGCGTGTCTGGAGGAGCAGATGCTCGCTTCAAAACAAAAAAACACCCTGAGTCTGTGGTTTCTGCTTGAAGAGGCAGTATTACAAGTTACTGAAAAATGCTGCATATATCACCTCTGTCTCTTTAAGAAGCTCCTGCTCTTTCTGAAGTCAGGAAGTCATCCCAACATGGCTGCTCTATTAATGCTTTAACAACATTTTAACCAGCTGAGAAGTAGCTCCTATGATGAGCTCAGCTGGTGTTTGCTAATTGATGCTGGCTAGTCTGAAGGAGCTGAGAGGGGGAGGAGCTTCACCTCGAAGGCGGAGCTAGGTCCACCCAGGTGTTTTAACAGCTGAATGGTTGCCATGGAGATTAAAGGATTTCTCAAACATGCATATGAAAATCAAAGCAACACTCCAGATTTGTTTTTGATGAAAGTAACATTTTAACATGACGTACAGATAAAATAAGTTTCTTTTTACTTGATGCTGCCCCTTTGATGTCAGCCACTTCAGGATGTTAGGATGTTTTTTTGATTGTGGCAATACAAAGATGACAGATTTTACAGCTTCTGGTGATTCTGGAATCAGATTTATACAAAAATATGCACACCTCTAGTTTTTAACACAGAAAGACCTCAAGATGGGATTAGAACCCACAACCTGCTCATTGTGCAGCCCTTAACATTTAACACATATGAAAATCAAAAAAATGTTGACCTAGCTGAGCATTTTCCTTCAGGAGTCATCTAATTTTTTTCTGGGGGGTTTGTTGAGAAACAAACTTATACAAAACGCTTCCTTCCCTCTGAAGTGAGCAGCAGGAGGAGCAGTTTGTTCGGCCTCCTGTCTGCTGTGTTCAGCGTAGTTCATCACAACAGATGACATTTAACCTCTGAGCAGAACCGTGTGCATTTAGGCGTCAGGTGGACAGGTGCAGGGATGATAATCTGCGTCGGTTTGAGGCTAAAATGGCGGCCTGAGCCGGACTCTGACGCTTTTTTGACCTTTCCAGGAGACATCACCACTGGGAACAAAGGAGACGAACACTTTTCTCACACCACGGGTGAGTGCTTCCTGTGGAAATGAGGATGGCCCAGGTGGCTGCAGCATATGTGCATTTAGAAATGCTGAGCGTGGGTGTGTGTGTGTGTTGGGGTGTGTGTGGGGGTGTGTTTGTGTGTGTGTGAACAGAGGACTCAGGGACAGGACTGGCCCGCAACTTGTACATCCCCTGTCCGGATCACTACAAGAACTACTGCGCCCACGGAGACTGTCAGTTCCCCAACATGCTCTCCCAGCCGTCCTGCAGGTACACACACACCCTAACACCCCCCCACACACACACACACACACACACACACACAGCAGTAATGCTCCAGAGAGTCCCACCATCTGCCCTGCTTCTGTTTTTTAGCATAAAATGCAGAACTATTAATATAATAAGCTGATTTTTCACTAAAATACATTTATTTTGTGTCTCATTTTACCAATTTGTGACATGTTGGATTCATGTTGGACATAAATTTAAATAATAATAATAAAAATACAGTAAAAATGTAATCAGGACTCTCACAACCCCCATGCAGTACCTACGGATCCCTGTAGGGGCCCCCATGTTGAAGACCTCTAATCTAGGCTTTGTGGAAAGCCTCACAGGTGGGCACAGCCAACTAAAACATTAGCTGTGCTAATGCTAAAGTAGTAACATTGAAGCGCTATGCTAACATAGTGTTTAGTGGAAGCTAACGCTAAAGCACTAACTTGAACCATGTGTTACAAGGAGAACCTGAACTGGTTTTGTATGTTAATTTTTGTTTAATTAATGCCTCTGCTTATTTGTTCATGTAAATGTTGTTTTCTCCTGGATGCCTCAGTCATTGGTTTGTTGTATATTTGCCATTTGATCAACAAATTTTGTAGGAGAAAATGAAATAAGAGGAAACAGTCGACAGCCAGAATCAACACAGATGTCGAACTTTATTCCCCTGGAAGTTGCAAAATAGCCAAGTAAATTAGCACTTTAGGATTCATCAATCAATTTAGAAGCAAAGTGTGCTAAACATTTTCAAAGTTAGCTAACAGGCTAACGTGCTGTATCAATTTTATACTTAGCTGAAGCTAAAAGCAAATTTCAACACAAATTTTACTCACCAAAAAATTACAAAACATACAAGTAACTAAAATTTATCTGTAAAAATGAATTAGGGGAAGCTACATGTGCTAAAAGCTTCAGTTAGCTTAAGCGCTAATGGAAAATTAGCTCCATCGTTTGCGCATTAATAGAAGTTTGCCCAGCACTGGAAAATATCAAAGGAAAATGTACCCTATGTGTTTAGAAGGAGCAGCTGTGTTCAGTCAGAGGCCTTTTCAGAGTCACTACGATACTGACTGCTGCAGAAAACTTTGTCATCTATAACGACTCTTTGAAGGAACTTAGATATGAGTTACAGCATTTATTTTACCTTTATTCCACTCAGATAGCTAACAGTAGAGTCATAACAGCCTAATACGGAGAGTACTGATTATTAATTTGTTAAATTTTTGCATTTTCTCGGCTTTGTGGATGTGATATTGATGTAAGTTTTATAAACTGGGTTATTATGCAGCTCTTTATCAGAGTGGAAACAAAATTCTCTGCAAACTAAAACAAAAAGCCTGAAACGGAACCAAGCTAATAAGGTGGGAGATTTTACAGTTGCTTGGGAATGCAGGAGCCTTTGCTTAGTTAATTAGGCTTGTTTATGCTGACTGAATGTTAGTGCAGAGTGGAGTTAGTGTAGAAGCTCGCCTCCTGCTGAGGCGATATGGCGAAGGCGATCCACTCCGCTCCACAGCGAATCCCATATTGTAGTTCTCGCAGCTTAACGAGGATGCCGGTGTTCCCCGGCGCCCACGCGTTACCATCCGGGTTTCTGAGGGGGCGTCGGCAATCACAGCTTCCGCTTTGGTTCGCATGTGTGCAACCAAAGCAAAAAACAAACAAAAAAAGAGCTGCGTGACGCGAATCAAGAGGCACTGGAGACGCTGATCAGCCACAAGCTAAGTTAAATTCTACCTCTGACACGGTGGAGGGTCCTGCTGGGGAACATTAAGGTCTGCAGGAACATTAAAACGTCCCTCATGAGGTAAAACAGCAGATATTGCATGATAGAGAACATCCAGTAACTGGTAAATGCATGGCAGCAGCCGGATGCGTTAAAGACCTGGGCAAGATGGCTGACAGCCAAGTGGATTCAAGTGACTTTGAATTTGTTGTTTTAGTTTTGTTTCAGTAAAACTACTGTAGGCTGTTTAGTTTTTATCATTTTAATGAAATATTTGTCCCATGAACGTTGGCATGTTTACGCTGAAATGCATCCTGGGTAAATGATGTGTGCTAGGTGCTGCGGTGCTAGCTCCTTTCAGACTGAACAGTAGTTTTGGAGCAGTGGGAAACACCGAAATAGAAGGTAATGCAGAAATGACAAGAGGAAATGGAGAGGAGGAAGAGACAAGCCTGGAAACGCAAACCCAAAAGGAAACGAATGCTGCAAAGAGTGAAGCAGCCATTACACAACCATTCAGTGGTAAAACCAGCTGACAAAACATAGGTAACGGAACTCTGCTGGCGTTGCTAGGTAACGGGGCGGAACTCTGCTGGCGTTGCTATGTAACGGGCAGTGCCTGCTGATTTTGAGTTACATTCTGGAGGATTTTGAAAAGGTTTGTTTTCCAGACACCTTTTAAAGTTTGTACTGTGACAGAGTTCATAGGGAGTGAATACTTTGGTAAGTGGCAGTGAGCAACACAAATACAGTAAGAAATGATGATTATTTGAAACAAACCGGGTCCACTGAGGTCCGAACCGAGGATCTGGTTCTGCATCCCAACCGACGGGGCATCCCTGCTCTGATTGGTCCCAGCTGCCTTTACCTGCAGACTTTAGCCAGGCGTTTTTACTCTCCAGGCGAATCAATCAGCTGCTTCACCAGCAGGATGGCGGATCAGCAGGAAGTGACTGTAGATCTCCACCGTTTTCTGCTGGATCACTTCTCCATGATGGAGTCTAATAATAAGGAGATGTTGGTGAAACAGCTTACACGGCAGAATTAATTAGCAGTTATACGGTGCTGTTCCCGGGTTTAGTACTGCTTTATTTCCCGTTGTAAATGCTCACGTGAGATCGTAAAATGGAGACAACTGTTTGCCTGACATTGCATCGCCGCTCCGTTTCTTCCGAGAGGAAACAGGAAAGGCGAGCCGTCCAACGCTCGCAGCGCTTTCCGGAAGCTTTATTTGAAGCACAGTGAACTACTGTGCATAATGACTCCGTGCTGCGGTGCTAATCTTCCCCAATCACATTTATCAACATATCTGTCCTGCTGGCCTCAGATCAGCGTCAGGATTTAATGAAGCTGCTCAGACTTCTGATCACAGATAACCTGGATAAATACCTGCCTTTTCGCCTCCCTCACTTTAAATATTTATTTGTGACGCTGATTTAAATTCATCTGCTGGTGCTTGAGTGATTGTCTATAGGGGCATTTCTTATCGTCCACTCAGTTTATTGGCTCCAAGTATCTAATTTGCACTTGTCAATAAAATGTAATAAGTAACAGCGAAATATTCTGGAAATGAAGTTGCATCATTAATATAACCCTGTTATTGCCTCTTATTGATATTTAATCAGTATGACTGGGAATTACAATAATTCAGTCTGTGAGGAAGAGGAGGGTTAAGGTTAAAGTCTGAAAGGTTTTTGCATCTTTAGAGTGATTTTTCTGATTTTAAGCCTAAAAAAACATTTATAATTATTTAGCAGTGGCGCTCCCAAATGGGGAAGCTCTTATTTTGAAGGGCTTTGTTATATCACAAACATCTGTATCCAACACAGAGTGCAGGTACAGTATATTTTATCCATAAATAGCAGTGATGTTAAGACCTTATTGATGTTACGGACCTTTAAAAACCCACCACTCAGATAAATCGGAGCAGAAACATTTTTCAAATCATTTCCAGCCTCACATGGCAGCAGTAGGGGGTCCTGACGCCTCTCACTCCCTCCTCCGTTGTCTGTAACCTCCATCGCCCCGACTCGCCCAGACAGACCTTCTGGTTGCATACTGAGCAGCGATTATCAGGCTGGCCGCGCGCAGAGGATCTCTGCTGCCCCCTGCTGGCTGCCCAAACCAGCCCAGTGGTTGTTTTCCCCCAAATAATGAGAGCAGAAAGCAGAGCGGTCTGGATTGGGAATGATGAGTGTGTGTCTGTGTGCAGCACGGCGTCCCAAACAGAACAAGGTTGCACTGTGCTTCCTCACTCGCTGTCAGGTGGAGCGGGTGGAGAACGGAAAGGAGACGGTGTGTGTTTGTGCTAAACAAGGATGCGCAGGTGCTGGTGGGTAACAACCTCCCTGGAGACGGCAGGAGCGGCTAGAGAAGAGGAGCTGGTGAGGGAAGTTAAAGGGAGGACCGTTTTAGCTCCTGCCTGACAACAAAGATCACCTCCATTAGTCTGAGTCCAAGTGCTTCTGCCGGAGCGAAGCTGAGTTCATGATGAACAAGTCATGACAGAATAAGAGTCTGCATAGCAGCTGCTGTGTTCTGCTAGCTTAAAAGCTAGCTCTGGTCGTGCCAGACATGCTAATTTCAACAGTGAGGACATAAAATATGTTATATCGCCCTCCATAGGAGTAAATACTGCACTCCTATTAGCCTGGTTGACCTTTCAGGAAGTGATTCTTTGGATTTTATTTTGTTGTTGTTAGCTCAGTTGCTAATTTTGGCCAACAGTAGGGTCAAGCTGGGCCCTTGAAACTTAAACACAGTAAATTAGCGCTTCAGAATTCATCCAAAAAGGGAAGCTAAGTGTGCTTTTCAAAGTTAGCATAAATGATAAAACGCTAAATTAAAAGATTAGCTCAGCTACAACCACATTAGCACAGCTGTGGCCACCACTGATTGCACTCAGATTGTTTGATCACTAGGAATAATAATTAATGTCTGTCAGTGGTGGGAACACTTCTGCTAATGCGCTAATAGTGGAGCTTATTTTTCATTTTGCGTTGTTGCCAACTTTGCAAACATTTAGAGCATTTAGCTTTCCCCAACTTCATTTTTCCCAATACATCCAAAAGCTCTAATTTAATTGGCTGTTTTGTAAACTTTCAGATGAATAAAATTTGAAGTTTCGGTAAGAATGCTTCAAGTAGTTTGACGTTTATATTCAAGCTCTTATTTTGAAGTGGCAGCAGTTCCATTTCCTCTCCTCATTTTCTCTGTTTTCAAAGAACAAGAAACATGGAGGAACAAAATAAAACAAACAATAGAGAAAGATATAAACATGAATCCACTTTTCAGGAAGCTATTGAGCAAATGGCAAGAATACAATAACTAAACAAATCAGCTGTACAGAAAAATACATTTATATGAGAATGAGAAATACATGCAAAGTTTACACGTTCTGTTGAGACATGCTGGGTAGCAACATGGTGGAATTTAGCGCATTAGCGATAGCTTAGCTGAGCTAATGTTTATAGTTAGTTTCCCTTTTTCTCATTAACACAAACATTTCTTGTCAGTGTCAGATTATAATTCTGGAACGACAGATTATATTGTTTTAAAGCTTTTGTACGCTTCTTCACCGCCTCGCTCTGGACATTTTGGTTTCATAAAAGAGGCAGCAGAGGAGGAAGCTCTGCTGTCAGCAACAGACAGTCTGTGTAATCAGTGTCACTGTAGAGTGAAATACTCAGCGCCACTTTTATCTGTTAAGTCGGCCTGCAGCTCCTTTATCAGGACGAGGAGCCCAGAACAAAGAGAGGATCATGCACATCTCGCCTCTCCGTGTGAACCGACCGCCCCCTCCTTGTTCCCCGTCACTCACTTTCATCAAAACAGTCACAGCAAAGGAGAAATAACAGACGCCATGTTGAATTCAACGAGAACGTTTCAATTAGAACGCAGAAAATTATTAACCTGTCGCCCTTTTTATTCTCTGCCTGTTTCCCCTGTGTGTGTGTGGGGGTGGGTGTGTGTGTGTGTGGGTGTGTGTGTGTGGGGGTGGTGTGTGTGATCTCAGCTGTCACTCAGGCTACATGGGCCCTAAATGTGACATCAAAGAGTACAACGTGCTGTATGTGGTGCCGGGCTCCGGGAAGCTGCACTACGTCCTGATCGCCTCCATCATCGGAGCCCTGCAGGTGGTCATCATCTGCGTGGTGGTGCTCTGCATCACCAGGTGAGTCTCACACACACACACACACACATCTATCCCTCATGACTTCAACCACAAACACAGCAGCTGGTTTCCATTAGGGCTGAAACGATTAATCATAATTAATCAGCTACTGAAATAATCGGCATCTAATTTAGAATGGATTAATTAATTGGATCATAACGACTCAAAAAATGTTAACATTTTTTGGAAGAATACAGTCAGAGCAGCAATTAAGTCACAACAGTATAAAAATCTTTACATTTTGCATTTAAGATAAAAAATAAATCATCTTTGTCTATAAATAATTACCCAGAACTCTTGATGTGGCGGTTTTAGTTTCTGCTGGTTGACATTCTGTTTAAAACATTTCCTATTTTTCTAGGTTGACATCTTGAAATTGGGTCTTTGTCTCTTTAACAAATCCTGCTCCACCTCCAGGAAGTCATCCCAACATGGCTGCTCTATTGGCCCTTTAATGACCAGAGTTGCTCTGAGCAGCAGCTCCTATAATGAGCTCAGCAGATGTTTGCTAATCGCTGCTGGCTAGTCTGAAGGAGCTGATTGGAGGGGCTGAACCTTGAAGGCGGGGCTTGGTCCACCCAGGTGTTTTGCACAGTTTGACATGCAGGAAAGAATCAAAGCAACACTCCAGGTTTGTTTTTGATTAGGGAAAAGCAAGATGACAGAAAGCTAAAAACAATCTTTTAGCTGCTACTGGCCCTTTAAATAGTTGACTTGAATTATTTGTATTAAAGAAAACAAGAATCCTGCAGTCACCTCTGAAAGTTTTCATCGTTTTGTCCTTTTGAGGAGAAGGAGTCCACGGTAATGCGGTGCAGCTGGTATTTCTGAGGACCTTTTCCTCGACGAGGAAGAATGTCAGGAACAAGAGTCGAAGCGCAGATGTGACCTTTTTCTGCTCCTACATGTTTGTCCTTTACGTGAATCGGAAATAAACAGAAATCCCGACAGAATGAGCATGTTTGACCTCTAGTGATTGTGAGCGCCACCTGTTGGACTGGAAGCCTCTGCAGGAGTTTTAAAGGATCTGTGAAACAGGAAGGAAACGTTAGCGCGGCGGCGGCTGTGCTTGTTATAAACTGTCTCCTCTTTATCATCCCTCCTCACCTTTTAACCACCCACTCTCTCATTCAGGCGCCTTCACCGCCTCCTCTGCCTCGGCCAAAACCCTTAAAATATTTTATTAAATGTCATAAATTGCTAAGGTCAGCCAGAGGCAGACACACTCCAGGCTAACACTCTATATATATGTGTGTGTGAGTATTTTACAGTGATTACATAATGCCTTTTAAAACACGGCTCACCTCGTTTGCTCATGCAGAGTCTTCTTCTGGGGAAACTGACTGAACGTTTTCCCTGAGGTCAGGAAGCTTTTCTATCATTGATAAACCTTTTTTCTGGAGGCTATGGATACTTTAATCCAACTCCAGTCCGGTTTCTAGAAAGTCCGGTTTGTTTGGGCCGTGTGAATGCTAATCAAACTAAGAGACTCTAGCTGGTCTGGGTTCGGTTGAAGTGAACTCTGGCTCGGTTCCAATGCATATGTGGACCAGAGACCGTTCCAAAAGCAGGACATGGACTACTGTGCAGGGGATTCTGGGTAAATACAACCAGAACCACCATGCTACCTGAGCGCTAGCATTTAGCTTATGCTGTTTTACCAAAGACAAGAGAGAAATCCTCCAACCGCTAAATCTGGTTGGAGCATTTAGCCGATGTTTACATTTTCTACGTCCGCTAAATCCATTTTTGTTTTCATTTTGTGAAGAAGGAAGTTGCTGTCAGTGTCTTCAGAGATTTTTGTTGTTTCCTTGTGGTTCTTGCTGCAGCGCCCCCACAGGTCAGGAGGGGAACAGGTTTCTCAGAGTTTGGGTTGTTTAAGAGCCGCAGCAGCTGAAGATGTACCAAACGTTGCAGCCCCAGTCGAACCGAGTCCATCAGGTCTCTAATGTCTCTCTCCGTCTCGTCCTTTCCTCCTGTTTCTGCAGGAAGTGCCCTCGGACCAACAGGATCAACCGGCAGAAGCAGAACAATGTCCACTTCAGCTCTGAGAACACCATGCGCGCCTCCACTCGTCTTATCTGAGCCCAGCCTCGCCGGACGGCGTCCAGCTGCCCAACGCGACGCAGCGCCGTGGCGTTAGATGTTCCCTTCGTAGGCCATCCCTGAGCGTTAGCGTCCGCCTCCCTTCACTCGGCTCCCCCTCTCCTGGTACTAACGACCACAGAGGACGCTGGCTCAGCGACTTGTACGACGTTGTCGTCATCGGACGCCAGCGCCGTCTCCCTTTTTCTGAGGATTTTTTAGTGAAAAACTGCAGGAGGAGATGGGAAGGGAGGCGTGGAGGACACTGAATGTGAGTGTGTGAGTGTCTTATTAGATGTGTGCGCTTTGGTAGAGGCCGACTAGCCGGCGTCTGTTCTTTGTAGACGACGAGGGGCAACAAGCAAACCGGGGTAGTGCAACGCAGGGTACCGGGGCTTTAATAACCGCAGTGTGTGTTCAGTGTTGGGGGGGCGGGAGGGTTCGGGCTACACGTGATGCCTTGCACCTTGTGTTATAGGAGACCTCTGACGGAGGGCACAGCGTCATTCTAGAGCTCTCTGTTCGGTTGTGACGACGACGTCAGCTACTGTATGTTGAGTTCTATTTCCAATAGTTATTACGACATTGTCTTGATGGGGTCCGTTTTTCTGTAAATGTAAATAAATAATTTATATCACGAAATGTTTACATGCTGCCTCGGTCTGTTCTGTCTCCTCGCTCTTTCAAACGGTGATTCACAAATGGCCAGAGGAAAAACCCACCGGTACAAAATACTGCAGAAACAATTAATTTAAATCATTTTTGTTTATTATTCAATAATTACCTCATTCACTTAATCAGTGCTGATTTTAGTTGGCATTGATTTCTGCAGTGGAAAATCTAACAGGCTTCATTAATCTGATTGGAAAATATCTCCAGATACTTTTTTCACCACAATCCCTCTTTTTATAAAATATCTAATGTTTTCATATTAATCCCAGCAAGCTGTGTTTAATCTGAGCAGGTTTCTTCTGATCAGAAACGTTTCAGTTCCAGCTGACGGAGCAACTTGATCAATGCAGCCGGTCAGAGAAATGTTTTGCTTTGGGGCAGTGAAGGAACATCTGATGTTTTATAATAATGACTGAGAAACAGATCACATTCATCCAAATTGTGTTGTCTCTGTTTTTTGTATTTTTATTTCCCATGTTCCCTTCGTATTTCTGAAGGCTGCCTTAGCGCCCCCTGGCGGCCACCGCTTCCTACTGCTGGAAGAGACGGATTTTGTTTTTTCATAGTTTTTGTGTCGATTCCTGTCTGTAAATCACAGAAGCTACAGTGAGGTAAACCAGAGGTTTATATAGACTTATTTAGTATTTAGAAGCTGTTTATTTTAGATTGCTGGCTTCCCTTCCACTGCAGTTTACAGGAAAACATTCAGACTGTTTTCATTGGATTTTATAGTAAAGTTAAAGATGTTAGTTTTATGAATGTTATATATCTGTTTTTATATTTCAAGTATGGTTAGCCATCTTTTTATTTTGAGAGACTGGCTTCTATTTTACGCTTGCTTTCAATCTTGGTTCAAATAGTGAACTTTATACTCTATGCTAGAATTCACTAGCAGCAAATATGCTGACATCGGCATTTCTCCACTTTCTTTCTTATTTTTGAAGAGAAAATCATTTTATTTCCCAATAAGAAGAATCTAAAACAAATGGTGTGTTTTCTTTTTGAGTGTAAATTAAATCAAATCACTTTTTTCTGTGTTCAAATTAAACCTTACAAGTTTTAGCCGTCAGCGGTTTAGCTTGTTGCTAATCCAGTCTCTCTGCCTCAGGTTGACTTGATTTGTGCTGATTGGATGTTTCACTGTGTTTGAGGCATACAAATAAAGCACAAACGCTGCACAAAATGTTTGATTCATTTAATTTCACTTACAGCAGGTAGGAATGTTTTGATTGTAAAACAAGACAGCAGCTCCATTTCCATTGACCATAGACCACAATTGTGAAGTGTTTCTAGTTTTGCGTCCATTTTAGTGGAAACACATCGAATGTGTCTCCCTTCATGGTTAGAAGCACTTTGTTTTAGATTTTGGGGATTAATCTTAGACTGTGTATTTTGCAACAGCCCAGACTACTAATGGTGGACTTTCATCAGCTGCCACAGCTCAAGTCTTCATCCTCATCCAAGTCTTCAGAGTAAAGTCCATCCAGTTGGTTAAGCAGGATGTTACAGATGTGTGAGTGTTTGGTGCTCATTGTTTCTCTGCTGGTGTTGAGTGAAGGAGATGTCTCTAACTTTGGTTCTGTCATCTTTCTTACTCTTCCACTATGAGGCCAATTTCTGCCAGGTGGTCGGTTGTTCCCTTGGGAAACATGCAGTTCTCCTCCCAAACAGGTGGTGGCAGCAGTGATACTATGAAGTGGGCTCTAACAATTGGCTCTTTGCAATTTCCGTGTTCGGGGATAAGCGGCTGGTCACTTCCGGTCTGTTGAAAATGGCGTTTTACACGAGGTGCTTGCAGGACTTACCCAAGGTAACAGTTAATGATGTACATCGATCCAAATCTCCATTAAGTGAGCAGGAGAAAAGTTTTAGATGTGCGCCTCACGAAGGTGAGTTTTACTTTGAACTGTGACTAACATTAATGTTAGCTTATGCTAGTAGGCAATGTTCTTGGACATTTTCATTATAAAAATATGCTATTTAAGTATTTTCATTAATTTTAACGAGCAATATTTTTATATTTTGTGCTTATTTTCAATTACAAAATTTATGAGATAAAAAAAAGTCAAACGTCTTTGAGGAAAAATGAAAATTTTAGATTAATCTAAAAATATATATAAATTTAATGATCTAATACTGTTTTTATAAGTGTTTCCAGATTTTGCCCAACAAAACAGAACTATTCTCTGCAGAGTCGTATTTTTGTATATTATCGTATATTTAATGTCATACAGAGGTGAGCAGAGACTTTTTGAGTGACTTTTTAAATTAAATGTATTTCTCCTGAACCGTACTTTGCATTTTAATAGAAATCATTTTAATTTGAAGTATTCTTGCTCTTACGTAAGTGCAATTTTTGTTTAATTTACCTGCTTCAGTAAAACAAACATGCTCATCTTTAGGTGGCAGAAAATAAAATTGCCAGTCAGAGTAACAGGTGTAAACCGCCACTAGATGGTGCTGTTGTCTGGAAATTTCAAAGTTGTTGACGAAGTAGAACGATGTTTTAGCGTGATTATCGATAACGAACAATCCGCGAGCTCGTGGCCGTGCGTGAAATGTTCGGATGAATTATAGAAACGAATGTCTGCGAGGCTGAACCGCGGGGAAAATAGATCCTCATATTGCCTCCTGGGTAGGCTGTGTTACCGTGTTGTCGTGGCCGAGTGGTTAAGGCGATGGACTAGAAATCCATTGGGGTCTCCCCGCGCAGGTTCGAATCCTGCCGACAACGACTTGTTTTTGTTTTTCCCTTAGTGATTTAATTCTCTTTTCATGTTTCGACGGTCACAAAAAATATATACAAAATTTCGGATAATGTTATTACTGCGCTCTGATGATGAAAGTCTGATTCTTGTATATTTTAAAAACTAATTCTTTTAATATACAACAGAGAAACATGCATTTATTCTTAAATATATCTCGTTTCTTGACGACAATTTCCCAAAGAACAAAGGGTAAAAATTATGTTTATAGGAATAAATGGAAAAATCTGTTACCTTCACTTATTTAAAATTTTAATCATTTAAACACTTCTCTTTAAAATATATAACAGTGACAGAAAATATTAATTACTGTTCACTGGATTTTTTAATTTTTTCTTTGCATAACTTCGGCTGCATTCATGCTAATGGTACTAACAGTCATGTTTGGTTTCAAAATTGTGATTCTTTATGTTTTCTTCACATTTAGAAAGAAACTAAAAAGTAATATTTCTAAAATACAACAGTGGTACTGATCGGAGCTACATTCACGATGATAGTGAAAATAATTCTCAATGTTTTTGTACAATAAACAAAAATGCAAACTGGACAAAATGTAATGATAAAAAAATGCTGTGATATGGTCAGTTATTTTTAATAAAACTGATTTTAAATAAATATTTTTTTGAAGTTTTATTATGGTTTCTGCAAGGGTTTTTCACTGAATCTACCAAAATAATCTAATACTTTTCTCCATTTTATCTTCGTCATCGTCGTTTTTCCTCCTCTAAAGTATGAAATGTGTTTGCTGGTATCGGCATAAATCTGACAGGCTGAAGGAACAGGAAGGAAAACTGAGCGTCTGGGTTTCAGACGGCAGGACCCAGTAAAAGCTGCTGGTGAACGACACAAGGTCACCGACAGCTTCCAGCTTTTTTTAGGCCTCTGTTTACAGACTGGACAGATAACAGCCTTTGATGTTCAATCATAACCAGAAACTGAAACTTTCAGCAGCGCCTGGCTGCAATCTGCAAGGAAGAAGGAAATCCTGCTAAAAATAAAATCATTTAAGACAGCTGGTATATTTATATTTGTAAGAGATCAGAAAAGTGTTTTTTTTTGTCCTTTATGTCCAATCAAAGTTCAAGTTTTTTGTATAATGAAAGATATAAAATGCAACTTTTCACCTTCCTCAGACTGATTTTGTACTTATACATAAATATTTTGTCTTTTCCATTTTCCATGTTGTAAAGAAACCATTTTATACCCATGTACTAAAACTGTTGCACACGTTAATTTCTTGTTTATGATTTTAATAAACTAAAGAGATAAATGGCCATAAAATACTCAAATCTGACTTCTTTAAACTAGTTTGGATATTATCTGAAAATTCTGGATGAAACTCTTTTTCCATTTGGTTCTGATTTCAGTTTTTATTTTTATGCTTTATGAAATATGACATATGAAATAAGAACAGCTGAAGGAAACGACATGAAAACCTCTGAAGACACTGTGAGCAACGTTCTTCTTCATAAAATGGAAACAAAATGGAGTAGTGTCAGATGTTATCGGTTGTAGGATTGTTATCAAAAGATCCCGAGCTATCTCTACCACTAGCGCTAAGCTAACATGTTTGTTTTGGTTACCCAGAATTCCCGGCTCTGTAGTCCACTTAGTGCTTTCGGTCTGCTTGGCGTTCACACATCCATTCAAACTGCACCAGAGTTCACTTCAACTGAACCGAGAGCAAGGTTTGCAGACGGAGGACAGTTTGCTTTTTTGGTTCAATTAGCATTCACACCTCCCCAAACGAACCGGGGAGGTTCGTTTGGGGTTCGTTAGTCACTTTAATCCAAATCCAGTGGATTTGGATTAAAGTGACTAAGAAAGGGCTGGTGTGAATGCGCTGTAAGTAGAATAAAGATGAATAAACTTTTAGTCACTGAGTTAAATTGACACATAATGAGCTCCAACCTTCATAGTGAGCTCCAACCATCATAGTGAGCTCCAACCATCATAATGAGCTCCAACCATCATAATGAGCTCCAACCATCATAATGAGCTCCAACCATCATAATGAGCTCCAACCATCATAGTGAGCTCCAACCTTCATAGTGAGCTCCAACCATCATAGTGAGCTCCAACCATCATAGTGAGCTCCAACCATCATAGTGAGCTCCAACCATCATAGTGAGCTCCAACCATCCTTCAGTAGTTGGTCGTATTTCAGGCCCAAAATGTCAGAAGGAATCAACATCATGCAGGTATAAAACCACTATGATGTGATTGTTACAAAACGTTGCATAACAAAAGGCACCACCTTGCTCTAAAGATGTAAATGAGTGTTTCTTATTGGTGCAGGTGCAGTCGGGCCTCACTTAGTGACCTAAGGCAGTGAAAGTGCATCGGTCTGCAGTGAGATCATAGTTTCAGTTGCTGAAAAGCAAGTAAAAACACAAGTTTCTTGATGTCAGGTTAATGAGCTTAGAACAGAGTAACTGCTGCTCTCCATTTAGTTCTGGACTGATCTCTCTTAAAACCGCCTCAAATAATAAAGAATATTAATGTTTTACTAATCCTTATGCTTCAACAATTCCCATATTTATTTTCAGTCCTGCTGTCAGTTTTCTCTCTCACCTCCTAAACAGTCACATCTGTAGGTCAAAGGTTACTCTGCACTGACTGTAGCTGCAGGTGTAACGTTAGCCACTGCATTAGCAGACAGTGTTGCCAGGTTGGGCAGGTTTCCACCCAGTTGGTCAACATGCGTTTGATTAGAGGTTGATGTTTGTTCTGGTTTGGTCGGGTTAAATGTTGCTTTTGGGCTGGTCAGTCAGATCTGGCAACCCTTTTGTTGCCAGATCAATAGGCAACAATAGGGTTGCCTGTTAGCAAACCTGATATGTTTAGTTTATAGTTTTCCTTGACAAACCTGCGTCTGATATCAAGGGAGGATCTTCATACCATGATCTGTGTGGACTTGTCCCGCATTTCCCCAGGATATCCAAATGTAGATCATTTACATCCCACTTGATAGCTGAATTTCCTCTGCATGACTGTGGAAATTAGCAATGAGGTGGAACGCAAGCGATCAAACAGATATGTATGGAAACAGGCGGCAATGGCTGGAGGCATGTGGCTCCGGCCCAGGAGAGTCCTTACACTGATTCACGATCGCCAAACTGCTCTGGAGCCGCCGTCACGAACTGGCCCATTGCTCTGAGGACTGATGGTGCTGTTCACCTGAAAACAAATGGAGAGAGACGCCAACCTGCTGAAAGCTTTTCCTCACTGGCTGAGTGTGTGTGTGTGTGTGTGTGTGTGTGTGTGTCACACTCAGTGTTTTGGAAATTGGTCCATTAGCGGCAGTACTTGCAACGTTTCAAAATTACACACCACAAATAAACACACTACTCTTGCAGTGTGCAAGGCCACGTTCAAGTGAGTGTGTGTCCAACACGGCGCTGTGGAAGAGGGTCATTTAAAGATCCATCACCATCTGTTTTGGTCCCAGCATGCCATTTTCTTCTCTGCAGGAGCCTTTGATTTAGCGACAAAAGGGTACCATTGCTTACGTTCTTCCCACTGTGCGACCAGACATCCAGCCTGAGCTGCTTATACAAATCAAACGCCGCCGGACATCCATCGTATCATCACAGGTCGGCCCATCTGCCGAGATTGTTGCAGGTAATCACGAACATCGGGGGTGCCATTTAAACACTGATCAGGAAATGTGTCGGCTGCACAAAACCGTCTGAAATTAAGGAGGAAGTGAAGGCAGCAGGCAGGATGTGGATGTTTCACCTGATTTGGCCTACTTTTGGTTCAATCCCACCAGCCATGTTTAATCCGGATTAATCCAACTGTAGTTTGTTTGCCTAGAGAATCCGGTTCGTTTGGCAAACTGATGCACATAAAAACCTCAGGTTCAGTTTGGCTGAAGTGAACTCTGGCACGGGTCAAATCCATATGTGAACAGGAACCGCTCCAAAAGCAGGAAGTGGACGACAGCGCAGGGCATTCTGGGTAAATGCAGCCAAACACAAACGTGCTAGCCTTGCGCTAGCAGGAGAAGTGACTCGTGGTCAATCTTCCACCGGCTTAAATCTGATGCCACTCCATTTCTGTTTACATTTTATTGCATTCAGTGTCTTCAGATGTTTTCGTGTTGTTTCCTTCAGTGGTTCTTGGTGCAGCGCCCCCTGAGGCGAGGAGGGGAACAGGTTTGTTAAAGGGTTTGGTTGGTTTGGCTCAGAGCAGAGAGAGAACCAGAGCTGGAAACGTAACAAACGTTGAAAGTTTGGCCCCATTGAACCGAGTCTACTGGACTATCAGGTGTGAAAACAAATCAAATTTTTTTGCTCAAATCCAATTTTTTTTTTATTAGTTCATACTACTAATAAAATGTGACTGCAGTCAGGACGTTTTGCAACTCATATAAGACACAGTGCAGTGAGACAGTAAACCACGCCTGCTAAAAATGTAACAAATGTTGCCATTTTGCTCCCAAATGGAAACGAGTCGACCAACTATCAGCCTTAGAGATGATCCACAGCCTCCATCCAGGAACATTTGGTGAAATTAATGCCTGTTTTCTGGCTTTAATGAATGAATCCAATGGTGACATTTTGTCAAAGAACAAAAAAACCAATGAACCTGAAAATCAGCCTTTCTCAGATAATGAACTGAGGCCAACAGCTTACATAAAGGCCCCGCCCTGGCAGGCTCCTGGAGGCTCAGGCCAGCCAGCGTGTTGCAGCGTGTCTGCTGAAGGGAACAAGTCTGTGCTGCAAAGTTTCAGCAAAACTACTCTGGAGAATTTTATGATTCGAAGATTATATTACCAAAATAAGAAAACATGCATAATAGGAATGTATGCTACGAGAAGTAAGCATGGTGAGTAAATTTGAGGAAGTGATTTTGGTCACGTTTGCATTTCTCAGCCACTAGGTGGCTTAGTGGGTCCGTCTCCTGCTGACTTACAGAGAAAACCATGATATGATGTTTATCACATGCATATGATGTAAAGGACGTTTAAGTCAATGCCAAACAAGATAACATTCCTTTCCATTCCACTGGGAAACAGCAGGAAAACTGGAGGACTGGAAAACCTCCAGCCGTTTAGGAAAAGAGGAAGGATGGATGGAAAGAAACTGGGCCAAAAGTCCGGATGGGATGGCCGTTCCCTTCACTGCACAGAGTCCCATGAGTGAAAGTGGGAAAAGTCAGAGTGGAGGAACAAGAGGTCGAGCGTTTGTGTCAACAAATGTGTCCGTCTCCGGGGCACAGTGGCGACAGAATCTGGGTTTGGACTCGGATTAGGAAGGAAGTTACTGTTTTTGACAAGTGAATATCTCCCACTTTCACAGCTTTGATGCTGATGGAGTGAGAGCCCTTTGCAGAGGAGGTGCTAACCTCACGGGTTGAATCTGCCGCTGACTCTTCTGGCTGCAAAAAGACGGAGCTGTGACAAAAAAAACATGGCAAACTGTCAGTCACTGGTGTCAGCAGATTTAAATTCTCCCTTTATGACATCAGGATCGTTTTTTACAGCGTTTGCTCTAAAATCTGACATCATCTTAATTAACCGACTTCATGGATTGGTCCGGACATCCAGAAGTAAACAAAGTGGTTTAATATTTACTTTTCAACAGAAGATTTAGAAGCTGCGTTTCCATAACAGATGTGCGCAAATGTAAAAATAAAACACAAATTCACCATTTTGTTTTTTCCTTTAGTAAGAAATTAAATCAAACATCAATAAGTTTGTTCACTCAATCAGTCGTTATAAAACGTCCAGCGCCATGAACCTCCTGTCACTTCCTGTCGTCTTCCTGTCATCTTCCTGTCACTTCCTGTCGTCTTCCTGTCATCTTCCTGTCATCTTCCTGTCGTCTTCCTGTTGTCGTTTCCGCCAGTAGTAACATCCGGCTGTTGATCACATGATTTGTGTTTTCTTTGCTGTTTTGCAAAAATTCACTAAATAAATATGAGTTGTTTTCAAAATTGACGCGTTTCCATTTAGCAAATTTATTTTTGTAATTCCAGTATGCACAATTATGTGATCAATGGAAACGCATCCAGTGTCATGCCAAATTGTAGTGGTCCAAAATGTGGGCCACTACACAAATAAAGTGCGTATTGGTCACACTTTATTTGCTAAACATAAACAACAGACAATCTGTTGAAATGTTTCTTCAACACTTTTTCAAACTGCCTGAATTACTTTTGTAGCTAAAGGAAATAAAACAGGTATAAAAAAACATTTGAACTCTGGAAAGACCAACCGTTGCCATGGTGAGCACAGATTGGACATGTGAAGTCGGACAAGAAGGCAAACCTAAAGAGTAAGCCAAGCAAAAAAATGTTTGCATTGTATTTATTTGTAGGTATTTTTTTGTTTTGATCATTTTCATTTTAATGCTGTACTTTATTTTCTCTCCATTACATAAACTGCTGGTCGCAGCTTGATGTCCAAACTCTCAGCTACTGGATATGCAGCTGCCCAGTCTGGTTCCTACTGGGTGTGGACATGCGTTATCATTCAGGAAGCTAACGAGTCGATTAGAAACATCGATGACCTGCTGGAGGTCAAAGGTAAGACAAGGGCTCACCTGAAATCACCAACTGTCGATTGGGAGAAATACAGCAAGACACCCAAGTTCAACTTGAATTTAAAATGTTTCTACAATCAAAATGTTCACACTAAACAATCCTGTGGTTGAGTAGAAGAAGCACAGAGGGGTTTTGCAGCAGGTTTTTACTATTGTCCCAAGGCGTGGCTCCTCTGTGTGTTTTAACCAGCACTTACAGGAAGCCTGATCCCAGTTTATGGGTGTGAATGTATTGATATTAGAAGAAACAATGCTTCTTTAACTTGAGCCAACCCAACGCAGATTTCATTGCCAGTATGCGCTGATAAGGGAGTCGCAGGTCGGATGTGTCATTTTGTTTCTGTGAGAAAATCAATCTGTCAGATAAAAACACGCCTAGCGACATGCTGTGACTTCCACTCTTATTGCGACACATTCCTGCTTTATTTGCCCCTGCAGCATGTGATCATGTTACTATGAATAAAAGATTTACAGTGACAGAGACGAAGATTGAGAAAGAGCAGGGCAGGATGCCAGCATGCAGATGAGCTCGTTGTTGGAACAGGGATTTCCACATTTCCATGCCTTGATACAGAACCGAACAACAAGAGGAAAATGTGGCCACAGACACTCAGATCTGCACCATAATCTGAGCCTGCAGGAGGAGGAGCAGCCAGGTACCAGGTGGCTTCAGCGTCCCGCTGAGTCTGGAAGAAAAGCCTGAATGAGTTGTTGTTAAGCAGAAACCTCTGCGCTGTTTTTGTTCTGGACAATCTGGGACAGTTTGGCTCGATGCAAACGCACAGCAGCCAGCGCTGTAAACAAAGGTAGCCCTCACTTTTATTTAACAGATGCAGCCAGGCATGCTCAATGTGGAATGGACACACAGCAGGCCCACATACAAGGAAGAGCTGACATTCACTCACTGTAGTCATGAGTCGACGCAGACTGAGCCAGCTGCATGTGCCGGCTCACTGACAGAAAGCTAGCTGCGCTAACCCGCTGGCCATAAACATTAGTTCTGCTAATGCTACAAAGCTTCACCAAACCTGGTAACTAGATGACGTTATAGCTAAAGAACATTAGCAACATGGTCTTTAGCAGAAGCTAATGCTAAAGTGCTAAACCAACATGGTATTTGACAGAAGCTAATGCTAAAGCGCCACAATATACAACATGAATATAAAAGTTTATAAAACTATGTATGTGTACAGAGTTGTATGTATATACATTCGTTTCTTTGGTCACAACTCTACAGTGACATATTAGGGCTGTTGGAATTTTTTTTACAAAGTTGTAGTAAATATCCACCAAAAAACTAGAATCTTTCTTAAATTAATCTCAAAACTTTTGAGTTTTTTCTAGCAATTTTTTTACTTTAGGAGTTCAGATATTCTCAGGTTTTTCCTATAAAATTTCTGAGATTAATCTCAAAATTCTTAATTTTTTTGGCGGAAAGTTACTCCTTTTTATCTGAAGAGCCGCTTGTGAGTCAAAAGAACCGGTTCTTTTAGGTGAGCCGGTCCATGGAGCCAGGATCCCAAACGGAGCCGGAAGTCCCATCGGTCTGGGTTTCCTCTCTCCAGCAGCAGGGCTCGGCCTGCTCGTCTCCCATAGCAACGCGGCCCCTCCTTTTGGCCTGCAGGGGAGGTGTTTGGAAAGTTCACGGCGTGTTTGTGCGTGTCAGAAAGAGGCGTGGAGGCCGAACCCACTCCAAGGAGCTGCTCAGCCCGCCTGCAGTCGTTGCGGAGCCCAGCAGAGTGACAGCAACTCCTCACCCCTCTGCAGAGGAACTGTTTGAGTTCAGGAGCCATGGAAGACGGAGGGTCCCACGCAGAGCCCGGCAGCGTGTCGGCCAGTGTATCTGGCAGCACCCACACCCTCCCACAGCTGCAGCCCGACAACTCGGAGCTGCAGATCAGCCCGTCCTCCGCCCCCTGCTCCCCGACCCCCACCGGGACCATGAAGCGGTTCAGCCTGCGGGGGCCCCTGAGCCCCACCGCGGCCTCCGCGCCCTCTCCGCCCGGCCAGGTGAGCGCCATCACGGTGGTGGCGCTGCTGGACAAGCTGGTGAACATGATGGAGGCGGTGCAGGAGAACCAGCAGAGGATGGAGCAGCGGCAGTCCGACCTGGAGGGCGCCGTGCGGGTGGTGCAGGGCGACGTGGTGCGCCTCTCCAGGACCCACCTGTCCACCGCAAACAGCGTCAACAAGCTGCTGGAGCGCTCCCGCAAAGTCAACGGCAACGTGAAGGAGGTGAAGGAGCGTCTGGACAGGCAGGCGGTGCAGGTGAAGAAGCTGGAGGCCAACCACAACCACCTGCTGAAGAGGAACAACTTCAAAGTGCTCATCTTCCAGGTTAGTCGATTTAAAAAAGCTGCACCAAAACATTCAGTTTGCGCCATTTGAGAGGCAGAACCTGTGAAACTGCAGCAGGTTATTATGGAGCAGCGCGGTTTCTGAGATCTATTTAAAACAGCAGACCTGGTGATTACTCCGATGGCAGCCAGGTTGTTGTTTTAGTCTGAGCTGTCATGATGAATCATGATGAAACTGCGGGACTGCAGCCGTCAAACAGCTGCACTGAATTATGTTTATTTTTTACATGTTTGGTGAAACTGTAAAAAATCATGTCATTAGTGAAAAGAATTGAGCTGTTCTCTCAGTGCTAACTAGAAACAACCAATCAGAGCCAGGAGGCGGGTCTTAGCGCTGTCAATCATTACCACAACACAACTTTCTATGAACACTGAGGCTAATTAGCTTCACCACAAACTTTTCTCCTGTAATTACGTTGATTCTCCACCATTGGCACATTTAGCAGCATACATGAGGATGATTGACGGCGCTAAGACCCGCCTCCTGGCTCTGATTGGTTGTTTTTTCTTCAAATAGGAATAGAAGTTCAAAGAGAAAACTGATCTGTTAACACATTGTCTCATAACAAACTGTTCTGAGACAATGTAAATATTTTTTACATCTGTACAAATATGTAAAAAAAAAAAAGCTTTTTTAAAAATAAACGCTTCATACTGCAGCTTTGAAAGCAGAATGGAATATTTAAATAATCTACTACCATTATGGATGTTTTTTATTATATTATTTCTCAGTCTGCTAAATTCCCTCATATTTTGGTTGATTGCATCCAAAATATGCTCATATTTGCTCATATTAGATAAAGTTGTGAGACTCACAAATTTATTTCTTTTGGTTTATTTTCAAATGTTGTACGGAAAGTCAGTTTATGACTTAATTTGGCTTTCAAATGGTTTCTACACCTAATCCAGTTTTTAATCAGCTACATTAATTCTGCAGCAGAAAACATCTGCAGAAATTAATTTTAAAAATACTAGAGTTTACATTTACATGATTCATTTATATTCTCAATCTTTATCTGGAATGTAACTTAAAGTATTTGCAAAAACTTCTCTGTTTACTGATTTTTCTGTGGAGCGTAACTCCAAATTATTTGCTAAGTTTTCCCCTGTTTGCAGATTATTTTTGTGAAGGATTCCTCCTAATTATTTGCAAAAAATTCACTTGTTGGTTAATTTTTCTGTGGAATCGAACTCCAAAATATTTGTGAATATTTTTTGCTTTTGATAGGGTGTAATAAAAAAATACCCAAAAATGGAGCTCCAAATTATTTGAAATAAATTTACGTATTTGCATATTTTTCTGCAGAGCAGATTGTTTCAGGGAGTCTGAAGTATTTGGAGATTTCTGCTATTTGTGGTTGTTGTTCTCCAGCTTCTGGCACAACTTTGGGTCAAACATTTTGTATCTGTTTTTAATCGTACCGTAGTAAAGTTTGTCAGCTCCAGCCTGTTTTCAGTGGTTATCATTCTGGACATGGCATGTTGTTTTAAACAGGGATGTTTTCCCTGTTAATGCAAAATAAAAATAAAAACTATACAAGATCTTTGATTTGGTTAATAAAAATTAAGTTATTGAGCATCCAGAGCACAGCTAAACCAGTCCTGGACTCTAGATTTTCCACTCAAAACAACAGTATCTCATTGTTTTCTGCTGAAATCTCATGAATCAGATCTCAGCTCCTTCATGACGCTGAAGGACAGAGTCAGGTCCGCTTGGTTTCTTGTGGTTGTTTCAGAAGTGAAGTGGGAAACAGAAAGTGTCGGTTTTCAGTTTGAACGTTATTGATTTTTAAGAGAATCGTTCCTGAAGCATAAAGAGTAACTTCAAAGCGATTTGGTTCTCGTTAGTACACACTCTGCTCTGTTTGAGTCCCATTTCCATCCCTATTTGCCTGGAGTTGTGGGTGTGTTCAGGATGTGTGCGTCCAAAGCTTCCACACATTTACGCCTGAAACTCGTCTGATGGACCTCTGACCAACAACTACAGAGGTGAACAATACGATCCCAGTATTCACAGGTTTAAGGTCCCAGCAACACCCACATACACACAGCTTGACCCTGTGCTCCAGAAAAGAAGGGTGTGTCTGAGATCGGAGCTGCAGGAGATAATAGAGGATGGCTTTAGACGCTGACTCTGCCTGGATCTGCTTACAGGCTGCAGCGGGCGTTCACACACACTCCTGGGTTTAGACGGGATGTTCAGTTTCAGCTGTTTCCTCTCACCTGTGGAGGTAAAACTCACTGATCTGGAAAAATAAATAAATAAAAATCCTGAAAGGTTCATCTGGTCGTACAGTTGTCGCCATTAAAGCCATAAAACCTGCTATGGGGCGATTTACTAGGAGTCAGCGTGGGTTTTTATTCTGCTCAATGTGTGTGTGTGTCGTGTAAAAGAAGGAGGGGGGCATTGTTGACTCAGGCAGAGCCACAGAGAGCTTTTTACCGCCGTTGTTATCTGGTTTCCCAGGTACTGAGGCTCTGTTGTTCAAATGCAGCAGGTGCCAAGAACCTTAACCTGTTTAAGCCGGTCTCCAGGTCTATCGGTTTGTCTCCACTGTGGATGTTTTTCAAGCTGCTCGGCCTCAGTTTCATGTGCATTCTTTGCGCCGAGCATGCGGTGTCTGCATTCGGGCGCAGTAAAGCCAAGAATCTGCATGTGCGTGCATGCAGCAATGCCGTTTGATGGTCAGGTGTAAGCAGTTACTGCACCGGTTGTAAAAGATCCTTACTTTGCCCGAGGGGAGGGAGGTTTGAAGGAACAGAGTGCAGCCCTGTGTTCCTTTCCTTTCTGTTCTTCACTGTAATGGGTACCCATCATTTTCTGCTGCCCCTAATATCAGATTCTGCTTCCTCAGTTTAGCTTTTGCAGGGTTTCCCCCAGAAAATGTGCTAAGCCTGGTGGTAGGAACGCTACGGCAATCCACTAGAGACCCAACATGATTTTGTGTTAAAGAATGTTAAAAGTTGCAAAAATTCAGAGGTGCAGCAGTTACTGCGGTTGTAAAAGAACCTCGCTGTACCTGAGAGGAGGGATGACTGAAAGAATAGAGTGCAACTCTTTTTCCTCTCCTTTTTGTTCTTGATTCTAATTGGCACCTATCGTTTCCTGCTGCCCCTAACATCAGATTTTACTTCCTCAGTTTAGCTTTACTCTGGTTGTAAAACAGCTGTGCTGTGCCTGAGAGGAAGGACGACTGAAGGAATATAAGAGTGTGGCCATATCTTTCTTTCCTTTCTGTTCTTGGCTCTAATTGGCACCCATCATTTTCTGCTGCCTTTCATGTCAGGTTTTGCTTTCTGAATCAGGTTTTGCTTTCTGAGTCAGGTTTGGCTTTCGCTTTGATGTAGCTCGGTTTTTGTCCTCATCTTTTGTTCCACCACCTGTTCCGATTCCCTGAGAGCTTTGATAACGCTTATCAGTTGCCAAACTCAAGCCACAGAGGCCCTTGGATATCAGCAGAGGAGCAGGGGATGGGGGGCTTCCTGATTGATCCCAAACAGTTGTGCTCCTGTATGCGACAGCTGAGGTGGAAACAGGGAGGTCCATACCCGCTCCAGTTGGTCAAAGATGTCTCCCGTTCTGCTAAGCCACTAATGAGGCCTTAATTACTGCTGCTCTGTACTGGTTTGTTTACCTTATTGTGCTTTTCTGCCTCAGTCTCCATGAATTTAATTTCCTGCAACACAAGTCATTTATTTCTGAGCAGATCATAACTTTTCTTGTCGCTGTTTATTTCTCAGAAGAGCCAGGATGCCAGATTGATTTAAGCAGAGTGAAAGGCTCGGTTAGAAGAAAAAACCTCTTGGGAGGGAGAGTTCAGAGGTTTGCACTGACAGGTAAAGCTCCTGTCATTGTTCTTGTTTGCTTTGCTACCAACCGTCGTGATGCTTTGTGCATCAACACTTAATCAAAGGTTGTTGCTTAATCCAGCTTCAGAGAGAAGGAAGTAAAGCCTGTTTTTCCCTCTTTGTTTAATCTTTTCACTCACGTCAGCCTAGAATACAGAGGAAGAAACTCATAAATCACATTGTCCTTAAATCCTGCAGTTGAACAGGCCTGTTGGCCAAACTTTACTTGTCGCTGTTGGATTTCACATTAGTTGCATTTTCTGCCAGAAAAGAAAACTTTTTAAACAAGAAATAATAATGCTTCATTGGGTAGATTTACTCCTTAAAGGACGTTAAAAGTTTGGTTCTCTGCCTCAAACTGAGGATATTCTGGTTTAGCCCATTTGAAACAAACTCTGGTTTGTTTTCTTCATTAGTGCGTCTCGTTTGGGTCTGGATGAGACGATCTTGGCTCGTTTCCAAATGAAGTCTAGTGGTATGTTCAGGTTGTGAATGTGGCTTGGCACAGCGACCAGGTGACTGCTGCAAGCTTGAGCTTGAAAAGAAAACTCAAATAAACTGAAAATGTAACCAGTTAATAAACTGAAGAAGTGATTCAGACCAAATGAATGAACTGTAGGTGTCGGTTCGCTGTTAGGATTGTTGGAAGACTTTGATGTTGCCAAGTTTTGCACAAATTGAAGCTGCAGCGTCTGCAGACTTCCAGGGTCAAATGAGCTTAAATGCAATCGTGGAAATGTGACAGTTTTTTATTCGATAAGATTCAGATTTTCTTTTGAAGAGACTCGACTGTTTGAACTTTTTAATTGCACGTAACGTCGATGGACCATAAAATAAAAACGCTCCAAATTCCTTCATAGATTAGTTTTAAATCCAACTCGTAATTAAAAGATTAGAATTTAATCCTCCCTTTTGCATCAAAGCATCACTCTCTAACCTTTTACTCTGTCCGTTTGATGCATTTATAAACTAAAAGAGGTTAAAAAAACACATTTCTCAGGTTGTGACCTCCAGTTTGGTGATTACAGTAAAATTATTCTGCATAACCCGTTTCTTCAATCTTCTTAGCTTTTCAGAGTTTGATATTTTTCTTGTGAAAAGACAAAAATAGTAAAGTTTGTCCTTTAGGGGCATTTGTAGTAATTTGCTCTTGCATCAGATTGATGCATTTGTCCCTGTGAAGTTTAAATAGTTGTGTGGCAACAGTCTGTGCTGCTGCTGCCTGGTGCAGACGTCCTGTGGGAACCGGATCGTCCTCCACAGGTTGCAGCAGGCTGCTGGCTGCAGGCTACAGCCTCCATTTGTTTTATGTTCCTCTTGCTGATATATAACTTGTCTCAGGCTGTTCGCGTGCTTCCAATGACTTATTTTAGGTTAAAGTTGCAGAATTGATGTAAAAAAAAGTTGTAAATGTGCCATCAGAGCAGAAAAAGTGACTTTCCTGCACTTTTGTATATGCGTTTGTGTATTTTTAGCGGGAATAAACCTGTTCTCCGTGTTAAGGCGTGCTCTCCAAATGAACAATGGAGTTTGTCTACGAACTACGTTCCTGCTCTGTTATCATTCTTTCTTTCCCTTTGGGGTTCATTCCTCAGATAATCCTCTGGGTTTACGGCACAACACAGAGCCGAGGATAAATATAGAGAAGGACAAATGATGAGCAGAGGAACAACAAGAACAGGAAAAAAATATATTGTATGAGCTGCATTTCTCACGTGATGACAGCAGCTTTAAGAGGAAAGTTTGGGGAAATTTGCAGACTGTATGCGTGCAGACGAGCCTTTCCCGCCTGCTGCATTCAGGTTTGACGAGTCGGCTCAACTGTTTCGGTCTTGGAGGCAAATGCAAGTTGGTAGCTGCAGATTCCTCTCGTTACACAGAGAAAACCCGAGAACGTCGCAGAGCCTGGGAGACCGTCGTCTGCAGGGAGGACTCCAGCTTCTGAGATGGAGCCGATTTTTAAATGTTAATAGCAGTAAAAGTGGGGATGCATTAAAGCTGTGAAGCAGCTTGTTCCACGGGGAACAGAGCGTCTTTGTTTCGGGCGACTCATAGTTTGCATGTCTCTGGTTTTAGCTTTGCTATTAACCAGCCAACCAGGCGGGTTGGACTCACGTCTGGATGCTTTGCTTCCGGCTCGTTTCTGGTTCTCATCCAAGACAGAAACAGAATTTAACAAACTAAAAGAGTCAGTAGCATATTATACAGTCATGCAAAATAAGTAAGTACACCCTCCTTTAGCTCTTGGACATCCACATGATTTGCTTTTTACCAGGTAAAAAAAATGCATTTCATTTGAAACAAAAACATAAAACAGATTCAAAATCATCATTGTTTATGAAAAGAATAAAGCAATAATGTTACAAGCTTATATAAAAAAGTAAGTACACCCTTGCTAGGTTCCAGTAGATGGTTTTAATCGATAACATGAGACCTGATAAAAACCGTTTACAGAAGAAAAATTTCCTTTATTGTCCCACAGAGAGGAAAATACAGCATGAAGGTTCACACAAATACACAAAAGGTTTTAGAAATATAGAAAAACAAACAAATAAAGAAAAACATTCTGGAACATCCAAACAAGCTTATCAGAAACTCGCTGATCCAAGGAATGTGGAACTGAGGATCATCTTTATAAACTTTACCAAAGGTCTGTTACTGAGAATAAAGTCACAGTGAATTATTAGGAAAAGTTTTTTTTTTTTTTAAAGGTTTTATTGGCTCTAGTGGCCTTTATTTAATAGTTAGTGGACAGGAATGTGGGAAGTGAGAGAGGGGGAAGACATGCGGCAAGGGTCGCCAGGCCGGGAATCGAGCCTGGGACGGCCGCGTCGAGGACTAAGGCCTCCATATGTGGGTGTGCTAAACCCCTGCGCCACCACAGCGCCCTATTAGGAAAAGTTTTAATGAGAGAAAAGCTTCATGGCCAGCAGCTCGCCTGGTGACTCAGTCGTTTGAAATCCTGATGCAGAAAATAATTTAATGATGTGTTAAAATCTGAAGCTCTGACTGAGTCCAGCAGCTGCTGGGAGGAAGGATCTGCCGTAACGCTGCTTTGTGCGCCTCGGACGCAGCAGCCTGTCGGTTCGTTTGTTTTGTTTGTAGCTTTAGAAAGTCAGAGCTGAGAGTTTCAGCTACTGATTCAATGACTGGATCCAAACAAAAACATTGAAAAACTTCCTGCTCACTTTGTCTGTGAATCTCTGATTGGCTCTCCAGAGCCTCGGCAGGAAGGGAAACAATCAGTTTCTGCTGCTTTTCCTTCTACTTCCATCTGAAGCATCAAAAACCAACAATAACAACTTCCTGGACTTTTGCGGCGGCCATCTTGCCCTTTAACAAAAAGCATTGTCCGACATTATCTCTGCTTTGCTCTTATCAAACATGGTTGATATGAGAGTGAATGAATGAATGGGTCTGCACTGCGGCTTTCTGACTTATTGAACTGTGGAGGAATGTCAACGCAGAACTCTGGAAAATGTTTTTCCATCATTCCTGACGAAGAAAAACATTTGAAACCTTTGTGATGGAATCTGTTGGGAGATCAGGAAGTTAAAGCGATAAAAACTGAAACAGCTGCTGCGTCGCGTTGCTCTGATGACTCACATGCAAATGAGGAAGAACGTGTCACAGAAAGTTAAACTTCGTGATCCAGGCTGTGTAAAGTAATGGTTTGCTCCCGGGTTACAGCACCATGGTGTCGCCATGGCAACGGGCTTGAGCACGCCGTCTGTCATGTGACTCGGAAGCGAGGAGGCCGATGAATTCGGCGGTTTTCTTATTTCTGAAGGTTTCGTCTCATGAATGGAGCTGCGGGACGCCGTGACGTCACTGGGAGGCGATTCGTCACGTTGACGGTCTCAGGCCTGAACTTTCTTCTTCTGTTTGGTTTTAGGCCCAACCCGTCCACTCAGAGCTGCAAAGGCTGAGCTGCAAAGGCAGAGCTGCAAAGGCAGAGCTGCAAAGGCTGAGCTGCAAAGGCTGAGCTGCAAAGGCTGAGCTGCAAAGGCAGAGCTGCAAAGGTTTTAGGAAAAAATTATCTGATTCAAAATTACAGCAGATTATTAGGACCAGGCTGAAAAATAAATGGATAAAAATACCAGAATAAAATCAGAATGATACAAGCATACAATTTAAATAATGCAAATTTATTCTGGCAATATTTTAACTTGACTTTATTAATAACGTAATATTATGACATTATAATGCAACTTTATTCTCTTATTATTTTGATAAAGTCTTAATTTTTTTTATAACCACGCTTTTATAATAACTAGAAAAAAACATAGTTTTTTAGCTTCTATTAAAAGCTTTTTTAAACTTTGCTAAATTTAGTAAGTGTTTATAAAAGGGGACTGAGGTCCTGAAAATAAATTCCTATCGGTTTTTACTTGATTTTTATTTTTATTCTTTTGGCCTGCAAATTATTTTGAATCAATGACAAAAAGTTTACACACCCCTGAAGGAGCGCGCTTCTCCGTGTTTCTCTGTATTTTTCTCTATATTTTTCTGTATTTTTCTCTGTGTTTCTCTGTATTTTTCTGTTTCTCTGTATTTCTCTGTATTTTTCTGTATTTTTCTCTGTATTTCTCTGTATTTTTCCCTGTATTTCTCCGTTTGCTCATCGTGTTTGTTCTGCACGCTCCAAAGACAAATCCCAGATTTCCACTTCCTTCCCGGGTCACAGATGGCTCTGGTTTGCAGATGAGGAAGATTTTCATGGTCGGCCTGGTTTCAGGAGGCGCTGCAGCCATTGTTCCTGCTGCAGGTTCTGGTCGGAGCGGTGGACGACCCGGGTTGCGTTACAGGCGGGCGGAGTCAGAGAGCGACTTACGGTGAAAGGAAAGAAAGATGTCCGCCCAGCCGTTCGTTCTGTTGTTGTTTCATTTAAAGCTTCCTGTCTGTCTGGTTCTTCTTAAAGAGCAGCAAATAAAAACATCAACATGAAGTTTATCTGTTTTGCTGCCTAAGCTGAAGAGGTTAAATGTGTAATGTAGGTGATTTAGACACATGTCAAGTTTTAATTTCCTTAGTGATTCTTTGATAAAGAAAACCCAAAAACATTGAACCAATAAATAATTTAACAGTTATATTCCAACTGCACCTTTAAATACTTTCATACATTCACTGGGGTGTGGTGGCTCTTTGTCCTTCCACTAAACTTTCTATGAACAGCAGTTGGACATTTTGATTGGTCTGATGTAAAACTTCATTAACTCCAAAATCTGGAGAAAAAAAAAAACAGCTGGAAATATGAAACTGTGGACTTGAATTAGTGAATTAAATGGCAGTTGGTCCAGTTGAGATGGATCATGTGTTTCTGAGTAGGAACATGAATTTATGGATTTATATTTGCGGCGGCCATCTTGGATTTCGTGTCGTAGGGTTGAAACTTCTGATTGGACGTCCCAACTGCAGGAGCTGAGGTGCATCGCTTTGATTTATAACTACAAACACATTTTTGCAAACAAAATCTGATAAACATAACCAAATCAAATGTTTGGTTAAAAAAACTGTGCCTTTAAATAGCCATTTGGTATTTCTTTCATTCTTGATCACTTTTGCTCTTTCTTTCTTTCCTCCTTTGTCTCTTTCTTTCTCATTTGTTTTAAATATACAAAACTAATTTGTTACATTATACATTTGGTATAAATTTGCAGCTAACTTGAGTTATTTTCAGAACTTTAACTTGGATTTGATCAGATCTGATTATCTTCCCAATAACTGACTAATTGATCACTGATTGAACGAAGCGGCTGCTGTTGCTGTCCTTCGTTCACCTGCTCATTTAAAATAGATGTTTCAGCTGAAAACAGCTAAATGAAAGGTGTACAGTTGCATGAGTGGCCCTGTATTTGAAAGGTGAGCCGGGGAGCCACACCCTGACGAGCGTCCGTTTGCAGGCTAGCCATTAGATGCTAATTGCACCGTGCAGCTGATAAACACCAGGTTGTGTAACGCGCCGCTCTGCTGTCAGCCTGGATTATCGTTGTTTTTCTGCTCTTCTGAAAGAGTTTCTTTCTTTAAACAAAAGCCGGGGTCCGTCAGACAAACTCACCGTCACTAATGAGTCCGTCCTCAGAGGATAATTAACGAGGTTCCCAGGAGAACATCAGAACCCGTTCAGTCCATCCGGGTCACATGGCTCTGAGGAAAAGGTGGCTTTTTCCACAACTATCAGAGGTTAAACTGGGGTCAGGTTCATTTTTACGGTTTAGTTGTTTAAGAAGCTGAAAACCTGCAGGAAGGTTTTGGACCAATCAGGAAGCAGGAGGTTTTCTACAGGAAGTTTGGATTTATTTGCCTAAAATGGAGTTTAGAGCCACAATATGAAAAATATTCATTAATAACGTTGTAAAAACAAAAGAATAAAGTTCTACGGTGCAACTTTACTCTTGTATTATTACAGTTTTATGCTTGGATTATTACGATTTATCGTAATATTGCGACTTTATAATATCACTTTAATCTTGTATTACTGAGAATTTATTCTCGTATAGTTACAACTTTATGATAGTATTATTATGACTTATTATTGCAACATTATTCTCAAATTGTTACTTTATTGTCTTATTATTATGACTTTAGTATTTTTAAGCCTTCATTCTTGTAATATTACAAATATCTTTGTATTAAAATTTTATTCTTATGTTATTATGATTTATCCTATTATTGCAACTTTAATCCGGTATTATCATGACTTTAGTCTTATAATATGAATTTATTTTATATATTTACTGAGGAAAAATCTGTTCAGATCTCATGTTATCTGCTGTATAAAAGGAGAAAAGCTGAAAACAGCGTAACATTCTCCTCCAGGCCAGTTTCCTGCTTCCTGCCTAAAAATATCCTGACTTTTAATTACGTGACTGTTTGTTTTGATGGCTATCAGACGCTTCCGCCTGCAGCTTCACTGGTGTCCAACTGTAGAAAGTACTGATGGGCAGATAGCTGCTGTCAAGGCCAATTAAAAGCTCTTTTGCAAAAGTCTTTAAAAAAATCTAGTTCTAAAAGTATTTGCTTGATTCTGGCAGGTTATAGTGGAAACAGAACAAAGAACAAAGGAGAGAAAATGTTTTGAGCCGTAAATAGTTGGAGGGAAAAATGTTTGTGTGTTCATCTGTTTTTGAGCAGCTGTGGCTGTTGGAAGGCAGCCAATCAGGAAGTGCCATTTATTCTCCTTGATGCTGATTGGCTGTTCTTTCTGGAGCGGGAAAACTGAACACTGTTGTTGTTAGCTTCTAATGCTAACACAGTGTTAGCTAACACTGTGTTAGCATTAATATGGTGTTTAGAAATATTAAATAAATATTTGAGTGTTTTTAGAGAAACAAATCAAGTTTTTGTGGATTTTAGTTGTGAAAAGAGAAAAACATATTTAATGTTCCAGGATGTTTTAGCTGGTTCTGAACAACAGATCAGATTGGACCAGGTTTTCTTTACATTGCTGAGGTTATCTGACTAACCCAGCTCTCCTCCTGAGCTCTTATTGTTCCTCCGCCCCTGAATAACTGGCGGCTGTACTCCGGGTTCGGGTTGGCCCCGTCTCCAGAACACACTGACAGATTTATTCTCTTTACCTGGGAGATATCGCACATGCCTGGCCCACACCTGAGCCTTGATTCATAGCTGCGCTTTTAGATCCAGGCAGGAGATGCCAGCGCTTTAAAAACAGGACGCAGTGTGCGCGCTTTTTTACCTTTTAAATGTTCATAAGGTGCAGGTGAGGACAAACGTTGATGAGTAAACGAGTGAACTGGGTCTGTTAACATGCTGGGAGCTCTGTGGGGATTTCTCACAAGCTGCCTTTGAAATGCAGGCCTGGTTTCTGTCCGTCAGGCTGCATCACCTCTCAGAGCGATGGGGAACGGGTTAAACTCTTTATGCTTTCCACCAAGCAGATGGATTCACTGTGAAGGAATAAAGCAAGAAATGGTGGGTTGAAGGTTTCAGGAGGAAAAAACGTCGGATCTGAAAGTTTGGTGGATTTCTGTGACGTGAATCTAGTGATGGTCGATTCCATGACTCAGCGTTTCTACAGCATGGAGGAGGTTAAGGATTCTCCAGGCCTGGAAAAGGCTGGAAAATAGATTCAGACTTTATCTTTTATCTAATCCATCCATCTGTTCATCCATCCATGTGTTTTTATTTCATTTTTACAGTAAAATGTTTCTATAATCTCTATAATTTTTGGTCCTGATGGAAATTAAATCCCGATAAAGTTAAACTTTGTTTCCATTGAGCCTGACCTTTCACCCTGAGTCATGTGGCCGGACTCTGACTCAGCCACCTGAACCGGTCAGTTAGTTAACCCAAACATGTGATGTGGACTATAAACCAGTGAGATTTACTATACAGCGGGTTTCTGTTTACTCCAGGGAGCCTCAGGTGATCCTCCCACCGTTTGTTTATGAGCATTTCACATATTCGCTGGAGAATGTGAGCCGCTCCGCTGCTCTTCCCTCGCTCCAGCTCGGCCAGAGAACGGAGTGGGAGCTCATAAATCCCCAGTGGAGGAGAAGATTGCTGGTGCCTGCCTGCTTCTGACTGCCTGATTGTGCACAGATGAGCAGGCAGTAAGTCAAATGGTGGACATGAAGCTCGTCTCTGTTTATGGTGCGATATAGAGACCTGTTGGAATCATTCAAAAGAAACGAGTGAAATTCCTCAGAATTCAGGGGAAAGGCATGCAGAGACTGGTCTGTTCAGACCGAGCCTGGATGCCAAAGCATATGAAACACAAAGTCAAGGTTTCTTCCACAATGTCAAAGAGAGACTACCTGCCTTAAACATATAGATATTCAGCTTTACAGTCAAGGGATTTATGAACTGGAATGTATTATGTAAGGTAGTGGTGGGCATTGATCTATCATCTGGATAGGATTCAGTTATTGATGGTAAATAAACACAACATGTGATGATCAGAAATGTTATTTTTGCTATACTCGCTGAATGTGACATAACAAATCAGCAGGGACTGATTACCCTGGGGTAATCAGCTGGGGTTGATTACCCCAGGGCTGGGGTTACCTAGCAACCCCAGCCGAGTTCCGCCTGTTACCTAGCAACCCCAGCCGAGTTCTGCCCGTTACCTAGCAACCCACGCTAAGCTCCAGCACATTTGGTCAGCTGGTTTTACTGTTGTATGCAATGGTGGAAAACAGCAGCCATTGTACCCCAAGTTCTGTTGTTGACTTAACATCCAGAAACCTCTCGCTACATTGTTGTTGGTTTTGCAGACGGTTCCACTTCTGCTTTTCAAAGATGTACATTTGTATAATTGTGCATCTGTTTGCGTGACTGTAAATGTTCAGCTGGGTCGTGGCCAGCAGCAGCTTATTTGGATTTAAAGGGACAGGTTGCCCTAAAACAGCTCGCAGTAGGCAGGACTGACCAGACTAAAATAGTGATTTTGTGTAAAAAGTGGAATGATCATGTTTTGTATTATCCATAAATCTACCCTAACCTCTTCAAGGGGGCATAATAGATCTGCTTTAACATCAGTCTCTTTCTTCTGTCCTCCAATAGGAAGACAATGAGATCCCTGCCAACGTGGTGGTCTCCCCCAATACTCCGGTACCAAGCCAGTATGACGCAGAGTCCACCATCCAGCCAGCTCCGTCTGTCACGGGATCTATTGAAGGCAGCCGCACTCAGGAAGAGATGCTCCAGAAGATCAGCCTGTCCTCAGACGAGGACCCCGATCTGGCCTGCGCTGCGTCCCAACGAGAGGAGGGCGACTCCCTGGAGTACGATGTCTCCCCCATCAAATTTGAAAGAAGAGCTGACCGGTTCAAACGCTCCAGTCTGAAGAAGGTCGACAGCCTAAAGAAGGCCTTCACACAAGTCAAGATCGGCGAGAAGGTAAACCAGATCACCTCCAAGATTGTTCCTCAAGAGAAGCGTGAGAAGATCAAGAAGAGCTTCACCCCGAGCCACTCCAAGTCCCCAACCGCCAGGGCCTCCTCCTTCAAGATTTCCCCCATGACCTTCAACGTCAAGAAGGTCAGAGATGGGGATGCGGCCACTCAAGAAATGAAATCCCCAGTGGAAAAAGCCCATGTGGAAATCCCTTCGCTGACCGGTCTGGGTGATAAGATTCCCTCAGGCGAGGTTCACATCCAGGAAGGGTGATGAAGGAGGTGGTGGAGACCCTGAGTCCGACCGCGACGGAAACCATCCAGGCAGAGGTGTCCGTCAACGGGAAGTCCTCCAGCGTTGAGGCGGAGATCAACGGCGAGGGTCTGGCTGGCCTGGCGGTTCCGGAGCACGACGAAGATGTCGGTGAGGATGAGGAGGAGGAAGAAGAGGAGGATCAAGAGAAGCAGAAAAGCCCCGTTGAGGTGGCGGCTGAAGTCCAGATCACCACAGAAACGATCGCCGTGGAGCAAGTGTCTTAATGCCAATCGGCTGAAAGCATCAAGTCCGATTCTTCTTCTATTCGTCTTTGAGTTCCTAGGATTACAGAAGACCCAAACGTCCCTCCTGGCTGTCGGGTTGGGATCCACCGTAACTCACGGCCACATCACCAACATCTCCAGGGCGCGGGAGCCACCGTCTTCGTCCTGCAGGAGGTTCCTCGCTGAAAAACGGCCTCTTTTGTTCCCTTTCTGGAAAGTGAAAAAGAAAAACACAACCTGCTGAGGCAGCGCGTTGCCAGGTTGGAGCTGGAATGAGACAGGTTTTTTTTCTTCCTCTTTGTAGGTTTGTTGAGGTTGTTTACTGGATTTCCAGATCCTACCCAACCGGTGAATCTGGTAGTCCACCGTCTTCTGCTACAACCAAGCAATTGTAAATCTGTTTCCCTTTTATTTTCTGATCTTCTAACTAATTTAGAACATCATGTTGTAGTAAGAGTATATTAATACTATCAAAACAAGAACAACTGTAAATTATTCCTATAACATGGGGGGAAAATACCTAAAAACTGTTTAAAAAAACACTAAAAATGTATATAAAAGGGAGATAATTGCTAAAGTTTGGTGGCAGTAACCTGGGATTTAATTTGACTGTACACTAAAGCTCTATTTTAGGATTTTACGGGCAGAAAGTAATGGAAAATGTTTCTTTACATGTCTTTTAAATAAAAAATAACTGCCTTTCACAAAATTATAGAAAGGTTTTGACTAAATACTGCCACTGATGGTAATATGTCCATAAAAAAGATAAATTTAACATTTCTTTATATATAAACTGTAAAAAAAAAACTAGCAACACTTCAGACTTAATGTAATGCAAATTAAAACAACACATGGAGAACTATCATTACACAAAAGCTTGGTGGCTTAATTAAAGGAGAACTATTTTTAAAATTCCAAATTTTGCATGTTTTTATTCTTCCATTTGGATTTCTACTGATTCTAAAACAATCCATCCGCTGCTAGAAAACTCCCAGAAACACCCACCTGTTCTCTGGCAGCTAGTTAAGATTTTTTGGTGCCTGGAAAAAGAGCCCCTTCACAAACCTCGTAATTGCTAAGCCACATTCCCAGCACTCTGTCGTTACCTAGCAACACCAGCCGAGTTCCCGCCGTTTACCTAGCAACCTACGCTGAGCTCCAGCTTGTTTGGTCAGCTGGTTTTACCGCTGTATGGGCTGTACAATGGCTGCTGGAAGTAACAAGTGTTTTGTTGTTGACTCCATACAGAAAACACTTGCTGCTTTCCTGTTGGTTGTGCAGGAGGCTCCACTTTTGCTTTTCAAAGATATACGGTAAAATCTCATTACCCAAGAATGATTTTGTGCAAAAACATTAATGAATATGTTTTAGATCTATTCTGACCTGTTTAAGGAATCATAATAGGTCACCTTTAGCAACATTTTAGCAACATGTTAATGTTGACCCCGTTGTTTTTCCGTATATTCACTACTTGCTGCTGTAGATCGTCTGGAATCTGAACTTCTCTTTGCTGCCATTATTAACACCTCAGCATCGCTTTGGTGTGGATTCATTTTAATACAGATTTACATCTAAAACAGGATGATTGTTGCTTCTGCTTAATGCATTTTGCTCATGCATGCTCAGGCGTCTTGCTGCCCTGCCTTCAACTTGCACAAGCTGGTCTGAGTAATTGCACACCTGTAGGGACGGATTCCAACGGCTTTGCTGAGTAAAACCACACCAGGAATGTGTCTTCTCTTTACTCTCATCTATTGCATCTTGTGGATCAGAGTTTTGCAAATGCATAAAAACAAAAGTTTACATTGAAGTCATTTAACAGTAATTCACGGAGTTTGAGTGGCTGCCGGTCAGTAGGCAGGTTGAACGGGAGCAGATAAAAGCAGATTAAAGCATTCCCAGGTTTGACGGATGGCTTCTGCTCGGCACATTTTTCATCCTCCTGGCCTCCCAGTCTGAAACTGGTGGAGGTTCAGGCAGAGCCACAGGTGTGATGGAAGCTGTGGGAAAGTTCTCCAGGCCTGGAAGGGACCGTCGCCCTGGGTGATTTCAAGCAGGATTTCTAAAACGTTTCTCTGCATTGAGGTTTTGTGGGAATAAACATGTTTTTTATGGGCTCGACAATCTGTTCCAGCTTGACTTATAGGCAAATAAACTGCTGATTCTGAATGAAATAAATCCTCAAGCAGCAATAAATTAGAAAAAATCTAAATATATCATCTCCATATTAACTCATTTACCCTGAGGTCTTTATGGAAAATTGATGCTCATTTTATTGTTTTTGCACAACATACAGTATATATATACAAATGATGCTTAATTTGTGTGAAATTATTGGAATATTTTAAAAAATGGGAAATTTTGTCATTGATTTACACTGTTTTAGATATATTTGCGTATCTGAGTAAAAAAACAAATATTTAGTGAACTGCAGAAGTATTCCTGCTTGTTTACACCTGAAAGCAGATAAAAATAAAACACTTTTATATTACATATTCTAATATATACTAACTGCTTTTACTGTTGGATATTTGCCCGGTTGCTTGTTATTATTTTTTAAATAGATCAGTTTTTATTCAGGGATGTATTTACTGAAGCTATTGTCACTCAAAGCTCATTCTGATGGACAGTTTCTGCTCTTTTTTCATGATGGGATTAAATATGACACATATCTGGGAAATCACTTCAGAAACAATCTGTGGGATGTCAAAGCACAAAACACTCAATAATTTCCTGTATTTTTTCTAAACGCCTCACTGTTTTCTTTTTAAAACTGTTCAATCATGTTTTTCTTCAGAAATTCTCCAGATATTTTGGGGTTTTGCATATATTCTGTCTTAGCTTCCATAAATAAAGCTTTTGTTTTGAAATGATCTTTTTCTGTGTTTTTTGCTGTAGGAGGGGATTTTATTTTGCAGCTAAAATTAGGATGCTTGTTTTTCTCTGTCTGCCACTTAAACCAAAGATCTTCTCCGACACAGATGCTTCCCTGCCACGCTTCCTGCTGTTTCTTTGCAAAGTTTAGTCCTGCATAAATCAATAAAGATTTTATAACACTGAAATTGACTTTTTGTTGTTGATTTGCTGCAGGAAACGTCAGACTGTGCGAGGTGAGTTAAAACGAGGTGTGGTGCTGATGAGTCACGGTCCTGGGAGTGGCTCAGTTGTTCAACTCTGCTTCATGCAGCACTTTATTCAGATTCAGGCTGAAATTAGCATTAGCTAAGCGTTGGTTAAAAGAGTTGCTTCACTAGAATAAACCCTGAAGAATGTTTACCTTCTACTGACCAGGTGGACGAACAAAAATCTGCTCAATTTTGGCTGCACAAAAATACAAAATCTTACATTTATTATTGTCTAGTTTCTAGTGCAAATATGTTCGTACACTGGAAATGAGAGAAAACTAAGCTACATGTAATTATTTGTCGATAATGACTTAATATTGATGAAAAAGTGTTGCTGCTGGCAGATTATATAACTTATAACAAGGATGACTAAAAATTTTGCAACCTGAAGTTAAAAGTACTTGGTAGCCATTTTGTTTTTCTCACTTTAAACACTAAATAAGTTTATGAATTTTTATTTAAATATTTTAATATTAAATATATAATATTTTATATCTCAATAAAAGCTAGTGTTTACTGACTTTTTCAGGTTATTTGATCTATAATTTTCTCTCTATTCTCAGCAACAAAAAGGAAAACAATTGTCGGAAACCATTCCATGAATCAAGACAATAGAATAAAGGTGCTGTAGTTTGGGGGGGTTTAAGTAAAAAGGTTCCTGAATGTCTATAGATATTTACTAGAAAATTAAAAGAAAATGAAATTCTTGTGCTAAAAACAATATAAAAGTTTCCACTGGAGAACCAAATGTTTAATATTCATGCACTGCAGTCGGGGGCCAGAAAGGATTGTTACTAGGGCCACAAATGGCCCCTGAGCCACACTTTGGACACCCTCAACTTATAATGAGACATTTTCCCTTGTTGTAAGTGAAACAATCTGCCAGTGGAACCAGAGTTACTGGCTCCACAGGCTCCTATATTTTGCTGAAGAGTTACTTCTTTCCTCATTTCAAGTATACTAAGATATTTGCATTAGAAAACACAAAAAAATTTAGTTTTTGCAGTGCATTGATCACTTTCCCTGGCAATATTAAGAATGACTAGAGGGAAAAAAAATCTGGTCCTTATCCAAATAATTTTGTCCCTGACAGCCTCTGGCCCCAAAACCAGAGTACTAATCCTACATTATCTACCATACAGTCCTTCACTGTTTGATTTAATCTCTTTGCTGAAGCAGAAATCACACATCAGGATGCATGCAAAGTGCAAAATCTCATTTATTTACAGGAATTGCAGCATTTATATGAAACAAACGTTTATCCCTCCTTTTCTCAAATGAGGAATTAAAGACTCAATCTGTCATCTCTTCTGCTCATCTCTGTGGCTCATTGAGGATTATCTGCTGGTCTGCCTGCAGGAAAAAAAGTCATGAGAGACAGACAAGACTGCAGATCTTTGTCTCTGTTCTCAGCACCTTTCAGATATTATCTGAGATCATTTAACGCGCTCAATATGGGTAGTTTGTCCGTATAAAGCATGAACATTAAAACCACTAGATATGGAGGAAAACTAACACATCACCCTGGCCACCATGTCCACAGTAAAACATGGCGGTGGCGATATTATAAGTTATGCTTTTCTTCAATTGGATCAAGGAAGCTGGAGTAGATTAGAATGAAATATTTCTGAAAGTAAGCTTGTTATTGACTTGAGACTGGAGTTGAGATTCATCTACTGGCAGGAGAACAATGCCAAAACATCTGCAATGAGATGGTTTAGATTCAATGTTAATTAATCTCTAAGTCTGGTTCTAAATTCTTTTTTATCAAATCTGACATCCGTAGCTGTAATTACATTTGAAATTATTTGTACAAAATACTGAAAGCCACATGTCTTCCTTCCGTTTCCCAGTAGCTTGGTGTATAAAACCCCCATAAAACACGTTGAAGTTCATGACTGCAACACGGAAAACAGCAACGTGTGAACCCAACATGGACGTCGATCGGATGGTGTTTGTCTCCCTCTAGTGTTTGAAATGCCATATTACATCTTACGCGTCCTCGTCACGTTACACCTTGCTAAAATTTGTGTAAATGTTAGAAACGCACAAAAATAACAGCGATCTCATTCACACATAAATCCCGCTCACTGGTGTCGTAGATATACGCAGCTCGTACACATATAGTATGTATTGTCACGGTGGCCGAGAGGTTAAGGCGTTGGACTCGAAATCCAATGGGGTTTCCCCGCACAGGTTCGAATCCTGTTCGTGACGATTCTCTTTTTAATTTCCCGGTCAGATTTCAAAGTATTTAAATTGCGACAAGCTTTTACAACACATTCATTACTGAGCTGTTTAGGGAATAAACGAGATTACAACGTTAATAATGAGTCTTCATGCTGAAATCTCGCATCCTTTTCTCGCGTTGAAACTGACCCTACTGTGAGTGACAAGATTTGCTTGACTACAAATGTAAACGAAAGTAGAATGAACCATTTTCATATGCAGTGATACATTTAAATAACTTTAGAGTGATATATATGTAAATAATAGAGACAACAAATTAACTCAACCAATCTAAATGTATAATATTTTGCTTAAAATTACCTTAATTCATCTCAGAAAATATTTCAAAGAATAATTTAATCGGTTTGAATGATAATACACACACTATTTTCAAATTATTTACTATATTCCTAGTTTGACAAGACATAAAACTTGCAATAACCAGTGTTAACTATTGTTATAAAAAATATTTAAATTAATTAATACGAAAATATTATCTCGTTTAAACTTGCAACAGTTAAATGGCAACACCTCGCGAGATGTTTGGGAACTGAAGACACAAAGGGAGCTCAATTATGCCTTTGTCAGAGAAGCGTGTTTTTATGTGTCATGAGAATAAGAAAATACATCTTGTTTTAACGAAACATAAAAATACTTTCCTTTGCCTGTGTCGCTACAAATGCCACTTCAAATATGGCGGCCACGTTGACGAATATCCCCAAGAGCGTCACGCCTCTTGAACTCATGTTCAAGAACTCATGTTCAAGAGGCGGTGCGGGTGAACTGAACCCCCTCTTGTTAAGTCGATAATGGTACAGACCAAGCGGTATAAAAAGTCACCGGCAGAGAAACGGTAACGTAGTTTTTGGGGCATTACAGAAGGGAGAGAAAAGCCGGTAGTGTAAGCAGCTGCCTCAGGCTTTAATAGTTAGCTTTGTTAGTTCGGCCCAGGAGAGGATAACATTCAGAACACTATAATCCCGAGCTTTCAGGAATAATTTAACTCGGCTAGAGTTATAGCAAAGCATCTGGTCAGCCTACGGTTAACAAAGCTGAAATAGCTCCATATAATCTGAGCCACACAAAGGAAGCATCAGGGCAGCTGTATGAGCGGTTCAGGGCCAGAGATGGTGTTTCCTCATTCTGGCAGCAGGCTGGGGTTCAAATCTTTCTAACTTCAGCTTCTTCTGCCTGCGGGGGGTATTTTAGACACTCCAGCCTCATAAACTGATACATTAATATCTTATTAATACGGGTTTAGCATTTTAGCTGGTGTTATGTGAAGAATGAAACCGTTATTATGGCGATAGTCAGGACAGAACGGCTCATATAATGCATCCTGAAACTAGCCGAAGGTAGCTAGTTAACTGCGAGCTAACAAGCATTCCGCTAACAACTGGTGGTACTGGGGACGACAATCACCTTCTGGTGGTCTTTATGGGCTCATTAACCGCGTAACTCTGAATGGAAGCGTAGAACCGTCCCGAATCTGACACGTTAGGGGCAGTTTAAAGCAGTTTATTTTTGTGGAACAGGGCTGCGACTAGCAGGCTAACTAGCACCGCTAAGGCTAACAGTAACGGCTGAAAGGCAAACCGAAGGAGAGCGAGAGGAAGCTAACAGAGGCTAACCAATGATGGCAGCACCTTCTAACGAGGCCTTGTTCCTGATTAAGGACGTGAAACCGGGCTCTAAGAACCTGAATATTGTGTTCATCGTGTTGGAGATCGGTGAGTTGTGTGGCTAAAGCAGCCCCCTCTGTCCCCACGTCCACTCGGGTTTGTGTCTCTTAAAGGGACCGAGCTAGAACTCTGTCACAGTACGGGGAGCTCTGCTGTCGACCATTGACTTCTGACTTTTTAATAGTTTTTTTTAATCTTCTCTCAGGACGAGTGACCAAAACGAAAGACGGCCATGAGGTGAGGTCCTGTAAGGTGGCGGATAAGAGCGGGAGCATCGCCATCTCGGTGTGGGACGAACTGGGGAGTCTCATCCAGCCTGGAGACATCATCAAACTCACCAGAGGGTAGGTCTGTCTCTGGAGCTGCGTTTGCTTGAATCAATTCAACTGTCTACAGATGATTGTTTTGTTTTGAAGGTATGCATCCATATGGAAAGGATCCCTGACCCTTTACACTGGAAGAGGGGGGGATCTTCAGAAGATTGGAGAGTGAGTATCTCCATTCAGATTTAATTATATACTGAAAAAAATATGGTTATTATAGCTTTTACTTCACATCACAGTTCTTCCTCTTCAGCTACTCTGCTTTATTTCACTTCAGAAAAGTCAACCAGTCAGGCTTTCAGATGTCCATACAGTTCATGTCCAGCATGTGTGGGGTCTGCAGATATGTTGCTTCCTTTTTTCAGTCATTAGAAGTTCAGCCCTGATTATCTTTTCTGCAGATTGTTTACTTATAAACACACAATTGAGTGTAGTGCTGAGGCGGCCATGTTGAACCAAATAGTTACTCCAACTCATTCAGCCCCTCTGCCATTTCTTTACCATCTCAAAATTATTCCTGGATAATGAACGATTGAATTGTGATAAATTTATCACTATTTATCTAACTTTTATGAAACTAAATGAACATTAAACCTGTTTGCATTGTTTTAAGTACAGGCTGGTACAAGAAAAACATAATGAGATACTATGTAATGTTGCAATGTTGATGTCAGCCGTCATTCTCGATTAGTATTTGGCTGCAGTTTGATTTGTAACTTTTGCCATTCATACATCCACTTGCAGAACAAAATGACATTTTGTTCTAATTTTACAAAATTACAGAGACTTGGAATATTAAATTTACAGAATAAATATGAAAATCCTCACAAAATTCACATAAAATATAAATATATGTGGCAAAATGAACATGTACACAAATTACGGGGTTATGTTCAATTGTATGAAACGCATTTACACTGTTTTTCTTTTACAAATATAATAAACAGTTATTATGAGACACTGAATAGACAAGAGTCACTATTTACCAAACTACTCCCATTTACCTGAATACCCTGATTGTTTATAGTTTATGGCTTATAAAATGTTTCACTGAGTATTTGCACTCATCTAATGTTTGTTGCTGGTTTCTCTGTTGTTGATTTTATGTTTATGATTCTTATTCTTCTGTTTTATGAAGTCAGGTTCTGGATGTGCTGTACAGATGAGCTTGGTTCATTCAGTTTTGGAGTGTTTTTGTCTGATTTCTAGTTTAAGTCAGTTTTTCTTTCCCAGGTTTTGCATGGTCTACTCCGAGGTGCCCAACTTCAGCGAACCAAACCCAGAGCTGCAAGCGCAGACTAACCAGCAGAACAAGTCTGTGAGTACCGACGCGCCCGCCCAGAACCCCGTACAGGTCACGCTACGCTGACTTTCACCTTATTCTTATGTTTACATTTTTTAATATGAGACTTTTTGGAGTATCTAAAAGTCTGTAGGTCTGGACAAAATGGCTGAAAACATATCGCGATATAAGTGTTTTATATCAGTCAATATTAATGATTATTGAGTAGTAATTTTTTTTTTTATATCTGAATTGCAGCCAAACTGGTGACATGGCCTTTCCTGTTTTATCCGGTTTTCTCTCCACTATGGTGTTTTTTTATTTTTAAGCGTTTAAGAGACACGCTGGGGAAACTTGAAACTGCTGCTGGCTCAGTGACGCAGCAGGTTGTTGCTAGGCAACCAGAGAGGGAGAATTGGTTGATTCCACCATCTTTGCTAGTTAGCTGTGAGGTTGAGCAGCTAAAGCTTTTCCTGAGTATTCACTGAAATGCTGCGTTTCAGTGAATACTCTGTAAATCATATAGGTTGTTGTAGTATTTAAATATTTTTTGTAACTTTGAGATGTCTAACGTTTTCTCCTCCAAACAGGGAAAGCCTGACCAGAACCAGAGAGGAAACTCTCCGCCTAATCAGAACTCAGGTACCGCTGCTCCACCAGGTCAGTGGGTTCAGCTTATTTTGGCTTTTTCTTTTAAAAATGGCCTCCATTTTAATAACGTAGTAAATTGACCTGTAAAGCAGTGGGATTAGTTCATAACTCCCACTTTTATTTACTTTTATCCTGAATTTCTGTCATTTCTCTAAAGTTTCAGTCACTTCTGCTTTTTTCCCCACAGGTAACGGCGCCATGCCACCGTTTGCCAACAACCCGACTCCAGGCGCTCCCCGCGACCCAACGTTCGGCAACGCCGGTCGCTCTAACGGCCGGTCGACAGCGGGGAACGGCGCGCCGCCCATCAACGCCAGCGGACCCCCAACGACCACAAAGTCCTCCGTCACCATTAGCAACGGCAGGGATCCACGACGTGCCAAGAGATGAAAGCGATTGGTTTGGTCCTGGTTTCCTCCCGCCGCCGTGACGGCCTTCACAATAATGAATGGTTTTCTACAGCCTACGGTAGTCAGACGCATCATTTTGTCTTAGTGATTAAGCGCCAGAGCTATGACGTCGGCCATCTTGGATGGAGACCTGACAGTTGTTATCCAGTGTTACCTCTCTCTCCCTCCCTCCCTCCTTCTTTCAGAGAACACATCCTACTTGAACACTTGATGCACTTTCTTCTCTTAATTTATGTTGAAGCTCGGCTGTGATTTAAGTCAGGAAAAGGTGTTCCCTCTTTATTTTCTCCAGGTGGAAAAGGCCTTACGTGGATGAGAACGCACGCGTTCAACCGTATCTGAAGTGACTGAAAACATGTCAGCTGTTAGATTTTAATCATAGCCGTACAGAATGACTGTTTCTTCTCCATAAACCATGGTTCTCTTGTTTTTTTGCCATGAACTGTACCTTTTTATTTTTATCACGGACCAACGATCAGACACAATGGTTCAAGTAAATCTTAATTATGCTGCCATATTTGAGTTTCTGGTTCCAGACGCTATTGGTGTCATTAAACTCTGACATGTTGGTTTCACTGACTCTAATGGTGTCTGACCTTCACAACTTACAGTTAAATACTTTACTTTTCACCAATAAAATGTTGTTGTTGGTTAAACATCTGTATGTTTCCGGCCACCAAAGTGCCACAAATAAACTTTCTCAGTTTCAACTCTTCAGCACCATCTAGTGTTAAGAACATGCTTTTTTTATTTCCCCTCTGAGTTGTTCTTCTCTGGAAGTGTCAACAAGAAGTGGTCCATTTTGCAGCAATGAGTTGCTTCACATTAACCCCAAGTTTCCTCACATCCTGTGTTGCACCAAGCACCTAAACCTTTTGTCCCTCTGAGCCTCTGCTGTCTCTCACACACGTTCTCCAAGTTTAAGCTGATTAGAAAACATAATCAAGCCCAAGAAACACAAATGTGAAAGCAAGGTAAACACCAGTTATTAAAACTTAAACTATGCAATAAACAACCAATTTCTTATAACATATATAACTATTTACCTTCTTGTTTTAATGATTCTAAGAATCATTAAAAACTGGAATTGTGAAGTGGAAGCTTTCATTTAAATCCAACATGGGGTTCGTGGGCCATCTGTAGTGCGCCAAGAATCCGGCCCAAAGGCATGATGGTGATTGGAAATGATTCCTAAAATGAAACTTTCTGTGCAGCACAAAACAGACATTTAACTTTTGCTTTTAAAGTAAACAACCACAAACATCCAGATTCAGGCAAACTTGTTAGTTTAACTTAATAAAATTTAGCAAAAGTCTTTAAAGGAAGAGGTCTTGTTGCTGTGAATTTAAAGATGAATAGTTAGCTTCCTATGAGCTAGTTGGCTTCAAATTAGAAATCTAGTTTGTAGATAATTATTCAGTAAGCAAGATAAACATTTAACTTCAAACTAAGTAGAGCTAAATATTTAGCTTAGTTAAATAGTGAGTTAAATATTTGGCTTGCAAACTAGTTTTCTTTAAACTAGTAAGCCAGATTTAGTTAAGCTAAATATTTAGCTCACTTACTAAACACTGAGCAAAATATTTAGCTTCAAACTAAACACTGAGTTGAATGTTGAGTATGTTAGCTAACCACTTAGCTTCAAACTAAGTAGAGCTAAATATTTAGCTAGTCATCTACATATTTTGTTAGTAAGCTAAACATTTATGTGACTAAGGTATATTTAGTCTTTTTGAATGTCATCAGAGAGCAGACGTGTTTGAACTTTTATGGTTGTGATGAGAGAGAATATCGTGTCATTAGCATTAGAGGTGAGTAGCTAATCTTTAGTTACATTTTGGAAAATATGTTCTTTCAGAAACAGTTTTGCTGCACTTCATTATTGTGAAGTTTCACTACATGCTTTGCTGTTCTAATGTTCATTTCTGTCTGCAGAGCCTGATGTGCCATTCGGAGATCAAGTGAGGAAACCATAAACATTCAGACTTGCACTATCTGAACATTATCTACTGTAAGTATCAGTTTCATAAAGTTTGTACTGAAAAAAATGATGGAAGCTCTTCTGCTTACTAAATCAAACGTTATGATCCATTTCTCAGTTTTTACCAAATACTTTTTATTCCTACATGAGAATGACTTAGATGGCTGCTTTCTATTTGTACTACAGTAAAATACGCTAAAGTATTAACTCACACCTCTGAGTTAATACTTCAAAGTACCTTTGATCTCATTTATGATGTAAATTAGATGCAGGTTATGTAAAACCCAGCGAGGTATTTCACAACTTGAGCTGGAGTTTTAAAGAAAAGCTGGTCTCACTGAGAAACCAGATCCTGATGCTAAAGGCCAAACAGACTTTTTAATCTGCTGCCAGAGTTTCTCTAACCTTTCATACTTCAGTTTCTGGAATACAAATGTTTGGCTTTGAATTATTTGGCTTGAGGAGTTATTATTCTCAGATCTGGACCTTCTTCCAGTGTAACGTCTCAATCTAAATCTAATTCAAATGCATAAACTTCCGTCTGGTTGTCTTGTAAATGTTTAACTTCATTTTGGGTCGAATCTGTTTTTTTTTAATCAACACTTGTGACACAGTGAGCTGGAACACATGAGAAGTGCGGCTGGAAATGTGATGAACTCGTGTGTCAACAAAGACACATGTCATGAGTCGGGGACTTCCTCTGCCGGCGGCGAAGTCCCCTCCGATGAATCTGTCCTGAAAAACTGCTGAGTCACTAAGCTGCTCCTGATACCTTCGGCAGGTGTTTCGCTTTCACTTTAACTCACATTCATGACTCAGTAAATTTAAATTATTCTTCTCTAAGCACAACTTCATTTCATATTTCAACTCAAACTTGCCACTTCTGTTCAGATTTCAGATTTAATTTAATCCAATATGTTGGGTTATTGTATTTTTCACACTTTTATCTATTTCCCAATAAAACAAACCTTTGCATGCCTGATTTATTGAAGAATGTGTGGTATATTCAGTATTACCACAGAGATGGACACTTCCCAGTCAGGAGTGTTGAGAAAATCAAATGATGAGGAACAGGAAGGTGAGTTTGATGGGAGGAGAGTCGACAGATACAAGCTTCATCTCTCGTCCAGCTGTGACATATTTGGTGCCGTTCTGCAGCAAAGACATCATGATTACTGGTGAGTATTTATTTCAGCTTCAGTAATTAGTTAATCTATGGTTAATTAATCTTACTGATGAACTGATAAGTGGCCATTTTCTTTAAAAAACTGAGTTTTACAGAGGGCAGGCTGCCTTTTCACTACATAAAGGGCTACATTTTTTATGTTAAATTAAATAAAAAAATACTAAAATGTTAACATTATTTTGTCAGCTGTATTAAATAGTGACCGAATAAACATAAAATTGTGGTTTTGTCACATTATTAAACACAGAAATATTTAAAAATGTAGCAAAACAGGAATGTATTTGGTTTCTGAATAGAAAAAGATGAGAAGTTCATGCAGAAGTACCGTCACATGTGATTTTTCTGCGTTACGCTTTTCTATCATCACATCCTCCCCTTTATTGCCTATTAGTAATTTTGTTTGATAAAGTTGATTCTTCTGCTTCAGGAGCGCCATTCTAGTTCATATGTCAAATCATTTTGTATCGTTTCTCTTTCCCGTTATGGTGCAGCTCCCCTTAAGGGTGACCGTCGGCGCCATCTGCTGGATGGCGGCTAAACTACAACACAGATCAGCGTTTAAGTAGACTTAGTGTTACGGTAGAGTATTGGGATATAGTTAAGAAGATTAAAAAATTAAACTACGAGAATAAAGACATGACATTAAGATAATAAGGTTTATTCTGAAATATGGCTTGATTCTGATAAAACTTTATTATCCTGATATTATGACTATTTTTATATTATTACAATTCTTGTATGAAACCATCTTTGTTTTGTACGACTTTATTCTCCAAATACTTTAGATAACTTTATTTTCATGAGTTCATTCTCATAATATTATGACCTTATATTATTTCGACTTTATTCTTGTAATATTATGACTTTATTCTCATCATTTTAAAATGTTTTTCTTTGTTTGGTCCTAATTTACCATAGTAATTAGTTAATTGATTGGAACTAATCATAGGTTAAGTGGTTCTCAAAGTGGATCGGCATCCTGCATGTTTTATTCTCTGCCTGCTGGTCGTAACAACTTTTCAGCTTGTCAGTGTTTTTCTCAGACCTTCTGATGAGCATCATCTGGTCCAGGTGTGTTAAACCAGGGAGGAACTAAAACATGCAGGATGCCGGCCCACTCTTTGGGGCCCACTCTTTGGGGCCCACTCTTTGGGGCCCACTCTTTGGGGCCCACTCTTTGGGGCCCACTCTTTGGGGCCCACTCTTTGGGGCCCACTCTTTGGGGCCCACTCTTTGGGGCCCACTCTTTGGGGCCCACTGAGTTAATTAGTGATTTCCATCGCTTGCTTGAACTGATACCAAACCTGAACATATACTGAATGTTTTTAATTTATGCCCTCAGATCCGAACATGTCGGAGTTTTTCGACAACTTCAGCGATATTTACGAGGAGCTGAACTTTACCTACAACTACACAGAGTTCACCGCGAACCCGGAGACCGAACCCTGCGACAACTTCCGGTTCCCGGACGTCGTGATGCTGATCGCCTGTTTGTTTTACGTCTTCGTCTTCCTGTTGGCCATTCCGGGGAATCTGGTGGTGGGGTTGGTGATCGGGCTGAGCAAGCAGGCACTGACGCCCTCTGACCTCTACCTGGTCCACCTGGCGGTCGCGGACCTCCTGCTGGCCTTCACCCTGCCCTTCTGGGCCACCTCCGTCACCTCCGGCTGGGTGTTTGGGGATGCTATGTGTAAAATCGTCACCGTCTTGCAGGAGCTGAGCTTCTACTCCAGCATCCTGTTCCTGACCTGCATCAGCATGGACCGGTACACGGTGATAGTGCGGGCGATGGAGACCCGCCGCGCAAACCGCCAGGTGTGCAGTTGGGTGGTCTGCGTCGTGGTTTGGGTTGTCGGTGGGTTGCTGTCCCTCCCGGGGTTCTTCAGCTCCGCGTTCCCTTCCCAAAACACAACCCACATGGTTTGTGCAGTGCAGTACAACCCCAGCAGCGCCGACAAGTGGCGGCTGGCCACCAGCCCCTCCGCGCGCTTCGGCGGCCATCCAGCGGCTCCTCCACATCCGCGGCGGCTTCCAGCGGCAGCGCGCCATGAGGGTCATCATATGCGTGGTGGCCGCCTTCCTGTTCTGCTGGACGCCGTACCACCTGGCGGTGATGGCGGACACCTTCTTCCGGCTGAAGATAGTGGAGTACGGGTGCCGGGAGAGGACGGCGGTGGACCAGGCCATGTTCGCCACGCAGAGCCTGGGGCTGCTGCACAGCTGCGTCAACCCGGTGCTGTACGCGTTTGTTGGGGAGAAGTTCAGGAAGAAGCTGCTGCAGAAAATGAGAAGGATGGGCCTCTTGGAGCGGGCGTCGGTCTCCAGAGCCAGCAGGTCCTCCATATCATCGGAAATCACATCAACGGTCATGTGAAAACGTTACCTAAAGCTGCAGGATGGAACTTTTACAAAAGTTGTTTTTTCCATATTTGTTGAAACCATCACCCTGTCGTGACAGTTTATGAGAGAGATAATCTGTGAAACAGTCAAGCTGCTCCTCCTCCTCTCTTAGCTACTACTCCTGACAAAAAGCAGCCAATCAGAGTCAGGAGTCAGATCTTAGCGCTGTCAATCAGTCTTGTGTATACACTGTTCTTCTCCATCTCTTCCCTGAGCTACTATTGCTCTCTGAAAACAATGCACAGCTTACAGTCCAAAGTAAACAATCAGACCCAAGAGAAGAGTCTTAGCGCTGACAATCAAGCTCGTGTATGTTTTGATCAATGTGGAGGAGAAACAAGTTACCATTACAGGAAAACTGTTTATCTGCCATGATAAGTGGCTACGCAAACTAGCGTTAGCCTTTGTGGCTGAGGCTACAAAAGCTAAGATTAGTTAGCGTTTGTAAATAGCTTTGTAACTGACTAACCAGCTGTAGCATAGCAGAGAGCAAGGGGGAAGGGATGAGAGCGGTATATATGAGAGTGATGGACAGCGCTAAGACCCTCCTCCTGGCTCTGATTGGTTGTTTTTATCTGCGATGTATTTCTGCAGTTAGAAGTGGGAGAACGTGGAGGAGCTCCATTTTTTCACACATTGTCTCATAACAAACTGGCATGACATCATGATTTTTTTTTTATAAGTTACCTACTCAAGCTTTAACTCCAAATATTTGCTGGACTTTCTACATATTTTTTTACTCCTTTACCTTTTATAAATAAGTTTCCTATGTGTTGATGTACATTTCATCCTATTTATGCTACCAGAAGAAAGGCTTCCTTAACTTAAGCTGGGAACATTTGTGCAGAAGTGGGTAAAAGTACCAAAAACTAGACTCAAATACCAACAGCACTACTTCAACATTTCCTTACTCAAGTAAAAGTAAAAGTCCAAGAAATTACTCAATGGAAAATAAAAATGTATTTGTTAAAATTATGACTAATGGACTAAAATTAAAACATATATGTGAATAAATGAGAAAATTAAAGAACAACAAAAAAGCTCTTTAAGTTGAGCTACTCAAATATGAGTAACTGATATAAATATTTAAAAAATCAGACGGAAAAAACATTTAATTAATTACAAAATCAGGTTATAGAAGCATTTTCACAGATTAATTTCTTTCAATAAAAAACTTATGAAATGTATCAAAAAATGCAGGCGTGTTGGGCAAATTTTTGGTACTCTGGTTTCTACTCAGCTATGCGTTAATGTTGCCTTTATTTTTATTTTAGCAGAATTATATCTCACTGAGCAGTGGGAAAACCAGATCTGTCAACATTCAGGGTAAGTTGTGAAAATATTTCATAACTAGCTTACATCATCACCATGTCTAGACAGACAAAATGCTAAAAACAAAAAACACCAACAGATGCACAAGACACTGTGAAATAGATGCTGGTCTTTTATGAGTTTGTTGTGTTTGTGTAAATATAAAAATATTTTTTATCTGTTATTATTTTTAAAGCGTCTCAGCTGAAGCTAGCTTGTTGTATTGTACATATTAAAAATCTAATTTCTGTATGGCCAAGAAACGTCATTAAAGTTGAAACAAGGACTCAGTTTCTTGTCATGTGATGAACAAAAGCTGCTCTGAGTCACATCATTGATCAGCTGTTATTTTTATTGGTTAATGAGGAAGCCAAAAACAGAAGTTTCTGCTGCAGGAAAATTGCAACACAGTCAGATGTGAACATGCTTTTTTTCTTTCCTCTTTACCTTAAATTGATCCCTCAGTTGTGAAACCGACGTTGTTTTTAATGCAACAAAGGAAATATTTGTTTTTTCTGCCCTCTAAATCTGACTGAACTGTATAATTGCAGAAACAGCCACAGTGCCACCTTCTGACAAGCCACCAAATCTGCAGTTTAAAGTCTCAATGCAGGCAAGAAAAATGGGAGTCATGCTTTAAATGTTCGCATAGGATTCTATTTAACTCCAAACTACATACTTAGTTAGCAAGCAAAATATTTAACCCCGATGGGGATACAAATAAATAATTTAGCTAACTGAGTGAGTTGGATATTTAATTAGCTCAGAGGTAAATATCTAGCTTGGAGCTAAAGAGTTAGCTTGCTCTTATAAAAACTTTGGAGCTAAATACTCAGCCTGCTAACCAAATAATAGTTTGGAGCTAATATTAGCTTCATAACTACATTTTCAGTGTGTAGTTAAATATATAGCTTGTTAGCTAAATATTAAATTTGGAGCTAAATATTTAGCTAACTCTGAGATAGCTAAATATTTAAAGATCTCGGACCTAAATATCAAGTTATATTTGTTACTAAATAGTTAGCTGGCTAATTACTTAGCTGGGAGCTAAAATTTAGCCAACTATTTAGGGGCTAAAGGTAACTCTGTGTTCAGATATCAAGCTAATTAGCTAGCTAAATATTTAGCTACTTGTATATATAGCTAGCCTTTAACTATTTTTTAAAGTTAGCTGACTCTATATTTAATTAGCTCATAGATATCTAGTTTTTGAGCTATATAGTTAGCTTTCAAACTAAACATTTAGTTTGGTGCTGAAATGTAGCTTGCTAACTAAATACTTAGTTTGGAGTTAAGTTTAGCTTGGTAATTTAAACATTTAGTTTAAAGCTAACATTTATAAAGTATGACTTTGAAAATTGAACTCCCATGTTTTTCTCTTATGACAGGATGAATAACCCAAATTGTTGCCACTCTTTCCAGCTGCCCCAAATGTTGCGCCATGTTCTTCTGACCTCAGGTTGGCTAAAAATGATCTGAGGGCGGGAGCCTGGCTTTGAGTGGGCAGACGGACCAGCAGCTGCCTGTCTGTCTGCGCGGGGCTCTGAGCGTCATTTCCCCTCCACACTGACTGGCAAAGGGGAAATCATGAGTGGGCTGATTTAACTTACGGGACAAGGAGCGGTGGCGGCCGGGGGTCACGGTGTGGCTGTCAGGTAGGATTCGGAAGCCAATCTCAAGGAATCTCAATGAAGACTCGTCCAGCTTAGTTTGGGAGGAACTCCACTGGGAAGAGAAAACCAAGAGAAGGAGAGTTGGGATAAAACCGAGGTTGGAAATTCAAAGCTGTCAGTTCCAGGAGAAGCCAAAGGAGCTGCTGTTAATGCAACATGATCCGGTGGGTCTTAAACTAAAAATACCTCGTCCAGGCTGCTGTCTGCCTGTTACCTGCTCATCAACAATTCCTTTTTCAGACAGCATGTAGATATTTAACAACTGCACAGATGTTACTGCAGTTTCTGCCTGGAGTCAAATGGATGGATTATAACTGTTGATTTTAGGCCCTAAGCATTTACCCGCCGGTCCAACCATGAGAAAAGCTGATGTAGCAATGACCCTGAAGAAGGGGGCCGATGAAGCAGCAGCGCCCCAAAGTCCCATCATCCCCCCCAAACGCTCCAAAACGGCCCTGGAGCAGGTAGTCCCTGAATCCCGGGGCCCCGGCCTGCCCGACCCGTCTCCTCCCGTTTTCATCCGCAAAATGAGGAACGCGGCGGTGGGGACCGGCTGCGACATCCGCCTGAAGGTGACTGTGGCTGGGGAGCCCCAGCCGTCCCTGTACTGGTACCACAACGACGAGCTGCTCAACATGGAGAACCAGGAGTACGGAGGCCTGTGGATTAGGGACTGCAAGCCCAGCGATGCTGGGCTCTACACCTGCATCGCCAACAATCACCTGGGAGAAGCCCGGACCAGCGCCGTGCTGGCCGTCCTGGACCTGGGTGAAGGTACCGGTTCTGTTAGCCCCAACATGCTACATTACTGTAAACCACCAAACGGACTGTATTCCTCAGAACTCCCATAACATCCACAATAAGAACTGCATTAGCCACCAGGATGGTTTCATAATAATCCCAACTAATCTCCTACTCAGGAGCCTGAAAGGATCAGGATAACTCAGCCAAAAACACACATTTAGTTGGCAGGGTAAATATTCAGTAGTTAGCTTAGAACTAAATATTTAGTTGATAATTAGCTTAGAGCTAAATCTTTAGTTTGTAAGCTAAATGTTTAGCTTGCTAAGTAAACATTTAGCTTCCAACTCAATAGGATCTAACTAAATGCTTTTAGCTCACTGACTAAATATTTAGCATGTATGTAGCATCAAACTAGATAAACTAAATAATTAGCTTGCTAAAACTAAACATGTAGTTTACTTTTAAACTCCAAATGTTTGGAGGTGCATTTCTAATAGTTTGTTATTTAGCTTTCTAACTAAATATGCATATTTAAAATATTTGGTTCCAAGAAAAAAAGTTAGCTTGCTAACTAAATATTTGCTGAGATATTTTGCTGGCTAAGAGAAAATTTAGCTTCGAATATTTAACTTGCTAATTAAATATTTGGCTTATTAATTTTTGACTCCTCAGGATCCAACCTGCTGCCTGTGGAATACAAATAATTGGGAGATTTTAGCTATAAACATAAATCATTACTGGAAACATTTAATAATTTTATCATAAAAAACAACCTTGACCTAAATGAGAGGAAGTGGCTCTATGTTGACTCCCCAGATTCAGTTTTGCATGTTTTTTTGGTGTTAGATGCATCTTTGCTTGGCGTTAGCATGCAGTGGGAAGGTCTGATGTATCTTTATATTTCTTAAGCAGCTGATTGATCCCAAGCGACTCGCTGCTCTTCCTGACCCAGGAGGCTGCAGAGGTCAAACGTTCTGATCAGAAAACCAGGTCATCCTGCGCAGCATCGCCTCCATGCTCACCTCAAACTCTGTTCACAGAGTTACTTCTTTACATTTGAACAATAACACCTTTAAAAAGCAAAATATTACATGATTTAATATAAAAATTCTTATTTTTATGAGCTCTGTCTCAGAAAAACAAGTCCACATGTTTCACTTTTTTTAAGGTTCTTCCTTTGCAGCTTTCAAATAATTGGTTACTTTGCTAAACTCTGAAGATAAATAATAGTTAACAATCCTTAAATCCTGCCTGTATTTACTGAACTTTATATTAAGCCTCATTTCCATTGATTGATATTATGAAATCTGACAGATTATGACCAAATAAAAATAACTCTTATAATAAATATTTACCTCCTGCTGGTAGATATTACTTATTGCTGTCATATAACTAAATGTTATCACAGTAGAACATTTAATAGAATTTGGATTTAATTTTAACATCTTCAAACTCCAAAATTGGCTGGAAAATTATTCAAAATGTAAAAAAATGATAGTAAAATGAGCATCACTCTATTTTAAATAGTTTAATTTTGCTAAGCTAACGGTAAACTATGAATCATTTAAGCAACAAACCTCCTAAATCTAAGTTATTAATCAGTGCTATTTTACTGAAGAAGGTAAAAAACATGTAATAGTCAAAAGTCTGCTACATGTTTAATGTTTACAGGTTAAATTCTTATTTTTGTGATGCATGAGCCTTCCTGTTGCAAAAAACAATAAAAATGACATTAATGTTCAGTTACTGGACCAAACACGTTTTAAAGTCAAACCACAGCAAGTCTGGGAACAAATAAGTTCTTTTATTTTCCAGAAACAAATAAAATATGCTGCTGCTGTTTTCAGAGCTCAGTCCTTTGGGTTGAACTTTCCCATCAGGGATGTTTAAAATCCCTCCAGAGCTCAGAGGAACGTTAAAGTTTCACAGCAGCTCAGTTTGACTCAAACTGCTGGATCCCCGCCGGCTCCAGCTGTCCCATCACTCAGCGAAGCCGCGTCTCTCTCTGTCCGCCTCTCGTCCTCCGACCCCCCGGCTATTTATACAGAGGAATGTGCCTGGCCTCAGATTTTTGTGATGCTCGCAGGCCCAGAGTCTCTCCTGTTACACAGCAAGACATCACTGCTAATATTAGCCAACGCGTTTCGCTCCGAGCCACTGAGCTCAGATCATCCACACGACGCGTCTGTCCTCGACTAAAACTATAAACTCTGGATTTATACGAGACGCTGCTGCTTATTTATGCCAACAAATCAATGAAAAGTTGCTGTTTTCCCATGTTTTTTAGCTATTTTTATACAGTTTCTTGAACATTTTTCACAACCTTTCAGTAAATCCGGCTGAAAGTTGAAACAATGAATTATAATTTAGGAAAAATCCCAGCACAACAGCTAATTCCTGAAACTTTAAGCTGAAAATCAGGTTGTAATGCTGAGAAGTGTCATAAGGTGAAGGGATGGGAGAAAGGAAATCTGCATCGTGTGGAGTGATTATCCGGTTGGGCTATATTTGGAGGCCTGGACGTAGTCGGCGAGTGAGAGCGAAGCGTCTGTCGTCCAGGAGCGAACAGGTGGAACCTGAGTTACTCTGGAAATCCCCGCTCTGATGCAATCAGAGAATCCACAGGGGCTGGTCCACTTTGATTAGAGGATGAACCACAAAGGGTCAGTAAGGTCACAGTTAACCAGGCTGGAGATCAAAGGTTTCCATCCTGCATTGCTTTACAACAAGGTTAAAAAAATTTGTGTTCTCATAAAGAAAGTGATGCAAACCTGCCAAAGTGATTCCCCCGTCACAGATCGCTTTAGTTTCAGTAAGAGAAACTAAACCCCAAATCAACTTTCTTTTTGCAGATAAACTGTTTAAATAGTTTCTATATTCATGTTTCTGTGCAAATTTTGAGACTTGTTTTGTAAATTTAGTTAATTATTTGACCTCAAACCGTCTCAGTGCTGCCCTCTTCGGGTTGAACAGAGGCTACTGCAGTTGAATTTCCCCATTGGTTGTTGCTAGCCGCGTTTTTAAAAAATCACTTTTGTAAAAAAGATGGTTAAATTTGTTGCTTTTTCTGAAAAAAGTTGCAGAATCTGTCACTAGTTGATGGATTTGTTGTTAGTTGTGTTTTTCTAGATTTATTATTAGTCACTTTTAAAACAAAGTTGATGGATTTATTGCAAGAAGGTTTTTAAAAAAGTCACTGGATTTTGTCTCTAATTTGTCTTTTGTAAAAAAAAAAAAAAGTTGTTATATTTGTTGTTTGTTGCTTTTTTAAAGTCTCTGGTGTCCAAAGGATTCAGGCTTCTTAAAGAGACGGAGGCCAAATTCACTGTAAAGTCAAATTTCTTTCAAGTTATCGTTGATGTATATGTATCATCAAACTGAAGGTAATATTGACACTTGATTGTGCTTTAAAATGGTATCATACACTTGAAAAACACCAATTTAAACAGATGTTAATGAGTAGATCATTTGCGTTAAATTTGGTACTTTTTTCTTTTCTCTCCCCTTAATGTTTTTATCACTGTGATGTTCACATCAACACCAGATTGACACTAAAACCTCATGAAATCCAGTTTCCAAGGAAACAAAAGCAGGTTACACAATCAGCCGCGCATGAAATCAAAGCCTGATTTCATTTCCCTCTTTTGGATGTTTTATTTCCTGTCATTTTAACGTTTTGCGTTGCTGGTTGTGGTTTTTAGCTGGGATGTGTGGAGATGGTTTGTTCTGCTGTTGGCACCTTGTTATTCTGCAGTTACTGTATTTATGGAGCGCAGAACGAGCGGGGTTTGCTGGTATAGAGAGAGTCCTCCCAGCGCGGAGGAGCGGGGATCTCCCCTCCTCCTCTCTGCTCCTTCCAGCGGCTCCAGGATAAAACTCGACCTCATGGGAGGAAGAGTCGGGTCCGTTCCCACCGGTTCCTCCGCCTGCAGGGAGGCGTTGGGGGGGGGGAAGATGCTCTCTCCGTCGCTGGCTATTGTTTTTAGCACAGAGGGGGGTGAGATGCATTCAACAGACATTTGCACCTGCGGATGGAGGTTTGCTTCCCACACACGGATTCCCTCAGTAGAACCGCAGAGAGTCGGACTCGTTATGTAATCGACAAAGTGCCTTTTTTCTTTTGCATTTGCGTTTTTTGTTCTTTTTGTTTATTTCTTTTCCTCTCGCCTGGTTGTCAGCATATGAGAAACGGAGCACTATGCGCTGAAGCTGCTGATGTCTCTGGAGGAAAATTCCTCATTTAGGAGCAACGTGGCGGCGCGGATCCCCCCGTGTGGCGGGGAATACCCTGCTGCTGAACGTAAGCCAGGCAGAGAAATAAACCCACCATGAAAACATTTCACACCAAAGAAAACAAGCAGGCAAGTGCTCACCTTATGTTTTATCTCTGTGTTCAGGAGCATTTATATCTGGGATTATCTGTTTATGTCACTGTTTTAAGAACAGTTTGAGAATTTTGTGCAAAAGGCAAAAAGCTCAAACCGTCGCTGTTGCTCAGAAATCAGCAGAAAATCTTAAAAGTTTCACTTGAAATATTTTACAAAATTTACAAATATTTTATTTGCTATTTTTTTTTTTACAAACAAAAACATTTTTTATGTTCTGAACCTAAACAACCAGACCAGGATTCAAAATTAGAAGAAGAAGTGTTGAATGTCAAAACTAATCATTTCATGCGAAAGAAATTAAGAAATAGTCAGATTACTTAAACTAGATTACATAACTAAATACAGAAACTTGCATTGTTTTTAAAACACATGCTAATGCTAAAGTGTGACACAAACATGGCATTTAGCAGAAGCTAAACAAAATAAACCATGTTTATATGATTCTAGGTGCATAAACATCACTTGGTGCTTCTCTGGCGGGTGGATACCTTTAGAGGAAATAGTCTTCACACACTTCAAAATAAGAGCATGAATACAAATGTCTAACTACCTGAAGAACGCCTAACAGTCGATAACCAAACCTTCAACAAAAATGTTGCACTTTATTCAACTGAAAGTTACAAAACAACAAGTTGGCAAATTATAATTTCTCCCAAAAAATGTATTTAGCTTAGTTTAATTCACAAGTAATGTTTTGACTCAAAGTTGTATAATCAAATTCATACACATAAACTTTTATACAATTATACCCAAACTTGCTTCTTAATACTAGTATTACTTGTTCCTTCACTGCCTGGTGTATCTAAAAAGCTTCATACCCCAAAGTAGTAATAACTTTTGAATCTTTGGAACAAGTTTGCACATGTAGTTCACATTGTGACCACTAGATGGGTGTCAAATTACCTCTCATAGCAGCATTAGCATGAGAGGATATGTACCAAGCAACATTTGTGGTATTTATGTTTCCTTGGATCGATTCTCTGTGAAAGTAATGAAGGGTTGAACCTCTATGAACGGATCTTTACCTTCACTGTGATATTTTACCCTGAATAAAACAGACATATGTTTTTACATGAATCCCATCTCCATAAAGGAAAAACGTTTACAGCGTTTTTGTTTTTTTACTTTGAATGTGAGGATGGTCGCAGTTTGCATTAATTTTGCATGAATCTGCAGAATGATCTGTGCAGAGTGGATTTCAGATCCATGCAGGATGAACAGATGTGCAGTGGTGCACATCTGTTCATCCTGAAGTCAAAATAAAACAAAGAACATCCAACAATGATCAGGATTGAGATGAGGGTTTTATAAAGAAATAAAATTTAACTGTTCAAATGTTAAAGCAATGACACAAATCTGATAAGTTTGAAGTTATTAGGCGTTTAGTGGCGTCTGAACTTTATTTTATGATTTATAAATGCAAGCACATATAGAACTGGCCTGAAGCTGGCTTTTTATGGAAGACATGGAAGACTTATAGGAAAATAAGGACAGAGATAGGAACAAATAGATGAGGGAAGCTTTATTAAACTGTAGTAGCTGCTAACACTGTTTAAAACCATTCTTTCTGAGTGATTCCTGATGCTGGGATGCAGATTCATGAGCGCCTCTTGGACAAGAGAGACTCAGTCATGCTTTCTATTTTCAGAGCAGTGACTGGATTTTCTGTGCGTGTTAAAACAAAAGGCATCTCTTCTTAGCATGCGTTTCTATCCGGAGAGAATCTGCTGACATTAAGCTGCCCTTAATTTAGTCTCCAATATTTGTTTCACTCCGTGGCCTCCTTGTTCGGCGGCGTGCGCCGTATTTATGACATGCCTCAGTGTTTGGAGTGTCTCCTTTTCTACTGGTTCACTACAAGCCAACATGAACAAGGCTTTTGTTTTTTAATTGTTCTCCACAATATTGCTAATGAATCCTTTGTGACAGTGACGGTGTAGTAAGCATGTTACTATGGCAACCATGTCCTCTCCTCCTGCCATGATCCAACTTCAGTCTCCCGCGTCGCCAGAATGGTAAATTATTACATCACAGACTCACTCAGGCTGTGTTTGTGATGCCTGCAGACTCTGAGACGACTGAAGATGAAGGTGGCGACCAGTTCGAGACCAAAGAGGACCGCGGGGACGCCGAGCACCAGGCCGTTCATGGTGGTAACCCGTCTGTCTTCCTCCACTGGGGATTTGTTTTGGATTTACTGTTATTGCTGCCGCAGCCTTCAGACATATATCAGCATCATGTTCAAGTGTTACGGTCCAAAACCCTAAATCAGGCATCAGTAACTCCAGAGCTACTGGCCTGCAGGTTTTAGATGCATCCCTGCTCCAACACAGCCAGATCACATCCTAACATCTGCTAAATACAATGTTAGCTGTGCTTCAGACGCTGTGCTAACTTTTCATAAACATTAGTCCCCCTCATACTAAAACACTACTTATTCTTACTTTTAGATTATCATGCAGAGAGATTCTGGAAAGGGATTAGAGCGAACCTGGAATCCAGGAAAACGACCCTAGAAACTGGAATGGATTATTAGCATTATTAGATTCTCTTTCTTCTTTTGCTCTTTCCTGTGGTTTGTTCATTTCTTTGTATTTCCTTTTTAATTTATGTAAAGCACTTTGAATTGCCTTGTTGTAGAAAATGTGCTTTATAAAAAAAATGTATTTACCTTACCTATCCGGCGGTAACTAATGCTAAATCACTAACACAGTATTTAGCAGAAGCTAATGCTAAACCGGCAAACCAGTTCCTTAGTAAAATAGGAGTGGTTTCTTGCTCTTCATTAGATCTGTGATTATTTTGTGGGTTAGCAGCTGCAAGTTGAGGAATTGCTGGATTTCATTGGAGTTGCTAATGTGTATTATTGAATTTTACCATGAACGCATGACTAATTTACCAACATATTTGTTGTTCTGCATGAGGAACAGTGATGGAGAAATGTGGAGAGGACAGAAGTAGAACACATGGACATGAGGATCTCTCTGCCAGGCAAGTGGGAGTCACATTATGAAGGTCCAAAACGCCTTGTTGTCTTACTACCATCATTCTGAATGCAGGTGTTGACATTAAATTCTTCCTTTTCAGAAGCCAAGACGATTTTTCAAGAGAATCTCCTCTTCCACCGCCATCGCCAAGGCTGGTCAAGCGAGGCCCTTCCTCTCCGATGCCAAGCCGCTCTGGTTCAACCACTCCTGTCAGCTCGCGTAAGAAAATTGTTGTGCCAACTGAATACAAAGACACGGTTCCTGGAGAGTTTGAGGAAAAGACAAAGCAGCCAAAAAGTGCTTCTCAGGGAGGTGGCCAGGACTCCAGACCACAGACCCCACTGAGCGAGTCTTCCCGAAAAGAGTTCAACCTCAGACCTTCTCCGAAGCTGACAAGGGCGAGCTCAAAGGTTTTCGAGAAGGTCCGTGGCTTAGAGGAGCGGCGGCGAAGCCTCGATATTCCAGAAGGTTCTGTGTCCGGAAGGTCCTGGGCCGGTTTCAACCGGGCTGGGTCGGTAGATTCAGACGACGGTGGAAGCCGGTTGGGCATCTCCAGGGAGAGTTCAAGAGAAGATCTTCGAGAGGCTTTGAAAGAGGATGCTGCTGAACGGAGGTCCATGTTTAAGCAGAGAGCTGCTTCCCTGGAGGAAAAACCTCGCTACTCTCAAAAGGTTCAGGACATTGAGAACAAGTTCACGGAAGAGCTCCAGCGCATCAAGAAACTGGTTGGGAAACCCCATCTAAAAAAATCCTTCTCCACCGAACAGCTCTCCCTGAAGGGGAGGCAGCGCCAGCCTTTCAGGAAAATCGAACCGATTCCTCCACAAGTTCTACAGAAGCTGCAAGAAAGAGAACGCGCTCAGTGGGAAAAGGAGCAAAGGGAGAAGGACCCGAGTCAGCAGCAGGAACTGCATCAACCCCAGAAGACAACAACTGGCCCAACAGCGGGGAGACTCAGAGACGCCCCAGGGCCGCCGGAGTCGGTGCAGCTATCAGAGCTGCCAGGACAGCGGTTCGTCCGGGAGTTACACAGAGTCAGTCCGGTGACAGAAATACTTCCCAGGTCGTCTTCGCCAGCATTACATCAACAGCAAAGGGCCGAGTCGCCCAATGTCACAATGACACTGCGCAAGGTTGAGCGACGACCCCCAAGTCCGCTTGTCCAAAGAGTTTCTCGAATGCAAGAATCGCCTCACAGCCAAGAGCCGGAGACAGGGAGGAAGACGCCCGTTGAGGTGGCAGTGAGAAAAATTGAAAACAGGCCCGAAAGTCCTCTGGTGCAGAAAAGGGCTGTCATCATTCAAGACCTTCACCTTCAGCCTCGTCCAAAATCCCCACGAGTGACATCCCCAACAGAGGAGGTGATGGAGGTGGAGGTGTCCAGACCGGCTCCACAGTTAAAGGTCCCTACGATTATTGTTGAAGATGAGAAAATGGACGAGGATGTTCCTGCAAAGACAAAAGGGTCCAAGCAGACGAGTGCAAGTGCCAAGGAGGGAAAACCCCCGAAGACGAAAGGGAGGAGCCGCCGTCCTCGTCCTCTGTCTCCAGAGTTAGGTTTGTGGTTTAAGAGTTATTCTTGTTCAGTATCACTGTCTGGGGATAACGACGGTTAAAAATGTGCAGATTCCTCAGACGATTCGTACGTCTCTGCTGGAGAAGACCCGATGGAGGCTCCCGTGTTTGAGATTAGCCTCCAGGATACCGTAGCATCCGCTGGCACAGACGTGCTGCTGAAAACCATAATCGCAGGAACCCCATGTCCCGAAGGTAAGATGTCTTTTTTATGCTAACGTCCCTAAAAACGAGGGATTTTAAGAGAACAAGTTGAGTTACACGTCGTACTGTCTTGTCTGTTCAAGTTACCTGGACAAAAGACAACATGGAGGTCGCAGGCATGCCAAACTACCTGGTCAAAGTGGAAGGCGAACGACATAGTCTGCTCATAAAGTCAGCTAAAACAGCTGACAGTGGGAAATACTGCGTGACTGCAGTTAATCAGATGGGAAGAGCCACCAGCAGCGCCAGGCTCACAGTTAAAGCAGGTGAGACGTCCTGATCATCGTTTAGCTTAAACGGGAATTTTATTTTTTTGGGAGTTTGAACAACAGAGCATCACAGCCAGAAATCATGAGAACAAAATCATAATATTAGCAGAATAAAGTCTTAGTATTACCTGAAGAAAGTCAAAAAATTAAAAAAAGTAGTTTTAATGAGAAAAGATCTTCATGAGCCTTATTGAGATCTGACTTGGCTGCTTATTCTTGCATTATTACGACTTTATTCTCATCTTATTACAACTTTCTGTGGTGTTATTATGACTTTGTTCTATTGTGATGTTATTCTTGTACAACTCTATTTTCGTAGTATGATTTAATTTCTTTATTTTTTACCCTTTGCACATCTGCATAAAGGTTTATGATTAATTATGCCCATAATAATATGATTAATTGGGGAAACTTAGAATTGCACACCCTTGATCCTAATATACAGACACTATTCATAATAGGAACTCATCAAAGTGGCAGGAGTTGACTTGATTCCCTTCATTTATTTACATTTAGACCCGGATGCTGCATGTTTTTGATGTCAATTTAAAGTGGTATAAATTATTTACTTGAACCAATCCAACGTTTTTGGTTTTAAACCTCCCAGTCTGGTTGTGATTCGCTGTTCATTTTGTAGTTTTACATTGAACATTATTGGTCCCGGTCGACAGCCTGAACCCTGAAGGACCTACTTACCCTCTTTAATTTGCAACACATTACTTAGTAAACCATTTTTCATGTTTCATGGACCTGAGCAGTCGATAGATTTGAATCAGGTCAGTGTACACAACGTTCGGTGCTGCTGACTTTATAAAAATCCATTGTTCTATACTTTCTCTTCCCACGCTGACAGTGTTTCTCTGCTGCTCCCTCGCCGTTATCTCCCTAAACAAAATGAGAATGCATGTCTGTGTCTGTGTGTGCGCCAAATACTCCAGCTCAATAACCACACTTATAGTTTCCATAGAAACGACGAGGGGAAGCTGAACCTATAAATTTCCCAGCGAGTCTCAGTATCTGCGCTCACTGTGAATACACTATTGTTTAGATGCAACACAGTTTTCCATTTCAGATGGTAATTATTAGCGGGCGCAGGAGAGGGACGGGCAATTTGTAAACCTTTCGAACGCCTGTGTGCAAAAAGCTAAATAATCAATGTTTACTGAGGCAAAATGAAAAGCAGAAATCCTGATATTTAAACACTAACCTCAGTTTTGGAAAGCTCAAAACAAACAAGTCTGGTAGAAAACAACAGTGTTGCTGTCTGCTAATAGTGGAGCTCAGTTTTCATGTTTTAGCTTTGATAAGATTCAGCACATTTATTTCACTGACCTGGATAAAAAGTGTTAATTTACTGTTTTGTAAACTTTCAGTTGAATAAAGTTCAACATCTGTTTTGAACGTTTGGTTATTAACTGTTAGGGATTCTCCCTTTCAATATTCATGCTCTAATTTTGAAGATTTTTACACAGCAGTTCTGTTTCCCCCCTGACATTCCCTTTTTTTTTTATAAATAAACTTTATTGAGCAAATGGCAAGTATACAACAAACCAGCGAATGAGGCCTACAGAAAAATGCAACATTACATGAACAAACAAAGGACGTCAATGAGTTAAACACATAAAACTTCACATGAATTGCTTTAGAGCCTGTTTGTTGGATCTCAACATGTGGTGCAGCAAATTACGTTTATCCTGACCCAGAATGCATTGCGGGTTCTGCAGTGAACAGTTTAAAATCTACAAATGTCCTGCATGTTTTCTGGCCAAAGCCTTACTGTGGTCAGTTAGGCATAATCAGCAACGGTGTTAGCAAAAAACAACAACTATACAACTGAAACTTCCTGACATGTGCAGTAACAATTAGGCCCCGTGGGGGCGCTCTAATGACATATGGTGCGTCATTAACACACGGTGATTGTCAACATGGTGGAAATTAGCGCTTTAGCATTAGGTTCTGCTACATGTGGTGTAGGTATTGTCCTTTAGACTTAGCAGAGCTAATGTTAGGGTTCGGGTTAGTTGGCTTTTTTGTTAGCACTGTCCAACCCTGGAAAGCAAGTTTGACTTTGTTAGCAATGCTACATATAGCATATAAGTGCTAATCTAGGTTTGAAGACTGTCTTTGAGTACAAATCATAGTTTTCACTCAGGAACTGCTTGTGCTTCTACTCTTTTAAACAGATTGGTGTTGTTTGCGCCCAGCGGGTTGTAAAAAGGCGGGAATTAACTTGGAGTGGTGCTGAGGGTGTTGATGGATGGAAATTTAACACAACTTTCCTGATCTCAGACTCTGTGCAGGAGCTCAAAGGAGGTTTGGGTGTGCCGATGGAAATCAGCAGCCCGATAACTTCTGACGAAGAGTATTTAAGTCCTTTGGAGGAAGCTGCGGACTTTGGAGCTCAAGAGTCGAGACGAACTATTGACGCAAGATTCAGGGAACCTCCTGCTTTTCTGGTCAGACCATCGAGGACAAACTGGAGCTAATTTATTTTGAATTTGAATGTTTTTTTTTTATTTTTAGTAAACATTGTATTTTATTCATTTGTTGTTACATTTTTAACAGGCAATGATGGCCGACCAGTCTGCCACTGAAGGACAGGAAGTGACCATGTCTGTTCGGATCACAGGACAACCAAAGCCGATGCTCTACTGGTCGGTTCCTGCAGGACGGCGCGTTACGTTTTAGCAACCAAAAGCAGATTTACACAAGTTTAAATGAGGTTCAGGACGTTCAGCATCAATTTGTAACTGATTTGACTCCCACAGGCACAATAACTCTGAATAAAAACAAAAAAATTAAATGAAAAGTAGTTATGAAAAAAATGTTTTTCCAGTTTAAAATCTTTCATTTTACTTTTAAAACTTTTTCCCAATTTCATATCTTAAATTAGAAATGGTTCTAATTTTTTTCCAGTTTCAAAATAATTTTCAAATTTCAAAATAATGTTTCAGCTTAAATTTTTAAAAAAACTTTCTGGCCCCAGTTTTTCTGTGTTGTTCTGTGTTTTTATTTTTTTCTCGTTATGTAACGCTTAGCGCTGCATTATTTTTAACTCGTAGCATCAGCTCTGTCCTCTAAATCATCAGAACAGGCTGAATCATGCATGTGGGCCGAAGAGTTCGCCATGATTTAAAACCACAATAGCAGGAAATAAAGAGCGATGAAGGAACGTCGCCCACCACCAGTCTGTCAAGCAGAGGAACATGACTTTTCCTCACATGGATGACCTCTGGATTTAGATGTTTCGCTCTGGTTGTTTCAGGCTGAGGGACAGAGTGACGGTGAAGTCGGACGCTCGTCACGCCGTTCGGGAGGCGGCGGACGGCGCCTTCGAGATGACCATCCGCTCTGCGGCCAAATCCGACTCCGGAGTTTATACGTGTCGCATCATCAACGAATACGGCACCAAGCAGTGCGAAGCCAGGCTGGAGGTCAAAGGTCAGCTCCACAGATGGCTTCTTCCTTCCTTCCTTCCTTCCTTCCTTGCTTTTTTTCTTCTTTTCCTTCCTTCCTTCCTTCCTTGCTTTTTTCTTCTTTTCCTTCTTCCTTCCTTCCTTCCTTCTTTCCTTCCTTCCTTCCAGTCTGTTATGTTTCTCTCTGTTTCCATGTCTCTCTCTCTCGCTCAGCTCCTCCAGTCGAGCCGGGTCTGTCCGTCGTTCGCCCTGTGAGGGACATCACGGCGAAGGCGGGAGATACGGTTCTGTTCGAGTGTCACGCCGTCGGGCCGAAGGACACCGACGTGGACTGGCTGGCGGACGGGAAGCTGATCCAACCCGCCCTGCTGAACTGCAAGATGCACTTTGACGGCAGGAAGTGCCGCCTGCTGCTCAACTCCGTCCACGAGGACGACAGCGGGACGTACACCTGCAAGCTCAGCACCGCCAAAGGTTCGGACCTGGAGAAGGTGAGACGCAAGATGGCCGACGCTGATGTCACCTAATCGCTGTTATTGGGTTTCCACTTTCAGAGGAAGTGACGTCAAGCGGGAAACTCAAAGTGATTCCGTCACTGGAGCCTCTGTTCACTCGGAAGCTGGACGTTCTGGAAGTGATTGAGGGTCGAAACGCTCGATTTGACTGCAAAGTGAGCGGGACGCCGCCGCCGAAGGTCCTCTGGAGCCACTTTGGTACAAACACACTGCAAATAAACACATTTTATAACCTGGGTGAACATTGCCATCCACCTTCTTCAGATCTAACAAAATGTGCAGCAAACATTTCTTGGGTTAACTTGGGTTGTGCATGTAAAAATTTGAAGTTTCTGTGTCACCTAGAGAAAGTCCAGACTTAAGTTTGATTAGGAAAACCCAGGTTTTCTATGTCTGATAAAAGTTTTCTAGAAGCAGAAACAGGCTTTCCCCTCCCTCTCTGCCATTTCCTGCCTTTTCTCTTCAGACCAGCCGCTCATCGAAAGCGAAGACGTCAGGATGGTCCAGGAGGGCGGCCGCCATTCTCTCATCATTTCCCACGTGACGAGTGACGACGAAGGCTTTTACACCATCAGAGCCCGAAACGCTCACGGGGAAGTCGAGAACTCTGCTGAACTCTACATCCAGGAGCCGCGGCCGGCCATCTCCTCTCAGATGTAGGAAGCTGTTATTCACCTGGAACTCATAAGGCTGTGTGACCTAGTCAAACAGCCTTAGAAGCGCCTCTCTTCCCTTCAGGGCCAAACTGGAGAAGATGCCGTCCATCCCAGAGGAACCCGAGGTCCCGGAGAACGAGATGGAGCGCTTCACCATGCCCGACTTCATCAAGCCGCTCTACGACCTGGATGTGATCGAGGGGAAGGAGGCGGTGCTGAAGTGCAAGGTGGCTGGTCTGCCGTACCCGACCATCGCCTGGTTCCATAACGGCCGGAGGATAGAGAGCACCGAGGACAGGAAGATGACGCAGTGTAGGCAGAGATACGCCGTCGCTTTGCTGCTTTAGTTAAACCTCACATCTACACGCTGATGTGTTTCAGTGAGATTGGATGAAATCTCTCAGTTGGGACATTGACTAGGCCATTTTCACACATGAACATGCATTGCTCTAAGCTGTTGGATCTTTGCTGCTGGAAGTTGAAGCTACAGTCTCAAATCTTCTGCAGTCACCAGTGGTGGAATCTGCTAGCTAAAAGTTACTGAAAATAAAAAACATTCATTCTGTTAACGATAAACCAATATACCATAAGGGCATTTAGCAGAAGCTAAAGCTAATGCGCTAATTTCAAACATTAGAGAAACGCAATGTGTTGTCACAAATCGCCCATAAAACTTCATTTTGGGGAAGTTAAATGTTTCAAAGTTAGCAAAAGCTCTAAAGCGCTAACTGACGGCTAGCTCATTAGCACATTAGCAGAAGTGTGCAAACTGCTGGTAGACGGTAACTGGTTTCTCACCAGGAATGTTGTGTTTTTAGCTCCATTCAACTCCGATCAGCTTCACTGTCCATCCTGAGGAGAAGCCTCCCCTCACCATGATACCACCGTCACCGTGTTTTAAGTGACGATGGTTTTTCAGGGTGATTTGCAGTGATATCTACCATGAGTCAATTACACAACATGTTACATCAACAGGAGACATTTATTTAGAGGAAGCTAAACATTTTTAGCAAAAGCGGTTAGCAATAGATATAGCCTTGCTTTTAAAACATTAGCAATTAGCGAAGGTGAGCCCTACACTGCTGCCATCAGGACTCGTCTGTCGGGATGATTTGTTCAAGAATCCTTCAACAAAAACTAGACCAACTGCTTGTTCTTCTCTCTGCAGTCCGTGACGTTCACAGCCTGGTCATCCGTTCCGTGTGTCACGCTCACGGTGGCGTTTATAAGAGCGTGATCGCCAACAAGGTGGGAAAGGCCACCTGCTATGCACATCTCTATGTTACAGGTAATTTTATCTTTGTTTTCAGCTTAAATTTCTAGAAGTGCTCAATATGGCCTTCATTTATAGTTCCCCTGGCTTTCTGAAGGCCAGTCCAGGCCTGGTACCTCAGCAGAGTACCAACAAACCAAAACCACCAAAGCGTTCAGAAACTGGACCTTCAGAGCGCCTGGAGAATAACTGATCAGACTCTGTAGATCCATGCAGGTTTCCTTTATAATCACAAGAGTGTTGGAAAAGTATAGAATGTAAATATTTATCTGCTTATTTCTCTCTTATTCCTCTTTCTTACAGGAAGGGTTGGAATATGTGGAAATGTTTGAATTCACTTTTGCATGTACTTATTAATTTTGTGCTGATGGTGGGAAAGTCTGGAGTTTTGACCTGAATAATGCATGGGAACTCTTCATGCTTCCTCCAACACATTGTCATCCACAGATATTCTTCCTGAACCTCCTGATGGGACCCCAGTGATTGAGTCCATCACTGGAAAAACCATCACATTGAGCTGGAAGAAACCCAGAAGGTTGGACCCTTCCATTGGTACGTCGGACCATGAAGGACACGACTTCAGACCAGTGGACACACATTCAACCCCTGACTTATGGTGCTGAGTCTGGACAAGTTTCAGTGAGGTCTTGATCTCTTCCAGACCCCAACTCCCTGATGTACGCCATCCAGCAACAAGCACTCGGCTCCATCCAGTGGATCATAATCGCCTCTGGTCTGAAAGAAACCACCTTCATCATCAGCACCCTCTCCAAAGGCGTCCGCTACGCTTTCAGGGTCCTGACCATCACCTCCAAAGCCTTCAGCAAACCCTCCCCGGCCACCGACCCGGTCCAGCTCCTGGACAGAGGTAAAGTCCGGTCCGTCAGTAGGTGATAGTGGGTTATTAAATGCTCTGTGTGGTTTCGTTTTAGGTCCGTACCTTCAGGAGGCTCCAGTGATCATCGATAAACCAGACGTTGTGTATGTGATTGAAAACCAGTCAGTCACGATCTCCATCACTGTGAATCATGTCAACACTGCAGTCACCTGGAAGAGGTACCAACGTCATTTATCCACACTGTCTGTGCTCAGATGAATGGAATGCATTTATTCTTCCTGCATCCCAAATATAGATTTACACTGGGGAAAATTATTTGATACACCGCAGATTTCTCACATTTCCCCACTTCCAAACAATTTCCTCATCGGTACGCCTCAACTGTGAGAGACAGAATCTAATAGAAGAATTTCGTACGCAGCTTCTTGTCACAACTCCCCTAATGAACTGCTCTTTGGGGATGCTTGCTTGCAAAGGAGGCCAGAAGACTCCCCTTGTTTAGGGCGGATGGGGCGATAATCCCAACCCCCAATAACCACCTTCCTTCAATAAACAACCTTCTCCATGAGCGTTGCTTTTAACGATTCTTCCCTAGTCCACCTTTACCCGACTTGTCTCCATTTTCAGATCCTGTATGGTTCCTCCCCACTTTTTGGAACCGCCTCAGTGGTGGTACCAGCTATTGCTAGCAGGATATTGTGCATAAGCCAGTTGATTGGCAGCGGGCTGTAGTCGCTGATTGGCCCATAGGTTCCTACAACATCTCAACCAATCCGTGACGAGACCATAGTAGCTGGCAAGACGGTGAGCTGGAAATCAAAATTCAACGGTCAAACTTTGAGGTCCAAACGTTTTTATCAAGTGAGGTAGAAGAATGTCACGATTTGAGCTGGTTTGCTTCGTCAGCTGGACTGCAAGTGGAGACGCCCACCTGGGCTAAAACCAAACCAACCAGCCGGCTGCAGTGAGACGTGACGATGGAGCTTCAGATCATTGAAGATGGGTCGCGTCTGGGTTCTTCCAGAAACCCACAGCCAGCCAAGGAGTGGCTCCAGAGGACGTATTCCACTCTCTGCAGTGGCCTGGCCAGGCTGGACACAGTAGGAAGTTGCCCAGTGAAAACTCCAAACCTTGAAAGATGTTTGCAAACCTGGTCAAGAACTACAGAGACCCCTGACCTCTGTAACTATAAACAGGCCTTTCTTTACCGATGAGGAAATGGACCCACATTGGGTCCATTTCTGGACCAAATGTTTCTGTTTCTATTGTGTGAAACACCAAATTCATGCAACTAATTGTTTAAGAATAAAAGTTTCTATATTTCTGTCTCTCACAGTAAAGAAAATGACAAACCTCTCCATTCTTTGTCAGGAGCTTATTTTGAGGTTTGAGTCTCGAAGCTGCTGTAAAACCAACTTGTCTCCAGGAAAGGAGTGACTGTGACCAACAAGCCCGGCCTGTATGAGATGGCGATGCCAGACGACGACCAGCACACGCTGAGGCTGCTGAAGGTGAAGAGTTCGGATGTCGGTGAGATGACCTTTGTGGCCACCAATGAGTTTGGAAGCGACAGCTGCAGCTTCAGCGTGGAGACGGCCGGTAGGGAGACGCCCCTCTGTCCACCCGTCCATCTGCAGGTTTTTAACTGAAGCTCTGTCCACAGCTCCGCCGACATTCGAGACGATCATGGAAGACCTGGACGTCTGTTCCGGGGAGACGCCTCGCTTTGCTGTGGTCGTGGAGGGCAAGCCTGTCCCTGACATCCTCTGGTTCAAGGTGCTAACCCCATTTGTCATGGAAACCTTCCTTTTAGGGGATTGTTCATAGCTAACACATGTAGCCACGATGCTACTTGATGCTGCTGGTTGGTGTTTGCAAAGCAGCCAATTCAGCTGCACCATTTGCTGTCCTGATTGGCTGAGCACCCAAGAGCAAAGATAAGGAAAACTGTAGGTGTTAACTTCTGCTGGAGCGCTAACACGGTTTCCATATTACTGTGCATGAGGATATATTTGAACTGTTAAAATTAGCAATATTTAAGTGTCAAATAGTTGCTGATCTCAGCTATTTGTGGGCATTTCTGTTCCACTTTATAATGTAATTATTTATTTGGAAAACATGCGAAGCTTGACTGTGGTTGAAACAGGTGGTGGCAGCATCATGGTTTTTATTGATTTATACTCTGATTTATAACCATCTAGACTTTCAAAATGACACCAGAGAATTTCAGAAGTCGTCTGGTCATAATTGGAGTAATGCTGTTAAATTTCTGGAGTTTGCACAGAGGAGCAGTTTGGTATTAATTCACTTCTGAAGTATTTCAGTCATTTCACTGTGACCCAAAGTTTAAACAAACACACAGAATCTGTTCATAAAAATAAATAAAAGGCAATAATTGCTTGTTTTTTTGAAGACAAATGTAAAATATGAACAGTAGACACTAATCATAAACGGGCGACTGAGCAGATCCTGCAGATAAAGATTCACAGATCTCAGCATCCTGCACAGTCGCCGGCTCTCCGGGTGAAGATGTGCACAAAAGCCTTTATATAAATGGTTGTTATGGAGACTTTGCTGCAGTTCTCCATCGGTGAGATGTTTCCGCCTCCGTCCTCCTCGCCGCGCGTGGAGGACGATAAGCGTTGGTCCTCATGCAGCTTACACTCTCTCACTTCCAGCTGGCTTAAACTTTGCGGTTATTCTTCTGACTGTAGACACAAACAGATTCTGCAAAGCAACATTTCCAATTGAATAATGTGGCAGAAAAACATCCGTGACCAGGTTGGAGGGCCGGCTGGTCAGTCAGGGTCGAAAACGTTCGAGATGCAAAACGCATTAAAAGTTTAGCTTCGTGTTTTAATTAAATGAAAAACAGGTTGAAATGAGAAAGTTTGTTATTATGAGGAAAGTTTTAATTCTCATTATAACAAGAAATGTTCTCTGTAAAATGAGTCAAAGTAACTTTAATTACAAAGTTTATTGTTAATCTCATTATAAGGAGAAAGCTCTCATTTTAATAACGAGGCGAGTTTTATATCGTTACTATATGAAAGTTTTTTATCACATATAAAAATTTACTCCTTTGACAAATTACAACTTGTTAAAAATCCCAAGAGGTGTTTCTGTTTTTCTGTTGCAACTGTTCTTATTTAACAGGTAAGATGTTTTGGTTTTAATGTGATATAAATGTTGTTATAAAGAACTTCTTAAAAGTTCTTTATAACACACTTTGGAGGTCCTTGTTAAAATTGTTTTAGCATGAGATTATCCTGCAACAAAGTAATGAGGAAAATTGATGCCACTCTGGTTCCAGTAATCACCCGGATATCAGAAACGACACATTAACCAACATACTTTCCCAGTTCCAGCTTTTCTTTGGGATTCTGCTTTTAACTCCAGGGGGACGTCCTGCTGTCGGAGAGCAGTCACTACACCTTCGTCTATGACGACAACGAATGCTCCCTGGTGGTGCTGAATGCACACCCTGAGGACTCCGGCGTGTACACCTGCACGGCCCGAAACCTGGCCGGATCTGTGTCCTGCAAAGCCGAACTCACCGTTCATCAGGGTAACACATGCAGCCACTAAGTTAAGTTCAGCTCCTGCATGCAGTGTTTCAGCTGCCGGTCTGTTCCTGCAGCTAAGAGGAAGGAGGAACCCATGGATGATGAGGAGAGCATCCTGAGGAAGATGCGCAGGCTGACCGATTACTACGACGTCCACAAGGAAATTGGAAGGTAAAGCGAGTTTTTATAGAAACACGTCTGGATTTGTGAGACGTTTTGAAGCTCTTACTTCCTTCCACCGCAGGGGAACATTTTCCTACGTGAAACGGGTGAAGCAGAAAGCCACCAAAATGGAGTACGCTGCAAAATTCATCTCGACTCGAGCGAAACGGAAGGCGTCGGCTCTGAGAGAGATGAGACTGCTGTCCAGGCTGGACCACGAGAGAGTCCTCTACTTCCACGACGCCTTTGAGAAGAAGAACGCAGTCGTCATCATCACAGAGATGTATCCTGAAAAGAGGAAAACACAGATTATCCGACATGAGTCAGGTCTGCTAGGGAAAAAACCTTAACTCCTGTTAAAGCTGCCATGAGGAGCTGCTGGACAGATTCAACAGGAAACCCACCATCCTGGAGTCTGACGTAAGCAGATCTTCACTTTTTGTTTCGAACCAGAACCAGATCATTTTTTAAAAACAAGAAGCTGCTAACTACTTTAAGCATAAATAAAACGCAACAGTTTTTTCCACGATGGGCCAGGAGAAGCAGGTTTGTTGTCAGGTTTATGGATGTACCAGAAACGCACAAATACAACAAATACAAAGTTTCCGGCTTATTTGTATGTAATAAAAAATGTGATTAGTTGTGCTAAAAATGTTCAAAACTAAGTAATTAATTAATCAAAATTAGCGAATGAAATATAAATATTTCCTTTTTAGTCTGGATTGAAGCACTTTTGCTCGGACACATCAATAAAGCTACTTGCTTTGTGGACCTGATGCATCACAAAGGGAAGAAAATTCAGCTTACACTCTTCAACGATTCTGTATTTTTCTCACTATTTGAGTCTTAAAGTTTGTTTTGTTTGTGATGATTTTATTTAGGTCTCTTTAGAGTTTAAGAAAAAGTCAGAACTGAGTGAGGAGAAGAAGAAGTATCTGAACATCATGTTTTTAAGAAAGAACTGGTTCTGCCCACTAAGCTGACATATAATTATGTGATGAATAGCAGCTGTTTGTCTTCAACAGGTGCGTTCATGTGTGCGTCAGCTGCTGGAGGGACTGGACTACCTTCACCATCTGAACATCATCCACCTTGACATCAAGGTAGAACCAGACGGCGCGCCGCTCTTCTCTCTGCTATTTTACATCATTTGTGGATGTTTTTCTTCCTGCAGACGATCATTTTGTGTGTTTGTTTTATTTCCAGCCTGATAACATCCTCATGGCGGATCCCCAAAGCGATCAGATCCGTTTATGTGATTTCGGAAACGCCGTTGAGTTCACGCCTGATGAGGCTCAATACTGCAAATACGGCACACCCGAATTTGTTGCACCAGAAATTGTCAACCAGACGCCTGTTTCCAAAGCCACCGACATATGGTAGACGTCCTTTAATGTAGAGCATTTTTAATGATTGGACGGTTTTACAGAAGCCTTTGGTTTATGTTCACAGGCCTGTCGGGGTTATATCCTACCTGTGGTGAGTAAAACCTGGTTAGGTTTTGGATTTCTGTGCTTCTTCTCCTGTCTTTCTGTATTTATAGTATTTTTCTCATTTGTCAGCCTCACTGGAATCTCCCCGTTTGCTGGGGAAAGCGACCGCAGCTCCGTCCTGAACATCAGGAACTACAACGTGGCTTTTGAAGAGAACATGTTTGCTGATCTTTGCCGAGAGGCTAAAGGGTTCATCATCAAGCTGCTGGTCGCAGACAGGCTGTGAGTAGTACAAGCTCGTTGTAGTACAAAAAGTCGTAAACATCGCTAACTAAAAAACTAGCTGCGCTAACCCTTAGTTCCACTAAATGCTAATGACCTACACCAGCATGATTATAAATGTGTAACTACTTGAAGGATTCTTAATTTCAACACAGATATGAAATTTTATTCAACTGAAAGTTTACAAAAGAGCCAAGTAAATTAGCATTTAGGGGAAGTTAAGTGCATTAAATGTTTTAAAAATTAGCACTAAAAATTAAAAATTTTTAGTGCTTTAGCAGTTTAGTGGAAGTGTGCCTATCACTGCGTGTATGTTTGCTATTTTCAAAAAATAAACAGATATTTTTAACAAACCTACTGTTGAATGTCAAAATAAATGCAATTCCCCTGTAGAAACAGTAAAAGCGTCTATCAACAAGATACCAAAAGCGTTTTAGGATCTCAAACTGGTGGTGGGTCCGACCAAAAGTCTTGAAAAATTAAATGCAAAAAACCCAAAAAATTAACCTGTCCAGTGTAAATTTAGTTATTTTAATAAATACAAATTAAATTTCATTTATTATCACAGCAGAAGATATGATTGGACTATTTTCAACCGTTTGCTAAATGAAAAATGAGCTCCATTAATTTGGCCACCACTTATTCCAACATTGAGTTTTTATCAGACAAAACTTGGATTGATAATGTTAATTCCTCCACTTAGCACCAAACCGATTTTAGTCATGCTAAACGAGGTTCTTTTGTTTTTCATTATGCATATTTTTATACATAATGTAACTGATTTACTTTTAAATCTTTGATTATTTTTTTGAGCATCCATCTCTTTTCCTGCAAATAGTGGTTCACATAGACAAATTCTGAGCTGTCCTGCTAGTTTCCCAAATACCACTAAACCAAAATATAATATTATGCTCAGAAAACACATTTGAATTATCTGAAGCATTGCATTTGCTCATAACTTTGTGTAATTTGTTTCTAGGAGACCCGATACTCAGGAGTGTCTTCGACATTCGTGGTTCAAGGTGAGAAAAAGTCAATCATCTGTCCTGTGAGTTTCACATGACTTTATGAAACATGTCCCATTCCTAAATAACTACTTTTGGATACTGTCAATGCCATGTGCAGATACTAAGCAAGGGGAAAGCCATCAGTACAGATGGTTTGAAGAAGTTTGCGGCTCGCAGAAAATGGCAGGTAAAGAAGGTTATGTCCATTTCTTATGATGAATTTCCTGCAGAAATTGATTTGGAGTTGTAACATTTCGTTGCTTATTTTTTAGCGTTCCATAATCGGCTATAAATCAAAAATGGTCATGAGATCCATACCGGAGTTGCTGAACGATTCCTCGAGCCACACCTCCATTGCCGTCCAAAGGCACCAGAAAGAAGGCTCACCCCTGCCGTCTTCATCGTCTGATTCAGACGAAGACATTGATGAACTTCCTTTTATTCCAATGCCACTCAACATGGACTTCTCCGGATCAAGAATGTCATTGAATGACATTCAGACTGATGAGAAGGGATCAGGAAAGGAGAATGAAACAAGTTTATCTTCCCAAGGTCAGGAGACCATGGAGTTTGATTCTCAGGAGCAGGAAACGGTAAGAGTTGAGGCCGGGGGGAAAGGTCGTGTTCGGAAACGATCATCAGAAGACAACGACAAGGGTTTCTCAGAGGAATCACCTCTGAGTGAACTGATCCAAAAGTCAGAATCCAGAAAACCCCTTAGAAGAGGATCAAGCATGGAGTCTGACAAGGTGGAAGGAGGACGGAAAAGAGGGGAACTACGGCGAGGCGGTTCGGCCGACAGTGCCTTGCTGCTTCGTATTACACCTGAGGAAGGAACGGGAGAAGAAAACCCTGAGGAAGGACGGAGAGTCCTAAAGAAAGCTGTCTCCATGGAACTACCGAGGAGGAGCACCAGCCCGGGAACCGCAAAGATGAGTCAGGAAGACTATGCTCTAAAACTGGAACTAATGAGGCAGCGACTGCTTCGTGGTGGTTCTGTAGACAACAAGATGAGCGGCCTGAGAGGACCTCTTTTAGAAACATTAGGGATGGGAGACGAAAAGCGAGCAATACCTTCAGATCGCTACTCTCGCACTGCTCGTGTGGGCCCTCCTCCACTTACCAGAGCTGCATCCAGTGACTTTCCAAGAGATGAAGTGCCCAAACCTAAAGTGCTACGTAAAAGCACTTCTTTCAGTCAAGGGGATGCAGAACCTATAGCTTTACATCGACGATCAGGAGCACCGTTGGAGATTCCTGTCGCACAAGTAGAAGAAAGGCGCCTTAAAGAAGCAATTTCCATGTCGGCTCTAACGGAGCAAACCAGGCTAGACTCCCGACCAGAGACTCCCAGGGAATCTTCCCCAAAACCACCGACTCCAGAACCGGTTGTGCAAGAAAATCAATCCAAAACAGAGAGTCAGGATTCTCTGATGGAGAAAGAAGTTCGAACAGATGAGACTGTGAGTGAAAAGATGGATGGACTGACTGCAGACAGTAATTTTGATGAAAGATCTAGCACAAGTGGATTCTCAGAGAAGGACATGAGTATTTCAGAGGAACCATTGACTGAAGGAGATAACATGGGCCAGAGTAGCCACACTCCTTCTGATGTGGCCCAAAGCTCTTTAGCAGAAGAGAAAATGCAAGAGGAGAAAGAGAGCGAAAAGGTGTACGAAGAAAAACAAGAGTTGGTAAAAGAAGATGATGAAAGAGTTGACTATGCAGTTGAGTCAAAAGCTAAAGAAAACGCAGACGAGACGTCTTCTCAGATGATCATGAGCACAAGTTCGGTTATGGTGAAACCAACACAAGAACCGTACCACCCCCCAGGCGCTGTTACTTCAACATATATAACACCCTCACCTCCTACCCGAGTTACTCTTCCAGATGGAAGAGTATCAGCTTATGCCAGCATAATGCAGACCATCATGGTGCCTTCCCTTCAGCCTCTCAATGAGGCGCCCCTTTCCCCTTCCTCGCCAGTTGTTGTTCCAGCCAATACTGGCACATCATCTGACTTGCTCGGTTCACTAAAGCCAATCCAGTCAACCACTGAGCACCCTGCAGTCTACTCTAGAGTCGCATCGCCAGAAATGATCACAAAAGAACCCAGCCCGCCGAAGACCTATTCACAAACATCACCCCAGCAAGAGGTCTCAGCTGGAGCTGACTTAGAAGATATGACCTCTGAAGAGGTTTTTGAGGCCCGCTTCAAAAAACGTGAATCTTCCCTCACAAGGAGTCTCAAGTTTCTCTCAAGATCAAAGAATGAAGACAGTACACCAGCCGTCCAGGCAGCATCAGACACATCTGAAGAGATATACAGACCTGGGCCAATTGGCGCTCCCTTACAGTTAGCCTCAAGAAGACTTGAGGAAAAGTCCAAGTCAGTCCAAGACCTTCGTGAAGCTCAAAAGGATCAAGGATTCATGAGGAGACTCTCTATGCGCTTGAAGAGAACTCCATCGACAGAGCGCACAGATGAAGTACCAAAAGACGACGACTCAGCAGGTTTAAGACATAGGCTGTCTTGGAGTCTTGGCAGACGAGGTTCTCAGGAAAAGAAAGAGGTAGAGATGACCAAGATGGATGGAGAAAGTGATAAGCCAGTGGATGAAAAGGAGCTGAAGAAACCTAATGAATCACCAGTGTTGGCAATGCGCAGAAAGATTGAATCAACCGTGGCCGGGATCTCCACGAGAATTCGAAGTTACTCAGAGGAGAGACGAGCCTCAGAAGATAAGGAAACAAAAAGAACACCAATTCTTTCTATGCTCCGTCGGTCAACATCAGAGAGTCGAGCTATGAAGCCTATCATTGTTCCTCAGAACCAACTGGCATCTCAGGCCACTAATGGCGCCTCATCCGAGTCTCTTGACTCGATGTCCAGCCTAAAATCAGACACATCAAAGGGTATGGTGTTGTGTTTACGTATTTATTATATCCAATAACAGTCAACTACAGCTAATGCATGTTTTTTTATTTTTGTATTATAGGCATTGAAGTTGAGCGTAGATCCAGATGGGATCGATGGGGCCTGACAAGAAGCAAACGAGACAAAACAGTATCACAGCCTGACTTACCAACGGCCATCTCCCGAGACAGCAGTTCCTTACGTTCGCGGCAGTACTCCAAATTAGCTTCAGGTAAGACGTTGCTGCTGTGTCCTCAAATTAAAACATTCCTCTCCTCAAGGTTTAGTGGCTTTTTTTGCTCCTAGATTGGTCTTTAATGTGTCTGAGAGACTGAACAACTAGTAACTCAATGGTTACTGGTATTGTGGTTGCGAGCATGCGAGCATGTCACTTTGCATTCAAGGTTATATTAAAAGTGATCTATTATACTTCCTTAAACAGGTTTATGGGCCATACGAAACATGTTGATTACATTTTTTGCACAAAATCATTATTAAAACAGAGATTTTAGCTGTTTTCGGGCATCTTGTCACTTAAAGTCCAAATAAGCTTCTTCTGACAATTCTCCCACAACTCATTGTTTACACTCGCACTTGAAAATGGCTAAAATCAGATGTGCAATTGTACAAATGTACATCTTTGAAAAGCAGAAGTAGAGTCTTCTGCACAAAGAACAAGAATGCAGCAGGTATTTTCTGGATGGTACGTCATCTACAAAACACTTGTTATTTCCAGCAGCCATTGTACAGCGCATACAGTTGTAAAACTAACTGACCAAATGTGCTGCAGCTTTTCTTCGGTTGCTAGGTGACAAGCGGATCTTAGCTGGGGTTGCTAGGTGACAGGGATGTTCTTGTAGAATTTGACTCAACAATCTGGAGGTTTTTTGAAAAGGCTCATTTTCTGCACACTGAAAACCTATTAACTTATTGCCACCAAGCAACAAAAGTACTTTTCAGAGTACTTTTGCTGGTTTTTGAAGCCGTTGAGCTTTTATGGAAATATAAAAGCTTGCAAAAAGTAAAATCTGGATAATAGGTCTTCTTTAATGGCGGTGTCCTTCATTCTGGGCCAGATTTTCCTCCTGTATTCCATATCAAGCTCAGAGATCATGTCCTCCTGGAGGGTGACCCAGTGACCCTTAGCTGTCTGCCAGCTGGAAGCCCCCATCCACACATCGCCTGGGTAAAAGGTAGGGTTACAAATATACACTGGATGTTTACATCTTGATATATTTGTGATATTTTTAACGTTTTCCTCCTCAGACAAGAAGCCTTTAGAAATTGATGCTAGAATGAATCTGATTTCCTGCCCCGATGGCCGACAGCTGCTGATGATCATGCAAACCACCAAAAAAGATGCCGGGGTTTATGAGTGTGTTGCTACGAACCCCCTGGCCTCCGTGTCCAGCTCTTGCACTATATCCCTGGCTCGTAAGAACAATTCAGTTTCTGAAGAAATACTCAACATTACCAATATTTGATGTGATAAGAATATGTTGTATGTCTTACAGGCCTGCCTAACCGTCCTGGGACCCCAGAGATTCCTCAGAAATATAACAACACAGCTTTAGTGGTGTGGCGACCCTCGGACACGATGGCCCCCTGCACTTACTCTCTGGAGAGGAGAGCAGAAGGTTGTCTGGTCCACATGATCCACTGCTTAAGTGCTTATTTTTGTAGAAAAATACAACAATTTATAACTTTTATGAAGTTTATTCAGTCTAGAAAGAACAAATACAGTCACCATGACTGTTATTCTGGAAAAATATATGGGAAAAATATTGGAGGTTTAAATTGCTACTTTTCTAACTTCTGGTAGCAGATAGCTGTGCTGCATGAATGTTGTTATTGGTATCATTCACTACAGCAGTGCTACAGCTATGAAACTGGACAATAAACCATGTCAAACTGGTACTTTTGTAACTGTATAGATTGTACGGAGTGGTGGGCACTGCTCAGCAATAAGCTAGCTGCGCTAACGCTAAAGCAGAAACCATAAACATTAGTTTTGCTAATGCTAAAGTACTTTACCAACATGATATTTAGTGGAAGGGAAAGTGCTAAAATCAATCATGTTGTTCTGCATACCTAAGGAGACACTCAAAATAATTAATATCCATGTATTTGTTTAATTAACACATTTGTTTCTTTGCTCACATAAGTGTTCGATTCTTTAGTATACCTCATTCGTTTACTTATTGTAGGTTTACCATTCACTCAGTAAAGTTTCTTGAAAAAACAGAGGAGAGGAAACAGAACTATTGCATACACAGTCTTCACCCTCTTCAAAATAAGAGCATGAATATGAACTACTTGAAGTTTTTTTTAACAATCATTGAAAACAGATGTCAAACTTTATTCCACTCAAAGTTTACAGAATAGGCAAGTAAGTTAATGCTTTGGACTTTATCTGGAAAATATCATTTAGGGGAAGCTAAGTGCGCTAAATGTTTTCAAAGTTAACAAAATGCTAAAGTGCTAAACACTATTAGCACATTATTAGCAGATTAGCACAACTGCATGTCCATTTACCTTTTCCAGATTTTTTAAGAAATATTTTTGCCAGATAATTTCAACAACCTTACTGATTAATGGAATCTTAAACTATGAAACGGCTCCAACCAAAAGGTCTTCAAGTTTAAATGCAAAGAAAAATCAGCCAGTCCTGGGTAGATTTTGTTATATTCATACATACAACTCCATCTGTATTAATTATAGTACCAAAAATATGATTGGACTGTTTTAAAGTTGTTTAAATAGTGCCTTGCCTCCTGGTTTTAGGTGAAAGCAACTGGCTGATAGTTGCAACCGGAGTGGCAGACTGTTACTACAATGTGACTGACCTGCCAGCAGGGGGCTCCTTCAGGTTCAGAGTGGCTTGTGTCAACAAGGCGGGTCAGGGTCCCTACAGCAACCTGTCAGAGATTATGACTCTGGATCCCACTGGTACATTACCTTATCTGTGTCTCTTGTTACCCTGATCAATGGAAATGTGTTTACTTTTAGTAGGTTGAATCTGTGTTTCTTTACAAAGTTACATTGTAACTTGTCTTCATTAGAACCAGCCAAGTCCAGTTCTTCTGTGGTTGTGAAGACCGTTCCCACCACAAGTCCAGTGCCACCTGTGGTCATGATGTCGTCCATGAAAGTGCCTCCCATTAAACCAGCTCCCAGTAAATCCACTGCTGTGACCACAGTCCCAACTCCAGCCTCTGCAGCGGCTAGATCTCCCTCTCCTGTAGCCATTAAGCCAGCTGTGAGCCCTCCTGCAGGAGCTGAACCCACCGCAGCTGACCAAGCGCCGGTCACACCCCCGAAAGCCAAGACCTCCATCAGCATCAGCGTCAGCAAACCTCAGGCGAAGCTGACGCCTCCGCCTGTTGTTCCACCCAAACCCCAGAGTCCTGCTCTTGCAGTCCCCTCAACGACCAACAAGCCACCTTCTCCCGTATCAACGTCTGCTCCTCCAATCGGGAAGCCGATTTCCTCTGTGCCGATGTATGTTCCCGCAGCAACAGCTCGTTCTACACCGCCTTCTCAAGCTGCTCCCGCCCCAGCGACGACAGCGCCCTCCGTCACGCCGCTCACACTGTCCCCTCCCGTTGTGATAGTGCAGAGCCTGACGCCGGTTTGCAGGGAGGGGACAGTCGCGGTACTCCAAGTGGACGGATCACCCCGTCCGGACGCCTGACGCCTTCTGGACGCAGGACGCCGCTGGGCAAGGCTGGGGAGGGATCGTTACGGCAGGGCGTTCCGCAGAAGCCCTACACCTTCATGGACGAGAAAGCAAGGTGAGGCAGCCGACTGTATCAAGCACTTTGGGATCCTTCTTGTTTAAATAACGATATTCTAGCAGTGGGAATCGTTTACCAACTCACAATTTGATCCAAAATTGATTTTTGCATTGCAGAAACGAAAAATCTTTCCAAGTATTTTTGGCCCAGTTTCTAGACCAAATATCTTAATACACTGGAAACGAGAGAAAATTAACTTACAAGTAACTTTTCAGCCAGATTTAGAGATTTGTTCTAGTCAGTAATTCCTTAATATTGATGAAAAATGTTCTGGTTATTTCACTTGTGACATTTTTCCCATGTTAAAGTGCAATGAGTCGCTTGAAGCATGAACGTGTTCAGAGTCTACAATGTTGTTTTCAAGTGACCTTTTTCCGTTTCCCCCTCAGAGGTCGGTTCGGTGTGATCCGGGAGTGTCGTGAGAACGCCACAGGCAACCTCTTCATGGCGAAGATCGTTCCCTACGAGGCGGACACCAAGCAGGCGGTGCTGCAGGAGTACGACATCCTCAAATCTCTCCATCACGACAGGATCATGGCGCTGCACGAGGCCTACGTCACGCCGCGCTACCTGGTGCTCATCTCTGAGTACTGCAGCGGGAGGGAGTTGCTCTACAGCCTCATAGAAAGGTCCAGAACCAAGTCCTGATCGAGCCCGCCGTTTCCTAAAGCACAGGTGTCAAACTCAAGACTCCAGAGCAGGGGATCCAAAGCTTTTGTCACATGGGCCAAAAAATAGAGAAAAAAACTCAAATCAAGACAAATAAAGTAGTGAAATGTTTTTGTTTTTTGTAGAAAAGGGTGGTTATTTTGTGTAGATCATAAATATAAATTCAGGTTTGCTATATTTAAAAAAAGGGCAACTTGTTTTCAAATTTTTTTTGGGCTTTATATAAAAAATTATTTTCATTTATTAGAACAGAATTTCTTGTTGTATTTAGCCAATTTTAGTAAATGAAATAAAAGTTGATTTTGGTGCACAAAGTCAGTCCTGGATAAATCAAGTTCTACTTATTATAAGAGACTGGTTACTTTGTTGTGCCTGACTTTTTCCATTATGAGAAAATTATGTTGGTAATAATTTCATAAAGATTTAAAAATCTACTTGGATAGGCCAAATTTCTATCATTCTCAAACAGCTTTTGGGGAGCCACACAAACTCAGTCCAAGGGCCACAAATGGCCCTCCGGCCGCACTTTGGACACCCCTGCTTTAGAGGATTGTAAAAACCAAATTAGTTTCTTGCATAGTGTCAAATTACAATGTGAAAGTATGTGAAATAATTAACTTTAAGACATATGATATGTGGAGAAGCTCTCTAACAGTTTAACAGGTAGATTTATGTAAACTGTTTGCCATCACCGGCCCCTGGAGGATATTTAAGATCTTAAATATAAGCGTGAGTTTGACACCGCTGATCTGTTGATGGGGCGAAACGTTCTCCGGTTCCCTCCAGGTTCCGTTACTCTGAGGACGACGTGGTGACGTACATCGTGCAGATCCTGCAGGGTCTGGACTACCTCCACGCGCGCCGCATTCTGCACCTGGACATCAAGCCGGAGAACATCATCGTGACGCACATGAACCTCATCAAGATCATCGACTTTGGCAGCGCTCAGACGTACAACCCTCTCTTCCTCAAGCAGTTCAGCCCTCCGATCGGAACGATGGCGTACATGTGTAAGAGGAAAACCCACATTTTCTCTACAGTGGAGATATCCTGAGATATTATTTCCAGACTGGCTTTAGATTCTAAAAGGAAGAATCATTTGTTTGTCTTTCCTTGTTTAGGTTTTACACTTTCTCCACTAGAAAGAAACAAAAAAGAGTTGAATTAGGGATGCAAATTATTAATTGATTTATTCGAATGTTTATTGATCTTGAGCTTTATTTCTTCCATTTTTCGATCTTCACATCTGAAGCATCACTTCCTGGCAAATCAGTCATTTTTGGTCGATAAAGTTGACACAGCTCCATCAATCAGCTGAAAGACTGAAACTTAAAGGAGTTTTTAAAGTTTTTATATTTCTAAACAAAACCATTTAAAGTGCATTTTGTATCAAACTGTTTGGACCGTTTCTCTTTCCTGTTCTGGAATTGGCTGCCATCTTTATTTCTCTATCAACTGGCTCAGCTTAAACATGGCCAACAGCGCCCTCCACTGGGGGCTGTCCAAACTACAACACCAAAAGAAAGTCTAAGTGGATGTTAGTTAATCGATTGGAACTCATTTTAATAATAAGCCATTAATCAAGAAGTCATCGTAAGTGAATCGGTATCAACCCGATTATGATCTTTGAAATACCTTCAGAAAATCATTAAGACAATAAAACAAACTTTAAAAACTCTCCTGTCCACTCTTATCTGGACAGGATATTTTTAATATTTGTGAGATATTAAAAATAATAAAACAAAGCCGGTCTAAGACCAGAATAGCTTCCTAACAGTCCGTAACTGTTTTATGAAACAGTGTTTATCAAAGAGGCGGCCGCGGTTCTCTGGGTGGCCACCAGGGGGAGCCAGGAAGACTTCAGCTTTCTGAAAAATGCAAAAAATAATAATGACATTTTAATCCCATTTTTTTTAGCATGAAATGTAATTTGTTTTTCAACATTATTTTGAGATATAAGCCATTAAAATGAATCAAGCTGCTTTGCTTCTTAAGCTACTACAGTTAGCTTAGCAAGTGTGAAAATAAAAAGTTGACAAAACAAGATCTAAAGGACAAAAGATTGCTGCAAAACAAAACCTAAGAACGGCTGGCTAACTAAAGTCAGAAGGTTTGACGCAGGATTACTGCTAAGCAAAGATAATTATTGAATAGTGAATAAAAGTGAGAGAAAACATGCTGAACTGGTACAATCGACTTACAGTACAATTAGTAGGGATAAAAGCTGTTTGTTTCATAGTTTTTAGGTGATTTGAGTCGGTTTGTTTCCATTTCTAAGCTCCGGAGATGTTGAAGGGAGACGTGGTGGGTCCTCCGGCTGACATCTGGAGCATGGGTGTGTTGACTTTCATCATGTAAGTAACAACTTCACAGCTTCCTCTTTGCAAAGCGTGTTTACATAGAAAAGCATTCCTCACATGCAAAGCAGTATTATGATTAAAAATGGTTGTTTTGATTTCCAGCTTTATGAATAATTCAGACTTTGTTCACACAGCAGGTCATGATACTCAATTACAATTTTGTTCTGAAATAAAAAAACATATTTTCTGATTTAATCTAAGATTACTCTGGGATCATTAATAGATTTAGTTTTAGAATAACATATTTCCACGTATCATCCATCCATCCATCCATCCAGCCTTGTCCCTGTGGGGTCAGGAGGTGCTTGGTGTCCAGCTAACGTTCTGGGTGAGAGGCGGGGTCACCTGGACAGGTCGCCAGTCTGTCACAGGGCATATTTCCATGTACATTTTTGTTATTTTATATTCAGGTCATATTTCAAATACTTATTATACTTGTGTATATATATGTGTTTTAGATTTTGCATTGCTTATGGTTGTATTTATATTTGCCGATATTTAATATGTTGAGTAGAGTAGCTTATAAAGAGATCAGCGATTTCCCCTTCAGGCTTAATAAAATACATTCTATGCTATGCTATTATTACCAAATATGGAAGTTGCACAATTCAGATTTTTTTTTAGGCTGAATTGTATCGTTCAGACTGCTGTGAAAAATTGGCAAAAAAATTGGATTTGTGTTGCATTATGTGCCATGCATGTTATTGATCTTGGTTTTCCAGGTTGAGTGGCAGGTCGCCTTTCATGGAAAATGATCCTCAGGAGACTGAAGCCAGGATCCTGGCTGCCAAGTTTGACCTCTCTAAACTCTACCAGAATGTGTCCCAAAGTGCCTCCTTGTTCCTGAAAAAGATCCTCTGTAGCTACCCCTGGTAAGAGGAACGCTACATTAGCTAGCTTCAGAGGACGCTAACCAAGTGAATTTTTACACTATTTCTTCACCAGGGCCCGTCCGTCCATCAAGGACTGCTTCAGTAACTCCTGGCTTCAAGATGCCTACCTGATGCGGCTCCGCAGGCAGACGCTCACCTTTACAACCACTCGTCTCAAGGAGTTCCTGGCCGAGCAGCAGCGGCGGCGTCAGGAGGTCGCCACCAAGCACAAGGTCCTGCTGCGGTCCTACTCCGGTTCGCCACAAACGCCCACCGCGCCGACTGTGCCCGTGTCAGCCTCCACACCTGTGACTCAGTGAAAACAGGCCTCCTAACATCCGCTGGCAGGACGCTCTGCGCCGCGCACCACTTCCTTCTTCACAACAGGAAGCTGAGGACCTTCCTTCACTGCTAAGGGAGCTAAAGGCTAAAGGACGCGGTACGAACATCGTCATACAGAAGAGGAGGATGCTGTCTTCAAACTGTACCTCAAAGTTTGCAACTTTTCCATCCGTTTTGAATTGAATCCTTCTTTTTGTACCACAAAGTTTACGATGCTGAGAGAAACACGTTACAGGAGGCTAAGCAGAAGGCTGAACCATGTAATTAGTCAGTGTAAATAAAATGCTGTCCTCCAAATTGAGGAACACATATCCTTCAACAAAATCCATATTTAGATTAGGGCTGGGCAATATGGCTGAAACACATATCACGATATAGGCGTTTCATATCTGTCAATATGGATAATTATTGATTAGTTTTTTTGTTTTAAATACTGCGTTACTGGTGGCGTGACAAGTGGCAGTTATCAGACAAGGTGGGGGAACTTGAAACTGCTGCTGGCTGAGTTACCCAGCAGCCTGTTGCTAGGTAACCAATGTGGAAGGAGGGGCACTTGAAACCGCTTCTTACCCGGCAGGTCGTTACTAAGCAACCAGAGAGAGAGAGAGTGAGTGAGTTGATTCCACCAGCTTTGTTTAGCTAGCCGGGAGAGGTGGAGCGGCTAAAGTCTTTCCTCTGCCTACATCCCCCAGAATGCCGTGTGTTTCTGGATCAGAGTTCAGTGAAATTACTGAACACTACCTACTGATATCGATCACATTGTGATATATATTGTTACTGATTTATTGTCCAGCCCTAATTTAATGAAGAAATTAAGACAATTTAGTTGATGTTGTGCCTGCTTCTGTTTCCCAGATCAACAGCAGAGTGGTTAACGCTGTTCTCAACGTCTCAGCTGTGCTACACATGCGCCGAAATCGCTGTGGCAGCTCAGTGAAGGTCAGGAATGTAGCAGTTCAAGAATGAACTACTTCCCGTTTTCAGTTTTTGTTTAATGTCTTCGGTTCAGAAGTCACGTCAATGGCTTCCATACAAGGGCTACAAGGAAAGAACCTGAACATCATCATACAGAGAAAAAAGCAACGACTGTCTAACTTTTATAAGTGTTGTGATACGGTTACTCTCCTCACGCTTCCATATAAAACTAATTTTCTTCCAGCAGGGATGTTAACAGCAGAAATGTTTCTCTGCCAGCAGGCACGGAAGATGGCAACCTTTAGCATACAACTAAAAAACGGCAGCACATTTCTACACAAATGTTGGCATATTAATTTTCATAGTCTCAATCATATCTAGCTATTAGTTAGTGAATCGTAAGGTCTAAAGCAACACTATAAACTAATTTAGTATTCAAAACAGTAAATAACTGCCTGAAGTTCCCATTTTGGAAAAAAACATTTCTAAACTGCTACTTTTCTAACTTCCTGTTGCACCTAGCTATGCTGCAGTGCTAATACTTGGAACATAATAAGTATGTTCTAATACTTAGAACATAAACAGTCCTGAAAGTTTTTGCTTTCTTTGAAGCAAAGGCTCATAGGAGTTTTTAAATGCTACTTTTTTAGCTTCCTGTAGCAGCTAGCTACACTACAGTTTCAACATGATAGTTGATTCAGTCAAACTTTCAAAAAAAAAATTCTGCCCTTTCTATTTTTACAAGTTAAAATTATTAAAGAAATCATCAGTAATGAGACTAGGCTAGCAATGCTGCAATGGTAATGTTCAATACCCTACTTTTCAAACGTCCTGCAGTCAGTAGCTGTGTTGTTGTGCTAACATTAGCTTGAAGAATCAAGAAGAAAGTCAGTTTGTTATATTGTTCTCCTAATGTGCCATGCCAATTAGCATTTTTGTTAGCATTATTCCCCATGAAACAAAAAACCTTTTCTTCCTTCACAGTTTTCTGCTGTTCAGTAGCTAACCCCTTAGCTAGCTGTTTCCCATTCTAATACCCACAGGGCTTACGAAGAAAGCTAGCCACCTGTTCATCCAAACACTTCCAGTCGGATAAGTGTGACGTATTTAATCCAGAGATAATTACACTTTGTTAAAAGCTAAATATAGTTTTTTACTACATGTTTTGCTGGAACTGGCTCCAGCTAACTATTAATCTGAGCAGGACTGAAGAAATAAAGTAAATGAATAACTGGATTAAAGTTCTCACAGAGAGTTGGAGAGTGTTCAAGAATTTAATCTGAATTACTTTATAAACCACTAAATACCCCTAAAGAGCAGTTAGAAAAGATTCTTGTGTTAGCTAATGCTTTTTAGCTAATGCTGTTTTTGTAATTTTCTTTTTGTACAAAATTGTTCATGTTTATTTATTTTGACACTAACAGATTCTAGTAATTTATTCATAAATAAATGGTTCAGCTGCTTTAGTTTTATGTACAGTGAACCCCGTCTAGCTGTGATTCAGTATCTGTGGGAAAATTTGATCATTTACATTTTTCCCATAAAGTAATGCAACTCGAGAAGCTATTGGCTGGTGTTTACAAAGCAGCCAATCTGGCAGCTCCTTTTTCTTTCCTTGGCACTGATTGGCTGTAACCCTAAGACAGGAAATAAGGAAGACTGTGAATGTTAGCTTGTTCCCACTGTGCGTATTAATTAATATTAAGGTATGTTTTGTGTTTGAATTAATAAAATAGGCAGGTTTTTTTTTAAGTTATTGCAGATTTTAGCTGTTGGCTCTGGTCACTAGCCTCCACAGGGTTTACTGTATCTTTCCTTTCTATCTGGTCACATTTGATTTTAAAAGCAGCCTCTATAACATTTTTATATGGAAGCATTTTAAAGTAACTTAAGGAAAATAACTATCATTTCAAGAAGTCACCAATTATATATTTATATCTTTACTAACAGACAAATGCTGCTGATTTCTCTGTGAAATCTTTTCACAGGTTTATTTATTGTTTGGTTTGGCCGACTGATTCTAGCCCTCTTCTGTTTGTATTGCAGTTATTTTTCTGTGTAGAAAACTTCAACCTGAATGAAAACATGGGCATGCAAGTGCAAAAACGTGTTGTGCAGGAGGAGACCCCAATTCCTCGACTGGGTTTCGCCACATTTTGTAGAATAATCAGAAGATATTTTGTTGCAGTGCCCCATGATGAAGTTTAGACCCAGAGGGTAAAAATAATGTAGTTTAAAGGATGGCTTGTTTATTTTTAATGTGAGCGCTTTGTGTGTGCGTGTGTGTGTTTTGGCTAAAATTGTTCATTTCTTGAGCGACTGTGTTTGTTACTACGGCTTCAGCTTTTTATTTGTGAAATCTTCTGAGTCTGGCATGGAAATGGCATGACAGGTGTTAGAGTTATGAAAAATAAAGGAAACATGATTAAATATAAGAATTCGTAGTGGCATTTTGTTTGCGCTGCACAGTACATGACACAATAAAATGATCAGAACTTCTTCTCAAATTGATCTGAAAGATCCACATTTCTATATAAACACCTGGATATTAAATACTCACAGCTAAAATAAACATAGTCGTATCAGGGAGGAGCTTTATTGTTTGCTAGAACCTGGTACTTTACAAACACCCAATGGAGTAGTAAGGCTGTTTTAGATAGAAAAAAGCACTAATTTCAAAAGTCAAAAATGTGCAAGAATGAATTCAGTAAATTACAGATTAATCACAGAAATGTCTGTTGTTCATTCTTACATTTTATTTACTTTTGAAACTCAGAAATTTTCTTGGAAAAACGTCTTTAAAAAAATTTCTGCAATTTTACACTCAGAAATGTCAAAAAGTTTTCTGAGAAATTTCTTAGATTAATCTTAACATTTCTGAAATTTCTGAGTTTCAAAAGTCTAAAATTTCTAAGTCTTGAAATTCAAGAAACTTCCAAAAGTCGAACATTTTAAACTGGAAAATTCCAGGTTTTTCTAGAAAATTTCTGAGATTAATCTTGAAATTTCTTTTTGTAATTTCAATTTTTATCGATTTTTTTTCTCACAAATTTTCAACTTTTGTAGCTCAGAAAAATTGGTAAAATGTCAACTAATTCCTTGAAAATGTCTGAAATTGATCAAAAAAATTTGTTTTTTTTCTCATAAATGTTTGACTTTTGTAGCTCAGAAATGTCAAAGTGTTTCCAGAAAATATCTGAGATTAATCTCACACTTTACAAGTTTTGTGGTAGAAATGTCCTCCTCCTCTTTTATTTTCCTGTCTTCAATGACACTAACACGCTGTGACATGCATCTCTCCATTTGAAAGGTTAATGAAATGTTCATTGTCTCTGTAGAAAACACAAACTGTAAAGCAGGATTTAGCCACAAGGTGGCGGTGTGGTTCAGCCGGCAGCTGAGAAGAGTCCCAAACATGGCCGCCGTCCAGAGGTGATTAGCCAAAACCCATTTTAGCAAAACATCTGAACATATTTCACTGTAACGTAATGAGACACCGGGTTTCCGTCTTTTAGGTTGAACTGGTTCAGGTTTAAATAATGTCAGGTGGCAGATAGTCGGTCCTCGGGGCCGCTTGGCAGCCTAGCGTCGGCTAAAATAGCCCGTTATGGTGCGAGGCAGCCGCCGCCTCCCGGAAATGCTGTAAGCTCATTATCGGCCACTGAGCGCGTCGGACGGGAACGTGTGAGGATTGTGGCAGCAGAACTTTGCTTCTTGCTTTTCTGCTACCTACTTAAAGTCCATGTGGGGATGATTTAGAGACACGTGGAAAATAAGCCGCGTTCGTAGGTGTGTGGCCAATAATGAATGGAAAATATCTGAGCTGAAAGGCATCTCAAACCTTCTTCCCTCTTTCATATATAATTACAGAAGACGGGATCAATGACCTAAACATTCAGATACAGAAACTTACTTAGTAAAACCATGTTTGAGTTCGTGTCATTAACTCGAGGAAGTGCAGACTCAGATCGGGTTTCAGCGCTATTTTTAGCGATGTTAGCGGCAGGCAGCATGAAACACTCAGTTAGTGGCTGTGTCGTTCAAGAATCAGATGCAGACACTGGTCCAAACAAAAAATGTTTAAAGTCAACTTTTACCTGCTCAATAATAAACAAAGTAGTTAGACATTTGGTAAAAATAGGGGGTGCCACAGTTAAAAAAGGATTTTACACATTTGTATAAAAAAATGCACCCAATTAGCACTTTTGTGTGGGGGGAGGAAGGAATATATAAAAACTGGATTTTTCTCTTTTATTTGATCAAGTTTAGGAGCTGAGTGAAGCAGCAACCCATGTGAAAAAATCCAGCAAATCGCCTGAGTGGTTACGCTCCGGATGTGCAGGTCTGGTTTTTGAAAAATTAAAATCTTGCTCCAAAACAAACCAAAGTAGGCTGCCATTTAGTGCTCCGTTTGTCCCGTTAATACCGTCATTAGTACGGCTTTCGTTTTTAAGACGTTATCGTTTTGTGTGATGTCACCACACCCATTTTTAAAACATTAAAAAAGAAAAAAATAGCTAGGGAGAAGGAAGTAGCTCATTTATGCTTGTTCGACTTTGACAACGGTAGCATATCCTGATACCTTTCCTAGCTGTCATGGTTACTCAAACCAGAAACACGGAAGTCGCTTTTCGCTCTTGTGGGTGTGACGTCAGCGCCGTACGCGCCAACAGCCCATTGTCCCATTTCCAAATATGGTATGAAACTGACACGCTGTCTGTCCCCATGTGTACCTTAAATATGGCGCCGTTTCAACGTGGCGTTTTGATATTCATCCATTCTGGAACCCGGATTAAAAATGATCTCCTCTGATCTCCCAAGACGCTAAATAACTCTAAACTTTTGCGGACTGTAATTGTCTCGGTGTTGATGCGGCCTCCTAGCTTTGGGCCTTGTACCGGCAGAGATAAAATGGCGTCTGGAATTAGCAGCAGATCGATAATGGATACCTATGTCGATCTTCAATGAAGCTGAGGATCGCTTCAAGCTGCCTGGGGAACCGCCCGACCCATCAAAGGCTGGTTAGGCCAAGCAAGTGCGGCTCCAGAAGCCATCTCAGGGTAGGAGCTGATGCGGGTTTGATGCTAGGCTAACCTGATGCTAATGCTGTTGAAGGCTTAAGCCTGATTTGGTTTGACTCTGCTGAGAGTCTATGAGCAGAGAAGGACTCTGCTGCTGAAAATGCTTCTGCCTTTGTGCTGTTTGAAGCAGTAGTTGCTGTGGTTGTTTGACATGTTGAGGTCAAGGTGTAACTGGCATGTTGGAATCTGAAGTTCAAGGTTGAAAGTCAGTTTTGATGTGAAAGAAAGATGGCTGCCAAGAATTTGGAAAATACAATTTCGAGTTTACAGGAAGTGATTCAGTTTAGGCTTCATAAATATCACTATAGTAAACCTTGAAACATATGATCAGTGATTACTAAATGTGTATGTTGACATATTAACATGGCTGCATTAATATAATTCTCTTCTCAAATATTACATGTTAGTTGGAAATAAGGTCTTTTACATTTCAACATCCACCTTTTTTATTTTTTGTGTCTACTTAATATTTGAAATTTAACTGAAATATTTCAGAAACAAGGTCCATACATTAATAAATGTAATAATTCAAACACATTTTATTTACGTCCAATAATTAAAATTTACATGCAAAAACGTTTTTTATTTATTTGCCGAAACAACGTGCGGCATCTTGTGATTTAATTTCTTCTGGATGACGACGGAGAGATCCACATGTCAGAAATCAGAGGTAATGTTCACACCATCTGATCCACCATCTCGTATTTGCTCCATGTTTTCTTTCTAGAGATGATCCACTGGGACCCGTCTTTCAGTATTTATAACGGTTTCTCTCCTAAGCCAGACTAAGCTTCTAGCTGACCTTTTGTTGCACCCAACTGTTTGTGTTTTCTCTCCCTTCAGCCATTAAAATGGCAGTGAAATTGTCTGCCGATGGATGACCTGAGTGACCTTACATGGGGCTCCGCAGGTTTTTGGAGAAAACCCTGGAAGTGTTCCTGGTTGACGCGTCCCGATCCAGTTCTCCATCTGAAACCTGCACCTGTCCTGTTGTTGCCAGTCGTAATGATATGCCTGGTCAGTGTACATGTCTAAAGGTAAACAGACTGGAACTTGTTCCCTGTTGCATGTCTCTCCCGTCTCCACTTTCTTTAAAATTTACTATACAAACTAAATATTTAGCTCAGAACTAATTATTTAGCTAATATGCAAATTTGCTGGAAATTAGCTGGAAGTGTACTACCAAAATAAAAACCTGATGTAAATATTTTGTTTGGATCTAAATATTTAGGTTGCTAACCAAATCTTTAGTTTGTATAGTAAATATTTAGCTTGCCAACTAAATATTTAATTTGGAGCAAAATCTTTAGGTCCAAAGTAAATATTTTGAAACTTCATATTTAGGTTGCTAACAAAATGTTTAGCTTGGCGCTAAATATTTAGCTTGCTAATGAAATATTTCGTTTGAAACTGACATTTATAAATGAATAACATAGTGAAAGATTTGCCACCATTTTCTTCCTCTTACATCAGGTTAATTAACCCGAATGCTGATGGTAAATGCAGCTGAATGTTTGATTAAAACCAACAAGACAAACTTTGAACAGGAGCTGCCAGAGAGAACAAAGATATTTAATATCTAGAATCACATTTAAAAAAAACAACTGCAAACTGTTAAAGCTAAACGCCTGCGATGCGTGTATATATGTGTGTATATATATTTGTATATCATGTCCACCTTCCTTTAATAGAATGTGATCGTTCACCAGTTTCAGGAGCTGCCGGGAGCCTATTTTCAGCTCATCAGTGTTATCTGAGATATGAGCTTACTCTGGACATCGTGATGTTTTTTACACCAGCTCAGAGCTGTGTGCTTCCAGCAGCCGGGTTCCTTCACCCGCAGTACCTCATTAATTCGTTTCATCTCAGAAACACCAGAGGTATATCCCGACACGCTGGCCCCGACCATAATGAGGCCACTTTAACCCCGAGCTGAGGGAAGCAGTCAGCAGGCGAATATCTTCTCAAAGTAGGTAGAATATGGAGAAGAGGCCCAACAAATAAAACGTAAATTAGCAATAAATTCCAAAAAAGGTTTGCATTTATTTGCAGAGAAACGGAGCTATGGGAGAGCATTAGGGCCCCTGAGAAAAAAATTCTGGTTTTATTTTTCCCCCTCAGAATTCTGACTTTTTTTTATTTTAGCCTTAGACAAGTGACTTTATTATAACTGAGACATTTTTTAAAATTCTTTCACAAAGTTTGACTTTTTTTTCAAAATTCTGACTTTAATATCAGAATTCAGACTTTTTTCTCAAATGTACATTTTTCTTAATTTTAATCTCTGAATTCTGACTTTTCCCCCTCAAAATGAATTATTTTTAAAATTTAAGCTCATAAGTCTGACATTAATCCCTGAATTATGACATTAATCTCAGATTTAAAGTCAGAATATTTCTTCGGTGGCACTAATGTTCTTCCGTACGATTCGCCCCGTTTCCTTCACATCCTAATCGGGATTCGGTCCGGTGTGATTGTGGAACTAATGCCTCGCCTGACAGCTCTGAGCGGCCGTCACGCCTCACCCAATTTGTCAGATTTTTTTTTCTTCCTTTGTAAACACTGGCTCTCATCACTCGGACGGCAGCTGATGGGATGGATGCTTTCTGCTGCGTGCCAGTAGCTGTTCTTACTTGTGTTTGGGATGTTGGCAAACAGAGTATGAAGTGTAACATAGTAAGAAATAAATTACAGTCATGACATTGGCCGTATCCTATATCTGCAGCTGAAGCAGGTGAAAGTTTCCAGTATTCATTTGGTAGCTGTGGATTTAGACAAAGCCCACACTGACAACTTAAAATGTATAATTCTGCCAAATAATTTCTGAGATATTTATCAGTAATGCGAGTCAGTATTATACACAGGCCCAAATATACAGATGCATTCAATCAAAGCAGGTTGGGAGAGCCACTATCCTGCAACGTTAGATGATCTGACTCACTGAGACGAGTTTCATAACATACAATCCTGTACCAACTGCCAAATATGGTAGTTTGCATAGTTAACTAATGCGCTTATGGCAGAGCTGGTTTTTCATTTAGCACATTTGCTAACTTTGAAAACATTTAGTCTCTTAGCTTCACATTAGTTAATTTTTCCAGTTAAATTTTAAAACACTAATTTATTTGGCTGTTTTGTGAACTTTCAGCCGTCTAACGTTCAGCATCTGTGTAGATGTTTTGGTTATAAAGTGTCAAGGATTCTTTAAGTAGTCAGACATTTATGGTCATCTCAGTGTTTAGTACATAAAAACATTTAATTTTATATTTTTCCAGATATATTTTCAGTTGAATAAAGTTCCGTATCTCTGAAGTTCTAGTTCTTTTCTGTTAATTCTTCAAGTAGTGGTAGGCACACCTTAGCTAATCTGCTAATATTGGAGCTAACTTTTGCTTTCTTTCAGAAAGTTAGTCCACTTAGCTTCTATAAAATTTATTTTTCTGGATAAATTTTAAATTTACTTGGCGGTTTTGTAAACTTTTTAAGCTGGTTATAAAATGTCAAGAATTCTTCAAATATTTTGAAATGGGTGAATATTGTTTACGTCTACTAAAATTAGAAAAATACAAGCTATATGGTAAATGTTAAGTGCCATCCCAGGTTTAGAGAAAGTATTTCTTAAGCAAATTCTTAATATTCAAACAACTTTTACACGTGTAGCTGATCCAGTCGTCATTTGACTATTTTGGGACTAAAATGTGATCCTGTATTTTGCCATTTGATATCTTTAAACTTGTCTGTATGTTAATTAGACGTGAAACTGAACAAAATAAAGTGAGCAATCTGGACTCTTGATGTCACGGTGAAGCTGAATATTTATGCCTTAAGAGCAGCTTGTGACAGAAGGATTCACAACCGTCTTCTCAGTCATTTCAGTTTCAGACACAGAGACTCCTTCGGTCAAAAATAACTCCCCCTTCTCGGTAGAAGAAAAGCATTTTTGTTTAATGGAAGCTCTTCTTTCGTTTGTACGTCTCGTATAAGTTTTCTTCTGCATCTTCCTGCTTCCAAACGGCATGTGATCACTGTGGCTGTCACTTGTTCAATGAGTTTCTCAGCTTTTTATGTTTCCTAAGGCATGTCTCCTGGACTGTAAAGAACGGCCGTGTTGAAAAGTACTCCATGTCCAGACATCAATCAGGGAGTTTCAAGAAAGATGGAAATGGTACAAATGTTACAGAGGTGCATATCTGACTGGAGAGTCAAGAACAGAATTCCAGTAAAACCATTCAATTAGTCACCTTAAAATCATTGATTTCTCTGTGATGTAGGTGTTTGACCTAAACATTGACATGAATGATTGCTCATTTGGGCAATGATGGATCACTAGCCTTTCCATACACCACATTCCCTTCCAAGCGAGTTTTCTCTGGGAAAACAACCTGCCTCTAGTCAGCTTCAGTCTGAAGATCAAGTGCTCAAGAAGTTCTCAGGTGTCAGTTTCAGATTTAAGCCTTACTTCAGCCTTTTATAGAGATTTGATATTCCAGAAGTTATTTGTCACGTCTTTCCAAGCACCCAAAATAAATTGCTTGCTGTCTGGCAAAGGGAGGGTCGAGTCTCAGTTTTGGTTGTGACAACCTGTCATGTCATCGTGAGTGCTGTCGCTCCCACTGCTCTTGCTCTCCAGAGCCAGCAGTGATCTCAGCTCTAAGAGTTTCCTCTCTCAATGGACCCCAAAGGTGCCTGCGGTCTGGACTCTGAATGGAGCAAAGACTCTTAATTCCCATCGTCTGGGCTCAGAAGTGACTTTTGCGATGTATTTGGAGAACTCTGAGCAGGTAAAAGTTGGTGGAGAGGGGGAGCTTTCCGCCGGAGCGATTCTCTCTGGACAATGTGCAGTTTCTAAAGTAACGGGAGTTGCAGGTTTGAACAGCTCTTCAGAGGGAAGGGAACTGGACATAAAGGCCCTTGTGGGATACACTGAGCAGAGTGTCAGCAGAGGAATGGACCCTCCTCTTCTTTGCAACGTGAATGCACCGCAGACTCAACTCTGCAAGGATTGTGAAGGACTGGCTGAGAGCTTTGAGGAATATCCTTCAAGCAATGGACTTTTTGAACCGGACGGCCCTTGAAGACACAGAGTGTGCAGGGTTAAGCCGACTGTATCATGAATGTACTCAACACTGTGAGTGTTTTAAAGCTTGCAAGTCCTCTGAGCATTGTGCTAATCATAGCTTAGCGTCTAAAAGTAGCCTTTGCTGTGAACATTGCCCAGAACACCTCCTATTATTTCAGCAATGCAAGCCCTCTGATCAACAGTCGGATTCTTCTGATTATGAGCCAGATGAATCGGAAGTGAACGCAAACAGTTTTGGAGAGTCCGAAATGCCTGGTTTTGTATCTGTGTGCACGGAAAATCTGAAGCTGCCTCTGGATCGTCAGTGTGAGGACTCTGACTCGGAGCAGGACCGATCAACAGAGGATTCGGAGCAGAATTTCACCCAAAACATCTCTGACTCCTTGGACTCTTTAACATGTGCTGCTGACTTCTCTGAATACGATGAAAGTCAGTACAATGACTGTGATGAAGAGGAGAGCTATGATCGTAACGAGATGGAGGTCAGCGATGAAGAGTCCTCCACGTTGTCAGAGGACACACCTGATGACCCCTGTGAAAGTGATGGAGCAGAAGAAAATATTGAGCAAACCTCTACAGGTGACGCCTCTGACGATGTTGACGAGTTGCATGGAGACGATTCAGAGGACGAGTCAAGTCAGCATGGTAACTTTGAGTCCTGCGCTGAGGAAGACCTGTCCTCTGACGACTCAAAATCCTTCAAGACTTGCCTTGACAGCAGTTTTCCTTCTGACCCCTGCTCAGATTCATCCGAGGAATCCGACAAAGCAGCTCAGGAGGATTCAAGTGACGAGCCGGTGCAGTGGGAATCCTTTGAAGAAAATGAGGTGGAAAAACATCAGAGCATCGAGAAGAGTAGCGAGGAGGAGGATAAAAAGAAAACCTCTGCTGTCGACCCGGTTGTTGAGGACTACTTTGATTTATTTGACAGAGCAGACTGCTCTGGACAGGTATTTTCACAAAAGCGGAATTACATCTCCTGTTTTGATGGAGGTGACGTTCACCTCCATCTTGAACAGGAAGCTCTGAAACAAAGCGTCAAAGAGGAGACTAAAGAGGCGATCAAAGAACAGGTACATACTGAAGAAGCAACTGAAATAAACACCCAAGAAAAGGATGAACGTTGTGAAGATTCAGAGGAGGAAGACCTGAACCAGAGAGACTCTGGATCTTGTGCTTCGGAGAACTGGACCCTAAAATCAGAATCAAGTTCAACAACAGATGAAGCTGAAGATAATGAGCCGTTTGGTCTTTACCCAGAGTACTACCAGGACTCTGAAGATGATGAAATGTATTATGATGATGAAGAATGGGGATATGATGGGCAAATTTCTGATGACTACGACGAAGAACCCGAGTACTACCTGGATTCATTCAGAGCCGAGAGCACGTTTGCACCGTGTGCCCAAGAAATCTCTGTGGAGGGAGATGTTTGTGAAGACAAAGACTCTGTTGGTGAGGACATTAACTCGATAGGTGAAGTTAAGTCCAAAGCCCTCACTGAGATGACCTCAGATCTCAAAGACGATAAGAATCCAGATGCTGAACTGGATGGCTTCTCTGCGTTTTCAGAGATGGAGCCTTATTGGACACTCGCAGAAGAGCAAACCGGAGAGTGTTTTCTTTCAGGTGTTGAGGATTACTATGCATATCAGCTTAGAAGCATTCAGTCTTCTGATGCACAACCCTTGAGCAGATTTATTCTGGACAGCAGGTCTTCTGATGGAAAAGCTGATGGTGATCAAGGACCGCAGGATGTTGAGGAGTCATTAAACGCATTAGGAATTGATGTCCTCGAATTAATCCATAAAGAGCAAAGTCTAGAACTTGAAAATGAGCTGCAGGGAATCTCAGACCTTGCACTCCCTCTGGGTGTCATTCACAGCGTTGCCTCAAAGCATGAGGCCACACCAAGCCGGGATTCAGAGGAGGAGCAGAGTGATGATGAATCCGTAGAGAACTGTGAATGTGAATACTGCATCCCGCCGACACAGCAGGTACAATGTGTGTCATATTTTGTCATATTTACTACTTTTTTGATCCTCTAATAAACCCAGAGTCATTTAAGACAGGGTATCAGTATCCTGCTCCACATGGTCTTTAGGGTCACATACAACCTGTTTGGTCATACCAGTTTGTTTTTAGCATGAGGAATCCGGAGTCACTGAGCTCTTGTTGAAGGACAAGATATGATGTTGTGATACTGACATTCTGTATCAACATGGCAGCAGCTGCCGCATCAAGTCTCTTGTAACCACTCACAGAAACACCACAACACATCTAAGGCTAAGTACCTGAAGCAGCTCATCGCGAGCCGTTTGAAGTTACAAAATACAAAGTAATAATTTAGGTTATTTAGCTTAGAAAAAAATTAGGGTGAATTTTCAGTCATATAATCTTTTTGAATTGCTTCCTGCCAGATTCTTATCATCGTTTCTTCTCTTCTTGTACTTTAAAACAGGATGAACCTTTACCAATGGACCTGAAGCAAGTGTTTACGTTAGCACTGAAGGATTCAGTCTCACCAGCAGGAGTTTATATAGAAGTTCTCAATAGCCAGCTCTTATTTTGAAAGTCCACTTATTGGGTTATAGCTAAACATAAACTCTCATCTAAAGCTAAATATGTAGTTTGGAGTTAAATAATTAGCTTATTCACCAAATATTTAAGTAGGTTACGTATTTAGTTTGAAACTGTGACAGTAATAAATGAGATAATGCTCTATAATTTATTTTCTGATACGCTAATAGAATTGCTGTTAATTTTTCCCTCATAATTTTACAAGCGTCCCTCCATGCTTGGTTGCTACTTTTCATGTTTAAATGAAACTCTTACTGTTCAGTTTTCCATGTTTGAGCTTCAGGCGTCGACGTTCTGTTTGTGTGCAGGTTCCAGTAAAACCACTGCTCTCACAGTCGGCATCAGACGACCCAGCAAAGATCTGCGTCGTCATTGATCTGGATGAAACTCTAGTGCATAGTTCATTTAAGGTGAGCCGCACGGCATGAGCCTCTTTCTCAGTCATGACAGGAGGCTGACAGCGAGCTGATGAAATCACGTTTGATGAAATTGACAGACTGTACTATTAATTACCAATAATGTTTTATTCTGAAATGTTGTTAATGCTGAATGCCATCAGTTGCTCTGAACATCCTCAGCAAGGCTGAAGGCCCTGTTTCCATTAAAAGTTTCATTTTGATGAAGTTGGTGATGCCAGACAGAAAAACAGAAACTAACCAACACAACAGGCGTGTGATGAAGTGTTAACAGATTCCATTTCCAATCTGCTGTGCATCCACAGCTGCTTTTCTGATTACATTTACAACTCACTATGATGCCATTCATGAAAAATACATTTTCATTCATACATTTTTTTTTTCCATTCATATGGTTTTCCTCATATTTAATTTTTGACCCTTTTTAGATGAAAAATATGCAAAACTGTTCAGATTCTTTGATTTCTCACAACAAAGATCCCCAGAAATAGTTTGGTCTTTAGGATTTGAATAATAAATTTTACACATAATTACCACTGATTGTTAACAGCATCATGTTTTTACATTAATTAATTCAAATGGATATGTTTCATACATTCTGACTCCCTTAGTGGCTGCAGTGGCAGAAGAAGCTAATGCTAACATGCTAAACTGTGCGATAAGCGTCCGTCTGTCCCTCTGGTCACAGACTGTCCTTGCAGATGGTCACTGGATATCTGTAAGTCCCTACAGATAGAACGTGTAAACAAGATTATTCCCTGTTAACTACATGTATTATTTAAAACGGATAATGAAACTCAGTATTAGCTTCATCACACATCACTGCTCCCTGCTGAGAGATGTTCTGCACATTTATCCCCAAGTCGCTGGTGCAAATATAAAATATGGACTTAAATGCAAAACTGCAAAATTAAATGAATGAAAACAGTTAAAGTAACAAAATAAACTGTAAAAAACACCTAAATACAACTGAAACAGAACACAACCAAATACTACAAAATAAAACCAAACTTGTTCCACTGGCAGATTATTTCACGTATTGGAAATAAAATCTAATTTTAAATTAAATAATCTGCCAATAATGCTAGTAATATTTAAATCAATAGTAAGAAGTTATTGACTAAAGTCGAGATATTTTATATCTTAAGTCAAGATATAAAATAAAATCTTGACTTAAAATCTTAAGTCAAGATTTTATATCTTGACTTAAGTCAATATATGGAGTTTTGTATTTTATTCAGTGTAATAAGATATCTGCACTAGAAGATGGACCAGAAATATTTTTGTTTTTGCAGTGGGTAAGAAAAACTGTAAAATGAACTACAAAAAATGCAAATATCTTATTACATTTTAAATGTGACAAAACCAACTTTTAAATTTCTGTTGACTCTAATGAAATGGTCAGAGGAAGTGATGAGTTGTGCTCAGTCCTGGTTTGCTCTGCAGGGCAGATCAGTTTCTGTTTCAGTCCTCCTTCCTAAAAGGAGCCGGCGGAGAGGAGTTCACATGTTGGTCTGCAGAAACCAGAGTGTCTTCAGTTAAGCAGGAGTTGAACCGAGGCGGCCATGTTTGAGATGACCTCACTCACGTGTCCATGTTTCTCTGGTTGGCAGGATTTCTACCACCCTGAAAATCAGTTTAGTACAAACACAAAATTAGATGAAAAGACGTCAAAGAGAACATCACTAGACATCAAACCTATGGAAGACCATTTCGGCCATGAAATGAATAACAGGAAGCCGTAATTATGAGTTTTAAAGTTCTATTTACTAGGATCAAAGTTATGCTTTAAGCCTCATAATTTTACACTTTACAGTATGACTTTAAAAACTCAACTTTATTTTTACTTTTATTCTCATAATTAACTTTAAAACTCAAATTTATGATAAAATTTAGAAATCTCTTATTTTCAATGATGAACTTTATTTGTCAAAATTGTCTTTAAAACTCACATTTATACCTTTTGTTCTCATAATTACTTTTATTCTTCTATTTATGACTTTAAAACTCAGAAATATCACATTGGAGCTCAAAATTATGACTTTTATTCTCTTTATTCTGACTTTAAAATTGCAATGACTTAAAAAAAGATGCATGTGATTCTGTGGCATCCATAGTGATGTAAAAACCTCTGCTGGAATGAACTCCACAACATTACAACATACGAGTTGTGCAGAGAGCCTCTGCTTTCAAATGTATGAGCTCCTCCACATTCGATTATGTTATTATAATAACCTGATGCTACACTGCACACTCTGTCAGCGCTGATGAAGATTCTCTCACCTCAGCATGCTGATTGCTTGAACACAATAATCAATGATATTACACCAAATGTAGTTTTTTTAAAAATTAATTTTAACCATTTCTCATTAATTCAGACCAGTAGCTTTCAGTATTAATTCGGTTTGTCTGTTTTTTAGGAAAATTTGTTGCCGAATCATTTAAAGCAGAACTTGATCCAACTCAGAGTCCAATCTGAAAACTAATTTAATTACCTCGCAGCTTCACCACTCGAACCCCACGCCTTGTATAGCTCCGCTTCCAGTGATTCAACATCCGAGATGCATAATTCAGATGCTGAGAATTCACTCAGTAAATCTTTTTCTATAGCTTCGCCTCCTTGTAGCTCTGATGTTTTACTAATTAATTATCAAGACTCAAATGGGGTTTTAAGGTGCTTTAAATTGTAATGATATGTTTCTGTCTTCTATCTCCACAGCCTTTGAACAATGCAGACTTTATCATTCCAATGGAAATTGAAGGAATTGTTCATCAGGTAGAAACTTAAATCATTTCATTGTAGAGAAACAATTTGAGTTTAAAAGCACTTAAAGTGGATTTTGATTCGAATTCAATGCAAACCTCCTGTTTTTGCATGAATAATGTGGTGAAACGTGGCTGTGCCAGCTGGTTTCGAAGTTGCTGCTCCTGGCAGAGCTGGAGCTCTTTATATTGATGGCTCCCGGCTGCAGGTTCCTATTTCAGTCCCGATAAAATAAGGAGAGCCTGCGAGGCTTCTCAGAAGTACCGGCCATCAATCTCGATCTGTATCCCATATTATTCCCCAGATCAGCCAGCAGCCTGACACGTTATCACCGCTAGCCGTTAGCCGCTAGTTGCGATGGCTCTTTTAGCTGAATTTACTTTGCAAAAAACAACAAAATTCAACCCTGTGAAGATTTGGGTAACAAGTAGTTACATTTACTTGTAATGTTGTGGAAAAAAATGACTTCAGTGAATGTGTTTTATTTTTACTTGAGTAAAATGTCTGGATACTGACTGATTAACTTCACTTAAAGCTGCAGCATTTGCATTTTAAAACGTATATATTTTTACATCTTTGTTAAACTGTTGCTGGGCAGCCTTAATACCAAATACCTTTTTACTCTCGACTAATTTCTTGGCTCTTTTTTTACTAAAATAGCCAAAGCATGTTGAACTAGTAGTACTTTTACTTGAGTGCAGTTTTTAAGTTTTCCCTCCTCTGGGCCTGGGTCTGTTTCAAGTACTCCAGGATCGGCTTGTAAAAGTGGGGAAAGCCTATTCTGGATGACTTGGTTCAGAAACACGGCTGCCAGCATCTTCTTACAGTTAAATATAAGGAAATTCATTTAGAAGAAGAACATAAAATGACAGCTTTATCTTCCTTTTTTCCAGTAACGGTTATATTTGTCTCCATCAGGTCCATGTGCTGAAGAGGCCGCATGTTGACCAGTTCCTCCAGAGGATGGGAGAAATGTTTGAATGTGTTTTATTCACTGCGAGTTTATCCAAGGTTTGTTTTCCTGAACCTTCTCAGATCATTGTCATGTTGTAACTCGTAACGTCACTCTGAGGAAGGCCTGGTAATGGGATTTATGTGACCTTTCACCTAAATTCATCTTTGCTTTTACAGTTTAGCTCAAAAAGAAAAGTTTAAAATCTTAGTTAAAATACTGTCATAGTTTTGAGCCATAAACATATAAATATTGAACTATGAAGTTGTAAAGACACATTTGATTACTAGATATAGATATGAATAATGGCGGATCTGCAGCATTGATGAACTGTTGTTGTTCATAGCACAGAGGTTGTTTACCAGGGAACTGATTAGTAAAAGTACAGAGTTTATTTCACTAAAGATCTTCTGTGCACCATAGTTTTACCAGGATCTAAGTGCCAATGGGTGTTTGTGAGCATAAAGTCATTTTCCAGCTGTCTTTTTGTCATTTGTTGATTTCATGATAAAACAAAACCCACTTTTGTAGATTAGCTACTTAGCTTCAGCTGGAAATGATTGGTTTTCTGTGTCTAAGTCCAAAAATGACAGTATTTCAATCCCTTAAGCTCCATCTAACTATCTAAGCTCACTTAGCGAAGGCTAAGTGAGCTTAGCCTTAGCTAAGCTCATTAGCTTAGCTAGCATTAGTTTGATTTGAGTTTCTAGTGCCAGCCATATAATTAAATTAACCACATATTTAATTAGAATTTGACTGACGTGACAAACTTTTTTCAGTATCTACATTAACATATAGCAGCTAAACTCCAAAGAAATAAAACACAGACTTGATTATGTGGAGAAAAGTGAGATTCAAACACCAGAATATGACATTTTGTATAAAGTATTCGGGTAATTCAGCGGTCAGGAGGAACATGTGTGCATTGGGATAAAAAGGGTCAGCAAGTATGAGGAACTGTATCAGTATGAATGCAAACTGTAGTATTAGCAGGAAGTAAACAGCCAACTTGATGCAACCATGGATGTTTGTTAGCATAAAGTTTACCAGACTGAACGCTGCCAGAGTTTTAGTATGCTAAAGTATAATTTTCAGTTTTATTTCCTCCAGTACGCAGATCCTGTGTCCGACCTGTTGGATAAAGGCGGAGCCTTCCAGAGTCGCCTCTTTCGGGAGTCGTGTGTATACCACAAAGGGAACTACGTTAAAGATCTGAGCCGCTTAGGAAGAGACCTGAACAGAGTGATCATCATAGACAACTCCCCCGCTTCCTACATCTTCCATCCTGACAACGCGGTACGCGCCGATTAAATGCCTACAGTCTGAACATTATTTCCCACTAAAATCACCGTTTTAAACCTCCAGGTTCCCGTCGTGTCCTGGTTTGACGACATGTCAGACACTGAGCTTCTCGACCTCATCCCCTTCTTTGAGAGACTCAGCAAGGTGGACGACATCTACGACATTCTGAGGAAGCAGAAGACTTCGAGTTAACAGATGTTCGGGTTCGGAGAGTCACCAGCGACTGTCGATTCGGGGCCACGGAGGCTGGCGAGCCGCAGGCTCCATCGCGCTTCCCACTACAAGGACCACAGTTTAAAAAGACAACACGTATTTAATCTCATAATCTCACAGCGTGTTGGATAAATCCACCAGTTATCATCGGAATGCTTCATGGACTACCAGAGCCTCTGTAGATAACTGGAGAGCACAGTGTGTGTGTGTGTGTGTGTGTGTGTGTGTGCATTACATGACAGCTGTGACCTTTGTAACTAGATTGTGTGAACAGTTGCTCAGTCTTCTACAAATAGTCCTGGACAAATTAACCACCGTTACTCACTTTAATGTCAGCATAATGTAGTATTTGTACAACAGAGTTATTAACACGATCACACAGAAAATCAGGCATCGTAGCGACGTAATCGCCTTGCATAAAAATAACTGGGGAGCGACAGGCGTAAAATATGACCTTAGACATTCAATACATCTGAATACAAATGTCGATGAAAGTTACTTTTGTATATAGACAAAAATGTTTCTTGATGTTTGAAAAGATATGCACAAAATATGCAATGCTTCAAAATAAAAAATAATGCTCACTATGCTAAAAACCCTGTTTAAATTGCCTGTTCAATACGTGTGCTTAAGAAAATGACACCACTAAATTCTCACTTTACCTTAACTCAGGAAAGAAGATTCTTTAATAATCAGCTGTTTATGGTAGCAAAAATTAATCCTTAAGGTTTAGCTTTATTTAAGCTAGGCTATAAACAGTAGCAGTGAACAGTCAGTATCTCATCTTCAGTGGACAGAAGTCATTATTTCTACATGTTTGCAGAATTATGTCCTCATGTTTGAGTCAAGCTAATAGCTTATAAGTACATTGGTAGATGATGGTGAGTAGATGTTATGTTTTTGAGGACATGTTAGCTTAAATTATTAGCTTTATTGTGGTTGCTGTAACTTTTAGCTCAAATGTACTTTATCTCAACATCAGGTTTTATCAGTGACTTCAATACACAAGTTATGTTCATAAAACTACATGCAACATGTGTAAAGGGATAAAAACAAATACTTTGACATACAAAATAAGAATAAATTGGCATAAAAATGCATGAACTATAAATGATAAACATGCTAAGGTAGCTAATTGTGGTGGAGACAAAGCTAGCTGCAGCATTAGTATTAAATGTTACTTTGTAGCTGTTAGCTTTCTTCTATGCAGCTGTTTATTTAAATAAGCTTCATTGCTAGTAGATGTCAGATTTCCTTTGCATAGCTGTTGGCTAAGCTGTTAGCTTCAGTTTGAGTAGCGCTTAGCTTGAATGCTGTTATTGTTGCACTGAGACGATGACTTTACTCTGAACAGCCGTTGGCTACCTTTTGTAGCTGTTAGCTTTATTTTGTGTAGCTCTTGGCTAAACTAACAGCTACCTAAGCTAAGTAGAATTTTGCTTTGTTTTGAATATGTATTAGCTTAGTAGGTGGTAACTTTACTCTTGAGCTAACAGCTTTAATTTGAAGTTCCTAGCTTGTTTAAGTAGCTGTTAGCTTGTCTCTGATTAGCTGTAAGTTTGAGTAGTTTTTGGCTTCAATAGCTGTTAGCGTTCTCATTTCTCAAGGATTCGTCACTGCTGTCTGCAGCAGGTAAGATACTGACAACTTCATACATGCCGCTGTTTGAATAAACTTGAATCTAAGCTTTTTTATGAAAGAAAATGATGCTGTTGAGTATTTATCTGATTAACTCAGTCTAGAGTTTGTATAAATGTCTTTAATTGTACCGTTCTTAGTTCAAAAAACTAAAAACATTCATCCAATCAGTAGTTTGCTTATCTGTCTCACCAAATTCATAAAAGATACACCTAACTTTATGTCTTCAATTTTTGTTTTGCAGCTTTCATTCAGTTTGACTCTCGATAGCAACTAGCGGCTATCCAGAGTTATTAGCATGACTCTGGATTTAACAACCATTTTAAGCTTTATGTTTTTGTACAGCAAGATTTTAAGATAATTATCTTAAAAACGATTATCCTCTTCCTTCTCCACCATTCCTTCAAAAACACAAATCTCTGTTAGCTTAATGCTGAGTACCTGTTAGCTTTACATTCGGTTACTGTTAGCTTAGCACTCAGCTGTTAGCTTCACATTGATCAGCTGTTGACTCTTTTGTTAATTTGTTTCTGATTCTCTCTGCTGCAGCTAAGAAAAAAAAACTATTTTTATTTCAAATTCTGTTTTCAGGGATTCAGTGTGTAGATTTTAAAACTTTAACAAACAGGATTGCTTGAACCAAACCGTAAATAGGATCTGAATCATCTCGCTGTTTATTGACAGTAACAGCTTCAACAAACCAGGTCCAGTCAAATCACATCAACATTATTTACAACAGAAGACACAGTTTGAAATGAAAGAAGTTTCAGGAGACAGTCAGGCAGTTCAAGCTGCTTTCAAAGAGACTAAATAAAATATTTATACATTATTGAAGCGTCAGACGACTGCAGGTTTGGAGTTTCTTTCAGGGATTTCCTGTGAAAACAAAACAGAAATTGTACATTTTTAAAGTAAAGCTGCTATAAAACCAAGGTACAAAGAAATTGGTTATTAATCTTTACTGTCATGTTTCAAATGTATTAGTGATATGGCAAAGGACCATGTACAGAAATAACCTCAACAGATTTTAACCTGCAGAGAGACTAAAGTGAGGTAAAATAAATACAGTAGAAAAAAGAACGGCATGAAAGAAATTAACTAAAAACTGTGAATATCAATTCATTAATATTTAATAAACTCTTGTGTCTGTGGTTCAGGTTCAGAGCGATTAAAGTTCAGTATTTGGGTCGGATGATTGAACTCTGTTTAATCTGAGGCATCATAATAAAACTAAAAATAGTTCCCAGCAGCTTGTTGGTGCCGCTGCCTGACCTACATACCCATTGATGGAGTTCAACCATAAACACCTTATATTATTTACAGAACGTGGCACCCTGGGGTGCCGAACCGATTCACCTATATACTGACCCCCCACACACACACACACACACACGCACAGCCAGGACAGATAAAAATCACTTATTGCATTTTTATTCACATTTTCAGCTCATTGGATCGGATAATTCTGGACATTTTGACAACTTTTCCTTCGTTTTTCCAAATTGAGATATGGAAGAAAATTCAAAGCTTTGTTATTACCGCCCCCTGGTGGTTCAGGTTGAATATTGCAGAGAAAATCATCACAAAGAATTACTTTAACTTATTTTTACTCAAGTAAAAAAGCGATTCAAGTCCTAAATAATTTAATATTTACATCAGACTCACCAAAATATGAAGAAGAAACTTTTGTATTTTAAGAACCGAAATTAAAATTAATCTAAATCATATAATTCACGTATTAAAATTTTCCAAACCAATTTCTTTCAAAATAAAACTTATAAACTGTGAATAAAAACATCTGTCTGATTAATTTTTTTATTTTTTAAAATAACTTTAAAAATATATATATCTTTTAAAATAATATTTTTTTTAAAAGTTATTTTATTTCTTAAAATAACTTTTAAAAAAAAATTACACAAAAAAACAAAAGTTTCAGAAGAAAAGATATAGATTTTTTTTTGCTTATTTTATAGTTATTTATATGAATTATTTTTTTCTTTTGATCTTTAAAATAGAAAAATGGTTTAACCAAACAAATGGTTAAACCATTTTTCATTCAGTGGGTAGAAAATCCAGAAATTTACTCAAGTAAGAGTAGAAATACTTCATAATAATAAAATTACTCAAGTAAAAGGAAAGCATAGTAAAAATACTACTTTTTTTAAGTTACTGCCAGGTTCTGTCTAACAACCTTGTAGGAATGATCTTTAATATTCTTTAATGCATAAAAGTTTTAAATCATTTATAACTCAATCTAAATCTTTCAAAAGCAGCCAGACTTGTAGTTTTTTAAGTGGAATCGATCAGTAGATAATTAAATCAGATAACAGATCTATAAAACAAAATGCCAGTTCTTCAGTGTGTACCTGTTTCATATTAAATGTGTCACCTGGAGGAATGCCGTTTTATTTTACATTTTATTCCCAGAGGAGTTTTATTTTGTTCTGTAAATATGCAGAACAAAAGATCCCTGATTTTGAGAATATTGCAGCTGTTTCTTGGTAAATTGGACAAAAAGCTGCATAATGAGAGGACAGAAGAAGACAGAAGGGGACAAAGGGATCCTCTCACTATGCAGCTCTGCTGACACCTACTGGCCAATAGGGGAACTGAATCCATTTTCCTGCTTGTGGTTCAATAGTTTGTGGATTTTTTTGTTAGTAAAAAACCTCAAAATATTTGCTGAAAACTGGAATATATTAAAAACGTGAATATAAATTTTTAAGGAAAATGCAGCTTTAGAAGGTAAAATGCTGCAATACCAAGGCTCGGCTATGGAGCTAAATCAGGGCCAAAATGTTTTTTTAAAGAAAAAAAATAACCAAAGAAAATCTTGAATCTGGAAAGTTGTTTTGAACATTTCTTTAACTTTTAAAACTTTTTTGTCAGTTTCATAATTTATATTTTAATCTTTTCCAGTTTCGAAACATTTGTTTTAGTTGATTTTTTTTTCCTTTGAACTAAATTTAGATTAGCTGATGTTTGTAAAGCAGCCATTCAGAAGTGGCATGCAAGAACAAAAAATCTTTCTAAGTTAAACAATCTGTTTATTTACTCACTAAGCTCTTATGGACCACTGAAAAGTTCTTTCATTAATATTTTTATTTTAGGTGCTCGACGATCCGGAGGCCACAGTTTGAGAACGACTGTGCTGAGCAAATAGTTTGGTAAGATGCAATCCTGCACTTTAAATTACACATGAAGGATTTAAAAGTAACAAAAGAACCGTAGCATTGTGTTCAGTTAACATTTGCCTCCAAAATAAAGCGGTGCTGCAGGGTGAGTCGCGTACCTTCCACGCTCAGCTTGGCGGAGCAGGTGTAGTCTCCGACCTGCACGCTGTAGGTGCCTTCGTCCTCCAGCGCCACCTGCTGGATGATCAGTTTGCGGTAGCAGCCTTCGCTGCAGATCTCGAAGCGTTCGGAGGGCAGGATGACGTTGCTGCCTCGGTACCAGCGGATGCTGCACCTGGGGTTGGACACGGTGCAGTCCAGGACGACGCGGCTCTTCTCCAGGGCGCTCGTATCCTGGAGAGGTTTCACGATGTTCACCGGGAGCTCTGGAGCACAAATGGTGCCAAAATTAAGAAAAAAGGATGCGGCATTCTATTTCTGATGTTTCAGAAAAACTATCTGGTGTTTGGTGGATCTTATTAGTAGAGCAGCAAGCAGCCGAGGACACTAACAAAAAAACAACAATCACAATAAAAACATCTCAATGAAAACGTGCAGAAATCTCAGCAGATATAAGGAACATAAAGTGATAAATTAGCTTCTTCTCTCCTGCTGGTGGAGGGAGAGACGGATGAATCACTAATGATTTTGCTGTTGTAGACAGACATTTTTTTTTTTTACTTATAAAACCAAAAAATGTTTTTAGTTAATCCCAGCAACAAAAATATTATTTTCTTCGACAAACTGTTTGTGATGCAACAAATTATGAGACAGCAATGAAAAGACAGGCTAACTAGAAAGTTAGCATTTTAAGACGATATAAACTTGCTGCACTAAAAAAATGTCAAAGTGTTGGAGCGTCATGTTTGTTTCATTTGTGAATTTCAGCCAGGGGCCGGAAACATTTATCCAAGGGGCCACAAATGGCCCTCGGGCCACACTTTGGACACCGCTGGTCTAATGAAACTAAGAGCGTAGAGGTGAATCAGTTAGATTAGAACCACTAACTAATAATCAGACTGAACGATCTGTGTCTCATTCTTACCTTCCACCTCCAGGGAAGCAACAGATTCTGCGTTTCTGGCAACAAACTTGATTTCCCCGGAGTCTTCAGGTCGCACGTTGCACATGAGGAGAAAATGTTTCCTTCCTGAAAGAAGAAGGTCGACGTCATCCGGCGTTTTGATTTCTGTCTAACCTTTAAAGCATTGGCTTAATGCTGACCTTCCTGCCGGATCTTCACGGTGCTGGTTGGTTGGATCTGCTCGCCGTTTTTGTACCATTCCCCTGGAACGTCTTCCACTGAGATCTCACAGACGAACACGGCGTTCTGGTCTTCCTGGATGTCCAAATCCTCCAGACCCTGCAGGACCAGCAGCTCACGCTCTGCAGACACAATTCACACCCAAAAACACTTCAAACGGTCAACTACAAACATCTGATGGACGATGAAATGTTCCAGAAGCCATCACACCGTTTTCCTCTAATGCAACGGAAATGGTTTTCTCACATCAATAAAGTTTAGATTTTAATGAACATTTAACCCTGGAGCTGGAAGACATTTCAAATATCCAAACTAATTAGAAACATTAAGTATAAAACTTCTGTAAACAACATTTCCTTCAAAAAAAGACTTTTATCATCCAGGTTTAGGTAGAAAGAGACCAAAAAAAAGAATAAAACTAAAAGTAATGCAAATAGAAAATGATTTTAATTTATTGGTTTCTTGTTTGTAGTGACAGGCGCAGTAATAAACGCAGGTTTTTAATAGTTTTCAGTTTATTCCTGCAATATTTGCTTCAATTCTCCACAAATATTTTACAGCTTTATTATAAATTATGTTTTTGAGTTTAAATGAGAAACAAAAAGTTTTGGGGAATAATGTTGAAAATTCATGTAAAAATTAAAATGTAACAATTTTACACCAACATTTCATTTCTAACTTTTTCTACTTTGTTAATGTTTTCATCTCTACTTATGAAAACATAACAGACTGTAATACCTGATAGGCGCCAATAGGGGGCAGTGCTGTGCCACACAAAAATATCACATCTTATTTACTGCAGGAGCTAATAAAGGAATATTTTATATTATCTTGTATCTTTTTCAGTATAACAATAAAATAACATCTCATATCTTCATAAAGTTTAAATGGAGCCAATTCAGCCTGTTGAAGAATCACATGTTTTAGAAAATGCAGACGTTTAGAGAAACGGTGCAGTACCGTAAACCTCCACTGAGCAGGAAGTGGCAGCATCGCCGGCGTCGCAGGCGTACAGGCCGGAGTCGGCCGTGCTGCATTTCATTATCTGCAGGAAGCGCTTCCTTCCCATCGCATAAATACGCACCTCTTTGCTCGGCTTCACCTCGACCCCGTCCTGAAAGAAAAATAAAAACGATTAAATTTCCTGTTCAGTTATTTATTATTCCACTGGAAACAGTTTAATGGATGACAACAGAGCAGACGTTTACTCTCCTTTTACTGAGAAATGGATAAGAAAGTTCAGGATTTTCATCAAACAGCTCTAAAACAGGGGTTTCCAAAGTGTGGCGCATGGGCCATGTGTGGCCCTCACAGTGATTCTGTTTGGCCCTTTACCACTATAAAAAAGTTTTCACAAATTTATTTCTCCAGCTCAGGATTGGAGGTTGAATTAAAAATAAAGAGAATTTTTAAAAAAGTTTAACCAACCTCAATTATGTTAACTTAGCATAAAATTATAAATTTTATAACTTTTTAACTAATTTAAAGTCAACTTTCCAAACTATGTCATTGAGTCTCAATGAGATGTTTTTGCTCATTTTTCAAAATTCATCTAAAAATGAAAGCTATATAAATGTATTAATATAAAATAAGTTTTTGGAGGGAAAGGCTGGAGGAACGCTCTACCTTCATCCATTTGACGTCAACGTTGTGTCTGGACAGCTCGCAGTCGAAGGAGATAACCGACCCGTCAGGAACCTTCTGGTGTTCCAGCTTCCTGATGATGGTCACTGGAGGCTCTGCAGCAGAAAAATCACATATTTCTATGTTTATATCAACTGATCTGTGTGGCGTATTTGGTCCTCTGCATGTCATCAGGAACCACTCAGACGGCGTGAGACAGGATCAGCCTGAGGGAGTCGAAGCTTTTCATCGGACTGTTGGAGGTTATTTTCTTTGTTTGTAATGTGAGCCTGGATGAAGGCGGCGGCAGCAGAGCGCCGCTATACGCAAGACTGCCACTATGCCTGGAATAGGACCAGCGGTCGCATCACAAGAGAAACGAGTTGCAGGCAGTTTCCAGAGCATCCGACAGTCAGCTGAAGGTTAAAGGTCATCAGACACAGAGAGAGGTCGCGTTGTGGCTTTAAACGAGGTCAGTCGCCATGTTGACAAACGGCTCGGCAGGTAAAGTATGAGGAAACCAGGAACTGGACACAGCAACTAAAAACACCAGAAAAACCAGAAAACTGACAAAACAACTGAATGTTTGCATCTTTAGTTTTTCTAACTTTCTTCACATCTTTTTTTTGTGGAAAATTCGCTTAATTGTGGATTTTTTTCGTAGAACGTGTTTAAAATCTTAAAAAGTTGATTGGTTAGCTGAAACACCTAGCCGCAATGCTACAGGACCTGCTATTGGCTAGCTTTTGAAAAGCAGCCAATCCTTGCTGCTGATTGGCTTAAGCCTCAATCCTGGACATGAGGAAGACCCAGGATGTTAGCTTCTGGTTTGAACTGATAAAATTGCAGCTATAAACTGTTTTCTGTCTCAAGTATTCAGAGATCTAAGCTCCTCCCCACTTAGCTCCTTCAGACTAGTCAGCAGCAATTAGTAAAACCTGCTGAGCTCATTACAGGAACTACTGTACAAGGCTGGTAAAAATGTTGCTAAAGGGCTAATAGAGGAGCCATGTTGGGATGACTTCCTGGAGGCGGAGCTTCAGAAAGAACAGGAAGTCTTAAAGAGACAGAGGCCCAATTTCAATGCATCAGATTTCTTTTAAGTCATTTTTGATACAGAGTATTTTCTGAATTTACTTGGCTGTGCTATAAAATGGTACAAAAACAGATTACTTTGTTTTTAAAGGAAACAAACTCCAAGTTCATGACCAAAAATGCCTTCAAGAAGCTAAAAAAGTCAAATCTGTTTATTTAAATGCTTCAGAGCAACATGGCTACTTAGCTTCAAGCTACATCCTCATTCTGACTGCCAGTAAATCACTAACAATGCTGTCCATCTTCTTCCACTGTCTGTGTAATATTGTCGCCTTCCTAAAATCATTTTTGCCCAAAATGTTTCTTTTCTTCTGCCTGAAACGTTTTGGGAATAAAGAGGTACTTCTTTCTTTCCAAAAGGCATCTTAGGCACAAAACAGACTAAGTGTTTTAGGAAGGTGCTGATCTGCTTCCTGTGTGTTTCCTACCCTTCACAACAAGCCGAGCCGACGTCTTCAGATTCTCCACGCTGAACACAAAGCTGCCCGTGTCTTCCACCGACAGGTTGGAGATGGTGAGGCTGTGGACTTCTCCTTTGGCGCTCATTCGGAAGTGGTTGGTCGGCTTCAGCTGGATCCCGTTTCGGATCCAGGTTCCCGGGACGTTGGCGTGGGACAGCTCCACCTCAAAGGACGCCGTTTCTCTCTCCGTGGTTTTAATGTCTGTCAGCCCGCGCTTGATGCTGATTTTTCGCGCTGTGGGGCAGCAGAGCACAAAAGACAGGAAGTCGTCCAGGAGAACAGACCAACGGGACCCGGAGCAGGAATGGTGCCGCTTTCTTTTACCCAATGGGTCTGGAATCTGTCCGCCGGTTTTAGCCGTTCGAGCCACAAACAGAATCCAGGTTTGAAACTGCCAAGTTTTTTCACTTATTGTGGCAGACACAAACATTCCCAGTGGAAAAAATGAGTGTTTATTTTGGAGACCTGGTGACAACAACCTTAGTTTCGAAGGCCAGGGTGTAAATTTAGAGTGGATCAAAATTCACAGGATGTGCCAACAGCAGGACGACTTTCCCCTTCCCACCTGCACAAGTGTTGAAAGAGCTGCCTTCAATTCAGCCCCTCGCCTGCAGACCGCAGCCTGGGCAGCCGAGGAAACCCTAGAATAAGTGCATCTTAATTACCACAAGATGTTTAACGGAGCCTCAACGTCAACCAGGTTTTACGTCACCAAGAAAATCTTTACCGACTGGCGAATAGCAGCAATATGTCCCCTCACTGCAAACACTGAGTCGCTTTTTGGACTCGTTTCTACTGCAAATATCTCAGTACACATAAAATGATACATTCAATGTCCTTCATCTTCATGTTTATGAATCTTTTTATTAACTGAGTTAAAATTGATTTTCTTCCATAATTCAAGCAGTTCAGCTGAAATGATGCGTCCTGTTGAGTCGATGCTTACATAGCCACAATATGTATATGTATAAATAAACCAAAATGTGTAAAAACTAAAAATACTACCAAACTAACACTAATCAACAACTAATAAAAACTAGGAAAACTAGTTTAATTTGTTTCTTTGTTCTAATTTGAACTTAGAAGCAAATTTTCAGCCAGATATATAAACTGTCAACAATTATCTAATATTGATGAAAAAGTTCCACTGGCAGATTATTTAACATCTTGTTATAAAGCAAGATGTTAAATTTATTTATATAGCATTTCTTTTAAATAGGTTTAAACTGGACCGAAGTGCTGCATAAAAACGATTCCACATTAGAAGAAGTCGGTGAAAAGAGAAAAAATACAACACAATAAATAATAAAATGAATCATGACAACAGAAATGTTACGTTATCAGGCTTCAATCAAGACTTTTTTCCGCCAGTGGAACTAGAACTCGGTTGCTAGGTAACGGGGCTGGGCTTGGCCGAGGTTGCTAGGCAACGAAGCACTGCTTTTAATTATGACATAAGCAGAATATTCTGCCAGGGGAAGCAGAACTTTTTCAACAATATTACAGAATCATTCATTTAAAATAAGCAGCAACATTCAGTTTGTCTTAAGTGTTCGAAGGTTTTGCATCTGAAACTTGACCAAGAGTTCGTGGTCAGATTTGGTGCTTTTTGCAGCCGACCTTGTTCTGCGTCTCGGGTTTGGATGCCACCTGTTGGTTGCCATTCCATCCCAGTACATGCTGCCTCTGTTCCCAGTAAACTCAGATTACTGCTAATTAAGAGTGGGCCTCAGAAGCAGGGAGCCGGCGGTAACGGCGGTAAACAAACAGCAACAGGACATAGTGAGAACACGAGGAGGACGCTCACGCTCCACGGCGAGTTGGGCCTGCGTCCGGTCGTGGAGGGTCTCGCAGCTGTAGGCGCCCCGGTCCGCCGCGGCCACCTGGTGGATGGTCAGGCTGTGGGTCCGGCCGCGGTGTTTCAGGGTGTACTTGGCGCCGGGGTGGATCAGGATCCCCTGCCTCATCCACTGGACCTCCGCCGCCTCCTGGCTGACCTCCACCTCCAGCGTCGCCTCACTGTACTCCTCAGCCACGACTGGCGCCATTTTCTTTGTGAACAGCGCCTGTTGCTCTTTAAAACCACAAATACAGATTACAGGAGAGCAGCCTCTAACATTTAAGTGTTTAAAGCTACGGTGTAACTTTGTTTTTATAAAGAACAACATGTCCTTTACATATTTGTAAGAACTGTCAGCATGTTGTGACAGTTTGTTTTGAGACAGATTATTTGTGAAATAATCTGCCTGAGCTGAAGGAAAGCAGGTTAGCTGCAGGTTAGCTGCAGGTTAGCTGCAGGTTAGCTGCAGGTTAGCTGCAGGTTAGCTGCAGGTTAGCTGCAGGTTAGCTTTCCTTCAATCACAGCCACATGACAGAACAATTAGCAGTGGAACTGGAAGCTATTTTAAATAAACAACCAAAAACAAAAAATAAAATGGAAATGAAAATGTAAACACAACGGAGCGCTGTCAACCAACTTCATGCACCACTGCTCAACGTGCTAATGGTGCAGAAACAACTTACTGTTACAGGAGAGCCGCTTATTCACTGCGACCGGCTGCTATGCTAACTAACCTTAGCATTCTTCTTTTTTCTCCCTCTCAGTGACACTATGGCAACAGCAGACCTGTTGCCATAGCAACGACTGACCACAGCTTCACTAATGTATCAGGAGTCAACACCAAAAACCATGCAAACATTTCTCACACAGAACATTCAGTCCATTCAGGTTTATGTTTGTTGTTAATTAAGGGGAAGAGTAGCTGAACGTTTAATGGAAGAGAAAAGCAGACAGTCATTTGTGAGACATGAAGAGCTCACCTTGGACAGTTAGCTCTGCCTCCGACTCCAGCCCCTCGGCGACAGCCGTCACTCTGCCGCTGTCTGACACCAAGCAGCTGCTGATGCACAGCATGTGGCACAGGCCGTTAGAGGACACGGCGGTACGCTCGTTCAGAGCGACGTCCTTTCCATTCAGGCGCCAAACCAGGCTGGTGTCGGCCGGCGAGACCACGCACTTAAACACGGCATCTTCCCCTTCACGGACGGTGATGTTACGCAGCTCAGCGATGAATTCAACAACACGGGGGCCTGAAAATCATCGTTAAAAATCGGTCACATTTTCAGGTAAAAAATAACCCTAAAGGGGACGTGATATGCAAAATTCACATTTTTATATTTTTGTGCTTCCATTTGGGTTTTATGGCATTAAGTTGATTTTTAGTGTCCGGAGAACAAAGCCGTTAAAAAAACCTTTGAAATGTAACGTCACAAATCAGCAGGAACCGACCCCTCACCTAGTGACCCCAGCCGAGCCCGGCTCGTCGCCTAGCAACCCCAGTAGAGTTCTGCCCCGTTACCTAACCACCCCAGCAGAATTCCACCCCCTCACCTAGTGACTCCAGCCGAGCCCGGCTCTCGCTGACCAGTGGGTTCTGCCCTTACCTACAACCAGGCTAGCTCCAGAAACACAAAGTCTTGACCAGCATATTTGGTCTAGTTTCTTGTGCAAATATCTTAGTTCACTTGAAACAAGACGAGACTAACCTACAATTAACTTTTCAAGAAGCTATAGCATCTTGTTTAAACCCAATAATTCCTGAATATTGATGGAAAAACAACAAGTAACACTGCAAATAAACTTTAAACAATTCCTGTTTAAGATCCACTGGCAGATTATTTCACTAGTAACCAGTACTTGATCCGTCAATATTAATTAATTACTGACTAAAAACAAACTCCTGTCTCATGCTGAAAAGTTACTTGCAAACCAAAATTCTTGGAAGAGTTTGTGTTTTTGCAGTCAAGTGTTTTGCTGTTGGCTTACCGTACAGAAGCCAATTCCTACATTCTCATTGGTTGCACAGGAGGCTCTAGTAATGCTTTTCGAAGGCATATGGTTGTATAATTGTGCATCTGTTTGCAGCCATTTTTATGTGTCAGTGTAGACGTTGAGGTGGGGGTTATGGACAGCAGCAGCATATTTAAAGTAACATCCTCATTATCTAAGAGGAATTTTGAGCAACAAAATGTAAAACATGTTTTTCATCCCCTATAGATCTATTCTAACCTTTAATCACTTGAGGAGTGAAGGTGACTCACTTTCGATGCTGACGGTGGCAGCTGTTCGGTCGTCTGTGGATTCACAGACGTATTCTCCAGCGTCTTCGTCCGTCAGCTGCTGGACGGTCAGGCTTCGCTCGCGGCCCTGGGCTCGTACTGAGCAGCGGCGACTCGGCGTCATCTCCTTACCATCTTTTAGCCACTGCACATCTCCCTTGGGCTTGGTTACCTCACACTGCAGTGTGAGAGTTTTACCTTTCAGGGTGATCACATTCTGCAGATGTTTGACAAACTTCACCTTCATTTCTGAACAAAACAAAGGAATCACAATCATGAACATTTAACAAGCAAGTGAGGGTAAAGGTCACAACAGAGGGCGTTCTTACCTTCGACTAAAAGACTGAAATGCATTTCATCTGTGCTCACGTCACAGACATATTCTCCAGAATCTGACAGCTGCAGAGGATTAATGGTGAGCTTATGAGTTTTACCCTCACTGGAGATATGAATGTTGTCCTTATTCAGCAGCTGGCCGTCTTTCAGCCAGCGGACATTAGCTCTTTCACTGCTCACTACGGCACACAATGTGGCGCTCTCATTCTCATAAGCTGACATGTTATTCTTTCCTTCTTTATTAAGAAACTTGGCTGGAGGATCTGAGGGGGAACAAAACGAGTTTCTCAAAGAATTCAAACAAAAAGATATGAAGCTACAAACCCTAAACATCTGAAGTGCAACTGGAAACAAAAGCAGCTGTAAGGAAGTTAATGCTGCAGAATGCTCCATAACATAATCACAGATGACGGCACATAAACGTTTCCATAACAGAAAATTGTTTCTCCACCATTACAACATTTAGCAGCGAGTACATGAGATTGATTGACAGCGCTAAGCCCCTCCTCCCGGCTCTGATTGGTTGTTTTGACCAATAGTGGGCATTTCTTAAGACAGTAGTAGTAGCTCAGGAATCACAGATTTTCTGTCTCATAAACTGTAAAAACATTTTTTGTCAAAGTTGCTGCAGCTTTACGGACTTAGAAGGAAAGTTCTGGTTCACCTTGAACCTCCACGACTGTGACCAGCTTGTCATCGACGGCTTCACAGACATATTCTCCAGAGTCTGAGGGCTGGAGCCCGGCGAGGACGAACTTCCTCACGACGCCGTAGCTGTCGATCCGGATGCGGTCGCTCGGTTGGAGAACCCGTCCGTTCCGTGTCCACTCCACGTCGGCGTTCGGTCTGGAAACCTCACACTCCAGGACCAAGTCGTCTCCTGTTACCATCACATGATGCTCCGGGTTCCCACAGTTCCCAATTATCTGCACTGGAGGTTCTGAACATGAACAATCACTTTAATTACCATGAAGACGAACATGGAGGCGTTTTAGTTTCAATCAGGGAAAAATTATGACAGAAATCCAACAGAAAATGGTGGTTAAAACACAGAATGTTAAAAGTTCAGGCTTTTGGCTTTTTCTTCTGATCAACACATCTGCTGTGTTGCCCAGAGATTTTATAATTCAATATATTTATGGTTTCAGTTGTGTTTTGACTTTTATTCCCATTTCATTTATTGTTTTTGTTTATTTTGGATATTTAAAATGTCTTCCAGTCTTATTTGTCCTGTAGAAATGAAAGTTTATTAATTTTTGATCGTTATCATGAAAATGTTTAAAAATGGACTGAAAACGACAATATTATAGTTTAGTGCGATAATTTCTGGGACGATTTATCGTCCAGCAAAGTCTGTAATTATTCATAAAACCTTCGAAGCCCCTGGTTTTGTTTTGGATCTACGAAAAAATTACTACTTATTTTAATGCAGGGTTGTCCAAACTGGGGGAAAAGGGCCATTTGTGGCCCTTGAAATGACTTTTTTTTGGCCCCAGATCAAAATGTATTTAAACTGTTTTCATTTTAATAAGGCAAAACTCTGAAGCCCCTTTTATGTTTAGGATTTTTACTGAGAAGAACAAGTTTTATTGTGGGGTCAGTGCGCTATCTGATCAGAGTTTTATTGCATGGGGAGAGTTTTTTCAGCACTGATGCACAGATTTAATAAAAACTGTTTATTGTTGAGGAGGTAAAACGAGTATTTAAGGTTTGGTCATTTTGGGACAAAATGTTTGGACACCTCTGGCTTAATGTATGGCAGCCTATAATTTTGGTCCATGTGACAACACTGACAGTCCTGCGTTGGTGATGGATGTTTACCTTTCACGGTGATGGTGAAGGCCATCCGGTCGTCTCCTGCTTGGCAGCTGTATTCGCCTGAGTCTTCCAGGCCGGCGTTGAGGACGACCAGCGACCGGAAGACGTCCTGCTCCTCGCAGCAGTACCTCTGGCTGTCGTCAATCGGCTGGCCGTCTTTGTACCAGCGGACGGACGCGTTGGCGTTCGACAGCTCGCACACCAAGATGATGTCATCTGAAACGAGGAACTGCTTTTCTGTCTTTGCATCAGTTTTTCCAAGGATTCTTACAGGCAAATCTGTGAATAAAACAAAGTATTGATCTGTTATTTACTATCAAGGAGAAGTGTTGGGGTGAATTCACAGCAGTCCTGATTAGTCCACTTTAGCTAAACTCCAGCCTGTTTGTGTAGAAAGTCCCGTTCGACTGACTGCTAATCAAACTCTGGTCTTTCTACAAACCTCGATCAGGTTAAGTGAACTCTGGTTTGGTTTGAACCCAAAAGTGAACGCCAAGCGGACCAGAGACCGCTCCAAAAGCAGGAAGCAGACTACAACACAGGGCATTCTGGGTAAATACAGCCAAAACAAACGTGTTAGCGTAGCGCTAGCGGGAGAAATGGCTCCCGCTGGTCTTTAGCCAAAGACTAAAGAGAAATCCTTCAACATCTAAAACCTCCATTGTTGTTTAGATTCGCTGAAGAAGGAAGTTGTGCTCAGTGTTTTCTTCAGTGTTTTGACGCAGCGCCCCCACAGGCGAGGAGGTGAACTGGTTGCTCAAAGGGTTTGGTTGGTTTGACTCAGCCCAACCGAAAATGTATCAAATGTTGCAACTTTTCCCCAATCAAACCGAATCTACCGGACAATCAGGGGCGAAGACATCCTTAAAGATAGAGTTCATCTTTTCTTTTGACCAAAACTGAACATTTCCTCCATCTCCTCTGCTCCCGTGATAAAAACATTTCCCACCCTGCACTCTGACATTGAAGTCCATCACGTCGTCCTTCGCGTCGCACACGTATTGCCCGGCGTCTCCCACCGTGACAGAATGAATCGTTAACTGACGCGTGACGCCATCTTCCAGGATCGTGACTTTCCTGGAGTCTTCCACTTCCTCTCCGTTCTTCTTCCAGGTCACCTCGGCATTCGACCTGGAAACCTCGCAGTCCAGAACCAAAGCCTCACCAACCACTTTCTCAACTCTGCTCGCCATCTTCCGTGGGCGCATGAAGCGGACAGGAGGTTCTGCACATTGACAAACCCAAGAAACGTCAGAAAGACGGAAATACTGAAGTCGGTGGAGGATCTTTGCCGCTTCTTTACCTGCTATGTTCACAAAAAACGTCACTGAATCGTCTCCGGTGTCGCACACGTATTCTGCCGAGTCTTTGACCGTCGTTTCGGGGATGATGAGCCTCCGGTAGACGCCATCCACCTCCAGGAGGAGGTTCTCGCTCTCCTCCACCTCCAGCCCGTCTCGATACCAGCGCACCACCGCGTTGGGCCGAGAGATCTCACAGCTCAGGACCATCCGCTCCGACGTCTGCTGACACAGCTCCATTTGGGACTGGCTCGGCGACAGAATCTGAACCGGAGGTTCTGGAAACGGATATGGAGGCTTTGATAGCAAATTGAATCGAGATAAAGTTGGAGTCGAGTTAAGAAATGAGGGTTTTGAAGAAAAAATAACAAATATTTCTAATTCCAAGGTTGGAATTATGCAACCAGATTGTCAATAATTCAAATTTGGTTGTTTTTCCTCCATTGGACAATTATATTTTAGGGATTATTTTGCATTAAATCAAAAATAATAAAGTTTATTTTGGTAAATGCTGCAGACGTTTGGCTACATTCTGTGGAAAACAGAAGCTCATTCATCAAACATAAGCCATGCCAGCGGCTTTGAGGACGAGCTGCTCTGCAACATGGAGCATCATATCACAACATTTAAAACTTCAAACTTCCAACAGCAGGATCAGAGATTTTACCCGTAATGCTGAGATGGAAGAAGATGGAGTCGTCGGCCGTGTCGCAGACGTATTCGCCAGAATCCTCCACTCTGCTGGAGAGGATCTTCAGCCGTCTGTACGGACCCTCGTACTTGAGCTTGATGTTCTCGCTCTCCTGCAGCTTCTGGCCATCCTTGAACCAGCCGACGGCGCCGTTGGGCCGGGACAGTTCGCAGCTCAGGATGATCTCCTCCGGGACGTGGCGGTCAAGGTGGACGTCCTCTTTGGGGTAAACAATCATGACAGGAGGCTCTGTGGATGAAACGTGGAACACAAACCCATCAGGTTTACGTTTCCTGGGGATGCGTCTCCTGAAAGGGGCTTTATTACCTCTGATGTTGACCTTAAATATTAAAATGTTGTCTCCAGTGCGGCATGTGTACGCGCCAGAGTCGGACAGTTTGGCTGAATGTATAACCAGATTCCTCTTGGCGCCTGCGGCCTCCATTGATACATCACTGCTCGGTTGTATTTCGGTTCCGTCTTTGTACCACTGGACCGCGCCGTCGGTCCGCGACACTTCACACGACAGAATGAGCTGCTCTTGCTCCACAGCAGTGCGGAAAAGGTCCTTCTCTGGGATGTCGGTAAACGTTACAGGCGGCGCTGTGAGAAACAGTAAAAAAGCTCAGTGGCTGAAATTCAGCAGCTTTTCTGATGTAAATTCACTCACAGCACACAGAGTTAATGTTCCTGTGCAGAAAACTGAAAACGTTTCAGAAGCGTTGCGTTGGTGGAGGACGGGTGGAAACATTGAAGGCCATGGATATTATTTTATTTTATTATTGTAGAGCATTAAAGCTGCAGTGTGTAACTTTTATAAAAAAATGTTTTTTACATATTAATGTAACCATGTTGTTTATGTAAAGAGAAAATCTGTGAAAAGATCAACTTCCCTGAGTTGTTGTCTGAAGAAATGCACTTAAAACATCCTCTTGGCCCGCCTCAGAGAAAAGAGGCGGGGCTTAGGGCTGTCAATCAACCTCATGTCTGAGAAACAACATAACATTAGAACAGATTATCCGCCATCATCAGTGGCTATGCTAACATGCTATCCTAGCAGCAACGTAGCAGAGAACTACACAGAGGGTGATTTACAACGCTAAGCCCCGCCTCCTGGTTCTGATTGGTTATTTCTACACTGGAAAAAGAAGAAATCCTGGGCATTGATTTATCGTTTTTCTCTTTCTACCAAAGACTGGATGATAAAAGTCATCAGTCTGCTAAACCTTATTTTGAAGGATAATTTTCTTTATAAGTCTTCATAATTAATTGTATTTGCTGTTTCTGCTGAATTGTTCATTTTGGATTTCTAAAATGTCTCCCAGTTCCTGTGTTAAATGTTCATTAGAATTAAAAAAATAATTTTGATAAGTTACTGCAGCTGCGACAGACTGACCACCTGTCCAGGTGACCCCGCCTCTCGCCTGAAACGACAGCTGGAGAGGCACCAGCAACCCTCCCGACCCCAGTAAGGGACAAGGGTGCAGGAAGATGGATGGATGGAAGTTACTGCAGCTTTAAGGGCGTTGAAATAAAATCTGTTATGGTGTATATGAGGATGATCATGATTTGCTTTCTTACATATTAAAGGCCATGAAGATGTAAACAACTGAAGAGTGAAAATAACTTGCCAAGAAAAAGCTGAGCATATCACCTTTCACCTTGAACTCTTTATCACCGTCATCAGCCTTACATTCATGCACCCCAGAGCAAGATGACAGGGACGACTCCATGACCAGAGCTCCCTTATCGGGCTTTGACTGGACCTCTAAGCGCGACTCTATCCCGTCCTCATACCAGCAGGTTTGGGCTGCAGGGTCTGAGATCTCACCATGCACTGTGATCAGGGTTCCAGCCTCAACTGATTCGCTCCTGCCAGCCTCTGAAACAGCTGAGAATCAAACCCATGCTGTAGGACTTTACGTTCACGGAGCAACAGCCAGACAGCAGTCAGCCTGGCGGGGCCTAACTAAGGTCAACACATACCAGAACACATCAAAGCTGACAGGGGTCAAAGGGTTATTTCAGGAGTGAGTCCAGACTGAGTCAGAGTCTCACAAACATGTTAGTGCTCATCTTTCTGCCTGTGAACTTAATTAAAATAAGTCTAAAGCACCACCTTAACCATAAAAGCCATGAAATGCAGTCCTAAAGCCCAAAAAGACCTTCAATTAGCAATTCATTTCCCAAAGGACCGTGTGAACAATTGTTCTGCGTTTCCATTACGTTTCATTGTCTATTTTAGAAAAAACACAATTTCGCAATCACAGTGTTTCCATTAGAAGTTCATTTGAAAATCTAACATGAATAAACTTGGCCAGAAATTATTTTAAAAAAAACGGCAGCGCCGGATGTAAACACTTACATGAGACTTATTCTGCGTCAGAGCCGCTGCGTATGCGGCACTTTGGGGAAACTGTAGCCATTTTACAGAGGAGCGAAGGATTCAACTTTATATGAGCTGCATGAGCTCTGAGCTAATGAAGCCATCTGCTAACTACCCGGAAAAAACTAAAACAAGCCGTCCTCCTCTTCGTTCTTTCCGGCAGCAGTGACATGTTGACATGTTGATGTGCAAAGTGAAGATTTTTTTAATTATTTTTTTTTTAGAAATTGTCACATTTCCACTAAGCAAATTTATTTTATGTAAATTCAATTTACGCAATTTCATGGTTAATGGAAATGCAGCGAAAAAAAAAAAAAAAAAGACAATAAACCATCATCCTCCTACTTCCGTCGTCTTCTTCATCTCTTCCGCCAGACGTAACATCCGGTCAATGATCATGTGACTCGTGTGACGCGAAAGAAGCGTTTCCGTTTATTTTGACGCGGCTGAAAAACAACCTCATCCAGCGCAAAAACTTTGATGAAAAAACGTTTTTCTTAATTGTCGTGTTTCCATTTAGCGAATGTATTATCGGTCTTTCAATGTGCACAATTTTATGGTCAATCATTGTCAAGAACTGGACAATTGTTTAAAACAGTTTTACCCATATATTTGATTTTGAAAATGTTAAGTTTTTAGAAACATTTGAGCAACGAAATGCTGCACTGACAACTGAAATGTTATATTCATGATCTTCTTCAGAACCAATGGTGAGACACGAGCCAGTGACGTCAGCAACATCTGCCCTGCAGGACTTTATATCCAGAGCTCAGGCAGGAAATCAGATGTCACCCCGGAAAGTAAGGGCTTTTCAAAATAAAAGAATCGCATTTTGATTTAATCTACTTTTGATTTATAGTGTTAAAGAGAGTTGGCTGGATGTGTCTCTCACCAGAATCGTTGAAAAAACTATTTGAAACTATTTGAAAAGCCAACATTGAATTTGTGTCGTTCTCACAAGGTGGATTATATGCTTACTTACTCTGCTGCCCTAATAACATAGAATCTGTCTATTTCTGGTAAGAGGGATCACATTAGGCAGCAAACCACTGAAGCTTTAAATACTTCATCATGGTCAATTATTTTTTATTTTGACATGGATTATTAATCATTAGGGAAGGTTATGAGAGATTTAACTTCATTTTGCCTAATGGAGAGGGAAGAATTAAAAGTTAGTTACTCTCACAAAGCTCAAAATACTTAGATCACCTGCAACATCCACCTTGAATTGAATACGTTTATCTGTAGCCTCACAGCTGCACAACCCAGAGCGCCTGACTTCTGCTGACTGAATCAGCAGCTCCCTCAGTTTCTCACTGGTTTGGGTTTCATATTCTCTCGTTTCCAGAAGCTGTTCTCCGTCTTTATGCCGGTGAACTTGAGCTGCTGTCTCTGAGACGTCACACTGCAGCTTAACTGGGCCGCCTGCTTCTACAAATCTGCTCCTTGCAACTTCTGGTAGCTTTGAGAACCTCACAGGAGTCGCTGTGGATGTTATGAGATTTGTTAAGCTTACATAGTTTTTATTTTAAAGTTGTCTGGTTTATATTTTGGTTTGCCTTAAGAGTCTGCCATACTTCATCCGAAGCTGAACGGTTGTCATGGTTACGGGACGTTTGTATTTGCGCATTTCTTTCAGTCATGAGCATTTGGGGAACAATCGGTGTGCTCTGATATTTAGTTAGGATTTGTGCAAATACACAAGGTTTCCCACAGAAAACCCACTAAGCCTGGTGGGATGGTCGGTTCACCAGCGACCCACCAAGTTTTTATATTAAAAATGTTAAAAGTTTAAAAAATTTGGAGGTGCATGAGCAGGCATGATCATTTAGAAATAGTGGACTGTGAGGCCAACTATAAACGTAGGTCCATTCGTCTTTACTGTCACTGTCAGTGCTGTACAAAAAACTGAATAACCAAACAAACTTAGCCTGGTCGGATCAAGTAAAGCCTGGTGGCCCGCCAGGCTTATAATACACCAGGAGAAACCCTGGTATATAAAACTGCATCTGGTAAATGTTCCTTAAAAGTATTCGTGTCTTCTGCAGAGACAGAAACCGGATAGTGGAAGCAGAGGAGCTGAAGGGAAATATGGACATTGCTGATTGCTGTCTGAGCGCATTTCTGCATAAATCATGGCCGCAGAGTTCTGTCGAAATAGTTTGACCCAGGCCTGTTGTCGAAAAGAAGAGGCAGATGACAGAGTTTACATCAATGAGAGCCGATTGTGGCACTTCGGATAAAGTATGTTTGAGCCTTAAGGGTTTGCAAAGTTTGTCCATTCATTGATGGACCTGATTAGTTTCAACTTCTGCAAAGATGCAACTTTCCCAAATTGATTATTATGATAAATTTGTTAGAAATAAACTCAACAAAGTCACCTTCAATGTCCACGTGAAAGGTCACGACCTCATCAGCGAGACTACAGCTGTAGAGGCCAGAGTCAGAGACCTTCGCTGAGTGAATGATTAACTTCCTCAGGGTGCCGTCTCTTTTCATATCAAGGCCTGTTTTGGAGAAAAGCTCCACCTCATCTTTAAACCAGGAAACCTGAGCAGCAGGGTCTGACACCTCACACTGCAGGAAAACTGGAGAGCCAATTCTAATCAGCTTGTATTTTTCTGAAAATGGGGTTGCAATAATCCTTGGCGATTGGCCTACAGGAGGGAAATGACAAAGACATAAACAGGAGAATTCACAAACACCAGACAAAACACTCTTTCCAGCCAGTCACTTTCTCAAGACCTTTTGGAGCAAAGTACACTTGCACCAGGCAGACTAAGCAATCCCTTCACAGACACATCAATAAGCAATCACCTTTTACGTCCACCCTAAAGGTAGCGCTGTCCTCTGATGTCGAGCATTCATAGACACCAGCATGAATGCTTTCAGCTGATGGGATGATTAGGGTCCTTGTCAGACCTTCTGACTTAATTTCCACTTTGTCCCAAGACCCGAGTTTCATCCCGTCTTTGTACCAGTCGACGTGAGCAGAGGGGTCATGAGAGAGTTCACAGCTCAGGACAAGACGTTTTCCCTCCTCGATGGATCTGTTCCTGTCCTTCTCCTGCAGCTTTGAGAACTTCACCGGTAGCCCTGCAGTTTTGGGATATTCCAAAAGGAAAGAGTAAATATTCAACGTAATTAATGCAATTTACTGAAGCAATACAGGAATTTTTGAAACACTAGACTTTATCTTAAGTTTATCGATACAGCTAGTGCAAGACAAACATGTCTCACAAAGCATATCAGACATGACAGATATTCAACAGAAAAGCCAAAGAGTGTCTAGAAGAGGAAAACCAAGACGGCTGCACCAGGTGACGTGTCCAACGTCACACTTCGTTCACAGCAGAGATTAGAGGTAAGTTGCACTTAAGAACATGTTTTATGCTTGCTCTCTTCTTCCACAGGTGTGTTTAGTATGTCAAAGAATAAGAAACAGGAAATGCAACCTCTTTAATACAGTAGACACTCAGAAACTGTAAGAACGGCAGAGATATTAGGAAAGTAAAGCTCCTGGATTATTGTGTTATAGGTGTTTAATTTAGAAACATCGTTGTGATTGGATGGAACAGGGACTGTTTTTAATTACCAAACAATGTGAGGGAACCTTCCTTTGTGTATTAAAGAAGCAGAACTGTATGTTAAGATAAGCACTCGGTGTTAGTGCTTTGCAAGTCACTAAAAGCACTGTCAGGTGTTTGGTGCGTCACCTTTCACTTCCACAGAGAACTGGATGTCGTCGTCCTTTGACTCGCACCGGTACACACCAGTGTGGACTCGCTCAGCGGACGGCACAACCAGACTTCTCAGACTCCCCTGTGACTGGATGGCTACCCCACTGTGAGCTTGGAGCTTTCTTCCATCCTTGTACCAACTGACTTGTCCGGAGGGGTCTGACAGCTCGCACTGCAGAGCTATGGGGGAGCCGGCTACTACTGTCATTTTCTGGTCAGCCTCAGATAAAGCTGCAAATGTCAGAGGAGGAGCTACAGGATTGAATGTAGAATAAAATTAGTCAGGAAGGTGCACTGGTCTGATTCAATGACAAGATTCACCTCTACCATGAACATTTGTGTAGTGCAATGTATCAAACTAATAGTAATAATCTCATAAACTGGTAACTACTTATAAAATAGGGAGGTAATATCATGTCTTTATCAAATTAGCCAACATCCATCCATCTTTTCCACTGATTTCTCTCATCAGGTAACCGAGGTAACGGGTCCAGACATCCCAGGCCAGATGAAATGTTTCATCCCTCCATCTTACTGCTGCTCTGTCCAAGGGTCTCCTACCAGAGGCACCAGAAAGGCGTCAGATGTCCCAGGGCCACTAGGTGGCGTCTTGCAGGATAAGCAGCTCTTTTTCAAGCACTGATGTAAACTTTGCTTTGAGCAATCATCACCCTTGGGACCAATGAAGTCCTGAAGCATCCCACTGCTCAGACTGGGATCCTCCCAGTCATGCCAGTTGCCTCCATCCAGGTCCAGAGAGGCTTTTTCATTATTAGAAATCTCTGGCTGCTTTCACTTGCCACAGCCGTGTAGCACACCACCAAGTCCTTCCCCTAAAGTTAAAATATTCTGATTTGGGTGCAGAACTTTGAGTCGTCATCCTGGCAATCAAGAGAGGCAAGAATGTTGTCGTTTCGCAGCATCTGGAGCGTTTGACGTAAGACTAGATGTATGCTGAACAGAACTTAAGACATAATGATTAGGAAGGAATTAGCCAATACTCTGCAGGCAGTTTTCTGATTATTCCTTTGATAAATACATGATATTACCTAATGAACTACTTTACTATCAAACTTTCACTAAACGTTCAAATGTTTTCACTGATATGTAAAGTAATTTATGATGCAAACCCAGAAATCTTTTTAATTAATATTTATAACCTTTCGTTGGACACGTGTTTCTCAATTCTAGTCCTCCAGAATCTCTGCATGTTTTAGGTCCTTATAACTTCAGCCAGTGGTTGATTACCAGGCTTCTGCAGCACTTGATGGCTTGCAGAGGAGGTCATGCAGTTATTTGAATCAGGTGTCAAAGAGACTCATCTAAAACCTGCAGGGAAATGATCCCTGAGGACGGGAACTGAGAAACACTGAGTCAGCAAACAGGAAGCTCGTAAAACAGTGATCTAGGGTAAGTTTTAAGACAGTGGATCTCAAATATTCGCCGTGGAAATACAACCTAACCGCCTCAGTGAATACTTGAACACCTCTTTGGCCTATTTTAATACTTCAAGCACCAAAATGCAATATTACATATAGTGGAAGCCATCTTGGTGCTACTGCAGAAGCTAACATCCACGATCTTCCTTATCTTTGTTCTTGTGGGTTCAGATAATTAATGCCAAAGAAAATTATTCTAGATTGGCTGCTTTGCAAACACCAACCAACCAGCTGGTTTTGTGTCGACGTATTTCAGCTTCCAAAGCTGCATTTTCTCTTAAATCTTTTCGATACGCCCCACAGAAATGCTTTGCAAATGGAATTAGGTTTCCAAATACTGAACCGCAAATAGCCAGGGGTCCACTGTGTTTCTTTTTAATAGTGACTGCTAAACAATTTATCTGGTTCAGAATAATATTTCTGTTACAGGTTGGTGTGTTTTATCCACATTTTGTGCCAAATGTGTATAAATTTACAGATAATCAATGCTAACGGGGACAAATTAAGAACAAATTGTATGTTTTCTCATTCAGATTTTCATAATAAATGAATGATCACCTTTAACATCCACATAAAACTGCACTGCATCATGTGACGTCTTGCAGATGTAAGTTCCTGCATGAGACGGCATCGCTGATTGGAAAGCCAGCGTTCTGACGGAGCCGTCTGTGAGCAGGTTTGGCCCGGATTCTTCAGATAGTTTTACTCCGTCCTTAACCCAAGTCACTTGAGCATCGGGCTCGGATATCTCACATCGTAGCTCAATGGGTTCACCAACGTCAACAGCCTTGTTCCTTTCAGCCTCTTGAAGAGTTTTGATTCTCACTGGCAGAGTTGGGGAAGCTTGAGGTCAAGAGAGAGTGTCATCACTATTAATCACTATAACAAAATATTTGTTACAATATTTCAAGAGCAAAGGTTCAAAGATTAGTTGTGCCAAAAATATTCTGACGTTAAAGAAAATTCAAAGATATGTTCATTGATATTAGTCATTGAAACGGCTCTTTGGTTAGACTTTAGCTAGCCATTTAGAGTTAGCTTTTATAACTGTATATTCTTTTCTCTGCCTCTATAATATCCTCTAGATCACCCAAGCTCAATTTAACTTTAACTACTAAAGTTTTAGTATAGACAAAGTCAGGTGAGTAAATGCAAAGTTTTCACAATGTCAAAGATTGCAAAAAGCAATCTTGGGCTTACACAATGTCAACATTGTGTCCATCTATTGTTTAATGCTAACCATTGAAATCACCTTCAACAGCCACCTTATTAGCAGTGACATTTCCACTCCAGTGACTGTCATGTGTCCTGGACAGATAATTCCTCTCTGACTGGGATTGTGTCGATGTCTTCTTGGTGTCATAAAGGTCCGGAAAGCAAATGGTAGAACTTTCTCCATGGTGGTTTGGCTGGTCCATTTGGTCCTCTACCAGGTTCTGATGATAATTTTGTTGGACAGTTTTTTCCTTATTTGACAGACATAGCAACTCTGGAAGGTTGGATACAGTCTGTCCGGTGCAATTAAATTCGTCCATTTTGACAAATGTATTTGACGTAAGATGTTCGGATGGGAAAACTTCTGCCTCATTATTTGGACACAAACCTGAGGATAACAAATCCTCTGATAATACAACTGATGACTGTTTGGCTAGGTTTAGCTCCTCTGGCTGGTGAGCTGATGTCCTTAAAGAGTTGTTTGGCCTCAAAAAGAGGATGTTCCCAGGCGGCGAGCAACCTAGGAGCTTTTCAGGAAGAGCAGCTGGTATTTGTATGGACCCATAGTCTCTGTCTGACTTGACAGTAGTTGTCTGTGTGGATTTTGAGCCCTCCTCTGGTGTTAAGACCTCAAACCATTCCTCTTGCTGATCAGGTCCAATTTCTAAGGCTGCACAAAACTTGTCTGGTTGGTCTGTTGAAGCCTGTGTGGTGTTTGATGCTCTCCCCGTCAAGGTTTTTATAGTCGTATGGAGGTTACCTGGCTTTACTTGGTTGGTTATTTTCTTTTCAAAGTGGTTTATCTGCGTTGACGGGACAGGATCCTCCAAATGAAATTCATTTTGTATTGGCCTAAAGTGGGATTTCATGGTGCTGCAGTGAGATGTGAATCCTTGAGAGGTTGGTGTATACTCAACGTGAACTTCATCTCCCCCATTTCCAGTCAAGGTGCCAGAATTGCATTGTGGGGACGCCTGGGGACCTTGGTCAGAGTAAGCGTCTTCCGTAGACTTGTTCCTTTCTTGGTCAGAAGAGAGCCTTGGCGATGCAGCTATAAGCATTGTGGTGTACACAGAGAAAGGTTTTCAGTTGTTGGTGTTCTCATTATTTCTTCTCACAACATATTTTACAGCAGTGGGGGTTAGCATGAAGTTATGGGATAATCCATTGCAAAGACAATCAAGAAGATCGACCAGGATTGGTCTTAAAGTAAACACCATGTCTCCCTTACAAAGTCCTGCCATGCCACCAATACTAACCCCTTTAAACCTAAAAAAGGGAATTATTTAGTTCTCTTAGGAGAAGACTTTGTTGTCATTGCAACAGGCAGAGGTTCAGGGCAGCAATGTGAATGACAGGATCTTGAGATGAATAGGACAAAAGATGGACTTTAAGAGTTGCAAGTTGTAAGCAAAGATGACTGTTAAAATGAAGAATGAAGTGACAAACACAACACAGAGATTAGTAGGAAAAGCAGCTACACATCAACACAAAAAACACGTCTTTGATTAAGAGCCGAAAATATCAGTAAAATGACCTAATATCAGGGATGGAAGTGTGATAAAGGAAAAAAGATCTACAGATGGCTCACATGACTGAGCTGACAGTGAATACACCACTACGGTTAGTGGCATTTATGGGCTGGGTTAACATGGATGACTGATTTTAAAAGATCAAATCACCTTTGACTTCCACAGAGTATTGGGCTGATGCATCAGCTACCTCAGCAACCTGGTCACGCGAGTGACACTGCTCTGCTGTTCGGACAAAGCCAAAGAGAAAACAATGAGGTGGGTGAAAGCGACACGCATGTAACTAAATTCTTGCGTCTTAAATGTGCAGAGACACCACCTTTCACGTCCTCTCGTAACGGCACACCTTCAGGCGCGTCACAGCCAAATCCGCCACCATCAGACAAGTGTTGGGACACAAGGGTCAAGATCTGGCTGTGGTCTTCGGTGCCGGGTTTTCGTTTAGGATAAATCTGGGTTCCGTCTTTGTACCAGCAAGCTTTAGCAACGGGATCCGAAATCTCAAACTGCTGAACAATTGGATTTTGCTCTTCGGTTGAACTGGTCTTCTCGTCAGGGTCAAGTACATATGTTGGAGGGGACACTACAAACAATCATCAGGGAATAAGTTCAGTGCATACCATCCTTATTTCTACCTAATGACAGTCTTTCAAAGATGCATACAGAGAATTTGAGCTATATATACATATATGTAACATTTGCAAATGAGAAAAATCACCTTGATTTACTACTATTAATTTGGCCACATCATCTGCTGTTGCACAATAGTATGCTCCAGAGTTTGAAGGATGAGTTGGTTCAACAACAAGAGCCTCCTTGATGTCTCCCATTTCAAAACCAAATTGTCTGCTTGAATAGGATTGTGAATCTCTTGGCCGTGACACCTGGCCTGCAGGGTCTGAGCTTTCACCGACTGGTCCAATTGGACGGGTTGCTTCGAGTGTCTGCAACACTCCAACCTCCCGGTAGGGCGGCAGTGTTGGAGCTAAAGATAGTGATTCAAAATATAACTGGACTGAAGAAAGGCTGAGCTTTGGAGGAATCTGTCAAATCTCAAACTCAATGAAAAACAGCACTGCTTTTACACACTAAACACAGATCTTCATTCTGTAAGTAGAGATTATTTTACAACACCTTTTGGACACACGTCTTCAGACACAGCATCACATGAACAGGTACAGAAATGCATATAAATGTTAGTCATATCTAGTGTCTCAGAAGCTTTAGGATTTGCTGTAATAGTGAAACAACTGTAAAAAACAAAATATCACCTTTATCATCCACAGAGATGTGGACAGTGGCCTCAGTGGTTTGGCAGCAGTATTGCCCTGAGGGCAAGAGCTCGGGGGGTGGGATAACGGGTCCCAGCGGCGTGCCATTACTTTGTACACCCCAACCCTTTTGCGTGTCAAGCTTTTTATCATCTGTATTCCAGCAGACTGGGGCAGTGGAGGCTGCAGCCTCACATTCCACCTTCAAAGGGTTGCCCACTTCAAGGGACCCGCCTCTCTCAGCGTCAAAGACAGTAGAGCATGTCACAGGTAGAGCTATCATTGGGAATTCAAGACAACTAAATAAACCCAAGGCTGTGAAAACACACACCTTTCAAACAGGTAGCTACTGTGCAGAAGATAAAAAGAGCTTTGGAGACTTTGAGTTGAGAGAAAGCCACAGCAGTTACACAGCAAGTGACAATAAACAGTCGTTAACATTTCTGTTCAGAATGAAGCAGCCATCAAACCACATAGTTCTGAAGCAGGATAGTTAGTGGCACCTTGAGAGGAGGTGGTGGTTACGATATCAACACGTAAGAAAGGAAGTGAAAAGTCACCTTTGATCTCCACTTGAAATTCCACGGTATCATCATCAGTGGCGCATCTGTATAAACCAGAGTGGGACGCATCTGCCGACTGAATTACTAAGGTTCTTGTGTTGCCCACTGAATGGATTTCTAATCCAGAGCTGGAAATGAGCTTCATTTCTTCCTTGAACCAGCAAACCTGGACCTCGGGATCCGACACCACACACTGGAGAACTATAGGGCTGCCAGCTTCGATCAACTTGATCTTCATATCCTCAGGAATAGCTGAGAACTTCATAGGTGGAGCTACAGATATGTTTAAAATTCATGACAACCTTCAGTCACGTTACCCATTTAGATTACTATTTATAATCTAATTCCTGGCAGCTTAATTACTGACAGGCTGAAAGATAAAAATGTTGCTTCACATTCAATGGCAAGAAGAGCAAAACATCAAACAACACAGAACAGTATCATAAGAGTTAGTTGCTTTGCTGAAAAGGAGCTTATTAAAGTTCCACATGTTGAGGAAAAAGAAATCACCTGTGATCTCCACACTGAAGGTGACGGCGTCGCCCTTCGTTTTGCAGCAGTACAAGCCGGAGTGAGCGACTTCTGCTGAATGGACGACCAGCTTCCTCAACAAGCCTTCGGCTTTAACATCCACTCCAGTTTTAGGGGGGAGCTTTGATCCATCTTTGTACCAGTACACTTGGGCAGAGGGATCTGAGAGCTCACACTGTAAAACAAACGGCCCGCCTGCTTGGATGCTTTTGCTCCTTTCAGCATCTGGAATTGCAGAAAACCTCACAGGTGGGGCTATGGAGATCGAGACATAATCGATTAGGTTGCGGAAACTTTAGAAAAGGATTACTTGTTTCTATAAACCCCTTTTACAAGATCCCACCCCTACCTCCCTGCTGGAGGGCAAAAAACTGCTAGCTAACGATGAGTAGCATTGGTTTTAGCTGTTAAGTTGTCTAGATGACATATGCGACTTATGTATAAAAGAAAAAGGAATAATTAGTGCTTTGCTACTAATTATCAACATGACAACTAGATAACAAGGGCAGGAAAAAGATTTAATTCAGAAAAAAACAGAGGGAGAGAGAAGTAGTTCAGTTATGCTAGCTTGACTTTGACAACCTTAACATGTAGGTGTGTTGCAGAATTCTGTTTTGGTTCAGTTGAAAACTTTTTTAAAAAAAAGTGACCTAAAACATCAACACTGGCAGATCATCCGTAGAACAGATGGTTAAATTAGCTAGTCCACTGTGGTAGCTTAGCTAGTAGCAGCAGTAGCTAATCCACTACAGCGATCACTTATTAATAATCTTAAAATAAATCTAAAAACATAAACATGTAACAGCCTGAATGCTCTGTTCTCAAACACTCAAACATATGTGGGAAATGTTTGAGTGTGCTTTGGTGTTGAATCCTGAAACATGCACTGGAGTTAACAGTTGCTATGTCAAAGAGTCTCTGCGTAATGTAGCCAACGCAGAGAGCGAGAAAAAGAGGTGTTGAGTTATTCTGCAATGGTTTTTCTTTGCTGTTACGTACTGCACTCAATTAATAACATCTCCAGAATTCAATTAATTAATTGGATAGCAAGTAAAAGAATCGTCTTTTTGCCCTCCAGCGCTGTGTGGGTGTTTGTGATTTCTGGAAGTAAACAATAACATGCAAAGGGTCCATATATTATATAAGAGTATATATAAAGAAACAGCAGATTGTACAAATGGCACAAATATTGTTGATTTTATAAATGAGATCTCAACAGAAATCACAGCTTCTTACCCTCGACTTCCACGTTGAACCTGATGACATCGTCAATAGCATCACAGCAGTAGACTCCTGAATGCAAGAAGTCTGCAGACTGGATGACAATTCGTCTCATTGTTCCCTCCGACTGAATGTGAAGACCTTCCACTGTTTGTAACTCGACGCCGTTCTTGTACCAGTGAACCGGAGCAGCAGGATCAGAGAGCTCACAGTACAGCACAATGGGGTTGCCAACTTCCACAAACTTGTTTCGATCCATTTCAGACAGAGGTGAAAATTTCACAAGTGGAGCTGTAGATTTTAGGAAAAACATTCCTGTTAACATTCCAACTGTTTACATGTAAATTAGTTCATTTCCTCTTAGATTGTTCCAGTTCTGAAAGCCTCTATAACGCTCTTCCTATTGTTTAAATAAATCATGGTTTCCACTGGTGCATTCACACCAGACCTGTTTAGTCCGCTTTAATTGAATCGTAGTTTGTTTGCCTAGAAAGTTTGTTTTGTTTGCAGAGGTGTGAATGCTAATCAACCAAGAAACCAAACTCTGGTCTGCCTACAAACCTCAGTTACAGTTCTGCTGAAGTGAACTCTGGTGCGGTTTGAATTCATAAGTCAACACCAAGCAGACTGGAGACTGCTCCAAAAGCAGGAAGTGCACTACAGCGCAGGGCATTCTGGGTAAATACAATCAATAGTCTAGTGATTTTTTGTAAAAGACAAAAGAAGAATCCTACAACTCCTAAAATTTGATGCCACTTAATTTTTGTTAACATTTCAAAGGAAGTTGTGCTCAGTGTCTTTAGAGGTTTTTGCATAATTTCCTTCAATGGTTCTAGGTGCAGCGCCCCCACAGGTGAGGAGGGGAACAGGTTGCTCAGAGGGTTTATTGGTTTGAGTCAGAGCAGAGAGAAAGAGAACCACAGGAAATAAAACAAATGTTGCTGTTTTGGTCCCCAATTGAACTGAGTGTACAGGAGTCAAATTCTTCTGAAATATACCAAATCTCACTCTTTGACTTTACTGTCACTTAATTTGAACCTTTTTTGTATTTTCCCAAATACCCATCAGGCCCGTTCCTTCAATCATTCCTTACCTACCATTTCCAGGTTATCTTTAGGCACCTGTAGAGTCTTAGCATGTGTTTAATGCTATAATGTTATAACACAAACGATGCATACCTTGAATGTACAGAGCTGCAGAATCTCGGATGCCATAGGCAATGAATGTAATCTCCGCTCCGTTGTCTGCATCGCGTACTCCTCGGATACGAAGAGACTGGTGTGTCCTTGACCGGCGGAGGGAATAACGCTCATCGTCTTGAAGCTGAGTGCCATTTAGGAACCACGTCCCAATCACCGAAGCAGAAAGCTCGATGGTGAAAAGAGCATCTTGTCCCTCTGGCACCAAGGCGTCCTGTAAAGGAGCTTGAATTCTGGCGACAGGAACTGCAAACAAAAGGACTTCATCACTTAATCATTTTTAACAACATCACTTTTTAACAATCAGTGAAAAAAGGGTTGGTTATTGTAGCTGGATTACCTAAATGAACAGTTCTTGGGAACTCAACATTGTTGCTTTTTCCGTATTTATTTACACTACAAATGCGAAAGCGATAATCTGCTTCACATGGGACACTGTCACCGAGGATCTCCACTGAGGTTGCAGAGTCAGTGGTCAGGCACTGCAGCCACTCCTGTGACCCAGTGCCTACTTCCTGTCGCTCAAGCACATAACCAGACGGAGGGTTCTTCCGTGAATCTGGGGCGGGAACCCACGAGAGGAGAGCGGCGTTAGCACGCTCCGTGTTGATCTGAACTCCTACCGGACAACTTGGAGGACAATGTCTGGCCGCTAGAAACAAAACAACAAGGTTTTATAAACCGTAAAGCTGGTAAATGTTGGGCTTTTCAAAGTAGTGGAACAAACCTTTCACTCTTAACTGAGATGAAGTCTTGGACCGGCCAACAAGGAAGGTCACAAGGCCAGAGTCTTGGGGCATTGTGTTGACAAAAACCAGGATGTGAGTTCGACCGAAGGACTTCAGGATGGTCTGATGCGTTTCACGCAGCTCGATGCCGTCTTTGTACCAATGTATGTCCATCTCTTCTTTTTCCACTTCAACACAAAAGGCGGCATTTTCACCTTCCAAGACATCCACTTTCCTTGGAAGCTTTCGCAAAATTGTACCTGGAAAAAAATAAGTTTTAGCAAACAAACAACCATCTGGGATTGAGGAAAGGACACCAAGATATCCTTCTGCACAGCGATACTCCCCAGAGACTCCTAGGCATTCCCAGAGAAGAGAAAAACATTTCAGCTCAAAGATGATAAATATCCCAGGCGTTGCGTTCTGGTTTCTTTGGATTTACGTAAATCTGCTTTGGTGGCATGAACAACTGAACTGTAAAGTCATTCTGGAACATCTCACTAAAGATTTGGAAGGTGCCAGCATCTCCTAAACAATCTTCCTAAACCAGGTTTCATTGTGATTTACAGACATTATATCTGCCTTATGGGATTTATCTGTTGGAAATTACTGGGAAATTCTGGTCTTAAAAACCAAATTGTGAAGCTACAACTATATATATATATTTTACCTTAATACCAGTAGAGAGCACTGCCTTCTACTGGAATCCCATCTGTAATAACAGAACCACTTGGTTTCATAAATACCTTGGAAAAACACTTTTACTTAAAGGGGAGCCATTATGCTTCAGTTTAAACAAGCCAGGATGAGTCTATGGACAGCAAAACATGGTTGTTAGTATTTTTCTGTAGAAAATCTTCCTCAGATGACGACATTTCAGCAGTTCTGTCCATTTTAGGTCCTGTCAGAATGAGCGGCTCTGGGGCTTCTGTCACTTTTATGCGTCTCAACATTTACTCTTTTATAAACAAAAACATTATTTCAAATAGATGCTTAATTGTACAAAGCGATCTCTGGATGGTAAGTCAACAACAAAACATTTGTCTTTTCCAGCAGCCATTGTACAGCGGTAAAACCAGCCAACTAGCTCTGATTGGGTTCTGGGTAGTGTCTGCTGATATGTGACGTTAAATTTGGGAAGTTTGTGAAATGGCTTGTTTTCCAGGTAACAAAAAACGAAGAACTGGATGTTTTTTAAAGAACTTGGATTTTTTCTATATCTATCATAACTCCACTTTGACATAAAGAGATAATAACTTTATTTCCTCTGAACTCTTTTACTCAGCTTTTACTCATGTTGGCAATTAAATCTTCTAATTGCCAACATAAGATAATTTGGCAATTACAGTCATTTAGACAGTAAACAACACTACATCTCCATATCATGCAAGTTAATGAATAAATGAAATGTAATTACCTTTTACAGCTACCTCTGCTATGCTTCTGCCCCCATCAGGCATCTCACAGAGGTAAATCCCATCGTCATCAACGCCAATGTCCCGAATCGTCAGCCTTCGTTTTGTTCCCCACTCCTCCATCCCATATTTGGCCCCCGGCTGCAGCCGTCTGTCCTCCAGATACCACGTGATGGGAACTGAATCTTCAGGAACTTCACACTCCAGAACAGCTAAATCCCGTTCCCAAACTTCCAGATCATAGAGAGGCTGCTTAAACCGGACAGGTGGCTCTGCAATCAAAGGTCATAAATGAATATTGGTAGTTATATTTACAAATGTATGTAAGATCACATATATTTCATATGCAGGGTTCAGAGAATGATAAACCCTGTTGCTACACCTGCTCCGGTAGTGATTGATAGATCGTCAATAGTTGATTGGCAGCGCAAGTCAACCAACTCCTAGTGACCATCAGGTCGTTTCTACCAAAAACTGGATGATGAAAGTCTTCAGCAGGTGTTTTGGTCTCAACTGGCCCTTTCTTTGAAGGATAATTGTCTTTACAGACTTTATAATTAACTTTATTTCTGTTTCTTTGTTCATTTATTCTGGATATTTGAAACCTTTTCCAATGATATTGTTGGATATTTGTTAGAATTTAAAGTTCATTGATCTTTGAGGATGTGATTGCATCGTGACTCCATCATGTTAATCAAAAATTGTCTCAAAACAAAAATAACAATTTATCATCTAGCAGAATTTGTCAAAGTAACAAGCCTCCATCCAAACCAGGGAAATGCCATTTAAAACCTCTGCAGACCCCACATATCCTGGACACAAACCCCTGTCAGATGTATTTTCTTGGTAGATATTATTGCTTTATTGTCCAGCCCTCCCAACAGAAGCCTGATGCTCATCCTAATTGTGTTGCAACCAGTAGACTTCAGCTAAATAAAGCCAAAAGTCTGATGAGACAAAATAAAATTTTTAACTAATGTGCCTGGTAATGTGACTAGTTATCCCTGGTGGAGCCTCAGACATGGCAGCTGGCAATGAACACCAATTTACATCCAAATTCACCCGTTCCTGTTGGATGCCAAAGAGCTTCAGTGAAGCCACTTAGACGTTTCTGTGTCAGCATGCCAGGTTGTTGCATCATGTGACCGCCTCCACTCGTATAAACCCAAAATAAAACCCCAATCGAACCCCATCCAGTGCTGGTCCTGCTGTGTGGCAGCTCCAGGAGGGATCCCCTGTGTCTGCTGACCTTCAGCTTGTGTTTTTCCCGACTGTCACTCCAGCAAATGTGTCCAACACATTGCTGCAGCAATGCCACGTCTCAGGCGCTTTACTGCCTGTTCTGGATGTTTCAGCTTCTCGCAAAATAAATCATTTACATATCCATCGCTGGTCTGCGCAGCTAAAGAAAATTGTTACATTATCGCCGGACACTTAGTGCTTCTCTGTTCTTGTCGGTGAGTGCACTCAGGATAATCTGACCCACAGCTATGTTCTTGTAGTAACACTATAAATTCAAATATGTTTTACGACAGATTCCAGTTAAGCAAACGAGAAATCAAAAGACAAGGAACTTATTTTGTTGAGGAATGGGAGGGTTGTAAACACTCGGAGGTGCTAGATAGGGAATGAAGTGCTTGCAACCGACACCAGGAGACGGTACCAGACAGTTGTAAACAACAGAATGTGGGCTTTATTTAGCCATCTGTGTGGTGTGCAAAGCTCTTCGTTTCCTTACCTTAGACGCTTTGCCTTACGGATATTTAGTTAAAACCAGTTGCAAATATGTTTAGTTGTCTTTCACAATCTAACTAGCTGCAAGTACAGACAAAGAGTCTGGTCTCAAATGTTATATTTACTATGTCAAACTGATACTGTGGTGACCTTAGTTTAGAGTTTCTAGGCCATGTGAGAAACATAATACCCAGTCCAAAAGACTCGCCTCACATGGACCAATCCATAGCCACTCAGCAAGCCGAGTAAGTTTGCAGACTTTATGATAATGTGACTGAACTTGGCTTGCTTAGATTAAGTAAGTTTTAAAGCATGTACTGGAATATTTCCACTTTATTCCGTGTTTTTCTGTGAAGTACATCGTCAACAAGCCTTGGTCAGAGGCCTTGAATCCTCGTTTTCCTTTCTCTCCTTGGCTTTACCCCCAGTGAATGACCTCAGCGTATCCTTATATCCTTCTTACATCATCCCAGAATCAAATGGACAGAAATCTGAGATGCATCACTCCCCACTCAGCCCCATGCCTTGCTGCAGAAGACATCCCTGGATGTCCTTTGCTGCTCTTACTCAAAAATTGCAAAGGAAATCTCTGAAAGAAGCATCGACCTACCCTTGACGGACAGATGCACAGCGCTGAGGGTTTGCCCCGCCGTGTTGGATGCAGCACACACATAAACTCCATTGTCCTTTTGCTTGCAGTACAGGACTTTGAGCGTGAAGTATCCTTCTCTGTCTTCATATAACAAGTATCGCCTTCCGGACAGGATAAGTCTGCCGTCCTTCCTCCAGATTATTTCTGGTTTGGGTTTTCCAGTCACAAAGCAGCGGAATTTGGCATGTTTGCCCTCAGTCACAGCAAACATTTTTACTTTTGTAGACTTTGTCATGGCGTCGTCCTTTAGTCGGGTTGGCACTTGTCTGCCAGTCCTTTGTTTTCCCTGATGAACTTTCCAGTGGCCGTTGGTGTAGCCGTTACGGTTTCCTTCCTCTTCGTGTCCAGGGCCGGCGTCGACGAGCAGCACGGCTCCTGCCAACGCCTCTCCAAACTCATTCCGAGCTTTGCATGTGTACACCCCACCGTCCGGAGCGCGGCCCTTAAAGATCTTGAGCTGGAACCATCCTCCATCCTGGTAGCCCACGCTGAAATGCGTGCTCTCAAATATTTCGTTGAGTTTTCTACCGTCCTTTTCCCAGACGACTTCTGGTCGCGGGTTTCCCCAAAGCTTGCAGGAGAAGACGGCGTCTTCCCCACGGCCGACACGCGTGGAAAGAGGCTTGATGAGGAACCGTGGCTTGTTTTCCTCTCTGAGCTCCAACTCTTGTGCCTCACCTTCTACCTTTAGGGTGGCAGCCGCGTACGTTTCCCCAATGCTGTTCTTAGCTTTGCAGATGTACTGCCCACTGTCCTCAATAGTAACAGCTGTAATGATGAGGTTGTAAACATTGCCGTCTTCAAAGACCCTATATCGTCCTTGAGGGTCAATCTTTTCGTTGTTTCGCTCCCAGATGACAGCGGGTCGTGGATCACCGCCAATCTGACACTTCAGAACTGCATCAGTCCCACTTTGGACCACTACAGGTCTTGGGTAGGCTAAGAATCGTGGTGCGCCACCAAAGACATCCATTTCCTCTCTGACAGCGTCCCTCAAGTCGTTCAGGAGAGTTTTGGCTTCTCAGTGGACCGAGTCCATCCAAGTTCTGCTTGATATGTTTCTGAAAAAAAAAAATCATTTGATTACTTTAAACCAAAAATAGCTCTCTGGCATTATTAGAGAGACATAATTCTCAGATCATGGCAGTGGCAGATGCCATGGCTTTTGTATAAGATTGAATGCAGAATATTAATAAATTTATTTTGAACAAATAAATAGCAAGAATATTTAAAAACTCTTAAAAAAACCAACATACACATACAGCCACCACTGATTTGGTGGCATATGCCATGTTTCGGTGGCAGTTTTGCACACTGCCACCTAGTGGCAGCTTGAGTGTCAGTTAGCACCAGCTGCCACTCAAGTAGTGGCAGCTGCCTCAAAAAGACCTGTCACAAAAACGGTAGCATCTGTCCCAAAAGTCTTGTCACGGTTTGAGCTCAGTCTGCTGGGGAATTGGTTGAAGAAATGTCAACAGCTACAAAGGATAAATAAAAAAAATGTAGCAGGAATATTTATAGACTTCAAACATTTGATATCATAGATCATCAAATATTTTTCCCAGAATTGGAAGATTAAGGCATCAGATGAGTTGAACTGAACTGGGTACGGAGTCGCTTAAAGAAAAAATCAGTTTGTAGAAATGGGTGAGTATAAAATCAGCTATAACATGGAAATAAACGGTGGTGTTCCCCAAAGATCAGTTTTAGGTCCCACACTGCCCATATTACACATAAATTACATTTACAAACTGGGTGTGTTGTGTGTATAGAAAGGATTATATAGAAGAGGAAGATAATGAAGTTTTGGTTGTCCTGTTAAAGATGAATGCATTCGCAATTCCAGAATATTACAACCTGAAAACTTGAGTCCAGATTTCATGAGATAATGCTATCCAAGGGAAAATGAGTTAAAATGCCGAGAGTACTTTCTGTCATTCCAACGGTTCCCCTTCGCCCCTCTAACTGCATGTGTTTCAGCACAAACGGATGGCATGAATATTAGGGTTAATTGAATTAGATCTGTCTGCGTGGGAGAAAAACAGCCCCGCAGTCAGAGGAGGAACAGCCCGGTTGCAAAAGCAGCCACAACACACAGCCAGTACAGCTGGTGCTGTATTTCAGTGGGAAAGCTCTTAATATAGCGAGCGCTAAATAAAGGCCTGTGAGGGAGTGTGTGTCGGGTATCACAAAGACAGCCAGAAACATGCAGCCTCACACAGAAGCAGAATCCCAGAACGAATACCTAAAAGTTTTTACCGGAACAATATGTTGTGGTTCCCGTCCCTCAGAACTGGGGGCCCAATCTTTCATTTCAATGGGAATTTTCCGTAATATCTAAGCGGATAAAATTAGTCTCCAATAATGAGCGATAGGCACACATCGCTAGTCTGCTAATAGCAGAGCTAATATTTCATTTAGTGCTTTTGCTAACTTTGAAAAAATTTAGCACACTTAGCTTCTCCTAAACTGTAAAGCGCTAATTTACTTAGCTGTTTTGTAAATTTTCAGTTGAATAAAGTTTGATTTGTGTTAAAGTTATGAAATTGTCAAGTAGTGTTTATATACATGCTCTTATTCTGAAGTGGTGAGGACTGTTTACTCTCCTCTTTTTTATGTCAAAACTAATTTGGCGCTCGATGGTTGTAGTCTGTAAAGGACAGATGTGATCTGGATAGCGCCTTAGCATTAGCTTCCACTAACTACAGAGTTGAAGTTAGCACGTTAGCATTAGCAGAACTAATGTTGATGATGATTCCTGTAGGGTTAGCACAGCTAAATCTTTAGACGGCCACTCGTTCTGTTGAAAGGTAGTTTTCTTTTCCACTGTCACCACATGCATGCCAACTATGAGGAATTGCTACAAAGTTGACAAAACAATGCAGTTACTGTTGCTAGATGTTTGTAGGGAGGATTGCTGATTGTGATTATGGGATTTATTTCAATATTTAATGACAATAAATCTTATATCAGTATTTTGAAAATTGGTAAGTTAAATATTTCTAAATTACATCATCAGGACCTTCTGATTTGTTTACCCAAATCATTCAGGTGTGAGTAATTATAAAGCAGCTGCTCTGCCTGGTGGATGGATGGCAACGTTTCAGGTTTTGGCTCCATCGTACGGACACTCTGCAGTGCCAGAAAATACCCCGTACTACGACCTGCATGTTCACACGAACGCCTTGTCGAAATAATGACCTCTTCTCCTGATTTAGACCCCAGTGGGAGCAGCTAGTTTTAAATTGTAACACTAGCTGTAAACATAATGAAAACTGATTCAATAAGATGATCATTTCAAAGGGAGGAATTATTTGATCATTTCTGGAAATATTCAGTCAGAATGACTCAGGATAAAGTGACCGTGAGAAATGTTTCATTCCCACAGCTCAGACGTTGCAGTATAAGTGTGTTTAATATTCCCTGTGGAAACTTAAAGAGATCAGATTAAACCCTGTGTTTACTTGTCTTATTTAATTGGAATGACCTTTGCCCTCTCCGGCCTACCTCTCTTCAGTCGCCGGGAACGGCCATCAACACGCATTCCGAGCCTGCAGCCGTGGTCCGAGTCAGGGCAGCGTGTCCTGAGGGCCGAGCCGTGTCCCAAGTCCACTTTAAGTTCACACACATGCTAGTCTGCAGCTGCGCAGTCACATCCTCACCACTTTCTGTCCGCAGCAGCAGCTGGAAACTGAAAAAGAACCCAAAACGCAGCGAGTTCAGAGCAGCGCTTCAGTTCCTGGGTACGATCCTGTCATTGTTCGTGGAGCGCTGCTAAATGCTTTTGCAGCTGCTGCAGCCCCTAAAAATACTGGGTGCCTTGATGACAGCAGAGCAGCTCAGTCAGGCTCTTCCATTCAGTTGCCAGCAGGGGCTAAAGATAGCTTAAGTAGCATTTCCAGCCAACCTGGCCCAAAGTGAAAAAGTAACCCGGTAAAATCAAGAAATCACTTCGAGAAACCCGACTGACAGGTAAATAAATTACAGTAAATTATTCCATCTATTTATTTAAAGTAAAAACAGATAAATGATGAAACTCTCACTCACAACATTCAGTGGTTCAAAGCTGCAGTGACTTTTATTATGAGTTTTAACAGGTTTGTTAAACTGTCACCATGTTCTTAGAGTACAATAAAACTTTGTTTTTACAGATAATATGTAAAAAAATAACAATAAACTCCACCTCATTACTGAGCTGCTGTCACCGTCTGAAGAAATGCACCAAAAACAACCAATCAGAGCCAGGAGGCGGGGCTTAGTGCTGTCAAGCAACAGAGGACAAACAACTTACTGTTTATCTGCCATCATCTGTGACTATGCTAACTAGCATTAGCATTCAGGACAGGCTCTGCCATCAGGAAGAAGCTGCAGAGCAGCAGAGAGGGGTAGGGAACACCAGAAGAATTGACAGCACTAAGACCCGCTTCCTGGTTCTGATTGGTTGTTGGCGTTGTTTGGTGCACTGCCTGGTGTAAAAACGAGCTACGTGCTCGTTAGCCGCGTCCCCCTCCACCCGGCGCCCCCTCCACCCGGCGCCCCCCCCACCCGGTTTTCCGGGGTTTTTTCTGCTTCTGTCCTCAGACAAACCAAGTAAAATCACTTTCACACCAACCAGTCCCCACCCAATCAGTCCAGACCCTGAGACTCAGCAGGACGTCTGTCAGCCTGTCTGTGGTTCTGCTGGATAAATCAATATTATTGATTAATTTGCTGCTTCTGCAGGGAAACCGATCAGATATAACAAACATGTAGAAAGAAAAGAAACTCGTTCCTGTTTAGATGGAGAATCAAATTAAATCTGTCCAAAGAAAGGAGAGCAGCTCCGCCCTCTGCTGGCCGTCCTGTGTAAGTGCAACATCCCCATTTTAAATTGTTCTGATTTATGAACTTAAAACTTTTTAAATACTAAAACTACCAAATCTTACATGAAATCCTATATCAAACTAATGTATATATTGATTGGTATTGGTATATTGAGTTAAAATACATACAATAGTTTAAATATAAAGTTGTTAAAAATCTTATATCATTTAGAATCACATTTATTACTATTTTACTATTTATAAAAAAATAATATTAATGCATAAATCATATAAGGGTGTGCTGGTGCCTCTCCAGGTAAAGTTCTGGCCGAGAGGCGGGGTCACCTGGACAGGTCACCTGGACAGGTCACCTGGACAGGTCACCAGTATGTTGCAGGGCAACACAAAGACAGACAGCCATGCACTCACACACTCACACCTTGGGAGAATTTAGAGAGACCAATTAATTTGACACTCATATTTTTGGACTGTGGGAGGAAGCAGGAGTACCCGGAGAGAACCCACGCATGCACAGGGAGAAACTCCATAGAGAAAGACCAGAGCAGGAATCGAACCCAGAACCTTCTTGCTGCAAGGCAGCAGCTCTACCAACTGCACCATCAATATTATATCAATCATTGTTGTATAAATAAAACATTATTTTTTAAATACTATAGTACTTTTAGTAGAAGCAATACTATTACTGCTGATTAATCAATAATATTTTAATTAAATTAATAAATTTCTTGTTATATATCCATTTATTAATTTTCCTGATTATTTTTATTGGGAGTTTTTCTGCGTTCAACCTGCTGGTTCCTTTAGGACCCGGCGGAAGTCCCTGATGTGCAGGTCAGTTCTTCCTCCTCCTCTTCATCATCAGCTGTTCCGGCGGCGCAGCAGCGGAGCCCGGGACCCAGACTCTCTCCTCTCCCTCCCATGCAGCGCCCCGCTCCGTCCCGCACAGACAGAAGATGAAGATGAGGTGCTGAGTTTATTTCACTTCTGAAACTTCCGCTCACTTTGTGTCAGAGTAAAACCTGAAAGCTGGCAACGCGTTTTCTCCGCAGGTGTTCCTCTCGGCTGCAGCTCTTCCTCCGCTGCGTCCTGCTCCTCATCCTCCCGGTGGCGTCGCAGTGGTCAGGTAGGAAAACCTGCGGCTGCTGCCGCGTTTCCACCGCTGAAACTACCGCCGCAAACCTGCGCAGACACATAAACCCGCTTATTTGCGCAAAACAATTGTATAATTACATGCAAACAATCAGTTTAAGCGTTTAAAAGTTTGCAGGATTTTCTTCTTCTTTGTTTTTGCAACCCCCCGCTCCCAACACCCTGCATCTGCCTCAGACTTTTAGGGTAAAATATTAATTATTGACCAGATTTGACTCAAATCTGAGCCTGAATGATTGGAAGATTTTTTTTTCTGTGCGCATTTGAAACCATGTTTGGCATTTTGTTTTCTTGCTGTTCTGAATCCTGAACGCTGGAAACGTTTTGAAACACATGATGGCGAAACGGAGAAGATGGTGTTAATTGGCTCCAGCCACGTTTCCCTTAGTGGGCAAAACTTGCGCCAAAAGGTGCGCCAATACCTGCATCTGCATTACAAGGTCCTAAACTGTCAGTACCATTTGTTTTCAAATGTGCGCAAAACTGTGACAATGTTCCGCTAATGTCGAAAAACAACATTAAAAAATCATTATCGTCTTCGTCCTCTTTGTCGCTTCCGCAGGAGTAACTTCCGGTTATGTGACTGAGGTGATGCAATAAAACTTTCCCCCTTGCAGTTTTGCCATTTCAGTACGACCAAAACCCTCATCTCAGCGCCAAAACGTTTTATTGGAAAACAAAAGATGGTTTTTTTTTTTAAGCAAATTGGCATGTTTATTTTTCCAAATGTCAAATTTTACCATAGCAGGGTCCATGAAAATGCAGCTCATTAAACCTGCATGCTTTCAATCTTCTTCACCTCTGTTAACTCGAAGTGTTTCCCTGCGGTTTGGTTGGGATCGGGTGGAGAGTCGGTCCACAGGAAGGCCAGCAGCTCTGACTCAGTGTTTCCCATTGCTAAGCTGGGTCAGGAATCCCTATTGTCATGTGATCTTTGACATGCGCCCTGCGGGACGCCGCCGGGGGAGGGGAGCGGCTGCGACGGACCCCAACCGTGCCATTTCACGGCCCGCTGTCCTCTCCTTTCTGGGCCAGCGGGATGGACGTTGGAAAACAAAACAGAAAAAGAGGGAAACTCTGCTGGACTTTATCTGCTAATCATGGATGAAAACTTGAGTTTTAAAAAGTTTGCATTGTTTTAATTGAGCCTGAAGCTGAAAATCCTTCACAAAATGTGTAATTAGGGCAGAAAAAAAAAGCCACCCCATCTGGTCAGGGATCAAGTCTGATTTCCTGCACCAGTTCTGTTCACCCAGTGAACCTTGTGATGTTTAATTCCTGGATTTTCTAGTCATTAAACCTGCTTACTCGTAATCTTCCTCTCTGGAAGTGTCTCAAGTCCCATCGAGCGTTTGTTTTGCCGTATTGTGTCAGCTGCCGCCGTTTAGAGAGTTAATTAGACTGAAGCTAAGTAGATGTTTGCAGACTGACACTGGGCTTATTTCTGGGTGGGAGGAACATTAAATGTCCAGTTTAGCTGTGGATCTGATGACTGGCCACCCAGATCTCACAGATATGATGTAGTGAATTTACATGAATGTGACCCTTTAGCCTCTGAGCTCCGGCTCTTCGGATCCATCTGTGGACCAACATGAGGCAGCTGGATCAGGTTTGGTGCTGCAGGCGGCTCTAAATTGGTTCCAGCTTAGCCTCCGTGTTATTACATCACTAAATGTCTCTCCTAATATGTCATTTAAACCTGAAGAACATGAAGGATTCCTGCAGAAGTCCAGTTAGCGACAAGCTAACCAGGTTTCCACCCAGACGTTTGACTCTTTGCTCTTCCGTCACCTTAATCCTTTACAGATTATCAATCCGGTTTAAGTCAGGACTCTGACTGGGCCCATTCACAATGATTCCTCCTTTGGAGCTAATTGTTTAGCTTAGCTCTTTAGCTAACTTTGAAAACATTTAGCGCACTTAGCTTCCCTTAAATCAAATTTACTCGACTGTTTTGTGAACTTTCAGGTGAATAAAATTCATCTTCTGTGGTGAAATCTTGGCTATCTACATTTTACTCCATGCTCTTTATCGTTAGCGTCAGTTATGTTAGCATTGTTGCTAACTTTTAGCACATTTATCTTCCCTTAAATTTTTCCAGACAAATTTTAAAGCACAAATTTACTGAATTGTTTTGTTAACTTTCAGTTGAATTAATTTCGACATTTGTTTTGAAATTTTAGATATTGACAGTTTAGCCATCATGTCAGCTAAATGCCATATCGTGCTTTAACATTTGATCTAGCTTTGAAGATGTTTGGCACAGTTAGCTTTACCTAAACCAATTTTCTGGTTAAATGAAGTTTTCTGCTTTTCCCTGAGAACCAAATTCATCTCACCTGTAATGAAGACTTGCATGTCAACATCCAAGTCATTCATTGAAAACACACGACCCAGTTAGCATTACGGCGTTAGCACACCTGGAGACATGAGGTAGAAACAGCTGCTTCTGGTTTGGCTGAGCTGCAGAAGGAGGTGAATCTGGAAATCTCTAGAAAGATGTTTTATTTTCTCATCTCTTTCCTCCCACATGAAGAAAATCCCCTGAAATCTGTCAGTATGAAGGTTAAATATATGGATTTTAGCTTTAGTGGCTTTTGTTAAGTCTCCTACACAGAAAGGACCTACCTAACCCCAACGGGCTTCAGAATGACTGCATGAAGGAACCTCCACATGTGCTCACACTCATGTGTTCATCCACTTGTGGTTTTACAGAATTTCTATAAAACTAGAAAAACATCAAGCTGCTGCCACTTCAGTAGATTAATGTATTTCTACAGAGACATTCAGGGATTTATATAATGTAGTATTCAGTGACGATGTTGTTAGTGAGATATCTCACGTTTTATACATTTTCTTTAGGATACAAATGCACCACAAACTTTCTTTCCATTCCTTAATAAAAACTTTCTGTAAGAAGGAAAAAAGCAGAAAAAACACATTCAGACTATTTGGACTATTTCAGGGTTATTTTCCTGGGATAATAAAGCTGTATGACAGTTTGGTGATTTCTGCTTAAAACTCCGCGCCGAGCGCCGATCCAATATGTTTCCGGTGATCAATCTTCATTTTACTGATTCTTTGCACAGTTAAGCTCTTGTGCACTTTGGTTTTTCCATGAATTTGGTAAAAACCAAACAGAGTCTGAACAAAGATGGCGCCGGCTGAATCTCTGATTGTTGAAGTTTCCTCTGCGCATGCGCAGAGTCCAGTTCCGTCTCCATGGCAATGTGAGGACGTTGCCTCGGACAGAGGATTTGTTTTATTTTTAATTTCTTTGTACTGATTGTGGGACGTTTTTAATCGATCCTGATGAACGGAGAGCTGAACTCGTATCTGAATTCGTCCTGCCGTCATTTTGAAAGCTGCTGATAACAGATCGCTGCTGTTATTTGTTATTTATTTGAGCTGCCCTCAGATGTCGTCCTCGTTGTCCAAATGTCGGCTTGACGGCTGCAAAATACAGAGGAACTGGGTAATTACTGGCTGTGCACTGAAAGGAGAGGATTTGTCGGAGCAGTCGCTCCAGAACTAATGGCACCTGAGTGCCGCGTCGCCTCTCAGCACCTCTTCCTGTTTCAGGTGAAACCTTTACTTATTTGCTCGTCTTTCCCAGGTAATCCAGGTAACACTCAGCACAAGGTGTGAAGCTCTGCAAATTACAGGACTCCACTGTATGTACATGTTTTCTATTCAGTTCTGCAGATCTGTGTTGACTGATCCGAGTTTTTACTTCGTCCATCTTGGTGGTATTTTGGGTTTCTGTCCGACTCCTCCTCCTCCAACCGAACCGTTTAACTCCACCTTGTTTCTTAACGCATTATTCGAATCTGAAATGACATTTATGGTTCAATAAATTATGTTTACTCTTATAATTACTTCCTGTTTTGCTGGTGAAGGTTAGTTTAGCTTGTGGAGTGTCTCTGCACAGTTAACCAAGGAAACAGTAGTTAGTCTGATTTTTCCATCCAGGCTCAATAAAAGCCAACAGTGTGACGGCCCTATTGATTTAATGAAATGTACTGTTTGTATACAAACTGAAATTCAGTGTCTGTAGAGCATGAAGACGATTGTTTTCCCTTCCATCCTGCTGCCATCCGACTCGTCACTAAATGAAACCTGGAGGTGATGATTAATTCAGTGCAGTGGAAAATAAGGCAGGAAACCCAGAACAACACTCATAATGTTTTTCCTCCCTGTGTCGGCTGCGCTACACACAGACTCGTTGCCATAGCAACCGACAACAACACTTATGATTCAACCCCAAAAAACATGAAAACATTTCCCACTTAAACAAAACATTCAATTACAGTTTTATGTTTTCAAGCTTGATGTTCACTTTTGATCAGTGATCTCTGTGGCAGGTTAGCTGCCGCTGCTATTAGCTAAGCTAAAGTAGTGGTGGTTGATTAGCTAATTTAAACACCTGCTTTACTGATGACCTGCCAGAGTTTGTGTGTAAGTCATCTTTTCTCATTTTGTTAACTGAACCGAAACACAAAATTCTGCAGCACATCTACATGTCAAGGTTTTCAAAGTCAAGCTAGCATAACTTAACTGCTTCCCTCTCCCTCGATATATATATTTTAATTAAAACCTTTTCCTGGCTTTGCTATCTAGTTGTCGTAATGTTGACTAGTAGCAAAGCTCTGTGTTCCTTTTTCTTTTGTACAGCAAGCATAAACTCAAGATTTTGCACCTCATGTTGACAACTTGGCAGCTAAAACTCCTGCTATTGATTGTCAGCGAGCCACGTTTTGCGCTACAGCAGGGCGATGCCGGTGGGATCTTGCGTGTATGACATCACATTTATAGAAACATCAGTTTTATGGGATTGGCATGTTTCCATTAAGTAGGTTTATTTTCATAATTCGGGCAGTTATATGGCTAATGGAAACCCTGCTAGGTTTTCTTATCTTGGTCACAATAAAGCAGGAATGGAAGCGAGTTGACTGGTCGTTATTGGGTCTGTTGGTGCCAGCAAATGTTGCAGAAGTTAAAGATCTTTCTCACCAGTTTTTGGGTTGTAAACTGGAGAATTCATAAATGTAAAGCAGGGCACACTTTTCCTCCGGTAGTCAGCTCGTCTGCTGCCTTCAGCCTGGATGGGAGCTGGTTTCCATGACCACCAGGTGCAGATTATTCCCCCACAAAGCAGCGTTTGGTTGAAGCGGGGGAAACCGGATCTGTGTACCTGGCACTTTGTCCCGGTCTTCAGCTTCAGGTCGTGTTCACTCGTCTTCTTTGACAGCCTGCTGAACACAAAGGGACATGAAACCAGAGACCCACTTCCCCCATCCCATCAACTCCCACCGTCACTCCATATTTTCCTTCTCCGGTTCTAGGAAATGTATACCATCAGCTTTTCACCCTCCATGATTTATGGCCAACACTGTATAGACCGCTTTATGTCTACTGCTGATGGGATCCTTTTAGTATTATCAGAAAGATGCAAACGGTGTTAAGCCCAAGCACCAGCTACCACCCATTTCCCCTTTTAGTGAATGAATAGGCCATTCAGCATTTCACGAGGCCCCTCTCGGGAATGCCATTGTGCATTTTGAACCTCACTTTGCAGTTATATCCCTCTTCTTTTGCTCTCCACGTCTGCTTATCTTCTGATTGACTCTCCTGATGTGCAGCGCCGCTTTTCAGGGCATCCTTGAATTCCACTCATTCACCCGTCCTTCAAGAGCGGCCGTCCCGTCTCTGGAGGCACTTACCCTCACAAATCTCACACCATGGGGGTGTGAGCTGAGCAGAATCCTATGGGACAGGGAGATTACCACCAAGGCCACAGATCTTGTGACAAAAGGGGGATTTTGCTGAGTCCGAACTTCGGTTTGTCTTTTTTTCACCGTAAGCATCAGAAGGCTGGAAGGAAAGCCTCCAGGTGCGTTTGGTTTGGACGAGTTGAGCTTTAACAGCCAAGGGACGGAGAAAAGACTCCGACAGGGACTGCAGACGTGCTGCTGGTGTCTTGTTCTCAGAAAACAAATAATTTGCTTCCTCGTAGCTGTGGAGATGGTGGTGGTTGAATCGGGATCTTGAGGACAGTTAAAACCAGCTGACTGATGTCATCGCGTGATGAAGATGCTTCCCTTTTCGACTCCAACCCGGGTTGAACTATTTTGTACAGAACTTTGTGCCAACTGTTGTCTGACTGGTCAGAGGTTTGTTGCCATGTTTCATGCAGAAATGAGCTCGGATGTTGATGTTGGTATTTCACTTTAACTAGTCCAGTTTCTGTATTTGCAGGCATCTTGAATGCAGAACATTTATCTGACCGGAGAGGAATGATGTACATTGTTATTGATTCTTCAGTAACTACAAAGACAGTCAAATGGCCCAAAGCTCCTGGATGGACATTGCAGTGCTGGCGTCCATGCAGGCGGCGCTCGCTACGTCTCACTTCGCTAAAACAAAGCAAACTATGCAGGGAGGGAGAAATGCCGTCTAAACATGGATTAACATTTAATAAATATGAAACTTTAATGTCTCGATTTGCCATTCTGCCTTACAAAGCCGACTGGAGAGGATTCTTTGCACACTGAGGTTAAAGCAGAAATTATTATGAAAAATTGATTTTGAATCAAATTCTGGCCCCAGATATCAGAAATCCAATTGTGCGCTCTGCTCTGCTAAAAGTAAAACTGTTTTCCTTCTTTTTCTGAGGTTTAGAGTTTCTTCAACACAACAGCAAAAACTACCTGCTCTGGTTTTAACATTTCGCCTCAACAGTCGGCGTCTTTAACCGGTTTTTATGTCCGCAGGCGACTTGAAGACCTTTATAATAGAACTATGTGCACTTGTACATTTTCCACTGCGTAACTACAAAGACGGATGGAAAATGCAACGTTGTCATCGACAGAGGAGCCCGTCTTCCCACTTCGTCGGAGCAAAACAGTGGAAATGAGTCTGCTGTGTGCTGAAGGTGGTGTTGTGTGAGAATACGGCGACCGCAGCCTGCAGGTCGACTGGATGGGAAAGGCTGAAGGCTCCCACCTTTCTCATGACGAATTCCTTCGTTTCCTCCAATCCAGATGGATCCAAGTTAGACGGGTTTGTTGGGAGTCCGGCCCGTTTGTTCCCCTTGGTTTAGCTTAGCGTCACCAGGTTATTATCCGGTGCAGACGGAGCGCTGGGCGCCTGAATGGTCATACGCTCCGACGTTGTTCTGGTCCAGGTGATTCAGCGGCATCACAATTAGAGACGGGAAAGATTGTAGACTGTAAACATTTAGAGGTGCTTTAAAAGATTTGTAAGGCTTTCGGTCCAGACGGTGCCATTATTGGCAGGACTTGGGATCCTCGTTGACCACTTGATTGGCTGAAACAACAGAAAGCACCATGTTGTTTGGGAAAAGTGGTTTACAGTCGTATTATTTGGGCTGCGTAAAAACTTTATGACCTCTGGGCTTCTGTGAATGTTTTCTCCACAAGCTGTGAAAGAAATGTTTTTCTCAGGAGAGATTTCTTCTTTTTGTCACATAAGAAGGTTTTAGATCTAGATAACCTGAGTAAACACAAGAAGCAGTCAAATGATGAAAAGCTTTTTAGGTCACAAACCAACTGTGATTGAGACGATTTATTTAAGACATTTAGCAGGACTTAGGTTGAACTGCAGATGTAAAAGTATTGAAATAGTTCATCTGATGAATGAAAGATTTCTAAAAGCAACACATCATCTAAAAAAATCCCATCAAAAACAGTAGAAAATACAAAGTCGATAGCTGAGTTTCCATTGGCTTTAAAATGATCAAATATGGAAATAAGGCATTTTTGAAAAAGGCTTTTGCAATAGAATGAGATGTTTTTACAGCTGCATCAAAGTATTTCACTGAATGATCAGCAAACGGCTGATACTACTGGAGGAAACTACAAAGAAGATGACAGGAAGTGACCGGAGGAGGATGTTTTAACCTGTTGCTGCCTGAACTAATTTGATCTCAATCACTTATTGAAAGTATTCAATGTCAGTATGGGAGCAGCTCAAACGTTACCGGACCGTAGAGGAGGATCCTCCAGGTGTCCAATGTTTGGAGTGGCCTAGTCAAAACCTGGACTTCAGTCCAGTTAAGATCCTGTAGTTTGATGTTAAACGACGCTTCACCACTCAGAAAGCCTGCATCATGGCCGGCCCCTCATCGTTGTCCACTCTGTGATTGTAGGAGAAGCTGTTTGGTTTCCTCCTGACGTGTCGCTGAGCGTCAGGAAAACATCTCTACTCTGGTCTAACTGGCTGAAGTCGCGTTTTACTCACAACCAGCCATGAATCATGTGATCTTGTTGGTTTTAGAGGAACACGACCTTCCAAATAGCCGTACCTGTTCAGCGTTTGTCTAATTGTCCTGTCATGAACTTTAACCTTTAACCTGCGAACTGACGCTTGTGAAGTCTGAGACGGAGCTCTGGTTTCGTTTGGTCCACTCCTGGGAAGACCTGCAAATAAAGTTTATATTGATTGGATTGATTTCATTTTCCATAACGCTGACAGTAAGATAAAAACTGTCGCATTAGTGAAACTATTGTTTGGTGTGTTAGCGTTAGCTTGGCCGCCTCTCTGCTCCGAGTCTTGCAGGTGTATTCTGAAGGCTGTTTCAATATTTCATCTTTGACCAACTCATTCAACAGGACCACATATCTGATGCATTTTCCAGCCTCTCTATGTGTTTCTGCTCTGATTTGTTGCTTGTTTCTGAAAGAAGCGGTTTTCATTTCTCATGCCTCATTTGTGGGAAGAAATATCCAGCGATTGCACATTTCAGTCTGCATGTCCTGGTAGCTTAGAGGCTCTCCGCCCCCACAGCAGAAATTAGCAAGTATTAGTGGAAAAATGTGTAGAAGGAGGCCAGGATTGCAAAAGTTGGTGAGGCTTTCAGTGGGATTAAGCCGTTCAGCTCTGCTGAGCTGCAGGAACAGGGAAAGGTCACTTTTTTCTTCATTTAGTTGCAGCTGTAAAAGTGACAGCAGTACAAATGACCTAATTACCTAATTATCTATCCTTTCATCTCTCATGCTGCTTTTCAATGCATTTTAAAAGCCAGTGAGACTCATTACTCTCTCCAGTTTAATCCCAATCACATGGATTATAACCGGCGCTGATTTGCTGGGGCGGAGTCAGACCGTGACCTCTGCCATTTTTTCAGCGGCCAGTCTGGGAACAATAACCACTGGCACCCTGGGCTCTGCTAATTGAGGGCCCTGATATTGTCTGGCGGATGAAAGCCTTCTTTGTGGTATCTCCCGACCTGCTGTATCACCCGCGGCCGCCGATAGCCGCGGCAGCCATGACGCCATCCCCCTCCGAGCGCCTTCCGCATTCTTTGTCGGGGATTTAAGTGTCAATTGAAGGTGAGGTGTAATATTTCCAAAACGGCCGATGGAGGAATGTTCCAGTGGGACGTAAAGATTTGCTCTTGAAGATGATTGAAAGATGAATTCTGCAGCAGGAATGGAAAGAAATCAATCTTTGTTTGAATGCAGGTAGCAGCATTTCACCCTGATTACAAAGTCCAAGGCCTGTAAAGGCAGGCAGAGGTTTTACATGCAGAGATGATTTAGGGGAGAAATCTGGAGTGAGACTCAGAAAAGGTTCTTCTGTTTAACTGTTAAAACATTTCAGCTGTTTATTGCTTGGAGTGAAACTTTTCTTCAAATTCAGTTTTCACTTTTTAAGATTCTTTCTTAAAATTCAGAAAGAAATATAAGAAAACTGTGATGGATGCTTCCTGAAAGAGGCAGTATCATTTAAAATCTACGTTTTTAGTTTTCCATCATGTTATTCCTTCAAAATAAATACCTGGAGTTTTAACTGGTAGTTTAATGCAGGTTTTAGAAATCATTTCATCTCCATGGCAACCATTCAGCTGTTAAAATGCCTAGTTGGACTTAGCCCCGCCTTCCAGCCACAGCTCCTCCTCCTCAGACTTTAATAATTTTACTGAAAGTAATATAGTAAATTTATTGTGCTATAAAATGGCACTATGCCTGGAAAACACTTAATTCTGCCCCTTTAATATTCAGTTTATAAGTTTTTACTTTTTAAAGATGCCAAACAGGAAAAATGGAAACAAGGTTTTTTTAAATTTCAGAGTCATCTTTGGATCTTTAAAATGTTTCCTTAAAGGGGCAGTATTATTTAAAATCAACTTTATTTAGGTTTACATCATGTTATTGTGTGTTTTCATCGTCAAAAACATACCTGGAGTGTTGCCTTGATTCTTTCATTCATATCTTAAAAATCCCTTAGTCTCCATGGCAACCATTCAACTGTTAAAACGCCTGGTTGGACGTAGCCCCGCCTTCCAGCCGTAGCTCCTCCCTGGAAAAAATAACTTTTGTTTCAAAGGTAAAAAGGATATAATTCAGCCTAATTTAGTTAAAGTTCAGAGCAGGAAATTAAAAAGCCACCTCTAAGAAGCTTTTGCAGCATTTAAACTCTGAGATGTCGTCAATATTCTCCTAGCCTGTAGGGGGCAGTGTAGAACAGCAAGTGTTAAACAGAACATGCTAGAAATAAAAACTGCTGTAATTCTGCGCTTCATTTACCTCTGAAGTCCGAACTCGGTTCCAGGTCTGACGTCAGTTCTGTTTCTTCTCATCACGTTTTCCCTCTTTTTTCCCTCAAACTTTAGTTAAAACAAGAAAACAGAAATAAAACTGAAAAATAATAATTTACTTACACCAAAATGTAAATTTTAACATGAAAAGGAAAAGGGTGATTGAAAATCCAACTTTATAGTTGAAGTTAGCGTGGTAGCACTAGCTTCCACTAAATGCCGTTGGACTAGCGTGTTAGCATTAGCATTCACTCATTAGCACAGTTAACAATTTTAACAAACTCCATGCAAGTGTGATGATTATTAATAATCTCTATTAATGAAGTGCTTCAGTAGCTAAACTTTTCTCATTAGTTAAAATCTGCTGTTTGGAAACTGAACAACGGTTTCTGAGCTAAGCTAAAATTAGCTTGATCCAGACTTTCTGCTGTTAATTTCTCTATCATCTGGTGGATATAAACCAACTTCTTCCAGGAAACCTGCAGCCGTTTTAAACGCTGAGGCTGTGCAGTGCATCTCCTGAGTGTTTGATACAAGCAGGATAAATATTTAACATCCTTTTTAAGTGCTTAGCATGAAGCTGTTAGGTGGTCAGAGTCCTGTGTAAGCCACATGGGAATCCTAAGAATGCCCTGGAGGAAACAGGCGGGTCCAGAGTTCTGTTGCCTGGTCCGAAGCCTCCGGCTATTATTGGTTTTTCTCTTTAGCTTTCAGAACGACACCTTTTAGCTCTGCCACTGCAGATTTAAGCACTTGTAATGACTCTGCTGTACTAGATTAACACTCAGAAGCTAAATTACCCTGCAGGGCATCCATCTCTGCTAAACATCTGAGTCAGGTTGTGGTTTTAAATGGATCTGATTGTTTCTCTGACGCGTCTTTATCTAATTATGCTCCTCCAACGCAGTTCATTTAAGAGAAAAATGCTCATTAAATCTGAAAACCACTTGCAGGTATTGGCTGCTCCCAAATTAGCCACTTGGCGTTTGTTCTGCAGAGACAGAGGTTTGGACTTGTCTCATCTGCCTCTTAAACTTTAGCTGTTTGTGCGTTAAAAACCTCTCCACAGTTTGGATTCGTCACTACCTCCTTTGTTAGATGATAAAATCTGACAAGTCCTTACGAGTCTTTCACATTTACTTGAGCAGGAAAAGACATAAAACATTTAAAATAAACTGCTGTCTTGTCTGCAGCCCTTCCTGCAAAGCATAATTTGCTGGTTCAGCATTTAGAAGTTCACCTTTAAGATTAATAGAACAAAGAAACATCAAAAACTACAATCAAGTCATTAAATTTAAATATCTGTACGAGCCAAAGAACTAAATCGATTGATGATCGGTGGAAACCTAAGGTGGGCTCCTTTATTGAGGAAGATGATTATCCAAATTATGTTTTGCATCGTAATGAGTTGCAATAGTGAGCACATGATTACAGCTAATTATTATTAGCCACCTAGCTAATAATAACAGAGCTATGTTTTAGCTTAACTTCCCCTGAACAGATAATCCAGATAAATTATAAAGTGCTCATATAGTTGGCTATTTTGAGAACTTTGTTTTAAATTATCTACTGTTTCCTTTAGCTTTAGTTTCAGCTGAACATCATGTTGCTGCAGCACCTTCATGTTTTTTGTTTAGTTCTTCTGCCAATTTGGAAACGTTTCTTCCAGTGGAAGAAACTGCTAATCGGCTAACAGAGCTAATTTTTCACTTAGCACTTTAGCTAACTTTGAAATTATTTAGCATACTTAGCTTCCTCTAAACCGAATTTTCCAGATAAATGCTAAAAGCTCTGATTTGTGTAGCAGTTTTGAAAACTTTCAGTTGAATAAAGTTTGACGTCTGTGTTGAAGTTTTAGTTTGTGTAAGTAGACATTTCTATTCACGTTCTTATTTTGAAGTAGGTGCCGACTGTTTACATAGCATTTCCTGCACTCAAGTTCTCTCTTTTTCTCCCAATAACTTTAAACCAAGGAACATCCAGCAGAGGACAAGATGTAAATACAATATGTAAGAGCAGAACGGCACCGTTGGCTGTTTTTATCCTATATTTTGGTTTTAGACTGAAATATGTTTTGAGCTCGTGAATAAATACTAATCAGACCTGCACATCAACTCCTTCCCACACAAACTAAGCTTTAAAGTTTATTTCCTGACATTATTGGACAGCTTCTAATGCAGCACTGTGATGAAAAAGCAACAAAGGCTGCAAGACAAACACAAAGGAAAGCAGGGTTTTACCTGTCAGAGTCTCATTTAGACTCTCAACCTGAGTCATTTTACAGGCTGCAACTCGCTCTTAAAGCCACTGAGACCTCAGCTTGTTACGGCACTTTGCTGTTTGAGGCATGAAACTGCAGGAGTCTCCCTCCAGCTGCAGAAACCAGCATTAAGCCGTATATCCTCAAGAGTTTTCTAATAAACACGGTTGCTAATGTCTTTAACTACCTTTGTGTTGAGGAGGGAAGCACATAGAAACTGTTGGCAGCGCTGACATGATGGATTATTTCATTTTGCTTCTCTTTAACCTTCAGCTCCATGTTTAACCTGAGGGCAAGTCAAGTCAAACCTCCCCTGCTGCAGGGCCGCGTTAAGCTAGCAGGAAACCTGGCTGCTGTCCAAGCGTCACTACATCACGGCAGGTGAAGCTTCCACAGGCTACAAATTATTCCTTGATAAACTCAGCAGGCAGCTAACAGGCTGCAGTTTGGTTGTTCTCCACTTCCTACGTCTTTACTCTGCAAAACAGCAACACAAATCAGCGCGTTAGCATTTATCTGGAAGAATTAGCTTAGCAGAAACTAAGTACGCTAAACTATTTAAAACTTATTAAAGTACTAAATGATAAGTTATCTCTGCTGATGTGTGGCCTCTGCTGGAAGTAACATTTTCAAAATTAGGAAAACAGCCAACTCAATTAGCACTTCACAATCTGAACAGAAAATTAATCTAGGGGAAGTTAAGTATGCTAAATGTTTTCAAAGCTACCAGAAGCGCTAAATAAAACATTAGTTTTGTTACAAGTGGATTAGCGGAGGAAAACCTCCAGCCAGCCCTGCAGATATTGAGTTACCTGCTGAGGTACCAGCAGGTCTGATCTGACCTAAAAACCTGCAAAGTTGGAAAGTTTCAGTCTTTTGCTTTTTTCAGATGACCGTCACTGCTGCGGATTGCACCTTTAATTTAGGGTTTCATTTTCTTTTCAGACTAAATCACGGAGCTGCTGAGGGTCGCTGCAGGATTAGAGCAAACCGACACGCTGGAAGTGTTTTAACCAGTGGTGGACACACTCCCCCTACTAGCGAGCTAATGCTACATTTAGCGCTTCTGCTAACTTTGAAAACCTTTAGCATACTTAGCTAAATGAATTTTCTATTCAAACTCTTATAAATAACATGTACGTATTGTGCTTTAGCGTTAGCTTCCTTAACATACGGTGTAGTGCTTTAGCATTAGCTTATTCTTAATACCAAGTTGGTCTATCGACTTAGCGTTAGCTTCCTCTAAATACTGTGTTGGTAAAGCGTTTTAGCGCTAGCAGACCTAATATTTACGGTCAGTACTTTACTGCTGCTGACTTCTTGTGCCCACCACTGGTTTTTACATCATAATGAATCTAAAATCTGTTTGGATGAGATAAAAAACTTGTTATAATGAGATTTATTTCTTGTTAAAACCAAAATATGTTATTGTTTAAAGCAGAAAGGTCATAGCAGTAAATCAGCGGGACCTGTTGGGGGTTTGAGCGTTGACTAGAAGAAGCAGGTGAGACGTGGAGTTGGAGGAAAACCCTTTATGCCTTTGCAAGAAGTCAGATTTTATATCCAGTTATGAAAAGATACATTCCTGAATTTATTTCCAAGGTCTGGCAGTTAAACGCTTCTGTAAGTTTTAACAGATGACCATGAGGACATTTACTTCTTCATCTCCTCCAGATTCATTAGCTGCCCTGAAGCCGTTTTCCCATCGGTGTTTTTATCTCCTCTGACTTCATCAACTCCAGCCTCTGTCTGCCCTTCCTGGACCAATTTGTAGCTGTCGAGGCTCATGTACTTTCTGTTGTTGAATGGCGCATTGTTTGTCTGGAAGGAGAGAACAAGGCCACACACATACAAACATGCACTCCTCCTGTTTCTCCTCCTTCCAGCAGGAATGCCTCTGCATGAACCTGCGTGTGTGTGCAGCTCGGAGTTGTAACTTTCTGGATCTCTGTCTCGTTTCTGAGTGACACGCGTGGAAATCTCCCTGGTGAAAAGTCTGCGCTCAGGGGGAATGCCTGAGCGCAGACAAAAGCTGCGTATCCTTACTTGGCTTCTCCATCCATTGCGGCTAATCGCAGCAGGACGGTGGTGGAGAGCTGCTCGGGTCGGTTCAGGCTGGAGGAACATGCATGAAGCTGAAACGTTTCTGCCGTCTCCATTTGGTGCCTATTTTGATGAAACTTGGATTAGGACCATAGAAACGTTACAAACTGACGATTAGAGCCTCATTCTTGCTTCAGATCCGGGGGGTTCCCAGACTTTTGTTTCCGCTCGGCTCTCTGAAGGTCCCACCAATGCATTTCACATAGACGTCTGAACTTTGACTAGGAAGTTGCAGGACCTCGATTCTGCTGTGTTTGATGAGAATGTTGGACTCACATTAGAATACGTTGGCCTTCAGAGGAGATCATGACTGTAAAACAAGCCCATATCGTCCCATATCATCCTGCTTCCACCACCGTGTCTGACTGTTGGTTTGTGATTATATGCTGTGCTGCAGTAGAAGCTCGTTTGCTTATAGCAGAGCTAATTCTTCAGTTAGCGCTTTAGCTAATTTTGGAAACAAAAAAGTAAACAGTTCGCCGTTTATATTCATGCTCTTATTTTGAAGTGAGTGAAGAGCAGTTCTGCTTCCTGCCCTCATGTTCTGTCTCTTTTTCCCTCAATAACTTTATTTCAATGCAGAAACAAACAAGAACATTAAGCACAGAGTAGAGAACAATAGATATCATAAATGCAATATGTAAAGAATTAGAACAAGCAAATTATGTCAAAATTAAAATGGAGTTTAAAGGTTTTAGTCTTTTTCAGGGGCAGAAACATTTGAATTGAATTTAGCGCTTTAGCATTAGCTTCCACTAAATATTGTTTTGGTGTAGGTATTTTGTTTACAGGACCAAACATCCCTGAATTACTCCAAAGTTTTACTGAATGTAATAAAACTGCATGAATATGAGTGAAGTGAACTGATTTAGTTCGAGGTTCAGGCATTTCTAAGGCTTTGACACGAAAACACAAATATCATGAAGGAGTGTGTATCAGTGTCAGAATCAGAGCCAAGTATTTGCTCAGTGACCCTGCAGTAAAAAGCAGCCGCTGCTCAAACACAGAGCTTTTCTTCTTCTGCTGCTGCTAAATGACACCAGGGCAAATAATGCGACACATTTAGACGAGTTCTGTCAGATCTTTGATGTGGAGGATGAAAGGACGCGGTCTTCAGTCTCTGGTGTGTAGGAGACGGCAATCTGAAGAAAACCAGAACAAATATATAAGAAACACATTTATTTTTTCCCAAACAGCAAAATCAAAGGGCTCTTATGGTGAAAAATTCTCATTTGGCACATTTTTATTCTTCTATTTGGGTCTCAACTGATTCCAAAAACAGCCCAACCGTTTAAAACAAACCCACCCAATCGATTTTATTTTGGTGACAGGAAAATGAGTCATTTCAAAAACCTCCCAAATGTTAAATTACATCCAATGTTACCTAGCAACCTAAGCCACGCCCCGGGTCGTTGCCTAGCAACCTAAGCCACGCCCCGGGTCGTTACCTAGCAACCTAAGCCACGCCCCGGGTCGTTACCTAGCAATCTAAGCCACGCCCCGGGTCGTTACCTAGCAACTCAAGCAGAGCTGCAGCATGTTTGGTCATCTAGTTTGGTTGCTGTCTGTGCTGAGCAATAGCTGCTGCACTGCAAAAACACAAAAACTATCAAGTATTTTTGGTCGAGTTTCTAGTACATTTGAAATAAGAAAAAATTAACTTACAAGTAACTTTTCATTAAGAAACAGGAGATTGATTCAAGTCCATAAATGCTTAATATTTGTGAAAAACATACTAGTTCCACTGGCAGATTATTTTCCTTAACTACCACTTTGTCCATCAATATTAAGGAATTATTACTAAACGAGCTCCAATATTTCGCTGAAAAGTTGTGTCTAATTTAATTTAGTTTTATTGTGTACTAAAACATTTAGAACCCGGAGCAAAAAACTTGGTATGATTTTGTGTTTTTGCGGTGAAGTGTTTTGATATTGACTCGCCGGACAGAAACCACCTGCGGCATTCTTGGTCTTCGCGCAGGAGGCTCGACTTTTGCTCGTCAAAGATGTATGCTTGTATAACTGCGCATCTGTTTGCAGCCATTTTCACATGTGAGTGTAAATGTTGAGTTGGGTTAGCTAACTGCTGTTTATTTGGATTTAAAGTGACTGAGGCCCTGAAACAGTTCAAATCTGATTAGCTAAGAATCATTTGGAGTGAAAAATGTAGTGAGCATGTTTTGTATAGGCCATAGATCTATCCTAACCTGTTCAAGGAAGCATAACAGACCACCTGTGTAAGCCTAACTTCACTCCTTTGCATTTAATGAATTTTACCAAACCGTTAACCGGATATTTCTGTGGTTTCTTTGAGGAGTTGATGAGTAATTTCCCTGAAATAATTACTTGAGCCTCAGAAAATGATTCTGCATCCGTCTGAAGAGCAAATCCCTGTTTTAGTGTTTAGGAAGTCAAGGCCCACGTCGACCCGGTGGGATGAATTCAACCACAACCTCTCCCTTTCTCTTTCTGCCTGCTGCTCTCCTCCTACACGCCATCATTACAGTCTGACAGATGTTTGCTGCATCACATGTGGATCGAAATCCCCCCGCCCCCACGCCAGCATTTTATTACACACTTCACTACCGCTGTAAATCTCTCCAGGGAATTGAACCGTCGCCTGTGTCTGAATGACCAAACAAACGTTTGCCCCCACGGCGGCGAACGCAGCCGCTGCTCCTCTTTCAGAGGCAGGAGATTCAAATATCGCGAATCCTGAACCAACATGATCGGAATGCCGTTGTTCCCTGCTTTGTCCCGTTTCTGTTTGACAGATTTTTTGTTCTTTCGGCATAATTTGACCTGGAATGTTTTCACTTCAGGCTGCAGAGCTCATGGGCAGCAGCTGCTCAGGTCGGAGTGAGAAATAAGACATCAGAGGTTTGGTTGTGGAAATTTGATTTCTTTTTCTGATGTTTACAAAATCTGAGTAAAGGATTTTAAAATCTTAAACTTTTCCACATTTTACCATGCTACCACCATGAACTTCAGGGTTTTTTTTGTGAAATTGTAATGTTTGATGCTCCTTAATAAAATCCCAGCTCTCTTTTATTGGATAACTATTAACTCTAAGTCTTCAGGGCTCGTTTTACCCAAGACTCGCAAGACTCGGAGTCTTTCCCCGCCTGATTATCGGTTCAATTGGGAGCAAAACTGCAACATTTGTTACATTTCCAGCTGCTGTGGCTCCCTTTCTCACTGCACAGAGTCAAACCCTTTTAAAAGCTTGTTCCCCTCCTGGCCTGTGGGGGCGCTACACCAAGAACCGCTAAAGGAAATGAGACTAAAACTTCAGAAGAAGAATCTGAGTGCAACTTCTTTCTTCACCAAATGGAAATAAAATTTGTGTGGTGTCAGATTTCAGCGGTTGTAGACTGCTCCAAAAGCAGGAAGTGAACTACAGCCCAAGGCATTCTGGGTAAATGCAACCAAAATGAACAGTCTAGTGCTAGTGGGAAAAATGTCTCAGGATCGAAGAGGTTTAAAGAGAAAACGGCTAAAATCTGACTGCACTCCATTTTTGTCTCCATTTTGTGAAGAAGGAAGTTGCTCTCAGTGTCTTCAAATGTTTTCATGTTGTTTCCTTCAGTGGTTGTTGGTGCAGCGCCCCCACAGGCCAGGAGGGGAACAGGTTGCTCAAACGGTTTGGTTGGTTTGGTACAAACCGTTGCTGAAAATGTTACAAATGTTGAAATTTTGTTCCCCAAACAAACTGAGTCCAACAGACAATCAGGTGGGAAAACAGACCTAAACACACATAATTCTTATAAATGGAGAAAATTTTTAAGAAAGGAAACAAAATCCAGAGCTTGGAGTTAAAAACGGATTCATTAAATTCGACTTCATGTCAAAACGTGCTTCTAAATGAACATTTATGCGGTGAGACTAAAGTATGGAAACAAAAGGAAAAACAAAAAGCCAGAGGCAGACCTCTGTCTCCATGAAACTGATGTGCAAAGCAGACCCAGTGCTCATTAAGGTGAAGCAGCCACAGACGTTACCTTCTCTGGTTGTTCTTGATGATGTGCTGTCTGATAATTGATGACTCAGCAGCATTCAGGTTTGCCTGTATCGTCTTGTCGATCCGGAAGCATGAAGGCTTTCATCTGCAGCTTTTCCAGCGTTTACAGTCGGATTATGAATTTCCAGAGTATTATTCCAGGGAATAGACTGACTTACCTTTGGCTTGATGGAGGGGTTAAAGGGTAAATTCAGAGAAATAAGACAAGAAGGATAATTAAGTAACCAAACAAACAGATGAGTTTCATTCCTTTTTTAAAATATTATGATGGGAGAAGACATGAAGTGAGGGTCTTGGGGTTGAAACTCGTTTTCCCCAATCAGTCCACCGTATTGTTGCCTCAGCTGGAACCACCAGGCTCGGTGGTTCCAGGCCTGGTGGAACCAGTCCATGCTTCACTTGAAGCCGTTGGGATTTCTGTTCATAAACTTCCTTTGTCTTGTGATTTTGACGGTTCTGTCGGCTCCTGTTGATGGAACAACCTATCCATAGACGCCACGTTGCTTCATTTATGCTGTTCTGTGGATGTGGGTTGCTTGGGGATTATAAACTGTTCAGCCAGAGGACTGATAGCTGTCGCGTTTAATCTGTAGTATGAACAAGCAGGAAAATATAAATAATCTGAACTGATCTGGACCTGCTCAGGCTGAGACGTCCTGGATGAGCGTTTGGTCGGCTGGCCTCTCCGCTGTTCGATGTGTCTGTGAAACTCTTTCCAGATTTTAGTAGAGAACCTTCTTGAGGTTCTTGAGAACTTGAAGAACCTCATTTGTTCTTGAGGTTCTTCACGTTGAGTCATGAGTCACATGAATTTATTTTTGGGATCATATTGAACTGATGGTGACTAAAGTGGTTGTGGTTAATCACAGGAGGGTGATCTCTGCCTCCCACAGTGGCTGGATCTGTGGATCTGGATCTGTGGATCTGGATCTGTGGAGCTGGATCTGTGGATCTGGATCTGTGGATCTGGATCTGTGGAGCTGGATCTGTGGATCTGGATCTGTGGAGCTGGATCTGTGGATCTGTGATACCGGTGTGTCCTTTCTGTCTCACCGTTCCTTCATGCCTGGCTGACCGGATAAAACGGTTCCTTTCACTCAGTAGGCCACCATCAGTCTCTGGACCTGGTCAAACACATGACCCATGTGTTTGGGCTTAGCTGGCAGAAGAAAACAGTTTGGTTGATGTTGTTTGAGTCACTCACTGCGTCCAGAAGCCTGCAGTTCATTTTCTGTTTTTAAGCACCAATTTAGATCACAGATGACCTTTTCAGTGCAGAAGCGGTTTGTATATTGCTCTTCCCAGAAACGCTGTTACTTTCTAAAGTTTCATGTAGAGACCTCCACCACTTTGATGTCATTTATTGTCCTTTGCTTGTTAAATCAATACTCGCTCATATGGAGTCCCAAACACAAGCCAGCCTCTCTGTGGCGAACCCAGCGCCTGGAGTTCCCCTCTGTCTGTTCGCGGGGAAAACGCTCGCTCCTCGCTACAAACCAGCACAGCGTTGTTTTTCTTCATTTCTGAGTGAGTCACCAGCAGAAACAAGCACAAATCGAGTCTCTATTGGATCTTTTGTTGTCCCGCTATGTCCGTGACACACGGATGAACCGTGAATGCAAACCTGTTGCACAGCACAGGAAACGCTGGTGAATACAGTCTGCTTCGCATATTTATAGTGCATAGATAAAACAGAGGTCTCAGCTTTCAGTTTATGTTGCAGGAGAGGAAGAAAACCTTAATAAGCTGCAAATGAGTGGTTTGGAGAAACAGCCTTGGTCTGTTATTGTTATGGAAACAAACTGAGACCAAATAAACAGTTTGTCTCAAATTCTTTCAACATGGAGCGTGACTAATGTTCCCACATGGTGGCTCGTTTTCTGTTAAACTTCCTGGCATCTTCCCCTTCTAGCACTCAGAGAAAAGATAAAAACACAAAAACAAGAAACTTATGCAGAGTTCCCAGATTAATTATGATTTAATATCTAATATGCAAGATTATGAATGGATGAATTGAACAAAAAGATGGATGAACGGACAGTTGGATGAACGGATGGTTGGTTTGACAAATAAACAGTTTGATGACTAAATGGATATTTGGTTGGTTGGATGAATAACCGATGGATGGATGGGTTAAATGGATGGATGGTTGGTTGGATGATTAACTGGATGAATGAGTTGTTTTTTTCCAGATAGGAATTTTCCCAGAATTCCCTCTGCTTGCTGCATGCAGCCTCTTCCTCTCGGCGTTCGGATCCGTGCCGTTGCGGATCAGAGTTCTTCTTTCCTTCTGTCCATGGCTCTTCTCTCCATTTACTTTACGGACAGAAACTCTGAATTCCCAGAATGTTCCTGTCACATTTTCCCGTGTGGGAAAACGGCTTCAGTGAGACCCGGAACACAAACAGCCGTCTGGAGGAGCCAATCCCCACAGAGCACTTCCTGTTCCTCCAGGGCGGACATGTTGCCAGGTTGGTCCTGAGGGAAAACCCGGACAGGCCAATATGCTTATCATCTCCTCACTTTAATAAAGCATCTGGATTCTTCCCTCTTGTCGGTCCACTGCTAATCCTCTCTCATCAGGTTTTGTTCTGTTGATTTTCCCCTCAGATGGTGATAAATGGTAGAGCTGGCTGTGTGTAGTTTGGCCCCCAGTCAGAACCTTTGACCTGGTTTTGGGAGTCGGATGTCTGAGGAAGGAGATGTTCAGACATGTTGGAGTGAACAGCTGGAATGTGCCGCTCCTCCATCAACCTCTGCACCTCTGGACTCACACGGCTTCACTTTTCCTGTCATCTTTAGAAATATGGCTGTGGTGAAATGGAAAGTACACCCTGACTCAGCTTCAGGATGTTGGCCACCAGTTTCCACACCAATGATTAGTGGGAGATGTACCATTGATTCTCCTACTGGAGCAGCTAGCCGATGCTAGCTACAGCTGATTACCTGATTGATTAGCTAGTTGATGCTAATTGTAGCTGATTATCCTGATTGATTAGCTAGCCAATGCTAACTACAGCTGATTACCTGATTAGTTAACTAGCGGATGCTAATTACAGATTGGTTACTTGATCATCATCAACTCCAATATTAAAGCAATGCCAAGATGGAACAATCTCAGCCATGAGCTCAGAAAAGCAACTGTTGCTCCCCATCAGTCTGTCCAGGGTTAAAGGTCAAACTATCTAAGCTAACCAAGAGCTTCAGATCAGACTCTACAGGTCTCAGCAGGTTAAAGGTCAAAGTTCATGAGAGGACATGAACTTTGTCCTCTCATGAAGAGGACAGAGAGTTGAAGAGGAACTGAGGGACTTCACTCCACTAGTTGAAAAGTGGATGGATGTTTGGTTGGATGAACATGTGGTTGAGGATGGATGGTTGGAACCAAACCCTGGCCCAGCATCCCAATGGCCTAGTCAAAGTCCAGTACTTACTTTACTTACTTTTTTCCAAACTCAACTTTTCTATACTGAATTTACTGGAAGAGTTAAATAATTTTAGATCCTTCTAGAAACCAGATCCTTGAACAGAGAGGGGTGTACTTTCTTTTCACCTGATGCAGACGCGTTGCGTTCTTTACTTGACCCCCCCGGTTGCAGCCAGGCGGCGGCGCGCCCTTTGAACCTGGTCACCCCGGCAACCCGGGTCCAGATTCCTGCAGAGGGAGGGTCGTCTCCTCCAGGTGAATGATTAGTCAGGGCGCCGTGACCCCTCGCTCCGGGTTTACACACGGCGGACCGGTTGCCGCCGGCAACACTTCCTCCTCTGTGTTTGTTTTAAAACCTGGAGGAATCAAAACGTGAAAGTTTTCAGGATAGAAACAGAGGACAGCAGAAACTCAGAGCTGCTTGTCTTTACTTGTGTTCAGACGTTGTGATTGGCTGAGAGTCACCTGCTGGCAGTGACCCCTCAGCTGACCTCACTGGGGCTGGATCGCCCCCTGCTGGTGGAACCTGGAATAACACCAGAGAAATGACGGCTTCAGTGAGAAACAAAACAGGATTTTGGTTTTAAATCATGAAACGGGATTAAATGGGAAGTTAGGGAATTCTTTTATTATTAATCAGATCAATGGAAGAACATAAACTTGTTTTTGACTTTTTCTGCTCTGGTAGATTAAAAAATAAGCATAAGCATCCATCATCCATCCATCCATCCATAATCTTCCATATTTTCATAGTAATCTTTTCTAATAATTTCAGATTATTCTGTTATTCTAATCTGTAAATCTCCTCCTGCCTCAGGCTCATTTAATCACAATAAATCTAATTTAATCATTTACTACCCAGAGCAGAGACTGGCAGCAGATCAACTGATCAGCTGAGCTTCCTGCTGATAACAGATAGGTTTGGATATTTGGAGTAAAACCGAGGGGAAACCGTACAGCTGCGAGTTTCAAAGCGCCAGAGGAAACCCGATAAGCTCAGCGCTGCGTGTTTGCGGTCTGCGCCGCAGACGAAAACAAGCAACCTGTAATGACTCCGCTATCTGATGCAGCTTCAGATGGAAACATCTTTTATTTCCCTCCTGCAGCGTTCCAGCTCCAATCTGCCAGACCTGACAGCTTTATGACGGCCTGTTTGATTTTCCCCAGGTGGGTTTTTGTCAGCAGAGCACCACCTGCTGTTTGCTTTTGGTCATTTGCTCGTTTACAGAACAGTTATTTTAATCGGTTATGTTTCTAGTGTTGAAAAGCTTTCATACATCAGACTCGGGGTGTTAAAAAGTGGTTAGATTACAAAGGCAGGTGATGGAAGTTTGTTTTCACTACAAACAGCAGAGGGCGCCATTTCCCATCTCACCTTTCCATCTCTGTTTCTGTAGCACAATGACGCTCCAGTCTCACGATTTTAATAATTTAATTAGCATTAAAATCATTACACTAATTAAGTAAATAATTGCTATATATGCCAAGTTGCATTGGCAGATTATTTCACTGATACCTTTTTCACATGATATTTTTCCCATGCTAGTGAAATCGTCTGCCAGTGGAACTAATATATTTTTTAGGAATATTAAGTAAAAGTTAGAACAAGCTCCTATATTTTAAATAAAAGTTACTTCTGAGTTATTTGTGTCTCATTTTTAGTGTAATAAGACATTTGAACTGGATAAAAGACACTTGGAAAGATTTAGTGTTTTTGCAGTGCAGATTTAATTGCTGTTTTTATAAATATATCCAGAACCACAACAGAAGTCTGACGCTGCTGATGTCTGGAGCCGTCAGCTTTTAAAGCTTCAACCCGTGTGAATAAATACTCATAAATCAAAAGGCCTGATTAAATCTTTAACCTTTGAGGTTAAAAAGCAGCGATGGATTTTTGTGGTATTTTAATCATAATGTAATTATTTATTTGCTTTGGTTTTACATTGAGACGTACATCTTGATCAGAGCAGTTAAAGTAAAACTGAGTGTCTCTCAGGCTGAACACAGATCCAGCTCAGGTTGATACTGTAGCTGTGTTTCTGCGCCGCAGGCCCCGTTTCCCCGTCGTTAAGGAATGCGTCTCCCAGAGAGTGACAGCCAGGCTGTTGCTGCTTGTCTGAGCAGGAGCCCTGCAGGCCCGATCTGCAGCAGACGTTCAGTTGACTGATGGAGCCGAGCTTTAACCGACCAGCAGACGCATTCTGATGCATTTAGAAACAACCGGCTCAAACTCGGATATTATCAGTGATGTTGGAAGGGATTCTTGTTTAAAAAGTAGTTCCTACAAGGAATGTAAAACTTTGATTGGAAAATGAAGATTCTTAGAAGAATTGCAGTTTACAACAAGATCAGTATTATAAGATATTATAAGATAGACGAAAAAGGAGCAGCTAACAAGTTAAATATTAGCAAGCTAAATTCTTAGCTTACAACTAAATATTTAGTTTGGAGGTAAATATTTTGCTTCAGGCAAACATTTTGTTAGCAGGCTAAACATTTTGTTAGCAGGCTAAATGTTTGACACCCTACTAAATATTTAGTTTGAAGCTAAATATTTGGATTCAAACTAAGTGTTTAGTTAAATTAAATATTTATCTTAAAACTAACTATTCAGTTAGCAAGCTAAATGTTTTTGCTTTAAGCCGTATATTTATACATATTTAGCACGCTATCTATTTGACTTCCAGCTAAATATTGAATTAATCCAATTTTTCTTCTTAAACTAAATTTTTAGATAGCAGGCTATAATATTATTCATATTAAAAACGAGCTAAATATTTAATTCTGTTGATAACAACAATAACACCAAAATATTGCAAATCTGTTAAAAGTGAATTTTGACTTCTTTCTATAGGCAATTGAATTTGCATACTATCTAAATGTTGAGCTCTGAGCTAGCTTTGTAAACTAAATATTTAGCTGGCACAGAGCTAAATATTTAGTTTGAAATTGCGACATTTATAATAGAATGAATAACTTTGTGAAAATAGGACATTTTAAAAAACACCCATTATTTAGCCTCTTCTAACAGGCTAAATAACCCAAATTGTTGCTGTATTTTTTTGACTGAGTAATTTTACAAACGGTATGAAATCCGAGCCCTCGGCAGAACTCAAGTCCACTTCTGTGAAGTAAGAAATTAAGGAGAAAACGGCAGACATTTTAGAGCCACCAGATTTCCCAGGAATGTCCTTGGTTTCTCACTGAGACAATGGAAGCCACATTCCTGAGACACGCCTGAGAAAGAAGAGGGAGCTGCGCCCACACTGGGCTGGCTGCACTCTGAGCCTGTCCCTAATCAACATTATTGGAGATTTTAGAAAACAGAACTGTAGGACATATTTGTGAGAAAATTTGGACAAAATGAGACCTGAAACTTCATGGAAGTTAAATTTACCAAATGGTGTAACTCAAAGGTTGGATGTTTTTTTTTCTCAATTTCTTCCATTTATTGTTCAACTTTCTCTGAGAAAATTTAACAGTTTATGGCCTAATGTGTAACCGGGGCACATCCGTCCCTCAGGCGGAGTGGCCCAGTCAGAACCTGCTCCTGCAGGCCTGATGAGTCTCCATCTGTGGGAAACCAGAACCCTTTCCCTCGGAGCACGATAACCGTGACCCCGTGACCTCCATTCTGTTAGACAACCCCCCGCTCCTCTTTCTCTGGCTGTCGCACACACTCAGTGACACACATTCACTCTTCAGAGATCTGAGAGATGGAAGACGAGATGTCGTTTAAACTAGGGTCTTTCAACGTGATGAGCAAGGCGGGAAGGGGGTGGAGGGAGGCCGGAGCTGATGGAGGCCAAGCTGCAGCTCAGCCTGGGTTATTATGGTCTGTTTTACCTAAAACCTGCTGCTTAGGATGGGCAATATCAAACATGTACATGACATTGTTTTGTATTAATGTAATGCAAATTATTGTGCAAAGAAGAATCTCATTATTTTTAATGAGATTTTACCTGTTTTAGGGCGTCTTATCACTTTAAATCCTAATAAACTGCTGCTGCCCACGCCCCCCAACTCAACATTTACACTCAAACAGGAAAATGGCTGCAAACAAATGAGCAATTATTCAACCATATGTCTTTGAAAAGCATTAGTAGAGCCTCCTGTACAACCAACAAGAATGTAGCAAGTTGTTCTGGATAATAAGTAAATTACAAAACACTCTTCCAGCAGCCATTATACAGCACATACAGTGGTAAAACCAGCTGACCAAACATGCTGGAGCTCGTCTTGGGTTGCTACAACCCAGGGTAATGCGGCTGGGCTCGGCTGGGGTTGCTAGGTAACGGTGGAATGTAACTCAACATTTCGGATGTTTTCGAAATGGCTCATTTTCAAGACACTAAAAAAACATTTAACTTATTTCCAAAAGCCGGCTGTTTTTTTTAAAGACCCAAATAGAAGTACAAAAACATGCAAAAAGGGAATTTTCCATAAGAAGTGTCCTTTAAAGTTTTATTTTTCCTATGTACCCATAACTTACATTTGGACTTAAATTGAACTTCCAGGTTACTTTCCTGTAACTTAACATTAAAGGAACCCAACTAAAGTTTACAAAACAGCTGAGTAAATTAACGCTTTAGAATTAATCCAGAAAAATTAGATGAAGGGAAACTAAGTGCGCTAAATGTTCAAAGTTAGCAAAATTAATAAAACGCTATTGGCAGAGGTGGAAAAGGTTATGGCTTTTACTGTCTGGGTTGCTGCCAATAATCAGACACATTTCCAGCTGAGTATATAAATCATATATTACCTTCTCAGAGCTCAAGTGTTTCTTTCCAAAATGTACCCATAATTCACAGGCTACTTTCACTAAACTTCCTGATTCTCAAATGTTCAGGTTTGTTATTTGAATTTGCCAGTTACACTCAGAAGCTATGAATTACTTTCCTGAAACATTCAAAGCTAATGTGTCTACCAGAAAGTGCTCTAGTAACTCCTCCTCCCCTAAAGGGAAAACCGCACCATTTCCTTTGTGTTGCTACTCTTCAGTGGAGCAATTCAAGCTTCCCAGGTTTCCTGGTTCCTTATTTAAAGCTGTTCTGCTCTTAAATTAGTCACTGAAGTTAAATTTAGAGTGTTTAAAATGAACCCTAAGGGGGTGAAATCGGATATGTAGAGATGTCAGCGCTGCAGAGAGTCGATCAGTCGCCTGATGGACTCATTCCTGGGATTGGGTTGAATCCTTTTGTCTGTCTTTGTGAGGACAGACACACGGCTGGAATTTCATCTCGTCTTTAGGATTTCCTAAACATTATACAAAGTGACATAAAGGTTTTTAGTTTGCTTTATGTTTGTAACCCAAAGGAAAACAAATAACATTTTAGCTTTTGAATTTGTCAACAAATGCTACATTATCACAGTTAAATTAACTAATTGTAGATTGCGACATAGTATACATTAATATATTTTTTTATAACATTCAGCAGTATTAATTTAACATTATCACTATTATCTAAAGTTCAATCTTGTTCTGTTTATTATTTATTTAAAATATTTCCTTATTTAGTGTAATTTTTTTTCCTTACTAACCTTTTCACAATCTGTATTTCTTGGTTATTTCCTGTAATTTTGTAAAAATCAAGCATTAATTTAGATTTTTATTTAATATTTTGACAGTTTTTCTGCTGTTTTCTCCTTTGTTTATTTGCATTTCTTTTGTTTTTCTTTAAGACTTGAGGGAGGTGGAGCTGTATGATAATTCGGAATTAAATAAATACAAAATTAAAAAAATATTAAGATAAGAATAAAATATGACAGTAAATAAAAAATAAGTAAATATAAAGTATTAAAAATGAAGAAATAATTACATAAAAAAGGAAATAAAATATAAAATTAACAGTGATATTTAACTTTGTTTTCAAGTTTTTTGGGTTCAATATTTGTCACATTAGTTATTTTTTCAAGCCATTCATTTATTTCTGTTTTTGTTGTCAATTTCTGCAGGTTCAGCCCTCCATATTTAACAACAAAATGTAAAATGAAATAATAGAAATATTTAACTTTTTATTTTTTGGATGTGATATTTGACGCATCTAGTACTTTATAGAGCCATTTATTTATTTATCTCTATAGTTGCCAGTTTTGGCATGATCAGCCCTCCATAGTTACCAACCAACCCTTTCATTTATCCATGTTCTTGCCCAGAAAGCTTTAGTTTCAGCTTCTCCCATTCCTTTTTTCTTCAGCCTTAAACACACAGTCCCAACTTTTGAACCCCTCAAGCTGTAATTAACAGTCCGGCAGCACTTTGAAACAGGAAGTCCTCCAGCCGGTTCTTCTTCGTGTCTTAAGGAGACTCTTTATTAGCGCAACGAGAGATGAAAGAAACGTTGAAAACAGCCACATAATTTCTGGCAAACTCCGTAAAGAATGTTCTGCGTTTGATGTCTGGAGATTACACGCGCTAAAAGATGCAGACTGAAGTTGTACCAATGTCTTTGGATGTAATTTATGTATCTGCTTAGTTTATTTTTCTTCCTAAACTGCAATTACTGCTGACAAGCAAACCTCTTGCTAAATACTTTTTGCTAAGTTGACATAAGGTGCGTTTTGCCACCCGTGCCTGGTTGGCTATGTTTCTTTCTAATGGCTCATTGGAAATTGGTAAAGTTTCTAGTTTATTTTAAACTTCAAGACATCTTGATTAAATGTAAGATAACCATAAGAAAGAAGGTGATTCCCATATAAAGTTTATAGTAATCTTTAAATAAGGCTTGCAATTGGTCCTCTATTGAAATGCATTGTTGGAGGTTAATTCGAGAAAGTCCTGTTGCCTCCTGGACTTGTCATTATGTCCACAGTGTAATCAAATTGTCCCGTTTTGACAGTTTTACAATGAGTGATTGGTTGTTTTGAAGGGCTGCATCCTTCTCGCCCTGAGGGCAAACTGAGATCATCCTCCAGACAGACAACATCAAAACCTCCAGCTTTTCTATCTAAATCAGAAGTTCAGGGACTTTCTGTAAAGTGCAAGGAAACAAAAACATTCCTTCACAATTAAATATTTAACATAATTATCTAATCCTACAAAAACATAATCCTTGCAGACGCAAAAGGAAGACTTAGAGTTGTCACCCTGACATCTGCATAAGAGACGACCGTTGACTGCTTTTCAATCAATGACTTTAAACCTTCGTTTCTCTTAAAGCCCACTGCTCTGATGGAAAATACAGACTTCTGCTTTTATCACCAAGTGGCCATTAGTGGCTGTGGAGGGTCTCTATCAAACAGGCCCACAGGCAGCATAAGAGACCCGTTTGGGGAGGAAGGTGAATCCTGGATTACTGAGGAGGTTCTGAAACAATCAACTTAAGAATAATTGACATGTTTCTTCAACAGGCTTTACGGTAATCCTTCAGACATAAACGACCACAAGCTCACCAAACTTTCTTTGGGCTTTTGGCAAAACGATTTTAAAGATATTACCATTTAAGAATGAAGCTTGGAGATTATTATAAAGTGCCGGTGCTATGAGAAATAATCTGCCTTTTACAGATTTGTTAGTTTTAAAACGTAATTGAAACTCCAAATGAAATTTTTGTTGCAGAAAAACTGTATAAATTGGTACTCATGGGGACTGTCTTAATGTTTTTATACAATTTGTGTTATTTTAATATGAAATTAGTTTAATTCAGCAAAATATTTCCTAAAACCATCTTAGTGCCGCCGTCCTTGGGTTGAACGTTGGAGACTGCAATTGAATTTTCTTACTGGTTTCAGCGCTACAGCTTGAATTATGTTACTGTGAAAGTCTCCAGTAACTGAAAGAAGCTGCTAGATTTGTCTGTAAATTTTTATATTTTTTTTATAAAAGTTGCTAAGTATAGTGACAAAGTTGCTAAGTTGGCAACAGGGCTTTCCTTCACTTGACTACGCCCCTGTTTGTCTCTTGGCTCCGCCCACTGAGGTGACATTTTTCTAAATGTGCCTGGGTGCAGAGTTTTGCTTTCACAGAGGTTTTAGTTCCACTTAAAGGTTTCAAATTATGCAACAAAAGTAGCCTGATCAGTTTTTGCAAACAGTATTTGCTCCTTTGTTAAGCAGGTTTGCAGTTAAATGTAAAACCTGATTACTGCTAAAGAATCTCAAAAAGCAACGCATCATTCAAGAACAGATACAAAATGAAATCTTTGACATTCATCAGTCTGGAAATGGTTACAAGGACTTTGGTATGAAGTTTAAAAATCTTAACTTATGGTAAATAGTTATCAATGTGCTTCATTATGATCTCACATTTACCAAGAAATCATCCTGATGATTCCCCAAGACTGCTGGCCCAATATAGTTTAGACTAATGAGACCAAAATGGCCTCAATGGAAAATGTGCATCTAGTTGTATGTGGTGTTAAACTTGGGGTGCGTTCACACCAGCCCCGTTTAGTCCACTTCAACCAACTCTAATTTGCTTGCCTAGAAAATTTGTTTTCTTTTGTTTGGGGAGGTGTGAACTCTGGTCCACCTACAAAACTTGGTCTTGGTTAATTTGAAGTGAACTCTGACACAGATGTGATCACCAAGTAGACTGGAGACTGCTCGAAAAGCAGGAAGTGGACTACAGCGCAGGGCATTCTGGGTAAATACAACCAAAACAAATGTGCGAGGCTAGCGTTAGCAGGAGAAAGGGCTCATGGTCCTTAGTCAACGCAAAAGAGAAATCAGACAACTGCCGAAATCTGATGCCACTCCAATTTTGTTTACATATTGTGAAGAAGGAGGTTGCGTTGTCTTCTTCAGAGGTTTTCATGTTGTTTCCTTCAGTGGTTCTTGGTGCAACGCCCCTACAGGCCAGGAGGGGAACAGGTTGCTCAGAGGATTTGGTTGGTTTGACTCAGAGCAGAGAGAAACACAGCAGCTGAAATGAATGTGGTAGTTTGGGGCCCCAATCGAACCAAATCTACAAAAATAAATAACTTTCTGATACTGTTGCTCTGCTTGTATTGGTTTTTATGAATGATTTTTCTGTTATTTGTCAGGTTCAGACAGAAAGATTTGACTAAAAGTAAGGTTGTGAAAATCAGATGAAAACTTTGATCAAGAATGTAAAATGTTAATGCTGATGTTCAGAAATCACAGTTATTTTAAAACATCTTCTTACTATTAAGCATCCAACTTGTACATTGGTTCATAAAGTCCCAGGTCTGTTATTTTGACAGTCATTTGCAGCTTGATTCTGTTTTTCAGCTGAGTTTCTGGGACATTGTTGTCTGTTCTCAAACTGTCCTCACAGTTTGTAATGTAATAACTTTGGTTGCAAACCTGAATCACCCTTAGCCTATGTCTATAGCTTTCTAATTAACATAACTTAACAAAGACGGGAACAAATTGCCCATCTCTGAAGGCATCAGTATTGTAACCTGAAAGGACAGGCTGCTGTAACTCTGAGGTATCTCTCAGCAGGAGAGATCGCTTTTCACTGCTGCCACAAAAGGAGGAGGAGTTAACAGCATAAATATTACTAAGGCAGCCAATGCGGCGCACACCTCCTCCTCTGCACTCCTCTGAATGGACGCCCTCCTCTTCACTTCTGCTGGAGGGTGAGTGGTGACAGAGCAGAGGGAAGGAGTGTGTGAGGACTGCGTGGACATGTCACAGTTCCCTCTGGAAGGCTGATTCATCTGGTTGGACACCACAATGAGGAGCTGGTTTAAGGGTTTGCCCCTTCTGACCCTGTGGGTGGTCTACTCCGAGGCTTGGTTCTGGTCCTGGAGTGAGACCGGCACAACGTTGGCCCCCAGGTTGGAACTGGAGGGATCTGGCATTGCAACAGGTAGCGGAGAGCCTCCATCTGAGAGCAGCACCACAGCTGGAGCAGAGATCATTGACGAAGGACACGTGCTCCAAGCAGTTGGGCAGACTTGGGATGAGACCACTGAAGGCCCTCGAGTGACGACTGTAGTACCTCCAAAGCAACAAGAGAGGGGGCGTGGAGTGGGAAAAGCCACCGCAGGGATAACATCACGCAGAAGTAAACCCGGTAATGACATCTTTTCATGCAGATTCTGATTGTTTAGGGACTTAGATCCAAGCTCTGGCTCCAGACCAGTTCTTCCAACAGGATCTGAGGTAATACCCATGACACTATTAGTGGAGACAGTTTGAAATCTCAAAACCAGAAGTTTCCTAAGGAAGATTCACAAGGAAGGTTCAGTAATTTAGTCTCAAGACCTTCTTCTCCTCTTGAAAACCCAAAACAAAGAAATCAGTGCTCACGACTTTTTTGGTGAAAACATTTTACACACCGACTTTGACTTAATTTCAGCCTCTAGTAACAAGTCAGCATCCATTACCTCGCCACACTTTTTCCTTAACAGAAGCAACTCATACTGATGTAGCTACCACAGCAGCTCAGCATGAAACATCCAGTCAAGAGTTAGTGCTTCTCCCGCTAAACAGAAACAAAACTGAAGTTATTATATTTGGATCTGGAGTCAGCACACAGCTTCAGTTATTACAGCTAGAAACTAGATATCAGGATGACCTCTGACCCAAACATTCAGAGCCACATGAAGACAGTTACAAAGTCTGTCTTCTATATCCTGAAAAATATTTCCAGGATAAGAGGACTAATGTCTTAGCATTAATGCTCATCCAGGCGTTTATGTTTAGTTGCATTGATTACTGCAACTTTTCACAGCTCAGAAAACAAACTTTAAAACATCGACCAACATATTTGATGCATATTTTGCTTGTTGGTGACTGAATAATGTTTTTATGATGTGAAACACTTTGAACTGCCTTGTTGCTTGTTTGCTATGTTAATGACCTTGACTTGGCTCCAACTCCACATGTTTCAGATGCTGCTCAACCATCACTAGGGGAACAACAGCTTAGCCAGGCAGTCGTAGGTGTTGAGGCACCAGCAGCTGCAACTCATTTCTCACAATGCTTGAAACTAGATTCCTCTCTACCTTTCTGCTCCTCCATGATGGGGAAAAACTTTACTGTGCCCAATTACTTCAACCACAGCAGCATGGGGGAAGTCCGGGCGCTCCTGGATGAGTGGGCCCGCTGCTGTGGTCACGCTGCCACCACGCCGTGGAGTGGTTTCTCTGCCTCCTCTTGGTGCCGGAGTGTGGCCCTGTGGCTGCGCCACCCGCGTTGCCTTGCCGGCATTTCTGTGAAGTGTTGCGGGACAGTTGCTGGGCGCTCCTGGACGAGGGTCGCCTCCCTGTGGAGTGCCAGGCTCTGCCAGATGAGGAAGATGATGGGTTTCGCTGCTTGTCAGTTTGTAACCAGAAAGGTAACCGCTGGATCAAAATGAACCTTATATTTGGGTTCATTTAGAACCAGTTTGAGAAAGCTCTTCTTCCCAGTACCTCATCCCCACCCAGCTAAACCGACTGACAGATATTAACACTTGATGAATTAACCTTTGGGATATTCTGGCTTCAGCCTAACAAGCTTGGATCCCAACTACTTTTTGTTGCATGTTTGTGGTTCTCTTTTTGATTTGCTTGTGATTTCTTCAACATGCCGCAAAAATCAAATCTGTCTCAACTTTAACACATTTTATACTTTAAGGAAGCACATGTTAGTGTTAGCTTCTAGATTTGCATTTTCTGATTAGTTGCAGCTGTATGGTGGTTAAACAACGACCACATCATGAAGATGTCGATTCACGCAAGAAGCAGCAAAACCTGAAGCAGCTTTTGCAAGAAGCAGGTGCTAATAGTGGAGCTAACTTTGAAAACATTTAGCTTAGCTTCACCTAAACTAATGTTTCCAGCTGTTTTGTAAACGAACATTAAGTTGGACGTCTGTGTTGGTTTGGTTATCAACTGTTAAGCTTTTTTCAAGTTATTACTAGACATTTATATTCATGTTTTGAAATGATAGGTCAGATTAATCACTAATCTGGAGTATACAGACTCAAAAAAGGCTCTTTGTTAAAAGAGCAACATACTCAGTTTGGCTTAATCCAAATTAAGCCAAACTGTTCAAACAATATATATAATTTGCATTTAATAAAAAAAAAAAATCTTTTGTCTGCAAAAAGAGTCCCCTATTAATCACCTTTTGCTATCCAATTATTAACCAATGAAACCAAAAAATAATCTGCAGTTCAGCCTTACACTGTACTGATGTTAAATCAAGTAAGCTTTCACTAAAGGAAGGCTATATTATTGCATTTTTGGGAATAAAATGCATAATTTCTTATTTAAAAAAGGAATTTAATTAATTGGATATATTTGTGTATTTTTAATATTTTGAAAATTAAGCTTTACTGTTTTTTTAAAAAATTGGATTAATAGACAAAATAATCTATCTATCTAAAATAATTTGTTCAGAATATTCACCGCTTTGAATTTATTTTTTTTGTTGACAAGTTAGCATTATATGTTATAACCTGCTGAAGGGTACAAAGTTAGAGGATTTGTTGTGTTGAACCCTGAATTATCCCAAATCGCCAAACCGCAACATGTTTTCCTGCGAACCAGGGATGAAATGTTAAGAACCAGCTGTAATCCAGATTAATAGCTTCATTTTTCTATTGCATTTCTGGATGAAAACATCATAAATTATCAGATCTGATCAAATCAGTCATATAATCCTCAATGTTACCGAGTCTCTTGTGGGTTCGGAGAGTCTGGCTCAGTTGTGTAGTCCATAAGTAACTAATGAGAGGATCCATGGTTTTGTAGTTTAATGTTAAACTGTTTTATGTGGGAAGTCGGTACTTGCTCTGCCTGTCTGGTCTTCCATATCAGCGGAAACTGAAGATGGTCTTTTTACAGCAGCGTTATCTTTTAGACACCGACCTTCACTGACAGACATGAGTGGACATTGTGTTTCTGGTTCCACAGCCAGCTGAGATGTCTGGTTCAAGACATATTTGAGTTGGTGTGAATTTATTTCAGGAAGGAAAGGGATTAAGAGTCACAAACGCAGAAGTCAGAAAACGCAAGGCGTTAGCCAAATGGGTTTAGGAAACAGTCACTGCAGGAAGCGTTACATCCTCTCCTAATTTAAAGGTTTTACACAACTGATCAACACTTACATGGATTTTTACATTTTTTTATTTATTAGACAAAATGGAGTTTGTCGAACGTCCTTCAACAGCAATAACTTCGAGCAAAGGCTTTCTACTGGACTTAATTTGTATCTTACGTCACTTTGAAGGACTTTTTCAGCTCATAATCTTGAGCTAAAGACAAGAGAAAGACTCCAAACGCTACAATCCGACACCACTCCATTTTTGTTTACATTTTGTGAAGAAGGAAGTTGCACTCAGTTTTTGTTGTCGTTTTATTGAGTGGTTCTTGGTGCAGCGCCCCCACATTCAAGAAGGGGAATAGGCTTTTCAAAGGGTTTGATTGGCTGACAGTGCAGTGAGAAAGAGAACCACAACAGCTGGAAATGTAACAAATGCTGCCAGCTGAGAGAAAACCTTAATAAGCTGTTAACCCAAAGAGGAGGTGTGCGTGATTTTTGTTAACTGTGGGAGGTTCTGAAGCGTCTAACCTCTGAGGAATATTAAGCTATTTTATCTTGATTTCAGTAAAAACTGAAGATAATCTACTACAATAGTCTGTTAATGTTTACCCCTCACCCTTCATTATTAGTCTCATGACTTCTTCATGGTTTACTCGCTGAGGCGTTCTGACCTTCCATCTTCATCCTGATTATGACGATCTGTGTTTCTCTCCTGGCTGGCTCGCCGAGCTGTGACCTGGATCCGTGTATATTCTAGATACTGAGACAGTTTCAGTGTGAATCATAGAGACTCCCATCAGGCGTGATCCCATCACCGTCGGGGGTCAGGATTGTTAGGGCTCAACAACTCCTTTAATTACGTTTTTCCATGGTTACCGGCCTCTTCCTTGAAAGATGAGCAGTCATTCATATCAGGGTCTAAAGGTCAACTGCAATTTATCGCAGAGGGTTTGAGACGATGTCCTGTGGGGGAAACCATCTTTCTCATCCTTAATTGACATATTCGGGTTGCGTCTATAGTCTTTGTTTCGTATGTTTTTAATGACCCGACTGATTAGTTGCATGATGATTCGTCTGAGTTGAGTTGTTCATGGCGGTTCTTGGCAGGAATTCACTCTGACTTGGTTCTTGTTGAGTTTATAATGATGGCTGAGTGTTTTCCAGCCTTTTCACTTCACTTTTAACTTTAAAACTACATATATTTAAGGAAATACGCAGATTATAGGAATCTATTTCAGAAATAGATTCTCCTTCCTACGTGGACATTCATTTTTTGTTTTCATTTTTGATTTGACAAGTGTATTGAAATTACATTGAATAGACTGGGAAGTTCTGTGATTATGGCTGAAATGATTAATTGGATTAAATGTGATTAATCCAATTAATCACATAATCAGTAACTGACATAATGAGTAATCTAGCAATTGATTAATCATTAACTTGAGTATACAGAAAAAGGACAATTTGCTGAAAGAACAAGCAAGAACTGTACAAAAAAGGTTTAGATTTCGATATAAGATTAAAAAACTCTGTATACACATCTGTTCGTAATAACATACCAAGACAACAAGAATAGTTGTACCACCAATAATGCAACTATTATTAGTGTGCCTCATATTCTCATTATGAGAATAAAGTTGTGACAATGAGCTCAAAATGCAAGAATAAACTCACAATATTATGAAATTAAAGTCATAATTGGAGGCAAAGTCATAATAAAGTAATACTTCATGAATGAAGATCGTAATAACACCAGAGTAAGGTATTATTAAATATTATAAGAATGAAGTGCTAATGTTATAACTTCTGCACAAAAAAATAATGAAATAAAGAGAGAAATACAGGAGATCTTGTGAATTTATACTTTGGTATCGGTTTTACAAATATGACAATCTATCAACATATATTTTTTTCTTTTTTTGGTGAAAAGATCGCGATCGGACCACGCAAGATGCCCTTAAAAAGTTGAATATGCATCAGATTTGAATGTTTGAACTTAACTTTCAGATAAAACATTGAGGTCTTTTCTCCTGCCAGCTGAAATCCTGCTTACCAAACCTAATTTCCCAAAGCGGTGCGCATGGTGTCCCAACATATGGGCCGCTTTGCCAACGGGGCATCGCGACCTGCGGCGCCCCGTGCTGGAATGCCGGTTAGAGACAAAGAGCTGCTTTCCTGGTTGGTAGGCGGCCAGCCTGACAAGACAAACTGTCACCATAAACCCAGCAGCTCCTTTCATCAGCAGCTCTTTTATTTTTGGTGCTCAGCTGACCTTGAAGCTGCCGTTGTTCAACAGCAGCCATTATGAGGACCTGAATTCAGATTGCACTTAAAATGCTAATGATGAAAGCTTTTGTGTTGCTAGTGGTTTTGTACGCTAATCGCACCAGATTCTGTTGCAAATTCTTGTGCAAACTGGTTGAAATTTTCTAATTGCAGCATTTGAAAAATTACGAGAATTACAGATTCATGGAAACATTTCATCTCTTTCTGCCAGCCTGCATGTAAAAGGAGAGCACATCTGTTCTGTAGGAGCGATGCTGCCTCTAATAACAGGTTTAGAAAGTTTCCAACAAGATGCAAATATGATGTTGTGACAGAAGTATTAAAGTTAATTACAAGTGTGAACTGTAGAAGAAAGAATCGGGAGAGAGGAGACAGGAATCCTTTGGATTACTCAAAGCATGAAAGGTTTTGGATGTTCTCTGTTTCTGCATTTAAGAGCTGAACTACAATCAGTTTTTGCAGTTTTCCAAACGTCTGTCATGAATGAGCTCATGGGAAGCCTGGCTGAGACGTGTGAGACTCTGCAGGCCTTCCATTCTCAGTTTATCTAAGCAAACATCTGCTCTTCTCGCTGCAAATGACTGTTTATTGTTGGCTGCCATTCATGCAGCAGGCGAGGCGTACCCGAATGCCTCTCAGGTGGATATTTTTACAAGGTGTTTGTCAAGATGAGATGCTGATAATTAGCAATACGGTGTATCAAAAGCCAGCACCAAAGCTGCATCAACCAATTCTCGGATATTCTTGTAATTATTTCATTTTCTGTTTCTTTGTTTACATTTAAATTTTTCCTACATTTAGTTGTTGAATTAAAATAAATGTAGTTTCAGCCAGTAGAAGTGCAAAAATATCACCATATTTCTAAAGCACAAATATACAAAATGATCTAATTAGGCTCTCGAGTTGTGATAATAAAATTCTAAATTTAATGTCAGCGGTTGCTAAAAACACAAAAACAGAGAAAAGTTTCAAAACTGCGGCTTAACTTCTGCACATTTCCAGTTTGCTGGAAGATTTAAACATAAATACAGAATAAACACCAGTTAAGTTCATCCGTGCCGTGAACCTCCAGCTATTTGTGGAATTTAACTCCAAATTAAATTCCACAATATTGGAAAATTTGCAGAAAATTTGACACATTTTAAAAATAATCTTGTATTGTTTAGGGAATATCGTAGCTGTATTCTTGTATTATGGCTTTTTTCAGATAATATAACTGTTGTACAGCTTATTGTACTTTATTCTAGTAATATAACTAATGTCATACGTAATACATTTTACTTTTTGGTGATATTAAGATTCAATATTATACTTATAATCGAACAACTTTATTATTTTGACTTTTTTCTGGTAATTTTACAACTTTGCCTTGGTAATATAACTCGGTAATTGTTGTATGACTATTATTGCAAAACCTTTCTGGTAATATTACAACTTTATTCAGATAACTTTATTCTCGTAATTTTACAACTTTATTCTCGTATGAAGACTTTATTTAGATATATAACTACTGCTGAACGACATTTCTCTCGTATTATTTTGACTCATGTGACTATTTTCTCAACCTGGCCCTGATGTGCCATCATAATATTTAAGGTCAACTTAAAGTGATATTTATAAAGTTTAAACCTACTGCAACAAAGAATGTTGGACAGTAACCAAAGTTTTTCTTCCATTTATGGCAACCAACATGGTAAAAACGTCTCCAAAGCTCTCGGTTTCAGATCTGCAGCATTTTTTCCAATGTCACAAGATTAATTTATTGTAATGTTTTTTATTCTATTTACATCGGGACGCAGTACAATCATTTCTCTCAGCAGCCAAACATGGAGGGGAGAACATCTGCGTAGTCGGAAAGATTTTTATCGCCGTCCTGACTGGCCTCTCTGTCAGCTCCGACTCATATCAAAGCGTCTTTATTCCTCTGACAGATTGCAGCTGATGTTTACGGTTTCACAGCAGAGAGGACGATCCGGGCTCCAGCTGAGCGTTTTACGTCTGAACAAAGCCAAAAGCCAAGCCGACGATCTCCTGCTCTGGTGGCTGCGGGGCGGCTTTGAACGCAGCGCCGCAGACACTCGTTTCCCACCAGGTGGTGAAACCGAAACACGTCTTCAAAGCTCCAAAAATACGTCACACGCGATCCGAAAACGGTCCGATAACAGTAATTTCTTTGCTTTTCCTCTCAGTACGGGAAAACCATAATTTAGAACAGGGGTGGGCAACTCCAGCCTCGAGGGCCAGTCTCCTGCAACTTCTAGATCTATCTCTACTTCAACACACCTGAGTCAAATAATGAGGTCATTAGCAGGACTCTGGAGAACGTGACTGCATTTAGGCGGTGATTCAGCTGTCGGATTCAAGTGTGTTGGACCAGGGAGACGTCTAAGAGGTGCAGGCCATCGGCCCTTGAGGACCAGGATTGCAAACCTCTGATTTAGAAGACAGACCTTTTAGATATTTTTTAACTGGGGAAAAAAAAAAGAATTTGGCCCTTTAATATTATAAAATTGGTCCTTGGTGCAAAAAGTTTGGAAACCCCTGCATTAAACTTTTGTGCATTTTGCTATGTTACACTCGCAAATGGAAGTGAAATCCAGGGATCCTTGTTTTATACATGGAAATTACTTTCCATGGATTTAAATGTGGATTCAGTTCATAATTTCCTATCACTTGGATCTTGATGGTGTTTGAAACCAAATGGATGTGTTCACTTTTACATCATTTTGCCATTTTCCTGATGCTACAGTTAGATTTCAGCTCTGTTTCTGTATTTTGTTTTCCAAAGTATAAGTTGAGTGATTTGTCTGTGATTCTTTTTAATAAATATTCTTTGTGTTGCTTTTGTGTTTCGTCCTCAACCTGCAGCCTTACAGTTTGTGGACTAACACCAAACTCTGCCATGCAGCCCTCCTCTCTAACCCAAACCCGGTCCAATCGGGCCAACAAACTCACTTCTTGTTACTGTTCTCAAAACAACGGCGTCTCAGAGTCGAGTCGCAAAATAACGACAAAAAACTTGTGTGAAGACAGTCCTAATACAAGATAATAGTCAGAATATTACCAGAATAAAGCTTTACCAATATAGACAAAGTAATAGTGATTAAAGTCGCAATATTACCAGAATAGTCATAATACAAGAAAAAAGTCATATGAAAATGAAGTCATAGAAATATTTGAATAGTCATAATATTACTAGAAAAAAGATGGTTACACAAGAATATGGTCATAATGTGAGAAAAATTGTAATAATTCGATAAAGTCATAATATCATGAGAATAAAGGGATAACTCCAAGAAAAGTTGTAATAAAATGAGAATGTATCAAAAAAGTCATAATTATACAAATAATAGTCATACTGTTACCAGAATAAAACCACAATATTATGCGAACAAAATCAGAACACAAGATTAAAGTTATGTTACAAGAATAAAGTGGTAATAATGAAAACGAAACCATAAGATAAGGAGAATATAGTAATATGAAAAATAAGTTATAATAATAGAAAAAAGGTCATAAGATAAAGTTGCAATAATACGAGAAAAATGTAGTCAACTAAAAAAGTTATAATAATACAAAATAAAATTGTAAAAATTCCACAACAAAGTCGTAATAATACAGAATAAAGTCTTAATATTGCCAGTATAAAGCTGCATTATGTCAGACTCCAGATTGACTTCCTGTTTGTGTTTTCCAGAAGACAGCGGCGTGTCGCTGCTGCAGCTGATCGGCGATCCTCCTCCAGAGAAGATCCCGGAGGTGGATGGCCTGGACAACAGACCTGCTTACCTGTTCGGCCCAGACTCCGCCACGGGCCAGCTGGCCCGCGCTCACTTTCCCAACCCCTTCTACAGGAACTTCGCCCTCATCTTCAGCCTGAAGCCCACCTCCGATGACGGCGGCATCGTCTTTTCCATCACCGACTCCTCACAGCAGGTCATGCACCTTGGCGTCAAGCTGTCGGCTGTTCAGGGATCGGAGCAGAACGTCGTTTTGTTCTACAGTGAGACCGGCGCCCGGCAGTCCAAAGAGGTGGCCAGGTTCCGTGTGCCGCCTATGACCAACGCTTGGAACCGCTTCGCTGTGGCTGTGAAGGATGACAAGGCCATGCTCTACCTGAACTGTGACGTGGAACCGCAGGTGATGCGGATGGATCGATCGGCGGGGGAGCTGGAGCTGGAGTCGGGGTCTGGGGTGTTCGTGGGCCAGGCTGGAGGGGAACATCCTAACAAATTTAAGGTTCGTAAAACATATCCGATGCTTGACATTTTGGTCAAGACTGGTGTCAAATGGCGTGCACACACAGGAGCCTCTTGAATTAAGCCATTGTATTGACTCTCCCGGTAACTTTGCACAATAGTGGATGAAATATTGAGAGTGTCTTGGCTTTATTTACTGAAACCAAGAGTACATCGTTGGGAGTCTCTGTACCGTGTTTTAATTCACCAGAAAATGTAGAGGTATTGTGAGTTTGGCAAATTCCACAACCCAGCTTGGCATTGACGAGGGTCGCTATCGGGACTATTTTCGTCTCAACCGAACCCAGTTTAAAAACCTGCTAACACGTATTGCTGCCTGCATCTCCTGGTAGAGCACCACCTACCTACCGGCCACTACGTCACATAGAAGAGTCTTTTTGATTGCTTGACGCTCCAGATCCAGCTGGAAACGTAAAATTGAAAAGCTCCAGCATCGGATGCGCATCAAATGCTCGAAACCCATAAAATGCGCGTCAACATAAAGACTACATGTAAACCTGATGCCTCTGATGCTCAAATCACATTCGGTCTGAACGCCGCATTAGACCAAATTTGGAACAGGATCTAATGCCATTCCTGCAGTGATGAGACTTTTTGATTTCCTATTGCCATAATAAATATCTGAATCTGATGACTCTCATGTGATCCATTATCCTGAAACAGGTTGACACCAAACATGCGCCTGTATTCCCCTGCCATTCAAAGCTCCAGGTTTTAATCTCATTATCATCACTCAGCTGGCAGCTGTTCTTACTACAAATGCTGACCTCAGCAGTTTGGGCTGCACTGCTTCAGTTAAGGTGCTCTGTGATTATTCAGTGAACATTTACTAAGCAGTTTTACAGACATGTTTTCAATGTCTTCATCTTATGGTACAAGTTTCTGCATATTTTTCATGCCAAAATTCCAGACTTTTCCAGTCTTCTTACTCAAGACAGATATTCCTAAAGAGGCCAGAGAATCGGACGGATGGATGGTTTAGCAAATTGTTGGATGAGTAAATGGTTAGACAGATGGCTGTCGGTTGAACAAGTGGTTGGATGAATGGTATAACGAATGGATGGGTGGTTAATGGAATGGATGCATGGATGAATGGTGGCCAGACTTCCACTAATGTGCTAATATTGGAGCTAACTTTACATTTAGCAATGTTTCTAACGTTTCGCGCACTAAGCTTCTCATAGGTAAATTTTTCCGGACAGAAAAATAAAAAAAATTTGTTTTTTTAAAACTGCATAAAATTTGCTGTTTTGCAAACTTTATGCATTACATGCTTAATTCTTCTGACTAATTAGAATATCAATAAACATTCACTATCTTGAAAGGCATGATAATAAATAGAATTAGCTTTTAGCTTGTCTAAAAGCTAAGTATAGGTCAAAATGAGAAAAAAAATGTAAATTAAAAAAAACACTAGGCTGTTTTTTGTTTCTTTTTTCCCTTTTCCTGGGAAAAGGGAAAATTAGATAATGAGGGGATTTTGGTACAAAGTGTTGATCCACCCAGTTTCATCCAACACTACCCATATTAGGACTTTGCACTGATTTCATTCAATTTTCTAACAGTATTCATGTTTAACCTTAACATCAACTTTAACCAAAACTTAATTCACACCATGCATAAAAACCATAAAAAAGGGACTGTGCTTTGGTCCCCTTAAGGCCTTTCAGTCCTCTTAAGGTATGTAAATGTACTAGGTCCTGGCAAAGCAACATAAACAAGTGCACAGACACACACAGAGACATTAATGATTTATATTTATCATCATTAACCTGGAGTTAGCTTATATTATTTTATCATTATTGCTTTATTACATACTAAACTTCATTATTAAAAAATAGTCGCACCAAATTATATGTTACGTTACCATTTATGGGTCCAAAAAGAGTAACATATGAAAATGGAAAACTGGAAAAGCCTGGTTTTTTTTTAAAACCGGAAAACATGGGAATATTTAATTTATTTAAAGGAGGCTTAAACTTTATTTGATAATTCTAAAAGTTCCCAAATCTGGCAATTGTGCAAATTTATTTTTTGTCCTAATTGGATTATGTTTGGCCTGAATCTTTATGTTTACAACATATATTAAATACGGCTTCCATTAAAAGCCGGTGAATGCGCTACATTGACTGTTTAAACATTTCATGAAGCAAATCTGAAGATTTATGTTGGAGATCTGACGCAGTGCGATAAAAGGAGTCTGGTCATCTGAATGTAGGAAACATTAAACATGAGAAAGTTCAAACGCAGTTCGTCTAAAATCCCTCTGATGATTCACTCTGGACATCAATACGTCCTAAGTGGTCAACTTCAAACATGGCTGCAGCGGAAGCTTCTCCACAGACTAATGGCTCATTGATAGAGAAGATTCGCCTGCTGCTCCGAGTGTGAGGTCTTCTAGCAGATTGGATGTTTGAGGAACAGATAGCAAAACTTCACACAGAAACAGACGATTCAACAGAGACGCTAATTTAGGGGGAATTCCCTGGGAATGTCAGGAAACCCACGGCAACGACAAACATCCCTGTTTATACGTCCGGAGGAACGTGTGTGTGGAGTGTGTGTGATTATACGTGTCATTGAAGATCAAACAGCAGCGGTGTGTGTGTTTCAGGGTGCCATCAGCGAGCTGCGGGTGGTGGGAGACCCAAGCGCCGCAGCGCGGTTCTGCGAGGAGGATGATGACTCCGATATGGTGAGCAACAAATAATCAAATTTCTGCAGATCAACGGCTGTATGCGCTTCATTTTCTGCAAGAACGCTGCAAATTTTATTTCACAAGGTTAAGGAAGGCATTTCTGCTTCAAAGAAATCTTTTTGTTGATGTTAATCGTGTTAAAATGACCATCTGCTGCAGCTTAACTTGAACCTGTCGACATTTCAGATTTATTCAGTTCAACTTTTCAAGTTTGCCAATAATGTTTATAATCATCTCATATTTTCCTGGGTTAAAATTTTTTTTTTACTTATATACTATATAATTTCTTGGTTTTTGGTTTATATTTCTTATATATTGAAAAAATATTCATATTAAAATGTTTCAGATCATCATATAAATTGTAATATTAAAAATATTATTTTTAATATCAGGAAAAAATAAAATTGTTTTTCTATTCACATTTACCGAAAACATCTTAAGAATAATCTGTATGAACAGATAAAATTAAAGAAAAAATATGTCATTAAGGAATCAAGTCAATTTTAGTACCAGATAAAATATGATTAAAAACGAAAAAATTCACCTAAATAACATCTTAAAAATAATCAGTATGGCCAAAAGGGACTAAATTAAATATGTAATTGAGAAAAATTTAGAAGTTTTTCAATCTATGAAATAATTCATATTCAAAAAATAATCCGTATGGAGGAACAAAAGTGACCAAAATTAATATCATCACCTTTGTAAAATAACAGCCTAGGTCTTTTTTCCTTTTTTTTTTTTTGATAATTAAATATGTAATCGAGAAAGAAAAAATTGTTTTTTCACAGTGAAAAACTATTCGACATTCATCTAAAAATATCCTCAAAGGAATTTGTATGGAGGGACAAAATTAAATAATAATAATGCCAATAAATTATCAAATAAATATTAAAGTCTGGTGTTCTGTTTCTGAAATGTTGGGTTAGTTTGATACCAAATGTAAAGCAATGAACCTTCCAAAGAAGTTTTTAGTGATTTGATGATAGAACAGAGTTTCAATGTTTAGATTAAAAACATTTATAATGTTTTTTTTTCCTCATTGGTCTCCTCAGGCTTCAGGAGAAGGAAGTGGATATGAAGAAACCAGACGGCCAACACCTTTCAGAGAGAAACCTCAACAGACGGTATGAAAACGTGATTTTCTGACTCTCTTATTTTTCCATTTTAACTGAATTATTATATTGAAAGATTCCGTTTAAAAATTAATCTTCGGATGTTAGGAGGGATTACATGAAAGCACTTTGCTGCAAAGGGGGAAATCCGTCAGTTTACCCAGCCATGGCTGTATTTCTTAGACATAAAACGTGAAGAGCAGAGCTATGTTTTATGTTTCAGTGAAGCCTCGGGTTACTCTGTTTAAGTGGATAAACACTCATCCTTGAGGGGAGATTAAAAACTGCAGAGCCTGGAAATCGAGCTTCATCTGGATTTTTTTCTGCATTCAGGAAGTTTTAGGAACTGGAATTTTCTTCTGAAACTTCCCTCAAACCCCCCGGATCAGAGATGTTTCTTGCTTTATGCCAATTTGGCAATTGCTCCTTCCTGAAATGTTCAGCTTCATCAGAGGAAAATTAAAATGTCCTGTTTATTATATCTTTTATACAAGTAAAAATTAAAGGCAGACATAAACTCCAAAAATCAACTCTGCTGGAGTTTCTTGTCTTTTATTTTGACAGACGGCGCCAAAAATTCCTCATAATCCATTCTAACAAGTCTTACAATTAAACCTGAAGATAAAGTTTAGTGAAATGCGCCACAGCACGGGAGGAAACGCAGAAAAACCATTGAAGAACAACTCAAAACCACTTGTTTTATTCTTCTTTATCGCTCTCGGTGTCAGCTATGCTACACACAGTTTCCATATCAACCGACTGACAACAGCTCCACTAACATATCAGGATTCAACACCAAAGAATGCACACAAACATTTCCCACACAAAGAACAGAACATTTGGTTCATTACCGGTTTATGTTACAGGTGTGATATTTATAATTATTTATAAGCAATCGCTGTGGTAGATTAGCTACCGTTGCTATTAGCAATTCTAACATTGCGATGTTTGATTAGTTCATTTAAAAACCTGCTCTACTGATGATCTGTCAGTTTTTGTACGTGGGCTGCCTTAGTTTTTTAGTTCTTAATTTTTTTGAACATAACTGAAATAGATCGTATTCCAAAGCACATCTACATGTTAAGGTTGTCAAAGTCAAGCTAGCTGACAGATAGCTGACTTACTTCTCTCTCATTCTAGTTGTTGTAGTATTGGCAACTAGTAGCAACGCACTTTCTACATATCTCACATACATTTAAGATTTAGTGTTATGTCGACAACTTGATAGCAAGATCCAATGGTTGTCATCGTCTGTGAGCAGCTTTTTTCCCTCCAGCAGGGAGATGTGGGGTGTGACGTCACACTGCGCTTAGTGTTTGCTTTGTGAATATGACTCCAGGTCTATTTATTTGCATTCTAGCAAACGTTTTTATAAACACTTAAAATCTGTCTTTTTTTTTTATTGACGTATGAAGTATTGCTCTTTTCTTAGCATTATAATTTATACGGTTCAGTTTAATTTAGATTTGTAATTTTAACTGTCTGGCTTGCAAAATGTAACAGATTGTGTTACATTTTTTCCCAATCCTAATGAAGTGGATTATTAATCTCTTCATTGTAGTTTGATAAACTAGGGGCCCCAATAAAGCTAGAAATGGTCGTGTCCAGGACTCCTCACTCCGTCATTTCACTTTCAGGGAGTTTATCCACTTCTCCTTCTCTTTACCTCCTCAGCTTTCCTTTTTCTGCTTTCTCTCCATTGCATTTTGACACCAAGGCTAAGATGTGCTGCAGCTTCTAGCCAGTGCAAGTGAGCGCAGCGCTTTTTCAATTACAGAGGAGTCAGAAAAACCAGATGTCAATTTGGATCTGATCCGATCCAAGTCGGAGGCTTCCCGCCGCCTCCAGGCGTTTGTATTTCCACTGGTTTCTCCATCAACCAACAAAGTGGAGTTTGAGTTTGAGTTCACTTAGTTCATTTCGGAAGTCTCGTCTTCAGCAACTTTTACGAGTATTTTTTTCTCTTTCGTTCCTGGAGAGGTATATTAATCAGCATGTTGTATGAAAATGTAATGTTTGGGGAAACAGCTGGCATTTTAATGTCCACCTGCCAATGTTTTTCCATCTGACAAGAATCTGTTCACACGTCCCGTCTCATCCTTTGCTCACTCGTCCAACCCTTGCAATTAAGAGGCAAGTCCAGGCGGCGAGCCGTTGGAGGCGGAGAGCAGAGGTGAGACTTTCCATTCTGTCTTCCTGGAATCCACCATGATGGATGGATGGCAGGGTGAGTCTTTAACGGGTCACTGCCAGATCAGGCTCCCCCTGGTAGGCATCAGGTTTCAGGTTTAACGATTGCTACCACTTTTACAGAACATCTTGTAAAGAGATCGGAATGAAAACCAGTGTTAAAGGGGAGCCTTTATGCATAATTCACATTTTACACATTTTTGCACTTCCATTTGGGTCTCAACTGCTTCCAAAAACAGTTCTTCCAAGCGCTTAAAAACAGGCAGCTGTTTTTGACAAAAAGTTAATGTTTTGTGGTGTCTGGAAAATTTAGTTTGATTATTGAGTCACATTCCACTGTTATCTAGCAACCCCAGCGGAGTTCCGTCCTGTTACTTAGCAACCCAAGCTGAGCTCCAGCATGTTTGGTCAGCTGGTTTTTCTGTTGTATGCCCTGTCTAATGGTTGCTAAGGCAAGTATTTAGTTGTTGAAAAACCACTTTCCGTATTCTTGTTAGTTGTGCAGGAGGCTCCACTTCTGATTTTCAAAGATGTATGGTTGTATAACTCTGCATCTGTTTGCAGACATTTTCTCCTGCGAGTGTAAACATTGAGTTGGGAGGATGTGGCCAGCAGCATTTTATTTGGATTTAGTGGCCGATGTCCTTAAACAGTTCAATATAGGCAGAACCTATCGAACTAAAACCTATTTATCTAAGAATGATTTTGTGCAAAAAATTTGATTAACATGTTTTGTATGAAACACAATTGGTCACCTTTAAGAAATGCTTCTTAAATAATCTTCAGTGCAACAATTACGATCCTTAGAAGTCCGGAGGAAACTGTCTACTGCCGGAGCCATGAGTGAGCAACAGAAATAAAGCTGGACGCGGACCCATTTCGCCCACTAGTGCTAGGCTAGGCTAGGACGTTTGTTTTGGTTTTATTTACCCAGAAGGCTCCTCAGCTGTAGTCCACTTCCTTTTTTGGAGTGGAAAAAAAAAGGAAGTGTACTACATGTACTTACTTGTAAGTTAGTTCTGTCTTATTTCAAGTATAGTAAGATGTTTACACTAGAAACTAAACCAAACAGACTTGGTAACATTTTGTGCTTTTGCAGTGTTTTCATTCTCCAGAGGGCAAACACTGAGCAAACCCCCCGTTAGCGACTGTGGAGGCACATTATCTTCACTGACTAGAAGTCCATCAACGCTAAGCAACATGTCGTTAGCAGCCATGATGGATGGTGTAAGAGATCAGGTCATTTTTATCACAATAATCCATAAATCAAGTTAAAATAGTGAGGATTCTCAGGTCAATCAATGCTGTGCAACCGAGAGCGGAGAATGTTTCCCTGCTGAGAAATACAGTTAATTATCATCACATTAAACCTTCGGGTGGTCTTCATTTCTTCCACCTCCTGAACGTTTCTACACGCTCCCGTCTTTATCCCACAAGGGAACAATCTGAGGTTTTCAGAAACAAAGTGAGGAAATCTGCTTCTGCTGTTCTCATTTCCTCTCTCTGGCCTGATGCGTTTATAGGCTGACTGGAGACTGGAGTGACCACAGAGTGATTTCAGAGAGTAAACAGGAGCCAAACGACTCAAACAATCTACACGTCTGACGGATATGCTCTGTGGTGTGAGCAGAATCAAAGGGAAAACAAATCACACCGAAACCCTTTCAAGCATTACAACATTCGTAACGCCGCTGCCTTTTTTATGTTCCAGATGATTTCTCTGAAAAATTACAAAACATTTGTGGCAAACAAGTCAGGAAACATATTGCCGATGTTAATTTGACAAATTTCCAAATGCATGTTTAATCATTAACTGCCTTTACATTTTCATGCACCATTAAACACGAGATATCTGTTGAAACAAACAAAGATGATTGGCTTGTGATTGACTGTTTACAACATAAGCTAGACCTAACACCATGAGTTAGCTATAGCTAATACAACTATGTAGAGCTAACACATTGCGATAGAGATGCTGCTACATTGTAGTATTTCTTCCTAACACCATCTTATGGTTTACTTTCCATAAGCCAACACCATTTTCAAATTGTTCAGTTTAGAGTTGCAGATGCTACATGTAACACTGATTTTAGATCCACTCTATGTCTTTCTTCTGCTACAGCTTATTATTATTAATGTGAGTGGCGGCCATATTGAAAGGTGAAGTTGACCTTTGGTGCCAGTTTCCCAGTGGGAAATCTGACTTCAGAAGGTTTCCCATTTGGTTTTTCTGACTGGGGAGTTGGAATTTCCCAGTTCAAAGAACAACTGGAATGCAGGATACCACCATTAGTAGGAGGTAATACAAAGCTAGCTTAGCTAGAGCTAAAACAATAAGCTAGAACTAATGCCATTTGCATATTTAATCTGAAATCTACTTCTATTAGGATTTTCTTAATTTTTTCCACATCGTTGTGCTGAAATTGTCATTTTCAAGGCAGAATATATTATATATACAAACATGGAGAAAATAAACATTTTGGACATCAATTTAAAAAAAAACAAAAAACTAAGTGTTAGAGTGAAACATGGAGGTGGCAGCATCATAACGTGGCCACAATTTTCTGTCATTGTTTTTCCAGATAGAAAATTGTACTTGAGTAAGTGACTGATCTGATGATGACTTAATTGCGCTAAGCTGGAACTTTTGGTGGCCACATGGAAGTGGCAGCATCATGATGTGGAGTCATTTTTTGCGTATGTAATGCGTCCCAGTCTGAAGGATCAGGCGATACATTTGTGACGCTGAAAAACTCCAAATAAAAAGAATGAATGCTAAAAATTTACCAAAGGATGCTTCAGTAAAGTATTTAAATCATATTTTTTCCACATTTTGCATTTATCTACAAAGAATGTTTGTTTTTCAGCTTAACTGTAAAGAATAAAAGTCTAACAAAGTTCTTAACTTTCTCCATATGTGAGGTTTTAATGTAGTATCTGATGACTTCACCTTCACAGCCTGAGCTAGGTAAATGTAAAGTTGTGCAAAATACGCAGAGTAAATTAGCCGCAAATGAATGAAAACAGACGGCACATTGTGTTGTGAGAAGCTTGGGATAGTTTGTACAAGCAGAACTCACTTCCAGTCTCCCAACATTAAAACAGTTTGCAGAACATGAGTCATTTGGGCTTGTGATTAATGTTTACAGGGAAAAACTCTTTCCCATGATGCAGCTTTGTTTATAAAAGCTTTTCTCCGTGGGAGGTATAGATGGAGAAAATGGAGCAAACTCACTCCAGGTTTTAAATTTAAATTGGGATCTGCTGTTTTTCTGCAGACAGCCGATGAGTCTCTTCCTCCAATCCAACAGCCGCCGCTGGAGCGGACAGTGGAGAGGGCACAAACCGGTAATATTTAACATAATTTCTTCATTTATTTTGATGTTTTTTCACACTGGATCAGTTACATTTTCGTATAAAATCACAACATTTCACTTTAACTCATTTGCTGTTTGCTGTCAGTTATTGTTGAAGAACGTCAGGATTCTCACTTTTAGAGACGTAAACATCAGTACGACGGAAAACGAAAAAGGGTCAGGCTAAGAATAAGGAACAATTACAGGAAAAGTCATAGAATGAAAAAATATTACAACTCATACACGTAATATTAGGAGAATAAAGTTGCTGTAATACTCGAAAGAAAATCTGAATATGAAAAGTTATATTACCAGAATAAAGTCACAGTAACTTAAGTTATGCAAAAAACTTAATATTTTTTATATATTTTAGAATATTACCAAAATAAAATTGTATTAATACAAGAAATAAGTCATGACAAAAGATCACAAGAATAAACATGTAATATTAGTAAAATAAAGTTAGAATACTTTTTTTCTTGTAATACCAATACAAGAAAAAAGTTGTGATTATGAGAATAAAGTCATAATATTACCAAAATAAAATCATAATATTATGAGAATAGGAGAAAATGCTAACGTTACAGGATAGAAACGTAATATTAGTGGTATTAAGCAATTTTATGGGAACATAAAATAATAAAACAAAAATAAAAATAAGAATGTTGAGCATTATGTTAAGTCATACCTTGGTATTGATTTATTTTAGTAATACTGTGCCGTTATTCTGCTAAACTTACTTAATCATAACATTAGGAATTTATACTCATAATTTCAGAACAAATTTCTTATTCTGATCCTAATACTCCATAATACATTTGTGGCTCTAAAGATAAACTTTAGTGTAAAATCACATCGTGGGACAGAGGTAAATGTTTCTGGGTATTTTAAAGGGAACCTAGACGATCAGAGGGGATGAAAACACGTTCACTGATAAATGTCTCCATCTAGTGGACAGTACGAGTACTGCAATAAATAAAGATAGGCTTAGAGAAAGAAAAAAGGCTCAAAGCACCTTAGAACCCATTCTAGCTAAGGTGCCCAAGCCATCTCAGTCTCTGAGGCATCTACCATGAGTTGTCCCTCTGATTATTCCTGATCCCATCCTCAAACAGAATCTTGACATCTTGGGATCTGCAATCTCCTGTTCTGCCTCCTGTCTTTTCCTCATTGGTTCTGTCTGTAAACCAAACATCTCTAGTCTCACTGTGGCCTGGAAAACCTTTATTTTATCTCTTGCCAATAACGTTTTATCACACCTGACATTTTTTCACGCCTCTTCACCTCAGTACAGTCAATAACTAAAATTCTAGAGAATTTTACTCAACTGAAAGTTTACCAAACGGCCAGGTACGTTAGCTCTTTAAGGGAAGCCAAGTGCTCTAAGCTTTGTCAAAGTTAGCAAAAACATTATGTGAAAAGTTAGCTCCAGCATTAGCACTTTAGCAGATTAGCGCTCACATGGGGCATTGTCAAGAGGAAACAGAGATAACAGAACCAACACTACTTTTGCTAAGTTTACCAGAGGCTAAGTTAGCAAAAACAGTAAGCTATAAAATTAGCTCTGCTATTAGCACCAGTGGAATTGTGCCCACCACTGAATTCACCTGATTATAAAACCTTAACTAGTGTGAAATAAGTTTATAACCTGATAACAGTCATTAATAAAATCCTGATAGTAGTTTGTGAAGCAAATCTAAAAACTAAGTACTCTGTTAGATGGTTAAAGATATATATATTGGCCGACTTTAAAATGTTGATTTAAAAAAAAAAAAAGGGTCGGGGAGGTAGGATTCTGCAAACTATTTTGGATGAACTGATGTTTTAAAGTAGGTCATTAAAGCCAGGAGGTGGCATCAGTTTATTTCACGCTGCAGTGACGTCTCTAGCTGATAACCCAACATTTAGCCTGAGTCATGTTTCCAGAATTCATTCCTTGGAGCAGCAGGCTGCATTTCACACCTTCTTGCTGAAAGTGACTCATTTATCGGGATATCAAGCATGTCGGGTCAAATTGGGTCAAATCACAGGCAGGTGGGAAATGTACCTCCACTTCACCTGGACTCTAAACTACAGAATTACAGCAGGACTCCTGCTTCCTTTCTCCTTCTGGGATCGTTTGTTTTTCTCTGGGTGCAGTCGTTAATCATCGGGATATTAATGGATGTGTCCTGTGGTTATGCTTTGCAGGTGTAGTTGCTGCTAAAGGAGAAAAAGGCGACAGAGGACAGAAAGGAGATCGGGGCCCAATGGGGCCGAAGGGGGAGACAAGCTCCGGCTCCCAAGGGGGAATCCGCGGATTAAAGGTCAGCCAGAGAAAACAGAGCCTTTTTTATCCAACATCCCTTCCAAAGGGAAAAATGCGGAGCTGCAGTTACACCGATTTTTAACCTTTCCATACACAAGTCAACAAGCTAGTACAGAAATAAACAATATTGAAATTCCTCTCAATGGCAAGAAGACAAAATGTAGACAGAAAAAACTGATACACTTTGTTATAAATGAATCAAAATCGCAACAGCATAATCTTTCCTCAGGGTTTCCCCAGGAAAACGTGCCAAGCCCAGTGCCAGTCATTACCTAACCAGTAACTAATGTGATTTCTTATTTAGAAAATATTTCAATATTTCAAAATATTTAAATTTCATTTTTATTTACATTTTAGCTTTTACATCATCAGTATAAGTCTTCCAAAGCAATTTGTAGTAGAGTTACATCAAATCAACACTAGAGGGAGCTAGAAGTCAGAGTCAAGACAACCAAACCACGAAGCTTATTCTAATTTTACTAAAATATTTTGAGGAAAAAGAAGGAAAACTTCTGGAAGTTTGGGTGGATTTTCCTGATTTGCTCAACAAAACATTTTACAAAAGTAGCTTTATTTTCCCGTTTGCAGTGATTTCTACTGTACTCTTGAAATGGATTATAATTCACATCACTGCTTTTTTATTTTATTTTCAGGGAGAACCAGGTGAGAAAGGAGCAAAGGTAAGTCACAGCTGCCTGCCAGGTTACCGAGTAGTTTGAAAATACTGAATAAGAAGCAACAAAAGTCTGTTGTGGTTGACTTTTGTCATAGCGGATGAACAGAAACTTTCAGAGGAAATCTTCTTGTTTTTGATCTGATATGAAAGGAGACAAACAGTTCTGAGTTTTCTGAGATGAAGATATTATAAACTTGTTTTTATGAAGGTGTAATGGTAAACCTACAACAAGGTTTGGTACAAACCTGAGGGCCAAAAGGCTTAAATGAGAAATCTGACCAATATATCCAGACCAACTTTTCTTTTTATTGTCATTTTTGTGTTAATTTTGATTATTATTTTCAGTTCACTTTTTTATGCTCTTTTCTGTTAGTCTCTATGCTAAATTTACTCTTTGAAATTAAGTATTTTATGTGTTTTATGTTGGGTTTTTTTTAATTATTATTTGGAAAGCCTAAATCACCACACTGAATATGTTTAGCCTCCAGATATATTTCGACCCTTGATGATGTTTCACAAGTAGAAGTACCGTTTGTAACAATAGCAGCAATAATTTAATAAGATTAAAAAAATGTTGGTTTATTTCTCAGTCACATTTTAATCTTGTCATTTGCCTTTCAAATATAAATGCCACGGTTCTGAAGTAAATATTTAGATAGCTAATTAAATATTTTAGTTAGAATATTCAGCTCCAATTTGGCTCCAAAGTAAATATTTAGCTTTCTAACCAAATATTTAGCTTACTGATTGGCAAATGTTTAGTCAGTGACCTGAAAATTACAAATCTTTTCCAATGATAAAATATAAATTCACATTTTTCTATCCATCAGCACACCATTGGCTTTGCCGTGTCTTAACCAGTCAATCTGCTGATTGACTCAAATGTTTTGCCTTATCGATTAGAAACAAGCATGTCATCATTAGCTGCTCTTATATTAAATTTGGTGTGGCATTCTTTAAATATTAGTTTGATCTATTGATTTCTATATCAAGAAGTATTAGAAGTTTCATGAAGCGGACCCTTCCTTTGTTCCAGGGCAATGCAGGTTTTGGATATCCGGGGTCAAAGGGTGAACCGGGCCCTCCAGGACCACCAGGGCCCCCTGGATCTATAGGACCCGCATCTGAGTATTCAGTTGACCGAGACGGGTCGGTTGTCTCGATGGTTCCCGGGCCTCGCGGACCGACTGGACCTGCAGGTCCTCAGGGGCCACCAGGAGAAGATGGAGAACCGGTGAGTGGATTTGAAGGAAAGACATGTGACTTCTGTGGAGATGCTGACAGTCACTGAGGTGTTCTTTGTTTGGTTCCCGCAGGGTGATCCCGGTGAAGATGGAAAAACTGTATGTAGTTTCTGCTTTTTCTTTCAAAATAGAATGTTTCAGGGGCCGAAGATCATATTTGTCTTTTAAATAGGGGCCTCAGGGACCTCCAGGGTTTCCAGGAACTCCGGGTGACACAGGAGTTAAAGGAGAGAAGGTTAGATAAATCTAGTTTGCAAATTGTTGAAGGATTTCAGTTTAAGTCCTAATGAGACTGTTCACACAGGGCGACCGTGGAGAGGGTCAGCCTGGCCCCAGGGGGCCCCCTGGGCCTCCAGGACCACCGGGTACAGGATACAGATCTGTGAGTCACATCTTGCTAAGAGGTAAAAACTTTCTCCTGCTTTCTGCAGCTGATTCTAAAAAAAATCTTTCAGACATTCGAGGACATGGAGGCCTCTGGATTCCCTGATTTGGGCTCCGTTCGGGTGAGAACAAACAGAACCGGCCTTTTATGGTCCTCGTCAGTCACACCACTGGAGGTGGAAATATTTTGAATCTTTATAATTGTTGATGCAGGGACTTCCAGGTCCACCAGGCCCTCCCGGTCCCCCAGGTCTTCCCGGTCTTTCCTCAGTAAGCACGTCTGTGAACTCTGGAGCTTTTGGACCTCCAGGAAAAGATGGCGCACCTGGCCAACCTGTAAGTGGAACAGTTCATTCCAATCAAAAGCCACTGCAGGAAATCAGGAGCATCCAAACAAGTGGATGCTCCTGACCGAAAACGGGATTTCACCCTTCTGCATTCTCTTGTTTTCATGCTAACAAACTACCTACTTATGCTGATGACAGAATGCTTTAACCAAAATCAAGTTCCGACAACCAAATCTGTTGGACTTTAGGGACTGCCTGGTTTACCTGGTGCTGATGGTCTTCCAGGAACTCCTGGCCCCAGTGGAGAAAAGGTACTAATTTAATGGAATAAACGATTTATCATTTAAATACTAACACCATTTAATATGCAGCAAACACTGATTACGCCTGTAAATGTAGAAAATAGATTTTTAGTTAAAAGTTTGAATTACAACACTTGGTATCTGTCGAACCATCTCTTCCACTGATTATAACAGATAATCAAATCCCCTACTCCAACATCCTTCTAACAATACAACTAAGATTTAAAGAAAAGCGGAAAAGCAAACAAGGTGGATTACAAGAGCTTTTCGGGACGTGCTTTTGCAAAAATTATTTGTGTCTCATTTTAAAAGACTAAAAAAACTTCATGAGTTATACAGAATAGATTAAAGTTGTAATTTTGTTGGGAATTATTATTTTTTTTTTCTTTTGTTACGTCCTTAGGGGGATCCAGGGGACCTTGGACTCCCAGGAGCAATTGGGCAAAAGGTGTGATATCAGTATTTTTCATTTCAACTTAAAGGTGAAATGTTTATTGCAAAATTAACTAGAAAAGTTAAAAAAGTTTATTTTTCTCATCCACAGGGATCTCTAGGAGAACCTGGTTTACCGGGAACTCCAGGAGAGCCTGGACTGGCTGGTCTGCCAGGACCCATGGGACCAGTTGGTCCTCCTGGACCTCCAGGGCCTCCAGGACCAGGTCTTCGGGTCGGATTTGTGAGTTCAACTAACATGTAATGAAATTAGCTAGGAGACACGCTTAAACAAAGTAGTATGCAGACAAAATAAATGAACACAATGTCTAAAGAGAACATAGAACATGTCAACTATAAGGTCAAAATTAAATTGCTGCTCAAGGGTTGTAGTCTATCCAAGGGCTGAAATAATTTGAATTCAAGTTAGCGCTTAGCATTAGCTTCCACAAATACCTTGTTGGTGTAGAGCTATTCTAGCCAACTGTGCCCACCACTGCCAATCTGGAAACACCCATTGTAAGAAACAAATGTATGGGGGAAGCGAGGCTTATGGTATGAGAAACAAGACAATGTTTAAAATTCATAGTCACTGGTCACTATGGTGATTCCCACCTTTTCTGTAATATGCTAGGCTACACTATCAAAAATCTTGAATGGGGAGTTGCAGAAAATTGCGAATACAGCATAAAAGAAGTTATGAGTTATCCCAGTTCAGTTCAGATGTACATTGGAAACACCTGATTCCTGATGCAACAACATAATACTTGGGATAACTAGCAGCCATACGTGCAGATAAACACACTTCATAATGAATATGCTACTTTGCCCTAAAATTGTTTCTCTTGTTCTTCAGGATGACATGGAGGACTCCAGTGGGATTTTCACTAATGGACTTCCTGGTGTCAGAGGACCAGAAGGGATCCAGGTACCTTAATTACTCCTGAAGTTTAATAAAATATGGATTGAACTTCAGCACAAGAATTAAGTTTAAACCAAATCAGCCCTAAATGCATCTCTGATCTGTTGGGGTATAAATGTTTTTAAAAATTGTTAAAATAAGCTTCATTTAATTTAATACAAAGGAATATCAAAACGCAACTGTTAATTATTTACTTTGGTTGTGAATACTTATCTGAGTTCCAAATAACCAAAGTACATGTTGTATTTTCAGGGACCTCCTGGTTTACCTGGACACCCAGTAAGTAACAATGAAAGGTTAAAAGAACAGCCAAAAGGTGGCCTTCTGCCACAGTATGTCAGCTTTCAAATTAAAGATGAAATGTTAAACGAAAATCTCAAAGTTTTTAAAATTGGAAAATGTGAGATATTTTTGGTAGATACCCGAGACCAAAGCAGACAAATTACATTTTTTTTTGTAAATTTAACATTTTCTTTCTTTTACAATCTTGGTCTAAAGTAAGAGCAGCTTAAATATTCACATTAATAGGATTTTGTTCTCATTTTTTACATTTTAATAAAACCCAACTTTCATCCTACTATAACAAGTCTAGTTAATGTTTCAAAGTATCTCATACTATCAAAATGTGGCACATTTTTCCCCTCAATCAAAAGGTTCAAAAGTTTCAGATGTTTTTTCTTCTTCTTTCTTTCCCTGTGTTGTATTGGAATAACTCGATTCTACCATTGCAGGGTAAACCCGGTTTCCCAGGTATTCAAGGTCCAAAGGGTGAGCAAGGTCTGGCAGGAAGAGACGGACTACCAGGCCTGGATGGCTTCCCAGGACCGCCGGTGAGAAAAACTGAGCTTCATGTGAAAGTTAAACAGCATAGAATGGTCAGAGTCTGCTGATGGTCGAGATTTGCATACATGGATCATGTTATATTAAGGTGTAAATCAGTTTACTTAACACAGACTATAAATTCTAATCTGTGTATCTGCATAAAAAAATTACAAAACAAGCAAATTTAATCTAAGAAAGTGACCTTGAAGTACCTCTAAGGTCAGAAGTGCTTCAGCTAATGGACAAATATAGACTGCAAATAATCTTCGCTAGCTAATAACAGAGCTAAATTTCTGTTTAACACATTAATATTTTGGCTAACTTTGAAAACATTTAGCCCACTTAGCTTCTCCTAAATTAATTTTCCCAGGTAAATTCTTGGTTGTTTTGTGAACTTTCAGTTGAATTAAGATCGCCTGTTTTAAATTTTGGTCATTGATGGGCAAGAATTCTTCAATTAGTTAGACTTTTATATTCATGCTTTTATTTTGAAGTGGTTGAAGACAGCAGTCACATTTCTTCTCATGTTTTCGCCCCTCGCCCCCACCCCCGGCGCCCCCCAACAATTTTATTTCATACAATAAACATACAGGAACAAATTAAAACATATCAAAGGGCATTAATGTCCTTAGATATTTACATGCTTATGAGGGGAATTAGGTCCATGTAATGTCCATATAGAATCAAATATCAGACACCACTTATCAGGTCATGATATTTAAAGGAGCAGTGTTTGTTTTTTTATCTATAAAGCTATAAAATTTTGTCCTCATCTTCACAGGGACAAAAGGGTGACAGAGGTGACAAAGGAGAGACGGTAAATATCACATTTGGTCTTAGCTAAATTACTGGGAAACTATGTGAAATTTTTACCATTCATACAGAATTGCTTTATTTTGCTTTTGTGGTTGATTTAGCATAGTTTTGTATGTGATAACAGATGTTACAGTCATTTATTTGCTGGTGGGTTAATTTGCTTTGATAGGGTGATGCCGGTCGAGACGGAACCGGACTCCCAGGCCCACCTGGTCCACCTGGTCCACCAGGACAAATAGTCTATCAGCCATCTGACAACGTGAGTTCACAACCACAAACTTCAGCCTCTAAATCTTAAAATGTGTAACTTCAGCTGACAGTTTGTGTATTTCTCCCTCATGTTGCATTGGTATACATCAGGATGAGTTCATTAGATCTCTGCATTTTCGCTGAATGTTTAAGAACATTAACTGGTTTCTTGTTCTTCTAAGGGAGTGGCTGGTTTACCTGGTAGAGCTGGATTTCCTGTAAGCGTTCAATATCTTTTATCTAATTCCTTTGTTCTTCATTATTTATACTCTATTTAAAATTACTTTTCACTGGTAGGGGTTGGGAAAAAACTATTTTTAATGTTTAAGTTGCAGGACATTTAACCACATCTAAACAAAGAAAAAAATATTTCTAGGCTCAGCACAATGATTTGCTCAACAGATTCCAGGCTGACCTGCATAGCTAATTGTAATGACTGAGGTCGTTAATTCCTAAATCTCTCACTTGAATATTTGTATTCGCTTGCCAGGGTCCTGTTGGACCAAAGGGGGACAGAGGTGATCCTGGTTCACCAGGTTATGGCCTGAAGGTGAACTCCTGTTACTTACATCAATTGGTAATCAAGCTGCTAATCGTTTCCATCATCTTCATCATCAGTTTTGTGTGTTCAGGGTGAAAAAGGGGAGCCAGGCTTGATAATTAGACCAGATGGAAGTCCTTTGTATTTGGGAGGCCAAACAGGCACAAAGGTGAGTATGATCATCCGTCTGTTTATTCCCATTAGCTCCTTCTTGTTCCCGTTTGCTAGGCTAATCATCTCCACTTTGTTTTTAGGGAGACAGAGGACTGCCAGGACCTGTTGGACCTTCTGTATGTTTGCATTTTCAAGATTTTTAAGCGTCTGCAGGTATTTATTCAATGTTTTATTATATTATTTTGTCTTGTTGCAGGGTCCTCCTGGACTGAAAGGTGAAATAGGAATGCCAGGAAGACCCGTAAGTATATTTATTTCAGAGTTTCTAAGGCTTTATAAAGTGCATGAAAAATGATTAGTGATTTTTATCCACCAGGGTCGGCCAGGTGTGAATGGATACAAGGGTGAAAAAGGAGAGCCAGGAGGGGGTGCAGGTTATGGCTACCCGGTAAGTTGGACTAGTTGGATATTTTTGCATAAATATTATGCAAAAATCAAATTTTGCATGTTTTTGTACTTCTAAAAACAAGCACTAAAGAAAAAAAATCTAACAAAAAAACACCCACCTGTTTTTTGGTAATGAGTTCATGTTTTTTGGTGCCTGAAAAAAGATCCGTTTGAAAAAACCTCCAGAAAGCAACGTCACAATTCAGCAGGCAAAGTTCCTCACCTAGCAACCCCAACCCGTTACCTAGCAAGCCCAGCAAAGCTCCATCCCGTCACCTAGCAGCCCCAGTGGAGTTTCTCTAAACAGGCAGAACTGAGTGGACTAAAATCTCATTATCCAAGAATGACTTTGTGGAACTATTGTAACGTATCGCCCCCATAGACTGTACTAACCTGGTGAAGGAAGCATAATAGCTTTTAACATCACCCTGAGTCTATCTGGCTTTCTCTTTTTCAGAACAGCTGCCACAAAATGAAATAATGTTTTGATAAAAGGTTGTTTGACCATCTAAACATGGCCTGGGAAAATGAATCTGCCAGTAATATGCCCACCACTGGGAACATATTGAACTTTACTCAACAGCACCAGTTTAAAGATCAATAGATGGAAAATGCGGATGGGAACATTCAGCCATATCTTTGTGTTTTCGTCAGAGCTGCGCAGACTGTTAACTAAATAGCATTTCATTCTGAATCTGCCCCAAACAAAGTCGTGTGCTTCCTACAGGGAGTTGCCGGTCCACCAGGACCTCCAGGACCACCCGGACCACCAGGCCCAGCCATTCCTCTGGATCGCTTTAATGTGAGTCCAGAGGAGCCACGTCTAGTTTTCCATGTCAACTTAATGCAACTCATCTACCTCCAAACTGATTCTGTTCCTCTGTTCATTCTTTAGCGCTTTGATGAGAACTCAAGAGGTTACCAAGGTACGGGCGCCATAAAGCAATGTTAATAGAATAAATAATTTATAACCCATTGTTTCAAGGGTTTAAGCAATGGTGTGATAAAAGTAGGCGATCAGACATTAAACATGGTTTTTAACGGCACTATATTGGTTGTAAAATGCTGTTGTCTGCTATAGTGGTAAAGGGAGAAAAAGGAGAGCGTGGCGACCGTGGCTCTCCTGGGATCCCAGGTAATCCTGAAACATTCATCTCTGTATTCCTTCTCTGGAGTATCTTCATCACTAAAGTATCTCCTCCTCTTCCTAACAGGAACTGCGTCGAACTTCGATATCTACACATTTAAGGTATCCCGCCTCATCTCTTCACCTCACTTTAGTTTTCTCGGTTTTCGAGATGGTGGTAAATTGACAAAAGATCGTAATGTTCTTTGACAGAACGAGCTGAAAGGAGACCAGGGAGATGCAGGAGTGAAGGGGGAGAAAGGAGAGCCAGGTGGCGGATACTATGGCCCACGTTTTGGAGGACCAGTGGGCCCACCAGGACCTCCAGGAAACCCGGGCCTACCAGTGAGTTCAGAGGGAGCGACACTCTTACAGCGCTCAACATTGGTGTGCACTGCTAGCTAAAACATTAGCTGCGCTAATGATAAATATTAGCTATGCTAATGCTTAATGCAATACCAACATGGTAATTAGAGCCAACCATGTGGAACTGAACTTTCAGTAATAATTTAAGAAAAACTAAACGTGAATCTGCAATTATTGCTAATCCTAGCTTGTTTTTAGCTGGATGCTCCAGGAAGTTAGAAAGGTTTGGAGATGCTGGTTAGACTCATCTGTCTGTTTTTTAATGTCAAAAACAATCTTCTCATATTGAAAAAGTTTGTATTAATTTAGAGAAAGCTATATAACCATATTTTATGGTTATATTCAGTGGTGCTCACATTTTTGGCCATCTGCTTTTTTATTTAGCAATTTTGCTCATTTTGAAAATGCTTAGCACACTTAGCTTTCTCTAAATTAGTTTGTCTGGATAAAATCTGAGGTCCTATCTTACTTGGCTGCTTTGAAAACTTTCATTTTAATAAAGTTCTGAGTTGAAGTTTTGGTTATCAACTTAAGAATTCCTCAACTAGTTAGATATTTTTATTCATGCTCTTATTTTGAAGAGGCTGAAAACTGTTTAGACTGCACTTCAGTTTCCTCCAGCATTATACAAAAGAACAAACATACAGGACCGACTGAAAAACACAAAATGAAATTGGTTGTTGTCTTTCAAGGACAGATGTACTTTGAATCAAAGCTTTAGCATTAGCTTCTCTTAAATACTGTACAGGTATAACACTTTACAATTAGTGAAAATAGTATTTGGCATTTTAGGGCTAGAGTAGTTAACTTCTTAGCTAGCAGTTCCCAACTCAAACCTAAACATAATGGAATAAGTATAAAAAAATTGTTAAATGAACATTTACTATATTAATGAATGAAAGGGAACAAGTACAAATTCTTATTTACCAGTCAATAAATTGTGCCTGTTTAATGCAGAAGAACTAAGTGAAATGGCAAAACCTGAAGAGGAACGTGTGAGGTGGTAAAATGTAATCCCTGTAGCAAATTACCACGGTTCTGAGTGGTTTTAGACCAGAATCTCTTTTGAAGATAAACCCTGATCTGTTTTCCCCTTTCCTGTCAGGGTCCTAAGGGAGAGTCTATAGCTGGCCCTCCTGGGCCACCAGGACCTTCTGGACCACCAGGTGTTGGCTACGATGGCCGTCCAGGTCCAGCAGGACCACCTGGACCTCCGGGACCTCCTGGGAATCCCTCATTTTCTGGAACATATAGACCTAATTATCGTAAGTAGTTTTTTCTGTGTTTAGCCAGACTATAAAACTGTTGTCCTCCATCACGAGACATCAATATTGGATCATGTGATCATATGAGTTGATTTGCTTCAAGAGAAACAAACTAGACGAAGAAATAACTGAAGTTAAAAACGTAACTAAATTAATCAGCAACCCTTATTAAATGTCTTATAATGAAAGCAAGAAAAAAAAATTTGAGCTATTTTTGCAAGACAACTGTGTCTAGTTTGGATGAAGTGAACTTTGGCGCGGTTTGAATGCATATGTGAACGCCAAGCGGACCGGACAGTGGCCCAAAAGCAGGAAGTGGACAACAGAGGAGGGCATTCTGGGTAAATGCAACCACAACAAATACATTAGCCTAGTGCTAGCAGGAGAAGTGGTCTTTAACCAAACACAAAAGAGATGCAAATCTGAAAACAAAAATCTGATACTACATTTTTTGTTTCCCATTTGTAAAGAAGGAAGTTGTGTCAGTGTCTCCAGTGGTTTTGTGTTGCTTCCTTCAGTGGTTCTTGGTGCAGCGCCCTCACAAGGCGTTGCTCAAAGGGTTTGGTTAGTTTGACTCAGCGCAGAAAGACAAAGAACCACAGCAGCTAAAAATGTAACAAATGTTCCAACTTTGGTCCCCAGTAAAACCAAGTCTATCAGACTATCAGGCGTGAAAGCATCGAATAAAAATTTAAAGCAATTGAATATGTAATTATTTTAAAAAGATGGCTCCAAACACCATAATTTAAAAAAATGTCTGGTACAGCATATCAGCACCAACATGCACAGTAGCAGAGGAATAATGAGTTGGGCTTGCATCTAATTCTTTGTAGTCTTCCTCTGTAAACCAAAGTGTTTTAGAGCCAAAACACCAGGAGGAACTGGTTGGGAGTTTTTGTACAGATTTGTAATATTTCAGACCTTTTTACTAACTTCTGTCTGTGTTTTGACTTGAAGCTGTCAGCGTTCCTGGACCTCCTGGTCCGCCAGGCCCACCTGGCAGCCCTGGCCTCTCCTCTGGGGTACGAGCGTCTCTGTATTTTAATTACCTTATATCTGTCAGTTAATGTGCTATGCACCTATTGTTTAAGTTATTTATGCTCTAAAGATGGTTTATTATTTCCCCAGGTGACGGTGTTGAGGTCATATGACATCATGATTGCGACGGCCCGGCAGCAGCCCGAGGGAAGTCTCATTTACATCCTGGACAAAGCAGACCTCTTTCTGAGAGTGCGCGACGGACTTCGACAAGTCCTCGTACGTCTTCACACCAGCAGCTTCCATTTCCATGAATCTGTGTCATTATATATTCAAAGAGTTTAAGGTAAAGTATTAACCAGCAGTTTTTCTCCTCAGCTCGGAGATTACAGGACCTTTTTTGGAGATCTGGTGCGTTTTAAAGAGTAACTCGGTTTGACGTTTCCCAACTCACTTATGATCACTGAGTCTCTTTGTTTTTCATGTAAAGGGCAACGAGGTGGCAGAAGTGCAGCCCCCACCGGTGGTTGTGTACCCCCACACCCCAGAGCGGACCTCCAACAACGGAGCGGGTCATTACTCCCAGAGCAGCGCGGTTATCCGACCCGTTGAGCCCCCGCTGCGGCAGCCCAGCCCCCCAGTGGCGCCAGCTGCCGACTCGTCAGAATCAGGAGTGAGCAAACAATTAAAACACATTACTGCATTATAAACATGGCAAAACTAAGAGAACATACCACTAAACTCAGGCAGAGTTGTTTGATTTTAATAATTCAGAAAAAGGCTACAAGAAAACATCTATTGATCTAAACTTTTCCACATCATAGCCCCATGATTACATTTGGAAAAATTCCACCAAAGTGGGCGGAGCCACGTAAAACTGAAGGGCGTGGCCAAATGTGGGGATGAGTGGAGTGGGTTAAGCGAGACCCTCTTGCAAATTTTTATCTGAAATGTGACTAGCAGCAAATATCAACTTTTTTCTGTCTTATTAGACTTTTTGTCATCAATGGCCTCCACATTCGCTGTTCCAACTCCTGATTCACCACAAGGAGATGTGTGTCTGAGTAAAACTATTTTATACCCAAACAATTTTATACAACTGTTCCATTAATTGTATAAATTAATGGAACAATTGGAACCAGTAAGAAAGTTCAGCTTCTGTAGCCACTGTTTGAACCAAAGAGGGCAGCACTGAGACGGTTTTAAGCTTAACACTGTAAAATTAAACCAGGTTGCACAAGTATGCGCAAAAACTGGATAGCATCCTTAGGGACCAATTTATACATTTTAACTGCAAAGTTGATTTTGATTTTAGTTACCCTTTAAAGAAAGCTTAACTGATAAACTGTGACCAACAAGGTGGAGATCCAGGTTTGTCTCCCTGTGAGGAAGATGGTAAGGGAAGTGAAAACATCTCCAATGCTCAGCAAAGACATCACCACATCTCCATAGCAACCAGTAGACCATCTACATTCCTCATCTGTCCTACCATCACAAACAAACTCTACAAGAAATTTAACTGGACAACCATCTCTGGTCAAACCTTGTCACATAAGGTTTATGAAACCTTATGTTTAACGGTGTCAAAATCTTTTGAGGAAATATTTTAAAATAAAAAGCTAAAGCTAGCCTCTCTGCTCTTTCAGCTCCACCTCATAGCGCTGAACGCGCCTCAGACAGGCAACATGCGAGGGATTCGCGGGGCGGACTTCCTGTGCTTCCAGCAGGCTCGCGCTGTTGGTCTGAAGGGAACGTTCAGAGCCTTCCTGTCCTCCAAGCTTCAAGACCTCTACACCATCGTCCGCAAGTCGGACAGGAGCGGATTCCCCATCATGAACCTGAAGGTAAGACAACTGCCCACATACATTCTTTATCTAGCCAAATCTAAATTAAAATGTATTTTTACGAGAGCTGGTCACAAAAACCATAAAACATAAAATGAACAAAAGTTAACGCAAAGGAAAATAGACGTTAATCCATGATTGGATCTTTGCAAACACTAATCAATACCATTTCACGTAGCTTTAGGGCTAGAAGAGGCTGTACTAGAGTCATTTTGACTGACTGGGTCAAAAAAGATGCTCTCATAATCTATTTTTACCCGTCACCTTTTAAAGTTATGAAATCTGTCAAATGTAGCTTACCACAAATAACTAGGTTAACTGTGAAAAATGAACAAAAAGAGCAGGAAAGTATTTTTTGGGAAATATTTGCATCAGAAAAGTCAATCGCTACTCTAATAGCTGCTTTTCATCAATTGTTTTCTGAATCTTGCTTTGAAATTATTTAATTTTTTCATGGATTTCTTTTTATGAGTCTCACCATTTCCTTCCTTCATTCAGAACCAAGTGTTGTTCAGCAGCTGGGAGTCCATCTTCAGTGAGGACAGCAACAAAATGAGGGAGAATGTACCGTTATACTCGTTTGATGGCAGGGACATCCTCAGGGACAGTGCATGGTGAGTCTTTGTTAACCGTTCCAGATTTTAATCCATGGCCGTGTTTGTTTCCACGCCTGATTTAAAGTTGTTTGTTTTTTGTTCCCCCTCCAGGCCAGAGAAGATGGTCTGGCACGGATCGAGCCAAAAAGGCCACCGGCAAATGGATCATTACTGTGAAACGTGGCGGGCGGGCGAGCACGCTGTGACGGGCCTGGCGTCGCCCCTACAGAGCGGCCGCCTCCTGCAGCAGACACCCAGCAGCTGCTCCGGCTCCTACATCGTCCTCTGCATCGAGAACGCCTTCACGTCACCCTCCAAATAATAAATCCATCCTTTGCGTTCAAGGCCCTAGCTAAATACATTTTTGTAAACTCAGCTGGTAAATTTTTATTCCCTTCCTTTTAATTTTTATGCTAATGCAGCTTGTAAACATCAGGACGAACTGCCCCCTGAGGGTTTCCTGCCTGCCAGGACGTTCAGCATCCAGAAACGCTAAAGAAAAGGATCCAGCAGGAAACTGTTGGTCCTTTATCTCCAGAGCAGTGGCACATATTTTCTTTTAAGTGCAGAAAGTATCATTCTCAAATTAATTTTTTTTTATTCTGTATATTACATGTTTGTTATTTGTGTTCATTTCTATGTTATCAATATTTTTTTTGTCTTCATCCATCCTCCAATTTTTAGTATTTCTTTTAGGAGTTGAGCTTTTACCTTTATTTTCTCATCTTCTGCATAGATTGGGGCAGTGGTGGGCACTGCTAGATAAAACTTTAGCTACACTAACCCTAAAACACCACGCATAAACACCAGTCCCGCTAACGCTAAACGCAATCAATTCAGTTTATTTATACAGGAACATTTTCACAACAAATGCTAATGCTAAAGCTGCCGCAGTTACAACCACCAATGATTTAATAAATCACATCTCGTTTCCAAATAGATTTTTTCCCCCTTATTCAAGTGAAAGTTTACAAAACAGACAACTAAGTTGGTGCTTTCGGATTTAAACAGAAAGGTTATTTTTAGGAGAAGCTTTGTGCACAAAAAACAATAGTTAGCAAAAAAGCTAAAGTGCTAAAGAATTAGCGGGTTAGCAGAAGTGTGCCCACCACTGGACTTGGGATAATGGATTACAGCAAATTTATAAGGATTATTTTAAAATAAAAAAAAGAAAATAGATATTTATTTTTAAATGAAGTTATAAAATGAAAAAAATAATACTCATTTTATTTTCACACAACATAAAAAAAAAGATTAAAACTGTGCCTTATCACACACCCCACCACTACAAGCTTTTCTGCTGATATTTTCCAGAAGCTGGTACATTTAACTGCATTATAATCCTTCATGTTGATCATCCAAGGGACAATGTTCTTTTTAAATTAAATGTTGATCCTAAGATAAATATTTTTGCTCTTTTTACCACATTGTGAAACGTTTGAGAGCAAACTGGCTAATATTTGTCAGAAAAAACAGCATGTTAAGGTCAGAGTTTCACACGTTTCCTGGCCTCAGATGCCTCAACTGTATCTGTGAATATGCTTTTTTTTGTATGACTGTACTGTTTCACCAGGCACTGAATTAAAGATTTTTTCAATTACTTTTGTGTTTTTCTATAAACAAGTTTGAGTTGTGTTGAAAGACTTAACCGTTCACTTTGGTGTTCTTTCTCTCGATCATTACGATTGAACAAGTCAAGGTAATGAAACTGTAAAATGTAATGAAAACTCCAGTTCCTAGTAGGAATCAAAGAGCTAGCTGAGATTCAGAGAGAAAGCACATGTATGGAAAATAATGTTCAATTTAAGGAAGTTCACCCTGAGAGTAGACCACAAGAAGTTTCCAAAAACTCATCAGGTTCCTGCTGCTGTTGTAATGAAAGTTCATGTTCGTAGAATGAGAAAGAGATTGCAATGGTTTAAGCTTCATGGGAGGAGCTGAACTTTGCTTCCTAAGAAAAATAAACGCCACACTGACAACATCTGGAATATTGCTCTTTGGATAGATGAGTCAAAGTTTTTTTTTTTTCGACTCATAAAATGCACTATGAATTATATAATGATAGAGGAACTGTAAAGGAGATGTGGAAAAACCTAATTGAAGCTGAAACAGAAAATCTGAAAGGACTAACATAGTAAAGGGAAAGTCCTGGGCCTAGTCAAAGCACAGACTTTGATCTCAGGTCGGCCCAGCAGATGGACACAAGAATAACATGTACAGATTTCATTCATGTTATTGTTTTATGCTTCTGAATTCTTCTATATAAGAACATTTTGCATATTTTCTGCCTGTCAAACCTTTAATGAATCTGCCACCCAAAGGATCGCAATCAGGACACAGAATGTAAAATGTAAAGAGGGTTTATGAACAAGTACCGGGTCATTTCCCAGCAGCCTGGCTGCTGGCCCACTCAGGACCAACCCAAGGTTGGGTTCAAATCCCACTTATTGAAAAATCCATGCAGTTCATACGGCTCACTCTTGTTATCTGAGAGGCTTAATTCAAGTTTATTTGTATAGCATATAACAGCAGCAAAGCAGATCAAAGTCTCTTGATCAGAATTCCATCATACAGCCACTAATTATGAGCCAAGCAATAACTACATTTCATCAAATGCCATATTCAAACATATTAATCCACGTTCCATTCACTACTAATCAAAGGCAAGAGATAGGATTTTAGCTTCGATTTAAAGGAACTCAGTATTTCGGCTATTTTGAAATTTTCTGGAAGTTTGTTCCAGGTGCCTAGAAGCTGAATGCTGTTTCACCATGTTTGGTTCTGATGTAGAGCAGAACCAGAAGACCCGAGAGGTCTGGAAGGTTGATACAACAGCAGCAGACCTTTAATGCATTGTGGTGCTAAACCATTCAGTGATTTATAAACTTACAACAGTATTTTAAAGTCTATTCTGTGAGCTACAGGGAGCCGGTGGAAGAACTGGGTGATGTGCTCTGTCTTCCTGGTTTTAGTGAGAACGCCAGCAGCAGCATTCTGGATCAGCTGCAGCATTCTGGATCAGCTGCAACTGGAGGATAAATTTTTTTAAGCAGACCTGTGAAGACACTGTTGTGGTAATCAATGTGACTTAAGATAAACGCACGGATAAGTTTCTGTAAATATTGGTAGTACATTCTTCCTTTGACCCTGGAGGTGTTATTCAGGTGACAGAAGACCGACTTTGTAACTGTCTTACTGTGGCTGTAACGTTTCAGGTGTGAGTCAATCACCACACCCACAAAAATCCCACAGACCGCAGTAGTAGAGTGTACATGCACCTCTCCTCCCCTGCGTTCATTTTATGAGCCGTAACAGCAGGGCAGAGAGACACAAGTTTGCACACACTACAACCTCAGTTACAAAACCCCGGAAAACTGCAAACAGGCAAAACAAAGCCTGGATTCTCATACCTCAATTTAACAGCTTACTTCACCTTATGATTGCATTCAACTGGTTTTTCTATTTTTAATGTATCCTCTGACATAAGATCAAATCTCTTATGTACAGAGATTTGATCGCATTATGTAGTTGTTTTGAATAGAACACTGTTGTAAAAACAGTTCAGCTTTTACTTTAACTTTTATTGCTGAAGATGGAAGATGATTGACTGCTGCATCTCTCCATTGACATGTGATTTGCAGATCAAGATTTCAAGCCTGTTTCTGTTTTCAGAAAATGAAACTAACAGTCACTGCGTCAGAGATATGGAGCAGCAGGCAGTTCAGCTGGACCGAGAAACCTTCTCCTGTCCGATCTGTTTGGATCTACTGAAGGATCCGGTGACTACTACCTGTGGACACAGCTATTGCATGGACTGTATTAAATCCCACTGGGATGAAGAGGATCAGAGAAGAATCCACAGCTGCCCTCAGTGCAGGGAGACGTTCACACCGAAGCCTGCACTAAAGAAGAACACCATGCTAGCAGCTTTAGTGGAGCAGATGAAGAAGACTGGACTCCAAGATGCTCCTGCTGACCACTGCTATGCTGGAGCTCAAGATGTGGCTTGTGATGTCTGCAGTGGAAGAAAACTGAAAGCCGTTAGATCCTGTTTATTCTGTCTGGTCTCTTACTGTGAGAAACACCTTCAACCTCATTATGATTCAGCTTCTTTAAAGAAACACAAGCTGGTGGAGCCGTCCAAGAACCTCCAGGACAACATCTGCTCTAAGCATGACAAGGTGATCGATATCTTCTGCCGCAATGATAGAAGTGTATCTGCTATCTCTGCTCTGTGGATGAACATAAAGGTCACTACACAGTGTCAGCTGCAGCAGAAAGGACTGAGAGGCAGAGAGAGCTGGAGGAGAGACGTGGAAACATCCAGCAGAGAATCCAGGACAGAGAGAAAGATGTGAAGCTGCTTCAACAGGAGGTGGAGGCCATCAATCGCTCTGCTGATAAAACAGTGGAGGACAGTGAGAAGATTTTCACTGAGCTGATCCGTCTCCTCCAGGAAAGAAGCTCTGAGGTGAAGCAGCAGATCAGATCCCAGCAGGAAACTGAAGTGAGTCGAGTCAAAGATGTTCAGGAGAAGCTGGAGCAGGAGATCACTGAGCTGAAGAGGAAAGACGCTGAGCTGGAGCAGCTCTCACACACACAGGATCACAACCAGTTTCTCCTCAACTACCCCTCACTGCCACTCAGTGAGTCTAAACGCTCATCCAGCATCAAGGTCCGTCCTCTGAGACACTTTGAGGGCGTGGCAGCAGCTGTGTCAGAGCTCAGAGACTTGATGCAGGACGTCCTGAAAGACTCATGGACAAACGTCTCACTGATGGTCACTGAGGTGGATGTTCTTCTGTCAGAACCAGAACCAAAGAGCAGAGCTGGATTCTTAAGATATTCATGTGAAATCACACTGGATCCAAACACAGCTCACACAATATTGGTGCTATCAGAGGGGAACAAGAAGGTGACCAGGATGAAAAAACCTCAACCTTATTCTAGTCATCCAGACAGATTCACTGATCGCTCTCAGGTTCTGAGTAGCGAGAGTCTGACTGGACGTTGTTACTGGGAGGTGGAGAAGAACAGGTCGTGGGTTTATGTAGCAGTCGCTTACAAGAATATCAACAGAGCAGGAAAAGGAGATGAATGTTTATTTGGAGGCGATGACAAATCTTGGGCTTTGGATTGTCAAGAAAAGAGTTATAAACTGGTTCACAAAAAAATCCGGACCTTTATCTCCGGTCCAGTTTCCTCCAGAATCGGGGTGTACCTGGATCACAGAGCAGGTCTTCTGTCCTTTTATAGCGTCTCTGAAACCATGACTCTCCTCCACAGAGTCCAGACCAGATTCACTGAGCCGCTGCTGGCTGGAGTTTGGGTTAGTTCAGGATCCTCTGCAGAGTTCTGTAAACCCAAATAGATTTACTCTCTGGTTGTTAAAGCTCGTTGTTCTGATGTCTCTGATGTTCTGTTCTGCATTTCTTTGGTTTACATGTAGATCTCTGTCTATTTGTTCCAGGAACGGTAAATTATCATTTCTCATAAACAGAAATGTTTCTCCACATGAAGATGTATTCGACACTAATAATTTTAACTAATGAAACAAATGTGATCTATAATCTTGACCTTTTGTTCACTTGTTTTCTGCAGCACTATACTAAATTAGCTGCTCCTCCAATCATCTGACAGCCCTTTTTAACTTTTGGACCTTTTATACCCCAGAGTCAGGGATGTATTCCCCTTTGGGAACATCACATCATTTCCCAGAAGGTTGGCCCACCCAGGATCACTGAGTGTCGGGACCCTAGGTTGAGCTTCGGTGGGAAATGAACAATCTATGGCATGAGGGGCTCACTCTGACATCTGAGGCCGTCTGTCACTTTAGTCCAGAGACACATCAGTTTGCACAGAGGTGCTTTGGCTATGCCTGCAGAAATTGGATTACATTTTAGAGTTTTGATGACTCAGACAGTTGTTTTGAACAGAAGACTGTTGTGAAGCCAGTAAAACTTTTACTTTATGAGCCCTCCTCTTCCTGGAATCAAAGCCTGATAATCCTCCCTCTTCTTCGTACTCAAACATCTTGAAGCTGGGTGGAACCAACATCTGCTGAAGGTAAAGGCTGATTGGTTGTTGCACCTCTCTACTGACATGTGACTCACATCAGAGCTCAACCCCGTTTCTGTTTTCAGGAAATGAAACTAACAGTCACTGCGACAGAGGACAGAGATATTGAGCAGCAGGCAGTTCAGCTGGACCGAGAAACCTTCTCCTGTCCGATCTGTTTGGATCTACTGAAGGATCCGGTGACTACTACCTGTGGACACAGCTATTGCATGGACTGTATTAAATCCCACTGGGATGAAGAGGATCAGAGAAGAATCCACAGCTGCCCTCAGTGCAGGGAGACGTTCACACCGAAGCCTGCACTAAAGAAGAACACCATGCTAGCAGCTTTAGTGGAGCAGATGAAGAAGACTGGACTCCAAGATGCTCCTGCTGACCACTGCTATGCTGGAGCTCAAGATGTGGCTTGTGATGTCTGCAGTGGAAGAAAACTGAAAGCCGTTAGATCCTGTTTATTCTGTCTGGTCTCTTACTGTGAGAAACACCTTCAACCTCATTATGATTCAGCTTCTTTAAAGAAACACAAGCTGGTGGAGCCGTCCAAGAACCTCCAGGACAACATCTGCTCTAAGCATGACAAGGTGATCGATATCTTCTGCCGCAATGATATGAAGTGTATCTGCTATCTCTGCTCTGTGGATGAACATAAAGGTCACTACACAGTGTCAGCTGCAGCAGAAAGGACTGAGAGGCAGAGAGAGCTGGAGGAGAGACGTGGAAACATCCAGCAGAGAATCCAGGACAGAGAGAAAGATGTGAAGCTGCTTCAACAGGAGGTGGAGGCCATCAATCGCTCTGCTGATAAAACAGTGGAGGACAGTGAGAAGATTTTCACTGAGCTGATCCGTCTCCTCCAGGAAAGAAGCTCTGAGGTGAAGCAGCAGATCAGATCCCAGCAGGAAACTGAAGTGAGTCGAGTCAAAGATGTTCAGGAGAAGTTGCAGCAGGAGATCACTGAGCTGAAGAGGAAAGACGCTGAGCTGGAGCAGCTCTCACACACAGAGGATCACAACCAGTTTCTCCTCAACTACCCCTCACTGCCACTCAGTGAGTCTAAACGCTCATCCAGCATCAACATCCGTCCTCTGAGACACTTTGAGGGCGTGGCAGCAGCTGTGTCAGAGCTCAGAGACTTGATGCAGGACGTCCTGAAAGACTCATGGACAAACGTCTCACTGATGGTCACTGAGGTGGATGTTCTTCTGTCAGAACCAGAACCAAAGAGCAGAGCTGGATTCTTAAGATATTCATGTGAAATCACACTGGATCCAAACACAGCTCACACAATATTGGTGCTATCAGAGGGGAACAAGAAGGTGACCAGGATGAAAAAACCTCAACCTTATTCTAGTCATCCAGACAGATTCACTGATCGCTCTCAGGTTCTGAGTAGCGAGAGTCTGACTGGACGTTGTTACTGGGAGGTGGGCTGGAGCGGGTCCTGGGTTCGTATAGCAGTCGCTTACAAGAATATTAGCAGAGCAGGAGGAGGAGATGAATGTTTATTTGGAGGCGATGACAAATCTTGGGCTTTGGCCTGTCAAGACATGAGTTATAAACTGGTTCACAGAAAAATCCGGACCTCCATCTCCGGTCCAGTTTCCTCCAGAATCGGAGTTTACCTGGATCACAGAGCAGGTCTTCTGTCCTTCTATAGCGTCTCTGAAACCATGACTCTCCTCCACAGAGTCCAGACCAGATTCACTGAGCCGCTGCTGGCTGGAGTTTGGGTTAGTTCAGGATCCTCTGCAGAGTTCTGTAAACCCAAATAGATTTACTCTCTGGTTGTTAAAGCTCGTTGTTTGATGTCTCTCTTGTTCTGTTATTTCTCTGGTTTAAATGCATTTCTCTGTGTTCCAGGAGTCGTAATGGATGTCACGTCACTGATGTGTTATTTCATTGCTATATGACAGACATATTTCTCTGTCATTTAGTTTAGATTTCTTCTCCAAATCTAAACTTCATGGGCTCCAATAGTTTTGCTGTAATATTTGCATTGATAAATTTTGATTTTTTTCTTCTACTGCTCTGCAGAATAAATGTTCTGGTTTAAATCAGTTGAGATCGAAGTGGATGGCTTCAGTTTTCTTGATTGAGATCCAAAGAAGAAACTGAAACTAAAAAATATAGAGCTGATCCTGTTTTCTTCTAAATACTTTAGATTTATAACTGAAAACTGAATGCCTATCTTTTTGTCTCTTGTGTTCTTCAATAAAACAATTTCCTTAGAGAATCATTGAGTATTTTATCTTCATTATTATAATAAACTGTCGTCTGAAGTCCAAAAGCTCCTCAAACACAACTAGTGTGTGTTTGAGGAGCTTCTAAAACTCGCCTTTAATATGCAGCCCCTGTTTTCCAGTCAAAACATCTCAATAAAATCTGACAAACTTCCTTCTTTTTAATTGACAAGACAGAAGTTGTTTCTGAACCAAAATTTCTTAAAGAAAAATTGCTGTGAATTGTATAAATAAACAAATTAATTTTCTTACTTGCATCGGCCTCAGCCAGACATCTAAAAGTTTGTTTATGACCATGTCATAGAAGATAAAAACTTTTAGGATCTGTGCCTATCCGTCAATAAAAAAATTAAAACGCCATAAAATGATTGGATTAAACATTTGGAGCCTGAAGGCATCGTTTTACGGATCCAGTTTCAAATATATCCATTAGCAGTTGCATGATAAGTAGCAGGACAACCTAAAAATAATCAGGACGAGCTGTCACGTCCCACTCAGTTTTATCCAATCTGCGTGTTCAGATTTTCAGCTTCGAACGGTCAGAAGGCTTACATTAATTGACTGGAGGGCTCAGCGTCCCCGCAGACGGACAGGAAAATAAACCAGCAACATAACTTCCTGTTAAACTCTTCCCTGTCCTGCCTGAGTAACGCTCAGGGAAGAGACCCGGACTCCCTGAATGGCATGTTATTTATTAAAGTCCCCATGACTGACGGAGGTTGGAGTGGGAGCGAGCGCTGACCCACAGCTGCAGAGTGGGATCATACTCTAAGGACGGCTGTGGAGGCTCAGTAATAGCTAAGTACTGTGAAACGACGCAGTGAGGGTAATGATACGACCACGCGACAACCACGTATCGGGCGCCTTTAATTACACTCCAGGCAGAGACAAAACGCTGCAGTTGTCAGATCTGTAAGCTGTATTTACTCAGTGGTTCTGACTCACTGACAGCCAACCCAAGTTTAACTAAACCCACAAAGCTGCTTTGTTCTTTGAGCACCTCATGTATTTAATGTAACTACTGCAGCTAATACTCTGGGAATTAGAGCAGAAAACAACCACCAAGTTTACATCCTCAGGAAATATGTTGGATTATTTGGGAACATTTATTTAACAATAGAAATATTTTTTATTGTTCTACAGTGTATAGATTCAGGTAAATCAGCATCTTAAAAACTGTTTAGGAAGGATCTTATTGGGAAATATGTTGTATATCATGTTATTTCTGATATTAAAAACGTTAAGGTTGATAAGTACGAGGGAGGAAGGAATATCTTTTATCTTCTATCGGATCCTTTTCAAACAAATTATGTAAAATTACACAACAGGCATAATTTGTTTTTACTTTTTGTCATTTTAATGCAAAGTTAAATATAGAGACATGTTATTTTAATTAAAATAACATTCAGATCAAAAGGAATGCAACTCAGCAGGAAGTTTAAAGATCAAGATGTTTATATTTGTGCATAAAAAAACAAAAAGACTACAAGAAATAAAAAAAACTGTAAACAGAAAACATGCAAACAGTTGCCGAGTTTGCTAGAAGCAAAATCCTGGTGGGAAGGATCTGTGATAACGTTTCTTTGTGCACTTAGGATGCAGCAGTGATTCTGAAGGAAATGGATAAGCTGAGTTATCAGCTTATCCATTTCAGCTTGTACAGACTGTGAGCAGACTGTACAAGGAATTTTTAACAGTCGATTACCAAAACTTCAACTCAGATGTCGAACTTTCTGCAACTGAAAGTTTACGAAACAGTCAAATATGTTAGCACTTAGAATTTATCTGGAAAGCTCTAAACATATTAGCTCTGCTATCAGTGCATTAGCAGATTAGCAGAAATATTCACCAATGTCAACAACTTGACCTGATAACCAGGTAAAAGTCAGATAAAGTTTGTTGTGACTTCTCTATCCTTAGTTTGTGAAAGGACATGTAAAAATAAACAATACAGAATGTATCCAAAAATATAATCTTAGGTAAGCAAAGTGCGGTGAATGTTTTTCAAAGTTAGCAAATGTGGTAACATTTATCATAGAATATCACTAATATTACATTTTTGCTTTAAATAAGTTGATCACTAAGTGTCTCATCTCCACTGAATTTTAAAGTGTCCTCCTTCTGATTACATCCGAATATTTCCAGGATCAGAAGGGTTTACTGACATTTAATCACATATGTAACACGGATCAGTCATTAAAGCTCTGTGTCAATCTTCCACCGTTTAAGTGTTTTTATCCAATAAAAGAAATGCTAAAGCCACTGCATCACCAAATCAGATGTATTTCCAGCTTGTTTGCATCTTCCTCCCTCTCTGATGACGATGCTCAGGTCTGCAGGATGGTGTTTAAAGCTGCTCCATCGTCCTCACACAGCTGACTGCTCCCAGTCATCAGTGCAGTCGGCTACATATTCGATGTGACATCTCCTTCCATCCTCTAATGAATTTTTTATGTCTGTTCCTCTCCCGCTGACACACAGACGGGCCTCGTATCGGTTCTGTTCGGTAAACTGTGCCTTTCTAAATGGCAGCGCTGCTTTGGAGTCTGGGCCTCCACCAACTGTCTGGATGTCCACAGCTACTGGGAAATTAATTTCCTTTCCAAATGATCAATCCAGAAAATTTGAAAAAAAAAATATAAACAGACCTACAATTGTAACTGCAACCACATAAGTGCAATATTAATTTGACTTTTCCATAGCGGAGTCCAGTCGGTACCTTTAAAATATTTAGAGGCCCTGAATAAAGACATGGCTGGAGAGATTTGTTCATTTTCATGATCAGTTTTAGTGAATGAAAACAACTAAATTGATGTTTCTCTATGGAAAAGCAGCTTCAAAGGAGCCTGATTCTGTTTTCAGTTTGTTTCAGAAATCAGTCAACCCAACAGATTTTTTCCTTCAACTGGAGATCTGTTTCCATGTGGAGCTTTCTGGCCTCAACTGCACTTTGATTGGTCAGTCCAAGATTGAGCCCCTGTATCCATCCTTCCTTCCCGTTGTCGTTACTTCCTTCTTTCCTTTCTTCTTATCCTCGCCTCACCCTTCCAGTCGCCACATTTTCCTTACCTTAGTCCCTTCCATTCGTCCTTCCCATCATTGCCTCTTCCTTCCTTCTTACCTTGCGTTTTTGTTCTTTCTGTAGTTGTGCTTTTTCCTTCCTTCCTATCTTGAACCTTTTCTTTCTTATTTTAGTCACTTCCTTTTTCTTTCCTTCCTTCAAATCTTAGTCTCTTCCTTCTTTCTTTCATATCTTTGCATCTGTATCTTTCCTTCCTTCCTGTTAATCCTTGTGTCCGTTCATCTTTCTTATCCTCTCTTCTTTTCCATCTTATCTTAGTCCCGTCCATCTTCCGTCCTGTCATCGCCCCTTTCTTATACACTCCTTCCCTCCTTTCATAGTTTCGTTCCTTCCTTTCTTTGTCCATTTCTTCCTTCCTTGCCATCTTTGTTCCTTCCTTCCTACCGCCACCATCTGCCGCTACCAACTGGGAGTTTCAGAAAACAAGTCACAAAGAGAAACAGAGGAGCTGATCTAGGAGTTCTTTCTATGTTAAAGTAGAAGCGTTCCTGGCAAAGTTGCTCCTCTACTTGCTTCATCGTGGACAGAAACCGATGATCTCAGTTACATAAAGAACTAAACCATCAAATGTTCACCTTCCTTCAGACCAGCAGTTTTCCATGTTTCCGTTTACTTTCTAATTATTCCAGTTGGATATGAGCAACTGCTCTGAGGCTGGCTGTCCCTTCTGTGATTGGCTGATTCGTCTCCTGTCTGCCTCCACCCATTGGCTGGCTGCAGCAGTTCGGGAGGGGCAGCTCTGTGCACCCTCCCCCTGCTCCTGTAGCTGAGCTTGTAAATGTAAGGAGTCTTTCCCCGGCTTTTATCTGAGTGACTTCAGCGTTCTGCCTCTGAGCGAGTGTGTGTGTCGGAAGGAGAGTTAAAGAGAGGAAGGAACGGAGAGAGGGAGGGAGAGCCAAGCAGCGTTTATTTTTCTCCCCCCTGCTCCCTGTCACTCCATCCTTCCTCCCCTGACCTGGACCACCCTCCAGTCCTGCTTCCAGCCCGAACCGGGACCCCCATCCACCCGAACCGCCCCGGGACCCTTTGACTCTCCTCACTTATCCGTCCCACCAACCACCACCCTGACAGGTAAGTCTCTGCTTCTCCAACCTTCAAGCTTGTTTGCTTCTCTTCTTTGGGAGTTCTCTTACACTATTTGTCCAAAAATATTCCTGTTCCGGATGCATAGTCCAAGTTTTCCCTTCGGTAAAGTGATAGTTCCAGGAGATGCTGTCAGGGAGGTCACAGTGCTTTCCCTCCTCCCATTGATATTCCAATATAAACTTCCTCACATGCAAATTTCCAGAGATTTCCTAACTTCCAGCCGGAAGCAGCGATTGAGTAGGAAAAGGTTATATTTTTCCCGGTTATTTACCGTTCCTGGAAAAGCTGTGGCCACTTCCAAACGGCAGGATGAAACGCAGGGCTGTTGGTCGGCTCCAGAACACATGACGTTGCACAAAGCGTAATGACTTTACAAGGCAGTGAGACGCTTGATTGAATCAGGCAATCCTTCTGGCAGCGGATCGCCGATATTAACGCGGCTCATAAAGCATTCCTGGCAGCAGCAGGGAGGAGAAAAACTGCTTAGTTCTTCAGCAACACATCCTGCACTCCACCAGGAAGGGGAAGTGCTCTGTGTGTGTGAGAGAGAGACAGTGTGTGTGATTATACTGAAGTGCTTTAGACATCAATACTGCCAGCCAAGAGATTTTAAAGCCACTTAATCAAATCTGAAAATTGGACCTTACAGCGAAGACAAAAAAAGCTGGTTTTTTTCCTCCCTTCAAAATTTTTGAAAAGACAAACTAATGAATAAAAATGTTAGATTTTTGCCATTTTGAATTTTATTACATTTTGTTACATTCACTCACCTTTAATTTTATGCTTATTTTTTTTATAAATTTTAACAATTTCAGAACATTGAAAATCACTTTTTCAAATTTTCGCTGATTTAAAGACATTTATATATTTTTTAAATTTTGCTTCTAATTACATGAACAAATATAATTAAGAATATTTATATTTAAATAAAGTTAACTAATCATTTCTCATAAATGATTAAAATATGAAATAATATAAATTGTAATGTAACAAAGTATTTAATTTAAAATTAAATGTATATTAAATTGAGTAAATCTAAATGAATACAAAAACATTAATAATTTAAAATTCATTAATATAAATGTGTATATAATTATTTTTTATAAAAATATGAAAAACTATAAATAGATTTAAAATATCTGAATCTACCAAGTGTGTTTAGCAAATGCAACACAAATAAAGATAAATTTATGTGAGATATTGACAGCGGTGTTTTGGGGTGTTGCTCTTAGACTGAGGTCCATCCAGCTGGAAAACTGAACATGTGTCACTGCAATGAGTGGAACATGAGATGCTGAAACTAATCTTAATGTAAATTTGAAAACATGTTGGAGTAATACATTCTTGGAAATTTTAGATTAAACCAATACTTTATTATCCAGATGCTGAAGTTCCTTTTATTTTTTACATTTTATGAAGATCTAAGCCTCCAGCTGAAGCTCCAGCTTGTGTATCTAATTCATACTGAGCTGGTTTACCTCAGTGTTACTAAGGTAAACCAGTGACTGGATTAAGTGAAAGGCGCGTCTTCAGAGCTCTGCCCTTATTATGTGACGTAGCTGGACGATTAGCAAACCCCCACAGCGAACCGTGAGCCCCACTTCCTCCAGAGCCGCCGCTCTGCAGGAAAGCAGCTGGCTCTTTGTGTCCTGGCCTTTTCGAACCGTTCCGGTTTTCCCGCTGGTCTGGCTCAGCGCTCCGAATGTGGCGGGAGTTTCCTGGGAAGGATCTGGCTGAGAGTTTGACTGTCGCTGTTGCAAAGCGATATAACTTTATATTTTAATCATTGGTTAACTTGATAAAGAAAGCCTCATGCTGAGATGCTTAATTTATCAGATCCAAATCAACTTAAAGGGTTTCCTCAAAACTTCACAATCCAGTAAGCAATAAAATAAAAAATTTGGTTAACGTGGTTAACGGTTTGCTTTAATTGATTTCATTAAATGATGTCTGGGTTTAGCTGTTGTTGAGTTTTCTTTACCAAAGGTGGCAGATCCAAACTGCACAACAGAAGCAAAACCTTATAAATATTTTTAAGGCAGAAAACCAATAAGTACTGAAAGTATAGTACCGAAATAAAACCACATCCGTTTCCAAATGTTTGTTCAGAATGGATAAATAATTTTAAAACATTTTCTGGCACAAAAAAGCTATAGTATATTCTATCTTATGTTATTCTATATTGCAGATGCTCTGATTTTCAAGTCTACCAGGAATCCTAAACTTTTTCGTTAAGCAGTTATTTTCTCTGCAAACTTTTATTTTGAAAGGCTCAAAAACAGAGAAATATCTATTAGGTTTGCATTAAATGTCCCTTACTTTTGAGCAGCTTTTTGCATGTTTCCTTTGGTACTGTGATGATTTCAGTAATCAGCCTAATCTTTAGCTCCCTCCACAGATTTTCTATAAGATCTAAGCTGGGACTTTGACTGAGCTGCTCCAAGTCGAAAAAAAATTAACTCTATAAATTGAATTAGACTGCCTAGAACGGACTGCAAGTCAATGACGGTAAAGTGGACAGGATTGAGTTGTTGAAGGTCACGGTGGGACTGAATAGTTTGGAAAGACTGTTCTGACTGCAGAAGTTTGTGAAACTGGATCCGAAAGAAACTTGAAGGTTTTTGTGTCAGAATCTTCGGGACAGATGAGACCGAAGTTGAGATGTTTGGCCTTAATGTGAAGCGACATGTTTGGAGAAAACTAAATACACCACCTGAAGAGACTTCTGTTAGCATCCTGCGGTCTGCTCTCAGGGTGAACCTGCTCGGACAGACAGACCTGGACCGTCTGGCCAGTGTTTACTCTACTTGTAAACACCTTTCTGGTCTCAACAGGCTAAAATGTTGCCATTTTAGTGGAAATTAATTATACAGAGTAGTCCCATTTGCATTTGAGTTGCTGATCTTCAGTGTCTACCAATACTAGTCCAATTTTTAGGGTCACAATTCAATCCAGAAACCAATTTTTCTACTCAAACGGTCTAGAGATTCTAGAGATGTGACTGAGAAGTGTAAACAAATTAAATTTTTTAAAAATATTTTGTAAGGTTCCATACTGTGTCACATCCATTGGTTTCCATTTTTAAAAATAGGTTTTTAAATTACCAGCAGGACGTTAACTCAGCTGCCTTGCTTTTTCTTAAATAAAAGAAACATCAGAATTATGGCCATAATGCTAAATGTCTCCTAGCATACATAGCATTATGCTAGAAGACTAGCATAATGGTATACACTTGTAAATAGGAGCGGCAAAGACATACATCATGAATGTATTTTTAAATCAATAGAGCATTTTGAAATGATTCAGGATTTCCAGGACAAGCAGCAGCAATTCTTTCTTGAATCCATTTTTACCTGTAATGTGATTCCTCATCAGAAACTGCTTTTCTTTTAACATTTTCAGAGCCTTTGTAACCTTGCATTTGTACATATTATTAAAATAGATATTATTATAGATTTGCAGCAAAAATCTGAAACAAACTTATGGAAAATTATAAAACAGCCCAAACAGTGAGATCCTTTAAATCTTTTTGTGTTTTTATGGTGTAAAGCACTCTGAACTGTCTTGTTGCTGAAATGTGCCATACAAATTAACTTGATGGACTGACTGATGAAAACACAGAGACGGTAGGGTGTCCTGGGGTTTCACTATTGGAGCTCCAAGTTGATTATAAAATAACACAAAGCTAATTCTGCCTCAGCTTGCACCAACATGTTCACACTATTGGTTTTACTGGCTGTGAAGTCGAGGCCAACAACAATATTTTCTCGTCACTTCACTGGTTAAGCTGGTTCCTTCCACCCCTGTATTAGCGGGTATAAAAATAGCAGACGGGTTAGAGGGGACCGCCTGTTCATGACCATCCCTCACCACCCAGAGTGGTGCTGGGGAAGCAGCAGGAAGGCTGGAGCTTCTGCACTACAGTTTGCTTCTCAGCCTCCTCCATCTACCCTCCATCTTCTCTGATTGATCTCTGGAACCTTCACAAGCTTAAATTACATCACTCTGTTGCTCCTCGTCGACAGAACGGTCCTCAGATTTCACCAACCATAATTCTCCTGGATGGCTTCGACTTTTAGAAGGTGCCGCGTTCAATTTCAGTAATGCCTCGCACCGCCGGTCCTTGATTTCTGGTATGAATTATTGTCGGGAAGGATTGTTTTTTAGGTTTACAGCGTTGCTCTGTTAGAGAAAGGCTGACCCATCAACTGAAAGGGAAGGAGGCATTCCTTCCTCCCTGAAGCATCAACTATTTTTAATGAACAGGGATGATTACAAGACATACCAGTTACTTTTACACAGAAATGAAGCTAAAACTGATTGTTCTTTGCTGCGGTGCTAATGCCAGCTTGTATTAAACTACATGAAGTTATCACCGCATGACCCTTACCGTTAGCTCATTTTTGCACGAACTAAAAGAAATATGTTTGTAAAATGTAGACCTACAAGACTAACTAAAGGGGTTATCAGACTGTCACCATGAGGAAGAGGCGAATGTAGCTTCGCATCAGATCCGCAGATGTTTAACATTTGATAAGCAGTGAGGAAGCTTCCTGCAGTTTGCACGCAGAGTCGGATTCAGTGCTCCCGTTTCTATCGGAACAGATAACGTCATTCAGATTTAAAGTTCCAGCAGAGACGACAAGAAAGCTCCAATCAGCTGATAGTGGAGCTATACGACGTCTTGTTTTGTATAAATATTCAGAGATGATTTTGGAACCATCGGTAGATCGTCACTGACTTTAAACGTAGGGTCATTTCCTGCAAGTGAGTTGAAAACGACTGCTAGCTCTCCTTTCCATACAGGTTTGACCTCTGAATGCTCCCAGCTTGGACAGGGTGCAGCTACGTCACCATGTGAATGCAGCGTGGTTATTTATCCATTATTGCCAGTCTTTCCCCGAGATGACTCAGCTCAAATGATGAATGGAGCCTTCTGAGTCCACAATGTGGTTCTGCAGGCAAGTGGAGGAGCTATGCATGCAGGAAGTACATTTTTTTAAACATTTAACCAGAGGAACTGAACAATATTTAATGAAGTAAGCATATGAAACAAGACAGTAGAGAAAACTGGAAAAAAAAAAAAAACAGGCGCGTCTGCGGCTTACGTTTGTTAATGTCAGTGAAAAGTGTAACAGATATTCTAAAGCTCATCTCTCGCGCTGTCGGCTGCCTCTTGGCGTTTTTTTTGCTTGATTAAAAAGCACCCAGGAGTTGGTAAGCGTGTGGTAGGTGTGAGCGCACGCCCTGACAGCTTAGCATACTGATTATTCAAGCCTCTTAAGCTAAGCCTCGGCACTCGAGTGATGAACGTCAGCTCCTCGCTCTCCCCTTCTGATTTCGGCACTTTTCTCATTCTCAGTTTGAGCAAGTGGGAAGCTGGTGACAGCTCTCACAGAGAGCAAACCTGTTGTCTGGGGGGGTGAACAGATCGGCGGCGCGCTTATCCAGACACAGCCGGGACTTTATTTACTGTGATCCAATCATTGTTGGGACCGTTCCTCTTGCAGCAGAAGCTGCTGCCATTACAATGAGGTCTAAAGTTGCTGCCCCGTGCACAAAAACAGCATTTATTATGAAACTATTTAATTTCCTTCTTTTATTTCACCCTTTACTAGCTAAATGTTAGCTATGCTAACTCTAAAACCAATGATAAACATTAGTTCTGCTACGGCTAAAGAGCTATACCAACTTGTTATTTAGCTGAAGCTAATGCTAAAGCGCTAACTCCAACCATTTTGATACCCAACATGACGATATATTAAAGGGTTTAGAGAAAGTGAGAGGAAACAAGTTTGCTGTGTGAAGAGACTTCAAAATAAGGGCATGAATATAAACGTCTCAGTATTTGAATAACCAACAGTCGATAACCAAATCTTCAACATCAATTTATCCAGCAGAAAGTTCACAAGTAAATTTGTGCTTTAGATTTTAAACAATTTATGTGAGGCTAAGTTCTCTAAATGTTTTCAAAGTTAGCAAAACTTAATTCTTTAAATGAAAAATTAGCTATGCTAATAGCACTCAAAGGAAGAAAAAAAGTATAATGAATATCAGTGACGATCACCAACTATAAAGTTAGTGTCAGTAACCCTAAAGGAATAACCATAAACATTAGTTTCACTATCGCTAAAAGCTATAGCAACACAGTAAGTATCACAAGCTAATGCTAAAGTGTTAACTTAAGCTAAGTGCTAAATTACATATTCCTTAATGCTCTTAGGTATTTATTTTGATCTTGTACATTTTTAGTTTGAAATAAAATTACTGGCATAAAATAGAGAACATGACAACAGGAAAAGGAACTGATGTCTAAACAGTCTTCACCCTCTTCAAAATAAGAGCATGAATATAAAGCTTCAACACAGATGTGAAATTTTATTCAGCTGAAAGTTTGCAAAATAGCCAAGTATATTAGCACATCAGAATTTAAGTAAAACAAAATGTTTAAGAGAAGCTAAGTGTGCCAAGTTAACAAAACAAAGAAATTGGCTCCACTATTAGCAGAAAGCACGAAGTCTCTTTATAGAAGATTAAAACTTTCCACAGTATATCATATTTTCCATTTTAATGAATTAAGTGAATGTGTGAAATCTTGTCCTAAATAAATATTAAAAATGTCCATCTGCATCAACAGCTTGTGCTCAAGGGCCACATTTATACTCCTCTAGGATGGGGCTCAAGGGCCACAAATGGCCCCCAGGCCACTCTTTGGGCAGCTTGTCTAACAGCCCAGGGGGAATGTAGAAATAAATATATTAGAGGTTTTCTGTGGTATTTAACATAAAAGCTGTTGTGCAAAAGTTTTAATTTGGATGATTTCTCATGATTCCTTCTCACTGCCTGATTACATTGAGGATTTCTGATTGTCTCTTTCATGGACTGTTGCTGCTTTTCTACATATCTTCACTCATTTTACCCAAACAATGACCCTTGTAGTTGCGCACAAAGCAGAAAATAACAAAAAGTGAAAAGAGAGAATGGCATTCCAGCTATGTGCTGAGGTTGAAGCACTAATGTGTGTTTGTAGGAGTGAACGTCACAAAATAGGAAACATAATAGCAAAATTTCAAAACAGGAGCCAGGAAAGTTAAAGGTTTGACTCCAAAAGGATGATGACTGTAAACATACAAAGCCGTGAGAGATGAATTGTCCTGATGATCATTTATTGTTTTTCAGTCCTTTTAAATCAGCCTATTGGAGCAAAATTATTATTTCCTGCTTGTCAAAAATGATATTTTTTCTATTTTTCATTGACTTGCCGAAAGTGTTTGGCTTGTTTGATACAATGCAGTGTGAAAGCAAACTGCAGAAATTGAAAATGAAAAATGTTTCAATTTTCATCCCTTTCCAAACTCTTTGAGCAACCTGTTCCTGTCCTAGCCTGTGGGGGGCGCTGCACCAAGAACCACTGAAGGAAATGACAAAAACTTCTCAAGGAGACACTGAACCCATTTTTCACAAAATGTTAACGAAAATGGAGTAGGGATTTTAGATCCACTTCCAGTTTTAGAAGCGATCTCCGTTCCGCTTGGTGTTCACATATGAATTTAAACCGCAACAGTTACTTCAATCCAACCGGAGAACTTTTTTTTATCCGCATCAGAGTTGAATTGCGCATTCACCGAACTGAATGTGACTTTCTGGATAAACAAACTGGAGTTGGATTAAACTGGCCAACCATCAGTTATTGGCTCAAAGCTCCGATTTTAATGGCTTTGCAAAGAACAAGCTGCATGGAAAAGAAGTGAAAAAAGTCCAAATGTCCTTCAGAAACCCCAAACTGTTGGTACATGGCACAAACATAAAAAAAATTAGTAGTAGCTCAAAAATTTGGTACATAACTATACATTATTCCTGTCTACTACCTTTCCATATGCACGGCGCTGGCAGCACGTCAGTTTCTGCATCACTGACCTTGTTTATTGGCTGCAGTGAGAAAGGTTATTCCAATTCCTGTCAGATACAAACCTGAAAACATTTCCATTCCCATCTAAATGTTGCCCGAGACGAAACAGAAATATTACAATTTGTAGGACAATTAATTCCCTATGGAAACATTCAGAATGGACTGCACTGTTTGCTCTGTTGTGTGGGGTTTTTTTATTGGTTGAACGGACTCTGAGCTGGCAGGACGGGCCTGGGCTGCTTACTGCTGAGCCCCACCTGACCAACAGATTGGTCCCAGTTGGTGGCCGAGGCCGGAACAGAAACTGTGGATGCTTCGGGATTCAGCCGACACAATGGAAGCAAACATATATAAACTGGATGCAGCATAATGAGACATCCTGAGCTCATTTAGCAGTTTGTAAACCCTTTTAACACACATTTCTGGACAAAATTGTTAGATTTAATTAAACTTAGTTGGTTTCATGGCATGAAACACTTTTTAAATAAATCAACTGATTTAGAAAAGAGCTATGGAAAATATACATAGTTAATTATAAATGTTAATAATGCAGTAAAATATTTATATTTAGCAGAGCCAGACTTAATGTGGCGGAAGCCCAAGGTGCCATTTTTTTGGCGAGCCCCAAATATTGGGATTTTTAACCAACATAACATTCTGTGTTGTGATTACTCAGGGTGGAGATGGTGGCTTTTCCAGAAACCTAATGTTAGCCACGGTAAGGATTAGCATATTGTTCCTCAACCAATCAGGATGCCAGTTTAGGATCATTGTCCTGCTGGTTTCAGCCATTTGATCCAAACTTCCCCATCGAAGGAAAATTGCTTAGTGGTAATAACATTGCATCAGTTATCAAGCAAACGAAGTGTCCAATGCACAAAGTCAATGGATTTAGAATTGTAACGATTCAACAAAAAATTCAAACTTGATTTTAAAAAAATCTTCCAAGTCAAATTACATGCCTGGAAGCTTTGCTAACTTTTGTTTTACCAATTAGCGTGCTGTTTTTCAACCGGATTATTATTTGTGTTGCGCAACATTCTTACTTCCACCAATGGGCTTTTGACGAATGCTAAGCACTCCTAAGCATCTAAGGAGAGATACTGAAGCACAGAAAGAATCGCTGCCAAAAAAAGAGAAGATGTCAAAAGTGTGAGATCACTTTAACTAGAAAAGACAACACAGCTCAGTGCATTTGCTAAACAGCAGGAAGCATCTAAGCATTAACCTCCTTAATGGATGCTATGTTCTCTTCGCAGAGGACAAACCTTTCTCTGATTGTTCATACAGAATCTTCTCCAAACTTGAGACTAAACAAAATATAATGACGATTGCTTTTTAATTTTTAAATGTGAAACATTTCACTTCTCATACTTTAAACTTGATGTGATGTTTAAATAATATCGCATTTTGTGCATTACAATGTTTTCTTAAAAATTACATTTCATCATTTATTTTATTTGATTAATTATCACAATAATTCATAGATTACTTACTAAAATAATAGTTTACAACCAGGTCCAAATCCAAAATGGATTAATCTGCAGTGGTGTCGCTAAATCAAGAAAAGAACGGTTCAAATAATTAAAAGATGACATCTCTGTACATGTGGAGTTAACAGAAATTGTAGATTTTTTGCTGTTTTATTCTTATTCTCAACTTCGTATAAGTCTCATTTTTCTACTCGACAGTAGAAATTCAGAACATAGAAGTCATTGCTCTTTCCCTGACACACTTTTACTCAAAGCTGTTATTTATTTTTATTTTTAGACTGCTGTTTTTTACTGTTCTTGTGCAGCTCCAGAAGCATCTGCAGAAAAGGATGCTAAGTCAGCAGGAATGCCGAAAAGTGAGCTTAAGCAGATGTTGGGGAAGAGAGGGTGCAGCGAAGGACTTCAGAGGTTGAGAAAACACTTCTACTGGTCACTTTTCCCAGTTTTCTTCTCAGGGAAAAATGCTCAGAAAAATGGGGACAGCTCTGAAAGTGGAGAGAAATTGAAATGTGCGGCTCAAATCGTTAGTAAAATAATTCAATACAATCATACGGAGATCCCGTGTCTTTAAGGTTAACCGCTTATTACATAAAAGCCTCGTTGAAAACTTTCTTCCTTCTCTTTCCGCATTGAGATGAGAAAATGCTCTTAGCCTTTTCTATTATTCATTTAATGGACCTCTGAAACTGTGTCAGAGCCAGCTAGAGCCTCCAGTTTTCTACATCCTTGTTTCCTCTCCTCCATGTCCTCCCATCTTTGTCACCTCCAGACTTTTCATAGGCCATTTTGAGACAATACGTTTCAAATTAGCATTTAGCTAAAACTTCTAAAACTGGGTAAACAATTGCTTCAAATCAGCAGAAATGTATTCTGTGTACATGGATCACTTTTATGACATCCCAGAGACCGATGGTGCTAATAGCATAACTAATTTTTCCTCTACTGCTTTAGCTAATGTCGAACATGTTTAGCGCACCCAGCTTCCCCCGACTTTGTTTTGAACAAAGTTCAACATTTGTGTTTCAGTCTTTGTTATTATCTACCGTTTCCTAGCTCACGTTCTTTAGCATTATCTTGTGCAAAATACAACACTGTTAAAGCGCCTTAGCGTTAGCGGAACTGAGGTTTTTGTTTAATGCATTAGAGCTTTTGCTAACTTAGCTTCACCTAGCTTCACTCAACTTTTTTTCCTGGATAAATTCCAAAGCGCTAACTGAAGGTTTTATAAGCTTTCAGTTAAATAAAGTTCAACATCTGGGTTGACGTTATTGTTGGACCGTTTCCTCACTCACATTCTTTAGCATTAACTTATACAAAATACTATGCTGACATTGCACTTTAGCAGAACTAATGTTTATGGTAAGTGTCTGAACAGCTAGCTGTTCAGTTCGCTAACCACAACCAAAAACATCGCAGTCCTTTTTCATCACAGTAAACTTTATACACTGATATCTTCACAATATCTGCAGAGCTGATGATCAGAACCAGTTTCTGATCACAGGAATGTCTGGATGCTTGGAAGGGAAACAGGCCCAGGTCTCCGTTTCTCTATGCATTCATGTGGGTGAAAAATGTGGAAGACTAGAGAGACTCTTAAACTGAGGAGGCTTTCAAAATCTGCTGCTTGTTTGGGATTAAACGTTTAAAAGCTGGAACATCAAAGAGTTTTTGGGTTTTGGTGTCGTCTTCGTGTCAGCGAAAGGCTCTGCGTTGGGAGAGCGTGAGGATGTCAAATGCTGCTTAACACAACAGGATATAAGACTTCCCCTGACACACACACACAGCGTGCAGACACACACATCTTAAACCTGCGGCTCTATGTTCCCCCAGACTGCAGCCGGCATAAAGGCGACCCTCATCTCTGCGACCTTTGTTCGTCTGGATGTGTGTGGCCTTCAGAGCTGTCCAGATGCCTTCAAGGCCACCAGTGTAAATATGTTGGTTCATAGAGAGTACGATCACAGCAACAAGATTCCAAATAGTTTGATATAATGTGGTTTCCCCAGTGGGACGGGCGCCAAAAAGGACGTCTTATCTATAAACTGTTTGAACTTATGGATTCAAAACAGCATGAGGCTTATGAAGATCAAAAAGGCCTTTAAACGCAATTTGTTCATGCACCGATTAATATGCAGCACCGTTCACATTTACTGCTTCTCCTGGTAAAAATGTAAAAAAAAAAAATGCCTCAAAATACAGTTTTTTTTTCTGCAGCTGAATCTCGCACTGAAAAGTGTGGCAGAGTATTTATTAGGCCAGGACTTTATTCTCTTTAAAAATACGAGATAAAGTCAGTGTTACAAGAATGAAGTTGTAATATGAGAGCAAAGTCGTAAAAATAGTCATAATTTTACAAGAAGCAAGAGCGTTATGAGAATAAAGTCAAAATAATAAGTCATATGAGAAAATATTACACAAATAAACTTAGAAGTTGTAATACAAAATAAAGGTGTGAGAATAAAGTCATAATAATACAAGAAAAAAGTTAAACATTTTCACTTCCTTTCTTCTGGTGCAAATATTTTAGTGCATTTTAAATAAGACAAAAACTAACTTATCAGTAACTTTTCAGCAAACTACGGGCGCTCATTGCTACTGGCTCCACTAGCAGATTTTCTCACCAGTAACATGGAAAAAAACTTCTTGTTTTCTATGATTTTTATCTTGTTTTCAGAAGGGCCTGTTTACAGTGTAGAATCGGTAATGAGGAACCGGCATTAATGAAGAAATAGACATCTACATAAACATACATTGTTGTTGTTTGAAGTTAATAATTGCTTTCACATGTTTTATCAGAGCTTCATGGTAATGTATAGATGAGGAGATAAGGTGGGAGATGAGATAAAGAGATGATGTTGTGGTTTTCGCGGCGCCTCAAGCTCTTTGGAAACGTGAATAATTGGACATAAATGTTCACAGAGCAAAGTCCTGCAGCACAAAAGTGAAGTAAACCGAGTCTGATCATTTCATGGGCTGTTGGACGTCTGTGTGTGATAGATGAGGCCTCATAATGGTTATTCTAGTGTGTTCATCCTCTGTAACATCTGTGTGAAAGGGCACACACGTCAGGAGCCTCATCATCTGTTGACATCATGAATATTAGTTTGACTTTTTATTACAAGTTCATCTTAAATTAGAAAATCAATGAAAAGGCCATTTAAAATTCAAAGTGATGTGTTTAAATACACAATAACATGAATTTGTCATCCTGCAAAATGTGTTATTGTGACAGGCCTGTTTGTAGTACCTTTACTTGAGTAACAGTTTTTCTGTCACCATTTTACCTCTGCTGGCGGATTCTTGAGGTTACAGATGTTGTTGTTGATCTGTAAATAAAGACAGAAACAGAATTAGCCAACATAAATGTAGCTATTATGGAGAAGCAGCAGTTCTGTGATACAGGTGAAACAACATCCGGTGTAAAATTAAAACGTTTCCTAGTTTACCGCTGAGATTCTTTTGCTTCACGTCATTACAGAGCATTTTCTATCATCAAACTAACAACCAACCAAATTCAGGAAATATGGGGAATGTGTCGGCCATTACGCCCTAACAAACCGTTACAGGGTCAAGACGTCGCGACGCGAGGAAATATTTGGCACCAAATGATGCAGAACAAGTTAATGTGAACACAAACCAGTGATGCAGCATCTCTTATGACTGTTTTACATTAAAATTACATCCAACAATGATCTATCCCTGTTTTTATTAAAACAACCCAAAAGCAACTGAAGCCAATGATTAAGATTTTCTGCTTCAAATGCTTGCATGGTACATTACATAAAGGACTATGACAACTCTTCTGAACCATACGTCAACATTTACAATATGAACATAAAATAGCAGCGTTTTTACTTACATTCGGACGCAGTCAGTGGGAGGTTGGTGGTTAACTTCCTGTGCCACTTTGAGCTCCAGAGGAGACCGGATACTTTCTGCCGCACAATGCCATGTACGACCCCAAAAATCTGGGTAAATACTACAATACTTTATCATGTTGCAGTTTTTACTGCCCACAAACACGTAGTGTTAATATGACTTTAAGGTAATTTTAAATTATTTTAATCGGATTGCATCTACAACCCTCCAGAGTTGGGTCCAGCTCAGAAACTGTGATTTTTTTCTCTCTACACAGGAATATAATTCCCACAATGAGGCTGTTTGAGGCGTCCACTGCATCCAGCACCACATTAATACAAAGTCAGCCAAATATTTTCCATGCATCATGAGACGGCTTCCTCCTCCTCTGTGTGCTTATTGCACAGCTGGTTTTCCCCTGACTGGTACATATTTTTTCTGTGGATGAAAATGCCAGCTTTTATAAATCTGATAGATGACTAGTTGCAAAACGTTGACCAGTCATTTTTTCTGACAGGAAGTATTACTTGATTTTATTCTTTACATTAAGATGAATTACCAAGCAGCTTGATTCCTCAATAAGGAGATAAAACATGTTTATGCCTCAGCCTTCTCCAGAGAATTATTATCAGCTCAGGCCCAGGCGCTCTGATCCTTAATCTCAGATTAAAACAAATAAATAGGAACTCAAACTGATTTTTAGTTGAAAATTGAATACCTGGACCTTTAAATGTTACAAATGTAGGTCAAAAATCTAATTTAAATAAAAACAAAGCAAATTCAAGGTTTAAAATTTAAAAACAATTTTAAATATTCTTCTGCAAACTACTGTAATAAAGTTACTGAGAACATATTCAAATTACCAGCACACATCAACCAACAAAAAAATAGGTTGTAAAAGCTGATTTAGTCTTCTCTAAATGGCTTACCTTTTTACGAATTTAATCACATTTTCAATCAAAAATAAAACTTTAAATTGTAAATTATTTGCTTAATAAATGCTATAAACATTCTATTCAAAAGAAATTTAATAAAAGTGCAAATAAATAATGAACAGGTTAAGTAATTAGCTCACCGGTCTGACCAGAGGACAGCACAGCAGCACAGCAGCTCAAAATGGCGCCGCCTCCAACCTCCAACACTCTACAACCAGAAGCACAGAACGAACCGAACTAGTTAACATTGGTGAACTTAACTCATCGTTTTGGCAGTAAACATACATAAACACATTCTTGGCATCAGCAATGTTTGCTAACGATTCATTTTACATTGTTTTTTGTACCTTTTTCCGTGAATCTCCATCTCCGCGTTCAGTTAGCAGCTCAGCGCTCAAGTAGCAACGGAAATGAAGGAGGAAATGAAGGAGGAAGTGACGGGGTTAATGGGCGGGACAATGCGTCACTTGGAAAGAGCTCATTGGTTAAGAGCGATGCTAGTGTTTTTTTTTTCCTGAAAAGTTAATCCTTTAACAATAATTCACCCAAAATAATTAACAACTATTAAAATGATAATTTTTGATAAATATGTACTGAAAAATGTACTGTCATTTTTAAAGAAACACAAGTAAACATTAACTTATTGACAAAAATGTCTGAGTGCTTGGGTTGTTTTTAGAAGTAATAGAAACCCAAATGGAAGCACAAAAATGTGAAAAATGTGAATTTTGCACAAGATGTCCACTTTAACTGAAATATTATAGGCTTACTTTATTGTTGAGCAGGAAAAAAATTTGATTTTAGTTTTTATCATTTTTTTTGACCCACCAGAACTTTTGACTTGACAATTTTGACTCATGTAAAAAGTTTGGACGTCGCTGCCATTCAGAAGAACACTTAGAGCTCTGGTAACATTAGATGTTCCAATTAAGAGCGTCTACTGAAGGTAATTTAAAGGTACATGTACCTATTATTCCTGTCTAGTGTGTGTTTGTGGGTGTGAAGCCAGCAGAAAGCAAACATGCAGTCCAGCAGCAGACAGTCTGTGTGATGAGCCGGCGGAAAGGCAAACGTCTTTGCTCATAAATACGTCCATGTTCAAGATTTACGGCTAGCAATTCCATCTCCAGAGGAAGCCTGGTCGATTGCTTTTTGCTCCTGTCCTGCAGTTCATGCAGCAAACACACTGTGTGCAGATCTGCATGCAGAAAAGCCACATAACGCAGGTGAAAAAATTAAGGTTGCTCAGTTTGTTGTGTTAATTCTTTGCACAGATGTCCTGTTTTTGCTTTTAGTAGCTAAGAGTCAAATCAAATACACACTTTATCTAAGAGGAGTAAAAAGGAGGAACACCTGCTGAGGATGACGAAAGGTTAATCTGGTCCCAGTATCAGACATGATGAAGGACTCAATGAATCACAGACAGAAAGGTCACTGGACTGGAAGTGTTTTCATTCAAAAACCTTGATCATTTTCAATTTGAGTTCATATTATTAGCTTATTATGCAAAGGTTATAAATATTTCCTTAAAGCTACAGTATGTAACTTTTATATAAAAAAAAAGATGTAAAAAATGTTTCCATGTTTGTTGAAATATGGACAAACATGTCACCATGTTATGAAAGTTTCTGAGACAGATAATCTGAGAAAAATTTGATTTTGCCATCTGAAGAAATAAGTAATCAGAACCAGGTGGAGGGGCTTAGTGCTGTCAATCACTCTCATAAAGTTGCTGCTAAATGTGCTAATGGCAGCAGAAACAGCTCGTCGTTACAGGAAAACTGTTTATCTGCGGTCATCTGTGGCTACGCTAACTAGCCTTCACATTCCCTACAGGCTATGCTAACTGCAGTGTAGCATGAGATTGTGATTGACAGCGCTAAGACCCGCCTCCTGGCATTGATTGGTTGTTTCTAGTAACAACTGGGAGAATGTAGAGGAGTTGAATTTTTTCACAGATTAACTGTCTCATAAACTGTCACAAGAAAAGTGACACTTTCAATAGATACATAAAAACATATATATCTCATAAAAGTTACATACGGCACCTTTAATTATATTTAACAGTCATTTGTAGGTGAATGTCTGTAGCTGTTCTTGCTCTGTTTGTGTATCAGGAGGTCAGACGCTGCAGGATTGTTTTATTGTTGTACAGAATCTGATAAAAGTTAAACATTTTATTGAGGAAGGCGACAGTAAATTTGAGTAAAATTGAAACTATCCAGTTGGAGATTAATGAGAATAAACTGACGCTGCAGAAGAAAATGCTTACAACTGTAAACCATCCATCCTTCCTCACTTATTTTCTTCCCTTCATTCCTTAATTTATTGCTTTACTTTCTTTCCTTCTTCGCTTCCTTTCTTCTCTCCCTCCCTCACATTTATAATTCACTTGATTCATTTCATTTCTGTCTGCATATTGTGGAAAGAGAAAAACTGTTGGATCTGAACTGGCTGTATTTGACTTATGACTTTGTGATGACGATAAATAAACTGAATCAGTTGCTGCAGAGTTTTTCTTATATTTTTTCCATCGAGCCACAGAAGCTGCTTTTCAACAATCTCTGCAACATCAGAAGTCTGTGAACTTCAGCAACCTGAAACTGTCCATGAAGGGAAAACTGCGACTCTGTGAGGATCGTCTAACACATCAGTTGTGGTGTTAGCATGATGCTCATTCAGCGTCAGCATTCAACAATAACAGCAACAAAAAACCTTCTGATGCAGAAATCCTTGAACTGCTTCAGTTAAGATGCACACTCCCCAATAAACTAATCCCCCTAACAAACGACGAGGCCCAGTCATCTTCCTCACAAAGACTTCAAAGTGAAGCCAGGAGTCGGACTGTGAATGATGGAGCTCCTGTGTGTGTTTGGCTGACAGAGTTAACCAAACAAGCAGTTTCAGAAATGCTCACCGGGGCCATCTAAGCTCCTGACAGTAACCACTTAAGTGCTGCGCGGTCTCTCTGGAGTGAGTTTGTGGGAATAAGCATTTCCTCGGACTTTTCGCTGGCCTGCAATGCTTGTGTGTCCTTGTGGGTATATTGGTGTTGTGCATGCATGCTTGGTGACGCATTAAAGGTTTTCTCTGCCAAGGGGAAACGTCTGTTTTTTTATGTCACCGTATATTCTGGAGCCAAATGCCTCAGGTTAGAGAAAGAAAGAAAGAAAGAAAGCAATAAAGCACTGCAACACATTAATTTTGCTCATTCAGTAAAATTAATTTGTAATTTTTTCATTCAGTTGCCAGCATATTTTCTGACACTTAAGGAGATCTTTTATGCAAAATTCACATTTAGCACGTTTTGGACTTCCATTTGGGTTTCTACTGTTTCTAAAAACAACCCAAGTGCTTCAAAGAAATACAGAGAAAATTTGTAGGAATATGTTAATATTATTTGGTGTTAGAAAATGAGTCATTTCAAAAACCTTTCAAATGTTGAGTCAGAAATCAGCAAAAACTGCTTTTCACCGAGTGACCCCCAGTCTAGCTGTTACCTAGCAACCCCAGCAGAGTTCCGCCACATTACTTAGCAACCCCAGCAGAGTTCCAGGACGTTTGGTCTATCGCTGCTGGAAAAGAAAATTGTTTTATGGCTGACTTACCAATCAGAAACCACTTGCTGCATTTTTGTTAGTTGTGCAGGAGGCTTCACTTCTGCTTTTCAAATATGTATGGTTGTATAATTCTGCATCTGTTATAACACACTTTCATGTTAGAGTGCAAATGTTGAGTTTGGAGGACACGGCCAGCAGCAACTCATTTGACTATTATTATGCTGTAACTGTCAATTAAACGTGATTTTACTCATCAATCCCAAATGTAATGACAGAAAAATTAAACAATAAAACAATTAAACATGTACAAGTAATAAAAAAAACTATATTAATTCCTCCTTAAAGAAAACCAAAAGCCTAGTTCTTCAGATATCTACGTAAAATTAGCTTGTTAGCCTTAGATAACACAATAGCAAACTAATTATCTCGAGAAAATCATGCCAAAAATTATTTCAGGCTTGAAACTTACTAAGTTTTGAACTTTTGTCAAAATCTAAGTGAGATTTATTCGTCTTCCTTCTCAAAGAAATGAAACATAGCAGCACTACACTGAGAAGCTTTAATAGAACCCTGCATTTGAACATAAAACATCAGTTTTATGTAGTTTTGGTGAGTTAGCCCAACCCGTATATTCTGTTCCTGTTCCTTCTTTAGCTTTCTGTTTGACTGAACGAGTAGAGAGTTATTCAGAGATTAAAATGTATTACAAAAGCGATGACCGGTCCATGAACTCGCTTTTTAATTCTTCTAATTTGGTCCTATTCTGCCGCTCCTCGCTAACATTTCCGGTTTCTGAAAAGAGGAGGAAAAGAGCCGGAGCGAGATGAATTTATAATCGGTAAAGTGTGAGTCCTTCGGCAGCCGGGGTCAGCGCTCTAATCGCAGGAAGTGAAGACATTGTGAGGATGTTTAATGAGAGGATAAGAGCAACAGGGAGGGCTGGGGGAATTAGCCCTTTTAGATATCATTAAACATTAATACTGCCAGGGGACCGGCGCTCGCTGGGGTCCTTTCATTGACTTTCTGCTGGGTGCTAATAGAGTTTCACCTCCGGGGACCTGAGCACCCGCCATACCCGCTCCCCCAAAGCTGGAGCAAAAAGATCAGATCACCTCCTCGCTTCTGAGGATGAGATTATTCAGCCTGGGTGGTAATTTAGATTATTTAAGGTTAAACACTCAAATTAATCAGTTTCCTTTCCTTTCTGTATAATACAGTCATTCAATAGTATAAAACTCCTCGGGAGAGAAAATGATCTGCCCAGAGGTGATCTATGAGTGGAACAATGATGATGCACTCACACGAGTAAGACGAGAAATAACAGCAATAATTTGGGTTAAAAAAAGAGGTTTATTTTGTTTATATGCATTTTCACCATGCTATTCATTCATTTGTAAATGGAGCAGTTAGCAAGCTAAATACTGAGCTGCAACCTTTAAAGTGATATTTTAGCTTGTTAACCTTTACTTTATTTAACCAGCTAGCTAAATATTTAGCTTTCTACTGAATATTTAACTTGCTAACTAAATATTTTGTATATTTAGGAAGCAAAACATTTTGCTACTTAAGTATATGACATATATTTAGCTAGTTAAATATGTAAAATATTTAGGTGGTAAGTCTGCAAAGTTTTTGTTTTCAGGCTATGTGCCTAAATTTTTAACTTGCTAGCAAAATATTTTGCTTGAAACTAAACATTTTTCTGACTAAATGTTTCTGTTGGAAGTTAAATATTTAGGCAGCTAAACATTAAACTACCTAGCTAAATATTTAACTTAGAGATTTTGCATGCAAGTTAAGAAAATGATTTAAATCTAAATATCTAGTTATTTAGCTGCAATCTATCCTCAAACCAAATACTTAGCAAGCTAAAAAATAATAATTTAAAGGATAGCTATTTAGGTAGCAGATTTTCAACTTTTCTTGTACTTTTATCTCATAACAAAGGATGAGCCATTTTAACTGTGCAGCAGCAGTTTATAAAAATGTTCACCAGACCAGCTTTTATTGTGATAGTCTACTCTTACTTTAGTAAGTTACTTTGCATATTAGCTAAATATTTAATATTTAACCACCTCAGAGCTTTTAGAGATAATTAGTTTGCAAGCTAAATATTTTTGCTTCAAACTAAGCTAAGATTTGCAATACTTAGCTTGCAAATCAAATATTTAGTTATTAAACTAAATATCCTGTTTGGTAATTAAACATTTAGCTGGAAACTCAAATCTATAAATTGGTTTATGGTGAAAATGACATTGCGTTTGAAAAATGAACTCTTGTTCTTTTTCTCTTATGACTGATTAAATAACCCAAATTATTGCTGTTAATTAAAGTGTAACTTTACAAACAGCAGTCCTGTACATGAGAGACTTAAAGCTAAATAAAACCGTCACCATCAGAGTCAGAAAGAGAAACTGGCTGGAGGCAAAGACATGTGGATGGCGCCATCTAGAGGTCAAAGTGTCCTGAAATCCCTCTGCTTTCCAGAATGTAGAAACGGAAGGAGGAATCAGGTCCTAAAGCAAATTTATAGTTTTCAAATCAAGAAACCAGCAGAGAATTTAGGTCAAACATATATTAAGTGCATGTGGATGCAATTTAAAAGACAAAGCTGACAGATATGGGGAAGTTTGCAGTAATCTTAAATTCTCTTTGGCTGATAAAGTCGTTTCCAGTGGAGCAAACTGTCAATATCTGAATTTTTCCAGACTCAAATTCACATTTTTTCTGAGCAGAATTATTGTACAATAAATATAGATTATATTAAAGTTCAGTGTAAAGTTTGTTTTTATTTGTAACTGCAGAAAATTTGATATTTTATGTCTTTGATTGATATTAACATGTTTATATATTTTGGTGAAAATACAATAAAAAGGTTTGATTCAGATGTTTGCGTACATCCATCCATCCATTTTCCTACACCCTTGTCCCTTACTGGGGTCAGCAGGTGCTGGTATCTCCAGCTATCGTTCCGGGCGAGAGGCGGGGTCAGCTGGAGGTCACCTGGACAGGTCACCAGTCTGTTGCAGGGCAACGCAGAGACACACAGGACAAACAACCATGCAGACACTCACACCTAGGGACAATTTAGAGAGGCCAATTAACCTGACAGTCATGATTTTGGACTGTGGGAGGAAGCAGGAGTACCCGGAGAGAACCCACCATGCAAAGGGAGAACATGCAAACTCCATGCAGAAAGACCGGGGCCGGGAATCGAATCCAGAACCTTCTTGCTGCAAGGCAACAGCTCTACCAACTGCGCCACTGGGCAGCCCCGTTTGTGTACATATTTACTGTAAACTAGAGGTTGACTGTGTGTTGTTTATGTAAATCCCCAGTAGAGGGCAGTATGCGCTAACGGGTGCAATCAGAGGAGCTCAGATGGTGGCCGACAGAGGGCGCTGCTGCTGCACAAACAAGAAGCCAGGTTATTTTGTAATAAATAATTTCTTGTCTTTCCAGGGATTTCTCTCTGGTTCTGTTTGGAGTGCTGACTGCTCAGACCTCAGCTTCACTCAGTAAGAAACATCAGCACATTTCCACTGATGGGCATTAAACGGGCCGCTCTAAAAGAATAAACCCGTTCAGGGTTCAGCCCCGCTGCTGCGCGGCTCTGTAGAAATGTCTAACATCAGATGAATGATGTGCTTTGAAATATTCAGCAATGCCCTCGGAGCATCGTTAACGCACAGTTTTTCTTTTCTTTCTCTAACAGATCCTTAAGCTCAGCTGCCAGAGGTAATTTGGTCTAAAAACACCTCAGCTCAACGTCTGCAGCGAAGTGAGTCGTACATATAAAGTGCATTTTTATAAACTTCTGTACTTTTTTCCAACCTAAATCCTGTTAAAAGAATCTGTTCAACTGTGAATAATGCTAATATAAATGCAATGTGTTGGAAATCTAACCAAATCTCAACCATTTCCATGAACTCTGAGTTAACATATGTTCACTATAAGGAGGCTGAACAGAAACTACAACAGCAGCAGGGCGTTCTGCTGCAACGTGAGCAGGAAGTAAAAGAGAAACACTGAGCACCATCATCCAACCAGGACTTGAGTCAGTACAGTTTGACACAACGCCGAGACGGACTGATTATTCCCAAAAGCTCCATCAGACGCTACAGGACTCAGCCAGCAGGTCAAAGGTTAAAGTTCATGACACTGAAACGGCTGTTTGGAGGAGTCTACGAAGAAAGCTCTAGAAAGAGGAAAATTAATATTAATTAATGTCAATTAATTAATATGAATTACATCAACATTTAATTTCCTCAGGGATCAACAAAGTATTGTTGAACTGAACTGAATAAAAGCTGCATCTAAATGACGAATAAAACGTCTGGAACTACGTCCTCTCACGCCGCCTGAATGCAGCATCAGACCAAAGGAGCCAAATGTTTGGCACATTTATCTAATGAGCTAATACAGAGCTACTTTGTAGCTTAGCGCTTTTGCTAACTTTGAAACTTTAGCACGGTTAGCTTCCCTTAGATAAACTGTTCTTAAGAAATTCTAAAGCGCAAATTTTCATGACCGTTTTCTAAACTTTCAGTTACATAAAGTTCAACATTTTTGTCGACGTTTTGGTTATCGGCTCTCTAAATAGCCAGATGTTTATATTCATGCTCTTATTTTGAAGTGGGAAAGCCTGTTAATGCAGCAGATTTCTTTCCTGTCCTCATGCTCTCCACCTGTGATGCGGCTGCAGGAAACCAACCTTTATTCTGCCTGTGACGCAGAATAAACCTGGTTGAAGATAGCGCTTTAGCATTAGCCTCTGCTAACTCACATGTTGATGTAGCTTTAGGATGTTTCAATGTTAGCGAACTAATGTTTGTAATTTTTGCTTTTATTTAGCAGAACTTAAATATTATTAATAATATTTATATTATTTATTAATAATAATAGTAAATTAAAACAAACAAACAAAAAAGCTCCACAATAATGTGAGGCTGAAAGAGTCAAACAGAAACTCAGAGCTAAGTGGCTCCTGGTGTTGGATCAACAAGCCTCTGGATCGTGGGGTGTACTTAGTTTTTATGATTGGTTCACAAACTGCACACTGAATAACAAATACAGCTTGGAAACTGGAACTTTTCTAGACTCCTCCAGCCTTTCTGAGATATTAAAAGCTTTATTGGAAGGTTAAGATTGGTGGAGTGTCTGTAGAAACAATAAATATTACAAATGGACCCTTCAGGAAGTTAGAGCAACACATAAAATTACAGGGATCTGCAATTTCTCATGGATAACAACATGTTCTGCCTGGTGGTGAAAAGAAACCTCCACCTGATCAGAAATCTCACTCTGAGCTCCTCCTGGCTGCGTCGGGGAAATTACGGGCCTCAGGAAGTCGGTCATCTTCGCATGCTTCTGATCTGCTTTAAAATGCAGCGTCTGCTGCTCCAAATTACACAGAACTGGTCCTCTTACATGAAGCAAAGCTACAATTTATTCAGGAGGAAATCAGTTTTTACCCTCCTTGTAGAGCAAAGATAAATAATGAAAAGGTTCTTTGGCAGATCGATGGTGAGAGCAGGAAGGTTTTCTGAGAAAGTCGGGTCCTCCAAGCAGAGGATCTTTGTGTTTATGTTAGTTTGGTCATGAAGAATCAAAGTCGTTTCCCTGAGAAGCAAAGAAAGCGAATTTAAGGAAACGTGGAGCAGGAAGTTCAGCAGAGCCAAACTCCAGATGGAAACCAGGAAACTAAAACCGAATCCAGTTTGGACCCAGTTTGAGTCCAGGTTGGACTCTGATGGTTCTGCTGGAGCCGCTGGAATGATTGGAATGATACTGGAGAACCTGAGAGCATCCGACCATCCAACGGACCAGCCATCCAATCAGTTATCCATCCATCCAACCGACCGACCGACCATCCATCCATCCAATCATACCATCCAACCAACCAACCAACCAACCAACCAACCAACCAACCAACCAACAACCAATCATTCAACCATCCATCCATCCAATTCTAACTCTGTGATCTTTATCCAGACTTGTTGGCCAGAGATCCAGTTGACCTCATTCCATCTGAGTTCTGGAGGTCACAGGTCACATGACCTGGAAGAAAAAACCCAGGAGGCTTTTGGGATTGCTCTCCGGTGAGACACACTTTCTGCTTCTGCTAACTCGTGAGTATCTGATAGCACTGACTGTGTTTCCTGCTGCTCTGCTGTAGCATGGGCTGGCTATCAACCTGAAGAGAGGTCAAAAGGCTGATGAACTGATCTGAGTGGGAGCGCCTTCATCTGGTGTCCTGTATGCCCTGGGAGCCCTGCGCCCAGCACTAATCAGGTGGGTAGCTAATGCAGCCTGTCAGAGTAAACCGATGTGCACTGCCATCTGCTATGGAGGACACAGCTGTCCTCGGACTGAAGACGTAACAGAGACGCGCTCCACTAATGTTTGTCTCTTAATGACAAATCATTCTGGGTTTTGACAGATAAGCTAATGTTTTCTCAACCTTAGCCGTTTGCTAGTTTTCCATCATCTCAGAGGTTTTGGTTCGAATCCAAACTTTGCCCAGAAGGAGTAACATGATGTAAAACTTCTGCTGAAGCAAAAAGAAGTTCAGATGCTTTAACTTAACAGCTTTGTTAAGTGTCATGTTGGAGGTGAGGAATCTGCCAGCAGAACTAGAATTTGGTTGCTAGGAGATGGGCTGGGCTTGGCAAGGGTTGCTAGGTAGCGGAACAGTGGAGAAAGAAAACTGCAGAAAGAGAATCCTGCACTATAGTCCACTTCCTGATTTCAGTCCGCTTGGCTTTCACATTAGAATTCAAACTGAACCAGAGTTCACTTCAACCGAACTGAGACCGACGTTTTTTAGGTGATCCAGAGTTCGGTTACACACTCACACCTCCTCAAACGAGCCAGAGATATTAGACAAACAAACTAGTTTGACGAAAGCGGACTAAACGAGGCTGCACCGCAGGGCATTCTGGGTAAATACAACCAAAACCAACAGGCGCATCTGGAGCTAGCTGGAGAAATGACTTTACAGAGAGTAAAGAGAAATCCTCTAACTGCTACCATCTGACGCTACTCCATTTTTGTTTCCATTTTATGAAGAAGGAAGTTGCTCTCAGTGTCTTCAGAGGTTTTTGTGTGGTTTCCTTCAGTGGTTCTTGGTGCAGCGCCCCCACAGGCCAGGAGGGGAAACAGGTTGGTTTGACTCAGAGTAGACAGAAAGAACCACAGCAGCTGGAGGTGGAACAGATAATGAAGTTTTGGCCCAAATCAAATCAAATCTATCAGACTATCAGGTGTGAAAACAACCTAATGCATCGAAATGAAATCTGGAGAGAGAAAATTTAATCCAACAGCCATTATCTGCAGGCTGCCTGCACCAGTTCATACAGCATATTGTCTCTATTAATACCTGTATTACCTGTAATTCAAAAATGATTCAATGCTGGAAAAACATTCCCTCCACACATGATGTAGAACCTGCACAAACATTTAGAGATTTTCAGTCTGTGGCATAACTTAATAAAAGCCACTAAGTGAAAAATTATTCTGAGGAAGAGTTTGATTTTCCCTGATTGACTCCTTAGAGAAGTTCAGGTGAAACTGGAGCATTTGAATGCAGCAGCTTCTTTATCTAACAGGAATAAATCAATGACGGATCAGCGATGCTATCAGGAGTAGAAACAGATTAATATACGGAGAGAAAGCTTCTCACCTTTCTGCTCCCAAATCATTTACTTTGTGAAAGCCAGGATGAATTTACTTTTTCACTCAGTCAAATTTCTGTTTCATTATAATTTACTTTAGAGAAACTTTTAATAATTGTCGGCCAGAACTGATGTATTTCTTATAATATTTACTCAAAACTAAATAAATAAATTAATTTAATTTAAATCACAAAAACAGTGATGTGAGCTAGATGGGCAGTCGCCCAGAGCAGCAGCAGGCGAGGGGGCGGATGATGACCGCATTTAAAAATAAAACATTTAAATGTAATTTAAAGGTTTGTGTTGCTTTTCAGGGTAGACTGCTGCTGAGAGCGAGACAGCAGTAAACGTTTTTGGTAATTCGCTAATGTGCTAATAGCTGAGCTAATTCTTCATTTAGCACTTTTGTTTACTTTGAAAACACTTTGCTTCCCCTAAAAAAATCTTAAATTGCTAATTTACTTGGATGGTTGGTAAGAATTTCAGTTGAATAAAGTTGAAAACGCGTTTTGAACCTTCGGTTATCAACTGTCAGCAACTAGATGTTTACATTGATGCTCTTATTGTGAAGGGGTGAAGACAAACAAGAAACAGAAAACAGACGGAACAGAATATGAACATAAATACGACATATAACAGCTTTACAGAACATGTACATTATTATATCAAAATTAAAGGGTTGTAGTTTTCCAAGGCAGAAATAGTTTAAATTGAAGTTAGCGCTTTAGCACTAGCTTCAGCTAAATACAGGATTGGTGTAACACTTTAGGTTAGCAGAGCTAAAGTTTATGTTTAGTTAGTGGTGCCATAACCATTTGTCACTCCATTCTGTACTATCTTATTAAAAGGCCCTTAATGAGGTGCTGCCTGAAATACTTCACACCAAATGAGTGGAAAAATGGAACCTGAGAGCCAAAATACTTGTTTATTCTGCAGACGACGTCTCTTCGCTTGGGGTTTGCATGTTTCTGGGGACTCCCTCTTCCTCTCAGTCTAAAACATGACTCTTAGCTTATCTGCTTCTCTGAAATGATGGGCTCTGTGTTTGTGTTAAAAGCCGGTAGTTTTGTTTTTCACGGTGTTTCGTATTTTAATCCTAACGATAATAAAAGAATAACTTCCATAAAACAGGGTTTCCAGAACTCTGACCTTTTTAAAAAGCTCACTTTCTACAAATCCAGGTTTGAAACCACATAATGGAGCCTTGTAGTTAAGTAAAAATAATCCAGTTTGGAGTACAAACAGGATTTGTGCAGTATGGCTGGAACTGCGGCGCTGCGTCTCAGAAACAACTTTTCCAATTTTCGGTTGATCTGCCAAACAGGATTGTGCGGCAGATTAAAATAAACTCGGTGGAACCCGAATGTGTAGCCGTGACTAACGCTGCCCACTTTCTTTAAAGCAAGTCAGAGGAAGGAAATAAAGAGATGCACACATTTTCTTTCAGGTGTCTGCTGCATGGATTTATTAGCATGTCCATCTTCCTGTTTGTACTCAGATCCTTTGAGCAAGTTTGCGTGCCTGCACATATATATGTTTTGACAATTTAATACTCGCAGCGGCGCTTCATCCCTCAGAAATATTTAAATCTGAGCTGACTGTCTCTGCAGAGCGCTGCGTTGGACTGATAGGACTAAGTCAGAAGATACTGGCTTCCTGTCAGAAGCCTGAAAGGCAGGAAGCTGCTGCTCCCTCCGACCGCAGACACACAGATTACACACAACCAAAAACGCTTCTACTCACACAAATGAGGCAATTTTCCCCTCAGGCTGCTCTCTGGAAACCTTCAGGCCGCATTAATAATCTGTGTAATAATGAACAATAACGCTGCAATAAAACCGAACGCTGTTTGGAACATGGGGAGTTTAGCCAGATTGTTTAGGTCATTTATTGTTCTTTAGTTTCACGTTTTAGTCGTTTTAAAACAAGTTTATCTATTAATTAAATCTGGTTTTGATTCCTAATCAGTGTGAACACAAACACTGAGGTCCTTTATTTACTTTAATGGTATATTCTTACATTTTCAGATAAAATGAGGAGGTTTGTGTTTATCGGATCATTTACAAAGTTTATTACTTTAAACAAACAGATTTAATTCACTGATCTGAAAACAAAGACGTGGAAAGTTTAACTTTAGCTTTTTTCATCCTCAGTGGCAGTTCTTGCATGTTTTGGAATGGATAATATTATATATTATCATATAACTTCTTAAAAATATCAAGAATGAAAGCATGTTAATGTGACCTTTTGATTAAAAAATCATTTATTTATGACCGTATTTTATGTTCAGTTAAGTTAATTTGTTGCAACAGAAACAAAATAAACAAAAAAACATTTCAGTGATGGAAATGAATCAGAATTACACTTTTTATCTTTAGAGACAACTGGAAAAAATGTAAATGAACTCAGCCTTTCAGCTGTTTTGCAGTTTTCTGAAAGTTTGTTCCGGTTTGTGGTGCATAGATCTATAACTGCAGATTGTTATATTAGCAGTTAATAACTTCAGTTTTGGCTCATGGACACATTTACCTGTTCTGGGTTCACCTGGTGAATGTAGAGCTGAGTATCGTCTGCGTATTTCTGTGAACAGATATTATTGTTACACTTTGAGCTGATGGGAGAATTAGACGTTAAACATGAGGGGCTTCAGGGTTGATTTTTTGGAGATTTTTGTTCACTTTGATGTTGAAATTTCCACATTTGTTTCTTATTGGCACAAGAACAAGTTCCCACATCAAGGATTACGATTTAATTACATCAACTCAATGAAAAACAATCCAGTTGGAGGATTAAGGCCGCCCCCCTGGCCGTGCCTCCCTGGGCTAGAGCCGCATCACCCATCTGAAGCCAACACTCAGACTGATTTATGTCTCAGACTGATTTATTTAGCTTTTAATTGGAAGGATTTAATTTTACTCTTTTTATTTGCCACAGAACCAAAAACATCTTGACAAGCAAAGCAGGAAGGATTTTCACAGAAAAGTGCTCGGCTTTTCCAGCAGCCATGTTTTCCTCGCCCAGCCAGTTGTGCTGAAATGAAACGACTCGGCACTTTAACTGCCGGTTTATCTGATAAGAGGCCACTTCACTTCACTATTGGACTGAGCAGCCAAATCTTCATCTAATCAGATCAGAGGATTTAGCTCCTGTGGTCTGAGATACATTTATGTCTCTTTTGGCAAAACTCCATCAAGCTGTTTCTTTGGTCAGAAGTTTACATACACTCATCGTGTTTATGGTTATCAGATTCATTCTGAGCTTTAAATTCGTTTACATGTTCACCAAACACTAAAACTTGGTGCACACGTTTGAATTTGTAGCCGATTTTCTTCTTTTCCACAGAAAGCTGCCATTTATTAAATTACACTGTAAAAGATTGTTTTAGTAATAGTAGTTAGTAAAATAAAAAATGGGTTTTTGTTTTTCAAAGTCATATCTTCACTGTTATTCATACATTTATAAATGTCACAGTTACAAACTATACTAGTTTGTATAGTTCACAAACTATAAAAACTAAAACACTTAGTTTACATATTTAGTACGCAAGCGATTTATAAACCGAAGTAAACAAAAGTTCCCTAGCTAAATATTTAGTTAGCAGGCTAGCTTGCTAACTAAATAGTTTACACCCCAAACAGTTTTAATAAAATCTCTGATTGAATTAAATTTAAACGTAATTTAGTTTTAATCTAATTTTCACCTGAACCACACACTGCTTGGTTCTGTTGCACTTTAAATAAACTGACTCCCTAAATGTCAACAGTGTTGACGTTGAACTTTGACCCTTGAGGAAGCCTTGGGTGTATATTTAAGGTCTTGTGATATTTCATCATAACTGCCTTGTATGTTTGCACACCACCAAACCTTTAATCCAACTACAGCAGCAGAGGCGTTTTTGTGCTAACTTGGTTGCTAGGCAACCGTCTGAGCGAGTGTTTGTGGACGTTTGATGGGCTTCCTAACCTCGGCGTTAATTCCCCGGTAAATAAAGCGAGCAGAGCGAGAGGACGGGTGTCAGCAGGTTTAACTTCACAGCCCATGTTATGGATCGTACTTTACGTCAAAACTGGATAAATAAATAACTTATAAGACTAAATAAAACTGGCTCTCAGCTCAACATCACTGGGGCTTTTTCATTAAACAGCAGAAATCTCTTCTTTCATTCCTGCATTAATATTTACATTTAACTGTTTCCTGATTGGTTTGAACCAAAATCCTCATTCTTTGCAAAAAACTAACACTTTTATGAAGCAAAAATAGCATAAAGATATTTTGTAAGCTGGAAGGTGAAATGTATTTGTTTCCAGCTGAAATCAGTTTGTTGAATTAGAAACTAATGGATGAAATAATCATGAATTAATAATCCAATCAGCTGTTCATGTGAAGCGGTGAGCAACGTCTAAAACAGAAACGTTGTGCGATTTAAACTTTCAAAACGAGAAAGAAAGTTCAGGAAAAACTGCTGAAGGGTCAGGAAGGTGAATCTAAGTAAATTTACAGATCAGATTTTTTTTGGCTTCTTTTGGCGTAAAAAGTCAGACTTAAAAATATTTAAGCAAAGAGTATTGAGAGGATAATGATTAACACCTGTAGCTCGTTGTCTCCTCTCTAGTTCCCGGGTCGAGGGTTTCCCTGGTGCGTAAAGGCAGTTCACAACATTCACGGTTCTACTTCAATCATATCCAGAGTTTATTCAGACAAACAAATGCATCAAATCACACCAATAACATACCAGAATCATCAGAAACTCAAAACCACAAGACAGACATCAATCACCTGAAAGAAACAGACAAATAGACAAATACAGAGACCAATACGGAGACACAGCGCGTTTCCGGAGAGCGCCGGTGCCACCGCACCCCAACGATCTGATTAATTCTTCCAGGTCCGAAACTTTTAAAGGAAGGTGTGTCTCTTCTCTAATGTATGCAGTCTGGGAGGTTCCTGCTCTCTAATTAGACTAAGTTCCAAATTTCAAAGGGAAGATGCTCTAAATGTTTATGACTGTCGTTGCTGGGCTGATGAATGTTGATTCTCCCGAGACGACCAACATTCCACACTTTTGTGTGAGATTCAATCTCTCTTCAGGTGTCCACATAGCAAAAGGCCCCAATCCTTATATGGGTTCAGGAAACAGTTATCTCTATGCAGACCCCCTCCTGCTGTCCCAGCACAGATGCTGCTGCATTCCAAGCACAGCAGGAGGCTGATGGTTCAGAGTCGTCCTCTTACCTAGAATATCAAGACGGGCTGATTTGGATCTAAGAACTGGTACAATTATCTTCTACTGATCAGATTATGTGGATTAAGCCATGACTCTAAATCTAACTTAAAATTGAGTCCTATTCAAGATAATGTTGATCTGTCAAATATTTAAACATGTGCTTAAAGCTAAAACTAGCATAATTGAATTATCATTTCCAACAAGAGATAATTAGCAACTGCAATATTTCTGCTTAAACTGTGGAACCTGATAATTAAACCCTGGGTGCTGTAATGAAGCGCCTTAATGTTCCTCCTCAAGTCAACCAGCAGCCGAGCCGCATCAGGGCGTTCAGACGACGTCCAGGGCAAAACAGACGCCGCTCTCTGGGGAAACTCATTTCATTTAGCTCAACCTGCTCCTCTGTGTTCATCTACATTGTTCATGTTTATGGGATTATCCATCATTCATAAGCCCACCCATTTGATTTCTGCAATACGTCTCTGAAATGCAGTCATGAAGAAAAATGTTTTATTGGAAATGAAATTAGATTGTGTGCCATGTCGTTTATTATCTGGTGAAACGTCCAGCAGGTCGAATGAATCGTCCTACTTAACATCATGGCTGAAAACAGAAGGTGGAGATTCTCTGAGGGTTTGTTGTTCTGATAAACTCAGATCTGAACCACTGGAAGAGTTTTTATGATCCTTTATGTCTGTCTGAGAAAGACATGTTTCTGTTTGAGGAATGTCAAGTTAAAATGGATTTTTATAAAAAAATCAAGCCAGAGATATAATCACTGCAAAAAAGTGCTCTAAATTGCAACAAAACCACAGTATCTAGCTTAAGCTAATGCTAAACTGCATGACCAATGGGACAACTAGCAGAAGCTAATGCTAACATGCTAACTTCAACTCAAATCTGCTCTTGACAGACTACAACCTTCGAGCACCAAATGAATTGTGTTTTATTTGTTCCTTTGTTTTTCTTGTTTGAAATTAAATTATTGGAAGAAAAAAGAAAACGTCAGAAGAGGAAACGGAACTACTGCGTTATCACTCCCTTCAAAATAAGAGCAGGAATTATAAATGTCCATCCATCCATCCATCCATCTTCTACCGCTTATCCGGGGTCGGGTCGCGGGGGCAGCAGCTTAAGGAGGGAGGCCCAGACTTCCCTCTCCCCAGGGAGGCCCTCCAGCGTGTCCTGGGTCTTCCCCGGGGCCTCCTCCCGGTGGGACCCAACACCTCACCAGGGAGGCGTCCAGGAGGCATCCTGACCAGATGCCCGAGCCACCTCAACTGGCTCCTCTCGATGCGGAGAAGCAGCGGCTTTACTCTGAGTCCCTCCCGGATGGCCGAGCTTCTCTCTCTAAGGGAGAGCCCAGCCACCCTGCGGAGAAAACCCATTTCGGCCGCTTGTATCCGGGACCTCGTTCTTTCGGTCATGACCCAAAGCTCATGACCATAGATGAGGGTAGGGACGTAGATCGACCGGTAAATCGAGAGCTTCGCTTTTTGGCTCAGCTCTCTCTTCACCACGACGGACCGGTACAGCGCCCGCTTCACTGCAGAGGCTGCACCAATCCGCCTGTCGATCTCCCGCTCCCTGTTTCCCTCATTCGTGAACAAGATCCCAAGATACTTAAACTCCTCCACTTGAGACAGAACACCCCCCCCGACCCGGAGTAGGCACTCCACCCTTTTCCGGCTCAAGACCATGGCCTCGGACTTGGAGGCACTGATTCCCATCCCGGCCGCTTCACACTCGGCTGCGAACCGCTCCAGTGAGAGCTGCAGATCACGCTCTGATGAAGCCAATAGGACCACATCATCCGCAAAAAGCAGAGATGCGATCCTAAGACCACCAAAACGGATCCCCTCAACACCCCGGCTGCGCCTAGAAATTCTGTCCATAAACGTAATGAACAGAATCGGTGACAAAGGGCAGCCCTGGAGTCCAACTCTCACCGGGAACGAGCCCGACTTACTGCCGGCAATGCGGACCAGACTCTGGCACCGGTCGTACAGGGACCTGACAGCCCGTATCAAAGGGCCCGGTACCCCATACTCCCGGAGAACCCCCCACAGGACTCCCCGAGGGACGCGGTCGAACGCCTTCTCCAAGTCCACAAAACACATGTAGACCGGTTGGGCGAACTCCCACGCACCCTCCAGGACCCTGCTGAGGGTGTAGAGCAGCGTTCCACGGCCAGGACGAAAACCACACTGTTCCTCCTGAATCCGAGGTTCGACTATCCGACGGACCCTCCTCTCCAGGACCCCCGAATAGACCTTGCCAGGGAGGCTTAAGAGCGTGGACCCCCTGTAATTGGAGCACACCCTCCGGTCCCCCTTTTGAACAGGGGGACCACCACCCTTCTGCCAATCCAGGGAACTGCCCCCGATGTCCATGCAATGCTGCAGAGTCGCGTCAGCCAACACAACCCTACAACATCCAGAGCCTTAAGGAACTCCGGCCGGATCTCCATCCACCCGGGGCCCTGCCACCGAGGAGTCTTTTAACCACCTCGGGGACCTCGTCCCCAGAGATTGGAGAGCCCGACCCAGATTCCCCAGGCCCAGCCTCCTCAATGGAAGGCATGTTGGTGGGATTGAGAGGTCTTGAAGTACTCTGCCCACCGGCCCAAACGTCCTGAGTCGAGGTCAGCAGCACACCATCCCCACTATACACAGTGTTGGTGTTGCACTGCTTCCCCCTCCTGAGACGCCGAATGGTGGACCAGAATCGCCTCGAAGCCGTCGGAAGTCTTTCTCAAGGCCTCTCCGAACTCCTCCCACGCCCGAGTTTTGCCTCAGCAACCCCGAGCCGCATGCCGCTTCGCCCGCCGGTACCCGTCAGCTGCTTCCGGGTCCCACAGGCCAAAAAGGCCCGGTAGGACTCCTTCTTCAGCTGCGGCATCCCTCACCGAAGGGTCCACCAACGGGTTCGAGGTTGCCACCGCGACAGGCACCGACAACCTTACGGCCACAGCTCCGGTATGCCGCCTCGACAATGGAGGCACGGAACATGGTCCACTCAGACTCAATGTCCCCACCTCCCCGGAACGTGTTCAAAGTTCTGCCGGAGATGGGAGTTAAGCTCCGCCTCACAGGGATTCCGCCAGGCGTTCCCAGCAGACCCTCACACACGTTTGGGCCTGCCAGGTCTGACCGGCATCCTCCCCACCACCGGAGCCAACTCACCACCAGGTAGTGGTCAGTGGAGAGCTCCGCACCTCTCTTCACCGAGTGTCCAAGACACGGCCGCAGATCAGATGAAACGATGACAAAGTCGATCATCGAACTGCGGCCTAGGTGTCCTGGTGCCAAGTGCACACATGGACACCCTTATGCCTGAACATGGTGTTCGTTATGGACAATCCGTGACGGCACAGAAGTCCAACAACATAACACCACTGGATTCAGATCAGGGGCCGTTCCTCCCAACCACGCCCCTCCAGGTCACACTGTCATCGCCCACATGAGCGTCGAAATCCCCCAAGAGCACGAGGGAGACCCCAGGACGGGCACTCTCCAGTACCCCCTCCAAGGACCCAAAAGGGTGGGTAATCCGAACGTACAGGCGCCGAGATGGGGGGCAACAAGTATGCCCACCCCTGCCCGACGCCTCTCACCGCGGGCAACTCCAGAGTGGAAGTATGTCCAGCCCCTCTCAAGGAGACTGGTTCCAGAACCAGAGCCATGCGTCGAGGTGAGACCGACTATTTCTAATCGGAACCTCTCAGCCTCACACACCAGCTCCGGCTCCTTCCCCACCAGAGAGGTGACATTCCACGTCCCAAGAGCCAGCTTCTGCAACCGAGGATCGGACCGCCAGGGCCCCCTCCCCCGGCCACCACCCAGCACACAATGCACCCGACCCCTTTGGCCCCTCCCATAGGTGGTGAGCCCATTGGAGGGGGGACCCATGTATTCCTTTCGGGCTGAGCCCGGCCGGGCTCCATGGGAAAAAGCCCGGCCACCAGGCGCTCGCCATCGTGCCCCCCCTCCAGGCCTGGCTCCAGGGAGGGGCCCCGGTGGCCCACGTCCGGGCGAGGGAACACCACGTCCAAAGTTTTTCTTCGTCATTGGGGTCTTCGGGCTGCGCTTTGTCTGGTCCCTCACCTAGGACCTGTCTGCCTTGGGTGACCCTACCAGGGGCATAAAGCCCCAGACAGCATAGCTCCTAGAATCATTGGGACACTCAAACCCCTCCACCGCGATAAGGTGGCAGCCCAAGGAGAGGTTATAAATGTCTACTTGAAGAATTCTTTAGTCAAAAAATCTAATTTTATTTGACTGAGTTTACAAAACAGCAAGTTTATCCAGAAAAAATAATTTTAGGGCAAGCTAAATGTTTTAAAAGTTAGCAAGAGCACTGAGCAAAGATTAGCTCTGCTTTTAGCAGAAGTTTGTCCACTAACGCTGATTAATGAAGACAATGAAAGCAGGTCTGGACCACAGCTCTGTGAAAGTCAGAGGTGTTAAAGCCGTCATCGCGTTTAAATTTAATGTGTTTAAGACGGAGCAGCAGGTGCAATTAATTAGACATTATTGTTAATCTAATTTCTGCCTGGAGCAATGTCACTCACTCCCTGAGCCCAGTTTCCCAGTATGAACCGGCTGGGTTCACGCTGCCTGCACCAGTTTAAGGCTTCATTCAGACAGAAAGGATGTGAGGTTAGAACTGAACAGAGAAATATTTCTATTGGCTGGACACAATGAAGCAAAACAGGTTCGTTTATTCGTAATGGAATATTAATGACCTGCAGTTTGTTATTTCTGTGTGTGAAGCTGCCATCACCTGATTCTGCTGTAAACTCTGTGCATACAGGCAGCAGCAGAAAGCGAACAGAGCATCATCTATATTGCATGCAGAGCCTCAATGGGAAGGGCTGCAGCAGAGAACGTATCTGTGACCTGCAGACACGGAGCAGCACAAACATCCTCAGACAGAGAGGGACAGAGTGAAAGCAGCAGCACTGCAGCATCAGCTCAGTGTCTGCCGGTCAGTATTGACCCGGGAACAATCTGGTTATCAGTAAATCAACACCTGATGCCTGGCATAAACATGCAAGCGTTCAATTTCATAGTTCATTAGTGTTCGTTCTGTTGTAGATACTGGAAAGCATCAAATCCTGAACATTACTTATTCAATTCAGCCGAGATGGATCCTGATCCTGTTGGTTTTATTAACTTTATTCAATGTAGCAACAACATGAAGCGAGGGTCTGATTAGGCAGACACTCATTGGCTGATTAAACCAGGAAAAGGCTCAAATAAAGTCTTCAACCTGATCAATACAGTCGATTCGTTCAAAGATGAATTATTCACGTTTCCATGGAGATAAAACCTGAACTAACCGGGTCAGATAGAAACTTAAATATAAACAACGTGTTTTTAAACCCGCACAGAGTCAACGTGCTAACAGTGGTTAGCTTTTCCTTTAGCACCTTAGCTTTTTGCTAACTTTAACAACACTTTGCATAAACCGGATAGGGAGGGGTGTAATGACAAATTTGACCCTGTTGGGGGCGACATACTAGTTTACTGCACATGTTGTATCATTGGCACACATGGTTGATTTTAGCGAGCTAGCATGTTTAGCTGTAGCAAAACGAATGTTTCTGATTAGTGCATCAGGATTAGCACAGCTAACCTTTCAGCTAGCAGTGCTAACCAGAGCCTGGAAGGCTAGGAAGAATTAGCTACTGAAATGAAGAAGTTTAATTTTAATGAATTTTAGGTTCATAATTTCAGTGAAATTAGAATCGGAAACAGGAGAAAAAGTTTAATATTCTGTTTTCTCCAGGTTTGGATTCTGGGTTTCCATCTTTTAACCCAAACCTAAACACTAATAAATCCAGCAGAGCTTCACTCAGAAAGGAAAAGTAAATGTACTGTGGGATACAATAGATTAAAATATATACGTATTTGCATTAAAAGGAATCTAATTAGCGTGAGATCTTCGTCTCTGATTGAAACTTTTACCTGAAATCTTTCATCCTTCATGGATATTGACAGAATAATAAATTCTTTATCCTGAGGATTAAGGTGATAATAACTTTTCCCTTTAGCTGAGCTGGAAGTCAGAAAAAGTCAAACTTTGGTTGATTTTACATGAATGAAAAGTGAAGAGCAGTAAGTCAACATCATTGCTTCACAAGCCACCCAGATTATCCTGAGGGGCGTCATAATCTGCTCAGGACGGTGAAAACACAACGATCAGCCCATCGACTCCAACATTCAGCCTGGTTCCTCCACGAGTCACGAGTCAAACGTTGTGACGTCACGAGTCGTGACTCATCGCCTGCCTGACCTCACGTCTTGACCAGAGACCCGCCAGGCGCCAAACTAGGACACAGTCTGAGAGGTCAGCAAATATTTCAGGATTCAAGGCGCCGTTTGTAGAGCTGGAGCTGCGTGGAAGGTAAATACTTTCTAGATTTTGAAAATGAGCTGCCAGGGTTGTTTTAATGTCCTTATTGTCTTGGTAAGTTGATGTTTAGCGCATTAGCTCCGGTCGCCAGCAGGACTTCATGCATGTCTTTATTTCAGGAACTGGAGCAGAATGATTTCCTTCGAGTTGCTACAGACGGGTTAGATGTTGATGTTTCACCCAGAAAACATTCAAACTGAGCTAAAATAACACATTTTTATAATTATTTAGTATTTAGTTAGTATTTCTCAACTAAATATGGTGAGAAATGTTGGGTTTGTTTGTTGACAGATGTTTCTATGACTGTGATGCTGCATATCTCAAAGGATGATTTCATTTCCAACGTCTCAGAAATTTGTAGTTTTATTATTATTGTGGCATCCTGAGTAAGAGATGATATGAACAGAACCTCCACCGCATTTAAGACGTTTTTATTCTGATTTCTGGTCCAATGGAGGAAAATCACAGACCAAGAAGCTGAAAGCCTCCAAGCTAACGCTGCATTAGGAGAACAATGAAAGCAGGTTTCAGCTGGGATGTTAATCGGGCCAACTGATTGGACATGACAGGTTCCAGCCTGGCTGTAGGTCGCATGGAGGATGCATGGAGGCGCATGCAGACGGGGAGGAAGAACAGAAACAAAACTGCCCCAGAAAAACCCTCATCATCATCACGACAGCTGGAGAGATTCTCTTCCTCAAGCTAGTCGGCGTTTCATCGATACGACGGCTGTGCTAACCCTGATGCGCTAATCAGAAACATTCGTTTTGCTACAGCTAAACATGCTAGCTTGCTAAAATCATTCATGATGACCCATTATGTGCCAATGACACAACATGTGTAGTAAAATAGTTTTGGGCCTTTGTAAAAAAGGAAAACAAAGGAAGAGTAAAATATCACCAAACATCTCAGAAATATTTTGATTAATTTCACAAATATTCAAGAAAAAACTAACAAATGATGTGATGTTAAAAACAGCTCAATTTGGGGATAAATTTCACATATTTTTCATAATTTGGGAAATTCATGAATATTAATCAAGTTTCTACAATCAAAGGAAAACATGTTCAATATTCAAGCTGAGATATTTTCTGCCAAAAACACAAATGCCAGAAGTCCTCAAATCTTTAGGCTAATTTATTTTGATATCAGACAGTTTCCATTTAGGTGAAGTTAATATAAAAATGTCTTAATTTTTTCTCTTGCAAATTTACAACATTTCAACATCAGAGAATTTATTCATCTTTTCTTAAAAATCAGTGAAATTAATCTAAAAATGTCAGAGTTTTTACCGGTGCTGCACCAGCAGGGGGCAGTACAGTCAGAGGATCAGGGATGTAGCACGGCTAAAGCAGCGCTAAGCTACATGTTCTCCTGCAGCTCCTGATTTTCTTTTCCTCTTCGCGACTGGTTCAGCGATGAACCACTCGCTTGTTATCCGTTCAGTTCTGGTTTCACTGCTGATCTGCACGGCTGCTTTACAGAAACGCAAAGTTAGATTCACAAAAACTATTTTTATTTCCTTACACGGGGATAATTTGATCATTCTCTGATTGCAGATTGATAATGTTCAGTATCTTTGTGGATGTGTTTCAAAGTAACAAGTTAAAAAACGTTTTCCTTCTGTAACATCAAAATAAAGCGTATAGAAATGTTGCTGAGCTCAAAGTCTGGTTCATCCTTGGATAAAAGCCTCATTTGAATAAAGGATATAAAGCAGCTTCAGGTTCACATGTTTATTTCATGAACGACAAACTGACATGATGCAAAGGAGGTTCAGAACCGACATGAGTTTCCATCCAGGGCGTCTGCAGAGTTGAGAGCTGGAGGTCATCACACACACACCTAGCATCACACACACCCAGCATCACACACACACCCAGCATCACACACACACCCAGCATCACACACACACCCAGCATCACACACACCCAGCATCACACACACACCCAGCATCACACACACCCAGCATCACACACACACCCAGCATCACACACACCCAGCATCACACACACCCAGCATCACACACACCCAGCATCACACACACCCAGCATCACACACCCAGCATCACACACACACCCCCCCATCCACTACACCCCCCCACCCCCACCCACCCATTGTGATTCAGAGAAACGGCTGTTTGTGCCGATGCTCCTGTTGGTCTGAGTTGATCTAAACGTGACGCATCGTTTCCTAAACTTTAGAGAAAACGAGTCTCTATGGTGGGACGTCCTGGGAAATGGTCCTGGAGTCCTGGAATTGGCTGGAGAGATTTGATGTCTCTGCCTCTTTTTCTCCTGGAAAGCCTTGAAAATCTCCCAGGATGACCTGGAGAGTCCAGCAGGCTGCTTACATCACAGAAATGGACAGAATTGGACAAATGTGCAGAAATGAGTCCATTCTGGACAGAAGACGCATTCATAAGTCCTGTACTCATTGTGATTCTTGGACGTCTTCGACCAGGAAACGTTTGGACAATCCAGTCTGGATCGACTCGAGTCCCTGCTGCAGAAATCGTTACTCAAACAAAGTCCCATTGTCTCTTTCCTGGAAGAACATTTCTGTCTTTTTGTTTCAGAGCCGCATCGAGCCGAAAATTATAACCTGCAGCTCAAAGCTGCAAAACGGGGGGGGGGGCGATTATATGGGCTGCAGATCCCTGAGAGGCTTTAACACTCAGAGGAACTTCCTGGAAATACATTACAGAATGGTTCTGATCGGCCTTTCAATCCGGTCAATAATGACGGGAGAATCATTAGGACAGTTCAGTTAATCTACATTTCACAGTTCAGAGTAAACCTGCAGGAATTAAATTAAATTTCATCCTTAGCTGAAAACAGGGGTGTCCAAAGCACGGCCCGGGGGCCATTTGTGGCCCTTTTTACTGAGTTTGTGTGGCCTGCAGCAGCAGTTTGAGAAGAATCCAAACTGGCTCTTTATTTTAAAATGCTGTGAAAATATTAACATTATTTCATCATTTGGTCTCTTTGATGACCAAACTTTAATAATATTCTCCAGGTTTTACTGACTTTACTGAACCAAAATCAGCTTTAATTTTCTGAATTTGGCCAAACAGAGCAAACATTTTAAAAAGTGACTCTAAATTGTGTTTTTGTAACAGAATAATTTTTTATATTGAGCCCAAAAATATTTGAAAACAAGAAATTTTTCTTTTAACGTAGAAAACCTGAAAATACATTTTTATGTTTAGGATCTATAATTAAAAACCTTTTTCTACAAAAAACAGACAAAAAACAGAAAATGGATGAATTTACTTGCTTGACTTGAGCTTTCTCTGTTTCAGTTCTTCTGGATTGATGATTTTTAAACGTTTGGACAAGAAAACACAAAAAGCTAAACATTTCTAAAGACGCCTCTGCAGTGGGAGACGCACTGACTGGTTTATTTCAACGATGCTGATAAAATGTCTCAGTTTCTCTGGTCCAAATGAGTCCAGCTCGGCGCTGGTTCTGTGTGTTGGATCGGACAGGTGACTGGCTGGATCATCGCTGCTCTCCTTCTTCCTCTGAGGACGTCCAAGGGCAGAAACGTGTCCCCCCGTCCCGCCCAGCATGGACACCAAGGTCCAGTCGGAGGGCGGGCTGAATGTCACCCTGACCATCCGCCTCCTCATGCATGGAAAAGTAAGAACAGCCTGGATGCAGCGACTGCAGAGATTCAAAGCTTTCATTTGAAACCGAGAGCAGCAGCTTCACACAGGAAGCCTTTAGAGTCAATATCTGGGTTAGCAGATGCACCACTTCTATTTGGTTCTGTAAAAACAGCTGCTGGCTGATTAACATGGAGCTGCTTTTTCTTTTAGCACTTTGCTAATTTTGAAAACTTATCTTCCCTTAAACTAATAAAATCTAAAGCAATTATTAACTTGGCTGTTTAGTGAAAGTTTAGCTGCGTCTCAGTTGAAGTTTTAGTTTTCAACTGATTCCTGCAAGTAGTTAATGTTAGTTTTCATGCTCTTATTTTGAAGTGAGTGAATAACAGAGCAGTTCCATTTCCTGTCAAGTTCTCTCTTTTTTTCAATAACTTTATTTAAAACAAGAAACACAAATAAAATACAGACAGCAGAGAACAAAGTGAGTTTTATCTCCAAGAATATTATGAACATGTCAATTATTGAAACTGGGTCGAAGGTCATAGTCTTTCAAGCTAGGCAGCATTTTAGCGTTAGCTTCTGCTAAATTAGCCTAGCGCTTTAGCATTAGCTTCCCTTCACACTGTGTTGGTGCATTGCTGTGGTGTTGGGGGGATAATATTCATGGTTAGCGGTTTAATTAGCGGTAAATAAACTCTATAACAATGTTTTGTTTCTTTGCAGGAAGTGGGGAGTATAATCGGTAAGGTGCGTACTCTGGTTTGTGTATAGAAAATAAAATGTCCTAAGCACTAGTTGATACTCTAATGTTTTGTACTTGGTTTATTTTGAACAGAAAGGAGAAACTGTGAAGAAAATGCGTGAAGAGGTGAGATCCTGGAGTAAGAATCAGCATTTACTGAATCAAACATCAGAAAGCAAACTAAAACTAAAGATGAAAGCAAACTAAAACTAAAGATGAAAGCAAACTAAAACTAAAGATGAAAGCAAACTAAAACTAAAGATGAAAGCAAACTAAATGAAGCACTAACAAAAGAATAAAAAAAGGTGGAAATACTGAAAAGCAGCAAGGCTCGATGAGCCTTATGTTGTGGTAGCAGATATTTATCTACATACATAAAACTGAATGATTCACCTTTTCTGACAGAAAATGACCTGAGAAGCTTTGATACGGTGGCCATTATGGTTCAAGCTGAACATGAACTGTGTTCTGTGCCGTTTCTCTCAGAGCGGAGCAAGAATCAACATTTCAGAGGGAAACTGTCCAGAGAGGATCGTCACCATCACTGGACCTACAGACACCATCTTCAAGGCTTTTGCTATGATTGCCTACAAATTTGAGGAGGTACGAATCTGCTGGTGTAAAACACTTTCCACCAAATAAACCCTTCCATCAGTCAGGAGTTTGTTAGGATGTTATCAGTCTGTTTCAGTGGAGGGTAACTGGATTCTTCTCTTGTTTCCTGAAGACCTTCCAGCCAAAATGGTGGCATGCAGTGGCCTACTCAAAGTACAGCCTGCTGCAGGAAACTCAGCCAAACTCTCCGTCCTTTTCCAGTTTCTGTAGACGGACTGGGACCTTCTGGCCTGATTGAGAATCTAGACCAGTTCATTTCAAATGATTCTGGTTACTGAGCTCAGCATCGACTCAAACGTTTTGTTGTTTTTAATTCAAACCTGTAACTCCATCTCTGGCACTTGTGATAACTTTAGAAAGTGTTTATTAAGCCCAGATGTAGTTTAATTAGTTACCTTCCTGCTTTCTGATATTATCTAGCACTGCAGACTCTAAGTTTTGTGTCGTTAATCCTTTGAGCCGCAGTTCCCCTTCAACAAGCACAGAAAATTTAAAAGTTCTTCTCTCATATTCTGTGCATTTTCTGTCGATTTGCTTGTATGGATGGTTTCTGCTAATGCAATTAAACATCATGAACGTTTGAGGCCACATTGTCCTTGCAGGGTGAATTATGATCTGTTTGTTGCAGGACATAATCAATTCGATGAGTAACAGTCCAGCCACCAGCAAGCCGCCCGTCACTCTGAGGCTCGTGGTGCCGGCCAGTCAGTGCGGCTCTCTGATCGGGAAGGGAGGCTCCAAAATCAAAGAGATGAGGGAGGTACGAAGCCGCGCTCAGCTGATAGACAGCATGTCCAGTGCATTTCAACTCCAGACGGTCATGGGCTAACATGCTAGCTGCGCTAACCGTAAAGCAGCAATCAATCAATGCTAAGGCGCTGTTGGTGTTTAGTTTAAGCTAATGCTAAATGGCACGAGGGAGGAGCATTTATTCAGCTGAATGTTTACAAAACAGCCAAGTAAATGATCACTTTTTAACTTCATCAGGCCCAGGAGTACTTTCTATGTGGTCTGTAACCAGCCAAACCTCAGACATCAAATACGCAGTAGCTGCTGTATTTCAGTTAATAAACTGTAGAATCAGAACAGAAACATTTTACTGTAAAGTCAAACTACGGTTCTTCCCTCAAACTTCTGCATAACCCAATAAAAGGATTCATCTGATTCTGGCCCTTCGATGTCACAACCTTGAGTTTTATTTTTATGTCTCGTAGAAATTATAAAAAGAAACGAGCTGAAAAGAACGAAACACAAAAACCTTCAGCGTGTTTGAAGGCTTTCTATGTAATTACTAAAGGACTCAGGAGAAATGTTTTAACAATCACAATAATTTATCTGCGACACAGAAAAGGTTCACAGCAAACATGAAGGGAAGAGAAACAAACAGTTCCAGGCAGAAATCAGCTGCAGCTCGTTTTCCCTTCACACCATTCAGTCCTTCCTCCCAGTCAAAACCCATCTGTTGTCGCAGGGCTGGGAACTAAGCTGGACGTCTAATTACCATTTATGATTCATCAGAGGCAGGAAGGACAAACCTGGAACCGTCTTAGATGAGAATCGTTGGAGGGAGGATGTTGGTCCTCACTGCAGACATTCCTCTTAAAAAAGCCCAGAACTGACACAAAATCTTTAAGGTTCAATAAAACCAACGTAAAAGCTCAGACAAAAGGTGAAACGCAAAAGTGGGCGGGGCCAAGAGTCAAACTGGGCGTGGCTCAGAGAGGGGGGTGTGGTCTGGAAACTCTGCTGCTAACTTAACAACTTTATTACCTTATTTATCAGCTTTTAGGCCTTTTGTAACTTTCCTCTTTCCGAAGAAGCAACAAATGTAGCAACTGGTTTCTATGGTGACGTGAAAGCGCCAGTCGCTCTGCAGGAACTGTTTCCGCTGAAAATGCGTGCAAAACTGCTGAGGAAGAAAACTATTCAGCAATTCCCATTAATTAAAACATGCAACTGAATCACATGTGGATAAGTTTGTTCACACAATATATCATAAACAAACCTGGTGGTGAAAGATGTAAAACCAACATGAGATACATTCATATTCAATCATCCATCAGATTCAGGCGTCAGAGCAACAAACTCCTCCTATTTGGGCCAACGAGGCATGAGAAGTGAAAACGTGAGTTTTGTTCAAATTTGTGCTTTAAGCGAGTGGTATTTCCAATTTTCATGATTTTATCGTGGGCCATTTTATACTTGAACTCTGACCTCAACCTGGGAAAATTCAGCTGCAGTAGCCACACTTCAACCCAAAGAGGGCAGCACTGAGACAGTTTTAGGACAAATACTGCAGAATTTAAAAATAAATTACAGAAAAATATCAGAATTTGCACAGGAACATCAGGACGGATCCCTTAAGGAAGCATTTCTGCAGCTTATCTGCGAGCGTCGGGTTTAATTACGTTAAATAACTTTTACTTTGGATCTGGTTGTGAACAGATGAGAAAGTCGATTGCATGTGCAGGTGAGGCCCGACCAAGCAGAAATGTGTCCATGTTTCTGTGTCTGAAGATGCCAGACGACCTTCAGAGGACGAGGTGTCGGCCATGTTGTCGTCATGTTGAGGTCCAGCTGCTCATCCTGAGACGTGTGATCAGTTTCTGACACATAAAGCTGGAGGCAAAGTCATGTTTGGCATTTATCGACAGAACCGCTGAGCCTCGATAACGATGGAGCCTCCGGTTCAGAAATGATGCAAGAGTGATGAAGAAAAACAGTGAAGCGTCCCTCGAAGAGACAGCCAGGGGACAAGAAGACAACGTCTGCTGTCAACTTTATGAACTCAGACTCGGTGTCTACAAGCTGCTGCTGCCCTCAGGTTAATGTCAGCAGATGGGACCTGAGCATGCCGTACGGGGGGGAGATTGGTGCCAAGCAGCATGTCCTGAGGGCGGGATGTTGTTATCCCAGATGGACGTGTCTCAGCTGGGGGACATATTAAAGACGAGTCTAAACATGTTAATTAGTTCAATTAGCTGAGAAGCTGTAAAACAAACATCCACCTGCAGCTGGAGGAGCTGCAGCAGTTTGTTTCCCAGCAGGACTCGGTGCAGAGTCCCCTGCAGACACTCGACACGTCTCCTTCTGCAGTCCACAGGGGCCCAGGTTCAGGTGGCGGGGGACATGCTGCCCAACTCCACCGAGCGCGCCGTGACAATCTCTGGAACCCCAGAAGCCATCATCCAGTGTGTAAAGCAGATCTGTGTGGTCATGCTGGAGGTAAAGTCACAGAACGTTTCAACTTTGAAAAATGACCCCCCATTATTTCCAGTTGTGATAAACTAAATAATCCCAGTTATTTTAGTTTTTGACTGCAGCTTTAACAAACACCACCAGAAGTTTACAGATTTATTTTAAATGTTAAAATGATACGACTGCAGCAAACTCAGTGCAGGACGGAGCAGAGCTACGATTCGCTTCATTCATAATGTAAACCAGCCTGCAGGGAGTCCCAACATGTTTTACATTCATTAAACTAAATAAAGCTGACAAAGCAGAACAACCTTCTTCTGTTTCTTTCAGTCTCCACCAAAAGGAGCCACCATCCCTTACCGCCCAAAGCCTGCCTCCACCCCAGTCATCTTTTCAGGTGGCCAGGTGAGTGCTGAGCTAGCATTAGCTGAGCTAGCATTAGCTGAGCTAGCATTAGCTCATGAGTTTGTCCCTACAGCAGAACCTGAGGGTTTTTCTGCAGCATCAGCTGCTGCCAGCAGCCCGGAGTTTCCTGCTTCCTCATGCAGATCGTTGGCTGCATGAGGAAAGAGGCTTCAGAGTGAAAAGCAAAACGTCCACAGGAGGAAAAAAGGTCAAAGGTCTTTACTTCACAGCCCAAATAAAGTTCTGTAAAGGTTTAGATTCAGATTTATGGAAAGAAGTGAGGAACAGATGAAAAAAGCTGAGAAACAAAACATGAAATTACATTTATAATCACAAAGGTTTGATTGTTTCTGCCTGGTCATGATTAGTATTCTGGTTATTTTAACATCTCTTGCTTAACCTCAAAATTCACTTTTTATTTCTTTTTCTTCATTATTTCTGGCAAAAAATAATTTAAAAATAAAAATACAAGCTAGAATAAAAACAATGTTTCTAATTAGCTTTGCTGATTTTTTGTAAAATTCTTTAAATATAAAGTTATAATCAAGAAAATAGAATAATGTTGAAATGTTTATATTAGTAACAACTCAAACATACAGATTAGAGTTTAACTGGGTTTTTTAAAACTTTTATTAATTATGAAAATACATTTTAAAAAACCTTAAGAACAAAAAGCTTCATTTTTTGCAGACTTTCTTGTTTTCTGACTCGGTTCCTGGTGACCCGGCTGTCTGCTCCGCTGCAGCCACCCACTCTTCTTATCTCAGCGTTTGTCATCTGTGATTATCTGTGCCAAGTGAGTCTTATCAGCCAGGAAAACAGGCAGCGGCTGCAAGGGCTGCTGGGAAATCGGCCACTTTAGTGTGACGTTGTTTTGATTCTGCCTTTAAAGCTGCGGCTCCGGCCATGTCAGCCTCTGAACTTCAGAGGATTGTCAGGTTTCCCCTGGAGAAGTCAGATCTCACTTACATAATAATACCTTTACTAATCACACTGCAGTTCTTATCTCTGCTAATACATGTTCAATTCAAAAAGTCAAACTTAATTAACTTGTAATGATAAATTTGAAACGTATCCTTCGCTAAACAGGCGCTTTAAATACGATTGATAAACCCAAAAACACAAAAAACAAGCACAGCAAGAAAATGTTGCACATTAAATGCTGCAGCTGCAGGAAATCGAAGCAGAAGGAAAACAGCAGATATCAAGACCAGCAGCAAGCGTAAAAAGGAAATGCTCCAGACCACTAGAGGGAGTCTGGAGCAGACAAACATGCTGCTGTTTTTAATAATAAGGTGAAACACGTGAAGCGCAGCGCAGCTACTCTTTTCTGGACGTCCCGTCTTTACTGGCGGTTTGCTCCACTGCAACCTGGCTGTTGACTCCAGACCACTAGGGGGAGACAGCAGCAGGATTTGCAGTGTTTTATTCTCACTGTTTTGCTATTTGTAGCATTTTTTGTTTCTATTTGTTTTGGTGCTTGTATGTTTTTTAAGCTTTGCTGTGAATTTCTGCCCGTCGTCAAGAACAGAAATGTTTTTCAGAACTCCTGAAACTAAACCCCCCGTTTCAGATTTGAACATTTTTAGCTTCCAGCTACAGGATCCACTTTACACAAACAGCAACAAAACCCCACTGAATTAACGTTAGCATTTAGCTCCTCATGATGCTATATTTAAGGTGCCACAATTTGGTTGAGTCAGGAAGGATTAGGGCTTGAACTCTGCCCTGACCTTTAACCTTCAGAAGCTGGTTTCTCTGGGTCGTTTTGGAATAGTCTGAACATTTCCAGCAGGTTTGAGGTCGGAGCGTTCCCAGCCGGTTGTATTTTATTCAATCCAGAACCAGTTAGTGTTTATTGTTTAGTTGTTGATTCACTTAAAGTGAGACGATCCCACAGCATGATGCTGCTACCACCGTGTTTGACCAGGAGGGAAGTGCTTTTAGATTTCACGTTTTCTCCAAAAATGCTTCTTGTTTTTCGGCCAAACAACTAAAATCTGGTTCCATGATTTGGTTTTTCTCCATGTGGGTGGCTGCAGACTTCGGGTTTCGCTCCTGACCAGCCTGTCCTCCTACGGTCCATTAAACTGGTTCTGTCTGGATCCTGCCTGCTTCCCTCGTCGTTCCCGAACATTTTAACCTTCTCCTTTTGGGCCGGTTTGGTCAGATGGGTAAATCTTGGACACAGTTGGGTCTCTCAGCAGGGAGACGATCCCAAATAAACACCCAACCTGCTTTCAGATTGAAAGCGCGCAGTGGCCTGACTCCAGCCCCAAACATGTTGAACATTTGATTAAAAGCCAAGTTTCTGCCAGGAAACCAACCGATTAAATGAATATTTCCAACCCTGCAAAGCAGAGGGAGCAGATATCCAGCCTAAATGATGCAACCAGCAAACCAATTCTGTTACAAAACCGTAAATAAGACGTCTGTACTGTTCACTAGGGCAAAAAACAGAACAGGAAAACGTCTGTTTTCTGTTGCTTTGCTCCTTCCTGCCGGCCGAGGCGCCGACTCAGACTGAATGTGTTTTCTCTTCTCAGGCCTACACCATTCAGGGACAGTACGCCATCCCACACCCAGACGTAAGTTTTCCTTTCCTCTGACTCAGTTCAGATCCTGCATCTAATCACACCTGCAACTGGACATTTACATCACTGAATAACAATCAATGTATTCTTTATATTTCAGTTTTTGGGTCAGGTATCAAGTTATTTCTGTTTGATCGCTGCTGGAATAATGAGACATTTTTAACTTAGAAACTAAAAAACAAGACTGAGATGAAAACCTTTTGCTGGTCTCTATAAAACTCAGACCAGGTTGTTTTTCAGCCACTTTGTAACCAACTAAGGGACTTAGTGAGATGTTGCTTCATTATTTCCACATAATGTGTTTCCATCTATCTTATGAAGTGCACCAGTTCCTCCTGCAGCTAAACCACAACCCGACGCCGTGACAGGAAGCGACTCCTCTGCAGCAACAAACTGGAACTTGGTTTCCATCAGACACAATGATGAACCTCCAAAAAGCAAAGTTTGTTCCCACAGGAAATCTGTTTCTAAAGCTGCTTCTGAAGCAGTGGCTTCTTCCTCTCTGAGTGACGTTTCATGCTGGACTTGAGCTTCAGCAACGTTTTCTGTTCTTTTGTAAATGAAACTTCTAGAAGCTCATCGATAGTTTTGAAAGCCTTGTCAAAGTTTGACACAGTTTAATAGAAACAGGAGCAAATAGCGATGCTACATCCAGCAGCGTAACTCCGTCTGTTCAGACATGGCAGATCCATCTGTTATAGAATCAGAGCTTATGATTTGCTTCAGTTTAAGGATTTGGTTAGAAAGTCACGACGTGAATCGTTTTTGAATGAATTGTCATCCAAGCACGTTAGAAACATGAGAAAATGGTCATCAGTACATCAGGGTGTCAATTCAAATGTAAGACGTTTTAAGAGCATTATGAGCTAAATATAAGACCAACGTCACAGTGAATATTTTATCTAGCAGTGCCAAGTGCTGTAGCTCAGACTGACAGACGTACGAAGCAGCAAAAGCCAGAGGCAAAGACGAATATCACCAAACCAACCGGCGATAAGTTTCCAATGATCGGTGCAAAAAAGCTACATAGCTAGCAAAGGCTTATTTGCAGCTAGTTAGCATTAGCCTTGTAAAGTTCAGCTTGATTTAAAGCTGAACTTTATCATCATATCTTCAGGGGTTTCTGTGTCAGGAATCAGGTAAAATATGATACACCAAATATTTTAATAAAACAAATAAATATCCAACCACTCAGTATGAAGTTTGTTGATTTTTTACAATGATTTATTCATAAAACCACAATATCAAGAAATAATAATAATAGTTATTCTGATAAATAGATTGGAAACATAAAATTCCTCAAAAATAAAAGTAGGTTTTTAAATTTGAAAAAAAACCTAAATAATTAAATGTCCATAAATTCAATGAGCATAACGTCCAGAAAGGAGTCCCATATCCTCACAAAGCAAAGTCCTGGAAATGTTTCACAGCTTTAATCCAAAAAGTCAAAACCCCCAAAAAGATGAGAAAATGGAGGGACCACTAAGTCTAGATCTCACCGGGCGGCGTTTCCTGGGTACCGGCGCCGATCCAGTTTCTGAAACGAACAAACTTTGATGACCATTTTATGTCTTTGATTTTTTACTTGTTTTAAACATTCAATCAAGTTTCCCGCTGCGCAGACCTGACGGCATGTTTCCCCTCTGGTTGCGCCGCCGCCACCGCGCCGCCGCCACGTCAACGCCTGGCCTGTCACAATAGTTATCGTCTGATTAATTGGTTTATCGTTTACCTAAAACCTGCAGGGTGCTGCACAAAATCAGTTTTAAAAGTGGAAATTTGGAATAATTTTAACAATGAAATAACAGCAACAGTTTGATCCATTTACTGTTTAATGTTACTATTCAGAGAAAAACAAACGCAGTGGTCACGTTACTGAACCCCACGGACAGAAAAGTCCCGCGGTAAAGAGATTAAATAGTCCTGACTCAGCAAAGACTGGGATTAACTTCAGTCCAACTTACATGTTTTCTGAAGAACCAAAGACATTTTCAGGCCATGAACTCAAGGCTTTTAAGGTGCGCAGATCCCCGAGTGTCAATGAGTCTCTGGTCCAAGCTGTTCGCAGACCCAGAGGCTCATCTGGGTTTTAGATCTCCTGAAGTTGGACCTTCAGGTCAGCCGTGGGTCAGACCCGGTCGATGAAACGGTTCTGGTGCGGCTCATGGAGGCGGCGCTGATGCAGACGCATCCCGACTGCGTTAATAATCTGCCTTCATCTGTCCTTGTCATTGGAGCATCTGAAGAGCCACTTGTGTCAGATCCACTAATTCAAAGCCGAACGGTGATTGATGCCAGAGGAGCTGGTGGCTGACGGTGCAATCGCTCAAGTCCAGCCTGGACCACCTTGTCCCGCCCTCCTTCAGACGGCAGCAGAGGAAGCTTTTAACGCAGAGGAAACTTTAAAGCAGAGGAAACTTTTAAAGCAGAGGAAACTTTTAACACAGAGGAAACTTTTAAAGCAGAGGAAACTTTAACGCAGAGGAAACTTTTAAACAGAGGAAACTTTAACACAGAGGAAACTTTTAAAGCAGAGGAAACTTTTAAAGCAGAGGAAACTTTAAAGCAGAGGAAACTTTTAAAGCAGAGGAAACTTTAAACGCAGAGGAAACTTTTAACACAGAGGAAACTTTAACAAGAGGAAACTTTAACGCAGAGGAAACTTTTAAAGCGGTCGGCCAACCTGTGATCATGTGCCGCCGCAGCAGAGCCTGACCAGAGACTTAGACTACAAGTTGCTTGTGGAAAGAGCAAATTGAAATACTAAAACATATTTGAGAATTACAAGAAGGCAGGAAAACGACTCAAATTGTCTGGTCATTTGCATCTTCTCCAGAAAAGCATCCTCTCTGTCCTCCACCGCCCGTCTCCTGTCCTCCTCACCCTTTCTTCACTCTGGTTTATGGTTTCTCCATTTCTTGGTGTGACCTGTGTAACAGTAACCTCTTAGTTTTCCTTTCCCTCCTAACCCTTCAGCAGTTGACCAAGCTCCACCAGCTGGCTATGCAGCAAACCCCCTTTACCCCTCTCGGACAGACCACCCCTGCTTTCCCTGGTACGTACCCACAAGGTGCCCCTGTAGACGTTTCTCCTCTTTGCATCCAGAGAAATATTCTTCTTCTCTTCCCCTTCCTTGCACCTTATCTCTCTTGTTTGGCACAGCATGACTTTGCCGCCGTCGTTTCTTTCCTCCTTTGATTTTCTTTAACTCATTTATATTTTTTCTTGCCCCTGTCTGATATTATTCCAGTGGAGAGGGAAAAAAGGAAAACAAGCCTGTCTTATGATTTATTCAGCATTACGTTATCGCAGGTCACAGCGTCTACCAACAGATCTGCAACACTTCTTCTGAAAGTGGAAGCAGCATCTTTATCTCAAACATCACCAGATCAAACCCTTAAAGTTTTGAAAATCCAGGATGGTAATGGACACCTGGCCATTGGTTTTTGGTGCTTTTGCTAACTTTGAAAACGTTTAGCGCTCTTAGCTTCTCCTACATCAACTCTTACAGAAGAATTAAAAAGCACTAATTTATATGACCGTTTTGAAAATGTTCAGATGAATAAAGTTCAACATGTGTTGAGTTTTGTTAGGAATTCAAGTAATTAACGTTTATATTGATGCTCTTATTTTGAAGTGAGTGACGAAGTTCTGTTTCCTCTCCTCAAACTGCAAATATACAAAAATGAGGAGCAGAATAATGCAACACTTACATGCAATAATTTATATTTGTGAAGAATGTTGAGAGCTTCCTCACACTTTAGCATTAGCTTCTGCTAAAAACCATGTTGTGTATCACGTTAGCGGAACTAATGTTTATGATTATGTTGAAGGGTTATCATAGCTAACTTTTATTTAGCATATCCACCACTGTTAGCATGAGATGTTGAAGAAAATCCAATTGGACCAAAATGGACCAAAGCTAATCTGGATTACCATAGAAATGTTTAAAAGTAGAATCATAGAAAAGGGGAAATACACCAACACTGATCTAGAGGATGAACTAAAATACCTATGAAAGAATGAATGGTTATGGCAACATCTTCCTGACAACAATATCCACAGAGAAATGAAGTGAATATAGAAAAACCTTTCGTAAATAAATGACTGTAAAGGAATTGGGAGGTTTTAAGTCATATGATGTGACCTCAGGTTACAGTTACAGGTTTAAAGGTGTAGTTTGTAGATGTTTGTAGATGTTGGTAATATTTGGTCTCCTTCACACTGGATGCAGTGATGTTGGTGACCAGCCACAACATGAATGCATCTCTGGATTGTGGTTTGAAGAGTATTATTGTTGCTTCAACGTGTGGATGGAGGTCATAGTGTTGGCAGCACATCTGCTCCATTTTCCTCTGGATGCCATGATTTCATATACGGAAGAACCGCAACATAAAAGGAAAAATGTGTTCTTCATTCAACTTGATGAGAACTGAAATGTTTTGCAGAGGAGAACGGGTTCTGCTGCTTTTGCTCATGAGTTTAGCGTTAGCTGGATGGTGTTAGCACTTAGTGTTAAGCTAGGCTAATTGAAAATGATCTCAGTATGAGAATAAAATCTAACAATGTTTAACTGTGCTCCATTATTGCAGTTGAATAGCTCAGGTAGTTTATTTAAAACATTGTGTTTTGAAGTTAGTTTAGATTCTAATGTTTTACTGTTTCCTGTAACACCCCAGTGTGCTAAGCTAGGCTAACCAGCAGCTGGCTTTACATTTTGTGACTCACATGAAATATAAATGCTTTTACACTCAGATGATTCAATTCCTTTGCATTACTTCAAAATGCTAAGTTTTGTCACATTAACATTTTCTTGTTCCTTTACTTTTATCTCATCTTTGTGTTTTTAGCCGGGCTAACTATTAGCCAACTTTATTTTCTAAGCTAAAGTTAAATTTATCAGTCTAAAGTTAAATCAAATAATTAAACATTCTTTAAGTATTCTAACCCAAATACATTTCTTCACATTTGGTTGTTTATTAAAATTTTGTGTATATTTATGGGTCTATGTTAAGTTGGGTTAGCATTAGCTCAGAGCTAAAATCAGGGTGTGCATGCAGGAATGTTTCCAGAAGCAAAAAGAGACGCGGTTTCTTTTCCTCGGACGTTTCCACGTTCCACCATTTTGGCTTTCTTTGATGAAAACCGTCGTCGTTTTTAGAGGATCAGTAACGAACTAAACTGTCATTGGCGTCTCTCTGAGTTCAGACCAGGAGGGAACAGCAGGGAACAGGAGGGAACAGCAGCAAACAGGAGGGAACAGCAGCAAACAGGAGGGAACAGCAGCAAACAGTGGGGAACAGCAGCAAACAGAGGGAACAGCAGCAAACAGGAGGGAACAGCAGAACGCATGGCAGAAACAGACCAGACGGCGTTCTGCCGATGTTCACAAAGTACAGATAAAACTTTACAGATGACCTGGGAAATAAATGTTTCTGTTTGTCCCAAAGGCAAACAGAAACATGACGGACAAAAACATCATAGAACCGAAAGACGAAGACAATAACTCAAACTCCAGTTTGCAGATCCTCCTGCCTGATGCTTTTTATTTTTATTTTTGTGTTAAAAATAATTTCAGATTATGTCATTGTTGTCCTGGTTGACTCAGGAAGTGAGCTTCTTTAATTTTCTGAACTACAGCAGAGTAATCATTTTCACCAGCACTGATAACACATATGAAAACTGCTGTTACGTTAGGATTTACCAATATTTACCTTTATATTTCTCTTTTGGCACAATGTTAAAGCCACCACTGACATTGCTTCAGCCCCATAACCTATCGCTACATCCGTGTCCAAACACCACATGGCCACCATGATTGGACCAGTTTGACTCATCAGAACCGACATGTTGAAAACGCCACTGCAGATTGTTGGCTGGCGCCTCACAGACAAATATCACTTCAAATTCTACTTAAACGTTGGCAACTCTGGTAAATTTTTAAAAAACTAAAAAATGCTCTACATGAAAATAGGTTTGTATATTTAAAGAACGAATGCTGGTGATCCGATCCTGCATCTATGTTTAATGTGAAAACAGTTTCAGATTATCTTTTATGTTGAAGTTACTTCGTAGATTCAAGGTTTTCTTAAACTGTTGTACCTGGTCTTAGGTTTGGATGCCAGCCCACCAGCCAGCACCCATGAACTCACCATTCCTAATGATGTGAGTACAGCAGGGAGCCGCTCGGGCTCAGATACGCGCTTTTCATCAAGATCAAATATGTAAAATTAAAGACTCGTTTCCACCCTCACTACGAAGATGTCACTCAGCCCCACATTCAAAACCACCTCAATCAGACACGCCCCCTGGTGGCCACACAGGGCAGGATTAGCTAGCACGGTTAGCATTTAGCATAGCGTTGTCTTTCTGCTTCGACTGCTGCGCTAAGAAAAAATGTTTATTGCTAGTCACGTTTTGAAAGAAATCACCAGAGGGTCTGAAAAGTTGCTAAATATGAGGACAAAGTCATTAAGTTGGAAAAGGTGATTTGTAAAGGGGCGGAGTTATTCTTCAAATCGAGATCAGCTCCATGTTGAATGTAACCAAACGCCTGGTGAAAGCAAAGCTACACCCCCAAAAACTTTGAAATTCCACCAAAGTGGGAGGAGCCAAAAGGGGGTGTGGCCAGGATGAGGGAAAGCCGAGCGACTTCATTGTCATGTTTACTGACTTTTCAGGCATTTTAGCAACTTTTATCAAAAAGGCGACTAGAAACAAACAGTTTTCTGAGCAGGAGACCCGTTCCACTCTGCGCCCACAATACAAATGAATCACACGCTACTGATTGTTCATCGCCATGGCAACGTTCGCTATTCCACCTCCTGACTCACCAGTGGGGGGCGTGTCTGGGTCAGGAAGTGGCTTTATAAACAAATGCAGATTTGTTGCAATTTGTTGTTGAACCAAACAGAATACTATCCAACAGAATAATTGAACTGCAGTACGCCCGTTCAACCCAAAGATGGCAGCACTGAGGGTTTTAGACAAAATATTACAAAACTAAACAAATTTACACACTTTAAATAAAATGGCTGCTGAACGTTGGTAAAGTTTTCACTAATCTGCAGCAAAAAACTTGACAGTTAGGTGAATCGGTCTCTTTAAATTCATATTATTACTTTTACACAATGAAGAATCCCTGAGTCATAAAAATAATAATATTGGTTTAATCTCATAAAAAGTGACTCCATTCTAATATATCACTGCATCTTTAGACAAAACATAATCAAACTTCAAACTTAAATTCCTCCATCCTGTTGGCACAAAGCTGAACGTTCCCATTAGCTGATCATGTCATTACTCAAAACGAAATTCCTACGATTTTAATAAACCCCAGATGATTACATAACCATTACACTTCCCTTTTCATTAAACGCATCAATTATTGAGTCTAAACGCTGTAAGACGGCCCAAAGGTTTTTCTTCTGACTCTTCGTTTTCCTTCACAGCTAATCGGCTGCATTATTGGACGCCAGGGAACCAAAATAAATGAGATTCGACAGATGTCTGGGGCGCAAATCAAAATCGCCAACGCCATGGAGGGCTCATCAGAGCGGCAGATCACCATCACCGGGACCCCTGCTAACATCAGCCTGGCTCAGTACCTCATCAACGCCAGGTAACGTTTCAACCGATAAAACCAGCAGAACAGCTCCGTGTTGTTCTGAAGAAACAGAGAAACCTCTAAGTTATTGGTTGATGTTTTTTAATCTGATATTTCAGTGATTAGCTGCGTTTCCAGTACAAATGTGCACAAAGTTTTGTCAAAGTTGAAAAACCACAATTTCCCAATACAGAACGGAATTTTAATCACATGTGATTTTTAATCAAATCATGGCTTAAAAACCATGTTAAGCCATGATCCTCCTGCCACTTCCTGTCGTCTTATTTGCCGTTTCATCCAGTAGAAACAAAATTAAAACTAGTTTTTCAAGTTGTTGTATTTCCATTAAGGGACTTTAGTTTTGTTCCAATCTGCGTAATTATCTGGCCAATGGAAACGCAGCTAACGGCACAAATGTGAGATTTTTTCCCAGAAGTCGTTCCATTAATATGTTTCTCCCAAAGAGTGAAAATGTAAATTATAGAAGTTCCTTAAACTTAAGTCCTGGAGGGACGGCAAGCTAACGCTGGAAGCAATCATCACCAATACAGACCAACATTCAACTCCTTCCTGAGTTGAAAACAAAACAGAAAAACTTGAGCACCAATAAAGCAGCTGAGATCATTTTAAAGCAGAATTCCCATCATAAGCAGCGTTAGCTCAGGAGAGTTAGCGAGCAAAGCTTTGTGTTTTTGACTTCTTCAGAAAGATTTGTCCCTCCAGAAGCTAACTGCTTTCTCACGACTGTGACGGCAGGTTCAGAGACGTGGCCGCCATGTGGAACGACCCGTCGTCCATGACTACATCCTGAAGGCCGCCACAATCTGGCTCTAGCATTAGCACCTCCATTCACCGTTAGCTTGGAGCGAATTCGTTCTTTGTTAAAGCCTGTTTTCTGCGTATTGGTGTAAAAAATACTTTGACATTTTGAAGAACATGCTTATCCTGCTGTTTAGTGTAAATAAAGATGCAACTAGTCATATATTAACTTAGCCTCAGTTAGCATTCCCAGTTAGCTTAGCTTCAGAAACATCGAAACCAGAAACATTTTGAAATAAAAATTGGTTGCAGTGACAACGAAACATTTTTAATAGCTAAAATCCTGAAATGTGAAGATAAATGTGTTATTAAAAATGTCAAACTATATTTTAAATATTTATTTAGCATGTAGCATTCAAAAGAAGTCATTTCTGTTTCTCAGTATTATCATAAACAAAATGATAAATTATGTTATCAGATGCATAGAAGTGAGTAAAAAGGTGGCAGTGGTTTAATGCTGTTGGAAGTGGGAGCGATGTGATGCTGCATGGCCTCATCAGGGTTTAACAGCTGATTTCACTGCAGAATAACTTTCACTCTTCAGCGAAAGTTTCTCTTTCACACTCTTTACTTTGTTTGTGTCCCGCCCTCCCCGCACCACGCCGCCTCCCATCCCTTGTTTCTCACCGTTTTCAGGCTGACGTCTGAAGTCACTGGAATGGGCTCGCTCTAGTTTCCATCTGTGCATCACATGACCTCTGAGTAAACGGCATTAAACCTGGTTATCGACCTCCGGTTGACCGCTCTGCTGTTTTAAATCGATATTGTAAAGGTGTCATTATTACCTGAAACTGTCATTTGTTTTTCTCTGGACTCTTTTGCCTTCTCTGTTTCTGTCGCTCTGCGTTTCAAAGCCTTTGCCCTGACCTGTTTTTACTTGTTTTCCGATGATTTTCTGATGCAATGAGTGTGCTTGCAGAAGTTATTGCCTGTTTGTATCAGTAACGGTTTGCATGACTCAGCATTTCAGGTTTATTTTAAAGTCATGTGGAAATGGAAGCTGGAACCGAATACATTTGGTAGATTTTGAAGCCGATCTTGTTTTCCATGCGACGCCTGACAAACAGCTGGAAAACGAAGGTTTGTCATGTGAATGACAGAGTGAAAATCCCCTGCAGTAATTTGTGTTCCTGTGATTTTACCGCTGGGCCTGTGGGAGGCGCCGCTGCGTTTGCAGGCCAGTGAACTCTCTGGGGTCGTGAGCTCTGAGAAATTATTTCTTACACAGTTTCTGTTCTGCATGTTTTTAACTTTGCACCACTTTCTGTTGTGAACATTGAAGCATAAATCAGCTCCCAAAAACAAAGTGTCAGTTTCATTAGTGGCAGCATTGTGCTGCCCATTGAACAAAAGCAGAATGACAGGACAGTATTCTCCAATCAAAGCTGAATGTACAGGAGGTTTATTTTAAATGCCATGTTTTAACTGGTTCGTTTGTATTTTAGGAGGATAATGGAGCTTAAAAATATATTGGAGAAACTTGATAATTGATATACAAGGTAAAATACTGACATCCATCCATGGATCTGCAGCAGTTATTCACAGAACCACATGCTCACTAAATCCAGGCTGTTCCATCCTGGAATGTGTTGATGCATCCGACTCCTGAATCAGATGGATGCTTAGCAGAACAGATAAAACACAAGTTAGTCGTTAATTTCAGATGTTGCAGGACCGATGCAGTCGAAGACTAGAGGCGCTAACATCTGATTTAAATCCAGTGGTGGGCACCGCTAGCTGCACCGTTAGCTATCCAAAAGAACTAATTATAAAAATGAGTTACGCTAACGCTAATGGGCTATAATAATACAGCATTTGGTGGAAGCTAATGCTAAACGCTAACAGACACAGACATTGCTCCTGTATGTTTTTAATTTGAAATAAATGTAGTGGAAATAAAAAGGAGAAAACATGGCAAACCTGCTGTGCAAACTTCAAAATAAGAGCATGAATATGAACATTTCTTAACACAATAAAAAACTCAACACAAAAGTGAAACTTTATCCAGCTGAACGTTTACAAAACAGTCAGAATTTGTCCAGAAAAACAAATGCAGGGGATGCTAAATGCTAAACGTTTCCAACGTTAGCTAAAGCGCTAAGTGAAGCGTTAGCTCTTCTATTAGCATAAACTTGCCCTCCACCACAGCTGTCTGATGACCTTCTTGCCAGACCTGCAGTCAGTTTTATCCCTGATCATTGAAACTGTTTGTCACGTTTGGTTTTCCTCTGATCAGAATCGCCTCTGGAGTTTCACTCGCATCTTGGTTTCAGTGCAAAAGGAGCAAAAAATAATTATATGAAGTGATTTTTGAAGGTAATGAAATGTGTTGTTATGTTTATGCTTTTGATCATTAAGATCTCAGATTTCTTATGTATAGAGTTTGTCTGTAGCGTTTTGTAAAGGAGACGACAAGAATAAAAAGTCTTTGTTCTTTTCCTCCTTTGACTCAAACTGTGTTCATTATAACTTTTTTTGTTCTTAAATAAAAAAATAAATCCTTCAGATAATCAAACCTTTGATATTGTTCTTCTCTCTTCGCCGGTTTGTCGTCATTTTATATGAAACAGACAGAAAGCCAGTCTCTCTGCTCATCAAACGCATTGATGAACACATTATAATCAGTGAGCAGCTCAAGAAAAGCAGAAGCAGTTCGCTGCTCTGGAGAGTGAGTAGGTGTGTGTGCAGGTGTGTGTGCGTGTGTAGGTGTGGGTAGATGTGTGTTAGCAAAATGCAGAAGCACGTCAGCAATGACCTCTGGGAAAGGTCAAAGTCATTTCCAAACTGTCTGATTATTCCAGAGAGGAAAACATTTCAGACAGCTGCCAATCTTCCCTGCAGTCGCAGCGGAGATCGCGCAGAGAAAAGGCTAAAAGGCGTAAGCTAGCAGGTTAAAGGTCATGAGCGGTCAGTCAGAGAAACACTGAACAGTTGTTGTGGCTTGGAAGAGTTGAAGAGGAAGCCGGACATCTTTAATCATCAACATTCGTTCTGCTAACGCGCTATAAGATGCATTTAAGAGAAGCTAACATGCTACGCAAACATAGCATGTTAGCTTAGCTAATTCTGAAACGCTACATGAACATGGTATTTAGCAGAAGCTAGTGCTGAAAGGCTATACAAGGTAGCATGGTATATAGCAGAAGCTAACGCTAAAGCGCTACAGAACAGTGCTTTAGCTTTAGCACTTTAGCTTCTGCTAAATACTTCTGGCATTTAGCAGAAGCTAGTCAGCAGAACAACATGTGCTCCAACAGTGTTTCACCCTCAACAGATGCAAACTTGTTAACACTCAGCTAACTTTGTGCTTTGGACCAATCAAAGAATCACTTTACCAAGTAAATTAATGATTCAGAATTTAAAATATAATTTAAGGAAGTTCACTAAATGTTTAGCAAAAATGCAAAAACATAAACATTAGCTCTGCTATTAGCACATTAGCAGAAAGGAGCCTCTCACTGGGTTTAAGTCATTTTCATGGAGTGATTTCTTCTCATCTGTAGATGGACTCATTAACTCCCATAAATATTTGAATAAAAATCCCCATTTTGCTTCGTTGTGTCGCATTTAGAACAGGAGAAGAAGAAATGGCCAGCTGCCCTCTGGGTTTTCTCAGACAGAGACAAATCCAGGGAGAACAATGAATTAATTTAAATCTCTGCATTTCAAACTCCAGACAAGCTTTGCAAGCAGCTCAGAGGCAGAGAAACGTTTGTGTTGTTTCAGTGAAAGGATCTGCCTCAATGTTCCCAGCTCACAGACATCTGCGTTATTTGAACTTTTTCAGGTTTTAAACTAATATTTGTCCAGATTTTATTTCCAGAGTTTATTCAACAGGTAAACAAATGAAACCAAAATAACAGGAACACTTTTCAGCATGACGCAACAAGCAGCAATGTCCCAACAAACGCTACAGGAACTGTAATGTTCTGTTCCCAAGAGTAAATTCACACAAAGTACAAATCTGTGCCACACAAAGAAAATAGAGACTTAAGTCGCCTCTACGCTCATTTTCTCTCCATTCAGTTCTTCTTTGTGACCTTTATGACATATTGTGCAGTTTTACTGAACATAAGAGAAGCAAATTACTGAAATTAGTGCATATGTCTTTGTCTATTATTAAAATTCTTCAGTGATTGAAAAATGTGAGAAAAACAGAGAAAACTTTTCACCCCAGTGAAAACCATCTGCAGGTCATTTAGTTTAGCAGAATTAGCATGGGAACATTTTCACTAATAGGTAAAAGGCTAATTAGTCCTTTAGCGCTTTGCTAACATTAAAACATTTAGCACATTTAGCTTCCCCTAAATTCATTTGTATAAAGCGCCAATTTACTTGGCTGTTTTCAACAATGTTTGACATCTGTGTTGAAGTTTTGTCGACCGTTTGATCCCACGCAGTCTTTAGCATTAGCTGCAGCTAAAAACAATGTTCATGTAGCATTTTAGCTAACTTTGAAAATGATAAGAGAACATAGCTTCCTCTAAATGATGTTTTCCGGACAAATCAAAAGCGTAATTTACTTGGTTGTTGCCTGTTAGTAATTCTTCAAGCATTTTATGATTTTATATTCATGCTCTTATTTTGAAGTGGGTGAAGCCTTTACACAGCAGCTTCATTTCATCTGCTTCCTCGCAAAAATGTTACAATAAATAAAAAATCCAAGTAAATTAGAGCGTCAGAATTAGCGCTAAGCTAATTTAGGGGAAGTTTAGTTCATTTTCATGAACTCAGAACTTCGGAAAGTTCAGACGCTCAGAAAATGTCGGATTGTCTGGTCATTCCAGCTGCTTTTGTTTTTCTTGTAAATAAGACTGCATTTTCCCACATTTAACACAATGTAAAGGCTCCTAACGACCAACATTTATTTATATTACACTCAGTCCGTGTAGATTTGTCTCTTGGACAATTATCAACTGTTGAAACATGAAAACCTGGATCCTCCTCCTGGTTGATGTACGAGCAGCTGCTCACGGTATTTAGAGTTTGTGTGAATTCAGTCAGCAGATCAAACCTTTCGCCTCCTCCTGTTGGTTCCTAACGAGGCTCTGCTGCCGTCGGCGCAGATGAATTACCCGTCAGCGGCTTCTGGTCAGATCTGTCCCCCGTCACCCACTTACTGCAGTGGATCGCCGTGGATTCCCTCCTGATGAGTGGAGCCTCTGGTTCAAAACGATTCATCACAATTACACGTGTTTACTGTACAGCTAATGACACCTGCAGAGCGGGGACGGGACGCGGCGGTCCGGTTATACATCCAGGGTCGTTTGGGTCAGACAGAACCGCTCGTTTTTACAAAGATGCATGACAGAGAAAAGCAGATGCACGGAACAATTTATCCTCATTCAGTTCACTGCCACGGTTAGAACTTAAGATTTAGTTTTATGCTAGGTCACAATAATGAGCTAATCTCCCACATTAAATATTAGAATATCTCTGATGGCAGTTTTTAATTTATTAGATTCTTTGAATTCAGATTAAATCCACAAACAGTGGAAAGCAATGCTACCTAAAAAGTTATCTGTGCTAACTCTAAAGCGCTAATCGTTAGCATTGGTTCTTATAATGCTAAAGAAGAACCAATGCTTCTTTAGCACCATAAATTAATTTGGTATTTAGTGGAAGCTAATGCTTAAGAACCAAGTCAAACCAAATAGTAGCTACTGCTAGCTAAAATGTTAGCTACACCGACACTACAGCATTAAAGCTAAACGCTAACTTCAATTCAATAAAATTTTTTCATTATACTTCTAATTTTCTATAAAGTTCTTAAATATTGTATTTATCTCTATTGTCTGTTTTATTTTGTTCCTGTACTTTTATTGTGGAGAACAAAAAGGAAACAAAACTGCTGTGTTAAAAAGTCTTCGCCCCCTTCAAAATAAGAGCATGAAAATAAACGTGAAGCATTCTTAAGTCAAACAAAAACTTCAACACAAATTACTCAACTGAAAGTTAAACAACAGGAAAGGAAATTAGCACTTTAGTACCTAGGAAAAGCTGAGCTGTGGAAGCTAAAAGCGCTAAAGCTTCATAATCATCTGTGATGATCTCCAGTTAAACCCCAATGAAATACCAACAAGTTAAGGTTGGAAAGTTCGGACAGTTTAGCAAAACCTGCCTGCACATGAGCAAACCTTCAGAAATACGACATAATTGTTGATTTTATTGTTTTTTTTTATGGTTGGAGATGAAAGAACAGCTTCAGATCTCAGAGTCCAACCAAGTGTGAAGCAAAAGTTTCCAAATCGAGTTTCTTTTATCAAAACCTCCTGCTAGGAACTAATTTCCCCCGGAGTGGATTCATTTCCTCCCCAGCAGGTCCTGCAGAGCAGCAGGCAGAGAATGAAGTACAAACTCCCTAACTTAGTAAAAGCTCCATAAATTACACGTTTGGCTCGTCAGTGTCTGAACGACGATGGAAGAGGCAGGAGAACTGAAATGGAAACGTCTGGAATCATTAGAAATTCCAGGAAAGTCGTCTTGTTTTTTTTAAACCTTCAATTAAAAAGCTTTTTAATTCTGAAGACTGTTATTACGGTGATATCAGACCCCCGCCGAGGAGACGTTCATCAGCTTGAGGTTGAAACGTCTGGAGGAGTCATGAACAACAATGAGGCGACACCGGCGGTTTGTTTTGGAGCGTCGTCCTTTCGGGGGAAGGTTGCCGCTTGTTTAGCTCAGGGATTATCTCGACTCATTTAGGCGCCGCTAAATGCAATCAGGGACTTTGGGAGGGCAATCAGGAGCTGCTGGAAACCGGGGCATCTTTAACCACCATTAAAGATTTGGTTAGGCCTGATGGCCACAAGGTGACCGCCACACACACACACACACACCCACACACCCCGACACGCACACACACACACACACACACATGAGGCGGTTAATTTGGACAAAGGTTTTCCACCCCTGTGGTTTGGTCTCGTTCGCTCTCCCTCGCCCTCCAGCTGAAAGTCACTGACAGCTAATCACCAGCAGAAGAAGAAGCAGGCGGAGAGGAAGCGCTTGCACTTTTTCCCTCCAGAAAGCTTTTGGTGAAAATGTAAATGTTATTTTCTGAAACAGATTCAGGAATCAGACTTCACTAAAACATTCAGACGTTCACATGGTGCTCAGTTTAGATCTTTGCTGAAATATATCTGTTATCAATAATAAGAAATTAAAGACATCCAGAAAACCTGGAGAACCATCGATCCAGACCACCGGAAACAAAAAACACAGAATGAAAGTTTAATTCATGTGAATTTTTTTTGCCACACAATCAGCTGTGAATTAGTCCACAAAATGTCGGCAGCAACAGTTGGGAGAAAAAGCCAGAATTTAATAACTTTTCTTGAAAATGGTGCCTAATCGATGTGAAATTCATCACAAAATTTTTACCTTTTTTAGGTTCTTCACCTAAAATGTTAACTAAAATATGAAAAAACTAAAACAAAATATTTAAAGGATCAGCATCATGTAAAGTCTACTTTTTAAAAAAATCTCTCCATCTTCTTCCTTCATTAGAAAAAAACCTGGACTCTGAGAAATCCTCAAATCTCCATGGCAACCACTCATGTGAAAACACTTGGGTGGATGTAGCTCCGCCTTCAGTGGCGAAGCTCCTCCCCCTCCCAGCTCCTTCAGACTAGCCAGCAGCAATTAGCAAACAGCTGCTGAGCTCATGATAGGAGCTGCTGCTCAGAGAAACTCTGGTAAAAACATTAAAGGGTTAATAAAAGAACCATGTTGGAATGACTTCCTGAAGGTGGAGCTTCAGAAAGACTTTAAAGGCTTTCTCCGTTGGTTTGCAGCCATGAGTTTGTACTTTTACTACAACAAGAGTGTAAATATGCAGTAATGGGATTTATCCTCGTTAGCTTCGTCTGACTGGTTTAGCAATGCGTGCCTAAAGTTTCTCTCTGCCTACTTTCTCCTCCAGTCGAGAACGAGGCGCTTTCTGTCTTTAAACCCTCTGCTGTGCGGCGCCTGACTTCACGCAGGAGTGTGGGAAGCTTCATTATCCACGCCGGAAAATTCATTCTGCTCACTGCATGGCAAGCAGCACTTCTTCCCCTCGACTGTGTGCAGCTGATAAATTCAAACATTCACACCTTCTTATCTGAACACTTTCATTCTCATTCCACGAGAACGACTGGAAGATGCAAAGTGTGAGAGGCTGATACCATCTTCCATCAGATTAGAGCCAGGCGATACGGTCCTCTGCTCCTCGTCACAAACAGACATCAATTTGGCATCAATGTATCTCCATAAAGACCTCAGCACATCTGGACCGCGTGGTCAGATAATTGGGGTAATACATCAATATTTAAGGACGAAAATTAACTTTTTTACGTCATATCAGTAAATCTGGTTTGTTTCCTGTTGTCCACTAGGTGGCAGTGCAGCAACTCACAACATCCAGATAGTTTACAAACTAAATTAACTTCAGCCAATAGATTTAGCTAAACAAATACTTAGACAGCTCAGAACTAAATACATTTAGTTTAACTTTAGCTAACTCTCACTGGCTAAACATATTGAGCTAACTAAGTCTATGTTGCTGTATTCAATTAGCTAATCTAAATATTTAGGTAAATATTTGATCAACTTTGAGCCAACTGAAGATAAAAAAAAGCTCATTTTATATCATTTTAATGCTGCTCAGTTTCCCGGGAAGCCGCCATGTTGGGTTTCAATTCACCAAGCAGATTCACTCCAGTGTTATTTTAATGGCCATATTTACTTATATTTACTACAAAAACAACATTTAATGTCAGCAATTCAGGAGAAACAGCAAAAAGCAGATGAACCTGATGTGACCCAGCAAATAGATGGATCCATTCAGACGGTGAAACTGGAGCAGAATCATTTCTGCATCTGGTAATAAACTCCCTGTTGTTAATTGTAATAAAAATACATAAAATCTCCTATAACATGTGATCTACCCAGCAGCCTGCAGCTCCCACAAACCTGAAATGTGTTGCATAATTTCCCCAAATTAAGTCTGGGGAGTTGAGAACAATCCATCATGTCGGCCGGATCAGCAGAACCTGTGAGGCGGGCCTGGACCAATGAAAGGCCCTGGAGCTGAAGCGACACCTGGCATACTGGGAGCCGCTGACCTACATTGGATTTACATGAGGGGATTGCAACTGGAAGAGCTCATTTTGCTCCTTTTCTTTCGTCTGGGAAGGTCACCTGAAAGACTTTCTGCTAAAACCTTTTCCAAAAACTAATAATCAGAGCAACAGATCTGCTGCGTTTTGTTTCTGACGCTCAGAAATGAGACGTGCAGCTGGTCTGGAAACAGACAAAACCTGCCTGGAAGCCATATTTACATGCCTGTGATGAAAACATGAGCTCTCGTATTCTGAGCTTTGGAGAGCAAACTTCAAAATGAGAGGATGAAAATAAATGGCTAACTCTGAAAAAAGATGTCAAACTTTCACAAAGCAGAAAGTTTCACAAAGCAGAGCTCTAGCTCTATGAACAATGGGTACGCTAGGTGCGCTAAATTTTTTAGCATAAACACTAAGGCGCTAAATAAAAAATTAGCTTTGATATTAGCGGATTGTTTTCATCAAAGCCCAAAAAATATGGGTAAAACCACAAACGGCCACTGAGAGTTAAAAACAGAATAAGAGAAGTTAATTTGTGTTGAGCCAAATAAATTCCTTATTTTCCAGATATAAATCACAATTACGATAAACATGAATATCTAGACATTCCTTGGTGAAGACCTGAATTAATAAGCTAACATTTTCAAAGTTAGCAAAATGCTAAATGAGAAGTTAGCGCCGCTAGCAGGAGGGAACTCGAGCAACTTGTTTACCAAACACTTCCTTACCTTAGAGCTGGACAATAAATCAATCAAACTTGTGATCAATATCCAGAGAAAACTTTCAATAATTTCACTTAACTCCGATCCAGAACCGCTCGGCATTCTGGGGATGATCTCAATTTGAGCTAAGCTACTCTGGTTGCTTAGCAACAGCCTGCTGAGTAACTCATGAAACCAACCGGACTTTCTAGACAAACGGACTGGAGTTGCATTAAAGCTGAATAAATGGTGGGAATTCACTGTTAATATGTTGAATGGAGCCTCCAGGTCTCTATTGGAGAAACTGGATAAACATGACCTGGAAAATCAGTTACTTTTATTTCAGAGCAAGTTTCACAGGTTTCTAATCTCTCTTATTTCCTATCAGTTCTGCCCTCTAGTGGTCAGCCTGCATATGGCAACCTCTTGCAAATCACATCCATCTCCAGTTTGCATGTGGAGTAAATTACATCCAAATTGGACAGTCCCTGCATGGTGATGAGCTGATTTCAGTTTTCATGTGAAGCTGTTCCAAAAGACATCAGCTGCTAATATGAAGGCTGACATCTTGATCCACTCCTCTCTGAGCAGCGGGAATAATCAATAACTCTGCGCAGACCTAATCTTTCTAAATGCAACCATCGGTTTAAAGAAGTTGGCGCCACAGCAGCCGCTCAGCGATCCTCCAGGTTCCCTCTGATGGGTAATTGGAGGAGGAGACAGAGAGGGAGGCGCAGCAAGCAGACAGGAGGAGGAGGACGGCAGCCCAGTCTGCGCTCAGTTCAGGCACAGGAAGCCCCGCATCCACCTGCTCCATCTCTCAACAAGTTAAACGTGAGAAACGGACGTTAAGAAGTGGATTTCCTTTCAAAAGGAACAGCAGCTTTCATCCTGCCTCTTTCCACCTGGAAAACCAGAGGAACTCCAAACGTCAAGAAGAGGAAGAAGCTTCAACTCGTTTCGGTGAGCAACTTTACGCAATCTTCAATCATTTCAGAAACAATTTGCTTCTTAGAAATGGTTCCTGAATATTAAAACAGAATGAAGTTAACATTAAGCTGCTGAGATTTTAGTGTTTCACCTCCTGCAGAGTCAGAATACCAGCAGCAGGACGCCCCCTCCTGCTAGAGCCTTAAAGCAGAAGCCACTGTGCGCGGCTTGGATGAGGAGATCCTCAGCGGATGACCTCAGACTCAGCTGGGGTTCATTGTGAGAGCCGCTCCTGCAGGACGGACGGAGTAAATTTAGGTTCTGGCTATTCTTATCCAGGCGGTCCTGAAAAGACGGGGCGCTGCAGGAGCCGCTCGTTGCAGGAGCCGCTCGCTCCTTTCTGCCAGCTGTGAAATCACATAATTAGGACTGAGGCGAGACATTACGCCGGGCCTAATTGAATGAGAAAATGCAGGTGATGACCTGCATGTACGTCCGCCTGCTGCTTTATGAGATTTGGACGATTCATTCTCCTTAATCGCATTATGCATTTTGAAAGCACTGAGGGAATGCCATTAACTCTGCAGATTGAAGAAAACAATCTGGATTTAAATAATAACTGCTTTGTTTCGTTTCCAGAACACAACATGATGTTTGGAGTCCGGCGTTTTTCCCACTGCTAATCCGGAGATTACAGCTTTCCCCTGGAATATGTTCTGGATGAAGCATGAATCAAAAGAATTGATTTTAATGGATTATCTCGAGATAAGATTCCACGTTTCCTCCAATGAGCTGCTAATCTTGTCTTTCTAAAGTCTGATGAGGAAGACAATCAGGCCGGACAATGACGTCTTCTGCCTGACAGGACGTTGTGGAAGTCGATTATGCGGGACGCTGCGAGGCCTCGGATGCTTGGCTTCGCCCTGCTGTGGGGTGTGATCCTCCTCCTTAGCGCGTCTGTGACGGCGTGTCCCTCCAGCTGCCACTGCATGGAGAAGAACGGCTTGACTGTGGTCCAATGCATGTCTCGCAACCTGGAGAGGATCCCCGCAGACCTCCCTAGAGACACAGTCGTCCTGCTTCTGGCAGCCAACCACATCACCCACATTCCCAACCACGCCTTCAGAGAGCTGCACTACCTGCAGGAGCTGGACCTGTCCAACAACGACATCGAGACGGTGGACATGGGCGCCTTCCTGGGCGTCTCCGACAGCCTCCTAGTGCTGGATCTGTCCAACAATCACATCCAGAGCGTCCCCAAAGAGGCGTTCGCCCGCCTGCGGGCCAAGATCAGCCTGTCCAACAACCCGTGGCACTGCGAGTGTGCGCTGCAGGAAGTGCTGCAGGAGCTGCGGCTGGACCCGGAGACGGTCAACCAGGTGATCTGCCACACAGCGGTGCAGGAGGAGTACGCCGGCAAGCCGGTCATCCAGGTGCTGGACTCAGGGATCAACTTCTGCAACTTCCACCACAAGACGACCGATGTGGCCATGTTCGTCACCATGTTCGGCTGGTTCGCCATGGTGATCGCGTACGTGATCTACTACGTCCGACACAATCAGGAGGACGCCAGGCGGCACCTGGAGTACCTCAAGTCACTGCCCAGCAACTCTCAGATCAGCAAGGACTTTGACACCATCAGTACGATTCTTTAACAGGAGACGAGCGTGACGGCTGGAGGAAGCGTTTAGGTACGCCACGGCGTCCGCAGAGTTCTGGTAGGACCACCAGGAACCTTCACCATGGAACAAAAACGTTTCTGATTGGTTGAGTATCCCGACATTTTCTATCAGTCCTGATAATGGCTCATAATTTCTGTTTGCAAACACAACATTCAAACCTACAGATTATTTTATTTGGGTTGCATTAATAATCTACTTTGACACCTGGTGGAGGGAAACCTTTGAGTTGAGCACTTTTCTCTGAGAAGCCACAGACTGTCAGGTTTTTCAAAAAATCAGTTTCACACCTGAAAGTCCAGTAGACTCTGTTAGAAACCAAAACTGCAGCATCTGCTCCATCTCCAGCTGCTGTGGTTCTCTCTCTCTGCTGAGTCAAACCAACCTGTTCCCCTCCTCGCCTGTGGGGGCGCTGCAACAAGAACCACTGAGGGAAACAACATAAAAACCTCTGAAGACACAAAGCACAATGAGATGCAAACAGAACTGGATTTTAGCTGCTGTAGGATTTCTCTTTTGTCTTTGGCTAAAGTCCATGAGCCATTTCTCCCGCTAGCACTAGGCTAACAGCTTTATTTTGGTAGTACTTACCCAGAATGCCCTGCGTGTAGTCCGCTTCATGCTTTTGGAGCGTCTCCAGTCAGCTTGGTTTTCACATATGAATTCAAACAGAACCAGAGTTCAGTTCAACTGAGGTTTGCAGGGAGACCAGAGTTTTAGGTTTTATTACACGATCACATTTACCCAAAATGAACCAGTGTGCAGTTGTTCCTCCACCACCTACATAACAAAAAACCTAATCTGTTTTTTATGAGCAGAGTTTGCAGAAACCATTTAATGTGAATGTGTGTAAGAAAATATGCAGGTGTTTCCTTTTGTTATGGGATGTAGCCACCGCTAACCTCAGATTAAAACTGCCTGGGTTTAATCTGCTCTGCTCCTGTTGTACAATCCTATCGCTGCTAACTCAGGTTGCATGAAGCTGTGTTTTAATCCAATACATTCATTAATCTGAACATTTTATCTAATCTGTTTTGCAATTATTATGTAAACTTTCAGATTGGCTGCCAGTCAAATTTAGTTCATCAAGCTAGCACAGCAGGCTAACTAAAATCAGAAGACATGAGGCAGCATTTATGCTAAACAAATGTAATAATTATGGACAAACATTGTAAAAGTTGATGTTTCTTTACACATTTGGTCAATTTTGAGTGTTGTGTTTGCAAACGATACTTCACTATTGCTGCTTTTAAGTGAGAACCGTTTTGCAGGCCAGCGCTGATGAGGAGCAGCATGTCAGAAAGCCTTTAATCTGATGAATACCTGAATGAAAACGTGATAAATGCTGAAGGTTCCTGAGGGAAACTCAAACACATTACAGAAATGATTTGGGGAAATTATTGTGAAGACAATTCAGCGTTGTGTTTTAGCTAACTCAAAACAGATGCTAATGCTTTATCAGCTCTTATTCTGAAAAACTCATCTCTGATGTCTAAACCAAGCTCAACCAAAACCTCCATGCCGTAACGGCTGGAGAAGAAAAGCACAAAACAAGGCAGGCCTGTTAAACCTTCCCATTGGTTCTGATGCATTTTTACTGAATCTGTTGATGCGACTGAGTCGTGGAGGCCGGAGACGCCTGGTCGCTTTGCTGCAGCTGATTTATGCCGCAGATGTCCCAAAGTCAAGGTGAAGACCATTTTACGAGCTGCGCGCTAATTTATGAAGCCGCTCCAGACGCTAGCATAAAACAGCAAAGCTTCAAATAAACTGGGGCTCTTAGAAACGATGCTCCTTATGTCCTTAATGCCGGAGCCAACAGATCGTTTACAAAAGGAAACGTTTCCAGACTTTTTATTTTTTAATGCGTTTGGAAATCCTAGAGATTTTTGGAGCCATCGTTGGGTTTAGAGTAAATCCTAGGATGGGCGTCTTTAACAGGCTGGGATTTGACATTTCAATGCTTTAATGTGTGATAATATATACGAACAGCCTTGGACGTTTCCAAATGTATGAATCTGCTTAAGTCTTGCATGTCAAATATGTTGGACTTTTTGGACTTAATGCATAAATTACAAGCAAACAGCTGCTGATCTGGACAACTGGAGGACATTATGGTTCTTTTACAGCCTCCACTCTGGTCACTTTATCCGCCTAATTCTAAATTTTTTACTGCCAATATTCTGTTTCCTTGTAAAACTTAATGCGTTTTTAGCTCCGTTTTCTTTCCATAAAGTGAAAATATGTCTAAATGAACATAAATATGATTTGGAGTCTATGCAAAGGAAGGATTTATTTGCTGTAGCTGCAGCGATGACCAGATGTTTGGATCTGAACCGTTAATTTGATCACATTGTAAATAAACTGATTTAGGAAAATGCCAGAAGAAAAGCTGGAAATCTAAATAATACGATTCTCCCCTGCTGCTGCAGAAGTTTAAATGTTCATGCTGAGTCCAGAAATGCTTCAATGTTCATTGTATGGAGGACTCATCCTGCCAAAATTAGCAATAAATCTGGAAATATAAATATACCTCCTCCAATTTATTTGGCTGTTTTTGACCTTTCAATTAAATAATGTTTGACGTCTGGGCTGAAGGTTTGGTTTTCAACTGTTAAGAAAACTTCAAGTGTTTACATATTTATATTCATGCTCTTATTTTGAAAAGGGTGAAGACTGTTTACACAGCAGTTCTGTTTCCTCTCTTCAAATTCTCATTTTTTACCCCAGTAACTTTATTCCAAATAAGAATCAATCAATTACATTTATAAGACTTGGTGGTGAGTCGAGCTGTTTGCTAGATACGAATCTTTACATCAAATCAATAAATACAACTAAATGTCACAATGCTCAACAATTTCAAATATTAAAAACAGCAGAGAAAAAAACAGAGAAGATTAAAGTAAAAAAAGATAAAATGGAAACAATATCAAAACTACGCTAAATCAAATAAAACCACAGAAAAAGAGAGAAACAAATACGATACCAAAGGGCGTCACAGTAAATTATGTCAATGTTTAATTTTTGCTCCAGGCTTGTAGACTTTCAAGGGAAGATCTAATCTGAATTCAAGTTAGCACTTTAGCATTAGTAGCTAGTGCTACTATTTAGCAGTAGCCCGCTAATGCTAAAGGCTTAGCTCCTTAGCATTAGCAGGATGAATGTTGCTTCATGATCAGAGCAGCTAACCTTTTTCCTTAGCTGCCCCTCCTCACTGGAACACATCATCTGAAATGAAGCTAGTTCATTAGCATTAGCTACTGCTGACACCATGTTGCTTAGCGCTTTAGTGCTAGCAGAACTCATGTTTTTCATTAGTGCTTCAGAGTTCGTTACATAATCCACCAGTAGAATATAATCTGAGTAGAAGTTAGCGTTTAGCCATGTGGTTTCGCCATCATGAGTTGCTAATTCATAATGTTTATGATTGATGCTCTTCTCCTGGAAAGTTTTCTTCGATTGGTGGCAAACTGATTTTTATCTGAAGTCCAAATAATTCAGTTTTAGATTAATTTGTCCAAAGAATTTTTTGAATAAATTCAGATTTTTGTCTCAGATTTTGCTCTTAAGAAAAACAGGAAGACTTTCTCCTTCCAAAGAGTTAAACCTCCGTGTCATTTCCTTTAGTTTGAATTATTTGATTTTATTGCTGAAATATTTCAACATTGTTGAAAGTTATAAGTTAGGAAACGTGAGTAAAAGTAAAAACAGAGAAAATCAAAGTTTGTTGATAAACTCCAGCTCCAAGCATCAGTTCAAACTCATCATAATTTCTGTTATTTTGCCACGTTTGGCCTCAGAGTCGATGCGGTTTGGAGTTTTTTGAGGCTGTTGGTTGGGAGTTATTGAGTCTAAGTGCCTTTTCTCTGGGATTTCTGCACCCCAGCACTGTGCACTATGATGGGCAGCCGGGGCCGGTCCGTCCGGCCGGGGTTGGTCTTGCCGGGGTCGATCCGACCGGCCGGAGCCGGTCCGTCCGGCCGGGGTTGGTCCGTCCGGCCGGGGTTCGTCCATCAGCCATCAGAGGCGGAAAACGTCTCTAAACGTCGATGTTTCGTGTTTTTGTGCTCTAACTGTATCTGCTGTCGTGCTGATCTAAGTAGCTGTTTAAATAAATGCAAACTAATAATTTATGACAAATCCAGACTGATTTTACTTGCTGTATTCTGTCTGTCAGTCTGTGCAGTTTTACAGTCATGTCTCATATTTCATGTTTCTCTGTTAGTTCGTATAATCCTGTCTCTGGATACTTTCTGTATAAAGTAAATTGGCGTCTTTACAAACTGACTGGTCTGATTATTACCTGGGGAATGAAAGGGCTCCTGTAGGTGATCGTTTCTGTTTTCTATTCTAATTATTACTTTGTTTTTATTTTTGTGGACCAGCAAAATAAAATGTTTCTCCCAACTCGATTCAAAGCCTGACTTTATTTTTGCACCGATCATCTTTTCCCACGCGGTTAGTTGGTAAAGTTAGGATTTTATTCACTCTGATTTATGTAAATCCTGTAATGATGCTAAGCTAACGTGCTAAATGCAGAGCTAACCTGACAGTCAGTTAATTGGCTTCTCCTGTGGGAGGAAGCTGGAGTACCCAGAGAGAGCCCACGTACGCACAGGGAGAAACTCCAGGCAGAAAGATCCCGGGCCGGGAATCGAACCCAGAACCTTCTGTTGCTGCACCTCTGTGCACCACGATGCAGCTCTGATGTCAATTTCAGTTATTTAGTAAAAACTAAAGAACTTAGATAAAAATACTCTAACATATTTACATGCTGCATGATTTGTTTGCATCGTTTTCTAAATAAATTTATATTCTGAGAACAAATAAAAGCAAAATCTCTTTAAAAGAAGAGCTGGGAAACTAAATACAAAACAAACATTTAAGAAGGAATCTGAAACTTAATCACTGATCTAACTGATTATTGATTTGTTTCATTTGAGTGAAAACAGCTGAATTTTGTGGGATTTATTGTTTTTACTGTCAAACATTCAGAAATGACATTTATATTTGAAATTTTCTGAAGGATTTTTAAAACCATTTATTAGATTTTGATCAAGCTTCAGATCCTTTTTTCCAGCTGGTTCTGCTGAGCTGCTGGGTCGAGTCTTAAAAACGGGTCAGAACCAGGAAGAGTCCAAATGCATCCTGATGCGCTGCAGCTGTAATTTCAGGTAGAAATGTGAAAACGTATCCAGTAATCAGCCAGAAAAAGCCTGGCTGCAGACGGTTTCCATGCTGTTATCCCCAGAAGACGCAGCAGCAAACAGAAAAGCTCTTTAAAACATGAACTCTTGTTTTTAAAACTGCTTCATTTTATCAGCTTCGCTCAGGCTTCTCCATTTATTCCTCACATTATGCGTCCGCCGCGACCCCAGCATGACCCCAATTTGGAGACATTTTGCTCCTTTCAGATGTTTCCTGAATGAGATTCTTTACTTTGTTTATTTTTATTGGAGGATTTCATTTCTGCAAAATGCAGGAGAAGTTTTTATGAGACAAGCTTTTAGTTTGAGTCTTTATTGACTTTCTGTTCCTACCTGAGGAATTTATCTGCTAGTTTTTAAACCTTATTATAAAATAAATGACGTTTTCTTCAAGCTGTTGAACTGATTTTAACTTGTAAAACATGGAGGGACTAAAAAATGAGTTTTATGGGAAAATGCATGTTAAATTACCAACATATGAACAATTCATTTAGAAAACATCCTCTTATTAGACGACCTTCGAATATGTAACTAATTATTTATTTTGCTGAAGAGATTCACCTGCTCCAAATGTGTTACTGCATAAGAAACAGTTTTTGAAAATCTTACATTATTTTCCTTCTTTTTCACATTAAATTATTGAATATTATTTGTGGGCTGCCCAGTGGTGCAGTGGGTAGAGTTATTGCCTTGCAGCAAGAAGGTTCTGGGTTCGATTCCCGGTCTTTCTGCATGGAGTCTCCATGTTCTCCCTGTGCATGGTGGGTTCTCAGTCCAAAAACATGACTGTCAGGTTAAATGATCTCTCTAAATTCTCCCTAGGTGTGAGTAAGTGTGATGGTTGTTTGTCCTGTGTGTCTCTGTGTTGCCCTGCGACAGACTGGCGACCTGTCCAGGGTGACCTCCAGGTGACCTGTCCAGGCGACCTCCAGGTGACCCCGCCTCTCGCCTGAAACGATAGCTGGAGATACCAGCACCTGCTGACCCCAGTAAGGGACAAAGGTGCAGGAAAATGGATGGATGGATGGATATTATTTGTTTTAACAGGAATTGCTGACCTGAACCTTCTAACCTGCATGGATCCATCAGCTGTTTGCACCTTCAGCACATTCAGTATCTGACTTCATCCTGCTGCTGCTTTGTTTCCAGTCTTTGTAGTTTTATGAATTAGGTCTTTCTAGGTGAACGGCGGGTTATGAACCTTGTAATTTGCTCTCGACTTGCTCTGTGTTTGAACATCCAGAACAAACCTGAAAGCCTCACAGAGACGTTCTGCTGGCCTGGAACCAGCCGCTCCGCTGCAGATCGATAAAACACTCATTACAGGGAGCAGGGTGAGCTGCAGACGGCCCATCCAAAGGCCAGAGGTTCAGCGTGCAGCAGCAATTACAGGCTTTCCTCGCCTCTCTGCTGTTTATTGCTGGTTTAGCTTTTGTTCGCCGCCTGCTGCAGCTGCGTCTCTCCGCTTTTAACAAATGGTTCTGACACACAAATGCATCTGGTCAGCAGGTTCCGAGTCCGAAGAGTCGGGTTGCAGAGCAGAAGCTCAACGAGCTTCAGCCTCACTAGTCAGCAAACCGCTCGGCTTTAGGGATTCGGAGACCCGAACGGCGACTCGACCCGGTTCCTCCACCAAAGGAAACTTTTCACTCAAATCTGAGCCAAAAATATGCAGCAATAATTTGGGTTATTTAGCTTTAATACGAGAAAAAAACATGGCTTCATTTTTAAAATCATCCACAAGTTTGGAAACGTCTCAGATCCACAAGTCGCCAACTAAATATTGAGTTTGGAACTAAATATTTTATAAACTAAACGTTTAGCTTGATCAGTACATATGCAGTTGGCAGCTAAATACTTTGTAAACTAAACAATTAACTTGATCAATTGAATAGTTAATTATTTACTTTCAAACTAAATATTTAGTCAGCAAATATTTAGTTAGACATTTAACTTCAAACCAAACACTTAATTTGAAGCTAAATTAAACTTCAAATTATTGTTTCAAACCAGTCGGTTTTAAGATGCTAAATATTTAGTTCCTGATAAACTAAATGTCTATTTAGAGCTAAATATTTAACTTGATAACTAAACATGGGGCCTCAAACTAAATAATTAGCTTCAGTTTAAATATTTAATCATCAGGCTGAATGTTTAGTTTATAAAATATTTTTCTCTGAATTAAATATTTAAACTGAAGCTAATTATTTAGTTTGAGGCCCCATGTTTAGTTATCAAGTTAAATATTTAGCTACCAACTAAATACTTAAGTATTAAGCTTAAAAACTAATTGGATGACCTGTCTTTGAAAACTGAGTCCCACTTTGTTTTTTAACCACTGACCAAATTATTTCTGTTCATTTTTTCTGTGTAATTTTCGGACACAGATGATCTGCATGAATCGAAACCGTCTGTCAGGTTTTACATGCTTTGCTGTTACATCGAGTCTCAATGAGCAGAGAAACGCAGCTGGTTTTAGGCCTCTGGGTGTCAAAGGTCAGAGGACAAAATGTAAATCTGTCCATAAAACGAGCCGCGAATGAAAACATCAAATCAAACTCAATCAGAACTCCAACAGAACTCCAGCAGAACTCCAACAGAACTCCAGCAGAACTCCAACAGAACTCCAACAGAACTCCAGCAGAACTCCAACAGAACTCCAGCAGAACCCAGGTTTGGGTGAAGTCTGATCAGAAGTTGTTGCTGTGTTCAGGAAGTGGTGAAAGTTTCTCAGAGTCGGGGAACTAATTATAATGCAACTAATAATTATAATGCAACTAATTATAATGCAATTCTCCACATATCGATTCCTTTCCCCTGAACAAACTAATTACGTTTAACAGTAGCGTAGCTTTAATTCCCCTCTGAACCGCCGCCATGCTGGGGCCGACTGAAGCCGCTCGCTAATGGCCGCTGTGAGCGACGGCCCCCCTGCTGGGCCCCATCCTCTGAGCTCACGGCCTCGACGAGGGGAACAATCATTTGTAATCGACATGGAGAGCCATGCAGCTGGTTTTCTGCGCCTCGTCTTTCCAACCGGTTGCCATCTTGACCGTCTGCAAACCTCAACTTTTCTTAGAAAGGAATTAAAAAATGGCCTAAAGTTCTCAGTAAAAACTTTGTAACTTCAGAATCTGACAACATGGAGGAGGATAAAGGACCTCAGAGCAACACATTTCAGATGCCAAAAGAACAAGTTGAAGATCTCTGAGGTTTTGGGCTGAACTTTCATCCACACACAAATAAACATTCATTTTTAAAGTATTTTTACCATAATCAACCGTTATGATGACCAACTCTCGGCCGTATTCCTTGTCTGAAGGGCTGCGGTTCTCCCCGGCGGTAAAACACATGACTGTTGGTGACAGTTTGTGTCCCGCTGTGACCCGACTCGCCCGGGTTTGGGCAGCCGGCGCCGTTTGGAGGGCGTTGGCAGCAGGTGGCCAGGCCGCTGCCAAGAAGGGTCTCAGTTTGGTTTCCTGAACGCGACCAGGCGCATCTTCACGGCCTGGAACACGGCCTGGAACACGGCCTTGAACACGGCCTGGAACACGGCCTGGAACACGGCCTTGAACACGGCCTGGAACACGGCCTGGGAACACGGCCTGGAACACGGCCTGGAACACGGCCTGGAACACGGCCTGGAACACGGCCTGGAACACGGCGACGCCACATGACAAAATCTGTCCGATGTCCTCACAGAGTCCTGATGGTTTCAGAGGGTCAGTCTCACCGTGCAGGAAAGTCACGACTCATCACTAAAAGTGATTTTCTAAAACATGAATTATATGTTCATAGTGCATATATTCTAAGAAATGTTGCATCTTTTGTTGAGATTTGGTCTGAAATGACATATTTGATTGCTGATGAAGGTAATTCTTTGTCTCAGATCTGAAGCTTGTTCCTGACATTAATAAAGGATAAAATATTATCTTACCCAGTAGTGGGAACATTTCTGCTAACCCGCTAAAGGAGTAGCTAGTTTTTGAGATCATTTCATTTAGCATGTTAGCTCACTTTTGAAAACATTTATCACACTCAACTTCCTCTAACTTAATTTTTCATTTAGTGCTTCAGCATTTTTGCTCACTAGCAAAAAGTTTAGCTTCAATATTTTCTTTTTCAGGCTGAGCATCTTTTTCTACTTTTTGTGTCTTTTCAGCAATAAATAAGTCAATAACTTTAATGCATCGCAATTAAAACACCAAACAAACTAAACTAGAAAAATATGAAAATATATAGACTAAATATAAACAAAGAAAATGTGTGCAACTTGGATGTTTTGCAGTTTTCTGTTTCCATACAAACTTTTAGACCCTGTTACACTGCAAAAACTAAATATTTTTGTGTTTTTGTCTAGTTTATAGTATAAATATCTTAGAACGCTATAATAAGGCAAAACTAACTTACAAGTCATTTTTTAAGAAACATAAAGGTCAATTTCTTGACATTGAAGGAAAAAGTTCCAGTTGGTTTTGAGAAACAAGTTACAAATTTAAACATTTTCCATCAATATTAAGGAGTTATTGACCAAATAAGCTCCTGAAAAGTCCATTATAAACTAGTTCTGTCTTATTTCAAACATATTCCCACTAGAAACAAGACAAAAACACTTGGTAATATTTTCAGTTTCTGCAGAATAAACGTTGTTTTCTCTGTAGACTTTCACATCAGTTAGCCGCCTACTGCAGCATCTTTGTTTCAGGCTAGCAGCTAACGGCTAGCAGCTAGCTTCATTTCTGCCTCTCTGGGCTCATCGATTGATTATCCCAGTTCCATCAGGACTGCTGGTCTGGCTTGTGGGCTGCAACACGTTCAGATTCTACCGGTAGCATGAAAGGTATTGACTGGTGACTGGAAAGTTTTTTCCAAGATAAATAATTTTCTCCTCCACCCCTCTGGCTCCAGCAGCCACTCCCTCCCTTCAGCAGAGATTAATAGCTGTCTGTTAAGTGGCTGTGAACGTTTTCCATACATGGGTTCAGATTTTGGAGGGCACGGCTTTTAAATCAATACGGAGTTTCAATAACATGATGTCAGGAGCTGACAGGCAGCGTGAAGCAGTAAATCAGGCTCCCAGTGGAGGAGGTGACCCGCTGCAGCACAACTGCGGCTTAATGGATGTTTTAAAACAGGGACATTCAGAAGTCAGACAAGGAGACGGGCATAGGGGGAGAACGAAGCGCAGGACGCAGTAACTCGCAGGCGCGCGTCACACCGCCTGGCCAGAACCAGGAGTTTTACCTGACCGAACAGGTAAAACAGTCTGCATGGAAGAAAGCTGGACAATACTCAGATTTCCTGTAATTCACTTTCATTTGCCTGGACTTTGACTAGGACATTCAAAAACCTTCACTTAGGATTTTCTTGCCAAATTATTTAAATGTGCCTGACTGAAAGCTTTCAATTTTCTCCAGTCAGAAACAGAAACGCTTTACAAAAGGTAAACTTTACATTCTGTAATAAAATCAGCAATAATTTGGATTATTTAATCTGACATAAGAAGAAATAAATATTTTTCACTGCTACGTTTTCACAATGTTAGTTATTTAAAAGAGATCACATTTTCAAACAAAACAACTAAATTAAAACTTTGTTTACCAAAAATTTAGCTTCATACTAAATATTTAGTTAGCCAATAAAATGCTTAATTTTCTAAACTTAGTTTACCAACTATTTGGCTCTAAACTAAATATCTAGCTAGCAAGCTAAATATTAATATTCATTTCTCATTTAATCTTTTTTATGCCTGGATGAGACATTTTGCTGTCAAACGCAAACGCGCCACTCCGAAACATTTAGTCTGTAATCCTGAGACAAACTAAAAATCAGTAAAAAAAAAACATTTAAATGATTAAAAATAACATTTAAAACATTTATTTTTCAGCTTTTGTTGGAGATCAGTTCAATGAAAACGTCTTCAGCTCCTTTTCTGTTTGAGGATTCGGTCGAGTTTGTTTAAAGGTTTGTTGGTTTAGCAGGAAGTGGAGCCGGGATCCAGCTGCCGCTCCTGCTGCTTCCTGCTGCAGCGTTAGCATTTCTGTGGCTGACATTGCAGCATCTCATGACACCTGGTTCTTATTCTGCTCTGAATTCTGCATCTGTGTCCATGCAGCCCAGGGCCATGATGGGCTGGCGTCAGATTGAGCTGCCGTCAGATTGAGCTACCGTCAGATTGAGCTACCGCTGTGTTCCACTGAGGTCGGGATTTATGACGCCGGACAGGAAATATCATCATCCTCAGAGGCAATTATCACCTCCTTCCAGAGAATGTGGGTTTATCCAGCATAAATCTGGGTTTTGTCTGGTGTATGATTTGTTTTCGTCACTTTGAAAAAAGTTCTAGTTTTGACGCTAGAATCTTTTGAGACAAAGTTGTGAGTGGATCTGAAAAGTTGCTAAATATCCACATGAAGTCGGTAGCAGCCCCCTCTCCCGTCCCGTTTCATTTTAATTTGCTTTAGTTAATATTCAACAACAGAGAGTCTCTCCACAGACAAAAGCCACCAAATCTGGCTCCAATAACTATGGAGCCAGTTAAAGTCATAAACAATGAAATTAAAGGATTTCACTTAAATCTCAACATTTCCTGTTGATCTCACCTGGATTGTTCACCTGCGTAATCAAAGGTTTTCATGTTGATCTGGAGGATGGATCTGCTCTGCTGCTGCACTGGAAACTGGAGTTACAAACTTTAGCCAAAGTTTTGAAATCGGGGAACATTCATAAAATAATGTTGTTCAGATCCTGTTCAACACGCTGCTGACAGCTACCAGCTACCAGCTATCAGCTACCAGATACCAGCTATCAGCAACCAGCTACCAGCTATCAGCTATCAGCTATCAGCTACCAGCTATCAGCTATCAGCTACCAGCTACCAGCTATCAGCTATCAGCTACCAGCTATAAACTACCAGCTATCAGCTACCAGCCACCAGCTAGCTTGGAGCACCGAATCGTCATAGTTCAGACATGATAGGCGGATGAAAAGATTTTTTAGCCATTTAGCTAAAACTGTGTTAGCTTGGTAAAAAAATGCACCTTTGTTGGTCCAGAGAGTCTGGACCCTCAACTACTGAGAACTGACTGCTTTCTAAAGGCGTGGACTAAAAGTTTCAAAGATTGGATCTGATTTTATCCAATAGCTAACAGTTAGCAGTTGACGTATGAAAAGTGTTGGTTTAGTGGAAATTAAACTGTAACCAAGTAGAACAACTTCTCTGTCAGCAGTAAAACATCTGAACAGCCGAAACACTGAATTTCTTTAAAGACTAAAAACCAACCTGCTTAGCGCTGCTTTTAAATCATAAGTGAAACAAGGACTAACATTTGATGTGTAAAATCTTTACAGGTTTTCTCAATTGTATTTTTATGATGTAAAGCACAAATAAACTAGATAAAGCTCAGATTTTACGCTGTACTGTCCCTTTGTTTCCTTCCGCTGTATGACTGACATTAGCAAAGATAAATTCCTGAAATGAAACCTGACATGTTTAGTTTTTGCAACACTTCAGAAACGAACCTTGTTATGTCTGATTTCCTTTCAGCCTCAGTAAACGACCAGCAGCCTTTTGTTTTCACTCCATTTGGAGGCTCTAATAAACGCGGCTACATTCAGGAGAAACCTCCAATCAGATACCGGGCGATGCGCGTCCCCTTGCCCCCTGCATCTCCCTGTCCCCCTGTCCCCACCCTTGTCCCCCCCTCCCCCCCTGATGGGAAACTGGGACAAAAGGCCCTTTTGGCGCCGTATCTGTGACTCCATTGTGTGCCGCAGTCGGACCGGCTGAATGCGACCTCATGTTGGCTGCGTGAAAACATTTCAGTGACAGCATGTAGGTTCGTTCGGCAGGCTAATTAAAGCGTCCGATACGGCTGCTCATCGGGTTGGAACGGAGAGAGAAACCTGCAGCTGACCTGTTTCTCTGCCCCATTTGGCACCGCCGCTCTGAAATGACTGGAGCCGAGATATTTCTGTCAGAACCGAGCTGCTCAGGTGTTCCCTCAATGATGGCAGGAGGAAACTCAGGACTGACCCTCAGCATTCAACCAGCGTCTGACTCACATCCCGAGTGACTTCCTAAGATGGAGTATAACGGCCTTTCTGAGAAAAGTGGAAACTTTAATGAGAATAAACTCAGAATATTATCACAATTCTCATATTATTTGAACTTTCTTGTAATTTTATAATTTTATTCCTGCGACACACAGTTCCCACAAGTCTGAACCGGAAGTTACCCGCGCCATCTTGGTAGGCAAGTGCAGCGTAAAGCATAACAGACCCATGGCTGCCAGATCAACAGAAAGAAAATATGTGGACACTTTTAACCAATGTGCAAGAAAAGGATTTAACAAAATGGCTGCTGTCAGGATGGACTCGGATGACCCGGATGAGGACAAACTGCCTCCGATCTATGAACACCAAGAGTTCGTACAACATGGAGGAGCTTCACGGACGCATACAAAAAATGTTCCAACGGATTTCTAAAGTACGTGCAAATTCTTTGAGTGAACTCTTTTTTTTGTTCTCTGATTTTTGTTTTTAAAACACAAAATTCAAAAATAAGCCTTTGTTTTTGCTATGTGGAAGATTTGACATTTGGTTCCAATTTGTGATGTAGAAGATTCAATAACTTTATTGAACCCTGATCAGGACCGCACAGCGTTAGCTTTAGCTGCTAAATCTCTCAGATAGCTAAGCTAGGTTGGTGGAATCAACTGACTCGTGCAGTCTTTGGTTGCCTAGCAACAACCTGCTGGGTAAGAGCGGTTTTAAGTTCCGCCCAACGTTTGTTGCCTGGCAACCTGCTGAGTGACTGTGCAGCAGCAGTTTATGGTTTTCACCTCATAACTGATTAAAATAATAAAATAAACAACAATTTAGAGTGAAAACAGAGGATAAAACAGGACATGTCACATCACAGAGTGGCAATATGTTAGATATTTCAGAAAACTGATCAATAGTTATCGATAGATTGATATGACACATCGTGATATGTTTTGCCAGAGTAGAAATATTCATGATGAACTCACTGAATTTTTGTTTAATACTTAATAACTTTGATAAATCAAGAGGGTTTTAACACAAAAACTAGGAAAAAGAAATCAAAATAATTTTTAAGAAGCCTTTCTGAGTAATCGTCATCGGCCTCATTTCCTCTCACAACAAACGGTTTGATGGTTCCTACAAATGTCAGCCATGACCCCCTGCTGTGTTTTCAGCACTGAGGAATTAGAATCAGATTCTCCCTCCATACTTGGAGGAGAGAGCGGACAGGGAACTTCTCAGGGTGTTATTGTTGCCATGGAAAAACCTCTTTACTTTATATATAACACAATGGAAAAAGATGATCCATTTCTAAAAAATAAATAAAAGGTGAGCTTTGCATTCACAAAGCATTCTGGGAAAAAAGTCAAACATTTGTGTTGGGAAAGTGGAGGGGAGCTGCATTTGCTGGTGCGCCGTGCAAAGAAACAAAGGAAGCTGGTGGTGGTTCCTGAACGTTGGAGCTATAAACGGTCCGATCTGAAACAGGAATTATTTATAGTGAGCTGCGGCTTACAGCCTCTTGCCGTTATCCGGCGGCCCGATCAAACCAGGAACACGACAGCCGGGCCCTCACTGCAAACCCATCATTATTCCCTTCTGCCCCGCTAACAGGATACAAACCAGATTAGAGATGTAAAAAGTTTTTTACAGTCATTTTAAAAACCATAAGGTTGCTTTCATGGATAAAATTGATGCGGTGAGGCAGAACTGCAGCCATGCTGGGGAGATAATGGCGAGGATGAGGAGTAACAAGAGGAAGCACCGATAAACCCCGACACTAATGCCCAGCGCACTGGAGCAGTCTGGATTAATAAATCTATAAATACAGATTAAAAAAGGCTTTTCAAATTCATCCAAAATGAAATCAAGTTAAAACTCAACTGCAATTAAATTGTAACAACAACTACAGGAAATGTAAAGTGTTTTTTTACTTTACAGTAAAAATGAGCCTTTTGCAAATTTACTGTCAAAATTAACAATAATTCATGTTGTTTTTCTGTCATAACAGGTAAAACAGGTTTTAATTTTTCAGTCAGTTTCACCGTGTTTCAAACTAAATATTTACCAGCAAGCTAAATATTCAGCTAACTAACCCTAACCCTAATAAAGTTAAACATCTGTGTTACAGCAATTAGACTTTTATATTCATGATCTTATTTTCTAGTATGAAAGTTGTTAAAGCAGCTTCACTATAGCATTAGCTTCCGCTAAATAGCATGTTGGTGTAGCATTTAGCATTAGCTTGAGCTAAATAGCATGTTGGTGTAGCATTTAGCATGAGCTTGAGCTAAATAGCATGTTGGTGTAGCATTTATCATTAGCGTGAGCTAAATAGCATGTTGGTATAGAGCATGTTCCACCTTGTCTGCTTGATTTTTTGATTAATTTATTTTCGGTTAATATTCACAGAATGTCACCATATTTGATCATGGAAACTTCAAACAGTCACTGATCAAACAGCCGTTTGGTCTCATATATATATATAAATATATATATATATATATATATATATATATATATATATATATAGTTCATGGAAGGGTTGAACTCTTCAGGTCCAGTTGGGTTTTATGTCTTTTTTCAGTAAGACACACGCGGACCAAAACAATTGGTTCTCTGTCAAATTTATCTCACTTTGATACTGAAATCTTGATGACTCTCATCGGGCAGAACTTTTATTCCCAGGATTCCCTCGTTGATTCTTCAGCTCTGTTCACCTGAACCCACCTGTAAATGAAACTCGTTGGATTTTCCCGTCCATCAGATAAACACTTTGTAGTTCTGGGACGTAATAAACGTGGATTGAAAAGTAATTTACTCGTTCATGCAGCCGCTGCACATAATAAAACAATTAATTTCCATGACAAGTAATTAGGTGCTTGACCCAGATCCAGCTCTGATTGGCTGCTGGAGCCTCCTTCACCAGCCGATCAGGTGATGCGCTCAAATCGGATCATCCTTTGCCTTTTTCATGCTGCTCAGCGTCCTGGAAGGAAACGCTGAAAGCGAATATGGAGCAGCCTGCTATTTTAGAAAGGAGGCTAATAGAAACGGGCTTTTAAGAAGATGCTGAGCTTCTGACGCAACATAAAAGCTTCTGAAATAAAAAACCACACAAAGTATTCGCACCCTCAACCCTTTCTGAGGATTACTGGGATTTTATGTGAGAGAAACACAAAGTACTGCAGAACTGTAAATAATAAGAGCCGTTTGTAAAGTTAAACAGCAAGAAATGAGCAGCAATAATTTGGTTTATTTATTTACCCGTCAAGAGAAAAAAGATCTGGGTTAGTTTTTAAAGTCATTTTTACCATGGCATTCATTTATTCATAAAAGGTCAGTTTTAATATTTAGTTAGGCAGCTAAATACTTAGTTTATAGGCTATATATTAAATGAATAAATTAAATATTTTGTTGAATAGCTAAATACTTAGCACCAACCTAAACGTTTAGCTAGCAAGCTAAATAGTTTGAAGATATTTTTTACACCAAACATATTTAGTTATTAAGCTAAATATTTAGTCAGCAAGAAACTATTTTGCACCAAACTTAATATTTAGTTAGAAAGCTAAAAAGTCTGGAGCCAAGCATTTAGTTTTAAACTAAATGTTGGTTGCTAGCACATTATCAGAAGCTAATAAATTGGAAGATGATGAATTAAAATGACTTAAAGCATCTTTAAGTGTTTCTAACAAACTATTTTAATATGTTTGAGAAAATGTTTTGACCAAGCAGACAGTCTACCCAGGATGCATTGCAGCATTAAAACCATGGCGACGCCTCGTGACTACTTACATTTATAAAAACTAAACAGCCTTCAGTACTTACTGCTGTGATGTTTTTATAAATGTTTTACTTCTAGTTGAAACTAACGTTGAATCTCTTTGGAGTCACTGAGTTTAAAATCTAAACTAATCTTCTGAGCCTGAACCAGTTTGTTTCTGGATCTGTTTGTTTCAGTCGTTGTTGCTGGAAGCCGTCAGACTCTGTCAGACGTCAGCTTCAGAACTTTAATGGCTTCATCAATCATTTGGTGAAGGAATAACGTCTTTCACACAAAGTCACCTTTACATTAATGATTTTGTTCAGGAATGCATGAAAAATATCAGGAGACTATTTCCCATTAACTTTACCTTTCTAAACATTTCTGTTTGTGCAGTTTTGCTGAAGATGCAGATTAACGCCCTGAATGCTGCTAAAGAGAAAAAGGCGTGCTCCTCCGCAGAGTTTAAAAGTTGCCGGCTCCCTGCGGTCGGTTCAGATGCGTCGTGTTGACAATTGTTCATAAATCTGGGTCGAGTTAAAATGCAGCCGATAGCAGCAAAGCTCAGGGATAATGGAAAAACTCAGAGGAAGTCGCGCAGACGTGACAGCGACTTGTACAGTTTCAGCAAGATTAATGGGAGAAACAGAAAAACCAGCTTTTTGTTGAGATTATTCCCAGCATGAACAACAACACAGTTTCCCACGTAGCTGTGATTCCAGCCGCGGTGGAGAAAAGGCTCTTACAGAATCAGAAAATCTCCATTTAGCTGAAAGCAGGCCGGTGTTATTGCTCCTTAATGCACGAATCGGCTTCATGAAGAATAATGAAATGTTTTATAAAAACAACCACTGAAATATATATCTGAATCTGTAAAATACTTCCACAGGATAAAGAGCGCAGAGCGATCCTCCGTCCTGCTCACTGATAAAACTCATTAACAAGCTTCAGGCTGCAAACCGAGCTGCACAGAACCAAAGACCCGGTTCCAGGGAAGCAGAGGGAAATAAAGGAGCTTCTTCTTTTCTAAACTCCAGTCGGGTTGAACATCTTCCTGTTGAGATCAGATCAACAGGAAGATGTTCAAGCCTCAGCGGCCGTGGCGCGAATTTCATTTAACTCCTCAAAATAACGATTAAAATAATGACTAATGGATCCCAGTTAATGCAGTTTGGGTCTCTGGACATACCTGTGAATTTGGACTTTAAAACATTTTTACACATTTTTAATTATAATCTCCTCTTGATTATAAGAAAACATAAAAAGATATTTTATATTAATCGCATCAAATTGTATTTTATTCCCACAGATCTGATGGTTTTTAATAGATCTTTTGGTCTGTTTCTTGTCAAACTTTTTCATTTCTTCCTTGCTGATAAAATCAAGCTAGCGTGATGAGAAACGAGCACCAAAAATAACATTTAAATTAACTATTTTTATTAACTAAAAATAAAATTTATATTAACTAAGTTTTAAAAATAAAAAGTATTTAAAAAAATAAGTAAAACAAATTTATTTTATTTATTTTTTTGCATTTTCCCCTCATCTTGCTGTCAACACCAATTGGACCAGAAACTCCAAAATCAGGAAGTGGACTACAGCGCAGTGCATTGTGGGCAAATACAACCAAAACAAACCTGCTAGCCTAGCGCTAGTGGGAGAAACAAAAGAAATCCTCCAACTGCTAAAATCTGACAACTCCATTTTTGTTTCCATTTCATAAAGAAGTTAAGCTCAGTTTCTTCTTCATGTTGTTTCCTTCAATGGTTCCTGCTGCAGCGCCCCCACAGGTGAAGAGGGGAACAGGTTTTTCAGAGGGTTTGAAACCATGAAAATGAAATAAATATTGCAGTTTTGGACCTCAATCAAACCGAGTCTACCAGACTATCAGGTCTGAAACACTCAGATACAGATTTTGATTGAAGCAGGAATTTATTAAAAACCTGTTGTGAATTTTATAGGCAGTTGTGCAAAAATACTGAAACCTTGAACAGGTGAGCAGTTGGATTCAAAGTTTTAAAGACGGTCACCCAACAGACGGACGAATGAGTGATTTTTATGAAATTGAAAGTTGGATTTTTCTTAATTTACTTATTTTAGGTTTTGTAAGAGTGAGCTGCACTTTTGCTTTCTCCTGTTTTGTACTTTTAAAAGCCATTTTTCCTCCTGTCTCATCTCAACGCGTCTAATGCAACAGGTGTCTGTACTTCCTGCGTTTCCTCGTCTCTCTAACATTTTTCTGCCAAGAAGCTTCTTGTTATCCCTAAATAAATTGAATAAGAACCAAGTATTTACTCAAATGAAGCCCCAAAAAGCTTTCAGAGGCTGCATTAAGGGGAGTGAGTTGTGCTGTGACGCCGTTTTACCTGATGTAACATCCTGTAACGTCTCCATGCAGGAACTCGGAGGTTCTGGACTGGTACCGCCCTGTGCGTCCGGGCCGCCCGCGTTAACAGGAAGTCACGTTTTTCCTGTCGCTGCCAGTCCAGCTGGGTTATTTAGAAACGATTCCCAGCTGCAGACATCCAGTTTTAGGCCGAAGTCGTCATCAGCCACCTGCCGCCGTTTTCGACCTGCAGGCGGTTAGAGGAAAATTATCAGGTTGTTACATCGACTTCTACTTATCCTGGCAATTCGACAGGAAAAACTAAATACATCCTCCTCTTCTGCTCAGCTCGCTTTAGTTAAACCACTGCTTTTCAATAACATTAAAGCCTGGACTTTAACTAGGCCGTTGTAACACCTTGATTCTTCATTTTCATTCATTCTGTTGCACATTTGCTGCCGAGTTCTGCTGCTAATGCTAATGCAGCAGAACCCAGTTTGGACCAACAAACTAAATGTTTAGGCTGCAAACTAAATATTTTGTAAAGAAATAACATTTAGCTTAAAGCTAAAAATAGATCTAAGATATTTAGTTCAACTAAATAGTTGGTAAGCTAACAAAATACATAATTTGAAGCTCAATATTTAGCTTGATATTTAAATATTTATAAAGCTAAATATGTATTTAGTATAGTTTTATTTGCTAAATATTTAGCACAGATCTATATTCAGCTACAAAGTAAATATTTAGCTAACCAACTAAATATTTAGAACGAACGCACGATATTGTTTGTGAAAACTTTAAAGGTTAAGCCAAGTTTGGTAAACGTTTGAAAAAAGTTAGAAAAATGCTGCATTAGCAGATTAGCATTAGCATAGCTATCCCTGGCATTGGATTTAAATAATTTTACGAACAAATAAAGACCAGATAAGTTTTATTATGTCCAGATAACCAAATCTCTACATTATAAAAGGACGGTTGTTATAAAAACCAGGGTTTAGTTTCATAAATCTTAATCATCTGGATGCCAGGATTTAGCCAGCTCTCATTTTCTTCATACATTTTCTCCATTGTTTCAAACATTAATAACTCAGCAGGAAATAAATGATTAATTTACCGCTTGCAGCTCTGATGCACCTTTCAATAAAATCTCACTGATAAAATCAATCATAAATCTTAATCATCTTGATGCCGACTTCTTTCCAGCAGCTTTCAGCCGGAGCCAGCTCTCATTTCTCAGGCAGTTAATTTCACATTAATTCACACAAATGATTATGAATGGGGAATTATTCCCACACTAACAGATTTGTCCGGAAAATAAATGGAACGAAACCATTTATTTGTTTTATTAAGAGGAGCGGTGCAGCTCTGCAGCGCCGGGTGCCTCAAAACAAGGATTAATAAAAGGAAAATAAGTTGGGGACGGAGCACAGCGGCGGCACAGATTTCAGGAGTAAAAAGCCGGCTGATTTCCAAAATACTCCCCTCGGATGCAGCTAGTTATGTGGAAAAATGAAGCATCACTGTATCTAATTTGTGGCAAATTGATCCTGGAGACTCGGGCCGTCATCCATCCTCCTCCTTGTGTGTTTAGACTGCGATTTATTCTTCGTCTGAGGGGAATAGAGCTGGGAGGACAAATGTGTCATCTCGCCGAGGCCCCCATGTCACACAGGAGCCGTGATGATGAAGGAGCCTGCAGAGGCAGGATTCACTGCTGCGCTGTGCTCAGCCACAACCAACACGGCGCAAACAACTTAGATAATGACGTCCAGCGAGTGAAAAAAAACAAGTAGCTGAGAATTTGAGTCAAATTGTTGTGACTTTTTTGATTAGACACATTCATGAATCTAACATGCAATTAAAGCCGATAGCGGCGTGGGAGGCCCTCACAGCGAAGGCCTATTGGCGACCGCGGGGATCCAGCACTGCCAACGCTCACATGCAGTTCCTGCACCTGTCCACCAGGTGACACACTGATGTCTTCCTCATCGCTCCCTGACGATGCACAACCCCACTGGAACTGAACTGCAATTTAAATCTATTGGCCTCTTTAGAGCTATTTAGCGTTGTACTCCAAACACAATTTTGTTGTCTTTTTTTTTTTGACAATGACAATAAACCAGTTGTAGAGCAGCTTGGCCACACCCGCTTGCGATTCCGCCGGAGTCCGAACATTTTCCTCAGGGGACAATTCATAAGAAATCTTGCGATTACAATAGGCCTTCGCCAGGGCTTCGCTGCTCGGGCCTAATAAATTGATAAAATTATGTTTAATTGCTAATTTAACAATAGAAAGGAGGAGAATGTATATCGAATTGAGCTGTTGTACCAAGTTTCACCACAGGGTGGCGGTGCTTCCCATGAGGCAGTTTAGTTCATTTTTATCTCCTGCTTTCCTGGAGCTCAGATACATGAAGAAGAGCACAAAGTAGAAGGTTTTCGTTTTATTTTTGTTTAATATTTGCTTATCAACGTTCACTGTTCACATAAATGTGATTTATATAAATGTAACATCACACAACATTTACTGCAGGAACCAGTTTTATGCAGACTATGTTTTCAGAGCGAAATAACCGTTACATTGTGTTAGCATTTCGGCGCTAGCAGGCTAGCGGCCCCGCTAGCTTAGCAGCAAACTGCTAGGTTTAAAATTAAAATGTTAGAAGTTGTACTGAACCTTGTTTATTGTGAAGCTAATATATATAAAACATCACTCACATCTTCAATCTGAGGAGCAGGACCAAGTTGTGTTTATTTTAGTCACTTTAATAACCGGAATGGGAATTAACAAGCGATGCACGGCGCAATCAATCCCGACTGCTACTCAAACTGGAGGCAATAAAGGATTAAGATTAATGATTTTTACACTTCAAGTCATTAAGAGGTCATCCAGTGGGTTATTCAGTCAATAATACCTTTAAACTGTCTAATTTACTCCACTGCTGCTGAGAGGTGGAGGAAAACAGACCGTCTTCCCACCTTCACCCTGAGAATGAAATAGCTTCGCCATCTTGATGCAGAGCAGAGGTGGCTCAGGCTGTACACGGTTTATTTTAGAGATCTGTGGAGACAATATGAGCCTGGGACGAGGAAAGAATCCAAGCAAAATGTGGAAATCTAGCAGAGTTTGGAGGGGAACAGGAACTTGGTGTGAATTCAGAGTTCAGCATTTATCTGGGTAACCATCCCAGAGGGGCTGGTGGCCTTTGGCTGCTCTGCACCTGCACACAGGTGTGCAGCGCATTAAAGGGAACTTCAATTGTTACTCATTAAAATATAGAAGTACAAAGAGAAAAATTAACAATGGCCTGCAGCTGAATGTTTAATGGAGAACAAACATAGAAAAGTGTGTAGAAATGTCTTTATTTCCAGCTTGTCCAGGATCCAAGCTGCAGGTTTAATGAGCCGCAGTCCTCCGGGTCAGACCCGCAGGTCGGTTCTGGTACCACAGTCTGATAAAAGGTCGGTCTGCATTGCTCCCTCTAGTGGCCAAAACTAGGCGGTTCAACAGCCACGTATAAATAAATGTTTAAATAATAACTTAATATAAACATGTTTCTGAGTGGAATAAGAGAAAAACTATTATTACTTGTTATATGACATGTACTAGTTAGTAAAGCTAAAAGGCGAATATCTGGTGAGAATGGAAACATTTACATTAGCATAGCATTTAATTTAAAATGGAAAAAATTTAAAATAAAAATGGTTTTGTATTAATGATAGTACAGTACAATATATACTTTATAATAATTATAAATATTTATAAATATTATTTATAATTATTTATAGATAATTATAAAAATTTGTTATTTATATAATTTTAATAACAGCAATGACATACAAAAGGAAATAATTACTGCTATAATTAGCACTATAGAAGCATTAACATAGCATAGTCTTGTTTAATTTAACTTAATAATGAACAAATTTATTTATTTATTTATTAGTATTTCTATTAATGATGCAAAAGTACATTGATTGTGTGTATATAATTTATATACCAATATTTTTGTATAAATATAGTACATTACCATGTATATTTATATAAACAGCTGTAATTACTGCTATTTATATTAGCAGCTACATAAAAGCTATTTTTTATGCAAGAGGCATGTAAAAGTTTTACTTTATTCTTTAATTTCCTCCAATTGTTGCCCAATTCTAACATAATCTGTATAAATAGATCATTTTTTATATATCACTAGTATTGAACATTATAAAGGTCTAGTTCTTTGATATTTAACATATTTTGTCTCGTTTCTTGCATTTATTTGCCTTGTTAGGAATTCAACCTAATAAGAAACCATTTAAGCGTGAAGACGGTGGGCGGGGCTTATGGCTAAGTGGGCGGAGCTTGCAGCTCAGTGTGGTTTGGGTTATAGTAGGTAAAGCAGTGGATTTTTCCCAGCCAGTGGATGAAAGCCAGAGCTGTGGAGCCGGCGGCGGGTTTGGTGGGCTGTGGCAGTGGGTTCTCTGTGCGCTGGCCGTGAGTGGGACAGTGGGGACAAACGGAGAGTTGACGGGGACGGAGGGACGCCTTCTGCATGCTGATGAGACAAACTTCACAAAGCAGGACTTCAGGAAGCAGCAGCAGCAGGGCCTGCCAGGTTTGGAGAAAGAACTGCTCACAATTTAAACATGCTGCACATTTTACAGCTCAGTTATTTACAGTTTAGATCAAATAAGTTTTGATGTTTTAATAATTTCAGTAAATTTTGTGCCATCGGCATTAAAACTACATATTTGTATCAGATTAAGACTAAAATATCCTCCTTTGTTTGAGGATTTACTCACAAATCTACTAATCTGTTCATGAGTAATAGGTGATGGAAGACAGCCTTCTATAGCAAGCAGTTTTATCATAAAATAGGCTGTAGAAGCTCTTTCAAACTCAACCAGTCCTTCTGGTCAACAATCAACATTTCTAACAATTATGAGGACACATTTCCTGTCCAAGTATTCTGGACCAACAGATCTATCAGAACATTGTGGACGTCTGGAACTGACTTATTTCAAGGACAAACTCAACACATTTAGGGCGTTTTTGCTATATTCTTGGTTGGTTTAATCTGGGATTAAACTTCCCAAATTGAGCCGTCATCTGCTCCACCTCCAGCTGCTGTTATTCTCTCCCTCTCTGAGTCAAACCAACCTGTTCCCCTCCTGGCCTGTGGGGGCGCTGCACCAAGAACAACTGAAGGAAACGACACAAAAACCTCTGAAGATACTGAGAGCAACTTCCTTCTTCGAGAAATGGAAACTAAAGTGGAGTAGGATCACACTTAGAGGTTGAAAGATTTCTCTTTGGCTAAAAAAACCACAAGCCATTTCAACCGCTAGCGCTAGGCTAACGCTAGAGTTTGTTTTGGTTGCTTTTCCTGCGTTCAGTCTGCGTGGCGTTCACATATTCATTCAAACCACTCCAGACTTCAACCAAACTGAAACAGGTCTGCAGGTAGGTCAGAGTTAGATTACGTGTTCACACTCCCCGCCCGAAGGAGCCGGACCGTCCTGCCAAGCAGACTGGAGTTGGACTGACTGAACGGGCTGTTGGGAATTCGCTTGATTCCAGACGTCTTTAAACATCTGAACTAATCCTGCTCCAAATGTTTCAGGATTTCAGAATATTTTTCTGACGACCAACAGTCCAGATTTAAATGCCTACAAAGTTGTGCTGGATATCGATAAAGACCCAAATCACTGAGGTCTGAATTAAAGTTCACGGCAACCTTAACACAGCAGGTTCAATTTAGATTTTCTGCAGAAATCTGATTTTTTTTGTTTATGCTGCTAATCTTAATCTGACGCAATCAAACTTCAGTGTGAACGGTTTACATATTTCATGTAATGCTTGAATAACAGGCTGAGAAAACTCGTCTGTTGAGGCACTCTGGGAAAAAAAACCTTAAAACCCCTTTATTCCTTTTTTGAAAGTTTACAGTTTGGAAAATATGTCCGAAATTCCCCAATTGTAACATCCAAAGGAACGATTCTAGAAATGAATCAGCTTTGGAAAAAATAAAGTCTGAAGTTTAGTTGAATTATATGCTACAACTGCTTGCCGTAGCCCTCTTGAGCAATGGTTTCTCCATCTGTCTGTTTGCTCCATCAAGCTGTTGGGCTGATAATTTACGGTACGATTCGAGTTGTTCAGCATTTAAGGAAGATGCTAAAAACTGAACACTCTAGATTCCTCCAGACTGAATGTTCACAGGCTGATTTATCATCATGTTCAGTTTCTGGTTTTTGCAGAGTGGAAGCCTGTCCTGAACTTCTCCTGCAGGGTTTTTTACAGCAGTGGAGGAGCTGGAAGAGGGATTGTTACCCTGTTTGCTTATCATGACTAATTCATGCTGATGTAGGAGTGCATCGCCCTGCATCGTCACATGATCGGCTCTGGAGCTGGATCGCTCGGACATGCAGCCCAGCGTGCCGTTAGCACAAACAGCGCCGCTTTCCTCCGGCCCGGCTGCCGAGCTCCGCTTGGTGCTGCCAAGGCAGAGCGCAGGGAAGACAGGGCAGTCCAGTCCAGGTTTCTGAGAGATTACTGACCGAAATGGAAAAATACATGCTGCAGGGGGTTCTCGTGTTTAACGAGGAACGCACAACGTCCGACTCGTTTGTTTCAGAGCATCAAACCCATTTGGATTTGAGTCAAAATGCAGTTTTTAGCTGAAAGTTTTCATCCAAACCTTCTTGGCTCTGTGTGAAAACGTGATTCACCCACCTGTTTACTTTCTCTGGCCTGTGCTGGATCAGGTTTCAGTTTAAATTAAGTTATTTTATAAGTATGATCAGAAAACATCAGCAGCAGCTCAAACATGAAACCAGCCCTGTGGACGTCCTGCAGCTCCTGACTGGCCTTTTAATCAGGACGTTTCCCGGTTCGGTTTTTCAGCTTCTGCTTAAGTGTTTGGTTTAGTTCACCTGTTTGCATTAATGTTACCACAGCAAAACTGATGTAATCTGAAATGGTTGCTTTCAGATTTAACTCTAAACTAAGCTGCACTTTGACTACGTTCACTTTCATTTGTTCAGATCTTGAGCTGCACAAAAACATTTGATTTGTACTGAAGAGGAAAAGATTTTAAATTAAGATTCTGACTTTAAATTCAAAGATCAAAAGCCTGAGAAAAAAGTTTGAATTATGAAAAAAATCATTTTTCCTATTCCTCTTATTAATTTGCATAACAAATGCTCTGAACAGTCATTGCCTGCATGCAGCTGATAGGTTGATCAATATATATATAGTTTTGGGTTTCTTTTTTCCCTCCACTGTCGTGATGATTATTGACTCTGATCAGGCTCCATAAGAACTATTCTTCTGTTCATCTGGATGCCTTAATAATAAACACCTTCATTTAAAAACTGAACTTCATGTTTACTTGTGTTTGATGTAAATCGGTTTGCTGCCCTGAAACACAAAGGTGCAATAAAACGAATAAAAGAGCCGTTGTTTTGTCATCCACCAGCTGAAACAATGGCCTCTGTCCAGACGCGCACGCCGGCCGGACGCGGCTCATTGGACATAATTCCCCGCCGGACCATCTGTGTGTTCTGCTGGTGGTCGCTCCGGATCGATTGGTCAACACGTTTCTGTTCCCTCCTGCACGAGCATCATTACTTCTCAATCTGATAAAAATGGCAGATATCAACCCACTTCTTAGTCAAACATAATATTTCATCTTTTTCTACAGTCGTTTCGTCTCGCAGCTCAATTTGCCAAACTGAGGGATTATATTAATCTGGCACCAAAACGTCTGCCTCAGATTTAGTGACCCGGCCGTTCTGTTGTGTTTGGTCACTGAAGCAGGAAAACGCTTCAAAGAGGCGTTTCCTCTCCCAGAGCCACCATCCGTCCATCTGCGTTAGCATCTCTGCCAAATGCACCCGCTTGGTGCTCACTGAAACGGACGCGGCTACAAGCTACCGCTAACTGTTGGGGGTAACGATGGGGTCGAGTTCGGCCTGAAAGCCGACAGGAAGCGTCGTGATTATGGCTGAAACCTTTTGGCAAATCTTCAGCAGCAAGATTAGGAGAAACTCTGATGCCTCAGATTGCTGCTGTAGTCGAGCTTCAGTGCTTCATTAAGGATGAAAAATGGCTTCTGTCTGGCAAATTGCTGTGAAATTCGCAGGTTGCTTCAAAGAAACCTCTCTTTAAACTTCAATTCCCCTTTTACCAGGAAAGCTGCTTGCAGACCAGAAGGAGATAGAAATGTCTTGTCGAGAGACGGGGAGCAATTACATGTTCAACTTTTATCATAAAAACGGGTATTATACGCCACCAGACTTATCGCTCCCAAGTATCAGCTAAAACGTTGTTTTTTTGGGCGTTACAAACACATGAATGATGCAAAAATCTAAAACACACAAATACAAAGGAGGGAAAAGCAGCAGAAAAATTAACAAATAGACAAGAGAAGCAAAAACCTGCAGGCAGCAAAGCAAATGAAAACTGCTGCAAATAAGAGCAAAGGGAAAAAAGCAGCAATAAACTTCTTTTTAAAAGCTGCAAACTCACTCAAGCCCTCCAGGCCACTAGGGGGAGTCTTTGGCTTGGCTACCATTTTAAAGACCTTAATAAAAATACTCCACATGTTTAATTTCATAAATGTGTGGTTGACCTTCAGACTTTCATCTGAATTGAAGGCGTCGGCGTCACGCAGGTGAAGGTTTGATGGCGATTATCTGGAAACGTGACGTTTTGTTTTCTCCTCCAACAGGCAGCAGCTTCATCCTGAGGGTTCAGGTGAGCGACCAGCTGACTGGGCGGCCGCTGAGCCGGGCGGCGGTGGAGCTCTTCGTCAACCACTCCCTGCGCAGCGCCGCCGTCAGCGGCGACGGCGGCGACGCCCGGCTCCACGTGCCGTTCCACGCCGGGCTTCCTGTCGCCGTGGCAACCAGTAAGCAGGGCTTCATTTCCGCTCTGCTGCCGTGGGAAACCAGCAGGAAACCCAGTGAGTCATAAATAGGGTCCAGGGGTGTTCAAGCTGCGGCCAGCGGGCCATTGGCAGCCCTTGGAATGATTTTTTTGTGGCCCAACTGAAATGTAAAAATAATAAAAAATGTGCCACAAGAGCAGGGGTGTTCAAGGTGCGGTCCGGGGGCCACTTGTGTCCCAGGGATTAGTTCTGAGTTGCACATAGTTATGTAACATTTTAGGATGAGATTTTCCATCACAAGTTTATATATTCTTAATATTCTTAATCGTAAAATGTTACAACAAAATTAATTCTTTAGTTTTTTAATCTCAAGTTGTGTGACAAACTGTGGCAAAATTTGTTTTATAAAATTTATATTTTCATTGCTGCGAATAAACTAAAAACATTTCATGTAAATAAAAATAAACCAGAAAGGTTAAAGCGAAGAGTAGAACATGTTTTATTTGCAGGTGAAATTAAAATATTTCACCTTAAGAAATTGTGTTGGGGAAAAGAAAAGATTTGGTCCCTGAAAACTTTCAACTGCATTTAATGATTTAAATGAAGAACATTTTTAATTATGGCTAAATTATCAGAAATTAAAATATTTTTAACTAACAATATTTTTACATTCATTTTTTTAATTTAACACTTTTACACAATTCCCTCTCCAACAAAACAAATTAAACTTCTTTTTTCTGTAGAAATCTGCATTTCCTTTTGACGTAACGATTTTAGCTAAAGTGATAAAAAGTTTGGAAATCGCTGGTCTAGTCCAAGTCCTAAATTTGTTCCTTATTATGCAACAGCTCAGTATATTTTAAACTCCCAGTTGTGATGAATGTTGCATAAACTCATCATCCAGTCAGGGAACAAAACAACAGCGCCATCTAGTGGAGAAACACTAAACCATGAAATATTAACACATTAAACATCAACATTTACAATGTTTTTATTCACTATTCAATAATTATAATGTTTATTTAGCATAAATTATTGCCTCACCATCTCATGTTAAATTAGCCAGGAGTTCTGGTGGAAAATATCAGATTTATGACTTTAATACATTTTTCACTACAATTCCCTCCTGATTTTCAGAAAACATGTATTATTTTATATTAATCACATCAAATCTTATTGTTCTTGTGGTTTTTAGCTGAATGGTTCCTTTCGTCTTTTTCTTGACAAACATTTCAGTTTTTTGCTTGGTAGGCCAACAATGAATTTGACTTGCAGTCAATCAGAAAACAAGCATCAAAAATAACATAAAAATCAAATTATTTTGCTATATTTAAGACAATAATTGAAAAGAAATGAGTGATTTTCCTCCTCCTCCTTTCTGAGGCCCCACAGCGCCCCCTGCAGGCTCCAGGTTCTGAGTTTTGGTCTGCTCTGTTTCATCATCCTGCAGTCTTTTCTTCAGTGACTCTGTCCCTGCTGCCTCTGACCCGAGGGAACATCTGGCTGTTTGACGACTCGGTTCTGATCACCAGCAGAACCACAGGTGGTAGAAATGTTTCTTTAGCTTCGCAGTGAACTGAAAACTGGACACAACTGTAAACATCTTTCCTATCTGAGCTGCAGTTTCTCAGGCCACAGTGAGGTTTCCTGAGCGGCTGCTGAGCCTGACGCCCGGCGGGAATCTGACCGTCATCAGGTCGTTCCTGACGGTTCCTCGGCTGACCTCAGACCAGGGCGACTCGCTGAACACGCTGGGCATCGTGAGCAGCAAGTCAGGTAACGACTTCACCCCGACGCCACCTGAGCAGGTCTTACAGCTCAGAAAGGGAACTCAACGCTTTAAAGTACGTCCACCACGTCAACTGTGTTTTACAGATTAAATGCCCAAGTTATGTTTTATGGGTGACACATTTGTGTAAATTCATATAATTCTGCAATATTTGACCAGAAATTGTCTCAGTGCTGCCCCTTTGTGGTGACTGGTGGCCACTGCAGTTTTCCTATTTGTTGTAATGGTCCAGCTCCGCCCGCCCTTCTTGCCCGCCCGTTCGCCCGCCCTTCTTGCCGCCGCCCGCCCGCCCGTCCTTTTTGACGCCGCTCGCCCGCTTTGGTGGAATTGATGATTTTGCTCGCCCCTTTTGCGCCGCCGCCCGCTTTGGTGGAATTGATGATTTTGCAACAAGCTTAGCTCCATTTAAAGCAGATGAATAACCAAATCATTTATTTTTAAAAAGGTTTTCAATATGCTGGTAATCAACTTGCTTTAGCGCTAGCTTTACTCAAATACTATGTTGATCCCTTTAGCATTAGCAGAGCTAATTACCACTTTAGGCTTAGCTAGGGATGCCAACCGCTGGAAATTAGTAAGAAAAATAAATAAAAGTAAAATGGCCTTCTAGGGAAATCGTAGATATAAAAATAACAAAATGAGCAAATCTACACACAATTTTCAGCTTAATCAATTTTTTTAGAAAATATTTTCCTTTTGAAACTCAGAAAACTCCAAAAGTGAACAATTTAACTACGAGCTATTTTCTAGAAAATGTGAAATTAATCAGAATTTTTCTCTAATTATTCAGTTTGGTGCTCAGACTTTAGAGATTAATCACAAAATCTTTGAGTTTTTGGTGGAAACGTGCTCCATTTCCTCCCTGCAGTGACCAGAACACGCCGGCGTAAACCAAGCCCCCGAGTTCTGCTAAACAGATGAACTGCACTCCGACTCACGTTACTGTAAGAACTCCTGGTAACTCGTGGTCCTGAACTCGGTTGTGATGTTCTCCAGGATCTGTGAGCGTGGAGCTGAGCCCGGCGGCGGCCGTCAGCGTGCAGCTTTTCTCTGGAGACGTGGAGCTGAACGTCAGCGGGCCGATCCAGATCAGCCTCAACGTTCCGGAGAGCCGAGGCCTCCGGGAGGCCGACGTTGTTCCAGCCTGGTTCTTTAGCAGAACTACCGGTCAGTTCTGATGCGTCTGCCGGACCAGCTGCATGCCAACTGGATTCATGGCGATTTATTTCGCCGCAGGTGGATGGATGAGGAAAGGACTGGGAAAGGTGACGCTGGTAGACGGGAAGCTGATGTGGACTTTCACCGCTCCTCACCTGGGACATTGGATCGCAGCACCTTTGACCTCCAGCAGAGGCAGGTTTTCATTTCGAACGGGTTTGAGTCCTGTCAAAAGAATAAAGCAAGACAAACTGCATTCACTGCAGCCGTGGTTGGTCCGCTTCAGTCCAACTCTGACCCACCTAAAACCCAACCCTGATATTAACTCTTAAGCGACTTGAATGCAAATGTGAACGCCAAGCGAACAAAAACACAGTGCATTCTGGGTAAAAAGAGCCAAAACAAACGCTAGCTTTAGCCTAAGATCTGGAGTATGTTGGCAGAAAGTCTCTCACCATAAGGGGTTTTCAGGCTGTGCTTAGTCTGGTCCCTCATCTGGAACCTGTTCTCCATAAAAAACTAATAAACAGGTTTAAAGCTAAATATTGGATTGTTTTAAAAGCAGCAATAATTCGGATCAGTTTGTGCTGAGCTAACCTTTAAGAGCATTAGAGGAAATATCTTTATGGAAAGGATGTTAAATACTTTGATAGTTTTAAAACGAAGAACATAACAGGATGGAGAAAACAACAAGGTGGGAAATTATTTTGATGAGAACGAGGATAAAACTAGCTGAAGGGTTTGTTATACAAAGTATTTGACTTATTTTATTAATTGTTTTAATGCCTTTAGGTTCCTTTGGACTTCAGATTCTTGCTGACTTCATCTTGCAACATTCATTTTTCCTGACGACGCTGGTTGGGGGAGCGCTTGTCGCCATCGTCTGTCTTCTGTTTGGACTTTTATGTTACTGCAGGTAAAAACTTTTATTTTAATGCTGTCATCCAGAGCTGCTGCTGAGAAAACCACCACAGTGTTTCATTATTTAATGAAAGAAACTGATTTGGAAACATTTTGCCAGATCTTGTTATCTGTCTGAATTATTGTCATTTTGGTCCTAAAATACCAACATTTCCACTAAACTTCATATTTTGGTCCATCTGATGATGTAATCAGATATTAAATGATCATTTGATCAGCTGCTCAGTACTTTACTTGACTTTCTATCAAATAACTTTTTTACTGGAATAATTTCTTGCTACTTTTTCTTGAATAAAAATACGTCGAAGTAGTGCTTGTCCTGAGAATAATTTTTGGGTTTTTACCTGTTTTATCATCATAAATTGTAATTTCAGTTTGAACACAAAGACATGAAGGATGAATTAAGACCTTCGTTTGTTTTCAGGAGGAATTTCAGAGACATTAAACCGAGGGAGACGCCGGCAGCGGTGAGAAAAGACCAGACCACGTCCACAGACGAAGAGGAATCTGCAACATCTGGACAGAACCAGAACCAGAGCCAGAACCAGAACCAGAGCCAGAGCCAGAACCAGAACCAGAGCCAGAGCAATGGGTTCTGTGTTCAGGTGAAGAGCAGTGATGTGATCGCCAACCCCGGCACTGTGGTGGTTTCGTTGGACGGCAACGAGTTGGACTTCATCAGTGCCACTTCGGAACAAACCCGAACTCCAGACGGTCTGTTCTTCTACAACCAGCCCGTGGCGATCCTTCCTGCGCCGCCGTTTTTCCACCTGGAGGAGCATCCGGCCCAATCCGACTGGGGCCGGTCCGCCACGCTACCGCGAGCCTCAAACGGAGCCGCCGCCACCGAGCCGCAGAGGAAAGAAAGCTTCTCCCAGACGCTCCAGACAGAGGAGCAGCTCCAGACCGCTGACGGACAGAACCAGCATCCAGGACGGCCTTCAGCCTGCCGGAGTCGGCGTCGGAACCGGGGACGCTGAACAAACTCGCTGGAAGCAGACATTCAGTCCACGCCGTCACGGCGCTGTCTAAAGTCGCGTCGCCCCAGCCGCCGCGGGCCTGGTTCGTCTCGCTGGAGGGGAAACCGGCCGCGGAGATCCGGTACGCCGGGCCGGAGCAGCAGAGACGACGGCAGACCATGGAGAGTCGAGAAACCAGTTTGGACTCCGGCGTGGATCTGAGCGAACTGAACCAGTCGACTGGGAGGAGGGTGACTCTGGAGAGAAACGCTACGTTCATTAAAAACCCCACCAATAAAAACGCCCAGCAGTAAAAACTGGTCCGATCAGGACAATATGGCCGCCGCAAGGAAACACAGTCGCAGTTATGATAATAATAAAGTCGTTACGACCATTCTAATTATTTTTTTACAACTTCATTTCTAGCAACTTTAATTTTGTAATACGACTAAAATTAATTTATTTCTAATTTCCTCAATATTGGTAACTCAGTGACTTCAGATGGTTCAGATTACACCTTTAAATCAGCCCAGTAGTTTCCATTCATAAAAATCAGACTAACTTTATTTTTGAATAAGTGTGATGCAAATGTCTACTGTTATACTGTCTGCACATCTTTAGTAAAAATAAAAAGGGATTGCACGACTTCCTGTCTGTTTTCATGCTAATGTGGTTTCAATATGGAGAAAAGGTTCATATTTTTACCAGAGTATTTAAGTTGGGTTTAGTATGTTTTTCCTGTGCAGGTTTTCTACAGCTTCAACCCACAGTCTAAAACATTCCCCTTTGGCTTCTCCAAGTTACCCACTGGCATCAGGCCTGCATTAGATTCATCCCTACAGAAAAAGTTTAGATTAACGTAAAATTGTGTATTCAAAACAACGAACCAAAACCTGTGAAGGCATCGCCACTAGAAGTGAGATGGTTCAACGCTGAAAGAAAAACGAGGTTAAACTCCAAAAGAAAACACCGTGAGTCGCTTTTACAGTTCATATACTTCCTTTAGTAGGTTCTATTTTAGTTAGTCAGAAGTACCAAAAACAGAAAAACGGGTTCTAGAAAAACTACCAGTACAAAATGAATGGTTGCAAAACTAAGATATTCTCAAAACAAGATGGTGGAAATCAACGTTACCTGTGTGGCCTCAGACCTGCAGGTTGGGCGTCGCTCATGTCGTCATGCAGGAAATCAAAATCAAGTGAAGTTGCCGCGTTCTTTCCCATGACAAAATTGTTGTTCACATTTAAATTCAACTTAGAATTATTAATATTGATTTAACGATACACATCTAGACAGGTGAGCATTGATATCCATTTCTCAGGTATTAATTCAAACGTAAATGATATATTTTGAGTCATTCTGGTGCCGAAATAATCGTCATGTAAATTGTTGATAAATATTGACTTTGCAGTAATAGAAGATAATATTCTACATTATGAGTCATTTCTGTGCCAAAAACAATCTGACGTAAATTGTGGATAAACATTGAATGAAGGGTACAGCGTACTGTTATCTTAGCACCAGGCCTTATTTTAGCCCAAAACCATCAGGTCAGTTTAAGATGCGTCAGTAAACACATCCTAAGTCACGTCAGAGATACGAGATTCATCAAAGGTTCAATATGATGATGTTTTCTATGCCTCTGAACTATTTTTAATGAACAAAATGAACATATTCTCTGTACAGATTTTTATCTACTACCAAAGCAATTTAGCACGTTTATTTCCACTTTCCAGTTTTCTATGGAAGCATCAAAACTTCAACATGCTTCTTGCATCAGATGATCCATCGTAACCAGAAGCTTCATAAAAACTCAGTAAGGATGAGGATTTTCACCTCACCAGTTTCCTTATGAGCCACTTTAGCATAACCAACCTGCAGCTAATCTAAACCCAGCAGCCATTCAACACAACAAACCTAAAACTAACAGTTGAAATCTTTCCAAGCCAGCAGCCATTTAGCCAAAGCGTTAGCACCCCAGCAGCGTTAGCACCCCAGCAGCGTTAGCACCCCAGCAGCGTTAGCATCCAGCAGCTCCTACCTGTCCGACGTCTTCTCGGTTCGGGATTGTTTCACTTACCTTTGGATGATGAATCCAACAGATCCCCCTTGAGTGAAGTGACTCTCCATTTCTCCTTCGGCGCCATTTTCCCCTTGAATCCATCTTCATCTGATGCTAACTCCTCGCGCCGTTTCTCCTTCGCAGGTGTTTCAGCGCGAGCTAACCAACATGGCCGCCGACACGCTGAGGTCGGGCTAATCCTCGAAAAACCATCCGCCGATATCAAACAACGCCTTCTATCACTTTATCAATAATTTAGAATAATCTGTCCGAAACATAATCTACCGGAAACTCCTCGCAGCGAGCTCAAAATGTGGCGTTCAAACAAAAACGGAGCGGCCGACTCGCTCCGCCATGACGTTGGTCCAGATACCTGACTGCAAAATGTCCGCCCACATTACGTTGACATGCGCACTAAGAGCCAAACCAGTAACAGAAAACCGCTTTTCTAACCTCCAAAAAACAACATGCTTCATTTAGTTTTATGGCCATATTATTAATTACTTACTTAATTTAAATGTTTTTATGTATATTCCTTAGTATAGTTATTACAAATAATAATATTCAATGGTTTATTTAGTTTTTATGTGTTTTACATCCAGCATGGTCTATTTATTTAAATAGATGAGATTATTTAATTTTCACTTTTGTGTTTTACAAGCTTTTATTTATGTATGTGAAATTTTTATTTTTCCCTTTTTATTTTTTTTTTATTTGGATCCTTTTATTAATTTAATTATACATATTATTTGTTATTTATTTTTAGGTTTAATTATGTAATTATGTGTACTGTATGTACTTTTACTTAAACATATTTAAGCCTAATTATTTTTATTTCTATCATTTTTATTTATTTTTGCTTTAAAGGCTTTTATTTACGTAGATTAGACTATTTGTTTTTTTACTTACTTTTTAGACGCTTTTATTAATTTACTTAAAACTCCTATTTTTGTAATAATCTAATAAAGTGCAGTTGTTGCTTATATATCAATAATCAGTGTCTTTCTGCCTCCTTTGGAAATCCCTCTCCACCTGGTTGTCGGTGAAGATGACGTCATTAGTTTATTACGCAGCTCGCGCTCACGTTGTTACCGGATCAGGTTTCCGTCCAACCCAAACCGGAAGAACCGCTGCTTCCTTTCTAAGAGACAGAAAGTGCCTCTCGTCTTCAGGTCCGCTTTCACTGCTGAAAAGGTAAAAACTAATTCTGTTGATGATCAAACTGCTTGTTTTTGTTCTAATCAGGGAAAAAGTTCTCAGAGGAGCTGAGTTAATGAAAAGCTGCAGGTTTTATTCCAGAAGAGGTTAAAGATCAGGTCAGCTGTTCAGGTTTCATGGAGCTTTGATCAGTGCAGGAGAATAGAAAACAGAAAAATACAGAAATATGAACTGTTAGAAGGTTTAAGTCAAAAACAAACAGAGCAACAAAGATGGAAAACTTTTATTTTCCTTTTCAGAAGCTTTGAGTTTTTAAATGAACACTGCAAAACAAGAATAGTTTATCCAAAATAAATAAAATCTTCCCATCTAATTTAAGCTAATTTATTATGTTTGTTTAACTCGACAGCTTAATAAACTTAATAATGCACTTGGATTAACTTTATTCATTTAGTAATTAGAGCAATTTATTTAAGTTGAATCTGTTTTGCTCTTCTTCTGTTGAAGGTGGAGCGTTACCTGCTGCCCTCTGGCGCCCCCTGCAGGACATGGAGCTTCTGCATTCCCAGCAGGACAAACTGAGCCTGTGGCTTTCAGCAGATTCTGAACACATCCTCAATGAGTGTGGAGACATTTTACGTTTAAATGAATATAAAAAGATAAAAGAGCAGCCGAAGGAAGAGCAGATGAGCTTCCTGCTGAAAATGATCATTAACAAAGGACCAGGAGCCTGTGAGGCGTTCAGGGACATCCTGAGGAGGAATCGGGGACGGTACCCTCAGCTCCAGGACTTCTTCACATCCTCCTCTGACGGTCGGGAAATAAACTTTAGAGCCACAAATTCATGAGAATCAATAAGATAACTGGCCGATTATTAAAGAGCGTCAGAATTAGCTGTTTCTGAACCTCTTGAATCAGATCGCAGATTTCTGATTTATTATTTCGTGTTTGCAGGTCCGGCTGTCCCGTCGATATTTGCTGATGATAGCAGCGTTGTGACCAGCAGAACGCTTCGTAACATAAATACCAAATCTTTCACATGTAACGTGGAAACCGTGACGAGCCCAAGAGTAAATTCATCTGGTGGGTTAAATATCTCATTTCTCTGTGAGTCAATGCTGATTTTCATTCTGTTTTGTCTTAATTTTCCCTTAAATCAGGTAATTCTGCGTCAGGCGCTCATTATACTGCAACAGGTGGGAGTGTGATCATTGCTGACAGGATAGACGGAGTGAATGCTGGAGACATAAACATCTCTGTGAGCATCAACCCATCGCAGGTCCCTTCAGGTAAACGCTCAGATTTATACATGTAGGCGACAGTCTCATTTTACCATCAGATCATCAGGTCAAAGCTAACAACTGGTTAGGTTAGGAACATGTTTGAGGTAAGTTGCATATTTAAACTAATATTAGCGTTTTCAAACCCTCCACTTCGTTCTCTGGGGAACTTGAGATGTTTTTGCCTCCGTTTTACCTCCAGATCCGCCACAGATCTGGAGGTAAGTAATCAGTGGAGGCACCGCAGCTAGAAGGTTGGAAAAGTCTAAAATGTTGAGCTCATTCTCTGACATTTTCAAGAAAACAAACCTGAAATTTTCTTGAACTTTTCAAACTCAGAAATTTCCAAGTTTTGGTCAAAAATTTCTGAAATAAATTAAGAAAATGTTACATTTTTTTACATATTTCTTGGATGAATATAAACATTTCAGCATTTTTTCTAGCAAGTTTTCAACTTGAGTTTGAAAAAGGGCATTTTCAAACTCAGAAATGCTCTTAGTTTCTTCTAGAAAATTTCTGAGTAATTTCAAAAGTTTTTTAGCAGAAATATAATCGTCTTTATTCTTCCTAATACGCCGTCGTGTTTTTTCCCGTTTTCCCTTCAGCTGCAGGAGGAACTGCTGACGATCTTTGCCAGGTAAATGACACAAACCCAACATAAAGTCCAACAAGAATTAACTCTAAAGCCTCCAAATATTAACATTTTTCATTGTATTTTTTTACATATTTTCAACATTTGCTGTGAATCTTGCAGCACGCTGCTGGAACGACGATCAAAGAGAAGAAGGTGGAGCTGATGGGGTGCCTGATGGCCAATCCTGGCTACGTCCTGCAGCATGCCGACCAGAAATCCATCCTGCTACGCAGAGAATACCAGAACCTGAAGGCTTCGTCCAGCCCAGAGCAAACCATCACCGGCCTTCTGGATCTGGTTCTCAGCAAAGGGCCAGAAAAATGTGCCGACTTCCTTCAGCTTCTCAGAGACCCTGAAGTTCTGGACACGTTTCCACGACTCAGGGATATTTTAGACTCTGGAGATCAAAATTAATATGTAAATATTATTTTCTGTTGATGCTCTAATTTTAGAGACATCCCTGAACTAATCATATTTGTGTCTTTTGTAGGATGAATAATGGTTTATTTTAGCACCAAACACCATCAGGGTAAAATTAACCCTATAATATTAATATTAATAATAACGAACCTAATTTTAACAGGAGAGCTCATTTTTCATTCAGCTAATTTTTAAAACCACTTCTGAATTTTAATGGTTTTAACTGAGAATGAACTACTGAATATTATTTAACGTTTTCCACGTAAAAGATTTTAAACTGTTTACATTTGAAGTTAAGGGGATACTTGTTTTCATTTTGAGCCGGTTGTGGCAGAATGTAAAAATGTGTAATTAAGAGTCTGTATTCAAAAAGCACTTCATCATTAAATGATGAATATTTTTACACGGATATCAGTCACGTTTGTTGTTTTTGCGATTTGCAGTCAATATCTGAGATTTCATCATTATTTCCCATGAAGAATCAACAATTTCAAATATAAATTTAATTAAATATTATTTTATTATCTATTTTTCCAAGGTTCTTTTTTAAATGTACATGATCACCAATTAATGTAATTACAGAAAGCAGCATGTACCAGCTGCAGTTTGACAGTTCGGCCACCAGAGGGCAGAACTGCCCCGGGTTTGTTTTGGAGGCCTTTAATTGGCGCCATCATGATGGGTATTCCTCAAGAATGTTCACAGATTTACTTTCATTAATAACGCAGCTAATTCACCATCAGTTTGCATTAAAAGCTCCGGTGGCTCTCTGACAGACATCCTGTCACATTATTCGTCATCGCTGCTGTTTTCTGCCAGTAAATATTGGCCGGAGTCGCGTCTCCAGTCTGGAGGGATCTCGGGTTTCTGGCGGCGCAGAGAGCCGGTGGCTGGAAGACGCGCTTGGAATGGAAACAGTCTGACGCAGTTGGTGGATCATAAAACAGCAGCAGGAGGACAAGACTCTCACACCTCCCGCTTGCCTCACCGCCATATTTCTCCCTGACGTTTTTACAACTCAGAACATCTTTTTTGGAGATAAAAACTCCCACATGTGCCGGATTAGTTGGGAGTCGCAGGGAATTAGCTGCTTTCCCAGTGAGCACCTCCATCAGCTGCAGACAGCCTGCGTTGGGTTGGTAACCAGCTGAGCTTCACTGCAGTCTGATTCCTCTGACCGCAGCGAATGGGAGGCGGTTTCCCCTCCAGCATGGAGGCCCTCCATATGGAGGCAGCTGCCCTCCATAGCAGCTGCCTCACCCGGAGCTAATCTCCAGCCTCTCTTCCGGTCCCCGTTCCCAGCTGCTAACAGTTGCAGTAACTGAACAGAGGCAAAAGTGTAGAGTTATGGATCATTAATAGACATTTCTTTCTTTCTTCATTGTTCAACTGGCAGGCAAACATACAATCCGTCAAATGGTAAAATGTTGGCCATCTTCCAAGGAGATTATTTTCCCTTTAGCGCTTCACCTAATTTTGGAAATGCTACTTTCAGTCGTTACCATATTTCCACTGATAGCAGAGCTAATTTTTAACAATACTGCCAGTGGCAGACACACTTCCATGAATCGGCTAATGTGCTAATAGCAGAGCTATTTTTTTTATTTAGCTAATTTTGAAACTGCTTTCCAGTCATTGGTACATTTCCGCTAGCTAACCAGCGGAAGTGTACGCTAGAGGCTGAGCTAATGTTCTGTTTACTGCTTTAGATAGATATGGGTACGTTTTTTAAGTCGACTTTCAAGGGCAGTTATAATTTGAATTGAAGTTAGCGCTTTAGCATTAGCCTACTCTAAATACTGTGCTCATGTACTGCTTTAGCATTAACAGAACCAGCATTTATCATTAGTGCTTTAGGGTAGCTCAACTAACTTTGCTGCTGTTAGTTGCTAACCTTCTGGTCTCTGCATATAGTAGTTAGCTATATTTTCTAGCAACATTTCACTGTGTGTAAAAACCAGTCTGAAGAAAACATTCAAAGCAAGATAGCACGTTATTAGGAAACACAGATCTGACACAAACCCTGAGATTTCATCTGCTGTATGTCAAGTTGCCAACTCCTCAGAAATCATCTTGTTAGAAAAGAAAAAGTCTCCATACCAATGAACACATATAAACTATGGATTATGAAGCAATAAAGTCCAACCAAACCAATGAAGATAAAGACCAAATCTATCTCAACTAGAGCACAAACGGAGTGGAGGCCCGGTGGTCCTGACCCGCTGACCCGGCGTGGGACACGCTGCTGCTCTGCACAGTTTTGGAAACTTGAACCCCGTTGGGCCAGACGGCGAACACTCTGGCTCCGGAACAGGGCGGCTCCGTTACACGGGCGGCAGAGCAGCAGTGTGTTTAGCAGCGGCTCGTCTCGAGCGTTGGTTACCAGCCGTGTCAGAAATCAGCAGCATGGAAAAAGGGTTTCGTTTTCAGTTCATTCAAAATGCAAAGATCACCTTTCACTGCGCTTCAGAGCCAGCCTGCTCACACAAACACACTTTGATTCCTGGTTATTTAAAAAATAAAATCAGCATTTAACCTCCTTCCATGAGAGGAAAAAGATGTTTTATTTTGTAAGCAAGCTAAATATTTAGTTACCAAGCTAAGCTATATATTGAGACAGCAAGCTAATTATTTAGCTCCAAACTGGATATTCAGTTTAAATATTTAGCAAGCAAGTAAAATATTTATGTGCCAACTAATAATTTAGCTTCCTAAGTAAATATTGAGTTTACAAGCAAAATGTTTTGCTTGTTTGTTAAATATTTAGTTTTGAACTGTGACATTTATAAATGAATGAAACCAAGAGTTTAGTTTCCCAGCTAGGCTTGATTTTAGCATAGCTAGGAAGCTAAGTACACTTCCTAACTTCCTTAGCTTGGTTAGCTAAGTTTAAGAACTAATCCTCCTTAGTTAGCTTAGTAAGCTAAGTAAGGAAGCTACCAAAACTTCCTTAATTAGCTTACTAACTAAGCTAACTAAGCTTCCTATCTAAGCAGCTAATACTTTAGTTTAGCATGCGAGTTATTTAGTTTGTACTAATGTTTATAAATGGATGAATGATACAGTAAAAATATGAAAAATGAACCACCATTTTTTTCAGACCTAAAAAGTTAAATAAAAACAAAAAATCAATCTGATTTGTTTTGTGAATGTTTATTATTGTATTTCTTGCTAAATAATCTCCATATGCACCGTGACTCTCATATATCACAGTCTGCTCTGTTCATTTCTGGTTTTTTTGGTTATATTAACCAAATAAACTCATCATGGAGGCCATTTTAACGTAGTTCTGAGCCGTTCTGGGAAGCTCTGCAGTGTGGAATGAAAACCCGGCCTGGCAGCTTTCCTGCAGTCCTCACACACTTTGTCCCTCTGCAGCAGCTGAGTGGTGTCTCCTGGGGCTGTTATGACACAGGCCTCCGTCCGCTGCGTGTCCACCTGTGCTCCCATTGACCCAAAATAACAGCACTTGCTGTAAATGGGTTCAGAAATAGCCTGAAGCTGCGCGAGGACGGACATGGATACCCAGAGGAATGGAGGGTCTTAACAGTGAGTTTTCCTCTAACACTAAGCTTTGTGACCAAGTAGGTATTATGACAGAGGGGAGCCCTGTCAACACTGTGATTTATTCCAACGTTTAGAAGATACAAATCTTTTTACACTGCAAAATTACATATTTGTTATTTAGTTTCTTCTGTAAATATCTTACTACACTTGAAAAAAGACAAAACTAACTTTTCAGCAAGATGTAAGAGTTTGTTTTAAGTCAATAGTTCCTAATTCCTGGAAAGTGGGGAGTCATGCTAGCTTGACTTTGACAATCTTAGCATGTAGAGGGCTGTGGAACTCAGTTCAGTTAATGCTAATATTAACCAATAAGATTGTTCTAGGAAACCATGAACTTTGTTTTTCACACAGCTTCAATGAGCAGAGCTGGGCAGAAAACCCAAGAATGATCCTCCTGCAGCAGCATCACGGTTTCATCATGTTTTTATTCAGGTGAAAATAAAAAGTAACCAAATTAATTACGCAAGAGTAAAAAAGTATTTGGTAAAAAGTCTGGTCCAGTTCTGAGTAACTGATCAAATCATGGAAGTTTTGGTATTTCAAGAATGAAAATGATAATAATTCATAAGAATAAATAAAATCAGGCAAAAGAATTTTTTTCAACTCACTGAAAAAAACTAATAAAAACTGCAGGTGTGCCTGAGTCTGGTGAGTTTTTGGTTAAACATGTTTGTTTTTCATTCAGTGGGTAGAAAATCCAGACATTTTATTCAAGTAAGAGTAAAAAATAAAATTACTCAAGTAGAAAATCCAAAAAGTACTTCTTTTTTTTCCAAAGAACATTACTCAAATAAAAGTAACTATTTACTATCCAGCTCTGGAAATACGATGTTTGCCTTCATTATTCCAACCATGTTAGAAAAAAATTGTTTTACGTCAAAACTGTGGAGCCACAACCACAACCTGGCTCAAACTGAACCTGAGGATCATAAACCAGGCTGTCATTATAACGTCGTCACATTACTGAGGCTAATTTACTGCAGCAACATGGAGGAAAATCCATCTGCATCATCCCCATCCAGCTAATCATGTTTGGATGAATGGGCTTTTTTCTGAGGATTTATTTAAACCACTTTGTCAAAACAAAGTCATTATGATGTCTGTGGTGCAGATTGAGTTTCTCCTCCCTGTCATGGGAGCAGATCTCTGCAGAAATCGTTTCCCTTCGAGGATCAAAGTGGCGGCTGGATGGGAAGCAACAGGTAGCGTGGATGAAAACATGGCAGAACATTTATAACAATTAGATAATTAAGGAATAAAGCAACCCAACGCGGTGTTGATGCTAATTTGAACATGTTGCTTTTTGAAGCTTGGAGGCGTTTTGAGGGTCTGTGAGCAATAGAGAGCGGGACATGTGCGCTGCAGGCCGGGCGGATCAAAGGAAGGGAGGAGGGCAGAGTGATTTATGATGGCGGACGTTCAGCCGTTCACAGCTGACTTCATTACAAACAAACATTCGCTGCAACACAGAGTTCAGATGATTTCTGAGCTCAGTCGGCCAAAATGCAGAGCAGCTGTTTACAAGAAGCTCTGGGATGGATGGATGCTAGCTAACCACTGAGCTAGCAAGCTAAACAGTTAGCTAAATGTTTAGCTTGCTGAGTAAATGCTGGGATTGAGCAGCATTGAATGTTTCTTTAGTTCTAGCTCAAAACTAAACATTTAGCTACGAAGCCAAGTATTTAGGTTTTAAACTACATATGTATCTTGCTAGCTAAATATTTAGCTTTCTAGTTAAATGCTTAGTTTGGAGCTAGGTATTCACATTGCTGACTAAATATTGAGTTAGCAATGTCACAGTTTAGCTTATGCTAAATGTTTTGCTTGGAGCTAAATATTAATTTAGACAAAGCTAGAAAACTATATGACTCAAAGATTTAACACAACTGGATTTCACCATTTAAGCAAGCTAGCAAGCTAAATGTTTAGCTTAACCCTTTGCTTGCTAAGTACATATTTAGATTACTAAATAAATATCTCTTCACTAAGCAACAAATCTAGCTCGAAAATAAACGCTTGCCAACATTTATCTTTATATTTTGTTAGCAATGTAACAGTTAGCGTGCTATTAGCTAATTAACTATCAAGCAATTAGCTATGTAACTAAATATTTATTCACCAATATAATATGTAACTAGAAAGCTAAATATTTAGTTAGCAAGCTAAATATTTAGCTCTGATATTTAATTTGTAAATTAAATATTTAAACAGTGGCATTTATAAATCAATGGTAAAAATGTGACTTTGAGAAATGAAGCCCAGCTCTTTTCTTTTCCTGCAGGCCCAGGAACCAAATTATTGCCGTCAGGTTTTAACTGTGTAATCCAGATTAAGGATTAAAAACAGGATTTTAGTGTTTCTGTGTTTGGATGCTGCAAAAGCGCGATGACTGTGAGAGTCAGCAGCTGCATATGAAGCAAAATATGAGCCTGCGACAGAAAAGAGTCGGCTGTGTTTATTCTGCCTGACTTTCTCATGGCCCCTCGTCTGTTTGGCGACGCAGCAGCATCACCAAAGCCTTTCAGCCGCAGCGGCTTCAGCTGCGCAAATAAAGGGGAAGCAGGCTGCATGCTGGGATAACGCGTTCGGGTTGCCATGTTTGCGTCCTGACACCTGCGCGGCCTCAGATAAGGGTCGGAGCTGCGGTTGGGATTGCTCTGCCCCGACCGGCCTTTTCAGGGCGAGCCGGCTCCCCTTTATCTGCTGAACAATGAGCAGACAGGCTGCGCCCGCTGTGGAAATGATTCAGATAAATCCTTCCCCCCGGCCACGGAGACGGGCTTAAACTGCAAATCAGAGGCAGCAGACCGGCGAGCGTGTGTACGTGCAAACCACGGCTCCAAATGAGATAATATGAGACTGAGGCGAAGCTTCAAATGTCAGTTTAATTGAGTCGAATAACGGAGGTAAGGGCTGCAGCGATCCGGGGATAAACGGCTGGACGACCTCCTGCTGCCCCTCTCAGCAGACGCATCAGGTCATCATGCAGACTGAGAGCCGGAGGTGCAACTTGTTAATGCTGAAAGGTTAAAGACTTTTATCATATTCTGGTGGCAGGAAACTCGCAAACCCTGATATAAACCAGGTTATTCTGATGTTTTTCACAGAAATCGTGTATTTATTGTGTTTTCTATTTTACTAAATTGGGGCCAAAATGTTTGTTCAACTTTAAAAATAAAAAATGGATTTGAATCTGGAAAAAATAAAATAAAGGTTTGAAACTCGGGAAAAAAGTAAACATGAAAAGTAGTTTTGGATTTTTTTCATGTTCAAAATTTCTTCAGTTTTGTTTGTTTTATTTATTTTTAAGTCTCAAATGTTTTTCAGTTTCAATCTTTTATTCTAATTTTTTTCTTTTGAGAAAACTTTATGGCCCCAATTTAGCTCCATACATGTCTACCTATTCTGAGCTGTTTTATGGCGTCCTGTCACTTTAAATCCAAATAAGCTGCAGCTGGCCCCGCCCCCAACTCGACATTTACACCAGCTTGGGAAAATGGCTACAAACAGATGTGTAGTTATACAACTGTAGATAAAAATATTAATATTTATGTTTATTATTGTGTCCTACAAACGATATTCGACTGCAAAACCACGGAGCCGAGTGTTTACTGTTGTAAAGTTTGTCATAAAACCTTGCAGAATATCACTTCTATTGTGTTTATTTCACAGTAAAAATGGCCGTTTGTTGCTGCAGTCGAGGATGGAAAGCAAACTCGTCATTTTATTGTTGGAAGTATAAATTAGCCGTCCCTCTTTCTTATCAATGACCTCTACGCGACTGCAGGGGAAGATGAATTTAATCTAATTTACTGTCTCTCAGTCAGACTGCATGTCGTGATTCAGACTGTTTCATAACGAACGTCTCGTATTATCGGTGAAACTCGGTGTGGAAATGTTTCATCTGATGTAACGCTACGGTTAGCCAACGCTCGTAAAACACGTCTGACTTCCAGTGAGCTCATCTCTCAGCTAAACAAACGATAAGGAAAAGGTTTTAGGGCAAATATAAAAGCTCCCTGATTCTCTCAGATTGCTGGGGGGAAATGTTGCAACCCCAGGTTGTCATGTTGGTCGCAGCAACGCTTCCTAATCCTGACGTCTCCACCCAGCCCCCCTGTGTCTGAACTATACCCTTTTTATCTCTGCACAGCAGGGGGCTGCTTGAGGAAAAGAAGAGCAGAAACAGAAGAAAATTAAATCTGAGTGCAAGCAAGCTTCACGCTGCGCATGTCCTCTGGCCTTCGGCTCCGTTTTCCTGCCAAACTGGATTTCTGGTGGAACGACCAGAACCGGACTCGGACTTTTACTGTGGTCACAATAAGATCAGCTGGAAAAACAAACAAACTAATGTTGTCACAAGCTAATCACCTGCCACTAAAACCAAGTTTCATCGTCTTATAGAGTCAGAAAACTTTCTGAAAATGTAAAACCAAAACTTTAAACTGTTTTTCATATTTTCCAAAGCGGAGAAGTAATTTCCCACTTTCTAAGGAAAAACTTTTAAAGATATTCCCATGAAAACAGAATTCTCTCTTCAAAACATTAACAATACTGCAAACCAAAACAACCAGACTCAGAGTAAACAACAAATTCTGAGAGCTTTAAAATTCCCAGTTTAGGGTGCCGGTTTGGTAGATCCCCAAGTTAATGCGCTCTGAGACAATGTTTTACCCTTGGATATTAAGTAACATTCAGCCCTTTTTATTTAAGCTCCAGCTAATTGTGGTAGCTGTAGCTAATGGTGGTACTAATGGAATAATGGCAGTAGCTGCAGCTAATGGTGGTAAGCTATAGGTAATGGTAGTAGCTATAGCTAATACAGTAAACTGTAGATCACAAGCTGATAACGTTAGCTTGTTGTTAGCATGAAAACTCTGAGGTTGTCTCAAGACGTTTTCGTAGAACTTCACAGCCTTGACTTGTGTTTCTTTACGGACTCTAGTCCTCTACTACCAACCCGCATCATCGGCCCATCATGCATTGCTCTGGTAAAAAAAAAAAAAAAACAATAGTGAAGATTAAAAGACAGTTTTTGGAGTAATAATGAGTTTAAAGCATCACATTGCATCTTGGTTTGCTTTAATCTGCTCAGGTTTTCAGACATTTTTACTTTAATGTTCAGTCAGAAAGAACCTAATTAAATGTAAAGCCAGCTGATCTGTGTTGCTGCCTTTGTGCTGCCTGGCCTCAGAGGAAGCGGCTGGTACTGGAGCACCGAACACATGTGAGCGGGTCAGCGGTCGCCATGGCAACCCGCCACCAAGAGTCAGCATGGCCGCCAACGATTCAGGTGCTGACACCTCACTTCAGACATTTTTAGAAACTGCTTTGCTGTGATTTTTACTCCTAAATGCAGGCTCTTCCCTGTTTTACTCATTTTTCTTTCTGTCAGCGCAGTTAAAGCTAAAATAATATCACAAAGTCGCTTTTGTGTTTGTTGTCTGGTGTTTCCCCTACGGCTCCAGATGCGTTTCTCCTGCTTTCTGGTTTCCGCTCTCACATCTGGACTTGATTTTGCAGGGAAAGCTGGACCTGCTGCATTTTGATGAAGAGGCAGAGATGGAGAGATAAGTCTCCGGTGAGAGATAAAGTCCTTCAACACACAAACCAGATTTCTGCCAGCAGAGTTTAACTGAAATTCATACTGAAAACATGGGAAAATGGGGGAAAAGTCCATTAAATGGTTGGATCTTACCTTAATCTGTGAAACTGGGAAACAGAAATAACGTCTGGGTAAACACAACCAAAACAAATGAGCTGGCCGAGCGCAGAAGGAAGTTTCGTTTTCAGAGGTTTTATCGTCGTTTCCTTAAGTAATTCTTGGTGCAGCGCCCCCACAGGCGAGGAGGGGAACAGGTTGCTGGCTGAAAAATTAACGATGTTGGTCAATCGAACCGATTCAACTGGACGATCAGGGAGAAACTACGACAGCATGTTAGAGCCGGTGTAGACAGAAAAGAAGGACTAACTTTTCACCAATAAATGCAAAAATGTAGAGATTGATCTCAGAAAAACATGACATTTCTGAGCTCCAATAGTCAAAAGTTTATGAGAAAATCAAGGAAATCTTTTTTTAAATTTTTGAAAATTTCTAGAAAATTTTGAACTCCAAAGATTTGCTGAAAAAATTGTATTTTGATATTAATCTTAGAAATTTGCTAGACAAAGACACTCCAGAGTTTGAAAAGTAAAAAATGTGCTACAAACAAACTCAGAAATTTTTACATTACTTTTTTTTTCTAGGCAGTTTTTGAGCTTCAATAATGAAACATTTGCTAGAAAAAACTCAGAAATTTAATAGACAAACCTTGGAAATGTCTGAACTGCAAACGTCAAAAATTGTGAAATTTTCATAGTTTCAGAAGTGGCATAAAATGGCATATTAAAAACATTGGTTTGGCAGTTCGGGAGCAAATAATATAATTTAAATAACATAACAGGGAATAGAGAAAACTGAACAGATTGAAAAAACAGATCATAAAGGTTTCTACACAGAACCAGGAGAAACTAAACTTCTGCTCTTCTAGAGACTCACGACGTGCAACTAAATGTATTAAAGGGCTAAAAAGTGGCCATGTGTTCAGGCTGCCTCATGTCTTTCTTTCTTTGTGAGTAGTTTTTCATGCCGGACTCGATCACACCCAGCAACCACTCGCTGCGCTGCGTCCAAGTCGTGGCTCCAGGGAGCATGAAGTGGGCCTGCTGACACCTCCAAGCATTTAGCTCAACTCGCTGATTAGACGGGGAGAAACCTGGGTGTGGATTCACACGTTCAGGCTGATTCTAGGAAGCTAATCCGGCAGCCTGCAGGGCGGCTCGGCCTCAACTGCTTCTACTTTTTCCTAAACGCGTGAAAAGAGCTGAAAGCATGAAGGTGGCGGCGCCGATAAGAGCTGCTTGTCAGCATTAATGCTTTAGTCTCTTTGACATTAATCGGTTCATTTATGAATTATATCAGACACCAGAAACAGGAATATTTTCCTCCCAGTTGTTTGTTTCCTCCGTTTCTTGGCTTCGCTTCTTTCCGAGTTTATTTACGTAAAACTCATAACACATGACTTATTTATTGCTGATTTCTTCTTCTCCACCCATGACCTTCCATTAAAGCCTCCGTCGTCAGTCTTCGCCTTCCCTTTTTTATTTTAGGATGCATTAACATGAACAAAGCAGGTTTTTGTTTTCTCTGTCTTGGAAGTAAAAACACGAGTCTGGTGAACCTTTTGCAATCCCACAGAAAAATCTGCGTCCGTTTCCTTCCTCTCCTCTTCGGTTTCCTCTGCTCTCCAGAGATTGGGTCTTCAGCCCACCCCGAACCCAGTTTCCCAACGTCGAGAGGCGCTGACGCCCCGGCGGGCGGCCTCACACACCACACACTCACACACCGACGCCCTCACACACTCGCACACACACACACACACACACTCCCTCACTCAGGGAGAAAACAACAGAAAACAGGAACTTTACTTTAAACAGTTTCGTTTGCGATTGTCCTGCCCGGCTTTTCGCTCCAGTCACTTTGGGTCAGGACTGATTATTTGTAAAGCACAGCTCTCACTCCGAGGGGCCAAAGTTCAGCTCAAACTGAACGGCAGGGTTGTCCAAAGTGCGGCCCAGGGGCCATTTGTGGCCCTTGGACTGATTTAAGAATCGTACAGGTTTGTTTTTTAAACTTATTTTTAATTGGGGTAAAATTATTCCCAACAATTTTCAAAATGTTTGGAACGATACAAAGTATTTGTGTTTATATATTAAGCTTTTACAACTTAAATTTAAGACCTTTTAAGACATCTTAGGACCATTATGAATTAAATTTAAGACCTGAACGTAGCAGTCATCCATTATAAACACAACAAGCTAGCTAGTTAGCAGCAGGTTAAGCATAGGGCTAGCCACAGAACGCATTTATGAATTTAACATATTTTAAGCTCTTAGTTTAGATACATTAATGTAAGAATTTTAAAGACATTTTAAGACCAAGATCTTCACAGAAATGAGCATTTACCCATAATAAACATAAAAAGCTAGCTAGCAGCTAATTAGCAGCAGCATCTACTGTCTCCAGTCACAGAACGCAGTGAAGATCTCTGAGTGACAGAAAAGTCCTGCAAAAACAAAAATACATCTGAGATGAAGCAGTTGATCTGAGAGGTATTTCATCTGCAGCTGATTGGCTGGACATAATTAATTAGGTACTAATTAGCCTCTGTGGGGTCACCAGGACGGTTTCCACTGTGTGCATTAATGTATAATAAACTGTAATTAGCTGTTTAAATAATCAGCTGAAATCATTTTTATTGGTAGGATAGAACAGCTCACACTGCTGGTTCTGATGGAAAGGAGTCACAGCGAGTTATGGGGCTTTAGAGCTGCTAGTTTCCATGGAAACGACCCGTTTTCAAGCACTACGTGGCTCTGACTGTGAAGTTTTGATGTAAGCTGATCTGAATACTTCCAGGTTTCATCCAGTGGAGCCAAACTCGGTGCTTTAACTAGGACGGGTTGTAACCGAGCTGGAGTTATGACTTCCTCCGCTCGCTGCCAAGTTTCCCTTTTGGACAGAGAGAATATTTCAGGACTTCCCTTTTCTGCTCAACCTCCCACTGACGGCGTTTCTGCTGGATGCACCTGTTGATGCAGCTCAAACTGCTGACGGCTGCCATAAAGCAGAGACCTGCAGACGTCGCAGCCAAAAACGAGAATGGCTGCCATTAGTGAAGATACACAATAAAAAACTAACAGCAATAATTTGGTTTGAGGCTCACATTTTCAAACTAAATATATGATTAGTAATTACATATTTAGCTTGATAATGAAATATTTATTTAGCAAACTTATTTATCTCAGATCTTAAAAAAATGTAGTTGGATCAAAATGTTTAGTTATCAAACAAATCATTTAGTTAATAAGCTAAATAAGCATACTAACTAAAAAACAAGCTAAGTTTAAAATCTAACTAATATTGATTAATATTAATTTCACTAATAATACATTAGCTTACTAACTAATAACAGATCTTAGTTTGCCAACTAAATAGTTAGTTTAGAGCTAAACATTTAGTTTTAAATTTAACTTAAGTTTGCTAGTTAAATATTTAGTTTGAATAGTTGGTTAACTAAATATTTAGTTCAGAAGTAACTGTCTAGCTTATTTAGCTCCAATTAGCCTAGCTAATTCAGCTAAATCTTTAGTTCAAAAACAAAACGTTTAGCTTATTTGGCTTGCTAACTAAATGTTTATAACTTGGTGAAAAAGGAAAACTTCCCGTTTGTTTCTCTGTTGACTGGCTGAATAACGCAGCTGTTCTTTGGTTCCTAGTTTATTATCCATCATTAATCACAGATAATAAACTTATAATAAACTTCGCTGGAGCTCCAGTCCCTGATTTCCACCTCTGCAGAATCACATCAACATTTTCCCGTCTGATTCTGCAACGTTTTGGTTTCCTCCAGTCGAAGTGCGAGCCATAAACACTTGGAGGTCCGTCCCTGAAAATATTCCTGAGTGCTTCAAGCTGTGTGGGTTGGCTTTGCTTCCCTTTATTTCATAATACGACATTATGAAAGATGATTATGTTTAGAGAGTGAAGTGTCACTTGAAGGGCGCTGGCGGTCATGTTGAGTTAGTCATTGTTTTGATGAGTCATTCATGCACCAGAAGAAGAGAGTTCTGCATCAGACAGGCAACACACTGGGCTGTTTCCATGTCATCGTTAAGACTCAGCGGCTCGCTCCCCTACTCCAGCCTGACAGGAGCAGAGGAAACTTTTCATCATGAATTACATCTAGATTTCTAGGATTCAGGACGAACTCGGTCTAATTCAGTAAATTAAGACGATTTCCTCGGTGCAACAAACATCAGTGGATAAAAACACACAAAACCTGAATCATTCTAACCCAGGAGTTGGAAAGGAGGGAAAGTGGATCAAATCCCCTACTCCAGTGTTTCTCAATTATCTTCTGTCACGCCGCCACAGGGATCATCATTTGTCTCACATTCCCCCTTATTACAGTAAAACTTTTAACAACTGTAAGCATTGGTTACAGCAGCTTCTTCAGTTTAGTTTTCCACAAGGTTTACAGTTTTTAACATTTATTGTGGAAAAACTAGCAGCAATATTGATTCTATTTCATCTTGTCAGATGAGATGAAAAGTGCATAACATTTTGCATTAACAATAAAAAGATGTTTAGTCCATTTCCCGGCCTTTTCTGAGAGCTGCAGCTACTTGCTAATGATGGAGCATAAGGGCTCCGAGTTCTGATTCGAGTTCCAAATACGAGTAAAGTTGGACGAGAATAAAGTCGTAATTTTATGACAACTTTCCACCATACTGAGCTAAATGGCAGAATACTGAGCGTCTTGTAAGGTTATGACTAGTATTGGTTTAACAAATGAGTAAATACTAAATGTTTCAGAACATCAGAAGCAAATTTTCAGCCCCAGGACTTTGAAACGATTAAACAACTTTTTATTTCAAAGGTAGAAACAGACTTGCTGAGCGCGTCACATTACATATCTCTCTATCAAAGCTTTTTCATTTAACCACCTTCTTCCGGCAATATTGTGTCTTTATTCTGTCAATATTTAAACTATTCTGCTAATCTTGTATTTGTATTTGACTCTAAAACTCTCTCAGCCTGATTATAAAACTCGGTCATAGACAGTTATAAAGTCCTGCTTCTCGCCCCCCTGACACTCTGCCACGCCCCCCTGGAGGGCCACGCCCCCCCAGGAGGGTGTGTGTTGCACATCGTCCTCTCATGATGGCAGCATGCTGCAGCAGCTCTTTTATATTAGCTCCGATTTTTCCTTTTTTTACACTGTTAGCAGTTATGATGCGTAACCGTGGTAACAAGGTATTGCTTTTACAACTGGCAGCAGCTAATTAGCATCTCAAAAGCTCAGATAATACCTCACCTTTAACCCCAAATTCCAGAGGAGTTGAAGAAGACGCTTCATGGAAGAGAGAGAAGGATCCTAGTTCATTACACGACTTCATCCCTCGTAATGAACTAGGATCGTATCCCCTACTCCAGCATCTCTCTCACCAGACGCTCCAACAGATTTAAAGAGGAACAGCAAAGCCAAATTGTGGAATACCATCTCTGCTGCTTGGAAAGTGAGTTGCTAGCATGAGGCTATCATACAACAACAGTCTTCAGTCAGAGGCCTCTCCAGATTAGTTGTGAGACTGACAGCTACTGCAGCTTCTTCCTGTGTACAGCGTTACCATCAACAACAATGGATCTGAAGACGCTGGGATTTTGTGAGTTACACCATTAATCTTCATTCTGGGATGAATTAAGTGTTTTTTATTGAGTTTGGCTGAGTTATTGTCTTCAGTCTTTAGTGTTTTTATGTTTTGCATTCGGTCTGAACATCTTGAAATGCCTCCTCCGCTCAGTGTCTCACCTTTGTTGCTCAGTGCATGAATATAAATTGATGTTTGTTTCTTTCTTCTCATTTGAGGTTTAAACGCAGCGATAAAACGTTCCCTTTCCCTTCCTGCTGTCTGGCGCAGAAGCCCGGCGGCACTCCCACACCGAACAGAGCTCAGTCCAATATCGTTTCCTTAATTACGTTCAAGTATGAGCGAAGGGCGAACGACGGGCCGGGGACTCAGTAAACAACCTCTGACTGTTTACACAGGAGTCTTATCTGAGGATGAAACACCAAGGAGATTACTGCAGCTGCAACAAGCTGAGGACAATCTGTGCAACTCACTGACGGTCAGCGATAGAAATCGGGACAAAATAAGAAGGACATTAAGACTCCTTTTCTGTCTGATGTTAGTTATTTCTGCAGCTCAGATGCTTTCCCTCATGGCATCATTTTCCTTCCACTTCACTTTAACTCTTCACTTGCATTTAGATGGAAAATGACAGAAAATCCCAGTAAAATATACAAAACATGACAAAATATTACAAATTAAAGGCAGTGAACATTTCTGCAGTGTAATCACATTTTTAATTAACTTGATTAAACTCCTTCTGAACACGAGACAAAAACCTGCACATTTAAAACCTCTTTGTTGTTGGAGTGTACCACAGGGCCGTATTATTGGACCCCTGCTTTGACTAGGACAGATGATATTCAGTTAAACTTCCTTTTGAAAAACATGAATCCGTCCGTTAACCAACATTAGAAACTGGTTGCTGATCATTTTTCAGAATAACAAGATTAAAACAGATTTGGGCCAAACAGCATCACTAGAAACCAAAATATCAACTTTTTAAAATGTTTGGCATCATATTAAAAACCCTGGCAGTGTAGTTGTACTCATCAAACTAATGCTTGTTGTCTGAAGGAGCTTTAAAAATACATTCGATTGATTTGACTTTTCACATCAAACTGAAATTTTCTTTTGAGTCAAAGTCAAGTTTTGATTTCAGTATTGGATTAGGAATATTTGGAAAGCTAAAAACTGTTTTCCCAAGTCAGTTTCTCTGCTTGTTGCTTACATTTTAGAGCAATATCTACAGATATGAATATTTAGCTTTAAAATGACGCAAACGTTAAAGTTGCTTTGCTTCATTTTCCTCTTTGATCTGAGTTTTCTGCTTCTGGGGTTCATTGTTTTTGCCCTTATTTTAGACCATCAGTCATTTTCCCTGGACAGTGAACAGGGCAGGATGTTTATCTGTCGGACCTCAGGGTCTGTTTCCTGAGGATTCAACCTTCAGCAGCCTGCAGGTTTCTGTTTGCTTCCTGTTGAAATACACAATAGTGGTGATTTTACACTTTCATTCCTCATGATGATTTAAGCTTAGAAAGCTTTTACTGGAGCTTTTAAAGTGAGAAGATATATGTTTTAAAAGTCTAGATATACAGTTGGTTTTTAATTAAAGGGAAAGAAATGACCAAACTGAAAGTTGTTTTTATAGAATAGATGATAGAAATGTTGTAGAAAAAAACATGGACATTTCTGAGCTTGAAAAGTTGAAAATTTGCCAGAAAAAATAAAAGTTTTGAGATCCATCCATCCATTTTCCTGCACCCTTGTCCCTTACTGGGGTCTGGAGGGTTGCTGGTGCCTCTCCAGCTGTCATTTCGGGTGAGAGGCAGGGTCACCTGGACAGGTCACCTGGACAGGTCACCAGTCTGTCGCAGGGCAACACAGAGACACACAGGACAAACAAACATGCACACACACACACCCACCTAGGGACAATTTAGAGAAGCCAATTAACCTGACAGTCATGTTTTTGGACTGTGGGAGGAAGCCGGAGTACCCGGAGGGAACCCACCATGCACAGGGAGAACATGCAAACTCCATGCAGAAAGACCGGGGCCGGGAATCGAACCCAGAACCTTCTTGCTGCAAGGCAGCAGCTCTACCAGCTGCGCCACTGGGCAGCAAGTTTTGAGATTAATGGTGATTTTTTTAGGAAAAATTATGAAATTTCTGGGCCTCAAAAGTAAAATAATTAGTTGACATAATATTGGGATTATTCCCAGAAAGTTTCTGAAAAATATATGGAAAAGTCCAAATTGTTCAACTTTTTCATGTTTTTCTAGAAAATTTTTGAGGTTTCTAGCAAATTTTCAACTTCTCAAACTGAGAAATTCCCAGATGAGTTTCTGGAGCATCGCGGCTGTTTTGAAACCAGCAGGTTGTTTTTTCTCCAGATGTTTTTGCTCTGTTATCTCTGCAGCTCCAAGCATTGGAGCGAAGAGTTTCTGCACAATCGCAGGAAAACTCCCGGTCCAGTCAGTGTCTGTCCGGAACGGGAGCCGGGAGGAAGCGGCTGGATCCATAAACATTCCAGTCTGATCAGCTGAGTGACGGACTGGACCGAACCGAACTGGACCGGAAACCGTGCTGGGTCTCCAAACAGCAGCAACAAACCGTCACAAATGAGAAAACCTGCATGAGAAGATTATTCCAGATTTTATTCCAGATGTTTTTAGAACAACCCAGCCAGCAAACCTAGGTGGGCCCCATATGGGGAAAAGGAGGGCAGACAATATGGGTCCCACACAGGTTTGCCCATGTAGGGCCATCGCCTACATGGGCAAACCCATGTGGATCAAAAAGTGATACAAATTTGTCCCATTGAGCAAATTTTCCCTCTTGGTTTTTTTTTTTAAAAAAGAAGAAAAAGAATAAATATTAATCTCAAAATGACATTTTTTTCTGCCAAATTTTAAACTTTTCGAACTCAGAACTTGTTTTATCTAGAACATTTCAGATTTTTTTCTCCTGGTAACAGATCCTGGTAAGAACAGACTTGGTCATTTATTTTCCTTTCATTACTTTACAGTAATCAGCAGCAAATATCTAGATGTTGAATAAATATTCCTGTTTTAATGGGATTTTCCCAGCGTAAAATTCTATATTTTTTTTCTCATGACTATGAGTTTTTATTTCCGGTTGTCTGCAGAAACTTTTTCCCGGTGGTTTTATCAAAAAAACAAATTTTCTTTTCTCACATGATTGGTGTGGCGTGAGATATCTAGTCATCTGGAGAAAGCCAAGCTGACAGTGTCTGCTCTGGGCTTCCGTAGGGCGGTAAAAGGTTCTGTTTTATCGCTGAAACTGAAGCTGGTCGTGAGGCCAGTGGAGCCGGTCCAACATTCATCTGGACCGGCTCCAGGTGAATGTTAGGACTCTTCCAGCGTCGCTGACAGATTTAGCACGAAGCTAAATCCCTGAACCGCTGGTGTCGAATCCAAGGGCAAAGGAAGTCCGGCTGTTGCAGCAGCGCTGTTTACGTTGCCATGGATACGCAGAGCTGCAGCGCAGAAACCTGAAGCATGCAAACTATGGCGGCTGAGCATGCAAAGTAGGGCGGCTGACCCGGCCGCTGCAGAACGGAGGGAGGACGGAAGGAAGGGGACAGCTCCTCTGTCTTCTCTGCCCTTCATGAGTTAGCTTCATGAGTTAGCTTCATGAGTTAGCTTCATGAGTTAGCTTCATGCTAACTGACTCCTGTCTGCAGAAAGAGGCTTTGATTCAAACAAACTGAAGAGTTTGTATTGAATCATCAGTGACTCTGAGAAAACATGCTGGGGTAAAATGTCACATCTGCCCCAGTAAATCCCCCCCAGGGTTTCCCAGGAATCTGAAGACTTGCCCCCCCCAACGCTGGACGGGGCAGAGGAGGCAACAGATTCTCAGATATCTGCACCTGTCAGGGGGCAGAAACGGTGGAGCGGGGGTAAAACAGAGCGGTGGGGGTATTACTAAGGTATAAATAAATAAAGCAGTTCCTATTTTAGAATAATTAGAAGAATAAAGTCATAAAACAATGAAGTGGTAATAACACAAGAAAAAGTCATGTTACCAAAATAGATGCGTAATAATAAAGTTATAACATGAGAAAAAACTTGTAATTTTAAAAGAATAAATTCGTGAAAATATCAGAAAAAAGTCGCCTGACTATCTCTTTTTAAAATAAATTTTTTTCTGAGCTACAAAAAAAAGTAAAAGATATGGAAGCAAAAAACCTTAAATTTTGAGATTAATATCAGAGATTTTCTAGTAAAAACTTGTAACTTTACAAGCTCCAAAAGTTGAAAAGAAAAAGGAAATTTCTTAGTTTGAAAAGTTGAACATTTCCTAGAAAAGAAAATTGAGATTAAGAAATTAAAAAAAGATCCACTTTTAAAACTCAAATTTCAAAATGTCAAAATTTCAGATTTTACTTGCAAATATTCAACTTTTCAAACTAAGAGATTCTTTGGTGTTTTCTAGAAAATCCCAAAATGTCAGAGTTTTTGGGATTTGCTCCTTTCTTCTGTCAGACAGGAGGAAACCAGAGGTCAGCGTGTTGATGACCTCCTGACCTCTAGTGACTTCATGAACAAATTCCTGAGAAACGGCTGGGAAACTGAAGCAGCAGCTTTACTGTCCATCATTCCTTCCAACTAAATGAACTAAACGCAGCCGGAGGCTTTTCTTCACATTTAGTTCAGTGATAAAACAGTTTGGGAAGTTAAAACTTACTGATTCACCTTCATTTACAGTTTAGTTTCTTCACCAACTGCTTGATTCAAAAGTGACTAAAAACGACAATCTGTCCTGCTGACACTCATTTTACTCAAAGTTAGTTTCAAAACTAGATATAAAAATATTTCTTCAGGTTTAAGTTCAAAAAAGGTCGATAAAGAGACACATTGTCTTAAAACAACAGAAACTTTAGACTTAAACTTCAGTGCATGACAGAGGCACAAACTGGTGCTTAAATGTTGAAGGAAAATTCATCTTTTTAGCATTTATCAACAAAGTGTGAGATAAAGAGATTCTCAGCTGAATTTACTTTGACTAAGCCATTTGTATAGTATATGACACGCTGGCTTGTTGTGGGTCGTTTCTGTTGGCGTGATTTGATGTTTTGCGATAAACTTTTCCTCAGCTGAGGACTGACTGAAGATTCTCTTGTTCTTTGTAGTAAATGCAGTCGACTCTGTTTCCATTTGCGACAGCTCAACGCGGCGCGACGCCCGCTGCTCTACAAACCCTCACAACCTCACAGGCAGCAGCAACAACTGCAGATTTACGGCTAGTTTGGCAACAAACATGCATAGAGAAGTGATTTTGTGTTTGCAAAGTAAATATTTATTCACCATGAAGCTAAAACTTTAGCTTGCTAACTAAAGTTTTAGTTTGAAGCTTATTATGAACTAAATATTTAGCTCAAAACTAATTATTTAGAATTATTTAGTTTAAACCTGTGAAATTTTATAAATTAATGTTTAAGATAAAAAATAAGCCTCTAAATTTCAATTTAATCACCAACTTTTTTGCTGTTCATTTTTCCTGGTGTAACTTTGCAGACAGAAGCTACATTAGCATAACATGCTATGTGCTGAACTGAACAGCAGGTCAGATTATTCCAGTTGCTGATGAGTCACTAGATAAAAGTTTTATTAGGCTTCGCTTCCTCAGACTAATGATCGTCTTGTTGGTAACTTTTTATCGTCTGCAGATATTTAGGATCGTTTGTCTGAGGAAACATAAATCACACAACACTCGTTGGGTTTATTTAATGTCTGCAGCCTCTTTAACGCGGCTCCCATCTAAAAGAAACTTCCTGACCGAGCCGCCGCTCGAGCTGCCAGAAGCTCATTGTCTTTCAGGAAATACCAATAAAAAACAACAAACTCAGGCTGTGCTGTGCTATACTGGTTTAGTATGCAGATACACACAAGATAGCAACATTGTCCAGATCACCAACATATTAAAAAGAGAAACATCGATATGTAAATATAGATATGTGTGTATGTATATATGTATGTTCTTCACATCCAAGGAATAAAAACAAAACATTCAAACAGCAGTGGAGTCGATCAGACTATCAGAGTTAGATACAGTACGCACTACAGAACTCAGTGGTTTGTCGTCGTTTACGACATTTTACCGAAGAGTCACTGCGGACGTCACGAACTCTGGAGATCAGATGAAAACGATTCACATAAATACAGAAAACTTACAACACGCTGCCAAACGCTTTGGCTTCACCAGATCGGATGAGTTTACTACAGCTCCACAAAGACCAACACAGTCCAACACAGAACCGTCAACGCTCAGAGATGAAGTTCAAAATACAGACCACAGGCGAGGTGAAAAGAAAGTACACCCTGCTTCAACGCTACGCTTTACAGCAGCAGACACAACAGCCAACATCAGCTGAGACACTGAAAAACAAAATCTTATCTGCTCACCATTAGCAGGAGCTAACAACACTAATGAGCTCTAACAGCGTTAGCTAGACATGACACCAATAGATATAGCTAGAGGTGTTAGCTAGATCACCATTAGCACCATTGTGTTAATGCTAACACTATTAGCATTAACTCCTGTTAATGGTGTTAACAGTAGTTAACACTATTAGAAGGAAGTAACACCATTAGCTAGGGCTAACAGCTAGGGTTAGCTAGAGCTAACACCATTAATGGTAGCTAACACTTTTAGCAGGAGTTAACACAATTGGCAGGAGCAAATGTCATTAGCTAGAGCTAACACTGTTTGTCTATTTAACAGAAAGGCATCACAGTTGAGAATCTTTTTTGGTTTGTTTACATAAAAAACATGAAAAACCTTAATCTCAGTTAAAAGAACAGGATTTGAGTCACGTTTCGATCACATTTGGTGTTTTCAGCCCAGCTAAATGAACAAATTAAGCCAGTTTGTTTTTGAGTAAATGTCACAAAGAAGATGTGAAATTAATGAAAATTTAATGCAATTAAAATATGGATACTTTCAATTACATCAGATGTTTTCCAAAATTTGTCATAATTTTGCAATACTTAAAAACAAACCAAATTTTGGCTATTTTTTGGATTGTAGTTGGGGGGGCCACACAGAATCAGTACAAGGAGCCACATACAGCCCACGCGCCAGACTTTGGACATCCCTGAATTAGACCAAAAATTACTTGCTAAGATTTTGTTTTTTTGTATTGTAAGAAAGTAAAAAACACATGCAAGACAGATCCTGACGTGTTTTTATTCCATGAAACAAAAATAAGAAAGTAAGTGCACCCCTGGCCGCTCCACGCCGCCATACAGAAGCTCATCAGCACATTAGTAACTTTAGAACCTGCTAAAGACCAGATCGGGCTCCTTAAACGTAAAACTGCACCATTAAATGAGGGTGTACTTTCTTTTCTTTTGTGACAAACAAAACATTTCCTAAAGAGTCAAAGTATTCCACTTCTGGACCTCCATCTGGATTCATCCGTCATCCGGGTCTGAAACCCAGCAGTGAATCCTCAGTCCGCTCAGCCGGATCAGGAAGCGAAGACATTCAATGAACAAACAACCGGCGGCGGCTCCGTGGAAAGGCGAGAGCTTCACGCTCTCTACAGGCACAATGGAGAGGCGGCGGCCATCTTGGCGGACATGTTGATAGGTCCGAGCGGCGGGAGGAGTCAGGCGCCGCCCTCTGGCTCTATGCCTCTGGATTTACAGAAATGTGGCCTCGACAAATCATGCAGGCATTCTCTGGTATGTTTGCTTGTGAAACTCGCTGGATGTACAAAATTATTTACAGCAGCTGAAACGTTCCAAGCGTTACGGATCCGATGGAGTCCAGCAGAAAGCACGGCGAGGAAGGAGAAGTGCAATCTTCATCATCTTCAACCCAACACTGAAAACGTCTGATCTACACTCAGAAAAACGAGCTAAAGGAGATTAAATAAATCAAAAATATACTTTAAAATAATGGTTATTCTCAGATGGAACAAATATTAAAAAATAGTTTGTGCAGGTTTAATATTTCTTCTCTTTGGTGTAATTAAATCTGTAATTTTATCAAACTTTTCCATTCTGTGTTTTCAATCTGTTTTCAAAGAAATACTAAAAACTATATATTTCTGCTGTAATAATGAATCCATACTGGCCTTAAAATAACATTTTTAACAAAAGAAGCTGTTCAGACACAGTTTGCCCGACAGGAAACGTTTTCTGTGCTTCCACTGGGGCCTTTCTGACAAACTGAAATATTTACTGCAATAAAGGTTTGAATGTTTGCTGCTCGTTTCCATTCACCATTTTAGAATTTTGGTCTTTTTTGCTCACAATGGTCTTCAAAGTTATAGGGAGCAAAATTAGAGCCATAATTAACTGAAAAATAATTTTTAATTAAAAAAAAGGTCTGAAACTGAAAAATAAATGAAAAATCTAAAACTGAAATTCCAGCTGAGGCCTAATGCGTTGCCATAGAAACAAGATGATGACGTAGCTTCGGTGGGTTGTAATCTAGGAATCTCCAAGCGGACAGTTGGATTTGGCACAGTTTGTGTTTTCTTACAGTGAAACCGAACAGCTTCTGTCCACATCGAGACGCCAAAACAAAGAACCAGCAGTCGCTAAGAATGGCGAGAACGTGATGGCGCCCGATGGGAGCCCGTCAACAGAGCGGAGGAAAGACAAGCGGCGCCACGCTCACCTCGCCCAGACGAGCGAGCGTTTCTGTGGCGAGTCCGGATCCGCTCTCCGGCGCCGTCCCGGCGGGCGGAGCCGGGCGTCAGGCGAAGGTGCTGTCCGACTTCAGGATGGAGACGTCCATGTCGTGGAAGCTCTTCCCGTTCATGTGCTCCGCGTGGCCGTCGATGGAGTAGCAGCCCGGGCCCTCGATGATGGAGGAGGCCGTGTAGGAGGCCGAGCGCAGGGCGTCCGAGTGGTTCCCGATGCTGCTGCCGAACTGGATGTGGTGCTGGTTCCAGTGCCGCCTCAGCACCGCCTGGACCTGCGCAGGAAAACAAACAGCTCAGGCGGTTCGGAGATACTCATTAAACGTTTTTATCTACAAGTCAAGAATATGGAAAACATTTATCTTTACTTGGTTCCAAAACACATCATTTAACTGGGGAAACAATAAAGCTGCACGTTTATCCAGCCTGGTGAGGAGTTACACACATTTGTTTGATTCTTCAGAAAATATCAACAAAGAAAAATTACGGACATTTTAACATTTAGATCTTTCATTGTTTAATGATTTGATTTCGATTCAGAAACCCATTTTCTACTCAATCAGTCTGGAGATTCAGTTTAATGACTGACCAGAGGAAAAGGGATGTAAACAAGCAGAATATTTATTTAAAACAATACACAGCTCTCGTGTTGCATCACTCCCAGGAATGCTGGCAGCCATCTTGGTAGGCAGGCGCACCTGACCGTTTAGGTGTCAATTTTAAAGTTATTGATCAGTGTGACCCAGAGAAGAAACTAAATCAACTATTTCACTGACTTTCCACTCATTATCTCCATTGAAAATGTCGGCTCTGCTAGCTTTAGCTGCAGCTCATGGCTTTGACCAAAAACAAAAGAGAAATCCTCCAACCACTAAAATCTGATCCTCCATTTTTGTTTACTTTTCAAAACAAACAACCTGCTACTCATATTAAAGCTAGCAGCTAATCAGGGTCAGCTAATTGCTAACAGGGGTAAAGCTAACAGCTACGTAGTAAAGCTAGGTGCTAGTTGCTCGTGAAGAAGGAAGTTGCTCTCAGTGTCTTCAAGGGTTTTGGTGTCGTTTCCTCCAGCAGTTCTTGGGGCAGCGCCCCCACAGGCCAGGAGGGGAACATATTTCAAATGATTAGCTGAAAATGTAACAAATGTTGCACTTTTGGTTCCCAAATTGAACCAAGTCTTCCAGACCGTTGGGTTGTTGGGTCATATCTCTGATTTGAGTTAATATGGAAAAGCACTTATTACCAAAAGCTAAAGGGAGAGTTGCTGTAAGAACTTACTTCTCCGTTGAAGAAGCAGAAGATGGTTGCCACAAGCAAACCCTGGAATGAGAAAAACTTGCGTTAGGCTCTTTGTAAGGGAACAGTTAAAGCTGCTGAAAGTAGAAAACATCAGGATTCGAGACAGATGCATTCTGGGAGGGAGGGAAGGAGTTCGCTCTTCCTATTGCGAGAGATATTTTCCTGCTGGGAGAAGCGATCAGATAACGCCTCGTCAACATCCAAACGCTTCCAGATAATTCACGCCTTCCTTCCTGCTGTTGCTCCCTGGGATGCAACGTAAACAAACCCTCTTAAAGGGGCAGCTGCCAGGGCCACACAACACACTCCTTCATTTTTACATGAAATTATGATTATAAAGTTATGATATTAGCAGGATAGGGAAACAAAACACCAGCAAAAATAGCAAAAAGTTGTTTTAATGAGAAGAAACCTTCGATAGTTATTTTGAAATGAGACTCAATCGTTTCAACGTCCTGCTACTGATGATAATTTGATTTGTTGGTAGGTGAAGATTTTTTTAATTTCTCATTTTGATTTTTTTGGTGATTTATGGAAAATTACCTCTCCATAATAAAACTAATTTATTCTGGCCTCATTACGACTTTTTTCTCACATTCATTTTTGTCATACGTCTATCCTCGTATTACAATATTTTTGTCGTATCATTACAACTTTTTCTTGTATTTCTACTTGTTTATTTTCATATTCTATCTTTTTGTTGTACTGTTTTCTCATATTCTCAGGTTTTTACTATAAACCTGAGAATAACGGTTTGACATTATTCTCTTCACTTTTGTATGAAAATGTTCTCACAGAAAAGAGTCTTTTATTTAACAACAGATCAGGTGAGTCTCGTCCAAACTGGACTTCCTGTCTCACCTGGACTTCCTGTCTCACCTGGTAGTGCATCAGTATGTGCATAATGTAGTCGTATATTTCGGAGGAGACGCGTCCTTCGGGTTTGTAGGGCAGCAGGACGAACTCGATCCCCAGCAGAGGAACCAGGATGAGCGTGGCTCTGACCGCCTTCATGTACAGACTGGACTCCGCCTGGTGCGTCACCTTCAGCTTGGTGATCAGAACCCGGACGATGTTCAGCAGAAAGAACAGGTTGACCTGGAGGACGAACCAGAACAGGAATAACTGCAGCGCTCCTCATCGGGCTGCTGGTAGCACAACGCAGCTTCCCGTTTTCAGGTTGAGCTACACGTGTTCGCTGTAGCTGACAGGACAGAAACAAGTCAAGTGTCTCTTTAAAAAGACACTTAACTCTGTGCTGCCCAAACCGTCTGCAGATGTTTGTCAGGGGCCACAATTTTATTTCTTTCACCCAATGAAAAAATATTTTAGAATATTGTGAATTATTTCTTTTAGCTACAAAACAATAAATAAGTCAGGTAATATTTGACTTTTATTATTAGTTTCCATTTTTTAAGTTTATAATATATTTTTAGCTTAAAAACAAAAATAAAAACTTTTCAGTTCGTGGCCAAATATAATGAATGTATTTTTGTTTTGAGTAAAAACTTGTTAAATGTTTGTAACATTACTTATTACGAGATTTAAAAAAGGCTAAGTAAAGAAAATATACTTGTGCTGTACTTAACATCTTCTGTTTAAGAAGATATAACCGTTCCATGGAAAAACTCATCCTGAAATATTACAAAAGGTGTCGGGGCCAAATGGGATCACTTCCTCCCTGCATCCAGATGTAAACAATAACACAGTGTAGATCTGTGTGAAGCTTTTCTCAGAAAAACAAGCAGCAAAAGTTTCAGAGTTCAAAAATAAAATCAAAGTTCTGAAAGAGTAAAGAGAAAAACTGGATCTCCTCCCGTTGTTCTGATAGATTCCTGCAAAACAGAACAAGCCTGGGAGGGCAGATGAACTCATTTCACAAGACAAACACAATTAACCCCCCTAAGCACAGCAGAGGCCAGAACCAGAACCAAAACCATTGCGCAACAGAAACCCGGAGCGCCGACACGCTGACTTCATCTTACCAGCAGCGCTGCGCATATGGGGCCGTGGATGATGTAGAGCAGCGACGTTTTGGAGCTGATCCAGCAGCTGCAGCAGCGAACAGAGGAAAGGTTCAGGCAACAACTCAGCACCAAACGCTGCACAACATTTACTGTCAGATGCTCACTTGTCGTTGTAGTAGTAACTCCGAGCGATGGCGTGGATGGACGCGGGAATCAGAGGGAAGCCTGAGCAAATAAAACTCAACTTCAGCTCTTATTCTACAACTAGTTACATTTACTTGAGCAACTTTTTTTAAAATTACTTTCGGGTTTTTTCATACCTGACAGTCCGGTACACTCGGTTTAATTACGGACCAAAATGACATTTGTAACATTTTCACCTTCACCAAACCAAACTATTAAAGCCTCTGAATTAGAACTGAACGCAAATAGAAACAGAATAGACTACCGTCATATTTTAGCGGTTGGAGGATTTCTCCACTGGTGATTGTCTGGTTTGGATACCGCCTGTTAGCCGCTAACGCTAGCGTCGCTCCTGCAGCCGCCATTACTGCGAGTCACTGAGTCACATCCGCAAACCAGAACGAGCAGGACGGGCGGGAATCTGTCGCCAACATGGTGGCGCCTTCATTTTTTACCCGATTTCTATACAATACAGCTTAAATCAAAGCCGAGCAAATTACTTATGTTTTGAGATGTAAAGCCGCGAAGGCCCAATGTTTTCATGCTGTTTATTATTCTTTTTTTTTTTCTTCCACCATCTTTACGTGCCTTTTTGGAGGCTTCATCAAAATCTCACCAAACATGGCGGACGCGTCAGGTCTGGTCGACGCAAAAATTGTAAAAGCAAAGCTCAACGGCGCCACTTAGCGACTTTCAAATGTTCCTGCGCTATGACCTTACGTCATCATGGACACATGAAATTTGGTAAACTTGTAGACGCACAGAAAATACAATTAATGTCATGTTAATGTCACTTTATATTTTGGTCTGTCTGATTATGTAATTTTTAAATATTAAACTATTTGATCATTAACCATAGTTTGATCAGTTACTCAGTACTTCAGTAGACTTTCAACAAAATACTTTTTACTTTTACTTGAGTGATATTTTTGGGAACTGTGTGCTGTGCGGAGAGTCTTACTGGATTTCTTCCCCACTCACCCCAGCCGAGCAGGTAATACCACATGAGGTGCTGCTTCTCGGCGAACACAGCCACCACGATGAGCGTGTGAAGATAAATCCCCTCACACAGCATCCAGAAGTAATTACAGCCAAACAGGTAAAGGTGGATAAACTGGAACACTTTACAGCTCATCTACAGAAACACAAAGCAATAATGTAAAAATATCAGACAAGATAGATGCAGGAAAACATACCAGCATGTTAAAAACAGAAAGTAATCAGCTGTTACTCTGGTCAGAAAGGAAATAAAACATGTATAATTGTGAATGTTTCATGAAAAACTGCCACAGATTGGAAATAAATTTAGTTTCTCGTTTTAACAGAAAACTTTCTTGTTAGCTGAGTTTTATGTCTCTCAAAAATGGCAAAGTTTTGTTTTAACCAGATAAAACAAATTCATTTTAGTTTAGAGATTCATTTTAAGTCTCAATTGTTTCCATGACTGTTTCATAAATCGAGTAAAGCGCATTCAACATATTCAGAGTTATATGCATCCTGTTTAGCTGGGTTGCATAGCATTATTAGCATAGTTAGCATACCTGGAACAGTTAGCATGATTAATGCATTTAGCATTGTAAGTAGTTGAAGCAGTTAGCATATGTTTAGTATAACCAGGAAACCCAATTTAATGACATTAGCATGGTTAGCAGAGCTAGCTTAGGTACCATCCTTAGAACTGTCAGCAGTTAGCGTTGTGAACAGGGTTAATTTGGGAGATTTTGACTGCAGTCTGTGTAGTTCCTGAGATTCTTCCAGCTGTTTGCAGTTCAAACTGAAACACCAGAAATAAACTGGATGGATTTGAACCAAACCATGAACTTACTGGATTTCTTTGCACCAGCTCCCGGTTGTTAGCCACTGCGGTTAGCCAAATGATAGTGATGATAGAGTTCAGAACAAAAGAGAAGAAGAGGTTCTTGTGAAGAGTAATCCTCTGGCAACTCAGACTTCTGCAAGAAAAGCCAGATGTTTTCATCCACTCAGACGAGAATCGATGAACAAAACCTAAACTTCGAGCAGGTTGATGTTAGGAACTTACTTGAAATGGAAGAAAATAGCCAGTGAGATGAAGAGGGAGACCAGGGAGAGTCCATGTCCAATGAGGGTTAGGTAGAAATGGTTCATTGCAGTCTGGAAGAAACAGAAGACAAATTTGGTTAAAAAAAAATAGCCCTATGAGGTGCAACTTCATAAATTCAAACACTTCCTTGTTCATCCCACCAACCAGCCAAGGTGCAATTTGGAGGTGTGTGCACACTTCTCTTTCTGGGAGCCTTATTCCATGGAGGCTCATATTTACTGATTTTTTTGCTAGTTGGTGAAATCTTTTTGTTGTAATAGTTGCAGGATGCACCGTGTCACACCCGATAGTCGAGGAGACCCGGTTCAGTTGGAACCAAAACTCCATCATCATCTCCAGCTGCTGTGGTTCTTTCTTTCTGCTGTGAGTCAAGCCAACCAAACCCTTTGAGCAAACTGTTCCCCTCCTGGCCTGTGGGGGCGCTGCACCAAGAACCACAGAAGGAAACCACACAAAAACCTCTTTAGACACTGAGTGCAACTTCCTTCTTCTCAAAATGTAAACAAAGAATAAAGTGGTGTCAGATTTTAGCTGTTGGAGGATTTCTCTTTAGTCTTTGGCTAAAGTCCATGAGCCTTTTCTTCCTCTAGCGCTAAGCTAGCACGTTTGTTTTCAATGTATTTACCCAGAATTCCCTGCACTGCAGTCACCTCCTGCTTTTGGAGCGGTCTCCAATCACATACATTCAAACCACTAAAGCATTCACTTCTACCGAACCCAGACCGAAGTCTGTATCGGACCACCGTTTGATTAGCGTTCACAACTCACCAAACAAACCGAATTTTCTACACAAGCGAACTGGAGTTTGATCAAAGCGACTGAACACGGTGAACCTACCGAAGGCCCGGGAGGGTTTCTACAGATTTCACCAACTCAAATTTAAGACCAGTACAAATTAAATTTACAACCTGTATGATGACGGATGCTAACACATGCTTGCTAACTAGCTAGCAAAGTGTCAACTAAAAACAGTGACATCATCGAGTTGTTATAGCGACGCTGACAAACCACAGCTGATTAGATTAGACCTACGCAACTCCCTGATATTCTGTCAATAGAAATGTTTGGAAAAATACGCAGAGCGCTGATGCCTGCGGGCGTCAGAGTAACAACGCCGGCCTGAACTGCAACAGAAATTACATGTATGTGAATTCAGTCAGAATCTTTGAGTTTATATTACAGTTCTTGATGTTGGCGCTCATACATTACCAGCAGACAAGGCTTTCCTCTGCCTGCTAATTTCTGTTTGTTTTATTTACATTTTTTTTATTTTGAACATGGAAATATTGTGAGCTACAAGCCAGATTAATGTTCTCTCTGAATTTGTGCCTAATTACGCACATTTTGACCTTTTCAGCATCATTTTGTCGCTCCTTCCTGGTAAAGTCACGTACCACGATTCCTTCGTTCGTGCGGTCGTTGCAGCGCGTGTAGTTGGTCCACGTCCGGTTGCTCTCAGGATGAACAAACCACTCACCGCTGTCAGTGCAAATCTTTGTCACTATTTCTGAAAGATAAAAAACATTTGAAAAACATTTTTTTTCCCGTTAAGAGAGAAGGATTACTTCCCACTGCCACCACATGCTTGTTCAGGAAAAAGAAAACTGACAGAAATGCTCAGCGTTTGTTGTTTTCCTCACCAGAAGGGTCAAAATCCTGGAAGTAGTCCGGGCAGTGCTGCTCCAACGTAACTCCGGCCTTAGTGTCATCCCAGCACAGCCATCCGTCCCAGGTCCGATTACACATGGGCTCTAAAACCACAGAGATGTTTTAACGGGCGAGTTTTTCAAGTACCATCCATCAATCAGACATAAAATTATTGCCAAAACAGCGCTGACCCATCAAGACTTGACCTCCAAAATGTTAGCAGTAGATACGTTGAGGGTGACCTGTTGCACTTTATTTGACATTTTTTTGCACAAAATTAACATTTTTGTGCTCAATTCTGCCTAATCTGAGATTTTTTAGGACCTTTTGTCACTTTAAATAAGCTGCTGCTGGCCACGCCTCCAACTCAACGTTTGCAATTATACAACCGTACACGTTTGAGAGGCATTAGTAGAGCCTTCTGCACAACCAGCAGGAATACAGCAAGTGTTTTCTGGATGGCAAGTCAACAAAATATTTTCTTGTCTTTTCCAGCAGCCATTGTGCTTTAAATAAGCAGCTGTAAAACCAGAAGATCAAACATGTTGGAGCTTTGCTTTGGTTGCTAGGTAAGGGGAAGTCTGAAGGCTACCGTGTCTGCCGTTTGTGTTGTCCTTCATGATCTTCTGGTAGCACTCGAACTGCGCCGTGACGATCTTGTTCCTGGTGATCCCAAAGTCGTGGTAGACGTTGTTGGGATGCTGCTGCTGGCTTTCATTCACTTCCATACTGCCCCTCACCAGGAACTGAAAATAAACGGTTAAGAGCAAAAGAAATAATGCACACAGCGTCAAAACTCAAGAGTCTAGAGTGTCTGAATGGACCAAACTCTGTTAGCTACTTGATGACTGAGTGCAGCTGGAAGTTGCTCTCTGGTCTGTAACAGGAAACAGACCATGTTGTCCAACTGAGTGGACAACATTTAGCTAGAATGTCAAAGGTAAAAACCTAAAAAGATCCAACATGGATAGCCTGCATGCTAACGTTAGCTTGATAGCTATAATAGCATATGAGCACATTTTGATATGATAGTTAAATTTAACTGAAACGGAGTTAGTCTATGTTAGTTTTCTTAGCATGATTGAAGTTGTTGGTGTTATTCTATGTTAGTTAGCATGATAGCATATAAGCTAATGTTAGGTCAATAGGTAAACTTAGCCTTTTAACTATTTTTTGCTTATGCACTGCTGTTAACATCTGAACAGAGTTATTCTGTTTGTCAACAGGCTAGTGATAGCCCGCATGGTAGTGATAGCTCGCATGCTAATGATAGCCCATAAACTAGTGTTGGCATGATAGGATATAAGCTAATGTTAGCTTAATAGGTGGAATTAGACTTTTAGCTAATTTTTGCCACATACGGTCTAATTTTTCTTGTCAAACTAGAAAAAACTGAGCAGGATAAAGCAGGATAACATCCAGTTCCTAGATCATGTTTTGTGTTGTCTTACTGTAGTTAGTTTGCACAGAAGAATGAATGTGACCATCCAGCTCCGTCTGAAGCCGTCTAATTTCCTCTCCGCCATGTCAGGTAACGATGATTCACCAGCTTCAGGTCTGAAACAGGAAACAACAAACAATCAGAAAAGCTGCTTCTCTCATCTACCCAGACTAAACATCAATTTATGTAACTTTAACCAGGAGGAAAACAAATGTCAAAAAATAAACAATGTAAATCAATATTTACATGATGAAAAACAAACAAACGTGTCATAATTGAAAGAATAGGCACATTAGTGCAGTGTAATCTGAGGAAACTAAGCGGCAGACTGTTGGCTAATAACTGCAGGCATCGTGTGGGTCACTCAAAATAAGAAGCTCCTGCAGTGAATTGGGTTGAGAAATCAAAGGGACACCAGGAAGAAACAACAGTGGATGCTTCCTGAAAACGGCTCATATTTTTGGCTGCTCTGCTGCTTTTTAAAAAGCCACACATCATTAGCATTCAGTCGCCGAACCTGAAACGAGGCAGGCGCTGTAAATCATGCGTGTTTACGGCCTTCACTTCTAAAGGCTGAGCTCTGGAGGGTTGGCTGGACCAACGGGGGCTCCAAGGCTGAAACACAGCAGAGGAGCCAGAATCCAAACAAATACATCTGCTAATCTGAGTCAATTCAACAAAATATGACCACAAGCAGGAAGAAGCATCAAGGTAATGTAACGCTAACACATAAATGCAGCCATAAGGGCTAATGTCGCTACTGAGAGACAAACTACTAGGAACTCAGAGTAAATATTCAGACATTGCTAAAATCAAGTAAAGCTAGCTTAACAGAAGTTAGCAGCTAATTATAGTCAAGCTAGCAGCTAACAGGGACAGGCTAACAGTGATTTAGAGAGGAGTTAAGCTCATTAAAGACTAGCTAATCAGAAACAAGCTAACAGCTAATCAAGCTAATAGTAACTCATGAACAAACAAAGAGCAACTCAATGACAAGCTAAAAGCTTTTTAGACTCAAGAAAACAGCCTCTCAGAGCAAACATACAGTAATTCAGAACAACTATCTAATCAATCAAAGCTATTAGCCTGACTCTGTAGCGTCAAGCTAGTAGCAACTCAAAGAAACTAATATGCATTAATTGCCAAGCTAACAGCTAATCAGAGACAAGTTAATAGTTGATGAGGGTCAGAGTAGCCACTCAGGGACAAAAGCTAATTCCAGACAAGCTAATAGCTGATCAGTCAAGGGGAATCATTCTGAAAAAAATTATAAAAACTTCAATAGCAATGTAAGCAAATCAAATAAACATTTTAACACTTTTAAATCGCAGTGTATTAGCTCTCACACTCTGCAAACAGAAAACAAAATGGTGGCAAATATGCACCCTGAGCACATATTTAGTCGTAGACAAAAGATAAATCCTCTGACTGCTAAAATCTGACTCCAGTTTTGTTCACATTTTGTGAAGTAAGAAGTTGTGCTCAGTCTTCTTTGGAGGTTTTTGTGGCATTTGCTTCAGCAGCTTTTGGTGCAGCGCCCCCACAGGCAGGGAGGTGAAAGAGAAAGAAAATCACAGTGTCTAAAAATGTAACAAATGGTGCAACTTTGGTCCTCAATCAAACTGAGTCTATCAGACTCAGTGAAACCCCTAATGTACATTAGTGGTAGGATGACCTGAAACTGAATAAAATATGCAATTAATACAACTTTTTTCTCCAACGATACGGCATAAACATATAAACCTCCTGGATGATGAGCACTTTGTTCTGTTTTTCCAGTTCTGCTGTTCCACCAAGTGATATTGTTCGGTGCTAGCTGCTGCTATCTTAACACGGTGGCCTGATGAACATCTGCTGGGTTTATGAGCGAGGCCTTGTTCACTCACTCACCATATCATGTTCAGTGTATAGAGGGGCCAAGCATGGACGTGATGGTGGCCAGCTGGTTTTCATTTCAATCTGTTTGCTGCTAAATCCTCACATAACATCAGTTTCTACTGAAACCAACAACACAAGCCAACAAGAGATTCCTCAACACATACTTCCTGGCAGCAAGCAGCCTTCAATTTGCATTGTTTGGTTAACAAATCTAAATTCTCTGGCTGCAGCAGGGCGAACGCAGAAGAATAAACGCGAAGGCGAGCAGGGGGTTATTAGTCCAACAATGCATCGCAGATGGATCTGACCTCCAGGTCGCTGCACGGCGTTACAAGAGCCTTCCTCTGGTAGGGAGGGAGGGATGGAGGCTGCAAAGAATAGCTATGATCTGCAAATTGGAAACAGCCATTAGGAGGTCAGCTGCTCTGTCACACATGAATGGAAATACACAACAAAAATGTTCACAAACACACAGCGCCCACTCTGCCAAGTTCCCCAGCTGTTTCTTGGCCTGGTTTGAGTCCCGTCTCGCGGACGTCAATAGAAGGCTTTCCCAACAAAACCGCTGCGAGTCGGTTCCCCTGATTGACCTGATGTCAATTTATTTAATAAAATTAGATCCGTTTTTTAAAACGGTTATTGCATGCAGCTCAGTTTTATTTTCTGTTGGTAGGATGAAGCCAGAGTCTCTGGTGACTCCATGAACAGAGACGTCTGCTTTCCGTCACGTTACCTGTGTTTACATTTTTTAAAAATATGCCTTTACTTGTGTTCAACGCCGCTGACGCTAACAGCTTTGAACATTTATTTGACTTTTGTTCAAGACGAAAGTTAAGCAGAGCTTAGCTAACTTGCTAATTAGAAGCTACAAGCATAGCTCTTAGCTGCTACTAATAGTAAAGCTAGCAGCTAATCAGAGTCAAGCTAGTTGATATTAGGGGTCAAAATAACAGCTACTAAGAGACAAGCTAAAGCGAGGTGCTTGTTGCTCATGAAGAAGGAAGTTGCGCTCAGTGTCATCTTAAGAGGTTTTTGTTTTGAGGTTTTGTCGTTTCCTTCAGTGGTTCTTGGTGCAGCGCCCCCTCAGGTGAGGAGGGAAACAACAGCTGAAAATAAAACAAATGTTGCAATTTTGGTGAATCAAATCAAGTCTCCTGGACTGTGAGGTGTGTAAACCCTCTTTAGTTAATTTAAATAACCAAGTCAGCCTTAAATATGTTAATCACAGGCCCTAAATATTGTAATTTCAGGGCGATTAATCTGGAATATTCTGGTATTTGTGGTGTTTTGTTGTTGCTGCGAGACTTTTCTATCAGGTAAAGGTTTGTGTCATCTACAAACATCTTTGTTGCGTTCTGTAACTTGAGGCGGTTGAAGCTACTGTTCAATAGCTGCTAACATGCTAGCTTGTGCTGGAAATATAATCCAATGATGCTAGTTTTAACTTTATGCACATGTTTACATATTAGACAGATCAACATTATCTTGAGTTGGCCTCAAATTTAAGTTAACATTTAGTTAGATTTGGCTCAATCAACAGTCTGATCAGCAGAACATTTTTCTTAGACATAATGTGCATGACTTGATCAAATTAGTCTAATCTGTAGTTTTATATTAACAGTTCTAGCTATTATTGTGCTAGTCTATAATAATCAAGTAGAAGATAATTGTGCCAGTTCTTGTATCCAGATCGGCCTGTTGGATGTTCTGGTTGGGAGAGAAGCTCTGCCCCCTCCTGTTGTTAGTTTACAGCCAGGATCTGTTTATTCAGAGGAGTCTCTCACAAGGCATGTGTGAAGATAACCTTTTCTTGAACCCCTATAAGAGTTAGGGTCCTGTCTTGTGAGGACACCTTTAGAATCCAGGATCTCACAGAGACGTGAAATGAAGCACATGGTCACTCCTCCTCCAGGCCTTGCAAGAAAAGTCCTAAAATCATTTAGAGCATCTTCCCTTTGAAATGTGAAACTCCTTGTAGTCAGGGGAGCAGGACCCTCCCAGACTGCATACATTAGAGAAGAGACACACCTTCCTTTAAAAGTTTCAGAGCTAAAATAATCGATCAGATGGTTGTGGTGCGGCGGGGCCGGCGCTCTCTGGAGACGAGATGTGTCTCCGTATTGGTCTCTGTATTTGTCCATTTTTCTGTTTCTTTCAGGTGATTGATGTTGTCTTGTGGTTTTGAGGTTCTGATGATTCTGGTGCTGTTGGTGTGATTTGTTTGTCTGAATAAACTCTGGATGTGTCTGCAGTGGAACAGTAGATTGATGTGTTTGTGCTTTCACCCTTACGGAAACCCTCGACCCGGGAACGAGAGGAGAGAACGAGCTAAAGGTTTAATAATTATCCTCTCAACAATTGCTACATAAATTAGCAGCTGCTTCTATATTTATTTACTGTATTTTATCATTTTTTTCAATCTTAAATTTAATACAGTGTTGCATTAAAAATGTCTTAAAACATTTTAAATTTGACTTGCTGAAACCTGCTGCCACCACCGTGGTGAGTTCAGGGTACGATGTTTGTTTTCCTCCACGTAGTGTTTGATACGGAGAGCAAAAAGTTCAAAAATGGTCTCATCTGAGCAGTACATCTTCGTTTTATTCCACTATGTCATACTTTTTATTCCCTAGCTCCAGCTGAAAGCTGAAAGTTTGACCTGAAGCACAACAACTCCATCATTGATCTGCGAGAGCCGCGAGAACTGTGGGTGGCCCGTTATTATCTGGAGTCCCTCAGAGAGTTTCACCTGGGTGGTTAGCCGTTACACGAGACATAGGAGATGACATCATTACATCTGCGTGCATGCACAGCGTTATCCAAGGTCTGCACAACATCTGCCGTCTTCTCACCTGCTGCCAGATCCCTGCCGTCCTTATCGTTATTCAACTATTGCCTAGCAGCTGCAAAGCTAACAGCTACTCCCACAGGAGGCAACTAGCAACCAGGAAGTCTCTGGATGGCGACAGGAATCCAAGTTCTGCCTATTTCCATAAAGTTTACAGCATTATTGATTTAACTTTGTGAATAAAAATATCAGTTAGGATGAAAGGGACTTTTTAAAAAAAAGCATAATAATATTACGACAGCATCTATTTGGTCCCAGTAGAAAAAGACTACAGAAAAAGAAAGTGTTCAGTTAAGCTAATAGCTACTAAAAGCTAATAGCTACTATAAGCTAACAGTTACTAAAAGCCAATAGCTACTATAAGCTAATAGCTACTAAAAGACAAATTACCAGCTACTCATTGTAAAGCTAGCAGCTAATCAGTCACACTAATATGGGATATGCTCATTTTTATGACTTTATCCTCATTATTTCAACTTTCTTTCAGTAATATCATAACTTCTCACATTATTACTTTATTATTGTATTATTTCAACTTTACTCTCATAATTTAAAAAAATATTTTAGCCTGCCACCAATTCTTCGTTTGACATGTAAAGTGGAATTTATGAGATAAAATATGTTTGTTTAACCAATGGAGCAGTAATTTTTTACAGTGCACTGTTAAACTACTAACGGCTGCTCTGCTGGAGCAGACAGCCTGACTAATTGACCAGCTTCAGAGCAGAACTCCAAAAAATGGGACAACATTCTGCATAACAAGCATTTGAAATGTAATCCTGCATTTATCAGGTACTTAGTCTGAATTTCTCAGTTCAGGCATCAGAATCTAAATAAAATCAGCAACAGAAGGAAAAACTGTGAAATAATTTGATAAGTTGAGTTTAGATGCTGTAGCAGCTTTTTTTGTTTTGTTTTTCACAAACCAACAAAGTGGAAATGTGTTTCTGTTGCCTGGAAGGAAGGAAGACGTTCCTGTCCCCTGAGCTTCCTGCTCTTCTGCTTCGGCCAATGGAAACTCCCTCCGTCAGTACGGAGGCTGATCACGCCGCTCCTCTGAGACACATTTCCCATAACATAAGTTCACATTCCTTCAGTTATAAACTGCAGGGCATCATCGCTGTGGATGAGCGAGTCCAGGGCCTGGGAGACGAGCAGCAGGGCAACGACCGACGGCTGCGAAGCAGAAAATGGAAAAACACGGCCAGTCTGTGGGAAAACGCGTCAAGAACCCGGTTCTGCCAAACACACACAGCAGAGGGAGGCGATTGTTTTCCAGCCTCAAAGGCAGACAATAAAAAAGATACCAAAGTATCCATGTCATAAACTCACACCCTGCGCAGCATCCAGCGTCCTGAGGGCCGGACATGGGTCCGTTTACAGACCCGGTCCCACCCGATCCAGCACATGGGTCCGTTTACTGACCCGGTCCGACCCGATCCAGCACATGGGTCCTTTACTGACCCGGTCCTGGCACATGGATCCTTTACTGACCCGGTCCGATCCAGCACAGGATCTGTTTACTCTGTCCAAGGGCCACTAATGGCCCCTGCGCCGCACTTTGGACACCGCTGACCCTCACTTCGTCCTTGGAGTCGCAGAGACAGACGGAGGAAGAAGCAGGAATCCCAGGATGATATAAATATTGGAAGAACCTGTCACTGTGAATTTGGTCCGGCGGCCATGTTCCGGGTCAGAACCGCCGCAGTCCGGTTCTTAGATTAAATGTTGATGAGCAGGAAGGCAGAAGGAAACACGGTGATCCTGCAGAACGTCTCCCCACGGTTTCAATCTGAACATGTTGTTAATGTTTTCCAGCACCAAACCTTATAATTCCAGCTGCATTAAAGTCGGTTTTATGACGTCTGCAGTTTAAATGTTAAATCTGATTAAAAACTTTAAATTTCAACATTTGTTTCAAACTTTGAGCAAAAATAAAAGAATTATAAATGAATGAGCTGCTAATTTGGATTTGGGCTAAAAATTAGCTGCGCTAACATTAACTATGTTAATGCTAAAGTGCTACACCAACACGGTACAGAGCAGAAGCTAATGCTATTGTGCTAACTTCACTACCAAATGTATCTTCCATTCGTGGGCTAATGAGCTTAAGGGTTAGCGGCGCTAACCTAAAAGCACAAATCATAAACATCGGTTCCCCTACCACTACATGTATTTAAGAGAAGCTAAGTGTGCTAAATGTCTTCAAAGTTAGCATAAGCTCTAAATAAAAAATTTGTTCTGTTAACATGCTAACAGCAAAATGCTGTTAGCTGTTAGCATGTTAACATGCTAACAGCTGTTAACTGTTAGCATGTTATATTCCATAGTCCTGAATGAATCCATCATGTGTTAGCTAGCTCTGCTAATCCTGCTCTTTCCGTCTTCATCTGGATTAGAAATCCGGCTGACAGAAGCTGCTGAAGGTTTGAACTTCCTCCTCCTCTGCTGTTTGAAACTACAGAGAAAGTCCAGTTGGCTTATTGAAGCGTCATGCTGTCTCCAACCGGCTACTGGCAGTCCCACTGAAAGTACTAAACCACAAGGCAACTGGTGGAGGTCAAAGGTGCTCTGAGTTACGACTAGCAGAGGAATATCGTTCCCAGCTGGATGAGTAAATTAGGGCAGGACTCATTTGTATTAAAGTGAAACATAAACAAGAGTTCCTGACTCATCCGTCCTGTGGACTGATTTCAAATGGACCCCAGAGGTTCCCATCGGCTCCCGACGTTCCACACAAACATGCCGACATCCACAGATGTGAAGCTTAATCTGGCCAGAGTATCCATGAGATTTGTTTTTAGATTATTTACACATTTCTGGCATTCAGCCTTTCAAAAGGGAAAAAATATCAGTTAGCTAAATATATAGTTGGCAAGCTAAACATTTAGCTCTTAAGCTAGCAAGTTAAATATTTAGTTTGCACTTATTTAGCTAAATATTTAGCTGTTTGCTACATCATTATGTAGCTATTCCAGAGCTAAATATTTAGTTAGCAAACTAAATATATAATTACAAATATTTAGCAAAAATCTACTTAAATATTTATTGTAACTTAAAAAAAAACATTTAGTCTGGAGCTTATTGTTAAGCTTTGAATTGCTCCAAATATCCAATTTAAATCTGAAGCTCATAGATAATCTGGATTATTGCGGTTTGAGGTGTTGACTGAAGCTGGGGAACAGGATGGCTGTCCTGAGGTTACAGCAGGGTCTTCCCAGAAAGATGACCCTCTGCTCTGCGCACGGGAAAAAATAGCACAAATACTTAGTTAAAAATATCCAGGTGAAAATAAAACCGCGTTCTGCAGGTGCAGAGCGGATTCAGCAGATTGAACTGAATCCGCTCTGGTGGAGAAAATCCAGATCAGCTCAGAAATATTCACCATGGCTCCATTTCACTCCTTCATAACCCTGTCAGCAGGTGAACCCGGTCCGCTGCGGACACCCCGATTCCCTTCGGGTAACGCGGGGACCAAAATAACTGGACAAACCGGCGGACAGGAAGCCCGATATCCGACTGAGAGGCACCGCTAAAACAGAACCGTAGAAACGACTAATGACAGCTCTGGTGTAGCAGAGGGAGGATCTGGTTCCAACAGCTTTACTCATCTGTCAAAAACATCCACAAAGATGGAGATAAAATGGGAAAGTTATCAAACTCTTTAACATTTTCTTTTTATCGTCAGAAGAATTTCGATTCATCATGACGACATGCTAACAGTCCACAAAGCTAAAGCCAAAACTTAGACTGTTGGTTTTACTGTTTACCTCAGAGAGCAGTAGCTAGGGGCTAATAGGCTCTGCTAATAGGCTAATTTTGCTAATAGGGAAGCTAATTTTTCAGTTAGCGCTCTTATCTAATTACCACAGTGTTACTTCCAGTGGTGGGCACATTTAATTGATTTTCACTGAAGCGTTTAAAAACTGAAGTCTAAAACACAACAGCTTTACTCCGTACATCATTTCTCCATTAATGATTTATTCCTTATTAATAACATTTTCTCTGATCTTCTCAAACAGAAAAAGCTTCAGATCTGCTGGACGGAAACCAGATGTCGTCTTTTAATCGCAGCCCATCGATTAACTCGACAGGTGAAGATTCGCTCACTGATGAATTATTGACTCAAACGAAGAGAAAAAACAACGACACTGTTTGGATAAACGGGCTGGTTATAAATCAGATTGATGAAACAACGTCTGGAAAATACAATAATCTGCACCAATAATCTGCCTTCAGTTCTGAGTTCCAGTAGAAAATGGGACAAACTATGTCTAAAGAACCACCTACGGAGTCACGTTGGTGGAAAAACTCAAAGTTACGCAATAAAACTAAAAAAATAATATTAAAAAAAAGTTAACCACTGGATTATTAACCAAATATTTTCCATCTTTGATTGGATTTTTTTAAACAAAAACAGAAAATCAGAAGAAAACCGTAATTTTGGCGAATTGCAATTCACACCTTCGACCACTTGGTGGAGACATTTCAACTTTACAGAGAGAGAAACTCTCAGAGGGAATAAATTTTGTTCACATTTTAAGTGAAATCATTTAATTTCATTATCAGGCCTGAAATCTGGGATAGTGACGAACTTTGACCTGACCCTTCAGAGCCACATAGAGACGATTACAAAGTCGGCAGAATTTGGAAACTTTAGCATCATTTTCTCTGATTAAATTATGATCATTAGCAGTTTAAAAATTCAGACCTGGATTAAAAAAGATTAGAGAAAATAATTACAGCTAGCTGCTAACAACTAGCTGCCTCAGAAAAATCTGCTTCAGCTAGCAGCTAGCGTCGCTTCAACACATCCGGCTGAGCCTCTATCAAAACTTTCCCACTGGAATCAAATGTTAACGCGTGTTTTTAAAGTAATTTGACCATTTTATGTAAAACTGATTATCTGCAGCCATATTGCAGCTAAATGAGCTTCAGAATAATAATAATATTTTTACAACAGACCAAGCTAGCTGGACAAATGCAGCTGTTAGCGAACAGCATCAGGCTGGAAACGCTGCGGCGTAAACCTTTAAACTTCCTGTTAAAAACACCCAGCTGTTTGAAGATAAAACACTAAATTATCTTCAAAGTATTCCCTGAACCAGAACCGGGACGACGTCAACCACATTAGAACCAGAACCGGGTCGGTGGGAACCGGTCTTTATTCTTTATTATGCATGAGAGGAATAAAACATTTCAAAAGGTTTCACATCATGAAACTGAATCCAGAGCCGACCGCAGGCAGATGATACACGATAACTTCACCATGAGGTCAGCGGAGAGACGGAACTAAATACAAACACAAAATACAATATGGAAAATATTTTAACTTTAGAGCAAAACCAAAAGGCACATTTAGACCTTTTTTACAAAGATGTATAATTTAAAAGTCTTACTTCACTGTGACTCAACCTTTCCATGTATTTTCCTTACTTTTATTCCTTATTAAGTGATTATTATTGTTATTTTAACATAAGTGCTAACTCTTACTTTGTGATCTCAGTCATTTGGATTTTTTGCAGATGTGTTTCCCTCAGAACAGCTGCTGGACGCGTCTCCCACTCTGTTCTTAGAAACTTTTCTATTTTGCCCTTGCTGGCGATGCTAGCTATGCTAGCTACGATAACTATGCTAGCTATGTTAGCTATGCTAGCTATGATAACTAAAGCTTGATAAATTGACTGGCGGCCAGTCAAAAGTATGAGAATAGGATGTAACATTCCAATAAATTATTTTGAAGGACATTTTATAAAAATTATTGACAAGAAATATTAGATTGTATAATAGAAAATTTTGAATTAAAAATGTACAATAAAAAATATTTTTTTATTTTTTCACTTTTGGAGTAGATTTAGTAAAAGTGTTCATGTCCTTTATGTACATTTGATTGCAGTTGTTTTATTTTATGAAACAGTGAACCATCAGTGTTCATGAGGGACAGCAGACACCAGCAAATAACTTTCACAAAAACCTAAAATACATTTTAGAATAAAACATTATTATATTTTGTTCTGCTGTAAAGCATGTTGAGCTGCCGTGTTGCTGAAAATGTACTGCACAAATAAACTTAATTTACTGATTGAAACACCAAAGATTCCTTCTAAACGTTCTTGTGACTGCCTATATTAATATTCAAACACCAAATATACTTTAAAACACATCAATGCAAATGTCTTAGCTCAACCGCAGAAGCTAGCATCTACAGTTTCCTTCATCCCGGCTTTCAGCCAATCGGCGCCAAGGAAAGTAAATGGAGCTTCTGGATTGGCTGCTTTCCAAACGGTTCGTGTTTGTCGTTCAGCGTCTCGTTTTCTCTGGAAAGCTCTGCGACTCGTCAGGTTTCTGCGAATAATTTGTAGAATCCTGAACGGCTGCTGCTGATTTTAGGGCGTCGCTGCGTTTTTCAACCATTCTGAGAATTTGATGTTTTACAACTGATGGATAAATAAAAGATCAAAGGATCAAATAAACCGTGTTTCAAAACAAACATGGATCTGACGAATTCAAAACACAGATTTTAAAGTGTAAACAAGGAAGTGCTCAGCAGCAGCCATGTTTAAATGCCGCTGACTTTCTTTAGCGATTAACAGAGGTGGCTGTCGGTTGCTATGGTTACGGTGTTTTTTTCTGCTTCAGTCTAGTTTTCAAAACCCAAGCAGTCGTCAGCTCAAAATATTTAACCAAAAGCTTTAAATAAACAAAAAGATCGAAGCTGTGATGATGAAATAATTAATATTGTTATTACTCAGCAGTTTTTCATGAAAATACTGAGTTTTCACATCTTTTAGGTTTATTTGCACCAGTTTACTTCCTGGTGGTTTTAGTCCACAACCATTAAAATCTACTTTTGAAGCAGCGAAGGCAAATTTATCTGGATCATCTTATGAAAGTGAAGAATATTTGAAAAATAGAAAAAACAGATTTGATAAAACGATGAACACCGAGCAGCCAAAGCTCAGACTTAACACCTGCTTACAATCAAAGATGGCAGATATTTAGGAAACATGGCCGCTGCCATCAGGCCCTCATTCACCAGCCGCTTTGTCAACACTGGATATAAAACATCAGCCACGCTCTGGGGTTAAAGGTCACGGATTATAAAAATCCAGGAAGGCTTCAGATTATCGGCTGGAGTCTTAAAAAATATACCATGAAAAACTAACAGCAACAATCCGAGTTATTTAGTTTATTATGAGAGAAATAAAACTTACATTCATTCATTTACTAAATACTTAATGAGCAGAATCACCTAAATGTTTAGCTCAGATATAAATGATTAGTTTTAAATTAAATATTTAGTGTGAAGTTTCACAATATTTAACTAGATATTTAGCTCTGAAAGCTAACAAAGCTGCTAACTAAATATTTAGCTATGAAAATATTTACATTAAACATTTTTTGAAACAAAAATGTAGCTCCAAACCGAAAATTTAGATCTAAACTAAATATTTAGCTCCAAAATTGAAAAACTAAATGATTAGTTTTCAAATTAAATATTTAATGTCAAGCTAAATAATTAGCTAACTAACAGATTGTTTAGCTCTGATTTGAATATTTAGCTCAAAGTTAACTAAAATTGTAGTTAGCAGGCTAAATGTTTAACTATTTAACTGAGCTAAATATTTAAAGCTAAAAATATTTAATTTGGAGTTAAATATTTAGTTCACATACAAATGTTTATTTTTCAAACTAAATATTTAGTTAACGTGCTAAATATTTTGTTTCCTAACTAAATGTTTATTTCATGAACAACAGTTTTAGCTTGGAGTTAAATATTTAGCTTTTGAACTAAATATTTAAAGCAGAAACTTGCCAGCTAAATTTTGGTTTGGATTTTAATATTTAGCTCTGAGCGAAATAATTATAAATTAAAATATTTATTTATGTAAATATTTAACTCCGAATTAAAATCTTACTTCAGATATAAATATTTAGTTAATAAACTAAATATTTAGCTTTCTAACCACCATTTTAGTTGGTCTTGGTTCTGATTTGTTTCTTGGTTTTCATAAATCATTTGATTTATTGATTTATTTCTGTTAGTTTTTGACTCTTTAACCTGTTTGGTTTTCAGCGGTTCTGACATCCGGACCAGAACCAGAACCGGGTCCAGTTTAACCAGAACCTCCACCATAACATCATCATCATCATCATCATCATCAGCTCCTCTTCATCACCCAGCCAGCAGGTCCGGTTCTGGATGGTTATGTAACCGGACCGAGCAGTCCGCTGATGCCGGACCGGGAGGTTCTGGACGCGCTCGGTCGGGTTCGGCGGTTCTGCTGACTCAGCACCAGCAGATAATCAATGGAAGGTTTTAGAAAATCCGCGCTTCAATCCGCGGATTTTCTCCTGACTGCAGAACCAGAACCAGGACGGATCCAGGTCCAGAATAAAAGCCCGAACCTTTTCCTGTTCGTATCAGCAGAACCGGACGTCCAAACGGACTGGTACCGCCGCCAGCAGGGGATCAAACCCCAACAAAGCCCGACCCATTCCAGCTTCCTTACCGGACGCGGGATCCCGCAGCGGGTTCGGATCCGATCACGCTCCTCCGGTCCGGTTCGGTTCGGTTCGGTTCGGATCTGCGGCGGCTCTGCGCGCAGCTCCAGCGGCTTCAGCTTGACGTTGGAAGTCAGCCCACTGCTTCCTGTTACATCACCGTGGAGTGGAGTGGAGAGTCCACAGCTGAGTGGACTCCCACCCACAGACCCACTCCCACGCTGCGCAGAGGCGCAGCGGGCGGGTCGGTTCTGGGCGGATTTTAACCCGCAATAACTGCGGTTCCTCTACCAACATGCGCACATCTTGGTATGTTTCCATTAAACCATAAACTGGGTTCAAATCAAACAATGTCATTAAAATCAGCGGCAACATGGAACTGCGCAAATTGAAATGACGCAAATAAATTCTCTAAATGGAAACGTGACAATTAAAAACGGAAAAACTGTTTTGTATCAAAAGGATGAGGTGTTTTCTCAGCAGTATAGAAATGGATGTATTTGGTTAAGAGTCTCTGTATCACATCAGTCACGTGATCAACACCCGGAAGTTGCTCCTGGCCGAAACCACGAAAAAGTCAACAGGAAGTAGTCTTCTTCATGGTTTGCAGTTTTCTTTTTCCAGATGCATCTGATCCACAGCAAATCCATCCTTTGCTACAGATCATCAGATGTTCATTTTAGGCAATAAAATGTTCATTTTCTTATTTAAAATATGGATTTAATTATCTGCATTTTCAATGAGTTTCTAAAAATGTATATCTGAAGGTTCAATGAAATATCTGCAGAAATATAGCAAGTTTTTCATCTGGTTTATCATCAAAATAATCAATTACTTAAAATATAATTACTTCCAGCCCTAATCTGATGCATATATCTATATATTGATCAGTTGCTCTGCATATTTTCTTTGTATTTAATGGATTTTTCTCACTTTAAACCCGATTATCTCCTGACTTAATAATATTTTATAATCAATCCATAAAAAACTGTAGGAAAAAGGAGAAATTAGTTTTTAAAGTAAAGACAAGAGCAGAAGGATCTCAAAACGTCAAGAGAAAAATAAAAAAATATATTAGATATGGAAAAAATCATAATTATCCCAAATCCAGTTTCTAAAGTCTTGGAATGGTTGAAAAATCAGACACCAGATGTTTCATGCATTCAATGGAAATGATAGTAACAGATCATAAAGGGATTAATAGTTTCATTTATAGCTTTATGCATTTTATTGAACACAGAGGAAACGATCCTCCAGATCAATTTAGCAACAAAACACTGAGAAATAAAACGCTTTATGGTCATGATGAAGATGAGAAAAGGTTCTTGGTTGGTTGAATATGCTGCTCTGAATGCAGCATTAATGCAGCAGCGCCCCCTGGTGTCCACTCCGCTGCACTGACGGGTCAATCCGCCCAATAATGACTAAAACAAAGAGTTTCTGCAGTTCGTTTAATCAATAAATGAACCCATTTACAATAACAGCTGATATTCAGAGACAGAAATATGAAACAGAGGAAAATATTTCAACAAACAAAAGAAAGAACAAAATCTGCAGCTTTAAAGCTTCATCCCAACAAAACAATCCACAAAAAAAACAAATAAAATCAATAATTCATGCAAAATGGAGGCAGAACTGGAATGTTTTCCTGTACAGATTTAATATTCATCAGCATAAACATGAAAAAAAAGGTTTTAGGATTTTCACAGATTGTTACAACTTTGTGGTGAATCATTTCAGCTTCTCATTTAAATAAAACAAAATATTTTTGCACATCTCATTTTGGTTGTTTTCACAATTTAGAGCTCAGAAACCCATAAATATAAATATTTTAAATTTCTTCACGTTTTTATAGAAACTTTAATATTATTGCAGATAAATGTATAAAAATGAAAATATTTGCATAAGTAGGATTGAAATATTTCCCATCAGTCTTTGCTGTTTCCACTCTGTAATGACATTCTGGGTCTTTATTTGACTGATTCATAAACTTATTTTGTGTTATTAGTTTTGACGTTTCAGTCGATATTGAAAACTTATTTTTAAGTTTAGAAATAAAAAAATCAAAGTGTTCATGTCACATCAGATCAGAATCTGAACTACAATGTCTTAAATGTTTCAGTTTGGGGTGAAAATAAAGAAGCTCTTCTTATGAAAAACAGAAACATGAAGCCAGTGGAAGTTTAAAATCATCTCAGAGTTACTTTAAGTTTCCATTTTGCTTCTGTGCTAAAGTCTTAAACCGCCTCTTGTTGTTTCCTGAGGAATGACTCAAGACTTTTGCACAGAATTGTCCATCATAAAGAATCAAAAATAAACAGCTCACTATTAAAACAGAGATTTTCTGAAGAAAACAGACTTGAAGCTATAATACAGAGATAAATACATGTGTAGAGGAGGAGCGGCGTCCCGCAGGGCGCGCGGTTCAGTCCCCGCGGTTCACGATGCTGTCGATGTTTTTCTTCCTTATCCGGATCATCCCCTTCCTGTAGCCTGAAACAGAACCAAGCCGTGAGGATGAGGAGCAGCAGCAGCAGCAGCAGCAGCAGCAGCAGCGTGCTTCATCTCCGCATGTCTGCGGTTTTTACCCTTCGGGCCTCTGATGCACTTGTGGTAGCAATGTTTGCGGAGCAGGAAGTTGTTGTCGTTGCCGCCGCAGCCGCTGTAGAAGAACGACTGGCAGCGTTTGGTTTCCGGGTTGAAGGCGAAGCGCCTTTCGGGTTTGCTGCAGCTGCCAATGACGATGGGGCTGAAGCAGATCTCTGAGGTGCTGAAGTCTGGAAAACAGGCAGACAGTCAGAGAAACAGCGCCTCCACTGGCAGCAGCATGGAGGTGCAGCCGCGTGTTAAAGTCAGATTATCAGACATAATTTGAGTTATAAAAGGAAATAAAAGAGGATTCATTTGTAAATGTCATTGTTTTAAACTAAATATTAAATTGGTCAACTAAATATGTTGTTGAAGCAACAATACAAACTAAATATTTAGCTTACGGATTAAAAACATTGGCTTCAAACTAAAACATTTAGTTTAACGCTAATTATTTAGCTTACTAATTCAATATAGTTTGAAGGGAAATATTTAGCTAACCTGCTAAATTAAGCACTTAGTTTGAAAACTAAAAAATTAGCTTCAAACTAAAAGTTTTAAACTTAATAAATAAATATCTAGTTTGGACCTAAATATTTAGTTTAAAGCAAAAATATTTAGTTTCAAGCTAAATATCTAGCAGGCTAATAGAATATTTTTCTAGGAAGTTAAATATCTAATTATTTTGATTAGATTATAATTAACATATTTATAAAGGAACTTAGATATTTTGGCTTATTAACTTCATGTTTTAGGAGATAAAATTTTCAGTAAATGTACATTTCGTACATTACTGTACTAAAAGAAAGAAAGCTGAATATTTAGTTTGAACTTAGATATGTTGGTTTGCTAACTCAATGTTTTGTGAGGAGATAAATTGTCAGTAAACAAATCTCAGCTCTGATCTGAGAGCTTTTAATAACAACAGCAATAATAATAAATAATAATAATAATAATAATAATAAAATGAAACAGAAAATTGTGTACGACTTTTTTTTCCCCTTTTCTTAAATAATTGACCGGGCACTAAAACTTTTTTCACACTACTTCATAATCATCAAAAGCAAAAATATGTAAATTTATAATAACTTTCTGCTACTGAACGAGCAAAGTCACATTTGTGTTTTACTTCCTAAATGCAGCCACACAAACATAGAGCAGTTCCTCTACAGTCACTTTGATTATTGTTTTCAAAATAAATCTTATTGTACAATCATATGTATAATTTCAGTGGATTTATTTTGTATCCAGTAGCTGTAACTCACATCCCAGGCAGTTCCTACCTGCAGCTGAAGTTCTGCCTGTTAATCTTTCCTCCTGCGCCTCTTTGTTCCCTCGCTGATTGATCTTCCTTCCACTCAACTATAAGTCTCTGTTCCTGCTAGTCTGCGCTGACAGCTCTGTTGTGGTCAAATAAATCTGCTCTGCTCTTTGGGATGAAGAGTTTTTGTGTAGTTTATCACCACTGCATTGACTGTATTTCTGCACAGCTTTATCTATGACCTTCCCGCCTGTTCTCTGCTCCTGCGGCTGATTGTTAAGACTTTGTGCATTAAGAGGCTCATTTCGTTCCTGCAAAAGCAGAAAATATTGATTTAAAGCATCGAAGGAAAGAAGTGTTCCTTCGATGCTCTGTTTCTATCTCTGTTACTTTTTAGTAGATTCTTTAAAAGAGGAGGATAAAGTACATCAATCTATTGGTTTAATCTAAGACTGTTTCTTCATTTAGCCACAAGGTGGCACTGTCACGCCTCCGGATGTGACCACCTCATCTGTATGGTCCTGTTTGTGTGTCAATGTTTTTGGTTTGAAATTTAAAGCTTGCAGACCTGAAATGCTATTTAACAATAATGTTGTTACTGAGTAAAATATTGGATATAAACTAGAAAACTGTCAAAGCGAGGCCTCTGGCCAGAACCAGGGGTTTGTTGCTGAGTTTGGTGCTGCAGCATCAGAGCCTGAATGGCTTAAAACAAAACATAAGTTTGTGTTTGTCGTTGCTCCATGTAATAAAAATGTCCAGAGCTAGCTAAAATGCAAGTGTTAGCTTAGCTGCTACCATGAGTATGTGGGTTGTCACCAGCATGTTGACTAACATTAACTTACTTCATTAAGCATTAGTGTGTAACCACTAATGACCTAAAATACTAAGATTAGCTAAAATGCTATTGGTAGCATTTTAACCTACTTCATCTAGTATATAACCAGCAGTGTACAAAATTAGCTAAAATTAGCAACAATGCTGCTGCTACAGTAATGACAGTGATAGCTAACATTGACTTATAAGTTAGCTAAGATTAGATTTTATACCGAAATGAGCTAAAATGCTAATTTTAGAGTGGATGGTGCTATTTGTATGCTGGTTATTTCTAACATGTTGACAAACATCAAGTTAATCTATTTAGCATCAAGGTTAGCTTTTAAATGCTAAAATGCTAACATTAGCTTAACCTTGTCATTACGACAATCATCACTAGCATGCTAACTAACGCTGACTTTATTAAATATTAAAACATTAGCGTATAGCTACATTTAGCTAAAATGCTAAGGCTAAAGCTCTTACTTCGCGTTGCCTTTGATTAATAGAACCTTAAATATTCTGATCCGGTTTCAACTTTTCACTGGTTGTCTGTCTATTTGTGCTGTGAGGCTCATTGTGCTTCGGGTTCAGCAGGTGGAACACTGTAAGCTGCCTGCAGACAAACTTAACCAGGAGCTGAAACTGGATCCACCTGAATCTTTTCCTCACTATTTTTCTGACAAGAATGAAATGGATTTTTTTGAGCCATAACTCTCTGAGTTAAAGGAGCCGGAGTCGGTTTCCTCTGTGAAATACGCTCCCTCACAGCTAATATCCAAATGGAGGCACTGACTTATGACCTTTGACCCCCAGTCCAACCAGCTCCATAGTTTAAGCGTCAAACTGTGAGTCCAGCTGATGGGGAAATGTTCTGTTTGATCAGTTTAATGGGACCCAGCGGTTCCCCTGCTGTTTGTGTGTTTGGTCGGGTTCTGGGTTTGATTCTGCATGTGGGTCAACATTTCATCCAGGAACATTATGACAGTTAAATTATAACATTCAGGAAAACGGGTCCAACCAGGGAACGTCCTGAAACTGGCTGAAGGTTTTCCAGATGTTAACTTCAGAAACTCTCCAGCTGCTTCCACCCAATTCAAATCTTTGCCAGAATGAAAATGTGGCTTTTTACAGCTTGGTTCTGCTGAATCGACTCCATCGGACCTGGACTGACTAACAGGAGGCGTTATGAACCCGGAGCTTGTTTGTAACTCCGTCACGATCTTTGAACTTTTTCATTATTTTCTCTCCCAAAGTTTCCATTTTGTTGTTATTGAAGTTTTTCATTCATTGAAATCCATTTAACAACATGCTAGCGTTATGGTTAGCATAATGCTATTGTTGCTGTTAGCACCATGCTAATGTCGCTGTTAGCATCATGCTAACATTGGTTCGCTTCTGTTTTATTTTGACATATTATTTCTGATCTCAGCTGCAGCTGAAGTTCAGCAGATTTAGAATTTGAAAAGTCAAATTTTATGCTAAAAAATACAAAATGAAATAATTTCACTTCTATTGAATTTCTGAGAAAAACATTAAGAGCTTTTGTTTCAAAGGTTTTATTAAAACATTAAATCATAAATTTCAGCAACAGTCGCCAAGTGGCTGATAAATCCAACCCCATAACAGGAAAATATGGATCACTTAAAAAGCCAAAGTTATCTCAACAGCAGCTTTAGACTCAAGCATCAGCTAACTGCTCCCTTTAATGATGAAATCATTACAACATGAGGAGTTTAAACACATTAAAAATGAAATGTTATTATTTACCTCCCTGTGAGTCGGAGGCGTTCAGCTGGACCTGCCGTTCGCTCGCTGGCAGCTCCTCTGCAAAACAAACATTTACTGAAGCTTCGTCTCTCTGCTGGCTGCTGTGATACAGACATGAAGTGGCAGGAAGCCGACCTGCGTTCATGTTAAACACACGGTTTTATTTCTCTATGTAAACAACAAAACATTGGGAATGCATTTTCCTCAAAGTTGTAAATTAGCTCCTGACTGGTGCAGAAACCGCAGTGTTGGAAATGTATTTATAGAAACTTCAGATTTAAAATTCAGGGGATGAAGTTTTAAATGAATCAGACGGCTCACTAATATGCAGATGAAGCCATTATTTGGCTCCTTAAAATGCTCGACTCATCACGTATTGCTTGACGCTGCTGCACACGTTGCCTCAGGGGGCCGGCGCTAAAAAGCTGCAGATGAAGGAGATTAATGTGAACAGGTGGAGAATATCAGGCGGGAGAAAACGTCAATGTTTAAACGCTCAAGCAGCTGATAATGAATCAGATGCTGCAGAAAAACGCAAGAAAAATCAAAACACAGAGATGGTTTCATTTTGCCTCCATGTAATTTATGATTCGTCCTTTTTACAGTTCAGTTCAGTCGCAGCGTTAATCAGTCCACGAAGCTTTGGACTGATTTGCTCTTTACAAACTTCAATCCATTTGTTTTCCCTGTTATTATCACTGTTATTGTTGTTTCCATTTTGTTTTCAGAAATAAATTAAAACACATTGTGAGACGATAAGTCCTGAATAAAAGGATTTGAAAGATAACCAACCATCCATCTGAACAACTTCTGGAAAGAGCAAAATGTAAACAAACAAAGTCGGATTTCATAAATCTGAGTTCTGGTTTGGATCTCAGGAAAGTTGCAGTGAAATATTTCAGATCTGCAAATAAATAATAGTCGATTTAGACTGAGCAAGGTTATTATTTAAGCTTCAATAACCTCATAAGTTAACTGCTAAGCTAAAAGCTAAGGTAAAAGCTAAGCTAAGAAAGTAGCTGCAGCAAAAGCTAAGCTAACTGATTTGTTAAAATATTTCTGATTAGCATTTTTTGCTAACTAAAAATATTTAGCACACACCTTTTCCTTCCACTTAACTTTTTATGAACATGGTGCAACTTTTGTCCTATATGCTAATTATTTTAGACACATATTGTTTGAAATATTTCACTCTGTCCTGAGTTTATATGATATATAAGTTCTAACATGAGTAAGTTTACCATTTTTTCCTAATGTAGTTTTTTAAGAACAAGTCAGCAGTAAAAGCAGATATAATTTAGACGGAGCCATAAGTAGAATATAAAGTGGCTGGTTGTTACCTGCTGCGGTGGTTGGCCGCGTCATGGCGGGTTTCCTCACTTCAGTCGCCGCCGTCGGTTCGTCTGTGAAACCAAAACAAGAAGAAATTATTTTTACCACTAAACCATCTTATAAAACAGCCAGAATGTTTAAGACTAATTGACTTTTCTGCGCATCGCTGAGTGAAATAGTTGCTGCTTCTGTGATGTCCTGACGATCTCAGCTTCCACATGACTTGTGCCTGTAAGCTGAGTGTAATCGAGTCGCTGCGGTCAGTTAGAACCATTTAAATCAAAGTGAAAAGTGATTTCATGCTCAGCTGAAAATTCATCACAAAGTTAATTATCTGAGGTTGAGCTGCTTTCATTGCGCCGCTTCTCTGAAATGCTGTCGATGCTTCGATGTAAAGGACAGTCAACGCTCCTCATTTACATTCTGCAGATCACAAACCGATGCTTTGACTAGGACATGGCGATGCTGACCTGTGTTGAGGCATCTCTGCTGGCAGTCGGCCATGCTCCTGAAGTTGTTGGCGTTGCCCAAGCAGCCGCCGTAGTAGAAGTGTCTGCACTGCTGCGTCTGGCTGTCGAAGAAGAAACGCCTCACCAAGCCTCGGCAGGGGCCCGGGGCCTCCGGCAGGTGACACGGGTTCTTATCGTCTGACACAGAAACAACAGAGACACGTCGCTAACAGCAGCAGGAAACACAGAGAAACACAGACTGAGTTTAGCTCCAACATGGAGAGTCTGAGGCTCAACTCAGCCAATCAGAAACTTACAAAACCATGACATCATCATCTTGGATGCTGTCCGAACCTTTGGGTGATCCAGCAGGACTGGAGTCGCAACATTATTAAAACAAAACAGCAAAGCCACAGCAGCTAACGGTTTAGTTAGCAGTTCCTTCTATTCAATGCTGAGTTTAGCATTAGCTTCTGCTAACTACTATGTTGGTACAGCACTTTTAGTGCTAACAGCTGTGATCAGTTCTTTAGTGTTAGTGCAGTTAATGTTTTAGTTAGTGCTGCCTACTACTTAAAGTGCTTGAGTTTAGCACTTTAGCATTAGCTTCTGCTACTTACCCATTGAGACAACAGAGCAAATATGACTAGTCCTTTATGGCTAGCACAGCTAATGTTTGAGCTAGCTGTGCCTTTTCCTCAAAATGATTGAACCTAGCACTTTAGCATTAGCATTTGCTAAATACCATGGTGATACAATGCTTTAGCATTAGCATAGCTAATGTTTGTGATTAATGTCTTAGGGCTGGGGAAGCTGTGTCTTCCAGTCCAAATGGTTGAAAGTAGCACTTTAGCATTAGCTTCTGGTAACTGCCATGCTGAAATAGTGTTTAGTGTTAACAGATCTTAACGAGTTCTTTTGTTTAGCACTTTGAAAACAGTACAGCTAATGTTGTAGTTAGCTGTTCCTTCTACTCACAATGTTTGAAGCTAGCACTTTAGCATTATCTAAATGTTGGTGTAGCGCTTTAGCATTAGCAGAGGTAATGTTTGTGCTAATGTGCCATTCGCTGCGCTTTCCCAAACTGTTAAAGGAGGAAACATCAGAGGAAACTTTTACCTTCCAGCAAAGCAACAAAGCTGTTGATGAATTTTATGGAAATGTTTGGTTGAATACCCTGCAGGTCGATGTTGCTTTAGGTACATCCTGTCCTCTGGACCGCAGAGCGTTTTTCATCAATCAAGACGGCAGAACAAGAATTCACCTTCTGCCAAACTGAGGTCTCTGTGAGCCAAACGTCCTTGAATGCATCACATCTGCACACCTTCTGTTTGCTAACCCAGTGGTGTCCAAAGTCTGTGTTTTATTCTCTCCCTGCTTTAACACACCTGGATCGAATGATGGATCATTAGAAGGTCTAAGAAGAACATTGACAAGCTGAAAGGTTGTTACTACCAGCAGAACTAAAACCTGCAGGCTGTCGACCGACTGGGAACCTCTGGGCTGATCTGTTTACCAGCAGCACTCCGCCGACGGCCGGCGCCATTAAAACTTCATGGCTGTAAAATCTAAATGCATTTCACCAGGTGACTTTGGCTCAAAGCTCCGGTAAACAGATGTGTGAGGAAGCCATTGTGCTCTTTCTCCAGAGCAACGCGCCGATGAATAATTCAGAAAATGTTATTATCTGTTTAAGCTGTGGAGGAATTATCTGTCAGCTTGGCTGACGCTGCGCTGAGAACCACAGAGGACAGCAGCAGGTCGCGGCTCACCTGAGAAAACCTCCGGCTGACAGCCAATCAGCACGGAGGAGTCCAGATTATTCCACCGTGACAGAAAACAATCAGTTTAATCTGAACACTGGGATCGTTTGGCTGTTTTGATCTGCAGGAAAGGAGGACAACTGAAGCGAAAGCTGCTGCTTCACGTGATTTACTCCTTTATGAAGAATTTTATTTACATCTGACAGCAAAACATAAATGAAGTTAAGGTGTTAGATTAGTGTTAGTGGCCACTAGGGGGCGAAATATCTGCTCTAATAAACAGCCAAAGAACTGAAACCATTCCTCTGGTTCTCTTGATTTTTTCCATCAATTTCACCTGAAAGCCAAATATCCAGAGTAGCAAAAGGGCTTTACATGAATAAACTTCACATGTAAAAAAAACTTTAGGTTTTACCATAAAAGTGAAAACATTTAAACTTTCAGGCTCCATTCTCTGCACTTCAGCAGTAAAAATCTGAATTGTTGTTTTATTGGAGGGTTTTATGTGGATCAACTCTTTCTCTTGCTCTTCGGTTGCCTAGCAACAGCCAGCTGGGTAGGAAGCAGATTCAAGTTCCCTCCAACTTCAGTTACGTTTCCATTTTTTTCCTTCTTTTTCCGACTTTTCAAAGGTTTTGGATGGATGGAAACACAGTTTCTGCTACGTCCAATTCACAGCGTCTGTCTGAATCACGACGCATCAACGACGTAAAAGTCCGATAAAATGCGACACTTTGGCAATCATCGCATTCCAGATAGAAAAGTGGGAAAAACTGGTGAAAAGGTTGGAATCGGTTCGTTGATACTGCGCTTTGTAAAATGGATTCTCGTTTGTTTAGATGGTTTAGTTTTACTACTTGAAGTTTTTAGAATTGCCAAAGTTAACATTAAATACCCTAAACTTTGTTTTTTTTAAAGTTTTTTGGGAACTGAATAAAGTGTGTTGAAGGTGGCTTAAAGGTGCTGAAGTTATTTCGTTTCCTCTGCTGTTTTCCTCTTAACTTTTGCAGCTCTGACTTTCTGTGCTGCAGTTTTATTACAATGTATGTTAATAATTTAGAGCTCAAAGCAAAGCTGACGTGCAGAAACTCTTTGGCTGTCAGAGCTGCACTTTCCTGAACTCAGCCTGATTTCACCTGAGTGCAAAAAATCCAGCAAACTTCTGGATCCGTTTGTATTTATTTACTCATAAAAACATTTAAAACAATCCCTCGTTTCCTCATAGTTTCCTCCCAAACATCTTAAATTATATTCATCAGTTCTCTGGTCTTTCTGGACCCGATGCTAACAAGTTAGCATAAAAATCATTGAGACAAGGAGGAAAACAGGTGGATCTGACAAATCAAGAGTAAATACACTGGAAGGTGACTACAGGTAGATGAGTAAAGGAATAAACAATGTGCAGAAAATGAAAGATGAGCACAGAGTTGTTGAGAGCAGATTGCAGCGTCAGATTTGCGTGTTTTCGCCTGGGTTTGGTCAGTTTGTGTTGAAATGGATCTTTTGTTGTGGCATCGCTGTAGCCAGGAAGCTCAGTCACGCCATGCAGGCCAAAGAAACTCTGAGATCGCTCAGGTACGTGCTGCAACTTGTGGCTTTCAGCATGAATGGGAGGAGAACAGGTGAGCAAAACTTTCCATCTGGGACAGAAAGCAACAGAACCAGATCAGAACCTCCTTCCTGCAGGCTGCTTGTTTTTACTGATGAAGCAACAAGTCATGACTGACTGACATTCAGACTCGTTACTGTGTGAAAGAGGCTAAAAACACAGCCGAGCTGCCAGAGGCTGTCATGTTTGGTGGTGGCAGCATCATGCTGAGGGTTTTTTGTTTCTGTGAATTTAAATCTGGAAAAGTTTTTGTTCTCTTAAAGATCAAGCTAAAAGGGAAGATAATGGATTTATTGCTTTACTTGCCAATGCACTAATGTAGTAATAATAGAGCTAATATTCATTTAGCATGTTAGCATTTTTCTAACTTTGGACATTTTTACCACCATTAGCATCCCATAATTAGTCCTAAACCTCTAATTTATTTGTCTGTGTCAAACTTTCAGTTGAATAAAGTTTGACATTCTGAAGTTTTAGTTAGTAATCCTTCAAGTAGTGAGAAGTTTATATTCATGCCCTTATTTTGAAGGGGGTGAAGTTCTGTTTCCTGTCCTCTTGTTCTCCACTAGTGATGCGATGCAGTGAATGATGTTCATTCTGTATTGGCTCAAGTACCCAGAATGCATCACTGCAGCTTAAAATCTACTGCGTTCTGCTAAGTGAGCGAAACGACTGTCAAACTTCCTGACGCGAAAACCGTAAAGAAGACGTGTAAAAATGTAACCAGTGGCGGGTGATTAACACACACTGGCTGAAATTTCAGCATTAGCATTAGCTAAATATCATGTTGGTATAGCATGTTAGCAGAACTAATACTTGTGATTAACATATTACCATAATGTTTATGATTAGGGTTTCAGGACTAGTATAAGACTGAAAATTGGAGTTATGAGAATGTAAAATGTTTTATTTTGAAAGGCTCCCTGGATGGGGAGAGGAGCGAACGTTCGGTGACAGATGGAGGAGTAGCGGAAAAGAAATGAAAAGTTCAACGCTGAGAAAGAGCTCACTGGTTCTGTGGATTATTGTACAGAGGAGAATCACCGTATCTGGACACCGACGAGTCTTACACCTTTCAGTTAGCGACGTCCGCTACTCGTCCTTTAGCATGAGCTACTGCTAATTTACATGTGGATGTAGCAACTTAGCATTCATGGAGCTAATGATCATGATGCGCTTAGGATTAGCACAGCTAGCTTTTAAGCTAGTGGTAACCACTTCAGCATTAGCTTCTGTTGAAAACCATGTTGATTTAGCATTTTAGCTTTAGCAGAGCTATGGCTTTAAGGTTAGCGCAGCCAACCTTTTAGTTAGCGATCCCCATTAGTCAAAATGGGTGAATTTAGCATGTTAGCATTAGCTTCTGTTAAAAGCCATATTAGTATAGCGCTTCACGTTTGCAGAGCTAATGTTTATTTTTACCATTTCAGAGTTAGTGCAGCTAACGTTTTGGTTAGCGGTGCCCACCACTGTTTAAATGTAATAAATGTTTTTCTGCATTTTAAACATGAGCAGGACGCACCGTTGAATTAATTATGATTAATTCATATTTTATTTATCTCTGTTTTAGAGTCAAGTCAGCAAACTGCTTTCAACAGAAGTTAAAGCCTTCAGCAAAACTGTTGAGAAATCAGAGCTGGCAGTGATCTGCGTTCGCTGCACGTTATAAAACAACCTGTTTCCCCCCAAGGTGGTGATAAAATCCATGATATGAGATGATACATCATAAAAACATCACATCTGTGATGAGGGGCGCGGTACGGTCGGACCAAAACGCAGGGAAGGTGAAAACAAACGATGAATAAAACTCAACAGCACAAAGGGAAATGAGCTAATTACAGGTGAGTGGATGCAGCTGAGGAAAGGAGATAAAACAAACATCGTTTAAACCTGAGAGGTTTTTATCATTTGTCCCACCTGAGAAGACGCACGCCTCCTGACATTCCTCTATCGTCTCGAAGTTGTTGGCGTTTCCACTGCAGCCGCCGTATTCGAAGCTCTCGCATCTCCCAGAGTTAACGTTGAAGAAGAAGCGCTCCTTGATGGCCTTGCATGGCCCCGACTCGTCCTTCATGGCGCAGAACTCGTTAAAGATGACGGGGCTGTGATGGCCGCCATGACCTGCCACGAGAAAGAAACGACAAACTTTAAAGAAGAGTTCAACGTTAGCAGTTAGCTTTAGCTTTTAGCTGACCACCATTTTGGTTATTTGCTGTAATTTCAGCTGTTTCTGTTTTTCATTTGTTCTGCAGAAACAAAATGGATGTTTCTCCAATTGAATGTTGAAACGACTTTTAGGGCAATAACAAACATAAGGCGCCTTTAAAATGTCATTTTTTTCACTGCTGAGACATTTCCTGCTCGTCAAAATAAAAGCACATCCCGTTTTTAGCTTTGGGAACATTTTGAACTGGTATTTAATAATTTAATAATAATTTGTGCAGAGGAAGAAATCAGGTCACAGAGTCAGAACCGGAGGCTGAGATGAGAAATGACTCCAGCTTTCTGTTCTGCAGTGACCTTTGCCTGCAGTGGTTGGTTTATTTACTTTGTTTAGACCACAGCTGGAGGTAAAAGCCCTGGTGGCCTGCAGAGACATGTTGAGCTGCAGTGAATCGGTTTTTCTCCTCACAGGCTGATAATCAGGCTGATATGAAACCCGGTTTGATCTCTGGATCCGATCCGATCACCTGTCTCTGAAGGCAGCTTGGTAACGAGCTGCTCACCGTTTCAAAACACGCCTGAGTTTAACGGAGCAGAAAATGTTTCCCAACATGCTTATCAGAGAAACTTCCAAATGTTATCAAAGCAGCCAAACCCAGTGAGCAGCCTGTTCCCCTCCTGGCCTGTGGGGGCGCTGCACCACAACCCACTGCAGGAAATAACATGAAACCTCTGAAAGCTTAACGTTCGCACCTCACCAACCAGTCAGACTTTATAGGCTAAAGTGGTAAAGCTAACAAAAAACTTAGCGTCTCTATTATTAGCATTAGCGAACAATGCTAATGCTAATAACAACATTAAATAACATTATTACAGTAGAAACTTGGTTACACTTATCCAGACTGAAAGCTAAAGTTAGCATTTTGCAGTCATTTAAAACCATTTTTTCTTGATAGCCAGCAGGGTCATGACCCCAAACATCTGGGAAAGCCTCGGTCGGTCTGAGGTCATGAACTGGCCCGACCCAGTAACAGAAACAGAGCCAACATGTGTGCCAGGAACAGAGGCTCCATTATGTGCAGGAAGGAGGCCATGGTGAATCCTCCAAATGAAGGAACGATAATAATAATTGGCTTAAACGCGGCAGCAGGGCCAATTTTCTGATTAAAATCTCATTTCACACAATTTTATTACAGAAACACATGATTCACTGGAGACCAGGAGGTAAACATGGTTGTGTAACGGTTTATGAACGAACCACGGCTTAATTACTGCTGGTCGTCTTACTGCTGGTTTTGCTGCATTGAGCCGAACCCTGGGCGAACAAAGGGCTGCAGCTGAGTCAGAGCCAATCCCTGCAGTTTACTGCTGAACTCCCTCAGCCTCATGCGACGGGCGTAACCCGACACTGGGGTCAAAAGGTCAAACCATGAGGGAAATGAAGCTTTCTGCCAGAGGAGCATGAAGTCATCCTCTGAGTCGAAGCCTCAGAGCGAAACAGAGAAACTCTGAAGGTTTTGCTGTTTGCTGCAAAGAATGTTTGTTATTTTCAAAACTAAATTAAATGTTCAAGCTAAATGTTTAGCTTTATAAGGAAATATTTGGTTTTAGCAACTTAGCCAAGTATTTAGTTTGAAGTTCAATATTTAGCCTACTAATGTAAAAATCAGCAAGCTAAATATTTTGTTTGAAAATTATAATTTAGCCATAAATATTTAGCTAACTATTTAGCTCTAAACTACTAAATTAATTTGCTGATTATTGTAAATATTTTGCTTGATTACTAAATATTTAACATCAAATTTGAAATATTTAAATTGAATAGAAATGTTTAGCTCTCAACTAGCTTGCTAGTTTAGTTAGCAAGCTAACTAACTTGCCAGTTAGCAAGTTAGCTTGCCAGTTAGCTTGCAGTTAGCAAGCTAACTGGCGGTTTGGTCAGGACAGACGGACTCCAGACCGGACCAGCCGGAGCCGAGTTCTCCGGTGCTGCTGCGGGGAGAAAAGGAGCGAGGCGTCCATTTTGAAGGAGCAGCTGGTGGAGAGGCAGCTGGTTGGGAGGAGAAGCTCAACCTGGTAATTAATTGCTTCTACACTTGAGCAGAAACTAAACCGCAATCAATCAATATTTATCCCAGCGTCGCCGCTCGGCCCACAGACGCTCTGCGGTCGCACTAAACTTCCTGTCTGCTCTCACTTTTTCACTTTCAGATAGGTGTTGTGATCCGTAACCATGGCAACAAGGTGTTTTTGTTTTAATGGTTTAGCATCTGAAAAAAGAGACAAGGAGGAAGCTCAGTTTTCCTGACTCCAACATTTAAAGACCTGCTAAACAAAAGGAGGTGGATTAGCAGAGCTAGCTACCAGCTGATGATGTCATCAGTGACATCATTAGGCCTCTCGCAATAAACAGTAAATCATTTTCAGTCTGTTGCTTTGGTCTCAACCAGCCATTGTTTTAAGGACAGTTTTGTTTCCATAACTGATTTTATTTCTTTCTGATTTTTTTTTTGCATTTCTAAAATGTCTTCCAGTTCCAGTGTGAAATGTTCGTAAGAATTAGCATCTCTTGAAAATGGTCTCAAAATTACTGAACTTTATTGCATGTCATCAGAGGCCTCTTCTGAGTCGCTGTAAGACTGACTGCTACAGGAAATCTCTGAAGATTTGACCTCTGCAGATGGAGGGCTGAATAATTATAACGTAATAAGAGCAGAGCTAATATTTTTGATTTGTTCTTCAGGACTAGCTAACTCCTTAGCTAGTGGTACTAACTACTCAAAATGGTTGAACTTAGCACTTTAGCTACCACTGAGTACCTTGTTGGCACAGGGATTTAGCATTAGCTTCCATTAAATACTGTGTTAGCATAATGGTTTAGCATTAGCTATGTTAGCATAGCACTTTAAGGGAGCTGCTGTTTGTGATTAAAGCTTTAGGATTCACTGTACCACCACGACCTGAGAAGGAGGGAAGAATCTCCAATCTGACCTGGAACCTGCAGCCGTCCAGCAGTCTGGCGCTTCTGGACAAACGGATGATGACCCAGTTTGTTTTTAAAACTCTTTGCAGAGTTGCAGAGTTATTCGGCCCTCCATCCGCAGAGGTCAAAATATTCCTCTGACCCCTCTAGCTTGACAGACGCCGCCTGTTTCTCTGCCCAGAAGCAGAAATGGAAAACAGGGAAGCAGACATGAGTTTGCCTGCAGCTCCGCGTGGCGTCATGGGGAGAAAGTAGAACGGCTCCATCTGCCCAAACAAGGAAGGCCTCCATCCAAATAAACACGAAATGACTGTAAAAACTTTGACTCAACCAAAGAAAACCATAAAAACAAAAGGAAAACACCAAAGTTTAGGTATATAAATAATTAATGACAAGAAACCATCAAACTCAAGCTGTGGTTGATGATAAAACCAGGTCAGCCGCCCTGACGTGTCGGTGAACACAGCTGCAGCTTTTGCTTCCACTAAACTTTCCAGGGCCAAACCGTCAGAGGGAGAACAGGAAGCAGCTCGCTGCTCAGTTTAGTGTCTGCTGTGCTTTGGTTGCTGGTGGTTAAGCTGTAGATCGATAGGTCAAAGGTCACCCTGCTTTCTGTTAGTGAATCGTTGCTGCAGCTGTAAAAGAAGCAAATCTGTGAAATTATTTTACACAAAAACCCATCAGAGTGAAGGTCTGAACCAGGTCCTGTGGTTAATTGATTATTGACATAGTGATTGAATTATCGTCAGCTGGAGTGCAGACTCTAAAACGGTCCAGTTGCTGAACATAATCAGAGCAAAAGTTAAGCAAATCTCAGTTACTTATCGTGTTTAAGATGAAAGAAAAAGCTTTGTGTCTGTAAATCTACCCAGAATCCCTCAAGTGGCAGCTTTAGCTTCACACTTAAACCCTGTTAGCATAGCATTTAGCATTTACTGCAGCACTATTTATTGATCAAACAGATTCTGTAAATGTGAACTAATTTCTCTTTTATTGCATTTTTAATGGGATTTTATAACATATTTCTTGCAGAACTGAACTTTATCTTTAGTTTTGTTCTGTTTTATCTGATTTCTTTGACTTTAGTGTTTAAGTTATTTTCTAGATCTGAATATGAAGGAAGTAAACAGTGTCTTAAAGTTGTTTTTATGAAACAGGGGAACAAGTAAAGCCTCAGACAGGAGGCCAGAAACATGTAGCGTGTTTTAGCAGAGCTTCTTATCGCCGCTGTTCTCTGTCATCTGTCAGACTCAGGACTTCCTGTCTTCTCTTTTTCAACTTCCTGCAACGACTCAGTAACTTTCAGCAGAGCTTTTCTTCCTCTGCAGACGCTTTCTGTGTTTTAACTGAAGTAACAGGTGAAGTTTGGCGTTGAGCTGCAGGATTAGCCCGAATCAGAGCGTCGAGTCAGTGCAGAGCAGAGAGCCAATCAGGAGACGCCAAACAGGAGATAAGAACTGCTGCAGGATTCAGCTAAAGAGCTGCAGCAACGAAACGCATCAAAACCAGACCTCCAGGGTAGGAAAACGCCCGTTACCACGGCAACCACCAGAAAATCGGCTCATTAGCATCAAAAGAACAGAAACAGGAAGTGGTTCAGTTACAAACAGGAAGTGGTTCCGTTACAACAGAAAGTGGTTCAGTTACAACAGGAAGTGGTTCAGTTACAAACAGGAAGTGGTTCAGTTAGTGACCAGAATGATGCAGACTAACTTTCATAAATACCAACGAGTTACTGAAGGAAAAACGATAAATGGATGAATTTATTTACTAGGAATAAATTCTGAGTACATTTAGGAAAACACTTTCCAATTTAGCAAGAAGCTAATGTTAGCTTAAATGCTACCATCGGCAGATTGGATTACGCTAACATGCTGAGTAGCATAAATTGAGAAATACTAACTATTTATACAAAATAAACATATTTACTGGTCAAAATGTGTAAGTGGGTAACAATGGGCCCCATATGTGATGGCTAACAGTTCAAGCTGCTGTAATGTGAAGCATAAATGGGAACTTATGGGTCCATTTTGGGGTAAATGGACACTTTTTACCCAGTTGGACCAGATTCACACATTAACAGCAGCCATATGATGCAACACAGAGGTCATAGTTCATCCTAACTAATGGCTAAAATCTGTAAGCCAAAGCCCACACATTGTGTTGAAGACAAACATTTTGGTGTCTGTGTTAGTACTTCAGTTTTTTTTCCCACATAGAGCCGCTCTACAGGCTGGACTGCCCCTTATGGGTCCCTTTTTTCGGGACATTCATCTCTCACACGTTATCGTCTCTGCTCTGAGGTCGGTTGCTTCCTGCAAGTGATAATTAAGACACTCCAAAGTTTTCTTCTTCATCTGTGACCCGAAGGCTCAAACAACAAGGACCACTTCAAACGCAGTAATTAAATTTCTCTGCAAATTAATGAGCGCTGGTGTTTACGCCTCCGTGAGACAATCACCGCGGCAACAAGCAACGCTGAGGCTCCAGACTCAGGAGACAGCAGATTAATGAAGCGCAAACAGCAGAGCTGAGCAGTCGCCTCTTCACAAAACCTCCATCACATAGTAATCTGACAAACACAGCTGATCCGCGCCGCCTGTGGCTTCATGTCTGACGGATTAAAAACATTATTTGCTGTTGGAAATCTTTATTATTCCCCCCATTGGGAATGTCGTGGTTTTCCCAGAGTAAACCTATTAAGTATTTAGTGTATTTATCTGCATGAGGGACCTGCTGATGAAACGTCTGCAGAAGCATCAAGAAGTTCCAGCTTATAGGGAAATTAAAACTGCAACAAAAACAATGGAGACTTCGCAAAAAAACAGGAAGAAAACAAATGGAAACACATTCGAGTCCCGACTACGAGCCTTAAAGGGGCGGTCACAAATTATCAGCAGTGATTTGCGTTAATTAGCTGCTCAGACAAGACAGAGATATGGATGGACTTTCTAAAGCAATATTTATTAATGTCACAGCAAGCTTAATGAGATTACAAACTAAATATTTAGTGAGGCAAGCTGTCTGTTTAAACTAAATATTTCACTCTGACTGAGCTAAATATTTAGTTTCCTAACTAAATATTGACCTGGCTCAAGGCTAGCTAAATGTTTAGCTCTACGCTACCTGGATTGTTTTAAAGAGATTCAAACAAATTCTCAAACTAAATACTTCACTAAAGCAAGCTAAATATTTAATATACAAACTAAATGTTTAGTTAGTAAACTAAATATCTAGTTTGCTAACTAAATATTTATTTAGATGCTAAATATTTATTTTTTATTAAACACTTTTTAATAAAATATTTAGTTTTGAAGGTGACATTATCAATTATTTTGATCCTCCACTTTTGTTGCATATTACCAAAATATTTTGCTCAATCAAAATAGTTGAACTAAATATTTAGTTAGCTCAGATTTAAATACTTAGCTTCAATCTAAACCTTTGACATTGACATTTATAATATGAAGAAATATAAAATATTATTGTCTGTTCTGTTTGCCTGCCAGTGGATTTCCATACCAGCTAAATATTTAGCTTGCTAACTATATATTTTGTTTGTCAAATATACCAAATATATATTTAGTTAGCTGATGCATATATTTATCTTCCTTGCTAATTAAATATTTTGTTTTAAACTGTAATTTATAAAATAATAAATAACTAACTTCACAAACTCCATATCTGTCTGGTTCTGAGTCAGAGCTGAATTTTATTTGAAGTTAGCTTTTATCAGTCTCTTCATGTCAGGAAACAAATCAGAACCTGAGCAAATAACAGAATCGTTCAACATAAAAACTGAACCTGAGTTATTTAGAAACACTCCAGAAATCAATCGGCCGACCTTCAGCTTTAAGGACAGGATCCGTTTGTAATCTGTAAAACTCGACTCTCCATCACAAGCTGGATAAACGACTCGCATCAGAACAACCAGCCCTGCAACATCAGCATCAGTTTTTATCTTCAAGTAAAACAAGATTAAATGCTTTGCACCTGAGCAGTTTGTGAGTGAATGTTCATGATGCAGCAGCAGAAAACAGCTGAATTCAGCTCACAGTGAGATAAAGATGCTGAAATGTTTTTAATTTATTGCATTTAACAAGCCTGGATTAGATCAAATTTATCACTTTATCCCCTATTAATGAGAAACTAGCTCAGCTAATGTTTAGCGCACTTAGCTTCCTCTATATGTTGTAGAAACACATGCTAGGTATTGGTATGGTTGAATTTAGCGCCCTAGCATTAGCTTCTCCTACATGCCATGTTAGAGTAACGCTCTGGCGTTTGCAAAATTAATGTTTATGGTTAATGCTTTAGCGTTAGCATCCGCTAGTTATTATATCGGTGTAGTGCTAATAAATTTTTTAGTTAGTGGTTCCCACCACTGTTAATATAACTATTCATTAATTATGTTATTGTTATTAATATTTAAATTTCCTCAGAATAAGTGGATGTAAACACAAAGCTAATACTGTGGGGGCCACAGTAACATCAGCTCAGGGCCCTAAACGGGTTAAATACGGCCCTGGTGTAGCCATATCGCTGCATATTTATATATTTTTTTAACTTTTTTGTTAATTAATCTCATTTGAATAGAAATATTCTAAATTAGATGTTTATTTTCATTTTTAGGTTCAAACTTTTGTTTTATCATCTGGAAAAAAGTTGAGAGGATTCTGGGAAAACTGAGGCTAATCTGAGCCTGAGGGAAATGATGCAGGCAGCCGCTGACTGTCAGATAGGAGCAGGCAGTGACATTCAGGAGGCTCACAGTGACCCGCACGACCAGAACCGAACCGAACCGGTTCGGTTTGGACTTTGACCGGAACTCAGATGGATTCTGCTGTCACCGAACCGGACGAAATAAGAGACAAACTACCAAACTGCAGAAACTCTTTGAGTGATTTGCCTTCATTCTGATTGAAATTCAACATACCGAACTTTAAAAACCACCCGAACCGAACCGAACCGGCCACGGAACCAAAGCAGCAGCTGGTGGAGCGAGTCCACAGCTGCGCGCGCCTCTCCACGCTGATCCACTTTTACGCGCAGAAACTTTCTCTGCTCACCAACAACAAGTCCGGGAAATAATGCAAAGCTCCGCTAAAACTAACAACACACACACTCCATCTCCCACACACACCCTCACACACACACACGTTACCTCTGCCGCGTCTGCAGGCGGCCGAGCCGAGCAGGCAGCTGAGCCAGAAGGCGCTCAGGATCCAGGACGGAGAGCCAGACATGCTGCTGCCACTGCTGGTTCCAGCCGACTGGAAAGTTAGCAGGAAAACTACAAGTTTTACAGCCCAACTCTGTGTGAGTGTCAAAGGGTGTGTACTTCCGTTTTGATAAGAACGTCACATTAAATAAAATTCCCCAAAACGTCCTTACAACTTCACTTCCAAGAAAAACCATTTCAGCTGATATTGAGATTAATAAATAATAAATCGATAAAGTTAATATCTGCTGCTGTTGCCATGGTGATTAAAAAGGCATCGGTACTTTCTGACCGGCAGCATTTCTGTTATGAATGTGCGCAAAACTTATTCCGCAAAACTTATATTCCGCTAATGTGGAAAAAACACAACTTCACGTTTGCGGTAAATAAAATGAATAAATTAAGTTAAAACCAAACACATGATGACGTCATTCTCTGACTACTTCCTATTGTCTTGTTTCCGCCAGCAGTAACATCCGGTTTTCAATCACATGACAGTTTCAAACTAAATATTTAATTAGCCAGCTACACATTTGTGTACAAAGTTTGTATTAAAGGTTCTCAAGACCCAGCTTTTATTTTGATAATCAACTTCCGGTTATCGACAAGTGAATTTGCATATGACCTAAATATAATGCCAAGAGCTCAATATTTAGTTTATAGCTAAATATTTAACTGGCAAGCCAAATACTTTGGTTGTAAGCTACTAACTAAGTATTTAGTTTGGATCAGTGTTTAGTTTAATATTTAGATTACTATATTTATGTTGAGCCTAGATATTTATCTACTTAGTTAATTATTTAGTTTGGCGCTATATCTTGCTAACTAGCTGTGTATTTAGCTTCTAGCTAAATGTTTAATTGGTAAGTTAAATATTTAGCTTTCAAAATAAATATTTAGTTTGTAGCTAAGTGTGTTGCTAACAATATATTTAGCTTGGACTTCAATATTTAGTTTTGTAGCTAAGAATTATATTTGGAGCTAAATATTCCATCCATCTTCCTGCACCCTTTTCCCTGATTGGGGTCGGGAGGGTTGCTGGTGCCTCTCCAGCTATCGTTTCGAGCGAGAGGCAGGGTCACCCTGGAGAGGTCGCCAGTCTGTCACAGAGACACAAACCTAGGGACAATTTAGAGAGGCCAATTAACCTCACAGTCATGTTTTTGGACTGTGGGAGGAAGCCGGAGTACCCAGAGAGAACCCACTATGCACAGGGAGAACATGGAGACTCCATGCAGAAAGACCGGGAATCGAACCCAGAACCTTCTTGCTGCAAGGCAACAGCTCTACCAGCTGCGCCACTGAGCAGCCCTGGAGCTAAATATTAACTTAACTAAATTTTTAGCTTACTAATTATAAAATATTTGGTTTTGTGACATTTATAAATGAAGAAATGTGATGGTGTGGCTACGACTTTGATCAGTTTCCAGGTAAAGCTGCATTCCTGTAACCGATGGAAGAACCTCATGTTGTTTAAAGGTGAAGATGTGAACCTCCGTTTCAACTCACGGCTCATTTTCGCTCAGTGCTGCAATCTGAGTTTCAGCCGTGGACCTGCTGCCATCCGTCTCTGCACAGCGAGATGTTTGCGGCTGAAGCCAGGAAGCCTCAGCCAGAGAAACCAGCAGTAGGTTTGATGTTCGGAGACCTGGAGCCCTTCAGCGCCGCTGGGGCTCCGATGCAGAACCAGCTGAACCGCAGGACGACTGGCGTGCCTGAAACCGTCAAATAATCAAAATGTGGGAAACCAGAGGATGGAGGCGAGAAACCTGCAACCCCATCAGGATGCCAGACGTCTGTCAGGGGAAGACAAACGGCTAAAAGACTAAAATCAGATCGAAAACACAAAGGAGCAAAGAAACTTTGAGAATATTCTCAGAAATTTTCCAGAAACGTTTCTGAGTATCAAACGTTGAAAATCTTTTACTTTTAAAATCAGAAATCAGAAATGTTCAAGTTTTTTTCTCACGTTTTTGAGATTAAGTCAAAATTTCTGCTTTTCCAAGTTTTCTAGAAAATTTCTGATATTAACCAAAAAAATTCTGATTTTTTTTCTACCACATTTTTGACTTTCACACTTAGAAATGTTCTTAGATTTTGTAAAAAGAAATCAGAGATTAATGTCAAATTTCTGAATTTTTGTTAGCAAATTTCTGACTATACAAATTTAGAAATTTCCAAGTTGTGATCTAGAAAATTTCGGAGTTTTTCCACAAAAATTGACACAATTTTTCTATCTGCAATGGCCCTGATTTCGCTGTTGTGGTTTGAGTAAACAAGGATAGAAAAGAGAAATAATTTCCATTAATCAGAGATTAATTTAACTTCTTCATCTGACCTGTAGTGATGAAACTGATCCCCTGCAGAAGTTGTTTTGTTTTTCTGTATCGTACCTAAATGCGAAGGTGAAAACACAGTCAGATAAGGTGGAAGGTAACAGGAAGTTCAGCCGTCTGTCCATCCAGTCACTGCTGTCATCATCAGGATAAATTAAGCCTCTGAGCTTTTAGTCATTTTATTAATGATTTATCCCCAGCTGCTCCCTAATGAGTAACAATCAAACAGGAAGTAAACTGTTGTATTTTGTGTTATTTCAGATATTTACAAGGTAAATCTGAGCTATTCACCGTAGATTAACTTTTATAAGTGCAACAAACCAAAAACTGAGATAAAACAGACGTGTAGCAAATAAAAGCTAAAAACTGAAAGGCTAGCTGTGCTAATCTTAGCGCACTAATCCTACACATTAGTTCCACTAAGGCTAAACTGATATGGAATTTAGCAGAAGCTAGTGCCGAAACGCTATGGCATTAGGGTTGCTACGAGAGGCGTGCAGACATTTCACATGTATTGTTGGCATCTGTTGTGATGGACACTCTGGTTCTCCAACTGTCCCATTTCATATTAGTCCAGATAAATATTGATTGTAAGTATTTACTCAGTAAATATGAGCACAAAAATTTAAAAAGTTTGACAGGAAGCAGACAACAACGAAACAAATGTTTAGGAGTGAACAGTGCTGGGCACTGCTAGCTAAAAAGCTAGCTGCGCTAACACTGAGGCGCTAATCCTAAACATTAATTCTACTAACCCTAAACTAACATGGAATTTAGCAGAAGCTAAAGCACTAAATACAGAATAAACGTCATCTCCTGAATTGCATCCCGGTTGGAAAGGAAATGAAACTTCTTCACCCCTTCAAAACAAGAGTTTGAATATAAACGGTTAAATACTTGAAGAATTATTACCATTATCAAAACTTCAACACAGATATTAAAACAGTAAGGTACATTAGCACTTCAGAATACATCCAGAGAAATTAGGGGAAGCTAAAAGCGCTAAACATTTTCACTTAGCAAAAACATTAAGTGCAAAACAAAAAATTTGTTCCACTGTTAGCAGATTAGCGGAAGTGTAGCCGCCACTTCTACCTCCAAGCTAGATTTTCCCACCGATGTGGCCAAGAATCAGGTTTTCTACAGTTAGCCATCCAAGCTAACAAAGCTAACAACCCTGCAGTTTTTTAATTGTCCTTCAAACACTGTAAGACAGTAACTTCCTGTTACACACGGAATCAGAAACAATTAGAAGCTCTGAGGTTATAAACAGCAGAGATCTAAATGTTTTTCAGATCTACTTTGGTGGAAAATCTTCAACTTTCCCACCTGAAATTCTGACTAAAAATGTAACAAACTGCATCATAAAATGAAGAACATTACAGACAAACCTGAGCATCCTCTTCATCAGAATATTATAATAACACAAAAACTGAGTGTCTTCAGTCAGAAGCTTCCTCATTGCACTGTAACACAGGCCTCTACAGGAGAACCTGAATATGAGTTCCGTTTAATTTAGCTTTGAGATTACCAACGTGTTTATAAATGACAAAAATAAATAACAAAAACAACACAAATTTGACTAAAGCAATGTGAGCTAATTGTTGCTGTTAATCATGCTTTTCACAATTAAAGGTGTGAAATTATTACATGAATCAGCATTTTTCCATGTTTTTGTAAGTATGAAATCACCAAACATGGGAACTCCCATCTAGATGTTGATTCACTCTGAAAATCCTGATTATCTGCCTTTCATGAAGGGATTCAGGGAAGGAATCAGTGTTTTGTTTGCTTTATTCTCTCTGATGGAGACGGAGGATCCAGGCTGACGGAGGAAAATATAATATTAGCTTTTTGTCCCCCAGGAAACGGCGAGGTCTGAAGCTGGTAAATAAGAGCTGCGGTCCGGTTCATGAGGAAATCTGACAGTAAAACAGAAACTGATTTCTCTGCATATGGATGAAATGGCTGAGGGTGAGGATCAAATGAGTCAGATTAGATGACGTCAACACACCCTGAGTAAACTCTGACGCCTCCATTTCACAGGTCAATGTCTGATTCCTGCATTGTGAGCTGCTTCTCTGGGTCTGAAGCAGGGAAATCATTTCCAATCAGTTCATATTCAGCCTGGATTGACGTCTCCTAGCCTGAAGTCCTTTATCTCTGCTAAACACTAAACAAATAAAACATACAAATATCAAATATCAGCTTTTATTCTCTGAATTCATACCTAGAGTTCATAAAAAATAAGATTATTTCACAGTTTGTTGGTTAAAGATGGAAATAAACAGAAAGCTGTTTTCTTTAGTGAGGCTAGTTAGCGGTTAGCTTAGCTTTAGCAGATTTATTCCAGACAGAAGATAAATTTAATCAGGCTCATTTTCCAGCTTAACATTAATAAATAGTTGAATTTTCTCACTATTAGGTTTCATTTATCTCAAATTTCTGCTAATCCCATAATAGCAAAGCTAATTTTTCACTTAGCGTTTTGCTAACTTTTAAAACGTTCAGTTTACTAAATGCTAATTTACTTAGCAGTTTTGAAATGTCAGCTGAATAAAGTTCAGCATCTGTGTTAAAGTTTTGGTTATCAAATGTTAAGAATTTTTTAATTAGTTACACGTTAACATTCATGCTCTTATTTTGAAGTGAGTGGAGACTGCAGTGATTTCACATTAGCATTAGCTTTGGACAAAAAAGCTAATGCTAAATTTAGCGATTTAGCAATAGCAATAGCTTAACTGTTTATGAAAACTGTTAAATGTTAGCAGAGCTAACTTTTTGATCAGAGCTTTAAACATTTAGCACACTTAGCATCTACAGCGCTAATTTTCTTAGCTGTTTGTGTTTTGTAAACTTCAAGTTGGATAAAGTTTGACATCTATGTTAAAGTTTTGGTTATCAACAAGAATTCTTTAATTAGTTAAACATTTACATGCATGGTCTTATTTTTAAGTGGGTGAAGATCAGGAAGTGGACTAAAGTGCAAGGCATTCTGGGTAAATACAACTAAAACCAAGACAAAAGAGAAATCCTACAATCCTGACGCCTCCATTTTTGTTTCCATTTGGTTTAGAAGGAAGTTGCGCTCAGTGTCTTCTGAGGTTTTTGTGTGGTTTCTTTCAGTGGTTCTTGGTGCAGCGCCCCCACAGGCCAGGAGGGGAACAGGATGCTCAGAGGGTTTGGCTGATTTGAGAAAATAGAACCAAAAAAATTTAACAAATGTTGCAATTTTGGTCCCATTCAAACCGAGTCTGCTGGACTACCAGCTGGTTTCCCAAAGTCTGAAGACGGCAAACATTTTGATTTTGGTTTAGAGTGTAACCACTGTTCTGCAGAACGTATCAGGTCTAATCTTGAGTGAAGCAGCTGTTTCTACACTGAATGTGACCAAATACTGAAGTCCTCATCTGTGAAATACTCTATGTATAAAACTGGCTTCAGCTTTTATGGTAAAAGTTTTAGAGTGTAATCTCTATAAAAGAATCATTAAGCTAAAATATTTTCAGTTTGGAGCAACAATAAAGGAATTCACTTTGCTGTTTGGTCAAATTGTTTGGTATGATCTAACAAAGTGGCTCTTCTTGAAGCTGTGATGACTTTTCACCCAGCGCTGCAGGTTGCCAAGGAGTTCCACTCCAGTGAGTTCATTGACTGGCTTTTACAGCTCCAGGAACATTTTTTTATTTGCTCTATTCTCTAATAAACTTGACTGCATATTGCAAACGTCCAGCGTTTCACCAGGGACTCCCTAACAAGTGCACAGCTGATAAAACCTCCAGCAGCTGATAATCTTATCAGATGAGAACAAAACAAAAACAAAACTAAGTGAATATTTGACTTTTAAGACTGAAACTTCACATTAAAAGAAGCTTTAAAAACGTAGAAAAGGCGACAATAGAGGCGGATTAAACAAGAGGCAGTGAATGTTTGTTAGAGGTGATGAGGTTTGGCTTCAGGGCAGGAATTATTAAACGCTCCAGGGAACAATGCTAGGTGAGCCTGATTAGTGTTGCTGTGGGCTCCGTCCAATCAATCTCCCTCTGTGTTCAGAAGCAGGCGGCGATGAGGACTTTGGGACCGTCTGGATCCCGGCCAGCGCCTGCAGAGAGCGCCTGCACGGAGCGAGCGTGTCTGTGGATGACTGATGCAGTTACTACAAAAACCCGTTACATAGGAAATATATAATATATGAACATAATCACAGTTATAAGTTTAACTGAATCGACTCATAACCCAAAAGACAGAAAAAGCAGCAAGGAAAGCGCATTAGCATGGTAATCAGTCAGTTTTAGCATGCTAATTAGCATAATGTAGCTTCTTTTGAAACCATTTACAAACATAGTTAACATGAATAAATGGTTCAACTGAAAGAATAAATGTATCACTTGTAGACTAAACTAAAACTCAAGCAAAACTCTGCCAGCATGCTAACGATTACAACTAGCCTGCTAGTTGATGCTAATAGATACACGATAATTAGCTTGTTACAACTTACCGATTACAAATGTGGATCAAAGGAGAAATTTATTTATTGTTTAAATTAAAACAAAAAGTTAAACTAAAGATCCAGTGAAAGTGAAGAAAATGCTGAATGTCAGCATGCTAGCGTAAGATTTACCTTTTTAATATTGCAGTTAGCATGCTAATCACTGCTAGCTAGCTGATGTGCTCAGTAGCTTGTAGACTTACAAAAAGGAATTGCTCAGCCTAACTTCAGATTTGTCACATATCACAAATTAATGAACAAGCTGAACAGAAAACGTTTATCGTAGTGAAATTGTAATTTATTAGATCAAAAATGACGCCATGAATTGTCTTTAAACTTCATTTTCTTGGAATTTCCTTTACTCACTTTGTCACTGCTGTCAATTTAAAATAATCAGTTTGCAGACTCTGAACTTGTCGGAGAGCTAAACCCAAATATTCTGGCTCCTGTTGAGATGGTAACCTCTGCGTCTCGTGTTTCCAGAACAAACAAAAGCCAAACACAGCTGGCTTCTCCATGAAACAGACTTTCTTTCCCCTGGTTTTTAAAAAAATGAGCCTTGGAGGCAGAAATGAGGATGATTCATTTGTGGTAACATCAGACCGCAGAGTTGGCAACGCGTTTCTCAGTGAGTGTGCTTTTTTTGTGTGAGCTTTGTTTGAGATGTCAGCCGACAAGAATGTGCCTGTCTGAGAGTCTAATGTTGCAGAGGAATTACTCACACTGTTCAGGGAAACTGAGGGGAAACTGAGGCGCTCTGTGTGGCGAGTTAAAGAAGAAAGACAAGCAGAAGACGAACTTTCCGATCTGCAGAAAAGCTCTGAAGGAATTTCCTGTGTGCAAATTTCCCCACAATGTCTTGACCTCAATATGTTCTGAGTCTGAGATCTGTGACTCTGCAGCTGGTAGATAAAGGGAGGCGCTGTTTGTTTTTCAGGATGTGTTCAGGAAGATTGGTTTCCATTTTATGTATCAACACAAAAAATATTCTATTTTTACTGCTAGACATTTATTAAGAAAATAAAAACATAAGATGGAAAAATCAAACAGTTCTTCCAATTAGATTGTATTCTTATTGAGATATATGCCTAATGCATCAAACTTTGAGATTAATTTGCTTTTTTACTTGAATTAAAACAGTTTGTAGCTGATTAGGGCTGCAGGAAGTGATTATGAGAAATTATGAACACTAAATGTTTTCAAACTTTGTTAACGTGGTGCTGTGGTGACGCAGGTTGTTTAGCCTTAGTCCTCGACGCGGCTGTCGCAAGTTCGATTCCCGGCCTGGCGACCTGTGCAGCATGTCTTCCCCCGCTGTCCTGTCCATTCACTGTTAAATAAAGGCCACTGGAGCCAATACAACCTTTAATAAAAACAAAACTTTTGTTAATATTCCAGTAATGTTTGAAAAAGAACAATTTCACAACTGCTTTGTTTAAATAAGAAATTAAATTAAAGCCGCGAGCGGCCTCGAACGGCCCTCGCAGCCAAGCGCCGCTCCGGCTTAACCTTGCGACCGCAGGGGTTCCCGCACCGCTGACGCTCTCCCGCAGTTCCCCCGTTCCTCCACCAGGGGACACGCATCTACGCATTCGGCAGCACTCCCCGACAAAGCACAGAAAATGTGGTTTAGATCGGGAGAGGAGATACAGCTGATGGATTAACGTAGGGGGCGCAGTGGATTCAATTTTGAATGTAATTATATCGGGCTCTGCAGAGATTCACAAGAGTCAATCTGAAAAAGTTTGGTTCATTTCGGATCATTCATGCATGATCTACAGCCGACCATTTGCAAACAGTGAAGGTTTGAATTTGGCAGGTTTGAATTTTCAGACTGTGGTCTCTTTGCCATTTGTGGTGCAATGCCTCCACCTGGTGGAAAGAAAAAAAAACTGCAGGATTAATTTAATTACCTGGATGACAAATAGTGAGATTTGATGCTCAGCCACCGACACACGCTTTGATGTCCGATAATTCTTTTCATACATCATGACGATCTATTGTTCTAATATGTGCTGAGTAATTCTGAAGTATGTATGTCAAACGCTGTAGAAGTAATTTGATTAGATACAAAGTCAATAAAAACGACGTCATGGCGGCTTTGATCCAAAATGGCCGACTTCCTGTTGGGTTTGGACCATGGCTCCATGAGACTTTTTTGTAGGTCCTGAGAAGATACACATGTATACCAAGTTTCATAAGTGTAGGTTAAAGCATGGCTTGGAGCTGATCATTTAAAAATTTCTAGGGGGCGCTGTTGAAAATTTAGGCGACGCTCAGCAACGGTTGTTATGGATTCCTGACCGGGGGCGGATTATTATCCATCCCAGTGAGTTTGGTGGAGCTCAGCTCAAAACTGTGGAAGTTAGAGCCAAACGTATGGCTACTGCGTTACAGGTCACGTCGCCACGCCCACCTGCTCCATCGAAGCCAGTCGGGGTTGGAATCCACATGACACCAACATGTTTTCTGTCTCTGGACACAGTTTCATGTTGATAGGTAAAGGGTCAGATAGGAGTTCAGAGTAAAACATGACACTTCCTGTTCTCAGGGGGCGTGGCTTAAGTGATGTCATCATTTGACCATTGGGTATTGTAGGTGACCCGATGATGATCAATCATGGAAACTTTGGTGCCTCTGTGAGTTTTTGTGTAGGAGATACAACCATTTTGATTTTCATGGCAAATAGGTGAACTTTGACCCCAGAAAACCCCCCTTCAGCAAGCACGAAAACGCAAAAGTTTGATAACTTTTAATCGGCCATGCCTTATGAACAATCTGACCAAGTTTGAAGCCGATGGATCGAAATCCCTAGGAGGAGTTCGATCCAATGCGAAGGCTGCTTTCGGCCAAAATGCGGTAAAAATTGACTGTTCAATCCAAAATGGCTGACTTTCTATTGGAGTTGCAGGGTGACATTAATTTTATTTTCTGTGCGTCTTGGGGAGCTCTACAAGTGTACCAAATTTCATGTCTCTACGATGAAGTAAGGTCATAGCAGAGGGTCTTTTGAAAGTTGCTAGTTGGCGCTGTTCAGCCATTTCTTTGTTGATTTTTGCGGCGACCTTAAAACATGTCATTATTTACGGGCAAAAAGCCGCATAATGACATGGGAAGAACGAAAATAATCATAAACACTATGAAAACAATAGGCCTTCGCAGCGCTTAGCTGCTCGGGCCTAATTAAAATCACAGGCAAATAAGTTTGCTAATGCAATATAGTATTTCATAGAATATAATTACCAAATTGGAATTTTGAAAATAAATTCCCTTAATGGAAAATTCCCAACTTAAAGATAAATTCACACTTTTTGGTCAAATGTTTTTGCGTTAGGATGAAGTGGTTATTTTGGCCGCAGATTATTTTGCAAAACTGTTTCCTCTGCTTGCCTACCAACATGGCGGTTCAGCGTAACGGATCATTCCAGTTCAGGCTGTGGGAGCGACGTATTGATGAATTGGTTTGTGACAGGCTTTGTTTCCATCTCCTTTTGTGTACAGTAACTATCCTGCTTTCTAGAGCCAAACATGATCCGCCAACAGCTGCAGGAAATGAAAGCAGAGCCGCGACAGAAAAGCCGAGAAACAGAATCGAAGTGATGCAGTGGCTGCAAGAGCTTCGTCTCAACAGTAAAGGGGATTTTTGAGCTGAAAGTTTTCCTGTTTTTCTGTGATGCATCTCCATCTCTGCAGCAGCAGCAGCTTCACCTGCTTTTATTTTTAGAACAATAGAAGCTCTTCTTCCCCCTGAAATGACGCAGAGGCTCCGAGATCAGAGCGCCTGCTGTGATCACATGTAAACTCTAATGTACACGTAATTTCGTCTGTCTGCCTCCAAAAACAAAGAACTTCATGATGATGAGCGGCTTCGTCTCCCATCCGTCAGAGGACAGCAGAAATAACTTCCTGAGTCGCTGCCAGAGATGAGAATAATGTGAGGCAGATTCCAGGTGGCTGCAGGTGTTGCATCTGTGACTCACCTCCTCTGAATTAATTTACCTCTGACCACATAAATCCCCCCCAGAGGATGTGCATGCTCCCAGGAACGCACCAGAACTTCTTTCATTTGGGGATAATTGGCTCTGACTCACTGTGTAAACGCCTGATATTAGCTTAATAGCTGCGTTTTTTTCCACCAGCCTGTGTGAACCTGCCACGCAGAGATGAATCTTTTATAAATCCTCAGATTTTACGGCCCTCATCGACATTTTATGGGCATTTCTGCCCATGTGTCTGTGATTGGCTGAGTCCTGTGGGATGGTGAGCATCTGCCTCTGCAGTGACCCAGATGTGCTGCAGACACACCTGTACCTGCACCAGGTACCGGCCCGATGCAGTCACCGCAGAATCAGTTCCTGTAATTAACCGACGAGATGGAAACGATTTGCTGCTTTCTGTCCTCCTGTTTGACTCATCAGACTGTTTTAATTATCCTTCCATAAGCAACTAAAGGCAGCATTACAGATTTCTGACATGAAATAATGCAGACTTTAATGTCAAAATTTAATATTTGATATCAGAATTTTTTTCACCGAATTTGAACTTTTTCCTCAGAATTTTGACTCTTTAAAAAAGTCAAAACTGAGAAAATGGGATTAAAATCAGAATCCGTCTTTTCTTTCAGTGGCCCTAATCCTCTTCTGTACTCACATTATGACACAATTTATACATGAAATACTTTCCAAACAACATCACTATCCAATCCTCAATTCAGCAGAACTAACATGTTGGACATAATTTGAACTCAGGCACAATATGCAGAGATGACAGAGTGCAGTTTGGAAAACTCTAAAAGCAATAAACCAATAAATAAATCTAACTTCATATTTATGGGCATACACCCGTTAATAATGGATATGGAAGAAACAACACAGGATGCAACAGTTAGCTGCTAAGCTAGCGGGGCAGCTAGCATGCTAGCCCCGAAATGAGAACCCAGTGTTTCCCTGTCAAACCAAATCCATGTAAAACTGGTGCATTTTCTGAAAATGTCATGTGGTGAAAACTGCATGATTTTCACATTAGTGGCACCAGACAGACTTTACAATTAAAACTAGAGCCCTTCTTTCACTGGGCTGAGCAGAGAAACAGGTTTACCAACCGGTCTCAAGGGAAGCACTGCCCCCCTGTGGTGTGCCGCGGTACAACAACCAAACTTTGTGTTCCCTCATTTTAGTTTAAATTATAATTAAAACAGAACTGTGATCACAGTGTGTATCACATGAGCTGTACAGAAGCTACCCGACTCACCGTTCCCAAACTCACTGGCTCTAAATGCATGAAGGTTTGTTTCCCGTGTCCTGATGGGGCCCTCATTAACATTTTCCTGACTGCGGTCATGATCATCTGTGGTTTCTGCTGCTAAAATCATCAGGTTCAGAGCAGGACACACTCCCCATGTACCAGAGTATGTTTCTGTGTCGCATTACATCATCGCATTAACGCAGAACTCCTCCGGAACGCAATTAAAACGGTTCAACGTTCCTGAAGCCAAGTAACAGGAGCTAGGGGGATTTTCAGCTCACTTCCTACAGACCCGGTTCGTGGTGCACTCGTAGTTTTTATTCAAACCCTCAGCTACAACTATCTGAAAATGGTTTCAGGGCAAAAGTAAAAATAACTGACAGCAGAAAATCCTTAAACTATGAGAATAATTTCCTCCTGATAACCCAGAGTGAGAACAAGATGTTAGAACTTTAAAGCAACAGATTCGCCATAAGGTTTAAAGACGTTTAAAAACAGCCACGGACTTTTCATCAGTCACAACAAATCCTCATGAAAGCCTCACCATTGAGCAAAACACAAAGCAAAGGCTGCTAAAGGTTATTAGTCCTTTCTTGGAGTTTGACTGATGTTGTTGTGATCCTTTGAGAGCCAGTATTAGTCAGTAAGCTTGTTAACGTCTCTCCGGCTGTCGGTCCAGTCCACACAACCGGTTCTGTTGGTTGAGCAGCTCTTTCCTAATGCCTGCTTCCCACGGCAAGATTTTCATTCCGATTATTGCCAAAAATCGTAGGGATGCCCCGATTACCTTGATGACTCTAAATATAATCTGGAGGAATCTTCCGGCCGTGTGTTGAGACTTCGGGACCGCTCTGGGATATTTAACATCCTGATGTGTGGAGAATGCAGCCTGATGAGTCAGAAAGCAAAATGATGGAAACACGGAGGGAAATCCAAAACAACTGCCAGAAAGCCCGGAGGACGCCGTACCGGTTCCTATCGGCTTTTCTCTATCGCCCACAAACTATTGCCGTTGCTTCTTCCCAGTCGGCCATGTTTGTTTACTCTGAATTCGCGTTTGGTCTCAAGAGGTCTTGAGGGATTTCCCGTCTGACATCTGAGTGTCGGTGAGTGAAATCAGTTTGTCTCTGTAAGACCAAAACCTGTTACACCTAAAATGTTTCCTCATCCTGTGGGGTCTATCAAGTTTTGAAAATCAGCAGAAGATTTAAAACTCTTGCCACGAGGAGCAGAGGACACAACAGAGATTCACGCACACTGTACAGTCTCATTCCTCAGGAAATGATGTTTATAGTGGAAGAGGACCCTGCTGTCAGGACTGGATGTTTTTCACAGAGGAGCTCTGGACATCATGATATGTGAATGTGACACGGAGGACTGAACAACACTGGCCAAGCAGAAAACTGGGCTGGAGCTCCCAGGTTTTGCAAAAAGGTGAATGAAGATGGATATTTCTCAGCCTTCCTGGTAAAGTTTCCTCAGCGGTTTTTTGAGGACGGTTGGATGCTTCCTGGACGTCTTGGAAGCAACCGAGCTCCACGGCACCTCCATCAAAGGTCTGAATTTCCTCATCATCGTCTCATTAAACTGTCCAGAGGTCTGTTAACGAGGGAATCATTTGATGCAGGTGTGTTGGAGGAGGGATGCATCCAGAAGCTGCAGGATTGTAGCTGTGGGAGTCTGGACTCTGGGAAAAAGTTGCTTCAGCTGATCGTTGAATTTCTGATCCAAAAGGAGAATCAGCTGCTCATCCAGGAACAGTGGAGTAGATCTTCATCCATTGAGCATTGAGCCTCGTTCAAAACGGACCGCACCTTGTTGGTGCTATTTGCTGATTATTCCATACGGTGGTATCAACCAGCTCCCACTCCAGTTGTAATGGGAACGTAAACCAGCACAGCTAACATACGCTCCCTCTGAACCTGTTCATTGGCGATGTCCTCCATCCAACGCCAACGCCAATGACTTTACACCCAGATTCCTAAAACATCCTCATCTAAAATGGCATAGTTAAAGTTCATTATTAGACCAAGAATGATCTTCAACTTGACTTAGTAAAGATGTGAAATGTCTGTTTGTTGCAATGGTTTTAAAGCCATGGCTGCAGATTTTTGTCGGTTTTTGGGAGGAAATCAAGTCACAAGATGCTGGATTTCTCCGTTTCTTGGAACAGAAGCTCATCCGCCTTCAGATCGATTTAACGTCAGAGAAAGATTTCCACAGGATGTCAGACAAAAGTTTGTGGGCTTTCCAGTCAGACAGCCCAGAGACTTGAGCGTCTTCACTCGCTCTCTGTGTGTATACAGACTTGTTGGAGGCTGCAGCGCCTCCGGGGAATAACCAGCCTTTCACTCACTGCTGCAGACATGCTGACAGCTCATCTCTGGACAATGTTTCACATCAAGCTGACTGAGCTGCTGCTGCAGATTTTACACAGGAGGGTTCCAGCAGAAAGACGTTGGGAACGCATGTAACTGATTTAACGATTAGTAAAACATTTGATCCACTGAGTTTGACCTTCCTCAGCCTCCGGGGGTCTCTGGTGTTTGCCCTGTTTGTAGGATGCCTACAACTTCATCGGCGAGGATTTGAACCCAAACCCACCAAAGACAAGACCTTCATCCGATCTACTAACACTGAATCACCTTTAGTAAATATAGTGGAAACCCACCTACTAACAGATTTCATGGCACTGACGGGTTGCAGAGATAAGAGCCTTCCTTTTCTCCAAAGATGCTAGCTTCTGGAGCCAGGCCTGTGGGGGGGCACGATGGCGAGCGCCTGGTGGCCGGGCTGAGCCTGAAGAGGTGACATGGGTCCCACCGCCTGTCGGAGGGGCCAAAATGGTCAGGTGCAGAGTGAGATGGGTGGTGGCCGAGGGAGGGGGCCCTGCGGTTCGATCCTCAGTTGCAGAAGCTGCAGTGATAAACTTACCATGAACATGTAATTTGGTGATTCCCCCCAGATTAAAACTCACCATTATCCCGTGGCTTTCAGGGAACGGTGTTAATGCTGACCTGCAGTCGGTGTTTAGCGCGTTGAAGGCCGAGGACCTTGCTGAGCTGCAGCAGCTGCCCTCTGCGCCCCATCAGTGTTTGTGGTTTATTAACCTCCTTCTTGTTTACAGACTCCAACAAATCGCTGGAGGCACTCGGGGGAAGCGCTGCTCTCAGGTCAGAGCCTGTTTGTTGGTTTCTCTCTGCTTTTCCTCCCCTGCAGCTCTGCTTTCGCTCCACTCTTCACAGACATTAATGTTACATTAAATTTGGGGTTTTAATGATTTATTTGAGCCATTTTTCTTCCAGCATGGGATGATTATGCTACAAGAAACAGCAATGACTAAAAAAAACCTTAGTACAATTTATGTAGAATTTTCTCTAATTCACACAGGAGGAAAATTGTGCATATAAGGTCAAAAATGAAATACATTTGTGGCTCCCAGTCTGTGGGCCCCATCAGCCCAGGGCCCCTGTTGACCCTCTGTGCGCTTCTTTCACAAATAATACAGCAGAGCTTCACTGACTTTGTAAAGTAATTGATGTAGCTCCGTAGTTTTATGTTGTCATCTGTTAAATCGTCTGTTTTAATTCCAACCAAATCACCAATGTTTGTCCTCACCTGTCAGCGATCCTCATTTCATGCCTGATTTAAAGGTGTGTAATCACGTTGCGGTAAAACTAATTACATGCTGCTCACAGTGACTTTGAGTCGTGCATAACTCAGGAAACGAGCAGCTTGCATTGAACCCATGAGGGAGTTGAATAATTCTCATTTAGTTTGCACTTTTGCTTCGTCACGTTCGGTTAAACCAGAGGAGAGGCTTTAGACGTCGCTGTCTTTTTGTTCATGTTCTCAGTCTCATGCATGTCGGCGACGCCTCTGACCAGATGGGTCCCATCAGACAGCGACCTGGAACATTCTGGCTCAAATTCAGAAGAAACTGAAACTATTACTGAGATTTCTCTTCTTGGTGATGAAGCAGAGCTTTATCCCACACAACACTGCTCAGAGTAAAACAGCTAATGCGCGTTGCCACTAGCTTACATGCTAAATATGCTAACAGCTCAGACACATATTAGCAATCAACTGAAAATATCATGAGCTAATTCTGCCAATAAACTTAGCTGGACAATGTAGATATATGCTGCTAGATGTGCAACAAACAATTCTAAAAACTTACCAGCGGCTTTTTAAAAAAGTGGAAGCTAACGTCGCTAACAGGAAGTGCAAACTCCACAACTTCCGGTTTCCAGATTTTCAAAATTAATCTGAATAAACCACATAAAATACACTACAATACTACACACTGAACAAACAATGTTGATCAAATCAAACCTTGTTTTTATAGCCTTGAGATAAATTTATTCATTTATAAAGAAAACCTGGCGGCAAAATATGAACCATGCAAAAAGTTTGTATTTTAATAATTAAGGGTTTTGGTGGATCAGCAGTGAAGCACTTCTGCTCTGTTTCCTCCACTTTATAGTTATTCCTCATGTTAGTTGAGTAAAAACAAAGAAAACGACGCTGGGATGTTTTCTGCTGGGAGAAATCCACACATTGCTGTACGCAGCATAACGTTAATATGTGCAGCAGTGAAATTTCCCCCTGAAGAAGTGAATTGAATCTGTGAAGCTCTGGAGAAAAAGCCGCCGTTTTGGGAATCCGACGGCTGCAGGAATAATTGACAGCGGAAACGTCGTTCAAAGCTTAAACAGCTGACAGAGAAATGCTGATTTTCCGGCTGAAATGGCTTTTTGATGCCTTTAGTTATTTTCAGTTCATCCTTATTAAACTGTGGAAAACTGCAGCTTTGAGTCTTCAGGACTCAGGCTGAGGCCAGATTCCTCCAGATGATCAAATACGGTCAATCATGAGTGGGCATTTTATTTCAGGATCCACAATAAAGATGAATGTAGAAGAGAAACAGATGCCAAACTAATATCAAGGAAGGCAGATCTAAAAATGTATTACTGGAATCTGAAGTTTCATTCTTTGAGGAAATTCAATGCAAACATTGCAGAAAAATAAACCTGCATTTGTTGTTAGATCTGTATTTAAATCATTCTCTGGTTCCATTCAGCCAAATTATTAAGATCCACTGTGAAAATTAGATGAAAGTGTCCCGAGAATAAACCCCTGAGGGACGCCACGATCCATATTCACCACTTCAATTAAAATTTAAATACAAAAATATTCTATTGATCCGAAATGAAAATGAAATGTTGTGGACTGAAACATTTTTCAGAGTTATTGTGGATAGTGACAGCTGTCGCCTGTAGCAGTCTGTATTACAGTGAATCTGAAGAAGCCTCTGACTGAAGACACTCACTGAAACACAAAGTATATTTTATTTTGGTAAATCAGATCTAGTTTAGTAGAAACTAGTTTTAGATCGACTCAAACCAAAATAGGAGTGCTAGCTGCATCGCCGTTAGCATCCGTTAGCTTGACGCTTCTCCCGACGCCGTTTCAGAACAATGCTGCACTCTAACGACACAACGTGTGTGAAATTCTGCTATCAGATTTACTCTTCATTGCTTTCCAGTCAGGATTTAAGAGTCCAGCTGCCGGTCTGGACTGAAACAGGCTTTAAATGAACCGCGCAGAAACGTTCAGAATGCTAACCAGATGCTCAGCGCACGCTAACCATAAAAAGCAGCTGGAAACGAGGTAAGAATGGTGTCTCATGTGGCAGAATAGCAGATGCATAATTCCTCAGGGAGCTGTTAGAGTCATCAAGTGCTCTCCATTTAATATGTTGTCATATATATTAATTACCCTCTACCCAGAATGCCCTGACCCCCCGGGCCCCAGCGACTCGTTGATAGCGTCGGGCTGTAAGTGGCGCGATCCAACTGAGCGGCGGCGGTGTGAGGAGGTTAACGCAGATCCACAGGCTGTGCATTAATCACTGAAAGGTCAGGCGGGGAAAGGCCGCTGCAGCAAATTAGTTCTGGGCAGGTGATCTGAATGCACACGAACTGCGGAAAGTTAAGCAAAATCAATGGATCCGACGGCACGACTCCCTGCATTCATCAGGCTGCTCAGGCCAGCGCAGGACTGTTATTCAACCGAACTCGAACGGCAGCTGTTGTTGAGTGAATTCGTCGTTTCCTGTGGATAAAACCGAAGCGTTTCTGCTTCTGAGGGGAACCAGCCTGCAGACTCTGGGACGATTTCCCTCTTTTTAACAAGGATGGGAAAACGATGAAACAGCCGGAGGATAACACCTCAGGGCTGAAAAGTCTCCACAATAATCAGCAGACACAAATGGAAAGATTCACTTTGACAGGAGGAAAATGGGACTTAAAGGGGAACCGCCATACTTCCATGAACAAGCTAACATACAGGAAACAGGATGTTCTCACTTTTTTACCAAAGTCAACCTGAAAAAATCTGATTTCACCACCTCAGTTCTGCTCATCATGAGCTCCTTTCAGCACGAGCTAATTTAGGGTTCTGTCACTTTTATGCAAATGAGCTGCTGCAGGCCACGCCCCCTACATCCGTGTTCATCCTTTATGAAGAAGGGAGGAAAAAGAATAGATTCCTCAATTTTATTTTCACCAAGAAATTATTTAAACAAAATCTTAGTTTATTTTATTTATGCATCCGTAACCTGTGATGTCACTTCCTGACATCACAGGAAGGTTAGTTTCTCACTGAGCTTTAGGTGATTTACTGTATAAAATACTAACTGTTTAGCTTTGGGGTAAATATTTAGCTACAAACTAGATATTTAGTAAACAAACTAAGCATTTGGTTTAAAAGCTAAATATTTAGCTTGGTAATTTGCTCGATGCTCAACAATTATGACTTAAAAATCATTTTCCAGACTTGAACATCTAGTTGCCAACAAAAGTCTGGATGGTTTTTATTGCAGTAGAAACGGAAATGAAAGCATAAAACAGTGAATTTTGAATCCTATTTCCCTTTAAAACCCGGGTTTCTGATGCAGCGCTCGTTCTCGTTTTCTGATGCTGAACGTTTCCGGCTGGAAACAGAAGAAGACATAGTTACTTTCCTCCCTGCAGCAGAAGCAGCCTGGTGTCTGATGTTATCGCTCAGCTTCGTGTTTGTCTCTGTTCTGCTTCGGTCTTTGTCTCTAGTGTTTTGCTCTGATAGAGAAAAACTCCTGGACTTAAAGCGGCTCTTATCGCTAAGAAGACATTAAACGAGAGGCTCAGATGTCGGAGTGACATCCCACTCTGGGAGATGAATGGATCTCCGCTGCAGAGCGTTCCCATTACGGGATCACCGAGAGGCTCAAGGACGAATCTGGGAGAGAAAGTGTGAGCATTTCACCAGGTTACTGCTTTATTCGGTTCCTCTGCAAACACGCCGGGCTGATGGAGTTTAGGTGAAGTAATAAAATCTGGCCAATGCTTTATGTTGGTGCTCAGAAATGAGTTTCCTTAAGATTTAAAATCATATTGGTTGTTTCTGCAGCGGCCTCCATTATCCAGGACATAAAGGCCCCATGAAGTTCAATGAAAATGTTTGTCATCATAAAATGAAAATGAAGACAGAAAAAGCAGAACATTTTTCTTTTTAAGTGCTCAGTCCTGACAGTTTACGCCGCAGCCAGGTGGGCCGGTTGCAGCAGCCTGGTGGGCCGGTTGCAGCAGCCTGGTGGGCCGGTTGCAGCAGCCAGGTGGGCCGGTTGCAGCAGCCAGGTGGGCCGGTTGCAGCAGCCAGGTGGGCCGGTTGCAGCAGCCAGGTGGGCCGGTTGCAGCAGCCAGGTGGGCCGGTTGCAGCAGCCTGGTGGGTCGGTTGCAGCAGGCTGGTTAAGCTTTAAGACGCAGAAACTCACCCAGAGACAAAGGAGAAAAAACTCAAATAAAACTGATTTCTTTGTTCAACATGTAAACTTCCTTAATAAATCACATAATTACATGTATTTATAGGTTTAAACCAAGAAAGTCTGATTAGATTCACCAAATCTGAATGAAAATGTCTCAAGTCTGTAAATTACGCAAAATATAAAAACTGTTTTTTTCTCAGTTCTGTTGTGAAAAGATTAAATAAAATGTAAAAACGTTTATTTTTTGTTTTGGAAGCCTGATGTGGAGCCGTTTGTAAAGTTACTCAGAAATGAACAGAAATAAATGATCTTGTCATAAGAGGAAATAAGGTTTCAAAGGTTTTTATTAATTTACTTATAAATGACTAATATTTAGTTTCAATGAAATACTTGATTAGTATGGTAAATGTTTAGTTTATAAACTGCACATTCCTCAGCCCACAAAAAACAAACCTTTAGCTGACAGCCAGTTACTTAGATTAACTAAAAATGTGAATATTTAGCTTGTAAATGTGACGAAGATGAATGAATGAGACAGCAAGCTAAAAGATTTAACTTATCCTGCTCAAAACTAAATATTTAGTTTTCGTTTTAAAAATTTAGTTTGGAGCTAAATATGTTGCTTATAAAAATATATTTAGTTTACAAAAATAAATGAAGTTTATTCTGTGGAGAATCCAACACAGAACCTGTAAAAAGATTTAGTTTGAAGCTAAATATTTAGTTGCTAATTAAACATCCACATCTCGCCTGCAGCTAAACATTTAGCTTGCTAACCTTCCTCAGAGTGCTGCTTCCTTTACCGTTGGCTGAATTTGTGTTGAACTTTGAAGTTTCTTGTGTTTTGTTTTTAAAGGTCATGCGTACAAAGCGTCCGGCGTCGACCTTTAGCTCCCGGCGGCCCGTCAGGCGCCTCTCAGGAATCGCTGTGTTTGTTTCCACATCACAAACTTTCCAATGGAGCTGCGGAAGCTGCTCTGTTTAAACATTCAGTCTCCATCTCAGGCTGATCCAGTGCTGTTTATGAGCGCTCCATGTAATCATCTGCAGCGTCTCCTTCCACCTCCAGGTGTGATGAGCAGCAGCTCGTCACCTCCTGACACCGCCGGACCCGGCGCCGCCGATAGAAAGCCTGAAATTGATTCCCAGCTCCAGGCTGGATTCAGTCGTCGGCTGTAATTGTGTTACAGGCGAACGCATCAGCAGCAGCACATGAGCTGCTGGGCTTATTGGAGATGAAGCCTTCCTCCGCTCCGCCGAAGACGAGCAGAGAGGAAGCTGTCAGCCAGATAAGGTCAGCCAGGCTGCAGCGCCACAAAACTTCATTACATTAATTATGTCTCTGCAAACTCTTATTTACCACAACTGGCTCTGCTGTTATTTTTAGCAACGGAAATGAAGACATTCCTTTTACAGATTGCTACAGAGTCCAGGTGTTACAGGGTTCTTGTTTCTCTCGAGTCACAACAAGTTGTTTCTTGAAACTTATGGCACGTTCCCAACAGCTCAGTTCATTCCACTTTAATCCAACTCCAGTCCGTTTGCCCAGAGAGTCCGGTTCATTTGGGAACGCTAAACGAACCAAAAACCAAACTCTGGTCCGCCTCAAAACCTCGGTCTGGTTCGGCTGAACTGACCTCTGGTTCTGTTTGAATGTATATGGAGACCATCCAACAGCAGGAAGTGGACTGCAGGGCATTCTGGGTAAATAAAACCAAAACAAACATGCTAGACTAGCGCTGACAGGAAAAATGCCTTGCTGTGTTTTCTCACAGACTAAAGAGAAATCCTCCAACCACTAAAACCTGACGCCTCCATCTGGTTTCATCTGGTGAAGCAGGAAGTTGCTCTCAGTGCCTTCAGAGGTTTTAGTGTCGTTTCCTTCAGTGGTTGTTGGTGCAGCGCCCCCACAGGCCAGGAGGGGAACAGGTTGGTTTGACTCAGAGCAGCTGGAGGTGGAGCAGATGTTCTGGTTCCAGTAGAATCGTTTGTTTTGGTTGTATTTACCCAGAATCCCCTGCACTGAAGCCTGCTTCCTGCTTCCGGTCCGCTTGGCGTTCAAATATACATTCAAACCGAACCAGAGTTCACTTCAACTGAACCCAGACCAAGGCCCAGACCCGGACCAGAGTTCGGTTCGTTCACACATCCCCAAAGTAAACCGGACCTTCTAGGCAAATGAACTGGAGTTGGATTAAAGCGAATTAAACGGGGTTGGTATGAATGCAGCCTGGTGGTTTTCTTGAAGAGGATTTCCAGGTGGTGATGGTCCAAAGATTTGATCAAGAGGAGGAATCATGAACGCTCAGCAGAACTCACCAGGGAATGCAGAGCAGTAAGTTTTACCACAGGACTGAACTCACCTGGTGAGTTCCACCCTAAAGGTACCGGTCCGATGGCGCCCTCTGGTGGAAAACTGGACCACAGAACCCAGATCTACTTACAAGAACTGGTAGGTTTCCTTTTGGGAACTTAAAGTTTACTTTAGGAAAACTTTCATGTTGCTTCCTGAAATCTAGAGATACATTTTGACACTAACTAAATTTAGAAAACCTCTTCGCATAAGGATTCATAATAATTAAAAACACTGAGGCGAAATGCAGGAATATGCACCTTGGAGATCTGCTGGCATAAGCATTTAGAACCTGATGTGTATTTTTTTATTACTGCAGCTTTTCTACTTTATTTTTGCTGTCTTTAATGTTTTGCAGAGCACTTTGTTCAACGGTAATTTGTTTAGATGGCCTCCATAAATAAACCCAATTTCATTTCATTTGGGTTTTCATCATCGTCCTACGCCGGCGCTCACATCTTCCCGGCGCTCAGGAAGATTAACTCACAGCTGCTGGTACGGATGTTTAGTTGAACTGATTATTTTCACCCTTTAAAGCTGTAAAAGTTTTTAAAAGGATGTTGAAATCAAAATGAAACACGACACATTAGCTGCTTACTGAGGAGGCTGAGCAGGATGGGAGATATTTGTGGCCTTATGGAAGGTCAGATCATTTCAGATTTGCTCATGCTGCACTAGAAAAACTGCACTTAATATGAAGGAATGTGTTTGCCTCTGCAGGGCGGCTCTCCGTGCTGATGCTCCTTGATGAGGCTTGGCAGAAGCATCGAGGAAACATAAGCTCAAAATAGATCACAGGACGGCAGAGCATCCTCTCATCTTGTTAAAAGGACATGAGAGGGGAGGCAGGGAAGAAGCTTAAAGCAGGAGGGCTGAGATTTAAATATTGACTCCATTAGTCATGTTGTTGAAGCTTTGACAGGAAGTCAGGAAGATATGGAGCGCAGCGTCAAGAGCCGAGTCACTAAAAACAAAACATGGAGGCACTAACGACTGAAAAACGTATCAGCACATCAGAGGCTTGTTGTCCCAACAAGCTAGCATTAGCTAGCTAGCTAGAAAGGTTTCCGCTGGTTGTCTAACCCAAACACTGTACTCAGTATTTCCCTCCAATTTCACTTTGTTTTAATTTGAATCTAATATTTGTCTGTAACTTTCTGCTACATCAAAACTACAAGAAGAATTTCAATGGTGGACACCGCTAGCTAAAAGGTTAGCTGCGCTAACTCTGAAGCACAAGTTATAAACATAATTTACGCTAATGCTATACACAAGTAAGGTATTAAGCAAAAGCTAAACGCTACACCAACATGGTAGTTAGAAGAAGCTAACACTAAACTGTGCACCAACAGAACGGATATGTGAACGCCAAGCGGACCAGAGACCGCTCCCAAAGCAGGAAGTGGACTACAGAGCACGGCATTCTGGGTGATTACAACCAAAACAAGCATGCTAGCTGAGCGATAGCAGAAGAAATGGCTCGTGATTTTTACCCAAAGACAAAAGAGAAATCCTCCAACCGCTAAAAGCTGAAAAACACATTTTTGTTTCCATTTTGTGAAGGAAGTTCCCTCAGCATCTTCAGAAGTTTTAGTGTTGTTTCCTCCAGTGGTTCTTGGTGCAGCGCCCCCACAGGCCAGGAGGGGAACAGGCTGCTCAAAGGGTTAAACCTCAGCAGCAGAAAATGTAACAAATGTTGCAGTTTTAATTCCAAATCAAGCTGAGGCTACAGGACTATCCCAAAGCCCTCAAGTTAAAAGAAAAACAGAAACTCCTTCTGTTTTCTGTCGTTCTTTCCTGACTTGTGTTTATTTGTCCTTTCCGTCTCTCTGTGCCGCCTCCGGCAGCAGGGAACGGCAAATATTATTTGTCGCTTATCAGAGACGACTCGGTGCTGGCTTGTCGGGACGACGGGGCAACTCGCTTGATTTAATAAAAACTCCACAGTTCTGACAGGGTTCACGTCTCAGAGCGTGGACGCCCTCTTCAGAAAACCATGTTGTTATGTCACTTAATCCTCCCAGCTCTCTGTGAAATATCACATTTCTTTTTCTTCGCTCTCACTGATGCCATAAAAGTGTTTATGTTCAGTTTTCAGTCCAGATGTACAACCCAGTGAACCCCGGTCTCATTTTAAAAGGATTTATTAATATGCTATAGAGGAGCAGCAGCAGTGACAGATAATTTTAAGAGGATTAAGAGAAAAACCAGCCCACACAGACACATTTTAATCTCAGAATAAAATAGTTGCCTTATTTTTAAAAAAGACAATGCTTCCCATGGAGGAGAAGAATCTCAGAGAAAAACTGAAACCTGAAAGTGAGGTTGCAGAAATATGGCTCCCACTGGGGGAGAAACACAAGCAGTGATGGAGCAGAACCAGCCGCTCGCTGTGGCTGGAGGATCTGATCCGGCCAAAACAAACTCCACAGATCCAAACCGTGGCGGCTTTACTAGCTCCATCGTTTATCCACGCTTTGTTCCTTCTGATCTGCAGGGAGCAGCTTATGCTAACCTGCTAATTCACTTTGAAATGTTTGGCGTTTCCATCAAATAAACCCCAAACTGTTCATTCCTTTGATGCTTTATAAACTTTTTAGTTATCGGCTCTAAAAACTCTTCAAGTATTAGACACGTATGTTCATGCTCTTATTTTGAAGGGCGTGAACACTGATTACGCAACTGTTCCACTTCCTTTCCTCACGTTCCTTACCCAGAATGCATCGCTGTTTAAAATCTAATGAAAAGTACAACCAGATTATTTTTTTTTAAAAACATGGAAAAAAAATGTGTTAAGTGAAATAATCTGGCAGTTGAACTACTGATAAGCTCCTTTAGCTTGTTAAAAAGTTTTCTATAAGTTAGATTAGTCTTTTTGAGATATTTGCTCTAGAAAGCAGACCATAAATACTGAGTGTTTGGTGTTTTGCAGTGAGTTCTTTTCAGAAGCAAAGCAGATGAAATTTACCTCCAACTTGCAATAAAAGCAAGAGGTGAATATTTAACAGTCTGGGAATCAGAAGCTTGGCTGGTCTTTGAGAACACAGCATCATGTTTGATTCTGTTGACTCTGCTGTTCCTGATGAGTAAACTGCGTCAGTGCAGACAGAAACACTGTTTCCACTATTTTGGGAGCAGATTTAGTTTTGTGAGGCTCTTGGAGTTTAAATTCAGGCCAACAGATTCTGACTGTTTCCCATCAGAGCAGCAGCTCAGGGTCTGGACCACCCAGATTCAGAGGCTGGTGGTCCTGATGAGCTTTTACACAACATGGACGTTCCTGCAAACATCCGAACCGCATGCATCCTTGGTGTCGAGATACTCTTAGGTATACAGAAATCAGAAATGAGAATGAAAAGACGTTTCTCCTCTGTAGTCAAAGACATGATGCTATTCAGGGTAATAAACTAGAAAATCCGTCACTCTGACATTATTTCCATGAGTTTTTAATTAAAACTCTCGGCTCTTTCACCAGAAATGAAACATATCTTGTATCTAAAACATCTGCGATGAAGTCTCAATACTCATGAGAAAATGAGGCTTTTCTGTTGACGACTTTCTCTGGCTCATAATCTCACAGTTATGTTTGACACATTTTGTGTCAGACTGAAGGTTTCGACTGTTTCATGTTTGTCTGAATTCAATAAGTGTTAATAAATGTTTGGTGTCAGTGAGTTGCTGATGATGAACATGATCATTTCTGCTTTGAGTCCAAGCAGATGGGAATCAGTCAGATTACAGATTAGAGTGACTGGATTAGAGTCATGGAAACCTTTCTGGTCATATTTATTTATATTAATTATTCCCCTTCAGTGTCAGCAGGCCTGAAAACTGCTTGCTTGTTTTATGACTAAATTCTGGAGTTGCTCATTTACAGGCGTTTTACTTATTATACTGTAATATAATACAGTGTCACATTTCTGACACACTGTATTGCCAGTGAGGTAATTTAGCAAATCTCAGCTAAACTTTTATATATTTTTGGAGTTTTTGGTCATGAAAAGGAAAAAGGAAATCTAATTATTACTGAATAAATAACCCAATATCTTCTACAGGTTATATTATGGGGCATTTTAGTATCTAAAACAGAGTTAAATTTTAAAACATTTCGTCTGAAATTCGTCTAAAGTTGTTCCATCATGGAACAAGTTAAAATAAATCACACACAAGATGCTGAAGTACTTCATATTCTGGCCGAGTTCAATAATCATGTCCTTTATAATTATGTAAGGAAATCATGTAGATGTTAAATAAAAGTGTCCTGAGAATGGACCCCTGAGGAGCCCCATAATTCATTTCTATTTGCTGAGATTTAAGATCGACAAACTGTTTTGCTGCAGTTTTATCTTCTCTCCTCCCTGGTGCTTATTCTGTACCCACAATGCATCACTGCTCTACTGTTTAAAATCCACTGATGTCCTTCATGCTAACCGACTGAAGCTCTCAGTCGGTGGTCAGCTCGGCTAAATCAGCGACAGAGCTAGCAACACAAACAACGTCACAGCGAGGCCTGTTCCAAACTCTACTAGGGTTAGCAGAGCTAAAGTTTTATTTACCATTTCCCTCAAAACAGTTGAATGTACTGTGTTAGCTTCTGCTGCTAGGGTTAGCAGAGCTAAAGTTTTATTTACCATTTCCCAATAAAATTAGCTGAATTTAGCACTTTAGCATTAGTTTTTGCTTGGTAGCATTAGTTTTTGTTGGTACGGCACATTAGTGTTAGCGACATTAATGTTTATGATTAGTGTTTTAGGGTTATCAAAGCTAACTTTTAGTGAGCAGTGCCCATTTCTCAAAATGGCTGAATTTAGCACAATAGCATTAGCTTGTGCTATCTTCTATGTTGGTATAATCCCTTAGCAAAGCTAATGTTTATTGTTAGTGTGTCAGAGTGAACAGAGCTAACTTTTTAGCTGGCATTTCCAACTACACAACATAATTTAGCACTTTAGCGTTAGCTTCTGCTAGCTTCCATGTTGGTAAGGCGTTGCCAATGTTTAGTGCTGTGCCTCAGTTCTCAGAGCCATGCAGGCTCTAAATGATGCTTTAACTGTATTGAAAGTGTAAAAAGTTGTTCTGTTTGTCCGTTGACAAACCCACGGTGGATGAAAACGTGTAGAAGTTTCTCCAGAATCAGAGCGTGAAAGATTTCTCCTCAGTATGTAAATGAAAACCTTTCTGATGCATCAGCATGAAGCAACTTCTCACTCATATCGATTCCCCACATCTGCTGGGTCTGAGGGAGGAACATCATCTATATGCAGGGAAACACTGTTCCATATGGATGACTGGAGACCGGCCGGGCAACATTTAAATATCTATTAATCTTTAAAAGACCATCTCACTCAGGCACAGGGGGGGCAGAGGGGGCTTGAGCCCCTGCCCCTTTTATCCTTGTTGCCCCTGATGCCCTTTTTGAGTTTTTTTTTTTCATTTTTCAACATAATAACCAACAACGTTGTACTGCGTCTTACATGAACAAATAACTTCTTATCACAAAACACTACTGCACATACTTTCATTCTGCTCTCCAAGAGCGCGCTCTTAAAGATTTCCTTGTGGTTCAATGAATGGATCTCAAGCTGTCAGCTTGCAAAAACAGGAAGTGAGATTTAGAGAAAGAAAATGTAAACAACGTGGAACAAAAATAGCCACTTAGAATCTAAACCTGTACAAATTGGGAAAATTATGGAAATTGTTTATCTTTTCACAAACAATTGAAAGATATATATGTCTTTCTCTGGCCAAGATATATATATATATATATATATATAATATATATATATATATATATATATATATATATAAATACTATTAAATATACTATTATAATAAGTGATTATGTGGCCTCCAGAATCTAGTTGCCAAATTACATCTCATCAATCAAACTGTTGATTACTAGATTGTGGAATTTATCGCAAAACCAACAGACAAATTATACTGCTATCATGATCAAAACAAATAAATATCCAAGCATTTTTGCACTGATCCATAAATGTGAGTCAAATGGTCAAAACCATCGACATTGGGTTAAAACCCAATGTCTTAATCCCTTAAAACATTGGGATTAAGTGATGCTAACTCCCACCTGCAGGTGGCAGTATTTCCTGACATTCTGCTTCATTTGAACTTGTTGTACATGATTAATGTGGCGAGCAACACAAAAAAAATCCCATTTATCACAATACATAAGTGCAAATATTGCGGAAGGCACTACCACCTTTCACTTCATTTATAAAACATATTTAAATTTGGCTCCAAAGCCAAACATTCCTGACCTTATTTAAATGCACTGGTAGGGTGGAGTATGGTTTCTCCTGAGAAACTCCCCCCACCGTGAGCAGCTTGACTAACAGAGGAACAAAGATGTTTAGCTAAAACTGCGCCAGACACAGACTATGTTGTGGCTTTTTATGGAGGAGAATGAAAAGGTTCCTCTAAATTGGGCCAGAAGTGACTCGGGTTACGCAGGATAACCGCCTCTGCCTGCAACGATGTTTTCTCTCTGAGAGCGCTGATGAACAGCTGAGCGCCAACGAGGCCAACGGGCTGTCGGCGTTATACCAGCTCTGTTTTTATTCCACCTCTTTGCTGCAGTAAAGAACCTGCATTCAAATGTCAATCTACCATTGAAAGCAAATATACATGCTCTGGATGTGATAAAGATGAACCAAAGCAGGATCAGAAGCATGTCAAAATATTTAAAAATGCTCAATGTTCACCCACATGCAGAGTTTTCAGGTTTGGTTAGCGACAGTGAGGAAAGATTTGAGCAAATTTAACCATTTACTGCTAAAATCAGCTAACAGAAAATTAAAATATTGTATTTTTGTTCCCAAGCAGCTTGCAGACGAAGCAGAGGTCGTTAATAAAACATATAAAATCCACAGACATTAAACTTTAGATAGCAAACTGTTTGGTTCTGTTTGGAGGAGACAACGATTTAAAACCAGCTGGTTAAATGGAGTCAATTTACCATCTGAATCTGAATAATTTTAATGTTTTTAAAATTACGGCTGGATGTTCATGCAGTGTTAACAACGTCACAAACTGCATCTACATGACAAAGGTGCTCAAAACTTCCTGTCGTCTTATTTGCTGTTTCTGCCAGTAGCTGCATCCTGTTGATCATGTGATGCAAAAAGCAAAATAAAACATTTTGATACGACTGAAACTCTAACCCTAGCGCCAAAACTTCTTAAAAAAAAACTTATTTGTAAGTTAGTGTTTTTCCATTAAGCAAATTTAATTTCTAAATGTTAAAATTATGCGGTTAATGGAAACATGTGCAGCTGCAGACCAAACCTTTGGTCAGGGCTGAATCTTGAATCTATCCATGTGAGATAAAAGGGATTAAATGTTCCTGATCTTTGGACTCTGATGTAAAACAGGGAACCAGTTAAATTACATGACGCTGAATTTGAACATTGAAAGTGGAAAACAAAGCATCGCCTCCATGCTGGAGCTGAATTCAACATCCACCGCCTTCGAATGAGACGTCTGAGAATCTATCAATGTTTCCGAAGCAGGAGGCCAGCAGTGATGAATGAAGCTCTAACAGGAGTCAGAATCTTTCACAGGAGGTTCAACGACTCGGCAGGTGCAACAAGACGCCTCCTTCCTGAGCCGGCGGCCGCCATCAGCGCTGACGGACGACGTCTGGGAGCAAAATGAGTGATTCCCAAGGTCGAAGCGCCACAAGCCGGACGTCCGCACCGTCAGAACGGCGGAGAGGAGCAAATGAGACGGAAGCAGAGGCTCGGAAACGTGGAGATGAGGGAAACTGGAACAACGGGCGGGACGCATCGCGAAGCAGCACGGCGAACCCAATCCATGGAGAAGAGTTAGTGCTCTGGTTGGATCTGGGGACGCGGGAATCAGTCGGACTGTTGAGATAATACAGTCCAGAATGGGGCTCCGTTTGCACAAATACAGGCAGAAATAAACAGCAATAATTTGGGTTATTTAGCCTGTGATAGCAGGAAGAAAAAATTGGATTCATTTTTTTAAAGTCGTATTTCTACAGTTTATAAATGTCACAGTTTCAAGCAAAATATTTAATTAGCAAGATAAATATTTGGCTCCAAATTCAATATTTTGAATTTGAAATGAAGCTAAATTTAATTTAACTTAAGCTGAAATACGGAACATGCTGAGTGGAAAAGAAACAATGATTAGCAACAAGTAAATTGAAACACCAGCAGTTTATCTTTTATTTTGGTAGTCTCAGCAAGAGGATTAGCATACTATCCATCCATCCATCTTCTACTGCTTATCCGGGGTCGGGTCGCGGGGGTAGCAGCTTAAGGAGGGAGGCCCAGACTTCCCTCTCCCCAGCCACTTGGGCCAGCTCCTCCGGGGGAATCCCGAGGCGTTCCCAGGCCAGCCGAGAGACATAGTCCCTCCAGCGTGTCCTGGGTCTTCCCCGGGGCCTCCTCCCGGTGGGACCCAACACCTCACCAGGGAGGCGTCCAGGAGGCATCCTGACCAGATGCCCGAGCCACCTCAACTGGCTCCTCTCGATGCGGAGGAGCAGCGGCTCTACTCTGAGTCCCTCCCGGATGGCCGAGCTTCTCACCCTATCTCTAAGGGAGAGCCCAGCCACCCTGGGAAAAACCCATTTCGCCGCTTGTATCCGGGACCTCGTTCTTTCGGTCATGACCCAAAGCTCATGACCATAGATGAGGGTAGGAACGTAGATCGACCGGTAAATCGAGAGCTTCGCTTTTTGGCTCAGCTCTCTCTTCACCACGACGGACCGGTACAGCGCCCGATTCACTGCAGACGCTGCACCAATCCGCCTGTCGATCTCCCTTCTTCCCTCATTCGTGAACAAGATCCCAAGATACTTAAACTCCTCCACTTGAGACAGAACACCCCCCCCGACCCGGAGTAGGCACTCCACCCTTTTCCGGCTCAAGACCATACTAGCTAAATATTTAAGTGGCTAACTGGTTGGTTCTTCCTTCTTATACCTCAGGAGGAATAAAGCATTTTTAGACTTTATTCTCTTTTAATTATTTATTATCGAGGAACTTTTAATCTTTCAATAAAAGCTTTTATTTTATTAAAGTTGATCTCTAATCTTGTAATTTGGAAGCTGATTTGATTAGTTGTTTATTTTTTCTGTCATTTCTTCTTTTCTTGCCGTCCTATCCTGGTTTTGCCACTAGGAGGCGCCAGAATGGAGGATTTAGACAAAATGTCCTAATTATTCCACAGATGTTTGATTTTTCCAGAAACTCTTCCTGCTTTTTATTTGTTGGACATATTATAGTTTGGGCTCCATACATCTGAAGTCATATGTATGGAACTAAATTGGTGCCAAAAAATTTCTTTTAAAAAATGTATAAAGTTCAAATCTACTTTTCAGGTTAGAGGGTTTTTTCCAGTCATATTTTACATTTCAAAATTATTTTTCAATTTCAGAATATTTTTTCAGTTTCAAACAGTTTTTTTTAAGTTTGTATTTTTGTTGAATAACCTAATTTAGCTAAATATTAATTATTTCTGTTTTTGTTTCCCTTGAGAATTCTGCTTCCTGTTTTATTTTGAAAGTACAGATTATGTTGATCAGTGTTTCCATTGTCATATATTTTTATCTCTTTTTCAATTAAAATATTTACGTTAAGCAAATGATTTGATCTTCCGCTTCATTCCAGACTTTGAGCCGCCAAGCAGGAAAATGCCTGATGATTTACGTCGTGTGATTAGAGAAGGTCGATAAATAATCTTCCCGTCTTCTGAGGAGATCTGAACATGAATGTGTGTTTGTTCACACACCTTCGATCATCTCTGAGGGATGATTATAAAACCATCGTGGGTTGAAACTCATTTACCATAAAAATATCTCCATTTCATTTTCTGTTTGAGTCCATATAAAAACCAAAGGAGGAGCAATGGAGGTCTTTCCAGATCAGGCAGGATCTTTCTCTGAAGTTCAGTTAGCAGTGATGCTCAGAGCTGCTTTGTGATGCTACTGCAGTCATTAGCTTTGATTCCCATAGAAAGGAGTCCTGGTCTCTTTCCATTATTGGCCGTCTGTTGAGATTAATGTTGAGGACGTTTTGTTTTTTTGTTGATCTTTGTGTTTGGCTTTTTTCAGAGCTTCAGTGATTATCATATGTCTCGGTTCTGTCCAATTAAAACCCAGGTGGTCATGGCAGCACCAGTTTCCTACTGGTTCTTCCAAAACCAAGCCCAATAACAGACCTTCCAAGAACAAGACCGGATCGACCAAGACCGGATCGACCAAGACCGGATCGACCAAGACCGGATCGACCAAGACCGGACATTTCATGACCACAACCGAGACCGGACCGTCCAAGTCCAAGTCCAAATCCTTCCAAGACAAAGACCAAATAATCAGAGTTTGACTCATATGAAGAAAATGTAATTGTACAGCATAAAATGTAAAGAACTAATGGAAACTAAAACTACTTCCTGCTATTAAACTAATAATTATTAGTAACGTTTCAGTTATTGAATGAAGCCACTCAGTGCTACACGATCTCTGAGCTGAATTCCTCAGCAAAGGCAGTAAGAGTAATGAAAACAGTTTCCTTCCTGTTAAAGAGAGGGGTTCCTCTCCACAGTCGCCACATGCTTGCTCAGTAGAGTTAAACACCTGGATGCAGGTAGCAGATTTCATTGGTCTACAGGTGTTTTATCAGAATATTCTCTGGATGAAGCAGCTTCTGTGTGTTTCAGATGTTATAAACCAAACTGAATGTGACTCGTACCTGTCATAATAATCCTCCTGCCTCTGACAGGAACCCGGTGCGGAGCGGTGGAAGTTGTCACAGCTCCACGCCGGGTGTTTCCTGCTGAGCGCCGCTGTACCTGCTGCCTGGGGCGACGCGGGGGAGCCTCAGGGGCCAAACCTCGGGGGTGAAACCTCGGCAGCTGCTGCAGCATGCGTCACGCCGCAGCTCAGGGATCCCACGTCTGATCCGGAGCGGCAGGGATGAGACAGAACCGCCGCCGTTACTCTGCTGCTGCTCACCGTTTCTCTCTGTTCTCACCAGAGTCGAGTCGTTCCCCCATTTCAAATCTAACCACACTGGCGTCAAACAATTGTGCTGCGTTTGTGCAGCAACATTTTTTATTTGTACTGTTTTTGCTGTGAAGATAATAATAAAAGTTTAAAGGTCAAAAGGTCAACCAGCGCCGCCACATTCTTGCTACATTGGGGGGTTGGGGGAGCTTCTTGACCTTTAAACTTTCATTCATATTTTCAAAGCAAACGAGTCATTTTGCTGCACAAACGTAGCCGAGTTTATCGACACCAAATTACTTTAGTGTTGGTTGGCTGGCTGACCTCTCATGACCTCTGTACACTTATTAATATCTAATATCTTCATCAGTGTAAACACTTAATATCTATAAAAACGTTTGACACCAACTGCAGAAGGTGGAGGGAGAAACTTCACTCAGGTTTTATTCTTTCATCAAATCAAATCATAAATAGTTCAATAGAAATAAGACAGTTTTTCTATTTAGTTCTTCAAATAATGTAACTTTTAATAAAGAATAAAAGTAACCCTCTGCAGGCGTTGCTGCTTCTCACTGGAGCAAACTGTTTCATAAAAACATTCAGAACATCATCAGAACGGTTCGGCGGACATGTTGATTTTGTCCATTTATTGAAGCATCATTTACAATCAGCATCCCAGATCCTGTCGCCAGGCAACACAAATGGCTGCAGAGCATCGCTTTGAGGCTCAACAAGCAGAGACATTCAGGTGAAGAGGAAACAGGTTCATGTTTCTGTGCTGGTCACAGAAAAACATGGACCAAACTGCTGGAATGACGAACAAAAAAATCACTTCAATCTGACAAAAAGACAAAACTCTGAAAATCAACCAGAGAAAATCAAGTGCTGCTTCTGAATCATTCTTAAAAACAAACCGATAAACAATCTGAGCTCCTGCTGCTCTGGTTTATGCAGCATAACAGAGAAAATGCTTGAATTTCAATTTAGTTTGAATTAAACTGAAACAATCATCTTGTTGCGTCTGTCACTTCATGACAAATCCAATTATTTTACAGCAACCTGGAGCTTTTATTTCAGTGCTTAACAGAAAAACAAGAGCTGCTTTGGTTTCCAGTCATTTTAAGAATAAAATCCTCAGTGAGCCTTTGCCGCCCCCCTCCTGCTGACATCACTTCCTGCCTGGTGTCTCCCTCTGCAGCTGCATCAAAGTCTCACATCCTCACATCTGTCTAAGAGCCGTTTATAGGCGCGACTGAAGCGTCAAAAATAAAACTCAGGAAGCTGAGAAACAATGAGCTCCTGTTGTTCTGCAGCTGATCTGACTTCATTAGCGGCGGCGCGCCGACGCGTTTCTGCCATTTCTCACATCAAGTTCACAACGATTTAGTAGCTGAAAACATTTAGTAGCCTTTCAAGGAATATGATTTGAATCCAAGTTAGCACTTCAGCATTAGCCTCCTCTAGGTGACGATGGAGGGCTTCAGTTTTCTAGCCCATCACCCAAATATATCAACTGAATTGAATTTAGCGATTTAGCATTAGCTTTTGCTGTGTTGGCATGTTTGACATTAGCAGAAATCGTTTATGATTAGCACCTAAGGGTTAGAGCAACAAACCTTTTTAGTTAGCGGTAGCCAACAACAATGGCAGATGTATCTGAACAGAAGTTAGCGCTCTAGTGCTAAGGGGTTAGCTTCCACTAAGTACCGTGCTGATGTAGCGTGGTGGTATGATTTATGCTTCTGGAACAACCAACATTTTAAGCTAGCAGTGCAAAACACTGTGTTGGTGCAGCGAGTTAGTGGAACTAATAGTTTATGATTATTGTTAGCTAGTTAGCATACCTACCATTTCAGCTAGCTGGGCCCACCATTAAAAACTTACTTTAAACTGAAGCTAGCACTTTCCCATTGGCTTCCACTAAATTCTGTGCTGGTGTAGCCATTTAGCATTAACCTTTTAGCTAGCGATGCCAACAGGTTGTTGGTTTATCCGTCGTTTGGTGGGTTTTAACGGGTTAATGGGCTTCATTTGTACCAGAGTCATTTGCTGAAGCAGAACAAACACCAGTTCAGCTGTGGAACTGAACTGGTTCCACCTCGTGTGATTTCCAGTCTTGCACACTGATAATAAACACTGTGCTGCTTATTTGAGGCCTGATTGTTGCTCTCTGCTAGAAGCCTGAATGCTTCATTTATCTGAGCCTCCAGAAGTGGGCCGGCCGGCGCTGCTGGTCCGTTCAGCTTCTGGGGGGAAGGAAAGCCTCAAATCATCACTCTTTTGTCTTTAGTTAGTAGGTCAGTATGTGGAGACCATGCTCTCCTGGTAACCCGCCAAGATCCATTAAAGCCCCGCTCCACGCTCTTCCTCAGCTGCAGGCATCACCAGCTTCGTTGTGGTTCAGTTTCCCCCTCTGGTTTCAGCTCAGCTTGGTCTCACAGAGCAGAAGAAAGCGGAAAAGTTGCCCTCGGTGATCCCAGAAGTGAGGCAGAGAGCTGGATGGCCTTGTTGATAGCTGCCACTTAGCAGATATCACACCGAGAAGGTCTGAGCCGCTTCCCTCTGGGCATTCTCGGCTTTAACCTCCTGATAACATCCAGAGATTTAGGAGCTGTGACTGAACCGGGGGAGATTTCCACCCAGACTGGAAGAAACCCAGCAGATATGCGTCTCTTTTCTGTTTTATTTTAGTGTTTAAAGCAAAGCCAAAAGCCAAAGTGTGATAATAGATTGAATAAATCTCCACGTGCAGCTTTGTATAACTGCAGTCCCTTTGGGTTGTGAGATCTTCACTCTGAGGAGCCTGGAGGTGAAGAGGATGATGATGCTTTGAAAAACTAAGTACACCCTTTCTGCCTTTGTCAGATTTAAGAGGAGAAGTCGCATCTTGCTGCTGTTGTCACACTAAATTCCAGTTAATGACGTTTAAAATGTCCATATTGTTGGGATTATTTGATTAACCACTTTCCCCACGTTTGTTCAATAAAAATATAAATTAATATCAATAAATTAGAACATAAAATGTGCAGTTTATTGATGCAAATCACTCTTCTTTCTGCGACTGGTCTCCTAAAAGATGCTTTACAAATAGGAATGTTTTTCTCAGGCGGTTTTTGTTTGTGGGGCTTTAATTGCTGTGACACAAAAGCTGCGTTTCCAGTACAAATTTTTGCTGAACTTGTTGATGTATGTAAATAAAAAAACAATTTTGCAATTGCGGCATTTCCGTTAAATAAGAAACGCAAATAAAATCACACTTGAATAATTTTGTAATAAGTCACCTGCTACGATACGTCAACCACTTCCTGTTGTCGTCTTCTTCGTCGTTTCCCCCAGGAGTAACTTCCTGTTGTTGATCATGTGACCTGTGTGGTGCAAAAAACAAACACTAATAATTACGATAAAGCCAGAAAAACAAAACAAAACAAAAAAACGCCTCATAATTTTTTTATCATGTTTTTCTTAATTGATTTGTTTCCTTTAAGCAGATTTATTTTTGTAGTTCCAACACTCCAAAAACAGAAAATATAACCAAGAATTTTTATCTAGAGTCTAGTAAAGTAACTTTTCAACTTGATAATTTTATTTTAAGTCAATAATTCTGGACTATTGACAGTTCTAGCTTTCAACTCAGACTTTGTAATAATTTTCAGCCATTGTTTATGTCCAAACTTACCATAAACTAGTGCAGAATTATGATTCATGTCTCACATAATTTAAACGTAAAAGTTGGTTTAAATGCGACATGGCTGTCCAGATGCAGAGGCTTTGAAAACTATCAAATACGGTTTAGTTTTACATATTAAATCTTGAGTTTTTTGGGACTGAAATGATCGCAAAACATCCTTATAGGTAAAAAGAATTACAATGGGAAGGCAGCTGGTGATTGGACCAAAGGTTTCCAACAAACTGCGTCCAAGAGAACAACGATTCAAAGCCCAGCAGCAAAATGGCTGAAAAATGGCATAGTCAAAGCCCAGACTCAAAACTGTTTGGTTGTTGGTTTTATGTCCCACAGTTGCATTGGGGATGAATTGATGTTTTCTTCCAGGAGGAGCTGCCATGACGTTGCCACGGTAACGGCGCTGCGGCTGACCGGCTCGTTGTGCTGCAACATTCAGCAGAAGAAAGAAGATGGAGGTGTGTTTTCTTTTTCTCCTCCTGGGAAATCTCCAGTAATTAATCATGGCGGTGGCGCTCGTTGACCTGAATAAATATGCATTAAACAAGCATTTTAGCTGCTTCATCACATTTAATAAACCAGGTGACGGGCAGGAAGTGAGATTTTTACGAGGCTGATTTACTCAGCAGCTCCTAGACGGCCGGGGAGCCGGGTCTGGTGGCGGCGAAGCCTTTCACGCCTTGATTGCTCCAAATGAGGCGAACGGCGGCGCCTCAATGTAAAAGATAACAGAAGATCACGCTCCTGGTGAGAAGAAATGTCATTCAACATGGACTCTCACCTGTTCCCCCAGGAGGCCCAACGGGTGGAAACGCTGCGAAATGTTTGACACCGTCAGGAAGGTTTGAGAGGAAGCGGAGAGCGGCGGACGAAACGTCCTTGAGGTTTCCTGGCAGCTGCTGATGCCTTCAGGAGGCAGGCGGGGAAATCGATGGCGACCCGCCGCAATGACTGACTGCTGGCCTGCAGCGGAGCTGGCAGCTGGGCGACACGGCGGCAAACAAGGAGCCCGAAAATGTTTAACCTCACAGAGGCACAACTCATCCCTCAGCTATTGCCATGGCAACCCAACACCTGATTTAGCTCAGGTTGAATGGATCCTGTTACTGTGAGACGCAGAAGCTAAATATTTAGCTTCCTAACTAAATACCTGCTTAGCAAGCTAAACAAAATATTTTGTGCCAACTAAACATAGAGCACTAAATATTTAAACTGAAGCTTAATATTCAGTAAGCAAAATAAATATTTAGTTGGAAAACTAAATATTTAGCTTGTCGACTAAAATAAATGCTTAATTACCAAGCAATATATTTTGCTAGCAAGCTAAATATTTAGCATACCAACTAAATCTTTTCTTCTTTAAAAATAACATGTAGTTTGTAGACTAAATATTTAGCATTAGTTAATAAATATTAATCTATTTTGAAACAAAGACGCCCAGATTCCGTGTTGTGGAACATTTTAGTCATCATTCACATGTCGCCATCGCCATGACAACCCGTCCACATGTAACCCGGTTGAGCTCAGGACAGATTAGAGACGTTTCTCTGTGACAGGAGGAGCGTTTCTGCTGACTCCTGCATGCCGTCTGGGTTTTTAAAAAGCAGCAGAAAGTTTGACTTCCTGCTGGATGTGACTCATCCAGCTGAACGTTTGCACCAGGTGGGACGGCTCCTCGCCTCATACAGCCTGGAGTTGAGCTCCGTCTGATGGATTCAGATTTAAACATCATCCTGCTCTCACACCCACCTGCTGCCGTCAGCAAGCTACACTCAACAATTAGCTCCAATATCTGGGTTATTCAGCCTCAAAGGACGAAAGATAGAGGTTCCTCTTTCTAAAGTCACACTTTCAGCATGTTATTAATTCATAAATAACAGTTTTCAAACTAAATCAGCTGGAAACAAAATATTTAACTCTGAGCTAAATATTTAGCTTCCCAACTAGATGTTTAGATACATATTTATTAACCTATTAGCTATGAGATAAATACTTAGTTTGCTGATAAATATATAAATATTTATTATCTCCAAGCTAAAGGTTTACCTTAATAACTAAAATGTTTAGTTAGTTTGGAGCTAAATATTTATATTGTAATCTTAACATTTAGCTTGACAACTAAATATTTAACTCATATAACTATTGAGTTTACAAGCTATATATTTATATATCCCAATATTTAGCTTGATAACTAAAATATTCACCGTGTTGATTAAATATTTAGTTAAAACTGACACAAAAATGAATTAATAATATTGTGAAAATGTGGAAGATGAACCTCCATGTTTGTCTCTTAGAACAGGATCAATAACCAAATTATTGCTATTAATTTTAGACAGTAACTTTACAAACCACAGCCAACGATCTACCGGTAGAGAAGGCTCCGTTTCATTAATCAAGTTTTTCTGTCAATATGAATCGTTTGCGAACCTGCAGGGACCCCTCTGTTCCCTGTGGGGGCCCCTCTGTTCCCTGGGGGGCCCCCTGTTCCCTGTGGGGACCCCTCTGTTCCCTGCGGGGCCCCCTGTTCCCTGCGGGGGCCCCTCTGTTCCCTGCGGGGGCCCCTGTTCCCTGGGGGGCCCCTGTTCCCTGGGGGGCCCCTGTTCCCTGCAGGGCGGGAATACTATTTCCAGCAGCCATCTGTGATTTAGGCATTGACACATTCAGAGCTGCAAGCCTCCGGCTGCTTTGCCAAGTCTATGATGTGCGGGATTATTTTCCATCATCATAATTGTTCTAAACAAAAAGTCTCAGCTGCTCCATCAGGGCCAAAAGACACTTGGAGCCATAAATCACTGCAGACGGATCTCAGCTCCTCCGTTTGGGCTTCAGATGGCTGATGAGACGCTGCAGTTGGTTGTTATGCAGGTTTCATCAGGTAGGAGTTTCTTAACACCAAGTCCTGATAAATAATGCATAAATAATTCAGCATTTTGTCCTCTTCCAGGTTAAACTCTAATGACCATCAATCATCTGAGTTGCAGCTTTTCCTGCTGCAGTTTGTTGCTGTTGTCTCGTCCCGGCGCTAAATGGAAATCTGGGTGTGAAATTAGGAGTCACTTGGAGCGCTGTGCACTCGTCTGCCTTATCAGCAGCGCCGTTTGCTAATGGGATTTCCAGTTGCACGGGTTCTGAGCCTGGCGGCTCCATCCTGTGTGGGGAACATGTTCGGCCAGAGAGAGAAGCAGAGATACCAGTTTATTTTAGTTTTCTGCTTTAGAAGATGGAAGGTCAGAATAAGGAGTTTTATTTTCATTCATTTTTTGCATTACTTCTTCATTTTTAGATGGTTTCTTTCATTTGCACCACCGGAGTAAAAACAAGAGTAGTGCTGTCAATCAAGTAGTGCACCACCAACTAAAATGTCAGAAAGGATCAACAGCAACTAGATTGGAATTGGGCTGATGGTATCGCTGTGAAAGAGTGAAAGAGTGAAACAGGAAGTGGCCTGAGACAGCAGGATTCAGAGAGCTGCGTCTTTACCTGGAACTGAAAGGAGAAACGCTTGGAACTCAGTCAGCTGCAGTTTGGCTGGAGAAGACTGTCAGAAAAATAAATGATTTTGTTGGAATCATCAGAGAAAATGAATGAATCTGTTAACAGCTGAGCCCACAGATGGCTGCAGATCTAATGGAGTCTGAAACGGCTTCGTGTTTGTTGCAAGCTGCATCTTCAGAGCGTTTCTGCAGGTACTGACCGTCTGATCCAGATGAAAGTTCGTCTGGATCAGACATGGCGGCTGTAAATAATGCATCTCGGAGTGGATTCATTTCACAGGCAGGGGTTCATTACGTGGAGAACAAAGAGTCTGAGTTAAAACTGTCTGGGCTCCAGACGTGGTTCGGTTCGTGCAGAAACACAGGATGAACATTTCAGCTCAGACGCTTCAGAGTTTAAAACGCAGAGAGCCTGAGCTGCCATCGCTCTCCAGAGATCCTCGTCACACGGACACGACAGGGAGACGGGAAAACTGTAAAAATAGTTCCAGGCTGGAAACCGTTTGTTATATAATATATCATGTTAGATGTTGAGGTTTGTGGAGAAGACAAAAAAAGCAAAGGAAAATGCAACCTGTGGCTCTTTGGGTGTTTTACAGAATATTTGCACTGAATGTGAACAACAGAATGACTGAAACTGTAATTAACAGCAATAATTTGGGTTATTAGCCTGAAATAAGAGAAAAAACGGAGGCATATTTTTTCAGTCAGATTTTTTTTACATATTATTAGTTATTGTACAAATACCACATAAAATATTTAATTAGCCAGCAAAATATTTAGCTAGCTAGTTAACTAAACATTAACCTCGCTAGCTAAGCTAACACAATAGTTAGTTAGGCAACCAATAAGCATTATTTACCACTGATCATCACGTAGCTATGTAAATAAGGAGTTTGGACGGGTCTGCTACCTGTGGCTCTGTGGACGTAGCTGGCTAAATACTAGAAACTTAGCTAGCTAAATATAGAGCCACTTACTTAGCTAGCTTGCTAGTTAGCTAAGTAAGTTTGGAGCTAAATACTTAGCTCCATATACTTTTTTTATTAATGTTTTCTTACCTTTTTCATTACTAGGGTTGAACTATGATTAGATCCTAGATCCATTTTCGATTCAAAACGATTATTCATAATGATTTTTGCCTCAATCTATACATGTGCAAAAGATCCTGATCTGCTCCAATCTGGTTTGGAAGAAAATATGGCAAACTGAAACATTAAAGTATCACGTTTTTAAGCTTTAAATATTAATCCATGTTTAGATGGGATTACTCGCTCCCAGCATCCGCCATTTTGCTTTGAAGGAGAGCGCCACCTTTCTAAACACAGCCTCCTCCATGGACGACAAGTTCCATCCAAGAGTTTTTAGTTATTAGACATTCTTTGAAGGTATTTTATAACAATAAAATATAACACGATTCCTCATATTCATGTCACCTCTGCGGATACAGAAACCAGCGGACAAATTGATGTGAAATACCAACATCACTGTCCGAAGGAATTTCTGAATAAAACATGGCAACAAAATTCCGACCAATCACAACAGGCCTCAGCAAAGGCTATGACGTACCTTCGCTCCGCTGTAGCCTAGCTCGGTTCGTTGGCGGCGTTTCCAGCTCAATCTTCATAGTGCGAACTTTGCACACAGTAAAGTTCATGTCCAGCTCGGTAATCCAGGGAATAAGATAAAAATATATATATGTAAAAAAAGGAGTTCAAATGATTGAGTTCAACGAAGACGGGTCGGCTGAATCCACCTCCCTCTTATTTTTGTATTTTGCTCTTTGTTTTCGTGTTTTCCTCCCATGCGTACGTTCCACTAGCGTCGTGACGTCACGACGTCCCGCGTAGTTTCAAAATGGAGGAGTTTGGTTTGTTTTTTTCTTTTTCCGCAACAGTTTGGTACATTTTATACAAAGTCAGAATCGTAGTGAGAATCGCAATTCTTTTGTGAATCGATTTTTCGTCACTGCCCCTACTTTAGGATTAAGAAAACCAGAGAAGAGGACGGAGGAGAATCTGCATTTGACAAGTTTGTCCACCTAACAGAAGCAGTAAGCAGCAATATTGCTGTAATTATGGATTTTCTTTCTGTCTTTATACTTTTTGGTTCTAAAGACGAGTTTCTTGTTGAACTTTTTTTTCTGCCTGTCCTCACGGTTCGGTGTTTTAATCCTGGACTTGAACGTCTCTTTGGTGCAGAGATTTAAAGCTGCTGCTCCTGCTGAGATCAAGAGCCGAACCTGAAGCTAAACGGCGGAGAGCTGGTCTAATCCGGCCGGCGGCTTTTAGCGGAGGCGCTGGGCTCACCGGAACACCTGATTCAGCAGGAGCAGCGGCCAACTGGCTCACACCTTCAGCGTTACAACGGCAGCGACATCCTTTCATTATAATGTGATGATAAAAGAGAAGCTGCATTCACTGACAGCTTGTCTGTGCCACTTTTGGATCGAATAAAAGGAGCTGAAACACCTGCTCCTTCGCAGGTTTCTTCTGTTTTTGCTGTTTTGCAATCTGAATATATTATAAAAGCAGTTCCAGATGATGATTTGATTATTAAAGAGGGGAATGAAAACTAATACCAATTGAATCAATTACGTAATCAATAACAATCTTTTCCGGAAACGCAATCGTTCCTTTCGCTTATTTGCGCATGCGCTGAATAAATTATTCTGCATTATAATAAATTAGACTATTTATATTAATTAAACTACTCTTTGATAATTCTCCTAATGAATGATAATTGTCATGATTTATTTAAAAGATTATACTCATGGAGCTGTTAGCTAATAGCTAGCATCAATGCGCCCTCTACTGGACTCATCATTCTCAAATATTTAATATAATTTGACATCTTTGTAACCTATATATTATGTTGCTGTTTTGTTTCGCCTCCTGTCAGCAGTAGCCCCTGCAATGAACTGCAGAGGCTCACCAGCTGTAACTCCTGCATCATCAGGCTGCTGGGTTGGGGATTCGTCCCGTTGCTCCGGGATCCTCAGGCCTGCAGGGCCTCCGATAACAGCAGCAGAACTTGGTCGTTTCTTTTAAGACAGTCATTAAAATTACACAAATGAGGTTTTAAATTATTCGCCTGTGCAATTTGTTATCTGAAGGGCAGAGCGTTTCCTTGTCACAGCGAGTGGAGAAGCTTAATCAGAAGTTATATTTTAGAATATTACAGCATTCAGACCATTTTAGATTTTTTTCCTGTAACTTTGTTGATTTATAAAGTCTGAAATGAGCCTGAAAACCTCCAGCTTGTTCTCTTTTGTGCACAGTAACGAGGGTAATAACATCTCCAGCACACAAGCTCTTCAGCTCAGTAATGGAGATTTGATTTACTCAGATCTGCCCTCTGGGTCCGTGTTGCCTGAGGCCAGCATTACAATGGCTTCTCATCTCTCTTTTTATTTTTTTCTGCCTTATTTTCCAGAGCTGCACAATTCTTTCATCTCAATAAGAAAAAAAGAACAGTTTTTTTCCCCCCACAAAATTACAATTCAAGTATTCATTGGGTCATTAAGAAGGAAATCGAACTGGCTCGGCTAATATGGCAACCTTAACCCAGATCTGGGCTAAAACATCACTGAGGTAAACGTGAGCAGAGATGGAGAACAGACTTTCATCTCTCACAGAGATTTCTGCCTCGTTTGACAGAGAAACTGTAGGAACTGAATTTTAAAGTGTCTTTAAAATGACAAAAACACCAAAACATCACAATATTTATGCAACATCTGCAGCAGGAACAGAAAGTAGCATAACTTTCCTCTCCTGTTTGAGGCTTCCAGTCCCTCAAAACAATGTATTCACTGTATAAACTCTGTGTTTTTATAACTGCATAGATTATTTTCAGACATATTTCAGTACATTCCAACAGCAGAACGAGAGCTAAATCTGAGATGAAAAAAAAAATCACCTTTTTATTGCATTTCTGCTTCTTTTCACAGGCTGATTGTTATACAGTACATATTCAACCAGTGATGGAAAACTAAAGGGACTAGAATAAATTAATCAGATTTAATTGAAAACTATCAACAAAAAAAAACCAACATTTTCAGTTCAGAAAGTATTTTTTTGTTGCTAAATTATTGAATAAAATGAAAATTCAGCTCAACAACAAAGATATTTTTATTGTTATTGATTTGTTGTCCAAAAACCTCACCATTCATTTAGCTTTTTAAAAAAGAACTTCTTCATGGAGCTTCTTTATGGGACTGTGTAGGCTGACATTACCATTAGCATTTGTGTTAGCATTGATGCTATTTTAGCTTAAATAGTTTCGCTGATATGCTAACTCCTGTTAGCACAACTTGAACACATCAATAGTCGTTTCCAGTGTCCAATCAGATCAATTTGAAGCCAAAATAAACCTGCTGCATCGTCGTCTGTTGTTGTTGTTAGCGAATGTAGTTTGTGCGTCAGATTTACAGGCAGACCAGAAACACAACACAAAGGTTCCGGCTTGGGATGCTTGTATGTTAAAAATAAAAAAGATGAATTGTGTTAAAAGTTTTAAAGTGTCTGGATTTAAACGTTCAACATTGTGAGTTATTGTTTGTTCACTGCACAAAGACAACGCCACAGAAATGCAGTTTTTGAGTTTGTCCTCAAAGTTTGACCCAAAGTAACTTTTTTGAGTCGTAGAAAAAAACCAGAAGTGAAAGCAGCTGGGAGTGGCGGTGATTTACCCTCCTGAGGCTTTGCATCACCAACGAACTAGTTTATGAAATGATGGGCCTGAGAAGCCTGTCGGCCGAATGAAGCTTTACGATGTTGTTTATCCTGATGGGGGCGCTCACCAGGTCTCCTCTGTCACGTCTCCTAAGTGCTCCATTATGGTGCTGCCACTGTGTTGTAACTCTCCTTTCCCCGGTGATTCATGACAGGCCATTTTCCATGCCGAGTGAAGCTATTAAGATGTTGCCACCGGGCCGAGCATGTAGGCTGCACCTGTCTGCTCTTCTATAAGGAGAATAACGTTTCCTTCTCTGAGTTTATTAACTCTGATCAGCAGCTTCACAGCGCAGACAGACTAACCAACACGTCCAGCAAAGACAATGCTTTAGTCATGATAATAACACAAAGAAGGAACTGACTTTCCAAACTATTTCCTGGTATTACATCAATCCACCCGTCAGCAGATGCTCCAGAATCTTAAATATCCTGCAGACAGAAGCTGATACAAGTGAAATAATGAGCATTTTCAATGCATTTTAATGGATTTCCTTTATTTATACATGACAATGAAGAAAGATGCATATTTCCAGAGAATGCTGCGTGTAGAAACGTTTAAACCCAGCAGTAAATGCTAATTTACCAGAACCCAGTAGAAGTATCTGATATCAGCCAAGTTCACATTTCATTTTCACATTGTCCCCCTGAAAACAGACAGAGCATCATTTCCTTATCGTCTCTGCTTGCTGAGCAGCGAGAAGAAAGAAACGCTTTTCCACCGCAGTCAATAGCTGCTCTGCTGATGGATCAGTGGGCCAGTCCTAATGTAGGACTTCATCTCTTCAATTGCAAACAGGGGAATTCATCTCACTGATGACAACATATATTTTAACGGAACGCTGCGTTGTGCATTGAGAATTGGATTCCTCTTAATAAGCAGAGACAGCAGCGTGAAGCGCCGGCCGTCAGGAGACAGCTGGACACAGAAATCTGGCAAAATAAAATCAACAAAATATCAGGAAAAAAGTCTGGATCTGAAAAAAAGTCCAAATTTAAGAGAAAAGTCAGAATTCTGGTAAAAATGTCTGAAAAAGAATTTTGAGAAACAAGAATTTAAGAAACAGGAAATTCTGAGGAAAAAAATCAGATTTGATGAGGTAATATTTAAAACTTTGATATTTTCTTACTTGGGGAGTAAAGGTTTGTGGATGGATTAAATGTTTTCAGCACATGTTCAGTGAAACACCAGAGTTTAAACATGTTCGGTTAACGTGACTCAAAGTGGGAAAGCTCTTCATGCCGAGAAAAAAACTGCTGGAGTTAGCATTGCAAAAAATTGGGCAACATTTTGAAACATTGCTCAACTCTTTGTTTAACAACAATAAATGACAATTTGGAAAATACAGACCCAATAAATTACAATATTATAGAAAAGTTCATTTATTTCAGGACCTTTATCACAAAGTGAAACACATTATAAAAACTTATATTTCTGTTTATTACCATGTTTTTCACCTAATGAAAAGTTGACAATTAATACAGACACATAGGTTCATGTAAAATCGCCTCCTTCAAGGTCGTCAGTTTCCAAATCACAGTTTTAACCTGACGGTTTATTGTAACGAACTGAATATGACAGTATTTATGTTTATCAGCCCTTTGGTGCAGAAACTCGTCAGATTTACGGTGGAGAAGTGGAGCCCAGCAGGAGCCGCGCGCGGAGTCAGAGGTGATCCATCTTGGTATTTTTAGCTGTCGTGAACTTGTTAAAGCAGCCATATTGGAACACGGCGCCCGTCTTTAACTGAAACCTGGAGGCTCATAATTTATCTGCGGTGTCATCAGAACAGTCCCTGGAGTCGCCCGGCCTATAAATACGGAGACAGCACCCGAGGTGAGCCTCCACTTTTTCACCCCAAACTTTGAGGTGCAGAAGGTCATTAGAAGGAAACTGTCAACCTGCCAGCTTCATAAAACACGTTTCTAATCCCTCTGCGTAAAACCCACACACACAGGCTGCTGGGGGCAAAAACAAAATATTTCATTGATTGCTGTGAAGGAGACTTGTCAATCTGCCATCATGGTCACAGTCAGTGACTTTCTTTTGTTTTCTTTGAGTCTTTGAAGGATTTCCAATATTATTAGTGTTTGAATTGAAATAGATTAAATTACCTTCTGGTTGATTAGTAAACTATTCAGAATGCCCATCATGGATTATTTAAATATGTGTGATTATTATTGTGAGTACACGTTGCTAAGAATATTCAATATTTGACTACATCTGGATCCATTTTCTTTGCACTTAAAAACATTTTTACGTTTGTCAAACTCTTCCTGAAACATCTACAAGGTTCTTTATCCAGAATGAAAGCAACCAAAGCGTTGCTACTAGCATAAAAACTAGCATAGTTAAAACATTGCTAAAACAGTGAATTTTGCAGCAATGGTTGATAAATACATCATAATGCTAGTTTTCCAACTTCCTGTGAAGGTTAGCTGTGCTGCTCAGGCTACTGTAGCTTGTAGAGTACAGGTGAAGTCTGTTGTCTTGAATTTATTTATCTGATTGCATGACTAGTGACAGTTTAAGCAAATGTGGAAAAAATATATTTTATAAAAGATGAAAAATTAGCTCATAAAATATATTTTTCTATTTATTTTTTTAGTAATAATATGTTTAACTTTGAATGAAATGACTCCACATAATTAATGTAAGTAAATATTATACCAACCCTAAACACAAGTTAAATGTAATATTAAAGCCGGAGAAAAACAGAACAAGAATGAAGCAGTTTTTAAAAAACTGAATATTTGTGTGCAGGGCTGCGGCCCCCCGTGCTCTCAGACCTCAGCTCCGCCCCTGCTGTTGCGCTTTCCAGATGATTTTCAGTGAAATCTCCTGATGTTTCTGCGCAGGCATGATACAGGCTTTATGTTTTCTTTTCAGCGGCCATTGTGTTGAATGAGTGGCTCTGATGTGGCCCCCGCCCCCCTGATTGTTTCCGGGCGTCTTCCTCCCCGTCCCTCCTCTTCCTCGCATTATTCCCGTTTGGAGCGGAGCGCTGACGTCAGTGAACTTCCAGCAGCTGTGGAGGCGAGCTGAGGAAGAGGAGGAGATGAGAACGCTGGATGTAGAGCTTTCTGGGTTTCTCCGGACCTCCGCGGGTTTCTCTGTGAGTACAGGTGCTTTTATTTTATTTCATTATGAGGTTTTAATCCGAACCCGGTCCGGTTCTGACGCTTTCTGGTCGGGTTTGGAGTTCCTGGCCGAACCTAACGGGAAACTTTTGTTGCTCAAGTCGCTGCAAAGTGCAGCTCGGAGTGGCTCCGCTGAAATGTCGAGTCTCGGCTCGGTTTCGGTCCAAAACCTTTTTATTTTCCTTTTGAAATGTGCGGACCTGCTTCCTCTGCTGCGCAGAATGCGCTCTCAGGTGGCGCTGAATGCCGCTGTTGTTTTTGGCGCAGAATGTTTGGACATTTCTCTAAGTGCCACGCTGGGTTGGTTGGTCAGTCAGTTGCAGGTTGTTGCTGTAAATCTCAGCATGTGCAACATGACGGCGACTTTATTCGAAGAATAATCGGCTTAGATTGAGAGAAATGGGACGCATTCCTTCATGTGCAGCGGGTCGGAACCGCTGGAGCGGGTTCGGAAAGGTTTCAGGGACTTCTGCTTTTTGTTTTGCGCCTGAACCATTGGATCCGGTTGTGCAATGAGTTTGGTTCGGGTTGATTTTAAACCCACATTTCTCTGGTAAATGATTCTAAAGTCTGTCTGAAGTTCTTGCTGGGCTGAAGGTTTTTCAGGTTTCGGCATTAATGCATGGAATAAAATGCCTCAAAATGCAAATGCAATAAAATGTAAATATTCTAAATATCTGCAGGTTTAAACTGCAAATGAACAGCATCACTGATACTTCCTAACATACAAACAGCCTTTCTGCTGTCTTCCTGCCTCAGACTGTGTGCATGTGGTGATGTAACAGCACGGAAACTGAACATTATGGTTTAATGTTACTAGTTAATTCTAATTGTTTATTAAAATGCGTTAAATATGCAGTAATTTGTACAGTAGGCTGCAGACCGGTGTCGCTTCAGTTTCCTTGACAATAATAATTTCAATGCTGCTTATTAGTATTATTAATATACTTGTTCATTTTAATTAATAATTTTACAGATTTTAACACGATTAATTACATTTTTAGTTCCAGGAAGAACCTTTGTTTTCACTTGTTTCTGGAACGGCAGTAAATGTGATGCGCAGGTGACATCCGCTAAGCTAACTACATCTCAGTCCAATATGAGCGGTAGGCATGATGGAGGAGCATTGTTGTGATGCTGAAAGCAGGCGCTGAGACAGAGACCCAATTTCAAGACATTAAATTATGAAGTCAGATTTCATTTAAGTCATTTTTTTTATCAACTGAAGGTAACATAATTATTTGGTTTTGCTATAAATGCCTATAAAATGCATGATTCCACCCATTAATACAACAAATACTCACATTTTGGACCTCTCAGAATATTTAATAAAGCATACAAATATGTTCTCATCTTTGTCCATTTTAGGTAATTATTTTACATCCAAATGTGACCAGATTACTTATTTAACTAAAGCCCAGAAAATTACATTTATTTCTTTGTATTTACCTTTTTAAAGACTCTTTAGTTGTGTTTACTGCCAGTAATGTTGTTGAATAATAAAATTACTGAGTCATATTTTCAAACTTCCTGTCACCTTTTAACATTTTGAAGGTAAAAACACACCGAACCATTGAAATGCTTTAATGCGTTCAGAATTCAGAGCTTTGCATTTGTGCTTAACGCTCTTATTTTGAAAGAGCTAGAGATGGGCAGTTATTGCATCCTTTTAAGACTTTTGGCATACTATCAACTGCAAAGAGACGGAAATGAGTCACATGGCTGTAGCCTCATGTATTTACATGTTCATTAATACATGTAAATACATGTATTATCCCATTAAAAATAAACCTAAACTTGAAATTAGAACTGAGATACTGGATAATAATAAACTCTGATGATGTTTGCAACGCCAGAAAAGTTCAAGTTTGCTCCAAACCACAACTAGGACAACGTGTTTACCACAAAGTGGAAATGCTTTGCTGCCACCTAGTGGTCGGAGGAATACCAAAATCTAAATTGACTAAACTTCATTCGAAATGTATTTTGTATTTCGTTGACGATTTACTTAATTCAGATGTCAAAAAACAGACTATTTAGTTTTTAAACGGTTTTAAGCAAGTTCAGATCCTTAGAAAACAGAACAAAACATGAAGGTAAAATAAGCTGGAACTTGCTGTAATTAATTTATTCATGTTTACACCCAGTAAAATAAGAGAAATGGGCAGAAAGAGGTGGCTGAATGCTTGGATGTGATTGGTCGGTCGGAGCTGGAAGGAGATGACAGGCGGTCCTGTGATTTGGCCTGACGAGGTTCTGATTGGACCAAGTTTGAGCCAAAGCAGCAGGAAAGTTTAGAGTGGAAATGATTAACTGTGTTTCAGACGACCTGCAGAGAAATCCCTGACAGACAAAGTGGTTTGAAGGTGCAGCAGGCTCCCTGCTGAGCTCAACCACACAGACGCTTCCGGATCAAAGGATTGTTTAAACCTTTAATGTGTTCGTTTTACTGTTTAACGATCCAACATCTCTCTGCTGGATCGTTTGGTCCAAACCGTCACACAGCAGCTCATTAAAGCCGCATCATTTACAGTAATGCAGCATTATTATTATTATTATTATTATTATTATTAATTATTATGACAATTGAAAATATATGCAAAGTAGAACATTTAAAATGTATTACTGTAATTTTTAATTTCAATAAAAACAATTATAAACATGTTAAGTCAATATAAGTATTTATTATTCTGAAATAATATACTGGAATAATCAATTCTACCATCTAAAAACTGGTTTAATTTATTTAAATTATTAAAATATGTTGAATATGTATTCATATTTACAACTTAGTAATTGTTTTACTTTGGGACGTCTCTTCAATTTCTGAAATAAAATGTTGACTGTATTAAGAATATAGTTAAAATCTATCTAATTATAATAATTAATTTAAAGATAATTTTGTGGTAAATTAATTATTCTATTAAATATTTTAAATTCACAAAGGAATTATTAATTAATTAAGTACATATATTGGGCCTGGACTTTAAATTGAGCTGAACTGATGTGAAAGTTCTCATGTTTTGACTCGCTAAAGGATTTATAGATGCAGAAAATAAATGTAAAAAAAATTATTTTAAGTATGCTAAACATTTTCAAAGTTAGCAAAACCGCTAAGCAGTAAGCTAACATTAGCTCTTCTGTTAGCGTGTTAGCCATTAGCTCCAAGTCGTAGCATTTGCCCCAATCTGATGTTGAATAACCTGAATTACAGATTAAAAATATAAATATATTTGCTGTTGATATGTTTATTTGTTAAGTAATTTGGCAGCAAAAGTGAAAATGTTGCATATTAACACAGAATGAAATGAATTTGATTCAAACATTTTTAGGTTAAATGTGTTTTATGTCTCTGCTCCGCTCTGGCTGCTGTTTGGGAATCGGGTTCTCTGAGTTTACACACACATCGTCTTTGTTGGTCCTGCTTGACGCCCAGCAGCCTGAAGGAGCCCCGTGTTCGATTAACAGACACCTTAATTAGTGCCGGTTCTGGTTCTGTCCTCTCGTCTCGCGTCTTTGTCTCACTTTCTCTTTGCTTTTGATGAGCCGCGTATTGTTTCCTTTAACTAGAGCCTCTCTCTCTGCTGCTGATGGAGCTTCTTTGTTCTCCAAATGAGAGAATATTAAGACCCACAAAGAGACTAAATAAATAAATAAGAGCAGCTTAGGCTCCGTCAGTAATGAAGGTTTATATTTAGTGCTTTGATGTCTGAATACGATGCCAGAGAGAGAAAAAGTGCTGCGGATTCATGCAGATATCAGCTGTCCTGGATCATAACGAGGCCCACAGCATCACAGATCCTCCACCGTAGCAAACAGATAAACTCCTTTTGTTTTGTGTCAAATCCTTCTGGAGCTGAAACGCTGAACCAAAGCTCCACCTGTTGATGTTTGTGACGGTAGGACAGAAATCTTCAGCTGAAACACTGAGTTCCTTTAAACCAAATGTTCAGAGTTGATCTCTGATTCATAATAAGTTGAACATTTGCCAACATGTTTGATGAGCAACTGAAATGTTTGCTGCTTTTTTCATATGTTTGTCTTTTCCTCATGTGAAGCAGTTTGAATCGCCTTTTTTTACCTATCATTTAGACTTTTTGTTCATTAACTGGGTGAAGCTCAGGTTGGATGACATCATGGCTGAACTAACGCTGAAACACGTCAACAACGCGCCGCCAGCCTGACGCCTCCATTGGGGTTTAATGAAATGATTGGAGGTTGGGTTGTGATTCAGATTCAGGCCTTCATGCTGCGGTTATTGGAGAATTGATGTGCAGGTAACGTGAAGTCGCTGATGCAGCAGAAACAGACGACCTCTGCACAGCAGGACGAGGAAGAGCTTAGCTGAATAAAAGCTACGTTTTGAAGCTAAATGTTGAAAATGCTTTGGAGTTGGACGTGTGTGAAGTCAGAAAACACGGCTGCTTCCTGGGCTCCTGTCTGGACAGAAGGTTTAATGAGCTGAAGGTAAATAACTCTCCCTAATTAGCGATCGGAACCAGGAGTTGGTCCTAATGAAAACTTTCAGCGTGATGGATGGACCTCCTCGCTGGACGCCACGTCTGCTTCCTGTTCCTGTCTGAGCTGATCAGGGTTTGCAGTTTCTGCGGCGCTGCGACTCGTTTCAGAGTTAAACTAACAGAGTGGCTCCTCTGTTTCTGCTAGCATCAGTTTCCCTCCAGCAGGCGACTCTTTTAAAGGTCAGCTGCAGAGAAAGCAGGATCCTTGACTTTGCTGCATGAGGAACTGAAGCCTTTGAATTTATAGAGTGTTTATAAAACTTTAGAGAGGAAAAAGGAGAGATGTTTCTGAAGGCTCTGTATGAACCGTCAGGCGTTAAAAAGACTCCGTTGGTTGAGTACAGCCTGCTGGGGTCGGTATTTTTGTTTTTGTTTCAGCTTTTACTGTTCATGATTAAAGTTCTGTAATCATTGAAATGTGTTTCTTGATGAAACTAAGCTTCTAAAAAAACCTAAAAACCAGAACATTTCTGATCCGCAGCGGTGGGATGCTAATACTAATGCTAAATAAAAAGTCAGTTATGCTAACCATTTGTTTCTCTAATGTCAAAGTGCTATACCAAGATGGTACATAGCAGAAGCTAATGCTAAGCGCCATAGCAACAGCATGTTAGCTGTATTTAACCTTACATTATAAACATTTGTTTTGCTAATGCTAAAGTGCTTTACCAACATGGTATGTCAGGGATGCTAACTCTAAAGTGTGATACCAGCATTGTATTTTTTGCAAGCTAATGCTAAAATTCTATAGCAATAATTTAATTAGTAAAAGCTAATGCTAATGTGTCATAGCAACATCTTATTTAGTGGATGCTAATCTTGAAGCCCTAAACCAACATTGTATTTATTGCCAGCTAATGCACTATACCAACATTGTATAATAAAACAAACTGTTGTGTAAACAGTCTTCTCTCCTTTCAAAATAAGAGCATAGATATAAACGTCTAACCATTTGATGAATTCTGAACAGTCAGTAACCAAATTTCCAACACAGATGTCGAACTTCAGTCAATTCAAAGTTTACAAATCATTTAAGTAAATTAGAATTTATCTGAGTGAGCTAAATATTAGCTAAGCTAATTGTTTTATTGTTTTGCTAAATCAGATCTTTTCAAGGAGTCGGTTAAATTTGTTTAACGGTCAGCGTCTGTGTGTGGTAAAATAAGTAAAATGATAATTGTGTATTTATAATAAATGATAGAATTAAATCCTGGATGTATGAAGAGATGATTTAGCATCACCAGTTTGTTTTAGAGTAACTTCAGAAAATCAAACTGCAGAACTCTGAACTGCCTGCAGGTCTGGGTAACAATCCGGTTACCATCCATCCTCCATGCTCCTCTCTGGCACCAAGCAGCTGAAGTTACTTGCTGAGACGAGGACCGGCTCCAAACGGGCCGCACTTCAGGTCCGCAGCAGAAGCCTTCAGGCGGAGAGGGCAGCAGAGTGTTTGAACAGTAAAATGGATGCATTTCAATCGACTTCAGAGAAATTTATCAGCGCTCTCAGGTAGATTGAGGCTGAAGTTCAGACTCGACGATCGCCATGACAACTGAGCAAACTCAATCTGCGGTTGAAGGTCAGCAGCAGCGATGGAGATTAATGTATTTCCCAGGTTTTCTGATGATGTTTGACCTGGAAAAGGCAGTTAAAATAGTGATACAAATAATCATTCAGTTATCAGTGCAGCCTGGAGAATTAAATGTACATTTTTGGGCACATCTACCCAGAATCAGGTTGACTAAACTTGCAGCAGTTGGGCAGAAAATGAGAAATTAAATGAAAATTTAAGAGAGGAAATGAGATCAGACTCTGATTCTTCTTTAATATCTATAAATAACTGAACATTGTTTTAATAGTTTTGGATTATTTTAAAAATGAGGTGTCTTAACAAAACCGCACAGTAAAATAAAACTTTTTATTTTAATAAAATGTATTATTTTATTTGTACTTTTTAAACTTAATTCCCAGATTCAGCTGCTGGATATAAGAGCTCAGAGCTTTAGAGCATCCAGTGTTTGCAGGTTAGGAATATGAAATATTTGGACTCAGTGCTACTTCACACACTATTGGCTGCTTACTGCAGCCACTGCTTTCCACTGACACATTGATGCATATTAAGGTTTTATTTGATGTTTTCAACTATAAAAATGTGCGATTATTACTGTTTCTACAGGGAGTCTCTAGTATTTTCAGATTTTACTTCCCGTACCAAACACACGATTCAATTGAGGATGAAAACTAGAACATTTGCTCCATTTTCTGAGCCAAACCAACCAAACCCTGTGAGTCACCTGTTCCCCTCCTGGCCTGTGGGGGCGCTGCGCCAAGATCCACCGAAAACCTCTGAAGAAGAAACTGAGCACAAACAAAACAAAAATGGAAGATTTTAGCCGTTTTGTCTTTGGTTAAAGACCACAAGCCATTTCTGCTGCTAGCGCTAGGCTAACACATTTGTTTTGGTTGTATTTACCCAGAATGCCCTGCACTGTACTCCACTTCCTGTTCCTGGTTTGCTTGCCGTTCACATATGCATTTGAACCAGAGTTCAGTTCGACCAGTCTGAGACCAGGATTTGCAGGCGGACCAGAGTTTGCTTGGTCCGCCTGCAAACAAAGACCATGTAATTGTTGATTACATGGTCTTCCCGACCGGACCGGATCGGACCAGAGCCACGGACTGGAGTTAAATGAAACCGGACTAAACGGACTTAGGGAATAAACCCTTAATATGTTGAATGCAGAAAATACTCCTCAATCTGAACGGCGTAAATGTTCTCCTGGTTATCGTAGCGCTGTCCTTGTATCATTTTGAAACCTTCATCTTTACTTTCTGTCATTAGAAGTCCAGTTCAAAGCAGGAGCCTCTTTAAAGTTCAGAGTGAGGGAATCTCTTTGAACCCAGAATGTGTTCTGTATTCAGAACCGTCTGTCGGCGATTGACATTTAAAGCTCGGTGTGCGAGGGCGTCGAGCGATTACCACCAAACACTTCCTCTGATCAGAACCAATACCGACGCCTGATTGGACCTGATGTGCTCCTGTTCTTATCTCTGGGTTTAACCCTTTCAAGGCCTTCCTCCTCCTGAATGTCACACAGACGTCTTCGCACTGTTCAGGTTGTCCGTTTTGATTAATTGATGTCTGCAAGGCAATTTCCTGATGAATTGGAGTCTGTCGCTGCGAGAGATAAGCTAATGGGATGAGAAACGGTTAGCACTACACCTATCAAGTTTTAATCACAGCTGCAGCCATAAATAGAGCGACGCACATCTGGGCTGAATGATAAATCAGCTGGAAGCCTGTTTTATTCGCCGTTGTTTGCTTGGAACCAACTGGAAGTGGGTTCATGTTTTCTCTGATCCTCCCTTCGGTCTGTTTGGGGTCACGACCTCGCCGTTGATGCAGTCTGCTTTCAGAAGCCGGCGGCAGCATCTCCACTCAAACACGAGCCTCTCCTCCATCCCTAATAAGAGCCAGACACTTGGAAATGAAATTACAGCCGAGGGAAAGCACTGAAACCAAATGAGCTGCTGGGGTTTAGCCGGTTAAGCAATAGAAAACAATATCCTACCACAGCTGAAACACAGAGGCGTGAAAAAGGGTTTGCCTCCCCCACAATATCCTATTATTTTTATTTTTGTTAGGCTTCAGTGTAAAACAAGTGTTTCCATTGCAGTTTTGCAAAATAAACAAATTTTGATATGGTAAAAAAATCACTTCTTCTTTGCTTCAAAACATTTTATACAAAACAAGTTTTTTGTTTGTTTTTTTAAATGGTCATTTAAAATCACACTTTGATTTTAATTACGAGGCAAGACATTAAAAAACATCCTCCCGCTACTTCCTGTCTTCTTTGTCGTTTCCACCAGTAGCAACATCCTGTTGTTGGTCATGTGACTCATTTGATGTAAAAAAAAAAAAAGTGTTTCCATTGCAGTTTTACGAAATAAACCAAATAAAATGCAGCTGTAAAAAAAGCCTCCTAGCGCCAAACCTTTGATCAGAAACGTGAGTTTGTGGTTTTTTCTTCAAAATTGTTGCGTTTTGTTGAAGTGAATTAATTTAGTAATTTTCTGCTAATTCTGGTTGGAATCATTGGATGTTCGTCCATTTTGGTTCAATCCGAATTATTTTAGAACCTGATTTTACTTTCTATTCTTTCTGCCTTTGAGTTGCAAAAACTTCACTTTTAATCTGAAATAATTCTGTGACGGATGTTAAATTATGACCAGGATGAAACGTTGGCTGGAGAAACGCGGCAGCATGAAGACAGTGAAGCAAAATGGCTCCCACTGTGTTGTGTGCTCTGGTTCTGACCCGGGTTCTGATGCTCTGGTTCTGACCCGGTTCTGATCCTGGTTCTGATGCTCTGGTTCTGATGCTCTGGTTCTGACCCGGTTCTGATGCTCTGGTTCTGTGCTCTGGTTCTGACCCGGTTCTGATGCTCTGGTTCTGGCAGCTTTGCTCCCTTTGCTGTTTGTGTCCAGCTTCGTCTCCATTCATTCTCTATGGCTTCTGTCTCTGCTGCTCAGTTCTGTGTAGCCAGGAAATACTCTGAGCGAACAGCAGGGGGCGCCATACATGTCAGGCTTTTGCTGAGCTCGACGATTTTAAATAAAGTTTTTATTCAGTTTGTTCTCCACAGGAATCAATAAAGTTTTTTTCTTGTTTTGTTTTGATTGTGATAAAAAAACATCATTTATTCCAGGATGTTTGGTGAAAAGATCCAAACTGACATTTTTGACTTCTAACCGTCACAAAGACACAATTTTAAAAAAATAACTTTGTGGCTGGTTGAATTTCAGTGATTTGTCATTTTAATTGGTATTTATTTGCCTTTAATTCTGGTTTAATATTTTTAGTTTATTTTTTATTTTTATACTTATTTAAAATGAGTGGAGAAATTTAAAGGCCATCTGTAGGTTTCTTCATCGCTGCAGGTTTCTTCATCGCTGCAGGTTTCTTCATCGCTGCAGGTTTCTTCATCGCTGCAGGTTTCTTCATCGCTGCAGGTTTCGTCATCGCTGCAGGTTTCATCATCGCTGCAGGTTTCTTCATCGCTGCAGGTTTCATCATAGCTGCAGCCTTGTAGCGTGTTTTGTTCTGGATGCTTCCCGGTCAGAAGATGAAGACGAGCACATCTGGCATGATGAAGAGCCCTACTTGATGGGCATAAAATTCATTTAAAGGGAACATTACGGAGACATTTCTGTTTTATTCATGAGATTCTGCGTACATTTAACATCAGCAGCCTGTCCATTAATTTCCCCCAGACCGCTGAGAACGGCTCGGCGCTTTACGGCTCTTTTCTTCCTTGATGAGCTCCGTTAATTTCTCAGCAGGGAACGTTTCCCTTTATCCAACATGGCTGCTCTGAGAAGCAAACTGGCAGCACTTCTTCTTTCTGTCGCTGCATTATCTCCGACTGGCAGGCAGAGCTGCAGAGTAAACACCTCGCTTCCTTATTTTCCTCCCCATAAAGATCACTCACACTAAAGCTAATTGGCTTTATTTGGACTCATTCTGCTGGGTTTTTGTTTCTGATGCGTCGTTTTGGACCACAGAGTCGGCTTGTTGGCTCAGATCCTGAATTCTGAAGGTTTTCCTTAAGAAGTATAAGATTTATCACGGCTCTGATCAGGGCTGGGATGTTTTTCTTTAGATGCTTACAGCAGGTTGATCCACCAGCCAAATGCAGCTTCTGGGTTTTGTTAAACCCACTCCGCCATGTGTGACCCGGAGCTGCCACTTACTTTCCTTCATAAAGTCGTAATGTGATGATAAAATCGTACTGATACAAGAATAGTGCTGATATTACAAGAATAAAGTCGGAATAATACTAAAACGTTGTAGTAATAACAGAAATACCAGAAAGTCATAATCTATGAGAATCAAGTCGTAATGTGTGGATAATCGTAATAAGTCATCATATTACAAGTAAAATATGAGAATAAACTAATAACATGAGATTAAATGGTAATTTTATCAGATTTCCTTCACAATATTTAGTGAAATGGGGAAAGTTGAGCATCTCATTCTTCTGAAATCAGATTCTTCATGTTTTCACGCTTCAGCATCGGCAGGTCAGTTCGGTTTCTCTCCTAAAACCAAGGAAATGATTTATTGGGTCTCTGCTGGTCTTAGTGCCTGTAAAAGTCTGAATCCTGAAGAGAATCCTCAGTTTCTACCGAGTCTCTTCAGGATGAACATCAGGCTGGATCCTCAGCAGGGACGACGTCTGCAGCTTCTCACCTGGTTCCTGCCAGCTGAGAACAGGCTCAGCCTCGTCCACCTGAACAAGCCGACTGCCTGCTAACTGAAGCAGGAAGATTTCCCTGAGAGAAACCTGAGTTTGTTTCTGCTTGCTCAGCGTTTCCCGGAGCAGCATAAATAAAACGGTTTGATTTCTGAAACGCTCTGAGGCGTCCGTTCATCTCCAGCTGCTTATGCCGCTTCGTTCTGTACATATATATCTATTTATTTCTCTTAGAGTGAATATATTCAATGGAACAAATGCGGCTCTGTGGTCTTCATAATGAAATGAATCAGAAATGGCAGACGCTTCAGTTTCGCTTCAGCCGTTTCTAAAGAGCAAAGGGAAGAGACAGAAATGTGCTTCCGTACATGAATTGGGCTTTGCGATATGGACCTGGACTGTTATTGGGATACTTTCTGGTGCTGCTAGGACAACATATAAAATTTGTTAACAAAATTGCGACTTGGGTCACAAACACAAATATTGTTCCTGACAGACTTTCTGGTTTGGTCAGGATTCTTCAGGACCTCAGTCACTTACCGAGTCCCAAAAGCGACTTAAAGTAACTTCTGCAGTTTCACTTCAGGGCCGTGAAGCGTTCACACTGACGTCTGATTTAGTTTGGTGTGAACCAAAACGTTGTATCTCAGCACAGAGCTGAGCATCCGGCCCTGCTGCGGCGCCGGTTCCTCTCTGAATCCTGGACCTTTGCTCCTGTGTGTTTTCTAACACCTGAGATGTGAGATTGTTTCTAGAAAGCTGTTCGCGGTTGGTTCTACTGCTTTGGGTTCCTATCGCCTCTTTCTTCCTCTTGTTTCATAATTAGCAGCAGTCGGCACCGCGGGTCGGGCCCAAACCTCAGAGACGACCTGCTAAATCAAGATGAAGCTGCAGGAACTGCAGGAGCTGCTGAAGCTGCGAAGCTGAAGCTGCAGGAGCTGAAGCTGCAGGAGCTGAAGCTGCAGGAGCTGAAGTGCAAGAGCTGCAGCAGCCGAAGCTGCAGAAGATGCAAGAGCTGCAGGAGCTGCTGAAGCTGCAGAAGCTGCTGAAGCTGCTGGCTCAGTTGCCCTCCAGGCTGTTCGCTGTCACAGTTTGCTGACAGAGATGGACCGGCCTGGCAGACGGTTCTGGCCCGTTTAAGTGCCGGACTCTGAAATTGCCAGAGTCTGAAACCCGAAGCTGGAAGACATTTCACACTTCAGGAGAAAGATGGTTTGAGAAACTGTTTTCCTCTGAAACGGGGAATAAGAAGCTAAATGTGCTTTTAAAAGTCGTGAAATTTGGCTGAAAGCAACAGATCTGGATTCTCCTCTGCTTGTTGCTGGACGTTTATTTATGGAGATTCTCTGTAGGAACTTCAGACCTGAACAAGGTTTTGGGTTTTAGGAACCTGAAGCAGTTGCTAAAACCTTTTAGCAACTTTTTTCACAAAAATGACTAACAAAATGTAATTTAGCAACTTGTGAAAAAGAGGCTTGTTGTGACAAATCTGGCAACCTGTGAAAAATCTTTCACTAAAGCAATTAGCAATAAATTTGCTCATTTTTAAAAATTTAAAAATAGAAACAAATCTAAGATTTTTTTCCAATCGAGTGACTGAAGACAAATTAGTGTTTTTTTAAAAAAAAGCAATAAATCTTGGCGACTTTTTTTTTTCTTAAAAATTGCTAAAAATAAAGCAACTTTTTAAAAAAAGTAACAAATCTGTTAACTTTTTATAGAAAAATGAGCAATTAGCAACAAATGTAGTGACTTTGTTGACGTTGCTTGTTGCCTGCAGTTGCTTGTGGAAACGTTTGTTGCCGTTTCGTCCTGCAGCTGCTGGTTGTTTCCAGGTCGTTTCCAGGTCGTTTCCAGGACGTTTCCAGGTCGCCTCATGGTGTTGACCTCCTGACCCGGTGGCTGCCGGTTCAGGTTTGTTTTCCTGATCAGTCGGGGAACCGCCGACTCTCTGCTGATGTTGCCGCTGCTCGTCAGGCGACGTTATCGCCCTGTCGGGCCGACACGGACCGGCGGCTGAACTGGGTCAGGATCGCAGAAAGTTACGTAATAAAAACAACTGGGTTTGCGGTTCCACTTGCTCTCCTCCTTCCACACGGCGTTTTGTTATTCATCACAAACTAAACTCAGTTTCTCCAGAATTTCTTCCCTTTTCTGAAAATGCCTCAGACTCAGACGTGAAGCTTTCACTCTGTTTTCAGTTAAATAATAATGTGTTTCGGCCGCATGCTGGGGAACAGCGAATGTTCCTATGAATAGCTGCGTCTCTCTTCCTTCGCTCTGCTTCTGGATCCTTTCTGCATGCTGGGACTCGGATGAGAAATGCAGCGTATTTTCTGCTGGGTGAATAAACCTCAGAAAGTTTTCTGCTTCTAATTGCTCCAGGGGAAAGTCGTGTTATTTTAGAAAACATGAGAATCTGGTAATAAATGAATATATTCTGACCTGTTTGGTTGGCAGCTTTTCTTTATTTCATTTGTCATGGAAAGAGACTTTGTATTGTTAAGAAGTTAATGTGAAATTTGATGGTATGATCAGTCGGGATGTTGGTGAAATGAAACGTCGTTTTGGTTCTGCAAACAGTTTCAAATCATTTGAGGGTTTTTATTCCGTTTTTAAGTTTTTTGTGGCCTGAAAATCTGATAAAAAAGCAGATCTGTAATTTATTTTGGTTCTAAACTAACAGAAGTATTTTAACGTTTATTTTCTGAGCTTTGACATTGCTGAGTCCTCCTTAAATGTTCTTCAGGTGACGGAACACCGATTTTGTAACTGTCTCTATGTGGCTCTGAAGGTTCAGCAGCATTTTAAAGGTGATCTAATATTCTTTCCTTGAACAGGTTATCAAAAACATGTTTGTTACATTTTTTTTACACTAAATCATTCTTGGCTAGTGAGATTTTAGCTGTTTGTAGCGCGTCCTGTCTCTTTAAATCTGAATAATCTGCTGCTGGCTGAAAACGGATTTGCACTTATACATCCATACGTCCTGGAAAAGCAGAAGTGGAGCCTGCTGCACAACCAACCAGAATGCAGTAAATTGTTTCTGGATGTTAAGTCATCAATAAAACACTTGTCTGTTCCAGCAGCCATTGTACAGTGATAAAACCACCAGACCAAACGTGCTGAAGTTCTGCTGTGGTTGCTAGGTAACGGGCTTTCCCTGCTGATTTGTGACGTTCCATTCAGGAGCCATTTGAAATGCCTCATTTTCCAGACCCCAAAAACAGCTGACAGGTTGTTTTTTATTTTTTAAGCTTTAGTTTACATTTTTATGTAAATATGAAAACATGCAAAATGTGAATTTTGCCTGATATGCATCAGCGTTCTGGATCAGCTGCAGCTGGAGGATTGATGACCTGTGAAGATGCTGCTGCAGGATTCGATGTGACTAAAGATAAACTCATGGATCTCATTGGAACATCAGTCCTCCGACCCTGGAAATGCTCAGCAGGCCGACTTTGTGACTGTCTTCATGTGGCTCTGAAGGTTCAGGTCCAGGTTTTAGGCCTGTTCTCTTGTTTCCAGCTGTAGTTACTGACTCTGCATCGTTCCTCTGCTCGGCTGGAGAACGTTTTGGCACCGCCACATATTGACCTAACCTAGCCCTTCGTTAGCGTGTCGCGCTGCTGAAGCTGTTGCTAACTGCCTGGTCGCTGAGCAGCAGGATGTGGGCAGCCGCGCTCAGGCTGGAGGAGGAAGATAAGGCTCCGGTTGGCTCTGCTTCCTGAGGGTCAGCGCTCTGCCTGCACCCGGCAGATGTCGAGGGCGTTGTGGAGAAGTCGGCGCTGCGCGGCGTGCATCTTAACGCCCGCAGCTCAGAGTCAGGACGCATTAGCTTCCAGAGAGGCGGTGGGAAGAAGACAGGGTGTCTGAATCCCTCATGGTGCGTTAGCTTTTTAGATGTCAGCAGGAAGACAAGGAATTCACCTCTTATATTCACACTCAACCACTGATAACTGGGCTGCAACGAGCAATTATTCTAGTAGTTGATTAATCAATTAATCTGATTAAAACATGGCAAAATCTACAGATTATTTAAGCTGTTTTATATTAGAAATATTTCAAATAAACAAATCAATTCCCCTTTTGATTGAGAAAATAAACATTTTATTGCCTAAAATGCAGAATTCCTTTAGTAAATCAGAATCAAGTGAAGCTAAAGTTGTTGTTTTTTTATCTTAAATGCAAGATGCTTATACGCTTGTACAATTTTAACTTAATTACTCTAAAATATTGTTAACAAAAACCTAATTTTGAGCCTACTTTAGTTAACAATTAATCGGGATTAATCACGATTAATCACGATTAATCATTACGTTCTCGTTTACTTATGTTTCAGCCTTTCTGTCATTTTTCCATCCGTCTTTTCTTACTATACATTTTTTTGTAGTTTTGGCTCCATTACTGATCCAACTGTGTTCAGCAAATTTCATGTTTTTAACGATTAATTGATTACTAAAGTAGTTGACAATTATTTCAGTATTCAATTGATCACGATTAATCTGATTAATCAAGCTCCCAGTATTTAATTTGTTTTATGATTTTCTTGTTTCATTATTTTCATTAAATTTTTCATCTTCAGTCTGAAATGCATCTTGGATCCAATCATCACCAAACACTGACATTATCACTCCTACATGGATTATTTATCCATAATTTCTGAAGTGTTTTGTTGCTGCAGAGAAGTGGATAGTGTTTGTTGTGGTTTTGTTGACTCAGCAGGCGAGTTCTCGCTGTGGTTCATGCAGAACCCTCCGAGTCGATCCTGAAGAATCGACTTTCTGCCTCGCTGCACAAACGCGCCACAAACTTTAACTTCAGCAGAATTTCCTGCAAACATCCTGAAGGACTTTGGTTGATCCGTTTTTACCAAACAAGTCGCAGATGTTGAACTGATGAAATCATGTTTCACTTTTTTACGCCATTTCTTTACATTTCTTGCTTTCGGTTGAATTGGATCAGAATCGATTGGATCTAATTTTACTCACTGGAGTCTGAAAAAATCAGTTTCTTGTGTTCTTGAGTTGTGAAAAATGTTTAAATTAGAAACAAAATGTTCATATTTTTAAACTGTCTTGACTCTGAAAATGTTTTTTTTATTTTGTTTGCTCCAGTTAGCGATTAATCGATTACTGAATTAGTATTTCAGTAATCAACTAATCATGATTATTAATCATCATGATTAATCATCATTAATGATTAATCACGATTAATCATTACTTCCTTGTTTATTCATGTTTCTGTCTTTACAGATCAGTCTTTTCTTAGCTGTTTTTTAGTTTGATTCTTTCAGATTTTGTTCCCCAGTTTGTTTGTTTTTTCTCTCTTTTTGCTTTCGGTTTGATTCCAAACATCAGAATCGATTGGATTTAATTTTCCTCGTCGGATCCTGAAAACTGAGTTTCCTGAGTAATGAAACAGAAGCCGTGGCTTCAGTCGGAGCGACCGTTGTTTGCTTTTCCCCTCCGCTCTGTTATTGGGTCCAATGTGAAATAAAATCCATCTGCAGAAACGTTTCCACGTCGGGTTTGTTTGTGCTGAAAACAGAACCTTAAAGCCAGAACTCAGATTCCTGATTCCTCGTCTCGTCACCTTCTGCTTCTCAGCATTTTCTTGTTTTTGCTTGGAGAATTTTAATGAGTGCAAACTGAGCATGAATTTGCAGAATCTTCTACATTTAAAGTTTCTCTGAATCTTTTCTGCACTTTTAAATGAACCTCTGTGAGGCGTTTGCAGGAAAACACTGGAAACGCTGCAGGGCTGCATGTAGGAGAAAAACTTATTCAAACCGTTTCATCTCCGCTGGGTTTTCCTTCCCTCTCTGAGGTCGGCTGAAGTGACGGGTTTGCTTTGGGATTCTTAGTAAAAACATAAATCACGATGTTTTAGTTTGTCCACATCTGATCAATGACGGCTCAGAAATCTCAACAGATTAAAATTATCCGGATTAAATGAGTCAAACATTTGATTTTGCTGCTTAATTATTAAAGTTTCCATGAGAGAAAACAGCTGAATCAGCTGCTTAGTTATAAAATATTTTCTGTTTTTAACAGTTTCTCTGCTTTTTTCTGGACACTTTGAGCCAGAAGCTGAACTTCCTGCTTCAGCTCAGTGATGATTATCAGAAATATTAATATTTCATTATTTAATTGTAAAATTGGAGGCGCTCCATTTCACACAACAGGATTGTGTGAAATCCTGATTGTGGTTTATTTTCTTTATACAGTTTAGTATCCTCTGGTTTGCTCCAGTCATGGAGTTACTTTTTATTTATTACTTTTTTAAACTTTGACAGCGATTCTGCTAAGTAAATGTTCCCACAGAAATCCTAATTTACTTTGCTGATTTGGAAACTTTCATTTGAATAAAGTTTTGTTTACGGAAACAGAAAATGTCAAATAGTTTCTTTCAAATTAGCAGAACATTAAAAGGTTTGCAGACGTGTAACAGACTCAGTTTCAGTCAGATTTCCACCATTGACTGTTTTACACAGTAACTGCATTTAATTTTATTTTGAAAAGTCTTAATATGTATTGAAGGAACAAAAAGTGAGTTAAGCTGCTAATAAACCTGCAGCAGGTCAGGCAGTTTTTGGGGCTCAAATCATTAGTTGGAATTTATTGTTGTCAAAAATCCAGATTCTTATCATAGGAAATGTTTCATAATAACCATAAACACCCTGGTAAATTTCCATCCTTTTTGTCCTTGAGTCACTTTTGTAACTACATTTCTGATTTTTCTACCCGTTTATGGAAAAGCTGTTTAGTTCTTTAGCCTCTGTTTCTGCAGCATGTTGACCAAACGTCCCTGTTGGGACATTTTGTCCCATAAAACAAGACAATGTCCCTCGTCTTCTGCAGGACAGACGCTTTTATCGGATTTGGCCGACGTCCAGCGACATTCAGTGGCATTAAGAAAGTCGGGCACAAACTGTAATGAGCTCTGTGTTTAAAATCAATCAGGCGGATTGAGCCACGCGACGCTCTGAGCATTTCACTCCATGTTCTCCTGCTGCAGTTCAGTTTGTCCTGGAATCAAATCTGAGCTGGAGACAATATATTATTATAACTATGTTTGTTTTTCTTAACTAGAAAAGTTAAAAATTCCCTGCAGTCAAAATGACTAACTGGTCAAACGGGTCAAATTAATTTAATCTGCTCTTACAGTTTTAGTAAAATCCTAATCTGGATTAGCTTGTTTTGTTTAGAGGGATTACATCACTTTATGATCAAAGGTTTTCAGTAGTTTTGATCTTGTTTGTTAGTTTTTATTGGTTTTCTGTTAATTGTTTAGTTTTTAATAAGACCTTTTCATAATATGGTAAAGCAAAGGCCTCTATCTGTATAGCTTCAGCATGTTTTAGTTTTATCAACACATTATATTTCCAATTAGTTCCAGTTTTCCCACTTTAATGACTGTTTTTATTTCATTTAACCAAAATGTTTTCCCAATTTCAGTTTTTGTTTTTTGTTAGTTTTAGTGTTTGAAAGTTGGGCCTGAAATACTGAACTCGACTAACGATGAATCTGCAGACGAGTTTTACTGTGTTATGAATCAACCTATCAGAAGCTCAGCACGTCATGACATCATCATCTGGGATTCCCCGGATTATTTACAGTAATCTTATATTTTTAACTCAAAGTTTTCAGCTGTGTGAAAGTTCCTGTTTCTGTCTCCACAGACGATCATGAGCGTCTATCGATGAGCGAAGCACAAGCTGGAGTCCTGAGCATCAGCGTCCGCAGCAACAGTCAGGTATCTCCACAAACTGAGCGACTCGCGTCGCAGTTACGTCAGCAGACAGCAGGGGGCGTAGCCAGGAGTTTAACTGGTCTCCTTGGTGACATTTTAAAGCCACTTTATTTATGGGCTCTGGAGAAACAGGAATGCATGTTGGTGACCTTTTTCTTCCTTCTTTGGAGGATTTATTCTGCAGATAAATATCACAGCAGAAGATCCAAACTCTGGTTTCAAACCGGAGGCACAATGAGAGAAAGGGAAGAACTCTGCTGCCAAGTATTAAAGTTTTCATTAACAGAAGACAATCAATGCTTTTTATTAGAGTATTACTCTTTCTATACATAGATATTAATACAGAGTTTAAAAAAATTCACATAAAATTTTTTTAATGCTTTCATTAAAATTTTTAGTAAATAAAACCTCAGTGATTTCTTTTTTATTGTATTTTTATTTTTTTACTGGATTTTACTGGATCAGGTTCATGTAAACACAGGGAATTGCCTCCATTTTGACTCCTGATGTCTTTGTTTAAAGGCTACATCTGATTTTCACGTGACGTTTGTTAATTTATCTGTACAAACACAACTATACTCTTTGACGGTGAAATAAAAAATATGTACCTGGAGCAGCACAAAGTTCCCGGCAGTCAAAATTACTGCTAACAGAAATGGCCGTATTTCATTTGCTCTTTGTTTGCTAAATATAACTTCAGTTCTTGTGATTTAGGAAATCCCTGGTCTGGATTAGTGTGGTTTATTTACATTGAGAGTTGGTGATGAACAGAAACGATAACTGCAGGTTATTTTTTTCTCGTCGTTTTTTCGCTTACTGAACACGTTCCTCGTTCACTGGTGTCTGTTTGGTTGCAGAACTTATTCTATTAGGCTGTGATAAACATGTGAAGTCTGCATGACAGCATGCTAGCTGATGCTATAGCAGGAAGACAACAGAGCGTAACCACGGCAACCTGTTACTGAGAACTCACCTGAGCTCGTTCTCGCGGCTTCTTTTACCAACTCTGAGGTTGTTTCCTGTCTGCAGGTTGAAGGGAGGCGTTTATCAGGCCTCCATGATGAAAACTATAAAGATTCCCAGAAGTTACTGTGAAAAACGATAATATTGTTGTTTTGAGACCATTTTCCAGTATAAAAATGCAACACATTCAATAAACACCTAATACTGGAATTGGGAGACATTTTAAATAAAACAGAAACAGCAAAGAAAATAAATTATGAATACTATGTAAATAAAATTATCCTTCAGAAAAGGTTCGATTGAGACCAATTGAGACGAGTTTTTATTTTTCGTATAAATAAAAACAATAAATCGTGCAAATGGAAACGAATGAGCTTATTTTAATTTATTGTGCGGTTTATTGCTGCGACTGTCAAACAGGAGATGACAGTGAAACAGCCATCTCCTGTTTCACTTCGTAGGAGATGAAACCAGAGTTCTGTGTCGCTCCGCCGTCTGAAGCAGAAGTGGAGCATCTGTACGGGATGCCCAGCTGGTTAAAATGTTCGGTGACACGCAGAGCCCAACAAACCAGCGTGTAAAGGTCAAACAAATCACATTTATATTCAGTTCAAATCAACATAAATTTCCTTAATGGCTCTGCAGGATTCCTGCCATGTTGGGCTGAAGATGCAGCTTGAAGAAACGTTCATTTTGTTTCTGTGCCTGTTTGGTCACAAAGGAAGAATATTCCATGTATTGAGGTGATGAGGAAACCCAACATGACACAAATGTGCAGAACTTTCCCCCAGTTCTTTTATTTTTATTAATTTTGTACACAGCCAGTAAATATGAACGATTTGTCTCGTTTGGTCCATCCACAAAACAAAATAAGACAAACAAAAAAACAAATACCCGTTCAGTGATCAGTTCATAGAATTTTACCAATCATTGAATCCAGACTGGATTAAGAAAAGAGTCACGTTGATAAAAGTAAAATTGAATTAACTGCATCCCAAAGCGTCGCCTGCTGCTGGCAGAGCTCTGCCGTTTCACAGAGAAAATCTCTCCTGTTTCTTCTATTGGGCCAAATTTTGAGATGGATGAGACGTTTTATTTCAAATAAATGGAAATAAAACACAACCAGAGCTCTCTGGATTAATAATGCACTGTTGTGATTGGTTAAAGCTTTCACTGCCTGGTTTTTGACAGGAATGTGATGCCATACATCCTCACCTGTTAATTCTTCTTCATCTATCTCCTCCTGAAATTTTTCTACGCTTTGAACCCACGTCACATTTCTCCAAATTTCCAGAGCGTACAGGTCGATGGTCGGTTTTTCCGCGGATAAATGTGATTGGTCAATATGCTTGTCATAATTTTTGGCAGGAATGTGAAGCCATATATGGACACCACTTCAGAAGTTGATAAAAGCATCCATATTTATTTTAAAAGTCTCTACTGACAGATAGTTAACGAGACTTGAGCTTTTGAGAGGCGATTTTGATAGAAGGAACTACGGAAGCTCATAAGGCTCAAAAAAAGCAAAGCGATAATAAAATCAATAAGATCAAAGCTTTGCTACTTTATCTGTTTTTCCTGCAGCCTCATGAAGTCTCAGTGCAGACGTTGAAAAGAATTGATTCCTTCTCCATTTAACAATCAGTTCGTCTGATAATTAATCGTCTCCAGATCAGTCAGCGGGTTATTAACGCGATAAGAAAGTGAGGATAAAGACATTTTCATTTGTCTTTTTCATCTTTTCTGTGTAACTTCTAAGGATGGTTGAACCTTTCAGCTTCTGTTGGGTTTCCTCTAAAACGTAAAGCAGAGCTGGAAAATTCTCGTCACAATAACAGAAACAGAACGACAGCCGAGTGGGAATTAGTCTATCGAGCAGAACCACGAGGAAACGTTGAAGAATCAGGAGGAAACAATCAGGAAACATGAAATATTAGATTCTTTTTGGCTCAAACTTTAATACGAAATGTTTGACAACAAACTAAGCTGGTTATATTTTGCCAGGAAAAACTGTTTCACATGTCGTTTATGTAACTTCATTACTTTGGGTATTTCAAGTTGCTAAACCTTTTTTTAATTAAACTGTTTTGTAAATGAACCCTGAAATCAAGCTGTCTCACTAGTTTGTGAAGGGAGGCGTCTGTTTCTGTGCAAGTTTTGACATTTCTGTGTAACTTTATTGGTAATCCTGGCAAAATGGCCTTCATTTTACATCTGATTAGCATAAGAGCTCAAATAATGCCTGAACCATGACCAAATCCCAGAGGATAACATTGACAGTAATGGGATCCCCTACTCCAGCATCGTTCCAACCAGACGGCCGTTCAAAGCAAAGGAGGTGGATCAGCAGACATGTTGCTGTGGAAAGTCATCTCTGCTGACTGGATATCGACCTGTTAGCATGTCATCGCCATCTTCAGTCAGAGGCTTCTTCAGATTTATTGTAATACAGACTGCTACTGGAGCTGGTTGAAGATGTTTGGATGATATTTCAGGAGAAACAAAGTTTTTGTTGTGGCAGCAACCAGCTGCACTTCACTGTAGCCATTATTTCTCTAAGATAATTACCTTAAGTCCTCCTGTGAAACTCCAACATTTAAGAAATAATCCCTGATATAAAATTGCTGCTTGCTTAGCATAATGTTATTGGGATTATGGGGAAACGCATTGCGGATTAGCTTTAGAGAGATTAGAGTAAGACTTGGCTTAACCGGCTTGAAGAGACGCCATTACTGGGAGTTTTTATCCAAGGTTTCATTTGTTGCGTCTCATTTGGACTGAAGCTTCATTGGGAGTTTACTGCAACGTAAAAGCAACAAATGTTACAGAATGATGCAGATAAACATCATCAGGAAGAGAAAGAATCACCATCTGGATTAAATTTGGGAGAATTTAGAAAGGGTTGGGAAAGTGCTGATAAATATGTGTCGGCTGTGGACGAGTTATTAAAGCGTAACCAGTGTCTCATTGGGGACGGATTCAACCCGTTAGCGGCGCGGACGGATCAGGAAAACCAATTTTCGCACATGAAATTGTCCACCGACGAGTCCCGACTCGGCTGCATCATTTACTACGACCGGAAACGAGTTTCTGCAGGCGGGGAAACAAAGTAATGCAACAAATCTTTGCTGACATTCAGCCTGGCGGGCGACACTTTACACATCATCAGTGAGGGGTCTTCAACATGGGGGCCGCAGCCTCCTGGGAGGCCGTGGTGGTACCTCCCAAGACATTACGATACATTTTTAATTCAAATTTGTCTTTAAAGAAGCAGTAAAATGAGTCCAACATAGCAGACACACATCTGAATCAAGAGATTTATTGGACAAATCAGTATCATAAATGTTTTTTATGGAACAGCTCCTATAACGTATTTAATCTCCAACAATTCCCTTTTTAAAGTTTTTAAAGTTGTGACTTTGTGTCCATGAGTAAAAGCAGAAGGAGAAGGGAACTTCGTCCTGCTGGGTGTAAAACTGTGACAGCAGATTGGTTCCAGTGCCGCTGCTTTTCTATTTCCCAGAGTTTGACAGGCAGACATTTCCTGCTCTGCAGCGCCGGGCGCGGCGCGGCGCGGCGCGGCAGCATGTTGTTATTGTGATGAAGCCGTCTGCGCGGCCCAGACTGTATTTATGTCTGCAGACCGGAGACGTGTTTACTGGCCACACGTGTCACGAATGCATGAAGCTTCTGGTTGGATTCGGTTCCCCAAGAAAACAAAAACAATCTCATAGATAAAGATAAAACATGAAAAAACACATTTTACTAAAAATGTTGAATGATGTAGATACGTCTTCTGTTTTATGAAATATGTGCAAAGAATTTCTGCAGCAGAAATTATCAAAAAAAAATACAATAAAATTCTGTCATTCTTATGTAATTCAGCTGCAAAATACGTACTTTGTTGTTCTAAGTGGACCGGCTGTTTCTCTGCTCCCTTAAATACGGAACAAACTCAGCAAAGTCAAAAATGATTTAAATTAAAATATAAAAAAATAAAAATAAATGATGAAAAGAACAAACTGAAGAAAATATTTCTAATTTAAAATAGGGGCAGCACAGTCAGCACTGGGATGCATCTCTGGTAAAATCCAGTGGGAACCCAGAACCTCCGTCACGCAGAAACCTGCCGCCATCTTGTTTCTAAGCAGCCATTCTAGTTCAGACTCATGACCTTTAACCTTTAACCTGCTAACTGATGCCTGCAGAGTCTGAGATGGAGCTCTTGGGGTAATTTCTCTGATGTTGGGTGGAATCTGCTGGGACGGCCATTCCTGGGAAGACTTCAGGTTGTTTGGAGATGACCTTTGACCCTTGACAGCAGTGGTGACCAATGCTAACCAAAACATTAGCTGCACTAACCCTAAAGCACTAATCATAAGCATTAGCTGCACTAGCTAATGCTAGTAAGCAGGCAGATTAGCGGCTAGCATGTTTGTTTTGGTTGTATTTACCCAGAATGCCCTGCGCCTTAGTCCACTTCTTGCTTGGCGTTCACATATGCATTGGAACCGAACCAGGGTTCAGTTAGCATTCAGACTTCCCAACTGGACCGGACCAGCAAACGGACCGGAGTCGGATTAGTAAACGCAGCTGGTTTGAATCCAAACTGGGATTATCTATGGAGTGATAATCTGGGCATCATTCATGACTGTCAGAAGGGAAACGTCGGGCCGTCGAACTGGACCATAAATCTGAACTCTCCATGTAAAGTGTTGCTGCTCGGTTTTCCATGTTTGTAAGAGATTCTGGGGACTTTTGCTGGTGATTCATTCCAGGGTTTCTTCTTGTCTGAATTCCTGCTGAAAGGCGGTCCCTTCTCCTTCCTGAAGCTCCTCCTGGGCGGAGGAAGTGGGCTTTCTGGATGTCACTGCAGAGTGTGAAGGCAGAGCCGCCATCCTCTCCTCGGCGGCGCAGCACCATCTGGTCTGCAGCTGAAACCCGTTAGGAACTTCCTGCTCTGCGCCGCGGCTCCAGGACGGTGAGCAGCGTTTCGGCCGCCAGCTTCCCTCCGTCTCTCCGTTGATAAGACGCTTCGGGTTGGTAGAGCGAGCGCCCAGGAACTCCAGCTGACTCTGACTGACAGGTTTTAGGGAGAAGGGGAAAAATCTGTCTGGTTTTTAACACATATGGCTGAGATTAGTGAGTAAGCTTGAAGGCATTCAGCACTTTGCTTCGGCTCCATCTTTTTAAAATTGTTTTCCAGCCGTAAAACCTCAGTTCACTTCCAGAAAATGTGATTTCTGGGTTTCTTTATCGTGTTTCTATTAATATTTTAGACTTTGCTGAACTTAGATTCAAACATTCAAGTGTTTTTTTCCAGTTTGAGAAGCCAAACTCCTGCAGCTGGTAAACACTCCGAAGCTTAGCAGCCCGGTGTTAACTCTGTGTGTGTGTGGGTGTGTTGGGGGTCAGAGGATCTCCCACTGGGATTCTGTTGAATCACCAGACAGGAAGCCATTAAAACCTGCTGTCAGTGAGAGCAGCCGATTCGTTTCCACGGCGATGAGATATCGCTGATGCTCCTCTTCAGTCGACCTGAAAACGGTGAAGCTGTGAGAGGAGCTGATCCAAGCGGAGCAGATCTGACGGTTTCAGATTCTCTGCCGATGCAGGAATGTCGACGTCCCACCCTGAACGCTCAGCAGCTGATCGCAGGAACCGTCCAGCAGAGAGAAGTTTCCACACCGCTTCAGCTTTTCCCACTTCATGTGGCGGCGCAGCAGAAAGCAGATCTGGGAGAGGAGGGAAAACGACTCGCGGTTCTCGCAACATCTGGTTTGCATCAAGCGCTTTAAGCTACAAAAGCTTTTCAAAATGAATTAATCTCAACGTGAAGCTGAAGCTGATTTAAAGTCTTAAACATCATTTTTCTGTCCAAACCAAACGATCCTGGTTGTAAATTTCTCTACGAATCAACAAAACGAAAACAAGGTGAAAAAACTTTTAATGTTTCAAAATGTTCATGTCAGATTGTTTGAAATCTGCCTAAAATAAAAAAAGAAATTGTTCAAAACCATTTAAAATGTTTTCACACCTGATAGTCCGGAAGACCCGGTTTGATCCAGAACCAGAACTTCTGCTCCAGCTGCTGCGGTTCTGAGTCAAACCAGCCTGTTCCCCTCCTGGCCTGTGGGGGCGCTGCACCAAGAACCACTGACGGAAACAAGAAAACCTCTGAAGACACTGAGAGCAACAGATTTTAGCGGTTATTTGTCATGAGCCATTTCTCCCGTTAGCGTTAAGCTAACACATTTGTTTTGGTTGTATTTACCCAGAATGCAGTGCGCTGTAGTCCACTTCCTGTTTTTGGAGCGATCTCTGGTCTGCTTCGCGTTTATTAAAATGTCTTGTTATAAGTTATTTCCAGGGTTAAACTACAAATACTTGGTAAGATTTAGTTTTTAAAGTGCATCACTAAAAATGCCAAACATTAAAAAAAATGTTTTTTTAATTTTCTGTTTTGGAAATGAAATTTGGCTGAAAATATTTCAGCCAACATATTTTTACAGTTTTTGACTTTTGATCAGGTGCCAAACAAAATCATTTCTAGGACCACAAATGGCCCCCGGGCCACCCTTTGGACACCCCTGCTCTGATCCCCTGCGTGTCATGGCTACTAGAAATGCCAGACGTGGAGAAGCGAAGCTGGGCAGGCTTCCTGCTGGGGTCAGAGTGTTTTAACACACATGGAGTCGCGAGTCGGCCGTGACAAAGCGCACGCCGCTGTTCACTCAAATATTGATCATGGAGCAGCCGCCGCCGTCGGCGCCGTCAGTGGAGCGACCGCCGCGGCCGCTTGCCCTCGTCGTTCTCCAGATCTGTTTTAAGTTGATATTTCCTTAATGTTGGTCAAATGTAGTTGGATGCTTTTCATCAATATTAAGGAATTATTATCTTAAGATCATTTATTGTTTTATTCTAAGTGCATTAATGTATCTGCAGTAGAAACTAGAACATAAATACTTGGTGATTTTTAGTTTTGCAGTTTAATTCAGACCTTGATGTCATGAATGTTGTAAATTCCTCTGAGGAAGAAAAGTTTTGGTTTTAATGAACATTTTCTCTGTTTCTGTAGCAGAAGCTGCTGTTTTCTCACCATGTTGCATGAAAACTTTCCACTTTCCTTGTAAATATAAACAAACCTTTTCCAGGAAGTCTGTCCTCGACTAAACTTTTCCGCATCGCCTGTTGTTGTTGTGATTCTTTCCGTTGCCTTTCAGTCTAACTCTCATCTCCTTTTTCTAGGTGGAGGATCGGCGACCCTCGTTTTCCACTATGAACCGCGCTTTCAACAGGAAGAAAGGTGAGTGGAACCAGCGGGTCCCCGGACCCAGATCATGATCCGATCCAGGTCCGGTCCGGATCATGATGACAAAACAGTTTCTGTTTCAAAAAGCTTTGAATTGCAGAAAAGTTTCAGAAAAACCAGCAGCTGTTGCAAAACTACGAAATGATTCGACCTCCAAAACGACTCGACCTCCAAAACGACTCGACCTCCAAAACGACTCGACCTCCAAAACGACTCGACCGTCACCGACTAGAACATCTGGACTGGAGTTTCAAACTCGAAAAAAGACTTTAGACTGAAGTTGGACTCGGATCTAAAAATGTTGTGTATTTCATAAGAAAATGTTTAATTTAGTGTTGAAAACTTTGACACGGAGAAAAGACTTGGCAGGATTTCCCCGTCAGAGACTTGGGACTTGGTTTTCCAGATGAAGACTTGAGTTTTGACTTGGACTTGCTTCGTGAAAACCTGAGACTTGACTTGTGGGCTCAAGCAAATCTACTTGTTTGCATTTTGCATCCCAGTGCTCTCACAGCTGCTCCGTTGTTTACCACACTTCTTCCTTCCACTCAACTTTCCGATGATCATCTTCTGTGATATAAAAGTCCAGCTTGTTTTATGTCGACCTTTTTGGGGCTAAAAGATAAAACAGAATAACAGAAACATGAACCCAGACCTCAGCTGAACCTGTGTGGGTTTGAATTTGCGTTAGAAATCAGAACGTGGCTCCGTTTTCTTCCTCCGCTTGTCACAGATGCATGCTGGGAGTTTGACAGCCACCAGGTAACGAGTCAGAGACAGAAAAACAAAACTTTCCTCCGACCCGATCCAGACTCAGTTCGTTAGAACACCGGCCGAGCCTGCGGCTCTTTAAATAGCTGCAAATCGGCCAGAAGCTCTGAAACCGAAGTGGCAGCGTGCACCGCAGCAGGAACTCACCTGCAGACAGGAACTCACCTGCAGACAGGAACTCACCTGCAGACAGGAACTCACCTGCAGACAGGAACTCACCTGCAGACAGGAACTCACCAAGACTCCCGCAGATAGGAACTCACCTGCAGAAGGAACTCACCTGCAGATAGGAACTCACCTGCAGATAGGAACTCACCTGCAGACAGGAACTCCTTGTGAATATTTCCTCTGGAGGATCAGATTTTCAGCTGGTTTCAGGTTAAGTTAGCGGCGCTGGATCTGGATCCTCGCCTGGTTTTTATTTCTTCTCGGCGGGTTCTGGTGCCGCTTGCTCCTCGCTGACTGGGGTTCGTTAGTTCGCCTAACGAGTGTAAAACAATCCAGTTAACGATGACTCTGAGTTCCCAGGTTTTAACCAATCAGAGGGCAGAGCGTCACGTTACCCTTCAGGCTGCACCTGGTCTGGGCAAAATGTAGATGATAAAGATGAATTTGATATTGAAAACAACACAATAATTACAGCTACCTCCACAGAATGGTGGATATTGGTCAATAAAGTGTTCAGTTAGTCAATAATCGTTCACCAGTTGCACCAGAACAAGCAGCAGCTCAGAAATGAGGCTGTGGATCTGAACCAGTGAGCAAAATGAAACAGTTTCAGTCTCAGCGGAGCATAAAGTGAGCACAAACAGTCCTGCTGCTCTCATTGTTTCCCTCAGTGTGTGATTGCTCTGGGAGGATCACCATGTGATGCGAGCCGAGAGTCCAGTAAACAAAGAGCGAGTCATCGCTTGAGCATGTTGTGGTTAGCAGCCCAGATGTGAGCGACTCTGAGCCTCTCGCTCCCCAAACTCCCCGTTTCCCGCCGAACCAGGTGAGATGCTGATCTGGTTCTGCCCGACGCAGCGGGAGGGAAATTAGAAGAAACTAACATTAATCCTGCAGCCGAGCGGCTGCTCAGCAGTCAATGAGCTTCACTTGTTCTGCAACCCAAAGAAACATTTTCCAGAACGTTTCTACCTGCTCAATGAGGCTTTGTTTCAGTCTGAATGTGTTTTTACTCCCAGACAGAACCCAGCGCCGCCCTCCTGCCTGGGTCGGTCCTGCTGGCGGCCCGTTAACGTCCTGCATGATGGAGGGCCGTGCACAGCCAGCAAATCCATTCGGTCACTGACTGAACGCCGCAGTCAATCAGTCTACTGGCTGCTACAGACATGAGGAATAAAAGTAAATGCATCACAGTGAGGAGTTCAAGCTGCAAGAGGCGAATATTGAGCAGAGGTTTCTAGGACTGTCAGTCGGACATAAACTATACTGCCATCGGGCTGTCCAAGCTGAGGCCCGGGGGCCATTTGTGGCCCTTGAGATGATTTTGTTCGACCTCTGGTTTAAGACAAAGGCTTGAAGAGTTCACTGGGTTTCTTGAGCGTTCACAAACAGCAGCTCCTTTTACAAACTGTAAATATTCAGCCAAAGTCTGAAAAACACGATTCAACGTTTCTTAAAGAAGAAACTGAAAACCACGAGAAAAAGTTTGTTCACGCGTTGAGTTCCACTTCCTGTCGGCTTCTTCATGGTTCCCACCAGCAGCAACTTCCTGTTGTTGACGTAGAAATAATGTTTCCATCTCAGTTTCGCAAAATAAACCAATTAAAAAATAATAATTTTTTTGATTTTAAAAAACGCCTCATCTTAGTGCCAAATGTTTTTTCTCCCGTTTCCATTCGGCTATTTATTTTTTTAGATATCACATTGTTCAGTTATTGGATAGAAAAGCAGCTATTGAAATTAAAATACTCCACAAATACATGTTGCTGTGGCAACCAACTGACACGACTTCAACAGTCAACAGAGCAGCAGAAACCTAAACCTGCTGATGGTCTGTCAGAGTCGGTGTGCCGGTTGCATGTCTCAGTGTTAAACAAGAAGAAACATATTGAATTCTGCAGCACGGCTTCGTGTTAGGAAGTCAAAGTCAAGCTAGCATAGCTGACCTGCTTCCTGCTTTCTCCTCATTTTTTAAATCAAAACTTTTACTGACCTGTTAGAATCTAAAAAGTGTTTCTTGTGTAACCTGTCGGTGTTTGTGTCATTTTCCCGACTGCAGCATAAACGAAGGTTTAGCTGCTGATTCCACCTTCCTGTTTGAGCTCATTGCCATGGTTACCAAACAACTGACTACGACAAAGTGCATCAGGTCAAAAACCTCCACGGCTTTGTGGCTGAAACCAGAAAGCGCAGCAGACTCAGGGATGTTTCCATGCAAGCAGCATTTATGTTTTGGGATTTCTTATTAATTTTCTAATGGAAGCGTTGAGAGGCAGCACCGCCGCAGTCAGCCATGTTTTAAATTCTGTTAGCTTTGCTGTTTGGTCTTCATTAAAAGCTACAAAGTGCTTTTTTCTCCTTATGTTGCTGGTGAGGAACGGTCCGTCTACTCCGGTTAATTAGAGCAGGAACCCACAGGCAAGACGATGCAGGCGGGAGTTCTCACACTGCCGATACGTCAGGTGTGACTTTCAACAAAATCCAGTTTATATTAAACAGTTTGGGGCTGAAATAATGAGCCGGTCCGGCCTAATGGAGATTTATTACTCTGCATTCCAACAGTTCTGACTTTAGCTTTAGCTTTCTGGAGGTTTTAACTTGATTAAACCCTTAAAACCTCCATTTTTCTGGAGGAATTTCCGACTCGTCGTTGGTTTCCTGGAGATTAGCCGCTGAAAGCAATCCAATTTAAGCAAATGTTGGGACCAAACGACACTAATTGAAATTCAAATGAGGTTATCCACTTGGCCAACAGCGCCAGCCGATGTAAACAAGGTTATTAGCATTCCAGTGCAGCAGAAGCGCTAGCATCGAGTGGCAGCTCTTTGGCGACCCCAATCAACTTACACGGTTCTGGTGCCCTGGGGTCGCAGCCAGGCGGACTCCGTCCCCAGATTCATTACAGCTGTAATCAGCAGGAAATGAGGAGTGAAGAGAAATAATGGGAGGCTTGGACTAGGCCGTCAGTGACCTGTGAAGATCTCTGATTCAAAGCTCAGTTTCAGTTCAATACAAAATGGAAACTTTATTCAAAATTATAGATTAAGAAGGTTAACAATCTAAAGAGAAGAAATTAATGTCTGATTAACGGCTCGTGATGCAATAAAGTGAAATTAGCATCAACATGTTACAATGCTAATGACAAAGTTTTTAGTGAATATTTTACTGATAATTTCTCAAACATTAAACTAAACCATGGTGGAGTTTGAATTTGTGAAAAATGTTTTCATGTTCACACGTTAGCATGTCAAAGTATTTTAGCTTCAGTCATTCGCCAGAGTATTTCATTAGCATGCTAATCACGATTAATCACTTACAGTTTCGTTAACTTTGTTCATGTTTATATCTAAGGAATACTTTTGGAAGATTTTACACATTTCTTGCTGTTTCATGTCAACATTAATCAGCTAATGAAGTGGATTAATCTACATTGGCTCCCTCAGTTTTGTGTTTTCTTCAGACAGTGCTGGATTGCAAGACGAGCGCCTGGCCTACATTATATCTCCCTACAATGCCAAGGTGACTGAAGCACTGCAAGCTTTCGAAACTCAGGTTTTAAAGTAAACTTTTCTGGGATTTTGAGTCTTATGCTGGATTGTGAGAAACGCGCCGCTCATTAATCTCCCACAGCAGCTGTTACCTTGGTGCCAAGTTTTGAAACTTTTAAGTGTTAACCTTGATTGTTGTTAATGCTCGGCTTGTGCGTAACGCCTCTGTAGTTCGCCTCAACTTGAGCAACTCCCTCTGTTACGCAACAAGTCCTGAACTTTTGAAAGAGCGCTCCGACTTCCTGGCTTTATTATTCCTCCTCTGGTGAGGCGCGGCGCTCTGTGAAAAGTATCTCAAAACTGCTGCAGCTGCTTTTCTGCACAAAAAAAAAGCGCGGTGAACTGGCAAAAGAAACACCTTTCTGACATCAAAGCGGATCGTCGGCTTCCTCTGATGAGTTCCCCTTCTGCTCAGATTTGCTGAGATCTGAGTGAAACGCGATCGCAGAGGGAGTTTCAGGCAACGTAATCAGGACGTTGCCCAACGTTCCCTCCGGTTTTAAACACTCCGGATTTTTCAAAACAAGCTGCTTAACGATTTGAAACCAGAATGAGTCAGGAAGATGAATCCTGTCTTTAATCGTTCTTTTGTTCATCAAGGAAGCTGCGCCTTTTGTTATTCCTCATCTCATCTTAATGGCACGACTGCAGCGCTTGGATGGCTTCCCTCCGTTAACTCAGAGTTTCTTTTATTTCTCTGTGGAAGAAAAGCGAAGATGCAGCAGCTAATGAGAGGATCTGAGTGAGAGGATCTGAAATGCTGCCCACATTCTTAGCAAATAATGAGAAAAACATAATTATCTGAAAAGTTAATGCTTAAATGAGACATTTTGCTGCCTTTGGTCAAAGTGACAATCTCACTTTGTTTGTGGTTTAATGCAGTTATTCCATGTTCGATTTAATCCACGTTTTCTGAGATTTGATTGTTTATTGGGTTTTTATTGATGTCACCACAAACTACAGACACAAATCCACACTGAGGTAGCATTAGCACACAGGGTAGGCTAGGCTAACACTAGCAGCATTGGCTAACTGTGGGACATGTGATCAGAGAGATGGGATCTGATTGGCTAAAAGCCGATCGGCGTGATCTGGTGCCGATTGGTTTGGATCATCAGAATCTGGTTTTATTTGAGCTTTTAAAGATGAATTCCAGCTATACTGATTTTTGCAGGTGGAAATTAAAATAATTTTTAAAAGTATAAGTTTGTTATAAATTAAATGTCTAGAATAAAGTTTTGATTCCAATTAAACTCAGTTTAGCTGTAAACTGAGCTAAGACTAGCAAAGTAAGCTAACTAGCACACGCCATAAAGTAAGCTAACACTATCACCTGAAGTAGGCTATGCTAATGCTAGCACATGCAGTAAGCTAAGCTAGTTTAGTGATTTAAATCTGTTGAAAGGTAAAAGGAGCTTAAAGTTCCTGTTTAAATATAAATGTGTCTAAATGGGCTCCTGATTTAAATATTTAATTCACCTGTTTGGTGTGAAATCTGCTCCCGCCTCCTCCCGCCTGCCGCCTGCTTCGCCCCCCCCCCCGCCGCTCCGCCGCTCGCCTCGCCCGCGCCGCTGCCGCCTCCGCCGGCCGCTGCCCGCCCGCCTCGCTCCGCTGCTTCCCCCCGCCTCCGCTCCCCGCCCGCCTCCGCCCCGCCCTGTGCGGTTCTGCCCTCATCCCTTCATTTGTAGCTTCTGCTTGTAAATCTGGCCGTGTTTCATTTCAGGCAGCAGATGAGGCGATGAAGGCTTTTCTAAGTGATGCCGTAGTGCAGAGATAAATCACCTTGCAGGTCGTTGCATTAGCTTGTTGGAGCCCAGCCTGGCGTGATGAAAAGCCTGATCGGAAATCGTTGCTGTTGCACGTATTAGATGCATATTTCACGCTGCATCAGGTGCGTCTCATAACCTGAAAGTGTTTCATATCTCCAGCGTCTAGACATGCGGCACTGTTTACATTTTTAATGCATCACTGGCACTTCTGATCTGCCGGGTCCTGGACTCATGTTTGGCTCGCTTTGACCTCTCCGCATTTTGTTCGAGGAAGTAATTTGAAAGAATAATCTCGGCGTTCCTGTGTTTACCCCGGACCGTGAGCCCGTCGCGCTGCAGACTTTCTCTGTCCTGAATTTAATCAGCTTTCTGCTGTTTTCATGCAGCAGCCAGAGCTGCAGTCCAGTTTGTGCCTCTCAGCTTCTGCTGGGTGTTTTTATTCCGGCGCTATCGGGAGTCGAACTGATTCAAACGAGAGCTTTTTACCGGACCGGTCCTGATGTTTGTCGACTCCTTTCCTTCGGCTGGCTGGGCGCAGCGAGGTCCTGCAGCCGGTTCTCTGAATTTCTCAGCATGTAGAGAGAACAGAGCTGCAGGTTGGTTGTGCTTTTCACAGAAAGACTTTCTGAAGATCTTTATTTCCCAAGAAAGAACAAAACAGGAGTGAAAGCCTCAGCTGAATGCCGATCTGCAAATCCAAGTCATAAGTTCAAAGGTCATTTTGAGCTGCAGATGGTTTCAGGCTGAAGCCAACGAGTAATTTAGTAACTGATTATTTGATTAATCGATTATACTGACCATTATTCTGATTAATCAAATATTCTGATGGTGATTACTCATCCAAATAACCACCAAATTAATCTGTTCTGACAATTATTCTAGCAATTAATCAAATAATCAATTTGATTATTTGATTGAATAAATAAATAATTTGAATAATTCCTCTGTTCCTCTGAGTTACAGTTTTAAACAATTTTCTGACAATTAATTGATTAATTGACACATTATGCAAGTTTTTCAGGCATTTGAATTTATTTTTTTACAATATCAGAAATACATAAGAAAATCCAAATAAACAAGTAATTTAATTATTTTTCTGACTAGGAAAACTTTATTTATAAACATAAACGGCTCTCAGTCTGCTGTTGTTTCAGCTCTTATGAGTCTCTATACTCCAGTTAACGATTAATCAGTTACTGAACTGGTTGCCAATTACTTCAGTAATTGATTAATCACGATTGATGGTTTTAACTCTAAATGTGGCAACCAGTTAGCATCCAGTTAGCCTCTAGTTATCCCACCCAGTTAGCATCTGTTAGCTCATCTAGTCTGAGCCTCTAGTTGAACTCGCTCGACTCGGCCTGACAACTCGACGGCCTGAACTCAGGCTCGTGAACTCGGCCTGAACTCGGCCCTGTTCATCTGATGAACTCCTCGCCGGCCTGAGTGACATCGGCCCGGGCCGGCCTGAGACTCGCCTGAGTCATTTCGACTGATGACGCCGAGCTCGGTCGCCTCTCCAACGTCAGTCGCTTTCCCCAATGAACGTCAGACACGCGCTGCTCCTTTCTATTCTGGGCCGCAGCACTCGCAGACGTGACCGCCACTCTGCACAGAGTTCATTTGTCACGCAGAGGCTGACACTTCTGCATAAAAGCTTCATCTGCTGTTTTTCAACCGTTCATTAGAAACCGCTTCACTTCTCAGAAACGATTTAAAATGAAACTGCCCAGATGAAGAAGAACTAGATGGAGCTCCAACGCTGTAAATGCTGTTAAAGTTGTTTATTTCTATAAACTCTTTTCGGCAGAACGTGGACAGCCTTCCCCTTGTTGCTCGGCTGCACATTATTAGCGTCTGCAGACGGGGATCAGCGGAGTCAGGATTTACTCTGGATGGTGAAGACAATCCTCGGCTGTCTGAGCTGTTTGCTCTGCTCCGATGGCCAAACTCCTTATTTAGTTTTCTGCAGTCTTTAAGGGAACAGCACTGATATTTATGAAGCCTGATAATGGAGCCGGCTGCACACGTCAAGCTCAGTGGGAGGAAAATGGTGCCATCTGTTGGAGAAAAAGCACAATGCAGGATTCTTACTCTTTCCAGTCAGCAGAAAACACAATAAAAACTCATTTTCTTTATCTATAGTTACATTTAATAAGTTAAATCTTTACCACGTTGTTTAAACGTCAAGTACTGCAAAGTATGTATGTGCATTTTGACCCGTTTGGCTTTCCATACATTTACCATCCTGTGTTTGCAGTGGTTGGCATCGCTAACTAAAACGTTAGCGACACTAAACCTAAAGCACTAATCAGAAACATCAGTTAGCTAATGCTGGTTTGCTATGCTAACACATTATTTAGCAGAAGCTAATGCTAACCATGAAAGCTAAAACACAGTCATCACTTCAATGGAGGCAAATGGAAGAAATGAAAAGTTTTGGGGTTTTTAAGTTTCATATTTGACCAAATACAGTAAAAAATCCTTTAATTTATAAAAATAAATTTTTAAGACCTTTTTTTTTTACTTTGATTTTAAAACTGCAGTGAAAATCTGAAAAACTTGCCTCACAAAAAGCAGAAGAAACTTTTTCTCATCACATTTGATCCAAGATCAGATGGAAAAATGTTGCATCAGAAATGTTTTCTTCTTCTGCAGTTCCTGGGAAACACGGAGGTTGAAGCCCCGAAAGGCACCGAAGTCGTGAAGGACGCAGTGAGGAAGCTGAAGGTAACGCCCGTCGGTCAGAGCTGCAGCTGCAGCAGTGGTGGTGGCGGCCGTGGCGGTGGTGGCGGCCGTGGCGGTGTTGGTGGCGGCGTTGGCTCAAGGTGACCTGGGGGGTTTTCAGCTCCAGGTGTCGATGCCTGGAAGTGCTGGATAAGCAGTTCGCCCAGCGCAGGAAAACTCTGCTGGATGGATTATTCATCAGCATAATCAGCTCCTTCACTGAAACACTTTGATATTTCTGAGTAAAATATTAAAATAAACTGCTGCGGGTTCAGATCGTTAACTTCAGCTCAAATTAAATCAAACTGAGGCTGAGAATAAAATCTGGCAGTGCTGAGGCCGTTACCAACAAAAACACATTTACTTGACTTTTAGATGTGATCTGGTGAAGAACAACCTGGAAACATTAAAGGTGACCTTTCATCCATCGATTAGGCTTGTGGCCTATACAAAACATTTCAGTCACAAAATCAAGAGTTTAGTCTTGAGCTGCTTTATGGCTGCAAACAGATGCGTGATTATACAACAGTACGTCTGTGAAAAGCAGAAGTGGCGTCTCCTGCACAACCAACAGGAATGCAGCATGTGGTTTCAACAATAAAACACAAAATCTTACCAAGTATTTTTGGTCTAATTTCTACTGTTAATGTCTCAGTGCATTTGAAAAAAGACAAGAATTAACTAGTGAGTAACTTTTCAGTGAGAAATAAAAGCTTGTTTTTAGTCAACTTAATATTGGTGAAAACTTTCTAGGCAATAAGTGAAATAATCTGAACTAATACTTTATTCATAAATATTAAGGAATTATTGATTTGAATCAAGCTCTTATATGTTACTTTTGAGTCAGTTGTATTTTATTTTAAGTGCACTAAGATACTTTCACTAGAAACTAGACCAAAATATCTGCTACGGTTTTGTGTGTCTGCAGTGCAGCAGCCATTAAAAAACCGAAACCAGCTGACCGAACGCTCTGGAACGCGGCTGGGGTTGCTAGGTAACGGGGCTGGGCTTGACCGGGGTTGCTAGGTAACGGGGCTGGGTTTGGCCGGGGTTGCTAGGTAACGGGGCTGGGCCTGACTGGGGTTGCTAGGTAACGGGGCAGTTACAGTGGATTGTGACTCAACAATCTTTTGAGTTTGTGATTTTTAAACGACTCGTTTTTCAGACACCAAAACACATTAAATTATTGCAAAAAACTGCAATAACTTGTTTTATTGTTTTGTCTTTTTTTAGAAGCAGTTGAGACACAAATGAAACTATAAAATGTGCTGGTTGTGAATTAATCGCTAAATTGTGTCGACATTATCTGAATATTGACAAAGATTTGTTTCATTTGTAATGAAAATGCAGCTGCAGAAACTAATTTTGGTGACAAACTGGCCATAAACTCTCAGTCTACTGTAGTTGTTGTTCAGGATTAAAGTGCCCAGTTTCCCAGAACTCCCCAGTGGATGACCTTTGACCTGGCCTCCTCCCAGCATACATCCCAGTCCAGGCCCAGCCTGGGAAGATATCCGCCTGAGCTTTCAGCATCGCCTCCTGCCAAATCCTGAGAGGCCGCCGATGGGAGGCCTGCTCTCCCAACGCCAGGACTCCATTGTTGCAACACGTCTCCTGGTCGCCATGGTTACCGTCCCAGATACAGCAGCAATAAAGGCGCCCAGCTACGCCTCCTCTGAGAAAAACATGCTGAATACTTTAAAACACAAGGTTCAGGTTAAATTAGCCTGGAGATAAACACACAGCAACTGCTGCTGCCCATCAATCTGGGAAGGGTCATCAGGGTACGGCAGGCCATTTTACCATAAAATCATGGTAAAATGATTTTATGGTAAAATCATAAAGTTTGGTCATGACCAAACTACTAGAACATGTGGGTTTTCTTCTTCGTTTCTGTGACAGTTCCAGAGGCACATCAAGAAGTCGGAGGGCCAGAAGATTCCCAAAGTGGAGCTTCAGATCTCTATTTACGGAGTCAAGATCCTGGACCCCAAAACCAAGGCGAGTCTGGGCAGGGTTAGTTCTCCGCAGTTTGACTGAAACTGATGCTGGAGGTGCAGAAACCTCCCGTAACCATGGCAACCACAGATTTTCCACGTTTCGCTGCTCCATGTTCAGATTTCGTTCCGATGTGAAAGTGATCCAGTCTGTGAATAACGGAGGATTTGTGTCGCAGGATGTGCAGCATAACTGTCAGCTGCACCGGATATCGTTCTGCGCCGACGACAAGACGGACAAACGGATATTCACCTTCATCTGCAAAGACTCGGAGTCCAACAAACACCTCTGCTACGTGTTCGACAGTGAGAAATGTGTACGTGCCTTCAGCTTTTTGTTCCCTAAAGCCTTGTTCAGGGGAGACGTTTCAGGTGAATCGTGTCTTTCAGGCGGAGGAAATCACCCTCACCATCGGCCAGGCCTTCGACTTGGCCTACAAGAAGTTTCTGGAGTCTGGAGGGAAAGACGTGGAGACCAGGAAGCAGATCGGCGGCCTGCAGAAGAGAGTAGGGCGTCGAGGCGCTGCATTTTATTCATTACTGCTGAGCTCGTGTGTATCGATTGTTTTAAATCCGTCAACCGGCTCGATTCATGAGCGCAGAACGAGTGATTTATTTATTTATTTATTTCAATTAACTAAGATATTAACTAGAAATTAGACCAGAATTATTGGTAAGATTTAGATTTTTTTCAGTGTGTTGCCATAGTGATTTATGGGTTTTTTTTTCTGCTGAGCAGCATTAAAAAAATCTCCACATTTTGATGCAGAACCTTTAATCTGAAAGCAGCTTAAATCTCATGTTTACTTTAGCAAAAGTTCCTTAAAAATGATCAAATCAACAGTTTTTAATGTGAAACCCTCTAAAGAAAATGAAAACTGTTTTGTTCTCACAGATTCAGGAACTGGAAACAGAAAATGCTGAGCTGAAGAAACAACTGCAGGAGCTGGAGGAGCAGCTGATGATCGCGCAGGAGCCACCAGTAAGAACAAAACGTCCCGGTTCAGCTCCAGTTGCTTTAAATCAGGACATTAATCAGAACCGCAGTAAACATGGTTAAAAAACCTAAAATAAATCCTGAAACAGTCAGAAAACCCTGGCCCAACAGTCCAGGTGGTGGCGCCCTCTGCTGGTGATGGTTTGTACAACAAACAGGACTTTGTCTCCTGTCTTCATCAAAATTATCAAATTAACAAACTGACCAATAATTACAATAAAATAAGCGGTCAAGACTGTCTAATATTTTAACTAAATAAAATCATCAGATTTATTTTGTGTGTGAAAACATTATAGATATAAAACTCACCTCAAAGAAATAAGATCCTTGATCTGCTCATTTTTGGCCTCATTTAAGAAAAATTTAAGGAATTTGTTTTGTCTAATCAGACAAATTAGCATCCAGCTGCAAATATTTAACAAGACGTTTAGCTTAGCAAAGCTCTTCCTTTAGCTACTTAGCTTAGCATTCAGCTTACCGTTTTAGCTTAAGTTAGCAAAAATGTTGTCATTACAAACAGCTTAAAATAAATAATTTTAAAAGTTTAAAATCACCCTGCTGTAGATGCTTCAGGTGTTTTATTTTCTTCAAGCCGTTTTCTCTTGTTTTTCCCATTTTGAAGAGTTGGAAGATTCAACCAGTTAAACATTGTTTGTGTAAAACTCACCTGAAAGTTAGATTTTTTTATGTGAGTTAGTTTGCTTGAGTGCAGACGAAGCGATTTCTCAACCCTAGCAGTGCGGTTAGCATGGTGGTTAGCATGGTGGTTAGCATAGCGCTGTTCTCTGGTAACCCGTCTTCTTCTGTGGTTGCGGTGCGCTGTCTCTCTCCAGCCGCCGGACGCGGCGGGTGAGTCCTTCCTGCTGCGCAGGCCGTCCTCTCTCTTCTGGTTTCACAGCGTGTCGTCTCTGTCCTGTCTGGAGATTTCCTCCGTCACGCTAACGCCCATGAGCTCGCCGGACTCCAGCGTCTCTGCGGGGATACTAACCCCTCCACCTGCTAAACACGCTCCTCCTCTGCCTCCTCCTCTTCCTCCTAAAGCTGGCGAGGCCTGCAGCATCCCGCAGCCTCGTGTAAACTAACTTCTTCTCAGCTTTCTTCTTTCTACGGGTGACAATTAGGACCTCTGAAAAAAAATTCTGACTTTAAACTTCTTAATTCTGTGTCAAAATAACCAAAGATTTGTTGGTGTATGTCAGTTATGTTGTTGTTAGAATGTGGAAATAATCATGTAAATATTTTCCTTGTTTTAGGGTTGGTAAACCTGCAATTTATCCACACAAATTCACCAAATTTATTTGGTATATTTGAAAAAAAATCTACATTTTGATGAAACGGTAAAATTGGAAGAAGAAAATGTCAAATTCTGAGAAAAGTAAGAATTCTATAAAAAGTCAAAATCTGAGAAATTTTTTTTTATTTTTTATAGTTTTTTGTTTTTGTCAAAACAAAACATTTGCAAAAATGTCAGAATTGTGAGAAAAAAAAATCAAAATTCTGAGATAACAGAATTTTTTTTTGGCCCTAATGTCCTCCCATAGACTTTCCATCCTCTGTGGTGTTGTGCGTCTCGGGTTAACGGTTTGTGTTCCGGTCCAGGCGGGGAGCGTCTCGGCGAAGCTGCAGTCCACGGACGTTTTCGACATGGTTCCCTTCTCCACGGTGACGCCGCTGGTTCCCAGCAGGGCCAGTAATGGCTGCCCTCCGCCGCCGCCGACCTCCCTGCCGCCCGACATCAGTGAGCCAACAGAACCGCTCGGGTTTGGTGGAAGCCAGGGAAGCGGGTTGACTGTGGTTCTGTCTGCAGGTAAAGATTTGTTCGGAGCAGAGCCGTTTGACCCGTTCACCTGCGGCGCGGCCGACTTCCCTCCAGATATCCAGTCGAAGCTCGATGAAATGCAGGTGAGGCCTGGGAGTTCAAACCAAATAACCAATGTTGGTGTCGCCAGCAGGGGGCGACGTTGCTGCTGAATGCGTTTCCTTTCTCTCTTTCCTGAATTATTAACAGCTGAATGTGTCTCTTGTCTTCTCTCTCTTAGCGGCAGAGATGGTTTGTACCTTTGCTTTGCTGTCTGTGTTGCGACTGCAGCCGTTTCCTGCGTTGCTGCTGCATGTTTTCATATCTGCCATCCTCATCCTCTGGCTGTTGGCTTGGCACTGCTTCGTTGTTAGCCTGATTCTGATTAGCTGTGAGCTTGACTTTGGTTCACTATTAGCGTCACTCTGTTTAGCTATTAGCTCTACTCTGGTTAGCTTTTAGCTTCTCTGTCCTGTAGCTGTTGGCGTGAATACAGTTAGCTTTCAGGCGTAATCTGATTAACTTATAGCTTGGGATGCTGTCATCTTGACTCTCTTTAGCTGTTAGCTTGCTATCGGAGTGAATAAAGTTAGCTTTTACCTTTAGCCTGTGCATGAGTAACTTTTAGCTTCACTCTGGTTAGCTTTTAGTTTTACTCAGATTAACTTTCATCATCACAGTGGGTAGCTGTTGATGTGAATATGCTTAGTTATATTTTGGTTAAGCTATATAACTATATTTGGTTATATTTGGGTACACAATAGCTGGCCTGGTTAGTTTTTAGCTTGACTCTGGCTAGTTATTAGCTTGACCTTGGTTAGCTGCTAGCATGAGTTGGAGTAGCTGCTTGATTGATTCAGGTTTACAGTTAGCTTGAGTGTGGTTAGCTATTAACCTGAGTAGAGGTTTGCTTGACTCTGGTTAGCTTTTAGCTTCATTGTGGCTACCTGTTTGTATGAATAAAGTTAGCATTTATCTTTATTCTGGCTAACTTTTAGCTTTTTCTGAGTAGATGCTAGCTTGACTCAGAATAGCTGTCAGGTTGATTTAGATTTGCTGTTAGCTTGACTCCATCAGCATTTCTCAAACTGAGCTCATTCTGTTTTCTCCTGCAGGTAAGATACTGACTACTCTTAACAGTCGACCATAAAGCACCAAACTGTCCCTTGAATGAGCATGCCATGTAATTTGTGACCCAGTTAAGTGAAGCATGACTCTGCATGTAGGAGCAGCTTGACTCCAGATGGTTGTTGTTTGTTATTTTTGGTCACTCTGAGCTTCCAGATGGATCCGGCTGGTTTAGCTCCTCTATCCGCAGCGTTCATCCTCCTGCTTGTTTTCCCACAGGAGGGGTTCAAAATGGGACTAACCATGGAGGGCACCGTCTTCTCTCTGGACCCGCTGGACGGCCGCTGTTGATGCCAACAAAACTTTTAACTCGTTTGTATGGAAAAAGTGCCAATATCCACTCCATGGTTCAGATGTCACAGCCGCCATCTTGCGGTTTATATGCATTTGCATTTTGATTGGTTTTTCGATATTTCAGCGTAAACTTGGATCTGTTAAAGTAAAGAGATATTTTTGTATGAACTGAGAAGATTCTGGAAGGAGACGTTTTGTGTACCTTTGCTGTAAATAGTCTGAGATGTCCAATGGTACACTCTGGCAGAGTTTTCATATCTGTGTGAATTCTGTGTTGGTGACACATTCCTGTTTCTATGGAGAACAAAAGCTGACAAAAATGTAAGTGTTCCATTAATGCCAACCTTCAGCTTCACTGAATGGTTTACCTCACATTATTCCTTTTTATATAGATTATTACTCCAGCCATAACTTTTTAATCCACTGACTCTTCCGCATGTTGGTGGTTTCTTTTTACATTTTCCACTTTTAATTTCCCCCCAAACTCTGTAATCATTGTATTTTTCTTCCCCTACGTTTTCCAAGTTCATACGGAAATATTCCTGTTATTTACTTTTGATTACTTTGCAGTTATAAAAGAAACTCCTTCTGGGAAAAAAACAGTTTCTGTGACTCTGTCTCACTGCTTTGGTTTAGATATTTATGGAGAACTGTTCCTGCCAGAAATGGCAAGGAGAAAATAACATGTCTATCAGTAAATTAAAAAATAGAAAGAATTAAAGATCGATTAAATTAAAAGTTAAATTTAATAATAGTGAAATGTAAATATTGGATACGCAAATTTATTTATTACAAAATTTAAAGAAAAGAGTAAAATCTGAAGGTTTCTTTGAGGATCTAATCTCCATAGAATTTCCTTTTCAAAATATAATAGTAAAATCTGAAGGTTTCTTTGTTTTTAATTAAAAGATGTTTAGATTTAACTTCAAAAGTTCTAACTTTTCCATCTAAATTACATAGTTGCATCGTAATTTATTAATATCCCCTGGAAGTTAATTTAACATTATTTTACAAAGTAAAATCCATAAATAATTTAGAGATTCTACACAGTTTTTTCTGTATTGAACTAAATTGGATCCTTAAAGTTTATTAAAAACAAAAATGAAACAGAAGAAAAAAAATTTATTTTTGTTCTAAAATAAGTTAACTTTTTTGTTTCAATTGTTCATTTTTCCTGGTTTAATTTTTTAAGCTTTAAAATTGCTTTTCTATTACAGATGTTTTTTCTTCTGTTTCGTTTTTATTTTGAATAAACTTCATGGCTCCAACTTATAACGAAAAAGCACACACAAACAATTGTATGCACATAAACGCCCCTTCTCTTAGATTGTGAAACTAAGAGCTCTTCAAAACTTTTAAATATTTATTTTAGGCTGATGGTCATTTTATAATTCATTTTATAAATAAACGTTTTAAGACGTCAGTTTTATGGAATCATTTTATTTTTGTTGCCATTTTCATGCGGTTCCAACCGTGCGCCAGTAGGTGGCGGTGCAGTCATAAACCATAATCTCAGCAGCAGAAGAAGTCGTTTAAAAGGGACTGTGAGGGAGAGCTGGCCGCCATCTTGGTCCAGTCAGCCTGATTTTCGCCAGTTACCCGCCCCGATTCGGACTTTGGTGGGCAGGAGGAGCATGGAGGATGATGAACTGAGCGACTTCGATAAGGGCCAAGTGGTGGTGGCCAGGGAGCTGGGCTTGAGCGTCCAAGGGCCAAGGTGGGATGCTCCCGGGCAGCGGTGGTCAAAGCCTACCGCCAGTGGTACGAGGAGGGACTGCGGCTCCGAGCCGGCAGACCCCGGGTTTTCGACCCTAAGGCGCTGGACGATGACTCCGGCTCCGAGAGCGAGCAGACGGCCGGTGAGGAGGCAGCGGAGGACAGCGGGGAGAAGAAGGAGGGACAGGAGCCGGAGGCCGCCGCAGGTGAGGGGACTGATGATGGAGAGAAGCCGGGGGAGAGTTTCGGTGACCGGACTGAGGAGGGACAGTGACGCTGGCGGATCCGGACTGGAGGTTTGGACCATTCGGAGGATTAAAACTGACCAGAATCTCTTTATTCGGGTTCATTGCGCTAACAAAACTTTTTTTTTTTTACACCACTGGAAGAATCACGTCACGGTTACAAATCTGCTCATATGATGCCTTTACTGCACCTCGGACGTTTCGTTTCTGACCTTCTCATGACGTCACAACCGGTCACGTTTTTTTCCCCCTGGATTTTAAGTCAGAAACTGCTACAATAGAGACAAAACATGACTTTTTTTATTAATAAAAAACAACTAAAATAAAATATTCAGAGTGTTTCAACTTTTTGGTGGAAAGTGTTAAAAAATATTACATATTCTTGACAAATGTTTATTATAAATGTACAAGTTTTAATTAATGTTCTTCAGAGCCAGATTTCACATTTAATAAATGTGCTAAAATGTAACAACTGAAAAATGGATTTAATTACAAAATGGCTCCAGTACTTATAAAAGAATTCAACCCCTTTCTCAATCAAAACCAACAACATTTGGCTTTTTTTGACAAAAGAAGAAAAAAAAAACTTAATTTCAGTTTCTGCAAAAAATATTGACAAAAATATGACACATAAGTCATTGCATAAGTATTCATCTCTTCCAGTTAGTATTTATTAGCTTTCCTTCATTCTTCCTGCTGAAATGTTCAACGTTGTTTGATCAGACTATTTTAAAAGTTCAGCCACAGATTATCTGTGGGATTGAGGGGCTTTGACTAGACCACTCCAGAACCTCCACCTTGTAGTTTGAAAACTAAAATTAAAACAGTTTTTAAAGAAAGCAGCATATAAGGCTTTACAGCTCCACTAGGAGGCAGCATAACTTAAAGAATAACTGCAGTGAGCCTCTGATGATGTTTCCATATTTTAACAGTGAGTTAAAACCATCAGACCTGAGCTGGTTTCCAGTACGGATGACGCAGCGCGGCTCCTGCTGCTTCGCCGCGTGTCGAGGAATTTAATGGCTGCTGTTGGCCTAATTAAAGGCCGGATGTTTCCACCTGATGAACTAGTCTCTGCTTGCTCCTCATCCTCCTCTCTGTCTCTCTGCTGCATCTCGTTATGTTAATGATCTGCTGCATTTAAAGCTGATGCAGGTGTTTGGTTCCAGGAAATACATTTTTATGAACATTCCTGCAGCTTGAATAAGATTAATAACTTCATTACCTAAAATCTGTCAGAAACGGCTTCTCACTCTACTTTGAGTAGAAACGGGACACATCCAGCACAGGTCATCCAGTCTAGTCCAAGTATTTGGATGGTTTGAAGCCAAAACTCTTTCCTGTGGAACGTGTTGGTCTAAACATGATGTCTTTTTCCTGTCAGCCTAAAAGTTGTTTGTGGTACATAAAGTCTCAATCACTTATTAAAAGTTTTATGTTTATTATATTTTCTACCTCTAGAGGTCACAATTTCTCACCTGAGCACCTGCTGATGAGGCAGGTATCAGTGAACCAAACCGAACAAGAAATCAAGATGGTGGACGTTGATGAAAACAGCCAGACTGAGGAAAACGTCCTCAGTTTTTATGTCGCTAAATATGAGAGATCGATTAAAACAAGCTAACACAATCGGCTTGTGAGCTACTGTTTAATCTGTTAGCAAGTGCTAACTTCATTACAGCTAACAACGTTAGCTATAGGTAACACTAAAAACAGGAGCTAACATTAGTTAAAGCTAACTCCATTAGCTAGAGCTAACACCAATAACAGGAGCTAAAAGCATTAGCACTAGCTAATGTGAAATCATTCATGAATGAATGTTTAAAGTGAAGTATTTGTAGGTCTCTGTAGCAACTGTTCTGCTATAACTAAATGTTTTTAGCCTGATGCTAATCACAATGAGCTTTAGCTCTTAGCAGCTAGCGCCGGTTAGCCTTTCTAAGCAGCATTTTTGCGTTTGCTTCTATTTCTACATTACTAACTGTAAAAATGAACATTCAGGCATAACAGAGCTAGCGTTGTAGCATACGGCATCTACCCAGGATGCATTGCAGCAGAAACATTATGACGCCTGTGTGACTTTATTTTATTGAGATGTACATGGAATATTTATAAAATGTTTTATTCTTTGTGTATTCTTTCAAACAGATGGTCAGAATAATCTCGGTGATTTTTTTAACTTGATGCTGTTAAGTTTTGAGAGAATTGATGTTCAACTGGATTATAAGCTGACCCAATAATTTATAACATTTGTGCTTCATTTCCTGTTAGTAAATCTGAAAACGTTTTTAGCTGGTGTGGGATTTCTTCCCTTGCAGAATCTTAAATCTGTCAAATGATTAAAATATTGTTTTTAATATTGCATCGTTTTTGTCGTTTAACTATAATTCTGTGTGCAAACTTTAATCATAAGTAATGCTGGTTTTATTTTGAAAGGGCCTGGCTGCAGCCCTGAGCAGAACTAATAGATTCTTTTTAACACAAAGCTAAATGTAGGAGCTGATTGTTCTCATGTTAACGTTGTTCTCTCTCCTGCAGCCGTTCAGCTCATGTGGAAGAAATGCGACGCGCCGATCTTCACTGATTAACGCGCCAGACTGTGACTCAGCTCCACTTCATAGAGGTTAAACTGATACAGCCCTGCAGATGTTCTCCAAACGTTTCTGCTCCCTGCGCAGCGAAAACCCCAGCAGAGGCCCAAGTTTCATTTACTCCGCCTTCCTGCATGTCAAGATTTCCTTCAAAACTGCTCAAAGTTCTGCAGATGAGCTGAAATCTGATCTCTGCAGGGAAACAAAGAACTGGAAATGCAGCGGTGAGAGGTTCATGTTTAGAGCTACAGAAACGCCAGGAGAAGCAAAACAACAAAGTTTTCTATTTCAGGCGGTTGAGGAGGAACAAACGGCAGCTAGCTAATGAGCAGCAAACCGTCTGTGGTTAACAAGTTAACGAGCCAAGAGGGTCAGCAGGAGAGAGCAGACAGACACACAGGGTGTGTTTACTTATCAGCCCGCAGGGTGTGTTTACTTATCAGCCCACAGGGTGTGTTTACTTTCTGCAGGATAAATCGGTTCTGTTTGAATTAAATCTAATTAACTTAATTTTGACAGAAAGTCTGAAATGACTAACGGCCGTTTGGGAGCTTAAGCTCATCCATATTTCGACTATTTGAGAAAACCACAGCGCCATCTTGTGGCCTGGCATAAGAGCTACATCAGATTTAGCTGTGTAAAAAATGTGGAAAATTCCAGAGTTTTTTCATGAAAATGTAAAATTTTTTCTAGCTAAGTTTTGACTTTTCAAACTCAAGAGATTTAGAAAAAAGTTCTTCTCAAATATTTTGAGATTAATCTCAAAATTTCTGGGGGGGGGTTTTCTTGCAAATTTTTGACTTTTCAATCTCAGAAATTTTATTCTTTTTTTGTTTTTTTTAGAAAAGCTTTTCTTGGAAATTTATTCGCTCTTTTTTTGTCTAAATGTGGAATTTTCTCCAATCAACACTTGAAAATACTGCCAACCCCTCCAGCCACTTCCTGTCTTTGTCGTTTCGCCAGCGATAACATCCTGCTGCTCATCATGTGACTGTTTTTCCAGATAAACAAATTCTGAAATGGTAAAATAAAATCTCATCATAGTTCCAACATTTTCATTAAGAAATGTGTTTTTTAGAAGAAAAAGACTTTTTTTTTTTTACTGAATACTGAATTTGTGGTATTGTGGAACTGGTTGTTCTCAAAGTGCAGAAGGAAACATTTGGTTTCCTTCAGGTAAAAGGAGAAACTTTGAGTCAGGATCATTTTTAGAAATATTTTTATTTTTGTCTGCTATTACAGGAGGGCTCCACAGGTTTTGTTGCCTGGAGGTTCATTTATTTTCATGTTAAAGTCAGAGCCTCTCCGTTTCCCTGCAAGTCAGTACAAGACGGGGAAGGATATTAGGCGAGGAAAGTAAACACATCACCAATGGCTGGTAGATGAGAATAAAGCAGCGGCGGATGAGTGCAGGCAGGCCCCGTCCTGACATGGCTCCATCAACTCTGAAGGCTTGTCATTACTCACCTATCTGATATTTACCAGCCTCAGGTCGGCTTTCCTTGAATAACGGCGAGTTAAGATGTTTCTGCGGCGTCTGAATCAAGTCAAACTCTTGTTTCGGGACTCAAGGGAGGCAGAGGAGACAACCGAACCAGACTCTGTTGGAAGATGTGGCTTTTTCCTTTTGACTCACAGACCTCAGAGTGATAAACGAGTCCAGAACATTCCGGTTTGGGCCGGAGGAGAGACCCCCCACTCAGACACGCCGACATCTGGACCGCCACGGAAGGAAAGGCTCATGATGAGGAAGTTTAGGGAAGGTCTGGGTTTCCCTGAGTGGACAGGTCTGTGGGTTTCCCAGAGTGGACAGGTCTGGGGGTTTCCCTGAGTGGACGGGTCTGGGGGTTTCCCTGAGTGGACGGGTCTGGGGGTTTCCCAGAGTGGACAGGTCTGGGGGTTTCCCAGAGTGGACAGGTCTGGGGGTTTCCCTGAGTGGACGGGTCGGTGGGTTTCCCTGAGTGGACGGGTCGGTGGGTTTCCCTGAGTGGACGGGTCGGGGGTTTCCCTGAGTGGACGGGTCTGGGGGGTTTCCCTGAGTGGACGGGTCGGTGGGTTTCCCTGAGTGGACGGGTTTCAGGGTGGGTCTGTGGAAGGGGAATCCGACATCGGGATTCCCCTTGGAATCAGTTTGTCTGATCTGAAGTCAAGCATTTCTCCCTCCCTGAGGCCCCATCCAGATCTAGAGTACAACAAACACGCTGCCGGTTTCCAAACAGTTTGACAGGCGTGGAGCAAAACCTGGGGCCATGAAGTCCTCCAGAGCAAACAGGCGAGTCCAGTCCTGCTGACAAGCAGGCGAGGAAATAGAGCCGGTATAAAGTGGGAGAGCGAATGCAGATCCAGCTAGCTAGCTAGTAGCTAGCTAGCTAGTTCGATCAAACTGACTTACGTCCAATTTAACCTGTTACTTCTGTCATGATCACAAAATTTGCTGGATGATAAATTGTCCCAGAAATGATTGTAATAAATGATAATATTGTCATTTTGAGGCCATTTTCAACTAACAACAGGAACAATATTACCTCAAAATTTTTAAAAAAATCTTTAATTTCTAAATAACTTTAAATCCTGGAACTGATTTTTCCATAGGTTCTACAGAAATCTTCTAAACAAAATGCTACTTGATACATTATTGGTTGGCATTTGAAAACCAGCCAATCCTGGAGCAGCATTTACTTTCTTTGATGCTGATTGGCTGAATGCTGAAGAGTGGAAATAAGCTAACTGTAGATGCTAGCTTTTGCGTTGATGCCAAAATGGTTTCCAATACACAAATTGATGCATGTTAAGGTATGTTTGGGGTTTCAGTGATTAGAAATAGGCACTCGGTTGCATTTTTAGAGCAGCTCTCCAATATTTGTAGAGTTTAGCTGTTCGCCCTCTACAGGACACATGCTGTCACTACAGGAAATACTTCAGAGTGAACCTGAAAAAGTTCAGTGGCTGCTGCTGTTTTACCGTTTTTCAGGACAGAGTCAAAGGTTTTCCTGCTATGGATTCAGTTTCTTCTCCGTTTGCTCAGAGAACATTGTTGCTACTTCATTTCTACAGACTCGGACATAATTTTCCTTTTTTTTTTGCTGCTCTGGACAATGTTTAGCTGATTCCTGCTGGAGGACGTCATGAAAATAGATCTAGTTTCTGTTCAAACACTCGGTAAGTCACCACCACTCTGGCTGCTGTTTGCTTTGAGTCCCAGTGGATTTGATGCCAGTTTGAATCTCATGCTGACTAAAACGATGTTGGATAAATGCTAATCACATGACCTCAGCGTCAGAGTCCAAACGTCCGAATCAACAGGAGAATCAACATTTTTAATGCAGAACTCATAAAGATCAAAGTGTTGTGATTCTGTCGTTTGGGTAATAAATACTCAACAAAACACGTCGTTTACAAAAAGGATGAAATTAATGCTCAACAACAAACTGACTGGTGTTTCTACCGGCTGCTGCTGAGGCAGGCAGCCAGCAGGAAAGAAATCAATTTCACATCATTTCCAAAGGCTAATAAATACATTCATGAACACAAATATGTATAGTTTGTGTGTTTTATTTAGTTTGATGAACTAAAACGGTTCCAGTTTTAGTTTTCTCTTTAATTACCATTTTTATTTATTTCAGTTCTCAAATTTAGTTTCCGTTATTAGTTTCTGTTACTTTAATAACTTGTTACTTTAATGAGGAGTGAAGTATGGCCGGTGCTGCTGCACATGGTTACCTGGCAACGGGTCGTTGCTAGGTAACCAGATGGAAATGTTTTCCCAATTTCAGTTTTGGTTTGTTTTAACTGTCATAACCTGGAACTAAACTTAACCTAAAATCACTCATGGAAAGTTTGAAACTTTTCATTGGACAGAAAAACTTTTTAGTTACAAAATAATCTAAATGTTGAAGGTTTTTGTTTTACGTAGAAATCCGTTTTAACTGCTGCTGCAACGTTCCTGGTGGAGTTTCGGATTTTATCGCCAACGTCTGATTATAAAGACATGCATAAATATGAATTCTGTTATTATTGTTGAATTTATAGACAATATTAGAGATTCTAGCTGAAACAAAGTGTAGACTGGATGTGTTTGTATTTAACTCCTGCTGTAACGTTTCCCTCCATGAGCCTCCAGGCTCTTTGACTGGATACTAAACAAAGTGGGTCCAGCAGAGACGTCCGGCCCCCTCTCAGATATCTGGCCCATGACTCACGGCGCCGCGGCTTCAACCCGCCTCACATTTTCCACAAGGTGCAAATCATTTCCCCTGCAGCCGCGTAGAAACCTCCGTCTGCAGCAACGCTCAGCCTGGAGGAGGCTGGAAGCAAAACCAGGGTCAGCTCATCAATGGCAACACGGAGGATCTGGCAACTTCACCCGGGAGCAAAAACCAGGACGTTCTGTCAAAAAACTCAGAAAGAAAAAAATAGTCATGTTTTCTCAAAAATACCAAAATAACTTCATTTCTGAGATTGGAAAGTCAAATATTTGGAAGAAAAAACTTACATTTCTGAGTTTCAAACATTATAAATTTGCTTGGAATAATTTTTTACATTTCTGAAATTAGTCTCAGAATTTGACTTTTTATGCTGATTTCGACTCTTTAAATACTGAAGTTTACAAGCTTTATTTTTTTGCTGAAAATGTCTATAAATTGATTTTAACATTTTGGAAGTTTTTTTTTCTAAGCAAATTTTTTGACTTTTCAACTGAAATTTCCAAGTTTTTCTTAAACTAAAAAGTTTTTTAGAAATTGACTTTTTTCTGTCTGTAAGTCGCCATGGTAACAGCCCAGCAGCTGAAGATGAGATGAGATTGAAGCCGTTTTCTGATCTGAAGCACATGATGTGACTTTCTGTTTGGGGCTGGGATATAATTCTCCATAAATGTGATTTTGTAAATCCACTTTCTCCCAGGTTTGTGGGGAAATCCCTTCAATGCGTTTCTCCTCTGCGTCTCATTGGCCGCTCAGCTGCAGGGCTTTGTGTGAGCCTGTCTGAGTCTCCGCCCTGTAAGCCTCCATCATCATTTAAAGTCCTGTCTGCTCATGTCAACGAGGAGATAAAAGCGTCTAAAACAGAAATTACTGCACATTTACAGCAGGAAGCAGCGAGGAGTCGCTTCAGTTTTCTTTGAAGTGGAACCTGAATATGCAGCCAAAGGCGGATTCATGAGATTAAACTGAAATATGGATCAGCTGAACAGCCAGAACACAAACTGAACCAGTACCAGAGGGAACTGACGCCTAACCGGAATGCTAGCAGTGCTAAACCTAAACTACTGATCATAAACATTAGTTCTGCTAATGCTAATGCATAACATGAACATGTAATTACAAAGCTAATACCAAAGTGCTAAACCAACATAGTAAATGGTTAAAACAAAAAAAATATAGCAGTTAGCAGAAGCTAATGCTAATACACTATCTTGACACAGTAATTAGCAAAAACTAATGCTAATGTGCTAAACCAACATAGTAATAGTGTAAGCTAATGCTAAGCCGTAATACCAAAAGGTTATGGTAAAAAAAAGGATACAATTATAGTAACTAGCCAAAGCTAATGCTAATTTGCTTGATTAATATAGTAATTAGCAGAAGTTAAAGTTAACACTAGCCTCAGCTTCTAGCGTTTAAGTAAAAGTTTCTCCAGCACTGAAACCAATAAAACTAATGAATCCAACAGATGGAAGAAACTGGATGCAAAAACATGTTAAATGTGCAAAAGAAACATCTGGAATCAGAGCAGAGCTGCAACCAAGACAGACAAAGTTAAAACACAAAGTCATCTGCAGGCCTCAGGTTGTGACTTTATCCACCGAGTTACAGAGTAAAGGGTTAATTCATGTTTACATTTCAGTTTTATAAAATAAAGAATCTAACACCCAAACACAGTCGAGTTGCCAAGATGTTCTGCAGACTGAAACAGGAAATGAGGCTCTGAGCTTCTGGTCGAACACTTTGTACTTTCTCCATGTTCAGAGAAGTTCGTCTTTTTTCAAGGCGTCTGTCCTTGTCTCTGTTCAGGAGGAGGAGGAGGAGGAGGGAGGAGGAGGAGGAGGGAGGAGGAGGAGGAGGAAGAGGAGGAGGAGGAGGAGGAGGAGGGAGGAAGAGGAGGAGGAGGAGGAGGAGGAGGAGGAGGAGGAGGAGGAGGAGGAGGAGGAGGAGGAGGAAAAGAGCAGAAGAGCTGTGAAGGAGGGAGTCACGTCGGCCTCGGCAGCCATCAGCGAGAAGGCAAAGGGAGACACAGGGAGGTTTTTCATCCAGTTAACAAAGATTCACGCTTTTCATCAAATCTGAAAATCCAGAATGAAACAAACGTTTGGGTCCAGATGGTTCAGCTGTTCTGGTGCAGTCCGCTCATGTTCTGATTGCAGCCGGGATCGGATCCAAAACTTTCAAGGTTCTGCAGGTCGTCAACGTTTCTGTTGACTCCAGGCAACATGTTGAACATTTCGCTCTCAGGAATGCGGCATCAGCTTCTCCTGAAAGAGACGAATCGGTTTAATGTTCCTCAAAACAAATTCATAAAGAGATTCATATGGAAATGTCATCATTCCAGACTAAATATTTAGTTAGCTAAATCTCTGTAAACCAAATATTTTGTTCCAATCTAAATATTTATTTAGCAAGTTAAATACTTGTAGCTAAATATTTAGTTTACAAGTATTTAGTTAACTAAAATTTTCACTTACTAAAATTTATTATCTTTAGTTTCCAAGCCATATATTCAGATTCCTAGCTAAATATTTACTTAGCTAAAATTTAGCTTGCTATTGTACTTAAAGCTAAATTTGTAGTTTGCAAATGTTTAGCTTTTTAACTAAATATTCAAAACATTTGTTTACTAAGTTAAATCTTTAGTTAGCAAGCTACACATTTAGCTTGCTAACTAAATATTTAGTTTGGAGGTCAGCCTTTATTGCAACAAACTATGTAACTTTGAACTAAATATTTAGTTTACAATTTTTTAGTTTTCAGTCTGAGTGAAGATCTCCCTGATGAGTCTGGATCGAACTGAGCGCCGGCCAGCAGAATGTTGACTGCAGTATTTTGGCAGACGTCGCCGTGGTGACTCAGATAATCATTTCCATCCTGCGACTCGTTTCTGAGCTGAGCCACTAGGACTCAACCAAACCCTCAACGTCGGACCGCCGCCATGTTTTCAGGCAACGCGTTGCTGCAGACGCTCAGCTGAATCAGCAGATTACTGGAGAATGTCTTGTTGTAACAGTTTGAGCTGCAGAAGAAAAGCCAGCGGTAATTTGATCTCACTCTGAACTCAGAGGGAGGAGGGAAGTGATGAATGGAGCAGCTGCACTTTGTTTGTTTCTTCCCTCCTGCAGAAACGAACAAAATGGAAAAAGTTCTGGGAATCAGCAAACTTCACCAAAAACCTTCAAACTGGATTCAAACTGGTGCGTTTCAGAGAACTGGAGCCAAAACACGAAATGATGAGAATAAAGTCACGATATTAACAGAATGAGGAGAAAAACAACACGGAAGAAGATCAGATAGTTATAAACTACTTATAGTTATAATTTAATGTTTTAAAAATATTTCCTTATTTGTAAAACAGAAACCAAAGTGTATCAACCATCTTCATTTTAATTTTAATAATTAAAATTTATTCTGACTATTTTTGCATTATTTTGATTTTATTCCGGTAATATTATGACGTTATTCTGGTATTTGTTGTACAATTTTATTCTCTGCTTATTATAACTTTATTCTGTAATATAAATATTTATTAACAGGATGGAGTTAATAGTCCATTAAACTAGACATCAAGCAGAAACCTGGATTTTGTCTGTCATAAATATTTAAAATAAACTGTTTCTGAAAGAGGTTGAGATGAGGAGGTCACTTCCTGTTCAGAAACTGTAAACAAATGCAGCCATCTTGTTTCAGTTCATGCATTTGAACTCCCTGCCTGCTCTGCCATCGTCTCTCCAACCAATCAAATACCAACACAGTTTTGTGCAAGCCATCAGGGCAGAAACCACAAGCTAAACAAATTCACTCCCACATCATCTACTCTCTCGTTGGCAGCTGGGCTGACGGAGGCGGCCATGTTGTTTCTGCTGTTCCTCTCTGATGAACATCAGTCCGTTTTGTGGGCGGAGCCACAAGCAGCTGGGCTTCAGCACATCATCCTGCCAACAGACACCAGGTTGGATGAAAACCCATCACCTGGTCCTGTTTTCCACACGCAGCCGTTTCCTCTCTCACCTTCTGGGTGGATGTTTGTGGTGCAACAAACGACTTTTTGCTCCAACCATTTGTACCAAAGTGACCCATATGACACCGCTCAGCGGAAACGAGGCGTGACGTTTACGCCACATTGGATTTTCTGACCTGAGTTGTTGAAAAGCACCAAATAGCTCATTGTGATTGGCTTGGTTTCAACTCGACCTCTTTAATGCACATTCTTGGAAATATATTAAAGGGATTTTGATATATTTCCTTTATATCAAATTTATTTCCCAACACTTACCTCGGCTCGTTGAGGTTTATTAGTTTTATTCTGAGAATGTTTTGTGTGAGCCACAATTTTTTAAATGTTAAGAAAATCCGCGATGACCTTCAAGTGGATTTCTGTTTGAGGAGATAAATTATCATCATAAAACTGAAATAAAACCAAAATAAAAGTGAAAAAGCACAGGACTGAGACCGGAGCCTTGGGGAACGTCACATCTTATGGATGTCGTTTCCACATCCATACGGTGTGGAACGTTAGCCACATTTTCCCTGTGGCTGACAGGGCTAATGTCCTGCTGTAATATGATGGGTGCTAACACTTTCTGATGTATGCTAACACTTTCTGATGGGTGCTAACACTTTCTGGTGGATGCTAACACTTTCTGATGGATGCTAACACTTTCTGGTGGATGCTAACACTTTCTGATGGATGCTAACACTTCTTAACACACTTAATAGAACGTCAGAGTTTAACGTTCTATTATCCACCAAGGAAACTTTGGAACATCACTGGGAAGAAAAGGTTATTAGTGTTGACTAAAAGTAAAGAAATAAAAAGTTTTTTTTTGTATTTTCTACTTAATTACTGCTCTGAATATGTTGTTCGCTGTGAAGTCAGTGTTCTAGTACTGGAAACCGGACTCGGGCGCTGAGGACTCGGGATTTTATTTCAAGACCAGTCAAGACCGCAACTGTGGAAATATCACTAAACTTACAGCTACTGTCCAGTTTATTTGTTAACATCTTTGTTTTCAGTGGATGCAAAACGCACCGATTAAAATCCAACCAATAACGTGACTCACCAATTACGTGTTTCCGTCACTTCACCCCCCTCCCCCCCTTTCTCACTCGCACGCAGCGCTCCAGACATGCGCAGTGGTTTTCTGCGCAGCGGTTTTCTCTGAGCGGCAGAAGATGTCTGTCTCATCGTCAGTAACAGAATAGCGCCACATAAATCACATGAAATCCGTTGTCGGCAGCTGATTCAGCAGCGCTTCGCTTTCACAGACGGTGGGACTAAAGCTAACTGTTAGCTAGCAAAGAAGCTCAAACCAAGGTAAGCTCCGTTAACGTGACGCTAGCAAAGCTAGCTGTACACAGACACGTAGGCATTTGTGATGGAAATAAGTTGTCGTTGCGCTGAATTGTTGTGCGGATATGTTGACTGACGTGACGCATTTATGGGACAACGCTGTGTACAAAAGTCTGCAATATAGTGACGTGACAATTAGGAACGATCCGGAAATCGGACTGGAGCCTCAATGAGAGCCGCTCTTTGTTCTAGTAATGGTCTGCGTCACTGCAGTAGCAGCTATTATTTTATTTATTTATATACATTTATTTTTTTTCAAATAGCGAATGACTAAAACAGGAACAAAAGAGCATGCAGAGCAAGCGCATTGCTCTTTGATTGTTTTCGTTCAAGGTGGCAGACATTACAGCACTGTGCGCTGCCTGGCTTCATGCAGCAGAGAGGCTGAGAAGTCAGCGAGCGCCTTGTGTTTGGTTCCTTCTTGCTTGTTGTTCCTTAGTTAGTGTTCATAGTTGAGCGTTGTTTACAGTTAGTGTATTGCCTTAATTGCTATGTTTAATGGTGCAGACAGTAGTGGTTTGTGACATGAGTGATATGGGCAAACACCCAGGGTGTTATCTTTTTAGTTGCTGTTTAAAAGTTATTACTAAACATTTTACGAACAAATTTACTCAACAAATACAAATTTACATGTCCGTCTAAAATCTTGAAGTAATTGTCACAAAGAACTGCTTCGTGGGCACCAAGGTTATTATAACTAATGAAATAATAAAAACTGAAGTTGAAGAAACGTTTTTGTTAACTTGCTCAGTCTTTACGCAGCAGCAGTTTGAAGTTGCCCTAACATTCTTCACTCCTCGGACTCGTCAACACGACGGCAGATTTATTAATGTTAGATGGAGGTAATTAACGTTAACTAAAGCTAATAACGGAAACTGAAATTGGGGAAACATTTTTGTTAATTGTAAGTTTATAAAACTGAAACATACTGAAACAAGCATGTGAATATAGTTCCCTGTTTCTTCCTTACAAACTGATGTGAAATTTTTCATCAGCTGTCAGCAAATTACGACGCATCCGCTGAACCACAGAACAGCAGCAAAGGTTTGGAAAAAGAAGAAATGTAATCAGTTGGTTATTCAGCATTGTTATGTAAATGATACCTGGTGTTAAGTTTTCATTGATGTTTCCATAATCACGATGCTTTGACCTTTTTCTGATTCTCTGAACAACTGAAACTCGAAGCACAGCTAATAAAACCCTCTAATGAAGACGAACTGCGTTGCCAGAGGCATGATGAAACCCTCGCTGTCACGCTGCTGGAAGGTCCTGCGAACATGGGTGTAGTTCTGTGTGAGGGGATGGGAGAGGGCCGACAAAGGGGGAGGAAAACAAGGCTTGCCAGCATTCTTCTCATTTAAAGCTGTAACTACAGGAAAAAAGGCACTCAGGCAGGCTGGGCTGGGTCTGCTTACAAGGAGGCGATCTCTCCGTATTCATGGTGCTGCTGTGACGACCTGAACTCTTTTCCCTCTTCCCCCTTTTTTTGTTTTTGATTTGCGCACCAGGACGGCTCATGTCTGCCCTGTAGACACGATGGTCTGTGTGCGTTTAAGGACTTTGGTTTTTCTGGCGGTCTCGCAGGTTCTGATTGTGACATGTCAGGATGCGGACAGCGGTAAGTGTTTGACTTTAACACCTAAAACTTAAAGATGTTGGAGGTGAAGCTGAGTGTTGGATTCATGGCTTGTTCAAACACGTCTTGTCGTCCGTCAAAGTGGATCGTTTCTGGTTTCTAGCCTTTGGTTGGGAGGCCTGAGCAGCATCTCTGGACCTGGTCTGGACCTGTGAGGAGAGCCGGCACGCCTCCGACTCGGACCGATGTTGGCCGAGGAGGCGCTGCTGGGTTCTCCCGAGTTTTACTTTGTTTCAGGAACAGTTTGGACCCGTCTTGTCTTCTGACGTCATCTGCTGGCGGTTCTGGTCGTTGTTGTAAAATGATAATTGTTGGTTTTCTTTCATTTTACCATCAGCTGTAGTTTGCAAGTCTTTACAGGTTCTAAAAGTCGCAAAGTTTCACAAACCGTTGCTGCTCTGGAACTGGCAGAGCGCCACCTTGTGGTGCTGTAAAGTAACTCAACATAGACATGTTAAAATATGACTTTTCACCCTTTATACCTCCACTGATAATGTCTTATGATGTCAGTTAAAACACAAAAACTCTCCCGTGTCTAGTTTTAGATGTCGTCGAGTCGTTTTGCTGCTTCTCCAGTTTTTGAAGTTTTGGACCTGCAGATGATGGAGAGACATTTGGTTCTGACCGCGGCGCTCCAGTCGGTTCTGACCTTTGGGGACGTTTTGTATCGTGACAGACGATGGCTGAGCCGCGTCAGTTGATGCTTAATCTACATTTACTACAAGTCGTATTGCAGTGGTTTAGTCGCCATCTAGTGGTCAGAGTTATGATCACAGAGAGCCATGAACTGTGGCTGCTGCAGCGCCACCTTGTGGTGATGCACAGAAGCTACATAAACACTTTAAAATGAGACTTTTCACACTTTATTCCTTCACTCACGATGTTAAAACACAAAAACTCTGGATTTATGGATTCTAGCACTTTGCTGTTTGTTCTTAATAATCAGTTTTAAAATTATTATTCTTCATAACGCTGAATAGCTTCAAAGTGGTGAAAACGTTTTCGTAAAGTTTTGGACCTGAGACGGTCGGAGACGTTTCGTTCTTAACGCGACAGATTATAATTTAAACCCAGATTAAACTGCCATGTTGGCGGATGATCAATCTACGTTTAGTCGCCATCTAGTGGCCAAACTGACGCCCAGGTGGTTTATTTATGATATATTTCTACAACTTTATTCTCGCATTTTGACTTTTCTCCTTTGTGACTTTATCCTGAAGTCATCACACTTTGTTCCCAAAAATATAAATTTGTCCCCAAATTTATATTTTTACAGCCTTATTTTTCAGAGTTTTATGACGGCTCATAGTAAAACACGTTTTAATATGACTTTATTCTCACATTATTGCGACTTTATTCTGGTATTATTATGACTTTACTCTCGTATTGGTACATTATTCTCGTATTACAATTTTATTCCAATAATTAAAAAAACTATTGGTTTTATTCTGACCCTGATTCTCCATCGTTCTACAGTCATAAAGTGTAATAATAATTATAACTCCAGTAGATCCGATCGACTGTTCAATGGCAACGATTCTGAATAAAATGCAACAAACAAAGCAGCCGAGTGAGAAAATATTTTGACTTTTTGAGCATTTAGTTCATGTAGAGTCAAAGTTTCTGGGCCCAAATGTTTTTAAGACGTTGCAGGAAAAGGATGAGCCAACATGGCAGCCGGAGGGAAATGGAAGCAGCTTCACCTTCAGGATAAAACCTTGGTTATGTTGAACGTCGTTCTCCTCCTGTGTGTCTGCATGAGCCCATAAAGCAGCGCGGCCTGCTGAGCGTCTTTCCATATGTGGGGCTGATTGCGTTTGGACCCTGAGAAACTGTTGGAAAGTTCAGGGTGGCTGAAGGCTGGGGGGGAAAATGTGGTTCACCGGCACTTTGGGAACGTCTGTGAAATGGTTTAAAGGCACAGCGACTGGTTTTATTTTCCATTCTTTCATCATAAAGAAAGTGGTTAAAACTGGAAAATTTTAGAGTGTTTTCTCAGAAACGAACTCCAGCTGCGACAGAGCCGGCCCAAAGCATATGCGCAGGAGGCAGCACACAAGAGTATGGATCACAAAACTTCACATTTGTTCATTCTGGATTAATCTAACATGAATCTGATTTTAAGCTTCATATTTAGTTCAGATTTGATGATAAAGTCAACAAAAAGAGAATAATGGGTTCTCTGCCCAAAAGCCTGGTATTGGTTTCAGAAAAGCTTTCTGCCTTGGACCATTGTTAAAATGACAACAGGTAGGGGGCAGTAGAGTGCAAAGCTGAAACCTACGTCAGCCAATCGGAATCCTTCAAAACAACCACAACTTCCTGTTTGGAATTAAACAAGGAGGGCCATTTGTGTGGACAGATGTGTAGATGTTACAACATAAACTCAATAAAACACAAGATGAAAAGAATCGGGTCAAAGCCAATTTACTCTGTGTCACCTGATGGAGAGGAACCAGCACCCCTACAAACCCGATGGGTAATGGAGGGATGGATGGAGGGATGATGGAGGATGGATGGATGGATGATGGAGGGATGGAGGATGGATGATGGAGGGATGGATGGATGATGGGATGGAGGATGGATGATGGAGGGATGGATGGATGGATGGATGGACCATGTGGCTGTAGCCATGTACCAATCCAAACACAAATCTGTTTTTTCCCATGTTTTTATAAATCTTTGTTCTCCCATTGATCCAGCTGCTGGTGGCCTTCAGTAAATGTGATTATTAATAAACCATAAACTCCAGCAGGAGGTTTAATATGGTCAGATTTTATATTTATTCATCCAGCAAAAACAGAAATCTTTGAAAATGTATCTTGTTTGTTTTGGTGCAGCTGCTTTAAATGAAATGTAACTGATTTATTGATGGGCTGAACTGGAAGCTGGGGCCCCAACCCAAACCCTGCTCAGGGCCCCATGTAGTCTTGGGCCGGCCCTGTTGTGCATCAGGCTAGTGGAACCGTCTTTTCCCAGCATTTGGACCATGAGATCAAAACAATCTGAACCAAGTTAGGAAAACAGAAAGTTGAGCTTCTGCCATCTTGTAAAATTCTTCAGCGGGAGTCGGGTTCTGTTGTTCGCTCCAAACGGACAAGTTTGCACCAAGACGAAGAGCTGCAGTAATATTCTGAGGCAGGCTGAGGTTTGGCTGTAAAGCCTTTTTCTGTCTTTGGTAATAAAAGCCGTTTTCAGTTCTTTCGTTCTGCAGAGAGGAGCGACTGAAGCTGTAAAGCATTTTAAAAACAAGTCAAAGGTATTCGTTCAAACTGCGAACATGACGTCACCCTCATGTTGCTTCTCCAAATTGCTTCCAGTTGTTGTTGCCACATCACTGACATTGCAACAACTGGGCCGTTTTCTAGAGAAGCCAGAAAAGGCCCAACATGCGAACCGGGCCAGGTCCCAGACGGTTCCCATTAGCAACACATGCTGCATTTTTCAGCGATGACTTTATCACATGCCTCCATTTTCTCTGGAGGGGCCGGCCGCCGGCGGGTGGGTCCGGGATCCTCAGCGTCCTGCTGCCGCCGCAGTGACGGGTCGTCCTGCTGCCTCGAGGAACGCTGCGCGGGATAAACGCTGCAGGCGCAACAACGACTCCCAGATGTTTCTGCTTTGGCAGCTTCATGAAAATACAAAAAAATAACAGCAAAAAAACAAACAGGGATTGTTGAAAGAAAAGAGAGACGGGAATATGTGGCCCGAAAATAAAACGGTGATAATAAAAGAATAACATGACGATAATACAGGAATAAAGACACAATAATAGAGTAAGGTGATGATAAACAATAGAAATAAGAATAAAGCTGCAATGATACAGAATGTAGTCATGAAAATATGAGAAAAAAGTCGTAAGATGAGAATGAATTTGTTACGATGCAACAAATAAAATAAAGTAACAATAATATGACAGGAGAATAGGCGTCTAAATAAAATGAGAATAAAGACAATAGTTTGAAAATGAATTCATAATGTTTGGATTTCTGAAATCATTTCATTCAGAATGGTTTTCAGTCCTGGTCCAGTTCTGGTCCAGAGTCCTGGTCCAGAGTCCTGGTCCAGAGTCCTGGTCCAGAGTCCTGGTCCAGAGTCCTTGTCCAGAGTCCTGGTCCAGAGTCCTGGTCCAGAGTCCTTGTCCAGAGTCCTGGTCCAGAGTCCTGGTCCAGAGTCCTGGTCCAGCGCAGCACATGGTGCTGCTTTACTCCTGTAATTGTTGCTTTAAAGCCAAATATTTTCTTTGTCAACAACTGAAAAGCAACAGTGACATCCAGAGAAACAAACATGGCTCCTGCAGCTGCTGCTGGTTTTCACAGCAGATCTGAATCGTTTTGGCCTCCTGGGGATTTTTTCAGCGTTCAGGCTTTACTAAGCAGCTTCATGTGTTAAAATCTCATTAAAATCCAAAAGGTTCTGTGCTGCTCTGCAGTTAGCAGCTTGTTCTGGACCAGACGTGAAAATCCTGAAGTGCTGCTGGTGGTTCAGAGCCGCAGTCTGGTGACACTGGGCCACAATTACAGGTTTTGGTCGCGGATAAGTTCTCCGCTGCGCCTTAAAACCCCAGAGGGCAAACGAACAGAGCGCCGCGGCGACCAGGGTCAACACTGCGGCCGGCGATGTGTTCAGGCTCCCCACAAGCTGCAGGACGTCTGAGTACCCTGATGGTGACGAGCGTCAGCGGGTCAGCAGGTCAGGAGGTCAGCCTCAGGCAGCTCCTGCACACGAAGGAAAAACTCTTAGTGTAAAATTCATTTTCTATACATAGAAAATGTTTACATTTCTCTTGTGCATCTCAATAAATGGGAATATTATGTTGATACCAATTATAATAAAACAAAACAGAAACTCAGATTAACTTGGATTAGAACAGCAATCACACAGTGAACAAGCAAAACAACCGAAATAAGATTATAGAGATTTAAACGAACTGCAGCAAGAATGTTTCTCATTTAAACGTTTCTCATTTAAATGTTTCTCATTTAAACGTTTCGCATTTAAATGTTTCTCATTTAAATGTTTCTCATTAGTTAGTCGTTTCACCAAAATGAGTTTCATAGTTTGGAAAAACAAGTTTATTGTAACAGTATGTAAAACAGGTTTATATTCAGTTAAATGAGAACGTTGATAAAAATGACATCCAGTTATTGACTAAATGTTTTTGATGCTATTATTTTCATGACCAGGCGTTGAGATTCACAGTGCAGCTGCGTAAAAAGAATCACTTCCTGTTATTTATGGATTAAAAACAGAAGTTTGTAAATGATCTTATGACACAATCAGTTTATGTCGTTGCATGTTGGGATGGATTATTTTTATATTGTTGTTGATGTTGAGACTCAACATGATTGTGTAAAGAATCTGTTACCAACGTGTCACTTTGTATATTTCCTGATGCTGCTGTTCTTTACGTCGTTGCGTTGAGATTCCGGGTAAAGATGGCAGATTATATTTGATCTGTTCTGTGAAACAGCAGCAGTAACTCATGGTTACAGTATTTTATTTAAAGATCAATTAAAACCCGAGCTGCCCTGTGACAGACTGACCACCTGTCCAGGTGACCCCGCCTCTCGCCCGAAACGAGGCACCAGCAACCCTCCTGACCCCAGTCAGGGTCAAGGCTGCAGGAAGATGGATGGATGGATAAAACCCGAGCGATTACATATCCAATTCAAACTTGGCCAATATTCCCTTTTCCAATGTTTGAGCTGAGACTAAAATGATGAAAAATGAAATGTTTTATTTTTTGCCTGATTCAAAAACAAAAGACACAAAGAAGATTTTAAACTTTCCACGTCGCTGCGTTTCAGAAGTGATTCGGTTTCTCCTGGACCGTCAGCGTGAAACCAGTTTCTCTGAAACAGGGAGATGATTGTTGGGTTGAAGACGTCCAGACTGCTGGACAGTGAATCACTAACAGAACGATTCATTCTTTGAACACAACGATGCGTCTGTCCTCTTCGCTCCCGTCCGGCTGGACGCGGAACCGCCTGCTTCTCCACAGAGACCCGCCGACTAACCGCACAGTTTCCTCCAGACGGGTCTCACCTTCCGGCAGACGGGTCCGAGTCCTGCCGCCGGCTTTCCAGTGATCACACCAATCCCTTCGAACGCAAACATCTCTGATCTTTGTGGACAAACGTGCCGCCACACCGCGCCGCGTTGCATACAAAACCTGAAGGCTGTAAAGGAACCGTATCATTTCTGTGGCGCGCAGAACAAAACACAGCTGGAAACGCGCCGGAGTTCATGACAGACTCGCTTTAACCGAGAAAAACACGGACGGCTAACTAGAGGCCGGAGAGACGGCGCTGTTTGGTTTATCTGCCCTGATGTTTACAGGAGAAACTGCAGTAAACTTCAAACAGCGACTCGGCGAAATGAAAACGTTCTGGATCAGGAAGTTCTGCTTAACTGGAATTTCCTCTGGAGTCGTTTTGGGATCTGGTTGTTGATGATGGTTTAACTGGGAATGGCTGTTTCCTGCTTCCATTTCCCACTGAGTAAATATTCCTGTTAACGAGTGAAGAGCTGGAGAGAAAACGTTTCAGAACGAGGTCAGATGTGACCAGCCACAGTCCTTCACTTTTAAACTATGGAGGACTGGTCTTGCCAAAACAATGGGAAAAAAAAATAAGTACATGGGGAAATAACAGTAAATACAACGAAAAAATATAAAAAATAAGGAAATAAACCAGTAAATAAATCAATGCATGTGTGGGGGAAAATAAATACATAAATAAGAAAATAAAACAGTTAATAATAAATGAAAAATATGTAATAATTGGGAAAAAAAATAAAGAAATAAAGGAGGAAATAAAACAATAAATAAAGATCAAATGACAAAATAAAACAGTAAATACATAAATGAGGAAATATAAATAAGTGAGGAAATGAATAAAACACAAAATGAATATTTATATAAGTAAATAACATATTTTTACTTTCATCTTATGTTGTTTTATTTCCTCATTTAATAATTTGTCAATTTTGGTAGTGTGAGCCTTCCATATTTGCATCCCACACAGCTGTTGATGATCTACTGTATAAAATATTTAACTGCAGACGGTCAGTGGGAGGAGCCTCTGTGTGGGAGGAGCTTCTGTGGGTGGGAGGAGCCTCTGTGTGGGAGGAGCTTCTGTGGGTGGGAGGAGCCTCGGTGGGTGGGAGGAGCCTCGGTGGAAACGCTGCAGCCAGGAAGTGACTGACTGTTGGGCATCAGCAGCTTCAAAGGTCATTTCCTGATCTGCAGATAAAATGAGTGATCCCAGGAAATCACAAAGTTCATCAGCTTGCAACTCTTTAAAGTTGTAAGTCCTGAGAGACACATCCAAGACGTTGGGTTTTATCGAAAGAGCTGAGATGAAAACGACCCGATGTCATTTAATTCAACATTTAATTTGGAGAAACATCCATGTTGTCAATGTTAGGCTACAGCTAGCATGAACTGAGCAGTCAGTGAACATCACAGTTTTTCTGGGTCTTTCATGAATTTTGAAAGTATAGGCATACTATATCCCACTTATATATTAGAAAGTTTCTTTTTTATTTTAATACTCCAATCTGGGTTTGAAAACCGTGAGGCCCTAATCTGGCCTCATCGTGTCTCCGTCTTTTGGACTTCCAGGACTTGTTGTTCAGCCATAAACGGTGAAGTTCCCAGGTCACAGTTTTCTCTGCTTCTTCCTTTCCTGAAAGACGTTGGCCTCCATCTAATCTGCGAGTCGTTGCCTCGTCACCTGAAAATGTTCGAGGTTTTGTTTGACAGATGATCCTGGAATCTCAGTAAAACAAGCAAATCCTGCCGACGGTTTTGGCCCGAACGCCGCGGGTTCTGCTTGCTCCATAAAGACAGACTCTCCTCTGGCTTTGGTTTCCAGGTCCGCTGCCCAAACCTAAAGCTGCGTTTCTGTTTACACCATCATGTCACTCGGAGCACAGCTCTGATGCAGAAATGCCCTGAGGCGTTTGCCAGTAAAATCTAATTGGGTTCAGCTGTGAAGTTCTGGTTCTGCTCGGACTGCAGAGCATCTGCTTTATTTCTTGAAGCAGAAAATAGAAAAGGCGTGCGCAGGGAAAATCGCCTTGTTTAGACAGGGATAAGGAAGGAGGAAGAGGGGATATGAGAAAACCCAGATTAATGCGGAAGAAGAGGTGGGATTTGGGGAGACGGGCCTGAGGCGGCCATCTTAGAGGTTCTGCAGCGCTGAGGTCAGAGCAATAAATCTGCTGGACGACACAAACATCTGGGACGACTCAGAAAACAACTCAGAGCTGTTCAGCACCTGAGGAGCCACAGTCTGGCACTCAGCGTGTTGCAGATGGAGCCATGGGAAAGTCAAACTATTTATTAGCACCTTAAGTTCATAAAGTGACCAATTAAAAACATTTGAACATGATTTCAATCAGGTTTATTTATGCAGCAACACGGCAGTTCAAACTGATTTACAGTAAAAACATTTTGTCAACTAGAGTCATTATGGGATATTTGTTCAAACACCAACTGCTCCTTAATCTGCATAAAGTGGAAATTAGCTCTATCGCTAAAGCTAATGTCTTCAGACTTTACATTGATCCAGTCTTTTGGTTTCCATGGTCACATGACCTGTTCAACCTACCAGACATTCAGATGTAAAAGTTTGCAGATGTTCGGTGGTGCTGGACCAGTCAAAGCCCAGTAAATAAGAACTGGGATCTTCTCATTTGGGCTACGTTCACACAGCAGACAAAGAAATATGTTTTTTTTGCCCAGATCCAATTTTTTCACAGAACAGTTCTGCGTTATTTGTCCCCCGAAGATCAGATTTGTGTCACACCTCCACCCCACCAAATATCCCTTCAAATGCAGCAATACTTCCAGTGGAAACCGTCTTAGCGCTGCTGCTAAAGCTAATATCTTCAGTCTTCTTCACTAATCAGCGTCAAGGAAAATAAATGCAGCTTCTGGATTGGCTGCTGGGAAGTTATTTCAGCTTCTCTGCTGCATTTTATCTCAAATATTTCAGATCTGCTCTTCAAAAAATCCACGTAGCTCCATCTGCTGTCATGGAGCGCAAACAAGAACGTCAGCTTTTCCTCTTTAAAATTTCCAGCCATCTGATGTTTTACTTAGTAGAAGTTCAGTTCAGAGGCTTCCTGAGGCTTTAAAGAAATATTAACCTGAACATCGTCTGTGTAGAGGTAATATGAGAGACTCTTAAAAGGCCCAAAACAGAACCCTGAGGCACACCTTAGAGACTCAACCAAGAGATGTTATTGAAGCAGCCAGACTGAACGAGCAATCAGAAACTTCTGATCCTGATCCATTCTGTTTTAATGTCTTTTTTATTGATTATTGCTTCTGATTTGCTGGAATGAAAGTGGAACATAAATTATCAGCCAGACAGACTTTAATCTGGCGCCGGATTAAATGAGTTGCTGAACTAATGTGGCTTAAAAGACAAGTGCAGCTGTTTGCCATGAGCATAAAAATGTTAGGAGCCTCAGCATCAGTTTGAGGTTCTTCGAGGCGAGAAATCCCAAAGTAACATGTGGGTGAAGGCAGTTATAGAGGGAAGGTTAATTTAAACACTGTAAAGCAGAACTGGGATCCATTAGACCTGATTGTGTTTGTTATTGTCAGTTTGTTTCATGAATTAATTAAAGCTGCAGAAACGCAGCGAGAGGCTTGAAGGTCGTTAAGATGAAATTACATCCCGTCTCACTGTAGAGCCTTAAATCCAGGTCAAACGGGGGACAAACAGCTAACAAGACTCGTTTAATCATCCAGCTTAATTATTATTATTAAGTTGCTGCATCTGGTTTTGTTTACAGGCTGAAGGTCTGAAAAGACAGCAGGGCTTTTCCTGGAAGGTCAAATTGCTAGCATCATGTTTGATGTATCTGGAAACTGAAGACGTAACCAGATAAACGAGGTTTAAAAAATCATTTTTTAAAACAAGAAACAAAGATTTGGAAAAGGATTTAAAGATGTTTAACGTTCAGTTTGACAGTTTGCCTGATTTTCTGCTTTAACATGAAGATTTAAGCCTGTAAATGTTGGAATTTCACTTTACTGATTAAAAAACTATTGAAGCATTTTATAGATCTATAGCATATAGATCTGTAACACGTCTATATCCACAAAAAGTGTTTATACAAAATGAAGCAAGTTTCATATCCCGTTGATATTTAAAAATATATTTAACAAGAAATAAAACGACATGTTTGAGTGTCGACTAGGAAAAACAAAAATCTATTAAATGAATAAAATAAAGTTTTTATATAATTTAATGTCACCTAAGTCTATAAAGTTATTTTAGTTTGAACTGATCTGAAACCGTTTTGTTTTTATCTTGGTGAGCCGCCCATGGACAGCAGGACGTCCTGGGCAGAGAGCCGTAAGGCTCCACAAACCCAAATGCTTCACTCTGCACTGATGTAACTTCACCAAGCTGCAGGCCTGCATGTATGTGTTGTCATGGCAACACGAATCAGAGTAAACCAAACTTTTATGAATTGTCATTAGATGCTATAATCCAGATTTTATTCTCAAAGTGAGGCTTTTAATCCTGACTGTTAGGAATCATTTCATGTTCCTGGATTTTCTTTACTTTGTCAAATTACAACTGCAAACATAAATATATTTCATTGGAATTTAATGTGAAAAACAAATTGTGAAGTAGAAAGAAAATTCTACAAGATTCTAAACATTTTTCTGTAAATAAAAACCTGAAGATTCATCATAAAGTCTTCAGGCCCGGTGAGTCCATGCAGCCGCGTTTTGCCGCAGCCAGAGCTGCCAGTTTTTATGTGTAAAGACGTTTGAATCATGAATCATTTTCTCGGTTCTGAACCTCTTCATGTTTTTCACATTAAATTCCAGTGAAATGTTCGTAGCTGGAAAAAGGTGAAGGACATTTAGTCTGAATCAAATCCACCAAAGTTTCATCCAAAACTAAAACAACAGGAATAAATCTGGTCCCAGTGAGTTTCTCTTCGCCTCGAGTCGCTGCGATCTGATTTCCAGATGTTACATTTTGGTTCTGCTGCGTTTCTGTGTTTTGCCAGGAAAACGGATTTTCCTGCGCTGGAAACCAGTTTCCTCTCTGGTTTAGCAGACGTGAAACATCGGGGCGCCGTGACCGGCTGACGAGGTTTGACCGACGGCTCTGTCAGTGAAACAGAACAGTCACAATTAATCCAGGGATTAAACTGGACTCCGGCTCCGTTTCACCCTCAGACGAGCAGATCAACTAGTTTCTGAAAATGTGACTTGTGTTGTTGGGGCCCGCATCGACGCCCTGCCCGCATCGCGGCGCCTGCCTCCGCCGTCCGCATCCGACGCCGCGCTGCCCGCATCGCCTGCCGATCGCGCCTGCCGCATCGGCGCACTGCCCGCATCGGCGCCCGGTCCGCTCGGCGCCCTGCCGCATCGGCGCCCGGTCCGCATCGGCGCTGTTGAATATAAAGTTATGAGTGTTTTAGAAGAGATTCTGTCGTCTCTTAAAGCCACAGTTAAATCAGCCTGACTCTCCAGCTGAACGCTATAAACAACGATTTACCCTCTGCCCTGACCTTTGACCCTGACCTCAGTGGAAGCCCTGGGCCGGACCGCAGAGAGGTCAGGCTCTGTTAAGCTCCTTCAGGGCTGATAGTTTGGACGTTAGGATGGAAAACTCAGAGCGAGCAGCTCAGTTTGGAATGCCTGGTGGCTGGATGAAGAGGAGGAGCAGAGGGTCGAACATGGGAAGCGAGCGGCTCATAACTGTGGCCGGCTGCTGCTTCGGCTCGTCCTCCCTGCAGGGCCACAGATCCGATTACCAAACTACAGCAGGGCTGGGAAATAAATCTGCTTACAACGGGATGAGAAATGAGGAGGAACTCATGTTCAAACGGGATCTACAACTCGAGCGTCTGACAAGAAACCTTCATATTTGATCTAAAACAAGAAAATAATTTAAACGTTAAAAAGAAACAAACGGGAAACTTGCTTTATTTTCTCCTTTCCAACAGTTAAGATGAGAAAGTTTGTAACATGTTTCGCGTCTCGTTCAGTGAAAATGTTTTCTTGTTTATAAGTATTTTATCTCATTATGACCAGGAAGTTTTAATGTTGAAAAAGTTCTCAATTTCCTGAAATCTCATATGATGAGTTCCGAGCTGAAGTTTTCCAATGTTTGAAAATTTAGTCCCTCTAAAGCTTCTCCCTGAAAATGTTTCCTTGCAACAAAAACAAAGCGGCTGCACGTCTGTGTTCACCGAGCTGGAAGTTTCTCCAGAGGCAGATTTATGATTTAGTGCAGCTCTGAGGAGTTTGGAGCAGGAAGCAGCTGCAAGTCATCTGGACCAACTCCGTATGAGCGCGGGGAGGAACAGCCAGGGAGGAACAGACAGGGAGGAACAGCGCAGGGAGGAACAGACAGGGAGGAACAGCCAGGGGAGGAGGAACAGCGGGGAGGAACAGTCAGGGGAGGAGGAACAGCGAAGGGAGGAACAGCAGACAGTTCGGTTCGTCTCAAAAGCCTGTTCTTGTGTTTAAAATGCAGGACTCAGTGTTTCCATTTGGTCATTTTCTAACCTCTTCCTGCCAGACCTCCCCCCAAACACGTTCTGAATTTTTCCATATTAGCCAAGGAAAAATCCATAAACTATCTGCCGCTTTTCCTCTTGGCTCCCCACATCTGCCAGCTACATCACAGAAGGTTTTTCTTTCCTGCTGCGGACAACAGATCCTGATTGAATGGTTTCTGTGTCATGGCTGTGATGTCTGACCAACAGACACTGAGTCGCGTGGAAAAGCTCTGAATGTTTCAGCTGGAACCGAGGAGGTGAAGCGCTGCTCTTTGTCTCCCCGCTTCGTGAGGCTTCGTGGTTACTTGTTTTTTCATTAAATCCACATTTCTCTGCCAGTAAACTTTAGACTCTGTCGGCGTTTCAAAACCACAACAGGAAAAAAACTGAAAACTGGGCGAGACGGTGTGACGTTTCCTGTGTGTCAGAAACGCAGGATCATTAAACGAAGACACGATTCTCACGTTGAGCAGGAGGTTGATGGAGGCAGTGAGGCTCTGATTCCTTTGTTAGACATAAACACATAAAAAAGCTGTAAATGCTGCTTTATTTAGAACTCTGCTGCTTTAAAGCAATAAATCTCAACATTGTCCAATCCTGATGATTTGCTGCTTTTGTGCATTTAACCTCTAATTTCATCTACGTTTGCTAAATGTTGCTGTTTCCATCTTGTTAAAGCGCGTTGCAGCATCTTTAACAGTTTCCATGTGAGGGAGGAAGGAGGTAAATGCAGCTTTCGCCTCGTTAACGTAAATCAGCAGCGTCCAACTCATCGACGCAAACGAACGTCTGCGTCAGAAAACGTTTCACACATCCAACAACGAACTCAGCATACTGTAACTAACAAGTTAAAAAGTTAGGCTTTAATCATTGTAGATGAAAAAATGAAAGTTTTCCATGTTATTAAAATAAAGTTTGCTAATTCTTTTGAGCTGAAATGACAAAAAAATAAAAATATTCCACCTATGAATAAGATCAGGATTTGGCTCATTCTCTCGTTAAAAATGTCAAGTCAGATTTAATTAGTTAAATAAAGCAGATTTTGGTTCACCTGTTTCTATGCAGAACTTAATTGATAAATCTGGTCCTGTTTACTATAAAATTAAAGAGAAAGCCAAAGCCTGGCTGTTAAAAGACAAACACTTTGTGTTTAATATTTTCCACTGTCCAACATTTTAATTTGTCTAATTAATTAAAAACAAAGCCTCCATATTGTGGTTGTTCATGTTGCTAATTAACCTCGACTGACGTTTCCAAGGCGACTCACAGCGATGCGTTCACGGCGGTAAAAATGGCCGCCGCTGTCTTTGGATTCATTTTAAAGTTTGTTCAGAAATGTTGGGCTGGGATGTGATGCGTTCACTGACCCAGACTGAGCTCGTCACTTCAGCCTTTGTTTACGTCCAGATGAATCAGATCGGATTGTGGAAATTGGGCCACAAAAAGTCAAACGATCACGTTTTCCTGCTGCGTTAACGACGCCTTAAAGTTTAGGTTTCCTGTAACTTAAACTTCAAAAAAATATACTTTTCCATTTTCATTGTTCGTACTGGTGGTAGTATAGTTAAATAAGTCATAAAGACTCAACACTCTGCTTTATTTTTTACTACTCTAAATCGCTGCAGCAGATTAATAATGTTACAGATTAACTTTATTTCACTTCTCTGTAGCAACTCTTTGACTCTTTTGAAAAGGTAAATAAACAATCTAACATGTAGTTGTTTTACTGAAGCTTTAAAGATGTTTTAACTTCCTGCAGCAGGTAGCTGTGCTGCAGTGCTTACTCAGAGAGAAACAAGAAGAAAACGGAGACGAATTTTATCAGTTTTATTAATTTAAGTGTTTTTTTTAAAGTAACATTTTAATGAACAAACAACTTTCTACTCATTTAGGTTCCTTTGGGTTTGTTTTGTTTCCATATATTTATCAGTTACTGATTTCCAAATTTGTTTTGAAGATAACTGAACTCATATTTCTGAATGTTCAGGTAAATAAATGGCTTGTCTTGTGTAATTTCCTGCTCTAATGTCTGTTTTCTCCAGTATATATTATTCTTTTCGCTGGTTGATGCTTCTGGCCGTTTGTTGAAGATGTTTTGTGCTGTCTGCTCTGCAATGCGGCTTATTAAAAACATGACAGGAAAAAGAAAGTGCACCCTTAGAAATAATCCAATAGCTTGTAAAATGATGTAAATCTGACCTAAAACACAACAGATTCAACATTTATTAATCAAAGTGAAGATGGTTGGCTCTGAGCACATTGTTCCTGGCGTTGCTTCAAACGATTAGCAACCAGGTTCTGGTCAATCTGGGACGGGTCATAAGGTCCAAACAACCTGAAATCCTTCGTTATCCCCAAGAGGAAAACGTCCCAAACCCTACAGGGTTGAAGGTTAAAGGTCATGACTGGCTGAAAAGTAAGGAATGGTGGCTTCATTTCTCTTTAATAAATAACAGCGCAGGACGTTCTGCAGGATTTTGTTTCCTTTGCATTTTAATAATTCCTGAGCCTGTTAAAAAATGAATGTTTTCATTTGGAGAAATCCAACCAGCAGTGAAACATGGCCGTTTCTCACCTGCTGCCTGAAGCTCACAGCTGCCACCTGCTGTCAGCAGCAGGAACAGGTAGAGGTCAGAGGTCGTCCTCTCTGCACCAGGTCTGCAGGTTATGTTCTGGTTTTTGCCATTATTTCCAGAGTTTTGTGGAGTTTTTCTCGGTCGTTTCCTCTGGAGGGATGACCTCATGTCTAAAAGATGTTTTCCAGGCTCCTGGTTTCCTCTGGGTTCGTGCAGAACATGGAGGAAACCTGTGTTTCACATTAATGCTGCTTGTGCAGAACCAGAACATTTCAGATTACTGCTGAGTAACTGAAGAGTTGGAAACTTCAGGAAATGCCGAGTCAGGCGAGAATTAAAGCAGTCAGAGCCTGGAGCAAAACTATAAGTTACATTAAAGCCCTGAGATGGTGGCTGAACATCTCTGTGTTTTCTTGAGGACATTTTATCGCTCACAGAGACGTTCATGGTGAGTTTGGAGCTGAAATGTCTTGTTTCTCTGCACTCTGAAACCTGTCAGTCCTGCATTAAAGGGAGCAACATTGGCTAAAAGTAGGGAACAATACCCACATGTTGAATTTAATCTGTACGTGTGGAGGGTAATCTGTGGGTGTAAAAATCTGAATGTTTTCTGTGTGACATCGTGGCTCTACGCTGAGTGTTTGGGCTAATCTGAGGAAATCATCACTTTTAAACTGAGGTTGTGTAAAACCTAAAGCCGATTGAAGCAGCAGGTCAGTGAGACGTTTAAACTTTAGACGCTGTTTCTGCTGGAGCGTTTGGCTTACTGTTGAAATGGCAGCAGGATCTTTCCAGAACCTTCCTTCAGAAGCTAATCTTCCTCTTCCTGCTGTTTCCAGATGGCAGCTGCGAGCAGGACGGACAGATCTACACCAACAACGACATCTGGAAGCCGACGCCGTGTCGGATCTGCGTTTGCGACAAAGGGAACGTTCTGTGTGACGACATCCAGTGCGACGACGTGACCAACTGTGAGAAGCTGTACATCCCGGAGGGCGAGTGCTGCCCGGTCTGCCAGGGCGACTCGCCCAGCACCGGCGGGACGGGGAGCGTCGGTGAGCTGCCGCTGACAGGAAGTCGCTGCCGCTGACAGGAAGTCGCTCCCACGGCTAAAACCTCAGACACCAGCTGGGCCGACGGCGTCACAGGGCCGTACAAACGTTTTGCTCCGAGGGCCAAAACCCCAAGATGAAAATATTCAGGGCCAATATTTTTATTTTTTCCCCCAATTAAAAAAAAATATTATTACAGTAAATAAAACATGTAATATTTCCCTTAGCATTTTAGATCTATTATTTTCCATTTTTAAAGTTTATGAAATGTTTTTAGTTTATTCCCAAAAAAGAAAATAAGAATTTCCTTCTACAAATTTTGCTCCATTTGTCTAAATATAACGAGCAGCTTTCACCAAGTTTGTTCTTTTGTAAAAACCTGCTGGATGTTTTTCACACAACTTATTATTAGGTAAAATTAAAAGTAAAAGAATAATAATAGAAGCTAACTGAAGAAAAAATATTTCTGTTTTATGAAGATGTAAACTTCCAGAAGAAAAAGATTTGTGCCACACAAAACTAATCCAGGGACCACAAATGGCTCCCAGACCGCACTTTGGACACCCTGTTTCATCAGCTTTAGACAATAAATCAATTATTGTCTAAAGCTGATAGATAAAAACAAACACAATAACTTCCATTTTTCTCTTCAGTTTTTAGTCTGCACTAAACATTTTGTGAAGATTAATTCATTTTATTTGTGGTTTCTGTTGTTTTATTTATTTAGAATATTTAAAATGTTTCCAGTTCCATTATTATTATTATTATTATTATTGGTTTTGCATTATTGCCATTATATTACTAGAAAATTATTTTAAAATGTATCTGTGTGATAAATGATATTATTATAGTTTAATTACCTAAAAATGTAATAAATCACAATTTTACCACAAAATATAGTAACAGTAATAAAACATTAAATCCATGTTGCCCTCCCTGCTGAAAAGTGTGGTGTGCTCATTCATCATCTTTTCAAACAATATTGAAAATGTGTCATTTTGACAGATTATACTGAAATGATTTTAAATTGAGACCATAGACTTTTATCATCTCATGTTTGGAAAAGAAAAAAATATCAAAATGATAAACTATGATAAATGATTGAGATCATTTTAATTTTTCATGTGGTTAATTAACTTATTGATTATTGCAACAGGCCTTCCATCTGTAAAACGTTAAATAATTAAGAGTTGTTTGTGTCGCTAAAAACAGTCACAGCATTTTATCACATTTATTGATGCTTTCAGTGGAGAAAATAGAAAAACAAACAATACGGACAGTTTGGGTTTTATGACAACAAATCTCAATTCTTTTCTTGATAAGACCACAATAAATGATAAGTTTACAAAATAAAAGCATTGACCGTCTCTGCTGCTCTAAAATGTGTCCTTTGTTCCCGTCCTGCAGGCGGAGGCAGAATTTACAAGGTAAGTCTGGTTTCCTGCTTCGTGCCGCCCGCCGGGCGCTGCCAGCGTTTCTCTGACGTTTCTCTCTGCGTCCTCAGGGTCAGAAAGGAGAACCAGGAGAGGTTCCTTATGTGAGTAGAGCTGCACATCTCTGAAGCGGTTCTGGTTTCACGGCTCTAACGGGTTTTTCTGTGCAGGTGACGGGGATCCGGGGCCGACCTGGACCCATGGTGCGTCGCTCCGCCTCACCGATGCAACCAGACATGTCACTTCCTGCTCAGCTCACACTGTTTTTACCTGTTGGTCTAAAATGCTCGTTGTGTCTGACAGGGGCCGCCGGGGCCACCAGGACACAGAGGGCCTCATGGAAACAAAGGAAGACCCGTAAGTCTGGCTCAGGAAAACTAAATGTTCTAAATCTGAAGGAACAGGAAGACGTTTCCATCGTCGACATGAATGTCACTTATACGCAGATATAAATACAAAGCAGTGGTGCTCAAAGTGAGGCTTGTGGGCCGTTTGCGGCCCATGGTAAAATTTTGTGTGGCCATTTTTTTAACTTTAAATGGAAAATTTGAGCTTCAACCTCGCATATTTTTCTTTTTTTTTAACTGTATTTTATTCCTAAAAACAGACCTAGGTCAGCTTGAAAATAAGCATTTAGCTTGCTAACTAAATATTTAGCTTGAAGGAAGAGATATTTGTTCATATTTAGCTTGCTGGCTAAGTCAATATTTAGTCTGAAACTAAATATTTAGGTTAAAACTATATTTAGTTAGCAAGCTAAATGTTTAGTTTGCCTCAATAAAAGTCTTTTGACTGCAAACCTTTGGTGTTATGCAAAAGTTTTAACTATTTCCTAAGTTATTCTGTCAAATATTTAATTTGCAGCTTAATATTTTGTTAGCTAACTAAATGTTTAGCTTGGTAATTAAATATTTAGTATGAAGCTGTGACATTTATAAATGAATAACATGGCTGAATTTTGGTCTCTTAAGGATAAAAAACACAATTATTGCTGTTGACCTTTGACAGTGTAACTCAAACAGTGTTTGATGTTTTTAGTTGGTAAAAATGCAAAAGTGTTTTAGCTCCACTTTTGATGCTGCCTGTTTTATACTCATCCTGGTCGTTTTATGTGTTTTTAAACTTTTATTAGCGACCTCTGACCTCCTTATTTTGTCAAGTGTTACTCATGTTGAAGTTATCTGGTCAGCTGTTATTGGCTCTGAGCTGAAGCTCCTGGGTGACGGGACATTTTAATGCTGCTTTGAGAATAATGTCACAATCCTTTCCACCAGAAAAGACGGGAACAAATTCCAAACTCCAAAAGCAATGTGAGGTTCAGCTCCGTTTGTGCTTCAGGGTTTTAGTTTTGCTTTTGATATTTCCAAACCAAAGGGAACAAAATTAGATCAGTGGCCTCAGACTCAGTCTGGCAGCTCGTTCAGTTTGATAAAAACATTCAGCACCAGAGGAGAATCGGTCGGTCTGAGTCCGTCTGTTTTACTTTAAAGGGACTGCGAGGACCAGCAGGGTTTGATGGAGAGCCGGGTATCCCGGGCCAGCCTGGAGAACCGGGACCTCCGGGTCCTCCGTCACACCCGGGGGTGAGAGCAGACGTCGCATGTGAACGATTCGCAGCTGGAAGCAGCCTGAGCTAACCTGAAACGTGTCGCCTGCAGGGGCTGGGGGCGCACATGGCCCAAGGAGTGGATTCAAAAACAGGACCGCAGCACATGCTGAGTGGAGCCAGGGTAAGAACCGGCGCCGCGGCGGGGACTGCTCTGGTGGTTCGAAATGAGGAACATCAGGAGCTGTTTCTGCTGTCGGACCTCTGGGCCTTCAGAGGGGAAGTTGTTTGGTTTGCCAGGCAGCTGTTGGGGTTACAGATCTGAAACATGGTGAATATTTCTGACATGAACATAAAAGCTCCAGTTGTGAAAACCAGAAAACTTGCTGAGCTGCACCTTTCACAGAAAACAATTCATTACTTTTTGGATTTACATATTTAGCATGCAAATTTACAAAATGAGGCATAACAATGACCACTAGATGGAGACAAAAGCCAAGAATATGAAAATTTTCAAAGCAGTAATTTAACTCATTGTAGTCTAAGGGTTGTTTGATTGGAGACCAAAAACAACAGTTACATTTTCAGTTGATATGGTTTACTTTCCTCTGAGCAACCTGTTCCCCTCCTGGCCTGTGGGGGCGCTGCAACAAGAACCACTGAAGGAAACGACACAGAAACCTCTGAAGACACTGAGCAACTTCCTTCTTCACCAGATGAAACCTAAGTGGAGTAGCATCAGATTTTAGTGGTTGGAGGATTTCTCTTTCGTCTTTGGCCATTTCTGCTGCTAGCGCTAGGCTAGCACATTGGCTTTGGTTGTATTTACCCAGAATGCCCTGGTAATTCTGGGCATTCTGAATTACCAGGGTATTCTTCCTTTTGGAGCAGGAACTGTCTCCAAAAGGTCTCTGGTCTGTTTGGCGTTCACATCTGCATTCAAACCGAACCAAACCCAGACCGAGGTTTGGAGGTCAGAGGTCGACTAGCATTCACACCCCACTAACTGAACTGAACTTCCCAGACAAACGGACTGGAGTTGGATTACAGTGGACTAAACAGGACTGGTGTGAATGCAGATGTAGAGACCATAATCCTGGCTCTGCTGTGAACCTCTTCACCATAGAAGCCATCGCTCCAGCACAGAAACAGGTGATTATCATCTGCATAAAAGCGAAGCTGAGACTCGCTCAGGCAGCGCGGTGGATTTCCCCAGGTCACCTCTGTTGAACTTTACAAGGTCACAGGACTCTGTCTGAGAGGAAGGAACAATGAGGAGGTCTGTCATGTTGGGGGGAGATGGGAGCAACTCTTCACGACGAATTGAGTCCCTTTGGAGGTTTTCCAACCAGAGTCAGCTGGAGGAACTGTATTCTGGATCACTCTGTCCCGGTTCTTCTGAAACTCCTTGGGGTCCTGAGGATAATCTGGAGACTGGAAGGTGCTGGAGTCGTGCTGCCTCTGGTTTAACTCTGAAGTTTGATAGTTTCTCCGTGAATATGAGCGTTTTCTCCAGCTTCTTCTAAAACATCCATATTAGGTGAACTGGCAGCAATCCCTTGATGGATTTGTCTCTATGTTAAACCAGCCTGCTGGCCAATGGATAGATTTTCTTATTAAAAGTTGAAGAAGGAAACCAAAGTATCAAAGTGTTGCATGTTTCTTGTTGGTTTCCCTGGGAGATTATGTGGGAACGTTCAGTTGATCCACCAAAAAGCCAGTCCTGATTTGAATCCTTTGTTTTAGGGAGAAGCTGGAGCCAGAGGCCCAACCGGACCAAACGGCTCACCTGTAAGTCTGTAACACATGTCCTATCTAATAATCTCTGCGTGTTCGCTCAGTTTGTCCTGAACCGTGTTCATCCTACCTTTACAGGGTCACCCTGGACCACAAGGACCCGCCGGAGAAGTTGGTGATCCTGGTCACATGGTACGAGGATCATTTTCTAACGTAACTTTGTGCTACAGATCAATCATTCATTGTGATGTTTTAATTTCCTGGCTGGCTTTGTTTGTCAGGGCCCGCCAGGGCAGAGGGGACCGGAGGGCCCGCCAGGAAAACCAGGAGAAGATGTGAGTCTCTGCAGCGTTAGGGAACTTTAACCCTGTTAAAACATTTACACATGAAAAGTCCCACTTAATTTTTAATATGTATTTAGAAAGGAGCAGTTGATACAGTTCGTTTTCTGCTCTGAATCAAACCAACCAAAGCCATTGAGGAATCTGCAGCGCCCTCTCCTGGCCTGCGGGGGCGCTGCACCAACAATGACTGAAGGAAACAAAACGAAAACCTCTGCAGACACTGAGCGCAACTAAATGTAAACCAAATGGAGTGTCGTCAGATTTTAGTAGTTGGAGGATTATTTTTTCGTCTTTGACTAAAATCTATGAGCCGTTTCTCCTGCTAGCGCTAAGCAGGCATGTTTGTTCTGGTTGTATTTACCCAGAATGCTCTGCGCTTTTCGAGCAGCTTGGTGTTCACATTCAAACCGCACCAAAGTTCACTTCAACCGAACCGAGACAGAGGTTTGTAAGTTCGATCTCCAACCGAACCGGACTTTGACTAGGACAGGAGTTGATGTGAACAGGAATGATGTGAATGAATCCAAACAGGGACAAAATGTCAACTATCTGGTTCATCAAAAAGATCCTGAACTTTCCCTGAGGAAAACATTTCATAGAGGTGAAAGGTCAAGCCTGATGTGCTGCATAAAAACGCAGCTTACATGCTGATTGTCTGATGTTAAGTTTAATGCATTTACAGCACAGAAAATGTTTGGGTCTGGAAATTAAAATATTTGAATCCAAACAGAACAAAATGGATTTACTGTAAAATCATGGATAAACTTACACTTTCTTTAAGGTTGGTCTAAATGTGAGCTAATAATGAAGTGAAATATTCTGAACTCATTAAACATCCTTAGGTTGTAAATGTCTTTTTCTCATCCAGGGAGAAGCTGGCAGAGCAGGAAATTCTGGAGAAGTGGGATTCCCTGGATCATCGGTAACTTTGGAGACAATGGAGTTTATTTTATTAAAATCCTAATTTCCCATAAATAATCTTACATTTCGTTAATATTTAGGGACCCAGAGGATTTCCTGGGACGCCCGGTCCGCCGGGCCTGAAGGGGCATCGAGTGAGTACCAAGAAACTGTGAAAGGATTTTATTAATCAAGGGGCTCTAAGAATGAATTTCGTTGATTTCTTTCATTTCTTGTAAGAACAGTAACATTGAATTTGCTGAATTCTCTGCTGCTCTCCTTTAGGGTCACATTGGGCCTCTTGGTCAAAAGGGTGAAACTGGAGCCGTGGGATCCAAGGTGAAAAATAATATAATCATTTTCTGAAAGTTTGAAGATTTGCATTTAATGACAGTAATGGCCATTGTTTCCATGGTAACCATTCATGGTAAGCTTGAGGTTTGCTTTCAGCAGCAGACACAGAGCTGATGTATCGTGGTTCTAGCGCCTCCTAAATAATAACATGTGTTTTTAAATTAATTTATTTCATCAAAATGATTAAAAGTATGACTGTTCATTATTTATTGAGACATTTAAGGATACATTTATGTATGACCTTACATACACCTCATGAGTCACATCATCATGATGCTGAAAATTATTCCTCGACCCTGCAGTTGATGTCTCGCGACCTCCCCAGGGGCCCCGGCCTACTCTTTGGGAACCCCGGGTCAAGAGGTCGATTATGAAATTGTCACATCAGATTAGGTTTATAAAAACTAGGTTCTGTGGTATCAATTTGATATATAAAATGCCTTAAATATACACAGTGGTCTCATCTAAAGCAAGTCTAGAAATGTTTTAACTGGAACATAAATCAAATGGAGTTAAATTCTTCATTATACGACAAACTGCCAGGAATCCGTCCAACTACACTGGAATAGTTTGGGAAGACAGTACAATAGGATTTATTTTCAGATTAATGGACTTATCTGAGTGTCATCTGCGTAGAATTGATCAAATAATTTTATTCCTGCCGGTTGTTCAGACCAGGCAGGAACAGAAATAGAAAGAAGTCAAGGAGTCATCCCTGAGGCACACCTAGTTCACACTAAACTCATTAAGACTGACAGAGATGTTGAAGCTGCATCTTTATTGAGCAATAAAAGGAGGCTAATTTGGTTTTGTAGGGGGCGACAGGACCGCCTGGCCCGATGGGAGGACCTGGACCCATGGTGAGTTGAAATACATGTTGTTTTTCTGAGTAGCATAAAGTGTAAGTTAAATTAAATCAGTTTTGTGAATGTGTAATTTATGTGTGTTTAACTAACAGGGTCCTGCTGGGATGCCTGGCGAAAGAGGCCGGCCTGGACCCGGTGGAGTGGCAGTACGTCTGCTCATGCTAACTTTTACTTTTATTAGACACTGAATTGTAAAAAATAACACTCATAAACATGAAACTCAATGTCTGCTAGGGGAAGCGTGGCATGCCTGGCAACATCGGGAAACCTGGTCCACTGGTGAGTGATGCAATGTTCTGCTTTTATTTACCAACAGAAACAGATAAAAGCAGGTAGGCATTTCTGAGGCGCATGGATTCCAACATTACAATCATTCATCTTTTTTTAGCCCTCCTGGCCAGCAGGTGGCGACAGTTGACTGGTTAAACAAGAAGCAAAAGCAGTTGTTGTCAAAGCAAGTTGTACTTTGTTACTATTGAGCTAAAATGTACCACAGATGGAGAGAATTTAGGTTTTTTGAAGTGCTATATCAGCATGGTAGTTAGCAGAAACTAATGTTAAAGCGTTAACTTAAATTCAAATGATATCTGTCCTTAACAGACTACAACCCCTGCCTGGAAAAAATGTAGCGTACCAGAAGCTAAGTCCACTAAATGTTCTCAAAGTTAGCAAAAGCGCTGAACGCTTTAGCGCATTAGTGGATTAGCTGGAGTCTGCTAACCACTGCTAACCTGTTATCAAATGGATTGTCCTCATGTGTCTGAAATACTTGTCAGACAGAAAACATGTTGTGGCACCATTGAGGTTCATTGGTTTGAATTTGTGTTTGTATTATCAGAAATTCATGAGCCTTTTGTGTATAACAGCAACTTTTCCTTAGAATCTACTTGGAAAACATTTTTCTCATGTTAAGGCTGCTCATAAAGCCAGTTTTAGGTCATGCTTTGCTTATCTGCCATCCTAATTAATAAGTTCATCAGTATAACTGTAATATTCTCTGTCGGACTTCAGGGCCCGTTGGGTCTCAACGGTCCCGCCGGGTATCCAGGAGGCCCCGGCATGAAGGCAAGTACCGAAACCCTCTGAGGCCTGTACATCATGACAACATGAAACATACAAACTTCATGATGCTTATCGTACATGGTGATCGTCTTTCACAGGGTCAGCCTGGTCCCACAGGGGTCAGAGGTCCAGAAGGCCCTCAGGGTCAGAGAGGAGAGACCGGTCACCAAGGCAGAGCTGGACCCGTTGGATTGAGGGTCAGCATCTGACATGTCTTATACTGGCAGCACATAGAGGCCATTAAATGGCTGTAGTATGACGTTAACAGATATAACGTTAGAAGCTTTGTGTTCGCAGGGACCCATGGGTACAGATGGAGGCCCAGGAACCAAAGGACCAGTGGTGTGTAAATGCTTTTCAGCTCCATCTGAGCTACTTTCTGTGTTACAAACCAATCAACCAACCAATGGGCCACTCTTTACAGGGTAATCTGGGTCCACAAGGACCAGGAGGCCACCCCGGACCGTCTGGGCCACCAGGACCGCAGGGAAGCACCGGTCAGCCTGGCATTAAAGGACAGGGGGTGAGTCAACTCTAAAGTTTTCACTTATTTCTGGATCTGCTGACCTTATATTAATGAGACTGACCTCCGTCCAAAGGGAGATGTTGGCGTTCCCGGTTTCAAAGGTGAAGCAGGACCAAAGGGAGAACCGGTAAGAGTCCGTTGAAAAGAAGCTGATTAACTGAGACTGACGAGCAGTTTTCTGACTTTCGGATCCTTTCTGGTTTTGGTCTTTTCTAGGGTCCACCAGGCTCCCAAGGAGTGATAGGACCTCAGGGTGAGGAAGGAAAGCGAGGACCACGTGGAGATCCTGGCTCGGTTGGCCCTCCAGGGCCCTTCGGTGAGAGAGTGAGTCACCGTTTTGTTCACAACGATACCGTCTCCTAAATAATCCCATAATTTCACAACAGGGTTTTCAGAAATCCTAGTTTTCTACTCATGTCCACATTCACAAGTTCAAATCTGTGGACGTTCCTTCTCACCAAACCTCTGGTCATCTATGACCTCTGGACCAATTCTGAAAAGTGATGTTGACTGAGTACTTCTTCTTTCCCCCATTGGTTGCTAAGCGACCAGGACGAGCTAGCATAGATGATGTTTGTTGACTCATTGGTCAGGACAAGTCCACTTGTTGACCAGAGCTGCTGGTCTGTGCAGCCCAGAAATGTCTTCCTTTGGGATTATCTGGCACCTGAGTGAACTTTGGGCTGATGTGAACCCTTGCCTGGTTTTTCAGGGTTCTCCTGGCAACAGAGGTTTCCCTGGTGCTGACGGCCTGCCAGGACCTAAGGTACTGTACATTGCTGTGAACATTCCTGTCTTATTTTATCTGACTCATAAAACTAAAGAGTAATTCCCTCCTTTTGGAAAGGGTGCTCAAGGAGATCGTGGCATTTCTGGCCCGCCGGGCCCGAAAGGTTCTCTAGGGGACCCAGGCCGCCCAGGGGAGCCTGGTCTACCAGGTGCAAGGGTAACACAAGAGCTGTCTTTTACCTTCAAACTGCTGGATCTGACCTGTTGGTTAAATGTTACTGGTTCTGTCTGATGAATCACTACGTTTCATTTGGTGAATCTTCCACAGGGCCTCACTGGTACCCCAGGAGTCCAGGGGGCAGAAGGCAAGGCGGGGCCTCTGGTACGTCATTCACTCATTGGTTAGCAGGGCTGATTAAAGGCCCAAAATCACAGGAAGATGTTTAAATGTAGCATTGGCTCAGTGGTTTATATGATAAATGTATCGTTTTATCTCAGAATGCTTTATTTTTCCCCTTTATGTTTTTCCATACACCACTCTCATTTGGAATACCATTTCTACATTTACTTTTATTTTGTAACATTCCTTCGTTTCTAAATTTCTGTGTTTCCTGTTAACAAGCAAATTCATTCCTGCATTATGTTTGAATTGAATGAGGCTGTTATGTAGAACATGGCAACAGTAGCCTCCATTAGCATCATTAGCTTTAGCAGCTAGCTTAAACTGCAGCATGTATGTTTACCCAAAATCAGTAAATCAACCAACCATTCTGTCAATACAAATCGTGTCTGAAGGTAATTATTGGATAAACTGTAAGATTGAATTTATAAACCATTATGATTCCCCAATTCACACTAAAAACTCTTTTAATTTACTTTAGAATAAAAAACATTCAGCTTACACACAGAAACATCAAGTCAAGTAAAACCTTGCCTGTTTTATCGTAGTTATAAAACAAAGCAGTCAAGTTAGACTGGAGAAAGGCTCAAGTTAGCCTTGCTAATCATTAGCACCTTTAGCATTAGCGGTTAGCATTTCTAACGATAGTTTTAACAGATATAAATTTACCAGGAGATTAAATGTTTATGTTCATAATGAAGGACGACACATCGTATCAATAGCGACGATGCTAACCGTTAGCATTGTTAGCCTTGTTTGGAGCACAGGAAACAGTCCAAGTTAAAACTTTACACACTGGAACTATTTTTATTTTACTGTCTTTGAATTTATTTTGAAGCTTTGATTCTCTCTGTGTTTTTTAGGGTCCGTCCGGTGAAGACGGACGCCCAGGCCCGGCAGGATCGATTGGTAACAGAGGCCCAGTGGGAACCATGGGGGCCCCGGGCCCCAAAGGTTTCAATGTAAGCTTTTCCTTCATTGTTACACATTTTAGCTAAAATGTAATTTTGTTTTTGACTTTAAACATCTTTTCACCTAAAGGGTGACCCTGGAAAAACAGGCGAGCAGGGATCTCCAGGAGTACTCGGTCAAAGAGTAAGTCATTTCCTCCAGCTTTAACTAGGCCGTTTATCTTCTATGATGAGCTCATTTGTCACTTTGCCATCAGGGACCTCCAGGAAAAGATGGAGAAGTTGGCCCTGCAGGCCCACCCGGCCCGCCTGTACGTATCTCTATGTGTTAGGATCCTGATGTGTCATTTCCAGAACTGAAACATGACTTCTGTTGACTGCAGGGCCCCGCAGGAGACAGAGGAGAGCAGGGGCCACCTGGCGTGAACGGATTCCCGGTGCGTTGAGTTTACTGTTTCTAGAATAAAACCTTCATTGTAGAGATATAAACTATCATTGGAAGAGAGCGATGGTCCATCTGCGCTGGTTTTTCATGGTTTCATTACTTATTCATTCATCTGTAGGGGTTGCCAGGGAACCAAGGCCCCCCTGGAGAGTCTGGTAAACCTGGTGACCAAGTAAGTCCAACAAAAACAGCATTTTTATCCACAAGGTGTCAGTTCAATAACTCACCTCTGTGCTGCTTTCAGGGCATTCCTGGAGAAATTGGTCCACTTGGTCAAATTGGACCGAGGGTCAGTGAATTCCAACTTATATAAATGATCTAAAAAATCTAAATTGATATTTAGATTTAAATGATGATGTATCTTCCAGGGCGAGCGAGGAATCCCTGGAGAGAGAGGGGAACTGGGTGCATCTGGCCTGCAGGGACCCAAAGGGATTCCTGGAGCGCCGGGTCCAGACGGACCAAAGGTAGCACCACTGATCCAAAATGTTTCCCTAAATCTGATGTTTTTAAGATAGAAAGTTTGATAGGTAAAAAACTATTATTATTATTATGAATAATAATAATATTATCCCCAGTTCAGAACTAAAAGACTCGATTCTAATTCTGCTGTTATAAGTTGATTTCAGTCAAAACCTTTACCTTGATGGACATAATGTTTTGTAAATGTTTGTCTGAAGGAAATTGTGATCTTATAAGATGTAGCAATAACACTTTATCATCAGCATAGAGGGATCACCAAACCTGACTGTCATCTTTAGTGACAGTAACTGGAAAACTCATGTCTCCGTCTGCCGTCTACGTTTGTGTAGCACGACAGGAAAGCAACAATAAATGTTTTAGTAAAATGAAATGACTAAAATAACACATAACCTTAGTCTAATTACTGGATGTAATCAGATTACAGTTTTTTCAAGTTTCTCAGTTAAAACGTCGTTTAGCTTCAGTTGACTGAGAATACGAACATCAATGATCCAAATGTGACTGTAGGGCAGTCCGGGACCGCCTGGCACTCTGGGAGATGTCGGTCCTCCTGGTCTTCAAGGGATGCCAGGAGAGCGAGGAATCTCTGGACCTCCAGGGCCCAAGGGTGATCGGGTGAGTTCCTCAGCCTCAGCTTCTCCACTGCAGGAGGATGAAGAAGGTAGCAAACGGTTTGTTTGTGTTGTTTCTGTTCAGGGAGCCATCGGTGAGAAGGGATCGGAAGGTACGCCTGGAAACGACGGAGCAAGAGTGAGTTCGTCCTCCACCGAGTTTTCCTCCGCCCTGAACAAAGGCGTTTAATATAAACTGATGATGGATCGGTGCGGCTCACGGCTTGTCCCGGCTCGTCTGAGCCGACGGAGTGTTGCTCTGGATCAGCTGACTGTCTTTGTTGCCTCCACAGGGAGCGCCCGGCCCGCTCGGCCCAGTGGGACCCGCCGGACCCAGCGGAGAAAAGGTTCACCTCCTGCTTCACCACTGACTTTAAATGTTTTTAGGAACATTTTACACGTTTCTACTGCTTCTAAGAACAGCTGGGTTCTGGCATTAAGTCGATGTTCTTTGGATGTAGAAACGTTTCAAAACCGAGTTGTAACTGGGTCACAACTCGGTTTAAAAATGTTTACACTTTACATGTAAATGCATGAGATTACAGCCGGGTGGGTGATCTCCACCTCTAGTCCCACTGCCCTTCACCTAGCAACCCCAACCCGTTACCTAGCAACCCCAGCAGAGTTCCAGCACATTTTGTCAGAAAGATCTCGTGTTTTGTAGCCCATAGATCTGTCCTGGCCTGTTCGTGATCGGTCCATTTAAAGGTACGGAACACATTAAAGGTCTTTACTGTCAGTGAATATGTGGCGTCTCTCCAGGGGGAACCTGGACCCAAAGGGCCCGCCGGACCTCCAGGATCCAGAGGAACTCCGGTACGCTGCCCTAAACCGTCGTCTTTTATCTGCCATTATTTGTTATTTCAGGTATTTCCAATCAAAACTTTGTTTTCTTGCAGGGATCAAGGGGCGACCCCGGTCCAATCGGCGCTGTTGGGTTCACCGGACCGCAGGTAGCTCACCATAATGTCTGTCGCTCATAATGCTTCGCCGTCCGAAGCTCCAGCCTAAGAATCTGTTTCTCAGGGTCCTGATGGTCAACCTGGAGTGAAGGGAGAACCCGGAGAGCCCGGTCAGAAAGGAGATGCTGGTTCTCCAGGACCGCAGGGTCTGGCCGGGGCCCACGGACCTCCGGTGGGTCTCAGACTCAGCCTTACACCGAGTTACTGTTTTATCCGTCGTTTTAGAGTTAAAAATACTTAACAGAACATCGTCTTTCCGCTCATGTTGCTGAGACGTTCCTCAAGGTGCTGGTTTATTGTTTTAGGGTCCAACTGGTGTTTCTGGGCTGAAGGGAGGACGAGGAACGCAGGGTGCACCGGTACGATGACCATTCACTGATTCACCCCAGCGAGACCTAAACGCCACGTGAATCAAATAAAGATGTTTTGTGTTTTTAGGGCCCAACTGGTTTCCCTGGATCTGCAGGAAAAGTAGGCCCCCCGGGCCCACCGGTAGGTACGGCCCTGTGAAAACTGGACAGGACTTTGATCAGATGGTTTTACTCTGACATTCAATGACCAGAAGTTCCTCAGTTTAACGTCTTTAACTTGAATGAATGAACCTTTTAGTTTGAAATAAATCCTGTCCACTGCTAAGAGACACTTTCAGTGCAGAGCTTTAACTCTGGAGTTTTAACTTTAGTTAAAATAATTCAGCTGATTTCACTCTCTTCATCCATCATCTGAACTCCTTTCATTTTCTTTTTGCTGCTGCTTTAGAAATAATAGTCAGCAATTTTCCAATAACTTTCCAGAGAGAAGGAGTAACACTGCCACCTTCAGGTGGGAGTTAGCATTGCGTTTACCCAACGTGTTGAATCATTTTGTGGAAAAGTTGCAGTCGACCAGCAGTTGTTGTTGTTGAATCTCTAGTTTTCTCCAGTTTTTCATAATTTCAGAAATTCACTGAAAATCAACAGATCAACATTTTATTTGCATAAATGTTAATTTATTTATTTATGTTTGCCTTTTATGATTTAAGGAGCCATTTTTCCATCAGTGCAGCAAAGTAAAATCCTTTATTAATGTTTTTATAGATCTCGTCTGAGTGCTTAAAGCCTGAAGTCAGAACCAAATCTTATCTTATGAAAGATTTGTTTTTAGATTCAGTCTAAAAACAAGAAGATGTAAAATAAATATAACTGGTTGTTTTGTTCAGTCCAGCTGGAAGCTCGTGTTGGTTCGGCTGCTGAGTGTCCAGCAGCCACGTTAAATATTAATATTCTGTTTACGGCTGAAAAGTTCAGGATTTATTTCACGTTTAAAGCTGCAGCAGCTCAGAAAACCCGACGATGTTTCTCTGATTGTGTCTGTGGATTTCCAGGGCCCGGTCGGAGAAGCGGGGCCCCAGGGAGCCCCGGGCAAAGAGGGCCCCCCAGGGCTCCGCGGGGACCACGGGTCGCCCGGGAGGCAGGGCGAGCGCGGCCCGGCGGGGCCCCCAGGGAGCCCCGGGGACAAGGGCGACCCCGGAGAGGACGGCCCCACGGTGAGCTGACAACGCCCAGCCCCCCCCCACAGAGCCGTTCAGGCTGCGGGTGTGTAGTTAAAGTTTGCTGTGTGCTTCAGGGTCCTGACGGCCCTCCGGGTCCGGCTGGAACCACAGGACAGAGAGGCATCGTGGGTCTTCCCGGGCAGAGAGGAGAACGGGGCATGCCGGGTCTTCCAGGACCAGCCGTGAGTTTACCCGGAGTTCTGCTTCATCTGCAGAACAATCTGGATCCACCAGACCTTAATCTGGTTCTGTGTTCCCGGTTCCATCTTTAATCCGGTTCTGTGTTCCCGGCTCCGTGTTTAATCCGGTTCTGTGTTCCCGGTTCCGTCTTTAATCCGGTTCTGTGTTCCCGGCTCCGTCTTTAATCCGGTTCTGTGTTCCCGGTTCCAGGGGCCTCCAGGGAAGCAGGGCTCCCCAGGTTCACCAGGAGATAAAGGCCCTCCAGGTCCGGTCGGCGTTCCCGGCGCTAACGGACCCCGCGGCGATCCTGGTCCAGATGTAAGTAAAAGCTGGTTTCCACAAGTTGACAAGATATTATTATCATTATTATTATTATTTATTTGGGTAATTTTGAAGCAGGATTTCCCTCAGTGAGTTATCAGCCTGGCGGGCTGCCAGGCTTTAGTTGCTCCCCGCCTTGTTTGTTTGTTTATTACAGGTTTTTTATTCAGTCAGTTCTGCTCACGGGAACCATGACCACTTCCTGTCTTTACCAGGCTACATGCTAACGACTTTAGGAGAAGGAAAACGTCACAGATACAGGATAAAAATATTAATATTTATTTTAAACGTATTTTTTATGTTATTTTTTTATCGGCCAGCTTTAGTGTCGATATCTTTGATCGTTTATCGTATCGTAAGAATGATCGATTCCTCCTCCACCAGAGTCTGTGATCTATTCTAGAGTAATTCATCATCTATAGAGCCATTTGTCAGTTTCCTTTGCTAAACCGTCTGGACTCATGGTGCTGGTTCTGCTCAGGGCCCGGCCGGGTCCGACGGACCTCCAGGGAAAGACGGCGGTCTGGGTCAGAGGGTAGGAGGACAACCAAACATTCTGGTTCTGATTCTTCTGATGCCAAACACTGACAGTCCAAAACGTTTCAGGGAGACCGAGGAGATTCTGGTCCAGAGGGTTTGATTGGTCCACAAGGACTTCCTGGAACTCCAGGACCCGTCGGAGCGCCGGGTTCTTCAGGAAAGAGAGGCGAGCCTGTGAGTCTTCAACATTCAGCTCTAATATCATCTGTTGGAGGTCTTTGAGGGTTTGGTCCAGGTCAAAGGTTAACCAGAGTCTTTCTACTGACTTTAGGGCTCAAGAGGACCCCAAGGACCACCCGGAGCCGCTGGAAAACGAGGACTGGTGGTCCGTCTTAAAGCCGTGAAGCCAAACAAGTGATGCATTTTGAGATGAACTGCAGCTACAGACTTTGTTTTTCCAATTCAGGGACCACAAGGACCGAGAGGAGATAAGGGTGACCTGGGCGATCATGGAGAGAGAGGACAGAAAGGACACAGAGGATACACGGGTCTGCAGGGTCTTCCTGGACCTCCGGTACGGCCTGCTCCTCCTCACACCTTCCAGATATGAAGAGGTTCCTCAGTAATGACAGATGCTGTCCAACATCCCTGATCAGGCATAACATTATGACCAGTGACTGTCCAGGTGACGCCTGTTGGTGGGTCCAATCCTGACCCTGAATCCCCAGTGGGCACAAGAGAATCAAAAACGGGGCGTGTGAATGTTCGGGTCGTGTTCTAAAGGAAACCTTGGATTCCTCCATCTACATGGAAATTACTTTGATACCTACAAACCAGAACCAGCAGGAAGTGCTGGTTTGGCCTCAGATCCTCAGATGTTTTCATACGTGACAGTCCGGTAGATTCAGGTCAACTGGGACCAGAACGTCTGCTCCAGCTGCTCTGAGTCCAACCAGCCTGTTCCCCTCCTGGCCTGTGGGGGCGCTGCACCAAGAACCACTGAAGGAAACGACACAAAAACCTCTGAAGACGCTGAGAGCAACTTCCTTCTTCACCAGATGAAACCAGATGGAGGCGTCAGATTTTAGCGGCTGGAGGATTTCTCTTTAGGCTAAAGACCAGGAGCCATTTGTGCTGCTAGTGCTAGGCTAACACGTTAGCTTTGGTTGTATTTACCCAGAATGCCCTGTAGTCCACTTCCTGGTTTGATCTCCGGCCCACTTGGTGTTCACATATGCATTCGAACTGAACCAGAGTTCATTTCAACCGAACCGAGACAGAGGTTTGTCGAAGGACCAGAGTTTGTTTCAGGCTTTGACTAGGCCTTCGCAGCTCCTCAAACCATCTGGACTTTCTAGATAAATAGGAAATTTATCTATTGAAACTTTTGGAACCAACTGGATAAACAATTCCAAGCTCCCACAATGTTCCACAGCCAAATACCACGTTAGCATCCACTGGAGTCCAGGTCTCAATCAGGTCATGATGTTATGCCTGATGTTTGTTCTTGAAGGGATGGAAAACTCTCTAATTCCACAATGGGCGATATAAGATATTCATTTCAGGCTAGTAAAGTGTAAACATTGAAATTTTTGAAGTATTTGTACCTTTAGAGAGAAGCAGTGTTGACAGGAATCACTCACTCAAGAAGATACCGAGATCCTCTAAATGAGTTTCCATTTATCTGATTAACAGGGAAAAAAGAGCAATGATGTGAGATTTCCCACCTGAAAATCGTTCCTCATTTTTGTTCTTAATATTTTTAGGGCACAACTGGAGAGCAAGGAGCTCCTGGGATAGTTGGGCCGGGCGGCCCGAGGGTGAGCGCTGCGCTACATCGGTTTGATGATGAAAACACGGCAACGTTTTCATTTTAATGCAAGATAAAAACTGCTGATGCCTCCAGTAACTGTCACATACAAATGTTAGCATTAGCATATTTGTTAGCTGTGGCCAGTTCAGTGCTGTGTTGTGGAAGATCTCTGTAGTTTTACAGCAGCAGCAAATGAATTTCTGATGTTTTTAATGAGGCCAAAAATCTGAATAATTAGCTGTAAATGCTAAAGCAAACATTAGCATAAAAACATTAGCATTAGCATCAGCTCAGGTCAAACCACTGGTTTCTTCAAGACCAGCTTCTAATGTTGAGTTCTCCTTGAATCTGACTCAGGGTCCTCCTGGGCCCATCGGGCCCCCGGGAAAGGAGGGGTACATGGGTCAGCCGGGCCCGATGGGGCCTCCAGGGACACGAGGGCTCAGTGGAGAAATTGGGCCTCAGGTAAAGATTTGAAAAACTTTATCTGAGAGTCATAAAAGCTTTATTTATCTTGGATAAATAAAGCTGTGTGTGGGATCAACAGGGTCCTCCTGGGGAACCCGGACCCTCCGGTCCTCCAGGGCCTCCAGGACCACCCGTGGCGGCTATGGACGATCTGTTCGGCGGCCCCCAGGACTACGACTCCGGGCCCCCTCCTCCTCCAGAGTTCAGCGAAGACGAGGCCCTGCCCAACAGCAACTCCTCCAACATCATCCCGGTGGACCCGGGCGTCCAGGCGACCTTGAAGGCCCTCAGCAGTCAGATCGACAGCATGAAGAGTCCAGACGGCAGCAGGAAGCACCCGGCCCGGACCTGCGACGACCTGAAGAGGTGCTACCCCATGAAGACCAGCGGTAGGTGGCCTTACGGCCTGCGGCGCCTCCGGGACGAACCGTTTGGGTTGTGAAGCAGCTTTTGGGGACTTTGTCTGCAGGTGAGTACTGGGTGGATCCAAACCAGGGCAGCTCAGAAGACGCCATCAAGGTTCACTGCAACATGGACACTGGAGAAACCTGCATCTCTGCCAACCCGGCCAGCATACCTCGCAAAGTGTGGTGGACCGCGTCCAGGAACAAACCCGTGTGGTTCGGCGCCGACATCAACGGCGGGACGCACGTGAGCCAGAACTCCTCCAGCACAACCCGAGGACCTTTGTGGCACAGCGCTGACCTCTCCTCCATGTTTCCAGTTCACCTACGGCAACAGGGATCAGCCGGCGAACTCCGTCACGGTGCAGATGACCTTCATCCGCCTGCTGTCCAAGGAGGCGTCTCAGACCGTCACCTACCACTGCAAGAACTCTGTGGGCTACAACGACGCCAAGGCGGGCAACCTGAAGAAGGCCGTCATCCTCAAAGGCTCCAACGACCTGGAGCTGAAAGCCGAGGGCAACAACCGCTTCAGATACACGGTGCTGGAGGACTCCTGCTCGGTACGGCCCAGAGCAGACACAAACAGTCCTGCATGTTAGAGACCATCCATTCAGGAAACCGACTCAGTAAAGCCAGCAGTGGTTGAGCTAAGTGTTAGCTGCTCTAACCCTGCAGCGCTAGTCGTTAACTGATCACACCGATATGCAGAATGATGCTGACACAATAAAACCAACACGGTGTTCAGCAGAAGCTGGTGCTAAAGTTAGGACAGCCTGAGGGCTTCAGGCCGTCAGTAACTCACCTGCTTTCTCTGTTTTACAGCAAGCGTCCAGCAGCTGGGGCAAGACAGTGTTTGAGTACAGGACACAGAAAACCGCCAGACTTCCCATAGTGGATTTGGCCCCTGTGGACATTGGGGGCCCCAGTCAGGAGTTCGGCATCGACATCGGGCCCGTGTGCTTCTTGTAATCTTCCTGAGACTGTTGGACTGGCGGCTGACACGGTCGGAGTACGGAGGACTCTTCTGGCCCTGTGGCAGGATATTTATTGTGCCTTTCACCCACAAGACATCCAAGATTTATCATTTTGTATGAATGTTTTGTTTTTAAGAAAAATAATTGGTAAAAAAGGAAAAACCTAAATCCTTCCTTTGTCGTCTCGTGTTTGTTTGCTCAAAGCTTCATGCAGCGAATTTCTCTCCACAAATTGGACACAAAAAGTAACTAAGAGCTGCTGTTCATGAGCCAGAAGTGATGCTAGTGTCCCTCTGTCGTTGCTTTATTATTATTGTTGTTATCGTTTTCATGAGAGCTCTTTAGAACCGTGCTGTTTTTATGTTTGAATTGAACACATTGTGGTGCTACAGAGGGGAAGGCAGCCCCGGATGATGACTCCCTGGGTTGCCGCCGCGGCAGGCGGGGGATCGGATCACTCCGAGTTAACTACCTCGCCACCGACGCTCAGAAATCACAAAACGATGTGTAAATCTGTCCTCCCAGGTGCTGTTTCCCAAGTGATCTGTTCTCCCGCTGCAGAGCTGCTTGGGCTGTAAATAAAGATGATGGAGGGATGAGTGAGGTGCTGTGTGGTGACCTTTGACCCAAATAAACGGCACAGCAACAGGTAGCGCAAACATCACCATCCAACGCAGATGATGCTCTAGAAATCCTTCTTATATTCAGTTTTTAGAATAACTGGCTGTCTGCTTTGTACTTTTTGCTTTGCAACAAATTAAACTGAATGCTTTTTAATCGCCCAAGTTTTTGTCAAATTAATGAAGGTCCTTCAGGCTGGAGGCGGCGCTAACCTGAACCGGGTTCGTTTCTAAAGGATCTTCTGTCACCATTTCAGTCGACAGCATTTTTTATGCAAACATGTGAATGATTCAAACTCCAACACAAAAACAATAAAACAAATGCAAAAGAAAACAGGAAGTAGAAGCTGTAAACTTTGAAGTCCTCCAAGCCACCAGGGGGCGTCGACCGCCGAATCATCTGGGAACAAACCAAGTAAGACGAGATGAACAGAAGAAAGTTTGAGGAAGGAAGATAATGCCTGCTAATCTTTGAGCAGCATTTTTACGTAACTATTGTTACCGACTCCAGACTCCCCCTGGTGGTCAGGAGGACTTTTGTTTGCAGCATTTTATTCTTCCTGTTTCTGCTATTTGCAGCATTTTCTCTCCTGCTTCTGTTTTCTTTGACAGCAGCATCTTGAATGTTGCATTTATTTTTTGTATTTGTGGCAATAAGTCAGTTTTACAGATTAATCAAACTTTCTGTCTCTGTAGATTTCATTTTTGGATTTTTTTTCACCAATGCACTTTTGGGCTTCCATAATTGGGCGTAATGTTAGCGTGCCTAAGAACTACCATCTTGTTTGACAATTGTTTCCTTTATTCTTTTTCATCTTTGAATTCAGGCCAACTCACAAAAGGAACGGCTGAAATAAAAAAACATTTTTTAAAATATTTTCTGTCATTTGTAATTTTTTGCAAGGAAGAAATAAAAAATTGTGCCTCGGATTTGGTTTAAAATTATTAGCATTTTGGAGTTTGCATCATTCATGTGTTTGATGCATATTTGCACCTTTCGGCCACCGTGGAAAAGAGCTGGGAAGAGTCGTGTTTCACAAAGGAAGTGAAAAGTTTGGATGTTTATAAACTGTTACAATTTTCTGGGTAAATTGTTGCAATAAACAAAATTATTTGGAGACAATTTTCGACTGATAGTAAGAGTATATGGCTTTAATGCAAACAGATGCTTGCAAAGATAAAAAAAAAAACAACTTTCATTTCTAAAGAACATTTAACACTGTAAAACATTTTTTAATATTTGTAAAAATAAATAAATAAATTGATACTTGATCATGTGATTAACTGATTAGGTTTTTTTTGTCAGGCTTATTTCTAAATAAGTATTAAAAACTCTTCTCACCTCTCGGATCAGAAGGCTGCAGGTTTCAAATCTCATTTATGAGTTTACATTTACAACAGCTTGCAAAATTATTCACAACAAATTTTAATTTTTACACATTAAAATTGTAAAATTTTGTAAAAAAGAGGATGGAGGGTAATGGATGCTCGCTTTGCCTTCCTTTGCTTGTCCTCATGGACAGGAAATGAGGGAAAACCTGCAGCAATCGCCTCTGAAGTTCCTGTAATGAGCCCCTTTACTGTGATACCCACAAGCAAAATCCTCTGCAACCAGCTGCTTTCAAAAGGAACCAACAGCTTCACTTTTCTCTTTGGTTTTGAAGGTTTTTATTATATTTAATTGCATCTTTTACTGATAAAAGTTGCTCATGTTTTTTTGGCAAAGCCCTCCAGCTAAAAATAAAGTGCAGCGTCATCCAACGGCAGCATAAAGAGGTGCAGAGAACCAGAACGATGCTGGATCTCTGCTCAAGTGATTGAATTTATGCTCTTATGGAACCAAAACTGCAGAAAATGTTTCTCACTCATTCGAGTTTATGATGGTAACTTTTTTGCAAGTTAAAGACAAGTTTAGTAAAGAAAAAAGGCAGCAAATAAAGACAAAAGAAAGAGTTTGAAGGCTGATAATCTATCCTATGTGAAGCAGAGTCACTGATTTATGTGACTCTGCTTCACATAATTGATCTGTTCATCATCACTAGTGATGCAAGAGTCATTCAAATGAAAAAGCCCTGAAACATGTTATTTTAAGCTCAGTGTTGTGTTACGTTTGAAGTTGTGCTGCCCTCTAGTGGAGGGATGAATGAATTCAACTTCAGAGGTTTTTTTGGACAGATTCTTGCAGTCATGTTTTTTTTTTACATCAAATAAGAAAAGTTGAACCTAACTGGAAGCAAATGAAGCTGATGTTTTATTTATTCATTGTCTGCAGTTTTTCTTCTCTTTCAGCAGCACATAAGGTGAAAAAGTTACTAAATTAAATAAATACATGCATAAATAAATAATTAATTATACAAACCATGAAACCAGTAAATATTTACATAATTTAATAATTCATTTAATATATATGTCAAAACAAATGAAATGTGCATTTAGTGATTTCATGATGACTGACAGCAAGTCAAGACAAATCGATCCCAGATAATAGACGGCTGCAGATCAGGTGATGACACTCCCATACAGCACGTCACTAAGCCCCGCCCACAATATTCTGAAAGGAACTTTTGTGTTTGTGAGTTTTGCTCATTGCTGCTAAGACTGTAAGTCCTTTGAAGAAAAATTTTACTTTCAAAAGTAAAAACTTTGCTAGAAAAATGTATAAGATTTGAGATTAATTTCAGAAATGTTCTAGAAAAAGACTCGGAAATTTCTCAGTTTCAAACTTTTTTTTTTTTTTACAATTTTCCAAAAATTTTAAATTTTCAACTTCAAAAAATGTTCAAACTGAGAAATGTATTTTTTTTTCTCGAAGATTATTTTTTTCTGAATTTATTTCAAAATTTCAGATTTTTTTCCCCATCAAATCCTTTAACGTTTCTATCTCAGAAATGTTTTTTTTTCTTGAAGATTTTCTAGATTAATCTAAAATTTTGGGCAGAAATTTATTAAGTTTTTGTATTTACATCACATTTCATTATTATTATTTTATCTATTTTTTTCTTTACGAGATCGAGATGTACTTAGTCAGTAAAAGTGACTTAATTCAGATGTGAATCTGCGGTTTTATTTTTTCCTCGCAGTCCGTCCACGGTCACGTGGTGTCGCATCCTTCCAGTGGGCAGACTGGCGTGTCTTTACTGGGTTACGGAACCGCGCAGCAGTCGGGCTGGTTCCGCGCATAGCCGCGGGATACATCGGCTCTCTCCGCCTCTGCAGCCGGACCGCTGCGCTGCCACGGCGCAGGTAGGTTTCCGCTGCTGTGGAAATGATCCTGAGTGGGTGGCTGTAATAAAGGTACCCATGTTGCGTGTAAATAGCAGCTGCAGATTACAGCGCTGATTGTGCAGCAGCGTGGTGTGTTCAGGTGCCGTCAGGAGAGTCGGAGGCAGCCGTTTCCCTGGTTAGGGTGATGCAGCGGGAAATGCATCGCTGCAGCATCTGCAGCAGGACGGGATCCTGTTGGAGGCGCTGAGAGAATCATGACTCAGCAAACATCGAGATGCGCGACAGGCGGGCGCTTCAAACCAGCGACGAGATTCAATAGAAACCAAATATTCTGCGGTTGACTGTAGGAAGGATGCGGGACTGGAGCAAGGATGCGGGTCTGGAGCTGCGGGTCTGGAGCTGCTGTAGTTACACAGTGAAAATCAACAGCGATCATTTGGGGTTTTCAGCCTGTCGTAAGAGAAAAGGTTTTATTTTTAGCATCAGTTTGCAAAAAGGTCAGTTTTAAACGAAATATTTAATTAAGAAGCTAAATATTTAGTTTGAAGCTAATTATTTGGTTTATTTGTAGAACTTTTACCTTGTTAATTAAATACTAAGTAATCAAACTTAAATATTTAGTTAACAAGTTAAGTTAACGTTACTTAAACGTTTAGTTATCAAGATAAGTACTTTGAAAACGAAATTTTCAGTTAGCAAGTTTTACAAAGAATTTAGTTTGCTAACTGTTTCAAACAAACAATTTTTAAAAAATGGTTAGTTAGCAAACTAATTGCTTCAAATTAAATGTTTAGTTAGCAGGTAAAACTAAATTCACTTAAAAAACTAAACATTCAATTTGATGCTATATATTTTGTCTATATATTCACACAGCTAGCTAAGTAGTTAGCTTGCAGCTAAGTGCTGAGCTTCAAAACTAAATGTTTAGCTTGCTAAATATTAGTTGGCGGTGAGTAAATTGTTTCAAAGAGGAACCAGAGGCTCTTCTGCCTGAAATCAGTCTGTCAGGTTGATTTTGTACAAATGGTAGCTGATCGTTTCCGGTTCAGATTCTGGAATTAATATATAGATTTTAATTTTGTTGCAGCCATTTTGGGAGAATACTGCATTTTATTTACCAGATTAGCTCCAGTAAAGCCACAATCTTCCACTCTGCTTGCTGCGCATGAAAAACCTGTCAGTTTGTCAGTGTGGGCTGTGAAACTCTGCAAGATGTCTCTGCAACGCTGCCAAGTCCAACTGTGTTAAAAAAAATCCCAAATCACAAGATGTTATCATTTACAACAACCCATCTGCACAACCAAGAGCTTTTCCTCAAGATTTAGTAAAATGGTACGTTTGTTGCCTAAAGTAGCCGCTAAATGTTTTATTTATAAATGATCCAACTGCTTTGTTTGCTGATTTTATTCCCATTCATTACTCGAAGGAATTGAAGCAGAAGCTGGGAGAGAGGAGATGGAAGGACATCGTGTGATGAAGCTAGCTCAGTGGAGCGCGTTAGCCGTGCCTTTCAGTGCTAAAGCTCTTAGCCACCTGTCATTGCTAACGGTCAAGCTCTGTTAGCTGCATTTCAGTGCTAAAGTTGAAGCTCTAGTAGCTGTCGTTTTGTGCTAACTGTCAACCTGTTACTGCTGCCGTGTTAGCAAAGCTATGCTAGCTGCCTTACAGCGCTAACAGTTAAGCTGTATTAGCCAACTTTGAGTGCTAAAGACAAAGCTATGTTTGTAGCTTTTCAATGCTAAAGGTGAAGCTGGTTAGCATCACATCTTCAGCTAACTCTGTTAGCTTTATTTCAATACCAGCGGTTCTATCAGGTTTTATTTTCCTGTCTAGCTTCTGTTTTGATATTTATCATTCACCTTTTGACCACACAGTGCACTAACAGAGTATTACTCCAGCTTTGTATCACCGTCTCTTTCAACTGGTCCATTCAAAGTTATCTCATTACACAGACATTTGATATTATCATTGTAGTAAATCGTATGGAGCTGACTGAGCAGAAGCTGAGCAGCGTTTGTCTGTAGCTTCACGTGGTTCAAATTCTGCAAAAATAAAACCATCTCCTGTAGGCACCTTTTGCTCTCCAGTTATTAAATCAGTTGATGCAAAAATGAAGCAGTTAATCTGTAAATGATGAAGCGTACAATAGAGGAATACTATGTTGTTGGATTTTATGCAATAAAATGTTTATTTGTTTACATCTTAGTGAATTTGAGGTATTGTGTAAAATAGGCTTAAGTGGTTAAATGAAAATCTGCAGAATGTGACAACTTTTATTCAATTAATCATTTGATTACTGAAATACTCAGTAGCTGCCACTCTAAATAGATTCATATGTTACATATCAAAACACCAACAGTTTCCTCAGCTTGAATTTCAGCCACATTTTATAGAAATTGGATAAGAAATAAATGAGCTACGACTAATTTTGTGATTGATAATTTTGTTGATGTGACTCAATGCCTAGCTGTGGCAGCTAACAGTTGTTACTAGCTATAGCGGCTAACAACTATCACTAGCTATAGCAGCTTCACTAGCCAAGCGCTAACAGCTGTCACTAGCTAAGGCTGTCACTAGCTATAGCGGCTAGCAGTTGCTGTGCTGTCCAGTGATAAATGCTGATGGTGTTTGTCTCTCTACCAGGTAAAAGTGGTAAGTCAGAGGCTGATGTGTCTCTTGTCTTTCCCCTGCAGGTTATGCCACCACAAAGGATTACTGGACCCCCTGCGGTGAAAGAGAAGGGCTGATCCCGTCCTTCTCCAGGTTCCCTCTGTTCCCGATCCGTTCCCTCCTCTTCCCATGGCGCTAACCGAAGCCGCCCTTCAGTCCTAACCCCCTTAAATCCTCCTATCACCCTGCAAAGGTTCCTGCCCGTTAGCTCCTCTAAATTAGCCTCCGGCCGTGTTAGCACAGCCTGCGAGTCGAGACGCTTCCTGTTGGCTGCGAGTTTGGACTCATGGCTGCAGGAGGTCATGATGTTCTGGTTAACCTACAGCAGGTAGGAGTTCCTTCAGATTAATGCTAAAGTGAGTTTGCTCTGTTCCAGGTGAGACATTTAAGACCTAAAGCTTTTGTTTCATTTCTAAAACTCATGAAATGTTGACATTCTGGACAAAACACTTCATCTAAATTAAAAACTTCTCGCTTCATCAGTTTATTCTCGTTTTAGTGTCACTTTATTCCGGTAATATTATGGCTTTAATCTCATATTCTGATGGCTTTATTCTGGTAGTAATATGAGTTTGTCTTCATATTTACAACCGATGGGATCCAACCGACGGCTCCATTTAAATTTCTGCAGAAACTTTTTAACATCACGTTGGCAGTTGGTGGTTACCATGGCGACCAGTAGCAGGCGGCCCCTCCCCCGTTTCTGTAATGGTGGTCTGCATTCGGATCGGCTCTGGCTTTTATATTTCAGACTGATTTCATCACATTCAGTGTTTCATGAGTAAATTTGCTTTGTGTAAGTTTTTAACTTAAACTAATTAATGCATCTCAGCCATGTTTAGTTTTACCACTGCTAGCTGCGGCTAACTGCTCATTGGAAGCTGTTAGCTTGTTTATTTGTTGTATTTTATTTAACGTGCAGAAGCTGCTGGTGATGCAAACCAACAACTTTATTTCCTCCTTTATTATATTAAATACGATGAACCTGAATGTGTCATGAAGCCAAACTGGAGCTGAAACCAAACAAACGGGTCAGTTAGTGTGTTTCACCGAGAGATAAAAGAATACCTAAAATAAAAAGACCTTAGATGATTGAGCAATCAGCAGATTGATTGGGAAGGTACACAAACGTCACACACAAACACCTGGCAGGACGTCTGGAAGGTAAAGTCATTTTAATTTAAAACACTTTCCAAGGCGTCTGTGATCCAGAGCCACTCAGACGGTCTTCCAGAGACGCTCCCAGAGAAACCCAGACTGGGACTCGAACCCAGGCGGCAGTGCTGCCACTGAGCCGCTGCGACACGCTGATATTTCATTCATAAAATGTGTTTTTTATTCACACTGATGGAGAATTTAAAGACCAATTAACAAACAGTCCTGATTTTAGGCAGGAAGTCGGAGCGCCCGGAGAGAAACCTGCAAACAGGAAACTGGTCAAACATTTTTACCTGTTATAAAAGCTGCCAGTGCTTCACTTTAAACTTCCAACAAAATCAGAAACAGAAAAATATTTTTATTAATTTAATTTAACTTCAGGTTCCGTCATGTTTGGTTTGTTCAGAGGGTGGAAAAATCAATTTCCATCACATCAGGTAAATTCAGGGTAAATTCATGTAAATTCAGGTAAATTCAGGTAAATTCAGGTAAATTCAGGTAAATTCAGGGTAAATTCAGGTAAATTCAGGTAAATTCAGGGTAAATTCAGGGTAAATTCAGGGTAAATTCAGGTAAATTCAGGGTTATCCAGTAGTTGAATTTCTCCAACGCCTGCCCCCTGTCCTCCCCCTCCAGCTTCCCGTCTGCCCCCTGTGGCCCCCGCTTGTCCCCCGCCTGCACCGCCCTGCAGCAGGTAGCGCATTAAATGCATCCCCATGTCCCTCTGGTGACTAGCGGCTAATGGACGCCTCAGAAACCTGAGTCCGCTCAGGGATCAGACTACTTCCTGAGTCAGCACCAATCGGCGGACACGCCCACTGCCCCCCAGGGGAAGAAGTGCATTACTTTTTGTTGCTGCACTTTGATGTATTGATTTGTTTTCCTTCATGCAGCTGCAGTTTTAAAGCTTCCTTCTGTTGTCTGGGGAGATTCTGGGATTATATCCTCAGATTAAAGGTAGAATATTACTAAAACATTCAGAAGTTAGTAAAAGTCAATCAGATTAATATGAAGAGGCCTTTAAATGTTAGCCTGATGCTACTTTGGGCCAGTTACCTGGGCTGTAGAGACAAACGGATCGTTTCATGCAGAGGTATTTATGATTTATTCAACTAAAACTTCACAAGATGCTCAACATTCCTCATTTTATGTATTTAAATTATTTTTGTTTAGGTCTTCTGATAAAATTAATTTATTTTATTCTGGTATATATATTTTATTTTTTATATTCTTGTAATATTCCAATATTATTATCTTTTTTTGTTAAACTTTACTCTCACATTTTTGCTACTTTATTTTTGTACCTGTAGGATTTAATTCTCTCATTATTATCCTTGGTTCTCCTATTTTTTCAACTTTATTCTCCTGTTTTTGCGACTTTGTCGTTTTTGTTTTGAGTTTAGCCTAGCGTTAGCATCCATCATCAGTAAACCAAAGAAATGAATTATTTCCTTGTGTGTGGGTGTAAATGTGTTTTCCATTTCTGTTTCCCTCCAGGTGAAGGTGGAGGATCAGGATGCAGCTGAGGAGGAGCAGGAAGGAGATGAAGAGGAGGAGAGCTGGGAGAAGGCTCTGTCTGTGGAGCGTTTCAGAGACATCATCGGAGATTCAGCTTCCTGCAGCGCCGAGCGGATGGGCCGACTTTACACCGAGAAGGACTTTGAGTGTGAGCCTGCTGGCACAGCTTGAACACATGTGGCGTAATATGTGCCGCTTTATGGTCATTAATAGGGAAAAGCTTTAGCTAACTGGAACTATATGATTTGTTCATGAAAGAGATATTCGCTTTTATGTTTATTTATCTATTTATTAGCCTTTTGAACTGAGACAGATTTTATTTTTCCCATTTTTCCTCTGAAACCTTCCAGCCACACTTGTGAATTAGCATTAGCAGTTAGCTTATGCAAACAGACTAATGGCTAGACGGTTACCCATTCGTAAGCCATTAGCTCATGGACAAGACATTTGTCTGTCAAAATGGTGGACGATTGGTAAGTTTGTCATTTTTGGACTAGCTGTTTTGCTACTAGCTTGAATCAGTTGTTCAGGAATAATTGAATACAATTTAATCTTCTGTTAAGTTTTCATTATCCAAGCAAAACTAATAGAAACTAAAGTAAAACTAAACGGTGTTTAACTAACAATGCTAATAAAAACTAGCAAACACACTGAGTGCTAAAGCTAACTGAATCAGAGCTGTTGTAGCCCTGGACGTTCTTCTTCTTCAGATCCAGTTTAGCGTTTTGTTTCGTTGGCAGATCACAGACACGCGTTTCTCCACACACACCACCCGTTATCCACCCACCTGCCGGCGCCGCAGCGCCAGCGCAAGCGGCCGCACGGCGCCGACCGCAGACACAGGAAGAAACGCAAGAAAAAAAAAACCTCGCTGCCGCCCTCCGACGTCACGCCCACCATCCAGGAAGTAGACGAGGAAGAGGCGGAGTCTGAGGCTGACGGACGCCTGGCGGCCGCCACACCCACCGAGTTCCCCGACGCCCAGCCGCAGGTAAAATAAGTGGGAGAAACAAACGTTCCCGTTGGACTAACGGACGTTTCCTCTTTCTCACTGAGCTTCGTCTTCCTCTCAGTTTAGTTTTGGGAGCCAAGACGACTTGGAGGAACCGCTACGACTTGCTGCCGTCCAGGTGGAAAACGAAGAGCGCTCCACTTCCAGGAAGACGGCGCTCACACTGATAAAGGAGGGAGCGAATAACGACAGAACCGAGCAGAAAGACGGAGGACAAGCAGCTTCACGAAGGTTCGCTCAGCAGTTTCCTTTAAACCTGAACAGAGGTTTCGCCATCTCTTTTCCTCCAGATCTCATGTTTCTGTATTTCCATTCATGTTTCTGCTTCCAAAACAAACCAAACACTTAAAAAACTGTTTTCTGGCACTAAGTTCATGTTTCTTTGTGTCCAGAAAACAAATCGTTTCACCCCAAATGTTAAGTCACATTCCATGGAACTGTGCCGTTGCCTAGCAACCCGAGCCAAGCCCAGCCCCGTTACCTAGCAACCCCAGCTGAAGTAATAGTCATGAATAATAAACTTACAAAAAAAATTAAAATGCTAAAATTAAATAAAGTAATAACTGAAAATAAATAAACAATTAAAAAATAAAAGTACAATTTAAATAAAATAAAAAAATGTACAGAAAAATAATAAGAATAAGAATTAAATATTCACATACACTAAATAGAAAATAAAGTACTAAAAATGAAATAAAATGAATGAATAAAAAGTCAAATGTAATTATTCAAAATGAAAAAATCATGAATATTAAAATAAAATAAAGAAAAAATATTCATAAAAATAAGTATTAAAGGTAAAATAAAGTAACAAATAAAGATTGAAATAAAATAACCACAAAATGAATAAAAATAATAATTTTGCATTCGAAGGTGAATTTTATTTTGAAACCTGATAATCTTCCTAACACGGATCATAGAGGAAACATGATATTTTCTCCTTCTCTTGTTTTTCCATAAAACCATTAGAACCAGTAACTGTTTCCCATAGAAACCAGTAAGAGCTCTGAACGCGGCTCTTCAGGCTCCTACCATCCCTGAATGTTGCATATTAATTGGGCCGGCTGGGCGTCCGACATGCAGAACCAACAGAATATGAATAATTTGTAGACTCAGTGAATTATGAATGGCGTTTTGGTGCGGGAGGCCCGGGGCTCCATGGTGATGGAGAAACGTGTTCCTGCGTTTGACTCAGAGATTTCAATTAGAGCCCCCTACTGGCCAAACTGTGGCATTACAATTCACAGTGTCAACAGAAAACCCTGATTTAGTCATTTAAAATAAATCAAAGCTGGATTTAGTAGCTAATGGAAACATTTGCTGATTTTTCCTTTTGTTGATCTGATCAGTGCGTCAGAAGAGTCAGATGCTGTCAGTCCGGCGCCGAGCCGTGGCTGGCTGCGGCGTAAAGCCGTCCACCATCGGCTAATGGCCGCCCAGCGCAGCAACTACGACCTGCGGGAGCGGCTCTGCATCGGCAGCATGACCGCCATGGAGGCCGCCGTCTACCAGCAAGTGCCCACCGACGAGGCCGAGGCCCAGATGTTGGTCAGCGCCGACCTGGACGACATGAAAAGTATGATTTGATTATTCTGTTGGTTTATCAACCTTTAATTATATTAAATTAAATTCAAATCCATCAAACTCTGTTCAATTGTGCTACCACTATGATCCATTCAGTTTTATTTTATTATTCTAAAAACTTTTCTAAAGCACAAGAAAATCTGCCCTGTTTGTATTTTATAGTAAAGATCTGGCGCCACCTGCTGGCTGAGTTGAACAAATGCGGCTGAAATTAACGGCAGGATTTTATTCTTCAGAATTAAAACGTCACTTTATTTGATTGGAGGATGAATTTATTAAAGCAAAAAACATAAATACAAGTAGATAATAAATAAAATAAAATCTAAATGAGTTTATATTACATAAAAAATAATTAAATTATTGAAGTGAAATAAAAACTAATGAAAAAAGAAGAAGAAATAATTAAAATTAAAAAAATGCACAAATAGAACAAATAAATAAGTACAAATCAGGTTATTAAAACTAAAAATAAAGTAATCTAGGAAATAAAATGATTTTTATAAATTAATCAAAATCAAAATAAATGACCAAAAATGAAATAAAGTAAAAAACATAAGGACAGTAAAGTAAAATAAAAACTAAGCGCTGAAATTAAATTGAATAATCAACAAAAATAAATTGTAAAATTCTGAAATAAAATTCTAAAATGAAATAAACAAATCAATATAAACAAACTTCAAAAGATTAAATAAAATAATAAATAATACTAGAAGTAATGCCAAAATTAAATACACTGAAGCCCAAATGTGGTAAATATTTTGGTAAAAAATGCCACATAATTTAGCAAATTTTTTAAACTTAAGTCAAACTAAACAAAGAGAAAAATCTGACTTTCGTTTGCATTAGAGATGAAGGTAATGAAGCCTCTAAACTAAAGTGTCAGTTTCATCTAAATCATTTGAAAGGAGATTTTCTCAGATATTCTTATTTTTTCTGACATAATTTCCAGAGTTTTTCCTCCAGAGGAACTTTCTGCAGTTCCTGTGTGAGCAGAGAAATGCAGGTTTCAGAGTCAGGAGGTGTTAATTAACGGGCGGTGGAGTCGATTCCCCTTCAGCGGCGACCCGGCCTCTGGCGGTTCCTGCATCAACCAGAGCAGAGCCGCCATCGACTGCAGTGGAGGCATCTGCCCTGAAACCTGCAGCGCTTCACATGCAGGCTGCATCCTGGCAGCTGCTCTGTTTCTGTCCAACAAAACAGGAAACCAACCAGGAAGAAGCACTAATATTTAATATTGAGTTACTTGGCTTCCTCTGTTCCTTTTTTCAACATTAAAGCCCTGGAATGAAACCAAACTGGCAACACAAAGGCTAACAGTAGCAGCTATGCTAACAGTTATTGTTTATTGAACAGATTAGCTAAACACATTTGACTAAATATGTTTTCATTTTCTCATTAACCTGAAAAGATTAGGTTATTGATTTGTGATCAACTGTTATGAGAGGCTTAAGCTAACACCATCAACAGGAGCTAATGCTATTAGCTACAACTATAGTATGAAATGAGCTAGCACTACTGATTATCAATGAGATTACCTGCACAGCATATTCCAGCAGGTGCTAATGCCATTAGCAGGAGCTAACACAAAGTCAAAACAAATGGGAAGGTAATGAAAGGATGTTTTCTCAATGAGCCAGTTAGCTTAGCTTCGTCCAGGAGACATTTTTATTGCTGCTTTTACATCTGAAATAATCAATCAATCAAGTTTATTTGTACATATCTTCAACAAAGCAGCTCAAATGCTTTATGTCATCACAGCAGAAGAAGAAATAAAATAACAATAGAGAAAAATAGCAGCAAACATTTGGATGAGTTCCGTCTCCAGATCATCGATTCTCGTCAATAAGTTTTTCAAAGTTTCATTCAAAAGCAGCTGAAGTCGAGCTAAAGGAGGGAAACTTTCCTGTTTCAGTTTTTGGGGTAGTTTTTTTGGCGGTGTGTCAGAAACGAGGCGCAGCAGGAATGAAGGTCGTTCCGTGTCCTCCCCCGATCTGCTCCCAATGCGTCGATAAAAGAGGGCGGCGCCACCGCAGCATCAATACCTGCGTTTCCATCCTGCAGCCTCAAACTGTCCCTCAGATTGGCCTCCATGCTCCACCGCCCCGCTGGCCGCAGGTTCTGGTTTCTGCGCCCTCGCAGCGTGTCGGCTCGGTTCGCGGGTCCGGATCGCTGGATGATCAGAGTGACTGGTAGTGGAGAGGCGGCCGGCAGGCGGAACGCGCGCTGGAGATGACAGACGTAGAGGGACGTGCGAGCCGCAGCGCCGGCTCTGCTGCCGCGCAGCATGAGCGGCGCTGCAGCGCGCTGCGCGGCCTCGGTGCCACCGCCGCGCAGCAGTACGAGCGCCAGGGCTCCTTCTCCCTGGCGGACGGCTTTGAGGACTTTGAGGAGTTTGTCCTGGACTTCGACGATTACGACCTGCTGGAGTCGATCCACAGCCACCTGGAGGCGCCGCAGGAACCGACCCGTGAGTCCAAACCGCCGAGCTTTCCCTTCGCTGGGAGGGAAAACATCCAAAACCAGCAGGAACCGGTGGGGATTTTCACTGTGGACCAGATGCCCACTTAAATATCTTTAATTCATCCTCACTGGGATCAGAGAGATCCGGGTTTGCAGCAGGATCTCTCTGACTTTGACTAGGACACTCCAAAACCTTAATTTAGTTTTTGAGTTGTTCAGAAATAGGCTGGTTGGTGAGTTTAGGATCATTTAGTTTAGGATATTCTCCTTCCATATCTTTTGCTGGTGAGCCCACATCACCACACTGCCACCACCGAGCTGCAGCTGCTCTGTTTCACCGCTGATATAAAACTCCTTCCGCCATGCAGGAACCAAGTTGATAACTGGCAATGGCTGAAGGAAACATCTGAAAAGTGTGGTGTGTTTATAAAGACCATTCAGTCCGTTACCCCTAAATGAAATGTTATGCATGAAATCATCTTTACAGATCACCTAATTAGATGCAACATCTCAACAAGATCCTATCTCTGAAAAATTAGAAACTTTTTCTTCAAGCAAGAAAAAAAGCCGATAATTTGAGGTTGAAAAACAAGAGGAGCAAAACTAGTCAAAACAAAATATAAAATAAAATAAAATAAAACAAAATTCACTAAAGCTCGTTAAGAAGAGGCTAAAAAACTCGTTATAATGGGATGTTAATCTGTTAAGTTTTCCTCCCAGGAGTTTCGGGTTTTTTCTGTTTCATTCGGGTCGTTTTGTCGATCCGGGTCAGCAGCGGTTCTGGCTCCCATGGTGGCCATTTTCCTCCTTCTGAACCATGACCTCTGACCTTTACTGATTCAATGAGCGTAAACTACTGCCTGTAGTTTTACCTCTCAGATTACTGGGAACTATTACATCACTGTGCTGGAGTTCTGGTGCATTCTGGGATATTTTACATGAGTGATCGATGGAGCAGGAAGCGACTTTCCATGATGGGTCCGGATCTCATGAGGCGCGCTGACGGGTTGCCGAATCGAGCCGGGACTTCCTGCCTGGCATCGATCAGCGGCTCCCGTTGGGGTCAGCTGCAGCCAAGCGGAAACATCTCATTGACTGACGCAGCGGTTCTGCTTTAAGCTCCCGTTTGGACCCACAGAACAGCAGCATAAGTTTTACTACTTAACAGTGTAAAACAGGAAGTAAAACGGAGCCATTTTCAAACAGGCTGCATTGAAGGATTATCATAAATCATGATGGATGTATAAACAGTGACAGGAGGTTAGCTAGGCTGGGGAGGATTTAGGCTACATGATCTCTTAGCATCGGGTTTTAAATAAAACGCTCTGTTGTTCATGTGGAGTTCCCCAGGGTTCAGTTCTTGGACTCCTTTTATCAACATGCTCCCTTTAGCTTAGATTATAACAAGTAACACACAGATCTCATGTGATGTCACACTTGCACGATCTTCTTGGCTGGCAGCCATCTTGGTAGGCAGTTGCTATGACAACAATAAGCAGGCCAAAGGCTCAGAACTAGCTCTCGTCTCCTTCCTGTCTGACTTACTAACAATATGAGTGCATTGCCACGATTAACTGATGACAGATTTTGAATTCTCTACTCACCTCTGTGTAGCACTAAGATAAATATTAGTTATGTTTACTGTAGTACTTCCTGTCCAACTACCAAAATTAGCTTAGGTAATGTAGCTTTCCTCTGCTAGCTAACATAGCCTTGGTGTTTGTTGCTATGTGGACTCAGCAGAACTTTGGTATTCACAGGAAAAGTTTGTAGGTCCTTTATGAATCCATTTTGCCTACTAAGATGGCGCGGATCACTTCCTGTTACTCATTACTGTAGCTAGCTTAGCGGATCTAGAGTCAGAGGATAGCTTCAGTTCTTCCAGCTGGAAACTAGAGATCAGGCTGACCTCTGACCTCTGAAATGGTCCTTCTCCCAGCTGCAAACGTTTCAAGGATCAGAGGATGAAAGTCTCAGCTCAGAGAAACACTTTACAATATTTAAATCACTGAATGGATTAAAGATCTGCTGCTGCTGCATCGACCTTCCAGATCCAAATGTTGCTTTTAGTTTGTAACTGGAGTATTATTGGTTCTGGCCAGCAGTTTCCTGGTGATGTTTCTTGTTTCATCATGTAAAGAACTTCGAACTGTAACTTTATGGTCCCATTTTTAGCCATTTTTTTGTAAACTGGAATATTGTTGCTATTATGTCACCCAACCATCCAGATGCTTTATTCAAAACGTCTTAGCAGGTCAAACAACATGTCTGCATTTTCTATCATATAAATTGTGCAACTGTATTGGAAAATATTTGAAAAAGTAAAATTTGTCTATATTTTACAGAACATGGTTCCTGTCATTCAGAGTTCGACTCTCTGCTCTCCGTTTTTTAAAAGAGTTGTTAAATTAGTTGTTAGTTACTGTTTTGAAAAGGTTCGCTGGCTGTTTATTTGTAAAAGCAAAAATGTCCCTGAGTTTCACTAATCAGTTTTTTGCAAGAAAGTTGCTAAATCTGCTGCTAGTTGCTATTTTGAGGAAAGAAATGGCAGAAAAACAAAAGATTTGTTGCGCGTTGCTCTTTAGGTGGAATTGCTCTGTTTCACTGTGAGAATGTTTTTGTGCCTCTGACTTTTTATTCCCCTTTGGTTTTTCAGGCCACCGGTTTGAGGACAACCCCGGGGTTCGGCGCCACCTGGTGAAAAAATCCTCGCGTTGCCAGATGTCGCGGTCCAGCATAAGCTCCACGCCGCTGTCCAGTCTGAAGAAGAAGAAGCGAGCGGCGGATAAGAAGACCCATGAGGTCCGAGGCCTGTCAGGCCGGTTCTGATGGGGTTTAGCGTCAGGCGGCGTTAGCGTTAGCTGTCATTTTAGCGCTGATATTTCTGCTCTGCAGCTGTTTGTGGAGCTGAACGAGCTCATCGTGGACAAAGACCAGGAGATGCGCTGGAAGGAGCGAGCGCGTTGGATCAAGTTTGAGGAGGACGTGGAGGAGGAAACGGACCGCTGGGGAAAACCTCATGTGGCGTCGCTGTCGTTCCGCAGCCTGCTGGAGCTTCGACGCACCATCACACACGGTAAAGCGCTACTTCCTGTTCCAGGTGATGCTAAGCTGTAGCTCCCATCGGACTCCAGTTCTAACATGTACGCTGGTTCCCGGTTCTGTAAGGCGCCGTCCTTCTGGACCTGGAGCAGAACACTCTGCCCGGCATCGCCCACCTGGTGGTGGAAACCATGATCATCTCCGATCAGATCAGAGCGGAGGACCGGCCCAGCGTCCTGCGAGCGCTGCTCCTCAAGCACAGGTCAGCCGGCCGGCGAGGTGCTTCACAGATTCTCTGTCAAATGTTTCAGAAATGGTCAACACTGCTAGCATCTCTGCAAGCTAGCGTCTCTGAACTCCTGGGAACAGCCAATCAGTGCCAAGCAGCTCTTGGATTGGCTCATTTGGTGACGGCGTGTCAGGCAGCTTAGGGATGTCAGATTCCCAGGATCTATTTCCTTTCAAATATTTCAGACAATGGTGAGCAACACGAAACATTTATCAAAAACATTAGTTCTGCTAAAGCGCTTTATCAACATGGTACGTAGCGGGAGCTTATGCTAAATTGCTAAGGTAAACCATGTGTCAGGGACTTGTGTTAGAAGAGGGTATATCGCCCTCAGCAGGGTAAAATGTGTCATTGCTCATCTTCCTGTGTGGTTTGTGCTTCAGGAAATGGTAAACAGTGGAAGCTAAATGCACACATGTTTTCAAATTTAGCAAAACACGCTAAAGCGCTAAACCAAGAGCTACCAGATTCAGACCTGGAGATACTTCCACATCCTTCACTGCTGAGAATCAAGTCATTTATTTTAAAATTAGCAAAAGATTTAGCCTTTTATCAGCAGAACATCTGATCCTGGTTCAAGTAAATATTTGCCTGATTCTTCCTCCTGCTAAAAAGCCAAACTCTCCTCCAAAGAGATGATGCACTAACACATCATGAGATGATGATGCTGATTTAGATCCAATAAAATTGAAGCTCTCTCCACTGACCCAACTTATCGATCGGCGAGCCCTAAACGGATCTGATCAATGAATGCGGGAGCCGCGGCACGCTGCGCGATCGATCCGTTCTTACATAACAGAACAGAGTTACTCTGTGACACTGGAGGAAACCAACTGTTAGCGCTAACAGTAGTGCTTTAGCTCCTGCTACATACTGTGTTGCTCTTAAACATTAGCAGAACAATGTTTCTCATTGGTGCTTTAGGGTTAGCCCAGCTAGCTTCCTAGCTAGCGGTTGCCACTGCTGGGGGTGAAGAACAGGAAGTCTGGCGTTCAGGATTCCTGCCAGAGCGAGAAATGAGGACGTCGTCATCCAGAAGCAGCTGTGCTAACCTCAGTCCTGCCGCCATCTTGTTTCTGAAGACTAGAGGCTTTCTCCTTAAACTTGTCCAAACAGTCAGACTGGTTCATGACCTTTAACCTGCCAGCTGAGGCCTGTGTTTGCTGCAGCAGAATTAGCTGGCTGCTTTCAGCACTTGACAGATGGAGCGAAACAAACCACCAGCCGGTCTTCATGCGCTCATTTCACCTTCCACGTGAATCCCTGGGGCGTCGCAGGCGGCTGCTCGTTTGGGGAAAAACAAACGGCGCTATTAGAGTCATCGCCGGCCGGAGGGATCAGATTTACGACACGGTCAGAGGCGCGTTTAGGTGCTGCTGAAATCCAGCTCATTTCTCTGAGCGCTTTAATGGTCCCAAAGGGAGCCGCCTGACATCAGCGTGACTTAGCGCTCCACTTTGCGCTCTTTTGTCTCGGGGCGATGTCACGTCCAATTTCACGGGCGCTCTTACAGCGCCATGTGGACCTCATGATGGCGCTGACGTATCCCGCCGGTGATGTAATGAATCTGCTGAAAAACCCGAGCCAGTGGGAAAAACTCCTGTCCAGGAGGGTTTGGATGTGATCAGCATGACACGCACGAAGAGCGAGAACGGAGACCTTCAAACCTTCTGCTCTAAATAAAAACAACATTATTCGTTTTCTGATTCCTTTATTGGGATTAAATGTGCCAGAATACAGTAGCCTGGAAGGGTTAGCAAGATACAAAAGCTAAAAACACAACAACCACAACAGAATCATGAAAAGCAGAAGTTAAGGTGCCTCCAGTTTCAGCATAGCTTCCATTTAACGATAAGTTCTGATTTAGCATCAATTGCATTTTAGCATAACTTTCATTTATTAGCATTGTGGCTTTTGTTTTTGTTTTGTAGCTTTGTTGGCCCTTCTGGGCCACCGTAGAACAAGGGTCCAAACATGTTGGCTCTGTCTTATGAGACAATGAGGAGAACATCCTCTGAAGCCAAAGAACAAGATGATTCTGACAGTGGAGTTATATTTTCACTGACTTTTCATTCTGGTTTCTTTGATTCCAGCCACCCGAGCGACCTGAAGCACCGCTTCCACCGCCACCAGTCGTCAGCCAGTCTCCACGGCAGCTTCAACCACAACCACGTGCAGGAGACCAGCCTGCCCCTAGTGGCGGAGGACAACGACGACAAGGGGCCGGTGTACGACCCGAAGCAGGACGTCTTCGTCAGCCTCTTTGTAAGAATTAAAGGGCCGGGACAATGTGTCCTCTATCCCCGTTGAGCCATTTTGTAGCATAATCCAGTAGCTATGCTAACTTCAGTTGCTTTAAAAATGGTATATGCCTTGAAATTAGGGCTCTGTCTCTTTAAGAAGCTTCTACTCTTCCAGTAACTCCACTTTCAGGAAGTCATTACAACATGATTCCTATATTAACCCTTTAACAACATTTTTACCAGCGCTATTTATTCCAAAGTTAGCATTTTAGCTAACCTTGGATTATGATTTAATTTTATCTTATACATAATGGTATTTTATACTGAGTGGAGTAAGTTAAGGTTTATCAACAGGCTAGGGATAGGATACATGCTAATAGTAGCAATTGCGCTAACACTAGCATTCAAGCTCATTTTGATGTAAAATCTCAACATACTGAACAGAGTGAATAAATGCTAGTCAACATGCTAGTGACAGCATGCATGCTCCACCAGGTGTTTGCTAATCGCTGCTGGCTAGTCTGAAGGAGCCGCGTGGGGAAGCAGCAGGGTTAGGGCTGATCTAGCTAGCAGCTCAGAGGAGGAGTTTCTGTTTAGCATAAGGACTTGAGACGCACCACTAAGCAGAGGTTTCGGGTTGGTTCTCATGTGTTTAGACGTGACAGTAAAGAAGGGAACCTCTCCACTGTTCTTCCTTCCTAGAAATCCCTCCACCCGGTGCCTCCGGAGCATCATCCAGCTGCTGCCAGGTCCCTCAAGCTGCTCGCCAAGATTCCCAAAGACGCCGAAGCCGTCATTGTTCTAGTTGGTAAGCGTTTCCACATCGTTAATTTTGAAAGTGCTGCCGGTGACGGAGATAAAGCCGCTCCTCTTGTTGTTTCTCAGGATCTGTTGAGTTCCTGGAGCAGCCCGCCATGGCCTTCGTCCGGCTGAGCGAGGCCGTCCTCCTGGAGTCCGTGCTGGAGGTTCCCGTCCCTGTCCGGTTTCTCTTCGTCCTGCTCGGCCCTAGCCAGTCCAACGTGGACTACCACGAGATCGGACGCTCCTTCGCCACGCTAATGTCTGAAAAGGTTCATTTTACTTCGCCTATGGACTCTGTTTAACACATAACTCACGCCACAAATGTTAGCATGGAAGCTAACATTAGCATTCTAGCTCATTTTTATATAAATGGTCGTTTTATATTGAATGGAGTAAAACAATGTTACTCACCATGTTAGTGCCAACATGCATACTGCTCATAGCATTTTACTAATTTTAGGATATACTGGTAAGATTTGCTTTCTGAATCGAGTAATTCAGTGTTAGTCAACATGCTAGTTTTCTAGCTCGTTTTGACATTAAAGCTAAAGTTATTAAATGATACTGAATTGAGTAAATGACTGTTAGTCAACATGCTAAGGACGGCACATATGCTATTCATAGCATTTTAGCTTCATGGATGTAGAGCAGCAGAAAGAGGAGGAGGAAATTCAATGGTCATATCCCCTACTCCAGCATCTTTCTAACCGCACGGCCACATAGAGAAGCTGCAAAAGCAAAGGAGGTGGATTAGAAGTTCTTACCAAAAACCGATGGTGTCATCCAGGACATGTTGCTGTTTAATATTGTCTCATTATTGCCCGGCCCGGTTCTGTTGGGTTGCAGAACTTCCATGAGGTGGCGTACTTCGCAGACGACAGGCAGGACCTCCTGAACGGCATCAACGAGTTCCTGGACTGCAGCATCGTGATCCCGCCGTCGGACGTGGAGGGCAAAGACCTGCTGAAGACGGTGGCCGACTTCCAGAAGCAGCTGCTGCGCAAGAGGAAGGAGCGAGAAGGCAAGAAGCACCAGACCGCTTACGGAGCGGAGCAGGACAGCAAAGGTACCGGGCCAGAACCTGCAGCAGGCGCCTCATTCCTCACTTAGTTACCGTTTTAGTTCACATTTATTCATTTATTTTTTATTTCTCCGTTTCCATTTATTTATTATTCACCTTTTTCCCACATTTCTTTGTTTATACATTTATTTACTGCTTTATTCATCATTCATATATTTTTATCATTTCTTTATTTTTCTTGGTGCAGACTGTCCGCTTGTTTATTTATTTTTACATCCTTATTTATTTCCCCCATTTGTTAATTTTACATTTTTACTAATTTATTGTTTTACATTTAGTTATTTCCTCATTTATTCGACTGTTTTATTTCCTTATTAAGTGCCTAAAATGGCTCCCGCGCCACACCTTGAACTCCCTGCCCTGTATCTTCCTCCCTGCAGCCGAGGCGAGTCCGGAGGAAGAGGAGGAGGCAGAACAGGAAGTGGACCCTCTGAAGCGCTCAGGCGTCCCATTCGGGGGCCTGATCCACGACATGCGCCGCCGCTACCCGCAGTACGTCAGCGACCTGCGGGACGCCGTGGACACGCAGTGCGTCGCCGCCGTCATCTTCATCTACTTTGCTGCGCTGTCGCCCACCATCACATTCGGAGGCCTGCTGGGTAATCCACGTCACCGTAGCAACGACGCCGCGCGGTGCGCCGTCGCTCACACTCCTCTGCTCTGATTCTTGCTCCAGGGGAGAAAACCGAAGGCCTGATGGGCGTGACCGAGCTCATCGTTTCCACGGCAACACTGGGGGTTATCTTCTCCCTGCTGGCCGGTCAGCCGCTCCTCATCATCGGTTTCTCTGGACCGCTGCTGGTGTTCGAAGAGGCTTTCTACAAGGTGACAGCCAGCGGACCGGGATGGGATTGGTTAGCGCCTGCTAGCATTGATTAGGATAGGCTAACATCAGTTAGCACCGATTAGCACCCGTTAGCATCGGCTAGCAATGGTTAACATCAGCTTGCATCGGTTAGCACCCGTTAGCATCAGTTGGCATCAGGTAGCATCAGTTACCTTTGGCTAGCTCGCTAACTCCATGTCTGTCTCAGTTCTGTCAGGCGCATGACTTTGAGTACCTGACGGGCCGCGTCTGGATCGGCTTCTGGCTCATCTTCATCGTCCTGGTGATGGTGGCGGCAGAGGGAAGTTTCCTGGTCCGCTACATCTCACCGTTCACCCAGGAGATCTTTGCCTTCCTCATTTCCCTCATCTTCATCTATGAAACCTTCTCAAAGCTCATCAAGGTGACAGATTTTTACTTTTAACATTGATTTGGAATGAGGCCAGTGCTAACTAGAAATAACCTTGAAAGCTAAGCTAGCATTCAAGGTTAGTTCAAATAACTTTCAATGCTAGCAACCAGTGATGCTAGCATAACATCATTGGTGACTATGCTAATTATGCTACTCATGTTAGCCGCTATGCTAACGGTGCTAGTTAGCATAGCCACCAATGATGGCATATAAATGGTTTTCCAGTAACTAAGTTGTTTCTCCACCATTAGCAAATACAGGAGCGAGTACATGGGGATGATTGACAGCGCTAAGCCTCTCCTCCTGGCTCTGATTGGTTGTTTTTTTTCCCACTTCCTTAGACGACGATAGCAGCTCAGGGAGAGGTCCAACTTTTCGCAGATTATCTGTCTCATACTCTAATGGTTTGGTGGCAGTTTTAACAAATGTGTAAAAAACATTTTTTAAATAAACATTTAACACTGGAAAACATATTAAGTAACCAAAATAAATAAACCAAACAATTGAAACCACAATAATATGGATGATGAAGTCTCTGTAGCCAAAATTGCATTTATGGGACAGGGAAAACAGGCAAAAGGGGGCAGGCCAGTCTTTTATAAAAAAAAAAAGAAATGTGCAAACTGACTACTTTGCTGGGTTTTAGAAGTTTGTCCTGACAGTTAAACGATGAATATCTTCTCTTTAGTTAGCTAACCCCTCTGAGTGCGGCTAACGGTGGTAGCATTTTCTTGCTTGCAGGTGTTTCAGGAGCATCCACTGATGACGGTCTACCCGTCGGCCTCCACCGTGGATGTGGACGGGCCGGTCCTCAACCAGCCCAACACGGCCCTCCTGTCCCTGGTGCTCATGATGGGAACCTTCTTTGTTGCTTTTTTCCTCAGGAAGTTCAGAAACAGTCGCTTTCTGGGTGGCAAGGTAACAGTTTTCACCTCTAACTGTCAGGAGTTTATGCTAACAGGTTAGCATCACGTTATGCGTTTCCTTTGCAGCATTGCTGTTTTTTGACGTTTTCTCACTTTTCTTTCTCAGGCTAGAAGAATTATCGGTGACTTCGGGATTCCCATCTCCATCCTGCTGTCCGTACTGGTGGACATCTCCATTCCTGACACCTACACTCAGGTGAGCTCAGGCTGCGGCGGCCGTCGACGTGACGGAGGTCTCATCTCTTGACGCTTGTCCTTCAGAAACTCAACGTGCCGTCTGGGTTTTCCGTCACGTCTCCCGACAAGAGAGGCTGGCTCATCAGTCCGTTCGGAGACAAGCAGCCGTTCCCGACATGGATGATGGGAGCGTCCATTGTCCCCGCGCTCCTCGTCTTCATCCTCATCTTCATGGAAACACAGATCACCTCGTGCGTCTCCACAGCGACACATCAGGACATTCACACGTCCTTTAAGATGCATTTCAGGGCCAGAGGAGACAGGAAAACTCAGAAATGCTGATATTAATCTCATGTATTTTAAAAATTTTTCCAGAAAATTTCTGATTGTGGAAAGTCGAAAAATATGTGCAAAAAAACTCTGGAAAGTTTAAGTTAGTCTGAGAAATTTTTCAGAAAAAAATAGGAAATTTCTGAACTCCAAAAGTTTACAATTTGCACAAAAAAATATCAAAATTCCTGAGATTGAAAAGCCAAAAAATTTATTTGGTAGAAAAATTTAATACATTTGGGATTGACATATTATCTAAAAAAAAAAAAAAAAAAATTTTAATAAAAAATCCTGAGAGTTAAATGTGTTTTCAAACAACTTTTCAACCAGTGGAGCCCAGAAATGTTCAGGTGTTTTTCTAGAAAATTTCTAAAGTTTAGTCAGAAAGTCTTTCAAGCAAATCTTTGGTTTTAAAAGGTTTGTTTTTCTAGAACATTTCTGAAACTCATGTTTTCTGAGTTTTTTTGAGTCATTTTCTAGTTTTGAAGCTCAGAATCTTCCAGGTTTATTTTCCAGAATATTCCTGAGTTTAATCTCAGCTTCCTGAGTCTTTTGTCTGATATTAGTTTGTATTTTCCGGCCCTGATTCGCCGTCGCTGCTCATTTCCTGTGGTTTTCTGGACTCAGGCTGATCGTCAGTAAGAAGGAGCGCCGCCTGATGAAAGGCTCCGGCTTCCACCTGGACCTGCTTCTCATCGTGGTGCTCGGCGCCGTCTGCCCGCTCTTCGGCCTGCCGTGGCTCACCGCCGCCACGGTGCGCTCCGTGACGCACGTCAACGCGCTGACGGTGATGAGCAAAGCCACAGCGCCTGGAGAGAAGCCCGTGATCCAGGAGGTGAAGGAGCAGCGGCTGACCGGCCTGCTGGTGGCGGTGCTGGTCGGTGAGCAGAAAGCCAGCCCACAGCTCGTCCTTCCACTCAATTTCCCAATGACATGCCTGAATGCAGCCGCTTTTAGCGAAGGGGATCGATATCTTCCTACAATGTGATTTTCAGAGATCGAGAGTTCTTGTTGGCTGGAAGTCAAAATGATCTAAATTTAAAGAAATCAATACCAGTTCTGAAAAATTCATCAATATTTTTCAATTTACATGTTACTTTTTACTAGCACAGTTTTTTCTTCCACTTAACTTCCCAGGTTTTCAGGTTTTGGCAGCTGTAAGACAAAATTCTCCAAATTAAAATAAATAAAAACCAGCTGGTAAAGTTGCACTAATATTTTCCTAAAATATATTTTAGGAAATATTTATTTTCCTTGCAGTTTTTCCTTCCACTTATTTTTCTAAATTTTTAATTTCCCCTTCATTCTAAAATAGAAATATTAAAATCAAAATAAAGATTGATCAGTTTTATTTTAAAATTGGACACATCTTTAAATTAGTGTTTTTCTTAGCAGTTTTTCCTTCCACTTAATTTTCCAACACCACCTCTTTTTTTGGTAAAATTGTTATTAAAAAAGTTGGTAAAATTGCATGAATATTTTTCAAAAGGTTTTTCCTTAAACGTAGCTTTCGGGGTTTCTACCCTGTGTGAGCTGATCATTCTGTAGCCCAAATTGATCAGAATGAGACTGAGCCTCCCAGGCGTTCTGGCCCGGTTCGGCCCGGCTGTGTGATCACGTGACTCCTGCGTCGCTCCAGGCATGTCCATCGTGATGACCGACGTCCTGCGCCACATCCCGCTTGCCGTCCTCTTCGGCATCTTCCTCTACATGGGCGTCACCTCACTGACCGGCATCCAGCTCTACGAACGCATCACGCTCATGGTGACTCCCGCCAAGCACCACCCGGACCACATCTACGTCACCAAGGTAACCCAGATCTGTGGCGTCTCTGTGATTCTGGAGCAATGGTCGTTTTAAATCGGATCTTCATTAACCTCCAGGATTTCTAAATGTCTTTCAGAGACTTTGGCTCCATTTTTACTTCCTGTCAGCAGTGGCTTTCAACTGCTAGCTAAGGAGTTAGCTAGCTCTGTAGCTCTGCTAACGCTAAAGCGCTACACAAATATAATGTGATTATTGAAAAGCTAGCACTAAAGTGCTAAACAACATGGTTTTCAGCAGAAGCTAGCAGTAAAGTGCTAGCCTCTGCTAAAGTTAGCTAAACCAATATGATATTTAGCAGAAGCTAATGCTAAAGCGCTAACTTTAATTAAGGGAAGCTAAATGCGCTGGATATTTTCAAAGTTTAACCATTTATATACAATGTTAGAAATGGTTAAAAGTTGCTAATAGACACACATAGCAGTTTCTTTCTGAAATAAGAAAATAAACATTTTATTGCTTAAAATTCACAGACAGTGTTCCTTTAGCAAACTGTTATTTAATTTTCCTTTGGGGTTCATAAAGTAATTTAGATATTTAACTTAATTGATCTGAAAGGATAAATCTGCAGCTAAAAATCCTTCTACTGTGTGCAAAGTCCAGTTATCATTTCTGTTGTTTTATTGAGTCTGTTTTCACCAACATGTTTTTCTCCTCAGACTCACGTCAGTTCAGCCACTGTCCACCAGATGGAGCCAGAAACGCGTGTTTTTGTTTCCCTGATGGAGAGACTTTGTGTCTGTTCTGTGCTGCAGGTGAGGACGTGGCGTATGAACATGTTCACCGTCATCCAGCTGGCCTGCATCGTGGCGTTGTGGGTGGTGAAGTCCACCGTGGCGTCGCTGGCCTTCCCCTTCATCCTCATCATGACCGTGCCGCTGCGCCGCCTCGTCCTCTCCAGGATCTTTGAGGAGCGCGAGCTGCAGGCGGTACGTCTGGCGGCTGCCGCCGGCCGCCGCGTTTCATCGACACGGCGCTTTAATCTGCTGTTCCTCAGATTAAAGCTAATTTCAGCCCTGATTGGTTTTTATTTCACTGGAAAATTCTTTAAGAAATTACAAAGATTAACTTTAACATGATAATTAGATTTAAATATTTATTTGCTTCACGTTTTTAACCGTAAAGAGACCAAATTCATTCTGGAGATGCAGTAACTTTAGGAATATAATAAATAAAAATAAAACCCCTTCGTAATGTTCACTAAAACTGTTCAGCAGATTTTTAATTAGTTTCAAGTTGTTTTAGTTTTAATCTAATTTTTTATATAAAATTTACCCTATAAGTTAAATTGTGACTTTTCATTATAACCTTTTTAAAAAACAAAGTGAATTGTTTTCAACCAGCATAAAGTTAAAGTCTGAATACGCAATAAAATGTTTTCCAGTTTCATTAATGAATAAAATATTACAGTGAACTGATTAATAATAAAGGATTTCACAGGTTTATCAGTGATATAATGGAGTCTGATCATATTATAGATTATGGTCTAAAATATAGTAATTTAAGATAGAATAGAGGAATAAACTGGTAAAAATATGAGAATAAAGTATTGATACAATCCGTGTCTCTGGACTGAAAGTTGATCTTGGTTACCAAGGTTATGTCGACCAATCAAAACGCTCCGCATCACAGCAGCCAGCCAATCAGTGACGAGCTCTTATTCACCACCAACAGAGTTTTGTAGTTTAAAAAGGTCAAAATGTTTCATTTTAATGTTTTCAGTCTCAGAACCGTTTTTCACAAACGCTGCTTGTCTAAAGGTTTCATCTGGACTCAGATTAAACTCCCAGCTGAGCCTCGTTTTATGGTTTTAACACGTCGTTTTTCTGTAAAATCAACAGTTTGTTGTTCATTTTAAGACAATTTGTCCTCCGCAGCTGGACTGTGACGAAGACTCTCCCAACTTTGACGAAGACGGCCGAGACGAATACAACGAGATCCACATGCTGGTCTGAAGACCAGAACCCGGTTCGTCCTGCAGCGGCGCCGGGTCCAAGCACACAGAACCGAGTCAGAAGCTTTAAGACCTGATGGATCCGTTGGTCCCTTTAGTTGCTCTGCAGGTTTGGGGGAACAAACATGATTTATTTTCTGTGTCAGCAGCAGTCAGAGCTGCCTGTAGTTGAGCCGCCTCTCCTCTGTCCTGCCGCTAAATACAGAGGATTCTTCACTTTTAGAAACTCCCTGGACGCCTTTAAATGTCGTTTTCTGGTGGAAACTCAGAGATCTGCTGGTAGTTCGACCCCTGAACCCCTGGGTGACCCAGGGTTACCCCTGGGTGACTCACACCCACCCAGCCTTTATTTTTCTACTTTGTGTTTATTTTCTGGTGATTTTGTGTCAAATTCAGTCAAAATCTGAATTGTGTAGAATGACAGAGCAAAAAGTGACACTAAATAGGACAGAAATGGCTGAATATTTTTAAATCCAGGCAGTGATGTTGCATCACCGTTCTCTAACGGTTTTGGTGAGAATTTAGTGGATTATGTCACAATATTTCTGCTTTACACTGACATTACATACCCATCTTTTAATCTGTTTTTTTAAAATTCTGGCTCAAAAATACGACGGTGAATTAGTGCCATTGTAGATAGAAAAAAAGAGCAAATTTTTGACAAGAAACGCAGAAATTTGGAGATTGATGTGGGATTGGAAATTTCCGTTTTTTGTAGAAAATTTCTGAGATTGATTTCTAACTTCGAGTTTTTTCAAGCAAATTTTTGACTTTTCAAAATCTGAAATTTTCAGATTAATTCAGAAATATTCTAGAAAAACTTGGAAATTTCAGAGTTTTCACAATTTGTCAATATTTGAAACTCAGAAATTTCCAAGTTTCTTCTTGCAACTTTCTGAGATTTATTTAAACATTTTTGCATTTTTTTCAGGAAAATGTTTGACTTTTCAAATTCATAACTTTTAAAAATTAATCTCAGAAGAGTCTTTAAAAAGTTGAAAATTGTCAACTTGAAACTCAAATGTAAATTTCTGTGATTAATTTCAAAACTTGTGGATTTTTTGGCGAACATTTCTGCCTGTTTTTGTCACACATAGAAGTCGTTGTTGCCCAACGAGATAAGCAGCTGCAGTTCTTGTGTTATTTATGAATCGCTAACAGGATCATCTTGACGTTATGCTCTTGACGAAAAAAATCACGTCAGTAGAAAATTGTGATTGAGAATCAACACCTGCTCCGTGACGTTAGCCTGAGCGGCTAACTGCAAGTTGCTTAGCGGTTGCTTAGCGGCTAACTGCAAGCTGCTTAGCGGCTAACTGCAAGCTGCTTAGCGGTTGCTTAGCGGCTAACTGCAAGCTGCTTAGCTACGATTTCAAAAAGAGGATGTAAATATGCTAGCTAACATGCTAATGTTTTCTTTGCCAGCATGAACTCAGAGGAAGTTGCTCCAACGTTAGCTGGTGTTGCTGCTTTTGGCAGGTTGGAAACAGGAAGCAGAGCTTCAGATCAGGAAGTTATTTCATTAGTTCTTCATACTGTGACCCTCTCATCTGACACCCAGCAGCTTTCTGGATAGCTAGTAATGCTAAGGTTAGCTAATGTGCTAACGTTAGCATTGCTAATATAGTTCAACTGACACACAACAATCCCAGTTTACTTATTGTCCCAGTTTTGTGATAATTGCTGTTTGAAAAACTACAAATGACTGAATATTTAAAGTTATTTTCTGAACTCTTTAACATCCCAGATTTCGCTCAAATCAAACATATTGTCTCATAATGACGTTCTGTGTAAAAACTAAACAAACTGCCCCACTTCACGTTGAGCCTGCAGGGTTTCTGTCTCAGGGGAAACTGACCTTTGCTCTGTAAATACTCCCAGCACCCAGTTGGACCGTTTGTGTACATAAAGATGACCAAACTCATGTCCCGACTCAGAGAAACCGGATTAGAGAGACAGCATTTAGCCGTGAGGCAGACTGTTGCTGCACGGAGGTTTGCTTCACAGCTGCTGCAGTGGAGTAAACCTTCACTGCAGTTCAAACCTGCAGCCTGCAGGACTCTGCAGAGTTTCACCGCTTTGTGTCGGACCGCACCGGGTTCCCACATTCTGCTCAACACTGAGAGACACTTCTTTGGAAATTAAATCACATTTCAGCTGCATCCAAACCCACCGCTTAAAAATATTCAAATATTATTTGTAATTATTAGTTTAATGTCTAAATTTAAACTTTTCTCAAATAAAGGAAAACTAGCAGCTGCATTTGGCTTTTTCTGTGTCAAATAAATAAACTGTCAGCTCTAAATTTCCGTTTGAAATAAAAAAATTTGTTAATTATATTTGTTAAATAAATTAGTAGAAGATTTGTAATAAATTTTCAGTTATTTGGTGTTTTTCTGTTTTTAAGATATTTTTAATACACTAAAAAACTGACTCTAATATGCAAAACGTGTTAAATTAGAAAATTATTAATATGTTTATTTTAGTAGTTGGTAAAATACGTCATATTTAATATAAGTATTACAACCCGCAAGTTGAGTTTTAGGTAAGAGAATTTTTTTAATATTATGAGAAAAAAGACATTAAAAATAGTTTTGATGAGAAAAGGCGTTGATAGTTATTAATATCTGATGTTTTCTAAATGAACTCAGCCTTTTGATCAGTTTTTTTTTAATTCTGCGACTGATAATAATCTGATGTGTTAAAAGATTAAATATTTTATTTGTAAAACTAAAGTAAAACTTCAAAAGATTTTCATCAAACTTCATTTTAATTTTTTTAATTGTTTTTCTTTATGAAATTCATTTTCCTAACATACGACCTTCTGGTAATATTCCCACTTTATTCTCATTATTTTGACTTTCTCATCATGACTTCATCGTTCGTTTATTATGAATTCATTTCTGTTTTTTAGCAACTTTATTCTGACAACAGTAATTTATTATTAAAATAATTATAATTAGATATGAATTATTATAAACCATCTAATTTTAACTAATTTATTGTGTATGACAATAGTAATATTAAATTTAGATGATTTATCATGTAATATTTTATAACTGTTTTGCAATATATTATTAAAATGTATTATAATTTTTTTGTATAATAAATAAGAACTGTTATAATTATTTACTCTAATAAATTATGATGTCTTATTTTAATAAATATAATAATTTATAAGTTTTTTAAATACATTTTTGCAATGTTTTCACTTCACAGTACCGGGATTTTATTTTCATAATATTATGACTTTATTTTTGAAATGATAAACTTTTCCTTTTTTCGCCTGGCCCAAACATCCAGTCATAATCATCATGAATTTTTCTCAAACATAAGAATCAGATTCAAAAGTATCCAGGTTACCATGGAAACCCTGATGCGTGTTAATGTCAGCTGGAGGAACAGATCCAGGCTGTTAATGTTAAAGTACCAGTGATGAAAAGACAAACAGTGATTTAATCTTTCTGCCGGTGATGATGTGACCTCCACATTTCCTCGCCTCCCGTTGCCACGACAACGAGGCGGACCACCCACGGTGACCTGACTCGGGTCTAATTGACCTTCATCACTCTGAGTGAAGAGCTGAAGCGTAAAGACAACCTGGACGTGTGAGGAGAGACGGACTCTTCCTCATGACACAAACTGCAGCAGAGATTAACTAATGCATTCATTCATTCATTCACCATGACTGTAAAGACGGTTCATAACTGTTCTAGATTGTACTTTGTCTGAAATAAAAATGAATGATGTGACACTGAAACATTTAGTTTCTGTCCTTATATAAGTCCCTGAGGGACACCAAAGGATTTTATGGTTTATTATTCTTCCTTACAGTCAATGTTAAACAAATAAAGCTTTGTGTGGAAAATCTTGCAATAAAAGGTGACACCAATGTGAGCCGATAAATTGGCTCAGAAGTTATCACAATAAACGATAATGTTTTTAAAGTGTAATAATGCAGGAACACATTCTCAATTTTAAATTCCAATGAACATTTAAGACTGGAACTGGTAGACATTTTAAATATCCAAACAAAACAACAGAAACAACAAATCATTTATTTTAGGTCTCTGCAGGCAACAAAAAAGCGGCTAGTTTAGATAACAGCACCAGACTGAAGACTTTATCATTCAGTTTTTGGTAGAAAGAAAAACAAGATTAAATAAATGGATATTATTAACCTTATTGTAATTTGTGAATTGATTTGTTGCTTAGGCAGGTCATGAGTCAATAAAGACATGATGCTGAATTATGTCTTAAAACCTTTTATTCGTTTTACAAATCAATCATGATCAAGAAAATGCCCCTTTTTAACAAAATAATGAAAATTAAATCGCATATATGTAACTTAAAATAAGTGATTATATCAATATTAGATTTGATATGCTTTTTTCTCATTTTCTTGCTGGAAAATAAATGTTCTCAACCGCGATAGTTCTGTTGCAGCTGGAAACAATACTTTGCTAATTAGCTAGCTGTGTTCCGGTCGGATGATTATTGGTGTTACGCAAAGGTCTCACTTCCGCCAAAGAGACTCGGACGAATGCTAAACGCTATTAGCAACCCCGGAGGGACGCGGAAAGAAGCGCCGCCCATAGAGAAAAAGCCATTCCTCTTAAGTTTCCCATTTAAGCCGGGAAGCGGCCATGTTTTACTCCTCTTTGCTCCCGCATTGCTGTTTTTTCCATGTTATATCGGTAACTACCCGCCTCTGTCTCGCCCTCTGACGGTTGGACGGGTCGGACCTCTTGCACCCGGCGGCGGAAACTTTCCAAAACTTGAGAGGTGGGCCAAAAGAGTCCAGGATGTGGGATTGTTTTAAACTAAACGGAAATGATCACCGTTCAATGGCTGAACTGCAGAACGGAAGTGACGCGTCTGTCCTCAAACGCCTCGGCGGGAAACATCAATGCATGCATCGAGCCACTTCGTGACTGCTGACGGGTAAGAATTTTTATCTCTGATTGTTGATACAGAATCTGTTATACAAACAATAAGTCACATTTTGGACGACATTGCGACATGGAAAAAAGAGATTAGGAATATCTACGTTATAAATAAGTTTGTTCATGCTTAAAACGTGAGACGAAATGAAGGATAATATATATTATCCTTCATAAAAAAATAAAAGGCAGCGTTTAGGCTCTAATTTAGTCCCGAAGGGGACATGGAGGAAAAAACAGAAATCCGATCTCGACTTAGTTTCTCGGGATCTCGAGAAAGAAAGTCAGGATTTCTTTTTTTTTCTCTCCATGTCCCCTTAGGAGCTCTGTAAATTTAAGTTGGGAAATGTTTAATTTCTCATCTGATTTTACACTTACAAAATGTTTCACTAGAAGAGATGTTTGAACTTCATCCTAAGCATTTTAAAAGTACCGGAAATTGGGGCAGATTGTTTTTACGTGATTCCGGTTAATCGGTTAATCATCAGAATAATTGATGATTTCTTGATTCTGAAGATGATTGTTTCCAGTAGCAGACCTGGATTACAGTTCTGTTGTTGCAACTAGCCCTGTAGCAATAAGCGATAAATCATTTAAATAATTTCCGTTTGTCTGATTTATTGTTTCTTTCTTTCTACAAAAAACTGGATGATAAAAGTCACTTTTGCTTAGACAGTTTTTGCTTATATGGGGTTCCTAATTAATTTTGTTTCTGTTGTTTATTTACTTTGACATTTAAAATGTCTTCCAGTTCCAGTGTTAAATGTTCATTATAATTTAAAGTTTATTGATCTTTATATTGTTACCATCATATTAGTTGAAAATGGTCTCAAAACAACTATATTGTCATTTATTGCAATCATTTCTAGGACGATCCAGCAAAGCGTGTTATTTTTTCAGGCACCTGTGGGCCATCGTACAGCAGAAGTTGCTTCAACATTTGGCTGTAAAAAATTTTCCCATCGCTGCTGTTTTTCAGTGTAAATAAGTTTTTGTTTCTGGGTGTGACGTTTTTCTGCAGGTGAGGGTTTGGAAAGGTTTAGATGTTTAATAAAGCTTTGTGTTGATGTGGCAGCAGCTCCATCAGGATCCAAACAACAACAACAGGTGAATAAACTGGGATTGAGGCGTTGCTGTCCAGTCTTTCCACACTGGTGTTCTTTCCATTACTCCCAGTTCCCAATTAAGTGACATTTAACCGGAGCTCCGTCACCACATTTTATACCTTTAATTACCAAAGAGAGAAAACATGACATGCACAGTGACATCCAGGCCGTAAAACGCTGACTGGGGAGTAAAAGAACACTAAGCCGTTTCTGTGGCGGTGAGGTGAACACACAGAAAGGGTAGGAAGAGCGTGATAACTACCCCGGGGGCGATTAACGCCAGCAGGGTGCGCAGTGAGGGGTCCTGAACCTGCCTGCACTGGGAGAAGAACGCCTGGTGGACCTCCAGGAAGACGCCGTCCATCAGGAACGTGTGACCCATGCAACTGCTCTGCTTCAGAGAGCCGTCGACACACATGCTGAGATTGTTGTAGAGGCTGCAGGAGGGAGAGAGAGAGCAAGACGGAGGGGAAGCATTAGTCCCTTGTCAATTCAAATGTCTGCAGCGTAGCTAACGCTGGGAAATCCCCACACTGTGTTTTCAACTGGTTGCTAAGATGTGGTAACTGGATTTTCCGGGCTGTCTTTAAATGCACCACGAGTGCACCAGAGTTTCCTTTCAAACAGTTGCTGCGTTTCCATCACAAACGTGTGCAAATCTGAGGGCGATTTGTCTGCATCTTATTCAGGCGCTGCAGAAGCAAACGGCTCCCGCCTGGGAGCGTTTTGGGTCGGAGTCGGCCATTTTCAAAAGAAATATGGGTACAGCATGTTAGAATATCCCCGACACCAAAACAAATATTCCTAGTCCCAGAAGTTACTGTGATAAACAATGTTGTTGTTTTGAAACCATTTTCAACTAATATAATATTAACGGTATAAAAATGCAAGGACACATTCTGAAAATCAATAAACTTTAAATTCTAATGAACATTTAACTCCGGAACTGCAAGACACTTTAAATATTCAAAAACAAAAAATTACCTTTCAAAAATGTTGAGGTGAGATCAAAGCTTCAGACTGAAACTTTTACCAATAGATTATTGGGTCCATTTTAATTGATCTTGTAATTTATGGATTTATTTCTGATTGCGGCAGGAATGACAGCTGTTTATGAGCCGTGCGACGCTGTGAAAAACCCACAAACCATCGTCCTCCTGCTACTTCCTGTTGTCTTCTTTGGTGTTCCTACCAGTAGCAACATCCGACTGTTGATATGTTGATCATTTATACGACTCAAAAACTTTATCAAAAAATATAATTTTTTCTCAAAAGTTTTCATTAAGCAAATTTATTTTTGTAATTTTCTGTTGCATGCAGATGTTAACTAGACGATTAGCTAATCCGTGCCAGCAAGTCGCTTTAACAAGAATAATAATCTTATTTTCCATCCTGTACTCAACTCACTGGTGATACTGGTGTATCACCAGCAGAAATTTTGATTTTTGCATATAGGGGAAAGAAATTCAGTTTTCTTCTTCCAGTAAAAGACTTGAATGACTGATAAAGTGATCAAACAGGATTCAGAAGGAAAACATCCGGCTGTCACTGGAGGTGTTTGGCGGTGGAAGCTGCAGGGGGCCGATGGTCTGCAGACACAACGGTGGAGAAACGGTTAAGTCTCCAAAACGTCCCAATGTTTTTGCCAAAGTTCAGGCCTGATCCGAATCCAGAAGCTAAAAGCTGAAAACCAGAACGATGGCAAGAAATATGGCTCGATTTGCTGGACAGAAAATCAGAGATCTGCCTGACCATCTAAGGCCAAAGAAAGGCTTCGCCGCTGATACTTGAGAGGAAATCATAGCTTAATACAACGTATAATATCTGGCATCGGAATAAACATTTCTGGGTCGAGTTATGTGTTATTAAAGGAAAGCAAAGCTGCACTTTCAATCATGTGATCCAGTCGGACGCCATGAGCCAAAAACATCTCGCCTCAGTGACTCCAAGCTTCTTCTGAAGGAGAAACCACCCTCTGCTTGAGGGCTAGCTTATATTTCATGGTCAGATATTAAATTGTCATATCCTGAAGATGTGGAGACAAGAAGAGCCTCAATAAATCATCACAAACCTCACAACCACTCATTGTTACATGATTTCAGAGTGGAAAACATCTGGGACTGACCCGGTTCTCGCAGCTGGACCCAAGTTACACTGTCAAAAATTAGCAGCAATAATTTGGTTAATTTAGTCTGTAATAAAAGTGTTACTCATTCATTTGCAAGTGTCTAGATTTCAAATGCAGCTAAATGTTTGGCTTAAGACCAAACAATTGATTTGAGCTAAAAAAATTTAGCTTGCTAGCTATATTATTATATAATATTTGGGTAAATAGTTAGCTTTATACTGAATGTTTCTCTTGCTAACTAAAAAATTTAAGCTAAATGTTTAGCCTACTAACTAAATATCTAGCACAAATCTAACATAAATCATAAAACACACTTAGCTTCTAGCTTTATGCTACAGACTTAGCATTAAGCTACAAATGTAGTTTGAATTGAAGCTAAGTATTTATATCAAACTATTCTATCCAAACTAAACATTTAGCTCTAAAATTGCTAATATTTATTTGGTTCTAAGATGGCAAGATATTAGTTTATAAACTTTAAACTAAACATTTAATTTGCTAACTAAATATTTAGTTTGGAGCTAAACCTAGCTTGCTAATGAAATACTGATCTTCAAACTTGTTTTATTTTGAGCTTAAAATTTTTGTCTGTAAATTAAATATTTTGTTAAATATGAAAAACATTTAATTAGAAACTTGATATTTAAAGATGAATATATAACTTTGGAAAATGACCCAAATAGTTGCAGTAAATTTTTGAGTGTAGCTTCAGAACCGTACTGGGCCGGCTTCATGACCCAAACCGCTGAGAGAAGAACGTCGTAGTTTAAAGGTGATCGTTAATCACCAGATATTTACAGTCTGACGGCCGGCCACGGGCAGTCCTGCTGATAGCCGCTCGTCTCCATGCTCCGGTTGAAGTCGGACCTGCAGCTCTGGACGCTGAAGTGGAACCGGTTCTGGTCGCAGGGCGGCATGATGTCGGCATGGGTTCCTGGAGGAAGCAACAGGACAGCCTGATCAGAGCCACGGATGGTGGCTTTAAAGGCCCGTTTTTATTATTACTCTGCACGTAATTGATAACTGTGTTGTTTTAATGCCTCCAGATTTAAACTTTGTTTGATTTGGACTCGGTTCAGGTTTATGTAAAATACAGCAGCACATTTTCTTTAAGGCCCGAGTTCTGACAGGTTAACGAGCCAAAATCCACATCGTTTCGCTACTAGTTCTAAATATTTCTGTTGGAACCGGCTCTGAGGCTGGGCTCGGTCCATTTCTGACATTCTTGTTATTGTTCCTTAAATTATTCAGCGATTTGCTGTGGAAACCATCGGCCTGCAGCTGCTTGTTGTTTCACTGCTGCAGGAAAAGTTTTCAGCCCCTTTCATGTTTGGTTGCTGGAATATTCATCAAACGACGGCAGTCAGACAGCAGAGAGGGAAGAGAAACCACCAATTTCTGTCAAGTCAGAAAAAAGTCTGCAGTTTGAAAATGAGGGATCAATCAAACCCTGCATGTAAAAGTAAGTACACCCTAAACCAAAATGCTCCACCAGTGGCGCCATCTAGTGTTTGTGATGTGGAGGAATCTGGAGCTACTCCGCTTTGCAGAATTGTTTTAATTAATGTTGGAGGTTTTCCAGCTGATTGTTTAAGGTCACAATTTACGTCCGGACTTTGGCTAGGCCACTCAAAACCCATTAGTAGAAGCCACTAACTAAAAGTTCTGCTAACCCAAAAGTGCTAAACCGGATTATATCTAGCAGAAGCTAATGCTAAAGCTAAGTTAAACATGTTGCTATTCACCATGTGTCGACACATATCATGTTTGAGCTTCAGAATCTGTGGTTTCTGTTCAGGAAGTGATTCTCTGGATCAGACCTTTTCACTCGTGGTTTTAGTTTCTGGGTTTTGCAAACTGATCTGGTTGTGGCTGATTGACCACAGAGCGGCTTCAGTCAGAAAGGAAGCAGGACGTCAGTTAAACTGTTTACTGTAGAAACACAGCAATGCATTTTGGGTAATAAATAACTGATTTGCTGCAACGCAACAATGCATTTTATTTTGTTGCAGACGACGTCGCCGCTTGTGTTGTTGACACATGGTGGACATAAACATGTTTTAATTTTGCACTTTAGCATTAGCTTCTGCTAAATAGCATACTACTGCTATTTAGCACCAATATGCAAAAATTAGCATGATAAATTTTTTTGATTACTGCTTTAGGTTTAGCAGCGTTTACTAAAGTTAGCTGTGCTAACGACCATCTAAGAGCTCAGCAAGCAGAAGCTGTGAACCTGACCTCGTACATCTGCTCCGTCTGAGTTCGTTGGCTTGAGTCTTTCTGCCCGGTCAGTGAAGAAACGTAGTTTTCTGGTTTTCAGACTCACTGGTTCTAATAGAACATCTCAGTCTAACTTCACAGGTTTAAAATGTTTAAACCAGCCCAGAAGTTTTAATGTCTCTTTTGTTGATGGCTGAGTGTGAGAACATTACCTGTCCAGGTGGCTAAAAGTGTCAGCAGCAGAGCAGACGGCGTCATCTGAGAAAATATGACATTCATCTGTGTGTCAGAAACATCCTGAATCCATTTATTATAACTTACAGGACGACGGCATCCACTAAAATCAGAACAAATAAAAACATGTGGTGCTTTCCCACGCTGGTCTGCGGGGAAGCAGTCGGCGCATTTTAGGTTTAATATTTCTGTCTACATGAAAGACGCTGAGTGTAGCTAGTCTGTATTTAATAGGAGTATTGAGTACGCACCTCGTCAGTGAATCCTGTTCAGCCCCAGTCAGAAGAACAACTGATGGTCTGGTTTTACCTCTGGAGGTAATTAGATTGAGCAACGGCAATGGGCAGCCTGCTTCCTTTCCCAGACGGGTTCTGGCCGTTTCCCATCTCCATGTTTCGCCTTCAGCCCCAAAAATACATGACCTACGACCTCAGAGTCACAGCGTCCGCATGTTTACTGACCCTGTTTACATTTGACTGGGAGGCCTTTCCCAGTTACAGCTGGAGGAAGTCCAGTGGGACTGGGATTCTTGAGTGAAGGCAGCAGAAATGATGACGTTTCTAGAATCTCTGGATATTAAAACAGTATTTCTTGTTCAGGTCACCGTGACTTTGCTTGAAGAAGTTGGAACAGAAATGCTTCAGCCACACTTGCATTTTTTTTGGCTTGTAGTTGGAACTATGACTTCAACAGATAAGAGGAAAAATGTGTAGTTATTGCAGAAAGGGGGAAGAAGCATTTCTATAGCAACCGCCTTATGTCATAGCCCACTCCATCCCTAACCCTAACCCTATCCATAGCAACTTGGAAAAGTCGTACAGCAGACGGCGCATCGTCAGAGAACGGTCCGAAAGTTAAGAATCAATTTGTGGCAAATCTCTGAAAATGGTAAATAAATATGAGCTTTGAGGATATTGAAATCTCATCCCATTTCGTTCCCAAAGGTTTTTTTTCTGAATCATTTGAAAGGTTTTATAATTGTCCAAACCAGTATTCATAGACAGAAACAGAATTCCATCCATCTGATAATCCGGTTGGATTCAGGACCAAACAGGCAACATTTGTTACATTTTCTGCTGCAATGAGTCAAACCAACTAAGCCCTTTGAGCAACCTATTCCCCTCCTGACCTGTGGGGGCGCTGCACCAAGAGCCACTGATGAAACCTCAGAAGAAAACACTGAAGTTCTTCACCAAATGGAAACTAAAAAGCAGATGCACGGAGTCGGTTCCCCTGCTAGCATTTTATTAGCTCGCTGCTTCCGTTTCAAATCGCTGTCAAAAGTCAATCAGTGACCTAATTTCCCCCATAAATTACTCTGAAGTGTTCCTGTTTGTTGCCAAACAACACTCCAACATCAGTAACTCAGACTGATGAAGTGTTTGGATTGGCCTAGCTAAAGTCTGGGCTGAAATCCGACCAATGTGGCCGAATTAAAGCAATTCTGCAAAAAAAACTGGGGTTAAAATTCATCCCCAGTGACAGAAAAGCCTCATATCCAGCAGCTAAACATCAGTTATCAGGTTTAGGAGGTTATGTATAACGCCTGCTGTGCTTATGAAACGATGTGAAGCTTTTTAACGTCTCTTCATGGCTGCTGGCGGAGGATCGAAGCCGCGGAAGAGGCTGAACAGGAAAACAAATCTTCTCCCATTAGGAGTGGGACCGTGTGGAAACTGTGGCCCGCAGCATGACGACTGTTAGGCCAGAAACCATTAAAGCTTATTAAGGTGACGTCCAGATTCCTGGGATAAGGATCCAGTCCTGCTTCCTGCTCCGGAGGAAAACCCTCCGGCTAATCCGGTTCCGACTTTATCATATATTCCAGACGTGTTCGATAATATTCAGCAGCCCTGAAATCTCATTAATCTGCTGCTGCGCTGAATTATCAGGCTGAGTGGAAAAAGTGAGCGGCTTCATCCCGGACCGTTCGGTTCAAACGTCTCTCAGCATCAGGAGGAAAATCAAACGCTTCCACATTGTTCAGCTGTTGCCCATTCAGGCAGAGTTGCTAAGCAGCGGCTACACAACATAACCGACATGCAGCGGAGCGGCCGTGAGAAAACGTTCCCAAACTGAGCAGAGGACGACTGGAAGCCCGCGCTGAAAGACGACGCCAGTTGGTGCCTTCGTCCATTTTTTTATCGTCATGGAAACAGAAAGTGAGAAAAACGACTTCTTGGTTCTCCAAACGTTACAAAAGCTGCACTTCCTGCAGTTTATGATAGTTATTTTGAGAAACGTACGAGTTAATACTGTGAGCTGTTGTGCCAAGTCATGATGGCTAATTCTGGACGATAAAGTTATTGTGATAAACGATAATATTTTGAGACCATTTTCAAGTCATATAATGCTGACAAGATAATCCGATTGGTTCTGGTTCTCCTAAACCAGTTTTCTGTTCTTTTTGTCCTGATTAATGGTCCTTAAAATAAAAATCTTTATTAGTTTTTATTGCCATTACAGTAGAAAGCATTGATGGAGCTAGTAGCCATTTTGAACTTTTGCCTCTAATTGCAACATTTATAGACAGTAGAGCTGATACAAACATACTGGCAGCATAAATACTTGATATTTATGAATGTTGTCCAAATTCACTATTTTCCATCTAATATCCAGTTTTGTTTTCTGTGTTCATGTTTTGGACAGAATAAATGCATTTCCTGCTGCATGTTGAGCTGCCATGTGTTTTCTTGTAGTGCCCCCTAGTGGCTGCTGTTGGTAAATATATGTGGAGATCATTCAATCTGCCGAGTTAAAGTCAGGAGCTTTATGTGGTAACAACCAACCAGCCACTGGTACCATGAAGCAGTGGCTCCCTGCAGTAATCAGGCTGATGATTTTACAGAAGAGTTTTGGTTTCAACATGTTGGAACGACACAACTTTATCTAAACTAAGATGCCTTAGAGACCTCCGGAGCCAGAAACACCACAAACACACCATCATCCTCCCACCACTTCCTGTCGTCTTCTTGGCGTTTCCACCAGTAGTAACTGAACTCATGAAGCGAAGTGCAGTTTCCGTTGCAGGAAATAAATCTATTTCAACACGGCTGAAAAACCACCTGAGAAACTTAAAGTCAAGTCAAAAAACTTGAATTAGTGAAATCTTTAAGACGCCACTAAGACGTCTGTCCAGAGGCGGACAGAGTTCCCAAAACCTAAGTAAAAATCACATCATCAGACAGACCAAAGTATAAAGTTAAGAGGAAAGTTTGGTATTTTAAGGACCAAAATGACAATAATTCATAATCATAATTTTTCCAAAGCAGTTTCTTTCAATAAAGACCTTAAGAAACTTTAACAAGAACTGCAGGTGTGAGTCTGAGCAGCTGAGTGAAGTCAGTGGCTCCTTCCAGCGGTGCTGACCTGTTGGGTTCAGTCAGTAACATGGCAGCAGGTAGGACCCTGTCGGCGTGTTTACCTAACGGACCAGCTAACGGATCGTCAGGTTCATCAGATGACTCCGGCCTCATTTCGGCCCCAGCAGTCGCTGCAGTGATGTTCGGCCTCCTGCTCGCTGTCCTCGCCCTCCCCGGGCTGCTGCGTGGGGATCTGTTGTTCAGATGCCCGCGCTGCACGGCGGAGAACCAGGACGGCTGTCCTAAGGTCACGCTGTGCACTGAGATCGTGCGGGAGCCAGGCTGCGGCTGCTGCCCCGTGTGCGCCCGCCTGGAGGGGGAGCTCTGCGGGGTTTACACGCCGCGCTGCTCCACCGGGCTCCTGTGCTCCCCCAGCATGGACACAGAGTTACCCCTGCAGCAGCTCATCCAGGGCTTCGGCCGATGCACGCGCAGCGTGGAGCAGGACCTGAGTTTGGACCTGCTGCCCACTAATGGTAAGAGGTTCATCCTCTTCATGAAACATTTTGTCCTAAATGAGACGGATTCTGGTCACATCCAGACATCTCGCACTACAAATGCTGACCCAGTTTACTCAGTTCTCCTGATTTATGCAGCATTATCCCAGGGAGATTTTGCCATTTTACAGCAAAACCAAGTAACTGTATTACCTTCAAACTGAAAACATAAAATATTACCAAGTGTTTTACAGTTTCTAGTACAAATTTCAAACAAACTTTTCCGCCTGATATAGAGGCTTGCTTCAAGTAAATATTACATAATTTTGGTGAAATGCTCCATTGGCAGATGTATTAACTTATAAAAATGTCTTGTTATAAGTGAAATAATCTGCCAGTAGAACTTTTTCATAAAAATTAATGAATTATTTACTTATAGCAAACCTCTATATATTGATAAAACGCTACTTTTAAGCAGGTTTGGGTATTTAAAGTTTACTTGGATATTTGCACTAGAAACTAGGCCAAAATACATGGAGAGATTTAGTGTTTTTGCAGTGCAGTTATAAAATGCTGCATGTATCAAATATGACTTAAAGGAAATGCTATTTCCTGATTTAATGCCTTGAAATTGGGCCTCTGTCTCTTTAAGAAGCTCCTGCTTTTTTCTGAAGCTCCACCTCCAGGAAGTCATTCCAACATGGCTCCTCTCTTAACCCTTTGACATTTTTACCAGCTTTTTCTGAGCAGCAGCTCCTAATGAGCTCAGCGTTCCACCAGGTGTTTGCTAATTGCTGCTGGCTAGTCTGAAGGAGCGCAGTGGGGGAGGAGTTTCATCTTGTAGGCGGGGCTAGGTCCACCCAGACGTTTAGGAGCTGAATGGTTGCTGTTAAAGGATTACTCAAACATGCATGAAAGAGTCAAAGCAACACTGCAGGGAAGACATTATGACGAGACTGAGGATAAAAAAAGTTTATTTCAGCTCTGTAATTATTACATAAATGAATCTTAAACATTTTTTTGTGAAAAGGGTTGAAGAATAAATGGTCATAAAAATAAGTTGAAGAGGTCAATAATTATGTCTAAAGTGGTTAAAGATGGTCAACAAATCCAGTTTGAAATGAAGTTTTTCAGTAATAATTTCAGTCTGACGCTTTTTAAACCGTCTTACCATTGCAGAAGTGAAGGAGGCAGAGCTGCAAGCCAGCAGCGTGTTTTCATTGAACAGTTTGAGTATCTTCACTTTTTCTCCTCACTCCACCCGAAAGCTTCAAACCCAAGGTGAAATATTTTGGATGGAGTTTTAACAGTTTGAGTTTCTCCTCTAATTTCTCCTGACAGGGAAATCCCAGAAAATATGTAATGGTCACCAATTTGTCTGCAGCCCGTCCAACATGAACCAGTTTTAGTTTAGTCAGAAACTGGAATCAAACCTCCGTGTTTAGGGCGGCTGCTCTGCCGCCACACTTCACCCCACCCTGCAGTGGAGTCATGAACCTCCTCCATCAGGATGGTACTATACTATCAATAATTGGAAATAGTATTTTTATTTTCCTTTTTTAGTTGCCACCTACATAAAACATGTTTACTCAAAACAAATAACCGTAAAAAATGTGGCGCGTTCCCCCGCTGAGCTACAGTGAGAGGGGACAAAGTGCCGCTATTGATTGGTGAAAGCTAATGTTGACACGTGATGCTCCAAACCCACATCTGTGGCCGTGAACGAGCAGTGAACCCGCCACAGGGCTCTTATTCTGAAGGGTTCGGGAGACGGACCAGGTACGTTGACATGGAGCGTGAACTCCAGAGGGTTGTTGTTGGGAAACATGTCCATGACGATGAGTTCAGCCCGATTACTCAATCTCGTCTTGTTGCTGATCCACGCTGTGGCTTCGAACTGGAAACGTGAACTTTTGTCTTCTGCTGCCTTTTTAACTCCAAACCACAAGGGAAGAAGATTTAATAGCAGAGAATAAAAAATCTGCCTCATGGCATCTTGTGTAACTGCAGCCGATGACATGATCGATTTTTCTGCATTCCCTGTTTGACTTCCCATCTTCTGTGTGCAGACCGCAGAAACGAGCTGAAAACGAGCGTCGTTTCAGCCTGTGGTTTCCTCAGTTCGTGACTTTTTAAACACTAAAAGCAGCATCAGCCTCTGCCTGGCTGTGCTGCACCTTGAAGATGTTTCTCCTGTTGCTCGGTGACGTTGCATGCCAGCACATGAAGCCGATGTTTTGGTTTGTCCAGGTTTCCATTCCTACGCTGCTCCACTTTAACTACAAAAATCAGAGTTTCTGGACAAAGGAAATGAATTTGCTGTCTGTCCAGAGGAGCTGGAGCAACATGCCAGGTGTGGCAGATCTGTCCGCGACACGGATACATCATCGTACAGCAATATTTGTTTTAGCCGTCAACATTTCAACATGTACAGTATTTATGCAGGGAAGGTCTGTCGAGCAGCGCATACTCTTCGTTCAGCACGACTCTGTTATTCTCCCTTAATTGAAAAGTTGAAACTTTATACGTTTTCCGCTGCCAGCAGCGTCGCCGTTCTGTCAGTGTTTTCTCTGGAGAGCGAGGAAAGCACTTGGGAATCTGGCGGCCGAAGTCGGAAGCATCAAATCCAGCTACCACTTGAAAAACACGGAGGAAGAAGAGAAATTATTTCTGGAAGTGTCACCATGACAGATACCAGACTCCAGCCTCTGCTTGACTTACTGGACAGATTCTCCATGGAGATGGAAAAATAAGTTGCTGTATTGATCTCAGAACTCAGTTTCTTTATTTTTATGTTCCATGTTGTAAACACAAATGTTTCAGAAAGCCACAGTGTGTTTTCATAAAGTCAGAGATTGTAAGAGTAACTCGTCTTTCTTCAAAACTGTGAAGCAAGAATCTGTCAGATTGTGAGTAACTGGAAAGTTAAACATCTAAAATCACTAACAGGCATCTAAGATGGATAGCATCCAATCAAAACAGCAAACACTGAATGTTTGAAAGGCTAGCACGCATGTGAAGTAGTTAACATGCACCAACAAAGGCTAGCACACATTTAAAATGGCTAATGCATCTAACATTAGAATACGCCTTTGATACGGTTAACAGTCTGGAAATGGACAGCATGCATTTAACACGGCTAACCTTTAAAACGGCTAACCTTCATCCAGAGCAGCTAGCGTGCGTGGAAACATTGTTAGCAGCTCCTGGGATCAAGACGGTTCATACACAAGATTTTAGTTCCTGAAGTATTAAAAATGCTGAGTTGTCTGATCTTCCCAAACATTATGAAGATTTCATTAAACCCCAGTTACGTTCTTTCTGTAAACATTTAGTAAAATGAAACCTGCTGTAAATCAGGCGGGGGGTCATAAATCCAGTGTAAACAGATTTTAGTGTTTCCTTGTGTTTTAATGTCGAGGCTTCGCCTCGGCTCCCCTGCAGGAGATTCTCTGCTGGAACATGCTCTCCTCCTTCGCTCACTCTGCTCTTTAATTACTCCAAGCACTTTGAGCTGAACGGAGAATCTGTGATGGCTGAAGCCGATCGGCGTGTGGCTTTCCTCAGGCGCTAACTTTACCTGAGAAGTAAATCTGTTGTACTGCAGCTGCTATTTGTCTGAATTTATGACCAGAAGTTGTTTCCCTTATGTCCTGCAAAGTGACTGTTGGATGTGCCCTGACAGGCTTATGACAGATTTTATTGTAGTTTAGTTTTACTTCATTGCGACTTTTGTTTGTCTAATTTAGTTAGTTTTAGTTTCTAAATAAACACCTTTATCTGAACAAATTTTCACAGGTATGAATTGTTTTGAGAGCTTCCTTTCTCTTACGCTTTAGCATTACCTTCTGCTAATTACTGTGTTGCTGTAGCGCTTTAGCTACATGGTTAGTGCTTTTATGGTTAGCACAACTAACTACCAGTAGCTTAGCCTACCTCTATAAATAAGCCTTCTTTTCATCTAAATGCTGCAAAATCATTGTTTTTTCCTTCGTTCTTTAACTACATCAAAACAATTTAAACTTGCTAGCTCTATCAATATAGATAGAGGTAAATAAATAGATAAAAACTCACAAATAGAGTTTTCATCTATTTGTGAGGCGTTGCCTCAGTTTAGTCTCACATCAGCATGCTAGTCGTTACAGTAAACTAGAAATCGATTTTTCGTTTAGCTGGTGAAATGGGAGTGGAGAAGCTGCTGTTGGTCTGCAGTGATGAGGAACCAGTGAGGTTTAGTCCAGTCTTTGCTTCTTCTGTACCATACCATCTGGTCCCTGATCAAATGTCCTCTGAAGGAATGTTTCTGGTACATTCCCGTAGGACAGTGCTTCCCAAAGTGTTTATTGTAATCCATAGGGGCCCATTTTTGGGAACCACTGCCGTAGGAAAACAACCCAAGGTTCAATGAAGAGCCTCACAAAACGTCTGGAGTTTGTTTTCTGGACCAGAATTGGCAGAAGACTGCAGATGTTAGGATTTGAGTCTCGACCCTCACGGTTTTTATTTCATGGGTTCTGAGCTGAAAAGTTTCAATATGGAAACTTCTGAGGTTGCAGCCAAACAGGAAAACATGCATAAAGGCTGAAAGCTGAAGGTCTGAACTACCCAGCAGCTTTGAAGCGGCCGGCCGTCAGGAAGAGGGATTCAAGCAGACAATGGTGCATTCTCCGGCCATTAAAGCCCCTGACGGCTGTCTGAGACGCGCCTCCATATGATAACAGGGCAAACGCATTAATGAGAAGCAACAGTCGGAGAGGCGCTCATTACTCATTGTGCGTGCTGAGAAAGCTGTGAAAGCATCGCTCAAAGGCACGAGCCAAAGCCAACCCTCCACAGCTTCAGACAGGTAGTTTCTAAGGCGCTGAGGCAGAACAACCTCTGTTTGGAGGGCAGGTGGTAGCTAAGGGCTGCAGCTATGGTTACGCAGTTCTGACACATGATCACAAAATACCTTCTGAACCCGACTGACTTCTAGCAAAGGCTGCTGACTCAGGTTGGGCTTCTAAACATGTTCATCCAAGAGAGTCTAGCAACAAGGCTGCAGGCTAATGTAGTTCCTTTGTTCTTCATCCTCATGTATGCGCTGCTCAAAGTGCTAATGGCGGAGAAACAACTTACCGTAACTGAAAAACCGTTTATCCTCAGTCATCAGTGGCCTTGCTAACTAGCGTTAGCATCTGTGGCATGCTCTGCTGTGGGGAAACTGGCTGCAGAGAGCAAGCAGATGTACGTTAGGGTGATTGACAGCACTAAGACCCACCTCCATGTTCTGATTGGTTGTTTCTGATGGGGGTGGTGTATTTCTGCAGATGGCAGCAGAACCTCTGGGAGGAGACAGAAGAGCTCCAATATTTGTCATGAATGATCTGTCTCATGCTGTCAGGACTCGGTGACAGTTTGAACAAATATGTAATAAAAACATTTTGTTTATAAAAGTTACATATCGCAGCTTTAAAGGGCCAGTATCATATAAAATATACTTTATCTTTAATGTTATGTTTTTCTCTGGAGTGTTATTTTGAGCATTTTAATAACAACTGAAGATAATAGAGTTACTTTATTGTGCTATAAAATGAAACCGCATAGTACTGGCCCTTTAAATGGCTCAGCAATCTAATTAGCATCATACTTAAATTTACAATAATAATAGATGAAATGTCCAAAATTAAACTCTAAAGTATTTAACATCTGACCACAAATACAGAGGTAATGTAGTTTTTTTCAACTGGATATAAATGTATGCATTAAGGGGTTAAAACGTTTTCCTTATTTTTTGAAACAGATAATATTGCCACCTGCTGGCCAGGCATGGAAATGTCAACATTTGGATAAATGAAGGAAACAAACATTTGTTTAAATGGAGTAATATAGTGACATCTTTCAATGTAATTCATTCTGTAAGATTTCACATCAGAAAATAAAATTCGAGTCATGCTGTTGCAGATTTCCCACCTGGCATCAGTCTGTGTATGCGTGTGGGGGGGCGTGTGTGTGTGAACACACAGCTCCAGGACGTGGAGCTGATTTACAGCCTCTGCGTTCTGTTTCGGTGCTAATTACACCGACACCAGCCGCAGCTCGAAGCCTCTGGCAGCAAAGAGCTGCTGACTCAGCATCGGGTCTGCCTCCTTACAAGTCTGGACTCCCAGGACTAAAATCCTCAACTCTGGGCTCCGTTTCGCTAACGAAGTGTTGCGGCTCTGACTCCTGATCAATGTAGACTTAGTGTCAAAGTTTGTCTCCGTTTCAGGCTTTCAGCTCTGCTCTGACTTTCTGTTCTACTTTCAGCGAGTGAAAAGTTGCAAACCTGGGATTTTATTGGATGCATGAAGCTGTGTGTAGTCAGGAAGAGGACGACACAAAATGGCTTCCAGCGTTTTTAGCGAGTGGAATCAATTTCTGCAAACTAAAAATCTGACTTTTTCTGAAGAGAAATGTGACATTTTCAGTTTGCCAGAATGAGGGCTCTCTGCTCAGAGCAGCATGACCGACACTACGAGGGGTCAAAACCATCAACACATGTCACCACAGCGAAACACGGTGGTGGCAGCATTGTGCTGCTTTAAAAAACTGAAGTTATGTTTGGATCTAAAGAGGAACGATCTCGAGTCGGTTCTCGCTTCAGTTAATACAGCTGGAGACTAGAGATCAGGCTGACCTTTGAACCTTCACCGTCACATAGGGACGGTTACAAAGTCGGCCTTCTATCACCTGTTGATTCATAACTGGAACACTGATTAATAAAAATGATGCATGTTGGCCTGATGATGGCGTTTGACTAAATGTAATGGTTCCTGCTTGGTCCTAATGACTTCCTGTGTTTTTTGTCCTTTGAACCTCTGTGTTTACGAGAACATCAAGTCACGTTAATTAGCTGTTTAAATGCGCCGCGTCGGAACAAAGACGCATTTGAAAAGCTGCAGGACTCCGCCGCCGTCTCAGAGGAAATCAATGGAATCTGGGTCATAATTTCTGCCTCAGAAAGCCCAACCGGAACTTTATAGGTTGTGACCTCACTGTCGCCACGGTAATTGCAGCACCTGAGTGTTCGGCTCAGCATTAGTCACCGGGAGGCGCAGGACGCCCCGAGGACAGGCTGACATTGTCCTGTAATTCCAGGATTTAAACCTTCGCTTGTAAAGAGCGGCTGTTAGCAGGAAGTAGTTGTTTCAGAAACCGACTGCAGAGCAGAGATCTGGAAGAAGCTCCAGGCGGTTAAAAACAGACGGGCCGAACCGCCGACTGCGTGCAGCAGATTCAGTTTGTTTTCCTGTTGTGTTTCTCTGCAGAGGTGCACGGCACTGAGAGTCCTCTGGTGAAGAGGCCGCTGCCTGACCTCTGGAACCGCAGGAGAAAGCCCGGCTGCAGACTCAGAACGAGCTGAGAGCCAGGATGAGGACCAGCCTGCACGACGAGCGAGTCCAGAGAGAGCCGCCGGTCAGAACCTCAACATCTCACACAGGCTGGAGCCAATCTGGGCCTGCTTTATAAAACTCTGGATGTTCCCTCCACAACATCTTGGATATTTAGTTTCAATCCAAATATTTACCTCCAAACTAAATAGTTAGCTTGCTAGTTAAATGTCTAGGTCCAAATTATTAGCTAGTAAGCTAAACAGTTAGCTTCAAATTAAATATTTAGTTACTAAGCAAAATGTTTAGTAACTAAATATTTTATAACTAAATATAGAAATCTCATTAATTAGCTCCAAACTAAATGATTTATCAGGGAGCTAAGTGTTTGGCTTACTAACTAAACATTTACATCTAACCAGTGCCAGTAAAACTGATGTTGTTTTATTTCCGTATGAAGTTGTGGAGAGTTTCACCACCTGGTTTATTTAACCCGACTGTCTCAGAGTGATCCCTTCAAAATAAAAGCCAGCCTGCAGTGGGCAGCGGTTTGGGCCGGGTCAGTTCTGGTCCGTAAATCTCAGTGATGAGAACAACGATGCTGCAGCTCGTTTTCTCTCATTTACCAAAACAGGAAGAGGAATCGGAAACAAAATGAGCAGCAAGGGCGGGGGCGGAGCCAGGTTGAGGGTGGAGTCAACCAAGGGGTGGAGCCAACCAGGGGGGGGGGGGTCCAGGTTGAGGGTGGAGCAAAGCAAGGGGTGGAGCCAAACAGGGGGCGGGTCCAGGTTGAGGGTGGAGCCAAATAGAGGAGAAATCAGGGGCGAGGGCAATCAGACCTCTGACCTCTGGCATGTGAGGTCAGAGGTCACAGAGCTGTATGTGACTGTGAGCAGACTGTACGACGTTTGCTTTCCTTTATAATCACTGAATTCAAAGCATCATGCAGATACAGGGTCAAAGGTCACTGCTAGACAATGGTCTCTGGTATGTTTCTGTTGTCCACAGAGGAGTTGGTTGTCCAGAGTTTTCCTTGGATTTCTCTCTGCTGTCGTGGCTGAACGTTCAGATCCTGTGATGAAAATATAATAACTCATGAAGAAAAACCTTTTTTCCTTTTCTTATTTTTCTTTTCTGTTTTTTCCCTAATTTTTCTTTTCAAAATGTTCTTCATTTTTTCCATTTTCTTCCCTTTTAGCCCTTTTTTTATTTTATTTATTTAAAAATTTATTTTCTTTTTCAACCTTTTTTTTTTACTTCTTTTCCCATTTTTCTTTTTTCTTCAGTTTCTCTACTTTCATTTTTCCTTTTTCTCATTTTTCTTTTTCTATCTTTTCACTTTTTTTTCTAATTGTTAATTTTTTCCATTATTCTTTTCCTTTATTTCGTATGTATATGTTTGTTTAAAGAACTTTAACATATTAAAATGTTTGATAAATCTGATCAAACCTGTTGATGTGAACATCACAGCTGTAAATCACCAACCTGTCGGCAGGTTTTCGCTGTGAAAAGTCTCACTGTGTGGAGCTCAAAGCGTGACACAAACCTTTCTAAATAAGAATGTTGATATTTTATCAGCTTCTCTTCTTGTGCAGCTCATTTGAGGACCAGCTGCTCCTTATGGGGCCCCAGCAGGACAATGGCTGCACAATGGGGCCCCAGGGCGCACCCATTTTAATGTGAGCATGTGTTTCTGCTGTATTTCCACCAGACCTCCTGTCAGCAGGAGCTGGACATGGTGTTGGAGGAGATCTCCAGGATGACCTCAGAGGATAACCGGGGCCCTCTGGAGAACCTGTATGGCCTCAAGTTCCCAAACTGTGACCGACACGGACTGTACAACCTGAAGCAGGTGAGGCGCCGGCGCTGCCCTGGAGTCAGTTTGGAGGTTTAACTTCACACTGCGTCCATCACTGAGGTGTTGGTCAGAGAGAGAACAGGCTGGGATTTAAACCTCTGTGGTGCAGAACAATAAAATGCAGGTACAATGCAGGAGGGCGGCCAAACTTTATCACATGGGTCAAAATCATGCAGTCAAAACGACTGCCAGGCCAAAACATAAAAAGAGGGGAAAAAGAAACAAATACTGATTTTTGTACTCAACAATAAACTGAGTTTTTAAACTAAATGAGTAAAATAAAGATGCAAATAAGCTGATAATTTCCTTTGAAATGAGAAAATAAAAGTTTTCTTATCTAAATGCAGCAGCAGCTAAAAACATCGAGTGAAAAACTGAGTTGTTTCTGCTGGACTGAACAGTAATGCAGCGTAGGGCTGATCTGGTGATTAGATTATCAATTAACTAGTTAATAATTAGATACAAAATGTGCTGTAATGGGAGATCTTTTTTTCCAGAATGCGAAGCTAAAACTGCAACCAGAGGAATTATGGATAGAACAGATTTACAGATAAAGTTTTTATTAATATTTAAAATGATAAATATTTATATTTTTTGGAAAGTTTTTCTGCATTACTGCTGAATGTGGGGTTTTTTTCATAAAATTGTCTTTATGAGTCTGTACTCCAGTGAATAATTAACAATTATTAAATTAGCTGTAATCTATTAATCACGATTAATGTGATGAGTTGAAAATCCCTCCACTGATCATTCTGACTGCTCATAGCTACTCCACATAACCCCACTCTAAATAAAATCATGAATATAAACTATAATAGATTTTTTTTGGCAGCAGAGATAAAAATTTTCATCAGCTGAGTCTTGAATTGGTCAGGCTGTTTAACTCGGTGATCCGTCCTTTATAAACTCCAACACACTCCTGTTCCTGAGCATTCAAACACACACACACAGTCAGGTTTTCTGCACTTGTGGGGACTTCACATTGACTTCCATTAATTTCTACAGCCTAACCTTTACCCTAAGCCTACCCATCACAGACCTAACCACTAACCCAAAAACAACAATTTCCCTCATGGGGACCAAGAAAATGTCCCACAAGAAGCAACGGTCCCCATAACCATTGTAGACAGACATAGGTTCCCATAAGGACAAGAAAACCTGGTTCGCACACACACACACTCCCTCACACACACTGAGGCGTGAGGATGTTGTCATCCTGAACGAGACAACAGGCTCCTGAGCTGAAGGTTACAAGGCAATAAAAGTGTTTGTCGTGCTGCAGGGGAAGACTTTGGTTAAGCCGCGAAAGAGTTGTGCTTCCGACGTTTCGGTTCTGCTCATCCATAGATTCAGAGGCTGAAGGACAAACAAGGTCACACATCCAGGTCTGATCGTAGGGAGAGCGCGGAGCGGAGGATCTGAAGAGCATCTCTGCTCACAAGCAGCAGCATTGTACCTCAGTTCCCAGGATGCATCTCTGTACCTCCTCTATACTTGGAGTGTTCCCTTTGCGCTGCAGCACCTGCCAGCGCCGCGCCGGGCGCTAATTACTGTAACTGTCACTTCTTTGTTCTTCCTCATGAAAGGAAGAAAATAGAAACTCTTTTCTTCACTTGGTTTCCCCTCGTGAACTGAATCTGCTTCCATCACGACCTCATTTAAGAGAGGTGTGGGTGTGTGGGGGTGTTATTGAGTGAATGTGGTCCCACCCGGGCCAGAGCCCTCGCTCTGATCCAATGAAGAAGATCCCTCACCCTGCTTCACACACACACCTCCATGCTTCATTAACCCGCTGTGCCTCCTGCGCCCCTCCCCTGGCTGTTTCTGTTCCCCCTGCAGTGCAACATGTCGACCCACGGCCAGCGGGGTGAGTGTTGGTGCGTGGACCCGCTGACGGGGGTCCAGATCCCGGAGACACCCAGAGTCAGAGGAGACCCCAACTGTAACCGTTTCCAGGAGGCGCTGCGGGCGCCGCCCACCACGGCCCGCTAACACACACACACACACACCGGGTTTGATCCTGCACTCAGCAAAAGGAAACGCCTTTTTTTTAATAATCAGCCTACATTCATGCTGCAGCCTGATCTTTATAATGAAACTTGTTTTTGCAGATAAATGGTCTATTAGTTAAAGTTCTGACTTTATGCTTCTCTGTTAATTTTACATTTTTCTTGTCATTTTTGCTTGAAGCTGTTTCTCTCTGGCCTCTCGGGTCAAACGGTTCTCAGGCTCAGTCCAACTCCGTCACTTTGGGTTTAGACACATTGCATGGAGCATCATTTTCCTCATATCACAAATATGATTTTCACATTCCAACACAGATTTCCACATTGAAAAGATTAGTCAAACCAGATAAAAAAATATAACCAAGTATTGATTAAAACTTGACCTCTTAAAACTATTTAACTGCCTGATATTTGTAGCCAAAGAGAGACTGTACATCACATTTACATGGTAAGATTGTCAAAGTCAAGCTAGCATAGCTAACTTACTTCTGTATTCTCAAATGTATTTTACTGAGCTGTGAAATGTGATTGTAGACAATGGACAGTAAAACATCACGTCTCTTTTTCTCATTGTTTTATTATGTAATTTTCCCGACCTCACAATGTTCACGTAACGTCCAGTAATTTATATCGCTGAAGCTAGTCTGATGACTGCCAAATTAAGATTTTAATTTCTCACAACTGGAGATACTTTTGAAATTTATTTTGGCCAAATTATCAGAGTGAGTATTATCAGCTAGCATGCTTCGCTAACTGATCTGATCTGCTGTTACTTTCACTCCGATGAGAAACTCTCTGGTTCGCCGTTTACACTGGGTAAGATAGTCACTGCTCACAGCTACTCCGCAGCATTTTATGAGCCAACATTTTTCCCAAATAGATTATCCAACTGAGAAACAAGAAATCAAAGAAAAGTCACTGGAAAAAGTAGCCAAACATGTTGCATCCTGTGACTTTATCCTAAAGCAGATTCTTTTTTCACTGTTAGAAAAACTGAACTGAATTGTTAGTTTATTGTTTTTATGTATGATTTCCATTGCGTTCTGTAATTTCCCTTCATGTATATAAAAGTAATAAAACCTGCATAAAATCCTCATGTTATTCAGTGTCTGTTTTGGTTTTGTGAAGTTAAATGGACCAGCAGACTGAGCAGTCAGACAGATCAGTTGTCCAGAACTTTCTACATAAATAAAGGGAAACTTTACCAGCTGCAACATTTAACAGGCTGGAAATATGTTTTTATATTCCTGAATATTTGTCTGATGTGGTGATAAGTTTTCATTTAAGACATGACAATCTAATCACTGAGAGGAGTTAAGAAATCATAAAATTATGAATAGTACTCCAATATAATGAGCTCTGCTAATGTAATTGTGCTAATGCTAAAGTGCTAAACCAACATGGTATTTAGAAGAAGCTAATGCTTAAGCGCTAACTTTAGTTAAAATGTCTGCTTTTTAAAACTGAACCCTCAAACACCAATTTAAATTTGATGTTCATCTTTTAGCCCAGTGTTTCTTAATTCCAGTCCTCACGCCCCCCTGCCCTGCATGTTTTAGGTCTTTCCCTGCTGCCACACAGCTGGTTGAATATTTGGCCGATTAACAGGCTTCTGCAGTACTTGATGGTCATGCAATCATTTGAATCAGCTGTTCTGGAATAGAGGAACATCTAAAACGTGCAGAGCAGGGGGGCCTGAGGACTGGAATTGAGAAGCACTGTTTTAGCCCTTTGCTTTTATGCTAAAATGTTTTGTCTGCAGTCTTTGTGTGTTTTTTGTTTGAAATATATGTTTTGGGGGGAAAGAGAGAAAGTGAGGAGAGGAAACAGAGTCGCTGTGTTCAAGAGCATGAATATAAATGAATACTCAATAATTAAAACTTTAACACTTTATTCAGTTCAAAGTTTACAAAACTAGCTACTTGCTAATCGTTTTCAAACTTAGCAAAACAGCTAAAATGCTAATAAAGCAGCAGCTCCACTGTTGGTGGATTAGCAGAAATATTGAAGATTTATGTTTTTCCTGCTTTTTCTCTGGCAGGAAGTTTTCTGGGATGCAGATGGAGAAATTTATTTTATAAAAACTGCAAAAGGATCAAACTGAATCGGAATCAGTTTTCCCGATGACACTTTAATCCCTAAAACTGAGGACAAAAATGAGTAAAAGTCATGACTGTTCAGTGAGGACTGGAGCAAATGATGCCATTTATAAAAAGCTGGAGAAAGAAATGTTAACACTTATAGAAACACCAAAATGAAGGGAAGCCAGACATAAATCTGATGACGAGTCCTGAGCTTCTCATGCAGCCAGAACAAGAAATTTACCCAGAATTCAAAGTGTGACCCTGAAGACGCCCGTCATGATTTAGTGCTGGGTTGAAAAAAGGAGCCTTGTTTATAGTTGGAGCCAAAAGCGGGTCATATGAGCCCAGTCCTGACCGGCGGTAACTCTATACATGTGCTAATGTGCCAAGCAGTCGGTCACCAGGCCCAGGCTGTGAAAACTGCTTCTACAGCTTCGTCCTTTGTTGGGTTTTATTCGGTTTTAGGAACCGGTCCGCAGGTGCTGGAGGGAGTTCAGGTCTCAGCCGTTTTCTGCACATTTAATGGTAGTTTTAGGCTGAAAACAAACTAAATGAAGAGTCTTTTGTTTTGGCACAATCGGGGCGAGCATCTCTGCCGAGACGATAACGTTCCCGCTTTAAGACTCCTGTTTGTTTTGTTAGTTCCAACAACTTCCTGGGATGTGCAGATTGTGGGTTTGTTTCTCAGACTTGTTGAATGTTAACAAAATAATTGTTGTTTTATCTCGGTGAAATGACGAGGTTCTCCAGGAAGTACAGACATCAGTTTTATATCAAAGACAATTATTATGTTGGAGCTCGTTGGTGCGGGAAGAGTTGGGCTCTGCAGAGGGAGGAACGGTGGGAATCTGACCGAGGCAACTTTCTGATGAAAACCATTTCAACTATAAACCAAAAGCTTCGCCGGTTTCTGCTGGACCAGATTTTGTGATCATTCCTGAAGTAGCAAATCATTACAGTTAAAAATAAAGCCATTAATATGATAGGGTTTGGTGTACAGAGGAAGAGCAAATTTTCCATTGGAAGGTTAAAATTAAAACATTTCTCCTATAAAAGTTTTACAGCCTGATTTCGCCTGGACTCAGTAGTTAATAAGCACACAGTGGTCCAAATAAAACCTTCAACAGTCTTTGCTGGATCAGGAAATCCTCGTTCAGAGTCTTCCCGACATCTGATCACTGCAATCAGAGAAATGTTCCCCGATTTCAAAACCTTGGCTGCAGTTGTGCTTGTAACTCCAGTTAGCAGAGCGGCAGCAGAGCGCGGACATTTGGCCCATGAGCAGAGGGCAACTGAGGCACATGGAGACTGTTTACGAACAGTTAATGTTTTTAGATGGAATATTTTAAATGCAGGACAAAGTTCATCTGTTGATCATTTTGGTTTTTGCTATTATTGATTTCAAATCCAAATAGGCTTCATATTGATTAAAAAAACTAATAAACAAATACTGCAAAGGTTTTCAATGGTGACCCAAATCTTGAACAGAAAAGACTGATAAAAATAAATATAAGATTTTTTTTTAACACCTTAAATGTGACGATTTTGGCCGAATGTTTGGATTCTCTGGTCCAACATGACTAGAAAGACTAGAAAGGCCTTTTATTTCAGGATTTCTACTGACCTCTGATGTTTTCTAGACAAAAAATATTCTGAATTTCAAGAGTGAAAAATTTAGACTTTTAAAACTCAAATTTCCAAATGTTTTTTTTAAAGGCTTTATTTGATAGTTTATTGACAGGAAATAGGGTCATGAGAGACGGGGAAGTCATGCAGGAAAGGTCGCCAGGCCGGGAATCGAACCTGCGACAGTCATTTGGAGGACTAAGGCCTCCATATGTGGGTTGTGCTAAACCCCTGAGCCACCACAGCGCACCCAAAAGTTGTTGTTTTATCAGAAATGTTTTGTTTTTTTTCTTGAAAATTTCTGAGATTGATTTTTGACTTTCAGTGTTTTCTGAGTTTTTTCTAGAAAATAATTTTTCATTCATGAAAATTTGCTCCTTTTTTTTCTACAGTGGCTGTGATACGCCGTCGTAGGAAGTAGATCGGGATTTGCTTGTTGGACATTAAATAACTGTAAACATTAATTTTTTAGTCTCCATCAAAGCACATCGACACATTGAAGCAGAGAATCTGCAACACTGAGCTGCCAAATGTAAAGTTTTTCCTGCTTTGTTCTGTGAGGCGGTTTGGGTGGAAATCACCTGGACTCGGTTTCTCCCTGGTTCTCCTGCTGCAGGTAGGATCCAATTAAAACATTCCTCAGCTGTCCGCTAGCCACTTTCCATGCCTGGTAGTTAAATGTCATAAATATTACCGTACGCTGCTTTGGTTTTATGGTGTGTGGGATGTAAGGAGAGATTATTGTGGCGGTCACATCCGATCCCGGCAGAGGAACCCTCCATTTAGGAGTCCGTCTTTGATGAAAGGCTGGAGGAAACTAGCAGACACTTGTCCAATTGTCCCAGCCTGCGCTCTGCATTCCTGCAGATCTCCTTTTATCTGCTCCTCTGATGACAGGAGCCACTGCTGCCTCCTTGAGAGATGACATTCTGCAGCCAGTCATTTGAGGAGATTCAAATTACTCAAACATCTGTATTTGTATGTTTTTGCAGTATTTCCAGATGAATTACTTATGAAATAATGCGATGTGTGAGGTGATGTCAGGTGCTGCGACGGAGAATTAGGACAAGAATAAAAAAGAAAGTTAAAACGATGAGAAGCTGGTGTTGGAGCTAGCATTTCTGCTAACTTTGAAGATGTTTAGCTTCCCATAAATAAATGTCTCCACTTCTTGTTTGGTAAATTTTCACTTGAATAAAACAGCACTGATGAGGTTGTGACATAAGCGTCATTAACTTCCAGTAACTAAATGCCATGTTGTTGTTAAGCTTTACGTCACCAGAACTAATATTTATGATTCGTACTTTAGCTTTAGCACAATTAACTGTTTTGCTAGCTGTGCCAACCACTGCGCTAATCAATGAAAAATTCAGATCTTGTGATTTTTTTCCCCCCTGTTGCTCAACAACAGTGGTAGACAAACTACTGCTAATGCGCTAATGGAACATATTTTTAGTTTAGCATTTTTGCTGACTTTTAAAATTCTTAGTGTGCAATTTCTCTAGAAAAATTCAACATTTGTAATTTACAGGCTGTTTTGTGGCGTTTCAGTTGATTGACGGATGATGATGTAGCACCGGGTCCCTGATGCCTGGAGGAGATCAGTGCCACTGATTACCATGTTAGCATAGCACCCTAGCATTATGCTATGCCGTAGCATCATAGTGCCCTCACCACTGCACTAATCATGCATGTTGTGATGATATTGTTGGTTTTGAACATTAAAATCCATCGATAGGCAGCGGCGGCCATTGTTATTTCTGTAAACATTGCGGTTTGGTGCTGTAAACTGTTCACACTGAAGTCTGATTGGGTTGCATTTTATTAGTACGGGAAAAAATCAGATTTCTGCAAAAAATGTGAATTAATCATGAAGATGTAAAAACCTGAATTTGAACATGGAACTTTCTGAAAGTCGGATTGAAACAGAGAAACTGAATCAGTTCCTCCAGATTTGATGACCAGGAGTTTTCAGGTTTTCTGGGTTTTAACCGTTGACCTGGTGGAGCTGCAGACCTGGCTGGCTGCCGTGGAGCCGCTCTGACTTCTCAGGTCAGGCTTCCTAACGCCACTTCCTGCTCGCTGCGCCTCAGACTTATGCCGCTAAGAGGTTTATCAGCTCGTGCCTCGGATTAACCGGCGCTTACAATCAGGATGATTCCTCCTCAAACGGCACATCTGAAGCCAATTTCTACAGAAAACACCAGACGGCTTAAATGAATACATAGCTTTATTTAAATAAATGCTTTGTCATTACAAAAAAGACAAAGGTTAAAAGAGTACATAAATTACAAGTTGAATAAATATTACACAGTGATATTCACTTTTATAATTTGAGATTTTTTTCTTTTTTTTTTTTAATCTGTCGCTCCAAATACTGACCAATATTTCCTGCTGCCACCGATGGGTCTCAGAACACCAAATTATGAAAGCCCGATTGTCTTTACAACCAAAACTCTGTTATGTACTCTGAACAAACAACTGTTAACTGTCCTACTGAATAATGAAAATGAGTTTAAACCAACTGGAGACGGGACATTTCCCAGAACTCCCTGTTTCTGTCTCTGGATCTGAAGCGGTGGAATCGGGGCCTCCCTCATCGGGGCCTCCCTATCAGGCTTCGTCCCTATCGGGCTCCCTATCGGGGCCTCCATCAGGCCTCCATCGGGGCTCCCTCATCGGGCCTCCCTTCAGGCCTCCCCATCGGGCTCGCTATCGGGCTCTTCATCTCGTGTCTGGCGCAGCGTCTCCCTCGAGTCGCTGCTCGGCTCTGAATCCAGGCTTGGGCGTCAGCGGCCCCTGTCACTTTAGCTCGAAACGCGGCTTCAGGAAGGAAAGTTCGCACAGATCTCTGCTGAGTTCAGGATCAGTGCAAGGATCTCTTGTTGTGAAATAAGTGCAAGTTGCTTTGCTTAACGTGATTCGACTGGAATAGTGCTGTGCAAAAGTTTTAAACCTCTCCTCATTTTTAACGCTTTGCTAGCAAACCGTCAAATGTTCTGCTAATGCTAATGCTAATGCTGGTTTCGATCAGCAGATCTTTCAGTTTTCTGACATTTCTCTTTGGACTTTAGCTCCTTTATCAACCGAGTTCACATTTTCTAGTCTAAGTCTTAAATGGGTTTGGATCCTTTTGGGTCCCAAAAGAAAAAAAAAAGTATTAATTCCCAGAATCATTTCAGACCCAATAATTTAAATTAACTGTTTAAGTTTGAAGAGTTTAGCTTTAATCAGGAGACTCCTGATTTCTCAAAAAAATTAAAGTGAAAAATAAACTTATATACAATCTGCAGAAACTAATACACTGTTTTTTTCCCCCCAATATTAGAGGGAATCGCTGTGTGGCTAAGAAATCTGTAAATATTTTGGGCAAATTAACTATTTCCTGCATGTCAAGCTGTTATCTTTGCTGTTGCACCTGAATGACTAGAGCAAGACGGCTGAGATATAAACATCAAGCAGCTAAAGTCTGTCATAAAACAAAGAAAACCCTTCAGGAAGTGGAGAACCGTTCAATAAAACCAGTTTAAGATTGAAAGAGACTGAGCGTTTAAAAGCAGAAGTTAAAGGAACGAGGGATGGTCGGGGATTTTTGCACAGCGCCCTGGATGCACGCATTCCCTCTCGCGGAACAAACAACTTCCCGACATTCCTCAGCTTCCCGTCTAACTCCCTGTCACTCGTTGGCATTCACATAAAAACAGAAAAAGTGAGAATCTTAGCTTATCAAGTCGTCAAAGGAAGAGCAGAAGGTTCTGAAACAACGCGGACAAATGGAGCTGGACTGAATTTAAGGGACCGACCACATTCATCGCTCTTCTCTCAGTTAGCCTCGAACCTCGTCCTGAATGTCGCCCCCTGGTGTCGCTTTCACACCAGTGCTTAAGTCTGTTTGTAGGAAGGCACAGAGAGGAGAAACCGGGTCCGGAGACCTGCTCATGTCATGTTCTCACGGCGCTCCGCTGACAAAAAGGCAGAAAGCTGCGAGACGAGGCAGTTTGTACTCCCACTGCCCTGCGAGCTGCTGAACAGGACACTTTCCAATTCTTTACAGGCAAAAGTCTTTGTTTTCTTTACATGATCTGGCTTTTCTCTACAGGAAATACCTCAAAGGATATTTAAAAGTAATACACCATGAATATGTTGTACTGAGGGGGAAACATGGCTCAAAACGTAGGGCGATCTTTTACTTCACTGAAGGCAAAGAAATCACAAATAAAACCACAAAAAAAGAGTCAGTTAGAGAGGAAACCGGCCCGATCAGCAAGGTTGATCCCCCGCCCCCAAAAAAAGCAATCCCAACTCGGACAAATCAAACGTGCTTCCCGTCGCTGAAGCTGAGAGTCTTTGATTTGACCAGTGGAGCTGCGTGGCGCCGCGCCCGGCAGCTTTCATAGGCACAGTTGGCATGTCAGGCTAAGCAACGTGGTTGAAGAGCCGCTCACGTGTTCGTCTGCGACCGTCTGAACGCTCCGAGTCCCAAAGACGCTGGCTGCGTTGGAGAGGAAGGGCCGTCGGGTTGGCGACGATCGAACAAAAGAGGAGGGAATACAACGTTCTGCTGCTGGTTTTGTTTCTGAAATAGGCTCGCTCTGTAAACACACCAACGCGTCACAGGTTTCTAAACAGGATCCCCTCGCTATAAGTGCTCTGATAAACCTCCAGAAAACCAGGAACCCCTAATTTCTCAGCCAATTCTCGGTCCCAAGACACGCAGCTGGGTCAGTTTCTCCTCCTCCTTCTTCTTGTGGTGAATTTTTACAGTCAAATGAAGAGGTGGGGGATCCGAAGTGGTCTCCTTAATCAGAGAATAGTGCTTTTTCTTTGTGTCTCTCTGGTAAAAACATGTTGTTGGTGTGACCAGAGGGCGGAGCATACAGGGGACTCAGAGAAGATGCGTGGGCCCCGGGTCATGTGACGGTGGTGGGGGCGGGGGAATGGGGCCGGGGGTCTCACTCGTTGATGCTGCTCTCCAGGTCTTTGCACTGAATGTCCCCCCCGCTGTAGTCTGTCCCTGGCAGCATGACGCCGTATTTGTCCACGCACCAGCAGATGCCCCGCTTGCGGCCGCGAGACGGTTTGCACTGTAAGACCAGAAAGGGACAGTTTTAGTGGAAACGAATACAAGGCTAACAGAAGCATTCAGCGTACCGCACCGCATATCTCCAGTCACATTCACTGGCCTGGGCATCGACCATTCAGAGAAACTGCCTCGACTTCAAGGCTACAATGTAAACAGTTCATGTCCAGCATGTGCAGGATCTGCAGTCACGTTAGTTGCCCTTTTCTTGCCTTGGTTTACATCCAGATTTACCGGATCTGTTATCTTTTGGAGCAGAATTAGAATACATGTCTCACGCCAATGACCTAAAAGTTGAATAAAAGGCTTTGACAACTATGGGATATGTGATATAGTTCCACATGTTGAAGTGGCACAGGTCATGGCTTCCTCTGGGTTTCCTCTGACGGTCCTACAACATGTAAGTAAGGTTGATCAACCGCTGCCGAAGCAGTTCAGTAAAGTCTTTTCTCTGACCAGAGGACGTGTCTACCAGCCTCTGTAAGGACTGAGCCGGTATATATGGATGGATGAGCCAACCGGTGACCAATGGACGGATGTTTGGTGCTAAAGCAACAAAAAGCACTCTGTCCATGCCTTGTTGACCTGCACTGGCCACAAACAGCCACCCAAACCTCCCCAGGTCCTTAAATCCAGAGTTATCTGCTTTCCTCTGTGGAGGAACACGATACCAGCTGATACCAAGGCTGTATCATCCCTGAGGAAACCCGATCACATCCAAGTCCCACTAAACCCTGATAAAGACGTTCCAAAGGTTGGTTCTGCGCCATGAAGCATCAAGTACAAAACCTTTCATCCTTAAAACTGAATTTCTATCTGGGTTCCATCAGCAAATCTCTGCCATAATGCAAAACATAAATCAGAAGGTTGTCAGCGCTTTGCACCTGCTAAACCGAATTATTAGCAATGTTTACTCAAGATTTAATCGTGTGCCTCACTGGTTGGGGGTGAGGCAATGATTACTCCAGATGTAGAAACGATGTGGGTATTAAAATGGAGAAGAAACCTTCTGCTAACTGCTGCTAACCCACCTGTTTGCGCTTGAAGAACCCTTTCCTGTCACAGTTGGGAAGGTACAGAGACAGCGCCATGACCCGAGAAGTGTCCTTCATTTTCTGGATGATCCCATCCAGTTTCCTCCGACAGGGACCCTTCAGAAAGATTCAGCAGTTTGTTAAAAACCAACATTTAAAAGCTTCAAAAGGCATCAGACAGCCGAGAAATCCTACAACAATAAACGTCCACAACAGAACTTACAAATTCAGGCTCGTGCTTGTCGATGTCCATGGGGGAATAATCCACAGCGGTGCTGAAGGAGCGCTGCTTGCCAAGCTTCCTCTTCTGCTCTTTGCGCACTGCGATCACTTTTTTACTGTTCACAATGTCTTTGGGATGCAGCGGCACCTTGGCTGGCTGCACCACGCCCGTAACGTCCGGAGTCATGTCGACGTCCACCCGCGTCTCCCGATCTGCAGGACGACACCAACGACACGGGGTCACACCAAGACACAACGACTGGCAGGAAAAACGGATGTTAACCGGAGGATTTGTAGCATCAGGGCAGAAATGGTGCGTCTTTGTAGCGCCACCACCAGGAGGCGCTACAAAGCCTCCTGGTGGCTTTGTAGCATAAAAACAGAAATTCATCCAGATTCTGCAGCGGTAACTTAACAGATGTTGTTAGAGGAGATGGATTTTCTCTCCTGAAGCAGCTAAATATCTGTTAGCAAGCTGTGCTAACTCATCAACTTCCACTGTTGATCGCACTTCTGCTAATGTGCTAATGGTGGAGCAAATTTTTTGCTAACTTTAGAAACATTTAGCACAACTAACTTAGTTTGGATAAATTTTAACATAATTTACTTTGTGAACTTTCGAATAAAGTTCAATAACTTTGTTGAAGTTTTGCTTATTGACTATTGAGGATGGTTCAACATTCGATGTTCATATTTATGCTCTTATTTTGAAGTGAATGAAGGCTGTTTACACAGCAGTTCCATTTCCTCTTTAGCATTAGCCTGGACAAGTTGACATAGCATTTTAGCTTGAGCTTCTGCTAAGTAGCATATTGATGTCGTATTCATTGTTAACTAATGCTTGACTGCTGCTGCAGACTTAGTGCAGCTAACTTTGAGCTAGCGGTTCCCCATGGCTGCGGTTCTGGTGCAGCTCGCTGACAGACATGGAACCAGATAATTGTGGGTTGTAGGAACATATTTGAGTCAGAATATGATCTGTAAACAGACGAATCGAACCAGTGCTGCTTGGGTTTCAGGTTTAAATGTGAACTTCCCCAGTGGAGATCCCTGCCCCCTTCAGTCTCTGGGGTTCAGCCTCTTAAGCCTGGACCCCAACCAGGGGTCCCTTAAGGCCACAGAACCAGCCCCCCACCCCACAGCCCCTCCCGGCTCGGCTGGACCCGAAGTGCAGGGCTGTTGTGGCGGCGGTGCCAGCGGATGACTCTGGTTATATTTATCCGGCAAGGAAAACCCGGCGGTGTCAGACCCAAAGAACCAGAGAGGACCGTCAGAACCGAGCACAGACCCGGGTCGAGAACGGAGGGAAAGCGCTGTTCTCCTGGGTTAAAGTGGAGCAGCCTGACCCAGCGTGAGCGTCTGGAGCGGAGGGACCGGCGGGGGGCTGATTATCAAGACTTGGCTTCTGCTCCCTGTCTCTGAAATGAATCTAACAACTCATGACTTGGCAGGCCGGCTTCGTGTTTAGATACGTCGCTGTGTCTCCGCGCTCAGACTGCGCGGCTGTCACTCGCTATAAATAAATACTTCAAGCATTCCTACATGTGACCGCTGTGGAAAAACTCATTACTCCTGCACTACAGTCCAATAATTTGGATTGAAATGCCACATATTTGGCCATAAAACGGCTGCTGAAAACAAGGTCTTTTTTTTTTTACACGCATTCTTGTTTCGTGTGTAATTTCATTTTCAGCAGAAAAAAAAGGCCATAAATTAAATACACAGTTCACGGACTTAAAGGGCCAGTGCCATGGAAAATCAGGGTTTTTTAGCTTTTCATCATGTTTGAAAGTTTTTCCCTCATCAGAAACAAACTGCAGTGTCGCTTCGATTGTTTCATGTTTGAGAAATCCTGTAGCCTCCATGGCAGCTGTTAAACTGTTTAAAATGTCTGGGTGGGCCCAGCCCCGCCTTCGAGGTGAAGCTCCTCCCCATTCAGCTCCTTCAGACTAGCCAGCAGCAATTAGCAAAGAGCTCATTACAGGAGCTGCTGCTCAGTTGAAAACGTTAAAGAGTTAATAGAGGAGCCATGTTAGGACGATGTCCTGGAGGTGGAGCTTCAGAAAGAACAGGAGCTCCTTTAAAGAGACAGAGACCCAATTTCAAATGTTATTTTTTTTAAGTCATCTTATCTTTACATTTTTATAACACCTGAAGGTAACATGGCCACTAGGTTGTGCTATAAAATGGCACCATGTACCTGGAAACACGTTGCTGCCCCTTTAAGGAGAAATCTCAATTTAAATTTTTAAAAGAGCTGATAATCCATTGCAACGCAGCTCAGTTTTTCCATGCTCTGGCACCGGGCCTGATGGGCTGCAGGGTCTGGTTTAACTCCTGACAGGGCCGAGCTGCAGCCCTTCGTCCGCCAGGCTGAGCTTAATTTTTAAACTCCTGTTTAAAAATTAACATCTGCACACAATTAGGCCTCATGAATATCCCAGGTTCCTCTTGGCCCGCGGGCCAGCAGTGAAAGACGAGCCCCGCTCTCTTCGTGTTTCTCTGTGCGCTGCATCAGGACGGAAAGATTCGGGTCCGGTTCTCCCGGCTCACTGGGCTCCGCAGCGGCACGGTTTGTCCTCTGGATTACATCTTTCAGAAGTAAGACAGAGTGAATCGAGATAAAGAGCCGGCTGCCGGGTCGGCAGAGGACAATGACCGACCATCCCGCAGTTGGGCGGCGGCTCTGCTGAATGTTGAGGCTGAACGTTGAGCGCAGCAGGACATGAAACGAGCCTGCGGTTTCCCTTTCGCTGCATGGAGGAAAATCTAAAGGACGAGGTGAGATCAGGTCCAGCGTTGAGCTCACCGATAAAACTACTGGTAGTGGGTCACGATCAGAGTCGGTTTGGGTCGCCTGGTTCTGGTCGGGTCAGCAGGATCACAGCCGGTTTGGGTCGCCTGGTTCTGGTCGGGTCGGGTCAGCAGGATGAGAGTCGGTTTGGGTCGGCCGGTTCTGGTCGGGTCGCCTGGTTCTGGTCGGGTCGTCTCAGTAATCGTTGGAGGTTCTGCTGTGAATCGGCGCCGGTGCGGCAGGAAGCGGATCTTCCCGCAGCATTGTGAGCTCAGAACTTTCCTTTGCAATCAAAAAGTTTCCTGCGTTTCTGAATGCAGTATAAATAGCAACCAGAACCAGAACAATCGTTCATTCCTAACAGGACTGACGGAGGCAGCGTGTTCCCCCGAAGGAAAAGCCGCTATCCGTAAGCAAACAGGCTGCTTACGGCCGAGCTGCTCTACTGTACTCGGCTAATTTTGGTCTGAGGTCTTGTCCCATATTTGGGTTTGGTTTGCAACAAGCCGCACGCATGCAGGCAGCGTCTGTTCGGGTCACCGCCACCACAGGGCAATTACTGGGTGTGACCTGTTTCTGAACGGCGAACCTCCAGATAAATCTTCCAGATCTGGAGGATCAGGAGGATCCAGAAGATCAGCAGGATCCGGAGGATCCGTGAATGTTCTTAAAGGGCCGATGCAGCAAAATGCCGGTTAAACTAAACAGGTTTCTCTGCATTCAGTGAGGACTTCTTCATATGAATACATTTTCACACTGATCGCTTCCTTCAGGATTTTGAGATTGTTTGCAATCAAAATTTTGTGACACTAATTCAGAAATATTTGTGAGGAATTCTGCAGTATTTGTGCATAAACGTGACTTTTGGTTCCTTGCCACAAGCAGCACAGCTGTAAAAGTAAATGATGATTGTGATCATTTTTGCAGAAAATGTGCATTTAGCTCACATTTATGCTGAAAATGTGGGCATCTGTTGATTTTATATGAAAAACTTCAGAACCTGAAGTTGTCTGGAATGGAGGAGGCCACATAAGAAGCTTCGGCGGTCCAGATTTGGCCCCTGAGCCTTGAGTTTGGCACATGTAGAGGATCTGTTCAGGGCAGGTGGTGGCGGTGCGGCTGAGAGGATCCTGAACCAGGAAAGCTAATCCATTCTTCTTCTCTTGATATTTTTCTGCAGCTGCTGACTGAATTTCATGAACTGTGGTGTTATTTCCCCTAAATGTTGCTTCCTGCACCAGAAGAGAAGGATGCATTGCTGCCAAACATCCTGGAGGTTCAGACCTCTACAATCATCGAGCTCAAAAGGTCAGCAGCTAAAAGCTGCAGGATCTCCAGCTCTGTTCTGGAGAAGTGAAAACAGGAAACCCACTGAGAAACAAAAACCAGAAACTTTCACTGATTCCTGCTGATTATAAGAACAGAAAATGCGTTTCTGATGGGAAACAAACGGCGAGCCGAGACGTTTAAAGAAGCTTCTGCAAGCAAATCAAAGCAGTTTTTATATTTACTGACAAATTACATCAATCAGTCTCCAGTTTTTCATGGAAATTCATGATTGTGAATTTATTGCAAATTTTCTGCAAACTTGGTCAAAAACATTTGATTTCAGTGACGAACTCCGACCTGCAGGTGGCAGTATTTCATACTTCTACCCTGCTGCCTCAGCGAGTGAACAACAAGTCACATTTACTGCCAGACATAAAAAATCACAAAGATTTTCACAAATAATTCTAAAAAATTGCAAAAAGATGTTTGATATTAAATTTAAGAAGTACGTGACGGATGCAGCCATTTACTAACGGGTTTTATTAATGCGTTCTGGCACAACGGGTTCATCAGGTTTATAGTAATGAATCCCGACTGGACGATGTTTTGCGTTCTGGATGCCGTTCGCGTCTGAATCAGCTGTGAACAGATGTCGGCAATGAAAGCTGAGGAGCTTCGACATGCGGCTCTTTCATGCTAATCGGAAACACTCTGGTACCACCGTACATATGTGAGGTTCTCATGCAAACATGAAACACTGGAGGCCTGCGGTCGCCTCGTCTGCTGATGACTGTAAATATTAATGCCAGAGTGGCGTGAGATCGGCTTGGTCTCGCTGGCAGAAAGCTGTACATGCAGGGTGAAACTCTGCTGCAGGTTTCCTGTTGCTTTGCAAGCATTCTGCCGTAGGAACCACTTCTTAATCATCCTCTGCTTCTTGGCAGAGAGAAATCTGTTGAAACATAAGGCCCTTTCAGAAGCCCCGAGGGTTCAAGGCCTGCTGCCATGAAGTCATATCTGTTGGCAAGCTTCCCCAGGTCTGAGTCACTCGCAGAGCCAGCAGAGCAACACCAACCCCGGAGCAACTGGGATCCCAGCGCAGGAGGAAAGCAGGAATTAATGGGAAGGCGTGAGAGTTCACGGTTCCTCCTCCTGGTCTGCCTCGCTCAGCTGGTCCATCTGGTCCGCTGCAGAAACCAGATACTGGCCGGTCTGCAACCGGACACCTCAGGAGACAAGCATCATCAAGCCGAACCCAGCAAGAAGCAACAACATACAGGAGACCATGGCCTGGACTCCCTAACCCCTTTTCAGGGCTGGTTAGTACAGATGTCTGTCTCCAAGAACCACACCTAAAAACCAATCGACCCAACAAACCCAAGGATCTCAGCACCCAGCAGAGGTCAAGTCCAACCTGCAGCATCCAGAGAGACACCAGGCCTGAAGCCTGGTTCACATGGCAACATCTTCAAAACCTGAAAGACGCCGACACGATGAAAAGTCTCAGCTGTCGCATGTTTGATCAAACCGATGTCTCTCACCAACATATGTCACTCTGGAAATCTCACAAAATCTCTCGAAACCAAGCATGAGTTCAGTAACCAAACATGGCCGACTGAGAAGAAGCAACACCGATAGTTGAGACGACATTTAACAGAAAAACCGATACAAAGACATCGACAACGTCCACCGGACTTTCTAGTTGTTTTGTCTTTGGTGTATTTTGATTCCCTTCCACGTTTCTGTCACTTCACTTTCTGATTGGCTACATGTTGCATTCAACGGGTTGATATTGGACCAAGACAATCCAACAGGTTCAATATCCCTGATACCAGAGCAGAACACTCTGAACACACAGCAGGAAAGTCACTCAAGATCATCCTGAAAATCAGGGCATCCTCAAGACATTTGTAGGACGAAATCAGGACAAAAATCTACGACAACCTGTGAACTGAAAAACAACTAAACATTTCCAACCCACAAAACACGAAGAGTTCAACCTCCTGTGTGCCGAGTAAACCACATCGTCAATCAAACCACAGCGTCATCAGCCAATAGATTGATTTGATCAACTTTAGGCCCCAAGCATTTTCCCAAGATGATCTTAAGGTTGCAAAAAGGTCCCCTGTTTCAGGAACCTGGGGTGAAAAGTTGCCTCATGGGACGTCCGATGTTCAAAAGTTGATCAATTGGATCTGATTGGTTGACCAACTTTAAGCCGCTTTGCCTGGGGTTAAAATAGAAGGTGGGTTAGCTGGGTGACGGGTAGCTGGGTGACGGTTAGCTGGGTGACGGGTAGCTGGGTGACGGGTAGCTGGGTGACGGTTAGCTGGGTGACGGTTAGCTGGGTGACGGGTAGCTGGGTGACGGTTAGCTGGGTGACGGTTAGCTGGGTGACGGTTAGCTGGGTGACGGGTAGCTTGTGTCCTCTGGAGCGTTCAGACTCCAAGGTCTCTGGGTGTAAAACTGCCTGACTTGTCATCACCACCAACCCACAATCCACACGGCCCCGCCCGAGTCGAACACACACACACAGACACACACGTTTCTGACAGGCAGCTCCGGCTTCAAGTGACGTCAGATGGTGAACGATGCTTCGCACAACGCCGGGTTATATTTAGAACAACAAAACACCTTCGTTCTGAAACCTTTGGTCTGGATCAACTGGATCCAGTTGCTTGTGAGCTGATGAAACCCCAGAGTGACAGACACACCTTAAATCATTCAAGACAAATGGCGCCATCTCTCAGCCTCACACGCGCACATTTAGAGGTAATCCGACTCTGAACAGCCAGGCAAGTGGCTTGCAAACCCAATCGGCATCGTCTCCCGTTATGCTTTACAAACTCAATGAAGAGGAAAAAAACGCAAGGAATGAAAATTTATGAGCTGCGACAGAGACAAACCATAACAACCGCGCTTTGATACGAGTCACGTTGCGTCGCTTCTTCACAGTTTCAGTCATTCATCCAGCAGGGCTGCATCCGATCTGCATTGGGCCCGGGGCAGAAACAGACCCTTGGATCCACCTCCAGCTAAACCCACCAACTGCTGCACTGTCCCTTTAAATGCTTGGATGCAAAATCATTATCAATTATGCTGAAGGCACAGGGAAAAGATGCACCTTTTGCAAAAGTCGAATGTATCAGTTACGATGCAAAACTTGAGGACATTAACTAAAAACAGAAAAAATGTCTGATCAAGTTTAAAATATCCCAAAAATAATTTAAACTGATTTTAGCAAAACTAAAAAAAAAGTGTATCAAGAACTATACATTAGAATTTTGTCTTTACTTTCCCTCCATACATTTTACATTTTTATTGTAAAAGTTTAGCAACATTTAATTAACAAAACTGGATATTTTTGGCAGTAGGTCTAATTTTTGAATCAATATGATTAATTTTTAACTAAATGGTTGAAATAACTGACTAAGTCAATACATGTAGCTGCAGGGTTAGTGTCGGGTTAGGACCAGGTTATGTATTCTTTGGGCCAGCACAACATATCTTCACACACAACAGAATAATCAACTGTAAACAAACAAAAAGTGCTTCATAAATGATAAACTGGGTTTTGTTACTATTTTCATCCTTCTATTTTACATTTTTATTTTAAAAATGTGTAAATCTCAGAGTGATTTTTTTTTATATAAAAATGATTAATTTACTGTGAAAACGTAAGTGAATCATTTCATGAAGATACAAGTGCAGCAGTTTGCGTATTCGTTGGGCCGGCACAACAAACAATCAGAAAACTATCAACTGTAAAAAAGAAAATTAAAAAGGGATTTTTGAATCTGTTTTCCTTCCATACATTTTGCAATGTAATAAAAAAAACTGCATACAATTAATTTAACAAAGTAAAACTGGAATAAAGTTTCATGTTTGAATCAAAAATGATTAATGTTGGACTGTGAACCTTTTAAACCTGAACTAGCTGGTCACAGGTGCAGAGCGGTTTGCAGATTCCTCGGGCCGGCTTACCTCCGGTCGCGGCTCCGGCGGCGGCGGCGGCGGACTTGTAGCCCTTCTCGTTGGTGCAGACGCCGCGGCCGTGCAGCAGGGCGTGCAGCGGCTTCTCCTCGCCGCTGCGCGGCAGGCAGCGCAGCCCCTTGGTGCAGGCCCCGCCGCACGCTGCCCCTCCGCCAGCGCGCAGGTCAGGCAGCAGCCGCAGCCCGGCTCCTTCACCAGCTGGCAGCCGACGGGCACCGGCGGGCACATGGACAGTGCCTTGTCATCGCACGGCTCGCAGGGCACGTAGGAGGCCGAGCAGCGGGAGAGCCCCAGGATGATGGTGAGCAGGAGGCAGCAGCTCAGGAACATCTTCAGTCCGTCCCGGTCTGACGGACAGCCCGACTCAGCGCAGATAATCCGATTCTCACAGTTTATCCAGGAGTGCAGCTCTCCAGTAAACCCGTCATGAACAGCAGGAGTTCTCTCTGGGCTTCAGGAGTTTTTCTGTCTAGGAGTAAAAAGCCAAACCAGCAGCATCAGCAGCAGCGGCAGCGGCGGTCCTCCGCAGCCTCTCCTTCCTGTTGGACTCCTGCAGACTTTCTCCAGCAGCAGCGGCGGCAGTTTTCCTCAGCAGACTGATCAGCTGCAGACCTGCCGAGCCTTTTTAAAACAGCCGAGCCCAAACCCGGGACCATGAATACGGCGAGCAGCAGCAGAGGGAGGCGCACTTGTTCCCGGCCTGGCCGGCGGCCAGCAGGAGGAGGATCCCAGTTTCACCCCGAGCAACCGAGCGACGGCTCAACTGATGCGCAAAACCTTCAGACCCCGCAAACAAAACCGCTGCTGCACCGAACCACGCCAGCTTCTGACGTTTGCGCACAAAAAGTGAAAGAGAAATCAGAGCGGAGAAAATCCCCGCAGTTTGTCTGCTGTCAGCGCAAATGAAAGGAAAAGTGTGGGGAACTGTTTGGGAACTTCCCACTGCTTGCATTTCTTCTCGGTTTGTGCGCAAATCCTGTCTGAACTCAGCAGCACCTGTTGCGTCCGGAGGGAAGCAGGTTCCCCTGCGCTGCTTTAGACGCAAAGGAACGCAAAGCGCGCACAGGGACGCGCTGTTCTGCTGCACCCCGCCGTTCTGACCGCATTTTCTCCGCTTTTAATGCAAAACTCCGGAGAAATCCGCAACTTTTCCCGCTGAATTGTGAAGCTGTGCGCCTGAGGCTGAGTTCGCCGCTAGAAGGCGCTGTTCGCAGCGCTTCCATCCGTCCGGCATTCCTTAGAAATGACAGTTTTATCACATTACCAGCCCCGAATCCGACTTGAAGCTGTAATCCACGCTCTGCTGAGAGAAGAGAAAAAACTCAGCTTTTCCGTGGAATGAGTGACTGCGTAATGATTTAATTTGACTGGTTTTGTTGGAGGAGCCGAGCTGAACATCCAGGCTGCAGAGCTGATGGAATCAAAGCCGACATATCTGCGGGTTCTGCTCCCGCTTCCTCCGGCTCTTGTTTTGGAGGGACACTTTGGGAACGTTTTAGTCACAAACGAGTCCTGCAGCTTCGACCCAAACAACAACAAATAAAAGCAGTTTCCAGAAACTGAGGGGCGTGACAGGATCCTGGGAGACATAAATCTGGTGATAATGAAGAGATTAATTAGGACAATAAAGCAGCAGGGTTTTAATGATGCGTCTCTGCAGGGGAAATTTCCTCCAGCTAAAGGATGTACATCGTGCTCTTTTTTTGACCACTGAAGGAACTCGATGTTCCAGCTCTTTTCTTCCCCTCTGCTCCCCATTCTTTACTCAATGCAAATCCTAATCCCCCCCGGATCCATTCATGCATCAATCCATCTGTTCCTCCCTCAGAACCGCACCTCCTCCTCCTCCTCCTCCTCCTCCCTCCTCCTCCTCCTCCTCCTCCTCTCTCTCTTCCTCCTCCTCCTCCTCCTCCTCCTCCTCCTCCTCCTCCTCTCCTCCTCCTCCTCTCTCCTCCTCCTCCTCCTCCTCCTCCTCCTCCTCCTCCTCCTCCTCCTGCATCCTTCTGGCCTAAACCCTCCAACGGGTTTGAAAACTCATGTCTGAATGTCTGAAATTGTCCTCCTGGGTTTTGGAATCTCGTCACCAAACGCAGCAGAGGTGGAGAAAATACTCAAAGTCTAAAAGAATCAAAACTACAGATGAGGATGAGGAAAAAAATCTGAGATTAAAGTTGATTTGGAAAATAAAAGTTAAAATTCTGACAATTATTTCAAAATTTTAAGCTTAAAATCTGAGGAAAACTGTCAGAATTTTTAGATTAAATTCTGAGATTACAGTCAGAATAGACTTTTTCCAGCTGCCTTGATCCTCTTCTTGTTTCTAAAGTTAATCAAAGTGTTGAAATAAAAGTTTTAGTTGATTGAATCTCCAGAACTCAGTTTGGATCCTGAGTTATTTTGAGGTTTATTTTATTTTATTCGTCTCTGTTTTTGGTTTTATCTCAGTTTTGCGTCCATTCAGTTCTTCCTACTGCTGATTTTTTGTTTCTCTGGTTTAGGACTCAATTTGTGAGACAATTTTGAGATTAATAATAAAAAAAATCTTTTAAAAAAGAAACTTTTGAGCTCCATTCTAGAAAAACACAAAATCTCTGAGCTTGAAGAGTTACATTTTTAAACTTCCCAAGTTCAGAAAATATTTTTCTAAAAAAAATATGTGAAATTAATTCAGAATTTCTTTTTTCTTCCCAAAAGTTTGAGTTTTGGAGCTCAGAAATTAAATTAATTAGATTAGATTAATCTCACAATTTCTGGGTTTTCTTTGCAAATTTACTCCGTTTTTGTTTTTACAAATTTCACACATATAAACGCTGAGAGATTCTGGCTTGTGAAGTTGAAACTTTTTTTCGAGCTCCAACATTTGGAAGTTTTTCTTGAAACATTTCTGAGCTTTTTTCTGTTTAACGGCACTAATGTGCCTCCATAAAAGTCTGAGTGGAGAAACAAATAAAAAGCAGGAGCCAGGATCTGTTTCAATCAAGTAATTTTCTTTTTCCATAATTCAAGTTAGAATAAATTAATCTGGCTGCTGTTTATGTAATTACAGCACAGATTTATGCTCAGGTCCATCAGTTAATTTAATAAAAACCAAACTGTTCGGAGGCTTGTGATGATCAGTAATCATTTTTTACAGTGCAGGGCTGGGAGTCACCTCCATCAGCTTGACCCCAGCGGTGACCCCTGACCCCTGACCGCCGCCTGCCAGCCATCCTGCCGGTGAAACGCTGCGCTGTGATTGGCTGCTGCGGCTGCGGTCGTAAATCTGCCGCGCTGCGCCGCTCCTCGTCTTCAAACGCGCTGCAGCCGAGCCGAGCTTGGACCGAAATAAAAAAGCCACAGATCCATTTCTGAACTTTTAATTCCAAGCTTTTAGAACAGCTTGTTCCTGAGAGAGACGTTTTATTTTCTGGAACATCTCAGCAGGTTGGACTCATGTTATGAAGTGACATGATTACATGATGACATGATTAATGAAATTTCACGACTTGGTGGACTGTTGGATTCTGTAAGCTATGTTTAAAATACATAACAGTAAATTACCAGCACATTTGCAAAAGAGATTTATTAAAAGAGACGCATTTATAATTTGAGAAGAGATTAAAAAAGAAGCGAACAAATGAAAACCAGAAGAGATCCGTTTGGTTCTCTTTTCATTCAGACTTTACATGTGACGCTTAAGCTGCAAACATATGAAAAGATTTAACCTCTGATTGATTCTGACAGTTCCTGCCTTGACCTTTGACCCCAAGCCTTCAGCTTCCCTCCTGGATGAGCCGCTGAAGGAGACGTGGAAACCTCCTGCAGTGAGTCTGCTCTGGTTCTGCCGGAAGGGGAGTTTTTCTCTCCGCTGTCGCCATGTGCATGCTCTGAACGGACCACCAGCCGTGCTTCCAGGAAAATGCTTCACATAACTTCCTTAGTTTCACCGAAAACGTTTTTCTGTTTGCTTGAGGTGGAATTCAAAAAGTTACCAAGCTAAAGTCGTTAGCTAAAACTAGCCTTTCCTATTTATGCATGTGTGCAATTATAGCTCAGTTCTGCCTTTATAAAATGATTCAGGCTTCTGGTGGAGAAGTCGACCAGCAAGGTGAATCTGAACTGGACTGTTAAAGCCGTTCCCCTTTCATCCTGCACTTAAATCTACCAGGCACGGTGGTGGCTGCATCATACTGTGGGGCTTCCCTTGGCAGTCCCATTGAGACGTCTTTCTTCATTAAACCAGCATGTTGGCTGTTTGGATCCACCTGGAAAATGATCCAAAATGGTTCTGGGATCAGAACTTTAACCTTAGATTTGACATGAACTTCCAGAAAACACCAAGAGCCTCAGATCCCAGCGGGATCAGACAGGAAGCTAAAAATATGTCAACAGTGGAGGCATCAGAGGAAAAATCCTTCACTTCTAACTTTCTGTTTTCCAGAATGAGTTGTGACATTTTTACTCTGTTGGACTTTAAACGCTGAGCTTCCTGTCTGCGTGCTGTCGGATCTCCTCAGGCGCCTGCGTCTGCGTTCAGGTGATTTCTTGGTGTTTGTCTCCCTTTCCATCTGGTAAATGGAGAGCAGAGAAGCGGCTCGTAACCTTTCCACTTCATCGGGTCGTCACGTTGGGCGGCGCTCCCCAAACCGTCCCGCCGCGTCCTGCAGGCTGTCGCTGTGAACAGACAGCAAACCTTCTGCTCTGCTGCTCAGTCAAAAGCTGCAGGCGCGTCTTCTCTGTCGCTTCAGCTGCAGGTCCGACAGGCTGTCATTCAGCCCACATGCAGAACCGCCGCATGAGCCACAGGCTTCTGCAGTCAGAGCGCCAGAGGAGCCATCATGGAGCGTCGGCTTCGCATGCAGACAGGAGACGTCACAGTTTCATCACATCGTTCCCACGAGTCTGAACCGGAATGATCCGCGCCATCTTGGTAGGAAAATGGCTGATCAAGGCTTCCAGAGCAGCAGAAACAAAGTATGGAGACACTTGACCAAGATAAATATAAACAAAATGGCTGCTGTCCCATATGAGACGGGATGGAAACGTGTCAGACGATAATGTTGAACATGAAGAGAGTTGATTCACCTGAATGACGAGGTTCTGCAGACTGGCAGAGTGAGACATAACAGTCATGTAGGCTACATTAGCTGGCAGATAGAAGCTACGTTAGCCAAGCTAATGCTAGTTCAGCAGTAAGTACTACAGTAAAGATCACTTGGCTTAATGCCAAGGTGCCTCTGTGTAATGTGAACGAGGTGAGAGCTACTTCTGCGATTGTGGCTTGTTTATTGTTGTCATGGCAACTCCTTCGTACCTCCCTACCAAGATGGCCGTCAGTTACTTGGCGATCAGGTCCAGTTCAGCTAAATCCTCCTGAATAACATTCAGATCCAACATCAATGATAGGAGAATATGTTAACATTTAAATGTCAATCATTGATCCGTATCCGTCGGGTCGGGAAGTCGCCGGTCAGCAGGAAACTTCCTTTTCGTTGCAAAGGCTGAATAAATGCCACCAAAATCCACTTTTTTTTTTAACAAATTAGATTTTTCACGGCAGTTAGAACAACTTGGTTCTGATCTTTTCATTCAGATAAACTTTGATTTGAGCCACTTCCATTAAATTGGTTACATGTCCACTAGTTTCCACAGTCTTAAACGGACATGTCAGTCATTTTCACTGATTCCTCTCTGAACTGGTTCTCGACTGAAGCTCCAGGAGTAAAAGACCAAACGCAACGGAATGAAAATCTGAATATAAAAATATCTGCGCAGCATCAGTACGGTTCTGCACTCAGACACAATGCACAACAACACCTGGGCTCCGTCATATTCAGCTACGGTTATTTATAATAACAGGTTGTTATGGATGGATGGAAACTTGTGGGTGATGAACGTTGAACTGGTCCCAGTTTCCAGATCCCAGGCGTAAAACTGAGGACGTGTTCAGGAACGCGTTGCGTTCGCTGACGCCTTGGACACCTTCAGCTCTTTGGATTAGTCTTTGCTTTCGGAAATTATTCCGGAATATCTGCAGACTAAAAACAGCGCGGCGCTCAGGCCGCCCCTCGGCGCTCAGGCCGCCCCTCGGCGCTCAGGCCGCCCCTCGGCGCTCAGGCCGCCCCTCGGCGCTCAGGCCGCCCCTCGGCGCTCAGGCCGCCCCGCACCGACTCGCGTTACAGCCTCATGCATGGAGAGTTTGACCTTCCAATAAACCGATTCGAGGCGTTTTTCTCTGTGTTTGCCTTTCTCCGGCCCACATATACAAGAAAACCCACAAAGTTTCCCTCAGTCGTTCAGGCAAAGCGCTGCTGATCCGATCGCCGGTTCTGTTAATCCTCTGTTGCTGTTTGACCCGTTTGTTCTCTACGCCTCATTAAATCTGAGCTGCAAACATCAATACTGGATGTGAAGAATCGTTTTTACAGTAATCAGATATAGTTCGGGTTTGTTCTGGTGATCTGATGAATAAAATGAAGCTGTTGGAGGGTCACACTGCCGATAACGGAGTCAGCAGCAAACAGCAGATATACGCTTTCATCTCACTGATGTTAAATCAGAAAAATCTTCTCTGCAGAGATGTTAGTTGCCCTTTTCCTGACCCTTGACCTGTACCAGTCAGATCTTGTCGATGAATGTTGTGACGCACGTCTCACATCAGCAACAGAAAAGTCGTATAAAATGCAGCACGACTTTCCAACTGCAGACACTTTATGTGGAACTAAAGTTTTCTGGTATTTTTAAAGACCAGATATCAGGCCTTCAGATGGTTTCAATTAGCCTGTCGCTAACTAAAACAGTAGCAGCTTCAGTTAGCGGCAGACTTTGGTAAATATCAGCGTATAGAATCAGCCTCCATGTTTTTGTCAGATCGCTCCCTCAAGCGGCAGGAGACAAACAGAAGTGGCCCGAGAGCAGAGCCCTGTGGTTCACCCAACAGCAGAGAAATGACTTCCACCCAGAACTCAGCTCTGGCTGAGAGCAGCGATCAGATCCAACTGGAAAAGCAAAACATAGTTACCATGTTCTGCTGCTAACTGATATCACGGCAATCTGAACGATCCGGTTCTGATCCGGAAAATCCAATTAGTTTCATTAAACATTCATGGAACTAAATAATGTCCATTAGTTCATGGACAGGATGAATACTTTTCAAATTTCATGTCCAACTTTATCTAACATGAGATTTGAGGCGCAATTCTGCTCCAGACGAAACCGGACAGTAAATCAGGCTGGAGCTAAAGAAAGCTAATGAGAGGCTGTTGCTGTTAGCTTCCTTCGTCTGGTGGCGATCCGGTGACAATCCGGTGGCGATCTGGTGATGATCCGCTGGCGATCCGGTGACAATCCGGTGACGATCCGGTGGCGATCCGGTGGCGATATGGTGACGATCCGGTGGCCATACTGTTGCTTCTCTACAACTTCCAAATCCATCCATACGAAGAGGCGGCCATCTTTAAACGCAACTGCTCGGGGACGGCTTCGTTCTTCTTCTGCCCATTTAATGAGAAGAACAACGACGCAGAAAAAAATCTTAACTGAACATCAAACCTGCTGAGAGAAAAAGGTTAAAATGTAATTCCTAACATCTACAAGATCTCACTTCTACAGGTCAAAGGTCAGGGAAAGGGAAACTAATTTTTCTGCAGATCCCACACATGCTGGACATGAGCTGTTCAAACATGTTTTCCTTTTTTTGCAAAATCTCTATAAATACATATTTACAAGGAAAACTTAGTTTTTATTTAGAACTAAAATGCAGATTGTTGCTGCTGAAACGTGGCGGATGAAAATAATTTTAATGAACGTATAAATCATGGAAGACTTGCCTGGTCGTGATGACGGGATGTGACTCAACCTACCTGCACAAAACGAAGAGCGTTTTAAGGAATATTGATGGTATTCATTATGAAACATAAACTCTGTGAGCCGTTTTGTTTCGTCATGCTGAGCCGTTCACATGCGGTCCGGCTGACAGATGAAGGCTGCCTTCGCCTTGGTGTGCGTGGGAATCCGGCTGCGTACGTGAAGGCGACCGGCCCGGTCCAAACTGAATAATCCCATAAACAAATATTTGAAATTTGCGTGGAGAGCTCCTCGGGTTCTCCTCAAACACGTCCAAACAACGTCTCCAGGCTGTCACGTTCTGCCCACGCTCGCGTCTTAAAACAAACATCTGCATTAAAATTCCTCTGCAGGCGGAATGTCAGCGTTACATAAATAGACGAAAACAAACAGAAATGTCATTAACAAAGTGTTGCAGCCATGTTCTGTTGAAATAAAGGCGAACAACAACCTGGTGATTCAGTTGGAAACGAGCTTCGTCTAAACCTCCTCCGTCCTGCAGAACAGAAACAGACGTGATGAATCAGGAGCTCTGCCTCTGCTTCACATCTTACCTACCAAGTCTGGATACATTTTCACATCTAAACTCCAACTAAGTGTTTATTTACACAGCGGTGTCCAAAGTGAGGCTCGAGGGCCATTTCCGGACCTCAGGATGATTTTGTTAAACTGAAGTTTGGGCCAAAATTAACCTGGGAAAATTGAAATCTTCACAATTATTCTGCTTATGAAATGATGCAAAGATTTTTGGGCTTCAAAAGTCAAATTAAGATGAATTGATTCTTTTTCTTAACATTTTTGACTTTTGGAGCTCAGAAATAAACTTTTTTTATAGAACATTTTTAGATTAATCTCAAAGTTTCTGAGATTTTTGGTCTGAATCAACGATCTGCCCGGATGGAGCTTCAGTCTCAGAACTGCTGACATTTTGTCATGTTAAAATCTCTCCTAACATCAAAGATGCTTTTTATTAGCAGAGAAAATGTGAGTAAAATCAGAGAATTGTCCATAAATGCTGTCAGTAGCAACACAGGGTGATTTCTCTGTTTTCAGGAACCTGAAACCTCCGGAGCCAAAGCAGATCATTCTGCTCAGTTTGAGGTTAAACCTCGTCGGTTCTGTTTGGTAAAGGGGAGCCTTTCCAGCGGTTCTCGGCATTAACGCGGCCTCGGATGAAGACAAGCATGAAAACCAGGATCTATGGCCTGGTCCGATGTGGGCTGATTTATTCGGCATTAATTACAGGTTCCTGTCGTCGTTGCTCTCCGGCTCGGAGGCCGAACAGAGACGTTTCCTCCGGTGACCTGAGCGCCTCCCGGCCGCCGGGTGAGGGCTGAACATAAAGCCTTTCCTCTGGATGTGAGCAGCTGTCTGGTCTGGGTGATTAAAGAGTTGGGTTTGAATCCTGATTTGGTCGGAGCGCCGCTGCAGCGGAGCAGCACAAACTGGACACTTTGGCTTTGGCAGAGGTTATAATTACACAGTGAATTATTCAGTGGCTCCAAACCCAAACATGAAGGCTTTCATTTTCTAAACCGGAGCCCAGAGGGAGCCGCTTCCTGGGCCTGCGCACCTGGAAGCGGGTCTGACGGGTTCAGGGATGCAGATAAAGCAGCAGTAAGTGGGGGAGGGGACACTCAGGATCTGGTGATGGTTCCTGTCTCCTCTGGGCGCTCAGCCGGGTTCTGGACCGGAACGGCAGCTACGGCCAGAGTTTACTTTAGAAACCTTGACGAAGTGCATGGGGTCGTTACGGCCGCGTTGGTTACTTTGGATGAGCCCCGCTGCGGCTTGAGCAAATGGAGCTGAAAAGCTTGTGGTGGAAATGAGACGAGGGGCCGGAGCGGTTTGGCTCCTGGAGGGTTTCACTGAAATCAGCCACAAAAATAATCAGCCGCAAAAATAAGCTACAGAAACATTAATGTGAAGAAACAGAGAGTGAAGCCTCCAAGATCTCAGATCACCAGGAGCAGATTCCTGCAGCCGGGGCTGTGCAGAGTAGATATGAGGAGTCAGCATCTTCTGCTCGCTGGTCATGCATTTATTCTGACTGAGGCTTTTAATCCAATTTCAAAGCTACTTTACTAATCCAGCAGGAAAGTTAAACTCATATTATACAGAACTCCTGCAGCAGTCTGTCATACAGCATGTCTGAGGAAGCTTCTGACTGAAGACACGGCAGCAGTCAGTCTGTCTGTAGTTTCCTTGGTTTTATAAAGAATCCTTCTTTAAACCATCATCTATAAAAAGTCCACTAGAACCAGAACCAGTAGAAAATCAGAATCAGAACCATACTCCTTTATGGTTCTAAACTTTGAGTTTCCAGCAAAATATTTAGCTAAACTGAATATATAATTTGAAGTTAAACATTTATGTTGCTAAATATCCACATTGATGGTTCATTTTACTAAATATTTAGCATCAATGTGGAAAGTTAGTTAGCAAGGTAAATAATTAGCTGCACATAAAATATATAATTTGAGACTAAACATCGTGCTTCACCCCTGCTGTTCAGTGCTACCTAGCTTAGCTGCTCTGTTGCAGGTCTGCTCTGTCTTTGACCCTCTAAATTCAAAGCCTGACGAGTTTTTAGGGGATTCGGAGTCCAACGTATAAACTAGTGGTGGGACTTATAACATCTGTATACAGGCAACTTGAAGGGTCTGTAGTTAATTAATCAAAATCAATCACATTTTAATCCAAAACTATGTGAACTGAAAATGACATAAATGACATTTTCTTTTTGTTGCTAAATTATTGAATAAACAGATGTTTCAGTTTTTCTCACCATCAGATTGGAGCAAAGTGTTTCAGGAAGCTGTGACCATTCATGCAGCTTCTTCAGAAATCTGGACGCTGATGTTAGCATGAGCAGCTACATGTTTAGCATGCTACGTTAGCCTAGCTTTGCTGACAGGCTAGCTCCTTTTAGCAGAACTTGAACAGTGGATCGTTGCTCCGGTTGTGTTGCTCCTATCGGATCCTTCCCCAGCAGCCTCAGTTGCTGCGGCACACGACCTGTTCAGAGAGGGGTCAAAGGGCGTGTGTCAGCATGTGGGCCTGTTTTCAGCATTTAACTGCTGACCTGTGAGCTGTACTGTATTGGACAAGACTTTTGGAACCTGGTGTGTTTCTGCTGGATTTGACCTTTGACCTGGTGGAGGACACTTGCTCTGTTTGATGTGCCAACAATAGGAACCTTTCATGGCAGCGAAAGGTTCCTATTTCATCCAAATAGGCAGAGCATCTGCTTCTGGTCAGCAGCAGAACCAGAAACCTGCATAGTTATCAATTATTGATGACGGATTTTACAACAAAACAATACAGGAAACATAAAGTCACAGGAACCAAATTGTAACATTAGGAGGACAAAGTCATCATTTCCTGAAAACTCAAACAAAGAAAACTATTTAAGTTAAAATGTTGCATGTTGTGAAGTTCATCAAGTTAATCTTTAACACATCAGCATTAAATTATAATCAGCAGCAGAACTTTGAAACGACTCAACACAAGTTTTCTTCTCATGAAAACTTGGATTCAGTCCAAGTTTATGATTTTCGCGTTTTTACTCCCTGATAAATTCCCGTAATTGTCGTCACTTAACCGTCTGTCTGTCAGAGCCGGCCGGATAAATCAGCTCTGGAGCCAAAGCTGCACCAGAGCTGCAGCATCCAGCTTTCTTGGAAAAACATGACTTTAGGTTTGCAGCTTTATGGCTGAATCTTTATGGGGCTTGCCGTTTGGTGCAGAGACGCAGCTGGGAGGTCGGTAGCAACGGGAAAGTTTCTCCTTTTGCATGATAACGACGGATTTCGCAGCTTCGCTCAACCAGAACGGTATTCCTAAATATGCACAGAATGCAACCTTGTTAAATGAGCAAGTGAAGCATCGCCACGTTCTCAACGTGATCCAGATGTTTTAGAAGCACACATCTGGTCTCCAAACCCGAGGTCCTGTCAGGATATTTCAGCAGAAACTCAGATAATGACGATGAAGGAGATGAGAAGTTGCTGAAGGGCTGCGGGTACCGGCCGGTACCGGCCCGCCTCGGCGACGGCCCGGCGTTGCAGCAGACCCAGTTCCACGTGTGAGCCGCGTCTGCTCCTCTCGTGACAGACTCTGCACCTCCAGCGCTGCGGTGTTGGCAAGCCACAACAAGAACTGATGAGCTACTCTAACAAAAACTGCTGAGGAGCTCAACGCTCTGCACACGATGCTCTGGTTTACTCTGGTTTAATCTGGTTTACTCTGGTTTACTCTGGTTTAATCTGGTTTACTCTGGTTTAATCTGGTTTACTCTGGTTTAATCTGGTTTAATCTAGCTGAATCTGGTTAACTCTGGTTTATGGTTTAGTTCTGTTCTCCTTATTCAAACATATTATTTCTGCACTTTTGGGTGATCAATTTGCAATTTGTCCCTCAAACAAAACAACCGTCTATTTTGATTAGAAATAAGAGAAAGTTTCACAGATGCAGTGACTCCTGCTTTCCAGGGACAGAGGTGAAACGTAAGCAATGCTAACCCTAAAGCGCTAACCATAAACATTAGATATACTAATGCTAAATAGCTATACCAGTATGGTATTTAGTGAAAGCTAACGATAAAGTGCTAACTTGAATTCAAATTATATCATCCATTAAGAAACTATCAACCCTCAATCACAAATTAAATCTTATCATTATAATTTACATGTTCTATAGTATTTATGTTCATATCTCGTTCACTACTGTTGTTTCTTATTTTGTTGCTGTATATTTCAAATTATTGGAAAAAAGGGAGGAGAAGAGATGGAACCCCTTCAAAATAAGAGCATGAATATAAACAATATTTAAACAGTCGAAAACCAAAACCTCAACACAGATGTTTGACTTTATTCAACTGAAAGTTTGATTTTACTTGACAAAACAGTCAAGTAATTTAGAGCTTTAAAATTTATCTGTAAAAATTAATTTGGGTTGAACAAAATGGCATGAATATTTTGAGGAATTAAATTGGCGCCCCCTTTAGTTCCGGAGTGGAATGGTCCCGTTTCTAAATAAGACTTGCGCCCCGCCCCTTCCAGGTGGAGTCGCTGCTTTCCTGCTGCTTTCTGTGATCCATGCAAGTTAAGCTAGTTCAGTTAGCATAGCAACACAACAGCTGCTGTGTTTGTTATCTGGAGGAGCATGTTGATTGCTCATACCTTCTCCGTCCAACCACACAGTAATCCTGTCCACTTAGTGACGGAGAATGATGGCATGGTGGTGCTCACAGAGGGCAAAGGTCAGTGTGACGTGACAGCCGTAGCGCCTCGTTGTTTTGGGCGTCTTCATGGATAATATCTGAGCAGATGATGCTCAGGTATTCTGTTGTCATGACACTTGAATGCTAATCAAATTAGCCACGCTGAGCGGCGCAGCCTCAGGCCGTGACGTCATGCTAATGACACCTGCAGAAATTGTCTCATGGATAATTTGCCTGATTTTCTTTTCTCTGGGTGAAATCATGTTTTGATAAATCGCTTTGCTTTGTTCCTAAAAACCCCTGAAGCTTTTACTCCTCTCTAGTTGGAAGATGTTCGGTTTGCAGTAAAAGCTTTACAAGTTCTGGAGTGAGCAGAACCTGGAGGTTCGGGTAAGGTCCGGCTCGCTTTCTTCATCAACACCTGAGGGGAAAGAAAGCAGATGCTGCATCTGGAGCTTTAAGACACTTAACAAACTTGACCTGCACTTAATTAGAGAACAAGGTTGTTTTTTTAAGCATTTGTTTAATTTTTAACAGACTTTCTCATTTTGCTGAAGTGTCTCTAGTTGTTTTTTACTGGGTCCATATGTTTGACCCGAAAAACATGCTGCGACACGCAGAACTTGTTCATTTAGTGTAAGATTTTGATTAGCCTGGTATTTAGGCAACAGAAAAACAAAAGTGAGTTTTATGGGTTTTTTACCAGCAATACTTTAGATACCTTCTAAAAACTTCTATAACTGCCTATTTGAAAAGGTTTTACTCCAAATATGCCTTTATGTGCTTTAATATGTGCAGCAGAAACTGTACTAGCATCTACAGTTTGCAGTTTTCCTGCTTTTGAAGGTTCAGCGAATCAGAGCCCAGGAATTTAAATGGCGCTCCTGGATTGGTTGTTTTTCAAATGCCAGCCAATAGCATTGCTTCAGTATTTCAGCATTTAGAAAGTCCGGTTTGTTTGGGGGGGTGAACGCTAATGTAACTCTGGTCCAGTGAACCTCAGTCTGGGTTCGGTTTGAATGTGAACTCCAAGCAGACCAGAGACCGCTCCAAAAGCAGGAAGTGGACTACAGAGCAGGGCATTCTGGGTAAGTATAATCTATTTAGAATTTATTCTGTAATTTATTCCAGAAACGACGGAGCAAACGGAGGCTTGGCATCTGAGTTGTCAGTGGGATGTTTAAATACAAAACAATATTCATACATATTGAAACTTTCCAGAGTTTCATTTTCCAACTATAAACGTCTCTGGATTTTATTGGACAAACCAACACAGTTTTGAACATGATTAAAAAACAGATTAGAAGTGATTTGTGGATTTGTCCCTGGCCCTCCCTCAGTCTGATACCCATAAATTAAAGCCGGTGACTCCATTCATCCGTCGTTTCTCCTGCAGGCTGCAACAGGACGTGATGCTATCTCCATGTTGTGATTTAAACAGATTCAGAGCCGTGATGATAGTCGGGTTTCTGTGAAGGTGAAAGCTGTTGGCTAGCAGTGTGAAACTGATCATCTCAGTCTGATAACGAAGCCTGGATCATGATGTCACTCCGCTTATCGCATTTGAACAAACTCAGATAAATCAGTGAGCCGGTTCTGCAAGCCTGGCGGTTCCTTCAGCAAAAATCTGCATTTAAATCATTTAGAGATCATTTCTGAACTTTGCAGACCTTCGTAGCTCTTTAAGCATCCTAACAGCACTCTATTCAAGGCGAGGGCTAGACTTTGACTAGGTCACCTCAGAACCTTGATTGTCTTCTTGTCCATCGACTCTGGTTTGGAGCGGATGGACAGATGGATGGATTCATGTTTTAATATTTTGGTCTACAGACGTTTGGCCCATCGTCCTTCAGCTGCTCTTAGATGCCAAGTCCATCTGGCTGCTATCTTGTTCTTAGACAGGAAAGACTTTCTCATTATTTTCCAAGCAACTATTGAAAGTTTGGTACCTTTTGTGTCACAATTCAATTCAAAATTGATTTTTGATTGAAAATCCAAAATAATTTGTGCTTCAGGCTGCAGACGTCCAGATTTCGGAACGTTTTCCGGAGCAACACGTTGCCCAACGTCCTGCCCCGTCTGGCCATAGTCAGCTAATCGATGCGTTTGATCGCTTGCAGGCTGCTGCTTTCCCTCTGGATCCCTGAGGACGCAGAGCGCTGCTGGATCCTCCCATGCAGGAACCCAATCCTGAAACTCTCTGTGGTATGATGATGAGCGCTGGATGAGAGAAAGGGCGGCTACCAAAAAAGCATCACGATATGAAAATAAAATCACATTAGAGAGGAAAAACAACAAAAGACGTAAGCAGGGGAATGGAAATCTGGAAATGGAGTTTTTAAGTGCCGAAGGAGGCAGCGACACACAGAGCGAGTTAACTGTTGGTCAAAACAAGCACTGGAAACACAGTGTGGAAATATCCACAGCAGAGTTGTTCCCCCACTGGGCCGTGTTTTTCTTTGTCACGCTAAGTGAAGCTGACGGCTCCTCTGTATTGCTTTAGGAGAATGAGCATCTGCATCCCGCAGAAACTGAGCGAGGGAACGGTGTTATCTTTAGCTGAAGTCATGTTGGGTGTTTTCACTCCTCCTTTCTGAGGACGCTGCCCCAAAGAAATATTGGCCAAGAACATTATGGGATAAATCAAACGTTCTTTTTCCTTTTGAGGTAATAAAAGCTAAAGCCAGAGCAGAGAGATATGGCCGTCAGACAGAACACATGATTCCAGCACAAACTGGGTTTTTGTTTTTCTGCTTAATGAGAGTTTTATGTAGCATCAGGGTTACAATGCCACTGTATTCACACCTAAACATCTGATAAGCCATGTTAGCTGACGTCAGGTGATCAGGTGGAGACAGCGGTAGGTGGAGGCTGTGACCAGGTGGAGGCTGCGATCTGGTGGAGGCTGCGATCAGGTGGAGGCTGTGATCAGGTGGAGGCTGCGATCAGGTGGAGGCTGCGATCAGGTGGAGGCTGCGATCAGGTGGAGGCTGCGATCAGGTGGAGGCTGCGATCAGGTGGAGGCTGCGATCAGGTGGAGGCTGCGATCAGGTGGAGGCAGCGATCAGGTGGAGGCTGCGATCAGGTGGAGGCTGCGATCTGGGTCATTGCGTCAGGAGACTGGTATTGTGACGAACCCAGTTTCTCTATAGTTTTGGGTTTTGGTTGGTAAAAAGCTACAGAGACATAAATTCCTTTAGCCCAGACAGCAGGAGTCCCTGGAACCAGTGAGCTCCAGGGACTCACTGGTTTACAGTTCTGGGGAAGTGACTTGAAAAAGGCCATTGTTTTCACATTTCTGCTCACCAGGTTGTAGCAATGAAGCCCGACTAAGCAGATGGCAATCGCCATGGCTACAGTCTGGCCATTAAGGCAATGTCATTGCTTTGGCTTCCTTTGGGATACAAAGGACCGATGGACACAGTGAGTCGTGACTAAACAAAGTTTCTTGAAATTTGTTCATGTTAAAGAAAGAACCACAACCAAGCGGGCCACACACAGACCTCCCCCCATCAGCGCCTTGTGCTGGACCAGCCGTGTGGTAATGTGGAACCAGCAGCAGGACTTAACGAGCCGAGACGGAGGGAGGGGCCGGCGACGCTGGACTAGCAGACAGTCGGGGTGAAGCAGCGTCTGACCGTCTTCATGTAACCCACGGTCAGACTGAACTGGACTCTGTGCTGCTGGACTTCAGGGAGGCGCGGACGTGTCTGTGTCGCTACGTTTAAAGTCCAAATTGCTGTGTGGTGAGAACATGGCTCCCTGGTCCTTCTGATCCGCCCTTATGTGTTCGTGTGGACGTTCCCACTCTCCTGCAGTGAGACGGGGACAGACATGGGAAACTCGTTAATGTCGCAGACTTCAGAGACAAATGAAATGTTTGTTGGACTGCATTTCATTGAGGCTCTTCTTATCTGGCACAACTCTTGCCTGGAATCTCCATCAGGGATTTCTGACAGCTGCAAGCTAATAAAGAATTAGCTTCATGAGATACTTAGCCCTAACTTTGACTTTGTTGTTTTCTAATTGGTTCTTGCAGCAGAGATCTGGTGTTCCAGTCACTAACTGTTTCATTCATGAATGTCTCATTATGAAATGATGATTTCCTGTTTTAGGGTTTGGATATGACACATTGCAGAGGTCTGTTCCTCCAGCTGCTCCTCAGAATGGAAAAACAAGAGCACATGATATTCAGATGAGGTCAATTGATTTTCATAAGTCTAAAAATGACAATAGATGCTCAACCCAACTGAGGCTCGACCTGGAAATGTGAACGTTGTTCAGCAGCAAAGCACCTCCAGCTGATTAAAGTTTATTGGAGGATCTGTGAAGCCTTGGAGCTTTTCTCTGTCAAACAGCGGAGGCAAACCTGGTGAGTGTGTGGCACCACGAAATGGGAAGATATTCCAGCTAAAAGTCTGACAAAACACTGAAAATGGGTCGACACCGGATCTTCCAGCAAGAAAATGTGGCCACATGAACAGAGAAATGGTTAGGGTGTTTTACAACCGCATCATCCTGTAGACTTAGTTTGATTGGAGACCAAAACCTTCATCCTCTGCTCCACCTGCAGCTGCTGTGGTTCTGAGTCAAACCAGCCTGTTCCCCTCCTGGCCTGTGGGGGCGCTGCACCAAGAACCACAGAAGGAAATGACACTAAAACCTCTGAAGACGCTGAGAGCAACTTCCTTCTTCACCAGGTGGAAACAAGATGGAGGCGTCAGATTTTAGCGGTTGTAGGATTTCTCTTTAGTGTTTGACTAAAGACCACAAGTCACTTCTCCTACTAGTGCTAGGCTAACAAGTTATCTTTGGTTGTATTTACCCAGAATGCCCTGCACTGTAGTCCACTCCTGGTCACCGACCCATCTGGCATACTCATATGAATTCGAACCGAACCAGTTTACTTTGACCTACCCCAGATTGAGGTTTTCAGAGTTCGATTCACATCTCAGCAAACAAACTGGACTTTTAGACAATCCAACTAGAGGTGGATTAAGGCGGACTGAGCAGGGTTGCTCTACATGCACCCTAAGAATCCCCAGAGCTGGCTGCCATTGAAAGCCTGCAGGATGGTGAGTTTCAGAGGAGCCAGGAGGGATGGTCCGTCTGCAACCAGCAGAAATGCTGGGAGCCGGTTCGGTTCTGTTGACAGGAAGTGTTAGTAGGGTCGACATATCAACTCGCTTGATTTTAAAACATCTGCGGTTTGCATTAGTTCTGCATCAAAATGCAAAATACTGAGCAGACCCAAAGAAAAATTTGTTTTGTAGTGTTTAGTGCGTGCAGATGCTATGAAGAGCTGTAAAAGCTTTTCAGTACACAATAAACTCGTTAAAGTGGTTCAGAAACAGAGACAGAGTTCAGAGGAGGTAAACATTCACCCTGATCGATCAAACTCGGCACACACTGAATCCAGTCCAACATTTAAGAGTTCAGTGGGCCTCATTAACGACTTCTTCCATTAATACGACAATAAATAGCATCCACTGTAAGCCAGAGAACAAAAAGAGAGCGGCAGAAAGTTTACTGGCAGTTTACGATATTAAAAACAAGCAAATCAAAGCAAATAAGGCAGTAAATGTCTGTGGAAACCAGAATTCCTGTCACAGAAAACAGCAACATTATAAACTGAAATGTGTCACCCAATAAACAAGCCTGTTATGTCTGAGTCGGAGCCTGCTGTTCTCCTGAATGCTACAATAAATACAGGAGACGCTCAGCGCTGCGGCTGAACTTCATGTCATGTACATTTTAATTAAATGCAGGAATGGAAATAACTGAGAAGCAGGCCTTGTGATTTAAAGGGATTCTGCAAAATTCACATTTAGTACGTTTTTGTTCTTCCGTTTGTGTTTCTGTTGCTCTTAAAAGTAGCTTAATAAAAAACTCCCAGTCATTTTCTGGCAATAATTATTATTTGGTGTCTGGAAAATAAGCTGTTTCAAAAACCGCCCAAATGTAAAATCAAGCGTTACATAGCAAGCCGAGTGCGGTCCGTTACCTAGCAACCAGAGCAGAGCTCCAGCATGTTTGGTCAGCTGGTTTTACCACAGTATGTACAATGGCTGCTGGAAAAGACGAGTGTTTTGTTTTTGACTTACCATCCAGAAACCACTTGCTTAGTTCTTGTTGGTTGTGCAGGAGGCTCCACTAATGCTTTTCAAAGATGCACAGTTGAATAATTGAGCATCTGCTTGCAGCCATTTTCGTATGGGAGTGTAAATGTTGAGTTGGAGGACGTGGCCAGCAGCTGGATTGGATTTAAAGTGACAGACGCCCAGAGTAGCATACCCCGCCCCAGCATGGGGGCGACCATCTGGTCCAGCGTTCCACAGTCGGGTCCAAAGCCAAACGCGTAGAGTCAGGGCCATCCGACTCTTTGTGCTCCGGTCTGATTTCGTCCTGACTTACAGACTCCAACATGAAGGTCTTTCTACGGGCCACCAGACCCACAGGTTGAGTTTTTACGAGAAACTGTCTTCATCCTCCCGGCATGAAGACGAGCCCCACCAGGACTCCTCGGGTTTTTGCTGGTTTGTATTTCCCTTCATAGCCGTAAAGTTTTACGTTTTATGTTTCATTCGTCATGTTGATGGCAAATTGCTGCGTTGCTCAGACTACGATACACCTGGATGCCGGAAACCGCTACAGAATACGGGATCGGTGTTGGATTGGTCCGATCGGTATCGGATTGGACACCAGATCAGACACTGGATCGGACCCGGTGAGCGGCGTCGGCTCTCTTCGGTCTGACACTACCATTTATTATTTGCATCGTTTGTTCATCAGTTCAGCCTCTGTCCTGTTGGACGTCCCTGCTGGAACAGAACCAGACCAGGATGGGTTTGGTTTTTCTGGTTTTTCCAGACCTCTGGACTGAGATTCAGATGCTGAGTTTGTTTTTATCTGTTGGTGCTGATAAAACAAACCACTAAACCACTGATGGTTTAGTTGACCATCAGTGGTCAACTAAACTACTTCAACAGAAGAAACTTTATTTATCATTTTGTTGATGCAAATTGTGATTTCCAGCTGTTTCCATCGTGTAAAGAAACAGGTGAAAGTTTTCTAAATGAAATCAGGGTCAGCTCTATGACTGTGTGAAGACATTTCCTGAAGATTAGGGGAAAACATACAGGATGAGAACAGTGTGTGTGCTTGATAATGAAGCCAAGCAATCAGCTGAGAGTTAAAGTGGAGTCGAAGTCGGAGGAAAATGTTTTCCATGCGAAACGTGGGATTCCTCTGCTGTAAGTGTGTCAGGCCAGATTCCTTGCGTTATTCCCAGGGCAGTTCGTTAAACCGCCAGCATCCCAGTTAAATGCCCCTCGCTGTTTTTCTGCCAGGTGAGTTTTAGCGGACGCGGTTTTTGCGATCTGACGTCGTGAGCGGATTACTGATGTGATTCAGCCGTATTTTAACAGCCGCTCGGCTCTCCCTTCACTGCCTCGTAAAACACGAACCGTTCCTTTAAAATATGTGGTTTCTGGAATTAATGAGTTCCTTCCTTTTGGTTTTGGTGTGATGATGTCACCTTCATAAACCACGCTGATTGCTGGAGGTTGGTAGGAAGAAATGGATTTACTGGACCTCCAGCGTATTGTTTTGTGTTTGACCGCTCTCCCATGACAGATTTACTCGGTTTGTAAATCAGAGACTGAATCCTGGGATGAAGGAAGTTCCTCTAAATCCCTGCTGTTCTGCTCTGTTAGCTTTGTTATCATTTAGCTCCGACTTTATAGTCTTGTTTGTTTATCTGGAAGAGGTTTATGTGCTATTTTGCATTTTATTTAGAAGATCCAGTGATTTTGATCTGAAATTAGTTTTTTGAAGCTGATAAATCATTTTCAGACTGGCTCCACCTTGAGCCTCCAGCTGATTATAAATGATCGCTCAGTTCTCCTGGTTAGGCCTTTTGCTTCAGGACATTTTGTGTTTTTTAACTGTACTGCCCCCACCAAACAGTGAACATGATGGGTTTTTCTCCTTCAGCCTGAGACGCATAAAGATTTGTGCCTCAGCTGGATGTTTTTTTTCTCATAGTCCCAAAAACTCGGTTACATTGAGGATCAAAGTTGCAACATTTCTTAAATTTGGAGCTGCTGTGGTCCTCTTTCTCAGTGCACCTGAAGGACCGGTTCCTCTCCAGGCCTGTGGGGGCGCAGCGCCAAGAACTATTGACGGAAACGACATGTGAAGAAGACATTGAACTTCCTCTATCGAACAAAATGGAGGCGTCAGAGCTCAGCGGCTGGAGGATTTTAGTCTTTGGCTGCAGACCAGGATACATGGTAAGACATCAACACTAACAGCCAAATCAAAATATTCCTGCACAACATGAAGAAAAAAATAATTTGGAAAAGAAGAAAGACCGTCCAAGATGTTTAAGCTGTGATTCCCTCGCCGCCATGACACCGTCAGACCGTTATGTCGTCATCAGAGCGAACAGAGAGACGGCCTGAGGATTTATGTCGTTTCCATCTCTTTTCTTTGAGTCGTTATCCGCCAGTCGGAAGGTATTAGGTTCTGATGTCAGTAGGACAATAACCGGCCTTTTCCTGCTCATCATTATTTCATGCGTCATAAAACCGGGCTCGGTGTTTTCCGAGCCGCGGCGCAGAACGGCGGGCCGCCGCGGCACCTGCTGCTGCGGTCCGGCTCGCTCCCGGCCGTCCAAGCGGGATCCGGGCCGGCCAAGCTGGATCCGGGCCGGCCAAGCTGGATCCGGGCCGTCCAAGCGGGATCCGGGCCGGCCAAGCGGATCAGTCTTTCCGACATAACGCGTTTTATTGGGCTGCCGGGGGATTGCGCTCCGGGCAGGAAGTTTCAGTGCAAACACCTGAGCATGGGCTGATGCATTCATTGGAGGCAGCTGATCTGTTTTGTGGAGGTACTCTGAAGCCAAAGCCCCGAATCTGGGCCCGGTTCAGCAGAGAGCCCTGGAGGAGCTGAAGTCAGCTGGTTCATGTGATGGCTTGTGTTTTTCTGCCTCTTCATGTGAAAAATGAGCGGAACCTAAAGCATTGGATCCGACTCGACTTCCTGGCTTTTCTCTGACCCGGTTCTGACCACATAATTCCAGAACCAGAGCCGAACCCAGAAACTCAAGCAAATAATCGCAGCTAGCGCGGAGCTTTGTGTAGAGCTTCAGTCTAAGTGGTTAAAAATGAAGCAGCTTTTATTGGAGGGTTGAATAAAAACATTTGTTCTCATCGTGACGGTTTGAAGGATGTGAGGTTTTCTGATTCCAGGAATGATAATCAGGGAAGCTGGAAGGTTTCCTGTTTCTGCTGATGTGCTGGATTCTGCTTTCTGGGCCCTTTTTATGACCAGATCCGGCTAACAAGTTAATAAGTTATATTTATTGACAAATATAAGGTGCCGTTTGTAACAACTCAGTCAAAACACAATATTTGACCATGTTACTAATTCATAAATGTCAGTTTTGAACTAAATATTTAGGTCCAAAAAGAAACTCATAAAGAAGTTAATAAGCAGCAGTTATAAAGATGTTTGGAACATCCAGCTTTTATTTTGGTAGTCCATTATTTCCAGTTATTGGCAAGTGAGACTGCATTACATAATTATTTAGCTCTGAGCTAAATATTTTACTGCCTTGCTAAGTAATTATTGAGTTTGAAGTTTGCTAGCTAAGCTAAATCTATAATTACTGAGCTAAAAGTTTAGTTTGAAAATAAATATTTAATTGCTAGCTAATTGTTTATCTTCAAACTAAACATTCAGTTATCAAGCTAAACATGTAGCTTAAAACAGCATGTAATTATTAAGCTAAATAGTTAGCTAGAATGCTAATTATTTAGCTAACAAGCATCAAACTAAATATTTATTTTCAAAATATTTAGTTATAAGATAAATATTTAGCCTGTTAACTAAGAATCTAGTTTGAAACTGTGACATAATAAGTGAATAACTTGGTGAAAATGTGACGTTGATAAATAAACCCCCATCATGACAAACTAAAGGACCCAAATTATTGCTGTAAATGTTCTGCAGTAACTTTGTGAACGACAGACACGTGCTCGGTTTGTTTCAGGCGCTTCGGTCTCTTTCCTGCTGCACCAGCAGCCATGTTTCTCCGTACCTGTCTGCTTTTCTCGATAACATTGTCGTCTCCAGAGGAACACGGCCCACTGGCTCCAAACAGCCATGAAATGGCAGCCGAGTCAGATAAGACCTGATTAGACTTGTTGGATTTGCTGCTCCACCTGCATCAAATGCATCAAACTGTTGAGCTTTTCATCCCTGGGAAATGCTGATGGTGCGTTTTCCTGCCCCTCCCTCAGCGGTGACCTCTTGTTTCTGAGCGACGCCATCTTGTCCTCTTATCTGCCTCTGAGTCTCAGTGAACATGTGGAAACCACTCGGCTCCCAGAGCCGGGGGTGATGCGGCCGTTTCCCTGCTGCCACTTCGCCGCTCTTTGGTTTGAACCTGTTAGCTGCTGCGATTCACTTCAACGTCCATCAGCTCTGGAATGATGGTGGAAACTTTAACACGCTGCTTCTGATTTGTTTTGGATCTTTGGTTCTGGATGCTGTGCAGCTGGAAGGATTTTGACGTTCACTTTGCTTTGTTGTTATGGTGCGTAACCTTGGAAACCAGGCTTTGTTTTAACAACAGGAGGTTGCTGATTAGCATCTCAAAAGCTCAAATAACACCTGAACTCCAAATCCCAGAGGAAGTTAAATCCCCTACTCCAGCATCTCTCTGGAGGTGGATTAGCAGAGTCAGCCAACAACCACGTTACTGCAGGACACCGAGCTGTTGGCATGTTAGCTGTCTTCAGTCACAGGGCTCTTCAAAGTCGTTGCAAGTCTGACTGCTACTGGAGCTCCTTCCTCCCCACAGATGAAAGTTGCATTATTAGGTCAGATGTAGAACAGAGCAGCTAAAGGGTGAGTTTTAGATGAAGTTTAGGATAAAAAGCGTCTGATGGAGATGCATTCTAGGGACTGCAGATCTACGCCATTTTTTTTTGGTTTCCTGATACAGTTCTGATTGTAAGCTGGCTGCAGAGATTCTGCCGGTTTCACTGCAGGAACCTCTACCCGGTTCTGGTTCTGGTTCTGTTCTCCAGGTGTCGGGTTACAGAGAGAAGAAAAACTTCCAGGCCTAGTTAAAACACGAGCTCTGCTGCTGAGAGCCAGTTAACTGCAGTGTTTTGGAGCCGTCGGGCTGAGACAGAACGAAGGTCCGGTCGGCCCGGTCAGCGCCTCCGAAACGGAGGAACGGCTTCACTTCGGCCTAAAGATGCAGAAACTAAATCTAATGATTGTCTGCCTCTTCCTGCCAGCTTCCTGATCTCTGCTGCTTTAGATGCAGCTGGAGGACAAACTCTCTGCGCTTTCTTCTCCTACTGCTCTCCAGTTTCCATGTTTTGCTGATATTCCTCCTGCTGACTTTTAGTTTTTTCCGGCTGGTTCTGATTGGCTGAGATATGATGAACTTTTTACTTTAGCGGAAAGTTCTCCTGGTCCAGTTTTTCTGCTCCATGGTGGCAGACTCGGACTGAGCCCGGTTCTGGTTCTAAAGGGGAGTTTTCCTCTCCCCTGTTGCCTCCTGCTGGTCAGGAGGACTGAATGCTCTGCTGGGTTTCCTAATCAGGATCAGCAGAACTTCAGAAAGTTTCTCTACATCTTCAGGCTCCAGAGGAACCTGAAAGCAGCCAAACTGGACGCCATGTTTCTTAAAACACGCGTCCGTATGAGAGCTAACGCTAGCGTTCGCTCTGAAAGGCATCACTAACGTCTCAGTCATGGACTGAATTAAAACATAGCAACCAAGAAGACGACTTGATTAGAGGAAAATTAACATTTTAAACATTTATGGTTGAATCCAGAACTAAAGCTGAAAATCAGTGACGTGACCTGAATGAACATGGATAATCAAAAAGCCCTGAACAAAAACAAAGCAGCTTTACTCAGATAAAGTTCTGAGACTGTTTTATATTTTGGATCCAAATATTTGCTGAAGTGAAAGAATCTGAAGCAGAGGATCTGGTTCTGGTTGCCTGAAACCTGCTGGTTTCCAGCTGCTGGTTAGCAGGTCGACCTTCAGTGAAACTCTCAAAGCTCCGTGTTTCACAAACGGATTAAAACTAATCCTGAAATTGCAGATTGCTTCACTTCGCACTTCCGCGGCTGAACTCCTGAAAACCCCCGGAGGCGCGAAACCCGTCAGAAGATCCTGCAGTCTGTCGGGTTTTCACGATAAATTATACGCCTGCAGAAATCCGCAGGCGAGATCCCAGAGGCACGGACTTATGTGGGATTATGTCCCTGGATTCTTGTCTTCTAACTAATTATCTTCTGGATGTAAAATGTAACAAAAGGGTTTATTTGATCGTCATTGTTTAAATTGTAATTTTTCCAAAAGTTGTCCAGCAGTTTTGAAGTCTAACAGTAAAAATTTGACTCCAACAAACCACATCCTAGTTAGTGTGGAAGGAAAGCGAAATGTTTCCCAGAATTAATCTGTGAAGCCACAGAAATCCAGGAAAAACGCTGAGACCCAAAACGCTGCAGGGAAACGTGTGATGAGGCCCGGTCAGAACAACCAGACTGTGATTCACTGATGCATCTAAAAAGGCTTTTAATAAAAATACGACTCGAGTGCCGACCACATCATCTGATGTAATATCTAAAAATGATGTCAGCAGAAAATCTGGAAGCTCAGGTTCAAATTCTGCTAATTTAAAGACTAAAAAGGGGTTAAAAAATGACAAAATAATAGATTTAGGCTAAAGAAACATTATTATTAAGTCAATATTTTCAATGATAAAAACGGACTAGTTCATTTCATTTAAGTAGTACTTTTTCATCAATATTAAGGAATTATTGACTTAAGCAAGCTCCTATTTTTTGCTGAAAAGTTATTTATAAGTTTGGTTTAATTTAATGTTTATTTGCATTGAAATTAGAACACTTGGTAAGATTCTGTTTTTGCCCTGTGGAACATAAAAGTGTTTTGCTATCGACTTCCAGAAACCTCTTGCTGGATTCTGTTTGGTTGTGCAGGAGGCTTCACTTCTGCTTTTCAAAGACCTTCGGTGTATTATTGTGAATCTGCTTGCAGCCATTTGTAAACTTTGAGTTTGGAGGCGTGGCCAGCAGCAGATTATTTGGATTTAAAGTGACAGAACCCCTAACCCAGGTAAAATGTGATTACCAAAGAACGGTTTTGTGGAGAAATGTAACGATGTTTTGTATAGGCCATAGATCTGCCCTAACCTGTTACAGGAAGCAGAATATGGTGCATCTGAGTAGCAGAACTTGGCTCATACTTGGACTTTTCCATGACTTCATCTGCGCTGTGGAATCAGCGTTTAGATTTGGTGCAGACCACATCATTGTTTGTATATCTGCTTTGTTTTCACCACGACTGCACTGTAAAATTACGCCTCCGTGTAATTTTCTCCTGTTTGCTCCGACGCGAGGTATTCCTAAACGCTTCCAGATCATAAAAAGCTGGATCTGTGCAGAGTTCCTAAAGCGCAGCAGATGGGCTCGGCTGTCTGATATGAGGCAGATACGGAGCGGCGCGGCGATTCTGCCTAATGACCATGGCGTCCTGACAGTAGCACTCAAGTCAAGTTGTATTCCACATCATAAATCAACAGCTGACTTTTGCTCCAACATTCCTCTCTAAGAGCCACATTATGTCCGTCCAGCCAGAGGAGACAGCTGGGACTATCTTGTTCTGCAAATGGGAACCCGACCAGAGAAGCAGCTGTTAAAACATTGATAAGACCCGGAGCGGAACCGCTCCGGGTCCGGTTACGTTCTGCAGGGAGAGACGTCACAAACGCAGCTTTGTGTCGCGGGACCAAAGAGGCGCGTCGGGCGATAAAAACCCGCACTTTTTACGACCGCGCTTCTGGACTTTCTCAAGCTGGCTTTGACTGTGGAGATGATTAGAAGTGAGCCCTGGGCGCGAAGCCACAGAGCCAGGGAAACGAGCCGTCAGCTGGAGGAGATCAGCCCGCAGCATGCTAGCTGCTCTGATGAGGCCCGGACGCTCTGGACCACTTCAGACGCTCCGGACCTCTCTGGACCGGGTCAGCGCTCGCCGACCTCAGTGTCAGGACTCATCAGTCACACTCAGACTTTATTTTCTCTTTCCCTGTAATAATCAACAGTTTTATTGTTCCTGTAAAGACGTTTCCCTCTATCTCTGGGCAAATTAGACAGGAAGAGGTCAAAGGTCAGGCAATCTCTAGACCTCTCCAGAAAATGAATTTAGCTGGACGACCAGTCGTCCTAAAAATTATTACAATAAACAATAATAATGTAACCATTCAGGTGCTGTGGTGGCGCAGGGGTTTAGCACAACCCACATACGGAGGCCTCAGTCCTCCACGCAGCCGTCCCAGGTTCGATTCCCGGCCTGGCGACCTTTGCCACATGTCTCCCTCATCTCCCTCTTTCCTGTCCATTAACTGATAAATAAAAGCCACTAGAGACAATAAAACCTTTAAAAAAATAATGTAACCATTCAATGGTGGATATAATGTGTTAATGTCATAATATTGTAAGAACTCATCCAGAAAAATCAATAAACCTTAAATTCAATCAACATTTAAAACTGGACCTGCAAGACATTTTAAATATTCAAAATAAATAAACAACAAACAGAATAAAATGAATAATGACGTCTCTGTAAACAAAAACAAACCGAAGCACCAGATTTAAAACTTTTTCTTCCAGTTCTTGGTACAAAGAGAAAAACTATGAATTACAATTTATTGATAATCACAACAGGTCTAATAATCTCACATTAATAGTTTTGAAGAAAAATCTTTCTTTAGTCGTCCAAATATCAATAATTTCATTAGAAAAACGTAGTTCAGCATAGATTCCCATTTCTATTTGCTACTCTACAAAATGGGAAAGACGAGGAAACGCTGTTCAGCTTCAATACGTTTGTTGATCTTCATAAATATTTTTAAAACTTCAAATAAACTGAGACACTGAGTTTGTTTGACACAACACATCTCTAAAGCTCTCCCAGCTCACCAAATCGTCATGACAACCATTAGTTAGCAACCTCTACTTCCTGTTGAGCAATCGTAAAATCAACACCTGATCAAACGACGCTCAGCGTAGCCTGGTTTTATGCCTCGCTTTAAACGATCGCTTAAATTCACGTCACGATTGGATTGAAGCATCTTACTTTGAAAGTTGTGGCACTTTTCTCTGCTTTTCAACTTGCAACTGGATTTCAGTGCATTACTGCCACCTGGTGGGCTGGAGGGTTTGGACCAATGATATGAAATGAAAGGACTGAGAAATGAAGCTTTTCACTGTGACAGTCCGACTTCAAATCCATCCAGCCATCATTTATCCATCTGACGATCATCCAACAAACCGACGATTATCCATCCATCCTTCTCTCTGACAATCATTCAGACAACAATAATCCGTCTGTTAATTTTCCATGCAATCCATTGATCGTTGTTCCTACTTCCAATCATCCATTCACCCGTCAAGCATCCATCCAACTATCATCCATCCATCAATTGTTCATCTCTTTGTCCTGTAAATATTGACCAACATGATTACATTTTTAAATAAACAGATGAAACTCTGTCACAGTCAACTCAATCGGTGAGGTGAAGCAAACGGGAAGTGATGTCACTTCAGGGAGTCATTATATAAGCCGTAGCGTTCAGAGGTCAAAGGTGAAGGAATTGATTTCATGCCGTCTCCTGAGACGCTTTAGAGAAAACATTGCCAGCACTGAAAAGGGGGCCATGGTGAGACGTCTTGGACGAGTTTAACAGATTCATCAGGGAGGATGAGGAATACCAGGCTCTTCATCGACCCTGTGTCTGAGCGGAGACTCCCGCCGCCCGGAGCTTCACGCAGAACCGCTCCTCACACCCAGGGTGTGCCGAATGGCAGTGGCAGCCAGAGGGATTCCCAAGGAGAGCTGAACTTTTGAACCCGTTGCCTCTTCTCTCTTCCCAGAGAGACCAATCCTTCCACCTTTGTGTTTCGGGCTGGAGGTGGAAGCAGACGCTGGACTCTCTGTGAACTTTTCTCATTAACCCACTTCCTGCACCGCATCCACGACACTCGACAGAGCAGCTCATTGGCACAACCAGCCGCTGGTTCTACGCCAACATCCAGGACTGAGGAGATGCTAACGTTTCTTCAGGAGATGCTAACATCTCCAGCCAGATGTTAGCTTCCACTCATTCCGGGGAAATATCGGGAACCTAGCGTCTCCAACTGAATGGATGAAGCTGTGGATGACAGACATCTAAAGTATTTCCACAGATCCTTCATCCTAGCAGCTGATAGGGTTCACTAAGGCTGTTTTAATCCGATACCACTTCGTTTAACTGGAACCTCCAGTTCCTTTGGAGAGGTTGAACTTTGGTTCGGTTTTGGTTCAGTGGCACCGAAACCGGTCATCTGACTGTTTGCAGCTCAAAAACAACATAAAACTCACCCACCTCAAAAACCAAAATCAGCCCAAATCTCAGCCTCTAATGAAATTCTGATAGATAACAGACGTTTTACAATGAGTGACAATAAAACCGTGCAAATGTAAGCGGTTTAGAGTCTAAGGCTGTTTTCCTTGCTTATGTTTCGGCAGACTCGGTTCTATTGGGACCAAAACTTCGTCTGCTCCATCTCCAGCTGCTGTGGTTCTTTCTGCTCGGAGTCAAACCAGCCAAACCCTTTGAGCAACCAGTTCCCCTCCTGGCCTGTGGGGGCGCTGCACCAAGAACCAGTGAAGGAAACGACATGAAAACCTCTGAAGACACTGAGCGCTACTAACTTCCTTCACCAAACAAAATGGAGTGGCATCATGTTTTAGCAGTTGGAGGATTTCTCTTTAGTCGTTGGTTTAAAGACCAGGAGCCATTTCTCCTGCTAGTGCTAGCATGTTTGTTTTGGTTGTATTTACCCAGAATGCCCTGCGCTGTTGTCCACTTCCTGCTTGGAGCAATCGCTGGTCGACTTGCAGTGTCAGTGAAGTGTCACTTCAGTAAAACAGAATCTCAGGGCAACATTATAAATTAAAAGGACAAAGAGCCACAAATAAAAATGTGTCAGAGTTCAAAGAGTCCAGACCCAATGGGACCTGGTTCTGAATATAATAAAGACTGGCCAAAAATGTCCAAAGAAGTCTGAATGAAATTGATGATGTATGGGACTCAAATTAATATGAGTATATTATGGGACCGTGGACAGGAAAGCCTCTCAGCGCCATTCTAGGAAAAAAACAGGAGAAATTTTCAGACCAAAACTGAGAAAAATTCTTAGTTTGAAAAGTCAGAAATCTGCTGGAAAAAAATTACAAATTTTCTAGAAAAAACTTGGAAAAGTCTGAGTTAAAAATTTTCAATTTGCAAGAATATTCAGAAATTTTGATCAAAAGTCAGAAATTTTTAATTCAGATATTTTTAGCAGTATTTTGATTTTTTCTGAAAATTTTCAGAGATTATTCTTATTTTTTGGCAGAAATGTATTCTTCCTTTTTGTAGTTTAGTTGCATATTTCTTTGGATGTATTTTTAGTATCTGTATTTAATTTTTGTTTTCTTATTAAGCAGTACGTTATTCTTGTGTGACTCTATTTTTTCTGATTGCCTGTCACTTTGCAGTTGAGTCATAAATATGATTAAAGGTATTTTTATTCTAATATGATCAGCCGCCAGGTCACATGCTCCACATTTTCCAGAAAGATGGATCAAAAATAAACCCCTTCTCCTGGTTTATGCCGTTTCACGCCGACACCGATACCCCGCACTCAGCCGTCTGAATCTAATTGCCCCATTTGCCCGTTGCCAGGCCAGCCCAGTGACCTTATAAACTGCTGTCCAGATTAGGTTCCCAGTCACGAACAGTTGCAGATAGTAATGAGCGGGTTGCTGCGCCTGGAATAGACAGATGGGAGCAGCGGCTCTGCTGCTGCCGCAGCCATCTGGAAAAGCCGAGTGAGATTCCAAGGCCCGACAATGAGGTGAAGAAAAGTGATTTCCCCGGCGGGCTGGTCGGCTCCGGCGCTGATTTGTACCACGGCAAACAGGTGGAGCAAACCCGAGTAGCCCCAGCTTCTGGTTTGCAGTTCATCCTGGTTCTCCTTCAGAGGCGTCTGCTGATTGATGGCCCAATTCGGTTTTATCCTCTTACCTCATATTCTGACAGTAAAAGTGTCTTTTTTATGTGCGAGCTGCAGCTGAAATGATAGATAGGAGTCCGTCTGCAGCGTTCAGAGGGAGTCTGGTCAAACTGCCACACCGTGTCCTGGAGGCGGGATGAATAAAACTGTTTATTGGTCGAGTTCCTCGTTGACATCTTCAAGCTGCACTGAACTAGGAAACTGCAGGGAGTTCCTCAGGGCGCAGACCTTCCTGCTCCTGAACCTGCTGGTAGCTTTCAGTGAAGAGAAGCAGCAACGCAACGGCGAGCTCAACCCCAATACTCAACCTGCACGCACCAGCAGCAGCTGGTTCAGTTTGGTTCAGTTCAGTTCAGTTTGTTCAGTTCAGTTAGTTTGTCTGTTCGTTCAGTTCATGTTCAATTGGTTTATTTCAGGCCTATTTAGTTTGATCGGTTCTGTTGGGTTGTTCTATTTATTCAGTTCTGTTCAGTGTGTTTGGTTCAGCTTGTAGCGAAGCAAAGTTCTCTGACATCATCTATTAGCAGCAGTAAGCATAAACATGGTTCAGCACAAACTGAACTGTTCAGTTTGTTCACATTGCCCAAACTCTTGTAATTAAATTCAGTCAGCCGAGTCCGGTCCGGTTTCCTCAGGCAGCCATGTTGGGTTGTGTAGTTTTCAGCCTGTGTGTCTGAACTCCATGTGGGCTTTTAATCCGATCGTCAGTTTGAATTCATTCCGTGTATTTTGACGCCGTCCAGTGAGCCTGAAGCTGATCTGACAGACGCTGCTCCTTTAAGAGCTTTCATCACTTCTGATTTACACACATGACACAGAAATGACGGATTTTATTTGCAGAGGCGTGAAGTTAGCCTCATGCAGGAGGAACAGGGAGGAAATCACCTCCAGCGGAGCATGATGAGGATGAATCAGACTCAAAAAGTGATGAAGATGATGAGCTGCACGATCACCAGCAGAAACTGTGACTGATGGAAAATCTGTGGAAATTATGAGCAGACATTCCTTTTATAGAGTTTAATGTCATTTATTTGCTAATTAAATAATGGGAGGTTGGTAGAATGCAGCTGCTGCCCTGAGGCAAAGAAAAACTATAAAATGAATTTATAATGTGTTTATTTTTTCCCTTAAAGACATTTTTTCCTAACTGTCACCATAATTTTCACCACAGAGTATTAAATAATAATTACTGTTGTTAATACTTTATGTTATGATCCCTGGGTCACATCTGAATTCCTTAATAATTGTTTAAAAGGACTTGCTAAATTCTCTTTATTATTGCTACATCGTGTTGCCATACTGGTTTATTACTTAGCTTCGTGTCGTAGTTTATTCTCGGCTTTCTCTCTTTCTGTATTAGGATTTACTTTTCTTTGGCCATGTTCTTGTTTTTCGTCTCAGTTGGATTGGGGACCAAAGTTGCAACATCTGTTTCACCTCCAGCTGCTCTGAGTCAAACCAGCCTGTTCTCCTCCTGGCCTGTGGGGGCGCTGCACCAACAACCACTGAAGGAAACGACACAAAAACCTCTGAAGACTCTGAGAGCAACTTCCTTCGTCACCTTAAGTCCCTCTTTAGTGAGGCGACCCGCTTGTAAATAATTTATTTTCCCCAAAATACCAGGATGTGGACTGAAGACTCAGAAGCCGTTATCTTAGCACCAAACTGGACTCCGTCCTCCAGCTTGTCCATTAAGTTAGTTATTAGTTTTTCTTATGACTGAAAGCGGTAATGTTTAGTCCTTGGTTCATCTCCATCGATATGAATTAACACTTAACACATGAGCCAAAAATGCTTCATAAAGAGGAAAAAAACATGTACAAGTCACAAAACAGACTATGGAAAAAAAGACTTATAGTCCAGAAAAAAAGATAAACAAAAATGGAGTGGTGTCAGACTTTACAGGTTTCAAGATTTCTCTTTTGTGTTCGGCTAAAGACCACGAGCCATTTCTCCTGCTAGTGCTAAGTTAGCATGTTTGTTTTGATTGCATTTACCCAGAATGCCTTGTGTTATATTCCACTTCCTGTTTCTGGTCCGCTTGGCGTTCACACATGCATCCAAACTGCACCAGAGTTCACTTCAACCGAACCCAGACTGAGGTTTGTAGTTCACCTCAGAGTTTGGTTACACCGTTATTGGACCGGACTTTCTGGACAAATGGACTGGAGTTGGATTAAGGCGGACTGAACAAGCCGTTGTGAACTCACCGTAAATCCCCACATTTCAAAGCTGGGCTTTATGGTAGATGAAGGACCTGGTCTGCATCCCCAGGCTAAATCCAAGTTCTGTATTTATTCCTCAAGCCTTGATGTTTATTGGAGGTAGAAAGCATCTCAAACCTGCAGGAGATCCTGAACTTCCATAAACAGATGAAATTCAGGTGATCATGAAGAAGTGTTGAGTTTGAAGAAGATGCCAGAAGACTGCTTGGACAAAGGGGACAATTCAGGAACAAAATGTCCTGTACTTGTTTTGATTTGATGCTTAGCAACTAAAAGCTTCTTCATGGTACGAAACGCGTTAGGAGTCTAATATCCCTTTTCACATGCCTTCGTCCGGTGGAGCTTCAGCCTGTCGCGCTTGTCTTCAGCTGTTTGGGCTCCATAATGTGAGAGCTCCCAGCTCCTATCAGCGTCCCTTTGTCTCGTCCCACAGAAAGCCTCCTGTTGATGACTTATTTTGGAAAGCAGAAGCTCGGGTCTCTCGGCGCTCAGGACAAGATGGCGAGTGACAGGGCCAGGCTGGCTGAGCCTCGCCTGTGTGAAAGCCAGGGAGCTGATAACAGCTTTTGGGAACGCATCCAACATCATCATGTTATGGTGAAGTTTGGCCTTTATTTTGAAAGTCAGTTACTTCTAGTTAATGTTGATGGTGACCCTGCAGTATGTAACCATCAGAAAAATATATTCTTTACTTATTTGTTAAAACTGTCACTATGTTTTCACAGTGTAATATGAGACAATAATCTGTGAAAAGATCAATCTTCTCTCTGAGCTGCTGCTGCTGTCTGAAAAGATGCACCAAAAACAACGAATCAGAGCCAGGAGGCGGGTCTTAGTCCTGTCAGTCAACCATTAGCTAAATGTGCTAATGGTGGAGAAATAACTTATTTAACAGCCGTTATCTGTGGCTATGCTAAGAAACTGTGCTAACTGCAACATAGCAGAAAGTAACAGTGGAAAAGGGAGGAGGAAATGAGGATGATTGACAGCGCTAAGACCCGCCTCTTGGCTCTGATTGGTTGTTTATAGTTAGCACTGGGAGCTAGTTTTTTTCTGTCACAATTGGTCTCATAACAAACTCCTACATCACAGTGACAGTTTGAACGAAGATGTTTTATAAAAGTTAGAAAGGGATAAAGTGGGTGTGGTCAGGATGAACCTGCAACCAATAGGAGCATTGGGCTGCTTAGCCATTGCTGACCAACAGAGGGCAGTACTGAGATAGCAAAATATTTAAGAACTTTAATACATTTACATGTAAAAGTCAAAATATGCAGAAAAACATAAAGATAAACCTCTAATTAACATAGTGAGACAGTTAATCAGCAGAAAAAGTAGATTTTTTAGAAATGATATAGCTTTGACCAATGGGCTTGTTGCACTTTGCTGTGTGCACCTGTTTCAGGTTGTCTGGAATTGGCTGACGTTTTTTATTGTTTTTATTTATTCCACATATTGTGCAACTTTTACATTGGGAGACTGCAGCAGTCCCTTTGGGAATCAGCGGCCTGGTGGGAACCAAATCCACCTCCTCTGTTTGTATTAGTTATTTTAAGCGGTTTGAATGAATGGCTGATTATCTAACATCAGCTTACTGCAGAGTCTGAGTGGAACAGCAGCTGAGTTTATTACCTGCTGCTGCAGCTGCTGACCAGTATCAGTGAGGGGAACAGCTTTCAGTTTCGCTGCAGGCAGAATCGTAAAATTTAAAAAGAAATACTAATTATCTTCAGCAGTTTCCAACATGAAACTCGTTATAGATCTCAATCCACCTTAAATCCCTAATGAAGCTGGAGCAGAAAAACAGGTTCATCTCTCATTATTCCTCCTAGAAATGTAGTTTCTAAGTTATTCTGAACAATTAAAAACACTATAATACATAGTATCTGACCACATGGAGTTTTAAGGATCATTAAGTTCCTGTCATGAACTGTATGTTAAAATCATGAGTTAATCCTCCAGGTTTGTGTTTCTCATCTGGCATGAAACAATGAAACGCAGCCGGCTGCAGCTGTCCTGGTATTCCTGTAGAGCTCATTAATCTACTCAGTGTGGATGTGCACCAGCAGATGTAATTGCATCTGCAACAAAAAACAAAAACAGTTTTAATTACATCAGATTTAAAAATAACAAAAAGCCCACACATCTATGAATGTTTGCATTTTTTAGGGAAAAATGTTTCATGTGTGCAATGCTTGTTGGATGCACACACTATTTTACTGCTAAGCAAACCAAACACACACAGCCAGTCTGGTGTTGGGTGCATGTTTATGAGGGGATTGATAAATAACAGCAAGCAGTTCTCAGTGTGAATCAATCTGGTTTTAATGCAGGCAAACAAAATGAAAGGTTTTACCTCGCAGCCAGGCCGTTTGCCACGCCGTGACATTTGTAAAGTTCAGTTTGCCGACTGCAAGCTGAATATCTGAATATATTTTTTGGAGCTAAATTTTTAACTTGCAGCTGACTTAGCTAGCAAACTTTTTAGCTTGTGAATAAAATATTTGGCTTGTAGCTAAATATTTAGTTTGAAAAAAATTATTCTTATGTAGTTTAACTAAATATCTAGCTGTCTTGCTAAAAAAATTGCTAAATGTTGAATTTGTAGCTTATTTTGCGAGCTCAGTTATTTAGCTTGCAATACATTTTTAGTTTGAAGGTAAATATTTAGCTTGTAATTTAAATTATGAGTTTGCAGTGGGTCTAGAAAAAAGATGGAGGCCCAAACTTTCTGGCTCAGGGACTATTTTATCAGTTTGAATTGACTCCATTTACACTGTATGATCTCTGGATTTAAACGTCTGAACTGGAGTCAGACTCTTTGCTTTGATTCGCACTCCAGTCACAGAAACGTTAAACGCAGTTCCATGTGACCCTTACAGAGTTTTCAGGGTTCCTTGAATGCTTTCCCAGGAAGGAACCAGGTGTTGTCAGGATATTCCAGCCTCTGTGAAACCCATCGAGAGGAGGCGGAGCTCTGATTTCCACGGCGACCTCTGAAAACACGCAGCAGGAAACATATTGTTTTACCAAATGAATAACTTGTTTTGATTAGCTGACTGATTACCAACAACAACACGCAGTCGCCACTTCGTGTCACCAGGGCTTCCTGCCTCCAGGAAACCGCATCCTGCGTTTCCACAGCAACCTGTAAATAAATGCGTCTCTTGTTTCAGGGGGAAATTGTTTTGTTTTAGGTCCTAATTGAGTAGCTGTAGTATTATTTTCTGGAATAACACTTGGAGCGCTGAGTGAATTATTGAGCTGTTTGTTTTACAGGCCCCCCAATCATCAGCACACTGCTGTTTCCAACAAAGAAGAGAAAGATTTCATGGATTTTTTTGCAGAAACTTCATCGCTTCACACCAAAAATAATCCTATCTCATAAAATAATCACATGTCCTGATCTCAGAGAGGTTTCGGTGTTGAAAGCTGAGCAGCAGCAGCAGCAGCAGCTGCTGGACGCTCAGGATGGAAACCACCTGTGTTTGTCTGACATTCCTCTTCCTTGACGGTCCTCTGTGGCCTGATTGCCTTGCGCTGCAAAGGATTATCTCGTCTGTTTATGAAATTATGAAATTGTTAAACAGCTTCATCAAAACTCACTTCCAGGTGATGTAAGGGTCTCCATCAGCTCCGCTCTGAGCATCAAGCCAGATCTGTTGCACACATGTCACGTCTGTCTGAGGGGAGTTTTTCATCAGGTGGAACATTTATCATGTTGTTCACGGTGCAAACATGAAGAAGGAAAGGAGGAAATGGAAATATTTAATAGAAAGAAGTAAAATTTCCTTACAGTTCTAGTTTTTTTACAGTAGTTACAGCTAACTAAAAAAAGATATGTGCCCATTAATGCTAAAGCTCTACAATAGCACAGTATTTAGCAGAAGATAATGCTAAAGTGCTAACATGCTAACATGAATTCAGATCCTACCTGCCCTTGAAAGACTGCAAAGCTTTAACATCAGTTTGTTTTTGATGTTATAATTTTCATGCACTATGGAAGATAAATCAGCTAAACATTTCAAAGTTAGCAAACATGCTAAGTTGCTAAACAAAAAATTAGCTTTGTTTTAACGTGTTAGCGGATTAGCAGAAGTGTTCTGGTTTTGTTTGTTTGTTTTTTTAAATCCAGCTTTGAGGTTTCTGGGGTTTTAAATGTTGGTGTTTATAGAATCTGCAGGTGCATCTGGAGCAAAATGAGGTTGACGGCCGGAGGAAAACCTGTTGACACTGGAATGGAGGTTCAACCGAATGCAGCTGAACAAAAGGACATGGTACCGGCCCGCTTTGCCTAAAGTACCAATACCTGCTTCACTCACCATGGTAACACCTGTAAACTAGTCTGACATAAACAGAGAATCTAATGGCTGTTGTGAAGAGGAAAGACAGAACCAAAACTGCAGATGAGCTGCTGGTCACCTGGGTTTCCTCAACAGAACTGCAGCCGGCTCTCCTCCATGCTGGTTTTTGTGGTTTAATTCTCCAAGCTAAATCTACCACTCTGTGACAAAAAGTTTCACTTTTTGAATGAAGTCACTCCAGTAAATGACATTTTGGGCGATATTGTTACTTTGCTCTCTTGCCGTATCTGAACATTCTTCTGCTGGATTTCACTGGATGTAACTTTAAATGCCAAACAGATCTCAGGGTCAATGGGTCGATCCTTGTTTGTTTCTATTATCTACTCCATAAACAAAACCCAGCGAACGCCTCTCTAATCAGCCTGCTGATTACCTTCCAAGGTAATAGTCCGGATGTGTAACTGGACCGTCATGTTGTTTACAGGAGGATTCAAACAAACCAAAGGACTTGTTGCTGAGTCCAGCAGATTGAGTAAAGGGTGAAGGACGGATCCTGACTCTGCTTTGGTTTATTTGTTTCCTCTTCCAGCACAAAATGCACACATGACTCATCAGGATGTGATTTTTTTATTACTATTACTCTGTGGTCCACTGGTGTGTTTGGTTGTGCCAAAGCACACATGAGTCCAGCCAGAATCGGGCGGTCATCGTTTTTATTGAAGGATTTAAAATGCCAAAAGGAAGGGCAAAGAAAGGAGGCATTATACAGCTGCAGCGATGGAACTTTAGAAGAAACCTCTGAGTTATCCCGTCCAGGTCATGGCCTTTATCTGTCACCAACACACCACCACACAGATGTTGTGCTTTGAAAACTGTAATTTTTTTGTGTAGCGTGACCAGAGGTAGATTATCTCCTCACAAAGAGGATAATAAGTCAAAACCTTGATAACAAAAGCAGACTTTTACTGTGTTTTCCCCAAACTATCAGCAAATTTCAGCACAGTGAATGTGTGAGAGAGTCCGGCTGAAATCAATCCATCAATCTGATCCACAGACTGGCTGCTATAAAAGAGCAGCAGAAAGAAAAGCTGCAGCCAGCATCAGTTTGCATCCAAACAGCTTCAATAGCCAGAGGATCTGCTGAAGACAAGAAGGCTTTCGGACTTTCAAGAAAGTAGGCCAAGCGTTACAGGAACATGCCACCTGTTCAGAACAAGTGCAACAAACTGTGCAGGAAGAACAAGAATGAAAGAATGAAAACCCAAGAGTTCGCCCTGATCCAGTCAAAGTTCAGTAAATCTCCAATCCAATTCAACTTCAACAATCCAGATCTGTGGATTTTCCAGCCTGACTAAACAGAGTCACACGGCTAAAGCACTAACCTGACCGTCTGTCTTCCCTTCCTGAATAACGTGACGAGAACAGGGATCCATAAAACAGTTACGGGTTCACACCACGAGGTTGTTGCCTCTTTTCTCACTGAGGACCAAACTGACTGGCGGCAACAGTTTGGAAACTGATCATTCATCCATCATCTTTACCTGCTTGTCCTTGAAGAGTCACTTGAGTCTGGTACCAATGGTCATTGGTCAAAAGCCAGGGTAGACACTGGATTGGTTGCCAGGACAACACAGGACATTTGTCCTAAAGGCTCCCACATACTCAGGCAAACTGCACACATTGTGCAGACTCTGCACACACTGTCCTCAGATGGTTGAGATTTCATAGCCCATCGTACCTTTTGATTGCCTACAGTTTTTTTGTGACAAATTCCTTCATTTCCCACAATCCAAATGGATACTAACAAGAGTGATAAGTGAGTTGGGCGACAAGTTCCGCTGACTCGCCACCTTATTGGATTGGTGTCGCATACAAAACCGTTCAGTGTGATGTAAAAATGCACCGTTGAGCAAATGTATCTGACGGATGTTTGCATCGAGTCTGTCTGGAGTATGACTTGACCTTTGAGGAGCGAAGTACCCCAGAGCATGTGGGGGCCTTAACATTCATGCTTTTTTCACTTTGTAGCCACACAGAACCTGTGCATGGATAATGAGGACATGCAAACTCCATGCAGAAAGACCTGAGGGTAGGATTTGAACCCTAAACCTAATGGCTACAGGGCAGCAGTGCTACCAATTGCTCCACCTTACAGCCTGAAGCTGAACATTTGAAACTGACTTTTACAATAATGTAGTCAACAGTGCTTTACTGACCCATATGAATCCAGTTCAGGTTACTTTTGGGACTTTTAATATCTGCTGTCCCTATAAACTTATTTGCTTATTTGTTTATTTAAGGATTCCCATTATTCTCTACCACTGCAGAGACTATTCTTCCCAGGGTCCAAATGAGTCCTGGAATAAGCGGCTGAACTGTTGGATCTGACTGATAAAAACTTCAGCAGCTCCTATAAAGAACTGCTACATATCAAAAAGCAAAGATTCTGACCTGGACTTGGGTTAATATTGGGAATAGATGACAGTTTCAGCAGATCCCACATTCGTTTCTGGATGGCTGCAGTTTGCGATTGCCTTGGGAGGAGTGTGGCAGGACAGATATTTTCAGACCCATAAAGTCTGCAGCCTGCAGGTCCATGGAATAATCCTCCGTCCCCAAAGGCCTCGCTACCTCCTGCTCAATAACAGTCTGTCTCCTGCCTTAAAAATAGCTGGACGCTGGAACTCTCATTATAACCATCCAACCGTCCATGTCGGCCATGGAAAACGTCCGGCAGAGGGGAGAGAAACCGAGTTTGTTTATGAACGAGGCACTAGTAGTTTTAACGAATGGCTTCAGGATTTTACACATCCAGGAAGTGTTTGGTGTGGAATGCTGGGACACTGAGGAGGTATAGACCTCCTCACTGAAAAAAATTCACCTATGAAGAAGAGGATTCATCCACTTGCAGAGAGCCAGAGCTTTTCATCATGCCTGGCCTTAACAATCTTCTGAAGTTCTCTGTATGCATTCTCTGTTGCTTCCTCCACTCATAGGGGCGTCTCTGCGGGAATCAGGACCAAATCAGGTCAAGAAATCCCGACCAAAACCTGGAGAGTACCATTGGGATTGTGCTAAACCTTCAAGGTGGAGACACTTTGCATCTGTTATCCCCATTTAAGCTCTGTTACATCTCATATGTTGCAATAAATATGTTGATGATAGTATTATTCATCCATAACATCTCACATGAACTGAAATAGTTAACTCCCTCGTACGTTTCCTCGTACAAAGATCTGGATGACTGTTAATTTCCTGCGGAGCTCAGACTAGAATTATGGTTCAGATGGAGTTTACCTTTCTTCCTCTATTTTGAAAGTACCTTGGACTTCCGGTGACCGTTTTTTTCCCCAGTCACCTGCAATTGGACGAGCAGGTGTCTGTCAATAACAGCTGACCAATCAGGAAAGACAAAGGTTGAGCGTGCGGGACCTTGATCAGGGGGAGAGCGATACGTGGAGAAACAGAAAGGAAAAATGGCGGTGCTTCGCTAAAGATTTTCATAGTGAGTTTTAGTTTTAACTGTTAGTAACTTGTTTTCATGTTCGGACCTATGATGTCATTTGGTGTGAATTAGATTAAGAAAGCCAGTGCTGTCGCGTTTATATGACTGTTTGTAATTTATTTTGTTAACTAATTTGGGTTTTGGGTAAAATCTAATATAGGCGTCACTCTGGAAGCTGCCACTGCTAACCCTGAGGCCCAAGTTCATTCCAGCCGCAGGCAGAGAACCAGAACCTTCCAGCTCACCTGCCTGGACGTCAGGGTTTGAAACGGACTGGAAACGGACTGGATACCTCCTGAGGTAACGGTGAGTACAATTAAACATCAAAAACCTCCAGTGAGTTCCGTAGCAGACCACCAACTAAGCGCTAACGGGTCCGGGTATTTCACTTCTACTAATAAACAGTGTAATGTAATGGTATATATTTTTTCTTTTGGATAATAATTGTTACTCTCATGTTAGATTAATTAAATGTTCAGATGTGGTTGATTTAGGTGTAAACCAGTAACATTAAGGCCATTGTGTCGGCAGCTAATAATTTAACTCTCATGCATGAAATCTAGCTATGGTGTCTTTGAAAGGACAAATTAAAGTTGGCTTCTGCAGCATTGTTAGTAGTAGCTATTCTCAGTTTCTGATAAATGTGCAATTTAAAAAACTGTAAAAATTTTGCATATTTGTCCATAAAACACATTCTGTAAAAGAATATGGATAATCTGCAAAACCGCAGGAAGATAAACGCTTCATTGAGTTTGTTGGATCCGTGTTCGTTCTGGAGCAGGGGTCTGCGACCTTTACAATCCAATGAACCATTTTTGTCCAGTTAACTAAAACTCAGTTAGAGCCACAAATGTTACCTGGCCTTTTGAAAGAAGACACAATTTTTGATTAGTAACCTAAGAAATGTCATATTTAAGGAACCACATGTTGGTTCTTCTTTATTTTAAAATAAATGGAAACAATATTTTCAACAAAACTGGATCTTAATAATATTGCAGGTACTTTTAGTATCAGTCTGTTGTGGTAATTCAATGTAAGTATTTCTTAAAAAAAAACATTTAAACTGCTCAAACTTGCATTTGTCCATATTTATATTTAAAAACATTGGTCGGGTCTTTATCTTTGATTAGCCATAATTACTAAGAACCATTGTGGAAGGTTCTTAGTAATAAAGAACCTTCTAAGGTTCTTTATTATTATAATAAATATTACTAAGGTTCTTAGTAATAAAGGACGCTTTATGCAGCTGCTGGGAGGAAGAACCTGTGATGACGCTCCTTCGTGCTCCCATGATGCAAAAGTCTGTCACTGAAGGAGTTGTGATCATTAGCTTGATTATACTTTTTTTTTATCATTGTTGCAGAATTTGTTGGTTAAATAAATTTAAAATGTGATATCTTAAAAACTAAGTGAAGCTTCCTGAAGGTAAGTTCTTTGTGGAGAAAAGTTCAGGGTGTAATCTGGGTGAAACGTTATCTATTACAGTAAAATCAAAGCAGAGAAATGCAGCGGAGTGTGTAGAGACGAGGAATCACGCAGAGGTTTGGCGTTTTGAGGCCTTTTTCACAGGGAGCTCTGCTGATTCCCAGCAGCTGTGCGTGATCTCAGACACTCTGCTTCAGAAGCTGCAGCCAAGCTTGTGTGTAAATCTGTGTATTCAGGTGCGCCGCGTGAAGTCATCTCGCACAAAGAGGCCAAACTAAAGATTTGCAGGGAAGCTGGAGTTTCCAGGCCAAAACCTTTTATTCTTCCACCACTCACTCTTTTATTGTCTCAGCTACACTTTCTTCCGCTGCACCAGCTCTTGTTTGAACTCTTCCAGTTTTGACTTTTCGCCCCTCACCCACACACCTCTTCTTGTGCGTCATTAATGGGGATTTGTTTCCAGCTTTAACAGTCCTCCTTGTCCTACAGCCGAGTGAAATAAGAACGACACATGGCGTGTAGCCAACTTCCAGTTCTGTTTGGAGTAGAGCTGTTGTGAACGAATATTTTAGTAATCGAGTAATCTATCCATTATTCTTATGATTAATCGGATAAAAAAAAATTATAAATTAAAATATTGTTAAATCTGGCACAACAGCAGTGTTACTGTTGGGTATCAACATCAGTCCCGTTTTTCATATTTGAGCATCCCTACCATTGACTTTTTTGTAGTTTAGAAAATTAAGCTGTAACAATAAAAGCTCACTTTCTAAGTTAACCTGAAGAAAAGTTATGCAAAGATGGGAAATTATATTCAATTTAATAATAAAGAGGCAGGCTCACAAATACGCTTATAAAAATGTCTATAATCCAGCTTTTAGTTTATGTTCTCATCTTCAGTGAGTTTAATAGATGAACTCTGACCTTGCCCCAGACCTGCCAAGCTTTGGGTTTGAGAATATGGGGAATGTCGCCTGGAGATGGGGGCTTGGAGTGGTGAGAGGCAGGCGAACGAACGAACGCAAGATGGGGTTAAAGGGAGGAAATAGACCAGGGGAAGATTGGACGTTGTACCGCTAAAACTTAGCTTTAGTCAACAACTCGGAGGCAGAAGTGAGAGCTCTGTGCAACGCAAGTAAAGTCCCGGCCGGAACACGGCGTGCTAAATAATAAAACATAAATTAACGAAGCTTCGAGGCAGGTACATTTTCCTCGACGAATTTTAATAATCGAGGAACTCGAATCACTGAGGAATCGTTTCAGCCCTGGTTTGGCGTTCTACCTGTTGCACTGTGGGATTTCGATCGGATTCTCTTCTTCCTGTTTCATAAACACGACTAAACAGTTCTGCTGGATTACCAGATCCAAAACTCAGCTAGCTTTCTATCTCCTAAATCTTAGCTGAATATTCCAAATGTCAAGATCATGGAAGTTCAAAACACGACTTGTCTGTACTGTTAATTTATGTTGGAAAACGACTCCACAACAAAACGAGGCCACCAATCTCAGGATGTAACATTAAATGAACCAAAGTGAGATAAGTATTTGTGCCATAATTTACTATCTACACACTGTTACAGAAATCTTGTAGTCATAAATATTGGAAAAGTGACAGATCCATTGCTAAACTTATCTGAATAGTTAAATAAGTGAATCAGTAATACTCAGAAATGGGCTTTATTTTGTCGGATATGTAAGATCGCTTCTCTGTGCCAGAATAATCATAAAAGGCACAGTTTTTATGCATGTCTTAGCCAAATGGCACTGCACCGGGGCAGTTACCATACCTGGAGGGGGTGCATCTCTTCAGAGACCACCAGAGTCAATTTTGTTTTAGTTTCACTGCAGAAACCAGATTTTGTCAAAAAAACATAATCCAATGGGAAAAGAGAGAGCTTGGACTTTGAACATTTCTTCAGAGAAGGAAAAGTGGGTTGGGTTTATGAAGAAGAGAATATAAAATAAATCAGAATTTTTTACTCCCAAGATAAATTTTATGCACCACTGACTGATCTTTTCTCAGTGTCTGTGCCAAATGATCCTCAGAATGCATGTATATAAAGCAACTTCTTTCCATTGCATATCTTACTTAGCTTGAAGTGTCATTTTCAGGCCTGTCTTTCTGAAAGCTGCCAAAATATTATAATGTTTTTGAAGTAGAGGTCCAGTTGGTCCTCCACCACTCTGTCAAATAAAGGCCTGGAAAACATGAGGACAGGAACACTGGACTACTTGATATTGTGCAAGAAAGCAAAAATATTCCCTTAAACTCATTTCTATGTCCATTGTGTGAATTTAGTAGTTGAAGACTACACAACAATGATACCGCAATCTAGCAGAAGAACATTGTGAACATGGGCGTGTTGCATAAGTGTCTTTGTGCAGGAAACGGCTGAAATCACAAAGGGAAATCTCCAGGTAATTCAACCATAGAACAGGAGCTGAGAATGACTCTGTGGGATGTTTTTATTACTGAGTTTCTGTTACTTTAACCTCTTTGACTGAGGTAACCAAGTCCCAAAAGGACGGAGTCAGTGTGAGTCCAAGGGCGTTCTCAGGGATGGAGGGACGACTGTCCTGCTTTGGTTCTGCACCGCTAGCACATGAAAACATTGTTTTAAGTTACCATTATTCTAATTAGATGATTAATGTTGTAAAAAGAGGCAGAAAGCTTGCGTAACTGCTTGCACTCTGGTTCAACTTTCATCACGCTGGGATGGTCAGGATATGATACATCTAATTATCTTGTAATTACAACTTTTTTCTGCAGGTTTAGTAATATAATCTGCCTGCTGGATATGAGATGAGACCACAGTGAGACAAAAACCTGGAGCTTCAGTACAAGTTCTTCTATATTCTAGCCACATTTTGAATCCTCATAAACATCATGATTGTTGCAAACTCCACCAGTAGGCAAGAATGTCCTTAAAATCTCCAGAAAAGCTGGATGACGACAGTTTATCTGCCCGTCAGGAACGTCGGACATCTGCTCCAACTTGGTCTTTGTCTTCCACAGCATCACTCCTACAACTGCAGTTGTGGAAAATCAGACAGGAGGTCATGAAAGAGACTCTGTTGGCCAACTGTGAGCCAGCATGTGGAAACAAACACCGCATCCATAAACCAAACAAGACGAAGGAGATCATCGAGGAATAAGCCGAAGAGCAAGTCCTGGGAGGAAAGATGGAGATAAATGGAAGATCTGTGTTTCATGGAAATAAACCTCCAAAGCTTTCTGAACTCACCATTGGTCCAATATAATTTATGTATAGTTCATAAATAAATTTCATTACTTGTTTTGGTGCTGCAACTGCAACTTATTTTGGTAATCAACCATTGAGTCGATTAATTAATCGATTAATCATACAGAAAAAATGTCCACATTCAATCGATTATTAGAAATGCACTAAAATATGCAAATAAGCAATTACATTCAGAGGTTAACTGGCTCCATCATCTTGCTGCTACGCTCTCCTACCACAGTGTATGTAACGTCCTCTGTCCTTAGTTCCCCAAAGTGGTGGAAACAGGCGTCACCTCTCAACAAAGCACCAACGTTTGAAGGCACCCAAACAAAATTGATTCAAGGATGAAAGTTCTTTTGGTGGAAGCAAGCTAATGTTGTTGTTACTGGGATCTGCTTGTTCTGCTTGTGGTGGAAATGAGACTGAATTTTCAGTCACCAATAAATGCTGGTCCAGAGTAAGTGGTGAAAAAAATAACAAAATCAGCCAATGTTCTATAAAGAAGAGTGAAATCTTCCTAAAATTTTCATTCTTGAAACAAATTACTGCATCAGTGTGATTCTGCAAACAAGTGTGCCGTTTAAAGAGAGGTCCCCGACCTTACTGAGCTGCTGCAGCTGCTGACTGACAGCAAACATTGCTCCAACAAGAGAGCTGTCAGCTGGACAATGGGAAGGATTCAATGCCTCCATCATGACTATTAATCAACACGGGGTGTGAAGAAAGATGGATGTTCCCAGTCAGCTAGGTCCAAACAAGTTTAAAAATAGAAAATGTTCAGCAGAAGAAGCAAAAACCAGAACTTCTGACTTAATTATACATTGAACTGAATATTGAATGTATGATCAGTAAGTGGGTCACGCCGAGGTCACCCTGATCCACATGGATATCCCTGCACAGACTTGCGGTGTGGAAACTTGCCGCCACTGAGGCTCCCTGGCACCGACCTCAGCATTCTTCTCCTGACCGTCACTCTTGGATTCCTCTGGGCGCTGCCCTTAAACCGTATACCACTGCCATCCTTCTCTGCCAGTTTACGGACTTCAGATTCCTGCATGGTTTCCACCCTGTAGTCTGAGTTACGACACAGTCCATCCACTCTGCCAGGAGCTCCAGTATGCATACTAATGATGCCTTTATATTCCCATTGTTTGGAGGTTACACCTGTAAACATAGGCAGGTTTTATTAGGGGACTTAAGTTCCAGCTGGTGTAAGGACACACCAATGTTGCTTCTATCAGCACATCTCTTCTTGCTGACAAAATTTCAAAGACAAAACCTATTGGGCTGCAGCCAGACACAAGTCATATGTGTCACTGTGAAGAAAGTCTGGCTGCTGGACACATCTATTAAACACGGACAGTATCCAAAACAAACACTTCCACCGCCGACATGGAGTTATGCGCTGTGTGTCTGTCCGCGCTTAAGTGCCAACCTGACAAACGACTCAAATCTTCCCAACGTCAAAACTAAACCCAGGTTTCTCTTTTTTTAGCTCCCTCGCAGCACGGCCCACTCCTAAAGTCAGATTACAGATTTTAGAGTCGGTACAGTTTCCCTGTTTTGTTTTTCTCATCAGACATCTCTGTAAAATCCGGACGAAGTGAGATTTATCCCGATACACCTCAATAATTGAATTCTAAAAAACAATATTTTAATACAGAAATATGGTGCTTGCTGAGAGGTGTGCCCACAGTATCTGCTCCCAGTACTTGTCTGGGCTCCTTTTGCATGAATTACAGCATCGAAGCAGCTGCTCGGGTGTTAATAACACCACTGAGCAACAGACCAGTACTTTTTCTCCTTTGCCCAGGAAAATGCTTCTGATGTAGTCTGTGGTCCAGGAGTGCCTTGAAACAAGGAATGTGACAGTTGTGGCAAACGTCCTGGATACGTCTGTGTGCTGTGACCCCTGAAACTTTGAATTCAGCTACAAAGAAACAGAGGGCGTTTACCCACCTGATAGTCCTGTAGACTTGGTTTAATTATCGACCAAAATTGCAACATTTGCTCTATTTTCATCAATTCTTTCACGCTGCACTTTCAAACCAAATCCTTTGAGCAACTTGTTACTCCCCCCATCCCCTCTTTGTGGCGGCGCTGCACGAAGAACCACTGAAGGAAACAACACAATAACTTCTGAAAAAGAAACTGAGCTTATCTCCCTTTCTTCACAAAATGTAAACAAAAATTGAGTGGTTTTGGATTTTAGTGGTTGGAGGATTTCTCTTATGTCTTTGATTAAAGACCATGAGCAATGTCAACATTTTGGTGCATTTTTGGTGTATTCCAAGGATAAAACACTCAAACACAAGCTCAGCTGCGTTGTTTATGGAGTCCTATGTATTGAGGACTCTTAAGTTGCAATATTTGTGCTGTTCTTGCAGCACAACATGGGAGGGCAAACTTCTTGGGCCAAGAAAAACAGTGGTTCATTTGTATATGAAGGTGATCGAACTCTCAACAGAAGACAAAAATGACCATATTTTTGACAAGGGAACACAGGTGATTTGAGAATGGAGCATGAAAGGTCATCCATGTTCAACATAAAGCAGTGAACAGGATTTGGTCTTTCTAAAGCCTTCACTAGAGCTTTGACTTGTCTCCACAGCTGGTTCTTCAGCAATTCACACCTTGGGATATGTGACTATAATAAACGTATGGCATCATTATGGACATTTTTAGATGTCCATAATGGGAACTACAACCCAAAAGATTGAGCTGAACAGAAAGTAGAGAGAGAAACATCTTACAGAAGCAAGAGGAGTCCAGTTGGCTTCTGGATAAACACTTGAAAAGTCACAATAGTGTATTTCTGTGTGTCTTGTAAACCAAACATTTGGCATTGCTCAGACGATAAGATCTGAGGCAAAGGACAAGTTATATGGAAACCAATTTAATCCCTTCTGAAGTCTAAAAGTTGATGTGAGGAGCGAGAAATGGGCCAGATCTCTGCTGGACCACCCGCCAACATGGAGACTTTCACAATGACACGACATGCACTGTCTCAAACCTCCGCCAGGCACCACATCAAGGATGAGTCGAAGACACAACACCCATGCAGTAATTCTTCCGAGTACTTCCAAAACCTATTAATTTGTCTCTGATAGAAGAGTGGAGATGGCCTGAAGTGAAATGATGTTGCACTGCTGACACGTATCTGTTCTTATCCAGGCAGGCAGGGGCATGCTTCTTCAGTGTCTGCATCTTCCAAATTCAAGCATCAGTTCCAGAAATTCAACCAGAACAAGCAGGGGCCACATGGCGAAGCCTCAAGCTTAATAAGAGCCTAGACAACACAATGTTTTTATCCGTCTGCGTTTTAAACCTCAGGAACGGCAATGGAATATTCCCACTGTCACATTTCTGCTCATCCAGTAATCCACCTGACCTTCTGTCTTCATTTTCAGCAGGAAACCAAAATAAGATCAGCAACACGTTGAGAATGATGCAAGGTAATGGAATTCCTATGGAAATGTCTTTATTCTGCCATTTATGTGCCAAGATTTATCAGGGAGTCCAGATATCTGCTCCTCCTGTCAAGAGTTTCAAGCACAGAGTCTCTAAAACTACAAATCATAGATACAAAAATACACACTATATAGTTTTCAGGCCCCACCTTTGGCCAATAAGACAATCTTCTTTGGTAGTTGGAAGAGGATCATGTTTAGTGTTAGTAAATGATTTGCTCAGTGGTCTTTTTTTTTTTTTTTTTTTATCAATTCATGAGGATTATTTCAGGGTTGCGGGGTTTGGGGTTGGTCTTAACCTTTTTTAATCTGGTCTTCACCTTAAAGGGCCCATTGTTGAAAGAACCAGTCTATGCCAGAAGTGAGAAATCTTTATTGCTGTTTTTTTGTGTTTTAACTATTGTACAATGTAAGCTGATGAATTCAGTGCAGAGGATGTGTCCATGTTTGGCTGCATTTGATAAATATGACTTTATTATGACAGGTGTTCATTTAGGAGTTTTTTTTGAGTAACAGATTTCCATAAATCTTTGCATTTTGTGGCGTTAAAAAAACTCTGAATGTCAAAGTTCTGGTCTTTGTCTTGGAAGCTTCAGCCAATTCAACTCAACCTTTGAGTGCATATCATTTATTCATTCAGGCATTCAGCTAGTGACAGTTTCACACTCTTGGAAATGTTTGAAATGACCCACATAAATGAAGCAAAACTCTTTGGGTTTTTTCAGTGAAAATTAGCTAAAGTTACCAGAGGACATACTGAGGGGTTCATAGCAGGAATCTGCTGTGTTGTAGAGTTAATTAAAATCCGGTTGATTTTAGGGAAAAGAAAAACGGCAGCAGAGGTCAGTAAAGCAAGTATGATGGAGTTTTATGGTCAGGCTAATAGATTTGTATTTTTGAATACATGAATACAATCATTCTACGAGAACCACGTTGTATTAGCAGAATAGTTTAAATATTAGCAGAATAGTTTAAATATTAGCAGAATAAAGACACAATATTGCCGGAAGAAGGTGGTTAAATGAAAAAGCTTTGATAGAGAGATATGTAATGTGACGCGCTCAGCAAGTCTGTTTCTATCTTTGAAATAAAAAGTTGTTTAATCGTTTCAAAGTCCTGGGGCTGAAAATTTGCTTCTGATGTTCTGAAACATTTAGTATTTACTCATTTGTTAAACCAATACTAGTCATAACCTTACAAGACGCTCAGTATTCTGCCATTTAGCTCAGTATGGGTATTCTGATCCCTGGGAGGCATGACGGTAAATAATTGAGAAACAGTTTCTTTGAGAAAGTGAGTAGATTCCTTCCTGAGTTTTTTGTACTGGTAGATATGGAGAAAGGGGAGAATAAACAGCTGGCTCCTGGAACAGGAAGTTCAGTTGCATCCTCTTCTTTTGACATGACTGTAAATGTAGCTAGAATTGACCCAGTAGGTAAAATAGGTCTGCCTGGCTTTTAAAAACCAGCAGTTGACTTGGGAAGACTCAAAGCAATGTAATTCTAAAATGGAAATGATAGAATTTTCTTTAATTTCATCAAATTTAGTATAAAAAAAGTACCAACGTATCAAACAGCACCCTGTTCATTTAAATACTGTTTTAAGATGCTGCAGAGAATTTTCTCAAGGCAGCAATTACAGAGTTATGTAAAGTGTGTACGTGTAATTGTGCATATCCATGTAGTGTAATTTTTAATTAGGGCCTTTACACTCTGTTTTGGATTCCTTCAACATGACCAGCTGAGTGTTTAGTGAAAGAGTTATTGCATCCCCAGCCTCATTATCATCATTGAAATGGAGCGCTAATGATCTGGTCTCGTGAGTGTAGCACAGAGGCACACCTACGCGGCGCAGAGCCCGGGGCGCTCTGCGGAAACACGCTCCCAACCAGCTCCATCTCATGTGTGAACAGCACTTTGGCTCCCCTCTGTTTGGGCTTGTGTCAGTTAGAGTCCTGAGCAGAACTGGTTCGAACATGATCTCATCAGGCAGGAGAAACGACACGCAGGAGGGACAGGAGGCTGGGAGGAGCAGCACCAACTTGATATTTTAGAGATTAAGGATTGTGAAGCAAATAAGTGTGATTGTGAGGGAACAGAGGAAGGAAGGAAGGGAGGGAGGTAAGCGGGTGGGTAAGGAGGAAATTCACTTTGGAAGGAAGGTCATAAACTTCATAAAGAGGTAACGGCTTTTAGGTAGATCACACTAAGCTTTAGTTAGATCAGTTGGCGCTAATTAAGATTTTCTTGCTTCCTGATCCCCCATCGTCAAATTTAACCCCAACTTTATACAACTGCAAACTCGATCCTCAGCCACTGAAACCAGGGGTCTAGGGCTAATAAGCCTTTAACCTCACTGAGCCAACATAAAATCAAATAGTCCAAAAAACTATTTCCGACCACATTCATTACCTTTCTTCAGTCTGTTTTTAATACGAGATCAAACAATAGTTGTTTCCAAAGCCGTAGCTCTCCAATAATCCAGCATTAACGTAAGGCAGGGATCTGAGAGTTAAGGCTAATTCATTCAAGCATTTTAGGATTGGACTTGTAAAAAACAGATGCACCACGAAACTTGACATTACTCATTTTCACCTTTCTTTATTTTATTTATATACTTGGACTTTATGTGGAAAGATTGTTCCCTCATAATTTCTGTTTATGATTCAGAAGAGCGATGGTTGGGTTCCCAAGCACATTTGGGAGTCAGGCAACACAGTTTTGTAGAGGAATTTAATGAAGTACTCAAATAAAAGCATAGCCTACTTATAAAACTGTGGGTTCTGCAAAGGAAGAAACAAATAAAAATATGAAACACAAAAAGCTGCCAGATATCAAGAGGTTACAGAAAAATCTGACAAAGGAAGAACCAGGGATATAAATGCAGAGGCAGGTGATTGTGGAGCAAGGAATAGGTGAATCTGATCAGCTGAATCTGTTGCAGGTGTCTGGGTAGCAAGATTGAAAAAAGCTGAGGAAAAACTGCTTAACTGGCAAAGAATGAAGGAAAGGAAACAAAGTGACCTGAGAAGAGGCGGAGTAACATGTATGCAAAATAACTACACAGTAAACAAAACTATTATCGCAAAATACAGAACTAAAAACTCCAAATTAGTGAACCAAACTAAACTAATGGATTCTTAAGAAGTTCCACCAGAAGTAATTACTGCTAGAGAGGCAGGATGAGCATTAAAGACAACGGTAGCTGTTAGTAGCATTAGCTACCAAGACAGCTAGCTAATGATGTGTTTTCAAAATGTGGGGAATTAGCGGTAGCATCAGAACTTTAGTAATATGTTAGTAGATACGACGAGTTCACAATGACCTGTTGGCCGGTACAGGTTATTTTCCACCTGGGACCAATAAAGGATTATTTTATCCTATCTTACACAGGTTGGTTACCATAGAAACTCAATATGGCTGGTGGATTGATGCTGTTGACCAGATAATCCCATTTTTTGTCAGTCCTCCTCCAAAGTGCAACATCTGAAAGGTTCCTGTGGGAACAGGAGCACAATTTTGTTGTTTCTGTTATTTATTAATAATTTGAATAATACCGTATTTGTTGGCCTGCATGAATCCACCAGAGCATATGGTCTTTACTTTCAGCCTGCAGTCCGAACTGAACCATCTTCTGGGAACCAGTTTCAGAAAAACCGTAACCTGAAGCTGCTGCTGTTACCAGATGTTTGGAATTCTGCTGTTACTGATTTTGAGAAGAACTCGCCTGCCTGTAAATGTTTTAACTAAGGAATCTTAACAAATGTATTTATGACTGTTGGCAATAGGCCGTGAGCCGGAGTCCGTGTCTCCAACATGGCATGTTTGAGTTTGGGGAGTGCTCAGGATAAAGCCTGGCTGCTTCTCATCCTGCATTTCATGGAAACTTAGTCATGATTCTGAAGGCTTGTTTAGAATATGTTGTTAATCTTCTGAGTACATTCATGTGCTCTTGATGAATTTACAACTAGATTTTCATATAAAAGCATTCTAAAAAGGAAGATTTAATGTCTTTTCCAGCCACCTGTGTTGGTATTTAGTATACCAACAGCTAGCAATGACTTGCCTCAAAGAAAGGTGGGAAGAAATCCCATCCAAACATGATGTAACACATCTAAATCAGAGCATGAAGCCAAGTGATACGGGGGTGGGCAAATGCACCATAAAGTACAATTATCACTGTGGTTTGGTCTGCAAACTCCTGAGAAACAAATGCTTGACTTGTTTTTACCACCCACATGCTTACTTTGTCTGATATTATCAGCTTTACCAAGATTCTGTGCAAACAGTGGGTACACATGTTTTTTTATGGTGGTAGTAACATCACTGTGCTGGATGTGATTAAAAAGCTGATTTTGCAGATTGGGTGTTAAAATCTTGCAGTTTGGCAGGACTGTTAGTTCCTTCACAGTACAACAAAAGATTTAAATTTAAAATATTGGTATTCATCATGTTCTTGGTTAATTGCCTTGTGTGATGTTTTCATTTTTGTGTAGCTTCACTACTTGATAGAGAGGAGATGTGCATTGATAAGATGACAGATCCTGAAATAAGTGAAGATCAATTTCTTTAAGAAAGTGGTAGCAGTTTAAAAACTACCACTGTCACTAAGTTGCTAAATTCATGATGCTCTTGGGTTCCTTTTTTAAACAGTGGTCAAAAACTGGAAACGCCTAAGTTTTGACTTTAAATTTCACTAAATAACCTCATAATTAAACTTTATAGCCTGAAGAGAAAAATAATTTAACTACGTTACTTGAGGACAATAAGTGGCGCCTACTTTTTCTTTCCTGTTGTGAAATACTAACCAGAGCGGTCAACGCTTTTCTAAGACAATAGTGTTACTGCGTTTCTAAGTACTTTAAACACATTTTCTGAAATGTAATCAACTGTTGATTAAATGTGAGGCCATATTTCTCAACCAGAATAGGGTGGGTTTCTAACTTTAGGTTGAAAACTCACTTTGAGTGACTGCCCAAACTAGCTCAATCATTGGAAGACCAACGCTGGGATAGATTCAGCGTCTGTGTGCCATTTTCCTATGGAGGTTTAGTCTCTGTATTTTAAGTTTTCTTCTGGGTCTTAATGCCAACACGTACTCGGCAAGAACAGATGTTTGTTCTGTCTGTAGTTGAAACTCTGGATATATAGTTCTAGCAGCTTCATCTCAGCAGAACGTTTACTTGTCTGACAACTATTATGTAGAAAAGAAGAGGGCTTCCCAAAACCGCACTTGAGTTCTTGTCAAGTATGAAATGTCCTGACCAGAGAGAGCTTTGTTCTTGCAGCCTGGCAGAGAGAATATTTCCTTGTTCTTTCAGAATTGGCAATTAGTCTTTAGTTGTTTAATTTTGATAATCTGTCTTCTTCTGTGCACTGTGTTCTTTTTACTCCCCTTTTCCATCAAGCACCTCCTTTCGTCACATTTTCATCTCATATTTTTTGTCCATCTTGTTTTTGCAGATGCTCTGATTAGTTATAGCCTCCTTTACTCCAGTGTTTTCCTGTATTTGTGCTTTCATAATTTCCCTCAGCTGTTCTTCCTTAGTTGTCTGCTCCTCAGCAGCTGCTGTGCATCAGTTGTTGTTCCTCACCTGCCCATTGTTCCAGTTATCACTGTCTCAGGTTGTAAACCTCCTGGTCCTGGTCCAACTGTTGAACTTGTTCCCTGTTGGTCTTTGGTTTTCTTCAGTGTTAACTGCAGCTCTGGCTTGTAAATTACTCTTTGTTTTTTATTAAATCAGTCTCTAAACTATCCTTTCCTGCTTCCTTGGAAGAGGATGTGTTTAAGTCTGTCCTGGCTGAGACAAATCTGTGGCAAAGTGGAAAAACCTTTTAGCTTACCACTTGGCCATTGTTTAAAACATCAATTTATGATTTTTCAGGAATTTTTTTGTGCTCCCCTGATCACTTGGTGCCCCATGAGCGGTGCGTGATGTGCCACTGATCCTCAGACAGGGGAAGTACATTTCTTTTGAATAAGGTGACACCTTTAGCTGATGCAGGCCGGAGATCGGGGGGCATGAAGTTGTACAGCATTGGTCCCAACTCTATTTCTGCCTGACCTCCACTAAACTCCTGCGCACAGAGACTTTGGAAGGAATGAGAAAACGACACCTAGGAAAACATTCCTGACGGTGGACCCTGCTCATGCTCAGGCTGGATTCCCTGCGTGTCCCATGAAGCCCCGTATGAGCATATTAGCATTCTTCTGACACTGGGAAGGTAACAGGACCCCAGGGAATGCCTGGGGATTTGTAACCAGAGCTGGTAAACATTTATTTCCAGGCAAGCTGCTGCCAAAGAACGGTCAACATTTATCTCTTCAACTGTCAGGAAAGCTGACAGGCTGCAATGCTTCTCCTGTCCCCCCTGAGGAGGACGCAATGTGGGAATATCATTCAGATTTACAATAGTTTAAGTGCTGCAGGGTGACATTAATCTACTGTCAGGATGCAGCTGAAAGAAACCATTATTCTGGTATTTTTTTAATGCAGCATCATGATCATGACAAAGCCAAGGTCCCCAACTGAACGTCTTTAGCTTTTGCTTGTTTTAGGTGTTAGATAAAAATTGATACTGTAAAAGAAAGTCATGGAGGAACATCTTCTCATTCATTGCACAAGTAAAGCACCTTCCACTTTGTCCAACAATCCACCACCTGCTTGACTTTTGGCCAGTGCGTTTCAGATCGACTTTTCCAGAGAAACTTCCAGTCAGGAGCTGCATTACCTTTGACCATATAATTGAATCATTTAACATTTCAGACATAAATTAGCTTAATGTAAATGCAAATTTAAAAAACAACCCTCCTCTCTCAATAACGTTTTGGTACTAGGATGAGGAGTTTTTCCACCATATGGAAATTGGTTTATTTTGCAAAACAGCAATGGAAAAACATGTTTTGCTTCACCAGTCACATGATCAACAACCGGCGCAAAACACGAATAAGGCGACAGGAACCTTTGGAGGAACACGGCAGGCATGTTTTCATAGTGACTTATCATGTGAGCAAATGAACTGAAGTGGCTTTAATTGCTGCCACTGTGTTTTAGACATTAGTGGAATATTACCAGTTTTGCAATAATTTGTAATAGAAGTCCAGATGGTGTGACCAAGGACCAATGGTGTCACCGTTTCTTCTGAGGATATTTGGCATGTGAGCAGCTACAGATGTCTGCCAGCTTGAGTGTGAGGTCTGTGGACCTTCACTCTCGGTCAGCACCCAGTTGTTTCATCTCCCTTTTTAAGTTTCAGTCTCTAAAGCCATTGTGGAGGAATTTAGTCTCACTCTGCTTTGTTGAAGTGATTTAATTTAGACACATTGAGGGATTTTCTCGCATGAACGGCTTGTTGAAGGACATGCAACAGCCACTGAGTTGGATTCAATCTGGACTTTGATTAGGCCACTTTAAAAGGTTTACTTTTTCTTTTTGAGGCGTCAGAGTTGGGCTTGCTGGCGTTCTTTGGATCATTGTTCTGTTGCAGATGTACAAATAGTTGCACTTTTATCCATAGGAAGGTTTAGGGAACATTACATTTTCCCAAAATGAAATAATTTGAAAAGTGCGTTTTATAGTTACTCTTTGTTCAAAATCAAAAATGGTTTGATGTGCATTAACAGAAGTGATCTGTCAGGGCATAAATATGTTTTTCATTTCAGAGATGTTGAATCCAAATTGGAAGAATTCTGGACTTTTTGGTTTTGATTACAAATGAACAGTATGCTGGGCATAAATAATGCTGCGAATTTTACATCAACAGCAGCACTTATTTTGACCAGTAAATGAAGTAAAATAGTCATAATTAAGTTGATTTAAAGATCTACATCAGATCCTGTTATGTTTTATAGTTCTCTAATAAAACTCAATATATATACAAAGAACTTTCTCCAGAACAAAGAAAACTTTATTTTTTCTCTGAAATTCTCAAAGTCTAAACTCAAGTTGACATGTTGAGCGTTAGCAAATTTAATCACATCGTGAACAGAATACAAAATAGCACCCAAATCAATATAAAATAATTGGAAGTGAACAACCATGAATGCTGGACCAAACTCGTTGTGTAAATGCTTCATATTTTCTTTCAACACGTGGCCCAGCGTGGAATAATCCCAGAAGGGGATTCACTCCAAGATTCCTATGCAGTGAAGTTTGAGGGACGACTTGTGCTTTGAGGGGCCGTGTTCTCGGGGGGCCCCACAAGTGACAGCATCTCATCAATCACTCCCGCATGTTCTCTAAGTAAACTTTTGACTCATAATCTGACTGGCCTTGTATTGCTGTCCCCTTTGTGCTGAAACATGTTTGTTTTTCTCTCTGAAGGCACTTTGTCATGCCTGCTTGTAAAGTAACAGACACACCAGTAATGGGAGGCGGTCCCAGCTTTACTCAGCTGTACCATTGTTCCTCTAAGACCTGCCTTTAGTTCTCACTGCAGTGGAAATTAACTCAACTGCACATGTCTGAAGCGTATTCAGTATAACGTGTGGCTCCCACAGCTGGGGTCAATTTTGCATGTCTATGCAACAAAGGAAGGACACCGCCGCCCCAGGATTCCCGCCCAGTATCGTCTGTGCAAACCGATGGGACGTGTTTCCATCGCCTGATGACCTCATGCCTCAGAGATGCCTGAGGTCATTGTGGGAGCTCCAGCAGGTTTCTGATCAGGACTTGCCAGGTTTCGATAAAGAAGCTTCCATCCCCACCCCGAGTCTCCATGGAGATGAAGCTGACTAACTAATAACTGTAGCCTGGCCTTTCTGTTTACACTGAGTGGGTTTACTTTCCAACTCTCACTTGCTCAACACAAAGCTGTTTTAAGCTTGGTGATGTAGGCTGTTGGTTGGCCTGGTCACAGTCGAATCTAGGGAGAAATCTACAGTCAACCCTGAACAGACATTACGCAAGAAAGTATCCTGATGAGATGATACATTCATTTGACTCCTCTCATTTACAGAGGAGCTGAAGGTTTCCTTCAGGGGTCTGATACTCCAGACCCAGAGCGCCGGTGTCTTGCAACTTTTTAGATGTCCCTGATCCAACTAACCTGGTGACTGCCTCCCTAGACAATTCTGCTCGATTGTCGTCTCCTATTGGCCTCAATTTCTCTGGTAGAGCTTCAATCAGCAAACCAGAGTTGTTGTGAACAATGACATTGACTTTCTGTGCTGCTTTAGAATTGTAGCCTGCCTGTGGCTGCAGTCTGGCAGTGGCAGACCCCTAAAACGGCCCACTGTCACCTCTGCTTTGTTCAAGAGATGATCAGAAGCATCTGGCCTCATGAACAATAAGGCAGGATGCCATCAGCAAAGGGGGTAAAGTTAATGTTCTGTATCATTGTGATGTCAACTTGAGCAACGAAGGGGAGAAAAAACTTGACCAGAACCCTGTGGTTCCGTTCTAGTTGACGTCAACTAGAAAGCTGAAACGTCAGGAGGTCAAGTTGGTGACATTGATGCGACTTAAACGGAGATGACCATTGAAATAAAGTTGATTTTTTTCTTTTAGCACATCTTCACAAATACAAAAGTTTGAATTTCTTCTAATTTAGACGATTCCAATCGTTTTTTGTGTTTTTCTTTTTTGTAAACTCTGTTGTGACTTGTTTAGTATTTGAGCTTTCTCTCCTTTTCTTGATGTGTCATAAGTTTTTATTCTCTGAGCATCTTTATTTTTATTCTAGAAATAACTCATCTCAGCCACAAGTGAGGAGTTTAAAATAACAGCCAGGTTCTGCTCTGCAGGTGATGACACTTGTGGTTTACAGTGTGCCTTAAATTAGCCTCCACGTGGACCAACAGAGGGAGGAAAAAGATGGTTTATGCTCTGTGATTCTCAGCTTGACCCCTTCTGTCGTGTCCGTGAAACGGATGAGAAAGTATCTGAATGGTATTTTCAGGGCTTTTTAAATAGACACTCGTATTGCTGTGGTCATCACATTCTGCTAAATGCGTCTCGTGTTGATCTGGAAAAATCATTTGAGTCACTCTTGCTTGCTGGTAATGTACCTTGCATTGCAAATAACAGAACGATGAGCGTGAGGAATGGTGCAGGTCAGCTTTGGTACATTCACACTTTCCTTCGGGAGGAACCATCGGCAGCCAGATTTCAGAGGCATCATCAGCGCCAAAGCGACACATTAATGTGCTGTGTAATTATTCTGTTTTCCAGCAGACACAAACCATAAAATCTAACTAACACAATATTTTGGTGGAAATATATCAGTGTAAAAGAAAACCCAAAGAGAAATCTACATTTCTTCACTGGCGAAACAAAGTGTTTGGTCTGCAGGACACATGGGGCGTGCTGAAAAGTTGACTGAGCCTGCTGGAGACAAAGCATGTAAACAGTGAGACAAGGCCTCGCACTCCCAGAGAAAGGCTGTTGTTCCATCTCGGACAGGTTCTTGGCTCGCTCCGTGGCAATGACTGATTGGATTTTCTTTCTGGCGTGGTTTTGCAGAGAAGCAGAACAATGTTGGGTGCTGCCAATTTGTCCCAGTATTCCATTACGCTACAACAGTTCTGGGATCAGATGTAAATACGAGCTGAGTCACTTACCAAACAAATATTGCTGTTTTCTTGTACAAACTCAGTTGTGATGGATGGAAATCAGGGTTCAGGTTTTACACGGGAAACTTGCAGACAGGAGTCCGCCACCTTCATCACATTATTTCCTTTACTAAATGCTCTGTTTCTGCAAAGAGCAGAGTTTTTCCTGGTAATGTATTCATTTATTACAGGCAGAGGCCATATGACAACTCAATATTTAAGGATTGCAATAACCTTCTGAGACTTTTCTTCCTGTTCTCTTGTTTCTGTCATGATTCCCTGATTGCTCCTCTGGAGGTGGAAAAATCCACTGAGAAGTGATGGAAAGTCTAACTGTAGATGTGGTTCATCCATGGAAACATTTTCCATTTACTTCACATCAACAGATGCTGGAAAGTCTAAATTTCAGCTTTTCTCATGTTAGGTTGACTCGGTTTCATGTTCCAGTCACAAACTTTGTGTTTTATTGGGATTGTATGTGACAGACCAACACAAAGTTGTACTTCATTACAAAACAATAATTCTGGGAATTATGGCAGGGTGAACATCCACCTCAGTCTTCCTTGGGTCTTCTGCACAGTATTCCTTATCTCTGCTCCTGGGAAATTGGCTCCAAGGAAAATAAATACCGCTCCTAGATTGGCTACATTGCAAACACCCACCGATAGCTTGTCACTTAGCATTAAGTTATTTCTGCATCCCAAACTGCATTTTCTTGAGAATATTTTAGATATTTTCTACAAAAAATATGCAAATTCTGAACCGTGAATAGGTGGCATCCACTGTACTATGAAATGGAAATTGGTACCTAAAATAAGTGAGTAATGGGATACGATACAGACTGAACTGTAGACAATGGTTCTGTTCTAGTGCTGCTTGTTATGAAGAAAGTAGCACTCATAGGTTGTCCCTATGAGAAAAAGCTCAATATTGTGTTTCTGAGTTAGAGTGACCCCTGGTATGGTTTATGAATTTGAACTCCATCTTAACTGTAATTATTAGTCTATTTATTCCAATCTTTAGATCGTTATCCCTGCTGGGTGAACCAGTAATCCAGCCCTGCTTAATTTGAACCAAGGCTTGGTTAGCAAAATTACTGCTTGCAATTTTACTGTCGATTTTCATTATCAATATACAAACCTCAAACAATCAGTGTTTGTATTCTATAAACCTTTCAAATTGAAATGTAAAAACATTTTCTTTGTGATGCGACCTGCTTTTGTTTACAACTTGTTTCTGCAATAATGTGAATTTCCATAAAGAGGGACAATTAAAAGCTTCTTTTGTTCTGTTTTATTGTACGAGATGAAGTTTGGCTGTATAAGGCCATGTGCATGCTGTATAACCTGATTTCTGGCCCGGTTGCAGCCAGTCTGGTGCAGACCCCCGTGCGTGTGAATCCTCCACCGTGAGTCCATTTAAGGGCATAAGGAGGGGGGTGCTGAGGACACGGCCCCAGCCGGTGGGAACCCCTGCTGGTCTGGGATGAGCTGGAGCTGTGCTGGGTAAAAAGGTCATCCGGGGACACGTTTTGGGAGAGCCTGGCCCGAGGCCAGAGCATGTTTTATAAGAGGAGCTGGCACGAAACCAAGACAAAAGAGACGACAATGAGCGCGCAGGAGAGCCGGCGTGGTGCGCGGAGAGAACGGCTCCCGTTTTTTGGCTGTTCAGAGTAATTTCATCAGTGGAGGGGTTGTCTCAGGTCAGTCAGTGATAAAATGAGGAGCTCAAACACTTGTCTGACAGCCTCCCAGGGGCTCTCACGCTGCTTTTAACTCAGCAGACCATGAAATTCAACTCCAGGCTAGAAAATATATCACAAGACACTCGCACACAGAACTTCATCAGAGCTACTGGAACGGTTGTGCAAGCTGTGATGAAAGGATACAGGAATCGGTAGGCCTGTCGCGATAAACGATAAATCAATTAATCGGACGATTAAAAAAAAGCTATCGATAAGTTTAATTTATCGTCATTATCGTTTCTCCCTGCATTTTTCCATGACACTGGATGAGAAAGCTCATCTCCTGCTCTCCGCTGACCCTCCCTTCATCATTTCTTTAGCATAATGCCCAGATCACACTACACCATCTCAGAACTGTCGGCTGATTGTCGGCCCATTTTCAAAACCTGGTGTTGCCCATTGTCCAATAATGGGCACAAAATAATGGCTACAAGTCATTTTAAAACCAGGCATTAATCAACGTTTTACTCCAATCTACCTGCAGTGCATGTGGCCACTAAAGTGTCAGTAAGAATGAATATCATTAGAACCTGTTTATGTCACGCTGGAAAGTTACCGGGTTTATCACCTGCTGTAGCAGTTTGGCTGCAGCTCCTCTCCTGGTCATTTCTCTAGATATTCTTTGCACCAAATGTTGAATAAACATTAATGTTGTTTCCACATATCATCTCCGATATCCGTTGCTCTCCGGGTTGCGCCGTCAGCTGGTTGGGAATCCCCTCCTAATTCCGCCTGAGAAGAAGATTAATCCGAGCTTTCTGATTGGCTGCCTGTCACATTCAGCAGGCTGCGTTCTGATTGGCTGCCTGTCACATTCAGCAGGCTGCGTTCTGATTGGCTGCCTGTCACATTCAGCAGGCTGCGTTCTCGCTCCCTGTCGGGAAACCCCGTAGATCATTCGTAACACACGACCCCTACAGGACGATTGGCGAAATGCAGCGACAATGTTAGAACGATTAACGCTCTAAGATGGTCATAAATCATGTTGTGTGAACTGGGCTTAAGGGAGGAGTGAACTATTGCATCAGGTGGTCGATATGCCCATCTTCTCTATTTAAATCTAATTACTGGAGGGCAATATAGTATATAGACTTTATAATCTGCACTCTTTGATTAATGTAGTTTTTATTTCCACTTTGGTTTTATGTTGTTTGTTTTATTCAAGTGCATTTTTAGACTGAGAGTTCATTTTATTTTTGTTTTTGGTTCTTTGTTTACCTGTTCCAGCATTAAATGTCCTTTTGAAAATAACGTGGATCTATTTTTGGCAGGATATGGCTGCATTATTATGTCATTAAATCAGTGTAAAAATGTCTTCAGACAATATTGTCGTTTATTGCAATAATTTTTTGAGACAATTAATCACTCAGCAAAATTTGTTATCGTGACAGGCCTAGGAATCGGCATGTTTATGAATGAAAAACCTTCATCCTACACGTTTAACATGTGCATTTATAGCTGTTAAAATAAAACAGAAATATTCTTTATTGCCACTCAGTAAGGAAATTCAAGTGTACCAGAAGTAAGATAAAGGAAGATGTAAGTATGCAGATCCAGATTTAGCAAATAACAGCAGGGATGTATAGACTTATTGAGTTTGTTCTGGAGTCTTAACATATGCTGGGAGGAAGGATCTGTGGTAACGCTCCTTTGAGGAGGCAGCAGTTTGCCAGCCAATGAGATCTGCAGCTTCATACATGGGCTGGGAAATATTTTCCGTCAGTGATGTTATTCTATCTAGAATCCTTCTGTCTCCCACCACCTGCACTGGGTCAAAGGTCATCCAAGCATGTGCTGGCCTTCCTGGAAAGTTTTAAAAATGCTTCCTCTGAGAAGCTGCTGCTCTAACAGACACCATAAAAGATGGTGGCTGCTACCAAAGAGTCAAAGGATGCCCCCTTTGCAGGGGGCAGACTCTACCTGTCACTGTTCCTGTGAAGTGTTGAGAGTCCAGTTTATTGTTCAGCTGGATATCCTGGTACTTGGAGAGACTGTCTCAAAGTCAGTTCTCTGGATGTTCACTGGAAATCCACCACCACTAGCGTTGGTTAGGCTCCACAGCGTCTGAGTCCACTGTATGTATTCTTGTTGGTTTTAGGATGCATTCCCACCAGCCCTGATTAGTCTGCTTTAACTGAACTCCAATATCTTAGCCTGGAACATCCAGTCTGTTTGTTGTGAATGCAAACCTCGTTTCTTTTTCGGTTGCAGTATAATCTGGTTCAGTTCGACCGCTCCACAAACAGGAAACAGACTACAGAGCCTGGCGTTCTGGCGTGCTCTGAGTCTATAAACGTGTGTCTATCGCGCTAGCAGGAGAAACGGTTTGTGGTCTTTAGCCAAAGACAAAAGAGAAATCCTCCAACCACTAAAATCTGACGCCTCTCCATTTGGTGAAGAAGAAAGTTGCACTAAGTGTCTTCTTCAGAGGTTTTCATGTCATTTACATTAGTGCTTCTTGGTGCAGCGCCCCTACAAGCGAGGAGGAGAACAGATTGCTTAAAGTGTTTGGTAGATTTGACTCAGCAAATCTCTGAGTCAAATCTACTAGAGAACAACAGCAGCTGGAGAAAGAACAAATGTTTAAGTTTAGTTCCCCATTCGAACCAAGTTTATCACATTATCATGTGTGAAACGTTCTTAGAGAAGTGGCTTCTTCCTGTCTGAGTGGCCTTTTAGCTCATGTTGCCACACCAAAACCCTTCATCGCTGGGTCTCAGAGACTCGGTCTCCTTCCAGAACGGTGCCATAGCTTCACTAAGCCTCTAACACCTTCGCTTAGAGCACAGGTTTTATAGCTATTTAAAAACAGCTGGCCTGATTTAAAGGTCGATAGGACATGTCGTAGTTTTATGAAACACACTTCGTTAACAGCCAATTCAGTTGCGCCGACCGGACATGTCCAGTATCATGTGACGGGAGAGACTGACCTTTCAAGACATCAGGTGATCGACTTTGTAAATTCACTCCTAGGTCAGAATTTTAGCTGCGTAATTTGACACCCTCCCATGCTGCCACATGCGCTCTCACGCCCCCTAGTGGCAGCAGGGCCTGTTTCCTGTTTGTGGAACGCTACTCCTGGAGTTTCGTCCGCCTTCCTTCAGATCAGTTCACTGGTGATTTATTTTGCCATCATTTGTGATGCCACAGCAGAAGAAACTGAGTGATTTAGAGGCTTTGGAAGATGTTTTCTGATGCAAACGGGGCTTTTCTGATGGAAGCGCATGAAGCTGGGAACAGGAGTAGGGCAGGCCTGCGTTTTTCATGTGGGTTGACTCAAGTTGTTTGGTAAGTTATTTTCTTTTACAACACCTTTAGATAACTGACTGATATCTTAGTTATTTTTGTCTTATAATGCGTGGTATCAGCTGTTGAGATACAAAGGTAAAATAAGGATAGGATTAATATTTTTGTAGTGTTTTGCAATATTTATTTATAAAACATTTTTGGCAAGGTTCAAAAAATGCTAAATGTATTATATTTTATCACTAATACTTCAGGCAGGGTAAAAGCTACAATAGTGCTGACACCAGGAAACCATTCGTTGATATCTTACTTCTACAGAAGTACCAAAAGTTTGCACCTTAATCTGATAACTGTGAGGCTATTATCGATTTATTTCTGTATGTTTGTCAGGCAGAAATTCATTTTACCCCCATTTGGTGGAAAGGGGTTAACCTAGTGGAAGCAAACATGCTTAAAGCATGCTTACCAACAGAGCTGTTCTGAGGCGCATCAAACAGCTGCAAGTAATAATTAAATCTAGTTTAAATTCCTCAACATTTTCTCTACAAAGAACAAACACCCACGCTTGTTAGGATCAGCATGTATTAGATTACAAGGCTGAACTGCCAGGCTTATTCCTAACGTCATAGTGACGTTTGATCAGGACCCTGGAGACTCAGTTTTCAGCTAAACCGACATTTGGACTGTGCCGGGTCTCCCATCCTGGATACACAAAGGTCTGTTTTAAACACCGGCCCCATATTTGGGAGTCGGATGACTACCCTCCACCTCAATCTGACGTCTGCGCATGTTTCACATTACTTGTTGATAAGCAGTTGATGTTTCCAAATGTGACTTATTGTTCCAGTTTTGTAATGTCTTTGTTGTCCCACAGATGATTGTCTTTGGTGAAACAACTGTGTGTTCATGATACTGTGGATGCTTTGTTGCAGTCCTCTACCTACAGAATCGCTTGATCCTTTCCAACTTTTCAGAAAACTAACAATTAACAGATGCAGATTAGCAAAGGTATTCCAGGCCAGGTGAACTTTGTTTCAGGTTAATCACATTTACTATAATTGATGTTTGCGTATTTCCAATAAGACCAAATAGTGAAAATGAAACAGGTGGTTTTATTTTCAGGGCCTTAACATTCATGCAACCAGATTATTGCAGCTTTTTCTGGTCTCCACATTTCAGATCCACTTCATTAATTGTTCTGACAGAGATTATTGGAGTAACGGCTCCACTTTCATCTAGACAGTCTTTCAAAAGGCCTTGGCTAAGTTCATGACTCTCAAATGGAGAGATAATAAATAAAAAAACTGCCTAATTAATAAAAAATAGAGAGCCAAACCCCCAGCATCCTAAGGCCATTAGTGTTCTTCTGCACTGTTGTCGTCTCCATCTGACCCTTTTATTATTTATCCTCTGGTGAAGTCATGGTCTATAAAGGTGGAAGATCTGTCAGTACGCGTTAGGCTGGACTCGGAGCTGGAATGAAATGAACCTGGTCGCCTCAGAAGCCAGAAGTAGCTTGTCTTTTACTTAAGGACATGCTCTGGGGAAGATTTTTTTGACCGTAACCCCCCCAAAAAAGAAAAAATACCATCTTCATTTTAAAAAACACCCTTCACTTTTTATTTTCTCCTTCTAAGCAAAAACATTTGCTTTGTTTTAAACAGTAGTCCTGCGGGCTTTCTGGAGGTTTTTGAAAGTTTACTGGTTATGCTTATGCAGCATTTTTATTTTTACACATTTCAGTCCAGTTTTGGCAGAACCAGACTCTGAATAAGTGGACATCAACTCACCCAGCCATGAGATCAGAGAACAAAAGGCAGACAGAAAAAATACAAAAACAACTAATGGCAGAAATCCAAGAAACTGACACGGTTTGTAAACACAACCACTGGGCTAGTGCTAAGCTAATAGCAGCTATAGCTTCACAAAAAGTTCCATACTTGGAAAAAGGAGACAGTTAAACACTGTAGCATTGAGCCAGGAGTCCTTTCTATGGAGAAGAATAAACAGAAGACCCAGTAAATTGCGTCAATAGCTCTGTCAGTGGTTTCAGTCAGGAAAGAGACAAACCCAGTTGTAGAAACAGGGCTGGGCCTGATATCCATGGGTGAGAGAAACAAAAAGATTACGGAAAGTTCATAGCAGCCACAGTTTCATCGAAAGCTCCATACTTCTAAAAGATGCAGCTAAACAATGCAGCACTCGACCAGAAGTACTTTATGTGGGGAAGAAAAACAAAAAATGCTCAAAGTTAATGCTAGCAATGAATGCAAATAATGCATTGTTGGAGAGTAGTAGGAGAAGGAAGTAGGGAGGATCACGTTTTGTTTCAGTACAGGGTTATAGTGACTCAAATCAGACATGTTGCTAAATTTGTAATATAAATTGTAAAATATTTAAGAGAAAGTGCCGTCACAAAGAAGAAATATGATTTGCTTTTCCTCACCTTCTTTTGACTTGCATTTAGAGAGAAACAAATAACAGCTTCTTAAGTTTCACCTTTTTGCCATCTTTACATGTCAAACATTTACCAATAGCGGTTTTCTGTTTTTATGCATGTTTGAATGAGAGTAAAATTGGACATACTTTCAGATCTGCCTCTCTGCTTTTCCTGTTTGGTGAGCATTTTAAATGCAGTTTATATAGCGCCGATTCACAACAAATGTTGCCTCAAGGCACTTCACGAAACAATCCATTAATGGACTGTTAGAAAAATGTTCATGAATGGTTTGACCATTCATTACCAAAAAGATGTGTATATTAACAGAAACTGCAGCTATTCATCATGTGCTTTGATTTATTTTTTTTTTCTCTATTTGCACATCAATCTATTCTAAGTTTACTGACTTGTTGACTTGAAAGATAATTTGCGCGCGCTAGCTTGGTAGCCAGTGAAACCTGTAATTGGGCTCCTGACCAGCTGCACCTGATGTTTTCAGCCCAGCAGAGCCTGAACTACATGCCACTTGTCTAACAAATCTGACGAGTTTGGAACAAGCCAAGCAAGTCTGAAGAGGGTATGTTTCCAGGTAAACGTTGGAGTACTTGGCATTTACCTCAGGCATAGTGGGTGGAGGTAGAGGAACCAACTCACTTGGCGCTCTTCTTCTTCTTGTTGTACTGAGAAAAAACACTCTGGTTTTTCAGTTTACCAGGGTCTATAAGATCCTTTCATTGATGTCTGGGTGAATTTCTGCATAAAACTAGGCCACAAACTTCTGGCAAATCACTCAAAACACCACCCAGAGTTCTGTACCGGAGGGTCTGGATACCTTGGCTTCGCCGTAGCTTGGCTTGGCATATTTGCAGCGTTCCCAAAGTTGTCAATCTTTATTTATCTAAGTCAAGTCAAGCTTTGTCTTCCCGGGCATTTGATAAAAACCAAAATGAGTCCAAATGTTTGCCATCAACGAAGACGGATACATATTTGTAGTTTTCTCCTTGTTTTGGTGCTTTCTGCACATAGATACGTTCCAGTACCGTCTCTGTGGCGACGCCAGAACGTCCCACGCAGTTACAAAATGGAGGCTGGCAGACGGCGGGTCTCTTTTATTCTTTGTTGGGATTCTTAAAAAAATTATTTTTGAGACATTTAAAGTTTATTTTGAATCATAATCAGTGTGATTCTTATGTGAATCAACTAGTGAATTCCCATCACTACTCTGCATATTGGACCAATCGTTTTTAATTGAACCCTTCATTGTTGACCAGATTTTACCCTCCAAAATCTAAAAACAACATTGGTTCAATACAAAATGTTTCACCAGGTAACTGGTGATTGACGTTCCCCTCAAATTCAGTCTTTATGGGTTAAGGCTTTACATTTTTATTACTCAGTGCAGTCTGTCACCATTGTGCAAACCTCAATAACTAGTTTGAAGAATTTGCATTTTCTACGCTCCGTCATTGTGTGATGGAAACTCTTGGCTTGGGTTTCATGAGGCATGTGGCGAAGGAAACCCAAGAACAAGTTAAAAAGCTTATAAAGCTCTTAGGAAATGTCATTCAGCAATTCATCATCTGCAGCGTTTCTGTTCCACCTCTCATGTGTTCGCTTCATGGTCATCAGTGAAAGAGAAGCGCTGCCAAGGTGTGTGTGGCTCTGAGTCCATCTCAGGTAGGAACCCACAGCTTGTGGAACTTTTCACGAGCGTTTGGAAAATATCAAACAATGTAAAACTATCCAGACAACAATCAACATGAAGAACTCATCTCTGTTTTACAGAAAAACTTCCATTTTTAATCTTCCCCAATTGTGACTTGGTTTATTGTAGCTACGTTACATTCCCTGAGTTACATTCTCTTTAGGTTTGTGTAAATGACCGACTGATTTGGATAGGCCATTGTCTTCTATAAAGCAACATTTGTTGAACAACAATGACCTGAATGTTTAGTTGAATGAAGGTACGGCCAGGGACTCATGGGTCCTAATTACCCCATTAGGGCCCAATGGTCCTGTTAGTGTGGTTGTTCTGTTACTTCCAATCCAATCTCAAGTGTTTTAGATGAGAGATTAAATGTCTTCAAGAAACAAGAGAAGTCCAGTTGCCTTCGACTGAAGCACTTACATGACTCATTGCCGTCGCTTTAAGTATGCATAGTAAGTATGCTTTTGTCAAGACATTATGTTAGAAGAAGGTAAAAGAATAATGCTGAAATTGTTGATTATCTGGAGTGAGTTCAGGCCTGGTCTTACTGAGTCCAGGTTGGCATGGCTCAGCTGATGGAGCCGCTGTTGCTTTGCTCTCATTATCATTGCACGACATGTTTAAACAGGAAAACTGAATGTTTTATTTGAGCATAATTGTCTTGTTATCATGGCGATGATACATGGCCCTACAGTATGATGTCACCAGGTAACTGTGAACCCTTTCAAGCACTGAACAGATGTTTAGGATAAACCAGTGCAGTGAAGAACCATAAAGTTCTTCAGCTGATCAGAAACAAAACTTCCAAAAGAGGAACAATCAAGAGTCGGCTTCAGTTATTTCAGCTGGACACTAGTGACCAGCTGTGATGGTTCAGGTCCGAGTCCATCACTCGGACCTGAACTTTCTGGGACTGTTACAAAGTCAGTTTTCTGTCACCTGAAGAACATTTCCAGGGTTAAAGGATTCATTTCAATGACAATAGCTGAATGCAATCTGCTGGTGTTCAAATAGAAAACATTTGAAATAATTTGAGTAATGAACTGAACTTGGACTGTTTAATAACCAGAATCAACTGGAAGAGATGATGGGATTGAAATGACTTTTTGTGACGGGCCTTGAGATGGCGCGTTGGTGGTATATAAACTGAATTAAATTATGCCACTGCAGTGAAATGTTCTGTTTCATGTTTTCATTTTATAATGCTCCATGAATTGCCTTATTGCTGAAATGTGCTGTTTAAAATCAACTCGTCTTGTTATCTTTCAGCTGATTGCAAACTAGTAATAACTTTGGTGAACTTTACAGTGTTTTCCTTCCTCATTGACTTGTTTTGTCTCTGCTTGTCATTGTTGTTTTTTTGGATCTATTTTATTTTTGCCAAATCTGAAAAGTTCTTGACTAAAAATAATTTTCTATATTCCTGCATCATTCATGTACAAAATCCCCTCAACCCATCCCAAAAAAAGCTAAACATGAACTTGTCACGGTTGGTTTGATATCATTGATATTTAACCAAAAACCTAAATATCACCTATAACCTTTATTTTTCCCCAAGTGGTTTTAAAATATGACCTAAAATATGGCATTTCTCTTTCATGCCATGTTGAATAAATTCCCAAACACAAAATGCCATAAAAACATGTTTTGCAGCTGCCAAAGAAGTTCATGGATCATGTTGCTGTGATGGAAGTATTACAAAGACATAATTTTACTTGCTGTGCTTTCAGAATATGGTTTTATTCAGTTTTTTTCCATGTCAGCATGACATTTATTTTAGGTTCAAGAATGCTGTGCTTCCAGAAATTGTGGGGAAGTCCCTCTTTGCCCATGATGGGGTGTGTGCCTTCCTTCAGACATACCAAAGCTTCAACCCATTTAAAGCTGTCAACTGGTTCCAATAAGTTTTATTCCAGGCCAACCCACCCTTAGAAACGTCTGCTTTAATGGCTTCAGTGGAAGGTATCCAGTGTGGACATTTAGCAGTGATTTGTTGCAGAGTACTTTCTGTTCATTGATGCAGAATAGTAACCTACACACACGCGCACACCCGCACACGCACACGTGCACACCCCCGCACACACACCCCCCCACACACACGCACACGTGCATCCACGTGAAAGTCAAAACACCAAAGCCGTAGCACGCACGCTGTCTTCACAAACCCATTCAGCCAGTCTGGAAAGGTGGAGCTATTTCTGTGACAGAAGTAATACTAATTAATTATGTTTTGTACTGAAACCTAATAGGATAGCAGGTAGAATTGTTTTCGCCTGCAGCTGTCCTCTAACAGGGTGGCTTGCACGGTTTCTGGCACTCCTTATTGGTGGAGCCAGTCATAGGCTGTGTTATGATGAGTCTCTCGATTATAAACATGAAAAGCATCCAGCAGGAATTCCCTCCGGCTATTTTTAAAACATTCATTAGGAGTTACAGTTTAAGGGTTTCCATTTTAAGCCAGTATTGATGTCATTGTGTTGTGACACGCCCTGCAGTCTCACCTTTAGCGTACCTGCGGCAAAGCTGCAATCTCTGAATATCAACACAAACACAATTACAGTTGGTTCACAAAAGGCTCAAAGCAGAAGAATTTAATATATTTACTGACAAAAATACCTGAGCGCATAGGGGGAAATGAAATCAAATTGCATGCGCTGAAAGATGAAACAGCTGTGTGTAATGATTAGAGTATCAAATCCGGTGGATAACCCAGTTCATCTCAGTAGGATGCAAGACCCCTCAGGCCTGCATTCAAGCTGTGATTTGAACAGAATGAAATCATACAGCCTCTGCTGTTCTTTCTGTGAAACATCGGCTCACATTTGTTGTCTTCACTGATCTTTGGACCTGGCAGTTGGCGCCGTTAAAGTTCACATCAAAGTTGGTCCTTCTCATCTTGGACTGGGGAATAAACCCACAACCTGGATGATCGCAGCAGTGGCCTGCAGAGGGATTGATAATCTCCCAGGGTCCCAGGTTTGTTCCAGGTTGGTAATGAAAGGTCAGTTCTGATCTGATGACGATGCTGTTGGCTCTGAAGAACTTTAAAATCCACCCATAGGCGGCGGCAGCCATTTTTTATGTAGGCTGCTGTGCGACGTTGATGATCTTCTGTGCATGTGGGTCACTTTTGACACCTTTGACACAGACGTCTGATTGCAGTCGGATTTCTTTTGAATGTCTTTGAATTCTTTTCTTGATCAACTTCACATTCAGTTGATATACATTTTTTGGATTGTACAGTGCATCAACCAAAGTTCTGCTCAGGGTTTGCATATAGCAGTATGAGACTGTGTGCCGGATTCTCTTTGTTTCTCTCTATTAGCTTCTTGTCCAACAGCTGCTAGAGACAGACATCAGCCACTGCAACCCTCAAACACAGGATGTGCTCTCAAATACCTGGATATTAAAATTCTGTCTCCCCATTCAGAACAACACACTGCACAGAACAGATTTCAAGAAATTGTTTGGTATTCTTAGAAGCCAATTTGTTTTTTTCTAGCAGCTGTGAATACTTTAGCCATTCATTTAATCATCTTTATGTGCTTAGGACCTAGAATACTTTTCAGTTACAAGGGTGAGTCAAAACTTAATGAACTAGGCCACTTTCCTTTGCACCCACAAAATGTTTTTGATGACATATTTTGTCATTTTAAGGCCCGGTTTTAATTGCACCTGTGGAAATCAGTTATTTCTTTAAAATAAATAAACTTTCGTCAAGTAAAAACTTCAGCAACATTATCTTCCAGAGAACTTCAAAGAGTCAACTATAGGTTGTAAAAACAGGTGCTTAAACTGAATTTTTCACGCTCTTTGGGTTGTTCCAGTTTGCGAGTCTCGTTTGTCTTTACTTGACTCTGTCACCACTGTCACCTCCATGATGCCATCGTCCAGCATTTCTTTAGGCATTCACTTGGCCGTTTTCCACTGGGTTTGAGGGGAAGTGTCATCTTCACCACATGCACACCACAGCCAAACCACTGCAGCTGGGCTGCTCTCAGTTGACCCTTGCTCTGATGATGATCCATACGTATAGCGTGACATTGGACGGACTCAGCCAATGTATCACTACACCTTCCACCTGGACCTCAACTGTTAGTCAAAATCTTTGAGTCCAGCCGGCCAGACGAGGGGGTAGTGGCGAGGTTTTGCTGGCTTTAAACTGTGTTTACAAGAGAGATCATAAAATATAAAATCCGAGAGGAACACAAAACCATGAAACATTGGAAAATGGAACAGTGGTTATGGTCACTTTAAAATAGCATCCAAAAGGAGGGGCACCCAACCTCAACTCACACCTTTCAATCCATGGAACAGCAGCTCTACTTAAAACTCTTCTCTGGAATGGAAACATTGTTTATTCAACATTTTATGCAAAGAATATCCACAGAAATTACAAGGAGTTGGAGCGAAATTGCTGCCGCAGTTGATGAACCTGGTAACTTTTCAGCTGTTCATCGTTAACGTGACATAAATAGGTTGTAATGATGAGGCTGTCCATTCAGCCGTGTTTGTTTACTCTAAATTCAGGCGTGATATGGTGGGTTTTTACGGGATGTCTGAAATCTGAATGTCAGTGAGAGAAATCGGTTTGTGTGTGGTGTGTTGCTCTTGTGTGGCTGGAGACACAGCACGATCGAACCCTCTCAGATTTTGAAAATCGGACGACAATTTCAAAATTGTGTAGTTTGAACTGAGCATTACTAAGGAAATGAGGAAGGGAGGGTCAGTGCAGAGCACCAGAGTTGAGCCTTTTTGCATTCAGTTTCATCAATAGAATAAGAAAAATGCAGGAAGACACAATAAAGCTGATAAATGAAAATGAGGTTGATGATTTTCATTTATCGTGCGATTAATTGATTTATTGTTTATCGCGACAGGCCTTGGTGAGAACGTAGATGGACCGATGAATCGCGAGCTCTGCTTTGTGGCTCAGGTCTTTTTTTCCATGATGGATCAAAACAGCGCTCGCAATAAGAAACCTTGATCCATACTTGGTCCAACTTGCTTCTTCACCAAACGCTGAAGGAGTTACCATCTCCTTCACCACCTGAAGACGCCTCTGAAGTGTCGTCCTCAGAGGTTTTTGTGTCGGTGGTTCTTGTGGTTGTTGGTTCAGCGCCCCCACAAGTGAGGAGGGGAACGGGTTGCTCAAAGGGTTTGGTTGGTTTGAGTCAGAGCAGAGAGAAGAAGAACCACGGCAGCTGAAGATGGAACAGATGTTTTCTCCGCAATCAAACTGAGTATCAGATTAGCAGGTGTGGAAACCCCCTCTTGAGGCAGATGTTTCCCATGGTAGTTTTATTTTCACCTTTAACATCATTGGTGACTCCCTGATGGTCTTTCAAAGATATTCTTCACACTTTGTCAATCTTTTTCACATTTTTTTAACCCATTTCTGGTACCTGGCCAGGGCACCTAACATAGGAAACTGCCTTCTGCCTGTGAAACTCTGCTCTCTGTGCTGTTTTTCACTGGTCCATCTACAAATTGGGAATAATTTGTGTCTTTGTGACGGGCTTCTGGGAACAAAGAGCCAAAAGATCCAAATTAATCGGTTCTTTGCTATCTGTCAGCCCAGCAGTGATTCATCCATTGGATTTACAAGCTTTTTGTGCCCAAATGAGTCATGAGTCTGTGTTAAACAAACATTGTACTGAACAACCATAATAGTAAGAACCACAGGCAATAAGGCTGCTTAACTCCTAATAATATGTGAGCAAACATGCATCAATAAGCAAAAGTTTTCTATTTGTTTAGTTTGTGGTGATCCAGAAGAAAGAGAGGGTGATATTGTTGGTACACATGAAATTAAAAAGTGAAAATACATAAACCAAAGAGGGACATGTCCAAAGTTCAGAATAACTTCATAATATTTGACCATTATAATCCATAAACACCACCTACTTTGGGTTTTCAGTAATTGTTATGTGCGATCATTGCTGGGCTCTCCCCTGCTGTTTGCCAAGCCCAACCAAACATTGTTGTAGTGTTGTTCCCAAGTCGTAATCACAGGCAGATGCTTGCAGGCTCTCCATCTCCACGGGGCTTTCCCTGTGCAAATAAATTAGATTTGCTCATGTCGAGAGGTATGATGTAAGTCGTTTAGAAAGAAAAATACTTTTACAGACCTATGTGAGATTTCACTGTCGATTGTTTCAGATGATGCATGGTAACTTGGTTGTGGACATTTATTTTTGTACAGGCCTCACCTATTGTGGTCAGCCTTATAATGATCTCAAATGCGTTTGGACTTTGTGGATTATTGGTTTTGAGTTTCACCATTTGATTAAGTTCAACATGCTTTGCACCAGATGCCTTCTGTTTTTATTAAAATATAAAAATGTTTATGTCCACCTGCACCTTGTCTGCATTTGTCACAAAAGTACTAAACCAATTTTCATCATCTTCAGCCCCTGGTTAATCTGCAGTAAAATCTCTTCAATAATCCATCTATGAAGACTTTTATTTATGTAGCACATTTCGACAACCAGGCAGTTCAAAGTAATTGTCATGATAAAAATACAACAAACCAGTTATGAAACAAGCAATGAACATTAGATTTTCCTGAATGTCATAATCAAAATCAAGCAAATCCACACCAGATATATTTATCAATGTTGCAGTTAATATTCATCAAAGACTGCTCTAAATGGAAGAGTATATTTGGCATATCTATATCAGGGTTTTCTGCATTTTTCAGCTTTTCACTCACAAAATACCTGCAGCTAAGATTTGTTTCACGCAGCATACTGATTAAGGAATAGAAACATTACTAATCGCATTAAAAGCATTTGTATAACGACAACACAATTTGTTTTTTTACCCTCTTACCTCTTTACAATTATGGAAGAGAAAACATAAAATACATTTTAAAGCAGAGCAGAATTTTTAAAGAGCATCTAATGATCCTCCACTTAGTGTTTTATGACCTGCTGAAGAAACTTCTGAAAGTCATGAGTGAGTAATTTGAAATTTTCCGTCCTACAAAACACAATAAGTTGTCTCAGGGAAACGGCAAACTCCTTCCAGTTTTTTTAATGACTTATGGTCTTACTTAAATCACTCTGCAAACATATTGCCATGACAAATACAATAAAAGTACACTATTTGATTATGTTTGGCCCACATAAAGCCAAGGATAATCAAACTAACATGGTATTATTGTTTCATTTACAAGCAGAGGATAAAATCCACAATTCCTCCCCCAGCCTTTGGGAGCATTTCTAAGAACTGCTTGGCTCTCGGCTCTTCAATTGTTTAGGCAGCTCCGACCCCTCCTGAGTGATAATTTTCACCATACAGTGACATCTGGGCTGTTGAGGCGCTCGTACTGATTACATGTCATTGCTTTGTTGCCTGCAAAGCTAACTAGGAGCTGTCAGGATGAAAAAGACTCGGCAGTTTCAACTGTTTTCTTGAAAGAATGTAAATAAAAGGGAATGCCCGCTTTATTGGTATGAAAAGGACATGTGGTGTTTCTTTTTAATGTTTTCAGCCACTAATAGGAGTAGTTGATGTACCAAATGTTTGGATCATTATCCTCATTACAGACCCAATAAGGACCGATTTTCAGTTATCTTGGAAAGACCACAAGGTTTTTTGCCAAATGTGGTTCAGTGTGAACAGTCCCATTTTATGTTCCCAATTGCGATTTGGGGAACAGAGGAGAAGAAGACGACGATAGAAGAAGCACAAACAGCCTGATTCTTGCATTGAATTGAGGACTTTACATTGACTTCCATTCCTTTTTGTTGACTGCTTGGGTAAGTGTTTGGGTAAGGTAAGTAAGTGGTAATCCTCAGCTAAACTTAACTCACATCTTACTCTATAGCCTAACCCCTACTAGTAACATACAAATCCTATTCCTGTCTTGTTCATTTTGGTGTTCCACAGGGTTTTGTTTTAGGGCCATTATTGTTTCTGCTCTCCCTGCTACCTCTTGGTCCAAATTCATCATCTTTTAAGGATATTTCCCATCATTGTTATGGAGGTGACATCCAGTTGCATATCCATTTTTTAAAGTTTACTAAACTGTCTGGATTCAATTAAAAGCCAGATGATTGGAAGATTTCTCCAGGCGATAGAAGAAAAAATTAACAATCATATTTGCACCAGAGGAAATAACCGTAACGATAAAACGGATCCTTGGGTTAAGGATCCGTTTTATCCTTCGATCCTTGGGATAATCATCTACTCAGCTTTTACTCTGGAAAATCATGTCAAACCTCTGGTTCATGTGTGAAATAGTGAATATAGTAAAGCGAGGAAGTGGTTACACTGAATAAAGACACCTGACCAGTACCTGACTGTACTATACCATTGTGTTTCACCAGAGACTTTTTAACCCGTCTTTGCTTTCACTGTTTTATAAAAGCCTATTTTGAATAAACAAACAATGCTTAGCCTGGTGGGGGTGCAAGTAAAGCCTGGGATAAGCCTGGTGGTTGTTCACAACACACTGGGGGAAACCCTGTCTTTTGTCCAAAAATGGAAATCTTCATTCTATTGTTTTGTCTAGATTTTTGCAGTATACTGTATACACATTTAGCCAAACCCTCCTCAGACCGGTTTCAGTCTGTCCAGAATGCTGATGTTAGGCTCCTGAATGGATCTTTAAAGTTTTGTAATGTAACTCGACTTATAATGACTCCACTGTGTCTTGGTTCATTATTGAGCGCATTTCACGTTATTGGTTTTGACTTGGTGAGCTCTGCATGCGTCGCACCAGACTGATGATGATAGAGCTGCTTGCAAAACAAAAACCTAAAGGCGACGGATCCTTTTCCTCGGTGGCTCCAGAGCTCTGGAACTCCCTTCCTCTGACTTTTTTTATTTTGAAAGGTGCTCTGTAAATAAAATGTACTTATTTACTAGCCCAGAAACAGGACTTCTTCTGTGTTAGTCACCCAAGAGGAGCGGTGGGTCCCCATAATGTCGTATGTGTTAGGAAAATGGTCCTTACAATGAATTAAAAACAAGGCGACACATCACAAATGGCCTTTTCAAGTTGTTTCCTAGATTCATCATACATTTGAAAAGTGAAGTGACCCTTCAGTCACTTAAAAATGTGTGGGTGCCATGACATTTGAATGAGGTTAGTGAGAAGGTGTTGAAGGAAAAACCTCCAAATATTTATGCATATTCATGTAATTTACGGCCAAAGCAAACAGCTGTATAATCTCAATGCCCAAAGGTTTTGCTCTTTCCAGAGCAAAGGGGAAAAAATACCATCTGTTGAAAGCTGGTTCTAATTTTGGCCTCCAAACTAAAAATCAGAGTAATGAAACAGTAGAACATTTTTTCTCTGATCACTGCATCTGTCTTGCTTGTGCTTGAAGATCTGAGACCTGATTCAAAAATAGTTGAACATGTTCCCATCTGCTGAATCTGATGGGTATCTGGGGGAAATATTTTTATGAATCTAATGGAGAGATATGGGCATGTAGAAATCAGTTGGATTGCCATTCTTCCCATCTTCCTCTGAAATGAAGCCATGTGAGGTCTTGTTTGGGGATTTCTCTTGGTAACTATATACAAAGACAGCCAAAATGAGGGATGAGATTCCTTGATTCCCAGAAAGGTTAATGCAGAGAAACAGAAGGATTTGTGGAGGAATGAAAAACGAAGAACTGAAACCCAAAAACAAACACCTCAAAAGCCAACGTGAAGTTAAACAGATTTTTACTAAAACGCCAATAAGAGGTATCCAGCATTCCCACCCTGAAAACCCACGCATGCATTTGGCCTGAGATACTTCCATGTTTACTGTACCGTCTGATCGACCTCAGACGGGAAAAACTAACAGATTGCTGTAATGAGCTGCGACTCAATTGTAAGACTGTAAATGTGAAACCCATTTAAACAATCAAATCAATTGTTCTTATTGTTTTCCTGAGTATTTCTCCTGTGTTCAGATGTGTGGGAAAAGAAAAGTAAGTCAAATGCCTCATGAAGAGGCTGAACTTGAAAAGGTTCACCGAGGAGCTAACGTCTACTGGAGGATGACTCCTGTATTTGTCTACAACAGCACTGGGATTTCATCTGATTTAGGACGGACAATAAAGCATAGATTTAGATCCTCCAGCATCGAATACAATGACAAGACATTACATGGAAATCTGTACGTCTGCACCTTGCTTGAAACTAACCAAAAGAATGTGATTGATGTCTTGGGATTAAGTACCTTGCCTTACCTGGCGGGGGGAAGCTGGAATTGAACCAACGACATTCTGGTAGCACGATGACTCTGGTACATTTGTCTAGAAATTCGGTTCATTTGGGAAGGTTTGAATGTGCAATCAAGTTCTGAAGCAAACCAAAAAGCAAACTCTGATCCACCTACAAACCTTGGTCTCAGTTCAGTCGAAGTGAACTCTGGAGTGGTTTGAATGTACATGTGATCTCCAAGCGGACCGGAGACTGCTCCAAAATGGACTACAGCGCAGGGCATTCTGGGTAAATGCAACTAAAGCTAATGTCTAGCGCAAGTGGGAGAGATGACCTGGAATGGAGAGGAATTAAATTTCCAACCACTAAAATCTGATCGGATCAGAAGTTTTCATGTTATTTCCGTCAATAGTTCCTGGTGCAGCGCCCCCACAGGTTAGAAGGGGAAAAGGTTGTTCAACCAGGTTTGGTTGGTTTGACTAAGAGCAGAGAGGGAAATACAGCAGCTGGAAATGGAACAAATGTTGAAGTTTTCGTCCCCAAATGAACCAATTCTGCCGGACTATCAAGTGGAAAAACAACCTGAGAATTGGTGCAGGGATAATGCCGGTTCTACCGATCCAGAAACGGTGCTTTCTACAGGGAAAACAGATCTGGTGCTTAAACTGGTTTGGTGAAAACAGCCAGTGTGGAAGAGAAGCACCTGATGTCAAGGGACATCATGATCTTCACTACTTCAGTCTGACAGAAGACGGTTATTAGGTTTTGTTTGCAGATTGTTACATTGACAATCTGCTGCCTTGCACCTTGATTTTTATCATCATGGATCACCGTGTTTTATGAGCGTGTCTTTAAAGAAGCATTTGTCTTCCTCCTGTCCTTTCTCTCACCTTCTCTCAGACTTAAACTTTTTCTCCTCCTGTCCTCGACCATCAATCCTCCTGCTTCTCTAAGTGGATCCTGGGCGTTTGTCCCAGCCCCAGTCCACCCTTGTTCCCAGGATATTTATGAAACCTCTGTTCTCCACCACCACCCCATCCACTACACAAAGTAAATCAGCTCCTTATATCAACAATATTTCAGCAGGATTAACTGACCCCATTCATCACTTTTAAAGAGTGAAGGTGCAGATAAATCTGAGCACCTCTCGTGAGGCTGTTTTAATTTCCGGCTTTATCGGGTGATGTTGCGGCTCTCTGGTATGTAAACACACGTCTGGTAGTTCTCAGTGCAAAACAAAGACCTGCATGGACTTCAGCAGTATCTGGCCCTTGGGACGCTTCAGACAAGACTTTTGAGCGTATTTCAAATCCTCTGTTGCCAAAAAAACTACAAGTCTTGATAGTAAGAACGTAAATAAATCACATTATGCCTTTCAGCTGTTTCCCAGTCATTTTAAAATACAGTTCTCTGACACAATGGGAGCAGTTGGAGGCAGGTGTTTATGCAGAAACTTCCTTCTCTCATATTAATGGATATAAATAATATGCCAGGGTTCGTCAGGTGAGCTGAGAAATGTGACTAAAACATCTTTAAATAGGAATTTGCACCAGATAAACAAGTCCCTTTCAGCTTGCATGATTTACACAGCATGCTGATGAAACAGAACAGTCCGGAGTTCAGTGGTGATGGAAATGTCTGTATTAATAGAACAATCCGTGAGTCACTCCTCCGAAGTGTTGTTGTTGTTTAACCTCTGCGTCACCTGAATACCTGCGTATCACTTCAGTCTGACATGTTTTCCTCTCTCGGCGTTTTCACACCTGTCTTTTCTTGTTGAATTGTTTTACAGTGGTTCTGTTTGGTTTCAACCAAAGAAAACTTAAATCTAACCAGAACCAGGCGAGAAAGTCCAGCATGTTTACTGGTCCGATCAGTCTGGAACAGGGACCAGCATTATCCCTGCATCTGATTCGTGAACACTGCATCACGAATCAGATGCAGTGTTCTGAGCTAGTAGAAAACAAGGACAATTTAATAAGGCCTTTAGTTTGTTTTCACCTGAATTTAACTGAGTAACAGGTTAGACTTTCTTTTGGGCAGTTTCTGCATAGACTGCACTGACTATTAGCTTTTAACCCCAACTGATAGAATTAGGATCCTCCCATTTCTTAAACAAGCACTTGGAAAGAAGGGTCTTGTGTCAATGGGAAGGATATTAGTCTGTTTAGAAAGGGTCAAACTATTACCTTCAAACACTGAAAAAAATTGTGCTGAAAATCATCCAATGCATTATTGGGATTAAACCTTAGAACAGCTGTCTCCTGTTCTAAACAGCCCACAGAGTTCAGACCTGAAATCTCTGGGATGCTCTAGAAAAGGCTTTTCACAGTGGTCGGACTGTCCATCATCATTACAAGATCTTTGTGAAAAATGAATGCAATACTGGATGGAAAGAAATCTTGTGGCGTACTCTGGGGCATCTCTGCCCCAATCCACCTGAAACTAAGGACTGAATCCCCGCCATCAGGCTCTGCAGAGACCTGGTCAGGAGGCATTCGTTTTAATGGGTGTGTTGGATCGGGGATCCATCTTAGAGCTGCAGAGTAGTACCTCTGGATGACCGGAGTTGGATATTTCCACCATAATTCAATTCAGGCAATGTCTCAATGTTGCCTTGAGTCACTTCACTTTCAGTTCAGTCACACATACATCCATTTGATCCTATCAAGTAGTTTGTTAAGCTAGTTTTTTAATTCAAATTAATTTCCAATGGTTTTCTGTGTAAGGACACCCAGAAAATTGTTTTTTTGGGTGTCCAGAATTGCCTAGTCATTGACTTGCGGCGTTCAGTCTTCATAGACCAGCAGACAGCAGACAATCACTGGCTTGAAGAAGGAAAATTCCCCTTTAACAGAAAGAAAGCTCCAGCAGAACCAGAACCTGGCTCAGTACAGCCAGCAATATGCCATGAATGACTGGCAGTTTGAGAAGGCAGAGCAGAATGCACCAGGAGATCCAAGCCTTTAGAATGAGGCATGAGCGGCAGAACCACAGAGAAGTGTACCAGGACCACCTTCTTTTGGTCCGCACCCTGCTGCTCTGTTCACATCTACATGCACCGAGAGGAACAGACCAGAGTTTGTTTTAAATGAACTAGACGTCTTAGGTGTACCTTCACTCTCTAAGATAAACCATCCCTTTGGATTGGGTTCATGATAAAGAAATGTGCAGCCAGACGCAGAGACCAACTATCTGGTCCTGGGTTCGTCTCCAGCATGCAGATTTCAGTCCTCACCAGAAAAACGTTGCATCATTCAAAGACTCTGAAACACGCTGAGCTTTGCACTGTTTGGCTGTGAAAGTGGCTCCAATCAAAATGAAATGCCTTTTAAAGTAAACACTGACGAAGCAAAGTCAATGTTTACGGCATCTGAAGCCCTTGTTTCAACAGGCTGGACACTGTGGGGCCACAGCCTGGCCACACTCTCTTCCAGGAGACGTTTTTCTTCTGCTTCTCCGTTAGATTCCTCACACTAACACACAGTTTCTGTTTGCCTCTACTGACAAATGCTGATTGGGATGAGAGATTGCAGCGCAGCAACTCCTGTCAGCAGGGCCATTATCAGTAGAGCACAGGGCGATTAGGTTACGTCCATCCAGAGGCCTTCAGAGTTTAATACGTTAAAGGTGTGTTATGATTGGCTTGGGCTGCAGTGAAACACGGCTGTCGAATCTGATCGAAGCGAGATGAAAATGAACTGCGGAGAAGTTGCACGCAAACCTGAAATCTGCTGATAATAAACTGACGCATTGGGAGGGAGAGAGGTTCTGATAAGTCCGTGGGATTTCTCTCAAAAAGCCAATTAAAGACGCTGCCGGCTTTGATTTTTAGCACTTTCATCAAAGTTTACCATCTGCTTGCTCAGCATCAGGAACAGATGTCAGGAACCGAGAGGCTGAAGATGTGACCGAGGGTTCATTTCGGCTTCAGTGGCAGTCATTTGAGGTTCTGGTCTCTTCTCTCTGTTTACAGACTAACTGAGCAGCAGTTCAGATTGTTGGTGAGGGAAAATATGTCAAACTTGAGACCTGTTGGACGTTCTAAAGAAGAGCAATTCTTTTTCTGAGGCAACAACAGACTCAATATTGAAATTGATATGACAAGGGTTTGTTTCATCAGATAAACACCACTAAGGAGTGAACATGTCGTATAACATCTTTAATGTGGTCCAGAAGATTAAGTGGTAGAAAGAAAAGTAATTGTGTTGTCCACTAGGAGCATAACTTTTTGCTGCAAGTTATGGTCTGTCTCAGCCCGTTGACTCGTTTGTCACATCAAGCCTTTTTTTTTTCTTGGAATTTTGATGATTCTGGGCTACAGAGAGTGTCAGAAATATGGAATATTGTAAATAACCCTGCAGAGGTTCCCTGTCAGCAGGACACTATAATGAGGAAGATTGCTGATTGGACAGATGTCCAGAAGACAGGCACAGATCCTGCCTACCAGGAGAGGAAGACACAAAAAGTCATTGCTGAAGAGGCTGGTTGATCACTACAAATTCTTGGAAAACTGAGAAACAGGAATAAGTTTGGTAGCAGCAACAGAGAAAACTGCAACCGTGGCAGGATTCTTTCCTGAACTTTGGGGATCTTCACAAGAAATGGATTCTAACCTACAAGCATCTTACGTGAACAGAGGAGACCCAAAACTCTTTTTAGATGAAATTGAAGTTGAGCCAGAGACATTTTAGAGTACTTCAGGCTTCTGGGAGATGCTGAATTCGTTCTACTTCATGGATTGTTGCTTCGCCTGAAGCCCAAAATTTTCTTCTACACTGGGCTTTGTATAGCAGCTGTTGGGAAACACTTACTTACTGGAATTTGTTGATGTTTGAGACTGTTGGAAATGTTTAAGATTATGACCCCTTTCTGTGGATTGACAGCCTCGTGTGATTATCGATGAGCCTGTCTCTGATGTTCATATATTCTTATGCAGGTAATTCCACTGAGCGACGGACTCCTTCTCAAAACAGACCACAATCAATTCAGCGTCCAGTTCTATGTGGTTCCAGACAAGGCGTGAGCGTCCTGAGGGATTTGGTCCCTAAAATAATGACCTCTAAACTGATGAGGGTGTTTCAATTTAAATCCACCTTGTCTTACAACAAACAGTTGTCTTTAATCGCCCTCTGAATTTGTGTGACCTCCTCATCCAGTATTCCATTTTCAGTTATTTTTCCTCTCACCACCACGTTTCTCCTCCACCCTTTGCTTTTTCTCCTTTAAGGAATCCACCCAGTCCTCCACACCTCATTGTTATTCATCTTTTCCTCCTCCAGGTTTGCTTGCTTCTTCCGTCTGCTGGTATCTGTACCTGCAACCAGGCCAGGCCCACTTGTTCGTCTAACTTTTGCCTCCCCGTGGGGATGGAAAAGCTCAGGAGAAAATGAGTAATCTGTGAAGGAGAGTGCTTTGTTTCAACACGTTCACGGTGCAATTATGCTCCATCATTTGTTCTCGTTATGTGGGTGGCAAATAGGTGTGTTTCTGAGCTTGTTTGAGATGACTATGTTCATCGGCTGAGGGGATGAGGGTGAAAAATGGGAAAGCAATGCAGAGTGTGTTGCTGTCTTAGCTGCAGGGTCAATCACAATACACAGCAATGTGCAAAAGCTTTAAGTCATTATTTGTACTGGATGTTGCGCGAGATTTATTCATTATCCATGATTTTGAACAACATCCATTTATATTCTAGTTTTACCTTAAGTGACATATTCAGCTGTTTAATTTCCAACCGATTTGATTAATATTCTACAAGCTGAAAAGAAAATCAAATTACATGATGCCTTTCAAAACCCAATTACTGTGTCCCCAATAACTACATATAAACAACGAAATTAAGCTAAGTGTTCGCCTGCATGTGTGGAATTAATTGTCCCAAGGCTTTGTTGTTGATCCAGAGAATGAATCTGCTCTGCTGCAGCTCTGGAAACTGTAATTACACCATGTTCCAAATCATTATGCCAGTGATATTTTATCAGATTTTCCTAAATGTTCAATGCAAATGATGGTCAGTGTAATTTTCAAGTCATGAACTATTACAGTATCAATCAGATTTTACTGAACAAATGAGAGCAGGATTATTTTCAAAAATGATAAACTCAAACTGCTCTGTTCCAAATTATTATGCGCAGCAGATTTTCTAAACATTTTATGGACATTAAGAACTGCAAACTGTCGTTCTCTCAATGTGCAGCATTAAGTGTTCACATGTACTAAAATCAAAAGCTGTTTCGATCAGGAACATCTGAACAGACTGAGTTGCATGTTAACACAGGAGCCCTTCTCTGACATCACCTGCTCACTTCCTGCAGCCGTTCAACCTGGGAGTTTGTGGAAAGTTTCTGCTGAATGTCTGCAGGATGTCAGAAAACCTTCCCAGAGCTGCTGCTTGATATGAACTGATTTAAACCCTCAGATCTTCTGCTTGATACTCCAAAGGCTCTCAGTGGGGTCAGAGGTCAGAGGAGGATGGTGACCACACCAGCAGTTCCTCCCTTTATGCCCACAGCAGCCAATGACACAGAGGTATTCCTGCAGCATGAGATGCTGTCATGCATGCAGATGGTTCTGCTACTGAAGGTTCGGCTCTTTTGGAACCATGGAAGAAAATGATGAGTCAGGAAGTCCAGATGCTTTGCTGAGGTCATTTTCAGGGGCCCTAAAGGGGCCGACCAGCTTCTCTCCCCATGATTTCAGCCCACAGCATGACTCCACCACCTCCTGGCTGATGTTACAGCCGTGTTGGGACGTGGTGTCCATCCTCCACCCATCCACTACTGCATCCATCTGGACCATCCAGGGTCACACAGCAGCATCAGTGAAGGGATCTGATTGGACATTAATCTGGACCCACTGCCACCGTTTCTGCTTGTGATCCTGGTTTGGGCCCAATAGTCGGTTCCTGCACAACAAGCCTCTGGAGGCTCCTCCAGCTGGAGGCTCCAGAGGCACCAGCAGCTTCAAATAACTGTTTGCTGCTTTATAAGGGCCTTTTAGCAGCGGCTCTCTGAATCTGATGGATTGTCCAACAGAAACTTTCCTCATTCTGCCTTTAGCTGCACAAACCAGGTTTGTTCTGAATCAGATCTCTTCACAGTACGATGATAATGCTTCAGTTCTCGTTAAATATCTAATGTTTTCATATCTTGTTCACTTCACTATCAGAGATCTTTTCTCTTTCCCATATTGCTGATTAATGTGGAACATCCTGCTGAAGTAGATTTACTTTAACTGAGCTCCTGACAAACTAATCAACCAGGTTTCTGAAATTATTTATAGTGATTCAAAGAGCCTGAGACATAAAACTGTCTATGAATTTAATGGGACAACAAAAATGTAATCTTCATGACACTTTAATCCAATCTGCGTAATAATTTGGAACACGGTGTACAATCACTACTTTAGCCAAAGTTTGGAAATCAGGGAACATTTTTCCAGTGAAAGTGATCAGAAGCTGGCATGAGTTTCTTGTTCCAGCAAGCCCTCACTGCATCAGATGCTCCAAAGTCTCCTGTTTATAACTCTTCAATATGCTGTCAGCTCACAGATGGCAAGATTCAGTCCAGGTCAGAGATAATTCTCACATAGGATTTTTGCTTAAATTGATTTAGCTACATCTGCGATTTTTTTTCTGCGAAAATTTGAAAATGTCTGCAGATCTGCACCATGTGGTGCAGATGGGTGTGAAATGTAATCGACCAAAACGACGGATGGCTTTCAGATTTTTTCATCTATTTTTTTTTAAAAATGGCCAAAGATGGAAAATATATAATCTTTCGTTGTAAGCAGCCTGACTGTTTTAATCTTAGAAACCTTATCTGACCCCAATGCCAATCTGCCTAACCTCATGTTGCTTCCACTAATTTGGACTCCGTTTGGATTATAAATTAAATAATAGAGAAACCTCAGACCCTCTCCTTTACACTGCAAAAATCACAAAATCTTACCAAGTAATTTTGGTCTAGGTTCTATTTCAAATATCTTATTGCACTTGAAATAAAATAAACTAACTTAAAAGTAACTTTCCAGCAAGATATAGAAGTTTCTTTTAAGTGAATAATTCCTTTATATTGATGAAAAAGTTCTGGTTCTTTTGACAGATGAATGTCTTAAGAGTTAAATAATCTGCCAAAGGAACTAGTAGGTTTTCATTGATAAGGAATTATTTCCTTAAAGCAAGGCTCTGTGTCTTGCTCAAACGTTACTTGCAAGTGAGTTTTAGCTCACAAAACTAACTTGTAAGCTAAAACTAATTTCATTTTCTTGTCTCATTTCAGGTTTTGTGCAGATATTTGCGACCAAAAATACTTTGTAAAATTGTATTTTGTCATCGTGCTCATCCTGACAGGATGTAAGTAAAATCTTCAAATTCAAAAGGACAACGAAAACCATAAAATATTTAGGTATTATGAAAAATCTAAAGCAAATGACCGTACTATGACGAGCAAAATAAAAAATGTTTGGGACAGATGGGCTTCTTTGATGATATATATAAGTGAACAGAAATGATCAAGACTATTGTTCTACCTCAGCTTCTATTCCTTTTTCAGTCTTTATCAGTGGAAAGTCCTACTAAGCAGTTTAATGAGTGGAACCGGACCATCTCTAGGTTTATATGGCAGAACAAGAAACCAAGGGTATGCTATAAAACATTACAATTACCAAGAGATAAAGGAGGAATGTCACCCCAATGTTTGGAAAATTACTCTAAAGCAGCACAACTGCAGCATGCTGCTGACTGGTCTGAAGAGGGGTATGATGCAAAGTGGAAAGAACTAGAATTAAGTCAAATTGACACCCCCCTTCAAGCTCCGCAGGGCGTTAAATACCTTAAGACTACATATTCAGAAAAGTTAAGTGCTGATGCAACAGTCCCTCTTAGCATCTGGTTAAGAGAAGATGGATTGAAAATGGTGGAGATTTGGATCAGCACAACTTGACTCTGGATTCAAGAAACTGACCAGAAAAGACATTCCCCCCTACAGTCTGATTTTACCTGGAACTGACCTGGAAAGCAGCCGCAGGAAGAACTAAATCTTGACAGATATCTGCAGTTCAGGCACCATTTGAATAAAAACATTAAAATATCAGAAAAAATGATCAGGATCGCTCACTTCATTGATGCTTCTAAATGTAAAACCTACTGACCCTTTGCAGCTAGGTCCCCTAATCATGTTGAAGCACCATGATGGACATTGAAGAATGGGAGTGTTGAACTGCGATTGCTTTGCCAGTGGCTTCTATTTGTTTAAGTCGAGGTAATTTGTCTGCGGAAGTAGCTCACCTTATCTGGACCTCACCTCCTAGAAAACCAGGAATCAGTCTGGAGATGCCAAACTGGTGCATCTCTAGCAGCCAAAGTCCAAAGAAAATCAGAGTTTCAGAAGCTCTGAAGAATCTTTGAGCTCTTCCTTCTTATCCAGCTGTTCTTGCCATCCAATCTCCACACACAGCACCACCATCGTCAACTTTGCAATTCTTGTGTTCCATTGTGGCATAAAAATCTAACCACGTCACGGTTCAGTGGGAGGAAACCCGGCAGCTCCTCTGTGGAGACCAGATCGACCTGGCCGGAGACCACACTGTCTGCTGCACTGCAGTAAAATCCCAGGCAGCAGGTTTAATTGCATGTCTGTCTACGTCTTGACAGCTCATTAGTGTCTTTATGCGTCTGTAATAATGGGTTATTTGTTGTCATTAGGAACGTGGAAGATGTGGAATGTTCTGTGGAATGTCGTCAAGTGGGAGAAGAAACGTTTTGCCTCGAACCAAACCTCATGTGTTTTCCTTCAAAGTTTTGCTGTTGAGTGAAAATGTTTTCATCTGCAGGATGTTGATATTTCGCTGCATCGTTGACTGCTGTTCCTGCCATCGTTTTCTTGAGGAAAGAGGAGCAAAATGCTTTGCTTTTTTAAAGTTTTGTGTCAATAATAAAAGATTCATTATCCCTGACATCACAATAAAGGAGCTCCAGGTGACGAGAGGCTTGGATCCAGATGCTGCTGTAAATAATTACATCCATCTTGTTCAGTTTTCATCCAGTCCAGAAGGATTGGCCTCATGAAACCATCTGTAAAAGACTGGACTGATTTGGATTAAAATAGCTCTCCAATTTGCAGCTAATTCAGACCAGCCTCCAAACATAAGCATCCAATTTGCTGCTTTCCAACAAGCTCTTCTTTTTGTCTCTGTTTAATATTTCAACACATGTGCATTGTAGTTTAATAGCCAGTGATTGCTCACCTCCCTCCTCGCCCTCTGAGTGCAACGAGGCTCAGTCAGCATGAAGGTCGTCATGATGCAGCATTCTTCCACATCCTGAGTTCCCATGTTGACAGCAGACACTCAGATCTGAGTCAGAAGATCTTCAAACTTGAGCCCTAATACTTGAATCTTGACTTGGACTCTTGATCTGAGACTCAGTCTTTATTATGATGTAATAAGGACTGAAAGGTTGCCGGTCTGTGAGCTGCAGGCGGTTTTACTTTGAAAGGATGAGCTTGATTATGAGCCAGTGATGTTGGTGGATTATTATCGGATGGCTACAGCTCACAGCAATCCTTTCATGTTAGCTGTAGCTCCATAATAACGACCACATGAACGTTTCTCTGGCTAAACACCATATTAAGTGACTTTGGATCGTTTCTAAACCAAATAAATGTAGCTGTTCTCCACAATTTTCTTGCCGCTAAGCTAGCTGCTACATTACAAGGACAATTCCTGCTGAGAATATCAAAATAAATCTGACCTTTTAAAGGTTTTCAGTTTGTTTTCATTTTATTTTTGTTTACTGTTATTCTTGTGGGACTTTTCTGTCGAGCAAATGTTTGAGTTGTGCTCAGCAGATATCTTCACTACACTTTGTGGCTTGAGGCAATTGAAGCTACTCTTGCTATTGCTAGCTAGATAGCTTTCTATGGCTCGACACACAGGGAGTGATGAACAGCAGCAACATTCGAAAGCCATCACCACACTGAAATCTAACACACGGGACACAAAGGAGATGGCAGCAAAAAAGTTGAACATTTTTCAACCTGTTACATTGCTAGTCTGCGTGTGCACATGTACGAGCATAAAGGTTCACATGCATGAATGCCATTGGTCGCTTGCCTGTAGGAGGGCAAATGATTGTCGCCTCATTGTGCAATTTCCACAGGAAATGAATGGAGTGGGAGCGACTTCTCCTCTGTGTCTAGTGATTTAAGCACAAATTTACTGGTGGTTGTCTGGATGATGATTGTTTTCACCATTGACTCACTTCTTACCAACCCATATGAGGTGAGGTGCATTCTGTGCAAAAACATTTGTTCCAGCTGTGGTTCTCTTTCACTTACTATGTCAACAGCCAAACCCTTTGAGCAACCTCTTCCCCTCCTGGCCTGTGGAGGCACTGCACCAAAAACCACTGAAGGAAACAAGACGAAAACCTCTCAAGAGTGCAACTTCCTTCTTCACAAAATGTAAGCAACATTAGAGTTGCATCAGATTTTAGCCATTTTTGGTAGTCTCTTTTGTCTTTGACCACAAACCATTTCTCTCGCTAGGCGAGACTCACGTTTGTTTTGGTTGTATTTACCCAGAATGGCTGCCGTTGTAGTTCACTTCCTACTTTTGGAGCGGTCTCCGATCCGCTTGGTGTTTACGTATGTAGGCCTGACGCGATAAACAATAAATCAATTAATCGCATGATAAATCAAAATGATCGACCTCATTTTAATTTATCGGCTCTTGCTGCCTTTTTCTGATTCTTGTATTTTTAGAGGTTGTACTATGCTTGCTGAGTTTAATTTTTAGTCTGCAGCCATCTTAAGTTCTGAAACCTTCATACACAGTCATCCATCCTTGCATCTGCAACACTTTCTCTCTGTCTGATAGCCATAACCTTCCTCTCCATCTGTAAAATATCCTCATCTGGATGGAAATGCTTCAGAGCCTTTTTTATTTTTGAAAACTCCAGCTCCTCTCATCTTGCTGTGGTTTCTATAATCGTAGTCGTTGAAAAGTAAACACACCTCTGGCTATTTGCTTTTAGTGTTGACTTGACCTCAAAACACTCCTAATATCAGTCTGATCTAGCCTGTGTGGGATGCGGTTGGGATAAACGGGTCGGATCCAGGGAGCCCCACCTGGCAGCTTGCAGGACTTAAAGGATCTTCTTGGCACAGAACCGGCTCAGGTCTGTTGGAGTCTGTGCCTTGACAGGTCCGCGCTGTGTTGCCAGGGATTTACCAGATAGGTGACGGGTCATCTTTAACATCGTTGATAATCGGCCGACAAGGCCGCTGTGGTTTGGTTGGGCTCCCATGCATCACCCTCTACCTCTTCACCTCATGGGGACGAAAGGCTGTCTCTGCGTCACAACAACCAGTGGTTTACAGGCATTAGCTCTGCTGGTGTCACGCCTTTTAAAAAAACATTCCTTGCTTTGCTTTTAATAGTATCGACATTTAGAGCAGAAGCAGAAGAGAGTGACTTGTTTACAAGTCGGTGTCTCCTCAGCAGCATGACAGGAGAACCGGAGGGTGTGGACTCTGCATTACTCATCAATCCCAGGTATTTCTATTAATATCCTCCAACGATGGAGCAGCTGAACTGTGGGGACATGTCGGCCTTTGTTTGGTCTGTCTTCGAGCGGGTTTTAGAGGAATTTAGGGCATGAGGTGCGCCTGGGGGCAAGACGTGGGTTCGTCTGCCATATTCTCTGGGTTGAGATGTTTGTGTTCCAGATGGACTTTTACTGAACTGTTTAAACCATTAAGTCAGCAGCAAATTGATTTTTCAGTCAGAAATGTCACTTTTTAAGATGATTTCTGTTTTAAAAAAGCGTCATCACTGCAGTCGAACCTCAGCTGCAGAACGGCGTCTCATTTTTGGGGGCAGGGGGACGAGTAGATCTGCTTGTTTATCGTTCTCAAAAAGCAGAAAGACAACGTGACGATTGAAGCTCCATGCAGAAGCACATGGCCGTGTCAAAGTAATCCCAGACAATGAGGCTCTACACCGGTATGACGGCTTCTGCCTCCAGGCCTCCAAGTTTCATAAGCCTGATCGCTGAAATGGGCGGATGGCTGACGGCTGTTTGTGGACCTGAGCTTCAGCAACCGTTGCTATTATGGATTCTTTAACTGGTTTATCCTGGTTGGAAGCACAAACCCATATAACCTTCACATAAATGTCATGATTTGACTTGCACTCGGCCTCTCCTGTCAGGAGTTCATTAAAACGTTTTGTTGAGAAGTAAGAGAATCTCCTCGTCAGAATTTAAGCTGCTGATTTTTTGGCTTGTGATGCAGAAACAGTCATTAGATACTCTGGTCTTTTCTGACTAACTAAAAGTACATTTCTGAGGAGAAATTGATTTAATTTGGAAAATTTGTTGTTTCTTTAAAAGAGCAGCACAGTTGGATGTTTTCTACTTAGAAGTTAATGACTTTCAAGTCCCTTGGAAGCGGTGAAGAACCAGCTGCTGCTAATTAAATGCTAATTACTTCATAAACTAATCATCAGTTGGAGAACCTCTATAAAAGTAAAAGTTTGGTCTGCTTGCAGCACCAGAGAATGCACGTGTGTGTTAGCACAACGCCAAGGTGGGAAAATGCCCACAGTGGCCTTAGAGGAGCAACTGTTGCTGCTCATCAGTCTGGGAAGCGTTAGAAGTCCATAATTTTCCAAAGAGGAAGATTATTCCCAAAGCAAAACATCTCAGAAAGCTGCCAACCTTCCCCAGAGTCCCTGCAGATTCATCCCAACATCAGGGCGCGAACCTCAGGTTAGCAAAGCTGCGTCCGAATGAAGGATGAGACTTCAGTGACCAGAGAGGAGTTGTTGTAATGCCCAGTACCAAACAGCAAATCAGCACAAACACCTCATATCAACTGTTCAGTGTGGTGGTGCAGGGATGATGATCTAAATACCGAACACAAAGCAACAGCAAAGGCTCACCAAAAAGTCTGGTGAACATTAGAGGCATCTTCTTATTTATCTCCACACATTCTTGCCGTTGCTTCTTGTTTGTTTTACGCTCAGCCTAGGGAGGTTTAGCGATGCTTCCCTTCTGACATCTGAATGCTGTGAGTGAAACCCCTAGAGAGGCTTCATGGAGCGGAGAGAAGAAGGCAGTTCAAGCCATCTCTTCCATCCATCCATCACTCATGAGCAAGGATCATGTCCCCTACTCCAACGTCTTTCTAACCACACAGCTAGACAGAAATTTAAGTAGGAGGGGCAGGAGCAAAGGAGATGGGTTAGTAGTGTTTGGCCATACGACTGTACCATCTCTGCTGGCCGGACATGGAGATGTTAGTATGCCATACAGCAACAGCCTTCATAGTCGTTACAAGACGGACAGCTACTGGAGTTCTTCCCAGCCCAAAGCATCGACATCCACGACTCTTTGAAGATACTTGGATGATAGGATTTATGGCAACGTTTAATTTGCCTGTGGGATAAACAAAGATGGATGGTTTCTGGCTTGAGTCCAGACAGCGGCTTTAAGTGAGAGTATTTTCTCTCACCTCCAGCCCTGCTGAGCTTTATCATTGATCTGTTTGCTAGAAACCTGGGTGAGACTGGAAAAGCGTCCCGGACTGAGGCAAATAAGTTAATGGTTGATAAAATGCAGACTCACTGCAAGGTGAGGATGAAGAAGTCATTTTTATTCTAAAGTCTTGGTGAAACGGCTCCTTAAAGGAGATTTCGCTTTATCAAAACATTGAGTCCAAATGTTTTGACTTGCATAAGCTTCACGTAACATTCTCCACACTCTGCCTGTTAATACCTGTCTGTCTGTCCTCTCTGGCTCTCCTCTGCACGAGCTGCAGGTTCTGTTTGACAAGCACGACTCGTCCAAGCTGTTCGCTGCCCGCTGTGTTTTTACAGCATCACAAATCTCCCCTAAGCTCTCTCTTGTTACTGTTTGTGTGAGTCTGTTTAGCTTCAGAGAGCGTGCAGGTGGGTGTACGTATGCGTGCGTGCATGACTCAGTGGAGATTGTGCGCTGACGCTCAGTTGAAGCGCGTTGGCGTGATCAGCGACTCAGCAGGTTGTCTTCGCTGGGGTCAGTGAGTTCGTGGAGGAAAAACATCATAGCAAATAAGTGACGCTCGACTTGGCATCGGTCCCACGAGGATTTTAACAGCTACTAGTAAATATACCAGATTGAGCGCTGTGCACTGGCTTCAGCTGGTGAGACACTCGTTTCATAATGGATCAGTTCATTCCCAGATACCAAGCCTGCACATCTAAAATTTAAACACCTGGTTTATAAGTTTCGAATTTAAAACCTAGTCTTAAAAGCATCACGGATGCAACCAGAAGCTCTGTGCTGTAGGCCAAATGAGCAGGACAAGAACCAGGCCATGTGCAGGCTGTGGAAAACTGAGCTGAAGTACTTTAAAAGTATTTTAAAACCACAACAAAGAGCTTTTAACATTTTGCAGACTTCCAGGAGAAGAGCAGCGGATCCAGTTCAATCAGAGGACTATTGAGCAAGTCTGGTTCTGAGGCAAGCAAGAACTGCAGAGGAACTGAGGACTTCAGTTATTACAGCTAGAAACTAGAGATCAATCTGGGTGCTGTAATGGACTCTACGTGTCTCTGACGGTTCAGGCCAAAGACAGTTACGAAGTCGGCCTTCTAACTGCTGATGACCGTTTCCAAGGTTACAGGATTAATGTCCTTAAGGCCTCCTGCTGTTGTATCAACCTGTCAGGTCTTCTGGTTCTGGTCAGCTTCTATGCACCACACATATGGAACAAACTTCAAGAAAGCTGCCTAAACACAGAGCTCCTTTAAACCAAGGCTGAAATCCCACCTGTTGAGAACTGCCTTGGATTAATAACTGGAAAGCAGATCAACTTTGGCCTCTGGACAACTTTTCTTTATTTATATGTACTTATTTTAGTTTTAGGCCTGAATGTGACTCTGGTGCTCCAGAGGGATAATCTTGGCATCAAAAATGTGAATTTTTTATTTCTTTAGTTTTTTTGAGGTAAACAGCTGATGTTGCTCTGTGTGCTTTTAACTGACGGAAGGTTAGCCAGAAGACAATAGTCACAGGGATCTCTCTGCTGGGCTTAATCAACCAGCCTTTCTCTCCCAGCCAGACAGCTGGGTTGTAACTTAAACTCACGACACCTGGACTCCATCATCAGTTCAAGGATTCCCAAAGTGCAGCCAGTTGCTCCTCTGCACCATGTGCCATACACTGATACTGCGGCCTGAGGTTAAAAGTTTGAACTAATGAGTGTTCTCCGTCTGCTGTGGCGTGTTTCTGTAAAATCCTCACTGACATGCATCGTCCTGCATGTCAGGAGCTATAGATCAGCTAAAGTTTTAGCACGATGAATGAACTGTTTTGTTGCCAGTACAGCACAGCTCACTCCTGTCTAATTCAATGTAAACGGTCTCATCTGCAATTTAATGCTCTGGATAAATGAGCTTAATGAGCTCTTGCCTTCCTCCCTGGGGCAACATCTGACGCTCAGCCTGGTTCTGCTCAGCAGAGGCGACAGGATCGAAAGTTATTGTTCAGGAGAAACTGTTGACACAACAGGAGCAGAAATTAAAGGAATGCTGTGATATAAAAGTGATAAGGATGCGTTTCAGGTCTGGGCAGGCTCCTCAGATCCAAAAGGTTTTACGGTAATTTGGGGACGATTTCACTTTCAGATGCCCCCCTTTCCTCCGTTTGCTGCTCAGATGAGCTCATGGTGCATCAACTGTTTCCACCCTCATTCAGAAAGGATGGTGCAGAAAAAAGGATGATCATTTTCTACTGAACTGTAAGACTTTAATCAAACTTTTTGGGTGTCCTTCCTCAGGGCTTTCACAATAGGTTGCTGGATTTCTGGTCCATTCTTCCTGTCCGAACTGGTGGGACTGGGTCCGGCTTGTAGGCCACCTCATTCTCATTCCTTTTCTGGCCAAAAACATTGACTTTGTTGACATGAGGCTACTTTATGACCACTGTGGATGCTGAGGATCAATGTCTGACTGGAAGACCCTTTTGGACCCAAGCTTTACTTCCAGAGTTTTGTCTTCAGATGTTGTTGCAATGTTCTTTCCTCTTGTTGCCATTTATTTTATGAGATGGCCCTGCAGCATGATGCATTCTCCACTATGCGTCACAGTTTGGATGGTTCAAGCATCTCCATTTTCATTATGTCCAAACAGTTTTACTTTAGATTCATCAGACCACAGGACGTCTCCGGAGATAAAGGTCTTCATCCCTGTGGACATATTAAGTCTGCAATCAGGCTCTGTACTACTTGTTTCTTTTTGAGTAATGACTTCTTCTTCGCTGAGCGGCCTTTCAGCCCATGTTGATTCAGGACATGTTTACTGTCTTCCCAGCTTTAGCTGTATCTTCACAAGGTCTTTGGCTAATGTTCTGGGAACAATCTGCACATTTTGAACCAAAACCTGTCTCCTTCGTGAGAGCTTTGATGGTTTGACATTCCCATTGTGTCTATAATTGCACATAATACTTGGAACAGATGAATACAATGCTTTGAAGGACCTGGAAGAACCTGGAAATTATTCCCCAGGACAAATGAGAGCAGGTTCATGATTCTCTTCCTAATGTCTCGGCTGGTATCCTCCAATTTTCTTTTTTTGTGTGACATTAATGCAATTGCATGAAAATGCAAAGAATATGTCCTGTGATGGACTGGCAACACGTCCAGGGTGTATCACCTTTGGCACAGTGACCACTGGAGATGGGCACCACAATCTGATCTGGCTCTCATTTACACAGCCTCATTTACTGGATCAGATTCCAGAAGGATGGGCTCGCCCAGGCTTTCACTGATCTTATCTGATCTGCAGAAGTTACCTGTAATGTAAATGCTCGTGGTTTCATCATCTTGAGCCCAGGCCTGCAGGTCTGCCTCACTGACTCAATGAAACCTAAAACCCATCTCTGCTCTCTGGGAACGCACAGGGTGAGGTAATACATGTAGCCCAGCTTCTGCTCTGGGATAACGTCTGCTGAAAGACGGCTTTCTAAGAAGTATGAAGGACCACCACCGCTGCTCTTTATAATAACAGGTGCACAGTTGACCTTCCTCTGCAGTTATGGATCAGATTGCGATGAGGTTCTGCTCTGCTGTGCAAATGCTCCGCCCTATTCATAAGAACTCAGGTGTTACAGCAAGTGAAAAAGATGCATGATGGTTTTTCTGATCAGGTCAGTGATGTTGGAAAGAAAATATGTTTTAAGCTGATCTGTGGTCTGGTCGTTAGGTGTTCCTCCTGGTGAGATTTGCCCTGCAAATCCTTAAAAAGAAGGGCCCCAGGAGGCCGCCGGTGGTATGATTGGATCCCTCATACCTCCACCAAGAACATGTGAACTCACTTCCCTTTGGAGGAATTTGTCTCATTTTGTCAAATGTAGTGCCCGAGAAATCTAGCAATTGCTTAAAGAATGCTATTAGTTTGCTTTTATTTTATAATGCTTCCTATCTAATGCGTGACTCGGCTCTTTTCAACGGCTGAGCCCTTGTTGGTAAGGGAGGCTGTTTCAGCTAACTTCAGCAAACTAGCTGAAACAGGAAAGATGAAGCAGAAGCAGCGTCGCCTCGCTGGGTTCAACTGGGGCATTGTTGGTGTGAAGCATCCCGCAACAGACGGCAGCGTTTCATACTCAGGAAAGTTGAATGTAAAAACGATGATTACCTTTATTTATTCCTACATTTCTTGATGGTGTGTTTCTACAGGTGTTAACCAAGGTAAGGTTTGCTTTCTTTAAACCACAACGCGCATTGTCTTTGACCAGATCTGGATGTTTTCTCCAGAAGAATTGGCTTGTTAGACTGAAATAAAACTGTACAAAATGCCAGTGCCACCTCTATTAGCATCATTAACTTAGCTTTGTACATGCTCAATAATCTTTTTCAGGCATTAAGTACAGAAAATCTTGAATATTTGCATATGAGGCGATAACCATTGTTTTCTTCAACCAGTCTCTGCTCACAATGTTCTTCTGTCTTTTTTGTGCTAGAGCACAGAAAACAGATTTTTTTCAGCTTTTTGGAACTTTAAATCTCTCTTCAAAGAAACATCACCAACCTCTGACCAAATCGAGCACTACAACCAGTGGGTGTTGAAACAGGCATCTTATTTCTTAACCTGGTTGCAAATTAATCCATCCTGCCTTTTACTGAGGCTGGTGGTGTGGTTTCTTGCAAACCTTTGGACCCCTTCTACCGACTGAGCATCTCTTTGAACACCACAACATACCTGAGTGTTGTCATTGATCACCTTCTTCCCTTTAGGATCACAGAGCCATGCTTTGAGCAGGAAGATGTTACAAAGCTGAGATAATCTCAAGCCAATTTCTTGAACATCACAATGGTTTCACTGTACCCCGGTTCTCCACAGCTGCTAGATGTCAGTCCAACAGAGTGGCTTTGGGATGTGGTGGAACATGAGATTTTCTTCATTGATAAATCTGCAGCACCAGTGGGATCCCATTTTGTCAACATGGAGAAAAATCTGAGGAATGTTTCTGACACTTTGTTCCATGAAATATCAAGGTAGTTCTTAAGGGAAACCCACTGCACAGCATCACATTAAAGACGTTTGAACACCTTTAGTACTGTAAATTCATGACACTGTTGTTCTTTTGACACTGATTTAGAGTGAACACCGTGAAGGAGACAGAGGGGAACTACCAGCAGTGGTTGAGGTTACATGATGCAGAGAAAGTGCAACCCTCATTGGGAGGTATCGTATTCTGCCCAGTCCTGACAGAGACTCCTCTCCGGGTTGAATAGAACCATTGTTTGGACAAGGCCTCCATGACACAGGCCATTTCATTATAGAATGAGCCCAGGGAGAGGCAATGGATGGTGGCTGCCCCTCCCTCCTCATGCTTCTGTCAATGAGCTCCTTTCTTTCCTCCTCTGGGCTACCTGCATGAGGAGGATAACCATGAGGGCGACACACTCTCGAGAACAAATGGCTACTCTCCATCACGGCGGCTGCATACAGAGGGAATTATTCAGTAAAAAGATATGAGTAACTTCAAGGTGTCTGATGTAATACCTGTTCTGTGACCAAACTACCAGCAGATGGGTGAGACATGCCAAACCGTCACCCTGCTGTCTTTATCTTCTTCACTCATCAACAAACCTAAAAGCTATTTGTAACGTCTGAAGCTTTGACTCCTAACCTGAAATATTCAGAGGATGGGTTCTCTCATTTCACTACAGTCACACAAATACTTCTGCGGTGCAATGCTTCAAAGGTGCTACGGAAAGGGGAACCTCTACAGGTGCTGATATGATCTAAATAACAAGGACTTATGCTTGATTGCTAGGCTGTTGATTTATATGAACCGTGTCTTGTCTCAGAACTCCTAAGTTCTTTGACTCTTCTCCCCTTTAAGCCTTTGGTGGTTGATTTCTCTCTGCCCATGTTTGTGGCTTCATCTGAACATGTTGTCAGCAGGTTGGTAGGAGAGATGCTGTGCAGTTGACCTTTGACACGAGTGTTCACTTACTCATAAATGCGTTGACATCTTTCGCATCATTGATGTTGAGCAAAGACAGAGGTGATGTGAAACATAATACTCAAGTTGCATGGGGTGTGTATAACCAGAATAGTCACACACAAAATAAGTTTTTTGCACATAATGGGTGGGTGGGTAAGAGACTGGGTCTGTGGGCTAATTAATCTCCTAGCTTATCTTGTATTCTCCAGCTGAACTTCTGTTGAGGAACTGGGCTTTCTCCTTCTGGGAGACCCATTTGAAGACTACAATTGGTATTTTCAGAAGACCACGGCTGAGTTCAAGTTCTCTTAGCTCAGTGAATGAGTCGCCATTTTGCATCTTTTCGGGTTGCAAGAAGGTCAATTCTTGCTTTGAGCCTTCTTGAACTGTCTTGATGCTGTTTTGGAGGGGTTCCATTCTGCTGTGGTCCTTGGGTACTTTAGTGTCAAAGCTTACAATGATGGTTGCCTTGAGGGGTGTTGGTAGGGAGGAACTGTCCTGCTACTGTAGCTTCTTTGGGCTAAAGGTAAATGACTATATTTCTGGTATCCTCCTTCTGGTATGGGAGGATACCAGAAATGCTTAATGATCCCAAGCCAATGGTGACGACAAACCTTTGGAGATCTAAAACACACCTTCAGTAAACATCTCCACCTTTTCATGCTCTGGTGGATATTGGATGCATGGAGTCTGAATGGCAACCAGAGGATCAATTCAGATGGTCCAAATGCTTCCCAGGTACCTCCTTCAATGATGTTTTCCTGGCACATCCCACAGGGGGAACTATACTTTCTGACCGGTGAATGTCTAGGTACCTCCCAGCATGAGCAGGAGGTTATTGATGGGGACAGGAATGTCTGTCTCTAAGGATAAATTCAACCACGCTGGAAGAGCTGCTTGCACCAGGATAAGGTTCTTTAGGTTCTGATTCTCATGAACCTAAAGAACCTCATGAACAAAGGTGGGGGTTAGAACAAATGTGACCTTATTGAGAGCTTTTCTTTTTGGCCCAGCTCTTTGTTCTCCACGACAGTCTGGAGCGAGGTCCAAAGCAGTGCGACTGCTGTTCCATCAGTCATGAACAACTCCTTCACGCTGAAGGTCATGTTCTGAAGACAACATCATCAGCAGAAAGCAAGAAGCAGATACCCTCATTGGACCATACATATGTTGGAGACCCTTTAACTTGTAGTTTTTGTAACAAAAGTGTGATTTTTATAACAGGACAGACTTCAAAGATCCCAAGAAGCCCTGTTCTTGAACTCTGAAATCACTTCTGAACTTTTGAAACTAATATCCGTCTGCTTGGCTGTAGGGTCTCAGCTGCAGACCTTTCCTCATTAACAGAAACTCAGGAGAACGCTGCGTCCCAGTGTTTCAGCCCTGAACTTTTGCATTTGTCTCCAACCTCTGAGGCCACAGAACCGAAGGCTGTCCTCCCGTTTACCCGTCCCGTCGCCTTTTCCTTCCCTCTGCCGTCTGTCCCCCTCCCTTCCCATCTGTGGCCTCTTCGACCTATTTGTGAACTCCTGTGGCTGCGTTGTTCTGGTTTTATTGGAACCATCTCTCCAATATTCCTATTAGCCACCATGTAAAGATTATAGGTTGTGCAGTGTTTGGGTATCCATATTGAACCTCAGGTCATAATTGGAGAGTTGTAGGGGAAGAGCAGCAGAAAGCAGAGACCTGAACACGCAGAAAACCACAGAGAAACTCAAGACGGGAGGCTTATGAAAAGAAAACAAGCGCACTGATGATGATGCGCGTCAAGTCAGTGGCAATTTAAAGGAAAATTGAGATGGATTACAAGAAATGTGGAAGCCAGCTGGAGAGAAAGAGGGAAGTAATGATGGGAATCCTGTTCAGTTTCCAAAATCCAGAATATCTGGTTCAGCTCAGCAAGAAACGTTCAGACTCCAGACGTCACTTTTGCGTTAATTAAATCACTGATATTCAGAATAATTAAAAAACAAACCCTAATTTCATCAATAAACTCTCCTGCTGGCGTAACTCTGCATCAGACCTGGCTGGAAGACCATCACCTCCTGTTGTCCATGTTAAGAGTCCAGTATATTGAACTGGCTGGGCCGAGTCAACTCATCTGCTTCGTAGTGAAGCTTTTGCCATCATTCACAACCAAAATTTGACTCGTTAGATGAGATGAAGTTATAATCTTCCTCAATCTGGTCTTATACACTATTTTACCCCCAGACATTTGATTGGATTGTAATCTGCTGTTTACCATTAGCTAGAGCTGGTAACATTATTAGGAGCTAATGCTATTAGCTAGAGCTAGTACCATTATCAAGAGTCAAAACCATTAGCAGGAGCTAACATGAAATCAAAATAAATTGGAAGATAATGAAATGACAATGAAGTCCATGTAACAAGACATTGTAACACATTTGTTGAAATGGTTAGCATTTCAACAAATGCTAACTGCTAACTGTGAACAGATTGTTAAAAACCCTGGAGTCCTTTGCAGCTTATGCTTTCAGATTGGCATTTCAAATGGCAGCAGCGCAAACAGCTTTTTCTTCTGACTCTCTCCTCATCATTTCTGCATTCCCTTCAATTTCAATGTTCAAACTAAAAGGGATGAATGTTACTAAGCACATAAAAATGACTGCTCTGGCTGGACAGAGCTAGCGCTCTAGCATCTAGCATATGTAATCCAACTGGAGGGATTGTGGGCCTCTAAGACCACCGTTGAGATCATCGTTGACATTTCAGATGTTTCCAAACAATTCCTCATCCTCAGCTTCAGCCTTGGGAGGAAGGTGTGATCCAGGATCAAATTCCTTACAAGCATCACTGAAACCATATCTGAGAAGTTCTGTCAGGAAAGGAATCTCAGTGAGCCGAGGCCTTCAACATGACGTGATGTTCTTCATCCCCGGTTCATGTTCTGGAAACACTCTCACACCGGAGTCCACCATATGAGTCAGCTCTGTTGGGATGCATCACGGTCCAAACAGGGACACGTGTCATTGAATTTCCTTTCCCACTAAATCAGTCTCGGTTTCTTAGAGTCTCTAGTAACTGTTACCTGAAAGTTGAGCATGAGAGGAGTGAAAACTCGACCAGAACCAGGGCTGCCACCTCAGAACTGATGAGCTTTTAACCACCTGTTTCACTGAGGGGCTGCACTGATTAGAAAACTGTTAAAATAATATCACATATTTACAGTTGAAATCAAAAATTACATACACTAAATAAAAAAATCTCTCCACCGTTTTTTTCTCACTTTCTTTAGGTCAGAATCACCAAAATTAGATCCCTTTGCTAAAAGCCTTAGTAACAACAGAAAATGTCACATTTATTTATTAATGTGACATGAAGTTTACATTCAGAATGTGTACCGTCTCTTTAAACAGTTAGGGAACCAATCAGAGGCTTTGGAGGCCTCAGAAGACACTCAGTGCAATTTCCTTCTCCACAAAATGGAGTCGCGTCAAATTTTAGTGGTTGGAGGATTTTCTTTTGTTTTTGGCAAATAACTTCCCTGCGAGACTCGCTTGTTCGTTTTGATTGCATTTACCCAGAAAGCCCTGCACTATAATCCACTTCCTGCTTTTGGAGCGGCCTCCGGCCCGCTTGGCGTTCAGAAATGCATTGAAACCGAACCAGAGTCCTCTGGTTTGCTGTTTTGATCCACATCAGAGTTCAATTACACATTCACTGCTCCCCAAACGAGCCGGACTCGAAAGCCAGATGAACTGGAGTTGGATTAATGTGGATTAAAGAGGGCTGGTGTGAATGTGGCCTTATTTGAATGCTGAACTGGTTGTAACACTATCAGAACAAAACCTCAGGTTCCACCCGGTCTTTGCTAAACCTGCAGGACGGAAACATTGCAGATAAACTTTGGTTCCTTGTTGCTGGTTTGGCTTGCCATTCTTTTGGACCACCAGTCTTAAAATTTTCCCCCTTCCTGCAGCTGGGAAGATTCAAATCACGTTTCAGTCCTCCAATGAAACAGTCCTGATCAGATTACCCAGAATTCACCTGTTCTAGATTAAAACCGGGCTCAGAACCGAGACCATTGTTTTCCCCAACGCATTCCTGGTTACCAGGGTGGAGCCATGAAGCTGTTGGGAATTAACTCCTAAACGTTCCTGCTGGAAGCTGCTAATCAGCTGACTTTGATGGGATTTCACCAGGCCGGGATGAAGGTACGGCCCAAATTACAGCCGTAACTCTGTGGCAGCGGCGTTCCCTCGGAGGGCCTGGCCGCGAGGCTGCAGGGGAGCTTTCGGAGCCACTCCAGGAAATTCAGCTTGCACAATTTGTCTTTGTAGCAAGAGAGCTGGCACGGCGCTCAGCTCCAGGATGTCATGACCGGACCAGCAGAAGTGCTTATTCCGCATTGTGTACTCGTTCCTGACACAGGGGAGCCTGGCGTGGCGCGCCGCCCAGCCGTTCGACTCCAGCTTCTTCTCACCACAACAGTTTGTAAGGAACCTGGTGAATTTCCACCAACCTCTGCGTGAACCCGACCACTTAGCCATGAGAGAGTCCTCGTTGTTCGGCGAGGCCAGAGTCTGATTAGCAGTGGGGAAGAGAGACAGATGGGAAAATGGAAAGCAGAGCTGGCACCTCCAGCAGGTTTATTTCAGGCTGTGACAGTGAGCCGCTGAAAACAGGACGGCGTCTAAAGCCGGGTCCACGGAAACACAAAGGGGTCGTAACAAGCAGACGTGGCGTTCCTTCGCTTCTTCTCTCCGCTCTGGAAGATAAAGGAAGGGAAAAAATTGGATTATTTTCCTCCCCGGATCTCTGAACCCAGCAGGACGGAGCGAAGACGTGCCTGGGAACGATTTGTCCCAATCCATTGCGGATGAAAAATGCAGGCCACGCTCCGAGGCCGATGTCGTGGAGATGAAAAGATGATCAAATCAGGTTCTGTTTCCACCTGCTGAGCTTCATCCAGGGTTTACCTGCTGCTTTCTGACCAGGGATGGTCAGTTTGTCTGGGAGAAGCGTCCTTCCTCTAATCCCCCACTCAACTGGGCAAACATCCATGTTTTCAGCTTTGTCAGGAAGGAAAGTCTTAAGTTCTGGTCACAGACTTTCCTTCCTTTATTGTTGTTGTGACTCATGTCATCCAAGTACTTTCAGTCTTCCTGGATGGTGATGCTGTGGGCAGAAAAGCATCTTCAGTAGCTGTCAGTTGTAAAGTGAATCAGATCATGGAATGCTAGCAGCTCCATATCCAGGCAGCAGAGACGATGTTAAACACATCCTGGATGACGGCTGCTAATCCACCTCCTTTGCTTTTGTCGCTTCTCATTAAATCTGTCTGGCCGTATGGTTAGAGAGATGTTGGAGTAGGGGACAGGAACCTCGTTACGGTGGACGGAACAGATGGTTTCTCTTTTCAACTCCTCTGAGATTTGGGGTCAATGTGCCTGTAGCTCTCCTGTTGTGCTACCATCATTTCACTTTCAGTAATTTCTCCCGGTTTTTATATAAATCATTGTTTTCCCATTAATTAACTGGTTTGAGTCACATGATGGTTAAGTTTTCACGAGACGTTTGTGAGCGTTTCAGTCCTAAATCATTTATTCTGATCAACATTAAGATCGACTTTTTTCTCTGCCCCTTTCTGCGGTTTTACACTGAGACCTATTTTTAGTTGCTGGAGTATAAAAAACCTCCAATGTAGACCAGAACAAGTTTCCGTCAGACCTTCCAGGCTCCATGGCCTGGCATCTCTTGTTCACATTATGGGAAGAGCTTGGAGGAATGGGACTGTGTTCCGACACGGACGAGGGCAAAGCGTAAACACCAGCCTGGCTGCCCTGCAGCGCGCCGACGGAGCGGGGAGGAAGTGATGGCCGCTCAGAGGAATGCGATTGGGTTCCCTACCCAGCTAACGCACAGCACTGATGGAATGGCTTCTGCTAATAAAAACAAATAATTATTGCAATTTGCTATAAATACGGCACTCTGGCTTGACCTGGCAGCACGTCAGGAAACAAACCATCAAGAACAAGAGTTACTACCGCTGGATGACCTGCTAGGCTTCAGCCTCACAGACGCTTTCCTGAAATAGAACGGCTGCAGCGGCTTTTAAAGGTTTTCAGGTCTCGTTGGTCCACAGGACCTCGACCTCCTCTGTCTCATGGAGGGTTGTTCATGTTCATATCTCAGCAGTTTCTTCTTCCATCAAGGATTTCTGCCTACAGCTGCAGCTTCTGGGTTTGGTTCCCAAATCTCTTCTTCTGCTGTTTTAACACCACTTTCTTCTCCTGCTGTCCAAGATTCAACGTTCTAATAATCCGTCACATCTGTTAAATCCTGCCACAGATGTACTATTGGTAAACATTTCTTTTCTTTTCATTGTCCATTGAGCGTCTGCTGCAGTTTGACTCCATTAACTGGATGATATTCACATTAAATAGGAAGAATAGAAGTTCAATTGCATTTGGAATTAGAGTCACGACTTTAGCACATTAGTTATTTACGAAGGTTTTAATGTGTAAAAAATGTTACAACAGTTTTGTTCTGGCTGGAAGCTTAGTGTTCACGCGTTTCTGTAATGGTCTGTAATTCTGACACACATTTGCTAACAGTAGTGATGGAAGCTGCTTCTCTTTCCCCTCTGCTGATTAATTTCTGCTTCTCATCGATCTGATTGGACACTGGAAAAGACTTTGTTGTGTTGAAGTTGTTCTAAAAGGAGCCAGCCTATCAGAATCGCTATTTAGCATGTGCATGCTGTCATGTAGCAGCTAATGCTAATGACATTTCAGAAGATCCATGAACAATCAGAGAATCTCTGGACAGATAAACGGACAGAAAATCTGATGGTTGGACAACAGATTCAAAACTAAATATATTTGTTGTTGAGCTCATCTGTCTTATTCAATGGTTGAGCAACAAAAACACTTTTTAATTGAAAATGTTGCTTATTTTGTCAATTTTATTTTCAATTAATTGCAAAATAAAAACGTTAATAGTTTCTGACTTGGAGTACGGATACAGCAGTGGGGATATATTTGTGGAATCCATCCTGTGTTTTTGTCTTGATGGTGCAGATTCTTCATGAGCTAAACTGGGATTTCTTTGGTGCCGTTTACTTTTAAAGCCTCTTTACTTTGGTGCCTCTAAATAAAATCTAGTGCAACAAAAGTTGAAAGAAAACCAGAAGTCCTGCAAGAAGATTCTCTGATCATCACAGATCATCCATCTGCTTTATGAAGCACGGCAGTGGCAGCATCATGCTCTGGAACTAAAATCTGGTGAAATCCACGAATAATTTTCTTTTTGCTTCACATTCAGGATCCTCTTTTTGTTTCACATAAAATCCAAGTAAAAGGCCGTGAAGCTTTTGGTCGCAATGTGGACAGATCGATTCAGGAGGTGTGAATACGTGTGGAAGGCATCAGAAATGTTAAAACACTGCAGCAGTGAAGACAGAAAAGCACGCCGCACTTTTCAGATCCCAGCGTTCTCAGAGACGTCTTCCCCAATGTGTGCTGATCCAACAGAATATTCCAATTAATCGTCAGCAGGTTTGATTAGTTTTCCAAGAAAGGGGCGTCTGACTGAAAGTGTGTGATGGTCCAGGTGGATGGAGGGAGGCAGTGACTCAGGCGGCTGACGGGAACCGCTTCACATGCTTTCTAAACAAGCGAAGCTGCAGCAGACGCTGGAGAACAGCAGGTTTCAGTGGCCCATTAAGAACTTTAATGAAGTTTATTTCTCAAAGAGAGCTATGAAGAAAGCAATCTGGAGTCTCTTTGAGTTGGAAACCTTTCAGTCGGTTTTTCTTGGACGCTCTGAGCGGCTCGGAGGATCTGAAGGGATTTGTTCGTGTGTGTTTTCAGAAGTCTCCCTGAAGCCAGCAGCTGAAGTAATCCTTTGATTTCTGCATGATCATGATCTGCGGCAATCTGGCCGGCAGCAAGGATGAATAAATTACATTTTATTTATGACTGTGACCCAAACTCTGAGCTCTCCGCTGCTTTCAGAGAGAGTTTAGGGTGAAGCGAGCGTCTCCTGACTGACAGAGCTGGATATTGAACTCAGAGGGTGTCCTGGACAAAAGAAATGGCACCCCAACCTGCTTCAGACGCGTTCACCAAGCTGCATCCAGGCTAAATATCCCACCCAGTCCAGAGGAGACATGAATAATGGCTCTCGGGTTGCTGCAGAGGGCATGAGCCCAGATTTACAGGCCAGGAGTTTAACGTTCCTCTGGAACTGGCCAAAACACTCAAACACCTAATAAACACAACGGCTCCTGATGTGGCCAAATGTACGGCAAACGCTTGCAGCAGCTGGAGGTCAAAGGTTTACGCTTTTCAACGCAACTGGAATCGAAGCCCAACGGCTCATCATTGGCATAGAAACGGACCCTGAAGCAGCAACCCGGGGCCACAAACAGCGTTTTAATCCAGATTACAGGGATCAAATGGACAGAAGGAGCAGCCTGGTTCGGGTATAACTTGGGCCGGCTGGGCCCCAGAGACATCTACTGTCTTCAGCCACATATCCAAAATACCAGAAGAAGAAAAAGTTCTTTGAGCGTTCCTCATCCTGCAACTTTCAAGACAAATTTGTTCGTAAAAACTTTTCAGCAACAAGGAAGTTAAAACACAAATATCAGAAAAACAATCATGAAACAAGACATTTGTTAAATACCATAATCCAAATCAGTCATTAGATATATTGATCAATGTTCCACTTACTACTAATCAATGGCATTTCTAAACAGACAGGATTTTAGAATCGGCTGTCTTTGCTTTCTGCAAGTTTGCTCCAGACTTGTTGTGTCCAGAAGCTGAATGCTGCTTCTCCAGGTTCTGGTTCTGATACAGAGCAGAACCAGAAGAGCTGAGAGCTCTGAAGGTCGATGCAGCAGCAGCAGACCTTGAAGCTGTTCAGTGATTTAAATATTGTAAAGTGTTTCTCTGAGCTGCTGCAGGAATCAAAGCCACCACAGAGAATCGCCTGGATGAGTTTCTCTGATCCTGGAAATGTTCTGCAGCTGGGAAAAGGCCCACTTCAGAGGTCAGAGGTCAGCCTGATCTCTAGTTTCCAGCTGGAAGAACTGAAGCTGTCCTCTGACTCTAGATCTATAACTCTAGATTGTTCCTCTTTAATAGCTTCAGTTTGGTTTCCGTATCTGCACCTCCTTCAGCATGTCTGCTGTTTCTACAGTTTGCTGTAAATTGCAGACAGGACTTGTGATTGAGGTTTTCCCAGCTGAGACCGTAAACCTCTGAATAATACTGTCCTTGTGATTTCAGCTGGATGTTCTTCTCCTGGAAGGTTTTTCATCAGCTTTCATCAAACACCTGATTCCCGTTTCTTCTTCCCATCCAAATGGCATGGGACAAAAAATGCCGGCTTCGTGATGACAGGAGGAATGAAAAGTATGAAGCGTTTGAACGGCGAGCTGGTGGGATTGGAGCTAATGACCGAAGATGACTCATCTGTTGTCCTGCTTTGGAGATGAAGCTGTCCTGTTATTATGAAGTGCTTTTATAACAACACATTGTTCCCAGGTCTGGATCTGCTTTTCCTCTCCGTAACAACTCCCCTGTGCTGCAGCAGCAATGAAAACACTTTAAAGTTCAATTCCTGTCGAGAGACTTTCAAGGTTTCTTGTTGCGAAGGGATCTGGGCACACATCCTGCGGGAGAACCGTTTCCTTCCGCTGACCTGAAATGTTTCGCAGCACAAGTGTTAAGATGTTCCTGCCTCAGGAGCAGGGCTGCTTCTCCTGCAGCGGGCCGCACAAGAATTTAGCAGGAAATGAACTTCCAAGCTGCAAGGAGTGTCGAGGCGTTTACCCTGGCCCGGTGGATCCTTCTGAGACGGGTCAGAACCTTCTGGTTCAGAACAGACCCTACTCTCCTGCTCTGATAGATGTGGAGCTAATTCTTCTTTTGACGGCCTCATAAAACCTTATTTTATTTTATTTCTGGAAGTCTTAAACATTCTGAGTCATTACGTCCATGTTGTGTTGCATAACGGAGACATTTTAAGACTTTTAATTAAAACTGAAAGCAGGGGCATATTTAATTAGAAAAGTTGATGTCTTAAAAAGAAGCATTTATGGGTCAGCACACTGCTAAGGAAACCTCTGTACTTTCTTCTTGTTTTGCTTTTCACAATGAAAGAAACCACAAGACATTGCTGCCCCTCAACAACAGAGTCTGATTCACATAAAGGAGCCTCTTCCTTTTTCAGGGACTCAAATTATTCAATTTGACTCATTTTTTAACGAGCATTTTCTGAACTGTGCAATATGTGTGCTGTTCTCTGTTCATATATAGTTGTTATGTTGCCAAATAACTGGCAGATAATTATTGCTTTTTGACAAAGTACAACAAAACCAAATGAACCCTCTGGCTGTTTTCATCTGCTACGCAGAACGACATTTCATTCAGGCTCGTGTTTGGAAGCCAGGAGGAAAACAATCACTTCCTGAAGCACAAACCAGAAGGTTGGTGTGGAATATCACCTTTGAGCCTGATGAGGGCGATGAAGTGTGTGGTTCCACGTGTTGTGATTGCTCCATGGAGGGCTGAAGTTAGCGCCTTAGCATTAGCTTTTACCAACTACTTTGTTGGAATAGTGCTAATGTTTATGATTAGTGCTTTAGGACTGGTGCAGCTAACCTTTTAGGTAACAGTGCTAACTGCTAGCTTTGGTGACGGTCTGGCTAACAGATGTGGTTAGACAGGAATCTCCATGGGCTGTGATGTTTGCAGATGACTTTGTCTTGTCTGGAAAAAGAAACTGGTGAAGTTCGCAGCCCATCGTGAACAGTCGATGAATTCATCCAATCTTAGTTCACATTATAAACTACTTTACTTCTATTCCCTGCAATGTCACCTTGATTGAAGCCAAAAGACACAACTCACAGTGAAAACAATAATTAATGCCATTTTTAATGGTGCAAAGTTTTTCATTTCCACAGAGTGCATCCAAGGGCAGCGACAATTTATTCACTCAAAAACTGTCCAAAATTCAAACAAGCAGAATAAAGGAATATATGCCATTTCTTCTGGAGAAAGCTCAGAAATCTTTTAATAAGGAAATGATTTTGTGTGGGCGAGTTCTGGCGGCGTTAGCTTCGCTTATATATCAGCTTTGTGCAGACGGGTATTTATATCTTCCTGCCATTTGCGAAATGAATGGGAAAAGTTTTCCATGGATTTTCCTTTGTGAGTTATTTATAACCCAGGTGCGCTGCGTCCATCTTGGACGGTCGTTTTCATATTTAACTGTTTCTTATTTCTGCTAATGAAAAGATTTTTCAGAGATGGTTGATGGTCTTGCATAATCAGCCGCATAGTTTGAGTCCTTTGCTGAAATTCGGCAAACCGCAGCCTGTGGTTTTACTCTTTGTCCCATTTCAAGAAAAGTAATCCCAAATAGGCAACTTTGTACTTTTTGGCAACTAATTCCTACATTTTTTAACTTTTGTGTTCTAAATTAGTGAATCAGTCCGTTCATGTTTACATCGTTCCGTCTGTCACCCGTCATCATTTGTTGGAGTGACAAATATCAGCTGGGAAAATCTTGCATATCGCCAAACTTAATACCGACAAGAATGAAAGGAAAGGGCTGCAGAGATGATGTTGGGTTTAGAGACGGTACCAATAAAGAACTGAGGCAGAGGGATGCCGCAGGTCTGATGTTTCAAAGATGGTCAAAGATGGTTTGGACATGTTCATAGGAGACAGGATGGATGCTGAGGATGGAGCCACCAGGCAGGAGGCCAAAAGGAAAGATGAAAGACGAGGTGGAAATAGTTGGTGTGAGGAAAGTGGATCCAGAAAATAGGACTAATTGGAGAGAGAAAAAGTTTGCATGCTGTAAACTCTTGAAGCCAAAGTCAAATTTCATAATTGTGCCATAATAATCTTTGCCATAAAGCGGATTCAGATTCTGAGGTCCATCCTGGTCTCCAGAGGAGTAAAAAGAAACAAGATAACTGATAGTTTGGATCAATAACATGATGTCAGTCAGGTGTAAACGTCTGTTTGTGGCAAAAGATGCCTGAGTGAAGTTCTTCAAAGCTCCTGGTTAATCTGCTGTTTAGTGTGTCCTACAATCAACATTCCCAGGAGTCTTCTTCGTGTCTAGACTGCTGTAAAAACCCAAAGGTAATCATCCAAATAAAAGGTGTGAGAGCGTGTTTACAGAAAGGTGCTTATTTAAACGCTCGGGCTGAAGAGGTTCATAAAGACCCTGTAAAAACGGGAACAAAAGAGAGGATTACCGTCCCAGCAGGCTTATGCAGTTCTGTCTGCTTCCTCCGTTTTCCTCCTCTAACGCTTATTTTTAGAACCAGCTTTCAAAAGTTTCCATAATTATCCAGAAGAGTAACTCTGCTGAATGCTTCTCGCTGTTGGCGCATGACTTCATCGGAAATGTCCAGTTAAACACGGCTGCTGATTGGCTCCTTGGCACACCTGAAGAGTTTACGCTGCGAGAATCTCAACATCAGAAATCTGCAGCGACTCAGACGGTTGATGATTATTATCTGAAATGTTTTCCGTCAGTGACGACGTCAGCGTAAAGTCCCCTCAGCCATTAATAAGGCTTAATGTGTGGGAAAACACCACCAAGGATTTAACAGATGAAAGAGGTTTAAGTTGGACTGAACATAAACTGGGCTAAAAAGTTGCTTTTAATGTAGCACCAGAGATCATGATCCAGTTTAGAGAAAACTTTAGCCTCCCGAAAGTCCCAAAGTCTCCATCTTTGATCTGTTTGGTGACAACATGAAGGAGATTTCTCTGTTTCCTCTATTGTCCTTATTTTACAAAGTCTGTCACCTCTCTGGTTTTAGATATCAGGAAGAAATAGGAACTGGAGAGTTGTTTTCAAAACACCAAATACAGCAGAGAAAATGCATGTTTATGAAACCACGAGCAGTTTCCCCTCCAGTGAGCTTCACCTCAACGTTTGCTGCAAGCTTCTGCCTCATGTTCGGCCTTCTACAGGCCGACATTCAGCCAAAAGTGGTCAGCTGATCACTGTTATTTCAAGGTCACCAATAGCAACCACAGAGAAAATGCCAAGACCTTTGAGGAGACAGAAAGTGTTGTGAGGTGGAGACTCAAGGAGAATCTGGTAGCTGCAGCAGCAGCGTGACAAGCAGAAGTTAAACACAGCTACCAATGGAGGCCCATGACGCGGCTTTTTACTTTCTCCACTGTTTGTCCAAGGAGTCCATAAATAAGTATCAGTAAGTTTTAAAGTCTGTACTTTCTGAATTTTGTGGAAAGCCTTTGCAAAAGAGCTGAAGCTATTGCTGCTGGGTGGGCCCACTGAGATCCTGAGGCTTAAAATGGGATTCAGACAAAGTTTGTGAAGACAGAAAAATTGTGCATCCATCATTCTCCATACATGAAGATTACTCCCGAAAGCAAAACATCCCGATATTTCCAGGATTGGGCGTCCCAGCAGGTTTACCAAAGCGTTGGTTGAACCAGTTTGCATGTGTGGAAGAGATGAAGGAGAAAACAAGATGGCAGCAGGACTGAAGTCTGAAGGACATGTGGGACAATGTCCTCTGGACAGAGGAGACCAAAGTAGAGACATTGAACCATGATTGAGGAAACCAACCAGCAGGTCAAGTCACCATCATGTTTTCTGTGTGCCGACGCTTTTCATAGTCACAGGTGAGTCCAAACTGGGTCATCAAGTGAACCATGATCCCAAACCCAGCAGCAGAATGGCTGAAAGAGAGAGGAATCAAGGTTCTACAGTGGCCTAGTCAAAACCTCCAACTGCTTAAAATGCTTGACGCCAAGAGAGTTGTGCAGAAATGTGTCTACAAAACGTAACAAAGTCAAGCAGGATTGCAGAGAACAGCAGGAGAGCACTGGTGATGTGCGATTGATCAGTTCATCATTTTCAGCATTAATTTGTGGTTTCAGCCAAATTTCTCATCCTTGTCCTTGTATGTAAAATTCCTGTGTTTGGTGGAAACCTCAGTATTTGGGTTGTCTCCTTGTTTATGATCGTGTTGTTTTCTCAGAATTACTTTTAACGACGATAGCTATTGATGACTAAACAAACTGTTTTCACTTGACTGGTAGCTTTTATTCTTGTAAGTTCCCGCTGTGTGACGGATGGAGTCTCTTCTCAGAAGTGCCACGTCCATTGTGTCTTTTTCCTCAGAATCGCAGAGCAGATTAACTCGCACCATGCCCTCGCCGACCTCTTACTGTACTGTGTTTATACGTTTGCATTTGAGCGCGTCCAAATTCCACTCTGTCAGTGAAGTATGGCAGTGTGAGTTTAAGACCATTTCCACAAAAAGACTGTTTCCTCTTCCATTTCTTTCCATTTTTATACATCCTCTTCGTCGTTTCAAAGCGGCTCTGTCTCTCCAACTCAAACAAGCCAGCACAGATTGTTTGGCTCTTCCCCTGAAACCAGACCAAGGATGTGCTGGTTGGACCTGGAGGACTCGCAGCCAATGTGCCCTGTTGCTTCTTCTTCTGCTGCTCTCAGGCTTTGGAAAGGGAATTAGGACGGTGCATTCCTGGTCGTTACAAAAGCAAGTACAGGTTTCCGATTCATGTGCCATCATAGCAGATGGTACACTTCAGGGGTTTTACAATCTCCTGTTTTTGGTTTCATAAATGTGAGGATGGTAAAAAGATGATATTCTAACACAAACACTGAGGTCAGCAGCAGCTCAGGGTTCAACTCGTTGAACATAATCTGCTTTTTTCCAAACTGAGATTTTACTGGGATAACAGTCTAAGTTCCAGGCTTTGTGTCCTTAAGGAATAAAAGGCCAGATGTGGACGATAATGGGCGGTTGTCTTGCCTTACAACAGGCGTCCTTTTTCTTTTTCTTTTTCTTTTGACAGTCACGTCAAACTTGGTATCTTGTCTAGTTTCTTTGGGAATTTTACCTCACTTAACCCGTTCCAGTCCTATACCAGCTGCCAAAAACATCAACTGAGACACTAGATGTGTTGAATTGTTGAAGTGAATGCAATGGGTTTCTGTAAAGGAATTGGGAACCAACAAGCCTGATATACAGGGAGTCACTTAAGAACTGAGCACATCACAGTCTTTCATAGAAAACATATTTCTGCAATTGGCATTAAATGTTCCCCAGGTGCTTGAAAGAACCCAAGAAACCAAAACAAATCAGTTGTGTTATAAGGTACACCTCCACCTCCCTTCCCCACACAGAAAAAAGAGGTGAAAAATGATCAGAAAGCCATCCTGTCCATTATCAGTACCAATGAATATCAGCTGGTCATTACCAAAGTGTCACACAAGCAAAGCCATGGTGGGCAAAGCCAAAGAACTCTCTCTAGACCTTCACAACCTTATTGTTGCAAAGCTTTCTGTTGGTATTGGTTACAGAAGGATTTATAAACTTCTGAGCATTACAGAAGGCACTGTTAGTGGAAGATAATTCGACCATAAACCAGCCAAGACCTCGCACGATTTCTGACAGATGAGTGAAAAGACTTTTCAGAAGAGTTGTCCAAAAGCCGATGACCTTTAGTAGAGAGCAAGAGAAAGACCTGGAATTAGCAGGTACAGTTGTTTCAAAGGAAACGGTAAGCAATGCACTCAGCGGCCTGTATACACACTCACCATGCAAGACTCCACTTCTGACGAAAAAGCATGTTGAAGCTTGTTTAAAGTTTGCTGCACAACATTTGGACAAGCCTGTAAATTACCGGGAACACTCTGGTCAGCTGGGAGCAAAGCTGAACTGTTTGGTTGCCATAACACAACCACGTTAGGACAACGTGACCCCAAAACACTGAAGCAACGGTGAAATTTGGAGGTGGAAGCGTCATGGTGTGGGGTTGTTTTTCTACTATAATACTGGTTGAATGGTCCTGAGATGTTCTTGAGAGAAATCTGCTGCCATCTACCAGACTGATGAAGATTACATGAAAGTGGACATTTAAGCAAGACGATGATCCCAAACACGGAGTCGAGGAAACTCTCAACTGACTTCAGAGGAAGAAAGAAATCGGCTCAAACGACTCAGTCAACCACCTGACATGAATCCAACTGAAAATCTATGGAAAGAATTAAAAACCAGAGTTAATAGAAGATCTAATGACTGTTAGTGTGGAAGGCTGTATTGAAATCATACCTGAGCAATGCATGAGGCCGTTTCTCCACAAAGGAAACGCAATGAACAAAAACCTCTCTACAAAGTATGAAATATCAGCAAGTGTCTTCAACATGTTACGTTATTTAACATTATTACAGTTTTGTTTTGGTTTCTTTCTACTTTGGTTCTTGCCAACACCTGGTGAACATTTAATGTCCACAGCACTTTTAGAAATATGTTTACTAAGAAGGATTGTGATGTGTTCGGTCAGGTTGGAAACCTCCACCCCTCGGTTTAGCAACACTCTCCAGACGCAGAGGTTCAGCAGGTTCCAGCAAGTTAAGACTTTTTAATTCCACTTTGAATAAAATTTAAGACAGAAAAACCCATAAATATTAGTGAAGGTGGGGGGGGTCGCCTGCTGCACTAAGATTAACCATAGCAAAAACTGTTCTGAGGTCTGTTTTTGACTCCTGGCAGCAGGTTTGTGCTTCTCGCACTGCAGATGGCTCTGCACAGCCTTAACCCCCATAGTGCCCGGCTTAAAAGTTTAGTGGCACAGAATGTACCTAGCCTTACAGAAGCATTTAATTGCCAGAGCGAGGAAATAAATTCAGGAGCAGAGTGTCCTTATAACAAGAGACTTTCACAAGATTTAAAACTTGTTAAACCTAAAAAGTTTCTCGTTACTTTCTCGTTTTAACGAGACGAGTTTTATATGTCATTATAACGACAAACTTTTCCGTTATAACGAGATAAAATTACGTCCTGACAGATTAGGACTTCTTAAAGAGGCATAAAGTGGCTCCCCGACTCTCCTTGTCGAGGCTTCTTGTAGACAACACTTAGCCATCCCACGAGGGGCTGCTGTTTAACTGCTATTATCTTTCTTACTTAAACGAGGAGATATTTTGCTTTTAACGAGATGTAAATCTGGTAATGAGTTAATAATGAGAAACTGTTCCTGTATTTAATTTAAAGCTTTGGCAGATAAATGAGTCCATCCTATTGTTGTATGGGTTGGCAACAGAAGTGAGCTGGTGGCAAAAACAGACATCTTCCAGTCAGCTGGCAATAAATTAAATCACTTACTCAAGACAGATGCTAAAAAGCTAGCTAGCAAGAATACATTAGCGACAAGTTAGCGGTAGCCTTAACCACCTCGAGTCTGCAGCCGTCTCAAGGTTTTGGCTGACAGAGAAGAATAAACTGAATTTACAAGACTAAATAGTGTTGCGATTATCGTATATAAGGGCAAATTACTTTTCTTTATTATTTTAAGAATTTAAGGCATTTTAAGGCCTTAATTTTAGATGCATTAACTTAAGATGTTTTACGGATGCATGGACACCTTGAGATAGTTCTAGATGTCCGTTTCCATGGAGGAAACCTAGTCCTCCATGGACCCTGCGCAGGGTTAGGGTTAGGGAAAACAAATCCAGCGATTTGTTTTCTCCAGGACATGCTCAGACAAACCTGTGCAGAGGCACGTAGGAGGCGACCTGTTCAGATACCTGAGCCACCTGCACTCCTCTTTATACAGAAGAACAGAGCCTCTACTTCCAGCTTCCCCATATGATGGAGCTCCTTCTGAATAATAATAGGATAATTAAACTCCTTTGCCTGACCAGGAAAGATCAATCACTTATTCCTTTGATGTAGAGGAATAGATTTCATAACCATGACTTCACGATGTTATCAAAACTAAATTAGCCCCAAAAACCCAGAGGTTCCCAATCTAGACTCCCTTCTCTTCATGAATACACCTTAAGATCCCATCAAGCAGCAGCGTAAATGGGATCAGTGACGAGGGAAACTGCTAATCGAGTCCAGACTGTGCTGGGAAAAAGCTTGACCTTATCCCGAAGAGGCAGACTCTTCAGGATGCCCAGACAACTCCATGATCTCAGATGCTCCTTTCGCTGATGCCAGAGAGATTTGTATCTACCTCTGGGTCTTCTGCCATGGTAATGAACTTCTCAGACTCCATCTTCTCACTGAAGGACCTAGTGGCCAGATCAGGCAGATTCTCAAAGTGCTCCTTAGGCTGCAGGAAGGGCGCAACACCATCGGTTTTCAAGAGCTTCCTGGAGGCCAACTGAAGATCCTTCAACAAAGTCCTCCCATTTTTGCTTCTGCACCCACAGAAGCTGAGGTTCCTTTGAACACCCAATGCCGATTGGTTGTGTTTATTTCCTGTAGCTCACACTAGATCAGTTTCACCTCAGAAAGAGTGTCTGGGTCCGGTTGTTTGGGCCGCACCAGGGTTTGCTGTTGTGTATTCACATCTGTAGAAACAAACTCTGGTCCGTTTTAAACGGATCAGTTGGATAAGGTGTGAAAAGACCATTAAATACGGCTGAGTTTCTTCTCGTCTTTTTAGAACTCTAAGGCTTGCTTTTCCCTTTTTCTACAGTAATAACTGTTCTTGCCTATGTGTTTAAAACCTATAGGGTGTTGTACCTTGAGGACCAGGACTGTAAAACACTGATCTACGAAACATAAGTGGTTATGAATAATCTGAGAAACCCCTTTCGATAATAATTACAGCCTATCAAATGCAGAGAAAGCACTGAGATACGTTTGGCCATGGACTTAAAAATATTGCGGCTTGCTGAAACTGGATAGCCGTTTCGAAATCATCTTGTCATCACAGAAATGAGAAATTATTTGCTTAGTCATTCAGAGCACAATGTACCTTTAAGACCACGTTCTCGTGTACCAAAGCCATCTATTACATAGACGTACTGCTGCTCATATTTTCCAGTGATTCCTGAAGTCACAAAACAGATGTTTCTGCACATTTATCGAGGTCCAGAGAAAAAACTGTTTATCTAGCCTGAGCGCTTCTTGCTCTGTCACGGAGTCCTGTCAGAAAGGACGGCTTGATGCAGTTTCGATGGGAATGGCCTCTGTGGCCAGGGTGGTTAGACATTTTTGGGGAACGTCACAGTTGGAGTAGGGGAATTTATCGGACCAGCTAAGTGGAACCTGTGCAGCGCAGTGAAACGTCTATCTCCTCTTTCATCGGTGGGAGTTTTCCCTCGCTGCTGCTGCGCTGACTCAGCTCCATAATCATCTACAGACCAGAGAAATCAGTGACCCGGCATGCCACACGTATCCATTACAAATCAGTTACTGTGTGCAGAACTCCAGGATTGTTTTGTCTTTTGTTGAGAATGTGAAGGAAGTGTCCTTTCTTTTGGGTTCATTTTATTTGATTTGGATGGAATTAAATAAGCTTTCATTCTTTGTCTTTTTTATTTTTCAGGTATTTGCTTTGTTATGAGTATGTGCTTTTGACAATAATGGAAAATGGATCTGCATTTTTTTTTAAATACTTCTACTGCAATGTAGTTTCCTCCATCAATGTGTGAATGAAAGACTCATTTCACATTGTTTATGTGGTTTGTTTGGCTTTTCTTTGCTTAGGAAGGGATATTTTATTGTAGAGATAAAAACTGAAGATGGTTGTGATCGAGGGAGTTAACTGACAGTTACTCAGGCTAACAGCTATTTGAGCTAAGCGCTACTCAACCTTAAATCTAATTCAGCAAACATCAACTTACATGAGCTTCTACTCAAGCTAGCAAGAAATAAACCCAAGCAAACAACTTCCCAACCTAGCAGCTAATAAAGCCAAAGGTTACTCAAGTTAACAGTTACTAAAGCTATCTAAGCTAACTACTACTGACGCTAACAGCTGCTACCACTAAAACCTTTCTGTGCTAACAACTACTAAGGTAATAACTGCTAAAGCTCAAAGCTATCTAAAAAAGGCTATGTTTTTCTGATGCTAAATGCTACCTATGCTAACAGCCACCTGAAGTAACAGCTACAAAAGCTAAAAGCTATGCATGTTAACAGCTATGTAAATAAAAACCTACTATCCCAAAAAGTTAGTAAATATAACAACCACTAAAGCTAAAACTTAACAGCTTGCATCCACATTCGCTAAGATTTAATTAGCTACTTCAAGCTAAAAGCTATTCAAGCCAAGAACTATGTAAGCTAGATGGCTGACATCTAAAGCTAAAGGCCATTTAAGCTAACCACTCAATCTGGTGAGGCTGAGCTAACCACACTAGTGGCTGCAGTGGCTTCCTTGTTGTGTGATTAAAAGTGGAACAGTTGTTAACTTATGCACGTGATCCATGTTGTAGTTGATAAAGTTAAGGGTTTTTTTTCCTTCTTGTGAAAGCAAACATGACGTGTGTGGAAAGAATGATTGGAAAACATTTTCTGATTCTAAGAAGAATTGCTCTCATTTTCCCACCCAAATTCCAGGCAAATCTGCAGCAAAACTAGTTTTGGAAAAGAAAAGAATGGCTTTGGAACAGATATCAGCCTCTTTGGGAGTTCCTCTGTTTTACTAAGGGCTTGGTGCTTTCACAGCTTCAGCTTGGGCCATTCGTGTTGTCAGCTTTGACAAATTACACTCAGGATTTTTCCAATGTCAAATATCGCCCTACAGCTAACTGGCATGTCCGGAATCCCTCACACACACCTCTTGTTCCCTTGTTCTCCATCGCGCCACCAAATCAAGCAGAAGAATTTACTACTGTCCAGAAGAAATATTAGACAAACCTCTTTGGCAGACATGATGTACACCGTTTTCAGTTCTTGTTGTTATGTCTGCAGCTAAAGGACGGGGCAGTTCTCCTCCAGCTGTGCTGCTGCGTTTCGCTGCACTGAAAGTCCATCCAGTAAAGCTACAGACAAAAGATTATTCCCTTAAAGCTTCTCCAGAAAGACTGAGGGAAGAGTATTTCCAGCACACAGCCTCATGCAGGCCACTCCACTTCCAGCACAAATCATGACTGCAGACATCTTTGCCTCTGCTGGTCATCATCCTGAAACCTCATGATTCGTATCTAAAGCTAGAATATAGGCGGGTGGTTTTACCTCAAGTGAAATCTGATGAATATTAATGGGCTTTTATCTGACTTTACACAATAAAAGAACCAATTAGCCTAATGACTGCAGGGAACAGGTGTAAATGTTATGTGAAACTTTTCAACATATGCTGAGTAGTCCACAATACATATATATGAGTTTTTATGGCCCCTCTAGTTACCCCAGGCTGGTATTGATAAGACCCGTCAACAAGCTTAATTTGATCTTTACACAAACACAACTGACCATCCAGGTTTTCTGCTTCCTTCTTTCCTTGCAACTTCTTTTTTCATGAAATGCAAACAGGGAGTGGCGTCAGATTTCTCATGATCCATTTTTCCTGCTAAAGCTAGGCTAACACCAGCATTTGTTTTGGTTGTTTTTACCCAGAATGCCCTGCACTGTATCCACTTCTGCGTTTACATATCTGAACTGCACCAGAGGTCACTGCAACCGAACCGATGCCGAGGTTCATAGGTGGACCTGAGTTCACTTCTCTGGTTCGTATCAGAAGTCGACCCTTCATGCCTCCCAACACGGACTGGACTTTCCAGGCAAACGGACTGGAGTTGGTTTGAAGCGGACTGAACAGGACTCGTGTGAATCCACCCTCAATTAAACATGTGTGTGCTACCAAATTAAAATGTTATTGGGACTAGTTGGTGCTCCTCTCAAGATAAACTCGCTGTGGCTCTTTTCCCTTCGACTCCGTTTTTGGAAAGATGCCTCGTTTCTTCCTGGGACATTGGCAACGCTCAGCGGACATCAGAGGGAATATTCCCACACGTCGACGGAGAGTGGACATGACGCACAGGATACGATCCCACCATGTCAAGTTTGTTTTGGAGAGAAAAACACACAACAGCAGATTGAAGATGAAGAATACAAAAATATTTAATCGTTGTTCTTTGGTAAGGTCAAGTATTTGTTGCTTTGCCTTCAAACCCATTCATTGAAACTTAAACCTTCAACTTCGACTACTATTCTGGCAGTAAGTGTATTTTTGTTTTCTCTCTTCCAGAAGATATTTTTGAATTTCAAATCATCTGAAACACATTTAGTGAAATGACTGACGGCTTAAGAAATGAGTTTTTACAGCCTCAAGGCTCATTTTCAGAATTCGGCATGAGAGCAGCTGAAGCGTTCATTTCACCAGTGTCTTTCTTTAATTTCACATGTATGTTTTAAATGAGCAGCCTGTCAAATGTGTTCAATCTGCGTGGGTCTGGTGGAGACTTTGGTCTTCTTTTAGCAGCACTGTCTTGTTTTAATCATCCCATTACATGGAGGGAAAAGAAGGCAGATGTCCAGAGAATAATTAGGGAACTTTGGTTGAACTTTACCTCAACAAGACTAAATATTTGAAGTTTTTCTCTGGTTCAGCTGCAGAGCAGAACATTTGATAATATCCCTTGGAGCTCAGTGGAAAGCGGCGGGCGGTGCCTCTGTTTCCTGCTCTTCCGCTGCTCACCGTTATCCTCTCCCACCGTGAGGTCAGCAGCATGTCAGAAGGTTGCATCACTTCGCATCAGCCACAACATGAACACCTCCAGCGCTGTGCATGGCTACGCCTTGATAAGACGGCGGCTTTTACCAGCTGAAGAAATCCTGTGAAGTATAACGGCATATGTTGTGTGTGAAGTGGGCCGCTTTATTTTTCCAAAGTTAAAAAACGGAGTGATTCAGGCTGATTTACAGGCTGCTTGTGATGTTTTTCCCATAATAAGGTATCAAGTGTTTCCAATTGAGCTTTGAATGTTCCAGTTATTTAGGCTGGACCTACCTGGTCGTCTCGCTTTGGTTGGGGACCAAAATTGCAACATTTGTTGAAATTTACTATTTAGCAAAGTAACTGCTACTTAACAATAACTGCTAATATTAGCCTTATTTGCAGTTAACTGAAATTGTTGTTGGTGTATGTACTTGTTGGGTTGGGAAGGATCAAAAGTGTTTAAAGGCTGTTTTAGTTCTGCAGATTCTGTTCAACTGGGATCTGAAATTGTAACATTTTTTCCATCTCAGCTGCTGGTTCTTTTCCTCTCTGTTCTCGTTTGAGCGACCTGTTCCCCTCCAGGCCTGTGGGGGCGCTGCACCAGGAGCCACTGAAGGAAATGAAACAACACTTGGAGCAATTTTCTCTAAATATGCATTTTTGTTTGTATAAACATAAACAAAAATGGAGTGGCATCAGATTTTAAAGGTTGGAGGATTCCTCTTTTGTCTTTGGCTACTGACTGCGCTAGGCTAACACGTTTGTTTTGATTGTATTTACCCAGAATGCCCTGCGCTGTAGTCCATTTCCTGCTTTTGGAGTGATCTCCAGACATAGATACGACTTCTTTGGCGCTGGTTTTCTTCTCGCCTCTCTTCCAATAAAGCCAGATTTGTTGCACAGTTGACTCATAGCTGTCCTGTCAGCTGAGTAACGCTCCTGCCCAGCCTGTCAGGTTCGATTACCGTCTTCTGACCTCAAGATGTCAGATTCTGCTCCTCAAATATTCCTAACTCTCTCACACTTTTTCTCTGTAATGTAGTTTTGATTGTTCTTAATACATATTGTTGGAACTGCATTTATCCTGTTGCAGGACTTTTGGTTTAGGATGTCAGGTTAGTTTCTTTTTCCGGATCATCTCAGTATGAATTCGTAGTGAATTGAGCCAAATTGGTTTATTGCAGGCATTAAAAGTGGTCACCTTAAATAAGTGGACCCAAGCAACTACAAACACTTCTTTAAAGTGGGAACACAATAATCTACATCCATAATGAGGACTCAGAGGTCTGGTCTTCTGCCAGGAGAATGTTCACTCCCAGCCCGTATTTATTCTGACATGAAACCAGTTTTACTCTCAGCATCAAACATTTGGTGTTTATCAGTAAACCTTGGCAGTAATTGGTGTTTGTCTGCTGGTTGTCCATGGGAACTTAGAGGGCAGATTCAGGTCAAATGGTGAGGACTTGCATGAATTTCTTCCTCGTTAATTTTGCTGAAGGCCGCGCCGTTCGGGTGCTAGTAGCTCTGCTAACACCTAGTATGTTGTTAGCAGAGCAGCCGTCTCACAATGTGGAAAAATAAATGTTTCAAACCTTTAATAGTAATCGGTTTTTTGGGTTTGGTTAATGAAACTTGTTTTTAGTCCTTACGGGTTCTGACTTTATGTGTTTGTGCAAATTGTGACGTTTAAATTTGTTTAATTCTCTAATATTTTACCTAAAACTGCTTCGGTGCCTCTATGGGTTGAACGGTGGTACTGCAGCAGAATTTTCCTTTTGGTCCCAACAGTCCAGTTGGGCTCAGGTCAGCGCCACTCAGCCCCACGTTCTGATATAAACCGTCTCACTCAGTCGACCCGCCGGTGACGAACGCTGGTCGGTGGCGTCACTCAGCGTTTCAAAGTGTCAGCAGTCTCAACAGTCACTCGTTCTGGCTCTGGCGGTTCTGGCTCCGGTGGCGGTTCTGGCTCCGGTGGCGGTTCTGGCTCCGGCGGTTCTCGTGACAGATTCCTTCATTTCCCACAGTTTCTGTCCACGGCATCAACGCATTTTTACCTTTTAGCTTTTAGATGAAGGTGGGATGGTTAAGCTCAAGGTTATTGAGCTTATTCTGTTCTCTAATCTCTTCTGTAAGATGTTACTCAAAACTTGAGTCCATGTCGTCCACAAGGTGGCGCCAACGTGGAACATTTTAAGCTCAGACTGCATAAAAATTGGCCTTCGCGTTGAAGTGAAAAACACCAGAGTATGAGAGAGTTTCCTGAGAAAGGCAAACCAACACACAGAAAGCTAAAGATGTTCTTTAATAAACGTCAAGCTGGTGCTGCTTTAAGGTTCTGGGAAATCTTCCATTATCTGCCTCCATCTCTGTCGGTCTCGGTCTTATCTGCTTCCCCTGGAAGAGAAACGCACGTTCCGCCATGCTGCCACTTGGGGGGTTTAGGTGGGTAGGTTGCATTTTTAGCCCGTGACTCACTGCTTTTATGAAGCAGTGATGTCATCGCTGGATGCCGCTATCTGATTCAAAGCGCGCAGCGTTCTCTCTTCAGCCCAGCTTCCCTCTGCTGCAGCTGCAGCCTGCGTGCTCCAGGCCCAGATGGTCTGATTTAGGTGGCATGCTGCGGGACGGAGCGACTGCACAGGCGCGGCAGACAGAAGGGATTGCCTCACAGAGAAAACACGTTTTCTCTCCAGAAGCTGGGTCAAAGTTCATCTCATGGGCCATGCATGAGTTCCCTAGCAGCAGCTGTGTTTACGTGATGCAGGAGCTTTTATCTCGCCCGTATGCTGCGTGTTTCAGAGCAAAGCTGACGGCCGGATCGGTTCGAGCGCCGCCTGGGACGGTGGTGGTGGGAATCACCGCTGATTAATCGTCTCCCCGCTGCTGCGGTGGAAACCCAGAGGAGCTGCAGGTTCAGCTGCTGGGTGATGATGCTTCAGATACCAGTGGGATTTGCATTAAATGCAGCAGGACTGAGCCTGGTTCTGTCCACAGCAAAAACAGAAAACAACCAAACACTGAGAGCCGCTGCTCGCTGTTTACGCTCACCTCAATAACAACAATTTACATTTTTAACAAACAAATTTAAAAATAACATTCAAAATATAATGATAAAACTAAGAATAAAGAAATTAAAAATACCTTAAAAATAAAATTGGTTTAATCATAATAAATTAAAAATAGACATCAAAAATACATTAGACTGAAAATGTCTTACTAAAAATTACAATACATTTTAAAATAACATTTTAAATGATTTAATAAAATTAGAAATAAATAAAAAATATACATATATTTTAAAGCGCTTTCTTAAAAATGTAATAAAATTAACAATAATTTACTTTTTAAAGGAATTAAAGCACAACTTATATAAAAATACATTGAAAAAATTCAAAGCAATTCAATAATAGACTTAAATGTTAGAGACATTAAAAACACATTTTCCTCAGATGATTTCGTCTCTTTTTTTCTGTGTATTCATGATTATTTTGGCTTGAATCAAATGAAAATCAGCTTCATGTTTCTCAGGATTGTAAACAAATATCAGCTCGTTGGGCATCGGATGCATTTATTATACTGGAACATTCTGACTAAATACAGAACAGCAGAGTTAGAATTTCTTCTTGGTCAGTTCCAGTTTAAAATGTTCATTTTTAGATACATTTTGGTGTTTCCATTTGGACGCTGATGTTTTCCCAGTCCTTTATAGATGATGATCACACATTGTTTGCATACTAGGTGCATCCTGTACCCTGACCCCTGCAGACGTGCACGGCTCTCAGTCATGGCTCTGTCTCTGGCAGGAAATGTTTGCACAATGAAGAATGTTAGGCATGAAAAGACCCGTACATATGGAGGAAGTACTTCAGAACCCTCCCTGTTCCTCTCACTAAACCTCAGGGTCCGCTGGTGACCGCCATCTTGTTTTCTAGAAATGGAAGTTATCCAACAGCTGGATGTTCAGGGCAGATGGAGCATCATGCCCTGTTTATGTCCAGATGAATATTAATATATAATACAGCTGCTCAGGCTGCCCTTTGCTCTGATTCTGTTCGAAACCCTCCAGGACAGAAGCCACAGGGAGATCCGTTCTGCAGGACTGATGAAAGGCAATAGTTATCATAAAGTTAAAGCAATAATGTTGTTGGTTTGAGGCCATTTTCCAGAAATATAACAGTAACAGCAAAATAATGTAAGAAAACGTTGTCAAAGATCAATAAACCTTCTGATGTAGTGAATATTTATCACTGGAGCTGGAAGACATTTAAATACCCAGAATAAACAACAGAAACAACAAATAAAATGAATTATGAAAAACAAAATGATAAACCATCCAAATGGAAACGATGATCCACCATTAATCAATTAATCGTCATTCGAGTCTTAATTTACTTGTCCATCGAAACGATGAGCCAGAATCTGACTAAAACCATTTTGTCCGGTCGTAAATTCAGTCTATTTGCAGATGCTAAGTTTCCAAATCATAAGTTATTCACCTTCTGGGAATCAAGAGTTTGTGCTTTGGCCTTGAAGTACCTACTAAATGTGTTTTTAGTTACTTTTTAGGAGCTCTGGGACCATCCTTTCCCACGGATTCTCAGTTGCAGAGTTTTCTTATCAAGCTGCAGCTGTTTGAGCGAAAAACAGTTTTCGTCATTTTAGTGTCGGGAAGCAGAGCTTCTTCTTCTGAACTTATTAAATGTGGACATCTTGATGATTTCTCTTGCTGTGGTTGGACCTGTTTCTTTGAACCGGCGAGGTAAACGGGAGGACTCCACTGATTTAACGTCCTTAATAAAATGTCATTTCAGATCTTTATGGATGTAGTTGAGAGAAGAGGTGGGGGATGTTCAGAGTGGAAACCACACCCGGGCCAGATGTTGACAGACCATACGTCCTGTCTGCAGCGCGGGCGTGGCGCTGCTCTTCCAGCCTATTGATCAGTTGTGTTTTCCCAGACTCCATTCATGGAGAAATTGGAAGCAGCTGCTCCGTCTGACTCCTCTGCAGAGATGTTTGCACGAGGCGTGTTCTGGGAGTCGGAGTGAATGTCTCAACCACGCTACCTTGGAAACTTTGAGCAGATGTTTGGAGTTCTGATCCGATGCGACGGCTGATTCCTGAGACGGGCCAGGCTGTCACCAGAGGCCGTCAATGTCAACCGGATCAAAGCAGGAAGTAAACTATAGCGCAGGGCATTCTGGGTAAATGCAACCAAAACAAACGAGCTAGCTTAGCGCTAGCGGGAGAAGTGGCTAGTGGTTTTTAGCCAAAGACTAAAGGGAAATCCTTCAACTGCTAAAATATGACAGCACTGTGTTTCTGTTTATATGTTGTTGTTCTCAGTGTCTTCAGAGGTTTTCCTGTTGTTTCCTTCAGTGGCTCTTGGGGCGGCGCCCCCACAGGCCAGGAGGTGAATAGGTTGCGTAAAGATTTGGTTAGTTTTTCCCAGAAAACTGCTCAGTCCACCAGGGACCCACCGTGTTTTTGTTTTTCAAGTTAGAAAAATTCAGAGGTGCCAGAGCAGAAATCTTAATTTGGAAATAATAGTGCCAACATGCAGGAACAATCACGTGTCGACGAGAAACCGAGCTTAATATGACTTTACTGCTCCTGGTGAATAAAAGCCCTATTTATCCTAAACAAATGATGCTCAGCCTGCTGGGCTTTGGATGGGCCGCCAGGCCGTCATGCACTGGGGAAACATGTTTGACAGCAGCTGGAAATGGAACAAATGTTTAACAAGCTAGCAGGTGTGAAAACGCTCCAAGTTTCTGCCCTTTTTAGCATCTTGTGAATTTTTAGTGAACAGAAAAAATCTTTAAAAGTTCTGATTGGCATCTTTCTAAGGTGCAGGAATTAATTTCTGTACCTTCAAACCTCCTGATGAAGCAGAAATGATTTGAGTGGGGAGCATTTTGGCTGATCTCAGACCAGAGCCAGACTTCCTGCCACCTCTGGACCAATTCCTCCAGCTCAGGAAAACCCAAACATTTTTAAATTTGTGGCTTCTGCCTCGTTTGCCAAGTCGGTTTCCTCTGAATCCTGCTGCATCGTCAACATGTTGCCACATAAACTTTATGTGTAAAACTGCAGAATAATGTCCTCTTACTTATTTTAGTTCTGACCGTAACTGTACCATTTATGGTAACAGAAAACCAGTCAATGTTTCAGAAATGTTCTCATTTTTAAATAGTTTGTCATTACACAAAGCTGTGTGTTTTTGCATTATTTAAATTTTAGATTTATTTTACAAATATTTGTAATATATTTAATATATTTTACAAAAAATATATATTTGTTACGCTGCATGAAACTGTAAAACACATCTGGAGAATTTACAATTTGAAAATAATTTTGTTATAAAGTATACATTTTGGTTTTAATAAAATTATATTTATTTTAAAAATAATTTTATTGTAAACAAATATGTATTTTTGCATTATGTGAATTTAAAATAAATTTTAGAACAATTTTAATGACATTCTTTTACTATATTGTAGTGTTTCTTTACGTGTTATTTTTTCAAACTTTATCATAAAATGTTTTTCTATTGTTTTACTGCATTTTCTCTCATGTATTTAAAAACTATGTTTCATTTGTTGATGAAAAGCCCTGAATGTCCTGAATATTTGTGGATTCAGGTTCTCAGAGGATGAAACTGGGAATCTGTGGTGCCTTTCTGACCCTTGACCTGCAGCCAGCAGCAGAGCGTTTGTTCAGAGTGACCCTGTCCTTCATGGCCGCGTCTCCGGCCATCGCCTGCCTCAGCACAGGCCAGATTGGTGTTTATTCCTCGCTGAGAGCTTGGGAGTGATCGCTCGGATCCTTGCGTGCTGGATTCTCTGCGGCTTTTTCAGCGGGAACAGTTGGAGATGCCAAGTTTAAATCTTGCCAAGTAGAGGAGTCATAAATTACCATCCATGCGACGCTCAAGCACTTCCTTGCAGATTTCCATCCCGATACTTAGTGGTTTTATTGCTTATCTGTCTCTTCCCTTTGGCAAACATCTTCCCAATAATATTTACAACTGTGACGCTCTGACGTGGGCTTCTCTTCCTCCGTCCTTCTTGTAAATGTGCTGTTTAGGTTAGAAGCGACACCGACTTGTGGGCGAACGGGCGACGTCGCACGAGTCTCCCAAACAGCTTTAATCGAGTGCAGCTTTAGTTTTGACAGGGACACTAATTCTGTTTTGCAAACCTTTCAGTTCTGCACCGAAAACACTAAACGGTAATGCAGGAGCGCTAATGGAAGCAGTGGATTGGTGAGCGAACAGTTTAGACTCAAACCGGTGGCCTGTGGAGGTACTGCATGTAAACAACTGTTCACTTGCCCTGATGTGAGCTGAAAGTGCATTGATAGCTTATAAAACATTCTGCTGAAGATCAGGGATAATAAAATGGTGGAAATTTTCTTAGGGTGAGTTGAATAACTTGTTTTTGAACATTATTACAAAGATCCGAATGCAACCCGGCCGTAACAAAGCAGTGAGCAGCTCTGCGCCCGTCGCCCACTAACTGCATCCCAACACCTGAAGTAAGATAAGTTACGTTGGGCTGAAAGAAATGTTTGTTTTGCCAAAGCAACTCAAGGAGTCTTTTTCTTTAATTTGTTAAGCTTCTAAACTACAAATGGCTTCAAAAACCTTTTTGGTTTCCGTCATTGGAAAGCTGAGAATCCGAACCGTCAGAATCTGTAAACAGCTCAAAGCGCCTGAGTTTGGAGCCGTTTATGGTTCCATTGTAGCCACTTTCATAAAAAAGTGACATCCTTCACATTAAGAGCAGCCAGGACAACGAGTTAAGAGACTAATACTTGGAACTGTTCAGACCTCGACAGCATCTGCAGAGAGATGCTCCACCATTACCATCCATGTTCTACTGAGCATGCTCAGAACATATGACATCACCGCATTACTGCACGTACCAGGAAACAGAACCTGGCTCAGTACCAGCAGAACCGAATATGTTAAAGTAAGAAGCAAACGGCAGGGCAGGCGTTTCTTGGTGAGCGTGGCGCCGAGTTTCACCCGGATCGATCAGAAGAAGAGCTGAGGAGAACCATGGCTCCTCCAACCTGGGAAGCAAAGGAGGATGAAAATGTCCAAAGGTCCAGATTGAGTTTGGTGGTGATGCTGGTTTTCCAGGTGACTCAGTGATTTTAGAAAAGCAGAAACCAAACCGGGTCACCGTGTTCTTTACCTCCTCTGGGTTTTTCTCCAGAGGAGAAAACTTTATCCTCCCGCCATCTTGGTGCTTCACAGCCGGGATTTTCTCAGCGGATCCGTGTGAAAACTGGTGGAAAATGTGAGAGCTGTGCTGAACATCAGAGGGTGTTCGCCGCCCTGACGGACGGATCCTTGGTCCTGCTTTAAACACCAGCGGTTCAGAAGTTTAATACATTGTTTTTAAAGTCGTTTTCCTTTCATCTCATGAAAGATGGCTCCGGTGTCCCAATTAGGGGCCGTGTTTTGATAAGGTGTGGCTGCAGCAGCATTCTTGCTTCCAGCTTATCCTTTTTCCAGTGATTCCATGTTTCCAGAATAAAGCAGCAGCCGTCCACCTCGCACTAAATTTTAAGATGTGGTCTGTTGGGATTTTACTCTACAGACTCCTTTACCTTCACACGCCTTTAAAAAGCAGAGGCCCTTTCATCCTGGGCTTAATTACCACCCTATATATGTCACTGCAAACGGGGGGCGGTGGAAGCAGGCAGGAGGGCTGGGAAGTCCTGCAGAGTCCACCGCCAACCTCACGGGATCAGAGGAGCTTCCTGTTGGGTGGAGGGAATATTATGTGGGGTTTTTAACAATTAAACCTTCACTTTTGAAAATAAACAGAAGATAAAGGAGAATATGAAGGACTGGGCCAAACCAGAACCATTGTGTTGGTTCTGAAACTGATCCACAATTATTTTTAACAGACTTTATTTGAGAAACATTAAAATGTTAAAAAGACTGTTTAGTTTTTATACACTTAAATAAAGATATAGTCACACAGTCGTTGCAATGTTGCGAACGCTTCAATGTATTCTGAGTAAGTGGCGTAGCTACAGCGGTAGCTACAGCGGTAGCTACAGCAGTAGCTCGCTCTCCAGCCTCAACAGCCATTTTTGTGCACTAATGTTTTGAGCTTTGGGTTTGAATCAAAGTGCGTAAAAATAGAAGAAAATGTAGAAAGGAAGTTGAGGACTTAATGGAGGAAGGGGAAAGAATCGATACGTTTAGCTGTTCACGGTTAGCATCGGGATCAAAACGTTTTCTCTAATTTGTTGGAGAAATCAGTTCAGTTCTTTTATTATCTTCCAATTTGTTTTGATGTTGCTTTATCTCCTGATAATGGTGTTAGCTCCCGCTAATGGCATTAGCTCCTGCAAGTGGCATTGGCTCCTCTGAAAGGTGCTAGTACTAGCTAATCATAATATCTCCTGCTGATGGCATTAGCTGTAGCTAATGGTGTTAGCTCATAAAAATTGCTTCTGCAAAAGCTGGTGTGCTAAATGTTTTCAAAGTTAGCAAATCTGCTAAATAGCTAAACTTAGAATTGGCTCTGCTGTAGCTGAAGTGTGCCCACCACTGCTGGTCCATAACACAGCAGAATGACGTCAGCGAACCGTTTTCAGTTTGGTGCACCTGCTGCTCTGAGTACGGAACCAAAATACCAAATATTATCCGGAAATATTCCTGATCCGGAGTCCAGAAGCACGGCTGGATGTGCAAACAGCAGCGCAAGGCGAGACGTCGCGGATATCAGGGAGTACTTCACAGCTTCTTAATCAACTGTTCCTCAGTGAATAAAATCCGTTACCAGGCACTTTATTAATGCTGCAATAAAACTGATGGATGGTTGCCTTTTAAAAGTGTCACATTCCTCTCCGTCAGGGTTTTAAACCTGCTAATATCTCTGAATTTACCAACAACTTCTGGGTCGTCCAGCAGATTTTAACGAGCAGGAAGCTGGAGCGTCTCAGCAGCCTGTCTTAGACGCTGCTGGATGATGGGAGGGTGAATCTGCTGTTTTTACCTAATCACCTCAAGTAATGAAGACCTCACCCTCCACGAATAAATACCAAACTGAGTTTCTGCATCCAACATCAACAGACCATCAGGATAAAAACCTGAGGATGGGATGAGTTCCACCCTTCACCAAATATTAGGGTTTCTCTTTGCTTTTGTTACATTACAGACAAACGGATGAGTTCTGGTTCGGGTTCAAACCGGATTGATTTGGACTGGAAGGAAGATTAAAGCCTTTATTTGTTTCAGAATTCATCCGGAAATATAAATGTAGTGAAAGCTAAGTGAAAAGTTAGCAAAAGTGCTAAGCAGATAATTGAGATAAATGTTTTCGGAGTTAGCAAAAATGCTGAAATGCTAAGCTAATAATTGGCTTTATTCTTAGCGAACATTGATTAAATGGAGATTTTTACTCAACTCCTGTGGAAAATAAATGATTTGCTACACGACCTGGACGTAACCTGGATCTGAACTGTCCCTTTAGCTTAAATGTTAGAATCAAACTCGAAACCTGGTGGTTTAATTGACTTCATTAAACTGGATTTTCTTGTTTTCCTCTACAGTGAGTGGAGCTGATAAAACTCCCATTGAATGAATTGACTGGAACTGACTGGTAATTAATTGGCCGCCTTTAGCCGCCCTCCATCTTTAGCCGCCCTCCACCTTTAGCCGCCCTCCATCTTTAGCCGCCCTCCACCTTTAGCCGCCCTCCACCTTTAGCCGCCCTCCATCTTTAGCCGCCCTCCATCTTTGTTGTGACTTGATAACGCATATTTTCCCGCTCTAACGAACCCGTCTCTGTTTGGAGACTGGAAGGAAACTGACAGAAGATCCAGATGAGTCTAATTGGCAGATTAAACCACATCCAGACGTAAACATCCCAGAAATTTACAGTCGGGTTGTTCTGAAGCCAGACTGAACTGAGCGTTCCATCCAGCAGAACCAGAACCAGACCGGCCTCCTGCTGCTGGACTCCGCCGTCTCTTTCTCTCTGAGCTCTGAAACATTTTCTGAAATCGTGATGAAATTTCTCCCCATTCTTCTCTGACTTTCCATTTCTCATCCTGGTTTTGTTTTCATGTTTCTCCTCCTTTCACTGCCGGTCCCTCTTCACCTTTTCCCCCAGTTCCTCTCCATCAAACACGTTTTCTTCTGCTGGAGCACATTTTTCCACTCCTGCAGCATAAATCACGCCGGCTGCTCCACTCCCAGCTCACTTAGTTTTGTTTAATGCTTGGAGACGTGGAAGAAACGTGGAGCGGCTCAGTTCAGAACGGGTCAAACCGAACAGCGCCGGTTTGACCCGATGGGCCAAACAGGCGGCGAGAGGCGGAAAGAAAAACCAGAAATTATGTTCAGCAGATTCAAGTCAGAGTGAGAAACAATCATTTAATATTTAGTTACATCATCAAACGGAGCAAAATCTACATTTTACTGGAAATGTTTCTAATTTATGGACCAAAAAGGCAAAAAGTAACAAAATAATTTTTTTAATGGCTCAAGTGAATATTTACTACCCAGCAGCTTGGTGCTCAATGCAGTAAAATATTACAAATAAAAACAGACAGCCACCGCCACTGCTGCCGCCGCCGCCGCCACCGCCACCGCTGCTGCTGCTGATTAAAGTTTAACCTGAGTGCAGCTGCGCCGCTGCTCAGGCCGCCGTGCGTCACCAAAGGCTCACATGTCGCATTTATCATGCACCAAGTCAAGCTCACATGCAAAATGCATGCTGACGCAGCCACTGAGGGAGGACTGCGGCAGAGGTCGCTGAAGGTCAAACACGACGTCTTCCGTGTCCGACTTTGTCTCGCCGATCGTAATGAGAACGGGTCAACTCTAGATCTGTTCCCAGATTCAAGGAGAACGTCAAGAATCCACTTCAGATTGCAGTCGGCTTCCAGTTTACTGTCATCCTCTCTGCTCATGTGAAGACAGGATGTCTGGTCAACCACTGACCAGCTAACTGACCAGCTGAGTGACCAGCTGACTGACCAGCTAACTGACCAGCTGAGTGACCAGCTGACTGACCAGCTGAGTGACCAGCTGAGTGACCAGCTGACTCCAGCTGGTCAGTGGTGAAATGAAGCATCAGAATATCTCATTCCAGTGGATGCAGGAGTTTGAATCAACCGATGCTGCCTGGTTCAAAACATCAGCCAAAAAAGGAACAATAGTAAAAGCAACAACAGAAAGTCTCAATACAGCAACGCCACAGCAGCCTGACAGTTGATGCTGAGCGGGCTGGATACGGAGCCTGGAGGTTTCAGGCTGATCCTCCCTGGCAGCATCAGGTCTCTGCTGTGTCTCTATCCTCCTCCAGCAGTCGGTGCAGAGGCGCACACAGCGCCGTCGTGTTTTTGTTTTCGGGTTCAGGGGCCACCAATATTCTGCAATCTAACATCCGCACTGAATGCGCCAGCAGGTGGTTTATAAGCTGTCGTGTTCTGGGTCTGACCCGACCAGACGGCTGCGGTGTTTCCGTGCAGCCGGGCCACCCATGCTGCTGCGAGCCGTAGCTCAGTAAACACGGCCCGGTCGCTCCTGGAGCGGCCGGCCGCTCCGTCCGCCAAGCTGTCTGCTGCAGGTGCCAACCAGGACGGAGCGAAACCCAGACAGAGCCGTCCTGCGGGCCGAGTCTGCCAGCACCGAGAAATATTCCCGGCCATGCCAAGAGAATAAAAAGGATCTGCAGCCACTTCATTAATTTGTCAGGTGGTCTGAAGAAAGGCTTTTATTTTTAGCGGCTGCTTTCCCTCAGGAGAGCTGGAAGAAGTTATTTTTCACAACAAAGAGCTGAGAGTTTGGCTCTGAACCGGTGAGCACCAATAAAAACAACCAAATAAAGATTATTCCTCACTAAAAACCACCGAAATGGACCAGAACTCTTCTATTAAAGAGACCTTTTCCTTTTTACGAACGTTATTCATAAGAAATAGTCGCTGAAGCGTGAAGCCGTCTAACTGCAGCTCAGAGGAGATGATGCAACTTCAGGTCCAAACGTTTCACCAAAGCAGAAACTCAATGTTCATATTTCCTTCCTTCTTCCGTTTCCCTTTTACCTGGATGGTCACAAAACAGATTTAATAAGAGTCTGAGAGAAAAGAGCTGATTATTGAAACTTAAAGTCAGAGCTTCGTGTTCACAGGATTTGAGTCGTTTATCAGTTTATTAAATGTCTGGGATCATATTTACTATGAAACTGAACTTTATCGATTAAAGGTACCTGCTTTGTGTTTTACCTTTTTGGAAACCAAGTATTTCTGAATTTCAGTCAAAGTCTGAACAAAATGTTGGATTTAAAGAAAACAGAAACTTTACAATAAAATATCGAATAATTTATTTTTATCTAATTACTTCACACAACCTTTGCTGCATCAGGACCACATGCTGATCCAGAACCAGGAAAATCTGAGTCATATTTAGAGCTTTCCAGTTGCGTCCTGGACTGGGATCCGGACTGGGATCCTGACTCGGGATCTGGACTGGGATCAGAACTAGGCATCTGGACTCGGGATCTGAACTAGGGATCCGGACTGGGATCCGGACTCGGGATCCGACTGGGATCCAGTGAAAATGAGCCTGGAGAAGCTGCAGTGAATTTCGGTCGGATGCGTTTATGGGTGATTTAGTGAAGCTGATGGAAACGTTCCTGCGTGGGGAGCTGAGTGTTTGTGGTTTCGACCAATGGAAAGGCTCCGTCCTCGTGACTCATATCACGGTTGTGTGTAAGTTTATTTTCATGCGTTCATCTCCTCGCTCTGCTGGCTCATGATCATCCCTCGGAAACAGCCACAGTAATCATCTGCTCGCTTCGTGGCGGTTGCGTCTTTTACGCGGATCACCTGCCTGGAACTCCCCAACACTTCATCTGTCACCCTCTTTGCCTGCTGCTGGATTCTGCATCAGGAAACACAAATACTGCTTGATTGGTTGGCATCGGTGGCTATCTGGAGTAGAGATGAGTAGTTAGCATCTTACCTGCTGCTAAGATTGCAACTCTTAACAATGACTCAGAAGAACTCAAACCCAAAAGCTTTAGAGCACTAAGATGTTACTTAATGTGGCACTTCATCACTATTTGCCAAACAAACAACAAAAACTGCTACACTAACTGCAGTTAGCATAGCAGCTAACTGTGCTACCAAGTTAGCACAGTTAGCTTAGCGGTGTAGATGTTTTACACTTCTGAAAATGGCAACAATGTAAAGAACTTTATAGCTGAAACTATAAACAGGTGCATTTGAATAACTAATAGTTGAATTAATGTCATAAAATCAGCTGAAAAAGTCAAATATATAAATTTGTTTGTTTTAAAAAACAAAAAAAGGGTTCAGAATATAAAAAATGTAATTGAAACTTGACAGCAGCGAAGAAAAAGAGGCTTTCTTCTGCCTGTCAGGCAGTGGAAAAAATAAAAAGTAGACTTGTTTTTACTGCAGTGACGAACCTGCAGCATAAAACTAGGAACTCGTTAAGTTTATGTTTTGTGGATGTTAAAAACATTCAGAGAATCAAAATGTAAATGTAAAAATAAAAAAAGCTTCTCAGAAAAACAAACTCACTGCTACATTTACAAGCTAAGAAGCATTTCAGTTATTTAGATGGTATTTCAGCAGCTTGTTGAAAGTTTTTTTTACTCAACCATAAGTTTTAATCAAGTGAAATATTTCCTTACAATGAGTTGTTTGCGGCCATGTTTACTGCCAGAGCAGAAATCTCGATGCTGCCATGTTTTACTGCGCAGGATTAGCCTGGATTAAGTTCGGAGGATTGAGAAATGTTTCAGTTGGTGAAAGAGACATTATGAAAGCACTTCTGAAAACGCAGATCTGTCCAACAAAAGCATTTCAGAGAAGCTCTGCTTTCCATCCGTCTGGAAGGGTCAAAGGTCATCTCTAAACCACCTGCACCAGGCCAAACTTTTTATCATTTGGGACAAAACTGTCGACTCAAAAGTAATCGCAGGCCAAAAACCTCCAACCTAAAATGAAGCAAATATAGTCGTAATTTGTTTTATTTACTGCAGATCCAAAACGTTCGACGTTTGACGCAAAATGTCTGGGATAAATGTTTGAGTTGTTTTGGTAGAAATTTCCTCCTTTTGTTCCCTGCACTGAGAACCATGAGAGGGTCCCACTGAGAACCATGAGTGGGTCCCACTGAGAACCATGAGTGGGTCCCACTGAGAACCATGAGTGGGTCCCACTCAGGGTCACTGATATGCTGCAGCAGATTTTGCACGTTTGCTGTATTAAAAGAAAGACATGGAGTTCTCAGTTTCTTTTGGGCTTGATTAAATATATTTTCAGTAATAAGATGATTTGGGTCACTTCGGGTCAAAGTGGTAGATCAGCTCGATCCTCCCTGAGGTGGTTCCATAAAGCAGGAACCGTTTGCAATAATCTGGAACAAGCGGCCAAAGCCGATTCCCAAACTTTGATTGGCGACCAGCAGCTTTCTGTGGGTCCAGGAAGCGATGGTCATGGTTCTGGAAGTCTTCACAGTGAAGACTTCCAGAACCATCCAGGATCTTCAGACGAAGCGCTTTGAGTTGTAGATACTGAAATGTTTTCCGTCCGGGCTGCAGGATGCGGCCTTTTCCAAAGCCCTGACTGGAGACTGGACAGATGCAGGAGTGAGTTCGTACACGGTCTGGCAGCTTTAACTTTATGAAACATCTTTCCACATTCGTTCTTCTGCATTCCTGTTTCTCTCTAAACCCAGAGCCAAACACCAGAACTGTGCCTGGTCGTGGTGGACCAAACCCCCAAATACTGACTAATCTGATCTTTCAATGAAAACCTAAAGGATCAGGTTTAAAGTAACGGAGAGAAGATCCTGGCAGGCCGAGGAGCGGATGGTATCTGCGGTCAGGAAGACTTGTCTGGATTTCCTGGGTTCAGAGGTGGCCGGTTCCCAAGCTCTGTTTGGCAGTTCACCACCGAGGAAAGTTGGATTTGTTAAATACTTCCATAAGTTCACCTTTCATGCCTCAATCTCAGAAAACATTTCTAAACCTCTGGGAGTGCAGCAGCAATCGCTATCAGAAGAACAGTTCACCCTGTTCAGACTCTACAGTTTCTACGTATCAGGAAATGATTCGTTCTTTAGCGTCGACCTGGGAAGGGTCAAAGGTCATCTCCAAATCATCTGAAGTCCCTCATTCTCCAGAGAGGAAGATGGTCCCCAGCATGGCTGCCAACCTTCCCAGTGATGGATGTCCCAGCAGATTCAGCCCAAAGTCAAGAGATCAGAGAAATGAACCGCTGACTCTACAGGCCTCAGTTAGCAGGTCAAAGGTTAAAGGTCCTACTTGGAAGGGTTGAAGGAGGAAACCTCGTCTCTCTAGAAACAAGATGGTGGCAGGACTGAGGTTAGCAGAGCTGCGTATGAAGGATGAGACTTTTGGGGCAATGTCCTCCAGACGGATGAGACCAGATTGGAGACGTTGGACCCAAATGGAGGCAACCTGATGGTCTGAGCTCGTTTGGCTCCTATCAGCCTCAGAGCAGGAAAGGGTCGCCTCTGTGGACCAGAATAACCAAGAGTCCAATGCTTGGTCCGAATTGGGTCATCAACCAAACAAAGATCCCAAACTCAGCAGCAGAACTACAACAGAATGCCCAAAAAGAATAATAATTCAGGCCCTGAAATGGCCTACTCAAAGTCCAGACCTCAGCTGAGCAGTAACAGAAAATGAAGCAGTTCTAGTGGTAAACTAATCCTGTCCAAACATTTGGCATCAGGACTAATCAGTGGTGGACACTACTAGCTAAAGGTTAGCTATGCTAGTCGTGAAGCATTAACCCTAAATATTAGCTCCACTGACTTTAAACTGCTACACCAACACGCTATATAGCAGAGGCTAATGTTAAAGTGCTAACTTCAACCATCAAAGACAAAATATGTTACAAAGTAGTATATTTCCTTCTACAGGGTCAAATCCCTACATCTATGGTTTGCACTTCAGGAAGTGATTCTTTAAAAAGACAACTTTCACTCATTGTTTCAGTTTTATGCTAACTCTGCTGCTAATTTTGGCTAATGACCTAAGCTATGGTTTCAGCCAGAAAAACACGCTAACCTATAATCAAAACCAAAACTCAGATGTCAAACTTTACAATACAGGCAAGTGAATTAGAGCTTTTGAATTTATCCAGAAACACTTCATTAGGGGAAGCTAAGTGTGCTAAATGTTTATAACGTTATCTAAAGTGCTGAGGCAATAAAACAAAAGTCTGCTATTAGCGAATTAGCAAATTGTGTCCTCCACTCAAATGTTGCACTTTATTCATCTGAAAGTTGTCAGAGTTTAACTGCAAATATTAGTTTAGGGGAAGCTAAGTGTGCTAAATGTGCTAAGAAAAACACTAAAATGCTAATTTGTTCTGCTATTAGCACGTTAGCAGAAGTGTACCCACCGCCAGGACCAACAAGGACAGTTTAGAAACCCTGAAGATAAAAACTACAATGTTGAAGTTTTGTCTTGATCTTTGTTGTGGTTCAGATGTGATGCTCTGAAGGCAGCAGCAGCCTGAGGTGAAGATATCAAACAGCTTTCCAAAATGTAACGGTAAAGTTTGGCCACCTGGCTCCCATTTAGCCGGACTATAAATAGACTCCGATGGGGGCCAGCTGTTGGGGTCAGATGGCTGCCACATGCATCAGAAGGGACAAGATGGCGTCTCAAAATCAGGTGCAGCTGCTTTGATCTGCTGCCAGAAAGTTGCTCCTGTGCTAGCTGAACTTCAGCTGTGAGTTTTTCTGCTGGACTTTGAGCCGGTGGCCTCGCAGAGGCGTCAAGCGCTGGATTGGGTTCAGGAAGAAAGGAGAGTCCAGACCAACCTGGAGCGGCGGGAGACGTTTCCTTCACCCCTTCATTTTCCGTTTCCTTTTGGTTCGAAATCACGACGACTCGCAGCGTTAGACGGTTTTCAAGGAGTCACCCTGCAGATGTTCCGGTGGAAGCAGGATCATCAGAACCAGACTCTTCGGTTCTGACGCCGCGGCAGCAAGATAAACATGGCTGCCGACACCAGCGTGTCGCTTCTGTTGGTGACCTGAAAACTCCTCTCTCCTTCCCTCCTCTCTCCTTTCTTCCTCTCTCCTTCTCCCCTCTCTCCTTCCCTCCACTCTCCTTCCCTCCTCTCTCCTTCTCCCCTCTCTCCTTCCCTCCATCTTGTTGCTCTCCTCTGCCTCCGTCTCTTCCTCTGTAACCTCGGGGTTTCGTTTCGCTGCTTCTGGCCGGTCAGGTGAGCCATCGCCGTTCAGGATGTTTGCTTTGGACTGAGCGCGTGCAGAGTGAGCTCATGTAATCTGTGCTGGCGGTGTTGAATGCGTGCATCACGATGTTCTAGTTTCCTGGAGCCGGCCGGGACCAGATGTTTGGATGGGTCTCATGCTGTAACTCTCTGCCCTGTAAGCTCTCCGCCTGTTTGCAGGAATTACAGACCTACACCTCAGAAATGTTGCTGCTGCTTCACTCATTTTAATTCACCCTCCTCTAAGACGCGGTTCGTCTAAATTAGTAAATATTTAAATCATCTTGTCGTTCAGAAGCAGCTAACTGTCCCGCGGTTTCAGCGCGGGACAGTTAGCTGCGGTGGATGTAGCCACCAAGCGGTGGCTACTTCCTTTTAGCTTAATGCTATATCCATTCTGGAGCTAGCTACTGATTGAATGAGAGGCTGGCAAATGAGAAGGGCTACTAACTAGCCTTAGCTTTGGATAGGCTAGCTTTTGTCTTAAATAGGCTAGCAACTAGCATAGCCTACTTGCTAGCTTTAAAATAAACATTATCAGGAAAAATAAGCGTCATACATTTGATGCATTGACGTGTTTTTTTTGTCAGAGTTTATTGTAATCCAACATGGCGTCAAGCATAAAAACACTAACGTACGGAGCTGAAGTTGGCTTGCAGTTGAGGATTCCACTTCGATTCTGTTTTCTGTTGTTATTAATATAAACAGAAAAAATCCCTCAGAATAATTTCCATAAAGTATTTTAAACTTGAGCTACTTAAAGATGCTCAGTGTGTGTAGAATTGACCTTCAGCCATCAGCTGAATCAGAGGCCCAGTCAGAAGCCAACTTCAGCTTGTGTAATATTACAGCGTGTTTATACTTGGTCTGATGTGCAGGTGACTAGTCAGGCATGGTAGTTGTTAGCATATATATACAATCCATAGTATATGCTAGGCTATCAGTGCTAATGGACAACAGAGAAAGAAGACAAGGCTAATGCTAAACTGTTGAAGGCTAACAGCAGAAAATCCAATGCTACACTGTATCCATGCTAATGGCCTTCTGTGCTAATGGCCAGCAGAGTAAGAGTGGGTGACCAGCCAAGCATGCTAGGTGTTAGCCTGTCCATAGCTCATACTAGCTAGTGCTCTCATGCTCATTAGCCAGCGCCCATGGCTCATTCAGCGGGGCTGGTTGATGGTTAATCAGACCAGTAGCTGCTTCTGAGTGGATGTAGCCTCCTGAGTGTGTGTGACAGTCCTAATTTTGGTGCTGATAGCGCTCCATAGCTCTGCAGCAGACCTGGATGTTTCTGCCTGCAGGGTGAACATGGCTGCTGGCTGTAAAACCCGAGCGTTGATTAGAGTTTCTGCACCAGTGAGCCGGACTGGATCGGCCCGCTGCTGCCCACACCGACAGACGGTTCCGCTGCCTTGGCTTTTATTGGTTCCTGCTGTAATCTGAACACACTGGTCCTCTTTAAGCCCGGCTCACGCTAGGTGTGGCACAGTGGCAGCCAAGAGGAAGCCCAGCGGGCCGCGGGCTGAGCCGCTGCAGGAGCCGGCCGGCTGCCAGCGAACGGCGGGGTGTAAATCGGCGCGCGGGGCGCGGCCCGCCATGCGGCCCGCCGCACGGCGCAGACAGAACCCTGACATGCACGAGGAGCGCTGCCGGGTCCAGCCCAGTCACAGTGCTCCCTCCGAACCCGGAGAAATGAGCTGCTTGCTCCCCAACAAATCAAATCTGAACTCATCCAGCGGGTGTTTCCACATCGCTAGCGATGTGTGAAAAGAACAGAAGCAAAACATTAGAGAAATAAGTTCTTAAGTTGAATCCAAGCATCAAATCCCACATTATTCCCTGAAAGCAGCTGTTTGTGTGGCAGCAGCATCTGAGGAACATAAAGCTGAAAACGAATTCAAAGCGTTGCACTCATGCCTCACTCCTCCTCCCGGTTGGACTTTCTCTGGCTGTTCAAAATAAAATTTAACAATATTTTATTCATCACAAAAACCCTCAGCTGTTTTGAAAGGTGATGCTGTAGCAGTCTGTGCTTCAGTGAATCTGAAGAGGCCTCTGACTGAAGACTGTTGCTCCATGGCTGCCTCATGCTAACATGCCAACAGTTCAACGTCGAGGCAGCAGAGACGATTTTCCACAGCGACATCGTGGATGGCATCATCAGCTGTTAGCTAGCTCTGCTAATCCATCTCCTTTGCTTTTGCCTCTTTTGTCCTTCTGTTAAAATGGAAACTATATGTTGACAAAATAAGCAACATTTTCAAGTAGAAACTAGCAGATGCATAGATTCCTGGCTGGGAAAAAAATCAGAATTAAATACTAAAATTCGTAACGTGTCGTAATTAATTGTCTTGTTGTCACGGTAACGCTGGCTCCTGATCAACCTCGTCCCGACTGTGTTTTTAAAACATTCCTGAAGCCTCTGCTGAGATGGTCCAGCTTCAGCTGCTGCTCTGATGCTGCCCTGGAACCATAATGGGGTCATGGAGGGGTCAGGGGTCAGTCCAGTGGGGGTCAGTGGACTTGTTATAGTCAGAAGGTTCCTGGAAGAAAGGATTCGCAGTGCAGAGGAATAAATCCTCCTGCTGATCCAGATCCTGATTGAACTGATCCATCTGAACCTTTGCAAAACGCAGGAAACTTTTTCTGAAGAGTCGATTCTTTCTACGGCTGCTGCTGCTTTATTCGTTCTTCTATCTCTCCTTTTATTTTTAGCTTTTTCCCTTCTGTACATTTTTCCTTCCTTACTGCCTTCCTTCAGTTTTTGTTTCTTATTTCTTTACTTTTGTCTTTTCTTTCTTTTTTCTTTCCTCTCTTCCTTTCTTGGAAGTTAAACCTTTTATCAGGTCATGAGTTCATTTCCTGACGAGCTGTTGCTTCGAAGAATCATTTCGACCCGGAATCGGGTAGAGGTCAGTTCGGTAAAGTCGTCGTTTCATTAGGAAGAGTCGTTTCTGTGCGAGCAAATGCGACACATCACACATTTAGTAACATCGTTGAATTTTCTCGTTACTTGCGTCCAGGTAAAGGATCTGAAAAGAGACGCTCCAACTTCGGATTTCGGCCTTGGTTGTTCTTTTTAACAAACTAATTTTGCCAATAGGACCAAATAAAGAAACATCTGTGAAGGCAGGAAAACTTTAGACAACAGAACTTCTTGTACAACAACCAAAGAGTTTTAGGACCGAACATGAGCCAACAGTTTTACAGCTTCATCAATTTCTCATTATGATGTGGCCGTGTTTGAGATCTGTGAGAAGAACGGTTAACACCCTGCTGCAGTTTCTGACTCGAGCTAAATAACGTTTTCTCCTGCAGGCTCGCTCCAGTTGCTTCTCAGTCCTGTTAGCTTTTGGTCCCGCGTTATAAAATGCTGCGGACCGTCTGCTGTGATTCAGCGCCTGGCGGCGGTTGCTCAGGGCGGTTATTCTGTCACATTCGGCTCGGCTGATCTCGACCTTTTCAGGCAGGAACTTTAGCGCTCTGACAGCCTGCGAAGACGAGTGCAGTTCCTGCAGAGATCCATCCTGCAGCGTTTTACGGCCAGTCTCCTGCACTTCCTGGTTTTCGTCTTAAAGCGGGTTGGCCGCGGAGGCGGGGGGGGCAGAACAAAGCTGCTGGTCAGGGATAAAAATAACTACAGCTGTGGATGCTGGGAAAACCTTTTCCTGGTTCGCAATCATCATTAAACTTTAACATTGGACAAACACAACCAGGGTGATTACAAAAAATGATTTCCTTTAGTGAAAAGTATTTTGTCAAAAACAGGTGAGATCATCCCTTATTCCCAGGCAGAATTATAAAGGATAAGCCATTTTCCAGACCAATCCGATTGTTTCAATATTTTTGCTGAATTAATCTATGCTGACCCTTTGCAAAAGAGTCCTGCAAATGTTTCCATTTTCCAGAAGTTGTGTACCTTGAATTATTCAAGTCACCTTTAAAAGTGGTCAGATTGTCTTGGTGCATGATTCACAGATTTATAGCTTTTAAAGGTTAGTGAAGCATCGCCCCTCATCCTGCGAACGAGTCACTAAATCATTCCTGAGTCAAAGTCAACAGGAAGGCTCACACCAGAAAGCAGAGACGTTCCAGCCGGCTGAGGCCGAGGAGACTCCAGACATGGACGGCTTCTGGTGCAAACCGGTTTCCTGACATGAATGTTTAAAACCAAACCAACTCAATTGAATTCAGGTAAAAGTTTCGGCTTTATTTTATTGCTGAAGTGCTGCAGCCTGACCCACAGCTGATGAGCTGCTGTTCCTGGGACGGTTCCCCGCTGTTCTCCGTTTGTGGATGTTAGGTCACACGGTGGTTCTGCAGAACCATGACCAGATCAGTTTGGGTTGGTTTGCATTTACTGATTGTCTAAACATAAAATGAGTTGATTAGGATCACGAAGCCAAGACAGAAAAGCAGGAATAGTTTTCAAGGTACACATTTTTCCAACTCACATTGGATCAGTCATCTGCCAGCATTCAGGCCTGACAGCCAACAAAAGCTTCAAACTGCTCTGTAATCAGCTGTGCAGGTCGTTCCTGCAGATAAAGCTTCTGTAAACAGCAGCGCACTGAGTTTGTTCAGGTCGGCATGTTGATGGCGGCACCAGCATGAACTCAAGCTTTAAAATGTGACAGAGTTCAAAGACTCAGTGGAGCGATTGTTCAAAGCACGTCGCTCGAAAAAACTAAAAGTACCTGAAGCAGAGCTGCTCAAACATGATGGAGATACGGCAACTTCACAAAGGTTCAGGAATTCACGGGAAATCTGGGATCGACATCGGAAAATAACGATGACTTATAAACAACATCTTAACTTAGAAAACCAAAACATAAAACCATTTATTTTGGTCCTATTGCTGCAACAACATTGCTCAGTTTTCATTATTATAAATATGTTGATGTCATATTTAATTGCTGTTTGTTTTTGTGATGTGGCTGCTAAATTATTTAACTGTTGTCATGCCAACCATCAATAATATTACTTAGCTAGTTAGTAGCTTCTAGGGGATAATAAGTTAATCAAAGTGAGCTAGCAACATGCTAGTTAGCATGTCATTAGCTAGTATATCAGCGACTAATAACGTTTCTTTTGATATGCTAATTGTATGTAATGAATATTATCGGTATGCTAGTTTATATTGTATGCTAGCTAGCAATGCGCTGATGCTATTTAGCATATCAGTAGCTAAATATTTTGTTTTTAATTAGCTGATTGTCATGATTTATTCTTCATATGTATTTTGCTAAAATCCTTTTAATATAACTAAAAAGTACATCTGAAGGTGTGAGACGTTTCACATTTTAAATATTCCACCAGAATTTAAACACAATGAAATTCTGTTTTCTGTCTGGACATCACCGGTCTCCAGACATGACTGGAGACCGACTGGTCTGCAGAGGCCCACTGCAGATCCCCACTGCAGACAGACTGCAGAGGCCAACTGCAGACCCACACTGCAGAGGCCCACTGCAGACAGACTGCAGAGGCCCACTGCAGACAGACTGCAGATCCCCACTGCAGGCCCACTGCAGAGACCCACTGCAGGACCGCCGCCAACGGCGTCCAAAGCTCCTGTAACATCACCTGGCTGCAGATGAGAGGAAGCAGACGAGCAGATACAGCTGCACCGGCGCTGGATGGAAGAGCGAGCTGTTGTTGGAGGAGAGCGGTGGAAAATGTAGTCGTGTGTTTTTCCATCATCCGTCTCTCATGTTTTGAGCAGCCAGCCTCTTCGCTGTAGATCTGGGATGTTTTCTCACTTCTCCACCTTTTTCCCCTCATCTCCGGATTCAGGTCGATGGCAGAGCGCTCTGTTTCATAAAACAAAAATCCCTTTTGCTGATCTTCCGGTCATCCCAAACCACCAACTCTGTTCAGGAATTAATGAGTTTCAGCCTCAGCAGCTGATTTAGGCTTTTCCTTTGCAGACCTTTCATATGCTCAGTGGGGCCTTGGAGTGGACCCAGCACAGGAAGCTCACCACCTTTCAACTAGTTCCAGACTAGGGAAAGAACAGGACTCACTAAAATCGGCACATAGAAAGGAAAAAGCTGCGTTTCATAGAGAAGAACAAGATCACAGGGAAATAGTTTGGTTTGGTGGCTGAACTCTGGGGAGCCATAAAACCTTCTTGGCTGTTTTGGTTCTGTTCTGGTGACCGCTGCGTCTTATTCCAGCTGTCAGTGTGTTCCTCTGTGTTAAGGTAGGAATGTGAGTTTGGGTTCCGCCCTAACCGGGTCATGATCATCTTAAAAAGGTGGTTCTGAAAGACTGAGGTCCGTTTAGCGCTGGCTCGGTTCCCGTGGTGCCGTTCGTTTGAGTAGAAACAACCAAAACAACTGAACCTCCAGTTCATCTCAGACACAAACAGCTGGAGCGTTTCGGAGTGGAAGGACACAGATACCAGCCTGATCCATTTCAACCAGGTTGCATTGCATTGTGGGATGCAGTAAGGAAACTGGTAAATAAATATTGTCCTTCTTTTTCCTAAAGCATAAAGTCACACATAACTTTCAAAACTCCTCAGTCAGTCAATGTACTTCTCTGGTATTTAGTGACCTCTGACCCTCAGCCAATGGCTGCTGGAGTCAGGCACAGCACCACCACAGCCTGCCGGGTCGGGCAGGTGTAAACGACGGATGTATGGATGAATTACCTCCATTTGAAGTGATAGATTCTGACTCTTATTGCGTTTTCTCTGTGTGAAAAGAAACCAAACCAGTGGAAAAAGTTACGTTATCAAACCCATCAACTGAGTTGGACCAAAGCAAACGAACGACAGATGTGAAAACGCCCTGAGTGCCTGAATCAGAACCAAATCGACTTCCATTCCTCATCACCTCTTTTTCCACCAGGCCAGGCCAACAAGCGTTCCTGTCTTGGTTCCTGAAGGTGCTTTTGCTTTCCATCTGTGAATCGAAGGCAAAGGGATGATTTGCAAAGTGAAAGAGAAGACAACTGGAATCGCTGATGTGAATTTATTACCAAACCAAACTGGACTTTTCCCGACATAAAGTAACTGGTGTAAGTGCTGGTTTAGCTGTCGGTCCCTTGGTTCCTCCACCTCTACTGGGCATTCTTAAAGAGTTTATAAGTTGGGTTGAATCTAGGAATATTTTCACACCGGGTCGTCCGATAGGGACCAGAACTTCATCCTCTGCTCCACCTGCAGCTGCTCTGAGTCAAACCAGCCTGTTCCCCTCCTGGCCTGTGGGGGCGCTGCACCAAGAACCTCTGAAGGAAACGAAACTAAAACCTCTAAAGACACTGAGAGCAACTTCCTTCTTCCCCAGATGGAAACAAGCTGGAGGCGTCGGGATTTCTTTTTAGTTTTGGCTAAAAGTCACGCCATTTCTCCTGCTAGCCTAGCTTGTTTGGTTGTATTTACCCAGAATCCTCTGCGCTGTGCTACACTTCCTGCTTTTGGAGCAGTCTTCAGTCCGCTTGGTGATCTGCATTCAGACTGAACCAGAGTTCACTTCAGCCGAACCCAGACCGAGGCTTGGAGGACCAGAGTTGATCGGTCTGCATCAGGGTTCGGTTGGTGTTCACACCTCCCCAAACAAACAGACTTTCTCAACAAACATACTGGAGCTGCATTACAGTGGATTAAGCAGGTTTCTCTGCAGGACTGGGCTTTAGTCTACAAACTGAGGTCCAGTTTGCAGCAGAAAGCAGATATTGTCACAGAATCAAGAGGAAGTCTATCCGTTGTCCAACATGTTTATCCCAGGTGCGGTGAATGGGGGGGAGTCCTGGGGCCGATCTCCAGCGGTCAGCAGGCGGGGTCACCTGGACAGGTCGCCAGTCCATCGCACCAAGAGGAAAGCGTTCTGTTTAATTTTTGGTTTCCTTCCTCCGTTTTGTTTGCTGGACCGTCCTCACCACTAAAACACGTCCTCTTCCCTTCGGCGCTGCAGCTTCAGGCCTAATGACCATCCCAGATGTGGCTAAAACACTCTGTGGATTAGACCTCAGCTCCACTCTGGGAACCTCGCTCCCTGACACCGACGGATGAGGCTGCTCACTCGGAGGTTGGATCTGTATTTACACTTCGGGAACAGAGCGTGCAGGAGCATGTTTCACATTAAAAACACATCATATTTCATTCCTTTTTATCAGGAAGATGTTCAGAAGGACGGGCCGTGTGAACCTTGAGGCCGAAGCTAAAAATACTTTTAACGAGGCTGAAGGTGGACGCCCATCGCATGCCGTGGAATGATTTAGCAGGGATCGATGTCAGCACCATCACCAGGCACAGGGTGTGTGTTTACATGGCCGCGTGTTACATAAGCCAAATGTCTCTCAGAAACTCTGGGCACAAGAGCTGGATCTGGGAAAAGAAAATATCAGTTGAAGCCGAATTTTAGGTCAGACAGAAACTTTAAATCTTAAACCTGGGGTTGTTTCAGGAGCCTTTGGGAAACGCACACGTTTTCTTCTGCCACATGTGGTTCTGCAAGAAAAAGTGGAAAAGTTAGCTGAACCAATCCCAGGCTGCCAGGCTTCACGTCTAAGAGAGCTTTGGGGTCAGAGGTCACCCCTAAATTAAGCTCTTCTATCTGAATGGTCACTAATAATCTAATAAATACAGGAACCTCTTTGCATTGAGCTGCAGGGATAATAGTTTCTTGTAGATGTTCTGTTTTGGAGTCTTTCCACATGTCTTCAGTTGGAATTGGACTAGGACATTCTAACCACCTGTTGTGATCTGAACAATACCATAATCACAAATGTGTGCTAATCTTTGTTGTTGCGCTGCTAATGTCGAAACAAAATCAATCAAACTATAAGGTTGGTTGCAAGATAAATCATTAAAATCTTGAATTATATGAGATATTCATAGATCAGCCCATCAGAGGAGACTTTGGCATCTTATTCAGGTGTTGGAGTGATAAGCCCCGCCTACTCTGGAGTGGCTATGCGTGCAGCGTTTTGGGGAAATTGTAGTCGGCCATTTTACAGAACAGTTACGGATTCAACGCTTTAGAATGATGCACAACTTTTGATGAACTGTGATGCTGATGGAGCCAGAAAAACAAAAAAATCCTCATCCTGCGACCACTTCCTGTTATCTTCTTTGGCGTTTTCAGCAGCAGTAACATCGGGCCGTCCATCACTGCAACATCATCATCCTACTGCAAAAACTTTACTGAAAAACACGTTTTTCAAAATTGGTGTTTCCATTAAGCTCATTTATTTTCATGATCTCAATTAGCTACATTTTATGGTTAATAGAAACACACAAGAGCAGAGAGAGCGTCCCTCATCAGTGCCTGGACGTCTCTCTGGATGTCTCTCTAGATGTCTCTCTGGACGTCTCTCTAGTGTCTCTCTGGACGTTCCTCCCAGGTTCTGCTCTCTCGGACCGTCTGAAGGATCTCTGGCTCGGTAACTGAACTGTCTGGACGTCTTCTCAGAGACACATCTGTTGTCCAGCTCCACGAGCTGCTCGTTTGCTCTGTGGATGCTGTCGGCTGTGTGGATGCTGTCGGCTGTCTGGATGCTGTCGGCTGTGTGGATGCTGTCGGCTGTCTGGATGCTGTCGGCTGTCTGGATGCTGTCGGCTGTCTGATGTGTCGCTGTCTGGATGCGTCGGCTGTCTGGATGTGTCGGCTGTTGGATGTGTCGCTGTCTGATGGAGTCAACGGCTCATTCAAAGTTCAGGCCATGAGCTGAAAGCTGGTCTATGTGGACGCGGCTCAAACCTGCCAGAGAAGAAGGAAGGTGAGAGACGACAGAGTTCAATTTGTTGAGCAAATTGGCTTCTTGAACGCTCCTCCTGGCACTTCCATCTCTTTAGCGCCTCTTTAACTCCACCTGTGTCTTATTTCACCCGGCGCTGCCGCCTGTTTGGCTGGAAGTTCAGCCTGAACCTTCTGTCTGCAATAAAGAGCAACGGCTGGAGCGAGGAGAAGGTCATTCTTCTAGGCTCCTGCTTAATGAGTCGATTCAGGGCTTTTACTTTGACTTTCCATCATTATCTTGTTCTCATGGGGATAATCCCTCCAAACCAGCAAAACATTTCATATGTGTGAATTTTTGCCTGTATTTGTTTAAGTAGCAGCCTGGAAGCTAAGTGGCCTAAATGCTCTCAAAGGTTACAAAAATGCAGAAGCGTTAAATGGAAAGCTAACTCCGTTATTAGCAGGTTAGTGGAAGTTTATGAGGAATCAAAGCAGCTGAAATTAACTAGACTAAATCTAAAACGTTTGCTGCACTAACCGAAGAGCTAATCATGAACAGTAGCTCCTGACGTGCTGCTCTAACAGGGTAGTTAGCAGAAGCTAACACTGAAGCGCTGAATTCAGCCCACCATGTGTCACATCGGGATCATGAGGAAACTCTCTTAGTTCATTTATGTCAATTTTAGCATGTTTTTGTTTTGCTACCATTGCTGAAAGCTAAGTTCCCTAAACGTTTCAAAGTTAGCTAAAAGAGCTGAAGCGTTAGCTCTGCTATTAGCAGATTAACAGAAGTGTGCCCTGCACTGTTTGAGTCTGTTTTTACCCTAAAGCTGCTAAAATTAACTCTAAAGAGATTCTAAAGAGTTAGCTGACCCAAAAGCACCAATCACACTCTGCACTGCTAGCGCTACAGTACAGGGAGCTTAGCAGATGCTAATGTTAATGCTAAACATGTTGATACCAATATGAGTCATGAGGGGAACATGAGGCTCTCAAAGCATTCATACCTATATTTATTGAACTAACACACCTGGAACTGAAGTGCATTGAACGTTTGCAAAGTTAGCAAAACATTAAAGTGCTCAGCAAAGCTTAGCTGTGCTGAGCAGGTTAGCGCATTTGTGCCTCCACTGTTTGATTTAAAGCAGTTTAAATGGATTTCTGCCAAACAGAACAGACCGATATCAGCCACAAACTCCTGTTGGTTTGAAAAGACACATTTTTGTCCCTGAACCACAGCTGAGCTCATTAGCAAATCAGTGAACCAGTTTCTGTTAGTTTTTGGCCTCTTTAAATAATTAGGATTGTTTGGGCTTTACTGTAAACCCGAGCTGCAGCAGCAGCGGCCCGGTTGGCGGCGTGTTGGTACCACGGAGCCTGAGGAGCGGCGGAATGAGAGGCGGCATGTTCCCATGGAGGAGCAGGGCGCTCGCTGCAGCCAGGCTAATGAGGAGGGTGAGCGAGGGCAGCCTGGTGGAGGCAGAGGTCAGCCAGGAGCCAGAGCCTCCTGCCAGGCCGCCTGGAGCTGCAGGCTGCGGCCCTGCATGGCCATCTGCCGCTCATTAACACGCTGCGAGCCAAACAAACACGCCTTCCTCTGAGCTTTCTGCTCGGCATCCATCTCCTCCGCTGAGGCAGACTCCTGTTCCGCCACGCAGCTTTAGCCGTCCTCTGAACGTCTACCAGCGTTTCATTTGGTCTGTGAAAAGAGTTTTTGTTGAGCTGAACTGTTTCATATCAAAGATCAGCTGAATGCATTTTAAACGCTGCAGGAAACCAGCCACTGCCACTCAGAGTTCCTGGAAACACCGGAACGTTTTCCATATCTGTGGATGAACTTTGACCCCCTCTGCCTGGGTGTACCTGAGCCTTGCCCAGCAGGAACTGCCTCTTACAGGATCTCTGGTGGAATTAAGCCCATACTTTGACTGGACCACTCCACAGTTGGACTTGTTGGAATGAATTCACGCCCCAGATCATCACACTGCCGCCACCATGTTTACTGCAGTGTTGTAATTATGTTAGTCTTTTATTTTGGCGGGCCTTAGTGTTGTGTGGGTCTCTTCCTGTTGAACGTGATCAGCTTCTGTTTGGGTTGAAGTCTGTGAGGGTGTGAATACTTTCTCTCTACTGAACGACGCTCAGTGTTTCCAGGACCTTTGACCCTGACAGCAGCGTTGCCATGGAAACATAGAGGGCGACTGCAGAGGCAGGTGCTTTAAGGTTTGGGCTGGAGACCGCTCAATCAAGCCGAGCCACACGAGGTCGCGACCCCCAGTCCATCTGCTCCCTGACCTTGACCCCTGAACCCAATCACACTCAGCTGTGCACTGAGCCGGTGGAGGTCAGGGGACGACCTTTGACCTCGCTCTGTTTCTGTTCCAGCAGGTGTGGCGGGTCGTTTGCACTGACCGTGGGAAATTCACTCGTCTGTCTGTCTGTCTGTCAGTATTTAGTCTTTCTAAATTTTTTGGTCATTAGTTTGGAAACTTTCTCTGTACAGAAAATAAATTTACATAACTAAACTATAGAGGAGAAGAAATTCTTATGTAATTTTCAACAACTATCATAGGAGAAAATGTATCCATGTTTATTGCAAAAATGTTGGTTGTCTTTATTTTAAAACAGAGATAAAGTGATGAATCTTAACACATGAGAGAAAATTACATTCAGCAGAAAATATCTATCAAAGAAAATATGAGCGGTGTTTCTTCAAAAGATGATTTGTGAGTCTAAAATATTATTTTAGTGATTTTAGGGCCAAACAACTCAAAACGACACCTGAGAAAGAAATCCTAATGAAAGCTTAAATCTACTGTTGAATGGGTTTCGGTGATTAAACCAATGGGAGCTGCCATAACAACAGGTGTGGCAGGGAGCTGTCGCCATGACGACAGCATACGGAGCACTTTCAGGACCATAAATCATGTGGTGGGAAACCTCCTGTCAGGATCCGTTTTCCTCTTTAATATTCGGCGAGCAAATGAATCCGAAGCGCGTCTGTTAAAGCGCTTCGGCGCCGCGCTCCCTCCGGAGGGCTCCACTTGACAAAGTAGGATAAATGAGCGACCTCAGGCCCCCGCTGCGATCCAAACCCATATGAGCAGACCGTCCAGAACACCAGAACTGGTTTAGCGCTTAAAAATGTCATAAATTTAAAAGAATTGACTCCCATCCTGCAAAAGGCAACGAGCGGGGAAAACACAGACAAATCAGGGACGAACTCGATACCCGTGATTGTTTACTGTTGCTACGGTTACAGCATTAAGTTCTCCCCCCCCCACACACACACAGAGGCGCTGGCTTTCCATCGGTCCCACCAGGCGAGTACATCTGCCAGCCAAGATCCGGTCTGAGCGGCAGAAGACTTTCCCAGAGATATCAGTGACGTGCAACACACACACACACACACACACCCCTACACCCCCCCTCCTACACACACTCCTACACACCCCTACACACACACACCCACACACCCCCCCTCCTACACACACACACACACACACACACACCCCTACACACACACGCGCAGTCTGCCGTGTGTTTCCTCAGCCGGCGTCCTCGGGGACGCCGCTGTGTTTCGGTAAATCATGGAGGACGGACGTTGGACGGAGGTGAAAACATGATGGAGGACGCCGCGACCCGCTCACAGCAGGGAGTCTGGGCGACAATCTGAGATCAATCAGCTGGATCTCATTTACGGCTTGATTTATTTTAATGAAAAAGGACGATGTTTCCACCGGGATGGTCCGGTAGACTCGCTGCGTTTGGGGACCAAAATTGCGACATTTGTTTAATTTCCAGCTGCTGGTTCTGTTTCACACGAAGGTCTTCCTCTTACTTTCTTAGTTCTTCCACTTTGAACCACATGAGCCAAACCTAACAAGGTTTTCTTCAAGGTTTTAGACATTATGTTGAATCTGAGGGTGTTTCTATCACACCTGATAGTCCAGTGGACTCGGTTCCAGCTGCTGTGCTTCTGAGTCAAACCAGCCTGTTCCCCTCCTGGCCTGTGGGGGCGCTGCACCAGGAACCACAGAGGGAAACGACACAAAAACCTCTGTAGACACTGAGAGCCACTTCCTTCTTCACCAGATGAAACAAGATGGAGGCGTCAGATTTCAGCTCTTGAGTCTTTGGCTGAAGACTTGCTGGATCAGACTAGCTTGTTTGTTTTGGTGTATTTACCCAGAATGCCCTGCTGTCAAGCCTTTTTTTAATAAAACCAACATACATTGGTTTTCATATCAGCAAAACTTGATGGACGCATCATCATCATCAATAATATCATCAATAAAATCACATGATCTGCATGAAGTGAAGCTGAGACCCGGAGGAACCCAAACCAAGGAGAAACCAGGGACAGTCCTTTCATCCCCTTGTGCTGGATTCAGTTTTTACCTGCGGCCATGTTGAGCTGCTTTGTGTTTGGATTCATTAAACCTCCATCTCATGACTCACAGCTCCGACTCCAGCAGATCTGTGTGAGTCGCGTCTCACCCACCTGCATCCTGACAACGACCTCCAACGCTTCGGCACCCCCACCTGACCTCAGCTGACCCCGGGTGACCTCTGCAGCCATCTGCTTCAGGCCTCTGCTGATTGGCTGCAGGGAGGGGAATGTCAGCAGAACAAAGAGGCTGAAGCTGATAGAAACTATCAGTGATTTTACACAAAAAGAATCGATCAACCATAAAAAATGAGATATTTGTCAATGACTCCATCAACATCTTCCTTGTATTTGACCATTTCCTCTGGTTCCTCTTTTACGTCGCCCTAAAATGTTTCAGCTCATCAGACGAAGACAAACAAACAGCTGTTTTCAAGCAATGATTTCATTTAGTGAAGGAACAAACTAATCAAACCAGCCCTGAAACCTAGAAGCTGCTTCCTCCACTTCTGGCAACGCTGGAGGGTTTTCCACCATGATGGGCCGGCTGAGGTTCACAAGCAGCGCCATCCACGTCGGCCATGTTTAGTCCAGACGCCGCTCTAAACCCAGGGCATTCTGGGTAAAAGCAACCAAACAACCCATCCTTCCAAAGACAAAACAAGAATCCTCCAACCACTGAACTCTGACTCCACTCAGTTAATTCATGTTTTAACATTGGGGACAAAGGCTGGTCAGCATTTTTCCATGAAGAAATCTGAAAATGAAAATAGCTTTTGTATTTATTCAGCTTGTCTCTGATGTTTCAGCGTAACAAAAATGAAAAGCAGAGGAAGTCTGAGGTCCTTGTGAAGATGTCAGTCTGTTAACCTGACCTGCAGCTTCTCCTCCCGGCCTTCAGCAGGAGCCCGGGCTTTAAAACCTGGACCCGTTCGCTCACTTTTCCACTTCATATGTAAAGATTATGATAAAAAACGGCATGAACTGGAAAATGGATGGAGTTAATAAAGCTTCCCAATGATGCTGCTTTCCAGCGTTTAATGCACAACAGATGAAGCGCCTGCAGCCAAACACAGCAGCAGGAATCCAAGCTGATAATTTATTCGTCCCCAAAGCCAGCGCCGCTACGAGGAGAACAACTGGGCCCACCTGATGGGGCCCACCACAGCGCCGATTCACAACAAATACCTCAAATCAATTCAGTCACACGTTTGCTCCAATTGATCCTAATTACCAAACAATAGATCAGTTTGTTATCCATGGCCTCTAACCTCAATGCAAACTGCTTTTGGAGCGGTTCACTTGCTGTTCACATATGCATTCAAACTGAACCAGAGTTCACTTCAGCCGAAACCAGAACTGGACTTTCTAGGCAAACGGACTGGAGTTGGATTAAAGCGGATTAAACAGGGCCAGTGTGAACCCAAACCTAGATTCTTTTCTGGATTTTACATGCTTCCATGACCAGATGCTTGGAGTTGCATTCACCATTTGGCTGTATTTTCTCAAGAAGGCCAGATAAAGATTGTGTCAAATTTGCATATTTTAAACAGCCTGAAAGTGTTAAGTGGTGCAGAGGCCATAAAAATAAGCATTTCTTCTATGAATACGTCCCAAAGTTCAGGAAACTGTTTTACAGAAAGTGTTGGCATGATTTCTGAGATGTGACTCCATCATGTCTCCCATCTGAAGAGTCTGAGTCATTTTATCATTATTTATGGAAACGAGACAAACGAAGCTCCAGATTCAGAGGAACTTCCTGGGCTGCTGGGTGTTTTGGAATCACATCCTGATTTTGATAATTTTAGCCTCTGTCTGAGTCCGGGATGCGAGGTGGGAGCCCAGGAGGGCCCTTGCTGATAGTGACGGTTCTGGCCTTTACGGGCGCCAACATGGAAACGCTCCCTCTGTCACGGAGCAGCGGTGAGGATAGCGTTCAGGACGAGGCCGTTCCGCCTGGACACCTTCACTCATCGCAAACGGCAGAGATGAGCCAATACATCCAACGCTGCTTCTGTCCAGGAAGTAAAGAAATTATGAAACACTTTCTCTCATAATTTGTGGGCTTTTATGTTCAGTTTTCTGCTTTAGATTTTTGCTGTTGTGACAAACATTAAATTATTTTAGAGCCTTTCAAAAAGGTGCTGCAGGGAGTCATTACCTCTGCATTCACTGTCGTACCAGTTCCTTTTGAAAAGACTAGAATCATCTCAACCAAGTTGGAATGAACTGACTCATGTTCATATTTAACCAGCGTTGAGCTCTGCTAACTGAAAAGTTAGCTTCACTAACCCTACAGCAGTGTTAACCCTAACCCTAACCCTGAGTTGACCTCAATCTGCCCTGGAAAGACTCCAACCCTCAAGCACCAATTTAATTAACAGTGAAATTAATTGCTCTACAGATACTGTTCTGTTTTATATTTAAAGTTATTGGGGGGGAAATGAGAGAGAACTGAGGAGAGAAAACAGAACTGCTGTGTAAACAGACTTCAAAATAAGAGCATGAATATAAATGTCTCAATACTTGAAGAATTCTTAACAGTTAACCAAAACTTCACACAGATGTCAAACTTTATTCAACTTAAACTTTACAAAAAACAACCAAGTAAATTAGTGACTTAGAATTTATCCTGAGAAATGATTTTAAGCTAAGAGCTAAGTGTTTACAAAGTTAGCTGAAGTGCTATCTTTCTATTGATATGCTCCTGTTTCAGCTCATCAGCTGATAGAAAATGAAATGAAACACATCTGTCCCTGTTGGTCTGTCAGTTACTGAACTGCAGGAAGGTCAGAGGTCAAAGCTGCAGCTTCTCTGTATGTCTTTGTTGTCCCATTCATAAACAACAGCAACAATCAGGCAGCCTGAAGCACCTCAGTGGAACCTGGAAGACGAAGTATGAAGTCAGCGTTTACAGCGACTGGAGGCACAAAACCTAAATTATCCATTTATGTCCTCATAAAACCGCCTTCGGTCTCCGCAGCACAGAGACACTAAGAAATCTCTCAGGATCTTGGAGGAAATGCAGCAACTTTCTAGTGAAACAAACCCTAGAAATCACAGCAAGGAGACAGAAAATATGTTTATGCTGTTGAAGTTTACACTTACAGTAAGACCTACCCAGGCCCGTTAATGCATGACGCAAGGCAACAGTTGGCTTGGAGTGAAAAATGGAGACTGACCCAAATGCAGATCCCCCACACACACAACCTTTCTTCTGCCCAAAACCACAATCTCACCCCAACTCATCATCTGGACTCCCTGTGGAGGCACAAATTACCATTTTCCAGAATCACAATTCAATCCCATGCTGTAAGGGAGATGAAAGGATTAAAGTCCTGCATAATGCTTCCTCTCAGGAAGCATTATGCAGGACTTCCAGTGGTGATGTTACATTTTCCCATGAACTAGGGTTGAACTTCATTTACTTGTAAAAGAACCTTTACAGGCTATGAAGAATGAGGCTTTGCACTGTGAAGATTTCATATGGGGAAACAAAGCACCTGACCTGCTGAAATCTCTGAAATACGATGTTTATTATTAAGATTTATCCCGAAATTGATTGTTTCGATCATTATGTTGAGGCTGTATGCGCAAGAAAAGCAGATATCGAGATGAAATTGGAAAAACATGAAATTAAAGTCCCCAAAAGCAGCGATGTTACAGGATAGACGGAGCCCAGAGGGCAACTGTCTGTCTGAAAAGGAAACAGTGACACCAAGTGGCCAGGCGTATTATTACAGATGAGCCTTTAGTTACATGTACAGAACTGATTCAACCACGATTCGATTTTCTATATTATTCTAAACCACTTTTAGGATAAAAATGTTCAGAGTAAAAATGATCACATATTCAGATTTATTTTGACTGTTTTTCTCTATAGTTTTAAAATGAAAATAAATTGCGACAGGCTAATGACTGGGTCAGAACATCTAAACTGTTCCCAGGCCGGAGTGGTCCGTCTTAGAGCCGCCATTACTGATTTGTATGTTTTCACAGATTATTTTACTGAGGGCTGTTTGAACAAAATGCCATGTTGGACTGTGGTGCCCGCGGCGCGCCTGAACGGTTCTGCTGTTTGAATAAAGCAGATCATCTGAAACAAGAGGCTTTCACTGCTGGCGAGTTCCAGGCTTGGTTTCAGTTTTATTCATTCTTAATGTTTTATGAACACCTAAAAGAACGTTCTCTGTTTATTTCTAAACCAGCCGCTTGTCTCTTAGCAGCTATGCTAGCTGCTCCTCTAATGAGAGGCGCTTTTTTAAACGTAAATGTTTTTCTTTTGTCCTAATTTATTTTAGGTAAAATTATTTTAAACTAACTGCAGCTTATTCTATTTATTGCTGGCTAAATAGAGTAAATGTGCACCTGCGGTGCCGTCTAATTACTGGAGTAGGTTGCGACGCGTCACAAAAGGCAAACGTGGCGGATGTTTGGAAAACTTTACACTTTCCTTTTGTCTATATTATATTAATTAGTTTTAGTCTAATCTAAAACGTTAAGAACTTGCCAGATCCAGATGCCATTGTTTAAATAGAAACTCTAGATCACATTAAATGCCTCAGCTCAAAATCCCGTTTAACATCTTGAGCTGTATTTATTTAGCTTTATTTTATTCATTTATTTAGTTAACCTTATTTTGTGATTTGTGAACCTTTTTATCATTGCAGAGGGTCTGAGGTCTGTAGACTGATTGAAACAGGTTCAAACTTAAAATGGCTGAAGGTGGACTGATGAACTGAATTATTGCACAATGAATTAATGTAAAAACTAATATTTTTAAAAATGTGAACCCTTTGATTAAAGGGCAGCTCTAGAAACCACAAAGTAGTCAAATATAGCAACTGATGAGGTTAAAGATTGTATGTCTATCGAATACATCTAATATATAAAACTTGTAGAGTTAAAACAAGGTCCATGCAGAAATTGTATCTTAAATCCTTTGTTTGTATTGTGATAATCTTCACATCACTTTCCTAATCCCAGTGATAATCACCCAAAGAAACATCTAAAGTTTGATTCTTCAGGGATTTTTCTCCAGTCAACAAAAGAAACTGACTCTTCATAAGTAAAATACACCAAAATAAGACTCCAACATGTTGATTTGTACGGCTTTTTAATGTTTTTATCAATCTGAAATGATAAAATGCATATCATGTAGCAAACCAAAATCAACAAAGCTCTTTACAGAAATCGTAGCTCATTCATACACTCTACAGTCCAGACAGATCTGAACTCTTAGCTCAAAGTCCTTTTACTTCAGTAATTGTTTTGGAAGCAAAAACTGCCGTTTTTAAATTTTTTTTTTTGTTGTTGCATAAGCCGAGTCAAGAGCATCTATAAACTACCGACGGGCCTGGTTTGAGTAAAACTGGATGCTGTGTAGAGATTAGTCAGCAGCATTACGGTTACAGTTGAGCGTGCAAGCCCCCCAGCTAATAAATACATTCTAGATACAAAAACCCTGTAAGTGCTGCATTATTTTAAATTTATCATAAGGCTCCAAATATGTCTAGTCAATTAATCTGCTGCCAACCAGTTCTTACTTTCTCAGATTTGATTCCTCATCCAACACAGTTAAAACACTGAATTAGAATCTGTTGTAGTTCTTGTTTTGCGCCACACGAGGGAAGCAGCGTCTCATGTAATCTGACTGGGAGGATTTGGGTTTTCAATGTCGCATCTGCAGACCAAGAGTCCCGTTGAATTGGTTCTCATCCTGAAATCTTTCCTCTGTCTCTTGGGAATATGAGGTTGTTTAAATTTGTTAGGTAATGCGTCAGAGGAGCTGAATTGGGTTGAGATGTTGGGTTTTCATTAGGCCCAGTGCTCGTATATTAGCCTCCATCCTAATATGCTGTAGTCTGTGTGTGTTACTGTGAGCTTTGGACGACCCGCTTTAACATCTCTACATGCTACATGTTCTGGTCTAGATGTAACTGCATTCATTTTCAAAACCTTATTCTTGGTTGTCCTGGTCTTTGCTTTGTAGCGGCCAAAGCACTGAGGGTTCTGGAAGGTCAGCAGAGGCCTTTTGTGTCACTAAGCTCCATGAAACAGTTCCAGACGTTTCCATCTCCTTAACTGATCTGCTTCCAGGTCAGCCCGTTCCTTCTGGACGGTTTAGGTTGTGGTGACCCATTGTGCTCAGTGACTGGACCCAGTAGTAGGTAAAGAGATTCTGACCTGTTCTTCATCATAGCTGCTGCTTTCGTTGGGCTTTAAGAGATTCAACCGACTCTGAGGGATCAGAATGAAAACCGTATTGGACCAGACCTCAATACCATCCCACATACTTCAGATGCCAAATGTGAACGATGTACTTTCTAGGCAGGTTCAAGACAACAAATCATTTGTTTTAGATCAACTCCAATTTGGACTTTGATAATATTCTTTGATACAAAATATTTCCCCAATAAAACATAAAACAAGAGTGTTAAAAGAAAACAAAACGTGAAAAACATTCAAAAAGACAGTGATGCACTTTAAAAGCACACGCTTTACAACTCCTCAGCCATCTTCTCTGCTTTTAGTAATGTATACTTTATAATACAGGTATACAAGTAAAATGAAGCAAAAAAATAAATATCTTAAACCAATGGAAGTTTATATATAGAACTCATATATATTTATAGGTATAGCTTACTTTCGGGTAGGGTGAACGTTCTGACTCGTTTTCACAGACAAAAACCCGAGAGTCACAAAGAACGATCAGCTCTGAGCCTTTCAGTCGTGAGTTAAGCTGCTGCGATGGTGGCGGACATGAAGCCAGGGCACAGTGACGGTCATCCGCTTCAGTCCTGCATCTTTAAGACATCGTGGATATTTTTTTTTTTCAAAGCTTTAGAAAAGAAACGCCAGATGTCGTTTACTAGACCTACTCCAAAATAAAAAGCCATTCAGAATATTTACAGACCCACCAGCTGCAGAATGTCCAACAGTGTTTCATGTAAGACAGCAGTGGTGCAGGATTGACCTACAGTATCAGTACATACAGACAGAAACTTGGGTTTTTTGGAGTAAGCAGCCATATTTGTTTTACAAAAGAATACTTGTGACCCTCCCTTGGCCGTGCAGGGTTCACACCCTGGACTACCTTTGTTAAATCTTTGGTTAAGCAGTCTGAAAGATAAACAATCCACTTTCACGCAACTTCACTTCCTCCTTAAAAAAACAACTTAAAAATGTTAATATTTGCACACAATCATTCCCTCTGCCCTGGAGGCGTAACGACCCCCATCCCACCGTCAAACACAGCTACCCCCATCCGTCACTTCCTCCGCTCTGTTCTGAAGCCCGTCTGAGAACAACCACACGTCTGAAAGGAGACAGAGCAAGAAAAAAGGGCGACATCGAAGAAGAAATGAAAAGCAACCAAAGGTTTTAAAGGAACCGGGCCAAGGGGGACGGGCTTGAGCCCGCTCCTCATCGGGTCTGCGAGGCGATTATCTTCGACACAAAGTTGACGATGGCGCTGGCCGGCTGGTCCGGGTCCAACTCCGCGAAGATGTGGCTGACGTTGTCCGTTGTGCTTCCCTGCTTGCGCGCCACGAATCCGAAGAGCCTGAAAAGAAACGAGATTAAAAGAGGAGGAAGGTCGGACTTGGCAGGAAGCGCTGATGGAGCGGTCACTCACTTGGCGGCGCCGCCCTCAGGTTTGCTCCATCTGGAAGGTCAAAAATACACAAGTTAGGGATTTTATTTTTAGCAAAACAAAATTGTTGCAGTTTTCCCTGGACACAGAGAACCGTTCAAATGCAGAGTAAGGATGAAAAATGTACATCCAGTCACAACTGAAGCTTCTTTGCATTTCTCTAAGGAAACTAAGTTGTAATTTTAAAATCCTTCTGCTCTTTCAAAGGTTATACTCCCAAAAATGCTTAAAAACCTGCAATCCCTTCATTTTCTAAGGGATTCAAAACTACATTGTAATTAACACCTTATTTACAGCTGCTAGTCTTGGCCTAAATATTTTTTGTCGCAAAACAAACTATTGGGGGCAAATTTCCTCTAATTGGCTAATTTTTCATTCAGCGCGTTTGGAACTTTGAAAGTGTTGAGCACACTTAGCTTCCCTAACATATTTTTTCCAAATAAATTCTACTTGGCTGTTTTATAAACTTTCATCTGTTTCCTCAAGTTTTCTTCAAATAAAACATGAACAGTAGAGAACAAGATATCAACATGAATCGAAGGGTGTGATACAACACGTGAGTCTAGGTTTATGTCCGACTTACTTCCTATCCTGAGGGTCTGTATTGCAGAAGGTGACGGTGTTAGCAGGATAGTGGCGTCGGAAAAAAAGCCTGGAAAAGAGGAAAAAACATGTTGGTGGATCAGTTTTATCACTGAACTGCTTCCAAATGTTGCTGTGGAAAGTTTCCACCAGAATGTTCTGGTCATTTAGAGGTTACTCACCACTTACATGATATTATAACTAAACAACACTCAGTTTGTATCTGAGAACGTGTGGTTAGGTAATCTCAATTCAGTTCATTTTGCAGCGTCATGTACCTCTGTGGTATTCTGACTGGAGTCAGAATGGGGAGGATGTTCCCGACTTACTTCCTCTGGTTGTCTGTGAGCGTGATGCCCTGGGAAGACACCTTGAAGTGCACAACGGTGGCGGTGGGGGGCGAAGCAGCAGCCAGCGTCTCAGAAATCGCCTTGGCAACAGCCTGGGGACCCGTCAGAGACTCCATCTCCACCGAGTTAATATAGAGAACGTTGCAAGCTGGGAGGAGAGAGGAAACGGGTCAAACGTGTTGAGCAGGTCACCTCTGTTCATGCAGAAAACGTCTAACATGGATCATGCTTCAGGAAGGAATCTGGGAGTTTTAGGAGGAAAATCATTCCACAGAAAGGTTACAGAGGAGATGCTGGACGCTGCTGTTAGGAACATAGACCAACATGTAAGATGCACATTCCAGATGTGAAAATGGCTTTACCATGGGACTCAGCTGGGGCCCTCTGCACTGAGATAACAAGGAGTCAGGTTGTGAGAATCTAAACGCTGCCTCTGACACCAGATAGCTGAACTTTCAACAGCAGAATTCGATGTTTTCAGATTTGTTACCTGCTCCTTGTTTCAGCCTTTCAGCCAGCAGGTTTGTTGCTGTGACCTCTGGAGTTTCTTCCATCAGATCTACAGAAAGCACATTTACAACCTTAAAAAGCCCCAAAGCAACGCTTCTAAAAACAGCGGAAGGTCAATCAATACCTGTGGTAGGGATGAGGAGTTTGCAGGGGAGCGCCAGAGGTGTGATGGCATGCTGGTAGACCAAAGCAGAGAGACAACCTGCCAAACAGAAAAACAACTCTTTCAATGAATCTTTCATACTCAAAGTAGCCTCAACTCGTGAGAGAATTTAGTCAATAATCACCAAAAGTCTTTCAAAAGGATGCAGCACTCTTGAAATAGCTAAGATGTCAAAGTGTGACATCAGAACCATCAAATGTTTTGTTTCAAATAGTCAACAGGGTCGCAAGAACCAGGTTGAGAGAAAAAGATGCCAATGACTTGAGAAGAATCAAGCATGAAGCTACAGGAATCCATCTGTCATAGTCTGTAACTGCAGCCTATTTGGAGGAACTAGAGTTCAGCCGACCACTGCTGAACAAGAATCTGAAGCATCTAGACTGGGCCAAGCAATGTCTGAAGACAGAAAGGTTTATGGATGAAATGAGAGTGACTCTTGAAGGACTAGATGGACGGTCCTGTTGGTGGATCAGTGACAGATTCCTGCTAGGAAGGGTGAGGTGGGGCACTGTACCGGTACTAAAGAGCTGATTGGGCCTTTTTGGGTTGAAAATGGCCTCGAAATTAACTTCAGAACCTGCTGCTAGTTTCTAGAAGACATTTTCTTCAAACAGTGGTTCAGGAAAGCAGAGACGTTGGTCTCAGGCAGGACAGTAGAGGTATTATAGATCAAACTACTGACATGGCTCCCTTCCTCTAATGACCTGAACCCACTGAAAACAGGCCACACAGTTAATGTAGATTATATAGACACCATTTTAATAAGTTAGAGAAACACAGATATGTACTTATGTTTGGCTTGTCTAATTGCCTGCTGATGTTCTGCTCACCAAAGTAAGGCTCATTGGGGCAGCCTTTCAGCTTCACTCCTTTAGGACTGCTCTCAATCAGGAAGTGCCTCACCAGCTCGTTGGTGACGTCACCTGCATGGCACAGAGCAAATGATTAACATCGAACCAGTTCTCAGTTCTTTGTTGTCAAGATATTATCTCAACCTTAACTAGGGCCAACTCCAGACAACGGTGGCTGCATTACAGAAGCCTCCTACCTTTCTTGCTCTGATGCACAGAGGGTGGAGGAGACGCCACCTTCATGGCCAAGCCATACGCTCCTCTGAACGAGTGGCTGTCTCTGATGACGAAGGCGCCCGGCTCTCTGTCTTTCAGCAGGTTGATGGCTGTAATCACACAACATATTTACGAATTCAAAGGAGGAAGTGTGGATGTTGAGAGCAACATTTTGTCATCTGAGCCCTGGGACGACCTTCATATGGTCAACCAGCCAATCACTGAGCCTCTGCAGAGCTCCACTGATAATGGATAGACAACTTTTATACAAGAGAATCTCTGATTATTCCATTTCCAGACACTATTCTGGTATAACTTCTAAAACATATGAGTGTCATGAGATTTATGTCTATATTGATTTGCATGGATTTTAGAATAATGGGTAAAAAGATGAGCTTCGTTCTAGCAGAGTAACAAGAACATGACAACACTAGGATCTCTACTCTGGTTTGTTAATATTTGTAACAAAAAAAAACAGATTGTTGTAATTTCTCAATTTAACCTCTTAGCTACAGCAAAGTGGTGACACTAACTAGATTTGAGTGCTAACATTTAAAGATAGGAAGAAGCAAAAAAGCTCTAAAATGATGCAAATTAAAAAAATGAAGAAGTAAACCAGGGGCTTAGTCTCCAGCATGACGGCTTGTTTCAGACACTCAGGAGGCCAGCTTTAGTCCTTACTGGCGCACTTCTGCACATGTGACAGTTTAAGGGAGATGAATGAGATATTCAGTAATTCTCTACACATGCTGTGGTTTTCACTCTTTGGGACTGCACTAAATATAAACTGCATGCGCCTGATGTCATTGCAGTTGTGCATGATTTCAAGATGATGCAATCTAACGCAAGGGAGAAAATGCTTGCAGGATGGCTGGTGGCAACTGACTGACCCAAACCAAAGACCACATGCATATTCATTATTTCTACAAAATTATGTTACAGGTTCACTGATATTATGTCCATCATCTCAGAGTGAAAACCACAAAGATTTAACCATCTGTGCAGCATTAAATGAAAACATAACACACCTTCTAAAAGTATGTGCACATCCCAGTACTAACCAAGCCTAAAGAACACAAGATGAACTGTAAATGACTCCTTACTTGATTCATAATGCAAAACAAAAGAAAAAAAGGGATTTTGAAAGTGGCCCAGCCAGTGTCCAGACTTATGTTTGGTGAGGGAAGCCAGGGGCGCATTCGCAGCAACCTTTGGCCCAGTTGAAGTGAACTCTGGTTCTGTTCGAATGCAATGCCAAGTGGACTGGGGATTGTCCCCACAGCAGGAAGCAGACTACAGTGCGGTACAGAATGGCTAAATACAACCAAAACAGACATGTGTAACAAGCGCTAGCAGGAGAAATGGCTTGTGGTCTTGTACCAAAAAACAAAAGTGAAATCCTCCTATCAGTAAAATCTGACACCACTCCATTTTTATAAACAGTTAGTGAAGAAGGAGGTTGCGCTCAGAGTCAGAGGTTTTCGTTTTTGCCCCCCACAAGAGAGGAGATAAATAGATTTCTCAAAGGGTTTGGTTCATTTGATACAGTGCAGTGTTAACCTGCTGAAATTTCAATGCATGTTGCAATTTTGGTCAACAAACAAAGTCCACTAGACAATCAGGTTTAAAAACACCCTGAAAGGTAGGTTGATATCAAGAAGGGCTTTTCCACCGGTGAGGCTCGAGTTCTTAACTGGGGCTGGTGCTGGAGCCAGTTCCTCCTGCTTCTGAAAGAATGCATCTCGGAGGCATCCTGACCAGATGCCTGAATTACTTCAGTTGATTGCTTTTAATGAGGAGGTGCAGTGGCTCGACGTTTTGCTCCTCTCAGATGCTGAAGACAACGGAACCATATCTCCAAAAAACAATATGATAATCTGAGGTAAACAGACACTCCTTTCCTTCATAACTACACCTTCAGATATGGTCCAAGAACATAAACCACTCCAAGGAACAAGACAAATTTGTTCTGAAAATCTGGATACAGCCAGAGCTTTGGGTATACAAAGAAAGAAAGAAAGAACAGCCCACCCCACAGAAAATACCTTAAAGGACTTGTCTGTGGATCTGGAGGAGGATCACTAAAGTACACATAGTCAAGACAACCAAACAATAATTGATTTAAGTTAAAGATCTGACCCAATATCCCCCAGCCAGGATTAAAATCCACAAAGTTCCTTCTGAATGTGAGGAGTCTCTTTTCCAACAACTAAAACACGTTTCGCCACAGAGGCTGAAAATGTGAACTCAGACAGTCACAGCTTACCTTGCTCCCTGGAGATGTCCGGCTTGTACCAGAACTTGGTAGTGTCCTGAACAAATTTAACATTCAGCTTGCTCTCCGGGCTTCCATCTGCAGTAAAAATAAAACTATAATGAGAAAGATGTGATATGATGTTATACAGTTATAGAAAATGCCTGAAGACTCTTTTATCACATTATAAATCTTGTCTTGAGGACATGATAAATATGAATTTCAATATTTATTAATTCTGCTAGAGGTAGCTTGGAAGGAACCCTCTGAACATCTAGATAAATATACTTTCTCTAAATGTATTTCTTACCCTGCATATTGAACCGTGAGAAGTCTGAAAGGGTGTGGAAGTAGCCAGCAGTACTCCCTCCACTGACTGGGGACATGATCTTCCCATTTAGCGTCCCATAGGACAGTGCTCCGTTTGGTCTATCGCCACTTGACATGCGTCTCTTCTCCGGGAGCTGTGGCTGGAAGCCAGGGGATGGGCTACCCTGCCTGAAACCTATCATGCCCCCATCTGAGTAGCCAGCAGGGGAAATGGGAAAGGAGGGAGTGGGTGGCCCCTGGTATCCCGAAGAGCTACTCTGCCTTGACAAGTTCCCATGTCTTTCATCTGGTGTGGTGTAACCACTGTGCATGGGATGACGATCTAAACTGGGGCTTCTCTGGGACATTTGTGTAACAGATGGATGACAGCCCAACACTGGGCTTCCTTGAGGGTGTGTGATAGATGTCTGTCGGCTAAGCACAGGACTACTCTGAATGGGCTGACCCAGGGAGGGCTGCCGACTGAGGATCGGGCTGTGCTGAGAGGTCTGTCTGCTGAGAACTGGACTGCTCTGTGCACCCTGAGGCAGATGACGACCAAGGATTGGACTGCCACCAAGATCTGCCATTACTGCCTCAAACCCATTAGATGGGGGTTTCTGGATGGATCCATCTTGTTTGAGACTGAAGTTCTGCTGGAGGACGGGATTATAGTTGGAGCTGTGGATGTTCGGTTGGAGCTGGAAACTTTCATGGCCATGGGTAGTCTTTGAGGGCTCTGAGAAAGGTGGGCTGGGATCAGAGCCTGGATAGCTTCCCAGTAGGCTGCTAGGACCAAGATAGGACAGTGTTGGGGTTGTAGATCCAAGGTAGGAAGAGGTTGGAGAGCTGGAGTCGAGGTAAGGAGAAGTGGATGGATTTAGGTCTTGATTTGACGGCGTGCCAGTAGGGTATGAACTCTCTGGAGGGTGTGAGTGGAACCCAGAATCAACAGTTGGTTGGGATGGAGTGCTAATGCTGCTTTCTGCCTGGAGATGATCTCTACAATTGAGGGAAGAAAAATGTTAGTTGGGTTGTATGTGTTACATTTGCTTACTATATGTATGTAGCCTTAGTTCGAGGATCAGGACTTGGCACTATGCAACTGACTCACCCCTGTGAGTCCTGGATGGGACTGCTGCTGGATAAAGGTGGGTTCAGTGTGTGAGTGGTTGGGCTTGGACCTCGCTGCTGACTCTTGATGTCTTCAGGTGGACTAAGGCTCCGAGGTGATGTTGGTCCGCCTACCACTGCGGACCTTGCCACAGACTCCACATAGCTTCTTGGGCCTTGATTCCAAAAAAAGTGCAAGATTTAAATGTATAGCCTCGTCTTGTACATTATTGATTATTGTTTTTTATATTTTTTTCCTTTGAGCAAGAGATTAATATAATGGAAAAATCAAGTCAAAGGAGAAGGAACTGATAGCTAATGCTCCCTTTTAAAAAAAGATGAGTAGCTGCAAAAGATGCTGACAAGGACACTGAGACAGATCTTAAAGGGCGTACCACCATCATCAACAACAAGAAGAAAACCTACAAACACTTTAAAATAAGAAAAATAAAGGGGTTTTTAAAATGGAATAAATGTTGCAGGTTTGGACCCAGTAAAATTGAGTCTGACTGTCGCTGTGAAATCACCCTCGATCTCTGGGTCAGACGTTGGTCTGTATTGTTTCTTTCTTCCTCCTCCTGGAATGAATCACCATATGAACCTTCACGTTATTAACTCCCATTTGAAGTGCAGAATGTGACTACTTTTGTCCTGGTTGGGCATTTTTTCTTTTTTTTGCATTGATGCCCAAGTTTTATGTTTTAAATTAACATCAACACCCTGTGCCAACTTTCAGCTGTGTTCCCGAATGCCTCGTGTGTTTCAGTTTGGTGGGGGAGAATGAGCCTGTCCTGAGCTACTGGCCTGAACAGGAGAAGTTATCAGAATGATGGTAAACGCCCTTTAAGATAAATGAGGTGGCTGGTTGCTTGAGTGCCAGCAACAATCTCTAATTCTTACCTTCCTCCATTTCACTGCTCTCATCATCTGTTCGGCGTCATTGGAGATAACCCAGAAACAACATATTGTAAAGAACAACTTGATGTAGAAATTCACAGTCCTAGTTATGGTGGCGACATCTTTTTGGAGATTACAGCCCTAAGCACATCAACCTCCCATCCTTTTGATATAAACATTCATTTCATCGTACTTTCTTCAGATCACCTGAAGGTCCTGTTACAGTGATTAGGAGCCACTGCACAGTAATCCCTGACCTATGACCCTAAAGACATGTTTATGGTTTCAGGACCAACCTGAGCCTGTTTGGTTGAGGAGGATTTCTGCCGGGTTGTGAGGCTTCAAACCCAGGGCTGACAGGGGGGTCTTGGCAAGACCAGGAGGAGACCGACCTAGAGGGAAATGGGACAGTTATCACCACACCAAGACCGGACTTACAGCCATGCTGACAGCTGTTGTTACCTGTTGACCGTCTGACTGTGGTTCCATTTAGGATGCTATTTTTATTTCTGTCAACTCCTAGAAATGTGATTTGAACAACCAACCAGGTAACGAACCGTCAGCATGTCTGGGTGGTACAGAGGGAGATATTCAGGTGGGTGCTCCCATGCTTCATGCTCTGATGAAGGATCAAAACATGCATGTGACCAATCTCAGTCAGACCCAACCTGACTCCTAGTAGAACATCCAACAGTTAAACATTAAAGATATGTGAACATCCAGGTTAAAACTGAGATAAACTAAATAAGGTCAAAGGTTTTTGATGCCTTACAGGCTCATACATTATCCGTTAAACAACTTTTAACCTTGGATGATGATGTATGAAGCGAAAGGCTCCTATTCTTCATCCAAAGCATTGAAATCCACTCTCTGACAGTTCCATGATAAAAACTGTTATCTTGTTTGCAGGGAGGCGTCTTCCTTTCCTTCTCGTCACCAGACTTGAGTCAAACTATTTTGCACAGATTTCTGTGCAAAACATTGTGGAATTTGTCCAGAAGTTTGTTGCCGTGTTTTATCCAGATATTTGCCCTGATGGCAAAGTTCATATTCCACTGGTCCTCTGCTACTATCCGGGTTTTGGATCTGCATGCAACATGAATAGTTTTGAGGAGCATTTATCAGACATAGTGAGAAATTATGTCATTTTTATGGACATTCACACAATACCTACAAAGATTGTCAAAATGGCTAAAATCTCCTGAATGGAAATAGCAAAGTCATCGTCAATGGAAGAGGAGGAAGGTGTGTCTCTCCTTCTGTAACGTTTCTCCTGGAAGCACCAGGGTGACCCAGGTGTTCTACGTCTTGTATGTATGGAGGAACATGTCACAGCCACATCCACTGTTCAGCTTTGGATGAAGTATGGGAGATTTGACTCGATGCAACAACTAAACACTGGGAAAAGGTTTTATTCCTGCTGAATCACTGAGGTGATTTAGCATTTTTCATGCCAAAAAGTAATTATTCTGAACAACAAAAAGGTAACGATGGAAGAAGCAGGTTTTTGCAGGGAGACAGGGCAGCAATGGGACTCAGTCACAGGAGCATGGAGAGCAGCAGCTGCTGACAGTTTATTTAGTAAAAACATCATTTCAGTTTTCACTGGAAGCTTTAGCTGCTCTGCAGTTTCATCACTGCTGCTCTCGTGTGATTTTCACGCCAAAGCCGTGCAGGGCTGTGATAAGTGATGGGCAGAGTCACTCAGGCACATAGCAGGGTTCAGGGATCAGAATGGCTGACTGGTTGGGACGGTGGGACTCCCATCGAGTGCCGTGCATCCTCCACTTACCAAAGAATCGCAATCAATTCTTTGAAACCGCACCTTTTGGTCATAGATGGTACGAGTGTGGAGAGACATGAAGACTGAAGCACCTTCAGCATCTGCTTCTGAGAACAGACTGCACTAATCCTCAAACATGCACCTTAAACAAGATTGGCTGGGGAATTGGTCATTTTACTTCTGGACTGCATTTTGTGCCAAGCTGAGAAAACTCTGCAGTGTTTCCTGCTTAGAGGACGTAAAGACGACAGCAGAGGAACTGAGCTGTAGAACTAATAACTAGGCATTCAGTTGTAAGGAAGCTAACTTGGGTCCAAAACACACCATTTGACTCAGCAGTTTTTTCTGACAAAGACCCCAGCACAGCAGTCTCTCAAAAGACCACTGGATGTGTGAGATCGAGTATTTGCGAGAGAGAACTGGATAATCCCACCAGTATCAAGTCAGTTTGGCAGTGAACTCTAAGCTGCTTGAAAAAGATCGCCGTGTCACTCTAATTTACTTTGGTAGTTCTGAACTCTGACCATAGGTAAGTACACTGCTTTTTTTGGGGAGTAAACGATTTAAGTTTGTATATTCCTCTAAAGCGCACGTGTTTTACTTTGCCACCGTGTCTCACTCATGACCTTCCTCTCAATTTTCTGTGTGACCAAAATAGACCCCAGGACTTTTGGTCCCTTGGAGATGAAGTCATGAGGGAATCACCAACGGTCTGTGACCCCGTTGACCCCGTGTTAATTGGTGCCTACATCATCCAACCTGATTTCCTGTTGGATCAGGCACCAAAATGGATGCGGTGTGTTTTGGCCTCTAGGCTACGTTCACATAACAGCTGAAGGCCACCCGCATCCCATCTGGCGCTCTGAATTCAAATCTAATTCAAATCTGTCAACCCTAAAAAGATTTGATTTAAGCCTCTTTTATAAGCAGTACAAATTAGATACCGATCCAATAGTTTTTAAAGTGCCTGAAGTCTGAGTGATCATTTTATCTGATGCTTATGTCACTGATATGATGCATGTTTTGTCAAACTACACCAGAAGAATCCAGACACAATAACTCTGAACACAACAAGCAGTGCTGAGTCTTTGGATGGAGCTAATCAACAGAAACACAGGGAGGTGCTTTAATTATTTGGTCCAAATTGGAAAATCAATCCACAGACGGCGGCGTCCATTGTTGCTTCCATAAACAGAAGTCTGATTTCGGTCACATTCACTAAGCAGAACCAACAAAGTCGCACATCAAGATCTGCTGTGTGAACATAAAGACGTCCTGATCTTAAACTGGGATCAGCAGCGAAGCCGAAATCCAATAAAGGAGCATTATTTCTGCATGTATTTTAGAGGCCATCTTGGCAAAAGGTTAACTGGAACAGAACTTAAATTGAAAAATGTTATTTGACAACATGACCTATAAGACACTAACAGAAAGAAGAAGTTAAACGTCTACAATGAATGGCCACATTTTTTATCAGCGTTATAATCCTTCAAACCTTCTTCCCTGTTTTCATCACCAAACTTTCAGTAACTGATCATCATCCAGTGGCCTACAATACCCGTTGGTCAAGTGATGACATCACTTAAGCCACGCCCTCTCAGAACAGGAAGTGTCATGTTTTACTGTGAACGGTCGCTATCTGACCCCATTGACCTAATCGACACGAAACTGTGTCCAGAGACAGGAGACATGTTGGTGTGGTGTGGATTCCAACCCTGACCGGTTTCGATGGAGCAGGTGGGCGTGGCGGCGTGACCTGTAATGCCATTACCACACGTTTGGCTCTAGATTTCACATGTTTTGATCAAGCTGCACCAAACTTGGCATGAGGGATCCTGTTTGGATGCCTGACGATGCTATAGCGTCATAGTCTGACGTCATATAAGCCCCGCCCCCTCAGAACAGGAAGTGCCTTTTTTTTCTTGGAAAGCTCCATCTCTGGCTCTCTTGTCCTAATCAAGATGATTTTGTGTCGGATGACGGATAACAAGTTGGTCTCTCTGGCTTTAAAGCGGCAAGAATTTTCAATGGAGGGTGTGGCCATGGCAACGCGGCCGGTGAAGTAACAGGTCACGCCGTTGCCATACGTTTGACTCTGAATTCCACAGTTTTGAGCTGAGCTGCACCAAACTCACGAGGATGCATCCTTATCCAACCCTGGACAGGAATCCATAAGAGTCGTTGGCATGGCCTAATTTCTCTACAGCGCCCCCTAGAATATTTATTAAAAATCAGCCCCAAAATCACTCAGGACACTCTTGTATAACACATGCATCATTAAATTTATACCCAACATGTTATGATTGTCTCTTGTGGATCTCTACAGAGCCCAATAGCATTACATTGTAATTTCACTCCACTGCGCCGCCTAGGTTTTTCCATCAGCTGTATCTCGTCATTACATCAACCGATCTGCACCAGATTTTGGGTGCGTCGTCAGGGAACGCTGCCGAACGCATCGATGCGTGTTGCCTGGCGGACATGTTGCCGGGTGGATGTGTTGCCTGGTTGCCTGGCAGCTCGTGCAGGAGCTGCGTGAGAGTGCCTGCGGTGGTGAGCGGGCGGCGTTGAAAGAACCCCCGCGGCCGCCTATAGGCCTGAGCGATGCTGATCTGCGAGGGCCGTTCGAGGCTGCTTGCAGCTTTAATTTAATTTGCATTTTAAAAATGATCATATGAATTATATGAATATGTAAGTTAAAGCTCCACAGTGCCATCTGTCAGCCGGGGAAACTTACACAGATTGAAGTAAGGGGTTTGCGGTGAGACAGGGAAGGCGGGGGTTTGGGGTAACGCCTCACCACCAGCTGTGGGAGAAGCACTGATGGGGCCTCCCTCCATCTCCTCAAAGGCCTCCCGGTAGCTGTGCATGTTTTTCTGTTGAGGCAGAAAAAAATTCATTCAGAGAACAATCACGTTAAATGTTTTGATGCATCCGAAGTGAGTTTTCTACCTCCTTGGGCCGTCCCCCAGGGTTCATGGCGATGGCGTTGACGAACTCTGGAGAAACGCACCGGACTGGAGAACGAACAGGCACATCTGGGGACAGCGCGTCATCAGAGTGTCCCTCACTGGTGACGCGACGTCGGGGAAGGATTGTCGGTTCATCTGAAGGTGCTGAACGGGCCTGGACCCCTGAGGTGATGTATAAATAGGGTTAAAGGTCAGAGACGAGAAATGGTCCGAGTAAGGCATCCTTTTATATTCTACATGCAGGCTGGAGAAAGTTGCTAAAGGAGCAAATGCACACCAACATTTTAGCATCGTATCCAATAAATGCTGTTAAATTCTCAACCTGGGTAAATACAGTCATAAACAGGCTCCTTTTGTCATGAGATCAAACAGCGGCGGCTCCTCAAAGCACTGAGTTAAGCTGATTTTCATTAATCTGCTTCAACTTGGAGAGCCAGGCAGAAAGCTAGCAGCATTAAAACAACAAACGGGACTGGAGTTAAGATTTTTATGCAAATAGGCAACAAACTGTAAAGTGGAAGGTTGGAAAAATGACACATGAAAGCAGAAGCAGAATCAGTGAGTTAGATCATCACACTTTGCATCAAGATCTGAGTTTATAGGAGGAGGCAGGAAAAAAACGAGCTGAAGACAAAGAAGATTTTGGTTAATAGTTTTGTTCGGAGGCAGTTTCCTCTGCAGCGTTAAGGTTTCACCAGGAGGAAGAATCCAACATCTGCTTCATTCAAATGAACATTTGAAATGAACATTCAAATGAAATATCCTATTTTCCCAATCTGCCTCCTTATTACTGACAGAAATCATTTAAAATGTGTAAAATGTTAAATATTTATTTAGCAAACGAAATATATAATTTGAAGCCAAATATTTATGTCTAAGCTAAACATTTAGTTTGAAGCCAAATATTTAGTAACAACGCTAAATGTTTAGTTGAACAGCTGGGAGAACGGCAAGCTGAAACAACATGTCCAGTTCACAAGCTCACAACACTGCCGGTCTAATCCAATCACTATCAAAAGCACCAATAAACATTTTATTTCCTCAACTTTCATAGCATTTGTACATTAGGTGGCCATATTGGATTGTAACTCTGGGAAGTGTGGGAAACCTCTGGCTTCTGAGCTGAAGTGGAAATGCAGTTTACTCTGCTGGACCTTCGTCTGCAGGCACTGAGCTGTGCCCGGACGAGCGCCTGGCTCAGCTGTAGACGAAGTGAGGCAGCTTTTCTTCCGACTGGATGGAAGGTGGACATGAGGACAGCTGTTCTCTGCGCCTCACATTCAGGAAAAAGCTACTTTTTTTCTGGTTTTAGAAACCGGAACGCCCCCACTGAGAGGCAGAGCTTGAAAACGGAGGCCCAGATGTGTCCAATAACACACCTCCCTGTTACGGTACGCTGTCACCATGGTAACGGCTAATGGTTACCAGCTGCTGATCCCAGAACCAAGAAGCCTTTTCTCCGATCCTTCTGGACGCAGCGCGATGGTGAGTCTGAGGACGACCTGCACTGCTGGTCCATGTGGCCTCAGGTTGGAGGCTGAAGACGCTCCTGTTAAACCAAACTAATTATTCCTAAAGTGAGGCAGATCTTCTGCAGTGTGAATCCCATCGGTACCAAACTCCGCCTCTATGGTTTCCTCTGGGAAGGAACACTGGGCCACCAGCATTCAGAGGACAAACACCCGTCCACTGTCGCTTCCAACTAGGACAACTGTGGTCTGCATTTACTTTGTCTGCTTTTGTAAATTGTGAAAACGGTTCAAGTGATAAAAGTGGTTTTGAATGAGGCCAGTGTATCCTGGCTGCAGCATTGTTCCCCAACTTTGGCAAAACAGATCTTGTGACACGCTCTCTCCTGGCAGGACACAGAGCCTCCTTTGTTCCTCCTCTGTCCCGTTCTTGTGAAACTTTAAAGTTATCCCCTCTGGTCTGTTCGGACCACTCCTTCACCTTCACAGAGGAAACTGCAGCTCGGAACAAACACGAGTGGTGAGGAAGTTTAATGTGGAGCTGGAGAGCTGGAGAATGACGGAAAGAGTTTTTATTGCGGAAGAGGTGAAACAAAGATGATTCAATGCCAACAAAAGCCCACCACACCAAAAAGGCAAAGCAGAAAGAGATTTGAACGCAGACTGAAGGATCGCTCAGGAAAAAGGAAAATCGTGTCCCGTTTTCCTGCAGCGCTCCTGCAGGCCGGCTGGGAGAACCAACCCGAGAGGGAGTGAGAGCGGCGGTGCTCAGACTGAGCAGAGGTCATGCTGGGGTTGATGTTTTGGACTCGAGCCGAGTACTCTGGACAAACAGATGAACGATGAAAGAAAGGAGATTATGATAAACTAGAAGAAAGACGAGCAGAGGGAGGATGAGGTCATCTGAAAATAACAGCAGAAGAAGAAGATAACAGACATCATGTGCTCCTGTTCAGAACACACAAAGTTCCTGGCCGTCTCCATCTCACATGACGGCAAAACTAAAATAAAACAGTTAAACATTTGAATAGCAATAAAATGAACTGAAGCTTCTTCTGACGCTAGCGCGCCTGGCTCTCCGTCGCTGTGGTTCGGGGTACCCCAACCCGTCTGCAGGATGTCCAGCTTTTATCTGGACACTGTCCACCTGCCGAACTGGAAACCTCTTCCTGTTTAAGGCTGAGCGATGGAGACGGCCAGGAAACGAGATAAGAGCCGGGCGTGTTTATGTTTCAGCTAACGGCTAACGGCTAACTGCTCTCTGACCTGCCGCTCAAAAAGAGAAAGACCAAATGAGGGCAAGCTGTGTGGTTTTGGAAATCTAACATTTTTAAACCAAGATAAATTATTTAGAGATTGTTCACACATTTAATAAGACTTAAGTTCTGCCAGGGAGAAAAGAAGAAGTGAAAAACCCGGAAGATGATCCCTGGTTTCCACTGGTTTCCACTGGCAGCTGGACTCTCACTGGGCAGACGGGTCAAACCCAGACTCCTAACATGGCATCATGTTAGGAGTCCTCCCGGACCGAAGCTTTGCCCTGAGGACAAACAGCTGAAGGAAACCCAAGAATGACGCAGTGCAAGCTGCTGTTTTCTGTTTCCGTTTTACAGTGGAAACAGAAACTAGTGTCCTGACCCGTCCTGTACTCTCAGTGGAAACCAGATTTTCTCAGATTTCTCTCTCCTTTACCAAAACATATATTTTTTCTGGTAATGTTTTGTTTTGGGTTTGCATTCAGACTCTGAAGATGAAAAAAAGTCCTGTTCACCTACAAATTTCTGGTCAAAACGAACGAAGAACTACCCTTAACTTCAACCTCAGCTCCATCTGAAGAAAACTCACCACAGATTCTGCCACCACCACATGTCACAATAGGGGTTGTTTTCTTTCAGCAATGACCCGGGTTGCTTTTGAGCCGATCAGAACTTCTGGAATTGTGGCCCAAACATTCCAGTTGGTTTCCTACAAACCAGAATACTCTCTCCCACAAGGATCTAGGAGATTTTAGCCTAGCCTGCATGTTTTCCCTGAATGAATCTGTATTTCAACCAAGCTGGACATAAAGTTGGAAATGGCCAGAACTTTTCTGCTGTCAGTCGTCCTGTTTTATTTCTAAACATGAACAGCTCAACTGTTCTCTAGAAAGTTGATATAATGCTGTAAGATCTCATTTTGTACCCTTCTCCTGACTGATACATTTGGATAGTAACATCATGAGTAAGTTTTCTAGCCCCTGCAAAATCTAACATTGGCGATGTTTGCAGATTAGAAGATGCCAAAAAACTACAGCCCGACTTTATTCCAGATTATTTAATTTCTTCTGATCAATGGCAGATGAGAAGCCATTAGGCCCAAACTGTGGTGTGTACATGTGGCCAGAAAACAGGTGGGACATTATTTTCTAACACAAAGATGAAAGGGTCTTACCTGCCACTCTCTGGGCCACCAGACCTTCTACATTGAAAGCTTCCTCTGGCTCACCATCTCTGGGCTGAGATGACCCTGAGGCAGAACTTGGGCTTCTTTGGGACTCTGAGACGTCTGAGGGCTGGATACTTGTCGGGAATGTGCTGATAGGTTTGAGCTGAAGGTGGGGGCTTAAAGAGGGAGGGATCTGTGATGAACCACTGGTTGCAGAGGAGTAATTTGGGGATCCCTTGAAAGGTGAGGGCTCTGGTGAACCTGGCTTCCCAGATGATGTGTGAGCTATTGACAGATTGCTAGCCAGGCTGGGCAGTGGAGCAGGAACGTGAAGGGCGGCATCAGTCTGGTGGGACGGTCTGGTCTGGCTCTGGGAGAAGGACGGCTGCGTGGTCACCACCATGTCCCTCAGTGGAGCACTTTGGGATTTTGATGCAACTGAACGGCTGGGCTCCAGGTTTAACATGAGTCGGTTAAGGGTTTCGATAGACTGCTCAATCTCGTCCTGAGAAGCACTGTGGCGGTGTGGGAACTGCGGCAGGCTGTGGTGAGTGGACATCGATACAGATGGAAGTGGACTGAATGTGATTCCTTCAGTTAGTGGCTCCTCTGGAACTCCAAATCGCTGCCAGACATTGAGACCACGTTGGACGGCGTCCCTGCTGCTGGTGCTGCGGGTGGGAGCCTGTGGCATGGACTTTGGCTCGGCACCAAAGGAACGAGAACGAAACAAGTTGCCGTTCTGGGTAGCCATGTAATTTTCCAATGATGGCGTTAAATCACTTTGGATCAGAGCAGCAGGTTTATCAGATCTGCCGACATGCGGCTGAATGGTCTCCAGAGGTTTCTCTGGGATGTTGCGCTCCAGATACGGCACTGGCTCCTGGCCATTGATAAGTGATTCAGACTGGTAGTAAAGGTCAGCCGGTGTAGCTCGTCCATCTGTGGAGGAAAACGTCCCCAGACTGTCCACACTGTTGCCCTCTTGACTGGTGGGCAGCTCATCATCCAGGATGTCCGTTTCACGATCGATACCACTGTGCCCATTTACATGGACCTGGGCGGGCACCAGGTGAAGCATTCCTGCAGCGGCAGCAGATGTTGGGGTGGACAAGTAGGCCTGTCTGTGCAAGGGCCCCTCCAGTCCACTCAGTAGTTGCTCCAATTCCTTCTTCTCCTTGGGACTTATTGGTTGTTGGGCTGGTGGAGCTTGTTGACGGAGTGAAGGTAAAACCTCATCCACGGTGACGTGTGTCTGGCTCACAGTGGAAGCCTGAGGTGCTGGTGTTGCTTCATCTGTTCGGTCAGTTTTGATGGAGGCAGTGGAGTTTCCTGAATCACTGCTCACTGACAGGGCGTGGTCACCAGCAGGCACTGCGTGTTCAGCAGCCGTGGCTGGAAGGCCATTTGAAGTGACCGTTCCTTCACCAGACTCCTTTTTACGAACTTTGGCATAGAGACTCCCGTCCAGAGGCCCCTGGGTGTGAATGACGTCTGAAACAAATAGAACGAAGTCTGTTTAGAGTCTGATCTACAGTGTGTCTGTTCTTCAGAACCCATTTATATTCAGCTGCCCACACATTCCCATAGACACAGTGACTCGGCAACTACCGATACAACTGTGCAATCTACTAAAAATAAATCAGACATTAAGAAGAAAAGTGTGTGCAGCTATGAGGGAAGGGTATCCAGCCAACGGCGCTGCTGGTTTGTTTCCACTTTTCTACCAGCTTCAGGAAATGAACATTTACTGCAGATTGTGCTGTGGAAAATATGAAATCACCAAGGTTTGCCCCCCTTTTTTTAGCTAACCATATAAATATGTGCCATCTGACTAATACTGGTCAATCAGACAAAGATTTTTCTAGTATTTACAGCCTACAGCTCCAGCCAAGTCTTGTAAGGATATAGGGTGTCCCAGTCAGAAAGATTTAGTCATCACTGGAAATTTTCCTCTCACTGACAAAGACAGGCCAGAAGGCTTCTCCTGTGTTTAAGCACAACACACCAGGAGAGGCAATTGGAAGGTTAAAACAGACCCCAAACAAAGCCCATTTCTTTTCTGTCATCAGTGAACAAGCAGTCAACTTGTTGGACTAAAGATTTAAAACATTCTGCTTGTCATACATGGGTAAGAGTTCAGATAAAAGCAATGCCTGGTTCTTTCCTCCTCCACAAAACTTTCTAAGAAACCCATAACAAAGCATGAACCTGCATCCTTTCCTGATTGTCCAACTGAGAGAGGAGCTGCACAAAGACGCTGCCTGTGTCTCTGCAGATCTTCATCTCAGCAGTAGTGAATACGGGTCTCTGTGACAGGTGGGCGGCGCTGGGCACCGCAGAGCCTCCTGGGTGCCCAGGCAGGGTGGGCAGGCTGGGTGCCCAGGCTGGGTGGGCATTCACTGATACACAGTCTGGGTACTTGTAGAAAATAACCGTGTTTGACGTGACGCATAGATGATCAAGAAAAGATCAATATAGCTTTAAACACAACTTATAAAGGGCCAAGTCCTACAGCGGAATTGAATAAAAATGCAATCATAAGTTTTTAAAACTGATTTGTATTGATCTGCTGGATTCATTTCATTTTAGACAAAACAAACATAGCAGAGGAGAAATGGCCAGTGACCATGTGACTCCCTCATCCATCTTTACTCCTCTAAGTGGTGGATTCCCGTTGTAACAGCATCCCAAGCATCCCTTTCCGTCTGACTCCTGGATATCAAGGTGATTTGGTGAATTCTGGGATTGGGAATGTCAGGCAGCTGTTTCTAAACCTAAAGGATGATCAAAAGAAGAAGCCCAGGCCGTTCAGAGATCTAACCTGCTGACTGACCGAGTCCCCCTCAACCTGAAGGACAAGACGCTTCCCCAGCCATGGCAGCAGGTGGCGCTGTCACAGCCACACACTCTTGTTGCTAAGCAAACGGTCCATCCAGATGAACCAAAAACTGCATGTTGCTTCTTAGTGAGTCAAACGGTTTGCCAGGTTTGTTTTCTCCTTCACTGACTCGGCGGGTTTCTGCGCCTGCCAGAGCTGGAGGACCACGACCAAGTTCAGCCAACAACCAGGAGACAATAGTCATTCTACTCGCCGACATGTTCCAACTCATTCGACCTACAGTCATGTTTTTGGACTTTGGGTTCTGGAGAACCTGGGCAGAACCAACACATGCACAGAAACAACATGCAGAAAGAGCCCAGGCTGGGACCCAGCTGCCAACCATCACACAGTTCAAACCCAAATGGGATCAACTTTGCACATTTTGGGGGTTTTTATCACTTGTCCCCTGAAAGGCCAGCTGGTCTGAAGGCATCACTGCATATTGGTACAGCTCATGAAAACACTGATATCAAGCTGTGCACTGAGTCCCGCAGACACGTTTAACACAGCAGTCATGCAGATAAACATAGACATTACTCATGAAAGAGGAGCCCTTTGCACTCTCTAATTTCAGCACCTTTTTTATCACCTGTCCTGTGGTCAACACCCCCAGACTTACTACCTCAATACGCTGTGCTGCAGCCTGGTCCAGGCAAACCGCAGGAAGCCAGACTCCTACCTGTGTGAGCGACAGACAGCCACTCATCCCCAAACCAAGGTGGGAAACCCTGCAGACGAAAATCGGATCAGCAGAGCAGCTCCTGGCTCCTGCCGGCTGCTCCGAGGTCCGCTCTGCTCTGCAGGCTGCCCCGGTTCTGTTTGGGCATGTGGGAGGTCTGTCACAACAGTGTGTGTGATGATGCGTGTAGGTGGAGGCTAAGGGGCCACCGGATTCCACAGAAAGGGCTCTGATAGAGCTTCGTCCAACTCTAGTACACACAGCCGTCCTTTATCACCAATTCTGATGAAAAGTCTAAAAAGGCCTTTGTTACAGTAATACGTGAAATCATTCAGAACCTTCTTCTTCTCCTGGATGCTGCTCCGAGTTAAAAACTGGAGTTTACTGGAGTTAGAAACATGAATGGAATGGAAAGAGGAACTTCGTCCAACATCAGATTTAACAAGATGGGCAGGAGGGACTCCGCCCTGCTGCAGGCGAGAAGGACTCACTCCGCCCTGCTGCAGGCGGGTGGGACTCCGCCCTGCTGCAGGCGGGAGGGACTCACTCCGCCCTGCTGCAGGCGGGTGGGACTCCGCCCTGCTGCAGGCGGGAGGGACTCCGCCCCCCTGCAGGCGGGAGGGACTCCGCCCCGCTGCAGGCGGGAGGGACTCACTCCGCCCCCCTGCAGGCTGATGGACTAAACCAAAGAACGGAGCTGCTCTGATTTAAACAAGAACCATTAAACCAATCAGTTCTTTAACTGTGTGGATAAATGAACCATTCAGTCTCACTATTGCATTTTTTCAGAAGACTCACAAGACTCCAACCTCTGTATAACTTTTTTTTAAGTCATAAACATATTTTACACCAATTCAAAGCAGGTTTCTGGGTAAAGAGTCCATAACAATATGAAAACTATTTTAATTAGGCTGAAAATGTCCAACAGATTCCCCTAAACCGTCTCAGTGTCCTCTGTTCGCCCGCTGATGAGGAAGATGACTAACGACTCCAGGTCTTTAGTCATCCATCCTGAAACCGATGTGACGAATGAGCAAATCTCCTCTTGTACTACAGGACATCGAATCCGTCACTTTACACTTTCGTCTGCGTTCCAAACGACTATTTATGTTGATGCGTCTGAAGCTGTTTTCATTTGCTTGAAATGAATCCACATAAGCCTCTACAAATAACCTTTGACAGGGCCGTCCGTGTGATAAGACGGAGCATGTGTTGAGCTGGTGTGGAGGCAGCAGATGCTGATTTCTGATCATTCTCAGATCCTAATCAGCAGGAAAAGCAGCTGATAAACTCTCAAACTTTTTACGGATGTAATCTAAGGCGCGTTTAGGTGGTGCCAGATATTTTAAGGTTCTGTGAGCCAGATGGAGCAACTGTTTGACCTCTTCATCTTTGAACTTTGGCCTCTCACCCTACTGGCAGTAGATACCCCCTTTACAACGGAAATAGCATGTTACTCCTGCAGCGTACAAACACAACGTGTTGGTCCCTCTCGTTTGAAGCGCTGCATTAATAAAAAGCAATCATGAAACATGTTCTGGGAATTTTCCCCACAGCAACTCATAGCAGGACCAGAATAGCGCTACATGCATTTACATTTAATACGCCCAGACGACGCGCAGGATGCTGTAATCGTATGTAAGTTTAGTCTGTGCCTGTATTTGGACAAAGGCAATGGCTGAACCATTGATTTGCCAACAAAGGCTGCCTTTACTGTAAGCCAGAGCTCAATGATTCTTACTTACAGTAATACAGGGGGTTTGGAAATACTTACACAAGATCTGCAGCAATATTCAGTAAAGCACAGCTGAACTTGAGTGAAAGTGGCAGAGTGCTCAACCCTTTTATCCCCAAAACGTTGGTCCCACTGAGCACTTGTGTTGCAGCTCATCAAATATACATCAGAAGCCGAGGTGAGTTGATATCTGGAAGTGCAAAGTGTTTAGGACTGGAAAATAGATAATGGAACAAACAAGGTCATTGATTTTCAATCATGATGTCAGCAGTTTTACAGCAACCACAAATAATAAAGTAGCAATAGCTAACAGCAGACAACACAGCCCCACCTGGTGGCCACATTAAGAAGTGTTTCCTGATAGACTTCGGTTTCATTGGGAAACAAATTGAAAAGTTGCCACTTTGGTTCTGCGGTTCTCTTTCTCACTGCTCCGTGTCAAACTAATTACATCCTTTGAGCAACCTGTTCCCCTCCTCGCCTGTGGGGGCGCTGCACCAACAACCACTGAAGGTTGTTGGTGCAGCCTTCAATGTCATGAAAAACTCAACTGTTCATCGGTTCTTGACCTCAATGTCAATCTGTTTGGGTTCTGTTGGGTTTAGGAGTGAAGACTTTTTCCCTCAGGTTGGTTCTATTGATGAGAATGAAACAATAAACCAAAATGTAATGCGACCAGCACAGATGGAGGATGTGCCAACGTAGTCGCTTCACGTTAATTAAACATGTGGAATGAGGAGTATCGTGACAAGGATCGACGGGAGTATCAAATGATTTGTCCAGAAATGAAGTCGGTAACCAGAGAAAGTTTCCCAGTGGAAGCAGAACGAGTTCATAGAGAAGCTGAGGCCTCGTTGTCCCACAGCTCCGCTGAGAACGGCCTATTCAGGAAGATTAACAGGCCCCACGGGCCCCGACGACAGTAAATAAGGCAGCAGGACCACAGAAGTCATGTGTTCATGTTGTTTTTGGGAATGCTGGGAGGACGACTGGAAACCAAAGGTTGGTGGTTCATGCTCTTAATTTGGCTTCAAACATTTCAGATTCTTTTGGAAATTGAGATAGCTAGTTAGCTGGCTAGCTAACAAACACAGGGAAAGTACTTAGCAACAAGAAAGGGAGTCGGGGGAAAGATTTGTATTTGATGCTTTTCTGATTTCTGTCCAACAGCTTTGTTAGTCCAGTCTAATAAATCTGGCTGGCTAGAAAGATGGTAATAGGGACATTGATTTCTGAAAATGTCATGAAAAGATAGAAACATCCATATACAATTACATTAAGAAAAGAAGTTTGGGTTTTCCAGAAATTAATGAAACGTTTTAACTAGTTTAATCATTTGCGCTTAGAGGAAGGCAGAACCTTTGACCTTTGACCTGAAGGAAGCAGTAACATACGGACACCAGGGGTTGCATCAGCTGCTGTTTTCCTTCCTCTTAACTCTGTCCATGTATGGTTTCTTTCCAGATGGACAAAGGCCCATAATTAATGACATCCTTGGTCGTGTTTGGCTCGTTCGGCCGAATCAGCTGTATAAAGCCGTGCTGTTGACGGCGAACAGCTGGAATGAAGCTGTTTCCATTAGACGATAACAGACCTCCCATTCATTCAAACACATAATGGACAGCAGAAACCAGCACCGCTCTGAAGCTCACAGGCTACAAGAAAACAGGCACAAACTCCATTCATTCTCCTGGAAGTCCTTAAACAAAGCATTTGGTTGTGAACAAAGCTGTGTATCCCGGTCGCCCTGCAGAGGCCCTCAGCCTCCGTGGCCCCTTCAGGATCCACAGACACTCCGCAGCACAAGGCACTTGTTGTCTCTGTGTCCGATGCAGCCTTGACTAGACGACCTTTATTTCTCCATCCTGGTCGTTACGCAGCCAGAGCTGTTTGGAGTCAAAGCAGAATAATCTCGGACCAGACTCGGGTCGGTAGCCTGTTGCCAACACAAAGGCCGAGACGCCAGCGTCCTGCTGGAGGGACGCCCCGTCCCAACAAACCTCAGGGGGACTTTCAGATGAAGGTCAACGTCTGATGGAGAACAAGTGCCTCAAACTGTCAGGTTTGGGTTTTATTCCATGATGGAACGTGACCTTCAGCGAATCACTGAAGGTCATGCGGTGTGGGAACGGGTCAGCATCGTCCTCACATTCAGAAATGATTTTCCTGGGAGCCACCCTTTACAGTTCATACTCTGCCTTTCAACCAACCGTCAACCAATCAGATCCTGAGCCATAATCTTTAGGAGTTCCTCAGGGTTCTGCTTTCGGCCCAGTTGTTCTTTTCATGTTTTCCTTTTGGAACAAATAAATATTTAAATGTAACTGATGTTGGGAATCTGGGTGTTTAGTTTGCCGTACATCACAGGCATCCGGGTCAAATCTAGTTTTGTTTACAGATCAATGGCTACAAAATGCTAGAAATGAATTAAGTTGATTTTAAAGTGTCAGTTAAAGATCTTTTCAATGATCCAGCTGCATCTTATCCACCCGTAAGCCACAAACCAGCTTCACAGTACAACTGAAAACAAGCAGCGTCTTTCTGTCCCACCAAGTTTAATTTGCTCCAATCCGAATCCTTCTGGGCTCAAAGTTTCAGTTTGACTTCAGCCCAGTTCTGCTGTTTGGACTCCAGGTGCTCAACCGGACAGACGGACCGGGCTCGGCGAGGAAAACAACCACGACCCGGAGCTAACATGCATGAGGTCATTGAGGAATTGCTGGAAGAGGTGAAACAGCAACTTTGTGGTAGAAGAAAATCTGTTTACAGAGAAATCCAGGTCACTGGAGGTCTGAGCTCCAAGAAAACTCCTGGTCTCTGCTGCACTCTGGTACCAGGACCTCAGTTAACCTGACCACAGCTGAACCTTCAGCGCTGATGTCGCTAAATCACTGAAACTCCAAATGTAACTGCAGCCGACTGAAACCTCTGGGGGTTTTTCTCCTCTGTCATTCCAGGAAGATCCCAGAAATGATCAAAATATTGAGACAAAACGAAAAGAAGCACCAGACCGACATCAACACACACAGACAGCAGGATAAAGCATAACTTGATGTTACTTGGTGAATCAGAGGCTGTGGCTCCGCTGCGTCCGGAGGGTCCGACTCACATGTCCTCCCAGCTTTTCTCCCACAGCGTCACAGAGGAAAAGCAGCAGCACAGCCGAACCCTGGGCTGCAGACAGCAGTCTGAAGCAGAGCAGCACAGAGTCGCAGCACAGAGTCGCCGCCCCGCTGCGCTGCGTCGCCCTGCTGCGTCGCCCCGCCGCTGCACGAGGAGTCTGCGTTAACTCCTGCAGCTCCTCAGAGCAGCAGCAGGCGCAGGTGAACAGGGGAATAAAAACAGCTGAGTTTGACCCTCCAGCCGAGAAAAAACAAAAACACAACAACCTGCCTCCAAAGTCAGATAAATAAGGGAACAGAAACTCTCCAGCATGTCTCTGTCTGTGAGACGCTGAGTGTTCACTGCTCGGGAAGGAAGCCACCTAAAGTCATCTGGAAGGACGAACTCAGACAAACTGCAGCTGAAACTTCGCTCCATTATTCATTAACTTTTCCAACATCAACTTTCAAGTCTTCCACAGAGACTCAATTGCATTTAGATCTGAACTTTGACTAGGCCACGCTGCCACATGAATCTGGTTGGATCTAAACATCTCTTTGTAGCTCTGGCTGAATTTTCAGCAGAAACACCAGAAGTTCAGTTTCTGTGTGAAACAGACAGTTTTTAACATCTGACTCAGACTGGAACCGGAGAGGTTGATGGTTCCATGCCAGAGCACTGGCTGAACGGGACAAACCGGTTCTGTTCATGAGCCTGAAGTAGATCCAAACGGTTCTGCTACATAAATCACATCATCATGCAGTTGGTTCAATCTCATCACGTTTGACATTTTGAATATTTTATATATATATATAATTCAAACCTTACAGTAAAAACTGCAATAAATTAAACTTTAATATAAAATCAATTAAATTCAGTTTTTAAACAGAATTTAAGATGAATCAATAAAATTTATTCAATAAAAATGGCTGCTGGTTTTAAAAAATAGGTGTTTGTCTTATTTTGATCCCACTAGTTCAGGATGATATGACACACACACACGCACACACCCCCGCATGCACCCCAACACACCCGCATACACACACACCCCCCCAAAGACACCCCCCCAAAGACACACACGCACCCCAACACACCCCCACACGTCCACAGAATGAGGTGAGACTTTCACCTGCTCTATTTCAGCAACATCTATTTCAGGCTGCAACACTTTATGAGCTGTGATAAAGGGAAGCCAAATGACCTCTGACCTTTGACGAACTGGGAGCCTAATAAAACAGGTGGGGGAGGGGATGTGAGGACAGCAGCATGACCCCTCCCATAACACACACACTTCCTGTTTGAGTGTGTTGTTGAGCGGCGCAGCCTCGGTCCGGTCCGGGTCGGCTCCTCGGTGCCGCTCAGGGCGTGGCGTCGCTTCTTTTCTGGGTGGCACAGAAGGCGGCGCCCTGGTCTGAGCGACCGCGGCCGCTTCGGGGGAACCTCGCTCCATGCCTGTGGCTCGGCCCAGGAATGTCTGCATTCTGGGCCTCCTGGGCCCGGTTGGCTTCTCTGTTGTGATCATTTCACCGCAGATGATTTGGGCCATAAAACCGTCTCCCTTCACCGTCGGCCATCATTTACACCCGGGGTGGGGAGATTTTCACCAGATAATAAAACACAACAAGTTTATGATGTGAGGATATTTTCAATGCAGAGCAGATCGTCTGGAACCGGACGACCCGTCTCGGCCCGCAAGAAAACCAGAGCAGCTTTGGTTCAGAGGTCTTTGTGCCAATGATAGCACAGTGTTTACACTGTGACATCTAGAGTGGATGGATCTGTCTTCATCCAACTGCTCAGCACCAAGACCTGCAGCCTCTGAACAGAACCGACCCATTGGGATCGAGTCCCAATGTGGACCGAGCTCTCAGTCTGGTCCTACAGGAACAAAACCCAAGAGCTGAGACGACCTCACACAGCTCGCCACAGGGACTCTCCCGTCTATTTGGACAAACTAGCAGGTCCAGCATCACTGAACATCAGTGGACAGTCAGAAAAACTCTCAGTACTTGTACTAGACCTTACAGTTGGGTCCAACCACAGGCCAATACGAGTCGATCACAACGGGTCGATCAGAACGGGTCGATACAGTTCAGCATCATGTCTATATCTGCATCATTCCTTCAGTTACAGGCTCATAGGACAACAGTTATAGGGCGGAGCTGCAGGCGGAGCACAACACCGTCCGCTGACTGACGGACAGAAAGACGCCATTGCTTGTGACAAGCACCAGACAGACTTGTGCATCACGCTTGTTGTTGCACTGGGATGGTGTTTGGGTTGTGGGTTTAACTCTGCCTGCCAAGTGAGAGTCCAGCTTCTCTCACTGGGCCTCTCCAGGCTCACTGCCTGTTATAGCCAACTGGGTGTGTCTCCAGTGTGTGAGTGGGAGCTGTGGTCGACGCTCTCATGATGTCATTGTGCTGCTCGTTTCGGATTGGCCCGTCCAGTTGGCGTTGTATGAACTCTTCCTCCACAATTTAAACCTCAAGGTTTGACCTTGGAATGACCCATTTGCAACTCGCCGTCTCACCAGCTACTGCAGATGATGGTGGCGAAGTTGGCATAAAACTACGGGCCAATCAAGGAACGCGGTTTGCTGCCAATCAAATCATCTGTCACAACATCCAGCTCGGGCCGGCTGGTACCAACCCTGAGGTGGTTCCAAAGATGAGGAAGAACCAGACTGGATCTGCCACTGGAGACACATCTGGTGGACTGGGGAAGACCTGGTTAAAGCCCACGGAACAACGTCCCGACCAGAACCGACCCGAACCACTCAGTAAGAACGAGGCAGAGAAGAACCAGCATTTAAAAAGAACCAGGTTCTCACCTGATCCACCTGGACAATGTTTGCAGAGCTTTACTCCTCTTGAACATTTAGACTGAATCAAAGACTTTGCCGTCTTGCTCTCACCGTCTGTGGTGTCCTCGCAGAGCTGGTTGAAGTGTTCATAGGAATCCCAGCGAATCAGAGGATCCTGGGTGTTGTAGTCAACCGAGACGGTCGGCCCGTTTTCCAGGTGGTCCATACCTTGACCAGAAGTACGAAGAGACGGAGCAGAAGACGTGAATGTCTTTACATCAGAAGCTTGGATTTTACAGTGAGTCAAAGGTAAAGACAGGTTCGATCTCACTGATGCTTACCATGGATTTTCTCTGGTCCAAAGGAGAAAATAAACTCTACTTTTCCATATTCTGGAAACCTGTCATCTGAACAAAGGAAGCATTTTAAAGTGTGAATCGTTTCTACCTCAAACAGGAGAAACCCAGAGGAGAAGCTCCCTGCTACCTTTAAACGTCTCATCCAGCTCGTCCTTCCCAAACACGATTCCCAGGTCATGGATGGCGCAGGTGTGGAACTGGACCCGGAATATCACATCTCTGCAGGCGCTGCGGTAGCGTTTGTGGTAGCACTTCAGCTGGGGGTCAAACAGTGCAGACAGAGGTCACCTTCCGACCGCTGGATGGTTCACAGACTGCTACAGCACCGCATGTCCTGATACCTCTGACCCAGGAGTCCGTCTGGGTTCTAAAGCTGCTGTCAGGAATGAGCACAGAGACGCTATGGAGCACGTGACCTTTAACCTCTGGACAACGGAAGTGCCTAGTATGTGGCTAATGGGTGGCTATTTCCCTACTTGGACACCATGTCTGTGCACACCCTGGATACAGGATTAGAGCCTCAATGTGAGCTGGTTCTGAGTCCAGAGGTCCCACCAGAACCTGAGGCAATCAGCCTCAAACTCAACAAAGAAAAGTTTCTCTGGTGGAAGAAGCAGCTTCTTTTAACACGTCTGGGAAAACCTGAAGGAATATGAAGTTTATCTCTCCCTATTATCAACCTTATGCTAAAGCACGGCAGTGGTGGCATAATGCTCTTTTTTGAGATTTAGATCCAGACAGATTAGGAAGAAAACCTTTAATAAAGACAAAACTGGTCGATTTAAAAACAACCAAATGTTCATATTTCTCACCAGAAGGAACCAAAACAAAAATCTGAACAAATAACATTTTTCCAGATGTGCTTTTAGAAACCTGAGGGAATATGGTCATAATTCCTACCAGCTCTGAACCAGAAGCAACTTCTTCCTGTTTCTACTGTAAACACAAGATCTGGATCTGTGTTCACATTCAGGAATGATTCAGTCGAACGATTCTTTTTCTGGATTCGGTTTTGTAATCAGCCAGTTTTCCCTGGACGGCCAGCAGCTGATCAAACTGAGTTCAGTGGAAATCAGATAAATGCTAATAGATGATTTGATGCATTAATTTAATCTCTCTGCTTTCTACCAGTTGATGTTCGTTAGAAATCACATTTAAGTTACAACTTCCATCCTGAAGTTAAATCAGAGAAGCGCGCCCCCCCCCCACCCCGGGTTGGTGCAGAGCGGCTGGTCCGATGGACCCGGAGGACTCGGCTCTTGGAGAACTTTATGGTTTCAGCAATGGAATGGAAATACAACCAACAACATGACCGGTTCTGCAAAGAACCGGTTCTCAGAGTGAATGCAGTCCGCTGTGTTTCTGGACCGGAAACACGGAGCGGTCCACTGCTGCATCGCGGTTTCCAGAAACACATTGTGTGCTAATGAGGCTCTATAAACAGGCCTGCAGAATCCAGTCCAGCAGTCTTTCCCCTCATTTTACTGCTTCTGTCAATAATCTCCATAAACCGCTGCAGAGTGTTCGTCCAGCACCGGCTCTTCCAAGGCCGCCCTGTTGGGAAAAACCAACAAGGTTCCCCAGAACCCGGACTCACTCTGCCAGCGTCTGCCTGCCGGGCATCCCGCTTTTTTACAGGATCCAAAATGATCATTACTGAGGAAAATATAGAACTTTAAACAGGTTTCTGGTCAGGAAGAGGTTTTATGGGGCTCCATTGTAAAGTTACAGAGTGAAGTATTAGCAGCAGCAGCAGGGTTTCCCTCGCTGAGCCCGGCGGTACGGATGGGGCAGCGATCCAGCAGCCCACCGAGTTTCTGAGTTATAAATATGAAAATAATGTCATCCAATCAGATTGGATGACATTATTAATACCAAAACACCACCTAAAGTCTTAAAGCGAACATTAAAAAACCCTGAAGTAAACAAACAATGCTTAACCTGGAGGGGGAGCAAATAAAGCCTGGTGGCCCGCCAGGCTGAGAATACACTGAGCAGCAATTTGGGTTATTTAGCTTATTATAAGAACATAAAGAGGGGATTCATATTTTCACCATGTTACTCAGTCATTCCTAAATGCTGCAGTTTCAAACTAAATATTTAGATTCAAAGTAAATAAACATTTAGCTAGCTAGCTAAACATTTACTTATTATCTAAATTGCATTGAGCTGCACATCTGAGCTTGTGGACAACAGAAAGTAAGGTCAGTTTACAGACATGACCAGCTAAATATGCTTCATGCAATGAGGACACACACATGAACATTTGGGCCTTTAACTGATATTTTTGCTTCTTATTCTTTAAACATCACATGTATTTCTTCCCATGACTGAACATCTATTGATTTAGATCCAAACATCCCCATTGGTTCCCAAAGGAGAGTTCCTGGGAGGTTTCTGGACATTTACTGGACCCAGTTGGATCCCTGACCTGGCACCGGCTCGGCTCGGTTCTTACCAGGATGTCTCCTTTCAGTAGAAGACCGGGCTCAATGGTGATGCAGATGCTGGTCTGGCTGTCGCCTTGAACATTGCTGCAGGAAGAAGAGACAACATGTCAGATGATGACATCATGTTCCTGGTTATAGTGGTGGAAACAGCCGATGCCATCCCGCTGCCTGGGTGGACATGAGCCGATTCGTCCTGCCGGAGTCACCACATGTTGCAGAAAGGTCTGGAAGATTTTCAACCTGACAGGGGTAAAGGCGTGTTGGATGCAAAATCACCAGGGAGCTCAGTGAAGATTTACAAAAGTTGGGAAATCTTCCTGTCCCAAATCATCAGTTCAAAACGTTTGTTCAGCTGGGTTACCACAGAAGAAGAGCCGAATCGTCTCCTCAACTGAAAGGAAGTTGAGTTTCCCTGTGACCGTGGGAACCCTGAAGGGTCCTCATGTAGGAACAACCCTGAGGGCGTCCACATGGATGCCTGACTGCCTCTTTCATCGGCTCTCTAGTCACACATTAATACCCTACTCCTCCTATACCAGAAAGGAGGGGATAATAAAGGAAAATCAGGGGCTTTATTATCCAGCCCTTAGGAGTTCTGGAATCTTGTAAAGCGTTTTAGCGTGAGCGTCTTTTAGGACTTACTAGATCCCAGATGTGTAGACGGGTTGCATGGCCTGGTAGATTTTCAGGAAGGGACGGCAACCTGCGGCAGAAACAGCTGTTAGAAAACATCTGGAGGCGCCGGACGGCGGCGGAGAGCCGCGCGGGACACCGACCTCCTTTGGACTCGAAGTCTGGGATGCCGTGCATGATGACGTGATGAAGGAACAGCGGTTTGTTGTTGATCTTGATCTGGCCGGAGAGTAAGCCGCTGAAGTACTCCACATACCTGAAGGATCAGAGAACCGGGACCACAGATCACAGATGATCTATAGTCATATTTCCTAATCCAAGTCAAGTCTTCTCGTTCTAATCCAGCAGCGAGTTACATGCTGCACGTCGAAACAAACAAGATCACATGGTCATTGGGTCACATCAGGCTATGAGGGTCACTGACCTTTTCTGAGATGGCTGGCCCACAGGAAGAACTTTGTCTTCGTAGAAGCGCTTCATGGCGAAGCGGTCCAGAGCCTGGTCAGCGCTGCAGCAGACAGAGGCGAGGTTAGCACGTCTGCAACCAGCAGCGCTGCTGCCACCACCACCTTCATGACTAACGAAGCAACCGTTTCCAAGGCGTCCGTCTGTCTATAATCCATCAGATTCATCACGTTCAGGCAGCTTGCTGCTAATAAAGGCTCCCAGGCTGCTTACTGTCAGCTTCATAAAAGCTTCCAGGATAATCAGATTACGGCAGAAACTGAAGCTTGTGAAGGGAGCCGATCTGAAAACATCATGTGATCGTCTGATTGTTACCGTTTGATCCTAAAAACAAACCCATGAAAAAAGAGCAGAGACCGTCTGGCATAATCCGAGTCTTATGATGCAGAGACAGTTTTAGCTAACTCGCTGCTTTCTGCTCATAATTATATGGTATCTCATTGTTTCTGATAACTTGGAGTTTGCTGCTCCTGAGGAAGATGTGAGCATCACATGTTCGGCTCCTCGTCATCAACATGGCGTCTGACCGGAGACTCGGGACCCACCTGGCAGATATGTTGCTGTAGTGCATGTAGGCTGCCACCACCACGCCGGTTCTGCCCCGGTTCCCCTGAAAACAGACCAGAGAGGCTTCAGTAAGGAGAGAACCATGCAGAACCACCCAGACCTGCAGAGACCCGGTCCAAGTCTGGAACCGGTACTGTTCCAGGCGTGTCTGACCGCACCGGTGGACCAGAGTCATATCCGTCCCGGGTCAGACCAATAACAGCCGCGTCATCAGCAAACCTCAGGAGGTTCCCAGACAAGAACCAACCCAGTTGACCAGTTAGAAAGAACCAACTGGAACCAACTGGGCTGAATGGATCGGGTTAAATCCATTCATTAGAAACTGGAATTTAAATCACTGGTTAACTTTTTCAGTCAAGACGTTTCTGAACCTGAAGCCTGATCAGACGATGGACGGATGTGACAGTTTGAAGTGGTGTGAAGCGGTTTGAAACGGTGTGAAGCGGGTGTGAAGCGGTTTGAAGCGGTGTGAAGCGGTTTGAAGCGGTGTGAAGCGGTTTGAAACGGTTTGAAGCGGTGTGAAGCTCCTGCCTGCAGTTTTCTCTTTTTTCTGCTCCAGCTGAAGTGACTTTCCTCCCGTGTCTCTCTGCAGCCGATCGGCGACTCAAAGGTTTCTGCCTTATAAACTGCAGCTGCTCGACCCGCCGAGCCAATGGAAATGATTTGTTGATCTGCTGAAACCCGACGTGGCCCGGTTCCTCCGAGCTACATTTCCTAACTCTTAGAGCAAAATAATAATAAAAAAGCTGCAGTCGTCATGGCAACCTCCCAGCGGGATCGCGCTGGAACGAAGCCTGAAACGAGGAGCGTTCCGACAGGAAAACATCCAGGCGTGAGGAGATTCTGGGGCATCAGCTCGGTAATTGCTCTTGGATGTCGTTTTTATTGGTGCCAGATGAGTGCGGCTCGCCACAAACGTTTAACGTGAAGCAACAACAGGGAAATATTGGTCAAGTTGAGATTTTATGGCACTGTTGAGGCCGAAAGAGTAAATAAAGCCGAGCAGCCATGATGACGGTTCTGATTGTGTTTTTCTAAGCCTGGAAGTGGAACCGGACCCAAACAAACACCCCGCCCTGTTCCACCAGGACGGACATCGGCGCAGGGACAGAGCCACAGCCCACAGCCTCCCCTGCTGCCTGCAGAGGGAACTGCACCCTGCCGTCTCACCTTGTTGTGGATCACCACCACATTGTGGCTGTCGGCGCTCAGCCACGTGTCCATGGCCTTACAGATGCTGCAGATCTTATCCAGAGCCGGAGCGTGGTGGTCAGGCCAGCCGAAGTCCAACACCTGGGATGGAGGAAGAGGAGGATTAGATGAAGAACAGGAAGTGGGAGAAACGAGCAGAGAGCAGAAATTCACCTTTGGATTCAGCTGACTGATGTCATAACGTTTCTCACTGAGGTTGAAGAGCTGAAAGTGAACAAAGATAATCATTAACAGAGGCGTTTTGACGCGTTAGGAAGACAAAGTCATTTTGGGAAGTTATGCTAGTTGAGTTAAAATCCTTAAGAAACCTAAAGCAGCTGCTTAGTGGAAGATAAAGCTCAATATGAACCTGGCGTTCATCAGCAGCTATGCTAACATGCTACCATGTTCAAAACGAGATGTGAATTTATGTCACTCCTGGGGAATGTAAATGCTAAAGCGCTAAGCTAACAATTAGCTCTGTAATTAGCACAATGTGAAACATCTCCAAAGCTACCGTTAATGAACTAGTAGCCTGGATCTCCATGACAACCAGGCCGACTGCTGCCTTATCTTTTCTACCATCACAAACATAAACATGTATTTTGCTGGACTTTAGCGTTAGCCGAGTCTCAGAGACTAAGAGTTCGATTGGCAGAAAATGTTTGCACTGGTCCAGTTTGGACAGGAAGCGCTCATGATGGCAGCTGAAGCACATGAGTGAGTTCTGGTACCAGGTAGCTGTGTCCGTGTTTGGAGCGCAGCATGGAGGCCACCTCCCTCAGGTTGGCAGCGTAGCTCTGCTCCTCCACGCTGCTGGGGAACGACACGGAGATGATCCGCTCCGTGATGTAGATCAGGTCCAGTTCGTAGCCTTCGTCCAGCGCCTGGAGGAGACTCGCGCTCCTGCAGGCAAACAGCACGGATCAGAGGTTAGCACGCTAGCTCTGCCGCTCGCTCACATTCCTTCACCTCAAACATCCTAATATGGAGCAGGCACAGCCTGCAGCATAAACACTGAGTCCACGGCGACATCAGTCACTTCCTGCAGCCGATCGCAGCGAGAGGAGATTCAGAGGAAAGTGAGCCTCACAAGTTCATCATGTGATGAAGGGAAGGATTCTGACGGGACGGCTCGGAGTCAGATCGGGTCAGTTAACACGAGTCAGAGGAGAACCAGAACTGACTAACCGGGTCGTTTGGTTTGAATTAATCTGCCAGAACTCCCCAGAGAAACCAAACCTAGACCTTTATTTACAGATTCAATGTCTAAATTGGTCCCTTAAGATGCTATCTTAATGTTTCTGTGCCAATTATGATATTTTCATGTTTAATTCTGCAATAGTTGACCTAAAATTTCTCAGTGCTGCCCTCTTTGGGTTGAACGGTGGCACTGCAGGTGTGTTTTCCTATTGGTTCCTGCCATCCAGCTTGGTCTGCGTCACTCAGCCCCACCTAAAGCCACACACCAGTCCGACGCCCCCTGGTGGCGAGTCAGGAGCTGGAGTAGCAGCCTTGCGAGCATTGATTGTTAGCGTTACTAAACTTTGCATGTGTGATTCATGTCTAATGTGGACTCAGAGTGCAGTTGGTCGCCTCTCTGGTTCGTCAGCTGCTGTTTTGAAAAAAGTCGCCAGTCACTTTGTTGAAAGTTGTTAGATTGAAAGTTGCTTTTTTCAAAACTTTTCTAGGTTTTTATCTAGTTTTTTTCTTCAAAAGTTGCTAAATGAGTCACTAGTAACTTTGAGGCTAGCAATCTATAGAGTGCTTTGTGGACTCTATAGATTTGCCGCAAAGCAAATCTATAGAGTCATTTCCACTCAATATATTGGCTCCGCCCACTTTGGGGGAATTTCTCTAATTTTGTCAAGGGGCGGAGCTAAGCTCTCCCATCAGGGTTAGACCTTTAAAATGTCCAGAACAGATTCTGGATTGGATCTTTCTGAACAGCATCTCTGCAGCCTAAAGCCAGCAGAAACTGAAGGAATAAAATCTTTATTACATCAAACATTCTTTCCTGGTTTTTATTTCTCCATTTTTACCACTAGTTACTGAACAAACTGCTGAGACGAGTGAAACTGTCTGTTTGCAAATGTTGAGGAAATGAAGCAGGATGGGAGCAAACCGACCTGGACGGTCGTCTCCGTGACTCCAGGCTCTTTGAGGATTTTGTTGAACCCTGAAAAAGACAGAAACCAACAAACATCAGAAATCTGAGCTAAACGCTTCGACCTAAACTGGTTAACCTGATAGCAGAGAAACAGAGAATCTGTAGGAAACAAGTCAGAGACCCGAACTTCACGGGAACCAGAACCAGTTCTGACCAGATCAGCCTGATCTACTGAGAAGAAAACCCCACTAACTGGGACCAGAGGAAACACAGCTGGGAAAACGCTTCAGTTCAAGGATTTTCCAGGATTTCAAAACAGGGAGCTTAGTTTTTACAGTCTGGAAAACCATCCAACCAATTATCCATCCTGATCTTCATCTGGACTCAGATCTTTTCTTCTCTTACTCAGTAAAGTTTTGTAGTTTAAACATCTAACAGATGAACTTCCTGTTTGTACAGGAAGTTGCTCTCCGCCTGCAGCTCTGAGAGCGAAACTCTGCAGTGAAAACCTCAACATGACGGAGACCATGAGCCTGAACCATGACCTGGAACTGTGTGTGGTTTCCAGTTCACATGACGTGTTCCTGCAGCAGCAGGGAGGTTTGGATCTGGAGGTGCCTGACTGTGTTTGGCTCCATTGAACCCGACAGAGAGGGAGGCCCAGGAGCCCCCCCACTGCCCCTCCTGGTGGGGGGGCGGGGTCACATGACCCTGAGGGGAGGGCGGTAATCCTCCAGCAAACTGAATCCATCTGCAGCAGCAGGAAGATCTCAGAGTGAAAAACGATCCGAATGAGGAGCTGGTTACCATGGAGACCATGACGACCAGCCAGTCCACTCCCGGAGATAACCAGATAAAACTCCCAGTTTTGCTACCAGCTTCACGACAAAAAGAGCGAAACATCATTCTGTTAAACTTTTTAAAACTCTGAAATCTCCTCAGACATTTGCATCCAGTAGAGATGTTTGTTTGCAACTCGAAAGCAGCTGCTGGTTCCATGAGCTGCACAAATGGCTGGTCCCACATCATGACTACCCCACTGCTTTACCCAAAACCTGATCCACTGTTTCCATAGCGATCAGGTCTTCTTAATAAAAGCACGGAGAGCAAAAGGTTTCCCATGAGAAGCAGCCAGTAGATCCTGACATGCAGAGGAACGCCAGGAAAGCAGCATTCCTCCGTTCTGATGATTACAGGAAAACTCCCGGGGGATTCATGGGAATCTGGAGATCCAGGCGATACGCTCTAATGAGGACATTCCTGCAGTCCGAGCCGCAGCATAAAACAGGCATTTTTAGACGCTTTGGACTGCGTGGGTTTGCTCCTGCAGTTCCCATGAAGCTGCAGCCGAACCGGGCAGGCACAGAGCAACCCGATCGTTAGCCTCAGGCTTCCTGCATGGTGAGCAGCTCTGCTTCCCTCTGAATGGAGCTTTTTATGAGCCACAACGTTTCAATCAAAGTGCAGCCATGTGGGTAAGTAAAGGAAATCAAACTTTCACTGTCTGGATTGTAAATACGTGAAGTAGCAGAAACCACCAGCGCTCCCTCAAGTCCTGAAGCTGTGGCGGTGAAACCCCGGCCCGGCCCGGCAGCCGGTCAGACGCCCGCGTGAATCCTGGAGAGGCGGAGGAGGTGGGACCAGATGAGAACCATCTGGAGGCCGACTTCACAAGCAGCCCAACAAATTACACATCAGAGCCGGAGGATGGAGGAGAACCGAACGGAACCGAGCCGCGGCCCGGCTGCATCCTACCTTCCTGAAGAGGTGACCCGTGCTCCAGCGCCATGCCCCCCTCAGGGAGGACAGCCGCCGCCGCAGAGAGCCGCCGCGGTTCATCTCCGGCGCAGCACTGAACTTTCCTCCGGAGACCTCTCCCTTTTCCGTCTCAGTCCTTCAGAAAAAGTTCTAATTTTAGGCCAGCCGGGCCGAGCAGAACTCCTCCGCCCCTCGCGCTCTGGCCTCCTCCCCCTCCAGCCAGCTCTGCCCTGATGCTCAGCCTCCCCGCCCCCCATGTGGGACTGAAGCCTGTTTGTTCACATCGACATCGTTTTCTCTCCGTGGATCTGAGCTGCTGGGAATCGGAGGTGGAAAGTGAAGCAGAGAGGAAGAGAAGCGGTGGAGTCATGAGACGAGTGTTTGCTGCTGCGAGGCAAAGCGAAGCCGGCGTCCGCCTGACATCAGCGGCGCCCTGACCCGAACTCGCCGCCGCCCTGCAGGAAGCATCACAAGCAGAACCGCTGCTCGTGTTTCTGCTCCCACTTTGGAACGAGGCTAAAAGTAGTAAACCTTGTTTAAAAACTGAGCTGGCGCTGCAGTCTGGGCGAAGTTCGGAAATGGTGATAAAAGCGACCACACACACAAACAAAGACAAACCGTGGGACTCTGGAAGAAACCGCCAGAGGAAAACGAGTCCAAACCAAACAGAATCTGAGGATCCAGGATGTGAGAAACTCAGAGCTGAAGAGATCCTGCAGATCGCAACAGGATTCAGGATCCATTCAGTTTATCAGATAATAACCTGAGTTTACTGGTTTTATGAAATTCATCTGCTAACGAGGATCAGAGACTTTAACGAAGACAAAAACGTTCCTCAACGATCTAAAACTTTAACCTGCATCACTGCTCTGATAAATAAAGAAAATATTTCTAATTCAAAAAAATTTGGCAAAATTCATAAAAGTAGAGCAAAAATAACAACATAAAAACAACTGAAATATAAAAAAGTGGCAAAAATAAAATAATTTAAAATAATTGTAATAACTAACATAAAATAATAGCGAATTGCAATAATCAATTATAATTTTGATAGCAAAATAAATACAATAAAAATGTAAAATAATAATTAAAAACCATGTTAATAATACTAAAAATAAATTGTAATGAGAAATAATTATAATAATGAAAACAAATAAATGATACTTATGACAGTTACAGAAAAAATAAAATCCATAAAAACTAAACATTACACAATAATAATAAATAAAAGAAGAAAAATTTTTAAAAAAATAATTTTATGTTATTAGATACAATATAAAATCATATATATTGTTAATAAAATAACTGAAATATTTTTTTACATTCAAGCTGGAAAAGATCTCAGCTCCAGGATTCCTCATGATTCCTACGTTTGGTTCAACGAACCGATATCTGGACGGTCTAATCCAAGTAAAGTTTGAATGAAACATAAAATGAGTGCTGGCGGCGTCTGGACTCACCATGGTGTCTACATGCTTGAGAGCGAGGTTACTGCTGGGAGCCTGTTGAGAAGCAAAAACGCAAAACCATCAGTTCAAAACACACAAACTACAAAACTACAGCAATCACAAAAACTACAGCAACCAGGAAAACTACAGCAACCCAAAAACTACAGCAACCAGAAAACTACAGCAACCAGGAAACTACAGCAACCAGAAAACTACAGCAACCACAAAAACTACAGCAACCAGTAAAACTACAGCAACCAGACAAACTACAGCAACCTCTCATTCTATTTTTTTAGAGCAGCCGCTGCCATGATGTCGCTTGGTGAGTCAGACTCATTAATCTCCCAACTGGACAAATATTTACACAAAGAGACAAAACCACCGACATCAGCCAAGACCGGACGATCCACTGCCTTATACAGCAACGGACGGAGAGAGAGACGGACGGAGAGAGATGGACGGAGAGAGAGACGGACAGAGAGAGATGGACGGAGAGAGAGACGGACGGAGAGATGGACGGAGAGAGAGACGGGCAGAGAGAGAGACAGAGAAAGAGGGAGAGATGATGCTGCCTAAATTTTTATCAACTTTTGGGTTTTTGGAATAAAACGTGTCATCAGGGTTTAGATTGTCCATCAGAATCAGCTTCCACCTCTGGGCTGAACTCGGCCTTCCAGGACCAGAACCAGAACGATCTGACAATGGCATGATATCTGTATCGGATCGGATGTGAAGCTAAAGCCAGCGGCTGCTAACCTGTGGAGCTACATTATGGCCAATAAGTTTGTTAAAAAAATACAATTGAAAAAAAAACTGTCTCAAAATTATTTTGAAGCCACAAAAAAAGATCTAAACTTGAACAAAAATGAAAAAATGAAAATGAAAAAATTTAAACCCAAAAATGTTTAAACTGAAAAAAGATTTGCAACTAAATAATTTTCAAACTGAAGAAGAAATTTTGGAACTGAAAAAAAAGATTTGTAAAACAACATTTTGAAATGGAAAATATATTTTAAAAAATGGAAGTCAAATTTGAAACTGAAAATATAACATAAAACATATTTTCAAGTGCAAGTTTTTTTCCAGTTTCATATAATTTTTTTCAGCATTTCTTTTTTAAACCAACATTGTCCTCAATGTAGCTCCATACATTTCACACGTCAGTAGATCTAGGTGTTAAATGTGGGCGGAGCCTGTAACCGAGGCTGTGATTGGTTGAGCCACATCAACATTAACAGATGAAGAAACGTTTGTTTGGTTCCAACATTGGGAGTGGTGGAACCGTCATCCGGTTACCGCAGCAACCGGGACACAAACAGGAAGTTGCCCTATATTTTGTAGCTGCTCTTTTCATTTCGCCAACATTTACAGCCAAATCATCTGAAGAGTCTGCAACAGCCACTTGATTATGTGCAAATTTTCTGGAAGTTTCGAGCATGTTTGGGCAGCAGAGCAGCCGCCTGCGTCGGCCAGCATGACCTGCCTCTGCAAGGAGCCGCAGCATAAACAGACGGAAGGCAGGGGGTAAATTATAGTCTGACCCAACGGCCGAGAATACCCGCCGAACGCCCAGATCAAACCGCCGGCCTTCGTCCCTCCAGTCCTGGAAAGCGAGCCGCCGTGCCTGCAGGACGCAGCGGGCTGCTGTTAGCGGCGCTAAATGCAGCCTGCGGCGCGCAGCCACAGGCATCTCACACGCACGCACACCCCCACACACACACACACACACACACCGTCTGTTGTGTGTTTATGCAGCAGGACCAGCCGGGTGCCTCAACCTGCGTGTCCTCTTTGTGTAATTGCAGCCAGATGGCCGGAGGAAGTGTGAGCGCGTCAGAGCCGACAGCAGAAAACTTTGTTTGGTCCGCAGGAATATTTGGAGGAAACACAGGAAGCTTTAGTTCACGTCTTCAGAATATTCCAGTTAAAACATCTAAAACAACTCGAATCAGAAAACTAAAAACTGGAGGCTTGACTTTGACTCTCAGTGAAAGGAAGCTGGTCTGTGAAGGGATGATTATTAGTGATGTTGGGGGATTATTATGGGATGCTATCAACTCATAGCAACCTGCTGATGCTAGCGTTAGCTCCGTGGTAGCGACCAACTGAATGGCGCATTAAATGACTGTTAGCGCTAAAATTCTGCATTAGCGCTAAAACGCAGCATCAGCGCCACAGTTACTTCCTGTGCACAAACATCACAGATCATAAAACATGTAAATCTTTCAGTGTTTAGTGATTTCATTCAGAAATGATTTTTCTGTGCAGATTGTGTTTGAATTATGCATAAAATCTTGCAACTTAAATGACCATTGTTAGGTTAGCCTGGCGCTTTTTAAATAAAACATTTTTTAAAGAATTGTTCAAAATATAACTTGACCAAAAATTAAGCAGAGTAAAATTGATTTTGATAATTTTTCCTTCATTATTGCTAAGACTAGAAATTCTGATACTCTACAGAATAAAGTTATAATAAAGACATTATTTTATTTATTTGAAAGATTCTCCACTGATTTGCTTCAGTATAACAACAGATGATGTGGAAACCGTTCAGATCTGAGGGCGCCATCAGTTTGCACCTGCTGGCGGTCCGACCCGGTCCGGTTCGGTCCGACCCGAGCGGTCCGGTGTGACCCAGTCCGACCCGGTCCGGTTCTGTCCGACCCGGTCCGGTCCGGTCATATTTCGACATATTTATCCAAAACGCTTCATCAACTGATTTTCACTTTAAAACGGATTTTAGTTTCTAGTTAAAGCAGGTTTCCTCTGTATCTGGTTCTGAAGCCGATTTTAAATCAGAAAATTTTGGAAAATGTGATTTTTCCTGCAGCAGAGCAGAAATCAGAGGAAAAGCCCCTAAAATGTGAGGCTGCTCTGTTAACGGGTCGGTCCGGTTCTGGCGTCACGCCGCGGCTGTAAGCCGAGTCAGCTGAGCGTCAGCTTCTCATGTCAGACACTAAAAATAAAACCACTCAGCCAACAGAAAACTTTGGTTTTTATCTCTTCTGAGGGAAACGGCCCAGGACAGAAACATCTCTGTCAGGCCGACCCGGTTCTGCTCCGCGTTTCCAGAACCAAACCGGGAAATTCAGACCGCCGGACCGGATCAAAACATTCAGATAAACTCTGATAAACAATCAAAGCTTCTGAGGAGGAAACCAACTTCATTTCCCACTGGAAGGATTCATCAGCTGCTGATACAGGTAACACTTTTTCCTTCCACTCAACTTTCCATCAGCATTTCTAGAATCAGCGTTCCCTACAACATTAAGCTGAATTCTGAGTTCTATAATTCAGATTGCAGAGATAAATAAACTTTTCATGATGTTTGCAGTTCTGAATAAACAAAGTTTGGATAATTATTCCCTCTGGTTTGTTTTGCTTTCACACATTTGTTATGATGTGACATTTTACGGTGATAATTGGTTGAAAAACAGCGGCCATCTTGAAAAATGGCACTAATCCTAAAATGCTAATGGGAAGTATGAAAAACATGTGACCTCAGTGCTTATGTTTGTGTTCACACTAAACAGATTTTTACAGTAATAATCTGCTTAATGAGTGCAGCGCACCGCCTCCATATTGCGCCCCAACCGAGCACAGTCCATCTTTTAAACCCGTTTCATGTCAAATCCTGTTTTTTGGCCGTTTAATGAACTAAAATGTGTTTAAAGTGAGAGCATCCTGTAACCATGGCAACAAATCTGCAGGGCGGGTCTCTGGATATTTAAAACTGCAGGAAGAAGAAGAAGCTCAAAACCAGTCTGGTGCTGGACTGGTAAACAGGAAACCAGACTGCGCCCTCTGCTGGAGAGAAGAAGGAACTGCATGTTTGCTTTAGAGGCAGTGTGGGACACAAAGGGTTAAAAAAACAAACAGGTTGTAAATGTTTCCAAAATGAAGCAACAGAAAAACTTCACTGATTTAAAACTAGACTCACTTTAATTCTCTGATTAAACTGAACATTTCAATAGACTCAACTTCCCAGAATTCCCTGTTCTTCCATTTAGAAACAATGAAGTTCAGCAGGGAGATACGGCAAAAGGTGGAGGGAAGGAAAGATAGAGAGGAAGGAAAAGAGAAGAAGGATAGAGGGAAGAGAGGAAGCAGATAAGTAAGGAAACAAGGAAGAGGGAAAACAAGAAAAGGAGAGGTCAGAAGAAAGAAATGAAAGGAAGGAGAGAGAAGGAAAGAAGAAAGGACAAAAAAAGGAAAGACAGAATGAGGAAAGAGACAAGAAAAGGGACAGAAAGAAGAGAGGAAACAAGGAAGGAAGAAAAGACAGAGGAAATGACAGGAGGAAAAAGAAAGAGGAGACAAGGAAAGGGTAGAAGAGAGGAAGGAAGGAAAGAAGGAGGAGGAATAAAGTCTGGAAGAACAGATATTTTCCATCCCTCTTATTTTCTTTTTCCAGAAAACTTTGACACTAAACTTTCCTCTTTTTTCCAGACAGTAGAAATGATTCTCATCTCTTTAAACTTTTGGGTTAATTTAATCAGAACCAGAACTTCTAACTGCAGATCCGAAATGGACCTGTTCTCCGTTCCGGTTCTGGTTGTTAAAAAACATGATTTTGCATTTAAAAGTGATTAAAATTGTTTGTTCTGGCTGCAGATGCGTTCGCTAAAGGAATCCTGTTATCGCATTTTTAATATCTGATTTAAAGGAATTAGATTACTTGTTAATTTGCATATTTTAATGGATTTCTAATATTGTATAAAATAAGCTTTAGAGGTTAAATGATTAATTTAACCTCTGCATGGCCCCACAGAGGATTAGGCACAGAATAATCAATTAGTAAAATAATCATTAGCTCCAGCCTGAGTAAACATCTCTAGTTAGTACTGTTATTAGGGTATATTCTTTTGTAACTACAAATCTATTCATCTAAAGTAATACTTTGATTCAAAGTTTAATAATGTAAATAAATGCACAGAATTCACTATTTCTACAAAAATACATTTTATTATTAATGTCCATTATTTGCTGCCTAGTGTCGCAAAAAAGCTGCACACCTAAACTTAGAGATCACTTTGATCGTTTGGGTTACTTGTTTACTATTCTGATATATCAGCTGTAGAAGTATTAATAAGTTTATCTGTTATTATTGTTCCACATAATTTAACCAGCTGTAGTTCACATTCTGACCACCAGACGGCGGCAAAGCGCTTCTATTGGTATCCTTGGAGCAAGAGCTAAAAGTATCAACCAACATCTGTGGTATTTATAAACCACCATGGCGGCTTTCTCGTCCTTAAGGAGTTCAAAATGTAATGAACTGTAGAAGTCCAAATCCAGGAAGAAGGTTCCAGAACCAGATTACTCTTTCCTGGTTTCATCTCCAGTCAGAGTGCAACACAGACACCACATCATTCCTGCTGCTCCTCGTTTCAACACGAAGGCCAGACTCTGCTGACGATTCATTTTTAACCTCCAGGTCTTTAAACAGGTCTGCTGGCTGGTGGTTGGCTCTAAAGTCAATCTAAACGTCAGGTTGTATTTTTTCCAGGATGGCAGGAATCCCCACCACGGCTGCTGTCAATATGCTGGGATCAGCCTGACCTGGAAAACACTGCGGATAACTTTTGTGGTTAACGCAAGAAAAAAAGAGAACATATTTAATTTCTTTTATGATCAGCTGAATCTGAATCTTCTGATATTAAAGTTATTTTGTGTCCATATGTAGCTCTTGCAAATCCCTGGATTTTTGAGGATTTAGAGGAGAAAAGAATCGCATTCCCTGCCAACATTTTCCCTTCAGGGTGTAAAATATGGCGGCTGTAATCAGACGGGACCTGAACGCATCACTAAATCATCTCTGCTGCGGCAGCGAGAGCAGAAATCTGCCAAACAAGGAGCGGTGGGATCGCCGTGGAGACGCAGCGCGTCATCCAGCTCCTGTTGCATGCTGGGAAGTGACAGACTGTAAAAGCACCAGGAACGTCTTACTCACTGAGTAAGACGTTCTGTAAGATCCGCCTGGTTCTGTACGGCCCGCCTGGTTCTGTACGACCCGCCTGGTTCTGTACGACCCGCCTATTTCAAACCACTTGGTTCGGACGAGGTGACTGTAAGTCGGGACCAGGCAACTAAAACATGACTTAGTGTTGAGCAACCAAGTCCAGTAGAGATTGAAGAACTAAATCTGGTTTGGGTCGACCAAACTGGCAACCGGTCTTCCATTATTCAGGAATCTGTTTTAGATTGAGGAAATGAAACATGCAGGTCAGGTTCAGACAGGAAATACTAAAGGTAACCAGGTAACAATTTCCTGGTTGCTAACTGTGTCAATGCCCTCCTGTCAGGATTTACACCAAACAAATGTGACGATAAATGCAGAAGCAGCTGTTTACGTTTTGGCATAAAGAAAAACTTGTTTGGAGTTAGAAAGTGTTTCTGGTTTCATGGTTGGGTTTTGACCACAGAGGCAGTTGTTAAGTTTTGGCACGGAAAGCGCCCGGGTCCGGTTTGTCATCACTAAACAGCGTCATTAGCGTTAGACACCAGATTTATGGGAAGATTTACGGATGAGAACTTAATCTTTGCTGGGTTTCAGCACTAAAACACAAGTTTAAGGCCAAGCAGCGACTTTCAGCTTGGATGAAAATAACCGGGCTTGGATTGGTCCGCAGTCTCTTGTTGGGGTTTGTGAAACTATTTAACTGGGATGAAACACCAGTTTCCTACAAACGTTCCTGTTCTGCTTTGGTGTGAAAACGACTTGAGGGTTACCCAGAAGTTTTATCGTTACGTTTAGGGACAAACCGTTATGATTAGTCAGCAGATTCCTGGCAGAGCGGTTTATGGTTCCCGTTTCCTCCAGTATCTGTGATGAACAGAGAATATTGCCTGTTTGGTTGTGGGAGAGTGAGCTCAGAAAGGTAGAAGTGAATTTCACCCCCGCCTCCCTGTGCACATCTCAACCAGATGTCTTCATGCAGAAAGCATCTCGAGCAAAAAGCATCTGTGAGGATAACAACATGTTCCTGATTAATTATGGCAGCTTTTATTGAAAGAAAACCCAGACGTTTTCTCTGTAAGGGCAGTAAAGTGCAGGGGATATTTGCTTTGGTTTGTCAGGCACCCAAAACCACTTAAACACACAACATGTGAGGAATCCCATCCAAGTCCAACACGGCTTCTTAAAGCCATACCAAAAAAGGCAACGCAGCCGAGTCCTCCTCTCTGCCTCCGCTTCTACTGACACTACGTCACACTCAGGCTGAAACTCAGAAAACATCAACAAGACGAGGAAAAGTCAAGGACTCACCAGCTCGTAGTTTGTAGCTGGAACACAAGAAGAAGACACCTGGAAACAAACAGAAAGCCCATTGGTCAGAACCTCCTCTGCAACCAGACGAGTGAGAAACAAGCAGAGTGGTTCAAAATGTCTGCCGATCATCTGAAGTCTCATTTCAGGTCAGAATCTCTAAACCTCTATTTGGTAAAGCAACGACATTTCTGAGAGATTTCATCTTCATCACCTTCTTCAAATTCAGAAGTTTACTTACATTTGGTCCAAACCTTTAACTTCTGATCGATCAACCAAAACTTTAACTGATGTTTGGGTCGAACAGAAAGTTTTACTGCTGAACGTTCCAGTTCCACTCAATGGAACAGTCAAAGGAAATCAGATGAACCAGCTGCTCCAGTCCAGTCCAATCCGGTCCAGTCTGATCCAGTTCAGTTTGGTCCAGTTTGGTCCAGCTTGGTCTAGTTCAGTCTGGTCCCAGTGTGCTCCAGTTCAGTCAAGACCAGTGTGGTCCAGTTCAGTCCAGTCTGGTCCAGTTTGGTCCCAGTCTGGTCCCCTCTGGCCTGTGCAGAGGTTGTGAGGAACACAGACCCAGTTCCAGCGGTTCTGTCAGGAGGAATGGACCAGAACTCCAACTCCTGGAAAAGGTTTGACCCAATCAACCAGTTTAAGCAATTAAATAAATCAAAATCAATCAAATAAAGTTACAAAAAAAATCTCTAAAAAAACATTCTTTCTAGTATTTCTGGTTTTAGCAAATTAATTCAGGTGATTCTAACAAACTAAAAGAAGTTTGTTCTGATTTCATTGAGGGAAAATGGTGGCTGTGTCTTCATATTGGGTGTATGAAAACTTCTGGTCAGTAACAGCCAGAAAACACTTGATAATAAATGAATACAGATGAAGATGTTTGTCTGATGTTTGGAGCCAAAATGCGTTGATGTGTCTTTTTATGTCTGGCGCCCTCCGGTGGCCAGGTAAAGCAGCGTAGATTTTTTTAAAAAAGGTTTTATTGTCTCTAGTGGCCTTTATTTAACAGTTAATGGCAGGAAAGAGGGAGATGAGAGAGGGGGAGTCCATGCAGCAAGGGTCGCCAGGCCGGGAATCGAACCTGGGACGGCCACGTCGAGGATTGTGGGTTGTGCTAAGCCCCTGCGCCACCACAGCACCCCGCAGCTTTGATTTTCTGCCAGTTTTTCTCTTCCTGTTTATTTTCTTTCTTCCGGCTTTCTTCCTCTGTTCGTCTCCTTGGTGTTTTTTCTAACAGAACTACATGATACCGAGCCAGAAGGCCTCATGATGCCCAGTTGATCCGATTAGCACCGGCTGCGGTCCAGGTCTTCCCATGAGCTCAGCGCCGCCATAAACAGGAAGAACACAACGATAATGGCATTTAACTGAAATGATAGACAAAGATGGGATCCGTCCTGATGAGGATCCAGCAAACAGGACGTTTCCTTTCCAGCCGCTGGAAGGAGAAAATCCTGCTAACTTCATTTCCAGCAGTCGGAGTTTTTATCAGGGCTGATAGGAGGCGACGGGGTGATGCTCCTTTAAAACCGTTTTCATGTCTCCAGCAGGACGGACCGGACGGGACCTGCAGCTCCCACTGGACCGGATTGGACCGACGAGTCCGGACCGTTGGACCTCATTCTAGCTTCCCACTGCTGAGCTCCTGGATTGATCGGACCGACTAGCAGCTCCCACTGACCGGATTGACCGACCGACTGGACCTGCATCTCCCACCGGACCGGACTGGAGCTGGTCCAGGAGTCCAGTTTCCTGGTAACTTCTACATTTTTCCAAGTTTATGACGTTTTCTTTTGACCTTTGGCTTTTTAAACTCAAATAAATCAGTTCATCTAACCAGTTGGGTCAGAACCACTGTTGGATCAGAAAACATTCAGTTTTAAACTGTAATTGATCATTAATGACATGATAAACTAAAACGAACTGAGTCCCATTTTCACGATTGACCTTTTTTCTCTTTCTATTAAAACTGGATGATGGACGTCTTCAGAAGCTCTGGGTTGTTGACTTCATAGTTACTTTTATTTGCTGTTTTGATTATTGATTTTCCAGTAAATGTTCAGTATGGGAATGTGTTCTTGCATTAATATTGTGACTTTACTATTATATGACTGGAAAATATAAGCAAGAATATTATCATTTATCATCCAGAATCACTTGTAATGTGGCAGACCAAGCAGTTCCTGACTGATTTGTTTCAGCTGAATGTTTGAATTGATCAAATAATAATCTTGTTATAGTAGAGTGATGCAGATCAAGGCACTAAAACATCCTGGGAACAAAAACATGAAGAAACTAAACATCTTAATGATGATATCATTTTTCAGAAATTCTCATTTTCCTCTTTCTCAATTAGCGCCGCTACCTTAAACATTAGCGGTGCTAATTCTAAACCACAAATAATAAACATTAGTTCGCTATAAACATTAGCTAATGCTAAAGCACTATTACCATTACGGGGTATAGCAGTAACTTACGCTAAAGTGCTAACATCAACCATGTTATGCTTCTTGATGATTCACTTTTTCCTTCCACTCAACTTTCTAAATATCCTTGTTTTGTGAGAGTTTTCGTCTATAAGCCCAGATGAAAGTTTTACTGATTTATTGAAGATAGAAGTTCAAGCTTCACCTTTAGCTAAACGTAGACGGCAGCTTGGTGACAAAAAAATATGGCAAGAAGTTTCAGTTTTACCTGAATTTTGTCACCAAACTCAAACATTGAAAGTGAAAGCATCACTAATAGAAACCCCTGAAATCAGCATTAGCATCCAGCAGATCGTCTGTCCAACGTTAAACGACGGTCCAAAGGAAACTTTCAGAGCTGATCAGGGTTATGGATCAGCAGCGTTTAAAGGAAACCGGGTGGAAACGGGCAGCAGGTGATGCTAAAGCAGCTGGAAAACCACCACACAGAAACAGGGGAGTCACTTCTTTATGGCTCCTCCGTCTGGATTACAGGAATGCTCTGTCTAAACAGGAAATGACCCTAATCACATTCGGTGTTTCTGCTGGAGGAGCCGCTGCGCTTCGGTTTGAGGCAGAAACATCGTCTCCTTCCATCATGAGCTCTGATCAGCAGTTGACGGCATGCTTGTGGAATGGACGCCGTATTTACGTCCATCTTAAAGTTATTCCTGAATAAGTCGGCTCTTATCGCAGCAGACTCAGCAGGCCTGCTCTGTGTTTCCATGTTTGCACGGCGCGCCGCTGACAGCCCATCCACCTGCAGAAAGCAAACCATCACAGGCTGAGATACCGACTAAATATTTACAGTATCTGCCTACACGCCTGCTGAAGACAACGGGATCCAAGTCGAGGTGACGGGACACAAAGCAGAGACAACAGAACTAGGAGCTGTTTTGACAAACTAAACGTCTCCCTGAAGCAGAGAAATCTAAGAAATCCACATGAAACAAAGAGAAGAAACTGGAGCAGAACCAGGAAAACCAGCCAGCAGCTGCGACTGAAGCGACGCTTAAGGAAAACATGAAGGTACTCAAACTGTAAATAGTTTGTATTTATGTCAACATTCACCCAATCACTCACCACTAACAGTTCTTTGTTCCTCTCATCAAACATTTCAGCTTTTCTGGGTTTTCTATAACAGAATCCAAGATGGCAAACAGGGGGTTGAACACAACCAGACTGAGTCCAACATCCAACTGCAACCAACTGATGCAAAGCACACAAAAACCCATCTAAACAAAAAGATGCAGCAAAGCCCACAAAATTAAGGAAAACCTGCAATAAACAAAACAAATGCAACAGAAAAATGCAAAAGCAGCCAGGATGAAACCCTTTCCACAAAGTCGAAATCCTCCAGACCACCAGGGGGAGTAAACTGTCAAAATGACTTCAAAGTTTTCCATCAATGTTTAGAAAAATGCCGGAAAGTATTTGGTTAACCTACGCCCTGATTTTTTTTTGCAAAAAATAGATAGTAACCCTAACCCTAAAAAAAGAAAACATACAATTTTAAATCAATAATACACTTATTTCATATTTACTAAATCATTTTTGAGCTTTAACTCTCTTAAAAATGTAAATGTTCCTGATTTTTTTATGTATTGAAGCATTGTGATATGTTGGACTGCAGGACCAAAGCAGTCGGGCTGAACCGCGACCCCACCGGGGGAAACCAAAGTGTGAAAAAGACTCCAGACTAAAACCTTCAGATAATCTAATCTGAGAAATCTGCTGGAAGACACGGCCAGTCAGATTTAAATTAAAGCATGTGAGTCACCCATGACCAGCTCATGGTGCGCGGCAGCGGCCTGGCTCAGAGGACGAGCCTCAGCAGCTTCAAAGCTGAACGTCTGATCTGCAAGTGGTTGGAAAATATATTTAAAGATGAAAAGAAGTTGTGAGATTCTGTGATGATAAAACCAAGGTTTCACTGGCTCGCTGCTCCTGGGGCGTTTTAAACACATTCGAAGCTATCGGCTTAAAAATGTACCTTTTTTTTTTTGTTTCTTCTTGAAATTTCCAGGAAGTTTAGCTGAATAACAGGAAAGACGTCCTTTAGCTTTAGCTACAAACTGTACTGAGGCTACAGTCAGTTAGACAGAGTTAGCATGTTAGCTTCACACTCCAAATGCTGATAATGTTGCTTTTCTATACAACCAGGAGTAAATAAACAAAATATTTACAACGAGAGCAGGGCAGCCCCAGGTGGGTCCAGGAGCCCCAGGTGGGTCCAGGAGCCCCAGGTGGGTCCAGGAACCCCAGGTGGGTCCAGGAGCCCCAGGTGGATCCTGGAGCCCCAGGTGGGGCCTCAGCAGGTCCATGTTCTGCTCAGGCCTCTAATGAGCATCATTTGATGCAGGTACATTGAACCAGGGAGGAACTAAAACCTGCAGGATGCCGGGCCCCCAGGGCCCCCTGTGGGAACCACTGGGTCAGAGAACACGACATTCAGTTTTACCTTTAACAGAAGTAAAACTTCCTTTAGCTACAGTTATAAAACTGTTTAGACTGCAGTCATTCAGAGTGTTAGCATGTTAGCTTTACACTCCAAGTACCAGTAAACAGACGCCATTTTATTACTCCTATTAAATATGTTGGGCTTTGTTAGCATACATTACAGCCAGGAAGCCAAAGAAAGTAAATTACAGTGAACGTGTCCAGATGAAACCCACACAGGGCCTTTGTCCTGGCGCTGTGCTGCGCTGGAGGAGGCACGCACGCTGATGCTTATCGGCTGTATTCAAATGAGTGTAATATAATAAGGGATAATTGTGTTGTTGCATACCATACATACTTATGTTAACAGTGTTAAACAAGGCCCCATTTCCTGTAGAAAAACGTCCGCGTCAGCGCTCACATGCAGCAAGCTTCCTGTTAGCCGCTAACACACTCCAGATACAGCCAGCTAATGGGATTTCTGTCATTCTGCAGGTCTAAATACGTTTAAACCCCCCGCTAACAATGTGCTTTGTTCCAGAAACCTGTAACGCTTCAATGATAAACTGACTCATTAGTTAGTTAATGCCGGAGAGCTTTGCTGTGAGCAGAGGGACGGTTAGTGTGCAGGTTAGCTGGTTTCACTGAGGAAAGGAGAGCGATGCCAGGAGGCTAAACCTTCCTGGATCTGATCTCTGGCAGCACAAACACATCGCTGCCCTGGGAGCTTTCATGTTTATCCAGATCTTTGCATCTGGCAGAGCCCAGCTCATGTGTAAATTCAAAAAGTGAAGTGTAACTGGTACCAGAGGCTCCTCTGGGCCCGTCACGGTTGACTGTGCCAGCGCCGGTCCTGATCAGAACCCGACGCAGCACTGACAGTAAGTGTCCGTGTGTCCAGGCCATCTCTGGCAATCGAAGTCTGAAGGCTTCAACATGTAATCTCAGTTGTCCAGATCGCGTTTCGCCTTCGTCAGTTCCTGCCTCTATAAACGGTGTTTTTCCTCCGGAGCTGATCGGTCTGTGGGAAACTTTCGGCTTCTCCGCGTCCCTGAAGGGAAACTTTCGGAAAGCTTCAGATTTATTGAGCGTAATGGTCCAGAGGGCATGAAAGCGACGGAGTCCAAACACTGTTCCCGTGTCTGAGGGAGTGATTTACGTCCCGACATGAGGAGCTCTTGTGCGTGTTTGCGTTTGTTTCTCTTTTATCTTCGTTTCGGCCATGATGGCCGCCGCCTTGCTGGGATGTGTTTACAGCACCAGTCAGCTCCAGTTTGTTTCCAGAGATCTGCATTGATTTGGTAAAAGCCATTAAAGCAGAAAGACTGAAATAAATAAACCATCAAGACACTTCCAGGAATGTTCTGGGTGAATGGATTAGAAGAGATGCTTTTTTATCATAATCCCAGTTTTTTAAGTAGATTTCTGTACTAGAAGCCATGAAAGATCTGATTGGTCCAAACGTTCCTGACAGAACCTGCAGGTTTACAGTTTGGAGCATGGATTAAAAAATGGTGATAATCTTTTCGTTCATATCAGCCATTTTTATTGACTTAATTCATTAATGGGTCTAAATTGCGTCTTGCTTCTGGAAACCGGAGCCGAACTCAGCGGTCCTGATCCGACAGACACCGGGTTCTACTGGAGGTCCTGTCCTGCGCCAGCAGCCATTATACAGCTGAGAGTCGGACTCTAGCAGCCGCTGATTCATTCGCTAAGAACAACAGGTTTAACCGAGAGACTGAGTGGCGCTGCGAGTCAGGGGTCAGGAGGTCACACATGGCGTCTTCCAGCTGAAGCTGAAGGTTTATGATTATTACGGAAATCACTGTAATGACGCAATTCAGCTTCAATCTGAAAACGTGCAGCAAACACATGAATGACGCAAACGAACAACCAACTGAAGATGCTTCAACTGCAGGAGATGAAAGATAAAATCCTGCAAATAGCAAAAACATCAGCAAGTGTAAAACCCCTGCAGACCACCAGGGGGCGTCCAGAGTCTGTAATACACCAATAACTCAGCCCAGATATCTGGGCTGATTATCTATCGCACAAAATGTGATCAACATCAATAGAAAATATGTTCAATAATTTCAGTGAACTCCAATCCAGAACTGCAAAGCATTCTGGGGGATGTAGGTATAGGAAAGGCTCCACTCACTCTTTCGTTGCCTAGCAACAGCCTATTGGGTAACTTAGCAGCATCATTTTCAAATTTACCACTGCACCTCATAACTGCTTAGTACCAAAACACGGCCTGAGAAGAAATGGAGACAACAGGAAACGCATCATCAGTTTGCCAAAAGCTAATCAATAATCATCAATAGACTGATATCTGAAAAGCTTTTCAGCCACATGGATCAGTTCTAGTCCAGCTTTCTTCTGGACATCCTGTCTTTACTTAGAGTCTGGTCTCGTTTGATTTGGGGGACCACCCCCCCTGGTGGTCTGGACAGGAACAAAGACAGGAACCGGACCAAAGACAGGTCCGGTTCCTGTCTTTGGTGCATTTTTTGTTTGATTTGTTTTTGTCTTTTAGAGTTTGAATCATTCATGTGTTTTACATCATGTTTATACCCGTCAACCACCATAGACAATAAACGATCATAAGAAAAAAAAAAGTAAATTTAACCCCAGATAGTTGTGAGGCTACAGCACCGACTCTGCAGCCCGGAAATCCACTTTATCTCGTTGTTCTCTGTTCGTATGGATGCATCAGGTTAATTAAACTGTTTTCCTGATGCATGAGGAGCTTCCTCCTGACTTCTGGTACCAGATGTTCTGATTCAGTCTTTCTCTCCAATTAATCAGCGCTGCACTGCGTTTCCAGAACAAACATCACTGCCAAAAATATTAATAATCCATCGTGGAGAGCAGGACCACAGCTGCTGTTTGCAGGTCCGGACAGGCTGGAGGAGCATTACGCTCTGATTTCAAACATCTGATGAAGAGAAAACATCGGCATCCAGGCTGCTTTAACAATGCAGAACTTTCAGCTCGGCTTCCTGCCGGCGAACCCAATCAATCAGCCATAAAAACCCAAACAATATGGCGGCTAAAAGCACGGAAACCAGACTGCTTTCCCCCGACGCTCCAGTCCTGATAAGAGAAGAAAGAAAACAGGCTCTGTTCTCCAGCCGGAGCCGCCGGCCTCATGCTTCACATAGCGTTCACACGGACGAGAAACGGACCAGTCCAAGTACAGGTCTGCCAGAAAGGATGGAGACGGACAATCATGTCACTGATTCCCACACAGGGGGCGCTAGAGGGTCTGCTAGGGTCACCCAAATTCTGACGATTCACTGATTAATCCAGCAAATGCAGGTTTTAGCACTTTTTCTAATTCCTGCAAAGTTTGCATTGAATTTCTACAAATAAAAACACTAAAGGTTCATTCAACCAGCCCTGTTCGGTCCGGTTCAACCCGACTCCAGTCCAGTTCAAGCTGACTCTGGTCCGGTTGTCTAGAAAGTCCGGTCCGGTCTTTCAGTAAATATTAATAAGTTTGAAAATATGCAGCTTAGAGACACAGATCACACTTTTTATGTGACTGGTGTCCTAAAGAAACCTTGGGAAATCTGTATTTGTGTTTTTGGAGCCATAAAGTTGCCTAAAAAATTAACTATGAATAGTTATTTCTGTTACTTTTATTGTTATCACAATAGCACCAATAAATGGTGAAAAACTTTGGGTCTGTCTGGTCCATAGCGGGTGGGACAGCAGCTTCCTGCTGAGTAGCTGCTGCAGCGCGTCGCCATAAACACAAAGCTTCACTCTGTTGACTGGATGCTATTAATTACACTAAAAGCTGGAGCCTGGCGCTGCTGCAGCTTCTTTATGTGAGCAAAGTCCTGCAGGTTGCCAACAGGAGCCCAGAGGACGGCGGGTGGAACGGACCTCAGCGTGCACAGGACAGTATCAACGCACAAAAATGATAATTAGCTAATTAAAAACATGCATTTAAACCTAATTATTCATTAACAGAAGCTGCTCAGCCAATGAGACGATGGTGGCGAAAAACAAAAGGCTCAGTTTAACAGACAGTGATGCAAGCAGTTAATCTGCCTCTGCAAGGACTGAAACACGCACACACACACACACGCACACATCTAGCGCAGAAGCATTACATCAGCAGAGGAGCATGAAACTCCATGCTGGTGTTTTTTTGGTTTTGAAACGGTCCATGAACTGCTGCTTCATCCCAAATCCCAGACAGGCGGTCAATCCACTCACACCTTCCTAAACGGCCCCGCTCCTCGTCTTCCTCCGCCTGATGAAGAGTCCCGTTCCCACACACACCAAGCCGCTTATTTCAGAAGGTTACCCCCCCAAACTCATGTGGGCTGGAGGCGTCCTGGTTTCATTTGTACTAACTTACAGCAGGACGGCCTCCAACCAAAATACGAACGTTAGTTTGATCCCAGCTGCCAATTTACTTTCTGATGTTCATTTCATAAAATAAAGTTCATAAGTTGATAGTTTCAATATGGCCGCTCCTTGGATCAACACGAGTAAGCTGTGGTGAAAACATGTTTATTTTATAAGACACTGGTGAGGGTGTGTCTAAGATCAATGTTACATAAACGGCTGCAGCTCAAACTGTTTGCTGATGGAAAGTGACGCTGGAAACGTAGGTGGAGATCAGAAACAACGGCGTTTTAGGCGCCGCCATTTTGGAATCCCGACGGCTACGTTAGCTGGAACGCAGCGTAGCTTAGTCAGGCTGCAGATGCTAGCTTTAGCATTGTTAGCGGCTAATCGTTAGCATGATAAGCTCTTTCAAAATGGAGGCTCCTTCAATGTGTATGTAAACAAGAAAACAATACATTTTGAATCATTTAATTTCTCCAGCAGAAAATAAGTCTGTTAATGAGACTAACTTAACTTTAGCTGGAAATACAGCAGCAGAAACAAAATCCAGGTCTGCTCTGATTCAAGGTGGATCTGGATGCTGGTCTAGTTGGACCGATGTCTGCCGTTTACCTGACAGTGACTGGATTGGGTTTACATATGGATAAAATAAAAACACCGTCATCAGTTTGATTATCTTAAGCTTAAAATTATGAAACAATTTATTTTATCAGGTTATACAAAATTTTTATTCAAAGTTTATGTTAGATGTCTTTGCATTCCCACCAGTCTGCTTAGTCCACTTTAATGCAAAGCATTCTGGATAAATACAACCAAAACAAGCTAGCTCCTGGTTTTTAGTAAGAAACACAACAGAAATCCGGAAGTTGCTCTCAATGTATTCAGAGGTTTTTGTGTCGTCAGCGATGCGGTTGGAAACATCGGTAAATATCGCGATGTTCATATTGAGTATTGCTCCAGTTTTTAGAAGCTGCTCTAAACCCCAGTTTGACCTTAAAGCCTGCTGTTCGTTTCTTTTCTCTGAATCACATGATAGGCAATAATAATAACGTCACATGTTTGAATTACAGCGAGGAGAAATAGATGCAGAATCCTATGAATGAAGCGGTTAGAAGTTGGTCTAACACAAACAGCCAGGCCTGTTTTGTTTCCTGCTGTAGGAACAAAACCCAAGAATCCATGAATTCATCTGTGAGCGAAGGCTGGATGTTAAAACCCAAAAGCTGCTCCGCTCTCACAGCTGTCTCCGAACAGCTGGCCTTGCACATCTCTGCAGGAATCTCACTTTAACTTTTCCCTTCAGCAGGAATTAAAAAGCCTGGCCAGATTCCCCGCCGCGGGGCGGTTCGTCCCGCCGAACCGGGACAAGTCCTTCCAGTGGAGACCACACACGGAGAGGAACCAGCCCGGCTTTACACAGCAAACACACAGATTACAGAAACTCCTGCAGGCTCCACATCCAAACCTTCACACGCTCCGGCCGAGCAAACACGCAGAACTTGATGAGGACCGGACCGGACCGGACCGGAGCACACGGTCCTCCTCACCTGGAACACGGCTGTGGCCATCCCGTCCGGATCGCTGCGTCTCTCCGTGTCTCACTGCTGCATCGCCTGCGGCTGAGCCCGGATCCGCCGCGGTACCGTGGCGCAGCGTGGAGCCGGAGCCCGGAGTGTGTGTGTGTGTTTCAGAGAGGGAAGAGGGCGTGTGTGTGTGTGTGTGTGTGTGTGTGTGTGTGTGCGCCCCTCTCTCAGCCCTCCTCCAAGAAAATGAGCATAAAAATTCCTCAGGAGTCGTAATGAGCGAGAGGAGCGGAGAGCAGCCAGAGAGAGGCGGCGCAGTGCAGCACTGGACGCTTCCTCCGCCCTCCGGTTCCGACTGGGCCGCCTCCTCCCGCAACACAACCAGCCCAGACCCAGAACCCCAAAACCAGAGCCAACAGCCCCGAACTCCGAACCAGACCCACAACAGATCCAACCCAGAACCACCAAGTCCCCAAATCTAGACCCGAATTCACACAGACCCAAACAAACCTGCCCCCGAACCTAGACCCACAAATCTAGACCCAAACCCAGACATGAAATAAGAGAGAAAGAAATTTAATTTCCCACGTAAGAAGGGAAGCAGAGGAACAGAAACTTTTCTGACATCTTATAAACTCATTCCTGATCCGCTGCTTGTTATCAGCTTCTCAGGTTACAGGTTAAATATGAGTCGCCCTCCTGCAACGCGCACACACACACCCCCACACCCTCCCCCCCCCACCACACACACACACACACCGTAACTCTCACTTTCTGCACAGCTGCCACATGAGAGGAACTGGCATAAAGAGGCTTTTGACTGCAGTCGGTGCAGAGCTGAGCTCACGGTTCGAAGGCGCCGAACCGCCGAACCGTTTAATGAGACCCGCATGGAAGAAAATTATGAATATTTTCAGAGAAGTTCACAAGTTTCACTCATGTAAGGATTAATTTCCTAAATCTGAATGAAATCCAGTTTATCGGGTAAATAAATCTGATTTTTATCATGCTAACTTTTTTTGTATTAAAAATAAATAATATTTTTTATCGTAAGAAACTGTACAATTATAATAACCAGGACATGTTACCATGGAAACATGCCACCTGGATGTTGAGCTGTTAGCATGTTGACTGTTCTTCAGTCAGAGACTTTTTCAGATTCTCTGTAACACTGACTGCTGCTGCTGCTGCATAAACATCCACAACTCCGAAGATAATTTGATATTTAGTTTTTCTCTTTGGGATTAATAGATATTACTTTATCTGATCTGTGGACACTTTACTCTGAGAAAATGAAAACTATGACTTCATGTTATTGAACTTTGCTGCATTATGAGACATTTTTCAAAGGAAATCCCATATTGTTAGGTTTGCTGCTGCTCTCTGCCTCGCCTTGGAAAGGTGAGCAGAATCGTAACACTAGCAGTTAAATGTGTATAATATCCTGCTAATTAGCCTGGCAGAAACCAAAACATGGAAATTGCTGAGCGTTTGGTTTTGAAGTGGAAACTTTCTGTTGAAAAGCAGCTAAACGTCGAGCAGAAAGAGGCGGAGTAATTAGAGCAATCAGCAGCGTTTCAGTGGATTCCTCTCCATCCTCCTCCAGCCTCCCGTTCTGTGGGATTTCTGCAACGAGCCTCGAGGCCGGAGGAACCCAGTGGAACCAGTGGAACCAGAACACCTGACAGGAACCTTTACAACAAGGTGGATTGGCTCAGAGCCGACGGCAGCAGCGGCTCTCAGAGCCTCCTCAGGAGCAGACACTCAGGAATGTTTGCTACAAATTTGCTGCACATTAAAAATTATACATCAACATGGAAAACATGGCCGCCGCCTTTGAAGCTGGCAGGAGGTAATTACATGGAAGGCAGCACCTTTAACTGCAGTCTCGCTCCCAGATGTCGGGACATTTCATTCACTATTAATGACAAGGGGGGAAGGAGGGAAGGAAAGAAGGAGGGAAGGAAGAAAGGAAAGTTTTATACCTGAACCGTCAGAAAAAAGCAACGCTGGGATTATGTCTCCTGTTCCTGCGGTGGAACACAAACCTCTGACTGAAGCAAGGTTTTCTCTCCAGGCCAGAGTGACGGCGCTGCTCTTCTCCTCCCTCCAGACTGGAGCTTCATGGAGGCTTTAAACCACAGCTGGCGCCGACACTGACCCAGTCAGGCACCAATTTACCTTGAGCTGCAGTTCAGGAACCCAGCAGGACCAACAGTGTTGGGCAGCAGCTGCCGTGTAAATGAATCATTAATTATCAATATTAAAATAATAATATTTTAATATTCCGGTCGGTGACGCAGCTCCGCCAGCAGGCGGCTCCGATGTGAAGACCAAGGCAGCAGATGTTGGTTGGTTGGATTTTTCACTCCAAATGTTTTTAAAGAAAATACTTTAAAAAATCCAGAATGAAACTGAAGCTGCAGAGTTTAAATTACCTCCACTTTCAGGGAAACAGAAAACTACGATTCAAACGGATGGAAGAAGAGCTGAAATGGCAGCATTGTTGCTTTTGGGCACAGAGGCTGTTACGTGAAACACTGAGTCCAACTGTGAAGCACGGCGGCTCAGATGATATGATGTGGGGTTGTTGATGTTCCTTTATCTGTTATAACCAGAATATTCTGGTTTCACAAACTTTAAAGTGGAACTAAAGCCGATGTAAAGGCTTGGCCCCGCCCCCAGACAATTCTGGAAAGATTCAACCAAAGTGGGCGGAGCCAAGAGACGCAGAGGGGCGTGGCCAAGAGTCTGGATGAGCAGAGGGTCAGGTGCCCAACCTGACAGCTGAGTCACATATCAACAAATCAACAAGCTACGTATCTAGCACATTTTTCCAAATGTGACAAATCTCGCATTTTATTTAAAATAACATAAATCGACAAGCGACAACTTGAACTTATTTGAAAAAGTGATTCGCAATAAATTAGCAATTTTTACTATAAAGGGAATATCGTCAAATCTAGAGACTGTTTTGTTTTTTAAAAAGCGACCAGCAACAAATCTATGGCTTATTTTAAAAAGCAACTGGTGACAAATTTTGACAAAAATTGATTATCGCCTGATCAGCAACTTGTTTTGAAAAGACGCGATAAATTGAGACTTAAAGGAAAATCAACTGCAGTAGCTCCCTTCTGCCCACAGAGGGCAGCACAGACAGCTGGAGGATGAATGTCACAATGTTCACAGAAACATAAAGACAGAACCCTAAACAACATTCAGACAATTTCCACCAGGTTATTGGTTTATTTGGCGTTAGCGACTCTCAGCCTGCTGAATTATTTTCACATGTTTCTCAGAAAAACTTTTGAAAGGTATAAAAACTTAAGTGGAAAAAATCAGAAAAATCTCAAACTGAAGCATGAAATTAAAACACAACATAAAGTCCATGTTTCTCCTGACTTGCAGGATTTAACGGCGGCTCGTTTCGCCTCTCGATGAAGAGGTAATGAGGGGGAGAGCGGTCCGGTCCGGTCCAGAGTCTGACTCAGGCTTTCCCAGATAGCATCAGAGCGCCTTCGCTCCTGCCGCATCAGGAAAGCCTGGAAGCAATGAGCATGGAGCAGATTTGTGGGTGGGGATGTGGAGGAGAAAGGGCCAAACCGAAGCGCTGGGATCGTTTTTAGCCAGAAGACGAAGCTGGACGTGAAACAGAAACGCAGAATGTTCTGATGCTGCTGGCAGATCTGGGGAGTGGCGTTTTAAATCCCGGCTCCTCCATCACCGTCTCACTCGGCCCATTGTTGACATTCTTTCCCTCCAGTCCTGATTACTCCATGGTGTGCAGCGCTGGGCGTTCCTGTTTGTTTTCTCCGCTGTATCCAAGCACATTTCACTACTGTACTCTTACCAAACTCATGGCCGGCAGCCAGCACTGGTTGTGAAAACTGTTTGCTGCTGCAGCTGAGAACATGACAGACTGTTGCTCTTGCTACACATCAGTGCAGCTAGCTGCCCTGTTATTAGCATACCTGAGCTCAAACGGCTCATTTAACACTAAACTCACTGCTTTAAACACCAGAAATGTTGTAGCTTGGCATTTTTCAACACCTCTTAGTGGATGTTTAAGATGTTCTCTGCTGGGAAGTCGGCGTGCGGAGGCTCCTGGGTGATGTTTTGGAGAGCAGGCTGCTGAGCATGTGTTCTGTCCGCTGACTGCTAATTGAGTTAGCATGATAGCTGCTGGCTGCGCCTGTCTTTAATCAGTCTCAGCCTCTTTCTGCAGCTACTGTGGCTCCTTATGAACAGATCATCCCACTGATATGACCAACACTGCTGCCAGGGCAGCGTACTCTCAAAATGGCCGACCTGGAAGGTGCTCCATAGAGCAGGTTCACCGGCCTGGCTGCAGCAAACAGAAGGAGTGGGACTGACCGCTGTCAGTCTCATACCTTATTTGGAAATGGGACCATTGCACTCCGGAAGTGAAGGGGGCGCTATATCCTGTATTATCCACGGTCTCCCGTTTTTATTTTCTTTAGAAATCTGTGATGTAGCTTCACATTTAGGAAGGATTTTCACCCTCAGCATGTTTTTGAACTCCTCTCTTTTATTTACTTAGCTCACAGTTTTTAACAAATTCTGTAGCTTTCTGTGTATCTCTATATCTGCTGCGCAGTCGCATCTTTTCGGCCTCCTACTGCCTCTAGTGGACTGGAGATAATACAGGAAATAGCGCCCCCTTTGCTTCTGCAGTGCAATGGTCCCATTTCCAAATAAGGTCTGAGACGGACAGCGTCAGTCCCGCCCCTTCCTGTTTGCTGCAGACAGGTGGACGGGTTCACCTGCACCGATTTGAGGGATCATTTCTACTTGTCAAAACATTTAGATGAAAAAACAACTTTGGGCAGATTGTTAAAATTTGGGCTTTTTTTGTCAGGTTCTTAAAAAAGTTTCAGAGGAAAATTATTTAGAAAAACCTAATACAATACAGAATTATTGCGCTTATTTTCTGAGAAAATGTATTTTGAACTCTCTAGAATCTGTTGTCATTGGTTAATCTAGTCTCTACTATTAATGTACAGCAGAAAATCCTGAGACAACATTTTGATTTAAAAGGACGAAAAACTGACACAAAAAACTCATGTTCATGAATGGGGGCAGCGAAAAGGAGAATGAAATAATGCATGTTGTTCTATAACTTTTAATTAAAATACTTTATACAGCTCTGAAGGGAATGTGTCTATATGTGGATACTGAGACAAACCTCTTCATTGGAGCTCAGTTAACCAGCATTTATTTGATTATAGATATTTTTAAATCTCCCCTCATGTGTGCCTGCAGGTGTTTGAAGGCTTGGAGGTAATAAATAACAAAGGGAAGGTGGACTGTTGTTTTCCTGGCTGAAGCAGGAAATTTATATCTTCAGATGATCGTTCAAATATGTGAAAAATGTTGGAAAAACTTCTGACCTGCCCGTCTTCAACACCTCAAGTCCCAAATAGTTTTTCACCAGTAAAAGGCAGAAATAGATTTTTCAAAGTGTTTTCAGGACCCTGGCTTGGTAACGTTAAGTGTCCTGATATTATCCCATTAATAATCATTCAGGAGCCACTAAACAAAACGCCTGTTGGACATGATTGCAGGCTGAACCACTGAAAGTTTTTCCACTCAATACCTCAGAAATATTAGCTCCTGATTTGCACCCATTACCAAAATAGTCATAAAACTTTCTGTAGGACAGATCAGTGACTCAACCAATCACTGAGATGTTATTTATTGCCGCATAAATTGATTTGTCCTCTAGAAGTTCCAGTAGCGAGACTCGCACCTGCTCAGCATGACGAAAAAACTCAACTATGACTGGAAATGTTTTCATAATTAGCTATTCAGGAGGAGATATGAGCGTTTCCTTTGGCAAACAGGAGGGAACGACGGGGAACACATTCATCAGCGCGCCAGAGGCCTTTAACAGGACCCTGAACTCGCTAAGAATTGAAGGGTCACAAACAACTAATCTGCAATAACAAAGTCACCCAGACTCCACTTTGTCAAAACATCCATCTGGAGAACTTGAAGAGGTGGAAAATTGAAAACAAGTGCTTCATTATCCTGAGTAAGGAATGAGAAACACGAGGAAGCAGGTGGGCGTGTCTTTGCTTTTTGGACATTTTTCCTTCTGAAGTGTAGATCAGAACCGTTTCCCTCTCAAACACAGATTTCATTCTAGAAAAGCAAAGTCTTAGTTTCCACCTTCAGTAAGTTAACAAACACAAACATCCGGACATTAATCCTTCAGTTCTCTTGTTCTGAATTTGACTGAACCGAAACGAAGCGCAGAGCTTCGTCATGGTTTGATGCCATCTGACGTCGTGACGTTCTGGTTGGAGAGTTTGACTTCATCGATTACCGTGTCCAACAGCTGAAAACATCTAGTCAGAACCGTGTCAGATGCCCTGAGGTATGCCTCAGGGCTCCAGGTTTGGCCAAACCGTTTTCTGTCTGCATTAATGATGGAGTCCAAGCTGCTAGCACATCCAGCTGTACGCTGACGACGTCGCGCTAAACATCAAAAGTTGTGTTTTCTCTTCACTGTGCAGCAGCTGATCTTCATCTGAGCCTCAGGTCTGCAGATCAGATCTTTAGCCTTGAAGATCAGCAGAAAGTGTTTTCACAATAAGCATTAAACCAATTAATCACACGACCAATCAATAATTTCCATCATTATTCTCTTTCTGCCAAAAACAGGATGACTAATTTCTGTTGTTTTTTGTTTTATCTGGTCGTTTTCTAAAGGTCATTTTGCTCACAGAGATTCATAATCCATTTTATTTGTTGTTTCTGTTGTTTTTATTCTGGATATTTAAACGTCTTCCAGTTCCAGTGTTAAATGTTCACTAGAAATTAAATGGAACATTGCCAGCCTCTTCAAAATAAAAGAAGAGGCTTTTAACAGGACCCTGAACTCCCTAAGAACTGAAGGGTCTTCAAAATAAAAGCATGAATATAAACATCTACTGTAACTATTGAGGATTTCTGAAGCTTCAACACAGATGTCAAAATAAAAGGCTACAGCCAAGTGAAGCACTCAGGCTAAATATTTTCAAAGTTAGCAATTGTCTTGGCTATTAGCAAAATAGCAGAAATGTGTCGACTGCTGGTTAAAATCACTAAGTATCAAACGCTCTCCTCAAAACGCTGCACATGCCTCTTCGTTAAGCTTTCTACCACAAACAGAACCTACTCAATGTTTTGTTTGGGTCGTTTAGGACCATCTCATCTCTACCGTCCTTAAAACCTGGTGCTAACATCAGCTAGCAGGACGTAATTAGCCTGTTTTGTTCTCATTTCTTGTGGAAATTAACATGTTTATCTTGGGGGTTTTTTTTTTTTATTGAAAAGGGAAATGCACCTCGACAGAATGAAGCTTCAGCCGTTTGAAAACATTTTCCAAACAAAATGGAGGAAAGCATTCAGGCCTTTAGAGGAAATTCCTGCCGTTTCTAATCGTGCTCCGCTTCCCTTCGCTGCTGTTTTTGGCTCCTTTCCGTCGTCACCTTGATGAGAAGTTTTGCAAACAAGATTGAACACATATTTCACATCCAGCTGTGAACAAACAGGCCTGATGACCATTTGTTTGGAGGTTAAATATGAAGCTAATATCGTCCAGAAAGTGGTTTATGGAACCGGTTTTGGTTCTGCTTGTAAAAACAATCCTGCTTCAGTCTGGACTCGGAGCCGATAGCGATCACCCCTGACCCCGTCGCAGTCACTCCCTTGTTTTCATCTCAGGCTTGTTGGCAAATTACTTCCTGCCCAAAGCGATGACAAATATCAGCAGAGATGTTTGGAAAAGGAAATACTGCTGCGGCTTTGGAGATGGAAAGTGGCTGATTTGTCCGTTCTGGACGTCGGCTCCTCTGTGAGCCGCGTCTATTCAGCACACTGTGATCTTCATCTGCATACAGACCCGAGCGGGTCGGACAGAATCAGAACCCATGATTTCATGGAGTCGTCTTAGTTAGTTTGGGCTCAAAAGCCGCAATAAGGTTTAGGTTAAATGGCACCCAAGGAAATGACCATATTTGGTCATTTTGGGTTTGTGGTTGGTTCGGGATGAAATGACACATTTGGCAGCTCCTGGTTCGGTCATCTAACTCATCGTTAAAATTGGAGATGTTACTTTTAAGCCGTCGTTGATGTTCTGATGTAAACATATTAAATAACTTCTGATGCTCCAGAGAAACAAACTCACAAAACTTCTCATGCAAATTTGATTTGAACTTTTAAAATGTTGCCAAAAATAAATAAATCTGAATGAGGCGTCTCCATCTAGTCATGTAAAATGTGATGTCATCAGAAGTTGACGCCTCGCTGTAATAAACAGGAAGCAGCGGTTGCTAAGCAGCAGCATGGAGCACGCATCTCTGTGGAGTGCATGCCTCTGGTAAGGCTCAGACTCGCTGCGTCAGAACTTGTTCAGTGAACATGTCTCCATCTTTAGCGCGTTAGCTCTTAATCGGGAAAAAACAAAAACCGCTCTGTGAAACTGAGAAAATTATATTGAATTTTACCATTTCTAATGGGACACATCAAAATGTGTCCCATCCATGTCCTGATCTAATGCGCTTGGCTGTTCTCATAAAAACACACAGCTTTTCCACTTCAGCTTCATCTCATTTCACTGTTGAATCTGTTGCTGTTTTCTACACTGTAAGTTGCAGTTAAATAGTTTTATAATGTGATTACATTCAGTCATGTTACTCGTGTGATCAGTCGAGTGATTTTGTGAGATTGAAGCCCCCCCCTCCCCCATTTCCTGTGAGTAAAACAGAAAGTTGCCATCTTGAAAAGAAGATGAGGAGGTGATGCGTTTGGGTCGGATTTAATTTTAAAGATAAGTTCATGTACGCCATCTTTCTCTAACAGGAAGATGATTCAGAGGATCAAACAGCTTCATCCACAGGGCTTTATTTTTAGACTTCAGGCAGAAGCTCATCCAATGTAAACATATTCTGGTACATTCAGAGCTTGTTTAGACATTCTTAGCATTTCTTTTTCTCCTCCTGAACCATAAACTCTCCAGAGACCCCCTCCTCTCTACATCGACAGGCCCTAAAAGGAAGCCGACTCCGGCCTGAGATCAGCTTTTACTGGCTTCCCTTTGGAGTCTGAACTGGTGAAGAACGATCTGCTTCTTACCTTGGCTTCACATCTCTTGTGGCACGCCGTTCGGCAAACTGGACAAAACAGAGAGAGAAACAACATTAACTCCACACACTTAAGATGAAAACGTCCAAACAGGTTTTTCTGTGCAGCTGGACCTGCCCAACATGTCAACACGGCTGAAGGATTTATACTGATCCACTCCTCATGTTCTCCATCCAGGCTAAATCAGCAGCAGAGTTAGCAGCACTCAGCAGCTACAAAACTGGAACCACGAGAGACCAACTGATACGCTGCACATCGCTATGGATTTTAAACTTTAGCTGGCAAAATTCATTAAAATAATGTTGATATTCCTACATTAATGACATGTTATATCGCCCTCCACAGGGCAGAATTGGTAACTGCTCACCTATCAACACAGTAGCGGCCAATGATGAATTTTTAACAGTTTTTTTTTACTAAAAATGTCAACTTCAACACTGATGTTGTACTTTATTAAGTACAGCGTCTGCCATTTAAACTGAAAGTTTACAATGCGGTGAAATAGCCCTTTAGCATCTATCTGGAAAAATGTATTTAGAGGAAGCCAAGTGTGCTAAATGTTTTCAAAATTAGCAAAGAGAGCTAAGCTAAAAATGAGCTGTGCTATAGCGGAAGTGCCACTGCCAGCTTCATGAATCTAAATGGATCTAAAAGATGTTCAGAAATTAATTCAGCTGGAAAACAACCAAACCAAAATCAAGCTTTCATAACTGTGTTGGATTCATTTTCATAAAAACTTCCCTCCTGATTGTTTCAGCATTCATTCCGATTACATAAGAACGAACCTTAAAAGGTCCGAAACCAAGAGAATTTTGGACGTCTCGGCCTTCCGTCTCCATGTCCCCTCTGTGGACCCCCACCGGGCCGGGACCAGAGACTGGGCCGACTGGAGCACCTGGACCAGCAGCTCGCAAACCGTCAGAACCTCAGGAAGAACCGGGAACCCAAACACGGCCGAGGTGTCAGCTTTCCAAACAAAGCGGAGCGCCGTGTGCTTTTCCTGGAAGGCTTTCCTCCTCATGAGTTATTCTTCCTGAGGCCAGACGCATTCCTCCGGCCGGCCGTCAGGCCGCGGAGCGGCGCGTAAACATCCCATACCACCGAGAACACGGCCCGGTTCTGATGCCAGACTCAATTATCTGCTACAAAAATACGTATGTTTTATAAAACCAATACTGATCAAATGATCCAGATGAACACGCACACGTTCATCCGGATCGACTAGTAATACAGGAGCATCCAAGCGTCACTTGGGCCACAAAAATATTCCAACTTTTATTCGTATTTTTGGAAATAATGGATGTTTCTCATTGCAAATCCAAAATTTAAAATTGATTTTGCTGTGTTAAAAGAAAGAAATTTAGCTAAACTAACTGAAATTTATTTACTTATAGAAACAGGATTTGTCACTTGCTGACTTTTAGCCACGTTTAATAAATTAAAACCAGCCAGTCGGCTTTTCTTTTGTTTTAAAACTTATTTAATATTTTCTATTGTAATAAAATTCCGTTGAAAATAATTAAAAATTTGACTCTTATTAACCTTTGCAGCATAATTGAATTGAGGTTGGGGACCCCACTAATTCAGTCAAAGGGCCACAAACGGCCCCTAGCTGCACTTTGTGAACACTTGCTGTTGAAGCGGTGCAAGTACTTCCTGTTGGAGCGGTGTACTTCCTGTTGGAGCTGTGTACTTCCTGTTGGACCTGTGTACTTCCTGTTGGACCGGTGTACTTCCTGTTGGAGCGGTGTACTTCCTGTTGGAGCGGTGTACTCCTGATTACAGGCCTTGACTGCGGGAGACACCGCGACCCGATGGGTTCCCAGCGCCGTCATCGCCATGGCGACAGGAATATCAGCATCACAGCAGAAGCATGACCTCTGATTTCAGTCATTTTGAATTAATTTCCTGTTTTTCCTTCCACATTTTCTGATCCTCCATTGGTTCCTCTGAGTCTCTGGACCTTTTATTTTTATTTTTCCATCAATGCAAATTAAACTTTTAATTGATTTTTTTGAAAGTGACCAACTCATTAGAAATCCATCTTTTAACATGCAAAAACCAATAATTATTTGTTAATTCATTATTTGTTAACAAATAATGAATAATTCATCTTGAAAACATCAAATGATGATCAGCAGCAGAACTTAGAAACATCTGAATGTATTTAGCAGAAATGATCAGATGATCGGATCCTGATACTAACACACGAGACTTTTCTGACCAAAACGACGTCCTCATAAATTTACCACTTTATTTTGCTAATATGACTTTATTCACCAAGAGCTTCAGTACCGAGTTCTGGTCCCGGTTCTGACCCGTCCCTGTGCCTGTTTCCCGCCAGCCGGGTTTGTTTTGGTTCTGATGGTTCTGTGGGTTCAGCCTCTGCTGTGTGAGAAACCATCGGCCCGATAAGCAGCAGGACCGGTCCGCCGGGCCAGAACTCCCTGGTGAGGCTCGGTCCAGGCCTGCATGGAGGACGGCCAGAACTTCCATATTGAGTGAGAGGAGAGCGGCACGGCGGACCGGACCGGTCCGACTTTCCCTTCTTAGGCAGGGACAGCAGCGAGGAAGAGGAGGAGTAAGAGGCAGGGGGGGGAGGGCGTCCCCCGGTTCTCCTCGGACCGGTTTCCCCCACGGGTCCGGGCGGGTCCACTTCGGTTCGCCGAACACAATCAGAGGGCGGGGCTCTTCCTCTTCCTCCCCGCCCATTTTCCCCGCTCTGACACACACAAACACACAGCATGAACACACACCATCCTGGGGTTTCACTGTGCAGAAGTCTTAAACCTCTTAATTCTTCTACTTTTTAAAAGTGATGCTGTGAAAATCCTGATCCAGCAGCTTCAGCAGCTGGAATCTCTCGGGTCCTCTCTCGAGGAGGAATTTTGGCCCAATCTTCTTTCCACTTCTGATCTGAGGAACCCAGACTGAGCTCTGGACTTTGACTAGGCCATGTAGTTGCAGATTAGCTGCTGTAGTCTGTAGATGATGACAGACGGTCCAGTTGCTTCCTGCGTGGTTTCTGTGTTCGTTGGTATTAATGTCGGTAATTATCAGATCTGACTCATACAGTGCCCGTCATCTCCCAGGCCACGCCCCCCCGCGCCCCGGGACCCCCCAGCCCCAGCCGGCCCAGCCCGGGTGGGAGTTCAGCAGGAAACGCCTCGCCTTCATCCAGCTGCTGCTGCTGCTTTTTTTCTGACACGGAAGAGAAGAATCTGTGCTGACGATTCGCTTCATGTTCGGATTTTCCTCACAAAAACAGACACGACTCCTGTTTGTTTACCGTTTCTGTCGCCTTACTGTGTGTCACTGCTTTGTTTAAACAGCTGCTCTCTCTCTCTCTCTCTCTCACACACACCTCATGTTAATACAACAAAACTGACACACTAGTTAAACAATCTGCAGGAATCTGGATGGAGTTTGTGGGAAATTTACAGTGAAAACCAGAAACACGTCCATGCCTCTCTGCTGCCACCTGGTGGTCATTTACAAACAAAAACTGTTTTATTTTCATAAATCTGCTTTGAAACATTTTGAATGGCTGTAGTATCTCAGCTCGTCCAGCAGGGGGCTCAATTGCTCCTCCAGTTTGATTTCTTGACTCCAGGAGATCTGAGCAATTTGGCTTCATCATGTGGATATTACTGGATTAAAATGTAATCCCATTACACTGGCAGCCAGACCATCATCATCATCATGCCCTGCAGCTGCAGAGCCAAACAGGAAGTGCTTGTGTTTTTCCAGGATATACGATGGAGGTTGATCTGAGAAAATCCAAACTGAAGGAAAACCTTGAGCTCCTTCAGCTTAGAGTCGGACGGAACATCAACACCATTTTATTTTTGCTGATCTGGAAAGAAAGGCAGGAAGCAGCTGGAGCAGCGGTCCGGTCAGAACACAGCCGTGGAAAACTACAGCAGGGAAGGATCGGGTCTCTGCTTTCTGCAGAACCAAACATCAGGGGAGATGCTTCCTCCTCCACAACGGCAGCAAACAAAATGTTTTCACCCCCATTAAAGATGAAACATGATTTATTACAGGGACGAAGAACCTCCAAACCAACCCAGACCCAGAGACAGTAACCACCAGCAGGGGGCATGCTTCCACTAATGCCCATAACAGTGGAGCTAATTATTTAGCTCTTCTGCCAACATTTAACACACTAAATAATTTTTATGGATAAGTTGGCTGTTTTGTAAATTTAAGTTCAATAAAGTTCAAGTTTTGATAATGAAGAGTGGAGGACACATTAGGTCCGCTAATGTGCTAACGCGCTAGTAGGGGAACTAATTATTCATTTAATGTTTTTACTGGCTTGGAAAAAGCTTAGTGCACTTAGTTTGCCATAAATTAGCTTCTGCTAAATACCATGTTGATACAAGCGCTTTAGCATTAGCTTTGTTTCGATACCACAGTGCTGTAGTGCTTTAGCATTCAGGGTTTGGCTCACCTCTGCAGACGAGTCCGTCCTGCGCGATGTTCTGTCTGCAGACACCGCAGTGCTTCGTCTTCTTGAACGTTTTCACCCGGAACGTGTGAGAGTGGAGCGCCTCCAACTCCTCTGGCTGCAGGGCGAGAAGACAAGACAGAAACAAGATTTTACATTTTTAAAGAGTCTTTGTGAATTAAACTTCAGTAAGAAAACAGGTGGTAGTTATGGCAACCGAGGACATCTAGTGGCCATGGCAGGCATATGAGAAAGCCAAAAATAAAATGAACAAATTATTGTCAAAATAAGTGACCACATAAAGAAGCTGATTAATTATAATCTGATTTGCCAGATGCTAGTCCCAAGAGTGGGGCTCCCGGGGGCCACGGCCCCAAAACACAATCATGATTAATTCATACAAAGGCATCCAGTCATTTTCTTCGATCAAGACATAACAACAAATTCACTATTTTCTGGGATACTTCTCCAAAAGCAGGAAGTTTACCCAGGGTGTTCTGGGTAAATACAACCAAAACAAACATGTTAGCCTAGCGTTAGCTAGAGAAATTTGTTGTGGTTTTTAACCAAACACAAAAGAGAAATCTTACAGCCAACACTCCTTTTCTGTTTCTATTTGGTGAACAAAGAACTTGCACTCAATGCCTTCAGATGTTTTTGTGTTGTTTCCTTCAGTGGTTCTTCGAGCAGCGCCCCCACAGGCGAGGAGGGGAACAGGTTGCTCAAAGGGTTTGGTTAGTTTGACTCAGAGTAAAAAAGAACTAAATCTGTTGAAAATTCTTTTTAATTTTGATTATTTCCTCGTTTGTCACATTTTTACAGAAAAGAAAATTCCATCAGTTCACATGAGTGAATGAATTGGTTATTACAGGGAGTGAAGAATAACACTGCAACATTATGAGCTGGTGAGCAAACGAGATTAAACTATAACTTCAAACTGGACCAACGCCAGGGCTTTTCCAGAGTCTCCTGTAATTTCTTCTTAATGTAATTCATGCCGCCCAGATGGGGCTGGATCATCAGATCAGCTGTTTGGTGACAAAGTTGAGCTTCATCTTTAAGCTGCAGAGCAAATGAAGCTCCCTGGTTGTTATTGCTACGTTGTCCTCATGTAAAGTTTCTAACTGCTGCATCATGTTGTTGTTTTTTTACCAGGTCTGGAGACAGTCCAGTGTTTGTTTTATTGGGGTTGTCATGGTAACAGCAGAAGAGCTGGTCCTCCTCTCCGCCGCCGGCTACGCTTTACTGCGACATAACGCGATTAGCTTAATCTGCTCAGGGTGGAATAATGACCGTGGCTGTGCAGGATGCGCCATGTTGGCAGGAGACAGGGCTGCAGTGCCGAGCGCCACCAGCAGGGGGCGCAGTCAGGCTCTGGGAAAAGGCTCCCTAGACCCAGATAATCTAATATATAAGATAATTTAATATATTCAGTCCCAGCAGGGAATGAATGTAGTTACAGTTACCATGTTGGGGGAGCGGCCAGTTTCAGTGTCATTAGGAATGATTTATGCATGAATCACATTTTCCAGATTCCAGATGAATTAACTACAACAGGGGGGATGGAGAGGCTCTGCCTGCTTTCATATCCATGGAGACGTCAGGGAGTTTCAGCATAAAGTGACAGAAAAGTAGGCCTGACGCAATAATCAATGTCTATTAATCATGTGATAAAATAAAACAAACTCAATTTTCATTTGCATGATTTATTGTTTTTCTCTATTTAACAAAACCTGGATGATGAAAGTTTTCAGTCTGGAGTTTTGCTCTCAGTTCATTCATTTGATCTATTTCTGTTGTTTTGCTTAAAATGTCTCCCAGTTCCAGTGTTAAATGTTCGTTACAATGTTGTTGCGTTATTATTATGTCGTTACCGTTATATTTCTGGAAAATGGTCTGAAAAGAACAATATTTATCACAATAAGTTCTGGAACAATTTCCAGTTTTACTGGCAGAACAATTTCAGTCAATTTGCAGCTCAGGAAAGACTGGCACTGTGTAGCCTGCATGCAAAACTAAAAGTGCACCCTCCTGGGGAAGCATGGTGGTGTCAGTAACATGATGTGGGGCAGTAAAGCAGGTCAGATTTGGATGAAGCTAAATCCAGGAAGAAAACCCAGAGACTGGAGTGACGGCTACATATGGAGATAACATGGGATGGATTACATCAGAGCAGATTTATGTCTGCTCTGATCTTTGAATATCCTAGTCAAAGTCCAGATCTAAATTTGTGCACCAACTCCTACAAAATGTAAGCAAGTGTGACTTGCATATCTTAGCACAGGTCTAATAATACACCGTGTTCCAAATTATTACGCAGATTGGATTAAAGTGTCATGAAGATTACATTTTTGTTGTCCCATTAAATTCATAGACAGTTTTATGTCTCAGGCTCTTTGAATCACTATAAATAATTTCAGAAACCTGGTTGATTAGTTTGTCAGGAGCTCAGTTAAAGTAAATCTACTTCAGCAGGATGTTCCACATTAATCAGCAATATGGGAAAGAGAAAAGATCTCTGATAGTGAAGTGAACAAGATATGAAAACATTAGATATTTAACGAGAACTGAAGCATTATCATCGTACTGTGAAGAGATCTGATTCAGAACAAACCTGGTTTGTGCAGCTAAAGGCAGAATGAGGAAGGTTTCTGTTGGACAATCCATCAGATTCAGAGAGCAGCTGCTAAAAGGCCCTTATAAAGCAGCAAACAGTTATTTGAAGCTGCTGGTGCCTCTGGAGCCTCCAGCTGGAGGAGCCTCCAGAGGCTTGTTGTGCAGGAACCGACTATTGGGCCCAAACCAGGATCACAAGCAGAAACGGTGGTAGTGGGTCCAGATTAATGTCCAATCAGATCCGTTCACTGATTCTCCCCGGTCTCCCAGGTCTCCCAGGTCTCCCAGGTCTCCCAGGTCTCCCAGGTCTCCCAGGTCTCCCCGGTCTCCCAGGTCTCCCATTCACACTCAAACTGAGCCAGTCACTGGGAATGTGAGGTGGGGCGTCACGGTTTTGTTTTTGTTTGAATTATTCTGTTTCAGGAAGTAGAGCAGAGTTGGACTTTCCCTGAATATTTTAAAGTTTTCTTGATGTTTTCTGTTCAGGTCAAATCTTTACATACAGTGCAGTGAGTTCCTGGAAAAACTCAGGAAACTTCCACAGCTCTGAAGGGAAGCAAAACGACTTTGTCTGAAGTTTATCCACATGTGAAATTCTGAGCAGAATTCACACAGGGAAAATCTTGGAATGAGCACTCTGGGTCAGACACTAATGTTGGACATCGAATACGAAGTGTTATTTTATGAGGAGCAAACACTAAGCATTGAAGAAGATTAATTGTTGTAAAATATTCCGAAAATTAAGCAGATTTACTGCCCAAAAACTATGACCATGCTTTTAAAATAGGTTGAAAAGGTCAACACCATTTTATCTCTAACTTTTACTGAATCCAAGAGCAAGAACGTTTATTTTGAAGAACAAATTGTGTCTTTCCAATCAGTTACTGTAAATACAAGATTCTCTGCTTTAATCTAGGTAGGGTGCTAGCTAGCATGGATGTTAGAATGAAATTTTTTTGTTCCAAAAATATTATGTATATAAAAATCAACTGATTATTGTCAATTTCTGTAATTTAAATTTTAAATATAAACAGTATTATGTAGCTTGTTAAAGATCCTTTGGCTGGTCAATTGAAGTGCAGAAAATGCATATTTATTATTTTAATTGTATTTTATTCTGTTTCCCCTTTTAAGACTTCAGTTGGTGTTTAAAATTTTTAACACACAAACCCAGGGGGCCCAACCTAGCGCCGCTAGCACAGCGGTTAGCTAGCTTACTGGGGAGATGCTGAGCGTCTGATTCACACCGTTGTTACCCCATATTCTGTTACACACTACATTGTGACTGTAGGAGGTGCTGTTGCATTTTAACACCATGTTAATCCAAAAATATAAACTTTGGTCTTTTCTTTATTTTTCCTTTTGTGTTTGTTTCCGCACTGCTATGTTTTTAGCGTAGCATAGCGTTAAAATGCAACAGTGCCTCATATTGTCAAAATACAGAGCAACATCTCTCCTCATCAGGCCTCCAGGCACTAATTCCCCGCCTCACCGGCAGAGACAGCAGCCCTGTGGGGATGCAGCGCTTCCCTAACAGTTTGACCCCAGAGAACCGAGTTGACATGCAGCGCTGCACAGGACGCTACTAAGAGGCTGGTGGGACATGGTGGGACCCGGTGGGACATGGTGGGACCCGGTGGGACATGGTGGGAACAGGTGGGACATGGTGGGACCCGGTGGGACATGGTGGGACCCGGTGGGACATGGTGGGACTGGTGGGAACCGGTGGGACATGTTGGGACCCGGGGGGTGGGACCCACTCTGGTTATTTTCTGATTCAGTGTTCTCCAGAACCTCTGACTCTTCTGCCTGCTGCGACCCGTTGGGACGGACCGGGCCACAGAGGAGGAAATGGTTCCAGACAGGCAGAGACGACCGAGGAGGCGGGTCAGGGTGGGAACGGCCCCCCCCTCCTGGGAACTAACCCTTGTTCCCTTAGAGACGCACGCTAATCCCTGCCTAGCACTCATTAGCACACAAGCATTAGCAGCAACTGTGTGGACGACGCGCATTAATGAGACGACGGCGCACCCTCACCCTGCCATCACTCCTGCCAACTATTAACATGTTCATGCTGTTAAAACTGATCAGTGATCAATATTTACTGATACAGATTCTTTACGTCTAATTTCAACAGTTAAAGATCCTTCAATGTTTTTATTTGTACTTTTTCACATGTTTTCATTTCATGTTTCATACGGACATCATGAGGTCAGTAATAACAGGAGCCCTCACCGTCAACCTGGGAAGGGTTCAAAGGTCATCTCCAAGCTATCTGAACTTCATCCTCCTCCAGAGAAAGAAAATAAATTATTAAAGAATAAATTCAAAACGTAGAAAAAGTTGTAAGATAAACAAATCCAGCCCAACGTCACAGCGTGAAGCTCTGAGGTCAAAGGTCAAAGATCCAAAACACAGCAGCAAATCTACAACACAGAAGGAAAAGAAACAAGCTTTCCAATGGTCTAGTCCAGGGGTGGCCAACCCGCGGCTCCCGAGCCGCATGCGGCTCTTTGGCTGGTTTTATGCGGCTCTTCAGGAGATTTCACATGACAAGCGTCAAAATGCTTGGCTGGCGCTGCCATTTATTCCCCCTAGGTGGCGCACTGACCAGTTGAATCGGTTTGAGTTGAAAAGAAGAAGAATAATAACGTACTCTAAATGATGACAGATCATTTGAGTTGTAAATAATTTGTTTCCGTTATGTTCCTCGTCGATCCATTTAATGCAGAGACGGACTGTTTGACCCCGCTCGTCACAGATGAGGCATGTGAAATCAAAGCATCGATCTGTTCTGACTGACACTCATGTGAAAGAGTTGCTTCGAGTGGCAACAACGGAATACAAGCCAGATTTGAGGAGGGTTGTTCAGGACAAGAAATGCCAGAAGTCTCACTAAGCAGCATAGTAAGAGAAAAACGTTATTGAAAATTGTTATATTTCTGTTTGTGGACTTGCTTGAACTAAAGAGTTTATGTGTGTGAGGCAGTGCACACAATGTTAACTGTTAAATAACTGTCATTATCTTGGTGTGAGGCATATTCAATAAATCTGGCTGAGCAGAGGCCTGTGTGTGTGTGTGTCTCTCTCTGTGTGTGTGTCTGTCTCTCTCTGTGTGTGTGTCTGTCTCTCTCTGTGTGTGCATACATGATTAAGGCATGGGATGATGTTAATGTGTGCCCATGTGTATGATGTGGCTCTTTGCAGTAACACAGTAAAAAAAGTGGCTCTTAGTCTCTGACTGGTTGGCCACCCCTGGTCTAGTCAAAGACCAGACCTCAAACTAACTGAGAGGTTGAGATGGGATCAAAATGTCTCCACAAAAAATGAAACTTTGTTTTTACACAGAAACTTTTCTATGAGAACAAATCCTTTTAATAAGGTTATGATGCATGAAGGTCAAGATGAGAGAGGTCAAAGGTTACTAGCACAAAGGAGATACGATTATGAAACAAAATTTAAATCAGGTAGTAATTCATGAAGGTTCTGGTTCTGTGCAGATTCTATGGATCTGAATCGGAACAGAAGAGAAAACATGAGATTATGCAGAAGAATCAGAGCTGAGCCTCATTACATCTCCTTTAAAGGACCAGAACCAGGCTCAGAACATTGGACCAGCTCAGAACCTGGACCAGAACCAGGCTCAGAACCTGGACCGGTTAGGTAATGTTAAACTGTTCCAGACATTCCAGCTGAGTAACGTCAGCATGCAGAGAGCGACCTCACCTCTGATTACACTCAAACATGACCTCACTGAGAGGCAGCCATGTTGCCTGGGGCAGCGGATGACATCACTCTGACAGAAACACCAGCAGCTTCAAGCATCAGTTATTGATCAGTTCCACTTTAATAAACTGAAGCTCAATTTAAATCCTTGGTTATAATAGAACTTGAAGTGGAACTAAATGAGAGCAAAGCCCCGCCCCCAGAAAAACAATCCCATCAAAGTGGGCGGAGTCAGGAGACGCTGAGGGGCGTGGCCAAGAATACTGCAGCCACATTAGTGACATTTCCTCTTTATTTGGCAACTTCTCAGATCGTCTGAAGACTTTGACGAGCAAAAACCTTTTCAAAGAGCCACCAGCAACAAGTCGAGCAACAACTTTATGTGAACCTGCACATTGTCCTCACTGTTCTGGTTCTGGTGACGGCTCGGCTAAAATCAGGTCTGTTTCCAGTGTTGGGAAACTTTAGGGGCTAAAGTAAATTAATAGAAGCAGAATCATTTCTTCATAGTTCCATGTTTCCTCTCGGTTTCTCATGTGAAACGCGTTAATAATCCTGGCCTGGAGTCAGGTATGTGTTCCATAAATCCATATAAAGCAGGATATTAAGCTTCAGTTTCATTTGTTTTCAGAGAAAATCACAGAGATGAGCTTCAGTTTAACCAAAACAAAGCAGCGACCCGTTTCAGAACCAGAAAAACAAATGATTCCTGCAGAACATGGAGCAAACTGCAGGTCGGAACCAGACATGATGACAAGTTCAACGGCTCCATGAAACCCAGAGGAGGTCTCAACCACAGCAGAGGTCAAGAGGTCAAGGTCAGCTGCCGGCGGATCGGAGCCGCCGGGTCAGGAAGAAGTAGGCTGCAGCTGACCGGGTCCGCTTTGTGTGTCTTATTTGTGCAGAAACAAATGCAGAACATTTCACAGCAGTTTGACTTGGCCGCTACGTTCTGCCTCTGGCAGCAGAACCCAGACGGGACCAGAACCGGTTCTGGGTTTTCACACCCACAGCAGCTCAGCTGGAACATTCCCATAAAAGGAGAGTTTAACCCGAACGTCGGGTTGATCAGCCAGCAGCTCGTTGCTTTGGGCTCCTTATCATTTTAATTAAACTCATAAGTTCAACATGTCGGGGTCAAGGTGACCAGAAGGTCACAGTCATTTTTAATATTAGAAAATGACGTTTATGTCCAGATATTCTGTCCGTCTTAATCAGACAGGATATTAGAGTTTTGCAGCTTTCATGGATATGAATATGAATATAACCAAAACAACAGCAATATCTGAAGCAAAAGCATTAATCAATAAGGCGGATAGAAGTCAGACAATAATAACAGAAAGGCAAAAATGATGTTTCAAATATGAAGACGGATGATTGTTTTTGTTTTTACAGTCAGGTCTAATTATTCAGCAACACTGCAGATTAATTATTTTTTGTTTTTTACATTTTCACTGCTATGTCTATGGCCACTTCAGGTTTTCTGTACAACATTAAGTCATTAACTTCAATTCTTTTAAGATCTGAACTTTCAGACAGTTCAGTTTTTCCCCCCATTTTTAAGGCTTTTATTGTGAAAGTTTCTTATACTGCACTACAAAGCAGAGGAAGAAAATTATTATTCAGGAAGTGTTAAATGTAAGCAGACCCTCAGACGGCAGCAGCCCAGTAAATCTGACAGTCTGGTAACAAGTTAAACAGCCAAACCAGGTCAATCTGAAAGCTGCAGCATGAATGTTTACTTACGTAGCATTAGCCACTAGGCGTTAGCAGCTGCTGGAGGAGAGGATGTAGCTTCCTTCTGCTAGCAGTCAGCATAAAGAGCCTGGCTGGAACAGTTACGTCCAAAGTGCAGCTACATTTATGACTTTATGCTCCTGGGTTGCTGTAGTTTCACTGCCTTTTAGATAAACACCAACAAAACATTCAAAGTTTTTGATAAACTCAATATTGTTTTAATATTAAATAACATTTCAAACTTTAAAACTAAGTATTAATGGTACTCTTTACCAGGGTAATCATTACAACAGCTAACATCTCATCCCTGAAACATAGAAGTTAGTTTATGAACCCGACATGTCTGAGTGACAGCATAGAACTGCAGTGTATAGAATGTGACGTAGAAACGGTCCCCTCAGCTTTCTACTGTCGCTGATCCTTGATCAAGGTTTTAAATATTCTTGAAGTTAATTATTTCCCCATGACTTTTCAAATCTTTTAGATTACGCATGGCAAAAATATTTGTGTTTCTGTGCTTTTTAAATGAATCTAAACCATAATTAGCTTTTGCTAACATGCTAACTGTTAAAGCTTAAGGTGAACTAAGGTCAATTGTTGCCTTCTTTTTTCATGGACAACGGCACATCTGAGGACTAAAAACAAGGAAAACAAAGCAGTATGGAAGTTTTGTGTTCATTGTATGCTAACTGCTGCGAGCAAAACAAGCTAAAATCTGCCATTACTCAGCATCTCACACAATCCAACACCATAGCAACAAAGATGATGTAGAGCAGCTAATCTGGATTTTCAGGTTGGACTTCATGAGAAATCCCTGCTGTCCTGTCTTTACACGGAGTTTGTTGTTCTGCATAGTTCAGGTAAACTGGGATTTATAGCGTGGAATTCACAGTGTCCTGACACCAGGCGTTTTACTAACGCCACCACTTCGTTCTGCAGCAGCATGAAGGGCCATCCACAGAGGTCTAAAGGTCAGTCAGGTGTCTGTGGACCTTGGAAGAGGTCAAAGGGTCAATTACCGGATCTGGTTTTCAGAGGACAATGAAACCATGTGGAGCTGTGGGAATGAGGGCAATTAGACTCTGACACAACTATAAAATCACACAACCTTTCTGTTCACCTGAGTTAAGAAAGGAGGTCAAACATGAAACTATTTCATTAAATAGGAGAGAAAAGATGAAGTTTTTCTGACAGGATAAAAGTGGAAGTGACACACGGTTCGATTCTGAATCCCTGAGTCTTCAGGCTGTGGGAGACGAATGTGTCCAGTGGAGCGAACACGGAGCTGGGGTCTGCTGGCTGGGGGAACGAGACAAAGCTCCACAAGTTGCATAAATCAGTGGAGCAACGTGTTGACCTCCCATTATTCTGCTGCTTCACACATTTCAGACAGGAAACCAGCCGCAGATAAAAGACTCACCGACCGCCACAAGGCAACCAAAGCAACCAGATCAACTAAAGCAACCAGAGCAACTAAAGCAACCAGAGCAACTAAAGCAACCAGAGCAACTAAAGCAACCAGAGCAACTAAAGCAACCAGATCAGATCACAGCCAGATCAACAAGTAACCAGATCAACTAAAGCAACCGGCAACCGGCTGCTGAGGTCAGGCGGATCGGATCCACAGCTCTGATCACCAGCAGGTTTGGAGATCAGACTGACACCAAACTGATCCAGAATGACGACGACTCCTGAATGTCAACACCTTTAAAATCTCTGGGTTTGAATCCTGATCAAATCTCTGAAGTCCTTTTTGGCCTTCATTAATTGCTCAGCGTGTTCGGTGGGTCGACTCTCTCCTCTGAAGGCCGTGTGTTTATTTTACCCCCCAAGCGTCTTCGCTTCATTTCCTGCGTCCTGCAAGTCGTTCCTGCCATTTCCCAGGACTTTTCTTTCTGCTGCAGGAGGAACCAGCGTTTATCCAGGAGGATTCTTCCTCCAGGTTACGAGCGGATCTGTCTGGTTCTTTAAGGCGGCCCGTTTCCTGGACGGGGAACTCAGACTCTCATCCGGAGATTTCCTCTTCATGACGGAGTTAGCAGCTGGAGAGTCAACATGAGCCGCAAACTCTGAGAATTATGAAATAAAATGATGAAACAGGAACCTGAGACCTGATTGTCTTGGTAATAATCCGGTTCCAGTTATCTCTGAAACATTTAATATTATAAATAACTGATTATTTACATTACTAAATTTACGGTGTTAAATTAGAAAGTCCATTTGTAGATCATATTCATATTATATTACATCATAGAACATATTCATAGTATTATACAGTATTAATAGTTTATATTGTGAATGACTAAAACTAGTTTATTGGAATAAAAACATTGAAATTCTGCAGATCTGTTAATTGCCCTCTTTTAGTGTTTTATGGTCCTGATGGAGGCGTCCCCGTCCTGGGAGGTCCTTAAAGCTGTGGGGTGAAAGGTCAAGGCGAAGACGACTGTGAATCGAGTATTGAGCTGATCTACTCAGAACAATCAGCTTAACGCCATCAAATATGATTTTAAATGAAGGATTTATTCCATTTTCTACAGACGTGACTGATTAGAATCCAACTGCGGAAAGAGAACAGAAACTATGAGCTGAAGATGATTATTACATTAAAACGCTCCGCAACCCCCAACCTGAACCAAACAAAGTGTCACTTTAACGATGTGAACCGTTTTCCAGGAAAACATAGAATCATGTTTGGAAAGGAAGCTGGAAGCAAATATCTGAGGATTAAGTAAAGAAAGGATTTAAAATCAGAGACATTAAACGATCCGGAGCTCTGAGAGGCTGTGAGGGGGAGGGAAGGTGAAGAGGCTTCAGCAGCAAACAAAGATCTGCCTTCAACACGGGGCTCAGATTGAACCTCGCCCCTTTAAGTGAGCCCGCTTTGTCGCCCCGCGCTCTGATCCAGTCAATCAGTGACCTGCGGCTGAGCTGGGGGGCTTTGAGCTCCTTTACGACCCGAACCCCTCCCCACCTCGCCCACCGTTCCTCAAAAGGAAGAATGGTAATTAACTGATGAAGAGCTCAGTGAGATTACCCGGCCCCCCCGCCGGGCGCCGGTGGTGCGGTCGTGTCCCGGAGGAGAGCGGCCCAATGAGGAGAGCCGGGTCTGAAAAGGTCCATTCAGACCCGACCGCTTTCATCTCAGAGCGGCGATCAGCAACGCTGCTTCACACCAGCACAAACGGATCGCTTAGAGACGGAATGTCAGGTCCAAACACGAGGAGCGCGGGCCAGACCGGCCCGAAGCGCAGGCCGGACTGGACTGGAGCACAGACCAGGCCAGAGCGCGGACCGGACCAGAGCTCGGACCGGAGCGCGGACTGGAGCGCGGACCAGGCTGGCTCGGACCCAGACCGGACTGGACCCGACCGGATCAGGACGCAAACACAACCCGGTTCTGAGCGCCGACACATTGGAGCAAAAACCGTCCAGTAACTTTTTGACTCCTTCCTTAAAGTCGGATTTTAAACATTTCCAGCTTTTCCAGGCTGGTGCTCCCAGGGCTGGATTGAGAAGGACCAGGGCCCCTGGGATGGAGACACTTCTGGTTCCCATCCCAAAAAACAAATAAATAATAAAAATAATCATTTTACTTATGCAACGGTTAACATTGCTGCATGTATTCCAAATCATTTGGCATGTGATCCCAAAAAGATGTTTGGTCAGATATTTGAGTTTCATATACATTAATAAAATGTAGCAGTATGAAAACAATACACTTTATATTGGCCTATGGGTTTCATATAAGATACAATGTGAAACATTTCATTTCATTAGAAAAACAACAGTCTAGATCTTTGGCCAGTTTCATGTAAAAGTCCACTTTTTCAGTCTTTCCATCACGGTTTTCTCCGGAGTTGCCTTGATTCCATTGTGTTTCAGAAATACCTTCGTCTCCAAAGTTGAAAATGCCTGAGTGGACATAACTCCGCCTTCGAGGTGACGCTCCTCCCCCACTCAGCTCCTTCAGACTAGCCAGCAGCAATTAGCAAACAGCTGGAAGAACTGAGGAGCTGTGAGATGCTAGTAAAATGTTAAAGGGCTAATAGAGGAGCCATGTTGGGATGACTTCCTGGAGGCGGAGCTTCAGACAGAGCAGGAGCTTCTTAAAGAGACAGAGGCCCAATTTCAAGGTGTTAAGATTACAATGTTCTTTTAAGTCATATTTGATATATATGGCATTTTATAGCAACGTAGTGTAATAAAATGTAATATAATTACTAATACAGTTATTTAATTCTTCTACAAAATGGAATTATTTGCCTGCAAAACATTGCACTGCCCTTAGAAGCTCAATAAATGTGAAACTTTAACGTCTCTGTCTGTCGTTCAGACTGGAGCAGATCAGGAGGATCTTTTGCTTATCGATAGATTGAAGCACAAACAATCATTTCACCAAAACTCAGAGCAAAAACATCAGAGAGTAAAAGATTCACACCTCTAATCACGACCAAAACTCAGCAAACGAGACAAATCAGAACCAAACATTTCCACTTCACATGAAACCGACTCACTAAATCTGTAAGCAGCAGCTCATTTCAGAGTCCTCACCCAGCTGGGGCCCCAAGCAGCCAGGGCCCCACGCGGCTGGGGCCCCACACGGCCGGCCCTCACCCCGCACCCAGCCCCCGACACGCTGGACCACCCAGAGCTTTCCCTGACCCGGCGGTGCCGCTCAGCCTCGGTTCTGACGGATCTCACCCAGAACATGCAGGACAGGCAGACCCAGGTCCGAGCCGCAGGCAGGCTGAGGGAGACGGACGGCATGATGCTTCCTCAGGGTGAGGAAGGTCATGACCCCTCTGGACCTGACCGTGCTCCACTGCTCCGCTGTCCGCTCCGGATCAGAACCAGGCTCCGGATCAGAACCAGGCTGCCTCTCTGAGCCGCTCCGTCGCTCTGAGGGAAACTTTCACAAAGCGTTTCTCCTCCAGCTGGGGGTTCGGCTGGGGGAGGGGGTGCTCCGCTCGCCCATTTCCCTCTCTCTCTCTTCAGACCTCCGACTCTCACTGCTTTTAATTTCATTCATTGCCCCCCCCCCTCCACCGCTCCCCCTCCCCCTCCTGTTTCTGCGTCCTTTTTAATATTTCAGCAGCTCTGCCTCCGTTTGCCCTTCAGATGAACACACACGTTTCCCTGACAACAGGAAATGCAGCCGCCGCATTCAGGATCTCAGTCCTGGTTGGAAATTCAGATCCGTATTAAAAAAAAAACAAAAAAATATTTTCTCTTTAATTTTTAGCGACTAAAACTTTCAACAAAACAAATGCGGGATAGGAAAAAATCAAATATGTGCAGGAAGGAAAACCAGATCCTCATCCAGTCCATAAGTTTACATACACCACTGCTTCAAATGTAAATCTGCAAAATTTCAGCAAAACAACACAGGAAATAAATTCAATAAAATATTATGTAAAACAAAAGATGTGAAAATCTAATGAAAAAATGACATGATGGTGAAACATGGTGGTGGCAGTACCATGCTGTGGATGGATGGAGTTAATCAGGACAAGAGTGGAGATGTTATGGGATGATCAAAGCTCATTGATGGGCTAGAATGGCCTAGTCAAAGTCCAGACTAAGCTTTATCTTCAGGCAAAAATCATGATTTGTTTTTTTTTATTTCAAGTCAGGTCGTTCAAAAAATACATAAAAGTTTTTGGTTCTAAGCTGAAAAAATCTGAAAATTAATCAACAGTTTTAATTTTTTAAAATTTGAGAAATTTTTTTTTAGATAAACTGGCGTTCCCAGATGTTCTGCATCCAGTCAGAGTTTTCCCAGCATGCCCAGTGTTTGGTTCTGGACTGGAAGCTCCTGATGACGCAACACAAACAAACACACACCCTCGGTCACCGTAAACACTCAGGTTCACAACCAGCCGCTGTGTCGTATACAGGTCTGCCAGTTTCTCACACACTGTTCAAACACACAGAGCCAGCCACACCCAGAAACACACCCCCACACACAGAAACACACGCCAACACACCCCCACCCACACAGCGTTAATCTGCTGGCATTTCCTCAGCTCCACACCGAGGCGCCCAGAAAAATTCTCATCATGTTTTTTTCATTTCTACACGTTTTCATGACGTTAAAAATAAAGTCCACTCTGTCTTCAGACCCGGCTCGGTTCAAAACTCTGAAATTAAATCAAATTCAGCTTCGATGCTGAAGTTACAGGGAAATAAAAATGGAAACTGAAGAGTTAGCATCCAGGTGCTAATGAGCTAATCTTAGCCTGTAGCTCAGAGAAACGACAGCTTGACAGAATAGTTATTCAAGATATCCGTGATGTCATTCTGACTGGTCAAAATGTTGATCAGGAATAAAAAAGTAATCTGGATTATAAAACTTCATTATATCTCTAATTCAGGACTGCCCAGTGGCGCAGCTGGTAGAGCTGTTGCCTTTCAGCAAGAAGGTTCTGGGTTCGATTCCCGGTCTTTCTGCATGGAGTTTGCATGTTCTCCCTGTGCATGGTGGGTTCTCTCCGGGTACTCCGGCTTCCTCCCACAGTCCAACATGACTGTCAGGTTAATTGGCCTCTAAATTCTCCCTAGGTGTGTGTGTGCAGGTTGTTTGTCTTGTGTGTCTCTGTGTTGCCCTGCGACGGACTGGCGACCTGTCCAGGGTGACCTCCAGCTGACCGAACGATAGCTGGAGAAGCACCAGCACCTCCTGACCCTAGTAAGGGACAAGGGTGCAGGAAAATGGATGGTTGGATGGATGGATGGATGGATGGATGGATGGATGGATGGATGGATGGATGGATGGAAGGATGGAATCTCTAATTCATTCTGAGTCAAACTAAAGTTGTAGAAATCTCTAACTCAGTTTTGTTGAATCATAATTTGCTTATAAGTCAAAAGAAACTTCTTAAATTTACTTTATGACTAGTTATAATTTAGTTAATACCTGAAATGTGTTTCAGAAAGTTTCAGAAATATAATTAAAGCCAACTTAATGATAAATCTGGCAAAATGTTTTTAATATCAATTCAATTGAAAAATACTATATTGATTCCCAAAGGGAAATTAAATATTGTTTTGACTCATTAATTAAAGATTCTTCAAAGGGTCATTGTAGCTGGTGTTGGCTGTGTGCGGGACAGATCTCCTGTAGCAGTCCGTGTTACAGCAAGCCTCTGTCTAATTACTAAAGACTAGTCAGAATGTAATTAGAGATCACAAATATCCATGTTATCTAGTCAAAATATAAGAGATATTAATAAACTAATATGTTTGTTAATAAACTAGTTTCAGATTTCTGGAATAAAAATATGATGAAGCTGATTTTATGTTAAAATGGCTTGCCATACAGAGTGATGTACGGTAAAATAAAACAGATTCTGATAATTGGAACCAACCGGCCAATAGCTAATCTGATCCTGCACAGCATGTTGTGACAGTGGAGAAAAAAACTCCCTGATAACGGGAAGAAACCGTCAGCATAAGCAGAACCAGAACCAGGCTCAGTACCAGCAGCCATCTGCCAGTCGACTGGAGGTTTGAGGAAACAGAACTGAACCAGGAACTCCCTAAAGCCATGACTCCGTTGGATTTTTACAAAGTATCACATTAGAAAAGCTTCAAAGAAACAGAAAAATTCAGAATAAATTTCACAATTTTGCAAAAAAACTTTTATACTCATTCTTTGTCTTAAAAAAAAGAGTAAAAGTGGAGATGGAAACATCTTCTAAGGACTCAACGCTGCCATCCACTGGTGGCTCTGCACCTTACCAGAGGCACCAAACCTCAAGCTACATGCCAGTTAGCCACTTCCTCCACTTCCTGTTTATTCCAGCCACGCGTAGCGTCAACATGATGACATCACGCTTTACGAAGCCTGTTTGATTCTCTGAACCAGTTCATGGAAACAGATCATTTACATTTTTATGATATTTTAAAAGTTTGTTGAAAATTCATGTGACAATCAGAGCAACCCGTAACGACTGTTACTGTAAAAAGTTAATGGTAGTAACAACTCCTTTAGTGGCTTCATCTATGAGAGAAACAGCTAAACGGGTCAAAAAAGAGACAGAAAGCAGTAGCCGGACTTCAATTCTGATGGAAAGTTGAGTGGAAGAAAAATAACCAACGGCTATACAAAGCCGCCTACCAGAACATTTCAGATTTCTTTCTGCTTCTTTCTGCTGATGATCCTCATGGAGAATCTTTATTTCCCAGCAGGCCTTGGTACCAGCTTTAGTTACCATGGTGACGGACAGAATCTGGAGGCCGTCATGAAGAGGAAGATGATGAAGACGAGCTCATCAGGACCTCAGGCTGTTCACAGCTGTGCCTGCTGCGCCCTCTGGTGGCCACGAGGCAAAATGAGCCCAGAGAGCAGCAGAAACAGGAAGCGGTGATGACAGAGGGGGCGTGTCCTCACATGGGCTGGGTTGTTGACACAGAGAGGAAGAGCCCCCCCCACCAGGAACACACCCTGCCCCACTCCGACTCCCCCTGCTGAAACAAAGCCCCCTCAGCTCACATGTGCTGAAACGTTTTCTCTGTCCTCTGAAGGAGCTTCAGCCAACCAGCACAGAGCTCAGCGCCGCCCCCTGCAGGCCGCCTGCAGCATGAAGGGAAACCAACCAGAAACCAGAGCAGAAAACTACAACCAGGAGGAAAGAGGAATAATGTTTGCGAAATGGATGAAGATAATATACAAGTTTCCCTTTCTGGAATAAGGGACAGAGACTGAACTGCTTCAAGCCATAATTTCTGGTAACGTTGATTATTATGAATCATAAATATATCAAATCAATAGAAAGGATGTTTTAAAGAAAATATTCTCTTTTTTCTCAATACCTATTTCATACAAGAAAAACCAAAACACCGACAGTAGAGAGGCAGATGTAGATTAAATCACTGCTCAAGGGCAGACATGATTTGAATTGAAGGTCGTGATTTAGCATTAGCTTCTGCTTCAGCTTAGCCTAGCTTAGTGAAATAAATCTAGAGCTGAACTCTGACCCTAACCTTCACATAGAGTCGGCCTCCTGCCTGCGGAGGAACATTTCCAGGTCTGTTGTTGTCATAGCAACCTTCCAGACCTCTCAGGTCTTCTGGTTCTGTTCTGCATCAGAGCCAGAACCCAACATGGAGAAGCAGGTTTCAGCTTCTATGCACCACAAATCTGGAACAAACTTCCAGAAAACTGAAAAGCAACAGAAATACTGACATCCTGACGGCTACGAAAACAGAACTGCTTGGATGTCTGATTTAGCAGATGATACTTTCTAAACTGAATGTTTAGTTGCTAAATGAATGAGCAAAATTCTCACAATAAAACATTTCATCAAAGAGACGCTTGACGTTCTCCAGCTGCTCTTAGAAAACAGAAATCTGAACAAACTGAAGATGAAAAACAAAATCATTTCTTGTCCTTCAGCCTCTCAGCGCCGCGCCGCCGTACCTGGCTCCTGCCGCGCCGCCGTACCTGGCTGCTGCCGCGCCGCCGTACCTGGCTGCTGCCGCGCCGCCGCGTCCAAAACGGAGAGATGCAAAAGAACAACAACTCCACCCAACGGAAGATAATGTGGACACACCAGTGAAGTCCTCCCATCCTGGACTCGTCCTGGACGGTCCTGACTCGTCCTGGACGGTCCTGACTCGTCCTGACTGGTCCTGACTCGTCCTGACTGGTCCTGACTCTTCCTGGACGGTCCTGACTCGTCCTGACTGGTCCTGACTCGTCCTGGATCCCGTTCTCGACCCGTCCTGACTCGGCTCACCGGGGATGAAAACAGGACACTTTCCGTCCAATTAAAGGACAATCACGTCTTTTCTCCTTTGTCCTCCAGTCCTCCGTCCAACAAGCCGTCCGTCTCTGGATGCAGTGACATTAAGGACAGAAGTGGGCGGGGCGGGTTGGGTCGGGCAGAACCGCCTGATTTGCAGCCAGGCACTTAGAGTGATGGGACCAGGCTGGGGGGCGAAGGAGCGTTTTAATCTGGAACCGGTCCAACACGATCCAGACCCGCCTTCTGGCCGAACCCACAGCCAACCGGATCAACGTTCTGACAAAATATTTAATATATTTCATTTTAAAACATTTTTACATACAAGAGTCCAGGGCTGGAACTAAAGATCCACCGATCCAGTTTTTTCACTTCCGATACCGATACCGATATCTGAGCATCGGTCGACACAGAAAAACAACCAAACTGATTTAAAATGTTTCCTTGTTTTAATACAGACATAAATGCTCTAAATTACTAATTAATTTGGTGACATTACAGAACAATTAAAAATGTAAATACTCCCATGAGTTACTGCAGTAAATGTAACTAGTTACTGCTCAACTGAAACAATCCTGGCAAGCAGACAAAGAACCAAACTGTTGTCTTCCTGTTCGCTGCAGGACTAACAATGGGTCGGTTTCGGCCAGGTCACACCGGGCCGGCTGAGCGCTCAGCCCGATTAGACCAGAGGTCACCGGGTCACGGGTCATTGTTCCCCTCCGAACAGGAAGTGACCAGTCAGAACGCGGGTCTGCAGGTGGCGACATCATCGTGTTAACGGGCCAGACGATAAAAACGGCTATCAGAACCAGAACATCAGAACCGTCCATCTGAGAACTGGACTGAAGTCCAACTGTTTTCATTTCCAACTTCAAACTAAATATTTAGTTTGAGACTGAAATACTAAGAGAGATATTCTCTGTTCAGTTAGCATATTTAGTTATGCTAGCATGCTAACTAACTAAACTGAATGTTTGCTAATCAAATATTTAGCTTCAAACTAAATCTCTAGTTTGAAGCTAAAACTAGAGATTTATTTCACTTGAGGTAAATATTTATCCTCCAACTAAGTAATTAATAGCCTCCATCTAATTATCTAGTTTGTTAACTAAATATTTAAGCTCAATCTAAAGGGCTAATAACCCTAACCTGAAACCAAGAATATAGTTTGGTAACTAAATGTTTGCTGACTAAATATTTAGCTCTGAATATTTAGTTTGGGACAATTACAAATGAATGAATAACAGTGAAAATCTGACGTTGAAACATAAACCTTTGCATTTGTTTCTCTCCAATGACAAACTAAATAACTAAATTATTGTTGATTTTTAACTTTTTACTGTTTCCTTGGAGGCTCTTGATTAAATGCAAACGATTCCAGAAATCTTTTACACTCGTAGCTAAAAGAAGTCTCAAAACAATCAAAAGCATCAAATCCTGATGCCGTGTTGTCGTGTTTGACCCCCGACCCCCGACAGACTCACCAGCCAGAGGGACATCGCTGAGTTGGATCTGAAGAACCAGGAGCCGTTGTTCCCTCCACAGATCCAGAGCCGACGGACCGGACTGATCAGCGCCAGCCCAGCAGTCTGGCTCTTATCCAGCAGCTTCCTGAGCTGCATTGTTCCAACGGCGCAGAAGGAAACGCGTAAGCAGCGTGGAAAGCTGGAGTCAAGAGATCAGTGCATGGAAAGTGGGAACAACCAGAGTCGATTGTTTTCTCTGATCTGCTCCAAACAGATAAAATCTGTTGAACCTGAGAAGTCCAGCAGGTTGGCCCAATCAGACGACAGCAGGTTCAAACTATTAACTGCTAGAATTAGCACTTTATCAAGTTCAGAGGACTCCAAAGCATTTACACTACAGGTCCAGACTGGAAGCAGATTCAAACGTTTCCAACAAAATTTTTTCTTTGTCCATCAGAAAACAAACTTTAAACCGTCTTCAAACTTCTATTTTTATTATTATTAAGCCAATAAAATAAGCCGCCTGCCTGATGGCTGAAGACAAACAAAGCAACACTCTGCACAGGGAGGTCAAAAGGTCAAGGTCGTCCCTCTGAAACCAGGGTTAATGGAAGCCATGTTGGATCCATGGGACATTAATATGGCCGCCGTCTCAACACGACTCCCCAGGTTTCAGACAAAATGGTGGCCATGTTTCTGCTCTGCACACAGAGCCTGGATATTTACCATCCGACAGGCGACAAGTACGATCCAATCACTGAGGTCAAAGCAGAGGTCAAAGCAGAGGGCAGCGCAGAGACATGAAGCCAACAGCTGACTGAGGCGGTTCATGTATGTGGAATGGATCCTGACAATCTGATTCATTCCTCAGAAAGCCTTCAGAAAGAGGGGCTTTCTGTGAGCTCAGAGCGCTCACTGCCCCCTGCTGGTCCCCTCAGACACTGCAGGCTCTGTGGTGGAGCAGCTGCTGTTCTTACATAAATAACTGATACCTGATAAGCACTAAATTAGTCATGAAGTCTGTGAATAAAGATCAAATCTAACGCTGCACACGCTCCGGATCTCACATGTTATGACTAATTTAACATGATCCGACGCAGACATGGGAGAAAGCTAAACTAAACTAAACTAAACTAAACTAAACTAAACTAAACTAAACTAAACGGGTGAATCCAGGAGCTTTAGGAGAGAGAAATCACTTTTATTTGTTTGGGATGATTAATACAGCAGGTTTCTGCTCTGTAGGTGAAGACGATTCCAGAGGAAAACATCCCAACGTCAGAGCGGGAAGCTCACAGAAATGACCAGAACAGGACCAGCTGATCCAGCTGGTCCTGTTCTGGACCTGGACCTGGACCTGGACCTGGACCTGACAGCAGCAGCTGTTGCTGCCAATTCATCCGACTCTTCAGGTTTTGTTTCAGGAAACATTTTGCCTCCAGCAGGATTTTCCTCCCAAATCATGCAGAATATCACAATTTCTTTTTGAATTAATCGCCAGAATAATCGACAAAATAATTGATTTAAAAATAATCATTAGCTGCAGCTCTACATTCATGATCAGTTACCATGACGACCTGCAATCCTCCTCTTACACGCAGCTGTTCCCGGCATACGATGGACCAAACAAATAAACCTGGTATTAGTTATACGCTTTATTGAATCATAGTTTAATTTAACTCAAAGTTCAAAGAACTCCTGGTAAAAAGTCATAGATATTCTCTTCATGTCCTAATTAAAGTATCTGGAGCGGCTGTGTGTTCCCCGCTCTGCTGGCTCCACCGACGGGCCAAACTCTAATCTCACAGTCTAATTTTAATCTGCACTTGTGTTTCAGGCTGCGCCGCGGATTAGCAGCAGTAAAAAAACACTGAATGACAAAGAGCCGAGGAGCACGGAGGGAAAGAGGAAGAGCAGGAGAGGAAGAGGAGAAGAGGAGGGGAAAGGAAGGAGAAAATGAGAAAGGAGGAGAAAGGAAGGAGAAAAGGAAAAGGAAAGAGAAAAGGAAGGAGAAAAGGAGAAGAGGAGGATAAATCAGGTGTGAGTTGATAAGCTGTTCCTGATAACGGCTCTGTTAAAGTAACGCGCTCCGTTCGTTCCAACACCTTATCTAAATATACGACTGTTTGCTCCGTCGTGTCGGACTGTGAGGTCAGAGATAAAAACCTGCTGGTCTGTTCATTAAACCAAAGTTTTTCCAGCATTAAATTACATTTATTATCCAAATGAAACAATAAAAATAATTTAAAATATGTCAATAAGAGACAGAAAGAGGCAGAGCTGCACAGTCATTCTGTCTTGTTTGCAGCTGAGTGTCTCACTCTGGCCTGATGGGAAACGTTTCGGAGAGTCGCTGCAGAGCCGCCAGTCAGAGCAACGAGTTTAACGAATGAAGAACGAGGAGCTGAGCAGGTCAAAGTTCAACAGCATCAGAGAAACGAATCGAAAACCAACTGAAAACACGACGGGCAAATGATCAGTAATGAGTGTCATCCTGATAAAACACTAGAAAATAACACAACAAAATCCAAGGCTGTAGAATAATCACAAAACCATTAAAAGAAAATTTACTAATAAAAAAAGGGAAAGAAAAACAAGTTGTAAAACAAAAAAGGAGAAAGTGGACAAAACAAAAAAAGCTAAAAAAAATATTAAAAAGACCCAAAAAAAAGTAAAGGAGAAAAAGGAAAAGAAGAAAAATAGGAAATAAAACAAATGGAAAAAAGGGAAAAAGCAAAGAAGTAGTGATTCAAAAAACAAGAAAACTGAAAAAATGTGGGAAAAAAGGGAAAGAAGAACAAAAGCCAAAATAGTAACGAATCGTTGAGCTTCTTTTCATCTGACATCAAACAAAACAGAGACGTGATTCACTTTAAGCACATGAATAAAAACTGAAACTTTCCATCTGTTTTCTCACCAATAATCAGAAAAGTCCTGAGAAAATGTGAAGCTGAACTCCAGGATTTTAACTCCTGGAGAACAGCAGCCTGACCTGCACAGACATGATGAAGACGAGACAGAAGGGTGATTATTTGGACCAAAAGAGGAGACTAGAACCAGAACCAGAACCCGGTGAAATATCTGAATGACTGACAATGGATAAATGAAGCTGCATGAGGATAAAAACAGGGAAAGTTCATAATGACGCTGAGAGACAGAGACCCTGAAGGGAGGAGGCTGTGATGTCAACAACATGATGAACTGATGAGAGCAACAAGAAATCAACTAATGGAAAACAGATGCGACAAATTCCAACCATGTGACCCAGAAAGAATCAGTCGGTTTCAGCTGAACGTGGCAGAGGCACAGACAGACAGACAGACAGACAGACAGAGAGACAGAGAGACAGACAGACAGGCTGCGTGGGGTCCAGGAGGATGTAGACAGGCAGATAGACGCGCGTCCCAAAGGGATTCGCGGGACCGGACGTCGGGGCGCGCGTTGGAGGCTTCGCCGGACGGCGCCACGCGCACGGTGAACCGACAGTGACGGCCCCGAACTCGGCCAGGGCCTCCGAGCGCCGCGGCCCTGGCCGTCCTCCGCGCGGCACTCGGTACCCAACTCTCCCTTCTTCTGCGGAGAGGGCACGGGGGTTCAATGTCTCGCTTTAGCAATGCTAAAGCATGCTTTAGCCTTAGTCATGCTAACGCTAAAGCACTATACTAAGATAGTAATTAGATAATGCCAAAGTAATAATTTCAACCATGTTGGTAGCCATCGTGCATCAATGAAATGCTATGCATCCTTAGCGCATGATTATGTTGAAGTTAGCAGTTTAGCATTAGCATCTGCTACATGTTTTTATGGGGCTTTAGCATGGTCTGCTGCTGCAGGAAATATTTTTATAGTGCTTTAGCATCAACTTCAGCTAAACACGATGTTTTGAAGTGCTTTAGCATTAGTGAACCACTCTTCATGGTTAGAGTATCAGTGTTAGCGCAGCATCCTCAGATCATTTCCCTCTCAGTCCAGTAAGTCGCGCATTCCGGTGTGAATACCTCTGGAATTCCTCTGCAGCATCGGAATGTGTTGGTGTGCAAACCGCTCCTCTGCAGGACCAGTGAGGGCGAAGCAGCAACAATGATCTGCCTCAGCTTGTTACAAGGCTTGGTGTTCAAGTAAAGAAAAGAAAATAAATCCTGGGGTCTTTCTTTGCGCCGGCATTCAGAGGAAATGTAGCATGTCAGAAGGGAGATTTATTACGTCCCCAAAGAAAAAACTTCTCCTGATGATGAAGACATGATTGGGCGACGTGGGAGCCCGACTAACTTCTGCTCCACCGTGACAGCAATTATGGCCCCGAAGCATCCGACTTTTCCTGAAAAAGTCCCGAAAGGAAGAAAAGAGAACCACGAAAAATCAACAAAGAACATTTTGGAGGAAAAGGGATGAAATGTGGGCGAGCAGAGCTGCCTGTCCATCACTGGGAAGTGCACTGAAAGGGTACAAAAGCCCCAGAGAGAGTCTTTGGGGGGGCTTTTCAACGTTGCCAAGAGCAAATGCTTCATCGCCCTGCCAAGTATCAGAGAGAAGACAAGAAAATTCCTCCCACACATGGAGAAAAATCAACAAAACTGGAGGATAAAGGCCACTTTCAGAGGAACAAAAGCCATAGGAGCCGCTGGTAGAGGGCCAAACAGAGAGTGTGATGTAGCAGCGATGCTCCACGGCTGAAGGAAGCTTTCGATTTACATTTTAAAAAGCAGACATAACTGTGACTGAAGTGAACACACAGTTACTTCATGCCTTAATCCATCATCTGACCTCCAGCCTGCTGAATCCGTCACTTTAAGCAGCTCAATGAAGCGTCTTTATTCCTCTGATTCCACAGGCTTCCTGGACGATGTTCCGCATCGCCGACTCGCCCGAACAAATAATCCGTCATCGGATTCTCCGATCCCATGAATGCAAAACAGCCGAGTTCATCGAGTCGCCGCTTCCTGTTGGTCTGAGATTAACTCATTCATTTCATCAAAACGTAGCAGAGATTTACCGCCTTCACACTGAATTCACACAGCCTTCATACCACCTTCATACTGCCTTCATACCACCTTCACACCGCCTTCACACCACCTTCATACTGCCTTCACACCACCTTCACACCACCTTCACACCGCCTTCATACCACCTTCATACCGCCTTCACACCACCTTCATACCGTCTTCACACCACCTTCATACTGCCTTCACCGACAGGCGCAATCAGACAAACAAAAGGAAAAAACCAAAACAAGATATGCAACTTTGCTAACCTCTAACTGCCTCCTGTGGTTCGGTTTCTTTTCCCACTGAGAAACTCAGAGAACCAGATAAAAACGATCAGTCCATTTATTGATCAGTTGAACCGGATGTAGAAACAGAAAGTAGACGCTGTGATCAGATCTGCTAGAAAACCTGGAGAATTTGATCCTCTTATTAGTTTGTTTCTAGATTTTAAATTAATTTAACGAGATTAAACAGTTCATGTTTAAAATATTAGTGTACATAATCCTATCACAATAAGCAATAAATCAATTAATAAATTAAAATGATTTCTGTTTGGATAACAGTCGCTATGGAGACGCTCCCCTGTAATGTCATTGAAAAGTCGACATTTTGAGAAACGCCGCAAACGTTTGACACCCGGTTGGCCCTTCCTGCCACGCTGACCTGATTCTCCGTCTACAAGAATTATTGTTATTTTTTTAAATGCAATTTTGGTTACAGAGACTTATGAGTCCATTTTAATTATTGTCGTTTTCTTTGTTTATTTTGGATATTTAAGATGTTTTTCAGCTCCTGTGTTAAATGTTTCTTATGAATTAAATATTTTTTATCTTTGATTGGACATACCCTCATTTATAAGCCACTATTATTATTATTATTAGAAAACGGTCTCAAAATGGGAATATTATTATTTATTGCAACAATTTGTGACAATTTATTGTTTGGACAGACCTCCAGTTCAAACCCTGGGATGTTCGGTGGCCCTTAATGAAGCGTTTTTATTACCCAGGAGAAATTATGTCTCATTTCTACACATCAACAATCCAAAAACTGAAACATTTCTCCAGAGGTCGGTTAAACTTGACCTCTGAATCGTCCTGGAGGTTAAATTCACTAAAGAAGCTGCCCCCCCACCCGGCAGACCAACAGAGGCGGCGTTGTTCTGCGGCGCGCGGCCGCTCAGCGGGGAACCACCGGCCTCCCAGGGACGCTAACAGAGGACGCTCTGTGTCCCGAACAGTAAGACATCCGCTGGAATGCAGCGAGGGCCGCAGGTGACTGGGAGTTCACTTCATACCTTCATGTTCGGCCCAGGAAAGCCCAAACGGGCCGCCTCACACCGCAGTGGGAAACATGAACACATGACCCTTCAGATGTTTCAGGCTGTTGCTCCTCACTACCAAACTACTTCAGTGACTCCCACCCATCAGATCCAGCCAATCAGAGCTCAGGTTCTGGAGGATCCACTTCCTGGGTGACGGAGCGTCTCCTCTATGGCAGAGCGAACCTTCAACCACCTCAAGATCTGATTTCTGATGTTTGAGGCAGGAAGCAGCAGCAGCTTGTCCTCTGGCTCGATTCAAAATCCATTTTCAATTACAAATGATTATTGATCAGGATTCCATCTATCGGTGAGTGAAGGATCCTCACGATCTACTCCAGTCTGCTTTACGAGACATTAAAGTCATCCTCCATTTTGTTTCAACACAGCCTTGACACAAAAGGCCGTCTGCAGAAAGGGGGCGCTCTCGCCCTCCTCTGTGGACGACAATGTTCTAATTTCCAGTTTTTATCTACATGACAGTCTTTGTAGTTATTTAGTGAGAAATCATTAAAAATGTACATAATTACAGAAACAGGACAGCGGACAAGTTGAAGAGAAATATCAACGTTTCTGCATGAAACGCGCCCGTTAACCTTCTGACCAATCACAACGCGCCCCTGTACCGCAGCTTGGCTCCGCCCATTACTGTTGTTTCCGAAGTTCTCAAGCTTCATTTCGCTACTTTGAACATGATAAAAGTTCTGTCCAGATTCAACGGTGCCTGCATGTGTAAAGCACTTTGAGCTGTCTCGTTATACTAACAAACCTGATTGATTGATTGATTGATTGAAAGGTCAAGGGTCAGGAAAAGAGCAGAAAACATCTCTGCAGATCCCGCAAATGCTGAACATGAACTGTTTGGACTTTTGCCTCCAGGGCGGCGATACAGACCATCATCGCTATTATTTTTAATTATATGATTCATAAATATACGTATTTCTGCACAATCTTGACCAATCAAGCAGATTCTGATGATAAAGCAACTAAAACTGCAAAAGAAGAAAATGTTGAGGTGAAATAATTCTCCAGGATTTTAGTTTAGTTCCATCCAGTCATCTTAAGATTTCATTTGACAAGTTTATTGTTTTAATATTGTTATGAATACAATGACCAGAATAATTAAGCTCTAAAACATTTTTACAGGTTTTCCTTTAGAAAGTTTGTTATATTGTTCCAGTCTCCACCTACAACAGGACACAGCTGCAGCTTTAAGTTGTCAACTCGGTTCTGACTTCATGTTCTGGTTGTAGAAAAACACAATAAAACTCCCGTCTGGTGCATTTTAATCAACTCAAGCAGATATTTAAATGCCGAGCATCAAACCTCCTTCAGAAAATAACTGATGCAATTGGTGCAACATAAATAACCTCCATAAATAAAAGTTTTGTTCATTTTCACAGACAGGAAGCGAGCAGCAGCCAGTCCTCTGATCAGCCATTGGTTTTTATTTGAACGATCAGCTGCTCAACATTTGACACCAGAGGTTCAATCTGCTATTCTGAGCTGGGAGCTCAAGTTTAATATGGAGCCGGAACACGGTCAGCATCAGAACCGCCTGAAAATCCAACAGCAAACCCAGATTATCAATCTGATCTAAAGGCCGTTTCAGTTAGAGTTCAGCTCCACAGCCGTCGGCCAGCTGCTCGCCGGCATGCAGGACGAAACACACGGAGGAATGCAACACACACTGACACACCCCGACACACTGACACACACCTACACACACTGATACACCCTGACACACTGATACACACACCGACACACACCAACGACCTGCGTACTGTTGGACACAGTGTGTGCCCTTCAGGCTGGATGTGCAGCAGGACAGCAAGTCAGAGGGATCCTTAGAGCTCATCTGCTTTTTTAATTGGGTATTGGAAAATAAAAAATTAATTAGAAATTGTTTTTATAATTCTTTTTTTAAATTGTTTAATTAACTTTTAGAGGCACCTGTGTCATTTTACCCCGGAAAACAAACCTAGAGGATAATTTATTTATTTTATAAGAAATCTAAACTAAAGTTATGAAAAACTTTGAGCTCAACTCAGAGACTCCAGTTTTCACACCATTTAAACTGAATGTTTTTACATTTTTCCACCTGAACAATGCACCCAGTAAAAGGGTTTATTTATAAATTATAAGAGGAAGTAAATTAAAATCCTGAAATAACCTGATTGTATAAGTATCTAAAATCAACATTTAAAGAGTAACTAACCTCCAAATTATTTTTTTTCTTAATTTTTAATAATTATTTCCTTTCCATCCTTGTTGTTTGTAAATTCTGACATTTTTGCATAAATTTGTTCAATTGTAATTTATTTTCCTTGAAACCGCCCCAGTGCTGCCCCCTGCGGGTCGAATGTTGGTTACTGCAGTTTAATTTTCCCATTGGCTCCAGAGGTTCGTATATCCAGGTGCATTAAAATAGTCCAGAAATGATGTTACTTCTCTGTAAATCAGTAAAAAACTGCAGACTGTCTGAGTGGAACGACATTCAAACTGCTCTAGAGAAAAGAGACTTTCAGCTGCTTCCATCCACTACTCCATCACTCCGTTTTATAAAATACATTTTTGCAGGAAATAAATGAGTTGAACTATCCTGGTCAGGACTGGAACAGAAAATGTAAAATCAAACCCCAAAAAGTTTGGTGTTCAGAACGTAACATCATAACTCTTTGGTAGCTTCTAGTAAAGCAAATAAGTAAACCTGTATGTATTTGGTATTTTAAGATATAAGAAGTGTTTCACAATAAACTAATTAAACAGCCAAGAGGAGACGTTAAAAAACAAGAGAACTCAATAAAAACAGGCATGAAGAGGCATAAAGAGGCACTATTATGCATATTCCAGGCACATAGGATCATTTTACATGACAATAAAGTAATTATGTTACTTTCTGTTGATATAAAAATGCTCAGAAGAAAGGTGGGTCTCTGTCTCTTTAAGAACCTGCTGTTCTTAATGAGATCTTAAAGAGACAGGCAGCGCTTTGTGTGTGCTCCATGGCAACCTCTATGGTTACCAGGAAGATTAAAGGATTTCTCAAACAAGCATGAAAGAATCAAAGTAAACCTCCAGGTATGTTTATGATGAGGGAATAACAAAATAACACGATGCAAAAGATTTACATTTCCCATGATTCTGCTCTTTAAGAATCGAGTCTCAGGAGAAATTGGGCCGCACATTTTCTACAGAGAGAAATTATTCCAACCCCTCTCAGTAATCCCTGCTGGGATTAGACTTGTATTTATGAAAAATCAGCAGAGAGCTTTTCCCCCTGATGTCTTCAGGACTCCCTAGTCTCTCTTGTTGTTTTGGGATAAATTGCTGATCAGATATCGTCTGTCACGCAAACATCCACATATTTATGTTTCCACGTTAAAACAAGTTGAAACACGGCAGCGCCGGTTGGAGCGGCATTCCCACCAAACCCGGCCAGACTCCCGATCCCAGACTCCCGATCCCAGACTCCCGATCCCAGACTCCCGATCCTGCTGGGACGTCAGCCGGTTTAGGTCTAACAAGACAGAACCAGCAGCTCTGAGCAGAACTGGCTTCACCCACTGCTGCTCTGATGGACGAAACGCAGCTTATCGCCACGAGGAGGAGGAAGATGAGGAGGAGGAAGATGAGGAGGAGGAAGATGAGGAGGAGGAACGGGGAAACATCAGAGAATAAACAGATTCTCTATGAGGAGGAGAGGAGCTGATGGGAAAATACAACCCAAACCAGCCCAGGTCCTCGATCACCTGGATCTGCGATCAGGTGGATCTGCCATCAGGTGGATCTGCCATCAGGTGGATCTGCCATCAGGTGGATCTGCCATCAGGTGGATCTGCCATCAGGTGGATCTGCCATCAGGTGGATCTGCCATCAGGTGGATCTGCCATCAGGTGGATCTGCCACCAGGTGGATCAGCTGCCTGCTAACGGCTGCAGGCAGGAAGTCGGACTCTTCCATCTTCCTCTGTTTAAGGTCAAAGGTCTCCCTGCCTCCCAATCAGAAGCAGAGTTAAGATGGAGGCGTTCGATCCTCCAGATGTTTCCCAGCTGCAACACGACTCAGTTCAAGCACCTGAAGACGGTCTGAGGAGAAAAGCCCACGATTTGACCGGGGTTCAGAAACAATGTAACCTTAAAAGTTTTATTTTTCTTCCATGACCAGGTTAGGATGGATCTATGGGCGAAACAAAACAGCATTCTTTTTAGCCTTCCTCAAAGTCTTGTCTTGTGTTTTCCAGCAGCCATTGTGCATGCAGTGGGAAACCAGTTGATCAAACGGACCGGGTTGCTAAGTAACGGGTGGGACTCTGCTGTGGTTGTTGCATAACAGAGCAGTGCGACTCAACGAAGGAGTCTTTTTCCAGACACCAGAAAATGTTTGACCAATCATTATGCAGCATCATACTGATAAGACGATAAGAACTATTTATTAGGTAACTTTATGAGTAACAGCAGTTAAAGCCCCAGAACAGAAATAATGCCCTTAACAACATTCACATTTTTGATGCGTTTCTTTAGGACGACAGTCACATAAATACGTTTTATTTATATCACTATATCAATAAATACTAAATACTGTATTTAGTATTTATTGAGGCTTTCAATGAGCAAACAGTGGAGGATAGTGTGAATCCTAACAACAGGGCCAGTTCTGGGGCAGTTAAGTGTCATTAATCAAAACCTATCATAACAATAAATCAAAATTCTCATTATGATCAAATTTCCCACGTTAAAGGCCCACCACTACATGGGAACATGGTTATTTCTGCTTGAAGAACTGGACTGAAAACAGTTCAACTTTAGAACTTAAAGAAAACTTTGATAAAAACCAAATGACCAGATTAAAAATGTCTTCCTCACCTCTTTCTTCTTCTCGTCCTCATGCTGGTAAAGGGGCATTTGCAGAAAGTCCTCTTCGCAGCAGATGAAGCTCACCGTGCATCCCATCCGAGCTCCTCCACAGACCCATCCAGCAGAGCGGCTTCCTCCCGGCCTCGCGTCGCGGCTCCCTGCGGCTGTAGGCGGCCAGGAGTCAGGACCTCATTCCGGCCGAGCTGCCCGCGGCCTGCCCGGCATCACTGCGCTGTAGAACCGGATCAGCTTCCAGGTGTTTCCGCAGCTGCTCGGCCAGGCTGAGGGAACAAACAGGTAGTCTGCAGACCGAGGCTGAAGCGACACTCGCTCACCTTTACGTGTGTCCAAACAAGCCGCTCTCTGATTGGCTCTTCGTGCTGTCGCTCAGGATCAAAGCGCACATGTTGGAGAAGTTTTAAAAAGCTTCTGGTTACTTTAGCGAGCAGCTATAAAACTGAAACACTTTCCTCTTTTCATATTTTAAATTCAGCGGCATCTGTTAGTCTGGACCCAAATGTTTGCTGCGAACATTTGGCTGTGAAGTTCAGCTGCTTTTAATACAGCAACACCGCCCCCTGCTGTTTGATTTACGTTTCTACAGTTACAGTCAGACCTCAGCAATAGTCTGGTTTATTTAGCCATAATAGAAAGAATGGCAGATAATGTCAGTCATGTTTTCACCGTGCTATTCATTCATTTATAAATTCCACAATTTGTAACTAATATGGACAGGAAAATATAAAAAGACCAAACTCTACTGCAATAAAATAGACCCGATTGTTCCCGATTAAACATTTGAATACGCAAACTTTAGCGTTTTTTTTCCAATCAGTGTTGAATAACCAGAACCTGAAGCAGCAGCTGTAAAGCCCTCTGATTGGTCCAGCTGGTTTACAGCTCAGGTGTAAACCAGCATTCATGATATTTCAGCCAACCTTATTGGCTGAGGTCGCGTCCCACAGCCAGTAAGGCTGAAGACAGAAGGTGGCTGCAAATTCACATTTTGAGAGGAAACCAAGAGAAAAGCTTTCAAACAGCTTCGTCTCATCCAACTCTGTTGAAACTCAACATTTAGATTTGTTCACAGGTTGCAACAAATAGAATAGATGATGGCTGGACCTGGAGACGGGACTGGACCTAGACCTGGAAACGGGACCGGACCTGGACCTGGAAACGGGACCGGACCTGGACCTGGAACGGGACCGGACCTGGACCTGGAGACGGGACCGGACCTGGAGACGGGACCGGACCTGACCTGGAAACGGACCGGACCTGGAAACGGGTCCGCTTTGCTCCATGCAGAAGCAGAAAGTCTCGTGTGAAGATGGGCAGTAGAAAAAGAGCTGTGCGCTTTTTTAATGTTGAAGATTAAGTGGTTAAATTAGCATTTAGTGGGAAAATATGACATTTTTAAGGATCAAAATAAGCTGCTGGTTTTATCTTTAAAATTAAACATTTGGGCTGTTTTCAAACTAAAACACCAGCTGTGTGTTTTGTTGATTAATGAGAAAATATTTAGCTTATGAATTATCTTGCTTGCTAATTAAATATTTACTAAGTAAACAAAATATTTAGTTCAGAAAGTAAATACTTACCTTGAACCTAAATATTTATTTAGCAAATTAAATATTTATTTATTTAGAGCTAGTTAAATATTTAATTTCAAATTATTTAACTATCTCTAAATGTTTAACTAAATATTTAGCTTAAAAATCTGTATTTGTATCAATATTTAACTAGCTCAGAGCTGATTATATTTTAGTTTGTTTTTGGCAACTTCAAAATATTTAGCTTTCTAACTAAAGATTTAGATTCAAACTAAATTCTTGGCTTGCTGAGTAAATATTTAGTTGGTTAACGGATCAAACCTGCAGGCCGGGAGATCTAGAGACTCTTCCTGCTGGCTCGGTCCACAGCTGCTTGTTGCGTAACGGCAGATAAGATTGTTTAATCTTCAAAATCAGTTCCACATATTTTAGTCTTTTGATCTTCCGTCATAATAATGGGCTCTTCTCCCAGCACTTTGCTGGGAAGACGCCAGCAGCTGCAATGAAGCTCAGAGCAAAACCACAAGCACAGACATTTATTTTGTTTTACATAAAGAGAGCAAACAAAATCTATAATTTACAACATGAACCATATAAAAACTCAGATAACTGATGGTTCGTCCACAGGAGCTCAGCAAGTTTAACTGATAATAGTAAAAACATTAAATGTGCCGATTACAGTGATAAATGAGGAAAAGCCGTTTTGTGTTTGTTCAGATCTGCTGCTGCTCTCCTGTGAAGCTGTGGTTATGCGGTGATCACACGACCCGGACCGACCCGGACTGACCCGGTCGACCTCAGTCGGGTCTGGTTCTTGGTCTGTCCACAAAGTGCAGGTCCAGTTGTCTGTCTGGAACCAGAACTGTACGGTTGATGCTTCTCAGCTCTCCGGTCGTTGGGTCTGGCTTGACTTCAAACTGACAAATGAGCTGCAGACAAAAATCATAAAGTAAATAAAGATTATTGTAATAACTTGGTGGACTGGTGGGGAAGTTGAAGCGTCACTGCAGAGATTCAGATGCCAAATTTGGTCTCATCTGGTGCTGAAATGTCCTGGTTCTGATCTGGTTGTGATGTTTCACGCCTTTCTATGAAGCTCGGTGGTTTGTGTTCAATTAAAGTTTCTTATTTGGATCATATTTTGGTCTACTGGCTGTTTACCGGGCCTCAAACTGTCACTGGCCAAACTTTTTAAAATATTTCCATGAAGCTCAGGATGATCTTGTCATGCAGATGATGCTGCTTCATTCCACAACGTTGTGTTGAGGAAAGGTCTTTATTTCTCCCAGCAGGCAGTCACAGCTAATGAGAATCTGACTGTATGCAGACGACACTCCGCTCTGTTCATGCATAGTGTTAAAACATTATAACAGATGCTAAGGTTGGATCTGAATCCAACCCAGAATAAAGAATCAATCAGTCCATGTTCCTTATCTAAGCTGGAAGCATCAGTCCCACCCTGGAGTTGGTCCACAGGTTTATGTGCTACGACTATTTGATGTTTTCTGATACGGTTCTGAGTTTCAAATCTTTGTGGAATGAATATCTTTCCTTCATCATGATGTTTCTCTGTTTGTTACCTGAAACAGAACTAAGTACATCTCGAGTTCTGCGATCCTGCGACCGACGCAGCCTCGGACGCCGTAGCCAAACGGGATGGAGCCGAAGGCGTTGGGCCTCCGGCGGCCGTCACGGAGCCAGCGCTCCGGCTGGAACCGGTACGGGTCTGGGAAGGTGTTCTCGTCATGGCTGATGGCGTAGTGACAGAACGTGAAACCAGTCTGCAGAAAGACGAGTCAGAAGATCCAGGGAAGTTAAAACGGCTCATTTCAACCTTCCAGAAGAATCCACCAAACTTAACCCTTCACATTTACAGTCAATACTGGTGCTGGGCTCCATGTTACTCAAACGGACTGATCCGGACGCCATCTTGCTGATGTCACAAAACGTATCATAAATGTGAACATTCTGATGGGACGGCGAGCCAAAGAGACGCTGCAGATTCAGGTTACTTTATTCCAACCAGCTGGTTGGGAAGAAACTTTTTAAATGATAAGTTAAAGGTCAGGCGTCTGTGAAGCCAATAACCTTTAATTCTCATCACCTGTAAAGGTATCACACAGCAAATACCAGCAAAATACATAATACTGGGTTATACAGAGGAATCAGACCCACTTTCTTTGGAAACTGATATCCACCAACAGAGACGGGTTTTTCTGTAATGATCCGTGCGTTCATAGGAACCACCGGGTACATCCTGTTGAAGATCAGCAGGTTGTTAGCAGTGTGGCTATTGGAGAGATTCTTGTTGCCACCAGCGCGTCTCCATGCCGTCTGACCTGAGCGTTTCCTTGATCACGGCTCGTAGAAACGGCATCCCAGTGACCTCTGCGGCGCTGGGGATCCGGTCCGCCGGCACCAGAGAGGAAACCTCCTCGTAAAGTCTGTCCTGGATTTCTGGGTTCCTGGACAGCTGGTACAAAGCCCAGGTCAGGGTGTTGGAGGTCTGAGAGACAGAAACACAAACATGCAACCAGAAAGCAGCCTTAAAATTAACACCAACAGGGTTGATCAACACCAGATGTTCCTGGCTGAGCTTTAAGCTTCTGGTGTGTCAGAAAACACGGAGAATGTTGAGTAGTTCAGGACCAGCGTTGCGCACCGTGTCCACGCCGGCCAGCAGCAGCTCCGTCACGCTGGCGTAGACGTCCTTACTGCTCATCTGGGTGTTGGACAGCAGGTACGTCAGATACTCCCCCTCCACATCCTGGCCGCCGTCCACTCGCTGCTCAATGTCCTCCATCTTCTTGTCGATCAAAGTTTTAGCTACAGGAAGAGCAAATGAAGCCTGATGTTGATTGTTAGCTTTGTTTGATCAGGGCTCATCATTTTCTTTCTGTGGGATTTAACTGAGCTAAGAGTTCAGGTGCAGTTCACTGCTTCCTGATGTTACAGCAAAATTCAGTCACCATTGTTATAACTGCCTGTTTTAATTGTTTAAACACCAAATTGATCTTAATATGAATAAATGCACATGGTGGAAATGATCATAGACATTTCCACCGGATGACGATTCCCACAATGTTCTGGTTAAAACCGTCAGCGGAGCGTTTACGTCTCACTCTGTATGTTTCTGGAATGTGCTAAACTCTTACAAACATCATCGCCTACGGCAACCCAAAAGTGCCACAAGTTGCCACCTCCACCTCACATTTGGCTAAAAGTCAGAATTCAAGTAAATACCACTAAATCCAGTCTGAAGGCTGTTTTTACGTCATCTGAACAACAAAACCTCTAAAACCTGTTTATTCAGGTAATGCTGCTCTGTGTTGGAGTTCAGCGTAGTGTCTAATGTTTAATGTCCTGAACAAACGCAGTTATTTTTTGGGCAATCAGAAAGTGGTGGTTTCCTCCTGACTGATAAACTCCATGTCCTGTGTGACGGTTTATCCAGACACACGGCAGCAAAACGTGGTGATTTGTGGCACCAGCGGCTCGCGACGCTCACCACATGTTTGCTCCAACTCACCGAAGCTGAAGATGCCCTCCCAGCCGGCGATGTAGCGGCTCCAGAACGGCAGCAGGCCGCGGCTCCATCTGGGCGTTATCACCACAGCCATGCTGTTGGCGAACATCTGGGCGATGGAGTTTATGAACTCCTGGGTTCCAGCAGGAATTTCCTTCTCCAGGCAGCCGAGCCGAGTCTCAAACAGTATGGAGGCGATTCCTGGATGACAAAAGCAATTAAACGCCAAGATAAAACCGGTTGTCAGAGTACTGGTTCTTGGAAAAGATGTTTGCTGCACACCTTCCAGAGAAAACAGATACAGCTCATTGGCGATGTCAGGAACCCGGTCGCCTGTTGGACTGCAGAGACGCAGACGTTTGATGCGTTTGATGAAGTCCGTCACCACGGCGTTGATCACCCCGTCGTACTGAGCCGAGTCCCTGGGATGGAGCATCCGCTTGTTGAGCACCGCCCTCAGCTTGTACCAGCGCTCCCCTTCCCTGGCAGCAAAACAGCTGGTCACATTTTATAAGAGTCTAGAAAATGAATATCAAGCCCAAAGTTGACAGTCTGTTGGTGATGTTGAGTGAATTGTGTTTTTTGGTTGTATCCTGATGTTGCAAGACAGAGTACATTAAATGTTTTCCTGCGCACTAAAATGATATTTTGGTCAAAGTGGTGCGAACACGGCGCCCTGAGGAGCTCCACAGCTCAACTACATTTACAGCAGAAACATCATTTAAAGCCTAGTCAGCTCAGATGAAAAGATGAAAAATGCTGTTCAATGCAGATTAAACACAAGTTTAAAGAGAATTTACAGTTTTTGCAGAATTGCCACATTTAGGTGTTTTCACAGCTGATGGTGGGATAAACTGATGGGGGAGAAACCTGAAACCAACCCATTCCCCTCCTGGCCTGTGGGGGCGCTGCACCTCCTGGCCTGTGGGGGCGCTGCACCAAGAACAAATGAAGGAAATGACACAAAACCATCCAATATCATTTTCTTTCAGTGTGGAAATACTGAGACACGAGTTTGCATTTAAAAAACTCATAGACACATTAATATTTCCATAGTTCATTATATAATTTGATTGTGTCACTTCCAGGGTTTTTCCCATCACCCTGCATCCAAGAAATGGCGGGAATAACCATGACAACCATGGTTATTCCTGAGTCGCTATATTTTACTTGCTAGCTTTGACTGTTTGAACTGTTGTTCGTCTTTTCTTTGATAAACTTCATCGATTGTGTTTATTGTAAATTTTCTCAAAAACATTTTTGTCATTTCTGTTGATTTTCGTCACAAACATTGGATTGATGCCAACTCCGACCAGCAGGTGGCAGTATTTCTTACTGCCTGACCTGATGTGAAGTTATCATCTGTGACTGATGTGTTAACAGAAAATGAGCTATTTCAGTTCTTTAAAAAGAGAAAAACTTCAGACAGACTGGACACACAAACATTTCTGTTTTTTTAAATTTTGGAAGGAAAAAGTATTGCAAAATTCTGGTTAGTCGGCCTCTGCCAGTTCATCCACTGTGTTCCTGGAAAGCTGTTTTAAGCCCATCACCATAGATGAATTTGGTTTTTACAAACTGGATGCAGGGTGGGTTTACTCTGTGAAGGGTCCGTATCCAAAGCCCCTCATGTCTCGGTACTCCGTCCACAGAGACATGTCTCCTCTGGACGGAAACTTCTCGTCCTTCCTCAGCAGCTCCTCCAGCAGCTCGGCCGTGTTCACCGACACCGACTTCAGCCCGCTCCGGTATATGGGTCCATACAGCTGCTTCTCATACAGCTGAGACGGAGAGAGGGAAACCAGATGAGACCAGATCAGACCTGATTAAACCTGATCAAACCCGATCAGATCCGATTAGATCCTTTCAGACCCGATGAGACCAGATCAGATCCGATCAGACCCGATCAGACTTGATCAAACCCGATCAGACCCGATCAGACAATAGTGCAATAGAAACTAAGGTAATGCTACCTGATTATTTGTTTTGGTCATGCAAAACAAATGCATGATCAAAACATGGCTTTGCTTTGGTCATGTGACCGATCCAACCCAACAGAACCGTTCTGCCAGCGTTAGATTTGTTAACGCCAGCATGTGGAAACGCTCCAGGCTTCGGTTGCAGGTGTGAAAGCTGCAGAGTGGTCGGGTACCTGCAGCTCATGCAGACGGTTGTAGTAACCCTGGACCAGCATCCTGTAGAGCATCTCCCAGACGCTGACCCGGGGCAGGTCCGAGGCGGTCCGAGGCTTGTCTTGCAGGGCGGGCAGGGCGGAGGGAGCGGTCCGGCACCGCTCCCGGCAGCAGACCCGGCTCCATGGCAGCAGACCGCCGCTTCTCCCTGACAGCGCTCTGCTCAACAGCCACACAGCCATGGAAGGAGGCGAGTGGAAAACACGCGGATCCTGTTACATCCAAGCTGCTGCTGCAGGGAGGGGCCGGATCGGAGCACGATTAACCCGTCCAGATCTGGAGACACAGGAACACAGGAAGCAGTCTGAGGAAATGTTCAGTTTCTCTGGTTTTAAGCCTTTTGTGTTGTGTAATCCGTCCGGACGGAGCGACTGTGAAACGTCTTAATAAGCCGATCTGCTCCTAACAACGAAGCTTGGTTTACCTTTTAAGGGAACAGCCCAGCATGTGAAACCTCCTCGCTCCGGATTACACAACCTCTGGGGCTGAGCATGAAACACCAGCTGCTGATTGTTTAGAGAATCTGAACTTTCCTGAACTCGGAAGCTCTTATGCTGAAATGTTTCAGAGTAATGTCTTCAAGGAACTGCACCAGTCCTGCAGGGTGAGTGAGTCATCTTCCTGCTCGGAGGATCTCTGTCGGAGTGTGAGGGGGAGTCTGGTGCCGCCTGCACACCTGTTGGTCATTTCAGTCACTGGGCTCAGGATGACCTGATGGTTGACCTTCACAGGTGTGCACTGCCCATGTTTCTATAAACGTTGAAGTGTTAGAAACAATTGATGGAAAATCAAATCAAATAACTTCCTCAATTTCAAAAAGGATTTTACATTCGCTTGAGGTGGTTTTAGGTTTTCTGAAAAACATGTAATGCAGTAAAGTGATGGAAACATATTGACTAATAAGCTCTGATGCTGCAAACTGTCCCATGCACTGCAGGTCTGTGCTTTGCCAGAGGCAACTGAGCAACTGAAAATAAGTTGAAGATCTAGTTGCTCTGTTTGTCTCAATGAAGAGCAGCTACGTTTTTACTGACCATATGATATTTTGGTTTAGTTTGGAAAACTGCAATGGAAACACTTTTTCCTTAACGCGTCACAAACCACGAAGACAGGAAGTAGTTGGAGGATGATGACGCAGCACGTTTTTAATGACTTATTGAATGAACAAACTTCGTCATGTGTGATTTTAATTGTGTTTCTTATTTAGTGGAAACACTGCAGTTTCCACCAGTGATGCTCCTGAACTTCAGTTCTGGACCAACTGATCCATCAATCAGGACATTTGATTTCTGACTTTTTCCTGGCCAAATTCTGAACATTTCTTCAAAAGATTTTAATGAAGCTGAAGCTAATCTTCTCATGCTGATTATGATGCTTCATTCCACAAAGTTCTGGATTGAGAAAGAGTCGATATTCCTCCAACTATCAGCCCCAACAGGCAACGACAGCAAGCAAAGATCCAACTGTACGCAGATGACACCTCGGTCTGTCTATCGATGGATGGACAACTTCAGCAAACAGAAAAGAGAAAACAAATATTTTTAGATAAAGATGTTAAAATTTAATTACTTTACATTTATAAAATCTGTGGAAGATATCTTAAATTTGTGTAACAAGAAAAATAAAACCGAACACAAATATAGATTATACCACAACAGTAAAAACAGTACATTACTAATTACATTATAAAATGCTAATTAATTGAACATAATTAGTGTTTATGACAAACATGTGATCAGATTCAAACCTGCAGTCACATTTACAGACAGAACCCAGAGCATAAAGAACTAATCTGACCCTACGGCCTTTTATTTCTAGTTCAAATTTAAATAAAAATTATTTACATTTAAATCTTTTTTACCATGGAATACATTCACTACAATAAAGTAAAGACACTTTTTGTATTCTCTCTAGATTTCATAGTAAATAGAGCCACATCTGCCAGGCTTTCAGTCAAACTCAGACTTCAGTTTCACCCACATCCATTTTCTTCTGCTTTTTGCAACCAATTCAAAATAATTAATAACCAAAAGTCTTTCTTTTAATAAGGCAAACCTGAAAAATTTCTTTTTTAAGTTTTCAATCTACAATGATTTGCGCTTTCCAACAACAACTGAACAAACTATTTGTTTAATTAAATATATTGTATGTTTAGCTTATTGTTGAACCAGTACATAATCACTTTTATTCTAGCTCACAAAATACATTTATATTTCTCCTAGCAAATACATTTTACTTGACCATTTTGGCCTAATGGTATAAATTTTAGAAACTCTTTAAACAAATTGTACACAATAAACTACAAACATTAGAATTAAACAAAAAAAACCTCTTTGGGTTGTTAGTTTCTGCACGTCTATAACACCAGTGAATGTAAACTCTCCAGAAGGAGGAAGGCCTGGCCTGTTAGCAGCAGCTAGCCTAGCATACAGAAAGTGCTTCAATACTGTAGTTTTCCTCCCTATTTATAATTAAAGTGTGAAATGCATGTAAGTTTGACTCCATCATCCAGATCTAACTACATTCCTGCTGTGATCGGCTAACGACAGTTAGCCTCTAGCTAACCAGCCAACAGAAGCAGCACTTTTGGGACGTTTAGCTAAACTGTTGTTCCTTCATCCTCGGTCCACAAAGTGCAGATCCAGTTGCTTGTTTGGCACCAAAACGGCCCGATTGACGATCTTTAGATCACCCGCAGTGGGCTCCGGTTTGATCTCAAACTCTCGAATAAGCTGAGAATAAAATGCCAGAAATACATAATAATTTAGAATATTGTAGAAAAGACATTGACAGATTGACTTTAAGTATTTATTTTAATGATTATATCTCCAAGATAATAAAAACCTAATTATATAAAAGTGAAACACAGATTTTTAATACAGAAATCCAATGTTCTTAATGGGAAGGAAATTATTTCCAAGTATCAATCTGGGTGTAATGAATCTATTTGAATTTGACTTCTTGAATTACATTTTCAAATAAATAAATACAAATAACAGCTGCATTATTTAGAAGTCAGGTAAATGAAAACCGAACCCCTACAGACCAAGTGGGTCCAGTTGAAGTGAACTCTGGTTTGGTTGGGATGTGAACGATGTCGTGTTTCACACCTACCCGAAACAGAACTAAGTACATCTCGAGTTCTGCGATCCTGCGACCGACGCAGCCTCGGACGCCGAAGCCAAACGGGATGGAGCCGAAGGCGTTGGGCCTCCGGCGGCCGTCACGGAGCCAGCGCTCCGGCTGGAACCGGTACGGGTCTGAGAAGGTGTTCTCGTCATGGCTGATGGCGTAGTGACAGAACGTGAAAGCAGTCTGGCAAAACAACAGAGGAGATACTTTTACAGTCCTGTTTTCTACTGTTCTGATCCAACTTTAAATTGGATCTAATCTTCCAGTGAACAAAAACTAAATCTATAGAAAATTGACTTTATTGGATTACAAAACAAAAATCAGACCCACTTTTTCTGGAAACTGATATCCACCAACAACAACAGGCTTTTCTTTTATGATCCTTGAGTTTATAGGAACCACCGGGTACATCCTGTAGAAAGATAAGGTGATAAACAGGCTGCATGTAGCCGCCACCAGCGCGTCTCCATGCCGTCTGACCTGAGCGTTTCCTTGATCACGGCTCGTAGAAACGGCATCCCAGTGACCTCTGCGGCGCTGGGGATCCGGTCCGCCGGCACCAGAGAGGAAACCTCCTCGTAAAGTCTGTCCTGGGTTTCTGGGTTCCTGGACAGCTGGTACAAAGCCCAGGTCAGGGTGTTGGAGGTCTGAGAGACAGAAACATATTTAAATTACTGTGTAGATAAATCAGAATCTAACTGGGGTCTGAATCCAGGTAGAGTCAGAATCTCAAACCCTGGGATACAAACGGGTTCGGGTTTTATTGTCGTCGGAATGAGCCGAGTACCGTGTCCACTCCGGCTAACAGCAGCTCCGTCACGCTGGCGTAGATGTCTTTAGTGCTCAGCTGGGAGGTGGACAGGAGGTACGTCAGATATTCATCCTGCACATCCTGGCCGTCGTCCACTCGCTGCTGAATGTCCTCCATCTTCTTGTCGATCAAAGTTTTACCTTAAAGAACAGAAGTCGGGTAAAATAGAGACGACCCAAAAGGTTAATTTTGCTGCAGTTGCCTCCAACAGCCACTTAGCTTAACAAACGTCATCAAACAAGATGCAGTATCGGGGTGCTTTGGTGGCACAGGGGTTTAGCACACCCACATACGGAGGCCTTAGTCCTCGACGCGGCTGTCCCAGGTTCGAATCCCAGCCTGGCGACCTTTGCCGCATGTCTTCCCCCTCTCTCATTTCCCTCATTCCTGTCCACTTACCATTAAATAAAGGCCACTAGAGCCAATAAAACCTAAAAAAAAAAAAAACAAGATGCAGTATCTTCCATTTGGTCACAGAGCTTCTAGGATTTTTGGTAAATCCACTATAGGTAGAGATGGGATTATATCGATACAAAAGCAGTGCTAGAGTTTAGCTGGTGAGCTATCATGGGAGTCTACGGGTTGTGATGTTTGCAGATGATGTTGTGATCTTCAGTGAGAGTGGAGACATGGAGGTATCCTCTATGGAGCAGAAGGGGACAATTAGCATAAGCAGGTGGAACAGAGAAGCTGAAAGCAGGAACGTCGGTTGCAGTGGATGAGGAAGCACCAACCTGAAGGTCAACATCTAAACCAAAAGTTAAGAAGTCTTCAAATGTCTCAAATTCATTAAAAAATGCAAGCTGATCTTATGGGTCTTTTCTGTCAGGCTCAGAAATCTTCATTGCGATCTGTGACTGCAGGTGGCTGAAGCTAACTAGCTGCTAGTATACTCTTGCAAGCTACTTAGCTTTTTGCATCCATCATATTTCAGAGCAAATGTATCACCAGTTGGTTGGACGTTGTTGGTTTAGACCAGTGGGCTGTACAGCTTCAGCAGCTCACCAAAGCTGAAGATGCCGTCCCAGCTAGCGATGTAGCGCCGCCAGTATGGGAGCAGGCTGCGGCTCCACTTCGGGAAGATGGCCACAGGAATGGCGTTGGAAAACATCTGAGAGATGGAGATGATGAACTCCTGGGTGCCGGCAGGAATCTCCTCTCTCAGACAGCCGAGCCTCGTCTCAAACAGTATGGAGGAAATACCTGAGAGGGAAAACCTAAACAATCAAAAGCAAATAAAATCTGTTCTGAGAGATTCATCTCTTACGGACACTGATGGCACACACCTTCCAGTGAAAACAGGTAGAACTTGTTGGCGATGTCAGGAACCCGGTCGCCTGTTGGACTGCAGAGACGCAGACGTTTGACGCGTTTGATGAAGTCCGTCACCACGGCGTTGATCACCCCGTCGTACTGAGCCGAGTCCCTGGGATGGAGCATCCGCTTGTTGAGCACCGCCCTCAGCTTGTACCAGCGCTCCCCTTCCCTGGCAGCAAACAGCTGGTCACATTCCACCAGAAAAGTGTCATGAGCTTTTAGGAAGATGTTTGGCTTGAAGCTTCTGGATCAATTTAGACATTTTAGGTTCCATCCTTTTGTTCAACAATTCCTTGCAATAAACCTTTTATATTCTATGATCCTGCATTATGTTATAGTTTAAACCTCTATTTCCTCCATTTTGGCATTTCTTATGTGTATTTTTCAAGTTGATTGTTTTAAAAACTTCGTTTTTCCTTATTAGTGACCCATTTCCACTCATATCTGAGGCACCTCAGGGTTGTATCTTAAGGCCCATTCCCTTTTCACCCTGTATGAAGCTCCACTCTCTACAGCAGGCTTTATTCTTCGGTGAATACATATGTAAACACCAAGCGGACCAGAAACAGGAAGTGGACTACAACGCAGGGCATTCTGGGAAAATACAACCAAAACAAACGCGTTAGCTTAGCGTTAGCAGGGAAATGAGTCGTGGTCCTTTACCTAAAGACAAGAGAGAAATCCTCAGACCGCTAAAATCTGATGGCCCTCCATTTTGGTTTACAATTCTAGAAAAAGGAAGTTGCTCTCATTTTCTTCAGAGGTTTTTGGCTCAGTGGTTCCTGGTGCAGCGCCCCACAGGCGAGGAGGGGAACAGGTTGCTCAAACGGTTCAGATGTTCGAACTTTAGTCCCCAATCAAACCGACTGTACTGGACTGTAAGATGTGACTGTGCCCTTAATCAACAGCTGTGTGGTTGAAACTTGGTGCTCCAACAAACAGTCTGTTTTGTTTCTGATTGGAAACCATCCAGTTCTGCCAAGATCAGTCAGATAATCAACCAGACCTGATGCCAGGACCTGCCTGTCTGCCCCGGGGGAGGAACAGAAAGTGAATGGTGTTTACTCTGTGAGGGGTCCATAGCCCAGGCCTCTCATCTCCCGGTACTCCGTCCACAGATCCATGTCTCCCCTGGTGGGAAACCTGTCATCCTTCCGGACCAGCTCCTCCAGTAGCTCAGCGCTGCTCAGTGACACCGCGTTGCGTCCGTTTTTATAGATGGGTCCATACAGCTGCTTCTCATAGACCTTCACACAGCACAACATGGTTACATGCAGCATTAACGCACAATAAGCCAGTAGAACTATTAGCGCTAATTGCTGCGGCAGTAAGATTAATAAAGAAATATACATTTGCAGCCATGTTTTCCTGAAATTCAGCTCTTATCTGTACGTTTAACACGTGTTAAACTGAAAACAGTTTCAGGTGTTTTATTTCAATCACAAAACACACCGAGACCTAACTAAATAAGGTGCACCAAAAAATAGAGAATAATCAGAAGACATGATGGACTGTAACTGACAGCTGGACATTTAACCCAGTGCTCTGCTCTGACGGACCTGCAGCGTGTGCAGAGAGGAGAAGTAGCCCTGGACCAGAACTCGGTACAGCATCTCCAGGGTGCTGACGTGCGGCAGGTCCTGCACTGACCGCAGCTTCTTCTGCAGGGCAGAGGAGCTCCACCGCAGCGCGCCACCGCTGCAGAGCGGCGGCCGCAGGCTGCAGATCCCACACACAGCGCTCCGTGACAACCAGGCAGCCATTACTGCTCAGTGTGAACACCGAGGGGGAGGAGCCAAGCCGCTCGCTTCAGTTCACCGCTGAACCGGAACCGACCCTTCGACAGGGAGAACCAGAGACCTGGCAGAGGGCTGCAACCTGCGGCTCCGGACCTGCAGGGGGCGTCATGATGCACAGAGCAAAGAGTGAGGAGATACGGAAGAGGATTAGGGCCAATCAGAAAAAACATGTTCTTCTCAGAATGCTCACTTTAGTCTATTTTTTTTTATTCGGACTTTTTTCTCAGAATTATTTTTTCCCTTAAGAAATACGTTTTTGTTTTTTTAATACAGAATTTTGACTTTCATCTCAAAATTATTAAATTTTTCTAAGAAGTCTGACATTTTAATCAGACTTCAGAATAAGCTGAGCAAAGCTTATGGAAATACGGTAGACGATTAGGACTAATGAGAAAAAAACAGATTTTTTAAAATCAGAAATTCTGACTTTTCTGACTAAAATCTTTTGAGAAAAAAAAGTTAGAATTGTTTTTAATTCAGAGGCTCTGATCCTTGGCTGTTTCCGGACAGTATTTCAACAGCAGAGCTAAACTAGTCCTGTTATTAACATTTTCCTTTATTGGGATTCTGACTCTTAGAAAGGAACCGGGACATATTTTATAAAAAGAAAGCATTTTATCCCTAAAACTTACGCTATGCATATTAACCAACAAGCAATAAGAAGATGGAAGTGAGCTTACCGTTAGGCTAACGGTGTTAGCATGTCGGCTAGCAGCCAGCAGATCCAGGAAACAGCAACATGGAAGCTAAAACTAATAAAACACGCAGAAAGCAGAACCTGTAGTTTTGCAGCCATCTTGAAAATCCTCTGTTCCGATTCAAGATGGAGAATTCAGTCTGAACTTCTCCTTAGCTGCCCGCCGCCATTATCAGTTTATCACCATGGCAACCAAAGACTCAGCTGCGTTTCCTATGGCGGCGCGAACATTAAGGTCAGCGATGCTGATTGGCCAAATGTTTATCCATTTCCCCAGCAACAACACGTTGATTTAGGATATTTAGCTTCGCGCTAAAATCACTGCCGAACGAGCTCCTTGGTGGAAATGTGGAAATTATTCAGATTACATTTAGGAAAAAAAACTCGATTTAATAATCACATTGTTGCTAAGGAATGATAGTTTCCTTAGGAAACTTTAAATTACAACGTGGTGCAATCTCGTTACATTGAATATGTTTCTAAGCCACTGAACTGTTTCTAAGTTCAAATAACCGGCTGATTTTAATTTTGATTCACATTGTTTGCATTTAAAGAAAGATTTCAGCACAAAATCTGCAGCAAAACATCTTAAAATATGTAACTTTGTTTCCAAATATTTTATGAGACAACTGCAGGTGGAATAAAACATTCCCAGATAACCAAAGAATATCTTTTTTACTCCAATATTTAGAGACTTCAGGTCAGGAAACAGGCAGCTGCTTACAAAGAAATATTACCACATAAAACAAACAGCATATCTACCCAACTTTGTCTGGTTTATTGTTGTTCTTAATAACAATAAACCAGAGGTTTCCTGTTAAATAACAATTTTATTCTGTTCACTCTGAGTCTGGTTCCGATCCATCATCCTCGTATTTGGGCCACATTGTCTATGGATCCTGCTGGATCCTGTTTGTGCAGCAGGAAGTGTCCTTGGACCTGAGCGGCGCTGATCTCCGTATGCGCGGCTAACGCTAGCTTAGCGAAGCGATCTCCTTCTGACGCCGGCTGATCCGGATAGAACCGCCGGAACATCTGGGCCAGCTGCCAGGCAGTGCAGTGACCGATGTACTGCTTCAGGTCGACCCGGCCGGGCCGGATCAGCGCCGGGTCCAACCTGGGAGAGCAAGAGAGGCTGTTAGCAAAGACACCAGAACACTGTACTTAGCCTATTAGCTCATCTATGGATTAAACTTATAAAATATATATCTGAGTTTCTTCAGAGCATCAGCAGTCAAGCTGCAGTCAGAGTTTCCCGTTTGTTTAAAAGTACAAATATATCCTTAAAATTTAAATTACAAAATTGTGGCAATTTTGTAATTGCCACAATTACAATATTCTCACACTTCAGATGTGTGAGAATATCTCACATCTGAAGTGCTTTTATGACACAGGTAAGGCATAACATGATAATATGACAATCAATTATATATATTCCATAGCAACTATTGCCCGTCAATGTAATCTGGAGTCTATTTTCTCCTGGTGTTCCTGAATGCATCACTCACACACACATCATGCAAAACAGACCAAAAGAAACAGGTTTAACTGACTCTTACAAGTCAGCATTTCTTGAAATTGCAGAAGTATTGGGGAGAACGGTGGCCCAGAAGGGTCAATGTAAAGGCAACAACGAAAGCTACGCTAGCAGGTTCATTCCTATTTATTCACTTCTGTTGTGGTTTTGTTTTTACACTGCAGTGTTTGGCTGTTGTGACTTTGTTTTCGTGTCTGCTTTTTTGTTGTTGCGTTGTGCCTTTAGCATTTCTGACCCATCTGGGCCTCCGTAGGAGTGACAAAACAACAGACCTAAGAACCGCAAGAAACATAAAGATTTACGAGAAACTAAATCATTTAAATGATAAAGATTTGAAAAGAATAAAATGTGAAGCTACACGTGACATCCTTTATGTGTAAACGATTCAGGTTAAATAAACTCATTACATATTCTCTCCTTTGCAGCCAATACTTCAGAAAACATTTTCTCATGAAAACATAGAAAATAAAAGATTTTAATGTCATTTTATGTTGAGGGCTGAAGCAGTTTATGTGGTGAAAATGGAAAAAATAACATTTTAATCACAAATTATGGCCCTTTAGGGCAAAAAGTGGACATTTTAACTGTGGGGGTCAAAGGTCAACAAGACTTTTTTTACATTGAGCAATGGGGAATATTTCCTTTGAAGCAATAGTTAGTTTTTTTAATCAATAATCATTCATGAATAATCAATATTGGCACCTGTCGATGAAGTTGGTGGTCATGAAGACGATTCTGGCCTCAGACGAAGCGACTCCATCCAGCGAGTTCAGCAGGCCGCTGAAGGTCAGGCGGCCCATGCCCTGGTAGGCCAGCGGGTCTGGAAGAGAGGAGGAGAACCGCTCAGCGCTCCGGTTCTGGTCGGGTCGGCCGGTTCTGCTCAGCTCTCACTCTCGGTGGGCAGCAGCTCCCGGCTGACGAAGGCGGCGTCCACGTCCTCCAGCAGGATGATGCTCTGCTGCGGCGCCACGCTCAGCAGGTGGTTGAGCCGGTCGTCCGACAGCGTCCGGTCGCTCAGGCTCATCAGGCAGATGCTGTAGCCCAACTCGCCGGCCAGCGCCGTGCTGCAACAGAACCGGACCGGGTCAGAACCGCAGGACCGCTCAGACCGCCGCCGCGGCACGACGACTCACATGAAGCTGCTCTTCCCGCATCCTGGAGGCCCGAACAGCAGGTACCCTCTCCTGTAGGGAATCCCTAAACACACACAGACGGCATCAGAACCGGCAACCCGATCCGGACGGGTCGGCACCACCTGAAACCAGAACCGGTCCTTCACCTCTGTCCGTGTACCAGCGCGGGTTCCCGATGAAATCCTTCACGTCGTCCACCAAGCGCTCGGCCACGCCGGCCTCCAGCACCACGGAGCTGAGGGGCCGGCGTCGCCGTGGAAACCCGAAGGGCCTCCACTCGCCGCCCATGGCCGTGTACATGACGGTGCGGCCCTCCTCCTGCTTCAGCGCCAGCTCCCGCGCTGCACGACACCATCAGAACATCGACACATTCAGCTCCAAAGCAAAGAAGCTAAACCTACCAGGTATCGACGCCATGACAGATTCTGATCCTGGATCTTCAGTTTATCTGAGGTCAAGAGGTTAAATTTGGTGTTTTTATTCATGACCAAAACATAACGTCCCGTTAGCCAAACATCTCATACACTAATGTTGCTTGTTTAAAACCATTCCTAACTTTATGGAGGAAGAATGAGATCATTTTGTTTTATACGTTACGTTTTATGAAATGAATAAAAGTGTTTAAGTTGAGGTTCATCTTTCAAAACATTTGAACTTTAATACTCTAAGTACAATATGATTTCTCTTGCTTCTTTTCTTTGTTCATTTTAGTCATGTTATTGGGTTTTTTTTTTTTACTGAAAGTGACGTATAATCTAAACGGTGGGGTTTAAAAAAAGGCCTCAATTAAAGTTTGTTTATTAATTTTTAAAAGTTAATGTGAAATGTTTAATTTCTCATTTCTTTATGTAATTTTAAAAATTGTACTTCAAACTTGAGACTAAAATTGATGTTTGAAATTTATTTTAAGCCAATAAACTGTTTTCTTCATTTTTTAAAAAGGGACTGTATTGTTTATTTACAATTTTCCTTCAATATTTTTATTTTAATAGCATAATTAGCTAATACTATTCGATTAATTTGAATTTTAGCCAATTAATCGTCAGAATATTTGGTAGGTTGCTAGTTTACAACAGGCCTAATTAAAGGCTGAGAGCTTGTTTTCCTGTGTACCTTCCTGCAGGATGTTGAAGAAGATCTGCCGGTCTCTGCCCAGAGCCGTGAAGGTGATGGACTCCCACGGAGTCCCGGTCTGCAGATTCAGCATCTGCTTCTCCCTGGTCCGCTCCACCCGGATCCACTTCCTGCCGTACCTGGAGACCAGATGGACCACATCCAGCTCACTTCTTTATATCAAATGCTGATTGTGCGAGTGTTTATTTGAAATTTATTTATTTATTTGCACAGTAATTAACATTTTTGTAAATGCGCCAGAATGAGCCAAAAGGCTATTTTTCATTCGTTGTCCCTTGACAATAAGGAATATTTCTTGCTAAAAACAAACAGAGGTTATACAAAACAGGGTCAAAATGATTTAACTACGCAAATGTTGTCAATAAATATTGTGTGACCGCATATTAAAACACTGCGGTCACACAATCAATTTAGAAACATACCTTTTAAAATCGTTGCGCTTCTATAGTAGTTTTTACGGTCGCGCTTGCATTTAAGGGCACTTTGTATTTAAAATGTACTATAATAAATAATATATTGAGGATAATATACTTAAATAACTATTTGAAATGGATAGATTAGTACACATGAACATATGTGAACCAGAAGTTTCTAAAACGACTATTTTACGATGGTTAAATTAACGAGGTGTACATGAAGGCAGCATGCAGCCGTAAAATCCAGTTTAGAAGCGCAACAAAGTTTAACTGAACGGAGCTGGAGGTTTTCCTCACCAGATTATGTGGTTCCCTGGACTCGGGTGGAAGTCGAACTGCGTGTGGACCCGTCCACTCTCGTGGGCCATGTAGGAGGTTTCCACGCTGAGGTGCTGCGTGTGCGTGGCGTGCTTGGTGATCCAGCTCAGCAGCCAGTGGTAGCTCTTGTCCCTGCTGGGAACCTCCAGGGTGATCATGTAGTTCCTTCGGAAGAACACCATCCCCACCTGGGCTCCCTTTCTGGCCACGGCCAGCGCTGTCCCGATCCCGACCAGTCCGAACCCAGCACCGAAGTACGGGTTGTCCTTCAGGCCGTCCAGGAAGTCCGACAGCGGCATGATGCTGGTCCCGCGCCCCCTCCTAGAACCAGTTTTAGCTCAATGAATGTAAAATCCACGGCAGTCCGAAGGATCCATGTGATGCAGCGACCTTTACTACACTTCCTGTGTTACCGGAAAAACATTCCGACTGTCCACCAACACCTATCCTTGTATGTTCCGGTGCTCAGATATTTGGCACTGAAGTTAGCTTCCGATTCGAAGCTTCATTAAACGATTACAACTTTGTATGTAATCGGATTATCTGCAATCCTGGTGCAACACCTGGATTATTTAACGATTCCTTGTTATTTGTCAAACTTTATTCTATTTGTGAAAATAACAAATATACATTTCACTTCTTATTTTGGACTTTTACGCCACTTTAAATAAACTTTTTACACAAGCTAAACCTGGACTGAACCTGGCTCCAGGTTATTCAGAACTGTTTCTAACCTTTTCTAATGTTTATTTACTATGAAAATGCAAACAGAAAATCTCATGCAAAACACGTATTTTTGTCCACACTCAAATACTAATGTATTATTTTATTAATAAAAATTTAATCTGCAAATAAATAAAGGTTAAATGGGCTCAATTTAAAAATTAAATTTTAAATACATCAAAACTACTTTCACCCAGTCATACCCACAAACATTAACTTATTAATACACTGATATATTTATCTGTAAGGAACCTTTAGTTAAGTGCCTTGTTCAGAGGAACATTGACATGAGTCAGGAGGAAGTTGAAATTGAACCTGCAACTTTCGGATTGCAAGGTGGTGAGGAATCTACATTTATGTAATAATCAATTCCATTATTACATAAATAATTGTATTTATTATTTATAAAATGTATTTATAAACAATTTATACAGTGGTATAAATTTATTCAATTGTACTTTGCGTACTAGTTTGTGGTGAAATTTAAGAACACCAATTTAATTGTACTTTTTAGGCTTATACGTTTTATTTTTTATATTTTTACCTTTGTGTGAACATTTGACGTTACTGAAGTTACAAATCGGAAGCTAACTTCAGCATCGTCTGATTAGCCGTTAGCTAAGCTAGGGTAAGCTAAGCTAGCGATAACGGTCGGTCTATTCCGCTCTCTCCACATTAATGAGTAAATAAAGGCTGGCAGCAGGCCGGTCTGCCTGTAATTCAGGTGAACAACAACAACGGAAACGGGTCCAGAAACGAGAAGAGGCGATGAGAACCGAAACCTGAATGTTGGTCTTTTGTTTGTCAGGCGGACTGTGAGGTGAGAGCCCAGGCAGGAGGTTTGGCTCCGGACTTATTTGACTATAAATCTGTTTATGACCTGTAGTTTCAGCGGTTCTGTTACCGTGACACAGAGCTGCTGCTTCTTTAACAGCGGCTTGTAACTCATAATGATGTAGAACTGTGCAAAAGTCTTAGTCCGACCCTCGTTTCTTTATATTCCAGAGGGAAAACTGGAGAAAAAAGTAGGAATTTGTTCAAACATGCAACATGAAAGCTTCATATGGTTCATGAAACACGGCTTTACTTTGGGAGTTCATGACAGTTTGGGATTCCTTTCATGCTAAAATTTCACTTGTTTCCTAGAAACCTCATATTACTGGCTGAAAATGTGAGCCCAAACCATGACGCAGCCTCCATCGTGCTTTACTGATGGATTTGAAGATTTAATGTTGTGGTGATTGGTTACGTCTCAGCCTTTTCCTTCATGGAGTAGAAGCTACTTCCTGTTATAATTTCAAACGAAACTTGAATTAGACATAGAAGGATACCAGATGAATGTTTTTTTCTTTGTGCAGATCATTTTTTAGGACTTTTGTCTATTATTTTTGATTACTTTATTTTTTTTAATCCCTACTCTTCTTGGGTCATGACAGTCACTGCTCCGAGGCAAATTTCCAGATTTTTCTGAAAGTGAACATAAACTTGATTAAAAAGAGCATACAATTTTCTTTGTGTTTGATAAAAGTAAAGAAAACATCAGGATTGTGCTGAAAACAATAAATAAATTAGCTGATTTAAAAAGATACATTTACAAGTTTAAACAATTAATTTCAATAGCAAAGAAATCAGGATTTGTTGAAGGTTTTTGTGTTTTCAGGCACGATGGAGACGGTGGAACATGTTTGTGATGAAAGTGGACAGAACTTCTCGGACCGGTCCAGGTCCATCTGCCACCGCTGTCCGACGCTGCCGGTCCGGACCGGTCCAGGTAAACACCTGGAGGAGACATCAGAACCGAATCAGCAGAAGCTGATTGTTGTTGTTGGTCCTGAAAACGTCTCGTCTCTTTTCACCAGCAGGGAAACAACCAGTGGAGAAAAACAAGCCCAACGCTTCAGCGCCACCTGCAGGTAAACCCCCAGCAGGTGGGGTCACTCATCCCACCCCTGGTTCTGCTCGAGGCGTTTCTCTCCACTGTCGCCACGTGCTTTCTGAGGAGCAGGGCTTGTTTGTTGTAAACCGGTTTGCTCTCGTCCTCCAGCGTACCTTTCTGAAGGATCTGAGGACGTTTATCGGACCCACGCCTGTCCTAAATGTCGGCGCTGCTTCAAGATGCGCTCCCACCTGCGGGAGCACCTTCGGCTGCACTTCCCCGACCCGAGCCTCCAGTGCCCCACCTGCGACCGCTTCTTCACCAGCCAGAGCAAGCTGCGCGTACACCGCCTCCGGGAGGCCGGGGACAAGGCGCACCGCTGCCACCGGTGTGATTATTCAGCCGTGGAGAGAAACGCGGTGCGGCGCCACGTGGCCAGCATGCACCCAGAGGAGGCCGGCAGCAGCCACAGCTTCCTCTGCCCCGCCTGCGGTCAAAGCTTCGTCCACAGCCGCGCCCTGAAGGCTACATGAAGACACACAACACCCGGAGGGACGGGGCGCCGCTGGCCTGCTTCCAGGACGGCTGCTCCTTCCAGAGCTCCCAGAGCAAGGAGCTGATCAGACACGCCGCCCAGGAGCACGGGCTCAGAGCGGCGCCGTGTCGTCATCACGCCTGCAGCGCCGTCTTTAAATGCGACGCAGACATGGAGGATCACTACCGGACCCACCTGGCCTACCACTGCTCAGACTGCAGCTTCTCCTGCTCCAATAAGAGCGTCTTCCTGCAGCACCGGCGACTCGGCCACACCGGCCCACAGAAGCTCTGCTGTCACTTTTGCCCCTTTGTGACCTTTAACCCCGTGGAGCACGAGCAGCACGTTGCGCGTCTGCATGCCAACGAGAAGATCCACCGCTGCCCTCAGTGCAGCTACGTCACGGCGCATAAACGCAGCCTGAAGCGACACGTCCTGACGCACAGCGGTGAGGAGGAGCTGAGTTCACTCACTCACTCATCCATTCATTCATTCATTCATTCATTCATTCATTCATTCATTCATTCATTCATTCATTCATCCATTCATCCACTCACTCATTCATTCATTCATCACATTTGTTTTTTTTAAGGTTTTATTGGCTCTAGTGGCCTTTATTTAATAGTTAGTGGGCAGGAATGAGGGAAATGACAGAGAGGGAAGACATGCAGCAAAGGTCACCAGGCCGGGAATCGAACCTGAGACGGCCGCGTTGAGGACTAAACCTGCGCCACCACAGCACCCACAAATATCACATTTGTGAGTGAAACTAAATATTTAGCTTCAAATTAAATCCGTAGCTTTGAGCTAAACATTTAGTTTTCTAACTAATTACATGACCTGACATTTAGAAATGAATGAATAACATGGTGAACATTTTTCAAACAGGACAGAATAAATAATCCACATTACTGCAGTTAATCTCTGTCTGTCTGTCTGCTCTCTGTCTCTCTGTCTGTCTCTCTGCTCTCTGTCTGTCTCTCTGCTGTCTCTCTGCTGTCTTCAGGTGAGAAACCTCACAAGTGCAGCTTGTGTGAGTTCAGGTGCAGAGACGAGTCCTACCTCTCCAGACACAAGCTGGTTCACTCCGAGGAGAAGAACTTCATGTGTGCTGAGTGTGGATACGTCACCAGGTGGAAGCATTACCTGACCGTCCACATGAGGAAACACGCCGGAGACCTGAGGTACAAACCAGAGACTGCAGTTTCCTTTAGTTAAAAAACATTTAACTACTTAAAATATCCACTAAATATTCTGGACGTAAGTATTTAGCTTGCTAACTAAATAATGAGTTAGCAATGCAAATAAATTATTTACTAACTAAATAATTAGCAAATAAATAACTGCTAACTATTTAGTTTGTAAAGTCAATATTTAGCTCTAACTTAAATATTTAGTCTAAAAGTGCAGCATGTTCAAAATGTGGCCTGGGAAACGAACCACCATGTTTTTCTCTTGACAGGCCAGACAAGCCGCATTCCTGGTGTTTCATTGTGATTTTGTGCCGTCTCTCCCAGATATTCCTGTGATCAATGCTCCTACCGATGTCACCGAATGGATCAGCTCAAGAGTCACAAATTACGGCATCAAGCCAAATCCCTCATGTGTGAGATCTGCGCTTACGCCTGCAAGCGCAAGTATGAGCTCCGCAACCACATGTTGGCCAAACATTCTGCAGAGGAGAAGAAGTCTGCTGCATACAAGTGCAAGTACTGCTCATACACCAGCTGGTACCGGCAGGCGCTCCAGAACCATGAGAACTGCAAACATACCAAGCTGCAGGAGTTTTGCTGTGCGCTCTGCGCCTACTCGTCCTACAGCAGCATCAGCCTCTTCCTGCACAAGAGGAAGGTCCACGGCTACGTCCCTGGAGATGCAGCGTGGCTGGAGAACTATGCAGCGAAGGAAAAGGAGAGGAACGCAGCCGAGTTCATGGAGGACTTCTTCAGGAAGTCCAAACCACCAGCTGCAGGGACACAGCAGAACCAGTCAGGAACCTGCACAGAAAGCTCTGCCGCCGGTTCGGTTCTCGCCCTCGTGTCCCAGGAAGTCGGTGACGAAGTGGTTTCTGCCTGCAGTCCGGAGCCGTACTGCACTCTGGTGTTGACCGCTCTGCCGACCGTCGAGGACCAAAACACAGCTTTAAAAAATGAGAATGAAAACTGCCACGGCTCACCTTCAGCCACGCTAGACCCGTCCACACCTGGAAGCTCACTGGAGGAGGACAATGCAGGACTGCAAACTGACGTAGAAGATGCAAGTGAGCCTGCGACCAACCCGAGCCGATCTGTTGAGTCTGTGGACGATCAGACCTTCACACCTGAGGCGGCAGATAAAGTTTCAACTTCTGCTTTTCCAACCGAGGAAACCGACCCGTCACTCTCTGAGGTCCGACTGGAAGCTTTGAGGAAACATGACAAGGACCAAGCAGACGCCATGGTTCTAGAGGGACGGGTCCAGATGCTGGCGGTGCCGTCTGAAGCGGTTTACCGCTGTGACAAATGTTCCTATGTAACCAGCAAGGAGACGGCTTTGGACCAGCACTGCAGACATCTGTGTCCCCGCAGGACGAAGGGACATGAGTGCCCGTCCTGCGGGGAGCGATTCACACAGAGGCGTCGGTTCGATCACCACCTGAAAAATCAGCATCCTGCTCCTTCACCCAACACAGCTGCACCAGGACGTCCTGCTGCAGCGCCGGCAGAATCCGGACCATCACAAAGACAAACGAGTTCACATCCGACTGAACGTCTGTCCTCTGCAAACGAGACGTCCACAGAACTGAGACATCAACAAGAACCGGGCACCTCCTCTATCCAAGCCACCGTAGCAGAACCTCAGGCTGGTGACATCATGGCAAATACGAAGAACCTGTCAACTAAAACATCTAAATTATGGCAGAGCAAAGACTTTCATGTTAAAACCGCTGGTACATTTGAATGCGAGCTGTGCAGCTTTTCCTCAGCCACCATGGCAACCTTTAAAAAACACCTGCAGGTCTGCCGAGAGACGTCTGGTCAGATCGTTTCTGGAACAGGCAAAGAAGGGAGTGAAAAACTCAAAACTATGGAGGATCATGTAGGTAAGACCAACGATGGTAGTTCAGGAGAAACCCGACCAAACTATGCATTAAGATGTAGCCAGAGAAGAGCTGCGGCCGAACAGAAAGGCTGCCTGAAGCCATGTGAGGCCCGGTGTCCCAGCTGCCCTCATTCAGCCAGATCCAAACGGTCTCTGTCCCGTCACATTCGTTCTGATCACAAGGAGGAGAAGCTTCAGGATCCAATAGCGGATCGGCTGCACTGCCAGCAGCGTGAAGGCGCTCGGATGCATCGCTGCGGCCACTGCCCCTTCAGCTCCTCCCGGCGCCATCGCTTGGAGGAGCACGAGTCTCTGCACACAGGCGTCGGCCGACACAGCTGCGACGCGTGCCACAAAACCTTCGGCGCGCTGTCGAAACTGCGTCAGCATAAGCTACGCATCCATGACAAACAGCCCACTCACTGCTGCCCGCTGTGCGACTTCGCCGGCTTCGCTCTGGACGACGTCAGACGTCACAGCCGCCGGTGTCACTCAGGGGAGTTGCAGCACATCTGCAGTCACTGCAACGCTCCGTTCAGTTCTGAGATTGCTTTGAGGAACCACTGCAAACGGGCGCACCAACTTCAGGCCTGCTTTTCATGTAAGAAATGTGACTTTACATGCAGCAGCGAAGGGACACTGAAGCAGCACCAGCAGAGCAGACACCCGGAGGTGAAATGCAGCACCTGCCAGGAGGAGTTTCAGACGAAAGAAAGCCTCGGCCTTCATCAGAGGACTCACCTGGCACACCCATGCCAGCTCTGCCCCTTCGCAGCCAAAACAAGGCCGCTGCTGGCGCAACACCTCCTGAGCCAACACGAGGGGGGGTCATCGGAGGACAAGCCTCTGCGCTGCAGCACATGCGAGTTCACCTGTCGGCATCAGCTGGTGCTGGAGCAGCACCTCCGGTCACATGGGAGCAAGCGCATGTACAAGTGCACAGACTGCGAGTACGCAACCCGGAACAAGCAGAAGATCACGTGGCACATTCGCATTCACACCGGGGAGAAACCGTACAGCTGTGAGCTGTGCAGTTACTCCTGCTCAGACCCGTCCAGGCTGAAGGTAGAGACCTGGACAGACATCTAAATTAATTCTTGTTGAATAAAATAGGTATTAGATTGTCACTGTGAAATTTCCTCAAACCACTTCTGGTCTTAATCCTGCCAGGTTGGTTATGTTACACTATTGCCCGTTGATGCAAATTCTACACATACCAAGGATCATGTTGGAAGCAGTTTGCTGCTATCTAGCAATTGAAGTTCTGCCCAATTGGCCCTGCTGCTGCAGTCACCATTGATTTGCACTCTACATACTCAGTCTGCTGTATAAACAGAGGCAGTTTATCACTAACATTTAGTGCACTCAGTTCTCATAAATTACTTTTTCCAGATAAATTCCAAAGTGCTTTTCTTCTTTAAGTGGTTAGACATTTATATTCACGCTCTTATTTTGAAGTAGGTGAAGACTTGTTTACGCAGCAGTTCTGCTTCCTCTCCTCACGTTCTCCATCCATGATGCAGTTTAGAAATGTATGTTCTTTCTGTACCCACAATGCATCACCTTATCAATCTGGGTACGGAATGCGAATCAGCTAGCATGTAGGTTAGCATGTAGCTAACTAGAATGCTTCTGCTAGCTAGCATGTTGGTGTAGCACTTTAGCATTAGCATAACTGTCAGCATAGCTAATGTTTAAGATGTGCTGTCGGAGGTCTTTCTGGTTACTTCATGCAGATCTGTCCTGTCAGCTGTGTGTTTAAGCTGAATTTATCTGTTTTGTTGTAAATAGAAGAAGAACCATCTAATTTTTCTCTCATTTCTACCAAAGCTGCATATGAGAGTTCACCAAGAAGAGAAGAAGTACCTTTGCCCCGAGTGCGGCTACAAATGCAAATGGGCGACGCAGCTGAAGTACCACATGACCAAACACACAGGTACGAAAACACGCAGAAGCAACACGAGAATAAAGTGGCAATCTGACATATCTGCTGTGTTGTTTAAACCTCCAGGGGAGAAACCATACGCCTGTGATGAGTGTGGGTACCGCACCAACCGAGCAGACGCCCTGCGTGCACACCGGGACACGCAGCACCGCGACCTCCGACCTTACGTCTGCGAGAAATGTGGCAAAGCTTTTAAAACCAGCTTCATCCTGAAGACCCACCAGAAGAAGCACACGGACGGCAGAGCTTACGCCTGCGGACTGTGCCAGAAATCGTTCCGGTGGCCGGCGGGTCTCCGACATCACTTCCTGTCCCACACAGAGCGGCGGCCATTCTCCTGCCGCCACTGCACCTACAGAGCCAAGCAGCGCTTCCAGGTGGTCAAACACCTGCAGAGGCACCATCCCGAGGAGTCGGCGTTGCAGGGCGTGCTGCGGGACTCAGACCGGAGCATCCTCACCCTGAAGGAGGCCCTGCAGGGGGCGCCACACGCCGCAGCAGTCAGGGAGCAGCTTCCTCCAGCCAGGGAAGAAGAGGCTTTTTCTGAAGGAGACGCAGCAGCAAAACAAAACGAAACCCAGTGAAGATTCTGAAATGTATGAATATTTATGGACTGAGTCTTTGCTCAGTTTGAGAAAAAACTGAAAATATTGTGTTCATGAACAAAGAAATGAGTCATAAGATTGAACATAATCAGTTAACACTTTAATTCAGGTCTATTTTTACATGTATAATATATTTGGCATTTTGTACATTTGTTATGTTGGTTCAGGCAGATTTAACATGCAGAAACATCTTAAAGGGATCCGACACTCAACATACATACAGTCATTTTCCTGTTGACCTAAAACATGTGATCAATAAAAACTCAATTACTCCAAAAACTGCATCTTTATTGCCACCTGCAATGCATGCTGGGCCGCGACGCAGCTAGCAACTAAAAACACAGAAACGTCTGAACTGAGACAAACTGCTGCTAAACACCAGATTCCTTCAAACCAACGGGACTGTTCATTACGCTAGCAGGAGCTAACACCGCTAGCAGGAGCTAACACCGCTAGCAGAGCTAACACCGCTAGCAGAGCTCCTCATCTTCACTTCCTCTTTCTGCGCCCAGGTTCAAATTCAAAGAGTTGGATGTCAGTAAATTCACAAAAAAACTTTTCTGGCTGGACGGAGCTAGCACTGTAGCACCTAGCATAGTCATCTACCCAGAATGCATGGCAGCGTTAACAACAGGGCAACTGTAACAAAACTTCATTTAAATTTATAAGAACTAAACTTCCTGCAGCATCTTTCCTGTAGTTTTACAATAAAATAAAAGATCAAATCTGTTTCATCTAATCGCGGGTCACTTTATGCTTCAAACTATTCTCGGAGAAAAAGAATAAAATGCAGAAGTTGAGTCCTGCGTTGTTCATTTCACATCTCAACAATCTACAACAGAAACAGATGAGGGTCAAAGTGCTGCAACGTCCTAGTCAAAGTCTCTGCCTGGAATGATGCAGTATCATCTTCCTTCCTGTTTGTGTAATAGAACGTTGTGTTTTTAGCCTGATTTCATCTTTGATGGAACTGATGATACTTTTTACCATTTATTATATCTGATTATATCTGCTGTGTTTTTCCATGAAAGGAGTTTCCAGATCATGTTTAGATGTTTCTGTGGTAGCAAAAAAGACCTGAAGACATCTTGGGTGAAATGCTTCACCTGGCAGTCGTCTTAAAGGACTGATGTGTTTGACCTGCACCATCAGCAACTGATGGAGCAGAATTAGAGGTTTCTCCTGAGATCCTGATCGGCTCTCTGCCATAAAACCGTCCCCTGCAGGCGGTGAGGGACGGTTCATCAGGATTGTCTCTGGGACGGTTGTCCTGTGTCCATCTGGCAGTAGAGATCAGGTCGGACTCTGGGTGGGTCTTTGTCTCGCTCTGACTGTATAACGATGTGATGTGTGTCCTTCAGGCTCTTCTCTTGACGGCGCTCAGTGAAATGCCTTCGAATAAAGAAACTTAAAGACAAAGTTTAATCTTTCTCTTATTGAAACAGATTCTCATTCTTTGATAAATGACATTTCCATAACATTTGTTTTTAAATAATCAGTAACACTGCAAAACACGTCTGGAGTTTTCCTTCATCTCATTTTGCCCAGCAGGTGATTCTTTAGAGTCCAGATAAAAATGTAAAAACGAGGCAAGTCAGTAAACACAAGAAAGTTTTCTATGAGTTTAGAAACAATAAAAGACCAAAACATGAACACTGGAGTGAAGCTGTGAGGTCGGAGACGCTTCATGTGAGCTCCGAGATGCTGACGTTCACGAAGACGGAGGACGGAGGGATGGCCGTCCCGTCTTTGGACAGCAGGTGGATGTGACGGTAGCCTGGATGGAAAAAAAGGATGTATGGCAGGCCAGTTTAACATAAAATCAGCTTCATCACATTCCCCGTCTGAAATTACATTCTGACTAATGTTAATGACGCCAAATATAGTGCAAATTAAATTGCAGATATCTTGAAAGTAAATAATGACGCTGCAAAATTTATGGCAAACCGATTTGACATAAAATCGGTTTCATCAGCGTATGTGTAATCACATTCCAGATATCTAAAAGTCAAAATGACATCATTTATATTTTTGAAATATTATTCTGTTTGTCAAAACAAACCAGATTTATGGAACATTTTGATATTAAAATAAAATAATAATAATAATAGTAATTTTGAAAATGCTTCATTTTCTGCAGCTCCTCAAAGCCGTTTTAAATGAATTGGCTGAGAATAAAAAGGGAAATTTAGCAGATTTCTGCATTTGCATTCTCTTTATGTCCCATGATGCTGATCTCTTTCTCTACTATTAACTGACTATTTTGTGCAGAAAATCCCAAAGTCTTCAGGCGACTATCTGGGCAGCTCAGGGCAGCATCACAGGGCTTAAACAAAGTCCTTAATTCAGACAGATAAAAATGTAATTTTGACAAATGACAGTTAATTTTCAGATACCTTGAACTGTAATTACAGATATCGACTCTTCAGATTACATATTTTGAGAAATCCTGGAATGTGATTACATTTATTTTGACTTCTGTGAATGCAGATGTATTAAGTTATCATGCAGGATGTTCAAAATTTTACAACATATTATTCGGGCAACACTAAGATAAAGAAATCATAAAATTACGAGAATAAAATGATATGAGAATAAAGTTGACATAATATGGCAATAAAGTTTAATTATTAGGAGGATAATGTTATAATACAACTTTATTCTGCTAATATTATGACTTTACAGGTTTATTCTTGGAATTTCATTTTTTTCTTTGTGTGGCCTGTAAATTATAGTTGTGTCTAGAGACAAAATGTGTTATCTGGAATGTAATTAGACATTAAACTGATTTTATGTGATAACGGCTTGCCATAGGGCTCACCTGGCTGGATGCAGGTGAAGGGAAGCGTGAACTGCCCGATGAAGTCATTCCTGGACGTTTTGTCGTGGTCCTCCACCACGAAGCGGACCAGCGCCAGCTCAGGCGAGTGGACGATGAAGTTCAGAGTCTCGTTCCAGACGGGGTTGAACCCTGGAGGTCAGAGGTCAGCAGCCAGGTGAACACCCCGCCGTTTTGCAGGTGGGCTGATGAGTTTCGTACCGTTGTTGTTGATGTAGCTGGTCTCCTCCCTGGTTTGGTCCTGAGGGACGCCGTAGATCTCCACTCTGACCAGCGGGTCCACAATGGATCCCTCCTTCTGGTTGACCTTGGGCAGCTGCTGCGCACTGATCACCTGCCGGCGACACACACACATTCACCTGGAGGCTCCCCTGACCCACCAGACACCCTGTGACCCGCTCTGGAGGAGAGCCGGACCTGGATGGACAGGCGGGCCGGCTGGTAGCCCGGCCGGTCCTCGGGTCGGTCCGGGCTGAAGAGGCTGTCGCCGTCTCTCATGAAGTCGGGCTTGAGGACGTAACCGCAGCAACCGTTCTGCCTGAAGCGGCCGTCGTTCAGGTCCATCTCCAGGCCGGCCGTCTGGAAGTTCAGAGCCACTTTGAGACAGAAAGGAGAAAAAATTCACTAACTTTCATTTCTGATGCATCAAAATGAATCGGAAAGTTCAGAGAGACGATTTCAGGATCTTCTGATCCTGAGAGAAAATCCTCGACTCAAAAACACTCCCAGCCTTTTCCGTCTGACCTTCTTTGCTCACATTTAAACATTTTACATCCTGAATGAATCGTTTGTGAAGCTGCAAACGATTGCAGAACCGGAATAATTTGGATTATTTATCCTTTCAGAAGAGAAAAACAACGTGGTTCATTTCTTATGTTTATAAATTCATTCATTCATAAATGTCACATTTAGTAAGTTAAATATTTATTCTGAAGCTAAATTTGTAACTCAGAGATAAACATTAAATTCATATCTAGCTTAGAGATGAATATTTAGCTTGCTAACTAAATATTTACTTTGAAGCTAAATATTCAGCTTGTTAGCAGCAACAAATTTAACTTTCTATTAGTTATTTAGTTAGTAAGCTAAATATTTGTAAACTTAATGTTTAGTTATCTAATTAAATATCCAGCAAGTTAAATATTTATCTACCTAATTAAATATTTAGTTACTAGCCTAGCTTGCTAATTCTGCTAAAGTAACCAAATTATTGCAGTTGGTTTTTGACTGCAGCGTCAGAAATGGCCGATCTGTGCTGCCACTCATCAGGAATTATTCAAGTTTTCTGGATGAACAAAATCTGTGCAGAGCAGTTTGTGGATCTGATTCTCAAACGGGACACAAACAAAGATTAGCTCCTAAAATAACTGACAGTTTACCCACATTTAAATGATGCATTATGCAAACCTTCAGCCGAAAGTCAAAGTCACGTTGATTTACAGAGGAAATGTTCAGTATTTAGCTGACACCAGCAGGTGGCAGTGTTTGCTCCTACCGATCTGGCAGCCCACGTTCCACATGTCCTGAGGGTTGTAGTTGGACGAGTCGGTCCTCAAGCCGCTGGGGTAAATCCTGCACAGCTGCCGAGCGTTGCACCGAACGAACTCTGACCCTGAAGAGACACACAGCAGCTCCTGCAGTCTGAACCCTGCACACACTCCGCTGTGCTCTGCCTAAAAAGTCAGAGCTTCTACAATCAATCCTTTCTACCTGCGTCCTTAGCGAGTTTCTTTGCTTTGGACTCAGAAAAGGACGACATCTCATAGCACTTAGCCTGAGCGCGCGCGTGCTCAAAGCTGTGGAAGTGGACGCTCTTGCAGTAGACCACCAGGTCTGACAGCTCCCTGGACAGTTTGCACTTCTGCAAAACACACATCAAATATTTCAAAAACAAACTACTGGATTAATGGTTGCATTTTCTGCTTCAGTTACAGAAGCACCCGGTTTCCGGCAGAGGCTTGGTAAATGATAGGAGAGTCAGATTTTGCTGGATTGCCGAACAGCTTTAATAAAACTGGATAAACATGAACACTGACTGTTGACTCATCATCAACGTCCTCTCAGAGCAAACAGACAACAAATTGTCTGAAACCAGGAAACAGGAGCTAAAGTTTCCTATTTTGCTGCTCTGAGCAGCGTTTGCCTCAGAGACACACGACTGTTTTCCTTCAGCTCTGCTGCAGGAGTTGAAATAAAAGTTAGGATTTAGCTCCAGCTGCACTGTGTTAAAAACCAGGAGAAATATTTTCATTATTGATACTTGATGTCTTCCTGACTGGACTTCAGAGAACAAATAATGATTAAAAGTAACTCCACAGTGAATCATCTTTATCTAGACTTCTGTGATGATGCATCTGAACCTTGCTGGCCGTTTCCGCCGGTGGACCTTCTGCGCTCGGACTCTCTGCGTCATCGTTCGCCATCTCGTCTTCGTCGCTGACTTCATCGGTCAACGTTTCGTCGAGGTGCGTTTCCAACCCGCCGAGTTTCTTGGCTTTCAGCAAAACCTTTCCCCTCAGCTCCTGAAGCGAAGAGTCACAGAAATAAGTTTGTCTCTGCAGGAACCAGGTTTTATTTCACTGCATTGCCTCCTAAGTGGAGGAAGCAAAGCATCAACTCAACCCTCAGTGGAGCCTCATGGCGTTCCTCCACCATTACTTCAGTTAGCATTGATTGCTGAGAGTGCTCTAATGGACAGGAGTTCATAAGTTAGAGTTACTTCTGCTTTTAGCATTAGTGCTAAATGGACAACAACAGGGAGGCTGATCAATTTTTTAAATGAGATTTTTGGATCTAAAGGGTTTGTTGTTCAGGTCAACGTCTGGAAAAAACTTTTTTTATCGACAGAATGAAGGAAAATACCTGAAGAGTCTGGAAAAGAAACTAGATAAGGAAGCAAACAGAGACCAGAAGCCGAGTCCAGGAACTCCACACCGACCTTCCTGAACTAAACCTATCATCTTTGGGCCTGAAGAGGAACGACCTGGGAGCCACATAAAGACAGGATTAAAGTCTCAGATCACAGAAACTCATCCAGGCGTTTCTCTTTAGTGGCCTTGATTCCTGCAGCAGCTCAGAGAATATTTACAATATTTCTGTTAGCTCCTAACTGAACGGCAGAAAACTGCAAAACAGTCGAAACCCTGAGTTCCTTTAAATCTGGACTAAAAAGCCGGCGGGTAATTTAAAGCTGCTTTATTGCTTAAATTTGCTTGTGTTTGTGTGCATCATCCCAGAGCCTGGCTGGTTGCTGACCACAGCTTCTATTTGCTCCATTTCTACCAATAAAGATCCGGAATATAGATCCGTCTGAACAGAACCCGGGCGACGGTCCGTCCCAAACACCAAGGCGCCGTCTCAGCGTCAGGATCCTGTTCTGCTCTGGTAAAGTTTGTAAATGTAACTGCAGAGATGGCGTTTGTCCCAAAGTGATCAGTATTTCAGCTGTTTTGCAGTTTTCTGGTTCTGCAGCTCTGTGACTCAGTGCTCTGCTGAAACTTCTCAGACACCCCGTCCTGCTGGACGCCTTCAGGAGGATCAACCCACAGAAACCTTCAAAGTCTGAGATCTTTAATCATTCGAGTGATTAAAACTCTTACAATAGTTGAACACCGTGGTTCATGTCGCCTCAGTGTGATAACTTTAAAGTGAAAGCTGTGACCTGAGGCGAGGGAAGCATCTGGGGAATCTGTCCGTCCAGCGGGGCCGTCAGCAGCATCTCGCCCAAAATCTGGCGGAGGTGTCCGGCCATGACGGTCTGCTGCTCCACGCCGCAGTGGTTCTCCAGGGACACGATGACGGGGAAGTCCGACACCTGGAGGGGATTGGGCCCATTAAACACAGATATTAGAACCACTTCTTTCAGCTCAGCTGAACAGCTCTGCTCTGCCTGCGGTGATGAAAACGGTGGACTGCGTCAACATTCATGCCTTTGCTCCACCCGCTGCTGCTCCGAGGCGGACATGGCGGTTTGAGGACTGACTCGTTATGAGATAATTATGTCCAGGCTCCGCCGCAGCCACTCAAATACAGGTTAGCGCAAATTCATTAGTGGCATTTCCCGGGATAATTAGGCAGACGGTCAGGGCAACGCGTCACGGTTCCCATGGTGACGGTTCCCATGGTGACGCTTCCTGTGAGCCACAGCAGCTAAAGTGACGCTGTGATGACGGAACTTGGCTCGATGTAATGTTCCGATTCTGACTGGTGTTTTATGTTTTTATGATGTAAAGATGTTATAAAAATCAACTTGATTGATAAAGTTTAAAATATAAAAAAAAAATACATGAAATAACTGTAAAATGCAATAAAATGATAAAAACCATCATAAGTCTATGGGCGCATTCCCACCAGCCCTGTTCAGTCCTCTTTAATCCAACTCCAGTCCGTTTGTCCAGAAAGTCCGGTCCAAAAACCAAACCCCGGTCCTCCAAACCTGGACTGGGTTCGGCTGAAGTGAACTGGTTTGGACCAGAGACCTCTACAAAAGCAGGAAGTGGACTAGAGCGCAGAGCATTCTGGGTAAATATAATACAAAACAAACATGCTAGCTTAGCGCTAGCAGGAGAAATGACTGCGGTCTTTAGCCAAACACTAAAGATTTAAATCTGACGCCACTTCATTTGTGTTTATTTTGGGTGAAGAAGGAAGTTGCTCTCAATGTCTTCAGAGGTTTTTGTGTCGTTTCCTTCAGTGGTTCTTGGTGCAGCGCCCCCACAGGCCAGGAGGGGAACAGGTTGGTTTGACTCAGAGAACCACAGCAGCTGGAAAAAGTTTGATGCTCACCTTGAAGGCGTACTCTTTGAGAGTTGAGATAATGTCTCTGAACAGGATTTTTGACGTGAGCGTGTGGCCGTGGTAGACAATGGGCTCCCCGTCGCTGCCGTCCCAGCAGTCCACCTCCACACAGCGGCAGCCTCTCTTCAGCGCCCTGCAGTCAGAGACACATTCGGTTGGCTCAAGAGTCACAAAGACAGTCAGACATTGTCCTTTCTGCCTTTGCTGTCTTTTTAGCATGAAAATGTGGTGTTGGTGAGTTGGTGCAGTGCTCACTGGATGTAGGCCTCCAGGCTGCTCTGCCCTCTCAGCTGGTCCTCCAGCAGGTAGGTGTTGTGTGAAGAGGAGATGAAGTAGTGACTGAGAGGCTGGTTCATGTCCTGGTGGAGATCCAGCAGCGCCGGGTTGAATATGGAGCCCTCCTGGGAACACAGGTACATCTGGAAACCCTCCAGCGACATGGAGCTTTCCTTCACGGCTGGACGGAGGAGGAGAAGCAAAACACACCACCGCTTTTCACTCTGCTGTTTACAGTTTAAATGTCTCTCGTCATATTTGGAAAAAAAAAGAATGAAACATGTTTGCTCCTATTTTCCTGTACGTCTTTAAAAAGCCTTAAATTCATGTATTTAAAATAAAGGCCTTAAAATTCCTTATGCTGGCCTCAAATACATGAATCAAGTCGTACATTTTGTTGTGGCAGAAGTCAGGACTAAAGGTTGGCATTTATCATATTGATTATCATTAATCATGATACATTTATTGTGATAATAATATTTTTATTATCACAATAAATTCCAATTTATTTTCAAAACCCTGAAGCTGTCTGTATTGTTCAGATGGATATATTTACCATTTTTCTCCATTGTTCAAGATGTGAAAATGGGACTAAATGCAGTCACTCTGTGCATTTTAGTGAAATAATTCACAGTTTTGCTATGTGTCCTATAAATGTGTTTTACACATATGAATGTTTTTCAAGGACATTATTTGTGCTTGTGGGTCTGGTTGCTGCGCCACGCAGTCACAGATGTACAGCTGCCTACAAAAGAAATAATAAATAGCTCTTATTGTCACTTAAATTGTTATCATAATAGAACCACAAAATATCGTGATAAAATGTTAAATCCATATCGACCAACACTAAGCAGAATTATTTATATTCTATGTAGTTTATTTTTCTTCTGGACTTTTCTGTCTGGAAAGGTTTGATATCTTCATTGCATTCAGTGACTCACAGCAGTTGAGGCTACCGCTAGCTGCTAATGTACCCTTGCTAGTTAGCTAGTGTTTCTGTCTGTGTTAGGGGTTAGGGTACGTTTACTTCCAGTTGGCTGGACGACGAACTTCACTGTGCATTTTGCATAAAAAAGCTCACCACAATTTAAAATATGTGATTTCCTTTGTACATGTCTGTTGTTACATAGGACTTAAATTTAAATCATAATGGTCTTAAAAAGTCTTAAATTTGAGTTGGTGAAACCAGTAGAGACCCTGCATGGAGTGACGTCCCACTAAAGCTTTTCTGCTCAATAAATGATCGTTTTACTGGTAAAACAACCCTGAACATGTTCCTGTGAATGAGTGAATAACTCCTGATCTGATCTGCGTTCAGCTCCGGCTACCCGTCTCAGAGGGTTCATAGCGCTGGATCAGCTGCTGGGCATGCTGGGAGCTGTGGTCCCCCTCGCCCTGCTCCAGCCTCAGGAAGGCCTCCAGCTCCTCCAGCGTCAGCCGCTCTCCGTCTCCAGAGTAGTCCTGGAAAACCTTCCACACCTCGTCTCTCTGCGTCAGCATCTGGTAGAAGTGGACAAACTGCTCGATTTCCAGGGAGCCGCTTTCACACTTGTCGGCCATCTGGAAGCAAAGTAACTGGTTTTTAGAAAACGTCTGTTAGGCTGTTAGGCTTGGAGTTTCGTAATTATTGGGTGATAGTTTCTTACTCTGATTAGATCGGTCTTGATCATGTTTTTCTGTGGTTTCTTAATGAATCTATCTTACGTCTTGTGTCTAGCTTTTCTTAGTTGTTCAACTTTAATTATGTTTCCTATGTTTAGTTTGCTTTACTGTTAAATTCTTTTCCCTGTGTACTCTCCCCTCACACCTGCAGTCAGTTAGTTAATCAGCCCAGGTCCATGGTTCCAACATTCTCTCTCCCAGTAAGTTCCTCCTGTTTTCCCTGCTGTTCTTTACTTCCTGTAGTTTTTGTTTCTGCCCTGGCTTCCTGGCTTCAACTCTTAAAACAAAGTCATTACTGGTTGATAACCCGCAGTTTCTCCTGCAGACGGGTCAGAGCCGTACCGTGAACAGATGCAGAGCGTTGTCTTCGTTCATCTCCACGTTCATCATCTTCAGCAGCTTCTTCACCTCTTTGAAGTTCATCTTCCCGTCTTTGTTCTTATCGGCTTTCTGGAACCAGTCCCGCACCCATCTGAGAAACGCTGAGGAAAACCTCCAGTCATAGAATGAACTCATGTTTAAAATGTTACATTTTTTACTCAGAGGTTTGGAGGTGGAACAAGGAAAGCTGCTGGAGGATACTGGTCCTGCCTCTCCTGCTCATCCATGGTCTGGGCTTTGTGGATCAGCTTCCGGACTCCCTGGATCCAGGCCTGGGCCTCCTCTGGGGAGTCGGCCACCAGGTCCAGGTTTCCTTGGCGACCGTGAAACACCAGGGTGAAGCAGAGCTCGGCAGGAAACTCCTCGGCGATGCTCAGCATGACCTCAGACTGATGGCCCTCACGCACCGCCTCCACGTCCATCACTGAGACTGAGACAGTCGTTAGCACCGTTAGCTAGCCCAGGCTGCCTCAGGACCTTCACCTCTGCACCATGCAGCTTCGTCTGAATTTATTTCTGCTGCACGACTCTGCCATCAAACTGTCTGATTCCCAGCATCCATTGTTTGTAAAAAGTGCTGCACGTATCTCAGCTAAACCCTCATTTCTTCTAGAGCAGCATCGCCTGTAAAAACCTTCCAGGTGTGCATAAGCATAAGAATTAGCATGCTAACCCCTCAGGTTGTACGTTTTTCATATTTCTCATTGGCATAAAATGTTACCCATTTTCATAACTTTATGTCACATCATGGCGGCCATTTTAAAAAATGTAAATAAAAAAGAGAAACAAGATAAAGACAATGTGTATAATTTCTAGGGATGAAAGTATTCAAAGTTCCAGGATCGGATTAATTTCTGACCAAAGGAACTTCTTGCATCACCAGCACTGAGCTTCCGGCCTGGTTCTGGCAGACATGTTGCTTTTGTTGCTCCCTCCACCAGCCCAGGCAGTTAGAAATGCTGCCAAATGCTACAACCTGACTTTTCCTCCTGACGGGTGAGCTGACGGGGTTTCTACACTCACAGGTGGAGTGGCCCTTCCCCGCCCATCTGGACTTGTACCAGATGGTCAGGCCATCCTCCAGGAGGCGGAAATGACGCTGCTTCTTCCAGGAGCGGGACTTGACCTTCCTCAGGGTCGAGCCCGCCGTCATCAGCTTGACGTGCGGGTCGTCCTGGACGCCTGAGGGGAATTATTGACATAATCAGGACAGAAACTACAAAGCCTGGTTCTCCACAGTGGGGGGAACTTCATCACAAACCAGTTAGCAACATTTTGAGAAGTCCCAGTATGAACTGAAGCCAGGATGAAGCCCTGCAGTCAGCTTCGCTCTGGAGTCCCAACTTCAACCCACAATAATCACTGTTGTGTAATGAGACAAAAGGCTTCAGAACAATCAGCTGCTTTTATCATCTGCATTGAATCTGGAATCTGGCTTTGATAAGAAACATCTGAGTTTTCTACTTTTAGGAACATTTTATTAATGTTTTCACTCCAAAGTCTAATAAAATGTAACCCTCGATCTAACCTTTAACTATTATATTTCCAGAAGGTTTTCTTTTTTGTTTCTATGACATAAAAAGCAAACATCCTGAAATTCTCCTTGCACCTCTGGTTTATGTCTGTCAGGATGCTGATTAGTGGAAACCTGGTATTTACTGAGGTTCTGGTTGTCATGACAACCATTAGGTCAAAGTTCAGGATTCTGTCCTCAGTGTGAGGAGGTAAAATACTCACATGACCCTTCAGGCTCCATCTTTATCTCTGGAACATGAGTGGAGATATTTTCCTGTAAAACAAACAGATGTTGGTGAATTTAAACTGAAGTCGTTGGAAAAGAATCGCAGTCAGTCGGATTCTCTGACGGCTCCTCAAACTTTCTCAGGATTTTCTCTGGACTCTGGCAGATTTTTCTTCACAGCTCGGCTCAGATTTTGTTTTTGCTCACCAGGCTGGTGCCGTTTGTCTCCCCACTGAACGGTTTGTTGGCTGAAATAAATGGTCTCCCCATCAGCCTCCCTGCTGCTGCAGGAATTAGTGGGAAAGCGTGAAGAAAGCAGCAGCCGAGCGTCTCTGCTGCACATCTTTGTTCGCTGGTCAAAAGGCATTCAGCAGGGAGAGCTTTTGAATCTTTGATTATCTGGATGCTGAGAGGCCAGCTCAGTGCTGACGAGGAGGAATCAGAACCGGACCGGACCGGACCGGACCGGACCGGACCCCGACTTCCCTCTGATTTATTGGCTGGATGCAGTTTTCTCTCTAAACAAATCCAGACATTTTGATCGAAAAGGAAAAAGTCTTTGTTTCTGTTTTGGCTTTTTCTCTCTCATCAAAGAAAATAAATCCTTTTTTCTCAATGATTTAATTTATTAGAGGGAAATAAAGCCACTCAGGCCTGGTCCAGAGTGAGTAACTGGACCTTTCCCTCCAGAACGTGTGGCAGCGAGTTTCACTGCAGACCATGTCTGACCCAGGCTGCCGGGCAGAACGGGGGGTTTCCTTCATAAACCGCCTTCTCTAAAGTCACAATCCTGATCAGATTCAAGTCCAAACTTTGACTAGGACACCCCAAAACCTTCAGAGATAAAATGGTGCAGAACCCAAGTGATCCCAGAGGTCAGTGGAAAATCTGGCTCCAACAGTTACAGAGACGTCCGGGTCCCAGATCACCACACTGCCACTACCGTGCTTCACTGTAGCTGCTGTTGGTGTTTCTCCAGATGTGATGGCTCCTCTGTTGCCAAGACAACGTGTTGCCTCAGGTTCTGTTCAAGTGATTTCTTGATTCTACAGTCTGATGGACTTTTCTGTTCATCTGGAAAAACAACTAAATGTGAGGATTAACAGCCTCTTCTGCCGTTTTCACGTTTTTCCTGTTTCCAGCTGTTAGCCTGAGCTCAAAGTGTTTGCACTTACAGCTGGTTGCAGGAGCAGATGATGAATGAATGAATTTGTGAATGGGTGAATGGTCAGTCAGCGGTTATGTCTTGGTGAAGGCCGGGGCTCCACAGGTTTTGACGGCTGAATGAAAGCAGGTGCTGCCAACAGGCGTTTAGAGGAATCGCTGTAAAAAGACGCTTTTGGCTTCACTGGTCGCTGATGAGATGCAAAGAAAATAAACGGATGACCTGCACAAGGACCAGGACTTTAACTCATCTGACCAGCTGACAGTCAGCAGGTCAACCAGGTGAACCGCCAGCCTGCTGTGGGTCTCTGCTGCCTGCTGTTAACCGGGGATCAAACCGACCCGGAAAGCAAAGGCTTTCTCAGGTTGCTGTGTAATAACCATCTCTTCCTTTCATTGTGTGCCTGCTCCAGCTTCCTTCAGCAAACTGTGTGAGTTTGGAGTTACGTCTCCCTCCCAGAGAGGAGCTGGTCATACTTTCCACAGAGCATCGCCACGTTTGCTTGTTTCCTCAGCGCCCGGCCGCTCCTGCAGCATCACTCTGCTGAAGCCTGACCTCCAGCTGCTTTACTCTGGGGCCAGTGAGTCACTTCATGACTGATCCACAAACACACATGTGACTCAGCGGCGCCTTCAGGACCAGCAGCATCTGAGGAATGCTGAACCCGGTCGGAGCCGGAGCTGTAATTCTGGATTTCCTTCTATGTCAGGAATGTAAAACTCCAGCAGGATTTTCAGAGTAAATTAGAAACAGAAGCAGAAACAGGAGCAAAGTTTTTATGCATGTGCAGCTCAGTGAAGCCAGAATGACTCAGGGAGTCTGATGCTTACCTGGGGGATGTGCTCCTGGGTTCAGAGCGACTCCCGGAGAGTCCCAGGCTTTAAGAACTGGGAACTGTGGAGGAGAAGCGAGTCCCAGTCTGACTCCTCCCTTCCCTTTCCTCCTGCTGCTGCTGCTGGGTGTGAGAAACCTGATGTCCAGCGGCTCTGCAGCGCTCAGTCCTCCAGCCCCGCCTCATCCTCCAGCCCCCCCCCGTCCTCCAGCCCCCCTGGTCCCCCCTGTAGGACTCAACTTCCTGATTATTGGAGGCCCAGCATGAGAACAATGGCCTCCATTAAAGGCTCGACCTCCTCAGTTCCTCTGATTGTAGGGAGAGGAGATGATTCTGATAAACTGCAGTTAAATTGAATAGTCTCTAAAATTCTGACTTTTTCTGTCAGAAATCTTTTGCTTTTCTTCCTCATCATTATAGATGATGATGTCATCAATGAATGGTAACACGTTATGAATGTTGTCATTCTGTAAATTATGACATTTTTAATACAAAGTGTCATAATTTACTGAATGACAGTAATAAACATTCATCAAGTCTCCTTCATGTTACCAGTAAACTGTCCCAAACCTCCTGGAGGTTAAAGGTCACGGTCCGGCTGAGCGAATTCATCAGATCAGAGATGGAAACTCGGCCTGATGGCTCTGCTCCATTTGAGCCGCTGCAGCTTTTAAGCGTCTCCCAGCGGGTCAGACTCAGGTGTTTTTCCTCCTGTCCGTCCGGGTCTCTGGGTTAATGGACTCCATGATGGGAGCGACGGGTTGATGCTGCAGGAAATGAGCCTCATTAAGGCTGCAGAGCTTCCCAACAACCTGGACTCACTTTACACAGGGCGGAGCTGGTTTTAGATCTAAGTCTGAGAACCCGTTCAGATTTTAGTTTTGATTTTTCAAGCCACTGCATTAAATTTCCAAAATCAAGACATCAAAAGTAGCAGAAATAAACATTGAGATCTATTTTTCTTACATTTTATTTTACATAAAGATTAAATATTTGAACACTGCAACACAAGTGAGAATTTTGCTATGATGCTAATTAGCAACACCAGGCACTTAAGGAATGAAATGCTGTTCAATTTCAGTATTGATTTAGACTTTAGAAATAAAATATGTTTTTGAGTAACTCTTTTTCATTATGCTGTTTGATTTACAAAAGGTTAAATTTCTGCGTTTGCTGCGTTGTTTCATGAGCTCATGGCTCTTTTTTTGCAACATGAAATCAGTTTTACAACTTAAATGTCAACATACTTTTGAACAAATACTGTAGAGATATGAACCACGTGCAGTTCACACTCCGACCACTAGGTGGTACCAAAGAACTTCATCTATAGTGCGTCATCATTTAACCCCCTTGGCAACTAACCAGCATCATTAACATATTAAGCCATAATTTCCTGAATATGTTGAAAAAATGTTTATTTAGAAACTCAGAGGCCAGGAAATCATCTCTGTACAAAAACAACCAGCCTGCAGGACAAACTGCTGCCTGATACAGAACACAGTCCACCCATCAGACGTTGCATGAGCGTGTTGCTGGAGGCGACGGGTTGCTAAGGGAAGCATCAGCAGCAAGCGGGAACGTCAGAGGGAAGTGATGTCATTATGAACTTCTGGTTATTGTTACTCATCACATTCTCTCGTTTTTTGCAAGGCTCCACCTGAAGTAGTTCCTTGTTCATTTAATCTGTGAAATGTCTCACCTAAACATTACTGTGAAACAGTTCAGAAAAAATATTCTGCCTCAGGAAAAGATGTATTTTTTTCAGGTTTGAAAATCTACCGTTTCTAAAATTCAAGAGTTCATAACCCAAAAAACCCCAAACCCCTCTGTCTGTCCGGTCGGTGCGCGGCTCTGGGACAGTCCTAGCACCAGGGTTGGTGGCAGCTGATGGGCGGCGGGTCGGGGCGTCACTGCGGGGCGAGCGGGATGCCGCGGGCGTCCGTCACCTGGCCCTCCTGCAGGTTCTTGACGAGCTGGGCGAGCCAGCGCTTGGTGGTGGTGTCGTCCTTCAGAACCTGGGCGAAGGTGCTGTCCTTCAGCTGGTCCGGCAGACACTGACGCAGCGCCTCTCTGGCTCTGAGGGACCAACACAAACCAGGATGAAGAAAAGCCACTGATGATAACAATCAGGCACATCCTCAAACTAAGAGCGAGACGACGTCACTCAGACGATGCTGCAAAACTAAAAACAATAAATAATCCAAAACAATCTACTGACTAACAGGGAATATTGCTGCTAAATGTATTTGTTGGAAGAATCTAGTGATCTAGCACTATAAACACGTCATTAAATGATCAGACATGCAGAGTTTCCTCCCGGCCAGACGACAGCAACCTGGGCACATGAACAAACGAGGCGAAACCCCCGCTGTTCGTCATGTCCTCATATTTTTGATGTTGGATGTTTTAACAGAAGATTGGGAACTTCTTGACCTATCATGCATGAACGCTGCGGGCTTCCTGCAGCAGGAGGTTCAGAACCAAACGAAGACATTTGAGCTGCTTGGTGGAAACTTTCCATGAATGAAAACAATCTTTAGAACAAACTGGGTTCCCTGCAGGAAGCTGGTTGCTGAGAAGGGGTTACCTGATGTTACGTTACAGAGAGAGATGGAAAGATTGGGCTCCCAAACTGAACCAGGGCTCCTCCATGTTACTCCTTTCCAACAAGCAGAGACTCTGACTGTTAGCAAAGCTCATCATTTAGCAGTTCCTGCTGCTGGATGGAGAAAAACTATTTTACATGAAAATGAGATGAAAATAAAAAACCTTCCAATAATCTGTTTCCTTTTTCCAAACTAGAACATTTTTGGATTAAATTAAATGTTTCTGGACCTTTAAAGACGCAGCTACCAGCTTTCCTCTGCTGGCATTCATCAAATAAATCCTGATTCTCTAAACATCGACTGGATCTGATTTAGTTGCTTTGGCTCAAACAGCAGCAAAAACGTAAAGATGAGAAAATAAACGGCAGCTACCAGCCGGATCCTGGAGCGGCGCCCTCTAGTGGCGCCAACCTGCACTATAAACACGTCATTAAGTGATCAGACATGCCGAGTTTCCTCCCGTCTACCTGAGGTTATCTGAGAGGCGCAGGTAGCAGCGGACAACGTGCTTCAGCAGCCGAGCCGACGGCTCCTTGGAGAGCTGCAGCACCATCTTCCCCTGAGGAGACAGAGAGCATGATGGGAACGCTGCAGCGGCCAACAGCCGGGCCGAGTCCGGCAGAGAAACCCACCAGGATCATGGCCACATGGGAGAAACGCTCGTAGGTCTGGCAGATGTAGGCCAGGCCGGTGTCGTCCAGCAGGATCTTCTGCAGGATGAAGGTCGCGACCTGAAAACAGGAATTATGGGATAAAGTCAGGAAGATTTTTTAAAGGCCAGTTTAGTTCCTGAAATGAGGAAAATCCTCCAGGAAAACGTTTAGTCTGCTGCTGCTGCAGGTTTTACATAATCATAACAACTAAAACCTGAAATCAGTTTTAGTTTCTGAAAGATTTTCCTCAACATCAAGGAGCAAAAGTGGAACAAATTCAAAAATAATTATAAAATGTTTCATCATTTTAAAACAAAGTAACCAGAAGTTACTAAAGAGTTCAATAAAATCCATCCAGCCTCAGCAACACGATACGCTGGTCAAACCTTTTCACATCCCAAACTGCCAGGAATGTTTCATGATATGAAATATAATAATAAAAACAATAAAAAGTAGGACTGGCTGCTGGGCATCTTCTGTGTTGCAATAAATAAATCAAAATAAAAATAAGAAACAGGCTGTAATCGACCGCTCTTGCATCAGTTGGGTGTGGAGTGCTTCAGGCGGACAGTCGGGTCGTCTCGGTTCTACTGGAACCAGAACCACAACAGAACTGGGCTGGAGGAAACGCAGCTTGAGCTCACAGCTCGGTTTAATAAACTCAAACGTTTCCTAATTCATTCCTGAAGGTTTGGGAACTGAAACGTTTTGAAAACTTCACCGTTTTGGAGAGTTCGCTCCCCGACTCCATGATCCGCAGACACAGCGGGATGATTTCAGTCGTGAGGAGGAAGTTAATCACTTCCTGTTCGTCTGTTTTCACCAAAGCTCCTATAGAAACACACGTTCAGTCATCTGCTGGTAAACAGTGAGGGAAACCAGAGAGCTCCTGACGAGACGCACCGATGACCCCCAGGCTGGTGAGGCGCAGGTACTCGAAGGGCCGCGTTTTGCTGACGGTGTGCAGGAACGGATACAGGAAGAGGGGGATGTGAGCCGCCAGGAACGCCGACCTGATGGTGGGAAAGTTTGACTTTTCAATTTCAGAAATATCTGAGATTCATCCAGAAATTTGAGGTTTTTCTAGCATTTTATTTCATTTTTGAAACATTCTTGCTTTTTTCTAAAAAAAAAAAATATTCAGAGATTTTTCTCAAATTTTCTGAGTTTTTTTCTGGCAAGTTTTCCCAACTTTTCACTCTTAGAAATGTTTTTTCTAGGAAATATCTGAGATGAATCTGAAATTGTCATTATTTTCCACTGTTTTTTTCAACTTTTCAAGCTCAGAAGTTTTTCTGTAGAGCATTTCTGAGGTTGAGGAGCAGAAGCTGAACCCGGCGGCTGGTTTGGGTTTTACCGCGTCTCAGGGTGCGAGGCGACGCACTGCAGCAGCGCCAGCGCGTTGCACACCCGGTTGGACTGGTGAGCGGTCAGGGTGGGAGGGTTGATGGACGGGTAGATGTTCACTATTTCCTGCAACCAGAGAGAGAAATCAGCCAGAGTCTGGAGCGGAACCGAGCCAGAGCGGGCCGAGGCTCCGACCTGCAGCAGCGCGGCGATGGTGCCGAAGGAGTGCCAGAGCATGGGGGCCAGGTCCGGCACCGACTCCCGCTTCTTGCTCAGCTCCAGCAGGGCGTTCTCCCTGGTCTCCGGGCTGGACAGCTCATTGATCCACTGGTAGATCTTCTCCCGGTCCACCTGGGCCAGCGCAGTGACGTTGGTGACGGCCTGGAACCAAACACAAACATTTACCGGACCGTCCTCACCTCACACCCTCACAGTTTTAGTCTTATCCAGTTAGTTCTCATTTTAAAAAAAGAACTCAGCCCTTTTATCCACTGACGTTTCCTATATTTCATTTTAGGATGGATGGTTTCATTCATTCACTGCTAAGAACGTTGTCACTGTAGCAGTTCAGTCTCCATCAGGCCCACAGCACAGAAATTCAGATTTGAATGAAAGTTCTTACTATTTCTGCGGCTTTTATTGTCGACAGATCCACTCAGTTTGTGCTGCTGAAAGCTGCCACATTCATTCATCAGGGTAACTTATTAAACTCAATCAACCAATCTTTATTCCAGATACAGGGAAGGTTTCAATCTCTGCATATTTAATCACATTTTACATTTGGTTAATTAATAAACTGGCTTTTTTGGGTAAATGAATCCGTCACTGAACGTACCATCAGTGGTACATGGACCACAGCTTGAGAACCATGGCTAAGACTCCTCCACATTTATAGAAACTCTTCTCTTTGCTGCTTTATTTTGGTCTACTAGAAGCAGTTTTAACCAAGTGTCCATTTCTTCTTCTTCTCTTCTTCAGTCTAACCACTCCTAATGGCACCTGACAAAGATCGTCTTTGGAACAAGATGCTGTGACACCAATTAAATTAGTTTCTAAGTTAAGTGAAAATGAGTAAATCCTTCAAAAACTACACATTAACTTTCATATGATTAGAACAACTTGCTATTGTCATTTCAATTGAAACCGACCCGAATTACTTGAACAATAAATTGATTGTTATTTTAAAATGAAAAACTAAAATGTGGAGCTATGATTCCATCAGATGGAGTAAATCAGTCATAAAACAAGCATAGAGTTGTTTCTTAACAAAATGTGTAGAATAGGTCCAACCAGCATTTATAATGATGCTAATCCACCAGAATGAGAGTTTGTTTGGAGCAAAACAGCGCTTTAAAACCCGCTCGAGTTAAACACTCACCGCTCCCGTCGTCAGCATTATCCGTAGCTCTCCCTGTTTTTCAGTTATTACTCTGAAACTCTGCGTATCAGCTAAACAATCAAACCCTAAACTTGTCACTTGTATCTATTTAAAACACGATATGCACTTTTAAACTGCTTCCTCCTCGTTCAGTAAACACAATCTTTCTGTTTTTGTTCAGCAATGGAAGCTAACAAGATGCGGACCTGACACATATCGCGAGAGGACAGAATAGTCCCGTTCTCGTGTTATGGATGTGTTGATCGTGACCGATCCGGCTCAAAGTGCCGTTTCATTGGCAAACTAATGTGCAACTCCACTTCACTACTACGAACCCTTTCTCTCTTCTTTTAATGACATCATTTAAAAGTCGAAAGTAAAAGGAGTTTCAGTAGTAAATAAATAAGTTGCATAAAATATGTACAGGTGGAAATGTGTGACAATTAAATGGCTTTGCACCTGGATGAAGGCGCAACGGTGCAGTGAGCCACATTTTGTAGCAAGCCCTACTTCAGGGACAATAAAGGTATTCGATGCTACTCGTCAAAACGGGGAGAGATTAAGTTAAAATTGACCAGTTGACTGATCAAAAATGGTTTTCTTGAATTGGGTTAGTATTTAACATATGCATGTCATAAGGCCCCATATGACCTTGGGCTGGCACTGCACTGTTGCCTTGTTTTGTTAGTAAACTCCTTTTCCTAATAAGAATAGGAAGAAAATTCCACCAAAAACTTTTTATTTACATGGACCCGGATTCATTGTCTTTAATAAAGCTTGGAAACTTTTACAAACGGCCGTATTTTTTTTTCTTTCATAGTACATGCCACGTTATTTTGTACAAATGTTCAAACTATTTAATTAAAAAATTAATTTTTACCACATGAAGCGAAATTACATGGATCCCGGAAGAGAGCCGGAAGTCCCATCACCATCTCCTTTCCGTTGTAAACGTTCACATTCCCGCCATCATCGCGCGTTGCTGCGAAGCGTCGCGTTCACTGTCAACAAGAGACCCACCGGAGAGTAGGTGAATGCCGGCGAAACTAACTTTCTGTTCCCGGAGGACAACCCACAAACACTGAACCGCATTCTGCGCGTCCGAAGGCGCGTGCTCCGCGGTCTTCAGGTAAAGAACCGACGAGTTAATGACGCCGTGACTCTGTTTCCATCACCAAGTTACAAGCAGTAATTAGCCACTCAGCTAGCGGCTGCTGCTAGCAGCTCTGCTAATGTCGGCCTCCTCCATCCATTCAGCCCCCGCGGAGAATAAGACGGAGCTCCCTGCCTCCCAGACGTTTAACTGGGCTTCGCTGTTCTTCTCGCCGCTCGTCCGGACCGGAACCTCTGTGTTCTGTTCTGTCAGAATAATTCAAGTCGTTGCCACCAAACGCAGCAGCAGAGAGTTGTTAGTGTTAGCTGAAACGAACCGCAGGCTAAACTAATGATGGACAAGCAGGAGGAATTTCCTCAGCTTTTTGGGAGATTGGGTTTCCTCTGAGGAGAATATTTTTGGGTTGTAACCTCTTGGATTGGTTCCGGTCGACATGGACTTTGTTGTCATAGAATAAAGCAGAGAGCTGCTGCTCGGACCTTAAATGTAACGCTGGGTTATTGGACCTGCAGCGCTATGCCTGATTCCAAAGGGAATTAAATGTTGTCATAACTCTTGTCATCCAGACCTGTTGTTTCATCAAAGTTTCAGAAACCTCTGACTAAAGAGTGCTGTGTAACAGCCTCCAGACTGTCATGGCATGCTAACAGCTCAGCATCCGGGCATTAGAGGCGACATTCTTTTTACCATGTTTTTACTGCTGTTCAGAACTTCGTCTCCATGCTAACACAAACCTTCCTCTGCTTCTAGGAATCTTCTGGCTGTGCTGTTGGGACGATAAGCCATGGCAGCCTTCGTGCCCAAACTCTGCAGTGGCAGTACAGTAAAGATCCGATTCAACAGCATGGACCTGGGCACCACCAAGTGGAAAGAGGGAACGTTTGAGATCCTGGAGAAGGACAACAAAGTCAGCCTGAGCTTAAGATACAGCAGCGGTGGAGCAGCCAGGACCTTCCAGGTAGACGGGAGCCTGGTCCCTCAGCAGCCTAACTACAGGGTTATTTTTATCTACATTTATTTGATAATTATATTTTTTACATTTGTTTTTATTATTTTCGTTATGTTTTTACTATTAATTTATTTTTCTCTTACATTTTTTCTTAATTAAATTTTTGTTTATTTGCTTTTATTTTTATTCATTTATTTTTATTTTTTGTTTTATTCATTCCCTTATTCTTTCTGTTATTAATTTATTTTTAGATATTTGTTATTATCTATTTTTACATTTTTTAAAATTTGCTTTACTTATCTATGTGATTATTTTTATATAATTTTGTCATTTATTTTACAAAATTAAGTGCAATTATTGCATTTATGTTTTTCTATTTGTTTTTATCTATTTCCATTCATTTGTGATGCTGAGTGTGGAAACGGAGGATGAATTTGAATTGATTTATTTTACCGCCTGCAGCTGAATCAGAACGTGAAAAGCTTTACCCAGAACCTGAACCGGATCATGCTGACCCTGAAGGACAACAGTGTCATCACGCTGGATAAAATGCCCGCCCAGCTGGTTCAGAGGACCAAGGAGTACCTAGAGAAGCTGAAGCAAGGAAAACCGGGTAAAACCTCACCTCTCATCCAGTCAGATCTGGAAAAGCTTCAACCAAAATGTTTTAAATTAAACTCAGAATAATAGCAGGAAATCCTAAAATAACAGATTTGTTAATTTTGTTGCGCTTCATCCTCTGGTGGAGCCTTAAAGGTTTTGAGCTGCAACTCCACCTACTGGCTGATATTATTATCCATCTAAAATTAAACAATTTTAATGTCAAAATTAAGATTCTAAATTTACATATATCACAAACAACATGCTGTGTGTATAATCCAGGTATGTCGTAAATTAGCAACATTAGGCATAATTTGTAACAATAGTCCAGTTTAAAGGTTTTTTTTATGCTATTGCAAATTAGGGTTTTAAAAGTAAGTTTCAGTCAAATTTATTACATCATCACAGGAAATCCAGGTGATTTTACGACCATCGTATAAAAGAGGTGAAACTGTGTTTGCAGTAAGTTATCAACATGTTGACTTTGTTTTAATGACGTAGAAACGGCCCTTTAACCATTCAGACCAACAGAACAGAGACACAAACTGTCAGACGACTCAGAAATAATCTTGATAATAATTCAGAAATAGTCCAAGTGGTTTGGTGTATTTTTTTCTTTCTTTCTTACGGAAAGTTTCTGTTTATATCAGAGGTTTGTGGTGCATTTCTATCCCAGAGAAAAAGATAAAAAACTTCAGATATTTCACAACGAGACATTAACATGCAAGGAAAAACTTCATGAAAGCCTCATATTATAGCAGGAAGTAGGATGGCCACCGTAAGAAAGGCTCACGGAGTCCAGCTGTGCTGCATGAACTGATCAGGACATTATTGTGAGAAAAAGAAATAAATTCCCATCTCAAACAGCATGAAAGTTAAGACTCATCTCTGCTGCAGCTCTTGAGGTTCTGGACTCCCTGCCAGAAACATTAAGCTCAGTTTTGATCACAAAGTTCATGCAGTTCCTGGATTGTTTACAGCTGAAATGCTTTTTAGTTGTAAACACTGTTTACGGTTTCTACCAGCAGGTGGCAGAGTTTCTCCATTTATTTGTGTTCAGCCAGTTTTAAGCTGGTTTTCTGCAGCTGGATTTAATTATAACTTTTCTAAACAAGTTATTTATTAAGATGCTTTAATAAAAATTTGAGATGAAGTTAAAATTGGCTTGTTTTATTAAGAGTAAAATTCAAGTTGAGAAGGCAGAAAAATAGAAAGTATAGAGTAGCAGCAAATCCCAACATGTCCATTCTAATAAATGATGGAAATATCTGTCTGTAATGTGAACAGCTGTGCTTCCTGTCCTCCCTCAGTCTTGAAATCGTCCCATGGAAGTGCCAACTTCGGCGTGCTCGGCAACCGGCCCATGAAGAACGAGAACAGCCCGTCTGGGGACAGACAGGTGAGCATCGGTGTTTACCTGAGCGCTGAGCTCAGTCAGAGAGACGAAGGCTGAACGTTTGACTCAAACACTCAGACGACGCCGAGGCGGCAGAGCGCCGACGGCCGGGACGACTCCACCCCGCGGAAACCTCTGAGCAGCCCGAGCAGAGCGGCCTCCACCCCGACACGCAGCGGCCTCTCTGAAAACAGGTGGGGGAGGGGCGCCAGCGTCCCTTAGTAGATCCGGCCGTGTTCAGGTCAGTTTGATGCAGCTTGTTGTTGCTGCTCGTTTCAGGGGGGAGAAGAGGAAGAGGCTGCTGAACTCCGAAAGCAACCTAACGGAGGATTACCCCAAGGAGAACGACTCCTCCAGGTGAGTGCGGCAGCCATGCGGCAGCAAAACATGTTGATGTTTTACCAACAGAAGCAAACAAAAAGACTTTGTCACATGTGGTTTCAGCAACAACAAGGCCACTTTGGACCTGTCCAGGAAGTTTCTGCTGAGCTGCAAAGATAAACTGAAGCAGGCGGAGGAGAACCGGAGCTCAGGTAGACTCCGCCCCCACCGCCTCACCTGCTGCTGAGGACCGTCAGGTTGATGGCGGCGCCCCACATGTGTCTGGAAATGAGGACGGCAGCTTATAATTATTCTTCTGACGATTAATAGAATAAAAAAGCTGGCATGTTTGGTAACCACCTCAGGCCAAACAATATTGAAGATGCATGAAAGATTAATCAACTTTTTTTTTATAAGCGAGTAACAACTAATCTTTGGACTTTCTTTCAAAAAGCCTTTTTCATTTATCTTTTTTTTTTAAGGTTTTATTGGCTCTAGTGGCCTTTATTTAATAGTTAGTGGACAGGAATGAGGGAAATGACAGAGGGGGAAGACATGCGGCAAGGGTCGCCAGGCCGGGACTCGAACCTGGGACGGCCGCGTCGAGGACTAAGGCCTCCTTATGTGGGTGTGCTAAACCCCTGCACCACCAAAGCACCCACAAATATCTTTTTTTTAAAGTGACAAATGTAGACTTTTTTTCTTTCTCAACAAACTGACCAGCAACAAATAGTAACATTTTATTTTTTATTTATTTGACAGCAACTTTGTGTTTTTTCTTTCTAAAAGGCGAATATTGATAAATCTTGCAATGTTTCTTCAAAAAAGCAACAAATCCTGTGACTTTTTTAAACCTGCTTAAAAGTTCCCATCTTCAGTTGCGTTGCTCCTCTGGCTTCCTGTTTACCTCCATCTTTCCTCCACCTGTCCGTCTGCAGCCCCGCTGGGCTCCGCTCCCCTTCAGCCGACGTCGTTCTACGGCAGCCGATCTGGAACCAAAGACTACGGCCAGAGCCACTCCTTCCTGGACAGGTGAGTTCCTCTCAGGTGAGCCGATCCGGCTAGCTGCTAGCGGAGAGAGTGACGTCTATTGACGGTCCTCAGGACCTCCGGCGCCCCCCAGACCTCCACCACCAAGAGAAGCCTGATGCTGCCCAACCACTCCACTCCCTTTAAGAAAGTCCGTCCGTCTCTGGACTACGGCTGGAACAAGCAGCGGCCGTCCAGCCTGGCGCAGCCGCAGCCGCCCCTGCAGGGGTAAGGCACCCTGCCGTTCTGGAGCTTCAGCCTGACCCAGCGCCAAAATAACCGTGACTTTCTGCAGGTTCTCCAACCTGGGCAACACCTGCTACATGAACGCCATCCTGCAGTCGCTGTTCAGCCTCCCCTCGTTCTCCAACGACATCCTGAAGCAGAGCATCACCTGGAAGAAGGTTCCTGTCAACGCCTTGCTCAGGTGAGGCCCCGCGCTAGCCGCTTCACTGAAACTTTGACCCGACCTCTGACGCCACGCCTCCGTCTGCAGGCGCTTCGCCCACCTGATGGTGAAGAAGGATGTGGCCTGTCCAGAAACCAAGAAGGACCTGCTGAGGAAGGTGAAGAACGCAATCTCCTCCACGGCCGAACGCTTCTCCGGAAACGTGCAGAATGTAAGACTTCCGGCTTCCTTTCTGGGGCGTTAAAACCTTCTTGCAGAGACTTTAACTAGACCCATAACAAGAAATCAGCTGAATGAACTGGAAACTAAAATATACAGAGGCCTCAGCTGGCTGAAACCAACCGGCTTGACTCAAGCAGAGACAAAGGGAACCAATCAGACCGAGTCTAGTGGACTATCAGGAAGCTCAGGGAAAACTTGAGGGTTTAAATGTCAGTCAGTTGCTTCCAGTTTTAAAACCTGGTTGCCATGTTTGGGGAATAATTGTCCCAACGGTTCAACCAGAACAGGAGCAAACTGACCTGAATCTGTCTGTTGGTCAGGATGCTCACGAGTTCCTGAGTCAGTGTTTGGATCAGCTGAAGGACGACGTAGAGAAGATGAACAAAAGCCTGGCGATCGACGCGACTGTTTCCTCTTCCTTCTCTCCCTCCTCTTCCTCCTTGGGGACATGTGAAAACTCTCCGGAGGCGGCGGCGACGCCCGGCGACGAGGCCGACACCTCCCGCATCTACACCTGCCCTGTGGCCGTCAACATGGAGTTCGAGGTGCAGCACACCATCACCTGCAAGTGGTGAGACCTCCTCCTGCTCTTCCTCCTGCTCCTCCTCCTGCTCATCCTCCTGCTCCTCCTTTTCCTCTTCCTCCTCCTGCTCTTCATCCTCCCCTTTTCCTCCTGCTCCTCCTCTCCCTCCTCCTCCTCCTCCTCCTCCTTTTCCTCCTCCTCTTCCTCCTGCTTTCTACATTAGCCGGTTCTGATGCTGATGCTTGTTGGTGTTGCAGCTGCGGTGAGGTGGTGAACAAACGCGAGCAGTTCAACGACCTTTCCATTGACCTGCCACGCAGGAAGAAAACGCTGCCACTGCGCTCCATCCAGGACTCCCTGGACCTCTTCTTCAGGGTCCGAACTCCTCCTCTTCCTCATCTCTTTAGCTAGCGATGCTAGCTATCATGTTAGCTTTGATCCATCCAAATGTCTGCTTTGCTCTGTTTGTTTCCAGATGGAGGAGATCGAATATTCGTGTGAAAAGTGCAGCGGGAAATCTGCAACGGTTACTCACAAGTTCAGCAAACTGCCCAGGTACCACAGAGTCCAGAACCGGCCATGCATATTACTGGACGTCATGTGACGGCCGTATGCACATGTTGCTATGCATTGAATCACAACGAATCTGAAAAAGGGACACAATGTTTTACGATCACACTGCAAAAACTAGATAACAAGGCTCAATGTGTAACTTTGAACAGGTCAGTGAAAAGTTTTAATTGAAACAAAATGATGAGGAAGCAGAAAGTAAATTACCTATGCTAGCTTGACTTTGACAACCTTAACATGTAGATGTGCTGTGGAACTCGTGTTTGCTTCATTGAATCCTCATCAGATCCTCAGTGGATCAGACCTTGAAATGAGCTAATCCTCCATCGCCGTGTTCAGACCATCACTTACTGATGATCACAGAACAAACATCAAGCCTGAAAACATAAAACTAACAGACTGAATGTTCTGGTCTTTGAGGGAAATGTTTGCATGTCTTTTGGTTTTGGATACACTTGAACCTAATTTCTTCTCTGTCGGCTTGAGAAGCTGTTGTCCGTCGGTTGCCACGGTAACAGGTGTGTAGTAATGGTAGGTACCGGTGTGCGTCGCTAGCTGTAACAGCTAATGGGCAGTGCTAGCTGCAGCGGGCGCTAGCTGCAGCGGCTAACAGGCGCGGTCCTATCCAGTGGTATATATGGCTGTCTGGCCCAGTCCAATGAAGGAGCTGAACAGAACCAGCTGACCCGTGTTTTCCTCTCAGAGTCCTCATCCTCCACCTGAAGAGGTACAGCTTCAACGCCCAGCTGTCCCTGAACAGCAAGCTGGGCCAGCAGGTTCTGATCCCGCGGTACCTGACGCTGCTGTCCCACTGCGCCGACGGCACCCGGCCCCCCGTCAGCCTGAGCTGGACCCCCCAACCCGCCACGTACGGCCCGCTGCACGCCTCTTCACCGCCACTTCCTGTTTCGCCAGCTGACGATGTTTCTGTTCTGTTCCTGAAGGTCCAGAACCCTGAAAACGTCGCAGTCGATGAATTCCTCCACGACTTCTCAGAGGTCAGTTTCACCAGAACCTGAGGTCCGGGGGTGTACTAACTTATCTCAGGATTTCAAAAGGTTAAAATCGATTTAATGATTCGTCAGGAAATCAGATTATTACATCAAACAAAGTGGCCCCACAGAGCAGAACCTCCAGGTTCTTGGTGAAGGTTCTGTTTCTTTTCAGTATCTTGATTTTTACTTTGATCCTTAAACTTTGGACCTCTGAGCACCGGCCCGGTTCTGGTTCTTCTCAGCCCAGATGAGATGACTGAGATCTCCAGACTCGGCCTCAGCCTTGATTTGATCCTGCAGTTACCCTTTTTGCTTTTGCACTTTTTATCCTTCCAGTCAACTTTCTAGAACACTTTCTGAATATTCTAGTTTTCTGATGGATTTTGAGTTTCCATTCTTTGCCAGTCATGATCATTAGAATCACATCAAATACGTGTTTGGACTGTTTTACTTCATGTCTGAGTGAGGTTGGCAGGAAGCGATGAGTTTTAAATGTTTCTGTGACGTTTGTGCAGGAGGATTGGAGGGAAATCCTCCAGTTGCAGCTCCGTCCTGCTGGACTCGGACTATGAAGACGAACCCGCCAGGAAGGTGAACATGAGCCGCAGGCGGCGCCTCAGCGTCTGCCTGCCTGAAGACAACGAGGGTCCGGAGGAGGTGGGGTCCAGCGCGGTGCCTCCACGCCGCTCCTCTCTCCTCCTCTGGTCGTGTCGTTATGAAGTTTGATGTGTTTTCAGAAGCCGGCGGCGGCGATGGATTCCACAGAATTCAGCGGCATAAACGACGACGAGATGTTGGCCGCCGTGCTGGAGATGAGCCGACAGGAAGCCGGGCTTCCTGCTGCGGCGGCGCTGGAGGACGAGCCGACCAGCAGCCCCGACACCGGGTTCGGAGACTCGGATGTTCATGATCTGGCTTATCACTCGGAGCTGCTGGAAACGGACAGCAAGCAGCCTGCAGGTGGCGCTAGCGTTAATGCAGCAGGTTCTGCTTTAAAGGGGCAGTATCATATAAAAGCCACTGTTTTAATTTTCCTTTATGTTTTTATTTATTAAAAACAAACCTGGAGAGTTGCTTTGATTCTTTAATTTATGTTTGAGAAATGTTGTAATCTCCAGAGCAACCATCCATAGCCTTCGATGCGCAGCTCCTTCAGACTAGCCGGCAGCAATTAGCAAACTCTTATGCTAATTTTAACATTGTTAGTTGATTGTGCTTTAAAGTGAAACTGCCCCTTTAAAGAGCCGCTAATGACGTCATTCAGGTTGAAACCAGTAACAAATAAATAAGTTGCTTCCAGCCCAGAGCAGCAGAACTTCACACTAACAGGTTTGGGTTTGTCTCTGCATGTTGTGGTGCCGTTCAGACGCTCTGGACTCCCTGGACCTGACCATGGACGAGAACAAGGAGAACCAGACCCCGGAGGGCGCGCAGCAGCAAGGCGAGCTGGACTGGGTCCAGCAGTACAACCTGGACCAGGAGCGCGAGGAGCAGGAGCTGCAGCAGGCGCTGGCCCAGAGCCTGCAGGAGCACGTAAGACCAGAACCGCTGCCCGACTCGAGCTGGACCCCAACAGCACAAAACGCTGCTGCAGCAAAACCTTTGCTTTGCCAATAAATAGATATTAAATATTAACAAAGATGTTCACAGCGTGAAACGATAGCATTGCTGTAAACCGTGGCCCGGCTGATTGAACCTAGTTCTGTTAGACCTGAGGAATGTGGGGGCTCCGCTTCACTCAGGGGACCCGCCAGGCGCCGGTTCTGACACGGCTGTTCTCCTGCAGGAAGCCCAGGAGATGAGGGAAGACGACGACCTGAAGAGAGCCACTGAGCTCAGCCTCCAAGGTAGGCAGCGCCTCCGCCCGCCGCCTCTGTCCGCTGCGCTCAGAGGGAACTGGAGCCTTTCTGTCGCCCTGCAGAGTTCAACAACTCGCTGCCGGAGCTGCTGTGTTCGGACGACGACTCCGGGAACGAGGACGTCCTGGACATGGAGTACACCGAAGCCGAGGCGGAGACCCTGAAGAGGAACGCCGAGGTAACGGGCGTCCGGCCGTCCCGGAGACCTGCCCCAAGTCTGAAATACTGAGCGTTTCGTCTCCGATCCGCAGGCCGGAGACCTGGCCAACTCCTACAGACTCATCAGCGTCGTCAGCCACATCGGGAGCAGCTCTTCCTCTGGTGCGTCCTCTTCCTCCTCCAGGTTTCACCGCTGTTCCTGTATTAACCGCGGGATCTGATCTCATCCCAGGACATTACATCAGCGACGTCTACGACATGAAGAAACAGTCGTGGCTGACCTACAACGACCTTGACGTGTCGCGTACGCAGGAGGCCGCCGTGCAGCGGGACCGCGACCGCAGCGGATACATCTTCTTCTACATGCACAAGTGGGTCACTCAGTCCGTCATGCCTCGGGTCCAGTTGGTGGAGAGACTGTGGGAGAGAGAGAGAGAGAGACTGTGGGAGGAGAGAGAGAGAGACTGTGGGAGAGAGAGAGAGAGACTGTGGGAGAGAGAGAGAGAGAGTGTGGGAGAGAGAGAGAGACGTGGGAGAGAGAGAGAGAGACTGTGAAGAGGAAGCAGAGATCTGGGAGAATGAAGACGTGGGAGCACCTGCTAAGATCAGACCTGGGAGATTAGAAGAGGCTGTGGGAGAGAGAGAGACTTTAAGGTGTCATCATCTGCCAGAGGAATTCACTTGTTTCAACTCGATGCTCCTGCTCAAGTCATTTCCAGCCCCTGGCAGATTAAGGTTCGTAGCAAAGGTTCTGATGCTCTCAACATACCGAGTCGTGACACTTCAATGCATGAGAATCCTAATTCATGAACCACAACTGGGTGACTGCCCTGACACGAGCTCCTCAGAGGAGCGAGCATGCCAGGCTGCTGATTTGAGAAATCTAAGTGAAATTTGACATTGAAAGCGTTTGTAACACCTGAAGGTCACACAGAGACGCTGAGGTGAAACAGTTTCCACATGAGGTTTAGTTCGGTCCAAAACCTTCAGAACCCTGGAGAACCGGACCTGGAGGCTCATCCAAAACCTGGCACTGGTCCTCTGAGCTGCGTGTCAGCCCGGCTGACCGTCCGTCTGTCCATCGGTCGGCCCGGCTGACCGTCCGTCCGTCGGTCGGCCCGGCTGACCGTCCGTCGTCGGCCGGGTCGCTGCCGCCCGCCGGCGTCGGCCCGCCGACCGCTCCGTCCGCGGTCGGCCCGGCTGACTGTCCGTCCGTCTGTCTGTTTCAGCTGTTTCAGGGATGTTTTCGAGCAGCTGTCAGACCTGGAGCGGTCCGGACCCAGCAGCTCCTCTGAAGCGGGCAGGAACGTCCTGCAGCCGCTCTGAGCTCTGCAGATCCTGCTGATCCTGCTAGGTGGCGCCGTCCTCCTGGACGTGTTACGACTCAAACGTTCAGCGGATCAAACTCGGCCTCTGTGTCTGAGGCCGTTTGGTTTTTTTCTGGTATGGTTTTATTTTTGTGGTCCTGGTTTCAGCAGACGCTGCTGGTTCTGGTTCTATGTTTGCAAATCTTTTAGTTCTTGACTAAATAAAGAAATTCTATATTGGAGTAAATGTGTGGCAGAGCTAGAGGCTTGCTGTGTTAGCGGGTCCGTTTGGTGCAATACATAGTTCTGGCTCGGAGCAGCTGGGTCGGATGCTTCCCGTTGCTTCTGTGCTGTTTGTGTTCGGTTCTGTTAGTTACTGAGCTTGAGTTGGACTCGCCATTATTGGGTTTTGAACTTGTGCCTCCTAAGAGAACTTTTCTAAATGTGTATTTGAGCTTTATTTGGTTTGGTTTGGACCTTGGTCTGTACAAAGCTGGCAGGTGGTTCTGGTGGATCTGGTGCTGCAGCGTAGCGGCCCAGAAGAAACTTCTGTTTCTTCAGTATTTATGTAGAGGAGAATCCTTGTTTATAGTTTTTAATTCTCTGTAAAATGGTCATAATTTTCCCGCCTGAGATGATTTCTTTTTAATACGATCAGTTGAGATGAAACCCTGAGCGTTTCATCTCAGGGAAACTTCCTGAGTGAAATCCTGACCGTCCAGAGGCTGAAAGGTATTTATGCAGTGAGAGTGGGAAGCTTTTCTACCCTTCATATGCGACTGATTCTTCCTGAAAGCAGATTTTAATAAAATTATAGTCAAAACACAAACTGGATTAGTTCTTTTTTCAGTGTTTCAGTTTTTGCTGTAAATGTCCGTCCAGCAGTCGGTGTTTTCACATGAAAACCAGAAAACTTCAGCAGCGGGTTGAATTAGTGCAAACATTCAGCGCGGCGCCGATCCGTCACGTTTCTGGGCTGAACGCCTTCATGAGCGGCTCAAGATGGCGGCCGGTCAGTCTGTGGTATTCGCTCAGGATGTACCGCTCTCTCTGCAGCATCTGCAACAAAATACCATCATTAATGACCTTCAGCGGCTGATCCAGGCATTTACTGCTAACATGCTGGTTAAAACAAACATTTTCCACATGAAAACCATTGAAAAATCATATTTAGGAGAATATTGCTAATTATTTCTCCTTCCTTAAAGAAGATCCAGGAACAGATTCTTCATCTGGAGTATTTCTGGAGCAACATGTTCCTTAAACTGCTTCCTCTTCCCAACATTTCTCTCTGTTTTAGTTCAAACCGTTATGAGTAACCATGGTTACTAGATATCGTTTTTATCACTCAGAGCAGTTCATTATCATTTCAAGCAACAGCTGAACTTTGACCCCAGATCCCAGAGGATGCAGAGAGGAGGAGATTCAGCCCATCTCCTCCGTTCCTCCTAACGGATCTGATCCCCAACTCCAGCATCTCTGCAACCAGTCAGGCTGTTACTGTGGAACAGCCATTAGCACAACGCTTCAGTCAGAGGCCTCTTCAGATGTGTTGCAAGACTGACTGCTACTGCAGAACCTTCCTGCCCACTGCGTCAAGTTATGACAATATCTAGCTTCTCTTTGGAATGAAGTTTTTTGAGTTGAACAGAATCATCTGTTCTCTTTATTTCTGATCTGGAGTGATCATAGCGACCAAGAAGCCTGGAAACAAAAAATGGCCGCCTGTCAGTGCAGCTGATGGAGCTGCTGCCTCACCTCGGCCCACTCGTCCTCCGTCTCATGCCGGTAGCCCAGCAGGTGGCAGATGCCGTGTGCAGTGACCGCCTGCAGGAGCAGCAGAGACGCAAACACAGCACAATATTAGTGTTTCATAGAAAAACTACATTTCTAGATTCATTTCACATAATTACATTGGAAAATAATATTTTCTGTCAAAATGTATAAGAAAAAACTATTTTCTCTAATTAACAGCTTAAATGTAGAATTATTTATGACATAATGTCAGAAATTCTGAGGAAAAAAAACCTGGAATTTCACTAAAATATTAATTTGCACATTTGTAAGGAGAAATGCCAAAAGTCCTCCAACATCTGGATACTTTCCAGGGTAGTTGGTAGATCCAGGCTCTCGCCTTGAGTCTGGACCTGGATTCAAGGTCCAGATCTAGAAACACCCGAGCCGGTGAGGGGAAATGTTCTGATCCAGGAGAACAGCTGATCTACCGCTTCCAGTTTGGAAAATATCCCGACTGGACTCCGATTGACCACCATTTGTGACTGTTTGTCACAAATGTCTGATTTTATCATCTCCAGAAGTGTTTGACAGAAAATTCTTTTTTTTCTTCTTGTAAATATGTGAAATTATTTTCTAATTTTCTCAGTTTATTGGTGTAAATTTGCTCACAGTAAGAGCACCATGAAGGTCTAGCGATTCCTTTTGGCACTGATTCATCACGAACTCGACCCCCAGGAAGATGTCTCCCAGGTTCAGCTCATCTCTGTGCAGCGGGCAGGGCAGCTTACCGGGCCTCAGGTCCTGGAAGACACAGACGGAAAACCTTCACATGGAAGACCTTCACATGGAAAACCTTTACAGGGAAAACCTTTAAACTTGAGTTGGTTCATCCTTTCACAATTTTGACTTTCAAAGTTATAAATAACAGAAAGTGTCACGTTGTTGCTCTAGTATCTCATAATTGTAACTTTTTTCTTCAAAGCTAGAAATGATAACTTCTAGTAAGGCTTTTATATTTTATTTCCAGGCAGAAACGGGCTAACACATGATGCACATATAGAAATAAGATTTGTCTGTTTTCCCACAGTGTTTCCATTCAGGACGGTATTCTGTCAGCTCACCCAAAACAATCTAAAGAGGCTCAAAAAATACACGAATTTTAATGCTTTTGTATCTTTAAAGGGTTTAATGTTTGGGAGCGCCACTGATTTCAGGTGCTAATTTTTCTTTCAATCCCGTTAATCTAAGTTTCCATATCTGGAATAAAACCCCGCAGACCAAACTCTGGCCTCTGTGAGCTTCTGCTGTGAGCAAAGCCGCATCTTAGTTTGCGATGCGGCTTTGTTTTAAACACAGCGCCTGTTTTAACGCTTTAACGGCCGTTGCTGCGCCACCATCCCTTGTTTCCAGAAAATGCGGGAATCGCCATAGCAACCAAAGACCCCCTCCCCAAAGTTCACACAGGAAGTTAGCTTAAAATTTCAGAATAAGAAAAAATAAAAATATGGTTCTGTCAAATATTATTATTGTTAATATCATTTTAATGTAACTTTCTGATTATATGGACTTTGTTTGACAGTAAATCCATCGGTAATGTTACTACTGTATATTTAACAGTCGTATTCATAACTGACGGAATCGTTTACCTCATAAAACGGGAAGGACAGCACGTCTGTCGGCGCATTTTTCTTCCTGTAAAGGTTGTTGATCTGCTGAATCCTGCGGTTGTCCACGCAGATGATGCCCAGGTCGAACTTCTGGATGCCCAGGATGTGTCTCAGAGTGTCCACGTCCCTGCGCAGCCTGGCGCGGCGGAGAGGAACCACCTTCTGCAGGTTCCGCAGGACTACTCCCATTTTAAACCGAGTAAGAGATGGACGCGGAGCCTCACGGCATGAATGAACCCGAACCGAGCCTTTAGCTTCTGATAGGAACCAACACCGAGCCTCTCAGTCAAGAAGAACAGCTTATTTCAGATTCAGTCATTCAGAACACAATTCAAGGTGACACCATGAAGCCGGTGCTGAAGTTGGCTTCTGACTTACAACTTCCGGTTTGCCACGTGATTAAAGGGCTAGTTCAGTGGTTCCCACAGTGGGACCTGGAGGCCCGGCATCCTGCATGTTTTAGTTCCCTACCTGGTTTAACACACCTGATGATCCAAATGATGGATCATTAGAAGAACATTGACAAGCTGAAAAAGTTGTTACTACCACCAGGGAGGGAACTAGAACATGCAGGATGCCGGGCCTCCAGGACCCACTTTGGGTTCCACTGCACTGGGCTAGTTCAACATTTTCCTCAATTCAGAATCTAGATGCTGATAATATTAAAATGCACTTCATTAAATGTAAAAATACATTTAATGTCTCGTATGAAATATTTAATGGTCGAGTCGTTAGAAGATACATTTGTTAGCATTTAAGCTCTATATGAACTATGAGATGGGATCTGCGACTAATGCCACACAGAAAGAGAGAGAAATGTAAAAAATTAAGATAAATAGAAGAAATACTCGAGAGAAACGATAGAGAAGAGAGTAATACCAATAAGGATTATTTAGCCCCTCCTGATCAGCTCACAGTCTGTCTAGATTATAGATCATTTTATGTGATTAATCGCTAACCGTTAGATATAAACTACAAGAATTAGTTCAGATATGCTATTTTGTTGTCGTTTTCTGTGCCAGTTCTCACAGGTTGTCCACACCAGAATAAACCCTGTTTTATGATTCTACGTAAATCCTTCAGGTGGTTACATTAACTATGGAGCCTTTTATTTTGTTTTTAACACAATAAATGGTGGGTTTGAAACTTTAACATTTATATTTATCAGACCAGTAATGATGTTTTGTCATGGTGTTGTAGGTTGATCTTGTCCAGTCGGAACAAGAATTTATATGGTAAATATTTTGAAACAAAGCAGGTCTTTGTTTCAAAAGCAGGCCTTTATTAACCTGCTTTATTGAGGTAATATGTTATTACCTCAATATGTTATTTTTGAAGGTTCCATTTGGAATGTTCAATAATAAGTTAAAATTTCAAATTATATTTTGAGGAATCTGTGCCTTCAGGCATAAAAACATGTAAATTGCATATTTTAAATGTCTGAATAATAATGCATTTATTAGATAATTCAATAAACTATTCTACATAATCTTAGAATTCTACAGAAATTAGAATAAATTATGCAAAATCTAACAGAGTTAGAACTAATTCGCGTTGGTCAATATGTTAAAGTTCTGGTTTTATCATTTCAAAATGAGATTATATGAATCTGAAGCAAACTTCAGATTCATATCTGACAAAGCTTGGTTAAACAAGCTTTATAATTGCTTAACATTCACAGTTTATATGGTAAATAAAAATAATATAATTTTTCTTAATTTTTAATAGAAAGCACTGGCTTTTCACATTGTGGGACAATAAAAATATTCTATTCTTTGCCGTTTTAGCTCGCGAGTCGCGGAACTTAGTATAGGGTTAGTCGGGGACTAAAAACGTCGTCGGACCGGAGCCGGAAGTGTGAAGATATTTGAGCGGAACTTGAAAGAAAACACTAAACCCGAGTACAATTATGGATCGTTTTCATTTCAAGCTTGAATATATTGGGTACATATGAAATGTAAGACTTTGTTTCGTATTTCTGATACCCGGTGGAGCGGGAGAATTGAACATGTGGGGCATTTGTTTTATTGATTTTTGTCGGAGTTAGCCGATGCTAACAGCAGAGCTACAAACCGTTGCTTAGATCGAACCAATTGGATCCTGTTACGTCTCATAAAGTTGATTATCTGCGCCATGAATCCGTTTGGAAGTCCACAGGGAGGAGCGTTCCAGGCCCATATTAGCTCCATGAAGCCCGGTCTGTTCCAGGGGTTCGGGCAGCAGAATCCCAGCGGATCCCAGGGACAACGTTTTCTCCAACCTCCTGCCTTCGGACAGCAGTCTGCTGAGCTTCAGCCTGCAGTGCAGAGTGGTTCCATTTTCGGACAACAATCTGTGGTGAACCAGCCTGCCCCTCAGGGTGGCTCCATCTTCGGGCAGCCGTCTGTTGTCAGTCAGCCCGGAGGTCAGGGTGGTTACATCTTCGGACAGGCATCCAATCAGCCTGCAGCTCAGAGTGGGTCCATCTTTGGGCAGCCATCAAATCAGTCCCCAGCTCAAGGTAATTCCATCTTCGGACAGCCATCAAATCAGCCAACAGCACAAAGTGGTTCCATCTTCGGACAGTCATCTGCGGTGAATCAAATATCAGCTCAGACTGGGTCCGTTTTCGGACAGCACTCTGTTGTCAATCAACCTTCAGGACACAGTGGTTCCATCTTCGGACAGACATCCACGGTAAATCAGCCTTCCTCTCAACATGGATCCATTTTCGGACAAACGTCTGTTAATCAGCCCGGCGGTCAGAGTGGTTCCTTGGCCAAAAAAATCTGTTAATCAACTTGGAGCTCAGAGTGGTTCCATTTTCGGACAGGCATCCACAGCTAATCAGCCTGCTACGCAGAGTGGTTCCATTTTCGGGCTGCCGCCTGCCCAGACCCAGCCTCCCATGATGAGCAAGGCTCCAGCCTTTGGGCAGCCTCCTGTGGGAACCGGCAGCTCAGCTGCGGCTTTCGGGCTCAACCAGAGCTCTGTGTTTGGGCAGGGCCCCTCCTTTGTCCAGTCCTCTGCGTTTGATCAGCGTCCAGGTTTGGGAAAGGCCCCTCCTGCCTTTGGGAGCCCTCACAAACCCTCAGGCTCCACCGCCTCCAGCTCCTCGTTTGTGCAGCCGGCCTCCAGCGTGTTCAGCGCTGCTCAGAGTGTGAACCAGAACCGGGGGTTTGGACCTCCAGAGTTCAGCTTCAAGCCGCCCAACGAGGCCGTGTTCAAACCCATCTTCAGCGGCAGCCCAGAGCCGCCCAGCAGCCGGGGCCCGGCCCCCTCCGGCCCCTCCACCAGCTTCTCCCTGCTGGCTGGAGCCAAGCCTCTGGTCTTGAGCTGCTTCCCCCAGCCGTCCGCACCCCCCTCCACAAACCCGCCATCAGGCGGTGGCAGCGGCGGCCCCCGGTTCTCCTTCACCAACCCCATGGCCCCGCCGGGCCCCGGTTCCACGGCGGAGCCCACCACCCCGTCTACCTTCAGCTTCACCTCCAGCTCCCTGCAGTCCCAGCCCACGCTCTTCTCCTCGTTCAGCCGCACCGCCGCCTTCAGCGACCCTAAACCTGAGATGGGCCCTGAAGATAAGGAGGCCCCGGAGCCCAACGTGTTCGCTCGGCTCAGCAAAGCAGCCAAGAGGAAGGACGACCCGGCCGCCAGCGGCCCCGAGAAGCCAGGCGGCGAGGACGACGCCCCCGCGCCGCTGGACGTCGACTCACCCAGACACCCCGCCAAGAGGCCAGTGGTGAGGGCCCGGGGCCCCACAGGGGGCCTGCTTGCCCGGGCCCTGAGCGGGATCCGGAAGGAGCAGAGCAACCCTGTAAGGAGAGAGGCCCCAAAGGAGCCACCGAGGCCCCCCGCTGCTCTGGGGGCCCCTACTGTGCGGCTGGGGCCCCCTGCTATGGGGCCAGCAGATCTGGGGGCCCCTGCTGTGGGGCCTGCTGAGAGGCCGGTCCCGGCGCTGGAGGAGCCAGAGGAAGCTCAGGGAGACGAACCGCCGGCCGAGACGCTCACAGCAGAGCTGAGCAGAGACACTGCAGAGGAACCAGAAGATCCAGGTCAGAATATTAATATTTCATAAAAATGACGGATTGAATCGATACGATGGATCAATATGTGATACGATGGATCGATGGGTCTGTCACAGTAACACCTGGGTGCCTCCAGGTTCAGCCTGCCAGGTTTAGCATTACTTATTTATTTAAGTCTTTTTAAAATGTTTGCTTTTATATCATTTCTTATCTGAAGTTAGGGGCCAGAAATGGCCCCCGAGCCACGCTTTGGTCACCCCTCTTCTGCAGGATGACTCCATCAGCTGCTCATCCATCTCCTTTGCTCCTCCTCTGGTCTAGTTAAAGCAAAGTCGTCTTCCTGTGGGGTTATTACCGTGTCCCTCCTCTACAGGCCCGTCTGACCCTTTGACCTCAGTGTCCGAGGCGTTGACCCCTGAGGGCCGCAGGGACAGCGTGGACAGCCTGAGCGGTGTGTCTCCCAGCGATCTGACCGTCCTCATGGTCAGGAACGTCCCTCCCAGCCTCAACAGGAGGGACGTGATCCAGAAGCATTTTGCTCGTTTTGGGAAAGTCTGTAAAATCTCCTGCCGCACCAACAAGAACCAGGCTGTGGTTCACTTCAACGACCACGTGAGTCGCTGCTCCTCCTGCTGTGGGGTCAGAAGTTTTCATCCCCTCCTCCTGGCGTGTGTGGAATCGGTTTTTAATTTAACTGGAACGATGAATTGATTATTGAAATAATAATTTAGTAAGTGATTAATTGTTAACTGACAGTGATGACATTCAGGGCTGAGAGCTGCAGACGGATCATCCACTGAAACTTACTGTTGTTCATTTTCCTATTTTAAGAGTTTAACGTTTGTTCACCTGCATGTCTCATATGTCTCTAATAATCTTAAATGGTTAAATGAAAAATCTGCAGAATGTGCCGGTTTTTTTTTCAGATTAATCGTCAGAACAATTGATTAGTTGATTATTCTGACGATACGATGATAATTAGTTCAGTAAATCGTCAGACTAATTGATTTGATAAAGTAATCGATCGGTCTGATGATCGTTAGTTGCAGTCTTACCTGAATGATTGCTTTAGACCTTTGAGTGAAACTTTCCTGGTTCTGTTGGGAGTTTTTCCTGACAGGAACAGGAAACTGCTCGCCGCTGCCGCCTGGTGGTGAAGTGCAGCCGTGCAGTTCTTCTCGTCCTGTTTTGTGTTTCAGGCGTCGGCTGCTAAAGCGAAGCGGAGAGGGAAGGTTCTGCAGAGACACGAGCTGCTGCTGCTCTGGAAGAAACAAAGTAAGCAGCTCAGCCGACGAGGACGACGTCGACATTAAAGTCCATTTAATGATCCGTTGGATTCTGGTTTATTGGTTTATCTGGTTGTTAAAGTTCTTAAGTTTTGACATTTATTATCTGACTGAAGGTCTGATTTATTCAACTAAACTTTCTGTTAATTTGATGCTTGAGGTTGGATCATTCAGATTATTATTTGTCTGAGTAAACGTGTCTTCATGGAGAGTTCTGTGTCTCCAGGTCCTGGAGACAAAGGCAGCAGAGCGGCAGCAGAACCGGACCAAACCGCAGGAGCAAGTCTGAAAGCCAAGGAGCCGAAGCCGGGTGGCTCTCCTGTCAGACGGCCGGCCCTGATGCCTCCGGCGCTGGGCGGCCACGCCTTCTTCAGGCAGAGGTAGGTCCGTCTGGACGGGTCGGGACCGGTTCTGTCCAGCTCGGCTGCAGCTCTGCGTCTCGTCTTCTGCAGCTCTCCGGTGAGGAGGCTGTCTCCGGCCAAGCTGCTGCCGTTTGACTCGGAGCCACAGAAGGAGAACGTCGCCGAGTCCCAGGGGTCGGAGCGTCTCGTCCCGTCCTCCCTGGTCCACCTGGTGGGACAGGTTGCCGAAACCGCTGAGGACAAGTACCGTCTCCTGGAGCAGAGAGACAAAGTCCTGCGTCAAGGTGAGGACGATGTCCGCTGCACACACGTCTGAAAAGCTGACAGTCCTGTCCTTTGTCCCTCAGGACGCCCCAAGAGGACAGACCTGGACCTGTCCAAGGTGTTTGTGGGGACGTGTCCTGACATGTGTCCGGAGAAGGAGAGGTACATGAGGGAGACTCGGAACCAGCTCAGCGTGTACGAGGTGGTCTCCAACACGGAGGTGGTAAGAACCGAAACGGCCCACATCATGATGGCGCCGCTGCCGGCCCGTGTCATATGGCGCCGCTACGGCCCGCGTCATGATGCTACCGCCCGCGTCATGATGCGCCGCTACCGGCCCGCGTCATGATGCTACCGGCCCGTGTCATGATGGCGCCGCTACCGGCATGATCCGATTGGAACCGATTCGGGTCTGTTCTGCTCCAGGTGGACCATGCAGCTGCCATAAAGGAGTACAGCCGCTCCTCAGCCGACCAGGAGGAGCCTCTTCCTCACGAGCTGCGGCCCCTCCTGGTGCTCAGCATGACCATGGACTACCTGGTGACCCAGATCATGGACCGGGGTCTGGACAGAGACTGGTACGACTTCGTGTGGAACCGAACCCGGGGCATTCGCAAGGTAAGCGTCAGAGCGCCGACGTCGGCGGATTCCCACACGGGAATGTGACGTTCCTGCTGTGCTCAGGACATCACCCAGCAGCGGCTGTGCTGCCCCCTCACCGTGGCGCTGATCGAGAAGTGCACCAGGTTCCACGTTCACTGCGCCCACCACCTCTGCGAGCAGCACATGTCGTCCTTCGACGCCAAAATCAACAACGAGAACATGACCAAGTGCCTGCAGAGCCTGAAGGAAATGTACGAGGACCTGGCGACGCAGCAGACGTTCTGCCCCCGTGAGGCCGAGTTCCGCCAGTACAGCGTCCTGCTGAAGCTCAACGACAGCGACATCCTGCGGTCAGTCGCGCTGAGACCCTGCAGGCTGCAGCGGCTCTGAAACCTGAAGCCGACATCATCATACATGATGATTACGTCATTATTCTGACAGTTAATTATACAATATTTGAAATACATTAAAGATTCAGATGAACAAATAATTCAAGTCTTTTTAAAATAAGAAAATAAACATTTTATTGCCTGAATATGATAACAGTGTTTCTTTAGTGAACGCTTGAACTTTTGTATCACAGTTGCGTCTGCAGCTAAAATCTTTTCTAACATAGAAAATATTTCTAAATGTTTTTTAGTCTTAAATCCATAATGTTTGTAGTTTTGTGTTTTCAGAAAGTTTCCTTTTTTAGAGTTTGTTAATTGATTGCTAATTTAATTGATTCTCATTTTAATAACCGATTAATCATAATTTATCCGATTAATTGCCCGTTCTGGCGATGAATCCGGCTGGACGCCGCCGTTCCTCGCCGTTTTGACGACTTCCTGTCCCACAGGGAGGTGCAGCAGTTCCGAGACGAGGTCCGGAAGTCTCCAGAGGTGAAGTTTGCGGTTCAGGCCTTCGCGGCCGTCAGCAGCAACAACTTTGTGCGTTTCTTCAAGCTGGTGAAAGGAGCTTCTTACCTGTCCGGCTGCCTGCTGCACCGATACTTCAACCAGGTGGGAACCAGCAGCAGAAGCTGCTCCTCATCACTTCCTGTTGGTTTCTGACCTGAGAACGTTCTGCTGACACGCTGTGTCCTGGATGGGCTGCGGTTCTGTTTGCAGGTCCGATCGAAGGCCCTGAAGGCCCTGATCTCGGCTCACACCTTCGGTACGCGATCCACCCCGTTCCCCGTCGACGACATCATCCGGATGTTGATGTTCCGCAGCGCGTCCGAAGCAACGGACTTCGTCCAGCAGTTCGGCCTCAACGTCAACGACGGGTGAGACGCTTTGGCCTTCACAGAGGCAGAACGGGTCGGCGGCTCTCTGGGCGATGAGTCTTTGACAGAGGAATGTTCTGTGTGGTTCTCCTCAGGCTGGTGGAGCTGAGTCGGATGGTCTTCCAGGAGCCGGAGCTCCCGCTGTCCCTGAAGAGGTCAGAGGTCATCCTGTCCAAGAAGGCGCCGCTGATCGGGGAGGTGGTGAACGGAGGTCCAGTCCCTGACCCGCCGCAGCACCGTCCCGTCTGCAGCTTCGACTCCCAGAACAGATTCAGAGGAGACGGCCTGCTGGCGGAGCCCGGCTTCGGATCCATTAACCCCCGAGGCGCCGGGGCAGCACAGACTGGTACTTCCTGCTCACTTCCTGGTTGCTTCCTGATCGCTTCCTGTTCACTTCCTGCTTGCTTAATGTTCACTTCCTGTTCGCTTCCTGGTTCTGGTTCTCCACACCTTAGTCAGGCTGACTCAGGATTTGCTTCTTAATTTCGGTTTGATCATTTTGGTGGTGATGTGTGCAGAGATGCTCCGTTTTGGTCCATCGACTTTTATGGCCTCATATTTTTGATGGACTGAATTCATGGCTCGTCTGTAAAAATGCTGCATTTTTTTCTTCAAATAAATCAGTTTTTGGGACAAAACAGGAATTAAAAATAGGAAAAATTTCAAAAATGTGAAAAACTTCCTAAGTTTTTGACGGTTAAATGTTTTAGGAAGCAGAAGGAAAAGAAAGTTTCTCCTGTTTTGTCTCATTGTTCCATAAATAATTCTGCTTTAACTGAATGTTGATGATGTCAGAACTCATGAGTGACGTCGCTGAGGTTCCCTCTCCGCTGCGCGATGAAGTGCCGCCATCGATCGTCGTTCCCGACGCTCCGGCTGAGACCGGAGAGCCGTTCCCGCCGGCGGCTCCTGTCTTCCAGCTTATCGCGCCGCTGGAACCCGCCAAACCTCCGTCGCCTCCACCCAAACCCCGGCCGCTCTACAGCGAGGAGGTGGGAGGGCACCCACACTCTGCCGTCGGCCATGTTGGTTCTGTGCTGACGTTCTGCTGCGTTTGTTCCAGGACATCCTGGCGGCGGCGGAGGCGCTGCTGGAGGAAGTGGTGGAGGCTGAAGTCAGAACGCTCGCTGACGGAGGCGCCAGCTACGCCGGAGCAGCCCTGCTGTAAGCTAACGCTCAGCGTTTGGTTCTGCGCGTCCGGCGCCGCGTCGATGATCCGTGATGTGTTCCTGCAGGGAGAGCGAGGTGCAGCTGGAGGCTCTGGTGCAGGAGGTGTTGGAGCAGATGATGACGGAGGTTTCAGCATCAGAGATCCGGCTGGAGCAGGAGCGACTCACTGAGGAGCGACGCAGACTGGAGGAGGCCAGGTTGGTTCCCACAATGCACTGCTGGTCCCAACCCGACCTCCGTCAGGACCTGGGGACCCCGTTCGATGTTTCTATGTTTCCTCTGCGTTTCAGGCGGCGTCAGGAGCGCGAGGCCTTCCTGGCTCAGTTCAGCTGCTCGCTCTGCTCAGAGGTCGTCCAGCAGGTTGTCGCTGCAGTCGTCAGGGAAACCGCCGCCGCCGAGATCCAGTAAGACGTCCTGAACCCGTCCATCAAACAGACTGAAAAGAAAGTACACCCCGGTTCAGCCCAGGTTTTCAGACCAGCGCTGGGACGCCATTAAAATGTTGATGTTGTTGAGCAAAACTTTCAAACACCTTCAATCCAAAATCTCTTCTTCTGATCGGCAGCAGGAATATTCCAGGTTTTAATCTGCTTCTCAGATTGGATCAAAGGTTTTTCTGTCCGTTCATTCAGAGTTTCTCTGGACATGTGGACGCTCACGTTAGCATTAGCTGCTACATGCATTGACATGCTATTTTAGGCTTGAATAGCTCATATGCTAACTCCTTTTAGCACAACTTAGTTTGTTTTCACCCTTTTTATCTTTGTTTTCATCCATTTAGTTCCTAAGAGATGTGAAAAGTTCTTTCCACCACCAGGTTCTTAATGGAGGCGTCAGCCAGAGCTAAAACCTGAGAGAGTTTCACTGTTTGTGTTTTTGACCTTTGACCCGGTTTGCTCTCCAGGGAGGCTCTGGATGAGGAGGCCGAGCGTCTGGCCCGGTGCAGCCAGCAGATCTGCAGCAGCTTGATGGAGGAGACGTTAGCCGCAGTCGTGGCTCAGCTAGCAGAGGATGTTCTGGAGGCTGAGCTGGAGCGGATCCAGAAGTTCATCAAGAGGTTCAAACGGATCAGAACTTCAGCGTAAACCTGGATGAGTTTGGGCCTAGTTAAAGTTTTGGTGTGACCCTCCAGGTGGCGTGACGTGGTCGCCGTCCGCCGCCAGCTGAAGCGTCAGATGAGGAGTTTTCCTGCGGCCCCGTGCTGCGTGGATCCCCGCTTCAAGCTGCGGGCCCTGGCCCCCAGCGCCCCCCAGAGGCCCTCCATGGCGGACCTGGCCCGGGGCCTGGTGGACCTGGGGAACGCCGGCGTGTTGGCCGTGTCCAGCACCAGGTGGGTCGGCTGCGGCCCGCCGCGCCGCGCCGCTCCGGGGCAGGGCGGGGCGGCGCTCAGACCCGTCTCCTGTCTGCTCAGGTTGCTGCGGATGAGGCGCGGCGCCGTCCACCAGATGAGGGTCCATTCCTTCTACCAGCAGCTGCTGGAGTGAGTCCAGGTCCCGCCGCTCCGAGGCTCCGGTCCTGAAGCAGAACTCTGACCCGGTTCTGGTGTTTCGCTCAGGGAGACGTGCTGGAAGCCGTTGGATCTGCCGGCGCTGGTCACGGAAAACGTCCCGAACCCGACGGACCGGATCTTCTGGAAAGTTCTGCTGCTGCTGCCCAGCGAACAGGAAGCCGGCCCGGCGGACCGGTGAGCAGCCCAGCTATCGATTAGTGACTCTGGACTTTCATACATTCTGACAGTTAATCGGTTGTTTCATCAATTATTGTGACGATCAATCGATGATTGGGATTAAATTTATTTATCTATGTTTGATTGATTTTTTAAAATAATTTTGAGAATTGATCATATCGAATATCCTATTGATTATTCTGACGGTCATTTTAACAATTAATAAATGACTCTGATGATCAATATAAATGAATTATGTTTATTTATTTCTCCTGTTGCGTTTTATTGGTCGATTAATCGATTATTGATGCTCTATTGCTCCAAATATTCCTTTATTGTGACTTTAGAGAAGATCTTTCAGGCTGCAGCACCTCAGCATAATGCTGCCACCGCCGGGTCTCAGTGTTGGACTTCAGTTTATAAAATCAGTTTTGTGGTTTGTAAATATAAACAGAGGCAGACATTTTGATGAACCGTCGCTGCTGCTTGTGTTCAGGGTTCTGTCGGACTGGCTGGAGGTGAAACTCGGCGCCGATTCAGAGTCGGAGCAGCAGAGAGGCGGGACGCTGAGGACGCTGTGCGTCTCCAACAGCCTGCAGGACAGCGGACACAGAACTCACAAAGTCCACATCACAGTGAAGGTGAAACCTGCAGGAGCTCAGAGCTCCACTTTGGTCCGGAGGCATTTTTTGAAAATGATTTTCAGTTGATTCCAACGAGAAAAATCTGAATGACACCCAGTTTGTTCTTTAGAGGATCAGGTTTTAGTCGGGTCAGATTGTCGTCCGGTCTGGTGCTGTGACCCGGTTCTCCTCCGTCTCTCCAGGCGTCCAGAGGCCCGCTGACCGACGGCGGTCTGTCTGGGGCAGAGGAGCGCTGCGAGCTGCGCGGCGCGGCGGCCATCATGATGCTGCTGCCCCTCCTGGAGGCGGAGCAGGCGGAGCAGGACGTCCCTCTGCTCTCCGCCCTGCTGCAGCTCAAACAGCTGCAGCAGATCAGCAGCTGGAGCTGCCCGCTGCCGCTGGTGGTCCTGGTGCCATGGCAACGGGGCGCTGCGGACACCGAGAGGCTGGAAGGAGGTGATTACTGGCAGATGATCCGTCTGTCTGTCTGCGTCAGGGATCCACACATCCGGCCGAAACGATTAATCGTGATTAATCAATTACTGAAATAATCATCGACAATAAATTAATTGGAGAACACAAACTCTAAAAATGAACAAACTGAGAGCAGCAAGAAGCAAAACTGTACAAAAGATATAAATATTTAGCTTTTAAATAAAAAAAAATCAAATTGTGTCTTTAACTCAGTTCTACCTGGATCTGCTCCAATCGCAGCTTCAGCATTAAACACCTTTTATTGACCAATTATTAATGAGTTCATCCAAAACGATCAGCAGGTTCTTCCCCACTGAAGCCGGACTGATCATATTTTTCACATGTTGAGTTTGCGGTTCTGGTCTGGTTTTACCTCCGTCTGGTTCTGTTTGTCTCTCAGCCCTGCAGCTCCAGGCTCTGATGGAGGAAGAGTTGATCTCAGACTTCCTGCTCGTCTTCATCCCAGACTCCACCAGCGACCTGCAGGGATCCCAGCAGGTAGAACCTGAAACTGCTGCAGCGTTTCGGTCCCGGACCTGCAGCTGCAGCGTTTCGGTCCCGGATCCGGCTGCAGCGTTTTGGTCTCGGACCTCCTGCTGCAGCGTTTCGGTCTTGGACCTGCGGCTGCAGCGTTTCTCCACCGGTTTCTCTCTCTCTCAGTTGACCCAGGCCGTCCGCTGGCTGCTGGCCCGCTGCCCTCTGACCCCGCCCCTGTCCTGCCAGCCGCTGGTCCAGCTGGTTGAAGCCACGCTGAGCCAGGAGTTCTGCCCCAGAGTTTACTCCAACCGGCAGAACCGGGCCACCGCCCGGCTGCCCTGCCAGGAGGCGGCGCCGGTGGTCCGGCTGTACAACGCCGTCCTGGCCCACGTAGCGGACAGAGTGTCGTCCCCGGAGCTGAGCTGCCTGTCATGGCCGCCTACAGAGTTCAGTCGGCCGGAGACCAGAGAGTCGATCCCTCACCTGGGCTGGAACGCCTCGCCACACCTGAGCTGGCTGAGGGCGGTTCTGCTCGGCCTGCAGCTGCCGGAGTGGGAGGAGCTTCCTGTTGCAGGTGGGAGAATGAGACAGCTGAAACGATTAATCGTGATTAATTGATTATTGAAGTAATCGCAACTAATTCAGTAATCAGCGAATCGTCAGCTGGGTTGTACAAACTCTGTAATTTTTTTTATTCCATTACTCGTCAGAATAATTGATAGTCTAATTGATTACTGATATAAGGTTTAGCTGCAGATGAGCCTGGATGAGGTCAGAGGTCAGGCGTCGGGTCACTAACTCCTCCTCCTTCCTGTCAGACTCCTGGCCGGATCTCTGCTCCTCCATCTTTCGTTACGCTGCTCTCATCCCGACTTCACGCCACAGCCAGCCGCTCCTCATGTCTCGACTGGAGAACCTTCTGGAGCGGGTCCGACTGACCCCGCCGGGGCCCGGACGCACCCGGGGCGGCGCCAGCAGGGGGGCGGCGGGTCTCTCTGCCTCCAGCCTGATCCCCTGGGACGACGTCGTCCTCATCTTCATCGACCACAAGCTGAAGGACTGGCAGCCGGCCGGACCGCCTGCTGCTCCGGGTACGACCTGCAGAACCTCCAGCAGGTTCCAACACGACCTTCGTCTGACCTGATGGAACCGTCTTCATCACTCATAATTATCAATAATGGAGTCAGTATCAGCGTCTGCATCAATAATAAAGACCAGTTAGGTCTTTCAGAGTTCACTGGTTTTACTGGAACATATTTTAATGCTCCTCAACTCTGAACTTTGACCCCATTCACCACTTCCTCCCTCTCTTCTTAAACTGACGAGAAATTAATCAGGAAGTTTCATCAATAATATATTTCCTGCTCCAAGTTTCCCAACATGACCTCTGATCGTTGCTCTGTTTGCTGCTCTCGGCTCCAGACGCGCTGACGGCGGATGGAGAGATCCTGGTTTTCTTCCCCAGCGGTTCCCTGGACGGGTTCCGGCCTCCGGCTGAGTGGGTTCTGGCCGTGGAGCGGACCCACAGGGAGACGCAGCAGGAGGAGGAGGAGGGGTGAGGAAGGTGTTCACTGATCTGGACTTCAGTTTCTGTCGCTGGAAGGATTTCTGCAAAAAGAGAAGACGTTTTATTTTGAAATTACAGATGAATATTTTCATGATTCTGTTCATCTTTAACTTTGAAGCACCAAAATCAGATTTTATTAAACTTGTTAAACAGGAAGTGTTTTTGCAAAGGGACTGAAATTCTGTTCATACTGCTGAGAAAAAGCATCAATTTCTCACTGAGCTCAAAACTATTTCAGGTTTATATTCATGGTTTCTGCTTCCCTTCCTGACTTCATTTGTTAAGTATTGAATAAATATATTAAATGTTTAAGTAGAAAAATAAAGAAAGTCACATTTTGGACAGCAGAAAAATAAGAAACATGTTTTTAATCCTGTTTAATTTTATTTGGTATTAAAATTACAGCTGAACTTTAATTTCCCTGGGTTTTTGTGTCAGATGGGCTCCGGCCCCCAGCGCGCTGCGTTCGGCTCCGGCCCTGAGGCAGAAGTTGTTCCACAGCTGGGTGGAGGCCCCTGACCCTCCAGGGGCCCCTGAGGGCCCCGAGGCCCCGCCGCCCCAGCTGGACATCACACACACCCCCAGTGCGGAGGAGCTGCTGGCCCACAGAGTTCTGCAGAACCTGGAGGAGGAGAAGGCCGAGAGCAGGAGGTAGTCATGACGACGGTCTGGTTCTGGTTCAGTTGACTCTTTAGTTTTTAGTTTCCGACTTTGTCAGAACCGCCAGACCTTCCAGGCGGTTCTGTTTGGGTTTCCTGGTTCTAATCTGGAGGTCGGATTGATCCGTGGAGGAAAACGGTTTTTCCTGAATCTCCTCCATGTTGCTCGGTTCTGTCGTCATGGTAACGCTCTCTGTGCAGGAGTCTGGAGCAGCTGCAGCGCTGGCTGGACGGCGACCCGTTGGACCACCTGGCGACCCCGCTCTTCATCCCGTCCTCCACCCTGCTGTCCTCTGGGTCCACCATGCGGGTTTCTGCTCCTGCTGCAGCAGCGCAGGTTCCCTCTTCTTCTTCTGCTTCTTCTGCTTCTTCTTCTCTGGTCACTTTAAGTACAAAATTCATGGTTGTTTTTTAATGTTTTGTCGTTTTGGTTTCCCAGAAACTGGAGATGGAGGAGCGAGTGGACGGAGCGTCCCGGTCCAGTGTGTCCTGGTCTGCAGCACCGCCCGTCCCTCTGGCCCAGAGGCTGCAGCAGCTGCAGCAGCAGATCGTGGCGAGCAGAGAAGAAGAACGGGCCTGCAGGCTGAAGCTGAGCGGCCTGCTGAGCATCGTGGACGACTGAAGATGATGAAGATGATGAAGATGGATTTTTATTATCAGGAGACCTGAAATCAGGACGTTTGTTAATATTTAGTTTTGTAGAGTCGGCTTCTTCCTGTATTCTGATGATAATGTATTGAAATAGTTTTATTTTCATTTTGTTCACATTAAATAAATATTTTCATGTCGAACCTTCAGCTTGTTTGTGATTAAATCCTGGAGGAGGTCGAGGATCTGATTGGACGGCTCGGCTTTAGCCCCGCCCCCGTGCAGCTGAAGGCTGCTGGGAAACGCGGTTTCATCTGCAGAGCTGACCCGTGTTCTGGTTCTGGAGAGTCCGGTTCTGCAGACATGACTGAAGACAGGTGAGTATTTCACTTTTTACTCTGGACCAGAGCCGGGTCGGTTTAGAACCCGGACCTGATCCCAGTGTGTTGGGTTCTTATAGGAACTTTAAAGGTCCAGAACCGAGTCCTGTGGATCCCTCAGGCAGGAAATATAGTTTCTGTAGTCTTATGTAAATTATTGAGATTTGACATGAGACTGAATGTTTCGATCATATTTTAGAGCCATTTAAATGAAAACATGGTTTTAATTGTGATCTTGGCTGAAAATGTTCTGATTTTATTCTGGTGATGTCGGATTCTGGGACACCAATGACTTTTGAACAAAGTATCTCTTCGTTTTGTTCTGGTTGAGTTTGTGGCACAGCTGCAGTTGAACATGATGGTATTTATTCACTGTCGTCTGTCTTCCAGGTCAGGAGCCACTCAGTGAGCAACAACAGGACAAGCATTTTGAATGCATTTATAAGAATGTATTCATGTTTATCTTAACACAGTAACATGTCGGGTCACAGGACCGTCTTCCTCGTTGTGTTTGCATCAAATCACAGGAGACACTCATGTTTCACTGCATCTTCATCAAAATGTCACTATTTGCTAAATTAAGCATTCATTGTATTTTTTAGAAATATAAAAGAAAAACTGGGGACCATCACCAGAGGAATGAAATGCACAATAAAACACATTAAATCGGTGATTTAAGACATGCATAGATCAGAGAAAAATACAAACAATCTTTTCAGACATTGTCCAGTGAAGCAGAACAAAACAGCCTGTAAAACCTCAGTGCACTGATCAGGTCTTCATTTCAGGCGGTTTAATGAATGGATTTGAGTTGCTGAATGTTTGCAGCCCTTTCTTTTCATAATAATTAAAGTACATAAAAAAGAACTTTGGTTCTCAAAAGACAAACTGCTTTTCATAACATTTAGGTTTGACAACAAAAATCTCAAGCTACAAAATAATGTAAAAACCTCATAATGCATCATCAATGTGCCAAATTGAAACCACTCCTGAAATGCAACCTGGTCCAGCAACATCATTCCAGGGACCCCAAACGGCCCCACAGCCACTGTTTGGGCACCCTTACAAACACAATGAAAATAACCATAATACACAAACATCTGTTCTATCCTCTCATCATAAGCAGATTGACCTCCTCTTGTTTTTACATTAATAACAGACTAAATTCTCTGGTCCACAGCAGAAAACAGAAACTTATAAAAACTGACAAATAAACATCCATAAGCTCTTAAAATATTAAAAACATAATTATCCAAAAACTTGTGATCCATATCTGATCACAACTTTGTGAGACCAGTGAATGTCTCGTTTTTAAGTATTTAACTTTTTAATCATAGTTCTGAGATTTTATCAAATGAAAATGAGAACATCTCCTCCTTGTAGCAACAATATGATGAAAGTCATGGCTGGCAGTATTGAACATGGCTGGCAGTATTGAACATCCTCTCAATGCCAAGAGCAAGAGGCCCTTTCAAAGAGAAACCGATGAAAAATGACACCTTCCCGCCGTGTAACCCACTAATCTGACTTTGGAACAATGGAGTCACTTCCAGCCTCACGTTCTGACTGTTATCTGCCAGTATCACGTTGCGCTCCACACGACCTATGACCCTTTTAAGGAGACGTCTCACTTTCTCATCTTCCCATATTTTGCCGTTTCCCCACTGAGATGCAAACTGTTCCTGTGTCCCTGTGATGCAACTTTGGATTGCTTTCATTTGCAAAAGTCTCTCATAGTTGCTCTTCTTTCCCAACAGGAAGTGGACAATCGGTCGCTTGCCATTGAAGACTTCCTTCATCTGGTCAAAGTAGCAGGTCTTCAGGTGTGAGATGTATGTCCCAAGCTGAGCACATGGTTCATGCTCTGATGATGGCCACAAAAGCACAACTGCGATGAAGAGTAGTGAGAAATACTCCTCACTGGGAAGAGTCTTATTTAGAAGTGCAGGAAGGGATCCAAGCAGCTGTTGGTATGGCACAGCAGCTGATTCTGGTTTGACACAGCCTAACACAACGTTGGCATAGATCATATTGATTCTTTCTATTGTGTCTTGGTTGTACTTAGGTTGGCAAATATAATTATACCGCCTAGCAATTTCCTCGATCTTTTCAGTTGAGATGTCCTTTGTGAGATAGTCCAGAATCCCAGAGGAGGTGTCGGCTTTTTCTTTCTCTAGGAACTGTCTTGCCAGGTGGGGCTCCGGATTAAAATTGTTCTTTTTCAAAAGATGTTTAGATTTTGTCTCACAGAAAACCTGCTTGTACCTTTCAAAACCCTCAGAAATTTCCTTCCGGGCTACTTGGTCCCGATTGGTCTTTACTCCAGTTATGGTACCAAGATTCACCTGCATTCTGTCAAGGTAGTCAAAGTTAAACTTCAGCCTTTTTTTCAGCTTGCAAAGCATTTTCTCAAACTGTTGAAGAATCTCATAATAGGGTCTGTTTTGAATGGACTGGGGGTCCATCTTTTCTGTCCTCCCTATTGGAACGTGTCCGGAGAGGAACTCGCTCATTATGTCACGTCGAACATCATCAACAGAAAGAACAGGAGTTTTTTCTAACAAGCCGATGATAAGAACCCCAACCTGGATTTCTCCAAGAAATCCCGAAGTGTTGAAGGAGCGAGTGTTCGTTTTGATGTTATATCTGTGAAGGGATTCCTTCTTGGCTAGTGCTTGTGTTTCCTGAAATGCTTCCATTGCTGTTGGGCCACTTTTCTCTGGGCTGATGAACTCTCCTTTCTTGCAGTTTGAAATTTCATTCTTTAGCTCATGCTTAAGAACTTGTGCTGATGTGTCTGCAAAATAAGAGTTATCTTTGGAAAGTCCCACGGCTTTCTTTGCCCAATCTTTTGCAACAGGGAAATCCTTTTTTTTCAGATAGTAGTATCTGGCCAACAACTGGAAGACAACAGCATCATTCTCTAATCTTTTTGCTGCGTTTGCCAGCACGATCTCTTCCTGTCCAGGTGTTTCTTCTGCAATTTGTTGAATGAGAGGAGAGAACTGAGAAACCTCCGCAGATGAAAAACATCTTTTCACTAAAATATCATGCACATATTGAAAGAGATTGTCTGTGCCTTGTGTATATTCATACAGCTGGTCTGTGGTCAGCAGAAAGTTGGTTATTTTAGCTCTTGTGACTTTGTGTGTGGTTCTCATTTCCTTCAAGCATTGTCTTGCAATGATTGAGTACGTTACTCTAACAGCGAAATACTTAATTTTATCTTGATCCCAGCAGATGGAAATGAAACTGGAAAATTCCCCAAAGACATCATGAATTCTGAGATCTCCACAGACAGGGTCCTTCTGACCCAAAACATCCAGACACAGAGACCAGGAAAGAGAGGAGTACTGACAGTAAACTCCCAGCAGAACCAAAACTGCAAAGAGCTGTGCATTCTTTTGGTCCATGTCGAAGTTTTTCAGGGTGTTCCTTACCACCCCTTCAATATATTCTGCGTTGAAGTTCTCCTTCATGATCATGAAACCATAAAAAGTTTCAAAGTTCTTGTGTTTTATTTTTATTTGCTTAAGTTTTACCTCAAACTGTTTTAGTTCTTTGTCAGAGAGGTTGTTCCCAATGGATACAGTATCTGGAGTTAGTTCAGTCCCTGCATTGGACTCTGACCTCTCTGACCTCATGCAGTTCAGGAGGATGACCTTTGCAGCCTGGATGTCTTTCTCACTGCACTGCGCTTCAATTGCAAACTGTAATTCTTCAACCTTCTCCATGTCCTCAAAGTCATCAATCATCAGCAGCACAGGGATCCTCGGTGTTTCCTCATCATATCGATACATTAAAAGTTGGACCACATGATCAGCCACATTACTAAAGTCAGACTTTGTCCTGAGGACGGCACAGCGATATTTGTCTCGAAGCATCCACAGCACATGCATGGCCAACGTCGTCCCTCCACAACCAGGTAGATGGAGGAGATTGAGAAGCACACAGGCTTTTGGTAGGGAGCATAAATCTGGTATAACAGTGTTTACAATGTAATCAAACTGGACCCGTTTAATGAATGGTATCGATCCAGGTAATTCAGAGAAATGGAAGTTCCACCATGATACCTTCCCACCTCTATAGAAGTTCTCCTCTATGGCATCTCTGTCCTCATTTCCTCCTTCACACTGATTCACACACAAGATCTCCAAAGTATTCAAGCTGTGCTCACATTTTCTTTCAAGGTGAACCTTGCTCTCACCCCCACAAGGCAGGAACCGTTTGGCTCTGCGGTTTTCTGACCAGAGACTGAGGACGGTTCCATTGACTTCAGCCAGGCTGAGCTCAGAGATGCATCTGTCAGAGACGTCGACTCCACACTTGGCCTGAATGAGATCCCTCCATGAAATAAATGTGTTCTCATTGTCACATATGCAGAGGATTTGACCCTGGCCTCCGAGTTCCTGCAGGAACATGCTGAAGGTCTCAACCAGGGGATCCGTTTTCTCCCTCACTGTTGACAAAAGTAAGAAAATGACAAGGAACCTTTTGTTTAGCACATCTCTGCGGCACAAAAAAGAAATGACATCTCGAACCGAGGCGCCCTTTTTCATCAACCACTGGTCAACCTCTGAGGGTTCCTCTTCCCCAATACCTCCATTGCAGAAAACCCAGCTTGTGCTGTTAGGTAATTGTAAGTTGGCAGCAGTTTTTTTTACACTTTCCATTATTTTGTATTTTGCTGGTAGATGTGAGCTCACGTTGCTCTGCTTTTCAAAGTAAGTCTGCAGTCCATGTTCAGCTGACTCAGGATCAAAGTCTAAAACAGCTGCTGGTTTGAGCTCTATGAGAAATCCTAGATCTCCAAAATGGCTTGGATGAGATTTGTTTGTGACAATGACATAATGTTCAAAATTGGACTTATCCAATGATGAGGCTCCACCTGTTATCGTATGAATTAACCTGGAGCCTTGAGTTGTGGTTTTTATTGTTTTGAAGTGCTTCTCCTCTGCTGCTTTGCGGAGCTGTGACAGTTGAGGCATTTTGTCCACAAACTGCCTGCAGTCGGACCTGGGCTTGGAGGATTCTTGAAGGGTTTTGGTGCTACCGCCGTCACGGATGTAGAGACACTTTTCTTTTGTACTCATGTCTTTTTTTATATTGCGGGTTTGGTAGATGTTTTCTCCACAAATGGCAGACTGAGGTTCGATGTCCACTTCAATCACACATTTGTCAGAAGATGCTGTATTTCTGTTGAGAACCTCAACAAATCGAGGAGTTTTAATACATTTCTGAGCAGCATCTTTGTGCTTGAACTCAAAGGAAGCATCAATAGCTGATTTTAGGCCTTTTAGGTACTTTTCTTTGTCATCAACAGCGACTCCCACTACCTGCCCATGGTCATAGTCTGGTTTGTCTCCTATGCCAAAATGTATGGTACCATTAGTGCGGCTATTCATGCAGGCAGCAGCAAATGGAATGACCTCAGTGATGAACTTCTCCACTTGCTTTTCAACAGGTGTATTGATAAAAGCTTTATATTCATGGCAGGGTTCAATAAAGTCCAAGGCGCCTGATTCTGGGACATCCAGGATGCTGCTCTCTACATATCTGAATGAGTGGTGGTATCTACCGAATGGATACGGCTTGCTGGGTTTCCCAGACCTGTCGGAGGAACTTGTTGGGTTCTCGCTCTTTGACTTGATTAATTCATTTCTGGCATGAATAATAAGCTTAGCTGGTCCAAGCTTCACACCCTTTTCAGTTAAATCTGATTTCTCTAGAAGCAAAAGGCTGGGACCAGAGATCCGTTCTTCAAACAGCAGGTCTGCAGTGGAGACGTCCAGACCCTTCAGTCCGAGGGCCCAGGCCCTTACTTGGGATTTAGTCCAGTCATTGATCTCAGGAGGCAGATCATCCTCCTGAAATACAAATAAAAACAAAAGGTGATCTTCCAACAATTTCTGGATTTAAAAAATAAATACATGAAGAATTTATTTATAAACTCTGTATGAATCTTTTTTTTTTTACATAGAAACTTTAATAAAATGATCTTCAGTGTTTGCTTAGACATCCTGCCCTCCAAAAACTTCATTATTTCTAATGGTACTTACTTTGGTTTCAACATTTTCTGCCATGGTCACAAATGGCAGCTGCAAGAAATATTTCAAAAATGAATTATTGATCCAGAGAATAAGAATTTCTGCTGAATCATAATCATTTACCTCATATGTTATTGATCATCTGTGGCAGTCTGTCCAAGTGTCTCAGATACCCAAATATTCTGCTGTAAAACAAAATAATAGTGTCACTTTTTGTACGGGACAATGTCAATGCCAATAAATAACAACAATTAACTTTGACAAAGTACCGCAGAGAAGACAGTGAGCACAAGAGACAACCAATGGTGGGCACTGCTGCACTGACCATAAAGTAATGTTGATGAGCACAATCCTAAACATTAGTTCCACTAAAGCACTAAATCAACATGGCATGTAACAAAGCCAGTGCTAAAGCACTAAATGTTGCATCAATGACATGATGTTTTGTTGCCTGCGTCCCGTGACACACATGAGATGAAACTATTGTAGTGCAGATTAGATCTGAGGCGTTGGAGTTGTAATCCAGGAGGATTTTCATGAAGCGCATATTGAGGCTTGTGTTGATGCAGGTTGTGACCTCTGAAGCTTCGCCAGCGACTGGTTCAGGAACTGGTTCAGGAACTGGTTCAGGAACTGGTTCAGGAACTGGTTCAGGAACTGGTTCATGGCAGCAAAGCGCTGCTGTTTCACCGTCATGTTTTCTTGTTTTAGGATTTTATAGCATTTCCAATTTATTGGAACGTCTTTTTTTCCGATGGGCCCAATTTTCTCTTACAACATTTTGAATTCTTTAAATAGTTTTACACAAAGATAATAAACCATCACCTATATTACCAAAGCACCTACACAGTGGATCCAGTGTTATAATTGATCATGTTTTCAAAGTATAAGAGTCCAAATTAACTTTAATATTGTATAAAAATCCCTCGCCTGTACTGAGGCATTACTGAGCTCTGCAGAAAGGCAGCAATGCTTTGGCCAAAGACCAGACTGAACTCATCCTCTGGAACATTGGAAAGGAAACAAAATGTTTGATCCCAACTGCCAGAAACCGGCGGATGTGAGGTCGGGTATTTCCTGAAGGAATCGTCTCTAAATAGAGGAGCCACCTAAACCCGAGCACAGGTAAAGTTTTTTTAAGTATTAAATAAATAATGTGATTTTGTTTTGCAGTGACAGCTTGATTAGAGTAACAAGTCATTCACAAACATCATTTACTTGTTTATTCATTGTAAGGCTTCATATTGTTTTCCCGTTGCCTGTTTTACATCATTTGTCCACTTGGTGTCGCAGTCGAGCAACTGAAGCGCTGCGGATGGACGGGTTCGGCGCTTCTTCATCTCACATCACTGGGGATGTCTCACTTCTGCACACCTGTAATGAATCCAGCTCATCACCAGGAGTATCAGTGGCAGCTGGTACCTCTGAGCTCTGTGTCTTTCCCTTCACTAACTTCTCCTGGTCTTGTCTTGGTGGTGACCTTCCTTTGGACCTCCCTCAGATTTTCAACAAACTTCTGGGTCCCAACCACACGGCTCCTCCTCAGCTACCTCATGCTCTGTTCTGCTCGTCTGCAACAAACCTCAAAGCCTTCAGTGTTTTTGTCATTCAGGTCACCAGGATTTCCTTTGTCTCTCTGCTGACCAACACCTCTGGTTCCTCTGTCCCCACAACTCCTCTACGTTCAGTAGAAATCCTCCTTTCACCTTCCATTAAAATCGATTAAAAAAAAAACTTCATAACCATCCACTTCTATTTCCAGTTCTCCATGTTTCCCATGCCAACACACCCTGATGAAATATAGTAATATTCATCTTTTCTCAAATAAACCCATGGTAAGCATTATTTGGGGATGCCATGTCCTGGATAAATCCTCCTCAACGTGTTTTAATTGGCACATTCTCACAAGATAGCCTGGGATTTTGCTGGGATTTTGCTGGGATTTTGCTGGGATTTTGCTGGGATTTTGCTGGGATTTGCGGACGTCTCCGGATGCGACGTTAACGAGGTGAGTGGATGTTAAAAACTACTTTTCAGGCTACAGTCAAAGCTCGGTGCTGTGTTACTGGCTAACAGAAGAAAAGTATTCTTACTGCACAAGTGAGCCACCATTTGCACCTGATTTTGCAGAATAAATACTGGATGCTGGAACGTTGGACTGGACCGACTGACTTGGTGTGAAGGGAGAGACAGAGAATGGTGCAGCAGGTGAGGGGGAACATATAACAGGCAGAGGAAGTAGGAAATGAATTGGAGAATAACCTGTGACTAGACATAGGGGGAAAAATGAACTGAGAAAAGACTCATCTCTAATCTGAACTACAGCAAAATAGAAACAAGGCAGATGTAATCAAAGTAAGAAGCACAATAATAATGGAATGAAATGAGCTGCTGCTGCAACATGCAGTTCTCTGCAGGAGTTGTGGATTTCATGTGATTGTAGAGGTTTTGATGTTTCGTTGGTTTGTATCTTGCAGAAGGTGAAATGACGGACTGCCACAGGTTTTCTTTTATATCAATGTTCACAGAAACATTACAGAGTTGGAGTCAGGAAAAATATTCAAATGTGTGATTTGAATTTATTCTGGAATCTGTAGGCAAGTGGTTTGCATCTGATCTCTCTGTTTTCTCCAGTTGCTTCCCACATTCAACTCAGAAAATCCAGGCAAAAATGCAGGAATCCATCCCTGACATGGAATAATACAAATGAAACATGCAACATAATCAAAATCATAACTATAGTATTAATAGGAAATCCTAATCTGACTTAAGTATTTTATGATTTATAGCTAATCTTAAATGCCTAAATATGGCTAACATAGTAAATATGGTTACTGTGAAACCAGGAAGAGTAAATTTAACACATTAATTCAGTCAGTAGACGCTTAAACAGCTTTGACTGAGGAATAATCTAGAGGAAACAATCTGATAGAAGCAGGAAGGAGCTGATTCTCAGTAAATGAAACCTAAGCAGTCCAAACAGAGACACACCCAGACACACACACACCCCACACACAGAGTCACACACACAGTTTCCTCAACTCTTCCATAGTTTCTTTTCATCCATAATGATGAGAATTCAAGTGAATTCACTCATTTAAACTATTTTAAATGAGCTGAAAACAGTTCAAGCAGGAAAAGTTACCAGGCAATATTCAAATATTTCAGGCAAATGCATTTATATAACAGGATCAAATCCCAAAGTGACATTCTGGTTAAATTGAGTATTTTCCTACCACCCAGAAACAGAAGCGCTTTGTGTTAATATGAAGTTACAGTCTTCATTCACGAGGTATTGCTGCTGCCCAAACTGCATTCCTGCTGCCCTAATATGGTTTTTATGAAATCACTGGTTCATTCAGCGCATGACGTTAAATAGATTCAGGGGAAATTAACTTCAGCAGCTGAACATGGACAGGTTTTAAATAGAACCACAACCTGTATTTCATCAGATCCCACAATCTGATTGGTAAGATTCTGCTGCATTGAGAAACATGATTGAAATGATTATTAGTTAGTTTCCATAAAATGATTTAACTTACCAACTCCAGAGAAACTCCGAGGTGCAGAGAGTTTGATGCAGAGAGTAAACCAGACGCTGAACCGCAGAGAGGCGAACTGAGGAAGTCATGAAGAGGGCTGGTATTCTCAGTAGATGACGAAGCAGTCCACCCACACACACACACACACCCCTACACACACAGACATGCACATACACACACAGAGAAGTCACTCCCACTGGCTTGTGTGTCAATAAGTTTCTTTTCTTCCAGAATAAATAAATACATTTTAATGGAAACTAATTTAGCTAAAGCTAAATAGATGCTCTTTTCTGTACTTTGTAATGCCAAGTTTTATTTCATAGACCTGCAGCCAGTGAGATCCCAACTGGACTCGGCTCAGTCAGGCTAAAAAGACTGATTCATGTTCATAGAGCTAAGCGCTAAGAGCTAAATGCTATGAGCTGTGCGCTAAGAGCTAACGCTAGAGCTGTGCGCTAAGAGCTAAGCGCTATGAGCTGTGCGCTAAGAGCTAAGCGCTATGAGCTGTGCGCTAAGAGCTAAGCGCTAAGAGCTGTGTGCTATACATCGTGAGCCAGTTCCCATTATTTCTTCTAGATCCGGTTTGATGGGTCTCATTATCTCATGTTAGGTGAAGCCAACCACTGATTGTGGGACATCAGAGGGGTCAGAGCCAGGACGGAGGGGTCAGAGCCAGGACATTGGTTTATTTCAGCAGCAGGGTAGTTAAATGTGCTTTACATCACAGAAACACCAGACAGTCTTCTGGAAGCAACATCACCTTCTGACAAACACCAAGATCATTGAAACGCATCAAATATCAACATTTTGATGTTTCTGAAGCAGCTCAAACCGAGGGGCGTTCAGGTCTGGGAGGGAGGAGAAGAAACTCTAATTTACAGGAAATGATGTATCAGTGAACTCATCAGGACTCATCAGGTCTCATCAGGACTCATCGGGTCTCATCAGGACTCATCAGGCTCATCAGGACTCATCGGGCTCATCAGGACTCATCAGGACTCATCAGGTCTCAGGCTGTCAGCAGTGTGCGACACATCAGATCATTCCTGTCTGATGGCTCTGAAATCTGCTACAGCTGATGGAAAACATGTGAGTGGGGTCAGAGGTCAGAGCTTCAGCTTCCCGGCCAGCGGGCTGCTGGGGTAGAGCCTGGAGAATCGGCCCAGGGTCCAGATGGGGAAGACGTTCCTGTAGGAGGTGTAGCTGATGGCGCAGCTCTTGTTGAACACACCGGAAATGTTTTCCTGGAAAGCAAAAGCAAAAGTTTTCTTCCTGTCGCTGGATTTGGTTCCAGCAGGCGAACGATGATCTGATTCACCTGAGGCCAGTCTCCGTTGAGAAGCTGCTTCTGGACCAGCAGCTGGACTCCTCTCTCCACGGCCTGCTGGTCAGGATGTCTGCAGGAACATCAGCAAACCTTCAGGAACCTTCTGAGCTCTTCCCTGCAGCCCGGCTCGGCGCCTCACCTGACGGCCATCAGTCCCAGCAAAGCCCAGCAGGTGTTGTGGATCTGAGCAGCGCCGCTCTGCACGTAGCGCCGCTGCTCACACGACTCAAAGTCCTCCCCCCAGCCGCCGTCGTTCATCTGGTGCTCCAGCAGGAAGCGGCACGCTTTCTGCACCTCCACCGGAACCTGCCTGCTCACAAAGAGGACGGACTGTAGAGCCGGGGTTCCTAAAGGCAGCAGGTGTGAGTTCTGTCCGTCTTACTCGGCCTCGTAGGTGTGACCCATGCAGGCGAAGGCCTCCAGACCGAACCATGTTCCGTAGGTGAAGCAAACTCCCCAGGATCTGAGGAGCGAGCAGAACAGCAGCGAGTTACATCTGACGGATTCCCAGTGGAGATCAAACAGGCTCACCCCTCCCAGGATCCATCGGCCCGCTGAACCCGGCGGCAGAACTCCAGGCCGTCTGTCAGGGTGGACCTGAGCAGCAAGCAGAGCTTCAGCCTCCTGAAACGCTTTTAATCACGTTTCAAAAGCTCAAACAAAATACATAAAGTACAAGAATTTAAAGGAAAAATAACAAAGACATTCTCTGAACTTTGTCAAACAGAAGAACAGCATGTAGAGATGATAAACTGGTGAGTTAAGCACTGGGAAGGTTGGGCTTCCAGCTGCTGCTTCCAGCTGCTGCTTCCAGCTGCTTCCAGCTGCTTCCAGCTGCTTCCAGCTGCTTCCAGCTGCTTCCAGCTGCTTCCAGCTGCTTCCAGCTGCTTCCAGCTGCTTCCAGCTGCTTCCAGCTGCTTTGCTTCAGTGCTTGCTGCTTCTCTGCTTAACAGAAGTTTAATGCTCAGCTGTTAACTCTTAACTTTCAAGAATTTTCTCGCTTATATTCTGTTCAGAATAAAGATGCTGGTCAGAATCTAGGATTTCTCAACATTGAATTAGAGTGTTAGCTCTAGAGCTCTTAAAACTGCAGATGGAGTGCTGGGTGGTTAGGTCTCTGTCCTGCTGTCTTCTGATCCTCACTGAACAAATCGATGTAAAATGCTCAGCTGTTGAACTCCCAGCTGTAAACTTGGCTGCATTATTAATTTTTTCTTCAGCATTTCATCATTTTAAACATGTAATAATTGTAACTCTTAAGAGCTGGAAGCCTGAATGAAAGTGAGAAGTAAACTGGGCCTCATAAGGTCTGGATGGTGATGCTTCTCCACCTGATCTCTGCGGCGCGGTGGTCAGGGTGAACCTGCAGGAAATGCCTCAGAGCCTGCATGGCTGCAGACGTACACTCCACATAGGTGTAGTCTATCATGATGTCACCTGATGGAGACAAGCAGAGCTGAGTGAACAACTGCTGCAAGGCTGAAAACCATAAATCTGTGAACAATCTGACTGAAGAAAAACTGCATGAAAGGAAAAATATATTTCATATTAAGCCACAACGATTGTCTCAGATTTGTTAAAGTATCTTTAGAAGCAGCGATTTGCTGTGAGGCTCGATGGTGGTGAGACTTTTACCAAACACTTCAGACGGGTTGAGCAGCTCCAGGAGTCGTCCTCCTCTTTTAGTTTCATACGTAGCAAATCCTCCGTCTCTGTTCCTCATGCTCAGCAGCTGCAGGACAGAAACAGGCTCTGATCAGCCAGACAGAGCAGAAGGCCTTCAGCTGCAGCATCTCTGTCCTGCCATCAGGAAGCAGCTGGACCAATCAGAGATCCAGGCTTCGCTCTCGCTGCAGGTCTTCAGCAGCTTTTGGTTTTGCTGAAATCTGATTTATTTTTACTACTAAATGTTATAACTTCTGCGTGAACCGTTTCCTGCATGTCCAGATGAAAAACGAAGCCGTCCTCCAGCAGCGCTCTGTTTACAGAGGTAAAGATGGCCGCCGCAATAAAGATGGCCGCCGTCTCTGGATGGATTGTAAAGTTGTTGAAAGTGACAGCAGATGGTCTGCAGACCAAGGAAGCTAATAAACAGAAAGCTAACCGCTAACAGCAACGGCCTTTAAAGGAGCTGCAGCTTCTGATCCGGTTCTGACCGGTTCTGACCCGGTTCTGACCGTGTTCTGACCCGGTTCTGACCCGGTTCTGACCCTGTTCTGACCCGTGTTCTGACCCGGTTCTGACCCGGTTCTGACCCGTGTTCTGACCCTGTTCTGACCCGGTTCTGACCTGGTTCTGACCCTGGTTCTGACCCAGTTCTGACCTGGTTCTGATTGGCTGTGGAGTCGGACCAGGACTGATGGGGTTGAGATGTGATGCGTTACTGACTGCTGTCATTATTGTCATTCAGATTAACTGGATTCTGCTGCTGATTGCGACACTCAGCCTGCAGATGAAACCGTTGGATACGGTTCCACGGTTCCCTTCCACGGTTCCACATGTGGAAGGGAACAAATCGGACTTTTTCAGGTGAAAACATCCAAACTGTTCAAACTGCAGTGAAAAAGTCGGACTATGAGTTTCATTGTTCTGCTGTGTGAATTCAGCCCAACTCAGCTGGATCCAGGATGGTGGATAAATTTGCACCAAAAACATGGAGAGAATCCGAGTCAGACCAGAAACAGAATCTAGTTGATGGAGATTTCCCAGCATGCATCACAAAATCATTAGAAGCCCCACAACAATCAAACTCACCACATTAACGGCGTCGTACAAACGCTGCGAGCTGATTGGCTGTCTGATGGAGGGGCAGAGCTCCTGCAGCAGCATCACCGACTTCAGGCCCTCAGCCGTGCAGTCGGCCACGATCCAGCCACAGTCCCTGGTGCTGAACGGGAAGCCGCCCTGACGAGCACAGACAGGTTTATGTTAAATATTTCTACAAATATCACAGCAGAATAAAATCTGAGTTTTTTTTGCATTTTCCCCTTTTGTTTGTTTGAGTTTGGAGTAAATCTGAATCATTTCTGAGCTACTTGTTGCTGGAATGTGATTTTTCTTGCACCTTGTTCATCTGTCTGTAGTATTTCTGGTACTCGGGTGGATTCTCAGGGATCTGCTGGAGGAAGAGACTAAAGATTAGGAAACATGTTTCCGCGTTAGCGTCAGGACGAGGCTAACGAGCCGTGACCTGCGTGACCCTGAGGAAGTCATGGGCGTCATGGAGACATCGGAGCAGCTTGGCGTCGTCCTGCGCTCCAGCCTGAGGTTCCCACACAGAAACAACGTCAACAAGCAGCAGAGAAACACGGAGGGAAAAGATGGAGACGCGTTTTCATGTCACCTCCAGGAAGGCCTGGACAGCGAAACACGTGTCCCAGAGCTGAGAGCCGTTGGTTCCCTAAAACGACACCAAGAAACTTTACTGACAAACACAATGAGAGGAAACAGCTGAAGATCATCACTGCTCTACTTTAATGATTGTTTTCCGACTACAAACTAGTGAGTTTGATGTGATGTGACTGAGCAACAGGAAGCCGGAGGGACGATTGAAGCAGTGAGAGCAGAAGATAAAAGTTTGATGTTCTGCAGAACTGAATCCACAGATGGACAGATTTCACTGCTTTGTAAAAATATCCAATCCCTTGAGCATTTCTCTTTTTGTTTAACCCAAAGCAATCAGCTGATGCATTATTGTGAGTTTATTACAAATTATCCGTAAAAATGGTCAAAAGCATCGTGTTGAAGTGATGCTAACTCCCACCTACAGGTGGCAGTATTTCTTTTACTACACTGCTGAGAGAAAAAAAAAACGCTTTTCTTACAAATATTTTTAAAGTGGCACCACATAATCAGTAACTGACTGCAAAAACTCACTAAGACACCTGCCAAATCCGGGCAGGAATGTTTATTTACTTTGTCAAAATAAAAGTGGCCAAATTTGAAAGGTCTGAAAACAAAAACAGGAGAAACTGTTGTGAGCTAAATCCTCACCTGCATTTTCATCCCATCCAGTCCCAGCCTGTAAGGAAACACAGAGAGCATCTGAACTGGGCGGTTCTCCTTGTTACCTTCTACGTTCCTGATCAGAACCTTTCTGTGAGTCTGGTTCAAACTGACCACAGGTAGTCTGGGATCCTGGAGACGTGTTCCTGAAACACAGCCGACGTTGGGCCGTCCACGTACCAGCGAACCAGCATGTTGATCGTCTTGGAGATCTGCACAAAAAACATGAAAACAGTTTCCTCTGCGCTCAGAGCTCTCGGCTCAGAGCTCTGGGCTCTCGGCTCTGCGCTCTCGGCTCTGCGCTCTCGGCTCAGCGCTCTCAGCTCAGATCTCCTGGTGAAATGATTTCTCCTCACCGGCCCGATGCTGATGCACTTGGTGAAGCGATCGTCGGCCTGGATGTGGTCGTACAGCTCTCTGACGGCCATCTTTCTCAGGGCGACGCTGTGATGAGCTTCATACAGGTTCAGCACCACTGCAGACAGTCAGGCTGTGAGACCAAACAGCTGGGAGAAAAACGACTTGATGAAGGAAACATCTCAGTGCCGGGATGACCTTTGACCCGATGCAGGAAGTGGGAGACAGATGGATTCTGGCTAAAATAACATTAATAATGTGGATATTTCCTTCCCATTCCTGAAGCTCCTCAGTAGCTTCATGCTGCTGCATCCTCTGGGTACAAAGGAGAATAATCACAGATCCTTCCTCCCAGCAGCTGTTAGACTTTCTATCCATGTGTTAAAATCCCTGATGATATTTAATATTTTCCTTTTCTAATGTTAGTATCTTTTTAGGAATAAGATATATATCTGTCTTTCTAGCAGTTTCTATTTTTTCTGTTTTGGAAGATAATTTTTTCCAAAGTGAATTACAGATGAGGATAAAACAACACATTTCAATCTCAAAGCTAATGAGAAGCAGCAGTGGACACCGCTAACTGAAAGCACCAAGCCAGTGGTGTTTAGAGGGAGCTAATGATGTAGCGCTAAACTCAGCCACGTTTAGACGCCCGGATATAAATGACTAAATACGTTCCAACATAGAACATCTCAGCAGCTCCATGACAGACTTCATGTTTCCCCTTCAGGAAGTGATTCTCTGGACAAACTTCACTCGGTTTCAGTTCGTTAACTCTGTTGCTGTTTCAGACAAACTGGCGGCCGAAGGGCTTCAGTCAGAAACCATGGAGGACAGCAGCGGGTTTAAAATGTTTATGTTCTACAGCATTGCATTCTGGGTACACAACAGACATCATTTGCTTCACCGGATCATGTGGAGACTCTTAAAACAGTTTATATGAAATTTTACATTAATTTGTTTTATTAGCCTTACTGGTTAGTTTAAGTGATGTTTCTTCTACAAACATCTTTTGTTTGTTACATTTTTGCTATTTGCTCCATAATGTTTCTTTAAAAAAAGAGAAAGTGAGGAAAGGAAGTGGAACTGCTGTGTCATCAGTCTTTACCCCCTTCTGCGCTCTCGGCTCTACGCTCTCGGCTCTACGCTCTCGGCTCTACGCTCTCGGCTCTACGCTCTCGGCTCTACGCTCTCGGCTCTACGCTCTCGGCTCTACGCTCTCGGCTCACCTCAGCGCTCGCTGGGTCCGAGGCCCAGGCCTGAGGCCCGAGGCAGGCTCGCCGGGCCCGAGGCTGGCAGGCTTATCGATGTTACGTCTTCCTGGCGTCACATCAGCGGTTCTGTGATTTCTGATTTTCTACTCAGCCAGAACCAGAACCTCAGTGGTACTGGTCCACATGTTGATGACTGATATGGTTCTTACTGTAGGCGGCAGAGAGCAGCGCGCTGTGAGGAGTGTACAGGTCGCAGGCGGCCACGTTGTTCCTCTGAGCGCTCCAGCTGATGGAGGCGAAGTCCTGCACGAAAAGCTCCTGGAGGAAAAGCAGCAGGATCAGTTTGTGCAGCGAGTCGGCGGTGATTTAACCTTCCTGTTGGCAGCGTTTCGTCGCTCGCTGCACATTTTCACATGGTCACTTTATACCAGAAGTTTAACTAGTAACAAGTTATTTAACTCAGAAGGATGTAATTCAGAGATGACTATCACTTGTTTAGGGTGTTAATATGAATTTAATTCGGACTTTGGGGAAAAAAACGTAAGTTTTTTTTGTTGTTTTAAGAAATAAATTAAAGGTTTAATGAATCACAAACTGTTTTAAGGACGAATGATGAAAATTCACCCCAGATTTAATGTCTCCAAATGCTGCAGTTCAAAATGAGACTGTCTAAGGTCGTCCAAATAAAACCAGAAAAATATTGTTTAAAACTGTCTTTTAATAAATTCACGTTCAGTGCAGAAAACCTGGTTAAGGTTTGACTGTGTCAGTAAGTTCGAGCTTTAAAAACAGTGAAACGCGCCTTCAGTCTGTAATGTGTTTATCTGTTGAAGGAGCTCATTAGCGTCGTGTGTCACCTGTCGAAGGCTGAGGATCAGAGGGTCTTCCTCTGCCGACAGCCTGACCGCGTAGCAGTAGCTCATCGGCAGGTAGACCTGGCGGCAGTGGCACCACAGGGTGGAGGGGTGGGCCGGCATCCAGGCGGGGAAGAGCCTGAAACAACCAGGAGCCGACTGACAACGACCCGGTACTGGACAACACAGCAGCAGCCAAAAAGCAAAGTAAAACTGCGTCCGCCTTTCAAGCCAGAGGTCAGTGCGACCCACCACATCTCCGGCAGCAACGTGTTCAGCCCCTCCCAGCTGTAGACGTTCAGAACGGCCAACCAGAATTTACCCCATGATGGGATCCCGACGGCGCCACCTTGACAAAGACACGGAAAACACCAGCGGTTCGTTCCTAACGACGTTCAGTTTCAACGTGAGTTTAACATCTGTGAGCGACTGGATCTGAACCAAACCTTTGCTGTGCAGGTTGTTCCGAGCACGAACCAAATCTGGGTCATCGGGACCAACCCCCAGAATCCTCAGAGACGTGTAGCTCAGCGCCGTTCCAAACACTGTGGATTTATCTTCTATGTGTCTGAAACACAGCAATCATTTCCCAACAAGCAAAAACTGAGTTTTTAAGACTTTTTGGAGCTGAAAGGACAAAATAACTCTTTATGTCTCTTCATCCTCAATGCCTGAATGGCTTTTAGTTCTGGGAAGAAACTTTGGCTTCCTTTGTTAAGAGGTTATGCAGTCAAATGGCCAGTAGATGGCGCTGTTTCCCAAGATAAAAGCCTGGTGTTGACTCACAGGCCCCAGCCTCCGTCTGGCAGCTGGACGGAGCGCAGGTACCTCACCATCTCCTTCTTCCAGGCTTCAGGCAGAGGAATCTTAGCAACGTGACACGTGATCAGGAGACCTGGGAGACAAACACCAGCAGAAGTTCAGGCTGCATTCGCATCAGCTCTGTTTAATCTGCTTTTATCCAACTCGACTTACTGCGCCCAGAAAGTCTGGTTTGTTTGGGGAACTGTGAATGCTAATCGGACCAAAAAAGCTAATCGGACCAAAAAAGCTAATCGGTCCAAAAAAGCTAATCGGACCAAAAAGCTAATCGGACCAAAAAAGCTAATCGGTCCAAAAAAGCGAACTGCAGTCTGCCAAAACCTCAGTCTGGGTTTGAATGGATATGTGGATTCAAGCAGGAAGTGGACTACAGCGCAGAGCATTCTGGGTAAATACAACCAAAACAAACATGCTAGCCTAGCACTAGCAGCAGAAATGGCTCCTGGTCTTTAGCCAAAGACGACAGTGAAATCCTCCAGCCGCTAAAATCTGACGCCTCAGTTTTTGTTTACATTTTGTGAAGAAGGAAGTTGTTCTCATGTCTTCAGAGTTTCTTGTGTTTTTTCCTTTAGTAATTCGTGCTGCAGCGCCCCCACAGGCCAGGAGGGGAACAGGTTGCTCAAAGGGTTTGGATCATTTTACTGTATCAGCTGGAAATGTAAAAAACCTGAAGTTTTGTTCCCCAACCCAACAGAGTCTACTAAACTATCAGATGTGTAAACCCTTAATGCTAGGCTCCACGATGGTTTCTGTTCCTGTCCGCCGGGTGAGCTGGTTCACCTGGGAGCAGGAAGAGGGGTCCACCGTAGTCCCCCGCCCAGTGGCCGTCCTCAGCCTGGAGCCGACGGTAGAAGTTCATGCCTTTAGCTGCAGCATCCAGAGCCGTTTCAGAGGCCGAGGAGTCGGACACAAATTGACTCTGTGGACAGAATTAGAACCAGACTGTTGAGGCAGAACTTACTTCTTTACAACACGCCTACAGCAGCCAGACCTTCTCCAGGTCTTTGGGTTTCTCAGGGTTTTCTCTGGATTTTTGTTGCATTTACAATGACCAACAGTCCAGTTTCCCTTCATTCAGTAAAAAAGCAAAACTTTGCAAGACTTTCAGGAACAGAGACAGAAACCAAGCTCTAGTTTCCTAAAGCATCAAAAACCGAGGACTAGACTTTGAGTTTTACAGCCCAGTTAATGGAGTGAAATGTAGAAAACCAGAAAAAGATTGAAGCCCTACGATGTCCAGACCCAGAGAATGAGCTTCCAGCATGGTCTGCTCCCTGCTGGGCGTCTCGTTGTCGTCCACGTAGCTCCAGGTCTGCCTGCCCTCTGCGTTTCTCAGCCTCCAGCGGCTCAGGTCTGTGGCCGGCTCCGTCCTATACGGCCCGCCTCGCCTCCGCAGCTGCCTGCCACAGAAACAACCAGCCTGCAGGTCAGATTTTATCGCAGAAAGTCTAACAAGTAGCAGGAAATAGTTCTGCACCAGGTACGATCAGTGCATGAATAATGTGTGTGATATTATTGAGGGACGGTTGTCCTATGTTTTCCATAGGATGTGAGTTTAGCTTTTGCAATTTGATTCCACCTGGCCCATTAAAGTCTGGGCTTCTCTTTAGTTTGAAACTTTCCAAAACTGAAATGCACCTGGATATCAGGTAAGCATGGGGGGATCATATGGTACTGCAGCTGTAGATGGGAGACAACAGAATCAGTCCAGCCTTCGCTTCCCAAAAAGTCCAACTTAAGGGACAGATTAGGACTCAACGCTCAGTGAGTCTGTCTCAGTCTCACTACTTTCATGGAGAAAAGGCAGCAACCAGGAAGAGGCCAGGAAGGATTCTGAGGTTCTTCAGGGTTCTGGACCAGAAACAGACCCATGCCTAATTTTGATGGCCTAGTCAAAGCCCTACCTGTCTTCAGGTGATTAAGCTAGGCATCACTACACTTTATAAAGTCACGTACTAACACTTTACGAACAGATTTTCAAATAAACCTTGTTATACTGTAAAACTGATGTAAGTAGTTTGGTTTTAAGTTTTTTATGTATTACAATTAAACTGCAGAGTCACTAACTTTATTTAAATAGAAAGTAAAACAAATACTCACGTTCCTTCAGACATTTCTGCTGATAAACTCACAAACTGAGTTCTTCTGCAGGATGTGAGTGAAGCTCGGCATCTGCTGCTGAAACTCCACCTGCTGCTCTGTTCATGGGAGTTGTAGTTCCCACAGCGCCGCTCAGGGGCCAATCAACACAAGTGAAAACCACATTTCCCATGAAGCCCTGCGGGGAGCGGCCTCTGAGGCGTCTGCTGCTTGGTGAATGTGGAGAGACATGAGCAGAGACTCAGCTGGCCAATCACAGGCAGGCTGGGCGGAGAGAGGGCGGGGCTATGTGGGGTTTGACCAATGAGATTCCTCCTGAGGTAAACACAACACATGTGCTCATTGTGGACCGGATGAAGAGACAAAGTACAGACTTATTCTATCAATGAACATGTTAAAGCTTTTACATTTAATGAATTTAGGTCTAGAATATTAGATCAGACCAATAAAAACAATAATTCAGGAAGTTTGGGTTCAATAATAAATGTGTTAGAAACCTGCTGAATGGTCCATGTTTAAAAAAATGCTTTAAATCTGACAAACAAAGAGAAAACTGATTCTAGTTTAATCATTTAATTTCACTTACCGTAGTGTAGCATAGGATATAAAATCAATAATAATTGTAGGAGCTGTTTCTCTATTCTCAGTTAAATCTTAGAATTTAGATTATTTTATTTGCTTATTTTCTGATTCATTTATATTTGGACATTTAGTTAAATTCTAATTATTTTAAATAGGTTTTGTGGCTAGTAAGTCTCTTCATCTGTTAATTGATTTCAGTTCCTGGCTCTTTGTCTGTGAACAGGTGCAGGAATCAGAGCAGGAGAAGCAGCAGAATCCTGTCACTTGTTAACCTGAATATGGAATAAAGCAACAAATAGCTGCATTTTTGACTGTTGCTCTTTGTGGAACTGGTGAGCCAGAAACCCACAGCGCATCGAGTGGCTGGTTGAGTTGAATTCACTTCTGCTTTGCTTTATCTCTTCCCACTCAGAGCTGAACGAGGTCTAAAGTAAAGAGAGCAGGACTGGATCCTCTGAGTAAAGCCAACTGAGGCAGGACTGATACGTTATCAGGATTTAACAATAAATTATGTTTATGTTCACATCGTCTAAAAATGAGAAACGGCTTGTAATTATTTTGTGTTTCTGTTCAGAGTTGTATTTATGTTTATTCCATTTGAGGAGAAGCTGTAGTTGAGCTGATGCTAAGCTAATTAGTTAGCTTAGCAGCTAGTCCTTTCCATGTCGGGAAACACGTGAAAAACGAAGGGTTCCCAAAGAGTGAGACGCAGCAACAGAAAATATGCTTGGAAATATGTATGTGCTAGAATAACTTCATCCATCCATCTGAGCACCTTGGGAGGGTCGGGAGGTCACCTGGACAGGTCGCCAGGAAACTGTTAGAATAACTTGAGATCCAATCAGGTCTCAAACAGCAACAACACATGAATAATGCGCTTTACTCAATCACAGCACAATACCTGTCCAGAAATAAACGTTCCCATGAGGACCAACTTGCTGACAGTCAAACTTGATTGAAAGGTTTTGTGCTTGGAGGCTCCTCCATTCTGAGCTTCTGAAGAGTTGACCGAACTGGAAACTGTTTGTCATCAGACTCCAGGATCAGTCAAAGCTTGTTGAATCGTTTTTTCTGTTGTTGTGTAACAGTTTACCGTAACAAAGCCTTCGGTTTTTAAAGCATAACTGTAAATGTTGAAATATTGAAAGAGCTGTGTGTTTGCACAATAAGACCTGGTTGGAGCGTCCAAGCTGTGCAAACATGTTGGCAAGCGAAGTCCATCCATCACGCTGTGCAGAAAGACAAAGACTCACTTATTGATACGAAGGCTGGGTCGCAGATCAAACTGTGGGTGTTTTAGAAATGACAACATGAAGCAACAGTTTCTCGGATCTGACATGACTTTCAACATAAAGAAGACGAATGGAGCGGATTATGAAACCTGGTGACATCATTCATTAAGCCAAACGCAGGATGACAGCAGGAGTTCAGACGCGGTGATGCAGAAAGGATTCAGGCTGGAGGCGTGGAAGCGCATAAAAACAGCAACCAGTGACAGAGGAATCGGCTCACCTGGACAGAACTCTGCTGAGGACTCTTCCTCTGCATCTTCACAGGTACACATCAGACTAGGTCTGGGTGTTATTTGGATTCCTCTGAGTTTTGATGATCATCTGCTTCTTTTAAACAGATTCTTCTGAAGAGAAACGGCTGGAGGCTGAAGCTGTGAGATGGATCAACACGGACAGGGTAAAACTGAAATGTTCATCTCCAACTGATTTTTTTTTATTACAACCAGACTTGTGGCTTTAATCCCATCCAAAAACAAGCTTTCAACTGTCTTTTATATATGTTCTCAGGAGGACCTGGACCTGGTGGCTGTGGCATGAAGGGACCTGGACCTGGTGGCTTTAGTGTCACGTATCTTGAACATGTTATTTGTGGTGAAAAAAACCTTGAACATGGACATGGTGGTTGTGGTGGGAAAAACGAAGGACATGGACGTGGACATGGACATGGACACGGAAATGGACATGGACACGGACATGGACATGGTGGTTGTGGGAAGGACAAGCGGAGACGGAGGTGCAAGCGCGGTCACAAACACCAGAAATGCCACAAGAGCGGCCGGAGCTGCCACGGGGTGAGAGCCTTTTCTCCACTTCTTTTCTGCCTGAATATTATTCCCCCTGTCAGGCTGAACATTATCGTTGTTTCTGTTTCCTCTCAGTCCTCCAGCAGCTCCTGCAGCAGCGACTCTGATTAGACGGACATGTCTCAACCAACATCCTGTCCCACTGTCCTCACTATAAAGACCAACAGCAGAATGAGATGTTGGATTTTGTTTCTTTGGTCAATTTTAAATAAAGTTTGTGAAATCCAAATAAGTCACTGTGTTCAGTTTTTCATTTTATTTGTAACTATCAGTATCAGCAATGAGAAGTTTGCTGTAAAGTCCAGGCATATTTTGCATTTCCAGAGTTTGTTCAATCAAAGTTTCTTTCAGTTTCATCCAGGCTGCTGTTCTGGGTCTGGACAGTCAGTTCTACTAATCCACCTGAGCAGAAACCAAAGAGTCTGAGATCCAGTCAGAACACGGCTTGGTGCGGCAGAACCTATTGCAAATCAGCTTCGGCTATAAATGCTACAGTATTATGTATTAAGGTATAGAGAAACAGAAGTTATTATAAACTGGAGATCAAACCTGAAATCTGTGGGTGGTGATGACCTCTGACCTGAACCTTCAGAGACAGAAAAAGATGGTTCCAAAGTCGGCCTTCTACCAGCTGAAGTCAATGATCCAGAACGCTGCTGCTGAAGTTCTGACTAAACCAGGAAGTTAGAGGCACCACCCAGTTCTACACCATCCAGTTCTACACCACCCGGTTCTACACCACCCAGCTCTACACCACCCAGTTCTACACCACCCAGTTCTACACCACCCGGTTCTACACCACCCAGTTCTACACCACCCAGTTCTACACCACCAGTTCTCTGGTACAGCACCTGTTCTACACCACCCAGTTCTAAACCATCCAGCTTTCCATCTAGAGCTCTATCTGGATCACCTGTATCCATGATTCTCGCCTTATCTAAGGTTTGACGTTTCTATAAAGTTTCTGTTCTAGGACTAAACAGTTAACTGGTGACTTTGCTATTTCGACTTCAAACTGGACTGTAATTTCTGTATGAATTTATGGTTCTGGATTTTCTGTTCTTTTAGTCCTAATCTGCAACTGTTGCACAGACGGATTTAAACACGTCGCACTTTGGTCCTAATCTAAGAGTTTTTATCTGGATCAGAATTGGGTGGATCAATGTTTCGCTTGTTTTAGGTTGGAAGCATAAAACTGTTGGACTAAACATTAACTGAGGGCGTTGATTGCTGAGTCTGTGGATTCAAATGGATGTAATTTCATGTTAATTTGGAGATTTTATGGATTCATGGATTTTCTTTCTTCTATTCACAGGGGGTCTTACTTACAGGTTCAAATGCATGTTAGCGCTCCCACTAAGATTTTATTAAATGTTTACTCAGTCACATGTTTCATGTATTTCACCTTTTCTCAGGAGAACTGCTGTGACGAACTGGCAGACCCAACTGAAACCCCTCAGGCCAAATGACACCAGGTTTAGCGGTTTAGTCATGTCAGGAGTTTTATATGGGACTGGCTCAAAGAGCAAACTCATCAAAATCCAAGATTCATCAACAAATGACCAAAACATTCTCAGATGCTCATCTTTTAGCTGAGGGAGATTCAACCCATTGGTTCACGTCTGCAGGCTCTGAACGCTAATAAAATGGACACAGGAGTGTTAACACCCACCTCTGAGACAGGTAAGGTTAATGATTACAGGATGGTTAAAGTGGGCAGTAAAGCCCCACGTTGACAGTTTGATGAGGACTTCCTCAGATTAAAGGTGCAGCAGAGCATAAAAGAGGCTGCAGGTTGGAGCTGAATCAGGAGATCCTCTGGAACCAGGTATGAAGCTCTCTGACCGGATCCTTTCTTCATGGTAAACTCTGCAGAGCTCACTGAAATGTTTTCTCTCTTTCAGAACTTTCAGAGGATTTCTGAGAATGTACGGCCAGAACCAAGGTGCATCGCCGACCAAAGTCATTGAACTCTGTAGCTTTCATTGACTAACTCTGGGCTTCCTGTGTGTTTAGGGAACCAGTACCCAGGAGGCAACCCCGCTTTTCCTCCACCAATGTCAAACTGCCCTGCTGCACCTGGACATCCAGGACACGCTGGACATCCAGGACACGGACCTGGACACGGTCCTGGACACGGACCTGGACACGGTCCTGGACACGCCCATGGACACTGTCCTGGACATGGCCATGGACACGGACCTGGACAGTGCCATGGACATGGACACAAAGACAAGAAAAAACACAAGCACAAGAACAAGGACAAGGACAAGGACAAGCATAGGCACAAGCAAGGCCACAAACATGGCCACTGCCACAAGAAAGGGAAGGACAGCCACGGGGTGAGACGAGCCTCCTGCTGCTCACATTTCATCCAGAATCAATCATCTCACTGGCAATTTAAAGGTTTTGCAGAAAGTTAAGAATGTCAAGAAATGTCCAGTAAAATGTTTAAAGATCTAGCTTTGACTAAAACAGACCTGAGATCTTTTAAAGATGAGTAACTTGGTTCCTGAACTGATTTTGTGTTTTTTCAGGCGTCCAGCAGCTCCTGCAGCAGCAGCAGCAGCAGCAGCAGCGACTCCGACTGAATGATCAACCGTCTGTCCTTGGAGTCCTTCTGATTTTAATCTCAGTTATTTTGCATTTAAAACATAATTAAACCCACAAATCATCGGTCAGAAACATTGCACGTCAGAACGTTATCATGTGGAGAATATGATGTCAGTCCTGATGGTTTTTGTTTTCTGAGTGGAATAAAGTGATTGCAGTGCATGATAAATGTGAATACACAAACCACAGCTTGTCTGTCATTTATTTAAATCTTCTCCTTCCTGTTTGTCCAGGTGAAACATGCAGAGTCTCCCTGCTCCTGCTGATGCTTTGATAACCTGTGAATAGTTAACAGTAAGGAGCTTCTTACTCCGGTTCCCCTTAAAGTCAGCAGTTCCTCAGTCACTGCTTCAGAAAAACTGGTTTAAACCTTCATTTTATCTGAATTTCATTCACTCAATAACATCAGAAAACAGTCAGAAAAAATACAAACATATTTACTTCTAATTCACATAAAAATAAAAATTAGCTTCTGAACTCAGAACACTATTACAAACATATTTCAAATACACAACAAGAAAACATCAACTCACTTCTTCATCATGACATCCTGATTCCATCGAAGCTCCTGCATTTTCAATGAGGTAAAATGTTAAAAACTGAAATATTTGGACTTTGTTGCTCTGAAATGACTGTAAATACAGGAACACGTTGTTTTTGGTCTAAAGCAGAGACACACTGGACAAAGAAACAGCCGCACTCGTTCAGGGCAGTTCAGAGAAACGAACCGACCCAACATTCATGTTCTTGGACTGTGAGAGGAAACCAGAGTTCCCAGACAAACTGCAGCAGGAAGACCCGGACCGGGATCCAAGGGTTATATTTTTAATACAGTAATTAGCACGAAAAGTATAGCATAAACCTCACTGATTCTCTATCAGCACTTTTCTGAAGCCAGTTGCATTCTTTCCGCTGACCAGTAGGTGGCAGTGCCACGGAAGTGAGCACCCGCCAATCAGTGGCCGTTTTTTCGCTCTAACAGGAAGTAAACAGAGAAGCCAGGAGCTCTGCGGAGGAGCAGCTTCTGGCCCCGCACCGCTGATCGGATCATCTTAATTATAATATTAATAATAATGCCGCTGACGGTTCTGACTTCAGCCTGCAGGTGTGTGTTGTCACCGGAAGCTGGTGTAGCTGTACAGGAAGTTGCTGTAGCCGTTAGTCGAGGCTTTTTTCTTTGCTTGTAACAGAGAAACTGTTTTAAAAGTTTCACGTTAGAGTCAGCGTGGAGCTGGCAAAACATTATGACCACCGGGGCTTCTTCTCCGCCTGTGAAAATGTGATTGAAACGTGATTCTGATCTAACAAATCTTCTCTTCCAATAGCATCGTTTTTAACACCAAAGCTAACATGATGTTCATTATCCCCTAATATCACTACCAGGCGTAAACGCAGGGAGATAATTAGAGGTCATAATGTTCTGGCTGATCACTGAGTGTAATAAAGTTAACCAGTTTATTTCAGGACCCGGTTAAAGGTGAGGTTAGAATCAGGCCTAACAACATTAGATATGATTCATGTTCAGTTTATCATTAATTGTCTTTCAGACTGAAGCCTCTTTGCAGACTGCAGCGAATCCAGGCTCACATGGTGAGTATCAGCTGCACCGACTGACCTTTACTGACCCTGGAAGGTATTGATTTTAAAGGCTCTCATTTCTTCAAACCTTAATTCACCATTTACATTTAACAGAAACCTGTTAAATTTAACAGGTTTCTGCTGGGTGGTGGATGACTTCTGCAGACCAGGCACATTCTGGACACAAACTGTTTAGACATTTACACACAATTCAGACAAACCATTAACCTCCAGAGTACCTGGGGAGAACAGGTACTCTGGAGTACTCCCCAGAACTGCATGGAGAACCAACTCCATGCAGACAGGCTGGGATTCAAACCCACAACCTTTATTTATTCATAGTAGCTGGTCAAAGTTAAATTATGTAAGATAATAAATAATCATAGAAAAAAAAAATAAACAGTCAAATTAATTAAAAAATTAATTAAAAATAGACATATGAAATAAATAAAATGAAAGATTAAAATAAAAAATAGGAATAAAAATGTTATTTCTATTTTTAGGAATAATATTCCTAAAGTACGATATTTAGTTAAAGTAAATATAAGTATTACTCATAAATATAAAATGATAAAAATGATGTAAGGAGGCCCAGTCAGTTGAGTTTGCAGCAACCCGTCAACTGAGCAAGCATGTGGCGACAGTAGAGAAGAACAACTTTCCTTTAACAGAAGGAAAAACCTCCATCAGGACCAGAAACTGAAGACAGAAACTGAACTGAGAATTTCAGCGTCTGGAAGGTTTAAGTTTCCATGCAGACGGTGAAGTTCAGCTGATTGAAGCCACGGCTGCTGCATGAAGCTCAGCTAGATAGATATTAGATTGATAGATCTGTTCCTCTGCCATCACTGAGATTTTATTTATTAAAGAGAAAAACACCTCAGTCAGTTAAACGTGTAAAATAATAAGTTTAAACTTAAAGTTATAATAATTTATGATCATTTCTGAGTTATTTGCTCTGATATTTTCATCAGAATCTGTTCAGCATTAATTGTTTCTTTTCCCTCCAGATGTCGGGTCACGTGGAACCGGAGGTTCTGCTGGAGAAAGCGGGCCGGGCCGCAGTGATCACCATGAACCGACCTAAAGTCCTGAACGCGCTCAACCTGAGCATGATCCGGCGGATCCACCCGCAGCTGCAGGTGGGCGGAGCCGCTCAGCCGCCACAGATCCAGAAGTTTACATACTCCAACAAAAACACGTCCATCTTTTTTACTCACTAAGTTAAATCAGACAAAATTTATTTTGCTTTTGCTAAATTCTTTTTTTGGCTCTAGTGGCCTTAATTTGAAAGTAGCTTGACAGGAAACGGAAACGAGAGAGGGGAAGACATGCGGCAAATGTCACCAGGCTGGGAATCGAACCTGTGACTGCCGGCATGAGGACTAAGGCCTCCATATGTGGGTTGTGCTTTGCCCCTGCGCCACCACTGCACCTTTTTGCTAAATTCTTGAATATGTTTTTTTTTTTTGTAGAGAAAAGCGAGAAAATCACGATTCCTAATCCTGGAAATTCTCAAAGATGGATTTTAAAACGGGTTTAAGTTGCTCATCTTTTTATTGAGTGAACTGCGTGCTCATTCTGCGTCCCACCGTGTCAATTTAGATGAATTCTTTCATATTTTTTATTGAAGAAAAAGACAGGCTGCCAAATTAGCCTGATTCTGGAGATTCAAGACAGACATTTATTCACAAACCTATTTTTAAATAAATGTTTTATTTGTTTACACTGTATTTTTCTCAGAATCATTAAAATGTTTGAAAAGAAAAATCGTGTCTGAATCGAATCGCGACCCTAAAGAATCGAATCAAACACTGAACGATTCCCTAAGAAGCGACTTTTCAGATGAACAAGGTGAAGTGAGCAGGTCGGGTTTTTAAAGATGGGACAGAAAACACAGTCAGATCAGTTCTGACTGTCATGGAGAAAACAGATATTTATGACATTCTGAAGCTGCAGTTTGTAACGTTTAGACCGTTTACGTCCTGCAGCTCCAGGCTGAAGGAAAAATAAAAGTTTCTTTAATATCGTGAGCAGCTCTCTGATTGGCTGATTCAGCTCCTGTCAGATTAATTTATTCAAATTGCTGTTGTTTTGTTATTTTGACCTAATTTGAATCAGATTCAGTTCTTTGTAATTAACTGCTGAATATTTATTATTTATTGAGTTACTTTCTGTTTCCAGAAATGGGAAAGTGACCCTGAGACGGACTTGGTGATCATCAAAGCAGCAGGAGGGAAAGCTTTCTGTGCTGGAGGCGACATCAGAGGTGAAAGGTCAAGCCCAGGGTCACTTCCTGCTCCTTCCTCAGGATCCTCCTTCACTGCTGTTTGTTTTCGTTCCCAGCCGTCACAGAAGCAGGGAAGGTCGGGGATTCCCTGGCGCAGGACTTCTTCCGGGAGGAATACCTGCTGAACAACGCGATAGGTTTGATTTAGTGTTTAGCTGCTGGACGTTTCCAGGTTTAGTCACAAACATAAGATTCACTTTACTGGGATGAAATGTGATGTTCTGTTTCCTGTCTTTTCAGGATCCTACAGGAAGCCGTATGTCGCCATTATTGATGGAATCACAATGGGAGGGGTGAGATCAACGTTCCTTAATTCAGCTTAATTTAATTCATCCTGACGTGTTACGCCCAGGCTAAGAACAAACTGACTAATTACCAGAAAAGTCACAAAAATCTGAGCAAAAAAATCATAATAATACACAAAAAAAGTTGTGAAAATACTAGAATAAAGTCATATTAATACCAGAATAAAATTGTAATATTAGACAAATGAAGTGGTGATTTTATTGAGACTCCCACATTAAAAATAATTTAAAAAAATTAATTGAGTAATGTGGAGCATCTTAAAGAAATTCTTCATCTCATCAAATTATTATCAGTAGCAGAACTTTGAAATGTGGAAATAAGCAGAAAGACTCAGAACTTTTTCTCATTAAAACAACTTTGTTCTTTTTTTAATTTTACGACTTTTTTCTGGTAATATTCTGAGTTAGTTAATAAAAAACCTAATCTATAATAATCTATAATAAGACTGATCTGTAATTTTGCCATAGTAGTTATGGATCAGGCTGAAAATGTTTTGTTTATGAAAGAGCTGCGATGATGAAACGGGCCAGCAGGTGTCAGTAGAGAGCTTTGTTCCTGTCTTACCTGGAAGCTGGCCTCTGATTGGAGGAAACCTGAGGTGACTGAACTGCTGCTGGAGCAGAACCGTTGACCCAAACGGGCTCCTGACTGTTAGAACTCGGACTTTGACTGGTCCGAAATAAATCTGCTGAATGTGACGAAGTTCTGGAAACATCAGCAGAGATGATTATTTTCAGTTCAGAGTTTCTGAGGTCGGCACAGAACCGACCCGGATGATGACGCAACGCTCCGCAGGGCGAAACGGACCGGCTCAAGATATGGAAAGACTTCCTGTTCACAGATCAGGTCCTGGATCAGAACCGGATCAGTTCCGGATCTGGGACCTGTCAGAGCGTAGGCCGAGTGATCAGGGTCCGAGTCGGACCTGTTCCCTCTGACTGGGTGGGCTGTGACCTCTGGGGGTCAGAGGTCGCTGCTGGCTGAGTCCTGCTGAGAGGAGACAGTTTTCAGACGGATGTCCCAGCTCCCTGGTTCTGGTTCTGGTCCAGGTTTCCAGCCTTCAGGTCATAAATCAGAACCAGAGGATTGTCTGTTTACATCAGGCGGTCCAAACGCCTTATTTGGTACCAGAATGTGCTGCTGCTGTGTGGCTCAGCGCCGGAGTTTAACTCATGACTCCCTTCAGAAAACCTGGAACTGTTTCTATTTGATTTCATAAAATCTTTTAAAATCATCGAGAAATTCCCAAGTCGGATCGTTTAGAGAGACTCCCGATCAGGGATCAACGCTCTGATTGATCTGAATCTCATTTGGATCAACATGGATCCCATTTGTAACGGTTGAACCTGCCTTGCTGGAAAAGACCCGGGATTGAAATTGGGTAACCATGGCAACCCTGGTGTCTCTTTTCAGCTGTCCTTGATTCATTACTTGCACCTTTTGACAGAGATTTTTTCCAAACTCCTTGCATGACGTCACATTATTGAATGAATCCGAATCCTTGGTCAGGACGGAGTTCAGTTGGTTACGTTTAACTGACTGAAGGACATTTCTGTCTTTTTCTCCAAATTAAACTGAAAACATTTACATCCTGATTTTATCTTCCAGAAATGGAAACAACTCTACAATTTAATAGAAAACTATTAACATAAATATCAAACTAAGATGACTAGGAATGCGCCGATATCTGGGCTGATAATCCATATTTACCAATATGTTATATACATTTCAACCCGTTGCTATAGAAACACAAACAGGAACGACATGGATATAAATCGGTTACTAATATCGATCCAGATTATTTGTTATTCTACAAATGTTCACAATTAGGACATTTATCTTAAAATGTCTAAATTGAAACATTTAAAACTTTTTGGTGTTTTTGTTTTGTTTGTTAGCTGAGAGTCGAACATCGTTTCATGTCAGGATTATTTCATGCGTAAAGCTTAAATGCTCTTGGTCGCCCCCTGCTGGACGGGGTTATGTGTGCTGAGGTTGATTATGCTAGGGGCCGGCTTTGGGTTTCAGGCTGCCTGGTTCACATGAGATCAGCTCCGGTTCTGTTCTCCTCCTGGAAGCTGCGGTTCCGGTTCTGTCACCATAAAAGCTTGTTTTTATGGTCTAGTTAAAGTTCGTTCTGTTTTCCTCCCTCAGGGCGTCGGTCTGTCGGTTCACGGACGCTTTCGGGTCGCCACTGAGAAGACGCTGTTCGCCATGCCAGAGACCGCCATCGGTAAGACGCTGGGTCGGGTTCTGGTCGGGTTCTGGTTGGGTCTGGTCTGGTCGGGTCGGGTTCTGGTTGAACAGATTTACAGACAAAGATGTTTTGGATCTGAAATGTTTTTGTTCTTCTACAGTTTTGCGTAATTATTGCTCTGGATTTTGATGCTGAATATTCCAATTAACGATTAATCGATTACTAAATTAGTTGATGATTCTTCCAGTAATCAATTAATCACTTCAGACCTGATATAGTTACAGGTAAATTTGCAGCCAGTGATTTAATCTAGATTATAATCCCATTGAATGAACAGAATTTAAAGAACCACCACTGAGTGGCTGTAGTGTATCTAGTTCAGGCAGCCCACGTTGTCTGGGACCTCAAGAAGACGACTTTAATCAACATGATGGAAATGTCTCATGGTTTAAAAACCCAGAGCTCTTCAAACTTCTGCAACAAGGTAAAGCCACCTTGGCTTAAAGCCACCTTGGCTTAAAGCCACCTTGGCTTAAAGCCACCTTGGCTTAAAGCCACCTTGGTTAAAGCCGGTGGGAATCTGCTGCTGGTTCAGTCGATGTTCTGTTGGTTCATGCAGTTTTTCCCTAATTACCCTGAAAGTCTCAGCGCAGCGTCTCCAGACTAACAGACCGGACATTTCAGGCCTTCTTCTCTGGTTTTTTTACACTCGATTGCGTTGCAAACAGTTGGCCTCTTGTGTAAACATCAACTCTTCCTGTAACCGGATTATCAGATTTATTCTGACCCCCTTCAGCTTCCTGAACAAAAGCTATAATCTGACACATTTCTAATATTCCAGCCATAAATCGGGTCAGCTCATCTAATCCACGTTGCTTCCCTTCATATCCGCCGCTTTCCTCTCACTGAACCGAAGGCAGTGAAAACCAAGAGACACCAGGAGAAACTCAATGGTTTCATTCATGGAGACATCCAACGATCCCAGCTACGCAAGCAAAACAACCAATCAACATAAAACATCCATCCAACCAACAGGAAGTAGTCCAGGAGGCTCTGTGATTGGCTGCGTGGAGCCGCTGGACTGGAGGACCTGAACTGGTCTGAGTCCAGCTGGGGGACGAAGAAAACTGTTTGACATCATGAAAGACTCCTGACCAGGTCCCATGAATAGACATTAACAGGAATCCACCGACACACACACACACACACACACACACTAACCCTAACCCACACCAACACACACCTGGAGGTCAAATGAAGGGGGCAGCAGATAAATGACCTGCGCCGTGTTGCATCATGATGAGTCTGATAGACTCATGAAATGACCTCAGGGTCACCTCAGCTGTGTTGTTTTATTTTGACAGGGCTTTTCCCCGATGTGGGCGGCGGCTACTTCCTGCCGAGGCTGCGGGGGAAGCTGGGGTTGTTCCTCGCCTTGACGGGCTTCCGGCTCAAAGGTCGGGACGTCCAGCGCGCCGGCATCGCCACTCACTTCGTGGAGTCTGAGAAGGTGAAGCAGCTCCAGCCAGCGAAGACGCTAACCGGGTCGAATGGGTCTGAGTCGGACCGGCGCCGCTGCGGTCTGGGCCAGAGGTTGAGTCAGTGGGTGAATCAGGGTTTTTATTTTAGTCGTGGCAGCTGGTGCTGACAGGCCCGGCAGCCAGGTGTGGGTCAGAGCAGACCCACACCTGCTGGATCAGAACCAAGCCAGGATCAAGATCTGACTCTCCACTCTGTCACATCATTTTTACCCATATGAAGAACATTTTATTCAGACTGAATTAGATTTGATGTTGGAATAATAAGACAGAAAATGTTTCAGGCCATTTTCCAGATTCATTGTTAGTCCGGCAGCCATCTTGGAACCACCTGGCTAAATGTTGGGGGACATCGTCCATCCGGACTCCCACCTGGACCCGGTACAAGACCAGGGTCTCTATGTCCAAACAGTTTCAGTCTCATCAGACCAGAAATGAAGGTCTTTATCTATGAGGCTACATATTGTGCTGGTGTAGCGCTTTAGCGTTAGCGGTGCTCATGTTTATGATTAGTGCTTCAGAGAGCTAAAGCACTAATCATAGTGCTAACGCTAAAGCTGCCCCGGTCTCAGCTAAAACAGGAACTCTTTAATGTTTGGATGTTAGCTTGTTTCATCTGTCTGTTAAACACCTGATCACAAATCAATCGATCAGTCAAGTTGTGTTTGGTAGATCCCAGAACTGGAGCAGCGGCTCGTTGGCCTGAGGTCTCCGTCGGACTCAGACGTGTCTGGACTGCTGGAGGCCTTCCAGACGCAGGTCAGAAGGTTAAAGCTGCTGTTCTGCTGTTTATGCTAATTAATGCATTTATTTAATGGGTTTTTAATGTTTTCACCATCACAGAGCGATCTGGACTCTGATAAACCGTTTGTTCTGGACAAACATATGTCTGATATTGACAGGTGAGTTTTTACAGTGTTGCATTGAACCAGTAGGTGAACTGGTGGAAACCCTCACTGGTTGGTGTGAACTGGTTCTCCTCCAGGCTGTTCGGCTCCGGCAGCGTGGAGGGAATCCTGCAGAACCTGAAGGCCGACGGCTCTGAGTTCGCTAAGAAACAAGTCCAGGTTCGTCCTTAAGGCAGAGAGAAAGTAGCAGAAATATTCCTCCATGCTGGCAGAACCCTGCTGCCAGCAGCCTGAAGGTCAGGGCTCTGAAGGTCAGCGCTCTGAAGGTCAGGGCTCTGAAGGTCAGGGGGCTGTCTTGAGTCCCTGAGGTCAGGTAGGTCCTCTGAAGGTCAGGTAAGGAGCGTCGATCAGGGCCGATCAGGGTCTGTAGGTCTGAATTCAGCGTTGAAGGTCACGCTGAATCGCTCAGTCAGGGCTCTAGGTCAGAGACGCTGGACTTATTGATCATAGTTGTCATCGTGCTCCCAGTCAAGGTCTCGCCAGACGCAGGCCAATAAGCCTCAGAGTTCAGACCGGCCAGGTAAGACCATGACGTTGTCCAGATTCTGTCCAGAATGTCTCCACGTCGCTGAAGGTCACCTTCAGGCAGCTGCAGGCCGGCGCCGCCATGAGCCTGCAGGACGTGTTGGTGATGGAGTACCGGCTGAGCCAGGCCTGCATGGTGAGAACCCAATGGGCCGCAGAGTTCTTCCGAACTCCGTTTGGAGACGTGGTGTCTGTGTTAGTAAACCGTCGTCTGATTGGTTTGTTTCTGCCGTTCCAGAGAGGCCATGACTTCTACGAAGGCGTCCGGGCAGGTGAGTTAGCGCTCTGCTACGCTGAGCATCGGCGGCTGCATGATGCTGGACTGTAGAGGCAGAAGGAGAGGAAACATGTAGCAGTTGAAGAAGAGAGAACCCAGGATGGAGCCTTGGGGAACTCCACAGATAGGCTTATAGTCAGAGCAAAATGAAATTGGTGCAAAAGGGTTGTAGTCTTTCTAGAGCAGATATAATTTAAATGAATTCGGTGCTTTAGTGTTAGCTTTTGTTAAATATTATGTTAATATAATCATTTAGTTTCTGCTACACATCATGTTTGAATAGCCACTTAGCATTAGCTTCTGCTAAATACTGTGTTTGTGTAGCACGTAGCATTAGCAGAGCTAATGGTTATGATTTGTGCTTTAAGGTTAGCTAGCGGTGCTAACACCACTGGTTCTGGTCCAAAGAAATCCGCTCCAGTTCAGCCCAGTTTATTTTTTATTACAGTAAATGATCTTTAATCCAGAGTTCAGTTTAAACCCAGATTTTCTCCAGTTGAATCCGGTTCATTCCGGTTCTGCTGGTTCTCTTCGTCCGGTCAGATTCAGGTTTCAGTCTCAGTTTGTTTCTTCTGACCATGGAGTAAAATCTCGCTCTCATGTTGCTCCTCGCTGCCTCGGCAGACGATGCGCCGCCGTTACCGTGGTTTCCTGCTGATGGCGCCGGCCCAGTTAAATGTCAGGAATCTCTCTCCAGTTCTGATCGACAAAGACCAGAACCCGCGCTGGAGCCCGCCGTCGCTGGACCAGGTTTCCGACCGCCTGGTGGACGACTGCTTCGCCTCGCTGGGGGAGAAGGACCTGAAGTTCTGATGTCGGTCCAACCGGGCCTCGTCTGCAGCACCAGAACCAGACTGCTGGAGCGGAGCCGGCAGAGGAAGTGACCTCATCGCTGAGTGCTTTGTGACATTTCCCCTGGGTGTTGGTTGATGCCACTCTGATCGCTCTCATCCGTTTCCTGGTTTCGCTCTGCAACACAAACACTCATGATTTAGTTATTTTTTAATAATGCAGCAACAGGATTTATTAGATACTGTAGAGAAATCAAATATAGTTTCATTAAACTGAAATCTGTTTTCTGGTTTATTTCTAGTCAGCTAATTGTTCTGTAGTGAAACCACTTCCCCAACATGGCGTCTCCAGCTCTGCATTATTTATCAGTCAGAAAGGGTTAGGTTGTGTTTGTACGTCTTATTTTAAAGTTTTAATTACCAGAGCTCACAGATCCTGAAATACGATCAAAATAACTGAAAATAAATCAAATCAAATCATAAACAGCTTCATTTATGGTATAAAAAAGAAATCACAGCAAACTAAAACTTTCACATTAGCTTCAGGTAACTATGGGGTTGATGCAGCCCGTTAGCATTAGCTTCAGCTAATATCGTCGTGGTAACCATCCCCCTTCCACCTCCAGCCTGACGTTTCTCCAAACATAAAGTTCTGGTCCCGTCTGTCTTCTCCTTGCAAGTCCTGTAAACTAAATGTTATAGTCTGTTAGCCCCAAGCTAAATATTTTGTTTTCTAATCAGCTTACTGATTAGAAAACTACATATGTAAAATTTAGTTACTAAGTATTTAGTTTGAGCTGTAAAATTAGTCTGCCATCTTTATTTTTTTTAATTATTAGTTAGCAAGCTAAATGTTTAATTTTTTTTACTAAACATTTAGTTCTTGATCTAATTATTTAGTTTGATATATGAGTTAACCATCTGGTTTACTCATTTTAAAACTAAGTATTTAGTTTTTGAACCAAATTAGTTTACTAACTGAATATTTAGCAAGTTAAGCTAAATATTGTTTGCTAAATGTTAGCTATCCTAAATATCTCATTTAAAAGTATTTAGTTTGTTTTCCAGCCCCAAGCATCAGCCTCCCGCCGCCGTGCCTGCAGTTTGTCCCGTCTTCTTGTCCTGCCAGCCATTTTGGTTTTTTTGGGACGTTTGCAGGCAGCAGAGCTTCCTGTTCTCACCTGAAGACGCTTTAATGCTTCCTCCACCATAAACACTGACGCTCTGCAGCTGTAAATCCTTCTGTTTGTCCTCCGCTCAGCCTGACCTTTGACCCGCTCTAAAGCAAACACTCAGACTGAAGGCATGGCTTGTTTATTGGCAGCAGATTTTCCACATGCTGAAGGTTCAGGCTGAGGAGAGGGAGAACCTAACCGTAACCTATTCACTCAGTCCAACCCAAAACCGAAACGATCATCATCACCGGGCTTTATTTACCTTTAAAACATTAAATATTGCAGTTAGTGGGAAATCTTTATAGTCAAACCAAAACTAAAATTGTATGAAATGACATAATTTTTAGGCAGGTTGTGGCCCTTTAAGATGCATTTCTAAAACCTCCACAGGTTTAGTTCTGCAGGTTAGGAGACTAAAGGTGAGCAGAAACTACAAAACAAAAACTAAACCTCTGAAAATGTTCAGTTTGTAAAGTTACAGTCAATAATTAACAGCAATAATTTGGTTTATTCAGTCAGTTACGAAGAAAAGGGTCAATTTTTCAAACTTGTATTTTCACCATTTATTTAGAAATGTCAGTTTAGTCAAACCAAATACTTAGTTAAGTTTAAAACTTTACTAATTAGGAGCAAACAAATCTCTGGCCAAAGAATTTTTTTAGTTGGCAAACTAAATATTTGCCAACTAAACATTTAGTTTTTTCAATATTAGATGGTGAGCTAAATATTTAGTTTCCTAGAGACATTAACTACATATTTAGTTAATTAAACGTTTGGCTGGGAAAGCTAAGTAAGTGTAAATATGTCGTTTGAAAGCTAAATGTTGCTAACTAAATATTTAGCTCCAAGCAAAGTATTTCACTTTAAGCTGAAACTGATTTTTATAAATGAATGAATAAAATGAACTTTTGTTTTTCTCTTTTGAAACTCAAATTATTGCTGCTGCATCAAAACTTCAGGAAACTCAAATGGCTTCAGTTAAAATTATTTCACTTTTTATGTTTGTTCCTCAGTTTTTCCCCATCATATGACCAACCTGTGCAGGTTTCTGTTTCTGACAAGTAAATTATGATTTAATTACAAATCATCTTCTGTTTTTGACTTTTGGAGCAAAGATGAAGAAACTGAAAATTAAATATTTAGTCTCATATATGTGATTTGCTACATACAGAAACCAACCGCTGCTCTAAAACTGGTGATTTGATGTTTTCTGCAGAAATACTTTCTACAGATTCCTGAAGAGGATTTTTCTCTTTTCTTGGCAACAAAAAGTCCTAAATTTTTCCAGAGCAGAACATAAATGGGCTTTAATGAGAAGCCTGCAGACTAAAATCTCGTTTCGTTGCCCATTATGATGTCGACGTGTTTTTTGCTGCAGCTTTGAGTCGTTTGGAGCGTTTCCCTGAGCTTTAGAGCTCCGCTGGTCTCAGGCCAGTTTCTCCTGCTCCACTTTCAGTAACTCTGAGCCACAGTTTGGATCTGAACGAGAAAAACGTTTTCCTAAAGCTTCTGATGGAAGACTGAAGTTTTAATTAAGATTATTGATCTTTAAAACCATCACCAAATGAAACCTGACTTGTTTTAAACTGGCGGGAATTAAACGCCACTCAGGACAGTTTCAGGCCAGAACACATTTAAACTGGTTCTGTGGTCCTTTTGGTTCATTCCAAGGTTTTATGACCATGAAGGCAAAAATGTTTCACAGATTTTACCTCTGAGGTCTCAATGTGGATGAACACCAAACCAGATCTACCTTTGACCCAAACCGGGCGACATGTTTAACCAGAGCTGAATTTTTCTCATTTATTCTGAATGTCTTTATATTTTCCTTCCAGGCTTTCTGGATGTTTTTCTCTGGACTTCAGGAGTTTTTTTATCAGATGTTTTTCTGTTTTTTGCTTGTTGAAGCTTCTGAACTCTGATGACCCAAATAGACGTGAAAGGAATAAAATTCTTCCTGATTTTTAAATCCATTAAAAATCCCAAAATTAAACCGTTTTCCTAACGGAGAATTATTCATTTTTTTCCATGAACAAATTGTCTCTAATTATTTGATTTGATATCAAAAATCTATATTTCTAACTTCAAATTAGGGAATTTAAAATTAAATATCCAAAATGGCTCCTGTGACATAAACAACAAGAATTAACTTGTTCATAAAGTTCAGTTTCAGCAAATACAAATTTAAACGTGGAAATATTTGACATAATTAAATATTATGTTAAATATAATATGCTGAAGACAATCGATCCTCTGCTGGAGATTTGAGTTTTGTATTTTGCTGCCAGATTTTAGATATTTTTTATCACACAGAGCAAAAATAAAGTCAGATTTCATTATGTCAATTTAAACAGTTTTAACCGACAGATTTATCCTTTTTTATCTTATAAAACCCAAAGAAAAACTTTGAAAGTTCCAGACAGTCTGGAAACTGTTTGATGAAGACGGGATTGAAATGTTTTTAGTTCCGGTCCTGAAACTTGTGTTCAGGTTTTGGCTGGAGCTAAAATCCTCTTTTATTTTTGTCAAACTTTGTTTTCTTTGGTGTTTTTCATCGATTTAACTAAAGAAACGGTAGAAAAACTGAGAAACTATCAAAAACCCGCCTATGTGAGCAGGATGACCCTAGACTTTTGCACAGTTTGTGTTTGGTTGCTGAATTTCCTGAAGCAACCAGAGGAAGTTTATCTTGAAAGGCGGCACAAAGTTCACGTTCTCACAGCAAGTCTTCAGGCTCAGTTCCGATTTTTCGCTAAAATCCGATTTTTTTTGTTCGGTGATTCGGACCCGAACGTTGGGGTTGGGATCGGCTTCACCAGCTGCGGTTCCATCCACCTTAAAATTACGCAAACTGGGATTACAAAAATAAATTCACTCAACAGAAACACACCAATTTGAAAGTTTTTCAAAACAAAGATTTAGCAAAGTTAATATATTTACTGCAAAGGAAACATGCAGGACCAACAGCAGGATGTTCCTACTGGAGGAAATGAAGAAGAAGACGACAGGAAGTGTCTTCTTCATGTGATTTTAATTTTCTTTATTTAATGGAAACGACTCTATTGAAATTGTATTTTTAAAGTTTTGCAACTGACTCAGACTTCTTTCATCACTTCATGATTATAATTTTCATTGTTTATGTCCAGATTTACGTCTTTCTTCTTCTGGTGCAGAATTATGACGCATGACGTAGAAGTTGATTAAAATCAAGGAAATAATCAGATTTATTTCCGAACAAACTGGCGAAAGATCGGAATTGTGCGAATTCGCCTGCTGTGTGAACGTAGCCAAAGTGGACGAACCAAAACCGAAACGTCTCATCGGTTCGTCCGATGAGTCAAAGTTCCCAATCTGGAGAACGCATTGTCAGCGGCCGAGAGGGCCCGCATGGCGGAGACGGAGGTTAAGGCGAAGTAGTGGCAGTGAACGAAGCTCCAGGGAGAGTTTCCACTCTAGGGTCAAGGGTCAGAGGGTCAAGGGTCCTGGGATCACCGGTAGTCGTCCACCTCGACGTCACAGAGTCGGGATCACAGCGCTTTGGTCGGTTTGGAGGATGAATCTTGTCCAGTCAGACCGGATTCCCGTCAACTCGTCGGCCGCCAGGCGCGAAGGACTGAAGGTTCCCGTCACGGAACGTCACACTCGATGTAGGGAATGTCGCTGTAGCGGCTGTCCACCTCCAGCCACTGCTGCACCGCCCGCGCCACGATGTCCTCCGACAGCCGCTGGGCGTACTCCAGCAGCGCCGCGTTCACCTGCGGCGAGCCGTCTGCCGAGCCCGGCGCCGACCCGCCCACCAGGTAGGCCTTCTCGCCCGTGGGCTTCCCCTCTGTGGAGTTGGCGTGCTGGGAGGCCGCGGCGCTCCGCTTGGATTTGACGCAGCCCATGCTCTGGAGGCGACCTCGTCTTCCTCCGTCTGGGAGTTTTCAGCTGCTGTCATCCACTGGATTCCATCGTTGAGATCCAAGCTGGCGATCAGAACAGAGGCTCATGCTTCAGCTGTGGGGAGACGAGAGCAAAGATCACTGGTTTATGTTCCAGAAGGTGACGGAGGCTAAATGACGGGAGTGAAATCTGTTGAGCTCAGATAAATAGAAGCAGCTTTTATAAACCTCAGAGGACAGAAAAATCTCCTGTTTGGTTCATCAGGAGGTTTGAACACAAACTGGTCCTGGGTTTGTTTGAAGTGAACTCTGGTGCAGTTTGAATGCATATGTGAAAGCCAAGCAGACAATAGCACAGGGCATTCTGGGTAAATAAAACCAAAACAAAATGTTAGCCTAGTGCTAGCAGCAGAAATGGCTTGAGGCCTTTAGCCAAAGACTAAAGAGAAATCCTTCAACTGCTAAAGTCTGACGCTCCTCCATTTGGTTTGAAGGAAGGTTTTCCTTTGTTTTCATGTTGTTTCCTTCAGTGGTTCTTGGTGCAGCGCCCCCACAGGCCAGGAGGGGAACAGGTTGCTCAAAGGTTTGGCTGGTTTGGAAAGCAGCAGCTGGAACAAATGTTGCAGTTCTGGTCCCAAGTCAAACCTAATCTACGATCAGGTGGAAAAACAAGCTGAGGCCCCAGAGGAAGGTTGGGTGGAGGGTCAGGGGGTGGGGGGGCACAGATCGGAGGTCAAGGCCTCCCCTCACCCTCTGTCCTGGAGAGTTTTATGATTCAATCCCTCTGCCTGTGACAGTGGGAGTGGGGGTGTGGGGGTGTGTTTGTGGGGGGAGGGGGGGTGCGTGTGTGTGTGTGTGTGTGTAAGCCTGTGTGCCCCATCTGTTCCTCTGCAGCCTGATTCTCCCAGCATGGGCTTCATACAGGGAGCTTCCTCCACGCAGCGTGCAGGCCATCAATGATTTAATGCGGAGTGTGTCTGAGTGGGCGTGGGGGGCTCAGCGCCCAGCCTGAGCATCTGACCCCATTAAAGAGCCGAAAGGTTATCAAGCATCAGGCAGATGAGGTCACAGCAAGCGCGACTCTCAGACAAACATGTTGCGTGGAAATGTGATCCAGCGGGGCTCTACATACTTTTATCAGCCAGAAGGAAACCGACCCCACTGCTCTCCATTCCCGGAAAATCCTCCCGTCCACAGCAGGAACAACGCAAGGTCGTTCAGGGATGAAATCCTGCACAAGCAGTCCAATAAACCCAATAAACCCAGATCCGGACCCAACTTGCCTCTTCAGTGGGTTGTTGTTCTGGATGAAGCGCCGCTTCGTGCCAGATTTACAGATAATCTGAGCGGGTTAAACCAGGGGAACAATCCCGGGATGCTGGAGGCTTCCTCCGCCGCCGGCAGGTCGCTGCGCGGCCGCCGGAGCTCCGCAGCAGACAGGAGGAGGGAGAGGTCCGGAGCCGAGCGGAGCGGGTCTCCGCCGAGGCGCAGCGGCGCTCTGGATGCGTCCGGGCGCAGCGCAGCGCAGCGCAGCGCAGCGAGCCGCAGCTCTGCAGCGGCCCGGCGCGCTGCTGCCCCCTGCTGGACGAACAAACAGCCCGGGGCTGCAGAGGCTGCTCTAAATAAAACCCAACAAATGTTCACAACATGACGATCTGACGGACAAGCAGCAATAATGTGGATTATTTAGCAAATAAAAACAAACATCAAGGTCATATTTTCACCATGTTATTAATTCAGAATGTATAAATTAGTTTGAAGCTAAATATTTATTTAACAAGTCAAATATTTAGTTTCAAGCTGAATATTTGTACTGTAAGATGAATATGGAGATAAATATTTAGTAAACGAGATTAATATTTTTTGGCAAACAAAAAAAAACGTTCATTGGTAAAGCTAAATTTAGTTGAAGTACTTAACGAAATATTTGAACTGAATATGACAAACAAAATAGTCAAGCAACTATGTAGTTTCAAGGAAAATATTTGGTTTCTTAATAAATATCTATTAAAGAAGTGAAATATCTGGTCAAATAGTTTTACACTTGAATTTTCCTTCTGAGGGAGAAAAAATATTTCTACTGTAAAATCACTGAAGTTTGTGGTTTTAAAGTAACAAATATAGAAAAGTTAAAAAGATTCAAACACCTTTCATCAGCAGGCAGACTTCTTTACTGTCTGATCATTTTCTATGTGCATTTAGTTGATTTTGGTTCTTAAAGTTTAGGAAATGATCGGACCGCCTGACTGCAGGTGCGTCACTTCCGCCACCAGGTGGCAGTACCTCCCCATTCTTCTTAAACAGCGGCTATTTTTCCTGACTTTAAAGTTTTTAAGTTTTCTCTAACCCACATTTTTCATTATCTTCAAAACAGGCCCAGTCGTTCCTTAGTTACAGTTTATTGGAAGTTACCACAGATTAAATCAGTAAAAGTTGTGAAGCAGAACTGATCCGATTGCCCAATGATCTCAGAAGTATCACGTTTCACTGCTCGGTTACATAACCAGCCGTTTGTCTGTCGGACCCACAGGGTTTGTTTAGTCAACCTTATATAAGTGGGATCATTAGAACAAAAGTTAAGCAGAGGGTGAGACTCTATTGCAACATCGGTTTTATTCTCCTGTTTCTCAGAAGAACAGCCGGAGGATCTTGGGCTTGAAGAGCTCCAGTTTGCTGGGATCCACCTGCTTCATGGCGTCCTGCGCCCCCAGGATGCCCTGGTGGGCCTCGTCGAACAGATCCTTCCCGATGGAGGCCTGCACTCGGTCCCGCCAGGCGCTCAGCTTGGGTCGACCCTCGAACACGTCCAGCCCGGCGCCGAGCGGCTGGAGAAGAGAAACCATAACATATTTAGTCAGGTGGAAAACTAAAGGCTTATCTCAGAACAAAATACAGCATGAAGGTTTCCCTCTGAGCTGTTTGTAATAAATAAATATTTGGCTCAGAGCTAAATGTTTAATTATGAAGCAGTTCAGTGCAAAGTGGAGCAAACATTCATCTGATAGCATCACCACTGCTGAGAAGTGGTAGGAATCACTTCCTCTTCAAAATCGTAGCATCAGCAGGAAAAACGTCAGTAAAGATAAAGTACCAGAGTCACGTCGTCCTCCAGCTGACCTGGAGCGTGAAGCAGCGATGAGCAGCAACCTGAAGGTTTTCATTGCTGCTTCGCTCTCCTGTCCAGGTTGGTTCAGGATTCGTTATAGAAATCACTTTCATCCCTCGGCTTTTAATTTCAGATCAATTTAATGAGTGAGAAGCAGCTTGAAGGACCTTCAGGAAGGACCTTCATCCTGGAGAACTTCCAGGATGGTCTCAGCCTCCCTGGACAAACAGCGACAGGAAATCCCCTCCAGGGCCGGACCTCCCTCCAGAGGAACCAGCTCCTGGTTCTGGCCCAGTTAACCCTTTCAGCTCACCTGCATGATCTCCACGATGGCCACCAGGTCAGCCAGAGACATCTGGTCCCCCACGATGAAGGGCCGGTCCTGGAGGAAGTTCTCCTCGATGAGGCTCAGCGCGGCGTTCAGGTCCTCCAGCGCTCCGTCCATCTTCTCCTTCGGAACCTCTATCCCCATGATCTTAGGAACCATGAGCTGCAGACAAACATTCATTCTCCATGGCAACCATTCAGCTGAACGGCCCTAGCCCCGCCTCCGAGGTGAAGCTCCTCCCCCTCTCAGCTCCTTCAGACTAGCCAGCAGCAATTAGCAGACATCTGCTGAGCTCATTACAGGAGCTGCTGCTCAGAGCAGCACTGGTAAAAATGTTAAAGGGTTAATAGAGGAGCCATGTTGGAATGACTTCCTGGAGGCGGAGCTTCAAAAAGAGCAGGAGCTTCTTAAAGAGACAGAGGCCCAATTTCAAGGCTTTTAATTATGACATCATATTTAATATAAATACCATTTTAAAACAAATGAAGGTAACATATTGTCTTGATCGTGCTATAAAGTGGAACTTCCTCTGTCTGAAGCCTTTGACCTTTGACCTGGTTCTGGGTCCCAGTCTGGTTTTCATTGATCACTATCAGATTTCTGCTTGTTTGGCTTCAAAGAGAAAAAGTTCAGTCGATTTTCTTCAGCCATAAAATAATAGAGATAAAACAAAGTGAATATTTTGACCCTATGAAACCTGGAGCTGCGAAACTTCAATGTTTATAGATTTAATCATAACAGGTGATTTTATCTGTGTATCAAGGTGTGAATAATTATTACACAGCTTCTTTTATTGAGGAAAAAATGAGAGAAAAATAGATTTAACAAAATCTGCAAAGTCAAAAATGACGAAACATGTCAGAGGGATGAAGCATCGGGTCAGAACCAGAAACGTTTAGCTGCTGAAGGTCAACAGGGTCAAATGAAGGACGGCCTTTGGGAAATCTTTTAGGGAGATTGTTACAGCTGATATTAAGAATAACTTGGTTTTTATTCAGCTTCTTTTTATTTTAATGTCAGTTTTACTTGGTTTTTAAATCAGACTTAATTTCTGGTTTTATCGTCATGAAGCCTTGGGCTAACGCTAACGCCTTTGCTGAAACAGTCTAGCTACTGATGAAGACGTGTTTCTGTCCTGAACTGGAACCAGTTTGGACCAGTGTGAACGTACCCGCATCCAGAACATCTTGGAGCCGAACAGCCGGATGCCCATGTGCTGCCAGGACAGATACTCGTTGACCCGGGAGCGCAGCCGCAGGTCGGCCGGGTACCAGCGCTCCGGGGTCTGGAACTTCTCGGCCAGGTAGAGCATGATGGCGATGCTGGAGGAGAGCGGCGGCTCGTCAGGACGCATCAGGACGGGAAACCGACGCTTTCAGCAAACACTCACCTCTCAGCCAGGCAGAAGTCTCCGTCTCGAAGTGCTGGAACTTTTCTGATCTTGCTGATTTTCCCAAATTCATCTCCAAAATGCTCACCTGGAACCCAAACAAACATGGCAGACCAGCAGGAAACCAGGCAGGAAGAGACTTCCTGGAGGAAGAGGAACTGCTGCACTGACTGGCCGAGAGAAGAGGCCGATTTTATCAACATCCACAAACATCTGTCCCATTTTAACACCAGTTACTGACTTACAGACTAACACGAAAAAGTTGATCTTGGCCCATAAATCAACAGACCAGGTCAAAGGTCGCTGCAACCCTGAACATTACTTTAGTAATCGATTATTGTGATGATTAATGCAGCTGATTTTTCATTTAAGCTTTAAGTACATTTGACGCTGTAAATAAAACTAAATCCATTTTATATAAGAAATAAAAGATTTTTATGCCTAAAATGCAACAACAGGATTCAGTTAGCAAACAGTCATTTGCAGCAAAGGATGGATTCATATTTGTATAGCAAAGTGTAAGATCATTTTCTTTAGATCAGGGGTGTCAAACTAAAGCCCCCCAGTGCCCCTCATGGCCCTCCATGGCCTCCATGGCCCCTCCATGGCCTCCATGGACCCTCCATGGCCTCCCATGGCCCCCCATGACTCTCCATGGCCCCTCCATGGTCTCCATGGCCCCTCCATGTAGCTTCTCAGAGCTTACGCCCCTGTGATCTTCTCCATGAGCCTGCCTGAGTTATTCTGTCCAGTGCAGGAGCAGGCTAAGTTCAGACAGCCACTTCCTCTAGGACTGGAGTTTGACACCTCTGATTTAGGCAGCACATTTTCAGCAGCATTGGTTCAAAGTGTGAGATTTTTAAATAATATTGGAACCCAGTGAAGCTAGAACTGCAACTTTAGGAGTTCTAGGTACGAATTTACAGGTAAAGAAAGGTTTTGTTTTATTCACGTCACAAGCCCGTTTGGGTTCGGAACCAGCGACCCTTGACCTCCACAGGAGACTCACCTTCCATCAGAGAAACCTTCTTGAACTCGAAGGGGATGTTGTTCATCTTTGCAAAAATAAAAACGGAGCGACATGGCTGAGAGAAAAGGTCCAGATAAAGTTCCACCACCATGTCTGCAGCTTCTTCTTCTGCTGCTTTTCCTCGTTTCTCGCTGCAGCTGCCAGCGGTCCTCCCTCTGAGGGAAAACACCGGAAACTCCCACATTCCAGAACCTCCGAACCCGGAAAACTGCGACACCTGCTGTCTGAAAGCAGGTACTGCAGCTCAAATTGCAGACCCGGTTCTAAAACTGCGGTACCAGAACGACTGGCGGGACCGGGTCCTCACTAAATACATTACTTCTTTCTTTAGTCCCAAGATGCTCCGTGTTACTTCAGAGATCCAAAAAAGTTCTGATACGGTTCAGTTTCAAATCTTAGCATCATTTAGATTGCACAAAGTGACCTACTGGACGGAACCAGGACGGATGGACAGAACCAGGACGGATGGACAGAACCAGGACGGATGGACAGAACCAGGACGGAAGATTCCCATTTGGATCTTTTTTGTTTTTTTCTCTTTTCTCTCTTTCTACCAGAAAGCCAAACCTTCAGTTTGGTGTTTTGGCTCCTTTTTTTGAAGGGTAATTCTATTTACGGAGATTTTATGATCTATTTAGTTTTATTTTTGATATATAAAATGTCTTCCAGTTCATGAGTTAAATGGTCATTAGAAATGAAACTTTCTTGATTTTTTGAGAATGTGTTCTTGCATAATAATGTAAGAATAGAAAAGATTTTTCATGTTACTGGAAAATGGTCTCAAAACAGCAATATTATTGTTTATATGCAATAACTTCTGGTAAAAGTTATCGACAGCAAAATCTGTTTTGTTGGGTCCCTGTGATGAGATTTAATTGTCCCGGGAATCGGACTTTAAATGCCAACATTCAGCTCGTCCAAATGAACAGAAACAAAATGAATCATGGAGTCTGGAACTGTTGACAGCAGCTCTGCACGGAGTTTGCATGGAGTACATCGGTTTACAGAGCCGAGTCCAACCCGCTGCAGAGCCTTCAGGACATCAGCTGCATTGCTGAACTTAAGTAGATTTCTCAGTTATCTGTATTTGAGTTTTTTTCTTTGTGACGACTTTTTACTTTTCCTCTCTACAGTTTAAGCAGCGTGGCGGTACTTCCTCCTCCTTTCCTTTGCACAAAGTGTCTGTAATTCTCCAGTCAACCAAAGCAAAGTGGAAGGAAAACCTGATGGAGGCTTCGACCTGAGAAACGTCAGAGGATCAGATGTCATTTTCCCTCTGCAGCCTGAAGAATCCGTTCCTGCTTTTGGCTCCAGCGATTCGTGACGAATGGCTGCGTTGATCCTGATGGACGTCTGAAGAAAAACTACCAGCACACAAACTACTGCATGACCAGAACTGTTTCAGCATTTTAACTGATCAAAAGACTTTTTGTCTTGAAGGTGAAAATTACTTTTGAGTTTTGGTTCATTTCAAACACAGTGAAACATTCCAACTTTTACCGGATATTTTTAAATCCATTATTTCCACTTTAGTAGAGAAGGTGGGAACTTCTGCATTATGGGATGTGCAGCGATGAGAGATGATTGTCGTTCAACATTCTGTCTTTATTTCATCTACAGGAAGGTTAATGGATCCCAGAGGAACCACGCGGAGCGTCTGCAGAACCGAACCAACCCGGTTTCTACTTCTGGAATTAACAGCTTCACTTTAAACAGTGACATTATTTCAACGGTACAAATCTCCAGGTGGGAAAAGGGCAGAGGTTAAAGGTCTTCTGCTGCTGGTTCTTCACAGGAAGCTCATCACGGTTCCTTTCTTCCCCACCTGGTGAGGCTGCAGCTCCAGGAACTGGATCATAATCCTGCAAACAGCACATCAAACCAGACTCATCACTTCCTGTCCTGTCAGCCAAACAGGAAGCTGTCAGCAGAAACAAAGATTCAGCATCTTTCACTGGATTTTACTTCTGTTATTATTATTGATTTGAATTAATAACAGCTTCATTTTTATTAAGAAGCAGAGAACTAAAGAGGCAGAGCGACATTTTCTGTTAATGTTGACTGAGTGCAGCATTTATAGAAGCGTCCAGCAGGGGGAGCTCACCTGTCTTCAGCCAGGCTGAGTTCTTTGGTCAGGAAACCGAAGATCTTGGCGCTGTGCTCCTTGTTCTTCTCGGCGGTGTCCGTCACAGAGATGGCCGACACCGACACCAGAACACACGGCGCGCAGGAGCCGCCCACCAGCATCGGCAGCCCTGGGTGCACCACCATGTTCATCCTCTGGGAGGGAAAAGAGCGTCGGGTCAGTTTGGCTGGTTCATAACGAGTCGCAGCAGACGTCGACTCAACAAGGATTCAGTTTCGCTAAGGACCTATGCTAGCATAATAATTATTGCAAGTTAACCCACAAATACTTGAGATCTTAGAACTGCCTGTTTTCATAGTTCAAACACCAAAAATACCAAGAAACGTAATGCACACAGTAGAAACTCAGCTCTACGTAGAAGCTAACATCTCTGGTCTTCTTTATTTCCGATCGAGGTTTCAACCAATCAGCAAAAAGGAAAATGAACGGTGCTCCTGGATTAGCAGTGCAGCCAATAGCAGACGTCAAGTAGCATAGCGGATACATATCTCAGCTTCACAAGCTACATTTTCTTTTGAATATTTAAGACATGCTATAAGAAAAATGAACAAAAAGACCAGGACAAATTTGGTGTTACCGTGAAAATGTTTATGACATTCCACTGTAAATAACAACTAATAATCTGAATTAAATCGCTGTTGTTCCCAACACTGCGGGGCCCCGCGCCTAATTCTGCTCAAGGCCCCATAAAACATTGGGTCGCCCCTGCCCACAACTCATCTAGTTCTGATGGTCGCCAAATAACCTGGAGACGCTCAGATCTGTTACACCGGTTTTAAATACAAGCCCCAGCAGCAGCACCAGTCTCCGATCCTACCGGAGTTAAACTGGTTTCACTGGGTCGGTTCTGATCCTGCAGGGGCTAAAGTGGTGGAACCGGGTCGGAGTTACTCACGTCCTCCGGTTTCCCCAGCGCCGCCGCGGCGACGGAGCAGAACCGCTTCAGGAAATCCTGGGAGAAGCTGCTGGCAGGCAGGCTGGTCTCCAGGACGACGAAGGGCATCTTTACTGGCGGGACTGGGAGCCGACACAACACACGGGAGGTCAATGACAGAGTCTGGTCACAGGAGAATACTCCTTCCGGTTGTCACTTTCAAAATAAAGCTTAGGAATAAACGGAGTGTGCTTTTCTTCGACGTTTCCCAAAATAACTTTAGTAAAATCTGTCAGGATTTTATTACAACCTGGTTTCCTTTTTCTGTTTCAACTCCACATGTATTTGTTACTCTCTACTTAAAAAGGGGGCGTTTTATGCGTCGTCTGACGTCATTTCCGTGCAGAAAAACTACAAAAAATACTGGAATAAAATTAACATTTTGAGCAAATAACTGCCTACCATATTTTTTGATTTTCAAATATTTAAAGTAATAAAATCATAATATAGCAAGAGAAATAAAAAATAAAATAACCTGACTCGTTATTCTAAAAGCCACGCTTTCTATCAAAGCCCGTTTCCGCCATGACAGGAAAATAAAAGCCCAAGAGGAAGTGGAAAAAAATGAATAAATAATCATAATTTTGACTTTCAAAGTTAAATTTATGGAAGTCACGCTGTTTCTCTGCGGAAGCCCAAATCTCACAATTATGACTGGAAATTGAAATTCTTTCTGAATCTCATCATTAGAACTTTGTGTCTCAACATTATGACTGAACTTCGAAGTCATGACTTTATTTCTTATTACTAAAAGCTTCTTGTTGGGCTTTTGATTTTCTTTATGGTGAAAATGGACTTCCATACTTTTCAGATTGTATTTTGGATTATTTTTCTTCAGAATTATGAAACAAGTGCGCTGCTGAAACGTCACCAAATGTGAAAACTTTTGCTCGACGCTGCGGCTGTAGGATCTCGCAGATACGATCCTCCACATAATTTCTAGTGTTTATTTCATGAATTATTTTAATATTAATGTATTTATTCCATCCTCTGACTGGTTCTCATGTTATATAAAACACGCCACATGGTGGCGCTGTCTCCTCAACAGAAATAATAAGGATTTTAACCAATGTTGATTTTATTTATTATTAATATTTTTTTTCAGTTATTAATATTTTGTTGCACATTATCGTTTTATCTGGAGATTTTTAGGGGAAACAAAATTCTGAACTAATAGAATAATTTTTCTGTCGCTAAACTTGGAGCCGCAGTTCGATGACCAGCAGCTGCAGGACAATATTTAGTGACTTTAAGAGGAAAAACTGAGACATTAAAGTTTATTGTTCTGTTTTGTTTGAAAGATGTTTCACATGCTTTGGTTTTTAAATCTGATTCATCTCATAAAAATCCTTCCACTCTGTTGCCTGTCCAGCCAATCATGGTTTCTGTTGCCACGTAACAGGCTAAAGTTGGAGTATAAAAAGCTGCGCGCTAATAAATTATGACGCCCGTCAGCGCGGCTCATTTTTCCCACGCAGCTCCGAGGCGCATCACGTCGCTGCGGATCTTTTCCTTCTTCTTCTTGTTCACCTGCCCAGCAGCAGACACCATGCACCTGTCCCGCACCGCGCTGTGCCTCAGCCTGCTGGCTGTTCTGGGTCACGTCGTTCTGAGCGAGCCGGACCCTCAGCCGGCCGCCGCCACCAGCCCCACGGACACGGAGCAGTGCCTCACCTGCGAGGTGCGGCAGCACATCAAGACCATGCGGATCAACGCCATCAAGTCGCAGATTCTGAGCAAACTGCGCATGAAGGAGGCGCCCAACATCAGCCGGGACGCGGTGCAGCAGCTGCTGCCCAAGGCGCCGCCGCTGCAGCAGCTGCTGGACCAGTACGACGTGCTGGGAGACGACAGCCGGGATCCGGTACCGGAGGAGGACGACGAGCACGCGACCACTGAGACTCTGATGATCATGGCCACTGAACGTAAGTCTGCCTGTAGCTCCACATTAACGCGTCTTCTGTGCGTAAAGCCACATTTTACGCACAGAACTGCAAGCAAGGCGCTTTTTACCGTCACACGGAGATTCTAGATCTTGGTTATGAAGATCTGAATGAAGAAGAATCCCGGTGACTTTTTGTTTTATGTGTTTCTTGCAGAACAATATGCCGGTTTCTTGACTATTTTTGTGCGTAAAATTTTGTTTTGCGCACAAAACGGCTTTTATTTCCGCATCTCATTGAGTTCTTAGGTGTTGATGGTGATAAAGCTGCTTTTTACTGGAGCTTATCAAGACGACAAGCAGCTTTTTTAGCTGCTAATTTTGTGCCCAAAATTAGGTTTTTCCCGAAACGGAAGTGCAAAGAAAACGCTCTAATTTGGCATCATTCTGAGTTTTAGATTTTAAGATGAATATCGAAGCATTATTAAGATGAATAAAGTTGTGCATCAGAAGGTTTATGACAGTTTTGAGACATCAGGCGGCTTGGTAAATTAACAGGCATCCCAGGATTTAAACGGTTTTTCTGTTGATGTTTGCAAGAAAAAGTTTCTGTTTTTACTGTTTCTGTGGATGGAATAGTTTTACGGACAAAAAAACTCGCACTAAAAACATTAATTTTGACATTATCTGGATGTTTTTGGTGATTCTGGTGAATTAAACATCATCAAGATTACAATTGGTATTTTTGTTCGAGTTCGCGACACAAATTGTTCATTTTTATTGCATATGTTGGAAAGTGAAGTTTTACGCATCACAGACGCCAGTCAAGTTTTTATTTTATCTTCAAAACAAATTCTATTCACTGATTTATTCGGTGTAAAACGTTTGGACAATAAAACGAGGTAAAGAAATGAGATGCAGTGATGCGCAGGGATGGAGGGATTCAGGTTCCGGATCCGCCCTCAGGTGAAGCGCAGCAGGGACTCGGTTTGGTTGTCATCGGTTTGGGTTTTGGTTTGGCTTCAGCTTCCCAAACAAAACAACCTTCTTCTCTTTCCTTCTGACATGAAGCCAAACGCTGCAGCTCCGAGCGGCTCTGGTTCTGCTCTCAGCCTGCAGGATCAACTGGACACGAAGCGAACAGGAGAATCTAAAGATCCTCCGAACTGGTCCGGATCCACATTCTACCTGTAAATATTTACCCCCCTGGTCATGTCCTGCTCTGTGTTCCTGCAGCCGACCCGGTGGTCCAGCAGGACGGGGAACCGACGTGCTGCTTCTTCTCCTTCACGCAGAAGCTGCAGGCCACGCGGATCGTGCGCGCCCAGCTGTGGGTCCACATGCGCCCCGCGGCCGAGGCGACCACGGTGTTCCTGCAGATCTCCCGCCTCATGCCGGCCACGGACGGCGGCAGGAGGAACGTCCGGATCCGCTCCCTGAAGATCGACGTGAACGCCGGGGTGAGCTCGTGGCAGAGCATCGACGTGAAGCAGGTGGTGGCGGTGTGGCTGCGGCAGCCGGAGACCAACTGGGGCATCGAGATCAAGGCCTTCGACTCGCGGGGGAAAGACCTGGCGGTGACCGCGGTGCAGGCCGGGGAGGACGGGCTGGTGAGTTCGGCGCGGCGATTCAGCCACTAATATCATTGATATTTTCCTGCAGTTTGAGTTTCATGAAAACTTTTCCCATCATCATCTTTCGGGACTCAGAGAAACTTTAACTCCTACTAAACTGACCGAGTTAGAAAAAGACAACAAACTGTTTTCAAACCAGGAATTCATTTATTAATCAAACGAACCAAACCGACCCGGTTCCACGCAGAACCGGGTCGGTTTGTAAAGACCAGCAGCTGGTTATAAAAAGAATCTCACATCCTTCATTTGTTTGAACTTTTACCGTCTGTGTTTGAGTGAAACCATGTGAGCGCATTTATTTATGGAAGTAAACAATAATTGGTGACGCTGAGCAGCAGCTCCTGAACGTTTCTACAGCCGTACAAACAACATGAGGGTCAAAGTCGTGTTTTGTTTCTGTCTGAGGAACAGAGTGATGCTGTGGGCTCTGCGTCCCAGCATCAGAGAAATCTCCTTAGCAACAAGTGACAAAGCAAAATCTTACTCAAAATCACCAAGTTGATTCTTTTTCCCCTCAGTCAAAGAAGCAAAACTATTTTATTGTTGATACTTTTCTGCCTTTCTGCTTATAAATTAATTGAAAATTCATAATTTTAACTCAATAAAGTAGAAAATCAAATATTTTTAGAGTTTCAGATTAAAAGAAAGTCGTTCTGATTGCTAAGTTTTTGGATCAACTGTAAAAAATCAAATATGTTTACAGCATAACTTACTGTATTAAAATCAAAACAAAAACAAGATGAATAGTAACTAAAAGTACTTTGTGTCGTAGGAAATATTTTAAAGAAGAAATATATTTGAGAACCTCATCCTTTAGAAATTATAAAAATTATCAGGGGCCACCCAAACTCATTCCAAGGGCCACAAATGGCCCCAGAGCCGCAGTTTGGACACCTGTACTGTAAAAACTTCAGAGTTAAGTTAGAAATCAGCTCAAATCTAAAGAGGAATATTTTCAAAATAAACTCCAGGTAAATAAGTAAGAGACGATTTCTTCTGGTCAGAAGGAGGTTGACCTTTTGACCTTTGCAGGCGTAAACAGAGTTGGTTGCTTAGCAACTTTTTACATTTACTTTAGTAACAGAGAGAAGAAATGTACTTCAGCAGTCGGACTCACAGCTGCAGCTTCTGATCACGATTTCTACAGGAAGATTTGGAAAAATTAGATTTTGCCTGAATTTGTTATTTTTTGGAACTTTCTTCTCCTTGGCTTCATATTTTGGTTCGTCTGATGATGCAGTTTTTAAACATTAAGTGATTGGTCCTTTGATCAGTTCCTCCGCGCTGCAGTACTTTTTGTGGAGTCTGACTTTGGCTCCTCTGGCGGTGAAGGTTCTGGAGCCACAGCAGGAGGTCAAACAGGAAGTAATCAGGCTGGACTCCATGGCTCACCTGGACCAATCACATCGAGCCGCTCCGCATTCCTCACAGCACTCTGTGTGACTCTGCAAATCAGAGTAATTGCCTGCAGACACACACGCACACCCCCCCACACACACACTGGGCGATCGATGACAGGCAGCTCCAGCGCTGCCTCCGGCCTCCGCAGCAGCTAACCAACCGTCTGATGATTTAATTTCTCTGAAAGTTTCATCATGTTTCCATGACATGTTTGAAGCTTCGCTGCCAGGAGGAAATTAGAGGCGAACGCTGACTCTGCTCCATCGGGGTCAAAAATGACCCAAATAATTTGGGTTAGTTAGCCAGCTGGTCATAAGAGGAAAACATGGAGGTTTGCGTTTTAAAGTCATGTTTTCACCATGTTATTAATTCATTCATTCATAAATGTCACTGTTTCAAACTGGATCTATAATCAGCATGCTAAATATTTAGATCCAAAGTAAATAATAAAGTAGATCCAAACTATATAGTTAGTTAGCTCTGAGCTAGCTAAATGTTTACTTTAGAAATGAAATATTTAGGAGCTCAGAGCTACATATTTATCTCATATGCAGACCTACTTGCCAATAAGTAGGAGTCGACTATTAAACTAAAAGCTGGGTCTTACCAGGAATTTAGCCCTAAGCTAGCTAAACATTAAGTTAGCTAGCTCAAAGTTAGCTCAAATTTATATTCAGACATCATGCAAATTCAGACAGTATGTTAAGAATTTCATGAACTCCTGCTGGTCAAACTGAATCCATCAACCATGAAGAAGAGTTCGTTCCATCCATCCATCCGTCCGTCCGTCCATCCATCCATCCATCCATCATCCATCCTTCCATCCATCCGTTCGTTCCATCCATCCATCCATCATCCATCCATCCATCCATCCATCATCATCCATCCATCCATCCATCCATCCGTCCGTCCGTTCGTTCCATCCATCCGTTCCATCCATCCATCCATCCATCCATCTTCTGCCGCTTATCTGGGGTCGGGTCGTGGGGGTAGCAGCTTAAGAAGGGAGGCCCAGCCACTTTAAGCGAAAACAGAAGTTCATGAAGCGGCATGGAAGCTTTTATTTTGATAGTCCACTTCCAGAATATTATACATACAGTAGCTTGAAGCCAAATATTTAGTTGGCTAACTAAATATTTAGTTTGAAGCTAAATTTTTAGCTTTCTAGCTAATTGTTTAGCTAACGAATAGTTAGCTTTCCTAATCTGTCTGATCGTGTTCTGTCGTTTCAGCAACCGTTCATGGAGGTGAAGGTGTCTGAGGGCCCCCGGCGGGCCCGGAGAGACTCAGGTCTGGACTGCGATGAGAACTCCCTGGAGTCCCGCTGCTGCCGCTACCCGCTCACTGTGGACTTCGAGGACTTTGGCTGGGACTGGATTATCGCCCCCAAGCGCTACAAGGCCAACTACTGCTCAGGGGAGTGCGAGTACATGCACCTGCAGAAGTACCCGCACACCCACCTGGTGAACAAGGCCAACCCCCGGGGGTCTGTGGGCCCCTGCTGCACCCCCAACAAGATGTCCCCCATCAACATGCTCTACTTCAACCGCGAGGAGCAGATCATCTACGGTAAGATCCCGTCCATGGTGGTGGACCGCTGCGGCTGCTCCTGAGTCCGGGGCGCCGCGCCTCAACCCTTCAGACTCTGACCCAACCGATCCGCCTGATCCGACGCTTTCCTGCAGCCACCTGAGGCCACAGCAGCCCGTCTTCCTGCAGGCGGCGCTTTCACCTCCAGCATACTGTAGCTTTCTTTCTTCCAGTGAAACTTTAGCCGTCAGATGGGCGCGGGAACAGAACAACGCCTGATGGACCGTGAAGTGAACGTCGGCAGAAAGGATCCAAGTTAAACCAAAAACATTTATTCCCGCCTCTCTTTTCTGTATGAGGAGTAAAGTTAGAGTCAAATATTAGCAGCAATAACTTGGGTTAATTAGCCTGATGGAGAAAAACATGGAGTTTAATTTTTCAGTCCTATTTTTTCCATGCTACCCATGTATGTCAGTTTCAAAATTTTCAAACTAGTTTGAATCTAACTATTTAGCTAACAAGCTAAATTTAGCTCCACAAGTATTCAGTGAGCAAGATAACTCAATATGTAGCGCTGGGCTAGCTTAACATTTAGCTAGCTCTGAGCTAGCTTAACATTTAGCTAGCTGCGAGCTAGCTTAACATTTAGCTAGCTGTGAGCTAGCTTAACATTTAGTTAGATTTGAGCTACATAAATGTTTAGTTAGAATCAGTTTAATCGTCTCTGACGTTTGGAGACCCTTTGGAGTCAAATTTCACCCCAACTGAGCCGCTAACAATGAAACATCCAGGAAATGAACAAACCAAAGCCAGACCAGCCTAATTCCCTACTAGTCATGTTCACATTTATCTCAAATCTCCCCAACCTGGCGGTTTGACTGGAGCAGAACCAGTTGTGGGTAAACCCAGCTGAGCTTGTGGCGTCGGCCCTGAACTGAAGGCGCCGTGAACCCGAGATGTGACTGACCCAGTTTGCACTATGGACACCAAGAGGACGAGTTGGTGGCTACAAAACGAGTTGTAAAAACTGATTTTGATATGTTTGATAATTTGTATTGTGTGCCGTTGTTTCTGCTGATGGTGAGTGTATAAAAACCACAATGTAGCAAATGAACATGTTATACAGAAACTCTATATGCACTTGTTTCAACAAATAAAGTCTGTAGCTTGTTTGTTGACTTCTGGTTCTTCTTCTTCTTACTTTTTGCACATAAAATAGTTTCCTAATTTTCTTTAAATCTGCAGTTAAATTCCAATAAATCCAAAAATAATCCAAATATTGTTTTTAAAGTGTTTTGAATAAAATATGTTGGAAATTACTCAGTGAAACATTAATGAGGGAAATCACTGATGTTTGTTCAGATATGAATCAAAATATTCAGGATTCAGGATCAATAATGTCCTGCAAAAGCATTTACATCACATTAAAACTAACCTCTGTGTATTTTACACAGATTGATTTTTTGATAATCAAAATCTGAAATGTGTGGTGTGCATTTACCCTCAGCCCCACTGACTCAGAACTAGCTTCCTCTGGGTTTTATCTCCACCAGCTCTGAACAGCTTTTCACTTTGTAGATTTTTATTTCCACAGAATAAAGTCATTTCTTATTTTCCTCTCATTGTGTCGATCTGTCATAGACCATCAGGAGGTTTGTGTTTGGACGAAGCTGCTGTGTGACATGAATACGTCGTGATCTTTGACAAGCTGTGCATGAATTCATTCACATGCAGCCGAGCTGTAAACAAGACAGGTTTAACATAAATCAGCTGATTAATTGATCACTTTAATGTAAAGTTGTCCCACAAACAGTTTTAATAATTTATCTCACTTTACATTTAAAAAGCAGGAAATCTTTTTTCCCTTTAAAGCTGATACATTTTTATTTTTACACTTGATAAAATGACTAGCCTGCTTAGCCTGGCATGACAGGCTAAGCAGTTTCTGCTGCTCATCTTGAGCTTCCTGGTTACTTTGAGCTGCTGCTGCACAACTTAATGTAGCCGCTTTAATAATCCATGCTTTACTGCAGGATGACGACGTCTCATTCAATCTGTTGTTAAATGACCCCAAATATGTTTTGTCTTTATAAGAAGCAGAAAATATTAACTTTAACTTTATAAACCTCTACGGTCCATCTTTACTTCTTCTAATTTCTTAGTGTACGAGGTTGTGAATCCTCTTTGCCATCACCCTGATCTTCAGATTGTGTCTCAGGTCTGGAAGATGGCCGCTGCCTTTCTGGCCCGGCGAATCGCCGCCTGGTGAAGCTTCCGGTTGATCCTGAGCTGCAGCAGCTCGTTGTCTGCAGAAACAGCAGCTGCTGGTAAACATTTTCACTGAGCGTCGTTACATCTGTCATGAGTTGGACCCTGGAGGACCGTCGCCGCCAGCAACATTCCACCTCTGACAGGTGAGGAAGTCCGAGAGAGAGAGCGGGAAGAAGGATGTGAGGGGTGAGGGAGTATTCCAAGGCAGCTGGAGACCCCGTTATTGGACCGGGTTCCTGTTGTGTAAAGTTAATAGAAATGTAAACTGCGCAGCATTGTTTGTTTAAGTTCTCTGATAAATTACCATCATCGTACCATGATGATGTACGAAGTTCTGAATAGAAATTCAGACACCAACAAACAACGTCTGGATAGATGGAAAGCATGAAGGGCTGATGAAGACAAGATGGCTTCCTCAGATTCTCTGCTTTTCCCTTTCTGCTTCTGCAGGGTCACACAGTCCAGGACTAAGAATCATTTTGCTTCAGCTTAAATATTTAGCTCGCCCTGAACTAACTAAATATTTAGCCCTGAACTAAATATTGAGCTCGCTCGTCACTCCAGACGCGTTGCCCCAATCCTCCTCATGACATTGAAGAGACACATCAGCCTCCCCAATCTCACAACATCCAAGTCTTCAGCATCTCCTGATCTTACCTCAGCAACAGCCTCCATGGCAACGGATTCACCTTCCTCTCATTCTGTCCTTTCTTTGAAGGACAACACGCTCCCCACCCAGTCCTCACAAAGCAGATGTAGAGTAGGCTGCTGTTTGTTTTCTAGAACTTCCTTCAGGTCAACCAAAGTCCTTCTGGGTTCCTCTTACACCAGAGATTCCGGTTCTGGAACCACAAAAGCTGCAGATCCTTCTGGCTGCTCAATGCCGTCTTTATGAGGCTGTAAAGCCACCGACCTTTCCTCCTCCGATGTATGTCTACCAGAGGATCCACCGGTCGCCACCGTGCCAGGCCACCGGTACTGAACAAGGCCACCGGTCCTGAACAAGGCCACCGGTCCTGAACAAGGCCACCGGTACTGAACAAGGCCATCGGTCCTGAACAAGGCCACCGGTCTGAACAAGGCCACCGGTCCTGAACAAGGCCACCGGTCCTGAACAAGGCCACCGGTCCTGAACAAGGCCACCGGTCCTGAACAAGGCCACCGGTCCTGAACAAGGCCACCGGTCCTGAACAAGGCCACCGGTCCTGAAAAAGGCCACTGGTCCTGAACAAGGCCACCGGTCCTGACAAAGGCCACTGGTTCTGAACAAGGCCACCGGGCCCGAACACGGCTACTGGGCCTGAACATGGCCAACAGCCCATTCGGGTCACACGTCCCCAGTGAAAGAAAATGTGTTTTTCCTCTTTCTTTCCTTTGTAGGATCACCAAGGTTTCTGTGTCATTTCCTGCCTGTTTTGCATTTTCCCAGATTAACAACAGCAGACCACAGAGTGCCATCAGCCTCTTGAGGTTAGTTTCTCAGCCAGAGTATCTTGATCAGCCCAGGACTCGTTATGGCACCTCTGGAATGAGAGTAGGCATGCTCCAGAGCTGGAGCAGTGCGCCGCTCCAGCTCGCACTCATAACTCTCTTCCTCCGATTAGTGCCAGCTGCCCGGCCCTCGGGTTTTGACAGATATAGTTGTTACATTATCCCTGGCTGCAATACGTGCTTCACAGATTTGTGCTGTAATTGCAACCACAAAGTTAAGCAAATCCCTAACAGCGTGCGAATTTATGGCCCTGCTGCTTCCTGAAGACATCAGTCTGCCATGTCAACCCTGTTTTCCAGAACTGCTGGAGGTTTTCACAGGTGTTTGAAAAATAAAAGGTGGCATTTCATCTTTTATCCTGTTTGTCACGTATCTGATTCTGCTTGGTGATAAAAGGACTTAGTAAATGACCCCTAACCCTAACCATGTGCAGCAACTGGCAGAGCCTGTAACATCTGGAGGAACTTTGCTGCTTTGCTTTAGGTTGGCAGCATTCAGTGGTGCACCTACTGCACAGCTTTGGGCCAGTTCCTGCTGCGTAACCAAAGTGAATTTGAATATTAAGCCATGAAATGGTGTTTTGGTTCCTTCAGTTGGGCAGTTGAAGACTCCAGCTGAACCTACCAACAGCTTGTGGCCTTCATCAAGCCAAAATGAGAAGGTCATTCACGTGTCGCTGGAGTCTTCAGCTCACCAGACGTTTGATCCACTTCATCTTTAGAGACGGCGAAGTGATGTTGGAAACTTTTCTGGATCTAAATCAAGCAGTCATCCATATCCTAATGCAGCAAAGCGAGACCGTCACCTTCGAGGGAATCGCTGAGACGTTTTTGGTAAATGTGAGATGGGTCGTTTGGATCATCAATGGTTCTGGAGTTGGAACTCTTACATGGAGGCCATTTTTACATAGTTTTTCTCATCTTTATTGCTGATTTATGATCTTAATGGATGGCGTGACAGCTGCAGAGCTGAGTGCCTCGTTTTCGGTTCTGGATGCCGTTTTATGGCCGGGCGTATTCAGGAGACTGTTGGATTCTAACTGGGCAGGAAGGGTTAAACCCAAATGCCTAATGTTGTGTCATACTAGTAAGACAACAAATATGGTGCATCAGTGAGCCAATCAGCGGACAGTGTTGTGTTACGCCAGTAGCACCATCCTAACTGGACCGTACCATTGTCCTGTGGAGCTACAACTGAAGGGGCCCAGGAATGTAACAATGGAAACAGACAAAACACCAAACCAAAATGTTCCAGTCAGTGGAGACATTTGCTTCCACTGCCCATCACCTCGCCCGTCGCCCCGCCCATCACCTCACCCATCGCCCATCGCCTCACCCATCACCTTGCCCGTCGCCCCGCCCATTGCATCGCCCATCGCGTTGCCTTGCGCCACCTCGTGGATCTTTGTAACTCCACGCGGCATGTTAGAGGCTTGGATCCCTGCCCGTGCCGGGGTCCATTGCCCTCCCAGGCCCCTGAAGCTCCAGTTCAGTGATTTCTTGGGTCTACTGGTTGGGCAGTGATCAGCCCATTTTCCTCTCCAGTATGGTTTTTATTGGTTTTCTTCGTTTGATGAAACCCTTTAATTGTGACACAAACAGAAGAAATGTGACTGTGCACCACCAAAGTGTTGAGTCTTGTCCACATTAGGATGAGAGGGAAACAAACAGCCAGGGAAAGTTTTCGCTTATCGTCACTACATATGGATACCGAATCCCACCGCAGGGAGAAGTGCAATCGGATCGCCTCAGCTTATGATAATATTATAGTTGGTGCTGTGAAAGGTCAAACCGCAGCACATGTCGGGCTTTATGCTGAGAGAACTCCCAGATGGCCTCAGCATTGCAGGACCGAGGCTCTGCAAATGCTTCTGGGAAAAACATGAACGCCGGTGAGGACCTGTGCCTGGAGTTTGACCCGTTTCTCTCTGCGCTCGTTTGAGGCTCGTCGCCGGTGGAAACTCGCTGCTCAGAAATGCGTGCAGCAGCAAAAATCTACACTGTTTGCCTTCGGCCTCCGAGGGACGTATCAGAGTAATTAGGGAGGATTAGGTGATGATCATCTTTTTACCATGTGACCAGGCTGTTTAAAAGGTCAGCAGCGGTTCGTTTACCAGCTGTCTTCAGAAAACACCTGTTTTAATACAGTTTCTGCTGCCGGAATGAGGGATTTGCCCATGATTTCTCCCACAGGAGGGATGGTAGGAAAGGAGCAGTTTTGGAAAGCATGCAAAATGTTTCACTTCTTCATTTCACACACGTCATCGAGACAGGTTTCTGCTCTCCTGTTACTACCTTAATGTGCAGAGCCACAGGTCCCCGTCAGCAGCTGGGCCACTTATACAGCCATCTCAGAACCCAGGAGTAACCATAGACTTTAACAGACTCATCAAATTTGAAATAAAATCACATGAACTATATTTAACGCCTTTCCCGCTCTATTTTTGGATCTGTTGGAAGAAGTGGTTGTACGGGGTACCGGGTACTCGGACCACCTGCTTCTGTTTAGAAACATGAAACTAGATGAACAGAACAAGATTGGGGAGCAGATAAAGACACCTGAGTTAACTAAATATAGACCCTCCAGGTTAGACCCGCTTTTTCTTCAGGTTGTCCTCAATTCTTCATGGCACCAATTCAACATGGTGTCAGAAACATTCGCCAGAGAGATTCTGGAGACCAGTGCGGTTCAGCAAACTCATTGTTCCAGAAACAACATCATCCTGCAGGAAGGAACCAATCAGAACACGGCCCTCTGCCGTCCCGGTCCGGTCCAGGATGGGCACTGGAACTCAGGTGGGATGTGGAGGTCAAAGGATGCTAAACTGTTTCCAAGGCGATGCTTCAGTCAGTTCCTCCTTATTTGTCTCCAGTTGCAGATTCTGTGCAGTTCCTTCCTGTTTAGGCGGTACAAACCAGACTTGATTGGCAGCAGAGTGCATAGATTGGGTCATAGATTGAGGAAAGGTGATACTTTGTACAAACAACAACTAAACCAACATATTCACTTCAGAATGAAACCGTAAAAGTTAGTGAGCTGCAAACCGATAACCTCCTGGTCTGCAGTTTGTCTGCAGCGGACAAATACTCAGAGAGATATCGCAGAAAATGGCCGCCCACGGAGCAAGAGCAACATCGTCTAATCTCATATCGGGTTTAAAATCAACAGCAATAATTTGGATTATTTAATCTGTTAGAGGAGAAATATGTGACCATATTATTCATTTATAAATATCTGTTTTAAACTGAATCTATAGTGAAAGTAAATATTTAATTATTAAATTGACATTTAGCTTCAAACTAAATACTTAGCTCATGAACAAAATATTCAGTTTAGAACTAAATATTTACAGTGCTAACTAGATAGGCAAAGAATTTCCATAGCAAGCTAAATATTTAATGTCAAACTAAATACATTTTTTGTTTAGCGAGTTGAACATTTAGTTTCAAGCAAAGCACACAGTTTGAAAACTAAATATCTAGCTAACTAGTTTGGGGCTATAAAAACAAGCTACATTTAAGCGGCAAACCAAATATTTTGTTTGTAGGCTAAATAATTAACTAAATAAGTATTTAGTTAGTTAGTTAACTAGTTCACAACAAAATATTTACCTTTAAACTCAATATTAGTGAGCAAAATATGTAGGAGCACATAGTTAGCTCGGAGCTAAATAGTTAGTTTGGAACTACATAGTTAGCTTGGAACTAAATAGTTAGCTTGGAGCTAAATGTTAGCTTGGTGCTCCATAGTTAGCTAAGAGCTAAATAATTAGCTTGGAGCTAAATAGTTAGCCTGGAGCTAAATAGTTAGCTTAGAGCTACATAGCTAGCTTGAAACTGACATTTGTGAATGAATGAATGACATGGTGAAAATTTGATTTTGAGAAACATTTTTCCTCATACATCAGGCTGATAACTGAAATGATTGGGACTCAAACGTTTCATCATTGAGTGTTTTTTCTGAACCTGGGCTGTAAACATATCAGACTGTTTCCTGTCAGCCAGCAGCCAGGCTGGATTTATCTGCTGAGGATTAACGGTGGAAAGTACAGCTTGCTGCTTGAACGTCTTGTAAAACTGTACCAGGCCTGTTATTCCTGAGCTGTCAGGGCCTGACACATACCTGACGCCGCTCGACATCCGTCCGTGTCAGGCGTCAGGGGGTCTCCTCGGAGGAAGCCCTCCTCTTCATCACTGTCATCCCTGCGTCCCAGAGGAGCGGCGCCGAGCTGGACGGGTTCTTCTGATGCCTCGTCACAAACAAACGCTGCAGCGCTATGTCAACAGACCCGGAGGGGCCGGCGGCTCGGCCCGGTCCAGGAGCTCCCAGTGACCGGCCATCAATCATGTCACGGCTCCCAGATGTGGCTGTCAGCTGTGGGGTCAGCGTGGCGATTCCTCATCCGTAAGTGGAAAAGCAAGCGCAGCGCAGACGGAAAGGATAAATTACAGGCGAGGTGCAGACAGGCGGCTCAGCCTGGGGCCCCGGGGCCCTCGGGCCCCGACTGGTTGATTTTATTGCTTTTCATTGCTTCCCGATTGTCCAGGAGGGATTCGGCCCGTCAATCCTCCTCCTGCAGCTTAGAGATTACAGAGACGGGTCAAACCATCCTCACCAGGAACTAAGTACACCCTCAGACAACCAAACAGAACTAAGTACACCCTCAGCCAACCAAACAGAACTAAGTACACCCTCAGACAACCAAACAGAACTAAGTACACCCTCAGTCCCCGACAACCAACCGTAAAATAAACACATCCAGACTGAAGAGAAGCAAAGGTCCATCACAGCAGGGAGTCCAAACCTTCTGCTCTGTGAACTGCTGGCTTAACCAGCAACTAGTTACTTTCCCTTGAGTTACTTCAGGAAAAACTTTACTTTTCATATTTCAAATTGATTTCATCATGAAGTATTGCTACTTTTACTCAAGTTAAATTTGTGGATTTTAAATCCAATGTGAGAAAAAAATAAAAAAATAAAAAGAAACAAACCAGAAATAACCGGAACCAAACATCTAGAAGCAGCTTCAGCTTCTAGGCGGCACACATCTGGAACAAACTTCTGGAAAACTGCATAACTGCTGAAACACTGAGGCCCTTTAACTCCAGAATAAAAGCCCAGCTGTTTAGAGCTGATTAGATTGATACTGGAACATCATTAGTTTTATTCTGCTTTTCGACTTTTCCTGATTCTGCCTGTAATATAAAATGTTTTTGTTTATTGTGATATATTTTTATTTTTGTGTCCAAATTAAACCAAATAAATAATTGTTGTTGAGCTCAAATGTTCGTTTATTCCATAATTTAACAACAAAATGTTTGTTTCCAGTTGATAAAGTTTGTTATTCAGGTCAGAGGTCAGAGGTCAGCTTTCATGGACAATGGTCAGAGAACCAGCAATGTGTGTTACTCTGTGTGAGTGTGTGTGTGTGAGCTGGCTCTGGGCCTCCTGCTCTGTGGTCGGGACGTCGGCCAGGTGCTGCAGGAAGAGCCGCCCGTGGATGCAGGTCCGGTCGGTTCCGCCCAGCCGCCGCTCCGTCCGCTCCAGCAGCTCCTCCACCTCCTCACCTCGTAAGTCTGAAGGCAGCTGGCGGGCGAGCCGGACCGCCTCGGCCTGAACACAAAACATCCAGATTTGATTCACCTGGAGCTTCAGAAGGAAGAAAAGACAATAAATAAAACAGCTGCAGTCCAACAATGAGCCGCATCAACACATCCTCCAACTCCAGAACTGATCAGCGCCATCTTGGTAGGCAAACAGCATGGATGACCCATGAAAGATGGCTGCTGTTGAGGGAGAATGGAAACGTTAGACGATGAGGCCGGCTGCCTCTGGTCAGGTTCAGTTCTTAGTGAAGCTTCATGGACTGAACACCAGCGTTTCAAAGACGTAACTCTTTCTGGCGGCAGCAGCGTGACTTCATGCTGCAGATAAAAGCCACATTAGCTAAGCTAATTTTGCTAGTTCAGCTGTAAATAAAGTAACTATCAGTGGTGTTTATCTTAGTAGCCCAGTAGTTATAATATATTTATATTGTTTATAAGATAGGAGGTGAGTTCTAACCTTATGGTTTTTACTGTTGTCATAGCAACTCCATACCAAATGCCTACCAAGATGGCTGCCAGTTACAAAGTTCCTGGAAGCGTGATGTCACATGAGATCTGTGCAAACTCAGCAGGAATGACTTGACTTGTGTAGTTAGAAATATTTATCTTTAGAAGCTTAAAGCTTTTGTTCTATTTTCCATCAAAGCTGTGAGTTTCTGATTGCTTTTTGTCGTAAAGTCGTCTGTGAACTCTGACCTCTAATGAGACTGAACAATGACTCAGACATGCTGGAGGTTTTCTCAGCTGGCCAGGATGCCCTCAAATAAACAAAGTGATTTTGCTCATCTTGACGCGTCGTGTTGTGACCGGCAGGGTTTACCTTCAGGTAGTTGGTGACTTTAAGCGGCCGGCTCTGCGGCACCGTGGCGGCCTTCCTGTGGAGGACGGCGGTCAGAACCTCCTTCAGGTCCTCCAGGCCCAGGAAAGGCACGCAGTCCGCCACAGCCGTGGCTTCCAGATGGCGCTCTGCTGACAGCCAGCCGGCCAAAGCAAGCACAGAACAAGGATTAATACACTCCAGACACTGCTACTATCTCCAGGAAGGAATAATAAATAAACACGGAGCTTTACGGCCGAGCTGCGGCCCAAGGGCAACAGTCCCCGGGCCAAATGGAGTGTTAAATGACTAATAGAAGCCCCAGCAGACTGGAAGGAAGCTGTCGAGTAGCCTGGAAGAATGATGGGCTGCAGTTTATGAGGAAATACTGTAAATCATCCACAATTTTGATTCTGATTTAATAACCTGCAGATTCAGAGGCACCAACAAAATGCCTCAGCTGGTTGGCTGCCAGTGGAACGCAGCAAAAGACAATCAACAACGTTTCTGTCCAATTCATGACCCGAATGTATCAGTAGACATGAAATGAGACTAAACTAACGCAGTAGGAACTTTTCATACACATACAGGAGAAAACACATTTCATATTCAGTGATAGAAATATTTTCCATAAATACTGATGGACATAATGGAGAATGAAACACTGGACATATTTTATATATAGATGCAACTAATGATTATTTCAGAAATCCATTATTCTCATCATTAGTCAGATAAACATTCATTTTTCATTTAAGTTTATTTTAGTCAATATTAGAAATACATTAAAAGATGACAATACACTAATAATTAAATTTCTCAAGGTGCCGCAATGGCCTAGTCAAAGACCAGACCTCAGCCTGATTCAGATGCTGTGGTGGAACCTGCAGAACCAGAACCAGCAATGAACTGAATGTTTCCAGCATGGAGCTCAGACACTAATAAAGTCCAGTAGAAGCTCTGATGTTAGCTGCTGCAGCCTGCTATGCTAACTGAACAGCTAGCTGCGCTGATGCTATTAACTGTACACATTATGGTTAGCTCTGCTAATGCTAGTGCTAATGCTAAAGCACTGCACTGACATGGTATTTAGCTAACAGCTAAAGCGCTACACCAACATCAAGCCAATGGTAAAATGCTAAATTCCACCATGTTGGTTTCCATCGGTGGCGTGAGCTAATCTACTAGCATCAGAGCTAATTCTCCATTTAGTAATTAGCTTCCACTGAATGAATTTTTCAGATAAATTCTGAATTTACTCGGCTGATTGATAAACTGACAGTGAATAAAGTTTTGGTTTTTGACTTGATGTTTTTTCGGGCCGACGTGTCGCATCGTCTTTTTGTTCCAGGGAACCAGGAAGTCGGGGATCGGCTGGTTCCTCAACTCAAACAGGCTGATAGAAGGGATCCGAGATAAAACTCCACAAATCAAACCGTCGCTCCGCTTCCGACTAGATTCTGGTTTTAATCCCATAAATGAAGCTGGACTGAAACTGGGCCGCCTGCAGCCGCATGAAGCATTCCAGGAATTCCTTAAAGGCCAACTTCTCCCTGCACACCGGCTCCGGTCCCACCAGGAGGCACGCTGCCGGGCCCGGGCCAAGGTCAGCCAAGGTGAACCGTTCACAACAACAACAAGCAACGTTGTTGATGAGGAAGAGCAGCTGCAGGCATTCAGGAGCTCAGACAGGAAATACAAGAAGAAAAACTTTAAAAATAAAAGATTCCTGGCAAGTGACAGAATATATAAATATTTATTATTATTAAAAATAAAACAGAAGCTGATCAAAGCCAGATACTGATACAGATTAAGTATTTCTGCAGAAGAAGAATGAATGAAAAATGATAAATGGATGAATAAAAACTTTTAGGAAACAGGATGAATAATCCAGACACAGAAACGTTTTATCCTCCATTTCTGTTCTCCGAACTCATTTATGCTCTCAAATTCATTTTTTAAACTGTTGAACTGCGGAAAATGTAACAGGGTGAAGTTAAAATGAGACTTTAATTGTTGAGAAATATTTCAGTTTTTATAAAATATTAAATTTTTTTTATAATAGAAGAAACACGAGTGAAAAACCTTTAGAGAAAGTTTCTTGGAAGGAAGAATACCCGGAAATAAGATACAGACTTTTACCCAGCACAGGGAGTGATGTGTGATTGTTGCCATAGCAGCGGACAGGAAGCTGGCAGGGGGAAGGATTTTGGTGGCGTACCTGGACTGAGTTTGATTCTGAAGCCGTTGGCAACGAGTCGGGGGTCGGAGAGGAAGACGCTGCCGTCTGGCTCCGCCGCGCCTTTCTCCAAACTGCACAGCGTCTCAAACTCTGCGGCGCCCAGGTTCCTGGAAGACAGCAGGAGTTTAGCATCCGCTCAAGAGTGTGGTTCCCCCGTCGCCGTGGGAACCAGAGCTACCTGTCTGTGAGCAGCAGCGGGTTCTGCAGGCGGACAGCAGGAAGGATGTGATCCTGCTGGAGCCGCTGGAACAGCAAGGCTTCCTCCGCCCGGAACGGGTTGAGCAGCATCAGACGCCGCCCGCCGCACAAAATCAGCCAGGCATTCTGAGAGGCCAGCCGGCCCACCGGGCGGAGGCCCCGGGGCTCCGCCGCCTCACTGTGGGCCGACAGGCGCCGCAGCCGCTGGCGCAGCGCCGCCATGCTGCAGGGTAGCGGCCGCCACGGCTTAGGGGGCGGAGCCTTCTTCTTCTTCTGGGGCTGGGCGGAGAAAAGCTCGTCCAGCAGCTGCTGGTTGGACAGAGGAGCTTTACGCTTCTGAGCCTGGAGCTTAGTGATACCCAGGGGCCGATCGGCAGGCGCCCCGGGGGCCGCAGTGGCAGCAGCTGGACCCCGGGGGTCCGCCAGCCTGGTCCTCTGGTCGTGGAGGTCCTGACTCTTCCTCGCCTTTTCCTCGAACCTGCAACAACAGAAGAATAAGGATAAACCATGGATGATTTTAACTGATCAGCTGATTGATTGATTATTGTGACAGGCCTCAGCTGCTCTCACCTCTTCCTGCCTTCGTCTCCCAGGTTTTCCCAGCGGTTCTGCACGGCGGCGCTGACTTCCTGCAGGCTGGCGGCCGGTCGCTCCATCAGAACCTCAGACCGGGTCTCCTTCTCGAACAGCGAGGCGGCGGACGGCGGCGCCCTCAGCGCGCGGCTGCTGATCATGTCATACGCCGTCAGCACGGCCCGTTTCTCCGTTATGGTGTTGCATGACCTCTTGACCTCTGGGTCAGGCCGGTGGATGGCGACGGGCCGCAGCGGTTCTCCTGACGCCGGGTCGGTCAGCGCCGTGCCGCGGCTCCAGGCCTCGGCGGACACCTGCGGCCGCCGCGGCTCCTCTGGGCTGGGCTCGGCGCTCTGGGGTCGGCTCCGGGTCGCCTCGTCGTCGCAAAGGGAGAAACCGGATTGGTTGACGATCCAGTCGTCCGCCATGGAGGAAGAGGAGCTGCAGCTGGAGGCCTGGCGCTGCAGAGCAGCTGATTGGCCGGCGTCTTCATCGCTCACCTTCCTGCTCTCCGTATTCTCATCCTTCTCCACACAACCAGCAGGAGGAGGAAGAGTTTCAGGGTCCGGCTGCTTTTCAGGACGAAAACTGTAAATAGAAACCAGCAGAGCCTCGACGGCAGCCAGAACCGCCTCCTAAACACGGAGAAACAGGAAGTCAGAGCGAAGGAACCTGAACCCGATGATCTGGGCTGGAACCTCCGGTACCTTGTTATGAAGCAGAACTTGGGTTTTATCAGGCGTCACGTTTACATCCAGCGATGAAGGACAAACTGTGATGTTCAGCAGGAGGACGGGGAACCGATGCCGAGCCGCATCGTCAGGATACTGAGCCGAGTGGTGCTGACGCAACAGCTGATGAGAAACGTAATAAATAACAGAAAAAAACCCAGAAACCCACAGTCTGAATCCGTTTCACCTTCAGGACGTCCTTCTGCTGGACAGGACGCTTATTAATAAATATGAAGGTTTTATCTGAGGTGGAGGAGCTCGTTAAGGACAAATCAGCTCCGGGTTTGGGAAGAAAACCGTCCAGAACCATCTGAGGGAAAAACAACAGCAATCACAGACATAAAGTACAGAAAACTGAGCAGAAATCTCCATAAAAACAATGCAACCTCCCAAAAGTATTAATAACAACTTATTATAACACTGCCATCATTTTCTCCACATTTTGTCACGTTCCAACCGCCCCGTTAAAAGCATCATGTTAGGATCAGACGTGTCGGGTTTTTTATTTATAATTATGTCAGGGTTAAGTGAGACACACAAATGTGTGGTAACAGTTGTTTTATTGATAATTTAACAGAATTGAAAGAAATAAAACGGCGTTTAAGCATTGAATTGCGCTGCTGTACCAGGCTTCACCACAGGGAGGCGGTGTAACCAATGAGACGGTTTGGTGCATCTATTGCCCTGTTTTGCCGCCGTCCTCCCATGAAGAAGTGCACAATCAGTTCATTGTGTTGAATTTGAGGTTAACGTACAAAAAGTACAAGGGTGTGATTCTCACTAAGTTTTTATCTAATAAATATTTGTTTATAAATCTTATTTAGAATAGAAATAATAGAAATAACTCTTCTATTGTGTTAACTTTTTGGCGCTAGCAAGCTAGCTGCTAAATTGTTAGCGGCCTGATACCTGCGTCAGAGGCATACAGTTACGCATTTCAGACAGAAATAAAAACAGCCATGAAATGTGCGAATCAGATTATAAATCCTGTATTTTATGCAAAATTAGCTTGTTAATGGAAGTGGCACAAGTCATCAATTTGTGTTTACCGGTGTTTAAAATAAAAACATCACTGGTTGTATAGTCGGTTATCTCGGACAGGTTGGTGACCCCTGGTTAAAGTAACCAGAAATATTGATACAGTAAGAAGAGCAGCAAATACAAAATGCCACAAACTCGCTGCACAAAACTGAAGACATCCAGACCACTAGGGGGCGTCAGCCACCAGCTCATATGGGAGCAGACCATCAGGAAAGATGGGATGTCCAGAAGAAGGAAAAGGTGCATTTATGCTTCATGTGTTTTACAATATTATAGAACAGCAGCATATTTATGTAGGTAATAATTATCCAATTCAAAAATATTTTATTGATCACAAAGGGATCAATAACTCCAGACTCCCCCTTGTGGCCTGGAGGTCTTCTGTTTTGAGGAGCAAGTCTGCAGTTACTTTTGCCATGTGTCATGTTTTGCAGCATTTTGTCTGATTGTTTTGTTTTTGGATTGTAGGTTTTTTCTTCTATTTGTGTGTTTGCAGATCATTCTGCTGTTTCAGCCGCTGTAAAATACTTTTACAAAGCGTTATATTTCTGAAGTCTGAATAGTCATCGCTTCTTCTTCTGTGCAGGCTTCTGACCCGATCTTCCAGCCAGAACCGCTGGATCTGATGACTCAGCAGCTGCATGTAAAGGTCAGCCTGGTTCCTACGGAGGGCTATTAGTGGCTGCATTTTTCCACACGGTCTCATTATGAGCAGCAGAACCCGGTGCTGACATCCAGAACCGAGCCGCTGTTCCTGCTCATTACGCATGAACCGGACCTCTGGACCCCCCAGAGCTCCTCAGTGGGGCAGCCAGAACTGCCAGCGTCACATTTAGTTCCTCCTGATCAGCGGGCACAAAGGTCAAAGGTCGTCCTCATAACCGCAGCAAAACAACAACAGAGGGAAAGCGGGGGTGAAAGCGGCTGCTCCACATCTGTCAGCAGGTAGGAGCCTCGTGACGAGCGGCCGGCATCGCCACGGCGACTCGATTAGCGTCAGGAAGCACTCAGCTTTCATCAGGAAGAGCTCCGGAGAAAAGGGCAGAGCGCGTTGAGCCGCCGCCAACAGAGCGCCCGGAGGATCAGCTGCTCAGGCGCCGCCGCTGCTCCTCTGGATCAGCTGATTTACAAACCGCCACACGAACGGCTGCTTGAAAACGTTCAGCACACTTAGCTTCCCCTGAACTCAAGTTACCTCATTAGCTCTAAAGCACTAATTTATGTAAAAGTTTCAGCTGAATAAAGGTCCACGTCTACCAAAAGCAATACAAAACATAAGTTATGTATTCCTAAGCTTATTTAATTTAGTCTGACTAAAACACAGAATATTCTTTTAAAGCAATCTCCAACATCGCCACTTGTGATGAAACAGCAAATGGTGTTTATTCTCTACCCAGAATGCATTGCTGTATTTCTACAGTAAACAGTTGAAAATCTTGATGTTCTGGGTGCTGTTTTAAGTCCTGCTGTGCTAACTGAGGCTACATCAGCAACATGGTTAGCAAAACTCAACAAAACCAAGTCCATGAGTGAAAGACCTGTTCCAAAAAATCACTTCCTGAAACATAAACTGACAAATTTGACCTTGTGGAGGGCGCTAAGCTAGGTTTTAGCACACGTTGTGGCAATGACATATGAGGGTATGCTACATACAATGTTAGTGTAGCACTTTAGCATTATCTTACCTTCAGTACCATGTAAGCTATAGTTTTAGCATGAGCTTTGCTAAATACCATGACGATGTAGCATTTAGCATTTTATCATTAGCTTCCCTTAAATACCAAGTTGTTCCAACTGAGTTGGAATCAACTCCAAACAGAAGATAAAACAGGTTTGGAGCTGATACCCAGCTGAATCCTCCAATATTCTTTTCATATTTATATAATTTAGGTGCCAAGTACTTTAGGTAAGATACTGACTACTAAATAAAATCGTTAAGCCTCTCTTAAACCGACCTCTTGTTGTTCTTGGTGGACAGGCAGTAGGTTAGCGACTGTGTTAGCTCCTAGCGTAGCAATTAGGGCGCTCCTGTGGTCCGCCGCTCTGGCTTTCTGCCAAACCACCACCTGCAGAACAAAACGCCTCCATGAGTCCCCGCCGTCCCCTCAGCAGCAGCTAGCAGGTATCCTGGTAAAAGGTTGCAGGACATGTCTGATATTTTACAGTTTGGCTCATGAAACGGATCCCGCAGTAAACAGTTCCTGAAAAGGCCGTGAAGCGTAACACAAGCAGAGCTGGAGGGAACCGATAGCAGCGGCAGCAGCATGACTGGACAGACTGTGCTCCGCTGCAATCTCAAGCTGCTTTCCACGAGAGCTGCATGGCTGCTGCATGCAAACTCTCTGACCTGCAGCAAAACACGCTGCTGCAGCCTGAGGCCGAGCCCAGAGCGCCTGGAAACTTTAATCTATGCTTTAATCTGGGTTTAAACCGCTCAGATTAGGAGACAGATATGCTTAAAAAGTGAAAGAAATTACAGATAAAACTCAAAATGCACAATTTAATCAGCTAAACTGGCTTCTTGTTTTAAAGATTTATTCTTTTCATTTGGATATTTATGCTAAAACATGCAGGAAAAATTTCAGTGAGGACCTGTAACCAGAACCTTTAACGGGACAGAATGGGTTTTAATCCAGAATTTAACTTCATTTCATAGCCATTAATCTGTGAAACTAAAATCCGATTCAACTCAGGAAGTTTACATGAAATGTTGAGATGTTTCCTAGGAACAGTAACCTCTGCAGCTCTGACCCATGAGGCTTAAAATCAGCTGCGACCCCTTTAATCTGTAAACGCAGAAGAACAATCAACTTTACAGGTTATGATCTCTTAAAAACAGAACTGAATTGTGATTAATCGTTTACTGAAGTAATCTTCTACTAATTTAGCAATCAGTTAATTGTTAACTGGAACATAAAGATGCTATAACAGCCGATTTGCTGAAAGAACAACTGAAATTCAGCCAAAACTGAACAATAAATATAAACACCTTGAACTTAAGATAAAAATCTTCTTTGTGTGTAAATCTGATCTCCTCCAGTGGCGGTTTTAGCGTTCTCTAGATGAACGTTATAGTATATTAGGCAATAAAATGTCATTTTGTTGATTCATTAATTTGTTTATTTCTGTCTTTTAAAGCAATTCTAGTATTGTATCAAATAATTTGAGTGGTTATATGAAAAATCAGCGGAATTATTTAACACCGATTAATCGATTAATTGTCAAAATCAATTAATCGCTAAAATAATCGATTACTTCAATAATCGTTAGTTTCAGCCCTGGTTGGCCGAATCTAAGGTTGTTTAAAAAACATAAATATGATTTTCATAGCAAACTAATCCCATAATGCGAATCGTTTTTATTTTGCTTCTATGAGATAAAATGAGGAATCAAAGTTTATTTAAATCAGATTTGAATCTTATTTTCCATCCTGACGACATCATAAGATCATTTCTGCCTTTATTTTCAATCCACAGCAGAAGTGAATTTTTGTTGTTTGGATTCTGAAAAAATAATCTGGATTTTATAATCCTGGAAACTTCAGGCTGAATGAAAGTCAGAAACACGGATTATGGGGGATTTTTAAACTTTTTAATTCTTTTGGCAAATAACTCTAAATTTATTTAAACAAAAAAGTATTTTTACTGAAACAAAACCAAAAGGAAATCAAATTTAACAGATAAATATAATTATTTATAAATATTATCAGGAGCATCTGATTTGAGTTCTGTTTCTGACAACAGTTTGAATTTCATCTAATCTTTTTAATTTGGGAATCATCTTGAAGCTGTTCATGTTTCATATTTGTCACATATAATTTTAGATTTTACTTGTTTGTAATCTCTTCACCATTAATGCTTGACCTGCAGTCTAAAGCAGGGGTTCCCAATGTGGGGGGTGGGACCCCAGGGAGGTCCTGAGAACCAGGCAGGACGTCGAAAACTTGGGTGGTTAAAATAGGAAAAGAAATTAAGCACATCATTAAATAATAAAATATAGAGTGAAACAACAATAAGTGGGGGTCACCAGTACGGCTTTATTTTATTATGATTTTTGGGTGAACAGTTTGGAACTGAGGGTCCAACATGTTCATTTCAGAACCAGAGGAAAAGCTTCAGCAGCTGGAAATGCAACGAGGACACCTAGTGGTGGAGAATCTGCACTACATAAAACGGTTTCAGCCAGTGTTTCCCAGCCCGGCTCCTCCAGGCCCACTGTCCTACATGTTAGAGGTCTCCCTGGTTTAATGTGCCTCATTCAAATGACTGCAGTTCACCAAACGCCTGTTAATCAGTCATCGACTGAAATCAGCCGGGCTGAAGCAGGAAATGTCTAAAACATGTAGGGCAGTGAGCCTGGAGGCCCAGGATGGGAAACACTGGTTTAAACGACTGAATTAAACCGGAACTGAAAACCTGGAGGCGTTTTGGGATCAAATAAGCCTGGAACTAGAAAAACTAGAACAAAAAAGGACGAGAGAAGACCGGATAAAAACGTTTTTAGGAACAGATGAAATGTTAACGGGTCAGACCAGCAGGTTCTGACCTTGTTGTGCGCCAGCGTGAGCCGCAGCTCCGGCTTTATGATGGCGAAGGCCATCAACAGGTCCTGGACCTTCCTCACTTCCTCCTTCCGCTTCCTGTCGGAGGAGAAGAACTGCCGTCGCACCGGCAGCTTCCCGAACAGCTTCGCCACGCTCACCGACGTTCCTGCAGGAACACAGCTGGGCTCAAACCGCCATCAGAACGCCCCGCCCACCCCGGTAACCCCCGGCAACCTGCCTCCACCCAGGTGGGACGGCCTCTGCGAGACGATGCCCCCGCTGGAGTCCAGGGTGTACTGCGTGCTGACGTCGTCCTCCTCTGTTTTAGTGGTAACTGTGACCTGGACAAGAAACAGACTCTGAACTGTGAGCAGAAACAACTTCAGCGTTTAATGTTTCATTACAGATTTAACTTAGAAAAACTAACAAACAAATCAAATCACCCAATTTAAGAGGTGATCTATTACGCTTCTTCAACAGGATAGAAATCATCTGTAGTCGATGTTCACATTTTTCTCACTAAATCTTTCTTAGATGATCAAATTTCAATTTCTCAATTCTATTTTTAACTCCTTTCAGATGAAGAAGTTATACGGCTACATCTCAGTCATGCAAATTAGCTGCTGGCCACGCCCCCTGCATCAATGTTTACATGTAAAAATGGCTGCCAGCAAATGAGCTACTAAGTCATGTTTAATCTGCAACAAACAGGAGAAAAGACATCTTCATGTGTGAGTGTAAACATGGCAACCATTCAGCTGCAAACGCCTGTGTGGATCTAGCCCCGCCTTTCAAGGCGCAGCTCCTCCCCCACTCAGCTCCTTCAGACTAGCCAGCAGCAATTAGCAAACACCCAGTGAGCTCATTATAGGAGCTGCAGCTCAGAGCAACAAAAAACATTAAGGGGTTAATAGAGGAGCCATGTTGGGATGACTTCCTGGAGGCGGAGCTTCAGGAAGAATTGGAGGATTTAAAGAGACAGACGCCCAATTTCACAGCTTTAAATTACAAAGTCAGATTTCTTTTAGGTCATATTTGAGATATGTAGTTTTCTGAAGCTCTAACTTTAGTGTGGAAGGAGCGTCACCTCGGCCACGGCGCAGATGGAGCCCAGCGCCTCGCCCCTGAAGCCGTACGTTTCCAGACGCTCCAGGTCTTCATGGCTGCTGATCTTGGAGGTGAAATGTCGGACGGCCATCACCGGAGCGTCCGCCGCTTTGATCCCACAGCCGTTGTCCCGAACCTCCGTCCGTTCCAGGCCAAAGTTCTCCTTCAAATGAGCCACACAGCAGCTGAAGCTGAAGGGAAAACCCAACAGGAAGTGAGACGAATGATCTGTAAACGTACCAGCTTCACGTCGACGCTGGAGGCGCCAGCATCCAGGGAGTTCTCCATCAGCTCCTTCACCACGCTGACCACAGACGTGACGACCTGGGAGCTGGACAGCAGCCGCACCGTGTCTGCAGGAAGCTGCTTCATCGCTGTGTTGGTAGGAAAACAGTCGGTCATCGATTATCCAGACTGCTCCATCCACGGTGCACGAAACAGCGTTAATGCAGATCCTTCCTCACAGCAGCCATCACTGCTCCCAACAAACTCAGTCTTCACATCCCTGCTGGGATTCCAGTTTGAAACATTTGGTAACACTTTATTTGACGGGGTGTGAATAAGACTGACATGAACATGAGTAAGTCTTCATGAACATTTATGACCGTTGACATAAAGTGTCATTCGGTAAATCATGACACTTTCGGTACAAAGTTGACATTATTCAAAATGCCTTTGCTATGACAACTTGACCTGAACCAGGAAATCAGTCCATGGATTACAAAGGGCCCCAGAGCCACACTTCCTGCTTTAATAGGTCAAATCGTAATTTAAACGGCTTCTGCGTTTAATCAGACTGTTTATCTAATACTAATATTTAGTTGATTACCTGATAACAAGAAACTACTTATTACGCCACTATTGGGTTAGCTGAGCTGAAAACGAATAAAAAGCGCACAAAAACGAGAATCTGGTTAATTCATAGGAAAATATGGAGAAATTACGTCAAGAATCTTATTTAACACAAAGGATTTAAGCTATACTGTCTTTCATCGTAAAAATCCGCGTTTTCTATGCGTGGCGCTACACCAGCTCGTTCTGCCGCTAATTTAGCTTAAAGACAAACCCACCAAACTCTTAAGCTAACCGAACAACGCAAACACTCACCTCCACCATATATAATCTCCTACAAACAGGCACGAGCTGCAAGAACAGAAACAACCTGGTTCCCGCCCCCAATGTTGTCTGCTGATTGGTCAGCATCAAGAAGAGGGCGGGTTCAAATGGAATTCAGAAGAATATTCTACCCTGAGTTCAACCTGAAGGCAAGATTTTAGCTTTACTATCCAAAAATATTTTCCCCAATATTTAAAAATATAAAATGAATTAGATATTTTTCAGACGTCTGGTTTGAATAAATTCTATTTAAATGAAATTAAACTGATGTGCGTTGTGTAATTGCTATGGGCGGACCGAACCGAAGTGGTTTATATTTGGACTCGTTTCACCGCGACACCTACTTCCGGTCGGTGCAGTCTAGCCATAACAACAAGAAGGATACACCAATTCTCGCCATAGTGATTTTTTTATAACAAAAACATCTACTGCTCGCTGCTACATGTAAGTTGATAGATTAATCTTTATGTTTGTAACATTTTGCAGATACTAATTTCCGTATTTATGTCGGAACCAACTTGTTTTGGAAACAATGGTGAATAATGGGCCTGGCTATGTAGTGAAAACAAAAGAAATGAAAGGTCTAAGGGACAAAGGGAAACATATTAAGACAGGTTATATAACCTGACATGGGATGAATATGGTATTTGATAAGCTCGAAATTGCGTAGGTTTAAATTTTGTATTTAAGTCGTCGGTGCAGTGATATACAGTCATGAAGCCGTCCAACAAATAGACGTATCCAGAATCATAAGCTTGTTTACACAGTTTATCTTACATAATTTTCTGTTCAGAAACGCAGGAAAAGCTTTGCTGACTGACATGATCAGTAGCGGCTAATGAAACTCGCTGCATTGGCTGATAAATAGTTCATGTCTTCTTATGCAGAAACAAATATTATAACCAAAAGTTGATGATACAATTTGTAGGCAATTGTTGTTCTTTTAAAATCAGAATAATTTAAATGTGCAGCTTCAACTGTTTTGTCTTTAATCCGTGCTGGCAGCTGAAAGTGTGTCAGAGTTCAAAGTTCAGCTACATTACACAAGATGTTTTTAGCTTTTTTTTTTTTTGCACAGATGAAGAGTAAAGTACAACTTTAGCAGCTCACTGGGTTAATTATTATTATTATTATTACAGTTTTTCTGTCCAAGTTGGTAGATTTAAACTTCTGGAGGGCTATAAAATAAGACAGGATTTAAAAATGGTAGTCAAATTGCAATGGTTAAAAAGGCATTTTGAATGAAAGTAAATACTACACAACAATGGCTCTAGTTTAAAAAGGAAAAAAGAGCAGAAGGAAAAATGTAAAATTAAAGTTTTCCCAAAAGTCTAGAACCTGAAAAACTTTATTCCATTTGCATCAACTAAGCTGAAGTGCAAAAATAAATAGAATAAAAATCACCAGATAAAACTAACGCATGTTAAATCTAAGCTGCATGATGCTAAATAAAAAATACAACAAATAAAACAAAACGTTCGTTCTAATTTTCATTTAGAAAAACAAAGAGCAGATGATTTTCCAACATGTCTGTTTCCTCTGCATTCTTTTTTATTTTCTCTTTTATTTGCTGCTCCGTGTTTCCCCAGACTGACTCGTCTCCTCTTCCTTCCTTCTGCACATGTAAACAAATCATCACTTCCTGTAGTAACTGTCAGATGCGTTAGTGTGCAACTCGTTCCTTCGTCCTCAGCTTTAAATATTTTATGCTACTTTTGTACTGCAGCTTAAAATATTGTTTAAATTCCTATCATTTTAAAGAACCATCATTTTATTTCTACAAAATGTCCAGAACTGCCATGCCTCATTTAAACCTCTGAAACTGACTCAACTCACTGAGTGATTGTTTCCAGAGTTATTAGAGGCCGTTTCAGGCATTTAGAGAAGGCTGGATTGTTCCTGAAGGAGTTTGTTTCTGTCAGGATGAACGTGGGTGTGGCACACAGTGAGGTGAACCCAAACACCCGCGTGATGAACAGCCGGGGCATCTGGCTGACCTACGCCCTGGGGGTCGGCGTTCTGCACATTGTGCTGCTCAGCATCCCATTCTTCAGCGTCCCGGTGGTCTGGACGCTCACCAACGTCATTCACAACCTGGTGAGCGCCGCAGATAACAAGATTTTAATCTTTAATGCAAAATGTTTGCTTCATTTCTGCTCTGACTGCGTTGTTCTTTCAGAAAATGATTTTTTCTCTGTACTCCAGTTAACAATTAATCAATGACTAAATGAGTTGGTTACTTCAGATTCATCAGATTTATAGTTTCAGACCTAAAAAAGCAACATACTATTCACAATAAGTGAATCTGCTGAATAAATTGCTGTTAAAGAGCACTTTTTATTTACTTTTCACTCAACATTAGTTCTGTGCTAGAGTTGGCTTCTTTTTATTTTAATTTATTTAATTATTTTAAAGAGACTGCTGGTATTTGTAGTCTCTGATGAAAAGAGACTACAAATACCAGCAGGCATATGAAAACTAGCTGAGTTAGTTGGTGGTGGCAGTATGATGATCTGGGGTTGCTTTATGGATCCTGGAGGAGAATGTCATTTTCATGCTGCTTTACCTGTTGTTGCTCCTGAATTAAAAATGTTTTTTTATTGTTGTTTTTAATTCAGTTCAACTTTGATACAAAAAGTATCTGAAATTTTCAGTCTTGTTGCTGTGCAGGGCATGTACGTGTTCATGCATGCGGTGAAAGGAACGCCCTTCGAGACGCCCGACCAAGGAAAAGCCCGGCTTCTGACCCACTGGGAGCAGCTGGACTACGGCGTGCAGTTCACCTCCTCCAGAAAGTTCTTCACTATTTCCCCCATCATCCTGTGAGTTCAGACGCAGTGGCTAGCTGCAGCTAGCAGCAGCTTTAGCAGGTGTAATGGCGCTCACATTTTTATCTCATCTTTTCCAGATATTTCCTGGCCAGTTTCTACACAAAGTACGACACGACGCACTTCGTGATCAACACGGCGTCGCTGCTGAGCGTCCTGATTCCCAAGCTGCCCCAGCTGCACGGCGTCCGGATTTTAGGCATAAACAAGTATTAATAGCAGGAGAAGCTCCGCCTCCCTGTGTGTACTGCCGGTTCGTGTACTAAATCGTCCAGTCAGTGTGTCGGGTTAGCGCTAACAGGAACCAGATCGTCGGACATGTGCATCAGTAACTTATGTATTTAATTGTGTATTTGGGCCTGCTTGGTCCTGGGCTGGCCCAGGCCGCGGTCGGGTTCTAGGTCGACTTTAATTTGCTTTTCTCCGCCCCGTCGGTCAACATTGACGCGTGTTGAGTGTTGAAGCCACTCAGATGCTCTGAAGTATTTCTTTTTGTTTACCTTTGGAGGCTGTCGCACTGCGGTTGTCGGTACCGCCTCGGTTTCATTTCGTTGAGTAGCAGAACCGCTCTCCATCTGCATGGCTCCCCTCTTCGGACCGGAGCAGCTCGTCTTGTTTTACAGTGTTTGTGGACCGTGTCCTGTGTAAAGGTATGATTGGTTAACTGTTTACTGAGGGAGGTTTACTGTCTGTGGGAAACACTACGTTCACCCAGCTGCTGCCTGGAGACCCGGGCTGCTGGTTCTGATCGGTTCCTCCAGAGCTGGACGTAATTTTTCCTGATCCTAATCTTTAATAAAATGTTTGTGCCCTCAGCTTCTCGCCTCGGTTTTTTAAGGTTTTTATTACATGTTTTGCATCAGAAGCAGTTGACTTTTTTGTTTTTCACTAATTTTATCTAGTAATCTTGTCTGGAGATGACCCTTGAACCCGTCCCAGGTTGTTGGGCAGCAGCAGCTGCTGATCTAAGGTCATTGCTGATGTCTTTCCACTCTGGTGTTTTTCTAAAGACTCATTGATAATCAGATCCATCCATCCATTTTCCTGCACCCTTGTCCCTTACTGGGGTCAGGAGGTGCTGGTGCTTCTCCAACTATCGTTTAGGGCGAGAGGCGGGGTCACCTGGAGGTCACCCTGGACAGGTCGCCAGTCTGTCGCAGGGCAACACAGAGACACACAGGACAAACATCCACACACACCTAGGGACAATTTAGAGAAGCCAATTAGCCTGACAGTCATGTTTTTGGACTGTGGGAGGAAGCCGGAGTACCTGGAGAGAACCCACCATGCACAGGGAGAACATGGAGACTCCATGCAGAAAGACCGGGGCCGGGAATCGAACCCAGAACCTTCTTACTGCAAGGCAGCAGCTCTACCAGCTGCACCACTGGGCAGTCCTGATAATCAGATAATCACATAAATTTGATAATCAGAACCTGGCTGCTACTTTCCTGGTTAAATCATTTAGAGGCAGCAATATGTACTTAGTTTTTTCCCCAATGAGTATTTATTCATTCTTGTCTTTTTAAGGTTATATCTAAGATGTTTTAGAAGTTCATAAAATCCAACCAAAATGTTAAAAATAGGGTGTCCTTGCTTTTGGCCATATTTGTGTTTGACCTTCAAACTTCACTCCCGTTTCTTTTTATATGACAGATGCCTAAATATTTTGAGATCAAAATGGCGTCCAGACTGGACCTAAAAGGGATTAAAATATTAAAACTTTATTCAAAATAAAAAATATCTTGTAGAAAATAAAATCCCCTCTTCCAGTTCCAGCATTGAAACGTGCGCATGCTGTCATACACGCCCCCTGGTGGTCAGGTCCTCACACTGCGTCCTCAGGACCCCCCTGTACACCTGGAAGCGGTGGTTCAGGTCTTTCTGCGTGTGGATCTTGAATCTCGTCCCCAGAGCTCCGTCAGCGGCGGCTGCGCCGTAGAAAACCCGACTGATGCGCGAGTGCACCAGCGCCATGGCGCACATGACGCAGGGTTCCCTGGTGACGTACAGGTCGTACCCGCTGCAGATGTACGGCACAGCGCCCCCCTCCGGTTGGGGGTCTGTGGTGGCGAAGCGGCAGGCGGCGTACCTGTCATGGCCGTAGCAGCCGCCTCCCTGGCTCCGCGCCACCAGGTCGATGCAGACCATGACGGCGTGCTGCAGCGGGTGCTCGCCTCGTCGGTCGTGACCGACGGCGACGACCTGCTGCGTCTCGGGGTCAACCACCGCCGCCCCCACCGCCTCCATCCCCAGCTGCGCCGCAGCTCTGGCTGCGGCCACGGCGGACGCCATGAAGGTGTGCATCAGGGCTCTCTGTTGGGGGCCGAACAGTTCCCCTCGCAGCGCCACCGTCACCTTCTTGTCTTCATGGAAGGTCGTGGGCCAGCGGCGGCTCGCCAGCTCGAACTGCGGCCGGGTCAGCGGGGGTCGCGCTGGGACTTTCACCACAAAAGGCTCCCCCAAACCCTCCCAGCTGCCTGCGGGCAGCAGAGACTGGATGCTGGCATCCGCCGGGTTGGGCGCGTCGCTCAGCAGGCACAGCAGGACCTCCAGAGGGTGGGGACTGTTCTCGGCCCGGCAGGCCCGGACCCGCTTCACGTGCTGCAGGCCGGTCAGCGGGTAGACGCCATTCAGCTCCCTGACGAGCTGAGACGTCGCCTTCCTGTTGACGATGGGCGCAGCGAACGCCTCCACCAGCTCCACGTCTGCTGACTGCTCGTCTGACAGGACGGGGAAGGCCGCCCAGGAATCGTCAACGCACTCTGACCCCTTCCCGTCACACTCTGACCCCTTCCTCCGCTTCGTCTCAGGCTCCATTGCTGCCCTGTCAGGATCCGGAGAGGAACACGATGAGGAACACACACACAAACGACGAGGAACACACACACACACACACCCCCACACACACACACACACACACACACACACACACACACACACGATGAGGAACACAATGATCAGCAGCTAAACCATCGTTTATCCAACATGCTGATGAACTTGTGTTCAGGCAGCTGGACCATCGTCTGGTCCATCGTCTGGTCCATCGTCTGGTCCATCGTCTGGTCCATCGTCTGGTCCATCGCCATCTCTGGACCATCTCGGAGCCTCACCATCGCTGGACCATCATCTGGTCCATCAGGAGCCTCTCACTGCATCCGTAAAACCTTCCGTCTGTCTTGGGGTGTTTCTCAGCCCAGCTTAGAGCTTCAGTTGCTCAGTGGTGGTCAGGTTTCAACCCTCCTACCTCGATTGTGCCTCCAAGATCTGAACTACCTGGAAGTATGGTACTTCCAGGTAGTTTGTAACTAACTTAATATGTATAGCTAATATTTACTGAAACTGTCTGTGTGAGGGCTGCTATAAGACAGAGGCTGATTAGCTAGCTAGCTTTGCTAGCATAGCTTCCCTTGCTTTTGCTAGCATTGTCAAATCCTTTGCATGCTTTCTTCTGGGTGTTGTTTCATAAATATAGTACATTATTTGAATTATGTAGTAAAATAAATTTGACTGAAGACTTTACAGACATCTTCCCCGGGTCAGACGGCTCACTGACGGCTGAAGCAAAAATACATAATTAATGATTTTTGTTTTACATTCAGTGAAAGGAAGCATGTTAACCAGGATCTTCAGCCTCCACCGACTTCATGGATAAGAAACATTTGATCTGCTCAAACTCAACATGATGAGTTATTATGTTATAATAAATCTCTCAATGTGCAGAGTTTACAAAATAATTTATTTATTTTGATTACAAAAAGAGAAAAAATGGCCCACCAAAATAAGACTTAAATCAGTTTTTAAAGCTGTTGCATTTATGACTGCAAATATGTAACATTTAAAATGTTGACATATTTTCAATGATAGCATACATAAATAATTTGTCAAAGAAATTTATCACCATGATTACCAGTGATGAGCATGCTTCCACTGAGTTAATTTTTTCCAGTTAGCACTTTAGCTTTTTTGATACCTTTGAAAATATTTGGTGCACTTAGCTTCCCTTAAATTAACTTTCTGCATAAATTCTGAAGCACCAAGTGCAGGAAGTTATATTTATCCTGTACCCTGAATGCGTCACTTTCTGACCACATTTAATTAGCCAAAATCAGCTGGTTGGTGATACTGAGCTGCTGTAAAACTGAGCTCCTGCTAAGACTGTCAGTACTTTAGCATCAGCTTCCATTAAATACCATGTTGGAATCGCGTCTTAGCATTAGCCTTTGCTAAATCCCATATTGGTTGAACAGATTAGTGTTGGTTTCTGCTAAAGACCATATTGGTATTTAGCTTTATTAGCATAGCCAATGTTTATGATTAGCGCTTTAGGCTTAGAGGAACAATTTCAGCTAGCGATGCCCATCACTGAATTTTATTAGTACTTGAACAGATCATTTTAAAAAATCACATAGGAATGTTGTTCCTGCAGTAATAATAATAATCCAGACCAAAGCATTCATCATGAGTCGTTTTATCGCCTTCATGCGTCACAGACACATCCAGCGGTGGTTCTGGTTTGGTTCTGATCCGGTCGGGTCATTTTCTTCCCAGAACCATCCTGGTCCTGATCACTTTGGGAACGTGTCTGATGGTGAGCGACACCCTGGTGCCCCTGCTCAGCGTCTCCCCGGGCCGCGCCCCGGCGGCGGACAGGTTGGCCACCCGGTCCGTCAGCGGGTCCCGGTCCCGGTTCTGGATGCCGTGCAGCAGCTGACGGTACATGTCGTCCTGCAGGACCAGCAGGCTGCGCGGCCTCAACAGGAGGGACAGCAGGTAGCGGCTCTGCTGGGTCTGCGGCCCGTCCTGGCTGCAGACGGGCCGGTAGAAGTCCAGCAGGGTGTGTGAGCCCAGGCTGACGGTGCTGACCGTGGGGTGGTACAGCGGGCCGTCCTCATGGGCCATGATGCCTTCGCCCGGCTTGTACTCGTTCACCAACACGTGGTTGGCCGTTTTCCCGCCGAACACTCCGAGAGACGAGACTTTCTCACAGCAGCTCTGGAGCCAGTCGGGAAGCGTCTCGGCCAGCATGCCTCTGTGGTGCGGCAGGCCGCCCCAGTTCTGGAGCCGGCGGCCGGACAGCTGGGTCCATTTGGTTTTGGGGGACTTGTACACCTGCTGCAGGAGGAAGGACTCCTCCTCCTCTGATATGAAATCTGGGATGTAAAACGCTGTTTGTGGAGCTTCACTGACAACGAACTGCTTCAAATCTTCCACAACGTAAGATGGCCGCTCCATGTCTCCTTAAGAGAAGTTCACATGAAATCCTAATTAAAACACGTTCAGAACGAGTGGGACCAAAGTACTAACACAATGAACTGACTGGTAACGCAAACCGCCATTAGAGACGAGTCGGCCAAAGCGTTGGGTTTTCAGGGTAAACATGGAAGCCTTCATTCACTCCTCCTCGCTCAAACCAAATCATGTCTTCATAATCCAAAATGTGCGGGTTGTTGTCTTCAAACAAATCTCCCTTTTCGTCTCATTTTCATTTCAGTGACCAAAACAACTGAAGGCATCTTTATGGACATGTTGGATCATCAAGGAACAACAACCCAGGCGCTGAGCTGGACAGAGGCGGGTCCACATCTACTAAACACCACAGTACTGACCTTCAAGAACTTCAATGGCCCTAATATTGACCTTGATGACCCTACCAGTGACCTCTTAATGACCCTGTGAAGGGAAAGCAGGAATGGTGTGGCATGGGTCGGTTTCTCAGATACATGGGAACCGAACCAATCGGTGCCGCTGGTGTGAAGGTTCTGGCCTCAATCTGGACTGGAGATTGTTATGTTGTGAATGACAGAGTTTGAACCAACATATCAGAAGGTCTTTTATAGGAAGTTCAACCTTTGACCTTTTCTATGACCGCTACAAAATGCAACAAAAATAAAGAAATTTGTAGCTAATTAACACGCACACTGGTCACTTTACGTCATACGTCACTGATACTTACGCAGCGTGAGTTGTTTTTACATTTCACTGATTTGACTGTAAAGTGTTTAAATTCAAGTTTAGTAAATATAAACCCGATGTGCTCATAAATCTTCAGAAATTTTTTTAAAGACCCGACGACTTTTAAAAATGTAACACATATTTTCCAAACGGAAACGGATCGTTTTTAACCGGTAACAGAATTAATACAACATGTACATCTATGTTAGATTAATATTTATACATTTAAAAACACGATTAAAGAGAAAGGTTGGACTAACCTGCACAGTTTCCTATAAAAATACAGTTTATATCCGCAGAGCCGAGCTGGTGCTCTCCATCTGTGTGTAACCACATAAAGTGTCCGACAGGAAACGCCGGTGGATACATTTCCGACAGGGCTATTCAACATGTTCTCGCGTTGTTTTAATAGTTTAATGGTGAAGCGGTAGGATTCTGCACTTTTCCAGCTCACGGTTGGAACATGGCCATGTTCCAGTCGAAGGTTAGAATCCTGCAGAGGCTGCTGCGGTGCAAACACACGGCAAGAAGCAAGGCATTCCGCTCCAGGCTGGTTTTAGGCATCGAGACGAGCTGCGATGAGACTGGAGCTGCTGTGATGGACGAAACTGGAGCCATACTGGGAGAATCCCTGCATTCCCAGAAGGAGGTTCATCTGAGGTCAGGGGTTATGGTTCAATGTTCAGTTCGTTCATGTTTACATAATTATGGTGTAAAACAATCTGGTCGGGGCAAAAGTTATGCAAATGTGTCATAACTGCTGCTGACTTGCAGCTCACAGGTTTGTGTTTGTCGAAGCGGAAAGACGTCAGCGATGACCTCAGAGAGGCAGCTGTCCGGCCAACTGGAGAGGGTCAAAGGTCAATTCCAAACCTCCTGAAGGCCATCACTCTCCAGTTCTCTGCCTCTCATAACTCATTCTCAGGCAGAGGCGGGCCAAAAATACTAAGAAAATAAAACCACAAAGTATTTTTACATTAACCTGCTCAATAAAAAACTAAATGTTCAATATTTTAATTAGACAAATAATCAGACAGATTTTCTCTTTGGAGGAAAATAATGTATAAATAAATTATTTAGAAGCATTTCGCCTTATTAGAAGAATTCTGTAAATTATTAAGAATGAAGTTTATTTTCAGGATTTGAATTGCTCTTTATTTAATAATAATAATAAAAGTCGTCACTCGATACTGTTTATGTGTTTATTCACATCGTTGAATATTGAACTAAATATATAACATTCATATTTAGTTTTTCTCCAGTTATTTGAAGTTATCTCAAGCTTTTAGTTTTCTCAGTTATTTTTTCTGTCCAGATGCTCCAGCTGGTCTGACGCTCTGATTGGCTGAGATGGAAACTTTTTAAAATAGTCTGAATAAATTTAACTTAATGCTCTGATTGAGAGGATCAATAGATTGAATTGAAATTATTTTTGGGGTATAAAGTGACTTGAAATGATATTTGTTGTTAATGAGTGCTTTAGAAATAATCTGATCAAATCTACAACAAAATTACTTAAAAAGAAAAGAATCCTTGTGCTGCAGTGGCCTAGTCAAAGTGCAGATCTGAACAGAGAGAGTGAACCATGTGTTTGGTTCCTCCCTGCAGGACGGGCGGCATCATCCCGACCGTAGCTCAGGCTCTGCACAGAGGAAACATCGAGCGCGTGGTGCAGGAGGCTCTGGACCGGAGCGGCGTGGCGCCGGCCCAGCTGGCCGCCGTGGCCGCCACCGTGAAGCCCGGCCTGGCTCTGAGTTTGGCCGTGGGCCTGAGCTTCAGCCGGCGCTTTGTGAGGCACCACAACAAGCCATTCATCCCCATCCACCACATGGAGGCCCACGCCCTGACTGTCAGGATGCTGCAGCCGCTCCACTTCCCCTTCCTGGTGCTGCTGGTGTCCGGAGGCCACGCCCTGCTGGCCGTGGCGCGGGGCGTCGACGACTTCCTGCTGCTGGGCCGAACGCTGGACGAAGCTCCAGGAGACACGCTGGACAAGGTGCAGATGGCAGTTACCTGGGAAACTAACTTCCTCTGCTGATTACTTGATTCAAAAGTACGACGGCGTATCAAAGCCAGTTTGGAGTAAGATGGAGTCAATACCCTCCAAAAAATCATTTCTGAACATTTCTGGGGGAAAAAGGACATTTCAGAGGTCAGAATGATACAAATTTGCTAGAAACAATCAGAAATTTTGAGATTATCAGAATTTTTCTGAAAAATATTGGAAATTTCTGAGTTTCTGATCCGTATGAATGAACAAGTAAATGGAAATGAGAATTTATCTTAATCTGACAGCACTGAACGTTCTTTAACATGAGCTGATCAGAATCAGGTTAGCTGTGGTGGTTCTGAACTGACCATCTGCTGTTTGGCCACCAGGTGGCGCGCCGTCTGTCTCTTCAGAAGCTTCCGCGCTGCGCCACGCTGAGCGGCGGCCAGGCCATCGAGCTGCTGGCGCAGGATGGCGACAGGAAAAGGTTCCGCTTCAGGACGCCGATGGGACAAACGCCCGACTGCTGCTTCTCCTTCGCTGGGCTGCGGAACCAGGTCACCTTGCTGATCCAGAAGCAGGAAGCAGAGGAAGGTAGGACGGTTTCTGGGCTTCCTGTGCAGCTTTAGCCATCCTGATCACAGCGATCCGTTTCCAGGCGTAGAGGAAGGAATGGTGCTGTCGTGTGTGAACGACATTGCCGCCGCCACGCAGCACACCGTGGCCTCACACCTGGCGAAGAGGACGCACCGAGCCGTCCTGTTCTGCAGAGCAAACCATCTGCTGTCGTCACAAAACCCGACGCTGGTGAGAAACCGTCCACTGGATCCGATCTGCTCCGATCCATTTCTTTCTATTTCATCACATTCAGTTCAGTTAGCCGTGAACCAGAGCATCAAGTTCATCAGTTTAAAACGTTGCTAAGGAAACCAGCTGAGTATGACGTCGTTGACGTGCAGCGATCACTCCTCCTGACCAGCAGGGGGCGACAGCAGAGAGAAACTTTCCTTCAACAGGAAGAAACCTCCTGCAGAACCAGAACTAGAACCGGCTCGGTCCAGCAGCCGTCTGCCTCTTTAGCAGGCGTTGCCTGCGTTTCCATTCACCGTAAAATTATGCAGATTGGAATAAAGAAAATAAATTAGCTTAATTGAAGCAAGATAATTTCAGAAAAACTCGTTTTCAATAAAAAGTTTTTGCTCTAAGATGTTTTTTCAGCTTTACCAAAATTAGCGTATTTCACAAAACTACCGTAGAAACATTTTTCACATCACACAAGTCACATGACCAACAACAGGATGTTACTGCTGGCAGAAGAGAAGAAGACAGGAAGTGATGTGAGGACGAGGATTTTTAATGATTCATTGTGTGAACAAACTTTTCCTTGAAATTCTCTGTAGGAAAATATTTTATCTGCTGGACAAGAAAACTAATTTCAGAATCAGTATTGGTTATTTAAAAATGTAAAAAAGAAAGCTGCAGTGTTTCCATAGCAACCCAGCATTTCCTTGCTCTTAGATTTGACCCCGAGTTTTTCCAGGTGTTGTCTGGAGGCGTTGCCAGCAACCAGTACATCCGTAAAGCTCTGGCGCTCGTTGCCGAGGCGACCGGATTGCAGCTGCTCTGCCCTCCGGCCCGGTTCTGCACTGACAACGGAGCGATGGTCGCCTGGTAAGTTCTGGTGACCCGGCTGCGGTTTGAAACGGGTCCGGTTCACCTGAGGCGTTTGGTTTCCTCCCCGCAGGAACGGAGTGGAGCGTCTGAGGGAAGGAACCGGGATCCTGGCGCCGGAGGTGGAGGTCAGCTACGAGCCCAGGTCAGTCCTTAACGGGTCAGAACCAGTTCACGTTCTGACCCGGTTTACTGTTTCTTTAAAACAGTTTACTGTAGATTTTTGGATCATAAAATAACCAGTACATTCTACAGTACTGACCGGTTCCTGCTGTTACCGGATCATGAGCTGCTGGTTCTGACCCATTCTGCTGGTTCTGACCCATTCTGCTGGTTCTGCTGCAGAGCTCCGCTGGGTGTGGACGTCACAGCCCAGGTGAGGTCCGCCGCCATCAGGCCGCCGTCCATCCGGATCAAGATCCCAAACTGAAGGCAGAGCTCCCTCTATCCAAACTGCATGTACGACATGTTTATTTATTAATAAAGTATTTTAATATGAAGTTTTATGACTTATTTTAAGGAATATCATGAAGTGTGAAGCTTCGCGATCACATTTAATGCTTTGCATGCTAATAAAACAACCTGACGAGCCGTTTGAAACGCTGTAAAATCAAAATGAACACAACAAACAGGCGCTTCGTTTTTCAGTGACTGTTATCAATTTATAAACGTTACAGTTTCAAACTAGAACTTTAGCTTGATAACTGAATATTTAGATGTAATATTAATATTTAATTAAGCTAAATATTTAAAGCTAGTATTCAATTTCGCTTGTTGATAACCGGAAGTGGAGTACCAAAATAAAAGTCTCGCGAAGCTCTGACCTGCTGGCGCGTCTTTTGTTTCTTTTCCGCAAGGTGTAAACATTTCAGCTGCACAGACTGAGTCATTTTGATATCGAAGTTAGCTGGCGGTAGCTTCAGCCAGCTAACCGCTGGAGATTATATACAAGATCCAGCTTTTATTTTGCTAGGGAACTTCCGGTTATCCAGCGAATTTGCGTATTATAAGCTAAATATTCTGTAAACGTCTGAATTTAAAGTGACGTTCAAACTCTACAAAAAATGTTTTCCTATTTTAGCTCAGTTCAGACACATCTGCTGAGTGGCTGCATGTCGGATGTCCACATCATGGATCACATCATAACATCATAACATGCATTTTAGAGCCACATCAGTAGAACTTTTAAAGGAACATTTGTGGTCAAATACTGTTTTATCAATCAAATCAAAGCCGTCTTTATTGTGTTTGTAAAGTTACACAGTAAAAAATAGCAAAGATTTGATTTAATTTGGCCCTCTTACCTTCTTGGAAAGTATTCCTGCTAAAGGAAACCTCATCACCGTCACCACATTGATTCCCAACAGGAGGCATTGCTTAAACCTGCCTTTATCATATTTAAATAAACGGTTCAGTGTTGGCTTTGTTCAGAAGTCTTCCTGTTAAAGGGAAGTTCTTCGTTTTGGAAATTCTTCCTGTTAACCCTCTGCCTGTTTTTTTTAAAGGTTTTATTGGCTCTAGTGGCCTTTATTAAATAGTTAGTGGACAGGAATGAGAGAGGGGGAAGACATGCGGCAAAGGTCGCCAGGCCGGGATTCGAACCTGGGGCCTCCTTATGTGGGTGTGCTAAACCCCTGCGCCACCACAGCACCCAACCCTCTGCCTGTTTTTATTTTTTATTTTATAGCTTTAAATTTCTCAGACATTTTGCATTGAGTCTGTATTTTTGCTCTTTTTCCAGAACAACCTCAGCTTTCAGTTTCTGATAGTTATTTAACATTTCTGTCTATTAAAAATTGTGACAAACAGTTTTAAAAAACCCAACAACAATGGGAATTGAAATTTAAAGGTTTGTTACTGACCGGGGCAAACGAGTTCAACTGTTAGCTATATTACATAAATACAGAGAAAACTGGCCTCCAAAGTTTGTTTGCCTGTTTTTAGTAAATTAATTCAGGCGTTTTCATTTTTTGTGGTGGACTCTAAAGCAGTTCCTCTCCAGCCGCCACCAGCTTTATCCATACTTTATCTAGCAGGTTGAGAGGAGAGCTGGTGCCCATCTCCAGGGGTCAAAGGGCAAGAGGCAGGGCACAGACTGGACCAGTCCATCACTTGGCTGATTCTGTTTTTCTTTTTTTTCCCCCCTATTTGTCTTTTGGCCATCAAAGTGGTTGTTAATTGGTATGCCCCAAGTCGTACTTTTACTAAAAGTGATTTTGGCAAAAATAAAAACGTGCCAGCGAGCCTTCAGAGGAGGGGCGTACGTCTTACCACCACATCGTGTTAGTACTTAGTTTTTTCTTTTATTAGTTATAGCTTATAGTATGCTTAAGTTAGTCCTTTCATTTAGACACATATGTTGTCATGGTTGCACTTTGGTCAGTGTCTGAATGGGTTATTTCCACTTCCACTTGTTTTCTTGTTTGAGTTGCTGAGGAGGAAACCTGGAACATTCGATTTGTCTTTCTAAAAGATTAAGATTTGTTGTTTCAGTTTGACTTTAGTTATTTATTTTTGTCACTTTAATATTCACTCATTATTTATGCTAAGTTAGTTTTGCTTTCTTTGTTTTATAGGCTGTTCAGGTAATTGTGTATTTGTTCTTTTGTTGTGACTCCACTCCTTTTGTTCTTTGGTCAGTTTTGTTTGTGTTTGTTGACCTCAGATAATCAGTCAGAACAGATTCTCTGACCCTAACATAACATTAGGTTATAAATATGCCAGATTTATAACCTAATCTGTTATTTGACCTTTGATTTATTGTGCATTGAATCTTTATGCTTTGACTATTTTTGGAAAATATTAAATGGAAACTTTTTCTACTTTTTCAACACCTTTTGTCCATAATATGAAAACAAAGTTGGAATATTACAAGAATAAAATTAAAATATGAGAACTGTAATATTTTGAGAACATAGCCAGTATTATGAGAATATTCAAAATGAGAATATAGAAAAAAGTCATAGCACAAAGATAAAGTTGTAATATAAATATTTTCATAATACTATGACTCTCCTACAGTTTTCTTCTCATTAATTCATTTCTTTAATCCGCCTGGCCCTAATGCTCTTCAGTTCAGTGTGAACGTGAACCGCAGCAGCTGGAACTTTAACAAATGTTTCAGTTTTGGTTCCTGACCGAACTGAATCTATCGGACCATCAGGTGTGAGGAAAACCTCCTCATCCTCCTGAGCCAAGGTTTCCAAGCTTAACCTCATTTGCCCCCCAGCAGAAACTCAAACACATGTGCACTGACGATGAGAGAACGACATCGGTGAAGGAATCGCAGCATTTTGGATTTTCTGCAGGTTCAAGGATAAAAGTAAAACTCTAGAGTCCATGAGAACTTCACATTGCTGCTGCGTTTCCTGCTGGAGACTCTTGGTGTGAGTTGAAACATGCAGTGTGAAGGACTGGGCCGAAATCAGCTCCATATCTGGAGTTTAGATGAAAGATTATATGAACTTTGGTTCTTTAGTTTTGCTCTCAAACTGATGTTACAGCCATGTTGTTTTTACCACAGTAGAAAATCCACATTCATCGCAATATTCAACATAGAATATCAAATAGAAACAAATAATACATAAAATGGGGTCAGAAGAATCTCAAATAATCAGTTTTTATTGAAGAAGAAATGAAATCAGTGTTTTTCTGATGAGCTGACATGTTTCATCCTCAGGTGTCTCGAGTTTCTGTGAATTTGATCGGCTCATCTCAGGTAGTGGCAACAATACAGAAGAACAGAAGCAGCTGAGCTGATTGGGGTGAAAATCCAGGTCTGCAGGCCTTTTTAAAAACAGTTTATAAATGCAGCTTTGAATAAGGTTTCCAGTAACAAAAGAGCATCTTATGGTCGATTCAATGCGCTGATACGTCTTTGTGCCTGTCAAACATAACAGTGGAGCGGTCGACCGCTCCAAGATGGCCGCCCTAAATCTCGACGGGGACAAGAGGCGAGAGCGGCCATGACGCGCCTGTTCTTATATTACGTCTATACGTCCACCTGGCAGTCATGTGACCTGTGCAGCCTCATGGTTAGTCCAGGTACTACAACATTGGTTACATTGGTTCCTACCTTCCTGTTCTAGAACCGTTAATCTAAAGGCACCGATTCTGGATGTGATCCAAACCAATAAAAATCACAGTTACTTAGAAATGCGTGCCACTTGATTAACTTTAAAAAACACCAGAGGAAGAAGTGTGGATGTAATCTGGGAGCAGAAGAGGTTTAACTCAGGAAACAGACCAACTGACTCGGCTTCACTTAAAAACATGGCAGGCAGCCGCTAAAGCTCATCCCGTTCATATATATTATACTCGTTGGCGCTGATCTGCCCGTCTCGGTCCTGGTCGCTCTTCCAGAAGATGTCGGCCAGGATTTTCTCGTAGAACGGCTCGTCTCGTGGCTTCCCACCCTTTTCATATTCCAGCTTCAGGTATTCCTTCACCTGGACACAACGGAGCACAGGTGAAGGAAACAACGCCAAACTGCAAAACATGAACCCACTGATTTATCAGAAATCATTGGAAGTGTTGAGCAACAGGTGGGGGGGGGGGCAGGCGTTTCCTCTACTACCTCATTAAGAGGATTTAAGCTGAGGGCAACATGAAAGAAGCACAGCAACAAACTTAGCAACTTTCAGACCCTCAACAACTTTTTTCTGTAAAAGTGACCAGCAGCAAATATAGAAACTTTTTTGTTTTCCAAAAATGTGGCGAATTTTTCCTGAAAAAGCAATTAGTGACGAATCTTAGTGATTTTTTTCAAGAAGCAACTAGTGATAAATCTGACCACATTCATAAAAGATCAAATAGACAAATCTAGAAACATTTCTTTAAAAAAAAAAAAAAAGTGAACTCAATCGAGTTGGAGCCAATCAGTAAATGTATGTGCAGTACCACCTTCAACCAAAAGAGGGCAGCACTGAGGGTTATAGGACAAATATTACAGAATTAAGCAAATTTACATGGAAATGTGAATTTACAGTGAAACAAAGTTAGAAATTTAATTACTCAGTTTAGACAGTTTATGTAGAAAATAACTAGATTTGGCTCTTTAGGAACTCGAAGCGTTTGGAGAAGGAACAGTTAGAAATCTGCATTACCTCCGCCTTGGTCAGGCTCCTGTCCTTGTCCAGGTCCATCTGTCCAAAGGCCTCCATGCTGCGGGGGCCTCTGGACACGGACAGCACCTCCACCTCGAACACCACCGTGGCGTTGGGAGGAACCGGACCTTGTCAGCCAGAGACACAAACCAGAACCGCGTTAACCTTAAACGTTTCAAATTCCAGGAAATGAGTTTCTACTGGAAGCAACATGCATTTTATTCATGAGGAGAAAAAACTTCAGCAGGAAGTTCGAACCTGGAGTGCAGGAACCAGTGCAGCGCCCCCTTCGGGTGGCACAGATACAGCGTTAGTTATGTCAGCCAGCTGCAGCGCATGCAAAGAAAAACCCTCTGAGCATGCGCTCAGAGGGTCCTCTCTCGCTGCTGCAAGAGAGGACAAGACAGCATGAAGAAACGGAGGATGTCCCGGTACCGCAGGACGTTCACTTCCTGTTCGGCAGACCAACCTTTTCCTGTCTGACCGAATGCCAGCGCCGACGGAACCGTCACCTTCCTCTTCTCCCCGGCGCACATGCCCATCATGCCGACGTCCAGGCCTCTGATGACCTGCCCCACCCCCAGGACGAACCACTGCGGGTGTCCCTGCTTGTCCGACCGGCTGGCACAGAAACAGTCAACATGTTACCGAGTCCAGACGGACCAGAACCAGAACCAGTCTCTCACATCGACCAGGAGAAATTGGCACTGATTTGTATCCGGCTTCAGTTCTGGAGGTTTGCAGAAACCTGTCTGGATTAAAAACCAGCCAGGAAACAGGAAGGAGTTTTATTGAGAGGAATATTCCTGATCATCCCGCATCATCCCCCATCATCCCGCATCATCCCCCATCATCCCGCATCATCCCCATCATCCCCCATCATCCCGCATCATCCCCCATCATCCCGCATCATCCCCCATCATCCCGCATCATCAACCATCATCCCGCATCTTGTCTTAGTGGCACAGCTAGTCCACAATAATAATAATTAGGTTAATTATTATTAAACCTAATAATCATTCTGATAAACACACATGGCCCTGATGCCTATTAGTGAATGAACCAACAGGGAAGTTCTTGAGGACTGGAAGACATTGGAGATGTCTGTTTAAAAATCAGATTTTTAAATCTGATTTTGCTTTTGTAACGTTAGTCAAAAATTAACGGCAATAACTTGGTTTATTTAGTCTGAGATAAAAAAGAAAATGAGCAATTTATTAATTTATAAATGTCAGTTTTAAAATTAAATATTTAGTTAGCAAAATAAATATTTAGTTAGAACTATTAACTAAATACTTATTTCAATCATTTATCCTGCAAGCAAAAATATTTAGCTTCAAACTAAACATTGAGTTTGAAGTTAAATATTTAGTTAGTAAGCTAAATATTTATCTTCAATATTTAAGATAAAAACATATTTAGCTTGGAGATGTTTAGTTGGTTTGGTAAATATTGCTAACCAAATATTTAGTTTGAAACGTGAATTTATTTTATGAATGAATGAATTAACCCTCATTTACTTTTCATTGCTGTTACATTTTGACTCTAACTTCACAAAGCCATATCATTCAGGCCGCTGCTTCCAGTGAGACTCCGAACCAGAACCAGAACCTCTTTAGAGTAAACTGGACCCGTCTCCTGTAGAACCGACCTGCAGTAGAACTGGGAACCATCTTTTTCCAGGAAGCCGTCGTAGTGAGCGTTGATCAGGTCTCCCTTCTTGCTCTTCCTGCTGCAGTCTTCGGGCCTGAACAGAACCTGGATCTGGACCTGGTCCTCCGGTTCGGCTGCTGCAGCTGCTCCGGCCCGGACGGAACCGAGCTGCCAGCCCAGAAACACGCACACAGCGCAGCTCACCAGCCTCCACATCATCCCGCTTTGCATTCGTGGCAACTTCTGAATCTGACGCCTGACGTTCACGCCTGGATTACGTCATAACGACGCTATGATGACGTAGGGGGCTCGTGGGATTCTCAGCCCTGCGTTTAGTCTGTCAGGAGCTCCGATGTTCTCTCACCTTCCGATGTTGCCTGTTTATTGACAAACTGAGGCTGTAATTTCTAGTTTATGTCTTGAGATAAACATCTGACAGAAGTTTAGATTAAAAGTTTTACTTTTTGCATATTTAACACCATCATAACTGCAGGGGGCGCTTCAGTTGATTTTGATTCAAATTCAAACTCAGAAATACTTTATTTATCCCAAAGGAAAATTAAATGTTGTTGTAACTCATATTCAAAGAGTTATTGTAGATAACATCAATCCACAACATGTGGCAAATAAATTTAAAAACTTTTAGTATTATTATACATGTGTCATTAATGTCATAAAATTATTATTATTCTCAATTCAATATATCAGTGTTGAAGGTAAAGCTTAATTTTATGTTCAAGTCATATGGAATTTTTGAATTTATCACAACAGAATATAAACCTTTATTCTCCCACAAAGGAGAAATTCAGGTCTAAGAGCATCAGAATCACAGAAAAATGTTCTTAAATTTTAAAAACATTATAGCATACTTATATTCTACTTATTTACTACAGTTCTATTTAGAAACATAACTGAAATTAAGATGGATTGTGGATTCTGACATTTCTCATAAAGCCATTATTCATAAACATAAAATGTGTCAAAATCACATGCACTTATTTTAGTTTCTAATTGTTTTATAATCTTATGTTGCAGCACATTGTGAATTATTTCATCTGCCTTCGGAGCAGACATTAAATTTTATAAACAACTAAAACAGGGAATTTGTGTGTGTCACATTTGTTCCTTTAATATGAAGTTAGTTCAAATTATAATTAATGAATGTTATATTGAAAGATTTTGTAAATTGTTGACATTTTTGAGTAAGTATTTATCTAACATATTTGTAGTTGTTTCATTTAATTGATCAGAATTAAATATTTATTTAACAAATAATATACTGAAAAGTGTGCAGCGGTCAGAGGTAGTTTTAATATCTGCCAAAAGAGGGAAGCAGCGCGCCAGTGTAACACGTGTGTCAGAAGAAGAAAATAAAGCGGAATTGTTTCCATCAATCAGAGCCGAGGTGGGCGGGGCCAGACGGCGGTATTTATTTGTGGAGCACCGTGTCGGGTGACTCATCGCCGCCCAGATTCTCTTCATTCCGAGAAGCAGCTCCTCCAGACCGACTCGTTAGGACCCACATTTCTCCCCCTCAGCCGGACAGGATTGAGATGTTACATTTTAGGTTATCCACAGTCCTGAAGGAGTGTTTTCAAGCCACCGTGAAGCGTCCCTTTCCCTGCCGCACCCAGGAGAGCTGGTACCCCGCGGCCCGGCACCGGCGCTGTCTCGGTTCTGTCCCCAGCGATGCTGCCGCCGCTGCCGCGCCCTGCTCCGCACCGCGCCGCTCCTACTGCGTGAAAACAGAAGGCGCAGCCGCCGTGGAGCTGGACGAACACCTGAAGAAGGATGGGGCCGAAGGAGACAAGTACGTTTGCTGGGTTTTCTCTGGTGGGGGGGTCCTGGGGGTCACGGTGAGTCATGACGCACATGAGCGGATGCGGCGTCCTTTCACCGCCTGAATAAAAATGTCATAAATAACCCGTAAAGCTGCCTCCTTCCAGTCAGAATATGAACTGATGGTGGCGCCCGATAGCATGAAGCCATCCGAACCGGGGCGGGCGGTGGTAACGCGGACCGGCGGCGGTGTAACGGCCTGCCCCTAACGGAGAGCAGCGGCCATGTGACTGCGGTTCATTTCTGTCTGGAGCTTAATTTAAAAGCGCAGCACGTTGAATTCACCCCATTATGGCTCCATCTGGCCAATCAGAGCGCTTATCGCCCCCCAGCGTGTTCCTGCTCTGACAGCAGCACGCCGCTCTGAAGTCAGCCTGCGATTTGGAGCTGGGATAAAGGGCTATTACACAACTTTTAAAGAGTTTAAAATCTAAAATACATAAACAGATTGAACCTAGACTGGGTTATTACACAGTTATGATGGATATTATTAAAAAACTATTTGTTATATGTGAAATGTGTAATAATTGTTTTATATTTGTCATCTAAATGCAGCGATCCACTGTTTTCACTTCCAATACCGATATCTGAGGTTTAGCACCAGCCGAAACAGGAAAAACAGCTGAACTGACTTAAACATTTCTTTTTGTAAACACAGACATAAATGGGCTGAGTTAAAAAATGAATTTGATAACTCATAGTTTCACAATCTAGGTCAAACTCTTAAAGCAACAGAACTTTAATTAGTTCAGCCAATTAGGAGATAACAGTCGGCCGGTCATACCAAATTTTACTGGATGATAAATCATCATTATTGCAACAAACAATAATGATGTGCTGAGACCATTTTCAATTAACATAATGCTAATGTCATAATAATGCAAGAACACATTTTCAAAATCAATAACTTTAAATTCTGATGAACATTTAACAATTTAAATATCCAAAATAAATGAAAAGAACAACAGAAACAACAAATAAAATGAATTATGAAATATCTGTAAACAAACTGAGAACAAAAGTTTATCATCCAGTTTTTAGTAGAAAGAGGAAAAACAAGTCATGCAAATGGAAATGATTCAGTTTTGATCATGATTTATTGATTATTGTGACAGGTCTAAACACCAGACTGACAAAAACAAACTGCCACAAACTTTTCAAATGATTAAGAAATGCTTCAGATCTGGAACTCTGCTCTAGAATTATTTTCAATATTTGGACCAATAAAGATATTGATAATGGGTTTTACATTAATTAAATAGTGAATCTTCTTGGATGAGACCAGTTGGTTTAAGTTCTGTTTCCCAGGCCTGATCCTCTCTCTGCGCTCTCTGGCCTGCAGGCTTCAGGTGTTTCCTGCTTCAGCTCACCTGAGTCAGCCTGACGCCTGATTGGCCGGCGTCTGCAGGTGTGTTAAAGCTTCTGAAAAACACCTGGAACATGCAGGAATGTTGATAAGCTACAAATACATGTTCTTACTGGATAAACTAGCACAGCAGCATTCTCAAAAAGGCCTGTGGAAATGATCAATAAATCAATCACATGATAGATTAAAACAAACTCACTTTAATTTTCTTGATTTATTGTTTCGCTCTTTATGCCAAAAACTGGACGATAATTTTTTGTTTAGAGAGACTTCATAATTCATTTGGCTATTTCTGTTATTTATTTTGAGTGTTTAAAGTCTAATCTGAGTGTTTTAGATCTATGGTCTAAAACACTCAGATTAGCTGTGAATCAGACGCCGACTTCATTTCTGCAGCGTGAAGTGAAATTGAAGTGTGTGTGTGGGTGTGTGTGTGGTGAGAAAAATGAAAAGTATGTGAGTCAGTATTTATTCTGTTCCTGAGGAAGCGTCTGAGGATTTTCCTTTCATTCTTATTTTACACACTGACAAACTAAGATGAGTCTTATTTTTTTCTTATTTCAATGTCTAAGATAATTTTAATGCCTGAATAATTTAAGTCAGAGTTCAAGTAAAGTCAGAGTTCGATAAAAAGTAGCTAAAATCCAGACAAAATCTAGAAAATGGCTTCAGAAAACAAAGAGGAGTTTTAAAAGATGGCAGGAGAACCTCTGAATAATTTTACGTTTTTTCATTTTTACTGTACAATTTTACTGTAAAATTGGATCCAAAGATTTAATCTACTCTGATTCCAGAATGTTTAAAGAGGCAGTGTCATGTAAAATCCACTCTTTGTTCTTTAGCGTTTCATCATGTTTTCATGTTTTTCCTGGGAGTTTTGCTTTGATTCTTTCATGTTGGAGAAAAATTCTAATCTCCATGGCAACCATTCAGCTGCTAAACAAACGCCTGGGTGAACCTAGCCCCGCCTTCCAGGCTCAGCTCCTCCCCCTCTCAGCTCCTACAGACTAGCCAGCAGCAATTAGGAAACTGAGCTCAGAGAGACGCTGAGAAAAACGTTAAAGGGTTAATAGAGCAGCCATATTGGGACGACTTCCTGGAGGCGGAGCTTCAGCAACAGCAGGAGCTTCTTAAAGAGACACAGGTCCAATTTTAAGGTGTTAAATCAGGAAGTCAAATTTCTTTAGTCATATTTGATATGAATAGCATTTTAATCACAACTGAATGTAACATAGCTTCTTTATTATGCTGTAAAGTGGGGAACACTCAATGCTGCCCCTATAGGATCATTCAGTCCAGGTTTGAAGAGTCTAAATGTTTGGTGATCCTGCTGAAAACACCAAACTCCACAAATAAAATAGATGTTTCTGAAACGACAGATTAGATTTTAAATATTCTGCCTTTAGCGTCACAATAATCTCAGAGTTTTTATCGCCGATGTCTTCATGTCCGTGGCCGGCTGCGCCTCCCCCTCTTCTGCTGGTTTCCAGGCGACTGCGGCTTCCTGGGCTCGGTCCGATCTGTTTGGACATGTTCTGGACGAGCTGGTTACCGTGGCAATGCATGGAGTGTTTACTCTGCTGGGAGTGGAGAGAAGGAGCAGTGCAGCGTTGCATTCTGGGAAATGTGCAAAGCGTGGCAAACTGTTGCTGCGGGATGGTGGAAACCAGGACAGGATTCTGGCAAAACGGGAAAGTTTCCTCATTTCAGCTGATCAATAAACAGGAACTAATAGAACCCAATCAGGAAATACACAATGGACGATTGATTACTTTAGTCATCGATTAATCAGATTTTTTAGAGATGTGCCCCTACTCCCTGATCGACCTTATTCTGCAACGTTTTCATCTCATCACTGAAGCATTTCTTATATAGTATTAAAAATGCAAATAATCTAATTCCTTTATTAAATGGTAAAATCAACATTTAGTTTTCTAAAAGTCAATACCTGATCAATCGATCAATCTGCAGCTTCTGACACCAACATGAGAAGCTAAAACTGAACATCAATACACAGATAATTGATTAACTGATTAATTGCTGCACAGAAAAGTGTGATGAATGGGAGATTATTTCCAGAATGTGAATCTAAACCAGATGAATTCAGTAAAACAGATTTTCACACTAAAAGGTTTTTTCCGTCTTAAATTTGAAATGTTTCTATTTTTGTTTAGTTTTGTTTCATTTCTGCTCTGAATGTTTTGTTCTTTCAGAAAATAATTTTTTACAGTTTGTGTGCTCCCGTTAATGATTAATCGATCCATGGACTACTTCAGTAGTCGAGTAATCACGATTAATCGCTGCCCGACTGCTCTGGGGTGGCGGCTCTGGTTTGTTGTCCTTCTCTGTTGCCGTGAATCAGTTGCAGTTTTCTGGTCGATCAACAATCTTTAGAAAAATCTGCTGATTATTTGTTATTGTTTTTGTTAAAGTGAAGAATGTTCTGATTTGGCAGCAGTGTGGCGATATTTCAGAGGCAGATAAAATCGTTTCTCAATCGGTTGATCCCTGATCTCCAGTCGATTTATCTGAGCGTTCTTCTTCTTCTCTGTTTCATTTTCACAAAGTAGAAAATGTAGTTCTAGATCCGCTCCGGTGGTTAGATCCCCTATCAACAAACTGATCAGCCTCTTTGTTGTGGAAACTTCTGCCTGCATGGCTGCTCTGCCTTCCTGCTCTGACTCTTCAAAGATAATAGTTAATAAGAAACAAAATGCTATTTAATAATCGATTAATCGGAAACTGGAGAAACAGACTCAAATGGCCACTTGCTGGGAAATCAATCAATCAATCAATCAATCAAATGCTTTCATCACATAAAAATGTTTACCTGCCGACTATTAAATAAAAATGGGCGGTTTAGCAACATGTTTTTCTTCTATTTAAAAATGGAAATAAATTATTTGTTTATTTGCATCTTTTAGTGAATTTTTACTGAAGTGGTTAAATGAAACATTAAATTGATCACCAGAATCATTGAGTTGCAGCTCTAGTTTTAAATTATCTCCAAAATGAATAACTTTAGAGTATTAATGTGTGCAGATGAGAGCTGGATGAACGCATGAATAGATCAGCAGCCATGTTGACTTTACTAATCCGCCTGCAGCAGCGAGGAATCTGTGGAACGCAGAACCAAACGCTGGAGGCAGAAAGTTACCAAATATCATCTGATCGGGCTGGGAGGAACCGGGAAGGTCGATCGGGGGGGGGGGAGGTCAGTCAGGGAAGGTCGATCGGGGGGAGGTGAAGGTCGATCGGGGGGAGGTGAAGGTCGATCGGGGGGAGGTGAAGGTCGTTCTGCAGTGTGTTTTGTTTCCTGCAGCCTGTGAGTCGTTTCTAATATTTCAGTGTCTGTTCTCACTGAGCGCGCTCAGACAGGAAACCAGCAGGTTTGACCACAGCTGGAAGAAAGATGGAGGACAGAGCAGCAGCTCCAGCATCCGACCAAACATCCATCAGTTCATCCCTCCAGCCGTGTTTCCAAGACAACCAAAAGTTAACTTTAATAGAAGTTAATGAATCAAATCAACCAAAAATCAGAATATCTGATCGATTCGTCAAATACTAAAAAGTTAAGTTAATATTTACTTATTGGTTAAAACATTGATTACTTCAGTCTAAAATAATCTTGAACCTTTGGATGTTTCCCAACAAGCAATAATCAGTGAACTGTGGTATGGATTGAAATGAGCTCAGTGATTTCCTTTTACTGGCAGTTTTCTGTTTAGAGAAACTTCATAATCAGTTTTATTTCTGCTTTCAGTCGTTTGTGGTTTTTCTTTTCCATCTTTAAATGTTTTCATTTCCAGAGTTTCACTTCATTCCTGGATCCAGTGAAAATTAAAGTTTTAGTCCTTCAGGGAATTTATTTTCCATTATTAGTTGAAAATGGTGTCAAAACAACAATAATTTCTCAATAGATGATGATATTTTAGTTCATCCAACATGTTTTATTTCTCCAGGTGATAATCACAGCTGGAGGTTTTGTTCTGTTTGCTGGTGAACTCTTCACTCCGTCATTTGTTCATTATTTCCTCATGTGGAAAACATCCCAGAGGAAACAGTCACACAGACAAGCGGATGGTTGCTTCTTTCATTTAATTTAAGTGTTTTAGGCTGTGCTGATTCAAGCCTGCACATTTTTAAAGTTTACTTTTTGACAAAGTAAAAGGAAGTTGGAAAGTTTTGAGCTGCTCATTGTTTTATTTCCTGCCAGTTTTTCCCCTGCTTTGGTTTAAGGCACCAAACTGAATCCTTCAGGGGTTAAAAGAGACAAAGGTTCCATTTATTCCCATTTATTTTGTTACGTTATGAGAAAAATAGTGGAAATGTCCGAGTTTGGCAGGAAACTTTTAGGATTTTAGCACCAAAGACATAAACTGGAAGGAAAATAGGCAGAAATAAAGAACAGATGGAAACTTTGCTCCTCTGCAGGATCACCAGTTACTTGACCACCTGCAGCAGCTTTAATAAAACATGAACTACATTATAAAGCCCGGGTCAAACATAAGCATTTTCAGAACATTTGGGTTACACAACATATAGAGAAACTCAAACTATATTCTCAGTAATTACTGGTCTTCATATCAGCAGTGATGACATGGCGGTTTGGCCGTTTGCAGCGGATCCACAGTCAGGATCAGGTCAGGTTGGGGGATTTGATTCTGACCCAGTTGGCTTCCCGTAGGCGTTACAGACAGTCAGACACACCTGTGTGTCTGAGCCCATCCTCAGATGGACGAGCCGGATGCAGCGATCCGCTGCCGGAGCGGTCAGACCTGGCCGACGAGCCAGAGCCAGTCTGCTGGAAACCAGCTCTTAACCAGCTGGTGGTCCGATGACGGACACTGAGCCGTGCAACTGCTGCTCTGCTGGACGTCCCTGCAGCCAACATGCCGAGTAAATACATACAGAGTAGAGAACCGGGCGCCGGGGTAAAGAACCGGGCGCCGGGGTAAAGAACCGGGCGCCGGGGTAAAGAACCGGGCGCCGGGGTAAAGAACCGGGCGGTGGGGTAAAGAACCGGGCGCCGGATGGAATTAAAAATTATACACAGATCAAGAGAAATATTACTTTGGTACAATAAAATGTCTGTTAATGCTCATTTACAGTTGCTGGCTCCACATGGCAACAATATTGGACATGTTTATATTTTGATTCAGTTTAGTTTGTGATTATTTAGACCTCTAATACGGATCTTCATTTTCTCTGGAAAAAAAAACAAACTACGAGTTGCGAGAGGCCAGCCTAGGCATGCTAGTTTTAGCCTAGTTAATGCTAGTAGTTAACCTAATGCTAGCACCAGACAGGCTAAGAGCTAGCATGCCCAGGCTGGCCTCTCGCCACTCGTATTTTTTTTTTCAGAAAAAATGAAAATAAAAATCTAAATCAGAGGTTTAAATAATCACCAACTGGTTTTTAAATTGTTTTATTATCCACTCTTTTAGCATAGAATAATTTAGTTTACTTAATGCTAGCATTGGGCTATCTAGTGCTAGTATTGGCATTAGGCTGTTCAAGGCCAACATTAGCCTTTCTCTTGCTAACATTAGCCTATCCAAGGACAATACCAGCCTACCTTTGCTATTGGCCAGCTGAGGCAGAAGGCTATCCAGCATGCTAGTTGTTAGCCTATTCAAAGCTAATGTTAGCTAGTACCCTCCCTGTTATCAGCCTGTGCGTGCTGCTCAGTCAGCGGTGCTAGACGGTCATTAAGCGGGTCAGTTTTCTCTGTTTTGTCAGGAGGAGGAATCCAGGAATCCTGCCCAGTTTGGAGGATCTGCTCTTCTACACGGTCGCTGAAGGTCAAGAGAAGATCCCAGCTCACAAGTTCCTCACAGTGAGTTCCTGAATCAGAGCTTCCTTCCTGTAGTTCCTGTTAGCAGAGCCTTGTAACCGACCGTTGACCCTTGAGCCAGGCTCTGAAGGCCACCGGGCTTCGGACCGGAGACCCCCGCCTGAAGGAGTGCATGGAGATGCTGAAGGAGACGCTGAAGAAGACTCCGGACGGCGTGACGCTGGACCGCCATCTGTTCAAGAAGTAAGGCCCGCCGGACTCACCGGAACCGCAGGTTGTTCCATTCAGACCCGGTTCCCATGGAAACAGCAGAAATGACGACTTTCTGGCTGTGCCTTTCCAATCTGCATCAGTTTTTACTCTCATCCAGTTTGTCAGACTTCAGAGTGGCTGAGCTGGTCGGCAAACTGCAGCTGCATGCCGCGCTGTCTCAGCATGCTGTCTGGTTCTGTTCATCAGGTGTGTCCAGAGCAACATTGTCCTGCTCACTCAGGCCTTCCGCAAGAAGTTCGTCATCCCCGACTTCCAGTCCTTCACCTCCCATATTGACCAGCTTTATGAGAAAGCCAAAAACCTCTCTGGAGGGCAGGTGTGTCCTACGGCCGTCAGGTTTTGGGGTGTTTTTGCTTTTTCATGTTTATCGTTTGTTTTCTGCATTCGGATTCATAATCGTCGGCGTGGCCTGGGTTTGCTGCTCTCTGCTGGGATTGAAACAGGAGGAATTTGCCCTCCAGACGTGTCAGAAGTATCAGAGAGCTGCTGCTTTCACACAGCATTGCAGGATGTTCTGCTGCTGCAGCCGGAGATAAAACCTGCTGACAAAAACATGGAGAATTCACACGTTGTACTCAGATGGAGCCAAAATGGCAACGCCACCTGAGGAAAAACGAAGTACACCCCTGATGCTGCCACAAAACAGAGTTCACTCCTCCATCAGTAGGCTCCACTGAGCCTGGAGGAGGAGCAGGGGAAGGGTCAAAGGTCATCGCAAGCCCTGAACCCCCCAGAGGAGAGATCATTCCCAAGATAACATTAATAATGGTCACCTAAAAAAAGAAGGAAAAACTAAATGAGAAAATTAAAAATATAATAAAGTACAATTTTGAAAAGTAAAAATGACAAAGATAATACAACTAATAAATAATCTAAAAAAAAAGTAAAATGATAAAATTAATAAATAAAACCAGTAAAAAAAATTACAACAAAAATTCCTAAAATAATGACTTGTGCCAGTTTTTAAGGCAAAAGAGAAAACGTTTGGCAAAAAAGGACACAGACTTTTATTTTAGGAAGGTGATTAAAAAAATAAAGAATCTAAATAAAGGAAATGATCAAATTTAAAAAAATAAGTAAATAAATAGAACTGGACTGAGGTTAGCAGTGTTGTGCTGGATGAAAGACTTCTGGGACAATGTCCTCTGGACAGAGGAGACCAGACACAGCACATCAAGGAATGGATGGTCTAGTCAAAGTCCAGACTCGTCCTGATTGAAAAGCTGTGGTGGAACCTTCAGGAAGCAGGAGATTCCTGCTGAACGGGCTCATGGGGTGTACTTAGTTTTTGAGTTCTGGTCTGTGGGCGGATTTGTCCGTTTCTCCTCTGCAGAAGCAGATTGGACGGGTTGTTGTTGTCGCAGGCGCTGCACTGAACCCTGAACCTGAGCGCTGAAAGGCGATGCCTTCCTGTCTCACTGCAGCCTCGCCTCTTCTTCCAGGTAGCAGATTACATTCCTCAGCTGGCCAAGTTCAGCCCGGACCTGTGGGCCGTCTCGCTCTGCACCGTGGATGGACAGAGGTGAGACTCCCTGCACCAACTGGATGTTTTCCACTGAAGCGCCACATTTTACCCGACAGACAGAGAATCAACTGGAGTTTGTCTTTAGATACAAATTAACATGAAACCAGCAAGAACAAATCCATAAAATAAAGGGGCATCGCGTTGTTTTTGAATTGATAAGGTTAAGTATTTAATGAGGTGTAGTACAGAGTTGCTACATGTTGCTCTGCTTAGAAGCACAAAGCGTTCCCGTCTTAGTTTAATTACAGGCTGATGGTCACTAACCTCATGGATATGATTTCCACCAAGTGTTTATTATATATATTTTTTGTTATTGTACTAACTCGTCTAACATAGATTGTGTTTTCAGAGCGAATTAACAGTTCCTAGTTAGCATTTCGGCGCTAGCATGCTAGTTGCCGCGCTAGCTTAGCAGCTAACCAGCTTAGCAGCGCTAATTGTACCTAGTAGGTATAAAATAAAGTATTTCATTCAGACAGGAACACGGTATTCAAGCAAAAATATATTAATTATGTTAAAAGTTAAGTATTTTATGCACAATAACACTTCGCAGGTCTCTGTAAAGCATGTTTTATTAGGCTTAGTTTACCGTCCAGAAACAAATGTTTGTATGTTAGTTGTTCCTGGTCCAGTTCTCCCATTTACAGTCTCATGTCCTCAGGACATCATGTCCTCACGTGGAGTCATTGGACTCATGTCTAAAGGAGTTTATTTCTCTGAAATTGGGAAACTTGTACAGGAAAAATAACTAGCAGCAGTACTGATCAATGATTAACGGAGGTGTGTACCTTAAGCTGCTTTCTGATTAGCTCAGCGTGTGTCTGTGGAAAAACGACGCCATAAAGAGAAGACTGTGTTGTTATGGAGTTGTGACTATTATTATTATTATTATTATTTAACCTACTGCTGCATGTTGACCTCCAATGAGTGGTTTTGTTTTTTGCACAGGCACACCGTGGGCGACACCAAGGTCCCGTTCTGCCTGCAGTCCTGCGTGAAGCCTCTGAAGTACGCCGTGGCGGTGCATGACCACGGCACCGAGTACGTCCACAGCTTCATCGGGAAGGAACCCAGCGGCCTGCGCTTCAACAAACTCTTCCTGAACGAAGACGGTGAGACTTGACCGGGTCAGAACCGGACCTGCATCCTGCTGCTGCTGCGTGAAGACAGGAATGTCGTGGTTTAACTCTGCAGCGACGCAGAGCTGCACCTAGAATCCGTCTGACACAAAGTAGAGCTTAGACTTCCAGATCCTGCAGCTCTGCTTGGTTTTCCAGGAGTTTTAACATCTGGTTAAGAATAGAAATACAAATATAAGAATGATACAAAAATACATTTAATAATACACATAAAAAATAGCATTGCAAATAAAATATAATTGAAAAAAAGATCCTATGTATTAATACATATAAGAAAAAATGTAAGAATGAGAATAATTAAATTGTAAAACTTAAATTCATAACATATCTAACAAAAATATTTTAAAAAAAAATATTTATGAAAATTTTAAAATAACCAATAAATTAGGACATAGTCCAAAATAAATACATAATAAAGAGTATTAATTTAACCTGTAGAAACTTTTTGCTTTTCGAGTTTCCGTTTTAAATGAATCCCTTCATTCCTAGACTTTATTTGTCCCGTGTTGGGTCTGTTTGTTTTGCACTCATTTTCCTGTGAGCTCCTGTTGTGACGGCGGCTAACTGAGCTCCTGTTGTTTTGGCAGATAAGCCCCACAACCCCATGGTGAACGCCGGAGCCATCGTTTGCACGTCGCTCATTCAGGTAAAAGCAGAGTCGATCTGTGAAGGGTGCAGTCTCTGAGCTGCTTCTCCACATTAAAAGTGATGATAAATAGCAGAAATGTTTGTTGCTGACTGTTCAGGCTTAAAGCAACCCTGAGAAAATGTCCTGATTTAACCATTTTAGATGATTTCTGCTGCTTTTCTCCTGCTGAGTTTGGATATTTCTGACTCGCAGCGTTTCTCAGCCTTCCTGGTTATAAATAAAACCTTCGACGCTCGGATGCTCCTCTGAGCTTTTAGAGGCCTCAACTACTGTTAGCATCTGAATATAACCAAAGTCTCTGCAGCAGACTATTGGTGTCCCTGAAGGAGACACAAACCTGGAATAAATGCTGCACTAAAAAGACAAACATGGAGCTGCTGAATAAAAGCAAACAGGGCTTTAAATTCCTGAAATAATGTTTGAGCTGCTTGTAGAAGCAGGAGGCGTTTAAGCAGCTCCTCCTGTGCTTGTCGGGTCGGAAAGGTTCCAGTGATTTATGAGGCGCCAGGTTTTCCTGCTGAGCTCCACACCTGGCTGCTGGAAACGGCGACCTGGATTCACTGATCAAATCCCGACTCAGAGGCTGCATGTCCTGCATACCTAATATAATTAACAGTTCAGTTCATTTAAGCAGCACATGGCCTGATGGTTTCTCTTCTGTTTTAAATCAAATAAATGAGTTCATGTCTTACGACTTTAAAGCTGCTGTGTTTGATGTTTAGGCTTCTGAACAGTGGTGGGCACCGCTAACTGAGAAGCTAGCTGCGCTAACCTTAAAGAGCTAGTCATAAAACTAAGGTCCACTAATGCTAAAGCTACACCAATACATTATTTAGTTAAAGCTAATGCTACACCAACACGGTTTATAGCAGGAGCTAATGCTACAGCATTATAACACAACATATTGCAATAGCTAAGGCGCTAACTTCTACAAACCCTGAGCACTAATTTAATTTTGACATTATAACTGCAATGGCCTTAAATATTGTATTTTTATGTATTTTATTTTTCTTGCTCTAAATAAAATTATTAGTGAATAAAAACAGGAGATGAAACTGCAGCGCAAATGATTTTCATCCTCTTCAAAATAAGAGCATGATTAAAGATAATCTAAACTCAAACTTGATTCAACTGGATGTTTATAAAACGGTCGAGTAAATTTATTTGGAAACATGAATGTGGGGGATGGCAGGTGCGTTAAAATGCTAAAGCGCTAAGCTAAAAATTAGCGCTGCTATTAGCATGTTAGCAGATGGATGCCCAGCACTGCTTCTGAAGCATAAGCACTGCAGCTGAATTGACCCTGGAACTTGTGCAGCCCCTGAACCGGCCCCTCCCCCACCTGTTTCTAAAAGTGTTTCTGAATCTGCGGCAAAGTAAAACCAGCCAGTAATGTTTGATTAAAATGTTTGTTTGCTTTTGTTTCTAAGTTCTGAAGTGAAGCTGATAGCCTGTAGCTGGTTGGATTTGCGCCGGCGGGTGGCGGCGGGGCCGCCGCCCGCCTCGGCCCTTCACTGTGTTACTGCTGCTTCAAGGCTACATGTTGTTGTTGTTTGTGTGTATGTTGCATATTTTCCAGACGTAGGAACTGTGGGAAATAATGACTGCTGCTGCAGGTCAAATGACGTTGGTAATTTTTTCTTCCTTTTCCATATCTATACTCTGCCCCCCCCGCCCCACTCTTCCTCCTTTCTCTCTGTCCTCTCCTCCAATCAGCCGCTAGAGCCATGTAGTGACTGTTAACACCTCCATCTGTGACAGCGTGCAGACAGCCCGATCAGACTCTGATCAGTTCACTGAGTGCAGCTCGCTCAGTTTTAACTCTTGACATGTGCATGTGTGCAGATTGTTGTTGCTGTGTTTTCCTGAGGCAGTGAGGGCCATTCCTCCCTCTTTCCATCCTCCCCCCATCTGTTTGGGCTGATCAGCCCATCCACACCTGCATTATCATAACAAATAATGCAGAAACCCAGCTGTCACCTGCACACCATGCACGCACACCCCCACACACACACACACACACACTGCCAATCTGGTTGTTCTAGATTAGCTAATCTACTAAAATCTCCTCCAGCTGCAGGCAGACTTTTCTCCCCTTAAATCCAGAAACCAATCATAATAATAATGTTACTTTATAGAGGCAAAGCTGCAGTGTTTAGGTTTTCATTTGTGATAAAATAATTTCTAATTCTGTAGCTTTAACGTGTCAGCAGTTAGCGTCCTCTGCTGCCCCCTGCTGGAGGACCTGCTCTCACCGTCTTCTTCTTCTGTTCTCTCTGCAGCAAGCTGCCAGCAACGCAGAGAAATTTGACTATGTGAGTAATCGGATCCTAAATGTTCCCTGCATCAGGTCAGCAGCTCGTCAGCAGCTCTGTTTCTCCTCCAGGTCATGACCTTTCTGAAAAAGATGGCTGGAAACGAGTACGTCGGTTTCAGCAACGGCACGTAAGTTTAATCATATTTATGAAAATCTGGACCCATATCTGAAATATTAAAAGAAAGCCAAAACCAGATTATCTAACTGAAAGTCCTGGATGGTTTTATAAAATATCTCTGCAGGGGGAGAAATCAGAGTGAGGTCAAAGTTCAACATTTCATTTACAGGAATAAATTTGTTCTTTTTGTCAAATTTACAGCAACATTTTGTTTCTGAAATTCAGCACAGCATCACACCAGAGTGTTTTTTCCTTTGTTAGGAAATTGTCTGTTTTTGGGTCTAAATGCTGCAGTTAAAGACTAATCAGTTACTAAGGTAGCTGATGATTGTTTTGATTATTGTGAACCGATTGATCTGATTCTGATTTCCTGTTGTGACAGATGAAGCATCGTCAAGATTCAGAAAAATATCATATTTTAAAACAACTTGATGACTTTTTCTGTTTTTCATTTGACTTTTTTAAAGTTAAATTTCTTTCTTTTAGGATCAAGTCATGCAAAATCTGACCTGCAGTTTTATTTCCTGTTTTTTTTTATTTTTCTTTACTTTTAGTTTTTCTGCTCATTTAATTCTGTTTTTATTGACATGTTTTCAGTAAAAATTTTTATCTTTTATTTTGAACCTCTCCTGGTTTCCAGCATTCGGCCGTTTTAACTGTGATGTGACTGAACTGGTTTCTGTAAAGATGGCGGCTGTCTGCATGCTTTCTGCCTGCAAACGTCTGAGGCTCATGCTGTGATGATGATGATGATGATGATGATGACAGCCGCCTCCATGCTTCCTGTAATGCGGCTCTCTGCTCTCTGACAGATTCCAGTCGGAGCGCGAGTCTGGAGACAGAAACTTCGCCATCGGATATTACCTGAAAGAGAAGAAGGTCTGCTAATGCCAGGAAGATCCACTAAACTGTGGAAACACTGCACAACATGCTAGGATTCATCATGGCAACATTTTTCTGATCTGCGCTTAGTGAGAGTAACGGATCGTCTGATCGAATAGAGCAAACTGGTTCAAATCAAAGTGGTAGCTGGATACTTTCTGATTTAAAATTTTAAAATCATTTATCATTATAGTTTTGTACAAATTCTTTTATTTAAAGATTAAAATGAAAAAATCAATTCAATATTGACAACATAACAAATTCAACACCAAAAAGTAAAGTATTTGTAAAATACTGTATCCATTAGGGAACTAAAACAGAACAAAGCTGGTTTATAAACAGGAGGTCTCACTTCGCATGAATCTATCAGGTTTATCTGATGCGTTTCTGATCAAAACAAGTCGAGGATCCAGAGATCAGATTCAAGATCAGCAAAATTCCAGAACACAAAGTAAAATTACTCCTGGAAGCTTTGAGAGTAAATTTCTACACCAACATTTTGTCCCAGATTTCACATCTGATGTCAACATCAGGATATTTGCTCAGAGATCCGTCAGCTTCCTGTTTCCAAACAGACGTCACAAAGTTTCACGAAGCTTGAAAAGCTTTAAAAGTTTCAGTAATATTTCACTGATCGTCTCTTTTTTTTGTAAAATAAACTGAGCCGGACGTCAGCAGGTTTCTTTATGAAGCTGTTTATGATGGATATTTGATCCGTTTACGTCTGAATTATTAGTTTTCCGGAGTTGAGCTGTAATTTTTGTCTGCAGTGTTTCCCTGAAGGAACCGACATGACGTCTGTGTTGGACCTTTACTTCCAGGTGAGTTTTTAAAATCTGAATGGCTGAATATTACCTTCTGTTATTTCTCTCCTCCCTGAAGGTCAGACCAGTTTCTTCTGCTCATTTTTGCACCGTTTGTCCTCCATCTTGTTTGCTGGCGGTTCTTCTCTGCGCCTCCAGCTGTGCGCCATCGAGGTGACCTGTGAGAGCGGCAGCGTCATGGCCGCCACGCTGGCCAACGGCGGCATCTGTCCCATCACGGGCGAGCGCGTGCTGAGCCCGGAGGCAGTGAGGAACACGCTGAGCCTGATGCACTCCTGCGGGATGTACGACTTCTCGGGACAGTTCGCCTTCCATGTGAGGCCCGGCCCGGTCCGAACCGATCCGCTGCAGGTGGTTTCGCTCCTCTAACGCTCTGCTGCCCTCCCTCCGCAGGTCGGACTGCCGTCCAAGTCCGGAGTGGCCGGAGGAATCCTGCTGGTCGTTCCCAACGTGATGGGAATCATGTGCTGGTCGCCTCCGCTGGACAAACTGGGAAACTCTGTCCGAGGAATTCAGTTCTGCACGGTACGGACAGAACCGCCTGCCGGCCGCGTTACCGCTGCACGTTTACTCTGATCGGGTTAGAGTCACTTAGAAAGCTTAGCCCCGCCCCCGGCACAGTCTGAGACTGTCCACAAAGTGGGCGGAGCCAAGAGAACCGAGGGGCGTGGCCAGAGGGGGTGTGGTCAGGACGACAGAACCACTGATGCTAACTTATACACTCTGTTGCTACATTTTGCAACTTTTCAGACCTTCATGGCAACTATTTTTAAGAATACCAACATCTTTTATTTCTCAGTGCAAAAAATCTAATTTTTGTTTTTTAACAACGTATCTAGCTGCTTCTTTTCAAGCAGCAACTAGTGATAAGTTTAGTAGCATTTCCAAGGAGGAAGCAAATCTAGCAACAGTCTGGACCAAACTTCAGCTTCTAGACTCTAGAATACTCTGGTCTGCAGGGGAAGTTGATATCAAATGGTTTTGATTCTATGTCTTGGTTTAGTTCAGGCCGATTTCCTACGTTAAACAAACGATTTGGATTAAAGTCTGAAGAATCTTGTATTTTTTAACCTCAAACCCTTAAAAATCCTTCGTACTGGATGGAGACGTTCCAGGAGTCGATGGACTGCAGCCGTTTAATCGGAGATGGCGTCCCGGTTAGTGGTTAGCGTCCTGCTGGAAGCTAAGCTAACGACTTCCTGTCGTTTCAGGATCTGGTCGAACTTTTTAACTTCCACAACTACGATAACCTGAGGCACTTCGCCAAGAAGCACGACCCGCGCAGAGAGGGAGGCGACCAGAGGGTAAGGACCCGCAGGACGCCACGCGTTTCCGCCGCCGTCAGCTGGCGGTTGTCATGGCAACCCTCGGTGTCTGTTTCTGCAGTCCGTCCCGAAGCAAACAAGCCACTCTGGTCAGAAGTTTCCATTCATTCATCATGAAGGGAACAGCAAAGGGTCACAACTATACATACAGGCTCAAATGTATTCATACACCCTCTGTTACCGGGTAACTGCGTGTGTGTGGGGGGGTGAGCCTGTATGTGTAGCTCTTGGCTGGTGATGCGTTTATGGTGACCTCTGACCTTGGCTGTTGGTGTTTAAAGGGAAGCATGGCATTGTAATCCCTCCAGGTGTTTAGTTGTTGCTGATCAAAGCATCGGTAATGAGACTAATCGATTATCCGTGTCGATTGAAACAGCAGTGCAGCTTCGGACCGATGGATTACGAGAGCCTGCAGCAAGAGCTGGCTCTGAAAGCGCCGCTCTGGAAAAAAGTGTCTCCCACGGAGACGGACCAGGACAGCTCCACCACTGTAATCTATAGGATGGACAAAGTCGCCGAGTGACCCCTGACCTCCACCGCCTGCTCCACTCCATATTTATATTTATAAACCATGTAGACCATTATTTATTGCTCGGGAAGCGGTTGCTATGGGGACGAGCCGGGACGCTCTATTTACTGTTTCATTTGGTTCATATTTGCTCTGAATCTCTGAGATCCGACCATCAGCTTCATCCCACTCCAGATTCTGCAGGACCAGCCGGGTTTTCTGGGTTTCTCTGTCAACAGGAGGCTCCGCCTCCAAGGGGCGGGGCAAAGAAGCAAGCAGCCAATGAGGACAGAGAACTAATTTGTGTTCAGATATGCAGAAATATTCCAGATTTAGATATTCACATAACAGTGTAAGTGTGATTCTCTGCATGGAGGCTCAGAAAGGTTTTCATTTCTGGAAACTGATAGTTTGGATAAAGATTTAGGACAATAAGGCTCTGATTTTGTTTAGAAAAGTTAAGAAATTGCTGGATTTTATAGAAAAGTAAAATTTTAAAGCTATGAAATTTATTGAGTTACAATATTTAAGTAAATAATCCATAAAACTTTGAAGTATTAATGATCAGCTGCTGTTAATTCTTTCCTCCTGCAGTAGGCCCTGAAGCTCAGTTTGTCTCTTTAAGCCAGCTGAGCAGCAGTGCACAGTCTCTTTTACCTGCTGGAAGAGTTTAGTTTTATTTTGAGTCGTTACTTTTTAAAACTAACGCTGCAGTCATGAGGAGCCAAATCATTTTTGTTGCTTGCACTGGATTTTATTTAGTGACGTCAGAGTAAATTGGGCTGAAGGCAGATGGATGCCTGCCACACTTTGCAGAAAAAATACAATAATGATCATGCAGCGTTCGTTTCTAAGGTGCATTTTATCAAAAATGTTTCGTTGTCATCAACTCTCAGTTGGTGGCGAGACTCCAGTCACTCCGGGTTTTCCTTCCCGCTGCTCCGCGTTTTCCTTCCCGCTGTTCCGGGTTTTCCTTCCTGCTGCTGCTCCGGGTTTTCCTTCCTTCCCGCTGCTCCGGGTTAACTCTGCGTTTTTCTCTGCTGCTCTCTGAATCCAGCAGGTTTACAGAAAACCAGCAGAAGTTTTGCTGCTTTATAAATAATAACTGACAGAAACGAGGATTTAAAGTTTCACAGGAAGCTGTACGATAAAGTCCCGGTCCGGTCTGATCCGGTTCGGGTTTCTTTGATTTTCTTCCAGTCTTCCACAGGTATTCTTCATGTAGGTGGCTTTAAACCGGTCACATAAAAGTCACATTTAAATAGCAGCATGAACGACAAGGAAGGAAAAAATCAGATTTTATTAAAAATTGTAATTGAGAATCAAAAACTGTTTGAATGTAAAAATCCTCAGAAAGCTTGCAGGAAAGTCTGACGAAACTCAGTCTGGATGAAGAGTTTTGCACAATGCTGAACTCCTCTTCATTTCCCATGATCCTCCACTAGGGTCAAAGGTCAACTAAATGATAGGATAACAAGCAGAAATCTGTTCTTCCTATCACTTTTTTGTAAATCATCAGTGGATTTGCTTCTTCATGGCTGTTGGTGAAATGAAGGCAGCAGCGTTTTATTCCGGGTTCTGTTTCTGGTCCTGGTCCTGGTCTCAGGCCTGCAGTGTGTTTTCAGTGTTACTGATCCGTTCTGCTGGATGCTCAGAGCAGCAGCTGTGTTTTGCTTTCTGGCTTCTTTTGTTTGTGTTGGATGGAAACGGTTGCTGTCGCCCCCTGCAGGAGCCTGAAGGCGTTGCAGGTGAAAGGCCTTAGTGGTGGCAGCACCAGTTGGTGCTGGAGCCGTTCAACTGGTTTAAGATGCAGTTGAGCTCAGACTGAGATGCTGCTGGAGCAAAAAATCTGATCTGTGAAAACGTTTTTCGCCTTGTTATATTTCTACTTCTTTGTTTTAGTTTTGTCTTTCAGTTTTCTGTAGATAAAGATTCAAAAGCCTCGACGGCTTTAACGCCCTTTGGAGACGATATGAAGCTAGATCAGGTTTTGACAAGATTTCACTATAAATAGTCAAAACTTTAACCAAAATGAAGCACAAAATTAAATTGCAAAGTTGTAACTCGCAGCATCATCAGCATAGAAGTGAATTCTAAGTTTCTTGTGGTCTGAGGACGAATCCCTGAGGAACTCACTCAGTTTTTTTGTTTTAGAGGAATTAATTAAAACTTTGTGCTGTTCCACTCTGCATGATGCGCTCCATTAAAATCCTTGGGGGTCATAAAAAGTGACATTTGTAACACTTTAAATCTGTTTTTCTGAAATCGGCATTTCCTCTGATCTGCTGTGATTCAGGAATCGTTTCACCCTGTGAGCGAAACGCCGCCGGAGCTTTTGAATCTTTCACTGATTGTTCTCATGAAAATCATCCATTTTTTTTGTTTTTTGCTCATGTCATTTCTGAATTCATTTCGTTTCTTTGAGTTCTCATCTTGCATGCTGAGTTTTGTACAGACTGTTAAATGTTTTGATTTTCTCTGTTATGTTGCTTCTAGTGCTGAACCTTTTATTTCTTTATGAAATGGTTGCCACAGATGCAACTTTGATGAATAAAGATAATTTCTGTTACTGACTTGGAACTGTGAGGTTTCTGGATTCAACCCAAAGATTTAATTGTGAAAATAAACGTGTTTCAGGTTTTAAGTGTAGAAATGAGACCTTTCATTTCCAAGTCTTCATGTGTGTGATTGTGTATGAAGTCTCCATGAATCCTCATCTGTCCCGTCAGCCGATTGGAGCAGACGTGGCGGTCTATGTTGTTCATTTGATTTTTTCTTTTCATTTTTGTCTCATGTATGAAATAAAACAAAGCTCTTATCCATCAGCTTCCTGTTTTGATCCACAGCTCGAACTCAACCCACCAGGGATAAAGAGAGCAGTTTAGTTCCTACTGGGTGTTTGTTTATCATGGGGCGAAGCTTCAGGGATCTCATCAGTAATGAGGTGCCACAGGGTTTGCTATTGGGCCCATTACTTTTTATATTAGCCATCGGGGAGGAGCTCAGAGTAGAGCTGCTGATGGTTGGATGAATTGATCTACATTTAAAACTTTGTTTTTCTTAGAAGTCCAATACTGATGAGGATCCAAATATTTTCATTCTAGACAGAAAATGGAAATAATCTGAGAATTTAAACTTGGATTTCTTAACTTTTCACTTTAGATTTAATAAACTAGCTTCTGGGATTTGGACTCCATGATTGTGACAGCTGGGCTTTATCTGCTAAACTAAAACCAGCAGAGACTTCAGGAACCAGTTAAGTTTCTCCTGGAAATCCGGAACGTCCTCATGACCATTTTAAATGTCTACGGCTGAGATTTTACAGCCTGTTGGATGGTTATGAGTAGTTCCACACACTGACATTTTTCTGAATACTACAGTCAATTTTCTATCTTCATACAGTATTCATGTTCATCCTGCAGATGAATTTCTATTGCTTTAACTTCAGTGCTTCGAAGAAGGTTAAATTAAGAGGAGAACAAAACTGATCTTACTGGTTTTCATACGGATTTGTATATTTACAGTTTAATGTATTAATTTCGATGCGGATCCTGTGGGATCATCCCGCCTCCGCCATGTTGCGGTGGTTTGTCCTCCACCCGGGAGGCCTCGGGTTGTGGAGCTGATGTCTGTGATGTGTCCTCAGGTGAAGTCTGTCATCAACCTGCTGTTCGCCGCCTACACAGGAGACGTGTCCGCGCTGAGGAGGTGAGCGTTTCTCCCGCCGAGTCCAGATCCACGTTTTACTTCAGCCAAGAAGCTCTGCGCTTTGCCGCCCCCTGGTGGCGACACAATGAGCATGTCAACTGCTGTTTTCACAGATGTGACTGATAAATGTTAGCCTCTTTATGATTACATGCACGATCCATTGGCAGTAATCATTTCCTTCATTCAGCCTGCCTAAAGGGGAAAATGTGGGCTCATTTTTCAAAGTTTTATTTCTATGTTATTTATTCATTTGTAAAAATCAAATAATCTGCAAACTAAATATTGAGTTTGGAGCCATTGAGGCTCCGAGCTACTAACACTGAGGAGCTTTGAACCAGCTAAATATTAGGTCAAAGTAGTTGGCAAACTAAATATTTAGGTAGTCCAGAGATAAATGTTTAGATAATATGCAAATTAGCTTGCCAACAAGCAGAAGTGGACTACCAAAATAAAAGGTGGGTTTTGGGAACCTCTTCATAACCTGCTCAGAATCGTTTCATGCCACCTCTTTATTATCACGGCGCGGATCGGGTCAGAACCCGGACCTGAACAGAACCCGGACCTGAAGATGCGCGCCTGTGTTGCAGGTTCGCCCTGTCCTCCATGGACATGGAGCAGAGGGACTACGACTCCAGGACGGCGCTCCATGTCGCCGCAGCTGAAGGTAAACCGGAACCGGAACCTTCAATAAATCAAAAATGTCATCTCTGATGGAACGTTCAGTCCGAGCCAGGACCGCACAGTATTCTGGGAGATGTAGGCAGAGGAAAGGCTTTAGCTAAGTTGGACGGCATCAACCCACCTACCCTTTGGTTACCTAGCAACTCGGTTCTTCATTGGTTGCCTAGTAACAACATGCTGAGTTCAGATTTCTCTATCATGCTTCAAAATTCCTTAGAAATAAAAAAACGACATGGAGTGAAAACTGTAAAACAGGATTGGTCCAGTTTGGCAGGATGTCACGTATTTCAAACAAAAGCTAAATGAATCTATCAGCTGATGAATCTGTCAGCCATATTGTCGTTCAGTTATCCAGCAGAACCAGTGAGCATCTCTGTCTGCTTCCAGGACACCTGGATGTGGTCCGCTTCCTGCTGGACGCCTGCAAGGTGAACCCGGTCCCTAAAGACAGGTGAGTCCCGCCCTGCTGGTCCCTTATCCGGTCCGGCCTGTTTCTGAGTCCAGCCTGTCCTGCGGCCAGGTGGGGCAACACGCCGCTGGACGAAGCCGTGCAGTTCGGCCATCACGACGTGGTCGCCGCCCTGCAACAGTACCAGGAGATCTACAACCCGGCCGACGGTTCTGACAAGACCAGCAACGAGAAGAACCTGGACAGCCTCCTGTAGAACCGCCGGGAGAAAACCCGCTTCAGTGGCTTTGCGTTTTTGCCTGCATCCTGATGTGATGTGTGTGAGCAGCTTCATGCAGCATCTGTAATCCAGTGCTTACAGTATATTTACACATATTTATATGAATATATCAAGTCAGGGATGGGAACCAGAAACCTCCGACAGTCTCAGGGCCGGATGCAAAACAAAAAGATGAAAACATTTCAGCAAAAACACTTTGAGATGAATCTCTGAACATTTCTAGAAGAAAAGATGGGCATTTCCGAGTTTGAAAAGTCAAAAAAATGTTGGAAAAAAATCTCAGAAATGTTTCATCTCAAAATGTCTGTAAAACAGGAAGATTTCTGAGGTTGAAAAGTCTAAAATTTGCTAGAAAAAAATCTGGAATTTTTAGATTAAATAAAAATATTGCAAAATAAAATCTCAGAAATTTTGACACAGAAATGTAAAAAACAAAGAAATTTCTGAACTTGAGAAGTCTAAATTTTTCAGTTTGAAACTCAAAAAATCTCCAAGTGAAACATTTTCAGAAATCTTTCTGTTTTTTCTAGAAAATTTGAGATAAAAAAAAAATTCTCCTTTTTTTCTATAAAATTTTTTGACTTTTCAAACTCAGAATTGATTAAAATCTGAATTTTTTTGGTGGACATTTACTCCTTGATTCTGCCTACCATGGCCCTACTGAGTCGTCATAGAAACCAGGTTCTGCTGTTTGTTAGTTTATGTGAAATCTTGGTGTAAATTGTTCCAGGTATCTGTTCTCCGATTGGCTGACGGCCGCAGACGTCGCAGGGCTCCTCTGACGTCAGATGATTGTATCCTGAATGTATTTTATCACGATGCACAGAAACTTTATGAAACTCATGTTTGTGTAATTCATTCTATTTATAATAAAGTTTTTTTTTTGTTGCATTCTGACTCCAGACCAAAGGTGGTGCTATTTTTTTGTTAGTTTGTTTTCAAACATTTTGAATGACTTGTCAGAAAAAAATCTAGTCATAATCTGTTTTTATACAATGTACTAGGCCTATAGAGTGAGAACAAAAATCTGGAAATTTCTGCCAAAAAAAGTTGAATTTATTTATAAAAAACAAGGAAATTTCAGGTTCCAAAAGTTGAAAATTAGCAAGAAAAAACATGTGATTTTAAATTTAGAAATTTTCTAGATAAAAACTTGTAATTTCAGAAATCAAAATTGTTCAACTTTTGAAAATCAAAAAATTTGCAAAAACATTTTTGTACATTTTAATAAGAAAATGTCCTGATTTTTCGTTGTAGAAACATTTCTTGGATTGAGCTCAAAACCTTTTAGTTTTTTGGCAGAAATTTATCTTTAAGCTGTCGTAGTTTTTATGCATCAGTTTGTAAAATAATATTGACATATTTAACTGCTCTTATTTTTCATTCAGTTTCATTAATGTTCGAATTCTACAACAGAATTGACCATTTTTGCAATTAAACATTTTAGTTAACAATACTAGAATAGCCAGTTTCCCCATCCATCCATCCATTTTCCTGCACCCTTGTCGCTTGCTGGGGTCAGAAGGGTTGCTGGTGCCTATCTCCAGCTATCGTTTCGGGCGACAGGCGAGGCCCTGGACAGGTCGCCAGTCTGTCGCAGGGCCAGTTTCCATTCCATAGCTGCCTAATGTTGCTAAAAAGATTAAAACCCAAAAATTTGAATGAATGTTTTCTACTTCATGTAAAAAACATCAGTAAACATTCCAGCTCAGGGTTAAGATTATTTACTGGTGAAATTCTAACTTCCACTCAATAAATCAGGTGCAGTTCACACTCCGACCACTAGATGGTGCAAAGACATATCTCATTACATCCTTAGTAATAGAGGAAAATCAATCGCGTTCATACTCCTGTTTTGCTGTATTTACAAAGAGGCATTAAACTAATAGTTTACAGTTTCAGACAGATATTTCTGCAGCATAAATCATGACTGATAGTAATAAATTTGTTTCTATGGAAACAGATTGGCACCTTTAATCTGAAATGAATAAAATGCAAGGTTTTCACAATCACCATTATGTTTCCAAACATTAAAATGATCACATTCACTGTTGGAGTTCACTTTAATCTCATCGTATTGTGACAATACATCAATTCTGTTTTGTTATGTTTGGATATTTTCAGCTTTATTAAAGCATTTTTAATAAAATGCAGAGAGGCAAAAACTGAAAAGTGTATTAATATTTCAGCCAAAGACAACTTGCATTTTTTTATTTTTACTATACACATAATAATCCAGCTGCTGTTCATGAACTTTTTCTGATCACCGATTGAGACTCATGTCTCCATCAGTGGCTCATGAAATCATGAAAGACATCAGGATCATTGGAGATTTCCAGAGGAATCCATTCGGGGAAGTGCGACAGGTCAGGCAGGTCGTTTAATAAATCCTTGAGCAATTCGTCAAGGTCCAGATCCACCTGCAGAGCAACAAAAAACGTTCATCTTAAATCAGCTGCCATAAAGAAGTCATGAGACAGGAAGAGCCTCCAACCCACCGCGGGACGCTCGGCGTCCACGTCCATCGAAGACGTGTCTCTGGGAGGAGACGGCGGCGGCGTGAGGCCACTGAGGGGGAACCACACGGTTACTTCCTGTTTACGTCCTGAAGAAGAACTGGCAAAGAGTTTCAGTTCAGCAGAAACTTACATGGAGACCAACTTGATCTTCGTGGACACGTAGCCCTTCGTGTTCCTGCTGGACGGCTCTGCAGAAACACCAGCAGGGCCAAACGTCGAAAACTCCTTTCAGTTTAACATTTTAGTGAATATTGATAGAGTGATTAAGTTTTCACACCCTTGGCTCAAAATGTTAAAGGACCTTCGGTGTAAATACTTCTGAAAGCTCTCAGTTGAAATGTTTAGACATAAAACATTTTGTCATTATAGGATATTTTGTGTCCAAAGTTTTAGATTTGGTAAAACTGAAGGGTGTGAAAGTTTCTGCCAAGTCACATAATTTATATTATATTTTCAACATTTTATTAATAAATGATGCAGTTTGAAACTCCACATTTATCTTGATGGCTAAGGCTCAGAGCTAACTAAATAGCAAGCTACATGGCTAACTAAATATCATCTCTGAGTTCAATATTTAGCTTACTAACTAAATATGGAGTTAAATAAGTGAATATTAATTTAGAGTTAAATATTTAGCTTGTAACTAAACACTTATTTACAAGCTAATTATGTAGCTTCTAAGGAAATATTTAGCTTGAAACTGACATGAATGAGTGAAAAATTAACGTCCATCTTTACTCTTGCAGACCAAATTATTGCTCATCAGAACCGTGTCCAGGCCTGAACACGGCCTGGTGGCGCCCCTCCGTACCTGCCGCTCTGTAGCGTGCGAACGCGGCGTCTTTGGGGGTGTCGGGGTAGAGGTAGACCAGCGGGTTGTGGCTGCGCCCGGGCGTGGTCAGGGTGAAGTTGTAGATGGCGTTGGGCAGAGACAGAATGGACAGCTCCTGCTTGGTGTACGGCTCCACGGCGTGGACGTGTTTCTCTGCAGACGGGTCAGATCAGTACTCTGGTTCTGTTCGGGTTCTGTTGAGCCCGTTTGGGTCTGTGTGACACTGACCTCCGGCGGACTGCTCCACCCAGCTGAAGGTGATGGCGCCGTCCAGAACGCTCTCACTGAATCGGATCAGAAACGTCCCGACCGGTTTCTCCCGCAGCAGAGAGCGCGTTCTCTCCTTGCTAACAAATCCCATGATGCATCTGGAAAGCAGAAACACGTCCAGACATGGAGAAGCAGGAGAGCCGCTAACCGACCCGACCCGACTTACCCGTCCCGCCACAGCTCCCTCACAAACTTCTTGATCAGATCCAGAATCCCATCGATCCAGATCCAGACGCTCTGATCCTGGGAAACAGGAAGTCAGAAACATCCAGCGACAGAAATCAGTAAAACATGAAACCTCATTTATTTACATTTTTAGAAGAGTTAGGGGTTAAGGGTCAGGGGTTAAGGCTTGGGGGTTAAGGGTCAGGGGTTAAGGCTTGGGGGTTAAGGGTCAGGGGTTAAGGCTTGGGGGTTAAGGGTCAGGGGTTAAGGCTTGGGGGTTAAGGCTGGGGGTTAAGGGCAGGGGTTAAGGCTTAGGGGTTAAGGGTTAGAGGTTAGGGTTCGGGGTTAAGGCTTGGGGGTTAAGGGTCAGGGGTTAAGGCTTAGGCTTATTAAGGGTATCATTCATTACCACATGAATGTGGATCAACATCCTGAATTAAACCAACTCTGTGCCATGCTGGCCCCAAAAGGCCCCCGGCCCAGACTTTGGACCCCGCTGGACTAGAGCAGGTCCTGAACCTCACCTTGGAAAACTTGTTCCAGTGAATCAGACCATCAGGATCATCTGGATGAAATCAGAAACACGCAGCGTCAATTTCATCAGTTAAACAAGACATGAATCAGGCTAGTTAGCTTAGCATGGAGGCTAAGCTAATCTAATCCGTTACATGTATGGGAGCAGAAACATGGAGGTTCTGGTTCTGTTGGACCCACCCATGATCTTGGCCTGCAGCATGGACAGCTGGTCCTGGTCCAGTGGCCGCTGCCCGACCGACAGGAACTGCCAGCTGAGGAGCGGCGCCATCTGCTGCCAGGTCAGGCCCGGCGGGTCCAGAAACAGCGACAGGTTCTGTCCACAGAGCAGAACTTCAGCCCCGTCCGGTCCAGCAGAGGCCGACCCTGGTCCTGGTTCTGTACTCACCTCCGAGTCGGCGCCGGACGCCATGTTGGACCACATGATGGTGGCCCAGGCGCTGGGAACCTGGTTGGAGCTGGAGACGACCACCAGGGGCAGGGAGCTGGCCTGGTGGACAAACAGAACCACTGGACCGTCAGCCGGGACCCGTCAGCCGGGACCCGTCAGCCGGGACCAGTCAGCCGGGCCCCGGGGTTCTACTGGGTCACCTGGAGGTGGAAGGTCTCCCCGTTGTGCTGCAGCTGCGTGACGAAGCGGATGACGTGCAGCTCCTCTGTGACCATCAGCTGGTTCTGATTGGCCCAAAATATGTAAATATTTACAGTAAAATAATCAGCTGAAGAAGCTTCCATGTTTTTAGCCGCCTGGTTAAATAACTAAACGTTTCACCTCACAGACGCCTTTAACTCTGGTTTTTTTTTCTTTGAGTGACTGAAAACAAAAACAGATACAAAAATGATTTATTAATGATGATCGATGGTTTGTGATCAATAGTTCGATCAGGTTTTCGCACCATGTGTTCGAACGGCGCCGTCAGCGCGCCGCTGGACAGATCGACGTCCAGAACCTTGGAGTCGCCACGCGAGAAATCGAACTGGCGAAAACTAGAACAAATAAAATTAAACAAATAAAAAACTTCATTTTTATATTTTACTTAAATATAAAAAATAATAAAAAATTATTTTATTTTTGCTTTTTACTCAAATATTATGTAAAAATTTTCAATAAAAATAAATTAAAAAAGATTTTTATATTGTTTAATTTAGAATTTTTAAGATAATTCTAAAACATAAAGACGATATTTATTTTGTCTTCTGACCTGCTGATCGTCTTCACTTCTTCAACGTCCCTGATTCAAACGAGAAAAATGACATTTTATGGAAAACAGAATCTGAGGGTAAAATATTTGATCTTAAATGAAGATTTTTTTCTTACTTGTCAAAAACAGGTTTGACTTTGATCAGAGTCTGAAAAGCTGGAAGGTTTATCAAAAACCTGAGGAAAAATGACAGCAAAGGCGAAAACATAAAAACATTTCAATGATCCTCCAAACAAAATGGTGTCAAACGTTTGTGCTGCCATCATTTCATAGACGTTATTTTAAAAATATGTCCAGAGGTCAAAGGTCAACCAGCCCCCATGTTTACAAAATCAAAACAGGGTCAGGGTTATTGGTGTCAATGAACTCTGCTGCGTTTCTGCAGCACAAACTGCAGTTCTGCCAGATGTGAATGTGGGCCGCCATCTTGGGTCAGGTGGTAGGTCAAAGGTCACAGTGTTTGGACCTGGACAGTGCGAGTACTCTGAGAAAAGCCGTTGCCCACAGCGACCGCTCCGCCTCACCTCACGGTGACCGTGAAGCGAACGCCGGTCTTCAGGATCAGCGGCCGGTGAGGAAGTTTCTGCATGACGGGCTGCTTCTCCACCACCAGGGCGCTGCACAGAACCCAAACAGAACCGGTCAGCAGGCCCCGCCCCCCGCCGGTCCAATCAGCAGCCGGGGGGCGGGGCCTCACCTGGTCAGCAGGTTCCTGATCAGACTGCGGCTGAACTTCTCCATTTCTGCCATGGAGTCGGCGAGGCCCGGGAAGTCCGGGGCGGGGAACCTCTGGTTCTGGACCTGCAGCCGCTGCAGCTGTTCACCGACACCGAGCAGAGCCTCAGCCACCGCCGTGAACCTGCAGAACACAAACGGGTCGGGTCGGGTTGGGTCGTGAGGCGGACCGCCGCCGCCGGCGGGGACTCACCATTTCTCCAGCAGGTCCAGGCCGGCGTCCTCTGGGCTGCCGATGCAGGAACGCTGCTGCCGCCGCCGCCACTGAGGAAGCTGCTCTCTGGTCAGAGTCTGGACCAAACCGTCCGCCTTGTTCAGAACGTTGACCAGCCGCTGCAGCACAACCTGACAGAAAACGCTGCATGAAACACCTGAGGACGATCAGAGCCGCCGACTGCAGGGGGATCAGAGCTGCAGGGGGATCAGAGCTGCAGGGGGATCAGAGCCGCAGGGGGATCAGAGCCGCAGGGGGATCAGAGCCGCCGGCTGCAGGGAAAGATCCCAAAAACATCCCGATGAAGCAGGTTGGTCTTCAGAATAAAGGAAGTTAGCATCGGGGGGCTAGTTCTGTTGCTGGTCAGTTTCCATCCTTAAATTGAGGGAGCTGCTGGTTCTGATCGGTTCTGTACTGTGTGGGTCTCTGGTACCTGCTTGGTTTGTGAGATGAACTGGGATATCTTCAGACACTCCTGCTCCACCAGGGCCTTGGACTGGACCACTTCCTCGTTCTGCTCCACTGCTGAAGGAAACACAGACGTTCCTGTTAGAACGCTGCAGCAATGACCTTTGACCCATTTGTTCCTTCTTTGACCCAAAGCTGTTTAGCGTTCCTGCAGCGATGACCTTTGACCTGACCTTTGCTTTGCCACGAGTTCCGGATGAAGTCGAGTTTTTCGCTCAGGTCCTCCAGGATTTTCACCTCCTTCTTCAGTTCCTGCAGCAGATTTCACAGATCAAGGTTCTGGTTCTGATTGTGTCGGTCCGGTCGGGAATCGGATCCGTCTGATTACCAGAACCTGCAGTTTCAGCTGCGTCACTCGGTTGCCCAGCTCCGTCTGCTGCGGCGCCATGACGGCAGCGTTGTCGCCCTGAGAGGAGAGCAGGGTCAGTTAGCTCCCATGCTGAGCGCCGCTGCACCGTTAATCAGGACTCACCGTTGTCATGGTAACTGACTCCAAGATCTTCTTCTCCTCCTTCAGACATTCAGACAAAATGGCGGCCAGGTTCAGCGGCTGAGCCTGAAAGTTTTCCTGGAAACACAGAGCTGCTTCAGACTCGGTAGAGGTAGCATACTGACCGCTGCGGCGGCTCCGCCGTACCACCATGTAGGCCCTCAGCCTGGGGAAGTCGGGCCCCTGCAGGATGGTGTTCTCCTGGACCGAGTGGCGCCACTGCTCCTCCAGATGCTGCAGCAGAGCGCAGAAACATGCAGCTGCTGCATTCTCGTTCACAGCCGCAGAACTCCTGCAGCAGGAAATGATGTCACACCTCACTTCCTGTTTTGACTTCAAGGTTTTATCTGTTTTTATAACAATATTTTTAATGTTTTTAAATGTACAGATTTTAAAAAAGAAACCTGGATAAAACGGCCTAGTTAAAGTCCAGATGTTCAGAGCTGGTGGAGACAAACCGAACCTGCAGCCAGAGGAGGTTCTCCAGCATTCTGACTCAGGCAGGATGAATAGAACTGTACTCCACACTTTTCAGATGTGCTTTTCTATTTTTACAATATAATTATTTTATTTCCATTTTGTGTCAAATTAAATATTTTTATGAAACTTTTTCAGGCTCAATAAATTAAACATGCTCAGTCTGAGCAGGGGGCGCAGCGCCGTCTCCATAGCAACAGCAGTCAGGAAATGCAGCAGGTGGATTCTGACTGCAGGCTGCCACCTGCAGGCTGCCTGGGGGAGGAGCCACCGCCCAGAACCGGCTCCGGAATCCAGCAGAACCGGCTCCTCTTACCAGTCCTGGCTCTCGATCCAGTGGCTCAGCTGGTTCCGGACCTCTGTGGGGAACCGGCCCTCGTACAGCTGCCGGACCTGGTTCTGCAGCTCTGAGTCCAGCTTCAGCAGCTCCTGCCACTGGGCCATCTGCACAGAACCACAACAGAACCGCCTGAAGAACTGGGACAAGCCCGGTCCTCATGTGGGATTTGCATCCCCCCCAACCCCAATACGTTTTCCTTCCACTAAACTTGGAAACAGCTGACAGTCAGAAAACTAACATATTTATGTAATAAACCTGGTTTGAGCAGGTGTGAGGTTGAGTTTCTCACCTGAGTCTTCAGAGTTTCGCCGGTCAGAAACAGGAAGCGGAGCCAGAGCCGGTCTGCTGGGCGCCGAGCGGCAGCAGCGGCTTTTATTCCGCGGAAACTCCCTGCGGACCAGCTGGTTCTCGGGAAACGTCTCAGCCAGAGGCTTCAAGTTCAGCCGTGCATCGGATCAACTTCCGCCTTCAGCTGCCTTTCAGATTAAAAGCCGCTTCAAAACGATCAGAGCTGCGAACAACTTTACATTAAATACTCTTATTATACTGATCATGTAAAGCTGCTAAAACATAATAACAGTAACACTCCGTGGTATTTTCAGCATGTCAATAACTGTTTGTAAGGTTTATCCGTTACTAAATGAAACCAATTCAAGCCTTTTATAAGTGCCTTGAAATACTTTAATTAACAAGCCAATTATTTAGCTTGCCAACTGAATATTTAGCTGATAAATATTTAAATGAGCGTGAAATATTTAGTTTGCTCAATCAATATTTAGTATAGAGCTAAATATTTAACTTGGCTAAAAGCTTAAGTTGGTAAAATACTTTGCTTACTAACCAAATATTTAGTTTAAAGTTAAATATCTATCTTCAACTCCAAAGATCGTATTACTAGCATCTATCATTCTGACGAGGGCATTTTGACCTGATACTAAGATTTCCACACCAACATAGGAGAGAAAAAGTCAGTCCTGGAGTTTCTGCACAAATAAAAACAAGATGTAGCTGCTGTCGGAGCAGCTGAATCTGGTTTCATTTTTGTTGTTGTTTGGTTACTTGTTTTATTTAATATAAAGAATTGAGTTTGAATGTGTGATAGTTTTTTGGTAAATTTGAGTTGATGTTTATTAAGGTTTGGTTAAATCTATGTATAAATGTGGGAGGGGAGCTTTTGTTTGGTTCCGCGGGCCATGTGTTGCTCAGGAAGACATTGGCTGGAGCACTTGGAGCTTCAGGGTGGCATTCAAGTTGTGTGAGGACACTAGTCGTAACAAGTTATTCCTCTGGAGCTAATGAGGCCAATGAGGTACAGTTTGTTTATTTGTATCTTGTTTATATTTCATTTATTGTGAAATAATTTAAGTTTGTCTTACTTTTCTTTAGTTCTGACGGCATTTGTTTGGGACTGTGCAAGAGGTGTCCATAATAAATGGCTGTGACAACCAAGAACTTGTAAGGTTTGATTCAACTCGAGAGGAGTAATACAAGAAATAGTTCTGAAATGAATGAAAAAGTCTAGAAGATCTTCAGAAAGTCTGTTGAACTGTTGATTAAACGGACTGCAGGTCGGAATGGATTCATGTCTCATTCAGAGGTGAGACCTTCATCTCCAGCTTCCGGTGGACGGGGGTTTCCTTTCTGATGCCACCGGAAGCCGCAATCACTGCAGCCTCTCGTGACTCATTTCCAGCTGAACGTAACGAAACAGCAGGACGACTCTCCGAGAACCATGTGATTCTCCAGAAACCCTGAACAGCATTTACAGAAAGTCACGGTGAGTCACAACATCCGGTTTCCTCCCCAAAATAAAAGCTCCGAACAGAGAACTATGGTTGCAGTACGTCTTTCTGGCCAGCGGAGGCGCCAGTGAGCAGAGATAACAGGCTGATATGAAGGAGGAAATTTATTTAGAAAAACTTTTTACAGAGACCTTCAGTCATGTTTGAGCTCAAATTACAACAACATTAAATAAAAACATTAAAGATGTTTTTGGATCCTTTAAACATGAAAGAACAATATGAAATATTTATGATTTATTTTTGAAGAAACATCGAGGATTCACTCTGAGTACGGAGAGTTCATCTGGAAACAGGAAGAAAACAACTTATTATTAGAAAAATAAAACTACATCATAAAAGAGAGAAACACTGAACATGTAAAATAAATAATATACATAAGAATTAGGTATTATATGCTAATGAGGCGTTTCATTTCGGGACAGTTTATAGGAGAAAATGAAAACCATCGAAATATTCATAACAAAACTATTAATTTCACATTGACATGCTATATCCAGAATGAATATTTTATAATATTACTGTTGAGTTTGGAGACAGACTCATTATGTTCATTTATTTTCTTCTCAATCATTTATTTCTTCCAAATCCAACTAAATTTATTTAGGTTATGAATCTATATGAAAGTAACTGCTATGTGTTTATTCTGAAGGGGTTCTGGATAAACCGCTGGAGGACCTGGAGACTCACGGTGTTGATGTCGAAGCAGAGGTGCTCACTGAGCATGTCGAACTCCCCGGGCGTCATGGGCGGCTCTGGAGACGGGCAGGAGCGCGGCGTGCAGCTAGCTTCTGATCTGGATCACAGAATGGGAGACATTTCACTCCAAATGTCAAAAACAACATTCTTCCTGAAACCGTTCCAACATCGGTTCATTTGGAGATAAAACGGAGCGAGATCTTCAGCTAAACCATGTAGCCTGTAGCTTAGCCGCTAACGTGCAGCTGATGAGAGTTATGGCCATTTCAGTGGAGGGCTCACCGCAGCTCGGAGATGGGGATCAGAGTTGACGGGATGTACGGATAGACTGAGAACACATAGAGGTCAAAGGTCAGAGCTGAAGATTCATGGCAACATAAAAACATCAATGGTAATGGGCTAGGTTGGTTCTTTGTTTATACATTCTGAGATTCAGTTTCCTTGATTTATCAGAAATTCAAACCTCCAAAGTGAAACTGCTGAAGCCACCACGAACTGCTGGGCTGGTAAAACACTGACTACTCAGAGGTTCTCCACCGAACCCCATTCAAAGCAAGCCTGTATGAACTCAAATGTTTGTGTCTTGCCTTTGCTAGGCTGGCTGTTGTAGAGCCGCCCGAAGGCCTCGTCTTTGGGAATGTCGGGATACAGGAACTTGAGCGGGTTTTCCGGAACGCCGCCGTTTGAGATCACCTTGTAGTCGCGTATGATGTCAGCGAACGGGAGCGCGCTCAGACGGTTCTTAGTGTACGGTTCCACAGAGTTGAACTTTACGTCCCCTGTTGGACAAAGTGACAGTTAATAAGACAAGAGAAGAAGAAAACTGGCAGATAAACAGGAAGTGGAACAACAAATCACAGAGCTGCCTTCAGTTTCTCAGGCGTTTCATTGGACGCTGGCAGCTGAGCAAACTCAGCGCTTTAATGTTAATTCTATTAATTAATGTAGCGCCGCTAGCTAGCTAGCTGCTAGCGCTGCTGCTCCTGTAACTGTGTGTTTATAGGGGTGTGTGTGGGGGGGGTTTTGGGGGTGTGTGTGTGTGCGTAGGTGTGGGGTGTGTGTGTGTGTGTGTGTGTGTGTTGGCCTCTCCGCCCACCGCTGTCGCTGTGCTCCACCCAGGTGAAGGTGATCCCTCCCAGGTGGCTCTCGCTGAAGCGCAGCAGGAAGGTTCCGGGCTCGCGGTCCTTCAGCAGAGCGCGCTCCATCTCTTTGCTCACGAAGCCCATGATGAAGCTGCAGACAGAAAATCACCTTCATCACTTCTCCTTCTGCCTCCTGGGCTTTGCTGTTGTTCCAGCTGTGAAGCTGCAGCGTGTTTTGCTCTGCGCCACTTCTCTGTATGGCCTGAACAAAAAGCAAAGCAAAAATAATCTGGGCAGATTACAGGAAGCTGCAGTTCCTCAGCTCAGATTAACTGCCTTTCAAAGCTGCTGCAGTGAGATGAAGACAGAAACAGTCTCTGAACCCAGCTGCCTTCATAAACATCACAGCGATATGAAGGTTTTACACCCCTGAGGTTTTTCACTGTTCCAGCCACAAACCTCAACGTCTTTATTTATATATCCAGCCAGCATAAAGTGGAGAGAATCCAGGAAATGTTCCCTGATTTTCACTGTCCTGAACACACCTGGCGGTGGCAGCACCATGCTGTGGAAGCAGGTCAGGTTAAAGTTAAATCCTGACAGGTAAACCTCCTAGAAGCTGCAGGGTGGAGGTTCACTTATGATGGGATAGTTTAGATCATGGGTCAGGATGGCCTAGTCAAAGTCCAGACGCAAGTCCAGGTGGGATTCTGTAGGAAGACTTGAAACCTGATTTTCTCAGATGTTTTCCATCTGATCTGACTGAGATGTTTAGAAACACAGAATAAACTCAGAATAAAAAATCTACTTTTCGGGCTGACGGAGGCGTTCAGCTCTTACTTCTCGTTCCAGACCGGCAGCAGGTGCTTCTTGATGAGCTCCAGGATGGAATCCAGCCACATCCAGAAACTGAACGGCTTCCCAGGAATGTTCTCCTGTGGAGGACAGAGAGCAGCAGGAGAAGAACAGCAGCCTGAGGTCACCCTGAGGTCAAAGGGAGGTCAGTATGAGGTCGCTCTGAGGTCGTTACCTTAGCAAACTTGGACCAGGAGACTTGGTAATCCCCACAGGAGGCGTGTTGACCTGCACAAAATAGAAATCAGCAGAAATTTCACTAGATTAAAGTCTGTCCATGTTTTTGGTTTTCTCATGTTTAGTAGTTTATTTATCAGTTTGGGTGAGCAGAGTGTCGTCTGCATAGAGTGAAACTCAGAGCAGAAGCTGTTTGGTGCAACAGAGAGACTTATCCTGCATCTTTAAACTGTAACTTTTATAAAAATATATTTTTACATATCTGCTGAAGCTGCCACCATGTTGTGACAGTTTGTTATGAGACAGATCATCTGTGAAAACGTCCAGCATTTCCTCTTTCTACCAGCGCTAACTAGAAACAACCAATCAGAACCAGGAGGCGGAGCTTAGTGCTGTCAATCATCCTCTATTTGCGAATGCTAAATCTAGTTAGCATAGCGACCGATGGCGGTGGATAAACAGTTTTTCTGTAACGGTAAGTTGTTTCTCCACCATTAGCACATTTAGCAGCAAGTACATGAGAATGATTGGCAGCGCTAATCCCTGCCTCCCGGCTCTGATTGGTTGCGTGTGTTGCATTTCCTCCGTCTGAAACAGATCGCCCAGCTCAGGCAGGTCGATCTGTTTCAGGCTGCAGCTTCAGGCGGCCCGCTCCGTACCCAGCAGCTTTTCGCCCAGCATGTCCAGCTGCTCCTTGTTGAGGCCGCGGCCGGCGAAGGTGGAGAACTGCCAGCTGAGAACCTCAGACAGCTGGCTCCAGCTGGCGCGGGGCGGGTTCCCGAAGAAGCCCAGGTTCTGTAGGGAAACACCAGTCAGCAAAACCAAACCGACGGCTACGGCAGGCTGGTTTATCATTAAATTCACCACACTTGCATCTGACTACATTTTAACATCAGATTTATCAGTTAGCTTCAGTTTAAGCCACCGGCAGTAAATGACTAGCTGGTTAGCGTGTCTGGCTAAAGTTTTGAGTAGCTAATCGTTTTCACCCGCGGCTCGTCGGTCAGCAGGTTGTACCACATGACGGAGGCCCAGCCGCCCGGCAGCTGGCTCACGTTGGAGATCACCACCAGTGGCAGCGAACACGTCTGGGGACAGGAGAGCAGAAACGGAGTGAGTGACAGCACCAGCCGGCGCGTGGTGATGGAAATGACCTCTGACCTCCAGGTCGACGGCAAGGCCCTGAACGGTGAAGCAGGCCTCAAAGCTCAGCGAGTGAAGCTCCTCCGTCACAGAGAGCAGGCCCTGGAAGACACCAGCCATCAGAATCCAAACTGAGGCTGAGACTTTTTATAGCCCTCAACTGCAACCAATCAAAGCCAGGAGGCGGGGCTTAACGCTGGCAGTCATATTCATGTACTGGCTGCTAAATGTGCTAAAGGTGAAGAAACTGTTACAGGAAAACCGTTTTGTGATGATGCTAACTAGTCTTTGCATTCACAACATGCTATGCTAAGATGCAGCGCAGCAGTTATTGACAGCACTAAGTCCCGCCCCCAGGCACTGATTGGTTGTTTCTAGTTAGCACTGGGAGAAAGCAGAGGAGCTACATCTTTCAGATAATTTAAAAAAATATGTTAAAAAATCTATTTTATAAAAGTTACATTCAGATAATAACTCTGACTTTTACTTTAAATCCGACTTTAATGGTTAAAGTCTGATTGGTCGAGTAATTTACTAACTCGACCAAATAGATTCAATTTTTATATATTTTTATTTTCCAAATAAGGAATCCAGATGGATTTTTTCTAATGAGGCAAACGTTGGTCTAGACATCACTTCCCTTCATAATCTGACTTCTTTGTTTTATTAAAATCCTTAGTTTTTAGTTTATTAATTCTTAGTTTATTAATAAGATAAAAAAATATAGATATATGTGTAACAAGGTTTTATTGTGACATTATTATAGAGGTGAAGTTTCTCTAAATTGTTTCATTTATTCTTCAAATTGGTTATTTTGGTCAAACTGTTGGTGGTTACCGTAGCAACCAGTAACTGCCAGCTCCTCCCCCTGTTTACCGTCGATCAGCTCTTTGCTGTATTTCATCATATTTCTATCAGTTTCCATGTAATTCCATGATGCTTTGAATGTTTTCAGCTGTAATTTGCTGGATATTTGACTATCCTGAGTTTAAAAAGCGCTTTATTATCTTTCTATTAATGAGGGAAACATTTCCTTCAAAATGTAATACTTAGTACATTTTTTGTGCTCAGTAATTTAAATAGTGATCATGTTTGAGTGTTTAGGTGGACTGGACCCTGCCCACCTCGTTGCCCTTGGTGCCGTTGGTGTACTTCTTCTCTTTCAGCTGCTGTAAAACAGAAACTCGGTCAACTTCCAGGCGGCGTTGCAGCGACCTCAGAGTGAAGGTTTCCTACCAAGTGTCTGAACTCGACGGACAGGCAGCCGTTGGAGTAATCCTCGATGTCCATCACTTTAGTGTTGTTGGTGAGGATGAAGAACTGTCGACTTCTGAGGAGCAAACGGGATGCACTCAGATTCACCACACAGAGAACTATTCACGCAAAAACACTCCAACGTTTCTACAAAAAGCGCAGAATGTTCCAGAAATGTCCAAGACTTCGTCTGGAACATTTCTGAAATTCGTCTCCAAATTTCTGATTGATGTTTTCGAGAAGATTTTCAGGTTTGCAGCTCAGAAATATTCTTGTTTTTTTTCTAGAAAACTTCCAAAATGAAACTCCAAATGTTATTTTCTAGCAAATTTTGAAACTCTTTCTAGAAATTTGAGCTTCTCATCAGAACTTTTCTCCGTCAGTAAGGAGGAATCTGGATTAATTATTTCAGTTTAATGAAGTTTGTAGATATGAGCTCAGTCGTCTCATCACAGCATTTCAACCACGTGGAGGTCAGGACTTTGACTAGGCCATAGCAGCACTTGGATCCTTTTGTTTTCCAGCCTCTGTGTTTGGAACCGTTCACACTGCAGTCTGACTGCAGCTAATGAGTAGCATGAACGATGCAAAGAAAACATCTGGTTTCAGTAAAAACTTAGATTTGAGGAACAAGAGCTGCTGTGTGAAGGTGGTCATAATGTTCTGCTGCAAAGTGGCCGGATATGTTGCTGTTTTATAACTGATAAAACAAGGAGATGCAGCTTCATGTTTGGGTTTTTATCTGCTGCTGGGTGCAGGAGGCCTGAAGATCTTCAGGCTGCAGACTCACACTCTGCCGGCTGGAAGGTCCCTGCAGACACAACGACAACCTGATGACTCCTCAGATTAACGCCCAGATTAACGCCCAGATTAACGCCCAGATTAACACCCAGATTAACACGGAACAGCATCTAAACTCATACTTATCAAACGTCGTTTTCACTTTTAGCTGATAATCCACCTCAGGAAGTTTGACCAAGAGTCTGAAAGGAATCAGGAGGAGAGATTAAAAGTTTCTTTCTCATTCCTGACGGTGGAAATGAGGCGCGGTGCGACTGCAGTTACCGGACTTTGGTGGTGAACTGGACTCCGGTCTTGATGATCAGAGGTTTCTGTGGGTGTGTGGGCATGCAGGGCTGCTTCTCCACCACAAAGGAGCTGAAACCAAACCAAACGCTTAAAGTTTACTAAAGACTCAGAGACGTTAAACTGGGACACTGGACCAGATCAGATCCCAGAATCTCTGAATATTCGTGATGCAGCTGCTGCTGAGCGGTGAAGGCGCCGCGTTCACCTCTTGATCAGGTGGTAGATGAGGTATTTGACTCGCTCCTCCATCTGAGGCTTCTGCAGCGGGATGGGGTCGCTCTCATACGTCACCTTCACCACCAGCTCTCCCAGTTTGTCCAGCTGCCGTTTGATCTGGAAGAGGCTCTGTGCCGTCAGCGTGAACCTGAGGGAGCAGCAGGGTCAAAGGGTCAGGGTCGTTCGACCCCAACAGATGGAGGTCAAACTGTTAAAAACCTCTTTAACATTCATGTGACATTTACAGTTTTACAATAAAAACGTGACTTTAATGAATTTTACTTTACATAGAATGAAAGACGTCATGATGCTAATGCTAACCTAGCATAGCCACATGTATCTTCTGGTTGCTAATATCTGAGTTACGTTTACAACATCTAGTTTTTAAGTCATTCTGTTATGAGATTCAATTTATCACTTAATATTTATATGAATAATAAATACTTGAACTTGATGCTAACATGCTAACACACCCTAGCCTAGCATAGTGAGAATATCCCAGCTTTAATTTAATATTCACAATATTTTCTTATGGAGATTTCTAAATAAACTAATCAGTGTTGTATGAAAGAAGGAGAATATTAATAACGTATAATTTATCACTTTATTGCATTATTATGACTGTTGTGTTATTAGGAGTTTATTCTCGTATTATTGTGACTTTTTCTTACATTTTACAACTTTTCTCATAAAATGAGTTTATTTTTGCCCTGTAATCATTTTTCTCTGACTGACGTTTCTAGATGATGTCATCGCAGTTATTTGGCTGAAACTGAGCAGTAATCGTATTTGTGTGGAGCTGCTAATGTTTGTGTTTATAAGCTGATTTGGTTAGTAAAAGTGTAAACATGTCCGCCCCTCCGCCGCGCTCAGTTTGCCAGATTATTATGACCTTTATCATCATATTTGCTGATCTGCAGCTGTTTACCAGCTCTGCAGCTGCTCCAGCCCCGTCAGCAGCGGCCCACCGATGGCGGCGATCTGCTGCCGGCGTTTCCAGTCCTGCAGCTCCGGTCGCAGCTGAGAGGTCATAAGGTCATCGATCTCTTTGATCACCACGTCCATTTTGGACAGGATCTCCTGAAAACCAAAGGAGGAACAAAGAAGGACGAGTTTACAGCTGTAAATGTTGGAGCTGCTGAGGTTTCGTGTCTCTGCTGACCTTCCGTTTAAAGTCCAGCCTGTTGAGCATCTCCTGCAGCCGAGTTATTCCCTGTTTGATCATCTCCGATGTTCTGTCTGCCGATTCTGGAAAATCAAACAAAGGAACATTCAGTGTTTCCTTCCACCTGTCCAGATCCTGGAAGCGGCGCTCACCTCGTGACTGAAGCGTCTTGTAGCAGAAATCGAAGTCGTCCTGCGTGTCCTCGATGTTCTTCACCGCCTGGTCCATCAGCTGCAGACAAACGTTTTGTTTTTATCAGAGCTGATGCTGCGCAGCCCGTTTCCCTCCAGCTGTGCTCAGCTACCTGGACGCTGTTTCTGATGATGCTCACTCGGTTGTCCATGTTCTTCTGCCTCTCAAAGGCCACAGAGTTCTGCAGCGACTGCTCCAGCGCGCCCTGCAAAAACATCCAGTTATCACCACCAGTGCCTCATGTTCCTTCATTTTCACTCCTAAAAATCTGTGACTTGATAAAGATAACATAAATACATCAAAGTCAAAGCAGTAAAGTTATACAGTGTTCTTTGAAGGTCAACCTGAAGAGATCAGATTGTGATAAAAATGTTATTATTGCAACATCAAAAAGCAGCAACGGCCTGAGCTGCAGCAACGTCCTGAGCTGCAGCAACGGCCTGAGCTGCAGCAACGCCTGAGCTGCAGCAACGGCCTGAGCTGCAGCAACGGCCTGAGCTGCAGCAACGGCCTGAGCTGCAGCAACGTCCAGCTCCTTCATGAATCTGATGGATCTGATGGAACCTTAGGAATCCTGCAGCTCTCTACCAATCACTTCATTCAATTTAAAAAACTGCAGTTTTACTCTAACTTTCCTCCTGCTTGGATTTAACAACCATATTGTTTTCAAATCTTTCTGTGCAGAAATTAAATATATATATTTTTCAATAACATGTTACAAAAAATGCATCAAGCTCCTTTTAGGGAAGATTTAGATTTTTTTTAAATGTATTTTATTTTTAAAATGAAGTTATTTTTTTTCCATCTGTAAATTCTCCCCAAATTCAGTGCTAAAGGAAGAGACATTTTACTTTGAAGGGTCACATGTATTTTCTTTAACTGGTCAGAAGCTACAAGACGGAATAAAGCAGGAAAATTTTAAACCAGAATAATTATAAGAGATAACTGCTGCTGCATCAGAGATAACTGCTGCTGCTGCTGCTGCTGCATCAGAGATAACTGCTGCTGCTGCTGCTGCATCAGAGATAACTGCTGCTGCTGCATCAGGCTCCGTCTCCAACCTGTTCCTGTGCGCAGGTGGTGGCCAGGATCCGCCGCTCCTCCCTCAGGCAGGTGGAGATGACTCTGGCCATTCCTGTGGGGTTGCTGGTGTATTTCCTCTGGAACCACATTCACAAACAACAAGTTTCTGGTTAGCACAAAAAATGTTGAATAAAACCCGATGAGGAAGTTATTTAATCATTTCAGTAGAGCTTGTTCTGTTTCCTCTGTTATCCAGAATATTGTTATGCAACAACGATCACTTAGCTCCTCTCAACCTGTCCATGTAGCACTTTAGCTTCCACTAAATATCATGCTGGCATATCACTTTAGCATTGGATGGACTTTGACTTTATATGGAAACAAAAACCCCAATATATCAGAAAATTTGACAGCATGAACTGCACGTTAAAAATAAACTGGCTTCGGTCTTTTTTAACAAATCAAAATGAATTATGGTTCCATATTCCAAGTAAAATATTCTCACATCTGGGCGGAGTTAGTTTCCTTCTTAGATGCGACTTTTACGTTAAGAAATGACCTGTTAACTAGAACAAGGTATTTGGTCTGTGATGCATCTATTAAATAATGGAGGGATTATGTCTTTGAAGTGTTAAATATAATGTGCAAATAGATAAAAGTGAATTTCAAAGAATTATCAGAGCCAAATATTTTTTATGTTCAGCTAAATGTTTTTATGAGATCATGGTTTCAGATCCCTGAGCCTCTCGGACCTCTGATTAATGGGCCCAGTATCACAGATCAACTGAAAAACCCCAAAATAAGAGAATGTTTTACTAGAACTTTGTTTCCTTTTGTATCAAATCCAAATGATTGAAATCTTCCTCCTAAGGTTAAGGAGGTCCACTTCAAACTCCTCTCAGGTTTTTACCCTCTGAGGAGTTCCATACACTTCGATTTGCTATTGATGATCAAACTTGTTTACTTTGTGACGGTGATATCGAGTCGACTGAACATCTTTTCTATGGATGTGTGTAAATCTTTCTGTTATGATGTGCGCCACTGAAACTGCTGGGGAACTCCTGACGTTTTGTTTTTTTCTGTCTCTTCTGTTTGTACGGAGGCATTCTGGGTCAACTTTTCCAGGTTTGAGTACACCTGATATCGATACCAAGTTTGTTGTTTATGATATTATCAATATAAAAGGAAAAAGCAGAAATATCGCCTTAGCATTAGCTTCTGCTAAATATCGTGTTGGTAGCGATTTAGCCCCCCTGAAGAAGCCCACTTGCTTCTTCTTTCCATTATTAGCCATAATCTTTACATTCTTTACATAATCGTGGTTTTTATGCTTTAGGTTATTATTGGGGTTTCAGCTACACTTTGCCTCTCAGCTATCATAAAGGAAGTCCAAACCTAGTAATAAAGCATTTCCTCCATATTAAACCGTTGCCATAGTTACACCAATATCTGCTTGTGATTGGCTGATCGATCCTTCCTCTTACAAACTAATTTGATCAAAACTCTGAAGTTCTCACGAAGTTTTGAGTCTTGCAAACGTTTTAGATTCTAAAATCATTTAAATAAATATTTACAAATTAGTCTTGAGCAAATTTAGCCACCGCAAACTTTCCCTCAGCCGAATCGTTGCCCCGATGAGCTTCTGCTTGACATTTACACCCAGAGCGAGGCGTTGGCCTGCCCATTCAGAAAAACCAGAAAGTTTCTCTGCGGAAAGTTCACCCACAGGCGTGACGAGGCTTTCATCAGCAGTGGAAAGTCAGAGATCTGATGCACACCTACACCGAGAGCAGAGGATGAAGGCTGGATGAAGGCTGGCTCAGCAGCAGCTGCTGCAGCAGCTGGCTGCAGCAACTGGCTCCCTGCCTCTTTGCCCAGATCATTTCAATCAAACTAAAAGCAAAAACAGGCTTCAAAGTCTCAGGTTTGGTCCTTATTGTGTTGCTTTAAATCTACAGAAACACAACAGCAGCAGAAAACCGCAAACGCCACAGAGCAGAGCTCAGGAGTATCTGCTTCCTCTGCGACATGTTCGCTTCGACACAAACATCGAGCTGACAGGAAGCCGCGGCGAGGCGCCACGGCCCGGTTCTGCAGCGGTGAAGAACTTTTCAAGAACAAAACACATGCGCTCATGTTTCTGATGTCTCCTGATCAAACGTCCTGCAGAACCCCTCAAACAGACAGCATGTACTGCAAAAATACCGTGAAGTACCGTGAATACCGTGAAGTACCATGAAGTACCGTGTAATACCGTGAAGTACCGTGAAGTACTGTGAAGTACCGTGTAATATCGTGAAGTACCGTGAAGTACTCGGCTTCCAGATGGATCTTTAAAGTCTGGGATTAAGTTCAAAGACCTTTTCAGATCATTTGGAGGAGAACCCAGCCACACATTTAAAGCGCATTTCAAGCGAACATGAACTAGATTTGACTTCCTTTTCTCTCCGACAAGCTTTGCAGCAAACTGCTACTTCTGCTTACCGCGGCTGGGCTCGGAGCCGCTGACCTGGTTCTGATGCCGGAACCGTTTCAGGAGGAATGAACTGGTTTCTGTACGGATGAGTAACCGTTTCATGGTGATGCTTTTCCTATCAGTGAAGACAGATTACAGTAAATCCAGGCAGAATCCCGCCTCTTTCTGTCCTTTGTAAATATCAGAAAACAATAAAAATGGTTCCGTTTTAGAGCTTCTTTCACTGCCGCTAATGTGCTAACAGCAGCGCTAGTTGTTCACTTAGTGATTCAGAGTTTTGGCTAACTCATAAAACAAAATTAGCGCTTTAAAGCTTTAGCATTAGCTTCTCTGACTATGTTTATTTAGGGCTTTCACATTAGCTTTCATTAATTACTATGTTGGTTTCGGGTTAGGGTAACCCTAGCCCTGCTAGCTAGCGTTGCTAGCCGCCGGCTCCTTATGTGTCCCTGTTACCTTTTGTTGAGAGGATAATTATTAAAACCTTGAGCTCGTTTTCTCCTCTCTCGTTCCCTGTGCCTAAGGGCAAAACACAAACCATTCACTGTTCCACTGCAGACACATCCAGAGTTTATTCAGACAATCAAATCACACCAACAGCACCAGAATCATCAGAACCTCAAAACCACAAGACAACATCAATCACCTGAAAGAAACAGAAAAATGGGCAAATACAGAGACCAATACGGAGACGCATCTCGTCTCCAGAGAGCGCCGGCGCCGCTGCACCCCAACCATCTGATCTATTATTTTAGCTCTGAACTTTTAAAGGAAGGTGTGTCTCTTCTCTAATGTATGCAGTCTGGGAGGGTCCTGCTCCCCTGACTACAAGGAGTTTCACATTTCAAAGGGAAGATGCTGTTGTTGCTGGGCTGGTGGGTCCTGAGAGAAGCAGCATTTCACACCTCTGTGTGAGATCCTAGAATCTGTCCAGATGTCCTCTCCCACAAACACATGACAAAGGCCCCCAACCCTTATATGGGTTCATGAAACAGTTATCTCTATGCAGACCCCCTCCTGCTGTCCCAGAACAGATGTTTGCAGGAGGCTGATGGCTCAGAGCCGTCCTCTCACCCAGAATATCAAAAAGGCTGATTTGGATGTAAGAAATGGTACAATCATCCTCTACTGATCAGATTATATTGATTAAGCCATGACTCTAAATCTAACATAAAATTAAGTCCTACTCAAGGCAATGTTGATCTGTCTAAAGTTAAAACTAGCATAATTGAATTATCATTACCAACACTTTCTATACTTTAATGTGCTAATTAGCGGTTAGCCTTCTGTTTACCTTGGGAATCAGGGATTCTGGTTCGTTTTGATGGATCCATCATCAATGATGAGAATCTCCAGTTTATGGAAAATGTCTTTTAAAAATGTCAATTTTCATTTTATTGTTTTTCTTTGTCTTTTTGAATAAAATAAACTGGTGACCTGCATGACGTCTGCTCTGGAGTTGAAGCTGAATTTAGTTTCTCTTTCTTCCAGGATGAGATTCTAGTTTTTATTCTACATGGACTAGTTCCTGCGGTCATGAATAAGAGAACATGCTGGAGTAAATAATACCATTTCTGCCTGATGATCTCAGAAACAGGAAGGAGAGAACAAACATGCTGCTCCTGAAAACCAGCTAACTGAATTCCTGAGGTTTGAGGTGAAAGTTAATCTCCCAAATGTAAAACCAGAACAAAGTCAGCGTTGTGGGAAGCTGTTACCTGCAGCTGCTGCTGAATGATCTTCATGTTGTGTCTTTGCAGGAAGTTCTGCTCCTGCAATCGGACCTTCTCCAGCTGCGTCTGCAGGTTGGTGAACAGAACCGAAGCCATCGACTCGTCGTTGACCGCAGAATCCCTGAAAACGGCCGAGAACGACCAGAAGAGCAGCGAGATCTACACAACGAGCAGCGACATGAGAGAGATCCATCTGATGATTTCAATCATGTGGCAACTGATTTGACCCCAGAAAGGCAAAAATACAACTTCCACCTGATAATTATCTCTGTGTGAAAGTTGGTGCTACTGAGACTGATTTCAGTCTAAAACGAGAGAATAAGGCGATTTCTTTAAGGCTTGAGAGAAAGATGCCCCAATAGTGAGTTCAGGTTGAATAGGCTCAGTGTCTTTTCCTGTTTGCAGTAGGACTGTGAAGTTAGCATTGGTAATAAAGTTAGCATTATTAGCATCATTAGCATTGGCGGTGAAGTTTGCGTTAGCAGCAAAGTTAGCATTGGCGGTAAAGTTTGTGCTAGCGGGAATCTCTGAGGATCAGGATGTTTGCAGATGACATTGTGATCTACATTTCTCTTTTGGAGTTACAGTTAGCACCGGTTAGCTTAGCATGATTTGTGTTTCATCTTAGTTTGATCTTTTCTTTCTGACAGAGTTCAGGTGTCACTGCTGGTTTCAGTCTTTCACCTGAACCCAGAGTTGCACATTAAGGCATCTGGTGCCATTTTACAGCATGATAAAACTGTTAGCTTGTGTTGCTATAAAATGCTTTGAAATATGACTTAAAAGAAATTTAATGTTGTAATTCAACACTTTGAAACTGTCACTAGACTGAAATATAAACCTGATCAACATAAAAATAATGTTTTTAATGTGGTTATAGTGAGAACCTTTCTCATCATAAATAGTTTTATGTTATTTTAACAACAATTTTTTTCTTTATTAAGATATTTCACACAAAATTCCTATATTAATAAGTTTGACTTAATTTTAAAGAAAAACTCTTATTTTAACGACATAAATATTAACATGTTGAAAAGTTTTGAAATTTTCTCCTTTTTGTCTTTCATTTAAACATTTAAATAATAAATGTTGTTTTACTGATTGACATTTCTTATTTAAACGGCATTATATTCTGGTCTTAGGGAGAATAAATCTAAATGTAAGGAGTTTTTTATCTCATTGAAATGAGAATATTTTTGTTATAATTAGATTCTGTTAAAGAAATATCAGAAAATAATAATAACTGAAAGAATAAAACCGTTTAATAAACGGATCGTTAAACTAATCCTTTGTTAGAGCAGCTTTGATGATTGTTTACAACAGAATATTTAATCTTTTTTTTCAGCCGCTATTAATTCATATTTCAAACTTTTCCATTATTATTTCTGTTTTGGTTTTTGGAGACATTTCTCTGTTTCCTATTTGAATCTTTGTTTACATGTTTATGTGATGATGTAATAATATTTGTGTTTTTCAGTCACCTGCTGCAGGTGAGGGGCAGAGCAAACTCACCTGGGTGAACTTTGATCTCTGGGGGGGGTGAGTTTAGATGTTTAACCATAATTTACTGAGCTTCTTGAATGTGTAATTTTGTTTCTTTTGCTGTTTTTGTTGGTGAATTAATTTGTTTATTTTGACCTAATAACACTGCAACAGACTGGCGACCTGGACGTCAGAAACATGAGCGCATGTGTTTTGTCCTGATGGATGGATGATGGATGATGATGGATGGATGATGGATGGATGGATGGATGGATGGATGGATGGATGGATGGATGGATGGATGGATGGATGGATGGATGGATGGATGGATGGATGGATGGATGGATGGATGGATGGATGGATGGATGGATGGATGATGGATGGATGGATGGATGATGGATGGATGATGGATGGATGAAACAAACTGTGATGTTTCTTCACACTTTGGTCACGTTTAGAAAAACTACATTAAATGATCACAACAGCTGAATGATGTTCAGCTCTTAACATGTCGAAGTGAAAGTCTGAATATTCGTCTGAATTAGTTTCAGACAAAGTAAAAGTCGTTTGTATATTTAGATCAAATCACAGCTGCAGGAACAAATCAGTTGCTTTTGTTTCTATTTGGTTTTTTCTTTTTAAAAAACACACAAAATACAGATTAGCATCTTTATTTACCAAGTTTTTCTCCAGACTTTAAATGATTTTCCCTTGTTTTGGTTCATTTTCTGACTCCATTAAAACAAACTGTAAATGAATCAGTTTGAGGAAAAAGTTTCATATTTAAAACAGAAATCTGAGTTTTTATCGTCTTTAATCTTTAACAGAAGATTAAAGACAGAAAGAAACAGATTTTGTCAAAGTCTGCAGATAATGAAGAGAGACTGAAGATTTCCCTAAAGACGACGTCGTTATTCTCGGACTTTGCTGCTCGGTGAGGAAAATCTGAGAATATTCTGAGTAGAAAATATTAATTAATGAATTTCCTGATCTGCTGGGAATTTATCAGGAAAGTTTCCTGGAGAAAAATATCACTAGTTTGAATCTGAAGTGTATTTTTACGAAGGAGGATCATGAATGTTATGTTTTCAGAAGCTGCCGCGTTTATTAAACCTGACAGGTTTTACTCTCAGGTCGAATCAAACGAGACAAAACAGAAGCAAAAGTTTTCCTGTAAAAAGTTCCTCTGTTTCTGGAGGAGCAGCTGTTCCAACAGCAGGAATTTAAACTTCATTCCAGTTAGTGACATGATTGCATGAAGCAGGAATCACATGAGGTTACAGGAATTACAGGGAGAAAATTTAATATTCTCAAAAGAACAAATTCAAGCTTCAAATTGAATCCTCGACAGATCATTTTATATTTACTGTAAAAAGTTTAATTATTCTCAAACTTCTGAGACTTTTAATCCATTTAATTTGATCCGTTTCTTTACATTTTAAGCAGACATGCTGCCATGTTCAGGTCCAATAATAAACGGACAACAGAACCGACCCGAGTTGGACTCACCAGTCCTGGGACTCGATCCAGCCGGCCAGGCCCTGCCGGATGTCCATGGGGAAGTTGTCATCGTACAGGTAGTCCACCTGCTCCAGGAGCCTCATCTCCAGCTGCTGGACCTGCTTCCACTGGCTCATTCTGCGTCTGGCTCAGGGTCAGAGGTCACGGTCCGGGGCTCCTTCAGAAGGCTGGCTGTGCTGCTCCTCAGATGATCCTGGGTGTCAGAGCGCCGTTTCCCCGTCAGCCCCTGCCAGCATGTGCGCCTGTTTCTGTCAGAGGTTTCAGTTTTACAGTGTGCTGCGTTGAGGAAGAGAGCTGATTTACTGGCTGCTGGCGCTCAGCAGGAAGCCGGCCCATCCCCCGCCCTGCGTCAGCTCGCAGGTTTCACCCCCCGCTGCTCAACTCCGACTGAAAAACAGCACAGCAAGAAGACCAGAAACTTCGATCAAAAACACAGGAGATCAGAATGTATGGAGCTCCCAAAGTGCCACTAATTATTGTTTCATTGTGTTTACATTTAGCTCCTAACTAAATAGTTACCTCAACAACTAAGTAGCTGACTAACTTAATATTTAACCTGATATTAAATACTTACTCCCAAATAACTTATCTCAATAACTAAATATTTAGATTAAAGCCAACTTTTTGCTAGCTAAAGATTTAGTCTGGAGCTAAATATTTAGTTTTATTATTTTATTTAGAATAAAACTAAAAATGTTGTTCACTAACTAAATATTTAGCTTGCTAGTTAATTTAAATATTTACATAGTTTGAAACTAAATAGTTTGTTTGCTAAAGATTCAGTCTGGAACTAAATATTTAGCTTGCTACAAATATTTAGCTTCAAACTAAATGTTTAGATCACTAACTAAATATTTACTTTGAATTTAGCTTGTTAGCTAAATGTTTAGCTTGGAGCTAAATATTTAGCTTGCTAGCTCCAACAGCCACTTTAACACAAAGGTAACTTGGAACAAATATGAGGCAGATATTTCCTGGCGGAGTCATGCTGTGGGACTGCTGCTGTCTCTGTTTCCTCTGAATTGTAATAAATTATTGAGTCTAACTTTAGACATCACACAGTGAGTCACAGATTAATATCGGGAATAAAACCAACATGATGTGTGACTGAAAGTGGGAATTGACCTGAGGTGTTGGTTTCATATCAGTCATAAATGAATTATAATGTTGATAACTTTCTCTGTCTGACACCGACAGTCAGAACAAACTAAACATTAAACAGAAAACACTTTCTTCAAAGTGCCTTGGGGAATTGTTGCCATTTTAAATAAGTAAATTTGTCGGTGTCATAATTTATTCCTCAAAAGAGATTGCATCTTTAAAATGTTTTGAAAGGAAAGCAGTAAATTTAGTTGGTTTACATACTTGCTTTTTTTTAGTCGGTTAATAATTTAAGCTGTGATTTACTGACACCTAGTGGAGAAAGTGGTTGATTGCCTGATAGACATAATTGGGACTATCATCTGATCCGCTAACCTTTCATGACCTGAAAAATGTAGCAAATAGAAACTTTATCATTTTGACCCAATAAAAATCCCCAATAAATCCAAACTTGCGCATTCTTGTGCAAACTTGTGCAAACCTCTGCGTGGAACAGTTCATACAGAGTGAAACATTACAGTAATAACATGTTGATAGTTGTAGTAAAAATAACAAAATGAAATGAACGACTAAGAATAACTCTCAGCCTTTTATTTTCGATGAGTCAGTTAGCGAATGAAAGGAAGTCCGAGTCTTCTTCACCTGACAGATGATGATTATTTTGCTTCTTTTCATCCCATAATGCCAGAACACGTCCGACACGACCATCACAACATGGCCACGTCGATTACGTTCAACCCGTTTCATCTGCAGTGTAATTTTCGCTCGCCAGGTGGCGGTAAAGGTCCAACAGAAAGTTTTGCGGAGAGACACCGGGCGGATATGACGTTAGCCGGTATGAAAACATGGTTGAACAGGCTGAAATCCGCGTGGTTCACCAAGGTGGCAGTAATATAACCTTCAGGGAACCGGTTATAAGCTCCGACTCCAGGTTAGTCACTTATTTTAGTCCGATGTATAAAGCTAATGCCAGATATTTAGTTGGTTTTAACGGGAAAACGGATGTCTGAGCCTTAGCAGCTAATGCTACATGCTGCGCTTCTGCTTCTGTGGTGCTATTAACTCAAAAACGTACCTGAATTCAACTTTACAGTGAAATTATGTAAACAAAATGTACCAGAATGCTGCGTTACTCTAAAATTATGACTATAAAACCTGCATTACTACGAAATTTTGCACATACAACCTGCCTGAATTCTAAGCTCCAACTAAATTATGACTATACAATCTGCCTTTGTGTCACATTAAAGCCGAAAGATGATGTTTTGCGTCCGCAGGTTCCTTCTTTGCGCCTCGGGACACAATGTGAAGGTGTTCAGTACCGTCACGGAGGAGTGTGTCCAGGAGCTGCGGGGCCACACGGACCTGGTGACCGGTGTGCTGCTCAGACCTTCCAACCATCTGCAGGTAAACATCCAGATGTGCTGAACTCATTGTGGTGTTGTGTTAGCCACGGCTGATTGGAGAGAAAAGCTGCAAATAACCTGACTTCACTTCAATAGACTCGTCAATAATCCATCTGCTGATAAAGCCAATCTGACTGGCTGAGGAATGAAAACATTCTGGAGGGAAAGTAAAATAAAAGAAGGATGTAGATTTTTTTTCAGTGCAAAGGTAAAAATTGAATCAGTTTCCATACCATAAACCAGAGCAAGACAACCACAAATCTGATTATTATGATAAAAATGTATTCTGAGTTACTTGTACAAAATCAGATTTGATTTATAATTTTGTTTTTTAAGCTTTGACTTGTGAAAGGTCTAATGATGTGAAGTAGGGCTGAAACGATTCCTCGAATGATTCGAAAACCTCGATTATTAAAATTCCTCGAGGAAAATGTGTCTGCCCCGAAGCTTCGTTAAATTGTGCTTTATTATGTAGCTCACCTTGTTCCGGGTGTTGGGCAGCGCTCCAGCGGTGCTAGCATGGTGTTGAATTGTGTGGGGCATTATCAGGGTTTGGGGACAAATAAGGACTGTTGAGTTTTGAGGCGTGATGGTTGGAGCACGCCAGCTTTTGTGGTGTCGGAATCTCATCCTCACGGTTTTAGAGAGAGAGAGAGAGATCTGATTGATCGTAAAAATATTCTTTTACAACAGCCCTAATGTGAAAGCAGCAGGTCAGACGTGTTTGGTATAGAAATCCAGATCCATCTCAATTAATTAGAATCTTATGAAAAATTAGTTTCAGTAACTTAGTTCAAAAAGAAGCAAACTGAAAAAAACTCCTGGATGTTCTGGGTCTATAAAGCTTACCTTTCTGAACTGAATGAATGTTTGATGCTTTATTAATAATGAATTCTGCGGTTATACCTGCAGGCCTACTCCTGCTCAGCAGATGGCACTGTGAGGCTCTGGGACTTCACCGATGGGATCCTCATTAAGGTACAAACTTCTCCTCCATCATCCGAAGGTTCAGTCAAGTTGATTAAACCTTCAGGTTTTAACTTCCTGTCTGAGCCTGAACCAGGCTGTTTCTAACGGAGCTTCTCTTTCTGTTTCAGACGTACGTCATCGGGTATCCCATCTGCTCCATCTACGCCTCGGCCAGCCATGATGGCGTTGTCTTCATCACCACGCCAACGAAGGGATTCAAAACTTTGGGTAGGTTTAAGTTCCTTCCAGCCAAGAAGTTTTGGTCTAAAACTCTGTGTCACACTTCTATCTGAATATTTTTCAGCTTTGTTGTTTTTCATTTCTTTAGTACATAAAACTAAAAACCATGGTAGACTTCTCACAGCAAAGATTGTTCTAGCTTTTAATCTGTTATTCAGGTTCTTCAACAGCAGCTCATTCATGAGGCTTCTTAAGAAATGTGGATGCTAACATTAGCGTTAGCTGCTGCATGTTAGCACTCAGGTGCTATTTTAGGCTACCTAAGTTTCGCTGCTAGGCTAACTCTTGAACAAAGCGATGGTCTTTTCAAGCGTCCAGTCAGATCATTTAGTAGCAGAAATGAACCTTCAGTGGCCGAGTGAAGCAGCGTCATCATGTAGCTGTGCGTCAGATTTATGGACGTACTGGAACGAGTGAACATAAAGGTTCCAACTACGTTTGTACGTAAAAGAAAAAATTATGTTAAAATTGATGTAATTTATAAATCAAAATGAACATGTTAAACACTTCAAACATCTGTTTAAAAATATGAAACTTTATGGCATATTTTGAGCGTGGAGGACGTAGCGCCCTCTGGTGGACAAGCATGAAACGTAATGAAATGTAATCTGTTACTTTATATTCAGATAAACATGGATGCATCAGAAACAGCGTTTTTAACCGAATCTTCAACCATTTTATGTATAAAAAATCTGAATTATTCAATAAATATGATCTAAATTTGTAAATAAAATCTCATCTTTCTCTGGTTGCAGATTCTTTCCAGCTCCTGGCCGTTCACCTTCCTCAGACCGCCGGCCAGCTGGTGGAGACCTCTGACCTCTCCGCTGTGCTCTCTGACGTTAGCGCCAACCCGGCAACCGTAGCCTTCGGCAGAGCGGTGCGTCTCTCTCTCTGTCTCTCTGTCTCTCTCTCTCTGTCTCTCTCTCGCTCTCTCTGTCTCTGTCTCTCTTTCTCTCTCTGTCTCTCTTTCTCTCTCTGTCTCTCTCTCTCTCTCTCTCGCCCGGTCCTGTTCTTCTCTCTGATTGGCTGCCGTCTCCACACAGGGAGAGTACGTGGCCTCGACTAACGGCGTTCAGCTGCAGATCTTCTTCTTCAAGAATCAGAAATCCTTCAGGTCGGTTCGACTGTCTAATTGTTATTTTTGAAAAATTATAATTTTTTTACAATAACTGATGATTTTCTCTGATAAATTATTGTTCTTTCTTTCTTTTGATGATTTTTTTTGCTGCTGCGCTTCCAGATTCTCTCTGAAGGAGAAAAGCCTCAGCGGCCGCAGCAACACGTTCACCTGCGTCGCCTGCCACCCGACGGACGACTGCGTCGCCACGGGACACGAAGACGGAAAGATCCGGCTCTGGTGAGTCCCGCCAGTCTGGGTCGAACTTCACGCTCCCGGTGAGCTCTGACCTCTGTAACCTTTCAGGAGAAACTTCGACCAGAAGAGGGAGTACACCTACCGCACCCTGCACTGGCACCACGGCGCCGTGCGCGCGCTGCGCTTCACTCCTGAAGGTAACGCGGCCGCTGCAGGCCGGCCGCCACAGTCCGCCGCCCTTTGGTGTTTTTTGACCCTCTGTGTTGCCGTTGTTCCCACCAGGCTCCAACCTGTTGAGCGGCGGCGTGGAGTCGGTTCTGGTCCAGTGGCGGTACCAGCAGGAGAGCCAGCAGGACTTCTTGCCGCGCCTTGGCGCCACCATCACGCACATCGCCGTGTCACCAGACGGGGCGCTGTTCTGCACCTCCCACAGTGACAACAGTAACTAACAGAAAACGCTCTTAGCGAAAAGAAAGTACACCCTCCGTGGGTCGGTTCTGGTCGGGTTCACTCCGTGGGTTCAGTAACTTTTCTAAAATATGTTTCCTCCATATTTGTTAAAACTGTCACCATGTTGACACATTTTCAGACAAATAATCTGTGAAATGATCTATTTCCTCCAGTTCCTCCCTGAGCTCCCAGCGCTAACAGCCAATCAGAGTCAGGAGGCGGGGCTTAGCACTGTCAGTCAGCCTCCGTCTGTTAATGCTAAGGCTAGTTAGCGTAGCCACTGATGACAGCATATAAACAGTTTTCCTGTAATAGTGAGTAGTTTCTCCACTACCAACACATTTAGCAGTGAGTTCATGAGCCTGATTGACAGCGCTAAGCCCCGCCTTATGGCTTTGACCGATTGTTTATAGTTATCACTGGGAGCAGACGGACCTTTTCACAGATTATCTGTCGTATAACAGTTGTTCATAAGTTTTATCTGAAAGAACCATGAGTTCTGATCGGTTCTGGTTGGATCAGTTCTAGTCGGATCGGGTCCGGTAGGACATCCTGCTTTCTGTATTTGTCCAGAAGATTTTTGTCTCAGAAGTTGTATTCTCCTTTCAGAAACCCAGGAAGTGAAGCAGGGTGTACTTTCTTTCAGAAGGTGGAGGGTGTAGTTTCGGATTGTGTCTTTATCGAACAGCTGCAGTGTTCCTATGTTGATGTTTTTCTCTCCTTCTCGTCTAGAAATCACGCTCATCCAGAGTTGTGTGAAAGTGTCGTCCATCATTCAGGGTCTGGTCAAAGGTCAGCTCAGATTCTGATCAGAAACTGATTTTTCTTGTGTTTTTTCTCATTTTAAAAATATTTTTTCGTCTGCGAGACTCTCGACCTGATTGGTTGGAATGAAGCGGAGAGGTTTCAGCTCACCTCGTCTCCAGATCTGGTTGCCATAGCAACGCTGTTGTGTCCATGCGTCTCTGCAGGCGAAGCCGTCCAGACAGAACTGATGGTCGACCCGCGCAGCAAAGCTCTGGTTCTGAATGGGAAACCGGGTCACCTGCAGTTCTACTCCCTCCAGAGAGACAGACTGCTGTTCAACGTGAGATTGGAGCCAAACGCTTAATCTGGGTTTAATCTGGAGATCTAAGTTTATAATTTAGATTTGGGAGGATTTGATCTGGTCGATTCTAATCTATGATGCAATAATCCCCCCCCAGCTGGATGTGGTGCAGCAGGAATTCATTCACCAGGAGGGTCTGGACCAGTTCCAGGTTGTCATGGCGACGCTGGACGGTGCTGGCGCCTGGTTGGCCACGGTGGAGGAGCGGAAGCAGGAAACGGCGGAGGCGGAGCTTAATCTGAAGCTGTGGGCGTTCGATGAGCCGAGCCAGAGGTACCGAGGTCTCCCTCGCTGAGGCGGTCCAGAACCTCCAGAACCTCTGACGTCTCTCTCTCTCTCTTCGCTCCAGCTTCGCCCTGAACACCACCGTCTCGACGCCCCACGAGGCCCGGATTACGGCCGTGACCTTTGACCCGGCGGCCCACGGCGGGACCTCCCTGCTGGTGTCCTGCGGCCAAGACGGACTCTTCAAAGCCTGGAGGCTGGCGGCGCCGGCCCACCCGGATGGTGAGAACCCAGCCGGACCGGGTCCAGACTGACAGTAATCTGAGGCCTGCTGGTCTCCATACCGGCATTGACCTTTGACCTCAAAGTCACATGACTGACTGGAGGGACGACAGAAATCTGAAACTTTATTTCTTTCTTCATTTCTTTTTTTTTTCCAAACATGAAAAATGTCAAACAACGATAATAAAAAACTTGGCGCTTAATCTGTTAATTTAATCTGTCAAACTTTAGTTCGTAACAATCCGATTGTCCTGCCTCCAGACGACGGTCCTTCCTGGTCATGTGACTTCGTGTCGGCCTATCACGGCCTGGCGCCGTGGCGCTGCTGTTTCTCCGCCGACGGCTCGCTGCTGGCTGTCGGCTTCCAGGAAGTGGTTACTGTCTGGAGCCCCGCCTCCTGGGAGCTGCTGCTCACGCTGTCGCAGCCGCCGGGCAACATCAGGTAAAACAGGAACCTTCATACCTGAATAAATATTTAACAAGATTTTAATTGTCTGTAAAAATCTGAAATTAATCACAAATTCACTCCATTCTTCAATTCTGGACAGAAGGGCCAATCAAAATCACCCAGAGGCCTGTAAATGGCCCCGAGCCACACTTTAGACATCCCTGATTTAAACTTATTTTTTTAATCTTCTTTTTGTTGTTTAAATAAAAAAAAACATGGAATGTTTGAAGCACCTTAAAATGGTTTATTTGTCATTCACACATTTCTGGCTGATTCCTTCTGTTGCTGTGACACATTTAACCACCAGGGGCGCCAGAGGACAGAAACAGATTTATACTCTATAAAGGGAGAAAATCTGTGTTCACTAAGGATTCTTATGAAGCTAAACCTTTTTTGATATTTTTAATGTTTTGTTTTTCAACTAATTAATCACTATTTTCAGTTTTTAACGATTATTTAGTAACAGTTTGTTCTTGGTTTCAAACTGTTGTTTTTATTGTTTTGTACAGATTTTAATACGGTTTTCGTTAATCAGGAATGAAATGTTTAACATTTCTACTTGCTCAGAATTTGCGTGATTATTTCCTAAGTTTTTAATAAAAATAATTTATAGTTGTTTTTATAGTCAACCAAACCAACGACCCACTTTATACTTCAGGACTTCCTTTGGTCTCCCGGCAACCAGCACAGCCGAGTGTTGGTGCAATTTGGAGGCGTGTGTCTCACTGCATACAGGTTCTGATGTGCAAAAGGTTTAAGAGTTTTAATACATGAATCTTCTGACTCACTGGAGGAATGTTTCTATAGATCAGCAAACATGTTGCTATCATGCTGCTATCATGCTAGCAGATATGTCTCGCATGATGTCTCCTGCTAGCATGATGAGCACCTGTTAGCATAATGTCACTTGTTATCATGATGTCACCTGCTAGCGTGATGTCACCTGCTAGCATAATGTCACTTGTTATCATGATGTCACCTGCTAGCTAGCTGTGATCAGGTCAGTAGCGCAGCGGTGTTGCTGCTGTATCTACCTCTGGATCGGATGTGTAATAATAATCCTGTCTGATCTGGCTTTAATTTGCTTTATTAATTTCTGTGGGGTCGTCTGCACCAGATCAGAACATGTTGGACATAAACTCCAAACTCCTTCTGAGCTTTTCAGACCTGAAATCTAGGAGTCTCCTTTCTGAAAATCACCTGCAAGCTCTAAACTGGGACGTTTTCTTTTATTTCTGGATGTTTTTTAGACCTTTTCTTCCTCATTGTGAGCAGACGCAGCAGCTTCTGCTGTAATGTTGGCAGCTGTTCCTGGGCTCACATGGAGTTCCGGGTCACTGAGGACACCAGAACCGCGCCGGCCGGTTCTGCTCGGCTCATTATAAAATAATCCACTTTCAGCCACCACAGAATAAACCGGCAAGCTGCAGCGCTCAGATTGAAGCTGGTCAGAGGAAATGTTCAGGTTCGTAAGGACCGGGCGGGTCGGCTCAAACTCTCGGAGCTCGTCAGAGTTAAAATGAGACGTCTGAAGCAGGAAGAAGCTCATTTCCAGCTGTTGTTACAGCTGTGAGGTGCCTCTCTTGTATAACGGCTGCCTATAGAGGTCAGCCCTCTGGAAACCAGACGCTGATCCAGTCGACGGCTGCTGGACCAGAGGAAACCATGGAAACCATGGAAAATGAGGCTCTGACCTCAGGTCTGAGGGTTTCCATAAAAATCCTCAGAATGAGATCAGAACCAGCCCATAATAAACAGTAACACTAAGTGGTGTCATGGCTTGAAGGATTTTAAAATCATTTCACGTTTTAAATCCTCCAGTTGTGGTCTAGTTAAAGCTGAGCTGGGTGTTTTGTTCTGCATTCCTGGTTATTGCAGCTCCTCAGGCTCCTCTTTGACCTCTGACCTGTGCTGTTTGACAGCAACTTGTTTTGATATCGTCTCTCGAGGCTTCTACTGAGTTAGCAAACACCACTGAATGTGTTTAGATGTTCCCAAGATAAACATCTAAACACGCTAGCATACAGCGCTAGCATTAGCATGATGCTACTGCTAGCTAAGCAGCAGCCGGGACGTCCAGGGTGTCTCGACTTGAGGGGGTTAATACAACAAAACCAAACATTTTGACTTGTAGCTTTGATGTCTTTGAACTGGCTGGAAGTTCATGACCTTGTTTAGCGGCTCTGCTGCAAATACTGAGATGCAACAGTTCAAAAAACTTGACAGAGAAATCTGAAAAGATGGAAAAACCTGCGCCAAACTGAATATAAAGATTTGTATCCAGTTTGGCAGAGAGCCTCCAGGTTCACAACAAGATGCGTTATCAAGTGATTTTGCCTTGAAAGAGAAGATGATGTGTGAGTGACGTTTCTTCCTCCATCAGGGATCTCTGCTTTGGCCGGCTGAGCTGCTCCAAGTTTCTCCTGGGAACCACCAGCAGCAACCAGCTGTGCTGCTGGAACCTCCTCACCTGCTCCTGTAAGCCTCCACAGCGCCACCATGTGCGCAACACGCTAACACACATCTCCTGTCACCACTCTGCTCAGGATGAGGACAAGAAGCAAACGCTCATCAGATTCAGCTTCCGCAGGGAAACTGCAGTAGTAAAATAACAAAGAAGTTGATCTTAGAGGGTTAGCTAATGCTAGCTCCAAGAACGCTAGCATTAGCTAACAGGCTAGTTAGCTGTCATGCAGTCGGATTACAAAGCTGTTTGAACTGAACCTGCTTCCTGTTTGTCCTGCAGTGGAGTGGAGCACGTCGATGGAGGTGAGCCTGCTGCTGGCAGACCCGCTGTCTGACAACATGGCCGCCTTCTGCCACCAGGACGGAAACACAGACCGTACGTACAGACCGCTCGGATACGGGACAGCTCATGGCTGCTGCTTCACTTTAGGCTAACTGCAGCTAAGTCTGTTGCAATCAAACACATGATAAGTTAGAATCACTTCTGTTCTCGTTAATATTTTTTGAAGAGAAATTTTGTTTAGCGCGTTTTCATAATCCATTTTATTTATGGTTTCTGTTGTGTTCGGGTTTTAAAATAACATCAATACAAACTAAATACTAATGGAAAAACTATTTCTATATATTTTTTTATTGTTGCTACACAAATAAAGATGAATCTGTTAATGGCTGTTAGGAAATATAAGATATCAAACTTTTACTTTAAATTGTATTTATCAGCTGATGTTACTTTAAAATAATACAATATGTTTAATGTCATTCTGTATTGCAAAGTCCAAATAAGGTTTTTAGTGACTGCTGACATGTTAAAACAGCCATAGTAAGATAAACATGCTAATGCTAGTTAGCTTAGTAATGATGAAGCATCATGTAGGTGCAGGGGCCCCAAATAAAAACCTGCTGAGGGCCCCAGAAAGTTTTAATTTAATTTTCTGTTGTAAATGTTCGTTACTGAACTTGCATTATTATGTTATTTTCATTGTATTACTGTAGGATGGTCTCAAAACAACAATATTATTGTTTGTGATAATAAACGACGGGCCTCACTGCAGCCCAGATGTTTGGACCTTCAGGTTGTTGTCACTATTTTACCAAGTCAGGTGAAATCACTCAATCAGGATTATTCAAATATTGGGCACAACTCAGAAACCAGCAGGACAATCAATAATGACGCAGGTCTGGGTGAAAAGCTCTGCCAGGCAGATTCAACACATGAGCTTAATACCAAGGAAAAGGATCCAAAACATGGGAGAGCGTCTGGTTCTGATGCAGCTAGAGGAAACAACCTTGTACATGAAACCCAAACAGCTCTGTTGGTGAGAGTTCACAAGCATTTCATATGACATGATCAGCAAATGTTCTAGTAATTAATAGTGTAGTAATTTTCCACCACTAGGTGCAGAAAACTGGAGGAGAACAAATCAAATGTTAAACCTCAACGCTAGTTTTAACTCCGACTCAGAGGGAGGAGGCTGCAGGAGAGCAGGTTTCATCACCATGGTAACGCTTCTCCCCTTTTTCCAGTTTTTGTCTTCAAGCCCAGCGAGCCGCGGCCACTGTTTTCCCAGAAGGCCGTGTGCTCGGGGCAGGTGAGCCGCGCCGTCTTCGCCCCCAGGGAGGTGGCGCTGGAGAGCTGCGAGGAAAGCAGCCAGTGGCTGAACCGCTCACAACTCTACTTCCTGACACCACTCATGGTAAACAAATGAGCCAAATATCAGCCAATCAGCAGCCAGCTCACGCTCTGGGAGAGAGGTCCCACTCTGACGCCCGGCCGCTTCCAAGAAAACCGTTCCGTCTTTCTGAGAATAAGAACCTGCTGAGGCTCAGAATAAACCCCCACCATGTTTCATCGTGAACTCCAATAGGTTTTATCCTGAACTCCAGCTGCTTTTATCCTGAACTCCAGCTGCTTTTATCCTGAACTCCTGCTGCTTTTATCCTGAACTCCAGCTGCTTTTATCCTGAACTCCAGCTGCTTTTATCCTGAACTCCAGCTGCTTTTATCCTGAACTCCAGCTGCTTTTATCCTGAACTCCCGCTGCTTTTATCCTGAACTCCAGCTGCTTTTATCCTGAACTCCAGCTGCTTTTATCCTGAACTCCAGCTGCTTTTATCCTGAACTCGCGCTTTTATCCTGAACTCCGCTGTTTAGAATCCTCTTTATCCTGAACTCAGCAGTTATAAATTCCATGCTGTCCTGTGCAGGACCTGCTGACCTTCAGCACCAGAGCAGAGGAGGAACGGCTGATGGCTACAAGCAAACAGGTGAGCAGATAACAGCTCTATCTTCCTGGGAAATGGAGAACACGACACTGACCACTGGGAGGCGCTCACAGGACGTTGATCCTTTAATGTAAAAGCAATAAATTCCACCCCATTGATCCCAGTTTACATCCAGTATTCAGAACTAAAATCTTTCTGAAGAGACACCAAGTTTGATGTTCCACAAACTCTCCTTCACTTCCTGGTGCTTCAAACCCACCTAACGTTTTCCAACATGGCAGCTAACATGGACCTATTTCCATTTGGTAAAATTATCTTTATAATTAAAATTTGTGTAACTTTGTGGTAGATGGAAACACAAACACAAAAAAACAAAAGCGACAGAAAAATTCTGCAATCACAGCAAATGGAAGGAATAAAGTATAAAACACTGCAAACTCCCGTCACAATCCGTTAATCCTCCCGACCACTAGAGGGAGTCTTTAGTCAGTAAAGACACTGACGTAAACCTGCTGCTGCTCTATAAGGTAGGAAAGACTAGCAGCTTTTCTTTCTTCTGGTCGTCTTTCCTGAGGTTCTGGTGCCAGGTGACCTGCTGGTCGACTCCCCCTGGTGGCCTGGAGGAGCAACGTTTTCTGGAGCCACTTCAGAGTTTTATACATTCTGTTGTTTTGGTATTTTGCTCTTATTTTCTGTGTTTTCCATGTTTTTCTGCTGCATTTTTTTTCATTCATTCATATGTTTGAACCTGTCAGCCACCAAACTTTAGGAAATGGGTGAAAAATATTAAACAGACATCAAAAAAAGAAAACATTAATCTTCCCAGAGTTCTGCAGCTCCCTGCTGACAGAACTACGATGTTCTGATCCTTTTAAGGCGATTCTTGAATTTCGGACATTGTTTGGATATTTCCCTTGGTAAAACTCAATAAAACATTTTAGTTGTATTTTAACGTAAAAACAAATAAACCAGTTTGACTGCAAAGCGTCTTCATCTCCATGTTTGATGGGAGCCTTCCTGAGTAACGAGGCCGTTTGGGTCGACCCGGTTCCGTTCTCACATCATTTGCATCTCTGTCTTTTCTCCTCCTTCGCAGCTCGTGGTTGACGACAGCGTTGCCATGACGCCCTTCCAGCTGTTGCTGGGGAAACGGCGAGCGGTGGCGGAGGATCCGGCAGTGGAACCGCCCGCCGGGCGCCCGGCACCGCCTGGAGGTTCTGCTGCAGTCAGAGAGGTCCGGCTTCCCTCCGCTGGAGGAAACAGGAAGCAGGAAGTAGGAGCAGGTTGACTGACTGACCGGCTCGTTGTCTTTGCAGTTGCTGCAGAGTCCGGCTCACGTCCTGCCGGCCGCCGCCGCGCTCTGCTCCGCCTTCATGGAGGCTCTGCTTGGCGTCGCCATGGAAACCAGGTCAGAACCTTTAGAAATGATGAAACGGTAAAAATTGTGACTTGGATTAATGGTTGCTCAGATCAGACTCAGGCTGATGAAGCGTTTCATAGATTCAGTTGCAGAAACAGGAACAAACAGCCTGAAGGGAAACTTGAGTTTATCTGAAAAGGTGGGAACTAAAAGTGATCCAGGATCGAACCGGTCCGAACATCCCAACAGCTGCTCTGTTTTCACAGAAAGCTCAGCATGACTCGGCACAAAAAGCTGCTGCAACAGGATCTGCTGTGACTCAGCAGCCCTGGTCGTTTTTCTGCTGAGTCATGCTCACATTTCCACCGTTCCTCCAGGGGAAACCGAACCTCAGCGGGAGAAACGCCCAGCGAGGAGGAGGAGGAGGAAGATTCAGAGGAGGAAATGGAAACCAGAGCCACACGGCCAGAGGGGGCGCCGCTGGAGACGGACAACGCCGACCCGGTTCTGAGCAGAGCCCAGGTCCGGGAGCTGAGGCGGGTCAGGAAACTGGACCACAGCTGGTTCTCCAGCCTGCTGGACTCCTGAGCACCAGAACCTGGGAGAGGTTCAGAGGGTCCAGAACCTGGGAACGGTTCTGGGTTTCCTTCCAGGAAGGAGAAGCGACAGGAAGCTGGTTCTGGACCTGGACGGGTTCTGGACCTGGACGGGTTCTGGACCTGGACGGGTTCTGACCCGATTCTTCCTGGTAGCTCCATCGGGCCGGTACCGTCTGGTTCTGATGTTGATTTTATGACTCCTGAAATAATAAACCTGGCCGATGGTTTGTGCTGATCAGGCAGAACATTATGACCAGCGTTATGGCCAAGTCAGGACATTTTAGTACAAATATTGTTTTAATGGTTTTCTGCGAAGACGCCGTCCCTTTAAGAGCCTCCAGCCGTCGCTCACTGCGTCTGCAGTGGTCATAATGTTCTGCCTCGTCCTTGTGACCCAGCTTTTACTAAACACGAGTTGCAGAGAACTGAATTAGTTTTTTCCTTAATTTTCTTACAGAAACAAGATTTTAATTGTTTTGTTTCCTAAGGACAGAAAAGTTTGGATACATTTTTTATTTATTCCAGAAAAATAAAAACTGAGTTTTCCTAAAACCTGCTGACTCATCATCTGGTTTTCCCCACTTCCTGTTAAATAACATTGTGATGAAGATTCCATCGTCTTCCTCATCAGAAATCCGGACGCTTTAGTGAGCTAAATATTTAGTTTTCAAAATATAAATATTTATTTACTTATTAATATTTTGCCTCAGACTAATTAAATATTTTGCTTATTTAGCTTTATAACTAAATATTTAGTTAAATAAATGCTTTTAGTTTGCTAACATGCTAATGCAAACAGTTAGTTACCAAGAATAAATTTTAACCTCCCAAATTTAGCTTGCTAACTATTTAGCTTATTAGACATTTAGTTTACAATTAATTTAGCAAAATAAATACTTAGTTTGATGACTGGCTGACATTGAACTATCATCTCATCTTTATAAAAGAGATGATTATTGATTTCAGGAAGAACAGGGTCAGAGGTCAAACCCTATTTCCATCATGGGGGAGGTAGTGGAGGCAGATGAGGAATATAAATGCCTCGGTGGTCGCCGTGACAACAGACTGGACCGGAAACGCAGGAGAGAAACGAGAGAAGATCCTTCAAGGTTTGGATCTTCTGAGTCTGTTGGTGAGAGGATCAGAACCAGGGACCTGAACAGGTTCAACAGCCTGAATAGTACAGTTCTGGTTCTGTTCAGGCTCGGTTCTGTTCAGTTCTGGTTCTGACTGTGGAACCTCTGGAGATGAGGATTCTTCATAAATAATGATAATTAAGTCCAATCCTGGCCGTCCTCTTCATGCCTCAGGGAGGCAGAGCGTCTTCAGTCAGAGGCGTCTTCAGGGTCAGTGCAGTACAGACTGCTACAGGAGCTCCTTCCTGCTCACAGCCACATTTAATTTCCCTTTGAGATTAATAAAGTCTTTTTGAACTGAATTTGGCCTGAAACTAAATATTGAGCTTTAGTTTTTAGTTTATAACTGACATGCTGACATAAATATTTACATTAGCATGTTAGCAAAATAGTTTGTCAACATAAATATTTAGTTAGCAAAAGGAATATTTTGCCTTAAACTAAATAACCTGCTTGTTAACTAAGAGCTTGAAACTCTGACGTTATTTATTACTGTATAAATAACATCTGGAAGACTAATCCTGTTTTTTTTCCTCTTATCTCAGGCTGAATAAATGGTTGCTGTTAATTTTTGACAGTGTAACTTTACAAATGGCCGCCATTACTTCCTGCTCCTCATGAACTCATCTGAACCAGCTGATCAGACATTTGTCTCTGTCACTTCCTGCCTTCAGTTCGGTTTATTATCTGCTGGCTTTTACTGCAGCGGGTCATCAAACCGGGTCGACCTGCAGGATCCCGCTGGTTTATGGTCTTTATCGTAAAGCTGCTCCCAGCTGTCATAAATCGACAGAACAGCGGTATCCATGGTAACGATGCAGGATCGATACTGTGATCTGCAGCTTGATTTGAGGGCTTACAGAGTTTAAACCTGGATCGGGGACTGGAACTCTGACTGTGGACACATGCAGAAGTTAATCTCAGAAAGTTTCATCTGGTGAAAATATTCAACGTTTGAACATTTGAAAAAGTTGTTGGACCAGAAGTTTAAACATTGTATTTTGTGGCGTAAATGTGCTGCTTTTTTAACATCTTACACGCCGCCAGCAGAGTCCCTGAACGGCCATTTTATCCGGCTTTCACGTTGAAGCGTCATCATTTTTCTCAGCTTCCTGCGCCTGGTTCTGTCCGGCTGTCGCTCCCAGCAACTTCAACCATCCAGAGGCAGCGGCGGCCATCTTGCCGGAAACAGGTCGACTGTTTCCGGCAGTAAAGATGGCCGCTGAGTTTCTGGCAGTAAAGATGGCCGCTGAGTTTCTGGCAGTAAAGATGGCCGCTGAGTTTCCGGCAGTAAAGATGGCCGCTGCGGTTTGAACGTCAACTTAGAAAACAATTGGATGTTTTTTGGATGAAATGTTGAAAGAATAGTTGATTTGCGTGGCATTCTGCTGCTTCCTCCAGCTGAACTTTAGTCGATAACGCAGCTCTGCATCTTTATGCTGACTAATGGCTGACCTTTGAACCCAGGGACATATGGGTTGACCTCGCTATCAGCAGCCTTATCGAGGCTGAATGGTTCTGCTGGAGGTTCCGGCTCGGTCCAAACCATCGTCCTCATCTCCTCATGACATGTCAGATGTCAGTGAGCTGACTCTCATATTTTCAGAAATGTTTTTCATAAACAGGAACTTCTCTCCAGTCCCAGTTCCTGCTGCTGGACTTTCACCGCCGTCATCAAATCATTTCATCCCAGTTCTCACATCTGGTTCCTGCTGGTTTCTGCAGGACCTAACGGCATGACGGTGCAGCTCCGCAGCCCTAGGTTAGCAGGTCAAAGGTCATCACAGATCAGAAAAACACTGAAGGAAAGAGGAAGAATCAAGATGACAGCTGGACTGAGGTCAGCAGCGCTGCATCTGGGTGAAAAACCAGTTTTTATCTGCAGAGGATTTCATGTAACAGACGGAGTGATCGAGTTTTGCTAATAATATCTGAAAAGTGTGGCATGCATTTGTGCTTGGCCCCCGTCACCTGGACGGTTTATCCATATTCTCCTTTTCAGTAGGCAACACCTGGCAGCAGGATGCATTATGGGAAAAAGGTGACCCAGTGAGGACTGTATTCATTCATTTATAAATGTTTAAAACTAAATATTTAATTAGCAAGGATATTTAGTTTATCAACCTAAATATGTAGATTGAAAACATTAGCAAACTAAATATTTAGCTTGTTAAATAAATTTGGGTTAGCATAATATTTAGGCAGCAAGTTAGCAAACTGCATCTTTAGTTTGTCAGACTAAATGTTTCTAAAGGGACGGCAGCATTAGCGCTGCTAATGTTTTAGCTAGCATTGCTAAACATTGGCAACAAGTGACTCCAAGCCTGTTGCAATAATCAATAACTCAATTAATCACATTGTAAATTAAAACAAGTTCAGTCATTTTGATTGGTTTGTTGTTTTCTCTTTCCTGATGCTAAAAGTTTTCTTTGTTTTATCTTTGGTATTTAAAATGTCTCCCAGTTCCAGTGTCAAATTTTCTCACAATATAAAGTTTATTGCTTTTTGTGTTCTTGCATCTTTTTGTCTTTATCTTTATACGAGTTACATGTTCTCAAAACAATATTATCGCTTATCGCAATAACTTCTGGGACGATTTATCGTCCAGCTAAATTTGTTATGGTGACTCAGCGTTTTCTTAGCTCCTTTCTTGCAGACGCCATGGAAACGAGATGCGTTCATGAAAATCCGAGTCATTTTAGACGCTTCAGCAGGTCGTTCCTGCTGGACTCGAATCCAGATCAGTCTTTGTCTCTGAGCCGTGGTTACGGTCCAGTTTCAGCACTTTGATACCGGATAAGGTCAACACACGCACGCACACACACCCCCACACACGCACACACACACACACACTGAAGACTCGACACACAGCCTGTTTTTCATCCAGTTCTTTATTTCTGAACGTCATCGACTGGAGTGATTCTACACAAACGAACCTGATTCCTTTATGATTTTGCTCTGAACTAGAAAACTACAATACTGCATGTTTATATACAACACACTCACATCAAAGTAAAGGGGATTAGAGCAGGTGTTTCAAATAAAATGCAATAAAAGCACAAATTAGCACAGAAACAACAAGATATAAAAACAGTTAAAAAACAAACAGTTCATATTTATTCATATCCCTCTAAGCTAAAGTCGACTCAGACCCGATGTAGTGAGTGATATTCCTGAACAGGTCTCCCTCGGTTCTGATGGGCCGGTTCGGTTCTGATGGGCCAGTTCGGTTCTGATGGGCCGGTTCGGTTCTGATGGGCCGGTTCGGTTCTGTGTGCGTTAGGCGGCGCTCAGACAGAGACAGGAAGCAGCTGAAGCTACATGAAGCTGTAAAGTTTGATGTCTGACGCGGAGGGAACTGTTCAGACCTGATTTGCTCTGTAGTTCATATCGACTCGCTTCGCCCAAAACCACAATAATCTGGATTATTCTGACAAGATTTAACTCGAAAAGGTTCTGATTCTGCCACCGATTCTCCTGATTTTTCATGTTGTAAACCGGCCTGCTCTGACGGTTCTTCAGACTTTCTGGACGTTTTCTCTGGACTTTCTTTGCTGTTGAACTTATTTTCAGTCCAGAACTGGAATAAAGTCCAGTGAAAACATCTTCCAGGCTCTGTTGGGCCCGGAGTGTTGGGTCAGCCTCGTGCTCAAACAGCAGCCAAGGTCCAAAGAGAAGCCGTAGAAACGTCCAGAACCTGCAGAGCTTCACTCATCTGAGACTAAAGACTCCATCTGAAGAATTTAAGTTGGTTTTGATCGATAATATCAGGCTTTCTGAAGCTTTTGGGGTTTTTGGACTCTGGCTGCTTCTTGTCACCTCAGAAGGATTGCAGGTTGAATCCAACAGGTTGAAAGTCTTTTTAAAGGTGTTTTGGCTCCAGCTGCCTTTATAAAGTGGAAGACATGAGGTCATCAACGGGTCGGAGACGCCGGCGGCCTCCAGATGGTTTCTGCTGCAGGCTAAAGGAAAACTGGGCTGCAGCAACATCAGCAGCCAAAGTCCAAAGAAAACTGGTGAGTCTTTTCTGGAGAGCATTTTTAAAACCAACTTGATGAAAACAAACAATGTTTCCTTTGACATGAATCTTCAGCGACGCCTGGTCAGTGCAGGAGACGCTTTAGTTTGAGGAACTGGCAGTTCCTCCTGGCCAACGCGCTGCGGAGGGTTTATCATATGTGCCTTTTTGTCTTCCACCGCAGCGACTGGGCGGGGCTTCAACTTTGTGCAAAAAGAAACTAAAAAACTGAACGAGTGACGAGTGGAAAGACAATCATAAAGTGCCTGAGTAACGACAATCACAACAGAAATCATTGAAGAACTGAAACATTATCGCAAACTACCTGAAAAGACCATTTTCTTCTTCTCTTCTCAGAGCTCAGACTGCCATGGTGGTGCTGCCACCCGCAGGCGCAGAGACGTACTGCAGGGACCTGCTTCCCTCGCTTCCTTTTTCACCAGAGGTTTTGGTAACTAAGAGCTTTGACTGCGGTGCGCGAGTTCTTGTTTGGCACGAGAAAAACACAATACTGCTGATAAAGTTAGTGAATAAATATAGTCGGACCCTTTGGTTAAGTAGGAGGCGTCTCCGCAGCACCGGCGAGAGGCGGCGCCCCGCCGCCCACTGGACCACCAACCGGATCAGGTCGGACCTCTGGTCTGTACTGGAGGAGGCGGAGCCTCCACTAAACTACGAGTTAATAAGCAAACCCCGTCTTAGCTAAAGCTAGTTTTCTGTGACGCTAATCCAGCATCAGGATGCTAACAGCTACAATCAGGATGCTAACAGCTACAATCAGGATGCTAACAGCTACAATCAGGATGCTAACAGCTACAAGCGCTGGTGTTAGTTGGGTGAATGAGAGGCGGGGCGGTCCTGCTGGGACAGAGTCTCTGTAATGGCGGCTCTACACGGTGGCGGGCGGAGCGCCGTCTGACTCCGCCTTCTGCTCCGGCGAGCAGCACAGGAAGAGGCGGCTGCCCAGGCTCTTGAAGGCGAAGCGGAAGTACATGGCGTGACCCATGGCCACGAAGGACACGGAGATGATGACGAGCAGGCCGAAGGCCTCGGGGTTGGGCGCCAGGATCACCATGATGAAGTGCAGCAGGTCCAGGAGGTAGTTCATGGAGTTCTGGACGCCGTTGATCACGCCGCGCTCCGACTCCATCACGTTCTCCTGGATGAGCTGGGTCACGGTGAGGTCAAAGGACCACAGACCTGCAGAGGAAGCAGCGGTTAGCGCCAGCCTGACATTCAGCGGCTCGTTCTGGAACATTACTGGGTTCAAAGGTTGCAGATACGACTTCATCATCCGGAGGAGACGCAGCAGGCCGACCGGCGCTGACCCCGCCCTGACCCCAGGCCGACCGGCGCTGACCCCGCCCTGACCCCAGGCCGACCGGCGCTGACCCCGCCCTGACCCCAGGCCGACCGGCGCTGACCCCACACTACTGCTCATTTTATCAGGAGAGGAAGAAAAAACGCCGACGCAGCAAACTGGATCCAAGCAGCTCCAGGAAAATCAGCCGGATTAATAATCAGTGATTATTGATTAATATTCACTGATTGATTTGACTTCAGAATCTCAACATCTAGAACTATTATAACTTTGTTCTGGTAACATTATGACTAAACTTATTACGAATATCATCAAGCTGTTGTATTATTACAACTTTAAAATCATTTTTTCCTATTTATTATCATTATTTATTGTGTATATTTCTTCCTCATATTGCAACTTTAATCTTTAATTAAACTATTTGTTCTTAGTCTTAAAATAAAGAGTTTTTTTGTTTTTGCTGCTTTTTTGCACCAGGACCAGACGGGTCAAAGGTCATCGAGAGAGAGAGAGAGACTGGGATTAGCAGAACTTTCAGAGATTAAAGAAAGTGAAGAAAGGTTCGGGGAACGGGGCTTCGGGGAACGGGGCTTCGGGGAACGGGGCTTCGGGGAACGGGGCTTCGGGGAACGGGGCTTCGGGGAACGGGGCTTCGGGGATCTGCTCACCGACTCTGGCGGCGATGACGCCAGCGAACAGGAAGCTGACGGACATGTAGGACTGCAGCGGCTCGTGGGCCGGCGGCGGCGGCGTGGTGGCGTTGAAGGCGGCGCCCAGGCTGTGCTCGGCCTCCGGCAGGCTCTGCTGCCCCATCAGGTGGGCGTACAGGTCCTGGAAGGGCGACACGCTCAGGTCGAAGGGGCTGCCGGGGGCGAAGACGGAGAAGACGCACAGCAGGAGGCAGCAGAGCTGCGCTGTGCCGGAGATGAAGCCCGTCCGGATCAGGCCGCACTTCTTGCGGATCCAGGTGAAGGCCACGGTGCCGCAGATGCCGGAGATGGCGGAGGCGCCCATCAGCAGGCTGAGGATGGAGCCGTTGAGGCCCTGCGTGTAGGCGTAGCCCGTGGTGATGCAGTCGAAGCCCAGCACCGTCATGTAGAGGAAGGCCAGCGACATGCCGGCCAGGAAGATGTCCTGCCTGTAGTAGGACACCCAGCCGGCCCTGAAGGTCCGCAGCGGCCGGCTGGCCGCGCCGCAGCAGCCCGCCGCCTCGCCGGGCGCCGCGCCCGGGCGCCGCGCCGTCCATCAGCGGCTGAGACGATTCCTCGGGACTCTGGCCGTTCTCACAGTCTGTCAGGGAAACAGGAGCATCAGCAGGTTTCCTTCACAGTCAAAGTTCCAACGATGCAGAATCAGAAGTTTAAGTCCTAATATTAACAAAAAGCTTCAGATCTGAACAAACTCATCCAGCATCTGAGAATCCAGGTTTCCTTCAATAAGTAAAATCAGTGGGAGAGAAACTAGTGAAGACACTCAGTTTCCTTCAGTTTAATGTTTCACTACATTTTGTTATAAAATATTCATACTTAATTCTTTTTAGAGGCTCGTTTTATTATTTATTGTAAAATTCCATCTAATCTCAAATCATTTTCTCTTTATTCTCATTATTTTGACCATTTTCATAACTACTACTCTTTCTTGTATTTCCTCAGAATCGAGTCATTTTCTCCAGTTATGCAGAAACAGTCGCTGAGCAGGAAGTGTGTAGGGGTCAGAGGTCAGGGTACCTTTGTGGGGGCTGAGCTGCTTGAGCTCGTGCTGCTGCTCCTTGTGTCCGGCCTTCAGGGCGAGCGCCGGCGTCTTCTGGTAAACCTTCCACAGCAGGCCGTACTCCACGCACATGGACGCCAGGTTCCAGCCCGAGATGAAGCCGCAGCCCACGAAGTGCGAGCCGAACGCCATGATCTGGCCCACCAGCATGGGCGCCAGGATGTTGGTGAGCTGGTCGATGATCCGCACCGTGGCGTTCATGTCTGCGGAGGAGAAACGCGGCGGCGGGGTCAGCGGGTTCACCACAGCAAGGCTCAGAACAATCAGGAGGACATAAAGCAATAAGAGCGAGTCAGCGGCGCGCCGGTCAAAGTCTGACCCTCACAGATACGAGCGGAAACTCACCGGCCAGGCTGCTGCTGTCCTGGCCGGCCACCACCACCACCCAGTCCCGCTGGATGCTGATGGAGGTGGCGGTGCTGGCCAGGTTGGCCACGTTGGCGATGCTGATGACCAGGATGTAGCAGACGGTCTGCAGGAGAAACACACCAGGGTTTAACCTCTGAACTCCAGCGGCGCCGGTTCGTTCGCATCAGCAGGTCCAATCCTCGCAAAGCTCATTTTTCCTACATTCATCAAATGCAACAAAACTACAAACGTCTGCATGAACGCATCGTCTGATAAGTAAAACTGATATGAAAAGCCGGTGGAGGCGCCTGGTCATGTGGCTGATCACATGACCAGGACGCAGCCAAGCACCATAAAATAATCCGTTTCATGGATTATCCTGACAACTGTCCTAATTATCAATCAATTATGACAATTAACCCTTTAGATCCTGTTAGTGGATTATTATGACGATTAATCAGATAAAAAAAAACACATTCTGCACATTTTTTACTTAAATATTAGAAAAACATTAAAAATGCAAACAAATAATTTAACTCTTTTTAAATACCAAAAGCAACTGTTTGTTTTTAGAAAAGCAAATCGGACAGAAATTCAGTTTTAACACATTTCATAAAACGAAACTCAAAGCAACTTCCTGCTGATAATGTGTTAAATATTTTGTTATTCTATCTTTATGTTTCTGTGCAGATTTTAACATTTTTGCGTAAATCTGTTTTGTTCTGCGTTGTTTTTCCTAACAGCGTCTCAGTGCTGCCCTCTGTTGGTCGGACGGCGCCTGACCTCTTATTTCTCTTATTTCCTAAAAACAGAAAAAACTTTTTTGATAAGAAGTCACTAAATGTTTCCACAAAGTTTACAAGGAACAGAGTTTATTTCTTTTATTATTTTATTTCTTGGCCCGTTTGGCCACGCCCCTCTGTCTCTTGGCTCCGCCCATTTTGCTGGAATTTACTTTTAACTGTGAATATGAGTAAATATTTAAATGTTTCTAAATAAAAATGCTGATTTTTAAACTGTAAACAAAAGACCTGGAGCAGCTTTTTTAACAGAATTTGTGAAAATAATTGGATATTATTATCATTCACTCCTTTATCGTGTATTTTGAGGTAAACTTTCATTCAGGACCTGAAGGTTCTGCGAGTTAAAGCAAATATTTTTGACAAAAAGAAACTAAACTCAAAGGTCGGGTTCTGCTCTCCTGCCAGGTTATGCAACCGACCAGAATCTAGTTTTGGGGAAAAATCTATAATTGTCTGTAAATAATTAGCAGGTAGCAGAAACCGAACGCAGCAGGTCAGCTGCGCCGTAATAAAGGCGTCTTAACGACCCAAACTGCTCAATCTGACATGTTGTAAAACAAGTTTAGGGCTCAGCTGCTGCAGTCGGCATGGCAACAGGGATCTGTCAGCAGGCGGATCAGGGAAGGATTTTCCTCCGTTTTCAGTCACATGAGAAACCTGCTGACTCGGCGGCCTTCGACTGCAGCGTCCTCCACACACACCCACACACACAGCAGACAGAACGCCTTTGTCCTGACCCGGGCCGGCCTGCCAAGTCGGCACACCTGCAGCTCCAAACCAAACATCCAGACCACCAGCCGCACTTTTCAGCTCCGTTTTGTTTCTGGTCATTAACTGCAATAAACGATTATATTGTTGTTTTGAGACTGAAGACTTTTATCATCCAGTTTGTGGCAGAAAGAAAAACGGTTCATCATGCAAATGGAAATGATTGTTTTTAATTCATCATGTGATGAATTGATTTATTGCTCATTGATCAGCTGCGTCTCAGTGGGTCTCACCAGAATCCAGCCGTTGTAGAGCTCCACCAGCTGGGCCTTGAAGTGGAAAACCAGCATCAGCAGAACGCCGCACGTGATGACGCAACTGTTCTGGACCAGCAGCGACGTCTGGGCCACTGAGGAAACACCAGGCCAAGTCAGACCGGACCGGGCCAAACGCTCCCAACCGAACCAGACCCACGCTGAGCGCTCACCTTTCAGCCGCGGGTTCCTGTCCACCCAGTTGCCGATGTTGGCGCCCAGCAGCAGCACGGACCCGGCCACCACCAGGCCGTAGACGGCCGTGAGCAGCAGGCTGTTGCCGTACAGCTCCACCAGGAAAACGGCCACCGCAAAGTTCCACATGCGGTCCCCCTGCAACCAGACGCACATCCACACATTTACACATCTGGCTGGAGTTAGCTGCAAATCTGGAAACACAACAACTTTCAAAATAAATCTTCAGAGCTGTTTCTGTAAAGGAAGCTCGGTATGAAAATGTATGAAGAACTCACCAAACAGAATAATCAGTTTTGTTCTGTGATGCATTTATTTTTTCAATGAAATGCAGAACTTGAGTTTCATGTTTTGTTCTGATCTAAAATCCTCTAGAAGCAAAAATTATCTGTAAAATAGTTTTTTTTTTGTAACAAAACAACCAGTTGGAAAAAAACTTAAATAACTAGTTTAAATTATGTACAATTAAAGAAAAAATTATCTACATGTAAACCAATTTATTGACTTATTTTAAACGTTTTTTTCTTTTAGATAATGTAATGAAGAATGCTCCATGTTTTACTTTCTATATTTAGACAGATTTACAAACTACCAATGAGAGCAGATATGCCTTTCAGGTGAGCCAAACTGCCAAAATATTTGGTTTATTGAATCAAAATAATCATATTTAATATTTCTTTAGCTCTACTCACCCATGTTGACAGTGCATGGCCCATGTAAATAAGAAACTTGGCTGAAGTGAAGAACTGTGTGATGGATTCTGAAGAGATATTATTATTAGTATTATTTCCCCTGGATAATTACACAAATATCTCTGTATAGATAATGTCTCACCGCAGCATGTCGCCTTCTTGGGTGCAGTAGTTTCCATCTTAAAGCCTTTAAACAGCCTGGTTTTTAAACTGCCTGGTTTTAAACTGCCTGGTTTTCCTTCTTTGTGCTGGAAGGAGCCGCTGCTATCCGCGTCCAACCGTCGGTAGGCAGCAAGAAGCAGAAAAATCAAAAAACCAAAAGAAAACGCGACGTTTCTCCCCGTTCCTCCCTTCCGAACTTAGCTAACACTGTAGCTGAAGTTGGAAAGAAATGTTCTTATGTTCTGACGGACGGGTTCGACCCAGAACAGACGGGAATGGCTGCTTCTCTGCCCAGCGACCGACCGTGGCTCTGTCCTCTCGCCTCTGCTGCTCTGTTTACGTCGCCGCCGTTACATATACCCACGCGGTGACGTCACCATTTGCATGGGGGCACAAACAAGGCGGAGCACGCCCCCCCGCACGCGCTCAGCAGGAAGAACGACGGAGCAGCGGGGGGTAAAAATGGCGGCGCGCACCTTCATGCTAGAGGATCGGAGCCCCGATAAAAACCGCTTTTAGTCATTTTCTTTTCATGTTTGGGGACTTTTTACTTCAACATTTTTACATCTAAAAAGGGCAAAATCTGTCGAAATCAGTCCACAGGTACATAAATGATTTTTACAAAGAGGAACCTGAAATATATGACCCAAATGATAAAGGTCGAATGGGGCCTGAAGCAGAATTTTACTGGGGGGCCCTCTTCCTATTCAGAACTTTAGCAGCAATTTAATCAATTAACTTTAATTCTCCCAATTAAATTTGGGAGAATTGGGCTTAAAGTTCAAACGGCCAAGCTTACAATCACTGAGATGCATTGGTGAACAAACTGAGCTCAAACAAAAGCAAAGATTAAACTCATAGTGTCAGGTTTTAACTTTGTTAACTCAACAATCCTGGTCATGTTCAGGAACAAGCCAGGCTCAAAACCTGCTGGTTCCTGGGAAGTTCTGGAACAGCAGCACCAGCAGCATGGAGGACCATGCTGCTGGTGCTGCTGCTGGTGCTGGTGGTGCTGCAGCTCCTGGTGGTGACGGTGCTGCATTGGAAACAGGAAAAACAGAACAACACAATGACTTGACAGAGTTTGGCCAAAATGAACTGTATGTTTCTAACTTCTGTTTTTGAAACTCGGACCTCAGCATCTAGTTCAGCCGCATTGTGTGAGAAAAGTACAAGCTGCAGAAGTGACGTATTTTCATCCGTTTTATCTGGTTTCTTTTTTTGGTAACTTGTGAGAAACTGATCAAGTTGCATTTTGGATGTAAAAATTTTATAAAATGTTTTTCATGTTTAGCTAAAAACAAAAAAAAGTATGCTAATACTTTTTTTAGACATTTTAAAACTAAATTTAAAAATATGCAAGTGTTGGAAAATTTATGTGCAAAACAGATTAGAATTAATATACAGTCTACTTGATGTTATCCAGAGAGGTCAGAGGTCACTAGGCTGCTCAGAGCCTTCAGGACAGCATGGAGCAGGACGTCTGGGCTTCCAGGAAGCTGTGCAGCAAAACCTCAGCACTCCTGAAATATTGAAGAGGTAACTTCATCTCTGACGTTGTGCCAATAATTAGTGAGCTTCCGGATCTGGAGGCCCTTCAGAGGAAAGTTTAGTTTTTCTGTGAATTAGAGAAATATCATCTTTTTGTTTCCTTGTTCTGTTTCTGCAGACTATCCGTCTCCAGTTTCTGGAAAGTTTCTCTAGAAAAAGTTTAAAACTCCACATCTGCTGCAGCTGCAAACATATTTTTAGAAAACTGCATAACTTTTAGAGAAATGACGCTCTGCATCATCAGCTGCCATGGTTCAAACTATTTATTCTGTGAAGACAGAAAAATATTTAAATAGATTTTTACCAACTAATTGGACTAAAAGCTATAAAAACTGGGATAAAAAATATGAACTACTACAATAAATTAAAAATATAGTTTCATATTACCAAAAATAACAAATTATTCCATAAAGGAACAAAGTAGGCTCTTTATTTAACGTCAGAATGTTTTCATCTGCTTATTGTTGATGGGATCCAGATTTTAGATTATTTCTGTCTTTACTTTTTTTTAGTTATTTCTTCTGTAAATACTTTTATCATCTTCTAATAAAACTTTGAGTTATCTCCTATCAAGTACTTGGTGAGTTTTTTGTGTTTTCTTAAAGATGAAGTTTAACTGGTCTATTTACAGACTGCACTGCCCTTTTCAAGCTAATGAAATTAACAGCAATTTGCATTAACAGATTCCAGTTAATCCATATATTTTCATTGATCTGCAGAAACCTTTGAAGGATTTGGACACTTTAGCGATGCTGACATAAAGCAGCTGCAGGACGAAGTGCAGGTAAGTTTCCATGGATGACTTGCATTTCTCCGGTTTGTCAACAGAGCGGAGCAGAGGTGTAATTACGGGCTGCTGCTCCATCAGGTCACAAACACTGAGGCGGATCCGATCAGCTGGAGGCCTCTCTGGTTTCTCTGGGCTTTATTGTTCATGGAGATGTTTTTGGATCTGCAGTGATGAATAATTGCCACTAATCCCAGCAGCGTTGTGTTTCTGAGCTGATGTTGTTTTAGAGCTGAAGGATTCCAGAATGATCCGTCCAGATTCAGCGGGCCGACCGGGCATGTTGTGAAAGAAACAAAAATGTTCTCTGGCTTGTTTCACTTCTCCCTCTGGCACAAACAAAGGAGGGGCGGAGCCTCGCATTCCCATCGCTTCTTCTGCAGGATATGAGTCCAGTTTGACTTCATGCATCCAAAAGCGTAAACATTTCATTTTTAATGTCTTGCATTTTGTAAACGTCTTTATTTGCTGCAGAAGAAACGATGAAGAACTGAAAAGTGTGTCTCCGTGCTTCAGGTCCCGGTCAGAGCGCAGGTGAACCTGAAGGGCCTGAAGGAGGGTCAGAGGCTCCAGGTTCACCGAGAAAACATGCAGAAAGTTCAGAGTTAAACTTTACAGCAGAGAGTCAGCGTGAACAGGCCGAGGTTCACCAGGATGCTCATCAGTTTACATGATTTTTTTCTGGCTCATCTCAGGCTGTTCCGAGACGGAGATGATCAATATTTAGATAAGGTGGATCTGCAGAGCGACACCTGAAACTGAACTCAGTCAAACAGAAGAGCACTGTGTACCTAATAAAGTGGCTGCTGATGGTAAATCTCCAGGATTTCTGAATATGGCCCCGACTTTTTCCCATTTTGTTTCATTGAATCTGAACAAAAGTCCCAAAGATAAATGTGGATTTTATCTGAGGATGAAGCTTCTGTCAAGTTCAGACTAACCAGACGAGATGAGCAGCTGTTCCAGGAAACTCACAGGTCCAACCTAAAACTTGTTCTATGCTAAATTGTTTTGATGGGTTGATACGACTAGATGTTGTATTGATTCATTTGGAGAAGAAAAGAGATTTTATCAGTTTCTTTTAGATGCAGAGAATTCAACAGTGGACACCACTACAAAGGTAGCTATGGTAACTCTAAAGCACTCATTATAAACATTAGCTCTGCTAATGCTAACACGCTAACAGCCAATGTTTGCTCCGCTAATGCTAAAGTACTAACGTAAATATTAGTTCCACTAAAGTGCAAAGTGTAAATATTCGTTATGCTAAGCTAAAGCTAAAGCACTGATCGGTAGAAGGTTTCTATTTAGTCTTTGGCTAAAACCCAGGAGCCATTTCTTCTGCTATCGCTAGGCTAACATGTTTGTTTTGGTGGAATTTACCCAGAATGCCCTGTGCTATAGTACACTTCCTGGTTTGGTCTCTGGACCTCTTGACGTTCACATTTGCATTCAAACCGAACCAAAGTTCACTTCAACCGAACCCGGACCAAGTTCTGGAGGGTCAGAGGTCAGTTAGCATCCACACCTCACGAACCAAACCAGACTTCCTACGGAATTTGGATTAAAGTGGATTAAAAACGCACCTTTCTGTTTTCCGACCTGCCTGATTTCACAGGAACTCTCCAGTTCAGATCTGGAAAGCCAAGTTATCTCTAGAGTTTCTACTGGACCGAACCGAGCTGATTCAGGTCGCTTAATTCGGATTTTCAGAATAAAAGCTGGGGTTATTCTCTCTGGGTGCTGTCTCATGCCGTGAGGGAGCAGAACTGGCATAAGCGGGTATTTTGGGCGCAGCAGTAACAATGGGCTCAGGTGAGTCTTTGTGATGTATTCAGGTCCCAAACAGAGCAGAGAGCCGCTGGAGCGGAACCAGATTAGTGGCTCGGTGTGTCAGCCCGCCGGGCTCAGCTGGCTGTCATCAGTGGTCAGACGGCTGCTCTGTTATTTTCAGCAGCAGGTATGTCTGCTTCCTTTTGCTGCACAACAAGCTGTGTTTACCTGGGCTAATTTTATCCAAGACGGATAAAAATATGAATGACTGACCCGCTGCGGCCTTGTGCTGCCGGGGCGAAGATAAAGCAGCGATGCTGGAGGATTTTCAGTTATTCTTCACGAGAGCCGAGCTTTTTACAGCTAATGGTGTTTTATCAGAGCAGGTAAATAAACCTGCTGTTTCCTCAGAGCGCTGCTGGTTCTGCAGCTGCAGCCTCTGAGACTTTGATCTGCTTCACACCAATAAACATCAAAGGTCACCGTTTGAGGTCGCCGCTCCCAAAGTGACAGAGACTCTTCCAGGGTCACAGACAGCAAACACCTGACAGCTGGTCCAGATCGATACCAGCTGCAGCTGGGCCGGTCCAAACCTTTCTGGGGCCCTAAGCTGATTTTCGTCTTGGGGGCCCCTGTACAACATGCCGACACCAGATGCTTCATCATTTCGAAGCTAATGCTCGTTAGCATCATTGTAATTAGCTTACATGGCATCAATGTTATTATGGTTATTTTAACCTAAGAGGAGAAACAAACTAAAAAATGTATTTTGATTTTGAATTGGAGTTGGTTTTGAAATGTGCTGTATTTTTTTTTTACTATTTGAAAGTAACATAAACACTAAACTTACAGCAAACAACTTTGATATCTCACATTTCTCCACCAGCAGCCATCAACAAATTAATCATTATTCATGTAACATCTATAAAAACAATGTAGTAATAGTTTTTCCATAAGAAATGGCATTTAGTTTGTATAATCCAATGATATTTTTAACTTTGTGCTCTTAGGGCCCCCTGGTGGCACGGAGGCCCCAAGCAGCCACAGAACTTGTGTACCTGACTGTGAAGTGCCAAAAGGGGCACACATTTTCATAATTACTTAAAACAGATCAAGAATTTATTCTAAAAAGTATTGTCCAGTATATAGAGGTGGACCATATGGCTGAGAAACACAATATAAGCGTTTATCATTGGTTTGCTGTAAATATCACAGATACTTACAGCAAACTGGTGATTGCAACCTTTTCTGTTTTATTCAGTTTTTTCTTAATGTGTGTCGTAGAAATCTATCTATTTTGGCTCCAGTTGTATAGCGGAAATGAAAATAGTCATAAAAGTTCATTTTGAATCGACACATGGGATTTTTTTACTCAATACATAATTGCATTTTGCTAGGAAAATAACATACTAAAGAATATTAAGTTGGCTGAGAAAGAAAATGATCTGATATTTTCTTGCGGAGCTACAGCACCCCCTAGCGCCGCCACTAGGCAACTATTCATTCATTGAATTATGGCACTTTTTGACTTCCATATATTCTACAAATTAACTGTTTCTTTACTTTTCTCTTAATTAAAACTATTTTATTTAACTTTGTCAACATTTCGGAGGTTCATGAAGTGAAAAAGTTGAAAGAATCAGTTGCTCTGTCTGCTGTGCTTAGATGCTGAGCAGCTTCTCCAGGACGGAGGCTCCGGCCGGGGCGCTGGTGAAAATCGTCCCCACAAAGACGTGCGTCCCCCAGAGGGAATGGCGGACCGCCCGGCAGCAGCCCAGGTCCTCGATGCGGAAGCCCAGCTGGGTGTAGCGCTCATCCGTCTCAAACAGCGTGTTGTTGGTGTAGGAGCCGAAGAAGGCCAGGCCGGAGGACGGGTCGATGAAGTCAGCCCAGAAGCCGCCGGCCCGCAGGGCCCCGCAGATCTGCCGCGCTCCGTGGATGAACGTCTCCAGCTTCTCCTCCCGTTCGCGCTCCACCGCGTCGCTCCATGACGTCATGTCGCTCTGGGTCTTCTGGGTCACCGTGATGACCGACAGGTTGGACACCGGAGCCTCCGGGAACATGGACAGGAAGTCTTTTCTTAAGGCTTCCGGGCAGGACAGGATGGCACACTCCACCCTGGAGTCGGAACCGGGCGGTTCGGACGGAAGAACTTCATCAGTTATCTGGAAACCCGAGAGCCCGTTGCTCCTACTGTGCTCTCCTTCTCCCTCCAAGGGGCGCTGCAGGCCCGCTGGATCACACAGGTAAAGGTGACGGTCCGGACCGGACGGGTTCTGGTCGGACCCAGCTGTTCTGGTTCGGACCAGATCATAGTTCTTTACGGAGCAGGCAGTGGCTGCAGAGACCGGTCTGCTAGCAGCCATACTGTGGACCAACACATTGATCCCGGACAGGTACCGGACCAGCCTGGTTCTGCCGGACAGAACCGGACTCAAACAGGCCATCTTACCGAACCTCTGCCCGCAGACGAATCTCTGTTTTCTTCCGCTTTTTCAAAGTGTTTCAGTTTAAACAGAAACTCGTTGTGTCCTTGTAAACTCTCCTACCGTGTAAACATTCTTCTGCACATGCGCATTTTCCACCTCCCGCTTCTTCACTTCAGCTATTTTCACACGGTTTTATCGCCCCCTGGTGGTATGTGGAATAAGCTCCGTGTTTATCACTTTCTTAATTTCTTTTGACCATACTCCATAACAAAACAATAAAAATACATTACTTGTCCAGTTTCTCCGAAAACTGAAGAAATTCATTGAGCAGTAGTAACAGCGGTTTTAAAAGCCAAAGACTTTCTTCAACTCCGGAAGACATTCACTTCAGATAATTTGTAAATCAAAACTGTTGAACAGCAATTATACTCTTGCAATATATCTAAAAAAAAAATTGCATAACCTAGAAAAAAGGTCATTTGCCCAAATGTAGCTTTTCAGAATATTAGATTTGGTTTTTACTTGGGAAAAAAAAAGAAAATTTTGATAATATTGACAATGTTTTTATTCTTAAATGTTGTTTGAAAAAGTCTTATTTGAAAGTGCACTAAATCAGTATAATTTCACTGAAGATCACATTATATGTGATCTTCAGCTTTCCACATGTTGCATTTATGTTTGAAAATAATGTAAACATTTTCCTCCTATTTCTATTTTTGGAAATAATTTTTGTTGAAATTGTAATCCTTCTGTTGAATTTTCATTTCATAACTTTAAACAATTAATTTACTAAATGCAACCTAAGGCATTACAGTACAATACATAAAAATGGGATCATAACCATCTAAATGACACATATTAAGTAAAACATGTAAGGGATTTAAATAGATTAACAGGATATGATGGCTGGATAAACTACACTGCACGGTTTTTCTTGTTTGTTGCCTCTCGCAATATGGCGGCAACGTAGACGTGCGATTCCGACGCTTCATCGTTCATGAACCGGAAACTGTTTCTTAGGGGCAAAACCTAAACCCGCCTGCTAGCCATGTCTCCCCTAGCCGGCTGCTAGCTCCGTTAAGTAGCTTGTTTTAGGTTCGTTTTGGACAAAATGTCTCAAACAAACTCCGGCAGTAGCGATAATGTGAGCGAATATTCTGCGCCGAAGGAGGAACTGAACAGAAAGGTTCGTTAAAACCAATTTCTATAGGCTAACACGCCAATATATAGGAGGAGAAGCAGCTTTCACATGTTTTAATATTGACTTTTGGATGTTTTAGCTGTTATCAGTTATGTGTTTTTGGTTTGATTATTAGTTTGACTTTTAGGTGAAGGAGCAGAAGATTATTGTGGATGAGCTTTCTAATCTGAAGAAACACAGGGTGAGCAGCGACGTCCTAACTCAGCCTGACTTTACACACCTTTCTGTCATTATTCAGGTAAAATCGGAGTGAAACCGACCCATGTGGGTTAGCATAAAATGTAGTTCCATTAATCACAACCTGAAATTCAGTTCAGTTTAAATTACAGTGGTAGGTCTCGATTAAATTATTTAATCGAGTTAATTGCAGAGTCTTATTGCTTAATCATAATTTATGGAGAAAAAAATCGACATTTTCAATTGCAAAATCCTTTTTGCTGCTAACTTATGAATGAACAGACATGAGCTCAACAAAGACATTAACGGTTTTTAATCTGTTGTTCGGGTTCCTAAGCCATCAAACTGCTGTTCCAGCCATCCATTGACTGGACTGTTTAAAACGATCAAATGTGTTTTCTTGTTGACTGTGATTTGTGTTTGTTTCCTGCAGAAAGTTTACGTCCAGCAGAGGAACAGCAACGTCTTCTTCCTGGCCGACAGAAGTCAGACTCTGAGTTCCTGTAAAAGTAAGTTGTTCTTTTCCGGGTCGTGACCCTGATGGAGTCCTGATCCCGGTCCGTTCGGCTGCAGAGGGTTGGACACATGAAGAAGGAGCAGCAGGACCTGTGAGGTCGTCACCATGTGCGGAATCTTCTGCCTGCTGAGCCGGTCCGCAGCTCCGGAGGAACGGGACCAGGCAGTCCTGGAACCTCTGCAGAGGAGAGGTCCGGACTCCAGCCGGTACGTCTCGGTTACTGGGACGGACTCGGGTTATCGGTGCCTGTTTTCGGCCCATGTTCTCCACATGCGGGGCCTCCTCACGCCGCAGCCGCTGCGGGACGGCGCCGGGAACGTCCTGCTGTGGAATGGGGAGATCTTCGGAGGCCTTCCGGTGGATCCGGACCAGAACGACACCGCCGTCCTCTCTCAGCGGCTGCAGAACAGCGGAACGGCCACAGAGATCCTGTCGGTCCTGTCGGCGATCCGCGGGCCCTGGGCCTTCGTTTACCACCAGAGGGCGGCGGAGTGCCTCTGGTTCGGCCGGGACTTCTTCGGCAGGCGGAGCTTGCTGTGGAGTTTCGCGGCGGGAACGATGACCCTGACCTCAGTAGCGGCGCCGAGTCAGGCCTCCGACCCGCGGAACTGGCAGGAAGTCCCGGCCGCCGGCGTGTTCCGGGTCGACCTGAGGGAGTTTGCTCGATCCGGTTCTGTTTCCATTGAGATTTTTCCCTGGGATCATCCTGATATTCCCTCCACCAGCCCAGGATCTATTCCCACCGACTGCCGGGCGCTGGTGAACCCGGCCGGGCTCGCTCTGACCGCCCCGGTTCCTCCTCTGAACGGGTCGCTCTCTGCCTCCTGCCCCGACCCGCTAACCGAGTCCCGGCTGTCGGTCCTGGAGCTGGAGGAGCTGCTGGCGGGAAGCGCGCGCCCGGATGAGGCGAAGCGTCTGATCCGAGTCCTGAGTGAGGCGGTGCGGACACGAGTCCAGGCTGCGCCTTCTCCGGACGGTTCCGCCAGCGTGGCTGTTCTTTTCTCCGGAGGAATCGACTCCATGATCCTGGCCGCTCTGGCGGACCGCCATGTTCCCGCTCAGCAGCCCATCGACCTGCTGAACGTCGCCTTCAGACTCCAGGAGCCAAAGAAGCGGAACAAGGATTCCCCGAACAGCGACCAGGCTGCTCCCCGAACCTTCAGCCCCTTTGACGTTCCGGACCGACTGACTGGAAGAGCCGGTCTGGAGGAACTGCGCGGCCTGAATCCTGAGCGGCGCTGGAACTTCGTAGAGATCAACGTGACGGCGGAGGAACTGCAGGAGGCGCGGCGGCAGCGGATCCGGCACCTGGTGCTTCCGCTGGACTCGGTGCTGGATGACAGCATCGGCTGCGCCGTCTGGTTCGCTGCCAGGGGCGCCGGGGCCGTCATGGAGGACGGCGGGCCCAGGCCCTTCACCTCCTCAGCAAAGGTGACCTTTCACCTTCTGTAGCCGAGAACGATTTCCTGTTTCCTTCAAGGTTCAACCTGCAGATCTGGATTTTTGTTCTTCTTCAGATTTAAGAAAAGCATTAGACTGACCAGCAGCTAACCAATCAGAACCAGCGTTACTCAGCTAACCAATCAGAACCAGCGTTACTCAGCTAACCAATCAGAACCAGCGTTACTCAGCTAACCAATCAGAACCAGCGTTACTCAGCTAACCAATCAGAACCAGCGTTACTCAGCTAACCAATCAGAACCAGCCGCTCTCAGGCAGTTTTAGTTTAGTGACTCAGGATTGTGTATTTTGATGCCACCTGCATGTTTCCTTTTTTCTTGGCATGATTTCATAAATGCAGGTTTATGAAGTTTATTTGACTCCTTCAGGCTGCTGACCGCCTGACTGGGTACATGTTATTTTACTGATAGCTGCTGTTTTCTATCTGCAAGTGTTTTGCATGTTTGTCTAATTTAGGTGAATTTATTACCAGATCATTTTTTAAATTTGCCAAATCACATTGTAGCATTTATGCCTAAAGCAGAAAAATTGACAGCCGATCCAGGTGATGGAAAAACCTGATCAGAGCGTCCAGACTGACGATTACTTCATTTAATCACGATTAATCATTTCAGACTGAGAATAGATGAAGATGGTCTCGATCATCAAAGTTTTCAACCTTTAAAACCTTTTAAATGTTTTTGTTTTACTAAAATTAACCCTATAAAGTGTTAAATGAACCCAGATTTTATATTCTGGGTCTTAAAACGTTAATTTACCAGAATGATTTGTTAATTAATTAAACATCGTTTGTACTATGCTGCGTTATGTGACGTTTGCGTTCAAACTGTTCACAATGTGATTCCGCTGATCCTTCGCCGTCTCTGGCCGCCCGGCAGGTGGTCCTGACCGGGATGGGAGCGGATGAGCAGCTGGCCGGTTACTCCCGCCACAGAGTCCGGTTCAAGGCGGCGGGACTCCGGGGACTGCTGGAGGAGCTGAGCATGGAGCTGGGCCGGATCTCCTCCAGGAACCTGGGCCGGGACGACCGAGTGGTCGGAGACCACGGGAAGGAGGCCAGGTGGGCGGAGCCAGAACACCGGACACACTTATAAACAATCTGATGGAAATATTAAGATTTAACAAAAAAGATGGAGTTTTCTTATTGTTACCAAGTGAAGCTGAAATGTTGAGGTTTATGCAGGAAAGCGTCGCTGATGCTGTAAAGTTTCCAGACCAGTTTAGTTTGAGAAAAAACCATCAGGTTTTTGATCAGCTGATCAAGCCAACCAATCAGAGCATCTCTGTCAACATGCAAGAAAGTTTATCTTAGAAATCAATTAATCTGACAACTAATCATCAAATTACTCTGATAATCATTCTGCACATTTTTAATTTAACAACTTTAACCTTTTTGTATGCATGTTATAATATGTAACTATTAAATTCTATGGCAAAAGGTGCTTAATGTCCCAAACTGTTAGAAATGATATTTTTATAATAACATTTTATTCCAAACTCGTCTTAATGACACGTTGATCAGTTCTTACTTTTTTCCTTATAATTTCAGAAAAAATGACAAAAGTGTTTTTTGTTTTTTTCAGTCATGCAGAATAAAACAGAAAAAGTTTTTTTGATAGAAGAAAACATTTTTGTTTTTATAAAAATAAAAAAACAAAGTAGATATTTTGATCCTTTTATTGGCAAATTTTCACCCGTTTGATGACAGACAAACGTTGACAGATTTAATCTCAGGGCTTTGAAATAAGACAACTGAACCGTGATGTCAGAAAGGAAACGAATGTTTTTAATTTAACAGGAACTTAAGCCTGGATTCATTTATTCTGCTGCTCAGGATGAAACGGTTCTGATCCGGCCGCTGCATTGTTTGCGTCCCGTTTGTCCCTGCAGGTTTCCGTACCTGGACGAGGGCGTGGTCAGCTACCTGAGCTCACTGCCCGTCTGGCTGAAGGCCGCCGTCGCCGCCGGCGTGGCCCCGGGGGGCCAAGGGCGATCGGCCGTCCTGCCCAAGCGGGCCATGCAGTTCGGCTCGCGCGTGGCCAAGATGGAGGACCGGCGGGAGAAGGCGTCCGATACGTGCAGGAGGCTCCTGACCGGGTGACTGCAGCCTGTGATTTCCTGTCTCAATCATTTCCCATTAAAAGTTGCTTCCTCTAAACCATGAATGATTTGTGGTCCTGAAGCTTCTCGCTGAAATAAACGTCACACTCCAGGTAAGACGGCAGGTTCCCCACGTCAAAGCGTCCGGAGATCTCATGGGCGAAAACCGGCTTCCTGATGAAATCAGAAACAACTTTTCAAGTTAGAAGTAATTTTCTGCTTCCTGGAGTCGGAGCGGCTGAGGAAGCGTTTCCTGTTACCTCGGGATGAGCCACGACACAAAGTTCCCCGGAGCGTCGCGCTCCTCCACCGGAGCGTCCTGATGGCAGAAAGTTTCTCAGTGAGAATCTGAACATCTGGAAGCTAAAAGTCGCCGTTCAGGTTAAATTTGACCTTCTTCTCCTCCAGGAAGGCGTCCAGCAGAGGAAGACTCTCAGCGGAGAACACGTAGAAACACGGACACTGGGAAATATTTATAATATTCACAGGTCAAAAGCTATGAGACAGAGGTGGGAACGCTTTGCTAATGCGCTAATAGAGGAGCTAATTTTAGCTTTAGTGTTTTTGTTAGCACCGGAATAAAATATTACAAAAAACTAAATATTGTGTTGGTACCACCCAACAGCACCGGCTTTTGCTAAATAAGATATTAGCATAGCGTTTTAGCACTAGCTACCGTTAAATATAATGATGCTATAGTTCTTTACCATTAGCTTACACTGAATATCATAATATAGTGAAATAGTACCAGCCAAATGCTGGACTTATAGCATGTTAGCAGTTTCCACCAAATACCATGTTGATTTAGTGCTTTAGCATTAGCTTCTGCTAATTAGCACAATAGAACTGTGATTTAGAATCAGCTACTGCTAAATCCAGTGTTGGTATAACCGTTGTGATGACACTGACTGTTGTGACGCATGCTTTATGGTTAGCATAGCTAGCATCTAGCTAGCATCAGGTGCCCTGATGGACTCACGGCTCTCCTGGACTCGGTCTCTGAAGGCCGCGGCTTCTCCTTCATCCGGAGAACCCGGAGATCTTCATCCACCTCCAGAATCCCGTACTTCTGGGTTTCTGCAGAGCAGCAGGAGAACGTTCGTCCTGCCTTGCCACGTTGCAGCAGCAGGCAGCTGTCGCCGCTCCTCGCCTGCAGCTCAGAAACCTTCTGTGCGACCCGGCCCAGACTGAAGTCCTCCCTGAACAGCGTGTCACTGCAGAAACATCAGAACCAACATCAAGTCCCTGAAACCCGCTTACGGGTCCAGACCAACCAGAACCTCACCCTCCGATGACGATCACGCCGTCCTGGATGCCGAAGTGCTTCACCGCCAGCTGCAGGCAGGCGACAGCGCCGAGCCGCTCCTGGGACGGACAGACCACGTTAATGTGGGTCGGATCAGAACCGGACCGGTTCTAAAGAGTTTTTATCTGTTTACTTCGTTGCTTCGCGTCTCATCGCTGAGAATCTGCACTTCTGGAAACTCTGCAGCCCAAACAGCGAAAGCAGCCTGGTGGAGAGCGTTGGTCTGGGGAAGAGCAGAACCGGAACCGGGTGGTCCAATTTAAAACCCACCAGAGTTCTGGTTACAAACCATCTGACGTTTAAATCTGGTTTCATTCTGGTCCGCTTCACTCTAAACTGCATGTTGGCTTAATTTCTGTCTAAATTATTCTGAATACATCAAAACTGAATGATGTGAAGTTCTTAAAGCTACAGGCTCCCGTTGCTATAGTTACAGTCAATAATGTAACTAATTTTGGTTATTTAGCCTGTCAGGAAAAAACTGAAGTCCATCTTCCAAATTCATATTTTCACCATTTTGTTGATTTTTAAAATGTCAGAAACTAAACATATAGTTAGCGATCTAAACATTTAGCTTAACTACACATTTGAGTTCAACATTAAATATTCAGCTTGAGAGTTGAAGCTGGTCCTTTAGATTGTAGCTTAAAATGCTGCGTTTAGATGTTGAAAAATATTTCATCTATTCTGAAATGATCACATTTAATAGCATTCTCATTCCCAACAATAGTGTAGCTCTATGGTTTGCATAAAAATTCAAGCATTACAGAGAGCTGAGCAGGCCCCAAGCAGGAGCCCTTAGCTTGCGTATGCCTTGGACCGGCCCATCCAAGCAACCCAACACGGTATGAACATTGATCAGGTTTTAATCTGTGGGATAAAAGTTTTACAAATAAATAGAACCTTTAGAGTAAAACGGTCTAGTTTGGCTGTGTTGGTTTTTAACTAGAAGGGGTCAAAGGTTGCCCAGAGTTGATAAACTGAACGGAATAGTTTTGGGTCATCCAGTTCACTAACCGGTTCCAATTAGGTTCCGGATCATTTCCTTCGGTTCGGCTGTCTGGACCGGTTCTGTGTGATCATCTCTACTGACACGTGATCTGAGTATTTTTGGGTTCCTACCACCACGTAGATCCCGTCCACGGTTCCGGACCGGGTCAGCGCCCGGACCCAGCGGCTGATCAGCGGGCTCCGGCCCACCGGCAGCAGCGGCTTCGGGACCCCGACCAGGTGAGCGAACCTGCCGCTGCGGTCGGAGGAAACGTCCCTCTGCAGCCTGGTTCCGTAGCCCGCGGCGAGAATCACGGCCTTCATCTAGAACTCTTGTCTGGGCCAGTCCGGGTCGGGATTCTGGCACCAGGACCGCCTGAACTGAGGCAAAGTTCCTATTCTTCTTTGGAAGTTTGGCAGGAGCTCTTTGACGCTCTACCGCCCCCTGCTGGAGGAACTAATAAAAACCGCATTGAACCTGCTGACCACAGAGTTCAGAACACACACTAGAAACTAACCAGTTAAACTGATTGGTTCATAAATATTTATGAATAAAAATAATTTACCTCTGGGTTTTATTGATTCTCAGGATGCTGTAGAAACCGTGAACTAGTTGCATTGACTCACGTTACTGTAATTAAATATAATTTTTGTAATAAAGTCTTTGGAAGGTCTTTTTTTTAACTTTCATTTAAGAACCGTTTTACTCTGATGACTTATTTAGGGAAAATGTTATTAAAGTATCTCTACTTTTACTGTTCATGAAATAAATTCTGATCCTCGTCTTCTCCGACCAGAACCGTTCACATTGGACCGCTGACCCGACAGGAAGGACGAAACATAAGTTCTGACAAACTAACATTTATTGACCCAGTCAGGTTAAACCGGGTTACAGCAGCAGAACTGTTGATCTACTCTGCGTCCTCCGACCCGCTTCCAGCTGCAGGCGGCGCCGCCTCCGGTTCTGCAGGTATGAGCGGTTCCGGCTGATCCGACGGCTTGACCTGAGGTTCCTCCATCGGTTCCTCTACTGGCTCCTGGCCCGGTTCTGGTTCCTCTGCGGCCTTCGGCTCTTCCTCCTGTGGGAAAGTTCTTTATCTTTAAATGACCAGGTTTCTATTTCGGGTCAGATCCAGAACCACTGGGACTCGAGTCTCGCACCACGAGTCCATTGTGGAGTCTGTAGTTTGGTTTTTCAGACCCGAGTCGGGTCAAGTCTCCAGGGACCCGTCTGAGCAGGAAGTGGACTCACCTGGTGAATCGGGTCGGTGGTCTCAGGTGTCGGTGGCTCCGCCTCTTCCTGCTCCATCGGTTCCTCTTCGTCCCTCAGCAGAACGGTTTCCTGCTGTAGCGCTGGTCCCGGTCCTGGTTCTGGTTGCTGTGCAACAGTCGGTTCTGCCGGTTCCTCCTGGAACATCAGAGGACAGTGAGACCCGGAACCAGGCCAGACCCAGAGGGAGGAACGGCGCTGACCTCCAGAACCGGCTCCACTGGCACCGGGTCGGGCTTCTTGTGAGCCTCCAGCACTGCCATGACGGACGTCGGGATGTGAGCTTGCTGTAGGCAGGAAGGACGGTCAGGAGCGTGGCGTAGCGCGGCGGGCAGGAAGTGAGAAGAGTTCTGACCTGATGCGGCGTGAAGGACAGGACGTGCTGCAGCAGCGGCGCCCTCATCTCTGGGCAGCGCTCAAACACGCTGGCCAGCTGCGGCGGCGGCAGCTGCAGCAGAACGCTGTAGGACTGCGGCTTGGTCCGCTGGCAGCACTTCACGAAGCCCTCCCACACCTTGGGGTACTTCCACACCTGGAGGACAGGTGGAGGTCAGGCGGTGACCCGATGGAGTAGGCTGACCCGGCGGCGGCGGCTCACCTGCTTGACGATGAGGCGGGACAGGATGTTCATGACGAAGCCCCCCAGGCGCGGATACATGGTGAGGGACTGGATGACGGTGCGCATCAGCAGCATGGGCAGCGGGTTCTGCTCCATCAGCTGCTGCATCACCACCGCCAGCACCTCCGACGTGTAGACGTTCTTCTCCCCGAAGCACAAGTTGGTGGCTGTCGGTCCACACAGGACATATTTAATGACCAAACACATCCTGAAGATACAAAACCTTTATAGGAACACTGACATCTAGTGGTGAGGATGAAGACTGCAACGGATTTGGCCCTCTAGACGGCGATATAACAGAATCAGTGACGCATCAACATGGGTGAATTTAACATCATAGCATTAGCTTCCACTATATACTGTGTCGGTATAGCACTTTAGTATTAGCCATTGCTAGATAATGTTATAGCTTAATAACATGTTAATGGTGTAGCGGTTTAGTGCTAGCTTCCACTAAATATCGACGCTGTCTAGTGCCTTAGCATTATGTTTTACTATAAACCCTGTTGGCATAGAGGTTTAGCGTTAGGCTTTGCTAAATCCCGTCAGTACCGTGCTTTAGCATTAGTTTCCAATAAATACTGTCGGTGTAGCGCCACAGTGTTAGCTTCTGTTAAATACCATGTCGTTTAAAATAATAGGTTAATTTTTACTAAGTTTGTCTTCTGAAATAAATCTTAGATTTTTTTTCTTATTTCTGGGCGTTTTGATGTAAATGATTCAGTTAAACTTGTTATTTCTGCTGCTTGTTTTGTTCTCACGCTTCGTGACACATCAGGGTGTTTCTGAACGCTGGACCTGTGCGGCAGCTTGGTGTCTGAACTCTGACCTTTGATGATGGATTTCATGTCGCACTTTGTTGAGTCGATGTTGTGCAAGGCGATGAGCAGATCTCCTGGAGTCAGCGGAGAAACTGAAGAGCTTCCCTCACCTGCCAACAGAAACCAGATTCACTGGCAGAAACAGAACCTGCTAGCTAACGGCTAACTGCTAACCCGTTCCGCTTTCATGGAAGCGGTTTGTGTTTCCTTTTGCTCTGGTTTGATAGTAAAATATGTTTAGGCGCCTGATGCAGCTGCACCGACATGCTGAGAGGCTCATCAGCTGACTCCGGCTGATCCGAGGCTCCGGGTCGCTGGATCCGGACTCCAGAACCAGCAACGTTGTTCCTGGTTTGACTTACACTAATGTTTCCAGATACGGTAAAACCTGAGTCCTCTGTGGTGTCACATCTTAACCCCCCCCCAGGAATCAGAGCCGTACTGTGCTGAGTTCCCAGCAGCCTGTTGAAGACTTCCTTCACGACGATCGGGTTGAGCTTGATGAGCTTCGGCAGAGCCTGGATGACTTCATTCTGAGAAGGAAACAGAACCGTCAGCGAAACGGCAGCCGAGCGGCGCCGGACTGACCCGATCCCTCAGGAGCTCCACCTTCTCCAGGCCGTTGATGACCGGGATCAGGAAGCGGACGTCTGGAACTCGTTTGTGGTAGAGGTCCCGGACCCGCTCCACCAGCTCCGGCGACGGAGGAACTGGGAAGGGGAATGACACGCATCAGAACTGGACCGGTCTCATGTGGACCTTCATGTTTCTGTCTGGGTTCAGATCTTTTCTACCTTTATCGGTCAGAATGTGCAGACAGCGAGTGACCAGAGTCTCCGCCCCCTTAGGACAGTTTTCCACCAGAAGCAGCAGCTCTGGAGAGTTCATCCCCATCCCGCGAATCTGCAAGGACAAAAACCCACACAGTCAGGATGAGCCACAGATCTATAGATCTACAGTCATTCTCAGATCCAGAGCAGAGAACATGTGCTGCAGCTCACCGGTAAGAGGAATGACACAAAATGAACCGCACTGTCTTGTCTTCATTAACACAGAAATGCTTATTTTGCCATCTGATGCATTTGTACAGCAGTAGGAACTAACTTTTTGTTTAGCGCTTTTGCTAACTTTGAAAACGCATAGCTTGCTTAGCTTCCCCTAAATTCATTCTAAAGCACTAACTTCTTTGCTGTTACGTAACAAAAATAAAATCACAAGCGAACAGTGGAGGTGTAATGACAAATTTGGTCCTGTGGAGGGCGACATAATGCCACCGACACGTGTGGAATTAGCGCATAGCATCACCAGAACGGATGTTTATGAAGATTGCTTCATGACCCAAGTCTTCTCAGTGTCGGGTCGGATTGCAGATCCAGACCAGCTGACTCTGCTGATCTACACGAGGTCATAAGTATACATACACCCCGTAATGTCTGGTCGAATGTCTCCGAGAGGAGACAAGAGGACGGGCTCACCGGCTGCTCGATGGCACGCAGCACGCTGCGCTTGATGTCGGCGATGGCCTCGGTGTAGACGGACGCCAGCTCATGGACCAGCCGGTGGTTCAGAGGAAGGAGGGACAGGTAGAGGAAGAGACACTGTCTCACCGTCTCCTCCGTCCACGGAGCAGCAACCTCTGCAGGGACATCAGACATTAGTCCCTCTGGAGACGTAGCCGCTTCCTGCGCTGTGACGGGTCGGTGAGGGACGCTGACCCGTGTCCTTATCGGCGCCGAACAGCAGAGAGGGCGGGTTCGGGTGAACCAGGAGCTGCAGGTAGTTCAGAGCAAACTTCTCGATGTAATCCCTCAGGTGTTCCTTCTCATACATCCGCTTCAGGAAGGCCAGGGCTGTGCTGCGGACCTGAGCACACCCTTAGCATTAGCACTAGCATCAGATTTTTAGCTAACAACAAGCAGCTCATCAGAGTTAGAGGTCAAGATTTGTCAGAGCTTAGCTTTAGCATTAGTTCAGATTCAGATTGATCAGACAATATTTGGTCCTTTTTCATGTATAAAATCAGGACAGATGGACGGATGGATTTGATAAAACCAGTATAAACCAGTGGGACCGGTCCGGCCTGACCCAGCCAGTCACCAGAACCAGACCTTCTCTTTGTCGTGGGAGCTGAGGTCCAACAGAACATGGAGGTACTGGAACTGCCTGGAAGGCCTCTTGACGATCAGCTCCTTCAGCGTCGTCATGCCCAGATAAACCCGGGACTGAAACAGAGGTCAGAGGTCAGCAGACAGCTCAGCGGGACAGCCAGAGGTGGGGGACGTGCGTCTCGATTACCTCGTCCTCACAGTAGCGGCGGATCACATCCAGCGCCGACTCGGTGATGATGGGAGCCTCCAGAACCAGCTTGGTGAAGAGCCTGGAACAGGAAACGGGTCAGACCGATCTTGTTGCTACGGACATTCCAGGTTCTTCCAGACTTTCCCAGAAATTCAGCGTCAGCCAAAAATAATTCATTCAATATTTCAACAGAAACAGGAGACTGGAAAAACCCAGAACCAGATTGACACAATAAGGAAAGGATGCAGAAAAGGGAGGTAGGACATATCGGAGGGACAGTGTGGACAGAGTGGACATCACGGCGGCCGCCCCACTGACCCGTCCCTCTGCTCGGGTTTCTCCTGCAGCCCGGACAGCAGCGTGTAGAGGCAGTGGTCGTATCCGTCCAGCAGGCCGGCCGGCAGCTGGCTCAGGTAGCTGTTATACTCCTGGTACAGCAGAGAGAAGGCCAGGTCGCTACGGCAACGCATGTCCTCCAGGACGTAGTCCAGGACGTCCTCCTTCATCCCGCCCTCGAACTGGGTCACCAGCCGGGACAGCAGCTTCACCCTGACCTGCAGCAGCAGCATCATGGTAACGTATCCATGGAAACCTGGGACTGAATGCGTGTTCTGGCACCAGCCAATCACAGGCGAGTATTCCTCAATCATGAGGTAACCAGCCAATCAGAAAACTGCACAAGCAACAAAAACCTAATAATGGAGATGCTTTAACATTTATTACTGTCCATTTGAGGTATTTTTACTTTTGTTTTAACTTTGGCCACAGCTGGAAAAAAATGTGATTCATCAACATCACTGAAGGTGGAGAGGGGCGGAGCTTAACTGGCCAGGCCTCAAAACAAGCAGGTTAGCATTAGCTTCTGCTAAATACATGTTAGTGGATTAAGAGGCAGTAAGAAAAACACTTAAACAGCTAAATATTTAACATTTGGATTTATCTGACAATAAAAACTGATTATTGTTATTAATATTTAGAAATTCTGAGTAAACTTCCTGTCTCTGTTCATCTCTGATCCTCCAGATCTAAAAGCATTTTTCCACTTGGACCGGACCGCCCTCGGGTCTTACGTGGGACATGCCGCTCTGGGTGACTGCCTTCTCCGAGTGCAGGATGCGCTTCACGGCTCTGGAGGACAGCGCTCCGATCTGCGAGTCGGACAGCGGCTGGACCACATCCGCCAGGCGGAACACCTTCTTCCTGCCGCCGGCACCCGGCATCCTGCAGAGGAGCACAGCGTCAGGGCGGCCCACAGACCACTGGGTTGGTTCTGGTTCCAGCGGGCTCACTTGGTCTGGACGGTGGGCAGGATGGGCTCAGGAAGCCTCTTGACGGCGGGCGCCTCGGGGGCGGGAGGCTTCTCACTGTAGCCACCTACTACAGAGATGGCCTGGCCCACCATGGACGACAGCGACCGCCGGATCAGGACGTCCTTACCCCCCGACTCGTCCTCCGCCGGCTCCTCCTTCCCCGACTCGTCCTCCCGCGCCTTGCACTGCTCCAGACCTGACAGGAAACATGGCCGCATCACTGTGATGTCACAGCTGCTTGGGCTTCTGATTGGTCAGACACTAACATGCTGCTGAAGATGCTCAGACTCATGATCCACAGGAAATCTGAAGCCTCCGGCTACTCATGCTAATGCAGCTAGTTCAGATAGTAAACCCTCATGCTAATGCAGCTAGCCCCCAGATAGTAAACCCTCATGCTAATGCAGCTAGCCTGCAGATAGTAAATCCTCGTGCTAATGCAGATAGCCCTGCGGCCGTAAGAGGCACTGACCTGGCCCGATCCCGGCCGCCGTCATCTGGGTCGCCATCAGCCGGGCCAGGTGTTTGATCTGGGCGTCGGTTCCGGCCGACTCCACAGGTGTGTAGGTGGCCTGGAAGGACGCCGGCATGACGTCCGGCAGGTACACCATGCTGATGAGCACCTGGCAGATAGACGGGCGTTAGCGGGACGGGTCCGGGGCGATGCAGACAGACAGGAAGTGACGGCGCCTCACCAGGTTGGCGACGTTCTCTGGAGTCAGCAGAGGTCGCAGGAACTCGGCTGTCAGGTCGATGGCTGACTGCGGAGTCGGGGCGGCCGCCGGCTTCGGGGCGGCGAGCGGCACTGGCTCCTCTTTGTCCTCGTCGTCTTCGATGAGAGCCGGCTCTGAGGGCAACAGGACTTTGATTAGGCCGCGGGCGGATGGGTGGAGCCGGGCGAGCGGGGGGTCACTCACCCATCTTGACCTTCTTGCCCTCAGTGGCGGGCTCATACCGCGGGCGCTTCCTCTGCTCGCGCGGCGGCGGCGTGTTGCGGCTGATCTCGCTCTGCGGCATGCCCAGGTCCAGCAGCAGGGTGCCGATCTGGACCTGGAACTCTAGGCTGCACGGATGCTTCAGAACCGACACCAGGTGCAGCTTCAGGTTCTTCCTCACGCTACTCACCTGGGACTTGGCCAGGGTGGGGGGCAGATTAGCTGTGGGGGGGTAGTTATCAATTAATCAATTAGTTTGTTCATCAGACCCTCCATTTGTTCATCCAACCAAACATCCATCCATCAGTAGATTTTCTGGCTCAGTGACCTCTGACCCTCACCGTGCAGCGTCTCATAGGCCTGCACCACCTCGGACATGAACATGGGCCGTTGCCTAGCGATGGTTGCTAGGGAACCGAGCGCGGTTGTTAGGTTGATGCTGGAAATGGCTGGATGGACCATGAACTTCAGCAGCTTGTCCAGCGCCGCCTTCCCCTCATCACACAGAGCATCTGCAGACCAGAGACACGGTCAGCGCCGCCACCGCCACACCCCCTCTGACCTCTGACCCCGGGGCGTACCGTAGCGGATGTAGGGGTGGTCCCTGGGAACCTTGTCCAGGCTGATGTCTCCTTCCTGTCTCTTGGGGACGTCGGACTCGGGCGTCCGCGGCGACAGCGTGACGATCAGCGACTCGGTGAACTTGATGGCGTGCGTCCGGACGCCGTCGTTCTCAGAGTCCAGCATGCTCAGAACGTCTCCGGTCATCTGGGACACCAAGTCCCAGCAGGCCTCCTGCATCTCTGACACCGACCGGGACCGGACCAGCCACTGGCGGGAAGAACCGGAACCGGAACCGGATCAGGTAAAAGGTTTGGTTTTTTCTGCTGGGTTCCGGTCCGGTCGGGTTCCGATCGGCCCGCTCCTCCTACCTGCAGGGCGACCTTGTAGAGCTGCGTCAGGGACAGGATGGCCTTCTTCACCACGTTGACGCTGTCGTCCTTCAGCAGCAGGTTCAGGTTGGCGATGAGCCGCAGCAGAAGCTCGTTGTCCCGTTTGCTGGACGGGTCACAAACAACAGGAAGTGAGGTTCTGGAGGGAAATCAGAACCAGAACCGGCAGAGATCTGGCAGCTCACCAGGCTTCCTCGATGAACCCAATCACAAACTTCCTGACTTCCATGGACCGGTCCGTCTGGAAGGCGATGATCTCCTGAACAGCAACATTTAAAACCAGATCAAAACATTCAAATATCACAAATCAGCAAAATAAACTCTGATTGGACGGCAGCGTCATTAAGTTCGACTGTAAAATAAAAATCATTATTAATGGGGGAATATTATAATAAAAACATGAACAATCCCTTTAATAAAGACAGAACTAAAGCTAAATTTAATCTTTTTAAATTAAGTCATTTAAATAATTTCATGTAACATGATCAATATAAGCTTCATTAAATTCTAATGATCAGTTATTAAATGTCATTAAATAGTTAAAATGCATCAAGATTAATTTATTTTCTAATGTTTTACACATTTTGACCAGCAGGGGACAGTAAAGGTGAAGATTGTTGTAAACTGATAATTAAAACTGAAGAACTGAGTTGTTTATGAGGATAGAACAGTGTCTTTATTCTAGGTGTAGAAGTCTTCATCCAGGTTCATGTTTATTCATTTGTCCATAACTCTGTTTTTTACTTACATCCAGGAAGTTGTCCAGAAGAGACGGATCCTTGTTGATGATGAGTTCCTGAACCTGAAGGAGACAAACTGAGAATCAGACCTACTGCAGCACAACCTGCCGCTGCACAACCTGCCGCAGCACAACCTGCCGCAGCACAACCTGCCGCAGCACAACCTGCCGCAGCACAACCTGCCGCAGCACAACCTGCCGCAGCACAACCTGCCGCAGCACAACCTGCCGCAGCACAACCTGCCGCAGCACAACCTGCCGCAGCACAACCTGCCGCTCACACCCGCAGCAGCACAACCTGCCGCTGCATAACCGAAAACACGCAGAATAATGGATTTCACTGCAGAGAAAACAAACAAACCTGTTTGAGAACAGTGAGCTTTTCATCCGTGGGGATCAGAGCCGCCTGGTTCAGCAACTCCACCACCTGAAGAAGAAAAAAACAAACATTTCTCTGGTTTCTAAAGGAAAAAACTGAGAAACGTTTCAGTTAAAACAGCAGCAGCAGCAGCTTCATTTTCCACAAAATTATCTGTGCAGTAGAAACTGCTGCTCCATAAATATCTATTTGATGTCTTTTTCCATGTAGATGATGGAGGTCCGACCTTATCACCATGACAGGAGATGGTTGCTATGGTGATGGCATATTTCTTGACTACCTGATCTAAATGTGGACAAGTGCAAAGAAGGATTCTTCATAAAAATCAGGAAAATGATGGCCAACCTCTTCATTACTGCTGGAACACAGACTGTTACAGGAGATCCTTCATGTAAAATCTACCCTAAGTCTCTGAAGAACCTTTAATGAAGAAGGACCTGATCTTTGGGATCAGAAGTTTTGAAAAAGATAGAAGCAGCTGGATGATCAGTTTGGATCATTTTATTGATCCGAACCAGAATTATTCATAATTGTCACCTTCTCGCTGGTGGTGACGTCGATGACAGCAGGAGGCTCCCCGTCCTTTGAAGGACACTCCATGATGCTGCTGTTAGTGGATCACAGTGTGGACGGCATGGTCTGGAAAAATCCTGGAAAACATGGAACCGGTTCAATGGAAGTTAACCAGAAAACTGTATGGAGTCCAAATTCTTCACACCGAAACACGAACCGAGTCACTACTAATAAAGTGGCTAATATTTTATGAATATGAACAAATTAAATAATCACAAAGGTTTAAAACGAATTTTAATTAGAAAGTGCTAGTTATCTCAGCCTCTAAGCTAACCATGATGCTAACCCGCTCCGTTTAAACGTATTTAAAACATTAGAAACACAACGACATACCGCTTCAATTCTGTCCTCTGGTTAAAGTAAGTATTTATAACTGGCCGGCGGGAAAATAGTTTATTTCCAGAATATTTAATTCATTTATTTATTACAAAAAAAAACAGTTAGCGCGGAAGACGAGAAGCATTCTTCTTCTTCTGTTTCCGGTCTTAGCGCGTTTGTCCAACAGCACCACCAAGTGTAAAGAAGCCGGATCGGCATTTATTGGTATCACGGACGTATCATTATCTTCCAACCACTAATAATACTGTTTTTTAGTTTTGTGTCATGAAGTTAAATAAACAATATTTCCTAATTAAATAAATGCTATCCTTCTTTCCTTCAGTTCCCAATATTTCCAGAGTCCATCCTTTTGTTACCGTTATTCGCCGTCTTTCTGTTTCAGATTTAGAAAAGTAGCAGTTCAGCAAAACATCCTCTACATTTGATTTTATTTATTATTTTATTTATGTTATGAATTCAATTTAACTAATTATCCACTGTCACAAGACTGCGGTTAAAGGAGACATATTTTGAGTTATCTAACTCAAACAGGTCAATAAAGTATAAATATGAATTTACTGGCTTTTTTCACAGTTTATGAATTCACACGTCGGCGTAAGAGCTCATGTAATTATTACGGCTTTACCCAAAACAAAACATGAAATTGCGAAAAAAATAAAATATTCAGCTTTTTTAATATCGCAATTTAATAAAATGTGTAACTTTGAACACATACTATATAAATACTAAGATTAGTTCACCTATAAAACAACATCTTAATGTTAAGAAACCTGTTCTAGTTTCTAGTTTTCGTAACGTCACATTTTAGGAATACATTTCCCAGAAGGCTTTGGGCCGCCAGTGACTCTGCTAGCCAATTACGAAGAGAGGAGGAAATGCTAATGTTTACAACCAGTGAAGTGGCTCCAGTTTCCCAGTAAAACCAGTGATTTAGCTCATTTTGGTTCACGGAGTGAAATGACAGTTAGATAATGTGTCAAGTTAAATGACGAGGTTAAACATTCAGGTAAGAAAAAAATATTTTATTACGTTTGTAGTCTGACATTTTAATCGAGCTTGTTAGCGCTTAGCTTGATAAACATTTGGCTAAACTGAGACCTAAACCTGAATATCAGATGTTTTATGAGTATTTATGCCTCTCATCGACCTTAATGTTCTTTATTGTGGATAACAGAAGAACGGTGAATTGGTTTTTAATATTATTATTACAAATAAACATGAAAACTGTGCTGCGCATTTGAATTCAGTCCGGTTTAGTCCACTGCAACCCAGCTAGTTCCATAGCTAACCTGGTCAGTATCAGAGTCCAGCTCGAGTCCAACTGAAGATGTTCTGGTTCTGAAACCAGAGACATCTTCAGTTGTCTCTGGTTTCTAAACCAGCTGTTGATGCTGGTTTAGAAACCAACCAGCATCAACAGCAGGTCAGGGAGGTTCTGGTTTAATTTAAACCGAGTTAGCGTCTATAACAACTACCAAAACTCTGATTGGTCCATCACCTGGACATCGAGGTGAGATGGACAACCTGGAGACGAGACGGACCACCTGGAGGCGAGACGGACCACCTGGAGGCGAGACGGACCACCTGGAGGCGAGACGGACCACCTGGAGGCGAGACGGACAACCTGGAGGCGAGACGGACCACCTGGAGGCGAGACGGACAACCTGGAGACAAGATGGTCCATCTCGTCAAGATGGAGAACCAGGAGAGAAGATGGACTCCTTGCATCTGACTTGCCACACTTTTAAGATTTTATTTGAAGGATTGACAAAAAATTACTTCAATCCACTTAACAAAAAAATCTCAATAAAATAGATTGGAAGAGGTTTTCTGATTGGCTGTCTGTTTGTGTGCAGCGTCCTGATGGAGTGGGTGTTCGTCATGAACCGGATGAGCTCTCAGGGCAGCGTGGGGGCCCAGCGGCGGCGCATGGCCCTGGGGGTGGTGATCCTGCTGCTGGTGGATGTCATCTGGGTGGCCTCGTCTGAGCTCACCACGGTAACCAGCTTTCATTTAAATACAGACTGGAAACCAGTACAGTAACACTAAACCAGTACATACCACCCTTCTGTCCAGTACATCTTCAAGCGGCAGGACTACAACAAGCCCTTCTTCAGCACTTTCACCAAGACTTCCATGTTTGTTCTCTACCTGCTGGGCTTCCTGCTGTGGCGCCCCTGGAGGCAGCAATGCAGTGGCGCCCTGAAGCGCCGCCAGTCTGCTTTCGTAAGTCGCTCTGCTCTGTTAGGCTGCAAATATTTAGGATTTTATTGATACAACATGGTCCTGAAAGCTGCTTCTTGTCGTGTTTTCTGTTATTTCTCCCGAAAACTTTTATCTATTTAACCTTTTTGTCGAGTCAGTGATTTTCAGTAATTTCTGCTGCAGTTTGCTGACGCTGAGGCCTACTTCGCTCCCTGCACCACTGACAGCGCTGTGAACAACTGCTTGGTGCGTCCTGACCCCCAGCAGCGTCTATCAGGGTAACAGCCGCTCTCTGTCTGTCTGTTGCTGGTAAAGATTTTCTTCTGTGTCCGGTTTGTGCAGAGCGAGCCGCTCTACGTCCCGATGAAGTTCCAGGACGCCGCAGCCGATCCGTACGACTGTTTACCTGCAGACTGTGAAGCCAGTGAGTTTAAATCTGATTTCAGCCTCAAATGAAACTCAGATCTCATTACTGCGTACAGAGATGAACCAACAGCAGGCTGGAAAACCACCAGCAATGACCATCAGCCTGGGAAGGGTCAAAGGTCAGCTGAAGTCCTACTGGAGAGATCAAGATCATTCTCAAGACATTAGGAAATGGAAAATAATTTTAGCAATTAAAGAAAAAATTATGGAAAAAATTAAAGATGATAAATTTTTTAAAAAAAAAAAAATTAGAAAATAAAAAGATATTTTAAAAAAATTATATATATATATAAAATTCATTTTTTTAAATTAATAAATCAAGATAACATTTTGAAAACTACACAAATGTTCTGACCCATAAGTCTTTGGTCTAAGTCTGGTGATGTATTTCACGTCTGGAGGTGTTTAAGTGAATCCTGTTTGGCCCCCTCTGCTCCGATGCCCCAGCCTCCAAAAAGCAGCGGGTTCGTTTCAGCAACATCATGGAGGTGCGTCAGCTGCCGTCCACCCAGGCCCTGGAGGCCAAGCTGTCCCGTATGTCCTACCCGGCCGCCAAGGACCACGAGGCCCTGCTGCGCACGGTGGGAAAGCTAACCATCACCGATGTGGCTAAAATCAGCTTCTTCTTCTGCTTTGTGGTGAGGAAAACTGGTCCTCCACACAGTGGAGCTAACGGCTTGCCTAGAGCTTTAATGTGCTGATAACTTTAAATCATTTAGTGCACAAAACACTTTATTGAGCAAACAAAACGAACAAACTGGGTATTATGGATGAATTTAAGCAATTTAGCATTAGCTTCCACTAAGTACCAGTGTAGAGCTTTAGTGCTAGCAGTGCTAATGCTTAGGTTTAGCCCTTTATGTTCAGCGCAGTTAGCTTTTTAGTTAGCTACACTAACTGGCTAGCTTAAAGGTTATTTTCTAAACTGGGTCATATTTAGAACTGGTTTCGTCTTATCTGGTAACTTCCTCCTCTGTCTGACCTCCAGTGGTTCCTGGCTAACCTTTCCTACCAGGAAGCTCTGTCTGACACACAGGTGGCCATCGTTAACATCCTGTCCTCCACCTCAGGTCATTCTCTCCTCCTCTGCGTCTCTGACTGAAGTTTAGCTGAGTTATGTTGAATTAAACCTTCTGTGATGTCATTTCCCTCTTCAGGCCTCTTTACGCTCATCTTGGCAGCCATCTTCCCCAGTAACAGCAGCGACCGGTTCACGTTGTCCAAACTGTTGGCCGTGGCTCTCAGGTGAGCCGGTGCTTTAGCTTTCCAGGCGCTAGCTAAGAGTTGTTTTAATGATAAATGGTGTTGCTGTTTCAGCATGGGAGGCGTCGCTCTGGTGAGTCTGTCCAGCATGGACAGCCCTGATGAGAAAGGAGTCGTAGGTAACATCAGATCTACATCCCTCTGTTGGTGGAAGCTTTTAGCTAGCTGTGGCTAACCGTTAGCGTCCTGCAGGCTCTCTGTGGTCGCTGGCGGGGGCCATGCTGTACGCCGTTTACATCGTCCTCATCAAGAGGAGAGTGGATCGCGAGGATAAGCTCGACATCCCCATGTTCTTTGGTACGCCGCTTCTTTTTAACCCTTCTAAACGCTTTTTCTTCCACTGAACTTTATCATTGATTTCAGGTTTTAACACATGAAATCCATTCATCTTCCTTCAGCTCATCAGCTACTTTGGACTGGGCAAAATGGCCCAATAAAGCATTTCAGACCACTGGAGGAATATAAGCATTTCATATCATTTCATAGTTGTTTGTTATGAATCTCTAAAATTCTTCCACACTGGTTTCCTGTTTTCTTTCCACCTTGTTTTTTATTTTCAAGCAGTTTTGAGTCACAATGGCGACACCTTAAACTGCTGTTGCTCTACAGATCGTTGCTAGGCAACTGAAGTTTGGGGAATTGAAACTGTTACCCAGCAGGTTGTTGCTAGTTAACCAAAGAGTGAGTGAGTTGGTTGATGCCGCCCAGCTAGCTTAGCGACTTAAGTCTTTTGTCTGCCTACATTTCCCAGAATGCTGTGCGGTGATGAGCTTTGGAACGTGACGTCACTCTTGCAGACGAGGGATATCAGCGCCATTTTTCGGGGCTATAAACATAAACATAACCGGCGAAAGCGACTCTCAGATATTTTGAATCTCGGTTACTTAAAAATAATTTAGCAATGGTGCTGACTTGCTGTGTTACTGGGTGCAATGTCCGGTCACACGACCACAATAGTAAAAAGATGGAAAAAGGACTTTGATTTCACTGTTTTCCTGCCTGGAATCAATGCGAGGGGCTAACCTATCGGAGCTAACGTATCGGAGCTAACGTATCGGGGCTAACGTATCGGAGCTAACGTATCGGGGCTAACGTATCGGAGCTAACGTATCGGGGCTAACGTATCGGAGCTAACGTATCGGGGCTAACGTTAGCTCCGATAGGTTATCGGAGCGCTGATACCTACAGCCCTGGGTATCAGCGCTGTGGCGTCCTGACGTTACATTCTCCCCCAGATACCCAACACTTTGCTCCAGACATTTCCATTCTGGTGAGTGTCTAAATTCGCTTTGTTGCTGTTATGTCGTAATTTTTTGCTATGATTTTGCCGGGTGTTTATACACGTTCAGTTTATACGGAGCCCCTAAGGGGACATGGAGAGAAAAATAAAGAGATCCCGGCTTATTTTCTCCAGATCCCGGCTTTTTCTTTCATTTCACGGGATCTCTTGAAACTAAGCCGGGATCTTGATTTAGTTTCTCGGGATCTCGAGAAACTAAGCCGGGATTTCTTTTTCCTCTCTCTCTCTCCATGGACCCTTAGAGGCTCCATAACATTGTGATTGATTGTAAAATAATGTACATTATGAATGTATATAACATTAAGGAGCTCAGAACTTACCTTTGTTCAGCCACAACGTTTTCGCAATCCGGGGGTAAAAATGTCCAAATCATGAACCCAGCCATTCGTAACTGGACATGTGCCTCCATTGACTTATAATCCTTGAACTGATTCGCGGTGTAAACACTGACACCACAGACCAGGTTTGCAAATATGTCTGTGAATGTCAGATGAGGTAAATGATCAGGGTTCCTGCTCCCACTTTTTATTTCAAACGGATCGATTTGTCCAATATTAGCTATATTTTCCATGTAGCGTTGCTAGCCTTCTGGGAGAAGCTTTAGCGATGTAGCCCACATTGTTTCAAACTGCTTTTCAGCATTATGGAAGAGGAGGATACAGCGGTAACACCATAAAAACACCGGAAAATTTTGTTTTAGCCTTGAAAGATGGCGCCGAGCGACATAAACGTCACGCGCAGTGACGTAGGTTCCAAAGCTCTATACATTGGACTAAATGAATCTGATGTATTATCTATTGATATTGATCATGTGTCCATGGCGATGTGTAATATTATTGTTTTTACTGCTCAGCCCTACAGCTACAGTACGCTAGGTTAGCAGCTAGCATCTCTTTTGGAATTAGCTTAAAGAAACATAGCCTTAAATAAATCATTTAAAGCTTTTTTTATTATTATTTTTTATCTTTTTATCGAGGGCCGGATGTAGGCGGCGCTGGGCCCTGGGCTCCTGACAGTTTGGGGCCCAACTGTCAATATTCCTTTTACTCATTAAAGTTAAATTAAAAGCAACAGATTCAGGACTTTGGAACCAAAATTAAATATTTAATTAATAATAAAAAGAAAAGCATTCTACTAACTCAACAATAATCAAGACATAACATTTTAATAATTTAACAAAGTCAAATTTTTTATTACTGGAAATAGATGTGAAATATTGTAAATCCAAAACTAAGAAATGTTTTGGCATGTTTCCTTATAAAAAGTAAGGCACTCAGTTTGCTAAATTAATAAAAATAAATAAAACTTAATGCCAGAAACCTGAAGGCGGAGCTTCTTAAAGAGACATAGGCCCAATTTCACAGTGTTAAATTACAAAGTCAAATTTCTTTTAACTCATCTTTGATACATATAACATTTTTGTAATAACTGCAGATAGTTACTTGATTGAACTATAAAGTGTCACTATGTGCCTGTAAAATACATAATAATGTCATTTAATGCCAGGAACTAGATTTGGTTGAGTAAAAAACTGATTTTCCAATAATCTTTGTATTTTCTGTTGAACAAAAAAAACTCCTGAAATACATATTCATGTGTGTGTGTGTGTGTTTATGTTTATGTGTGTGTGTATGTTTATATGTGTATATGTTGGGGTGTGTGTGTGGGGGTGTGTGTGTATATGTTTATGTTTGTGTGTGTGTGTGTGTGGGGGTGGGTGTGTGTGTTATGTTTATGTTTGTGTGTGTGTGTGTGTGCTTCAGGATTCGTGGGCCTCTTCAACCTGCTGCTGCTCTGGCCTGGTTTCCTGCTGCTCCATTTCTCTGGCTTCGAGGCTTTTGAGCTTCCCAGCCAGCTGGTCTGGACCTACATCCTGATCAACGGCCTGATCGGAACCGTCCTGTCTGAGTTCCTGTGGCTCTGGTGAGAGGTCAGAGGTCAGGGTGCGTTCGGACGGGGTCGGGATGAGTGACGTGTTTTCCTCTGCAGGGGCTGCTTCCTGACATCGTCTCTAATCGGGACTCTGGCTCTCAGCCTCACCATCCCGCTCTCCATCCTGGCAGACATCTGCCTGCAGAAGGTCGATTCCTGAACCCTGACCCTTGACCCCTCTCCATGCTCCGGTCTAACTCTGGTCTAACCGGTCCTCTGCAGGTCCGGTTCTCCTGGCTGTTCTTTGCCGGAGCCGTCCCCGTCTTCCTCTCCTTCTTCATTGCCGCGCTGCTCTGCCACTACAACAACTGGGACCCTGTGCTGCTGGCGCTGCGCCGCCTCTACACCTTCATGTTCAGGAAGCACCGAGCGCAGAGGTACGGCAGCCCCAAACCGTCAAAAATATGATCAGGAAGCACTGAGCGCAGAGGTACGGCAGCCCCAAACGGTCAAAATGTTTCAATCTGCCGACTGAGCGCAGAGGTACGGCAGCCCCAAACGGTCAAAATGTTTCAATCTGCCGATAATTTCAATGGAAAAGTAGAAAAAACACAAAATTGGACAAAATGAGAAGATTCTGAACTCAGAATACGTCTTGGAGGGACTAACTTCCAATGACCAGCCGGAGGCGTCAATAGAGAGGAACAACTCCCATTAAAGCAGCAATATTATGTAAAATTTGCCTTTTTGATCTTCCCATCATGTTGTAGAAATCCATGGTAACCATTCGACTGTGCAAACACGTTCGAGACGCAACTTGTCCATTTCAGAAGAACCGACAGAACGCCAGAGCAGACGTAAAAAACTGAGAAAAGAAAAAGTTAACAGTTGAAATATCAGTGAATTGGAGAGCAGTAGGAGAAGAAAGTCAGACAAGTTCAGATGTGGGTCTGAAGGAGAACATCTGCAGGTTCTGGTCGGTACCGGGTTCTGGTCACACCAGTTCTTTAACTTTTTTTTTTTTTTTAGCAGTGACTTCCTGGTTGAGTAGGAAGTCAATCAGGAAGACGTTCTGACATCATCACTGTAATAACGGAAGCTGATTGGCTCAGACCTTCATCCTGTTGTCGCTCTTCCTCTGGATGTTTTCCAGAAGAAAGGATGAATCCTGTTCAGTCGTAGTTCAGCGTTTTCTCTCCCCGATTTTAGACACCGTTGCCATGGTAACTGTGACGCAGCAGCTGCAGAAAGCGCTGAAGCCGCTAATGGCTGGAGAGTCGGCCTCCATTGTTTGAGAAATGAACAAGTTATTTCAAAGTTAAAGACACATTAAAGGAGCTGCAGGCTTTTAGGCATGAAAAACTCAGATATGGAGAGAAATGAGTGATTAATATGTTTGTAAAGATCATCAGACTGTTAGTCATGGTGATGATGATGTGCCTCTTCCTCCTCAGACTGACAGACGAACAGACTGAAAGCCTTATTCCTCTCCACTCGGTTTCCCCTGACGACTGATCGTCCTTCTGAAGGTGAGCTTCTGATTTCAAACTTCACGTTTACTAACCAGCAGTTAATGTTTTCATTTCAGGATGAATAAGGTGACATGTTGAGTTACACGAATTAAACGTTCATGATGAACGGATCTATGATGAATGGATCTATGATGAACGGATCTATGATGAATGGATCTATGATGAATGGATCTATGATGAACGGATCTATGATGAATGGATCTATGATGAACGGGTCTATGATGAATGGATCTATGATGAATGGATCTATGATGAACGGATCTATGATGAGTTCTTCTGTTGCAGCCTTGGAGCCGCTGAGCCAACAGGCTGGAAGCTTCCTCGGCGTTGAACCTGTGCCTGTCATCCATTCATCCATCCAGCCTGATCTTTTATTTTTGGTTCTTTGTGTCAGTTCTGGTTTGGTAGAACCGGTTCAGAGTCGGATCGTCGTTCTGCTGAGTCAGCTCTTTTTCCTGCTGCTGTTTTCACAAATCAGTTTAAAATCAAACATCCAGTTAAATTCAGCTTCATCTGCTGGAAACCAGAGTAACTGATCTGCACCGGAGAACCAACCGAAGCTCAGAACGACTAGAGAACTGAACGTGACGGGGAACCGCTGCGTCACTCTGGACCACTAATTTCTCCTGGATGGATTCACCTTCAACCCCAGAGGAAATGATTTCTGGGAACCGCTCTGAGTTTCCTCCGTTTAATGGAGATGAAAGCAGAAACCTGTTTCAGGTGAAGAAACATTTATTTATCAATCACTACAGATTTTCTCTAAGTGAAGCTGAAAATGCAGCGGCGCTTCCTGTCTGCTGGGGTTTCTGTCCTGAAACAAAGCACTTCTTCTTCTTCCTGGTTTCCTGCTGTGAACTCCTCCTCAGCAGGAGAAAAGCCGACTCTTCTTGCTTCGTCCAGTTAAATGTCTGATGTTTTCGCTTCTTGGTTGGTTTTTGTTCGTTGCACTTTTTCTGTTTTACTTGTTTTTCTCCTGTGGTGATTTCAGCTGAGAAGATTTTAAAGAACATTAATGTTTATCTTTTATAATGGTGCTTGTGAAATCATGGGTTGGGTTTTTCTTTCTCAGGTTCTCTGTCTTGTTTTGAGGGTGTTTTACAATCTCAAGAAAAAAGTTATATTATTATTATTAATAATTATTGCCCCTTTATCAACCAACTCGTGAATAATTCTTTTATTTTTCAAAACTGTTTTCATACTTCAGTGCACTATTAAAACATATCTTTCTAAAATTCAGAGTGAGATGTGTTTTGTTTTGGAAACGTGTCTCGACCAATCACAGGCTGATTCTTAGGTCACTTCCTGGTTATCCCGGATGTCTCTTCATCCCGGCCTCTAGGGGGAGCAGTCACACACTTCCTGAATAAACATCCCGCAGCTTCAGGACGCTGTTTGAGTTATTAGCCTGCAACAGGGAAAAAATTACTTTCACCATGTCAGTTTATAAATGTGTCAGTTTGGAACTAAATATTTAGTTTATAAAGTATATTTATGTTTGTCTCACCTGATCTGGGCGCACCAGCAGGATAAATATGTATTTCCAAACTAAATATCCAGCTAGAAAACTTAAAGTAGATATTTAACTAGCTAAATATTTATTTTAAAAAGCAAACATTTTTGCACCAAACTAAATATTTAATAATAAACTTTTACTAATACAGCCAAATATTTAGTCAGTGAACAAAATCTTTGGCTGATAACGTCAATATTTTGCTGATATGCAAATTCACTGGAAGTGGACTATCAAAATAAAAGTTTTTTTAGATCGTCTGTAAACTGATGGCGAGTTGCTGAAGATCCGTTGCTTGATGTCTGCGTTATCAGATGCATAATGTTTAGTTTGAAACATTTACAAATGGCGAAAATACTGAATCACTGAACTCCTACTGACGGAGCTTCGGACCTCGGATCACATGCAGTACCTTGTGGACCAGCGGGGGGCGCTCGCTTCCGGACCGCTGTCTGAGGAGGCCTGGGTTAAAGCCAGCATTCCTTCAGGGCGGATGCGAGTCTGTTGGAAGGATTTAATATAAACTCTGGTTGCTGAACTTCCCTCTCTGTTCTTCATCACCAGACTGACATCCACTCTAATATTTGTCTTCCCTTTATCTCATTATGTTCAAACACCTCCGCCCCATAATAAGACGATAATTCAACTAAATATGTCATAGCTCACTGCTAGGAAAGCACAGTGACCTTTGACCTTTGGGTAATATACCACCCAGAGATGGAGGCTTGAGTTGGCTTAGAGCCAGTTTGTTTCAGTCTCAGTTATTATGGAAAACAGATTTTATGACTCAAACTCCACCTAAATGTTCAAACTCTGAGTATTAGTGTTCAACTGTTAATCACCATTAGGAAGACGTCATGGTAGCCTTATGAATGCTACGATAACAGGGGCTAACGTTAGCTTAGCTCTTGGTCTTCTTGAGCCCTTACTAAAATACATTTTTATTAGTGCTACATAAACATGTACGTTAAATGTAGTCACTGGTTGTCAGAAATAACAGTTATAGCCAGACATTACTGTCATTTATTCATTTAGGATTGCTAGCAAAACATATTTTAACAAGCTAATTCAGTTTGTCACAGTTGAAACATGAGTATTGCTCAGACTGGCGACCTGTGCAGGTGAGGTTAGGGACCGGGACCCGGACCGGGACCCGGACCGGGACCGGGACCGGGACATGTGTTCACACGCAGACCGCATCACCTGGAGCCAAAGCTAAAGGTTTGTGGGGGGGCAGTGCTTTGTCTTTGTTGATCTGTACCGCATTTTGAACTGCTGTTTGTATGAACGGTGCTTTATAAATAAAATCGATCGATCGATCGATTGATTGACCGCTAGCATGCAGCAAGCATGTTTTCCAGACTGAAACTGGACCAGAGTTCTGATGGTGGGACATTATTTCCGGATCTTAATCAGATGATTCCTCTGTTTTATCAGCCACCTGATGCTATTTGTTCAACAAGCAGCAGATTTCATTCCAGTGGGAGTTGAAATGCTGCAAACTGTTGGTTTAAATGTGTTAAAAGTTACTCATTAAAGGTTTGAGAATCTCGCGGCAGGTGTTTACTCTCAGTCCTGATCGGAGCTGAGATTCGGCGCTGATGTAAACAGAGGCGCATTAACGCTGATAAGCCGGAAGTTTAATGTTTAACCGGCCTGCAGGAAGCGCTGAGAGCCACACAGAGCCGGAACCAGGCGCAGTGAAGACACGGCTTTAGGAGTTCAGGACGTCCAACTCATTCATCCAGATAGAGACGGACCGGGCTTCAGGCCAGAACCAGAACCACAGTTCAGTTTGGAGAACTAAACAGAAAGTCCTGCTGAATCTCCATTCATTTAAACCAAGGATCATTTTGGAATTTGAGTTTCAAACTGACTGATAAGCGTCTCTGTGAGTTGGGATTACTTAGTGGGAACCCGTCTTCATTTCCGTGGTTCTGACCCGCTGGTTCCGTCCACAGGGACTGTGACCCGAGAGCTGATAAGCTAATCAATACCTGGAGCCAATCTTTCCTCAGTCATCATGAGCGGCAGCAACAACACGGATGGCGGGATAGACTGGAGCAAACTGGAGCCCAGCTACTCCATTAAGATCTTCATGACCGTCCTCTACGCGCTCATGCTGGCAGCAGGCATTGTGGGTAATTCAGTGACCATCAGGGTGACGCAGGTGCTGAGGCGAAATGGCTACCTGCAGAAGAACGTGACGGACCACATGGTGAGCCTGGCCAGCTCCGACCTGCTGGTGCTCCTCATCGGCATGCCGGTGGAGCTCTACAGCGCCATCTGGTTCCCCTTCGGATCCGCGTCTGGCAACGCGTCCTGCAAGATCTACAACTTCCTGTTTGAGGCGTGCAGCTACGCCACCATCCTCAACGTGGCCACGCTCAGCTTTGAGCGCTACGTCGCCATCTGCCACCCGTTCCGCTACAAGGCGCTGAGCGGCAAACGGACCTCGGTTCTGATCACTTTTGCCTGGGTTGTGTCGGTTCTCATTGCCTTGCCGTTGTTGATCGCCACGGGAACGCAGGGCCACATACCGCAGCGCCAGGAGCTGAGCTTCTGCACCAACCTGAGGGAGCACTGGCTGATGTACAGAGCCAGCATCTTCGGGGCGTTTGTCCTCTACATGATCGTGCTGATCTCCGTCGCCTTCATGTGCCGGGCGATGATCCTGGTGCTGAAGAAGCCGCTGGGATCCATGGATGACGGCATCAACGGGACCGAAAGGCCCGGAAAGCACGAGAGCGAAACCACGAAGGCGGCTCGGAAGCAAACGATCATTTTTCTGGGTAAGTTACTGATTTCAGATTCACATCATCGACAGAGTCAGCTGAATCGTTAAGGTTTGTGGTTTCCCAACGTTTGACCTCAGAAGCAGGAAGGAGTCACTTCATACTACCTTCTGCAGTAAGAAGAGACTAAAGAGAGAAATGCTGTTATTGTCATAAGGGTGTCAGGGTCACTGATGGCTCCACCAAACCAACTCCTGACCTCAAAAGGTGACCTGAAGGTCTGAACCCTGCTGGCCTCATCCTTTGATCTCATTAGTTGGTGAGAAATCATGCTGCCTCTCTTCTGGCTACATCAGACTCCTCAGCTGTGTCTGATCAGAATAAAGTTCTTTACACGGGAACAGGAACCCAAAGCCCGGCTGGTACCGTGGTTTAGTACAGAAAGACTCCTTCAGTCCGGTCGATCCGGTTCTACTGGAACCAGAACATCTGCTCCACCTCCAACTGCTCTAAGTCAAACCAGCCTGTTCCCCTCCTGGCCTGTGGGGGCGCTGCACCAAGAACCACTGAAGGAAACGACACAAAAACCTCTGAAGACGCCGAGAGCAACTTCCTGCTTCACCAGATGAAACAAGATGGAGGCGTCAGATTTTAGCGGGTGGAGGATTTCTCTTTAGTCTCTGGATAAAGACCAGGAACCATTTATGTTGCTAGCGCAGGGCATTCTGGCTATTTACCCAGAATGCCCTGCGCTGTATTCCACTTCCTAGTTTGGGCTCTGGTCCGCTTGGCGTTCACAGATGTATTAAAACTGAACCAGAGTTCACTTCAACCAAACCCAGACCGAGATCTGGAGGACCAAAGGTTAGAGGTCGACTAGCATCCACACCTCACCAACCGAACCGGACTTTGACTAGGCAGACGGACTGAACAGGCTTGAATGCTAAGAGTCCAGTGTTTGTTTCCATGGGTTGATGCATGTCTTGCAGTTTCGTCGTGTTTGGAGAACAACGTGATGCTCCTGCACTGATGGGGCCCATTTTGGGGAACTGGAGCCTTCAAACTGAGATTGCGCTCATTTAGTTTCAACAGCAGGACACTGTATCGTCTGTGCCCAGCATTTTCTAGACAATCCAGAAGCAACCCCCATTAAACTCCATCAGGTGTCTAAAGGGACAAAAGCAACATGACAAAGTTTTAAACTAAGCCACGAATCCTTCTGAGGATTAAACACAAAGATAAAAGATCCAACAAAGATGGAATATTATTCAGAGGCAGTCAGGCGTTCAGAGACCTCCAAGGGTTTGCCAAGTCAGATCAAATATTAATAAGAGAATGTGCAGGATAAAGAGGCTGTGAGCAGCCAAGTGGACGAGCGGAGGGATTGCTGTGAGCGGAGGGATTGCTGTGAGCGCGGAGGGATTGCTGTGAGCGCGGAGGGATTGCTGTGAGCGCGGAGGGATTGCTGTGAGCGGAGATTTGTGTCGGTCGGCTGGGCAGCGGCCAGATCACCGCCGAGCCCAGATGTGAGCCGATGCTGGAAGGAGAACAGGAAACGAGGCGTCGTGCAGCCGACTGGTTTCACTGAGCTCACAGGAACAATGGAGGAAATACGGACCAGATGAAACCCGGCAGCATCCTGGAGCTCAAACACTCATCGTTATTAATCCCCTCAGCTACATGAATTATATTCATTTATAAACACTCAAAGAGCAAAGAATGTCAAGATGTCATGTAACCTTAACACTTCCAAAATGTGATGAAGGGACATTTTGGAAAATGATGCTAGCAGTGGTTAGCTAACTTCTGCTAATTCACAAATAAAAAAGCTGATCTTTAGCTTAATGCTTTAGGATTCTTTCTATCTTTGGAAACAGTTAGCACATTTAGCTTCCCATAGACCAGGGCCGGGCTCTCCTGGAGTTCAGGCCTGGAGAGCCGGAGTCCTGCAGCTCTTCTCTGTCTCCCTGGTCCAACACTCTTCAATCCAGCAGCTGAATCTCCTCCTCAGTGCCGTCGGGTTCTCCAGAGTCCTGCTAAAGGCCCCATTGTTTGATTCAGGTGTGTTGAAGTAGAGACATCTAAAGTTGCAGGACAGCGGCGTGGAGTTGCCCACCCCTGGTCCAGACAAATGTTTCTGGATAAATTCTACAATGCTAAGCTAAAGCTTAGCTCCTCCAGTAATAGCAGAGCTCATTCTTGTGTTTCTGCTGACTTTGACCACATTTAGCTAGCTTCAATTTTTCTGGACAAATTCAAAAGCATCAAGCTGAAAATGATCACTTTAGCTAATGGTGCAGCTAATTTAAGAGGTTTTGCTAACATTTATCGCATAAATGTTTTTAAAGTTAGTAGAAACACTAACATTAGCTCCAGATAAGCTTCAGAATTCATCCGGAAAATGTTAAACGCCCTTATCTTCCCATAAATTCATTTTCTGGAGGAATTCAAAAGCATTAAGTTAAAAATTAGCTCCTCAAATAATGGTGACTATTTGTCTGTTTCTAATTGATTCAACATTATTTAAGAACAATAAGAGTAGTATTGTTCCTCTCAGCAGTTTTTTGCATATTTGGTAGAAAACCAGCTGCTTTGCCTTTTCTCCTCTCCTTCCAGAAACGCTGATCCGGCGCCGCAGCATCAGGGCTGCTCTGTTTACTGCAAATAAAAATCTGCATCCATCAGGCTCTGATTCAGACTTTATTACAGTTTCCTTTGTTTATTGGAGCCTCCAGCGATGCTAATCCAGAGGCTAGCGCCAGCTTCTGCTTCCTGTTGCAGAGGAAGTTCTGTTGGCGCCGGGTCGCTCATCAAACCGCCGCTGATGCTGCTGGTCGCCGGAGCAACTCCAATAACCAACACTAGAATATTAATGCTCACATAAATATTGATGAGGGCTGATATTATGTGTTTCTCATGGAGGAAATATGAGTCGTTTTTTGATTATTGACATTTATGGCATCCAAATAAATGAAGAAATGAATACTTATGATAACAGCCGGCCAAGACTTTAATGATTAATGTTAAAAACTAGAAAATATTCAAGAATCGATTATTTTATCACAGATACTGAATGGCTGCAGCGGATCAGTTCCTGTGACTATCAGAGCGTAGTTATTTCAGACCACGCCCCACTCACTCTGCCCTGTCCTTTCCTAACTGCCCCTTAAGAACTGGACCATGGCGTTTCAGTTCAACCCTGCTGTCGGATCACAGCTTTGTCAAGTTTACCCAAGATGAGATGCATTTTTTCTTTGCTACTAACTCTTCCCAAGAGATCTCCAGCCTTGTAGTACGGGATACCTTTAAGGCCTATATTAGAGGCCAGATTATTGCGCACTCAGCAAAAAACAGTCCTCCTATGAACAGAACAACCTAATTCAACAAATCAAAGGTTGATGCGAAATATGCTCTGAATCAGTGTCCCGAACTCTTCAAAAGGCGTGTTGAACTTAAAACAAGGCTTGACCTGTTGACAGCACACTCAGCTGAACGCCTACTTCACATAACTAATCCAAATTCTACGCACACAGTGATAAAACTGATAAACTCCTAGCATCCATGCTCAGGGGCTCTAGGGCAAGGCAAACTATTTCAAGAATTCGAAAACAGGATGGCAGTATAGTCACAGACCATGGACAAATCAATGATGCATTTAGGGACTTTTATGAGGAGCTCTGCAGCTCACAGTCACAAACCAATTCCAACACAATAGAGGATTTTCTAGCTAAACTTCACATTTACTGATTGTTTTAAACAAGGATCCCTTCCTCAATCATTCTACCAAACTTGTATTACACTTATCTCAAAGAAGGGCAAAGATCCAGCACCTCATACAGACCTCTCTCTCAAATACGGTTAAAATTTTAGCCAAAATTCTGGCCCGTAGACTTGAAACTGTTTTACCATCGGTTATTTCAAAAGACCAAACAGGTTTCATTAAAGGTCGGCACTCATATTTTAATGTTAGAAGGCTGATTAATATTGTATATTCTGGAGCCACGGATTCGGCTGAGTGTCTCTCTAGACGCTGAAAAAGCCTTTGACCGGGTTGAGTTTGACTATCTCTTTACAGCCCTTAGTAAATTTGGCTTTGGAGGAAATTTCATTTCATGGATTAAACTATTATACCAGCAACCGTCTGCCATGGTTCGTACCAATTTTCAGACTTCAAAACCGTTTAAACTACAAAGAGGCATCCTCCAGGGCTGTTCTCTTAGCCCCCTGCTTTTTGACCTGGCCATAGAGCCCCTCGCCATCGCACTGAGGACCAGTAAGGGGGTATCTGGCATTTGGAGGAACGACATGGAACAGAAAGTGTCTCTTTACGCAGACGACCTTCTACTTTTCATTTCTAAGCCATCAACCTCACTCCCTTCTTCTCTCGATATATTTAGCCAATTCGGTCAGATTTCTGGGTATAAGCTGAACCTTGCCAAGAGTGAGCTTTTCCCCATAGCCAATCAAGCTAATCTGTCAGATTTTACAAATCTGATGCCCAGAATTGAAAGACAAAAGTTCACATACATTGGTATCACAGTGACAAAAAAACATAAGAACCTGTTCAAAGAGAATCTGACTCAGCTGTTGAACCAAGTGAAGGGATCCCTCACAAAGTGGACGCCCCTTTCCATGTCCCTTGTGGGACGGATCAGTTCAGTTAACATGAACATACTACCCAAATTTCTATACCTCTTTCAGGCACTACCTATCTTTATTCCTAACACTTTTTTAACTGGACTCGATTCTTTCATCCTTCATCTGGCAGGGTAAACGCCCAAGGCTTCATAAATCACAACTACAAAAGCCTAAACAGCAGGTGGGGGGGGGGTCGCCTTCCCTAACTTCCAGTTTTATTATTGAGCGCCAACCTCAGATGATTAGTGTTCTGGTATTTTTACATTGCCTGGGTGACTGCCCTGACTGAGTGGCTGCCCTGGGTGGCTGCCCTGACTGGTTGGCTGCTCTGGGTGACTGCCCTGGGTGGGTGCCATCCCAGGGCAGCCACCTACCCTGGGATGGCACCCACCCAGGGTACCATCAACCCTGGGTGGGTTGATGACACCCACTGACCACTATGGAGCTGGTCAGAGGTGGCAGTGTGTCCCAGTGGTGGCAGTGTGTCCCAGTGGTGGCAGTGTGTCCCAGTGGTGGCAGTACGTCCCAGTGGGGCAGCCCAGTGTGGCATGTGTCCCGTGGTGGCAGTGTGTCCCAGTGGTGGCAGTGCCCAGTGGTGGCAGTGTGTTCCAGTGGTGGCAGTGCGTCCCAGTGGGCAGTTTCCCAGTGGGGGCAGTGAGCCCAGCTGGCAGTGTAGTGAGGGCCCCGTTCAGTGAAGTGAGTTTCCCTCCAGCTTCTCTGCTCTGGCTCCCTCACTAACCCCTTTTACTTGTAAACACATCTGTATAGGCCGTTGGAATATTTCCGTCCTCAGGATTGTGAACCAACATCTTTCGATAGGGCCTTATTCATTTTAAGGACCTTTTCATAGGGAAGAATTTGGCTTCCTTTGAGGAACTTAGCAACAAATATGGTTTACCTAAATCCCACTGTTTTAGATATTTGCAGGCCAGAAACTTTCTTCAGTCTCACTTTTCAGGCTCAGTTTCTCTGCCAGAGCAAACATTGTTGGAAACCATCCTGTTACTGAACCCGACTCGTAAAGGGCTGATTTCATGGCTTTACAGTAAAAGGTTGTCTATGAAGAGACGTCATAACTTCAGCTTAAAACCTCCTGGGACAGTGACGATACTGGATGAGACCTGGGCCTCTGTCCTTAACCTGGTGAATTCAACATCTCTGTGTGCAGCCATTGTCTCGTTCAGTTCTAAGTTGTGCATCGAGTTCATCTCTCCAAAGCCAAACTATCTTGTTTCTATCCAGAAGTCACCCCATACTGCGACAAATGCAAAACTGCTGTGGCCACATTGGTCCATATGTACTGGTCCTGCCCTGCTCTGGGTCGGTTCTGGACGGAGGTTTTCCGTACAATGTCCATGTTGGCCGGGGTCACAGTACCACCGGGCCTCTCTTGGCTCTCTTTGGCTTCAGTGGTGATGGGTTCCCTTTACCAGCCTTTAAACGGCGGCTCTGGTGTTTTGTTCGCTATTGGCGAGGCGTTCGGTTCTGACCAGGTGGAAGGTTCTGCTCCTCCTGGTTCTGACCGGGTTCTGTTCCTCCTGGTTCTGTTACTCCTGGTTCTGCTCCTCCTGGTTCTGACCGGGTTCTGTTACTCCTGGTTCTGCTCCTCCTGGTTCTGACCGGGTTCTGTTCCTCCTGGTTCTGTTTCTCCTGGTTCTGACCGGGAAACTCAATAAAAAGAAAGTGATAAAAAAATAGAAAAGTTGCTACAAAAAGTCTGAACTTTTGAGATTAATCTCAGAAAAAAAAAAAACATTTTCTGAGTTTAAAATGGGTTTTTACCAATAAAAAATCAAAATTTTTAACATGTTAAAATATTAAAAACTTTTTTTTTTTTTTTACAAAAAAGTTTTTTCTCTTTTGTAAGAAAAAACTCGAATTTTAAAATTTAAATTAGCTGCTTTTTCTTTATCTGAATTTGTTCTTGGTTTACTTTATTTTTCTGGGTTATCAGGTTTGTTCATGGTTTAATTTGTTTCTATTTGCTTTTGTAAGTTGCTGTTTTGTTGCCTGGTTGCCATGTTGACGTGTTGCCATTTGACGTGTTGCCATGTTGATGGGATTGCCTGGTTGCCATGTTGCTGTGTTGCCATATTGATGTATTGCCTGGTTGCCATGTTGCCTGGTTGCCATGTTGACGTGTTGCCTCCCTGCAGGTCTGATCGTCGGCTCTCTGATGCTGTGCTGGTTTCCTAACCAGCTGCGGCGCCTGATGATGGCGGCCATCCCCAAGTCTTCCTGGTCTCTGTCGTATTTCTGGATCTACGCGTGGCTCCACCTGGTGGCTGACGCCTGCTTCTACCTCAGCTCCGTGCTCAACCCGTTCCTATACAACCTGTCGTCTCGTCACTTCCGCCAGGTGTTCCTGCAGGTGCTGCGCTGCCGCCTGACCATCCAGCACGCCAACCTCCACGCCGCGCCTGCGCCCCGTGGCTCCTCTGCGCGCTCGCTGCGGCCGCTGCTCCAGAAGTCGCTGCCTTTCGGCCGGAAGAGCGGCGGCGGCCAGCAGAGCGCGTCGCCCACCTTCACCACCTTCCAGAGCGACTTGGCGCCGTCCGGCTGCCGGGTGGCGGTCAGCCTGAGCGAGCAGACCGGACCGGAAACCACAACCGAGACAGAAATCTGAAACGTGAAGCCGCTTCGGCCCGGTGAAGCCATGAGACAGTTTCATGTTTCAGCGACTTTCTGAAAACTGTTAGAGCAAAAAAAAATTGAATTCACAAAACCTCTGCACGTTTGGACAAATTCAGCTGAAAACCTCCAACACAGTGGTGGAGGGTGATGCTGGGGGCTTCCTGACACCCGTCCAGCCGGGTGAAAATCTGCAACAGAACATTCAGGGTTCGGGAACGGCCTAGTCAAAGGCACCCCTGCAGAGAGACTGCTGCTGGGTTGCAGGCTGTCCTTACTTTTCCACACGCAGCACTTTGGTTTCTTGTTTTAATAAAAAAACGACGCGTTGAATCTGCTGAGATTTTCTAGAATCTGCAGCTCAAGTTTACAGGAATCAGTTTTATTACAAATATTTTCTAATAGTTCTTATTTATCCAAATTATGATGTTAATTCTCTTTAGTAACTTAAATTCTAACCTAAATTATTTTCATTTGTCTTCCTGACATTCTGACTTCCTGATTGGCTGTCTGAGTGGCCTAGTTAAATCCTCTCCAGTACGGTCCCTCCGTCCCCGGCTGCCTGTCTCTAAGGGCCGGCCCTGGGGGCCCGCTGCCTCTGTCGGTATGGCAAGATGATTTAACATAAAATCAGCTTCACCACAGTTACATCCCAGATTTCTGCATTAGTCTGGTTTCCTCCTGTTGCCATGGTAACCAGGATTTATAGTCTGGATTAGACCTGAATTAACTAAATCTGGGGGATTAAAACTGAAAACAGGAAGAATTTTCAGATGAAAGTTAATATAAAATCCATTTTATAGCTGAGAAAATATGCAATATAAAAAATAAAAAACAAACTGAATGTTTTTCATTTAATAAAATCTGGTTTGTTTGGAGAAGTTTGACCAAGTTGAATATTTTTAATAAATGTAATTTTAGTTTTAACCATCAGGTCTGAGGAAGGAGGAAAACCACAGAAGAAGAAAACGGTTTGACGTTTCCTCAATCAACACCCGGATCTGTCATCCAGAAAATCTCCAATAAACCGACGGGATTATCTCCAGCATGAATAATTTTCATCTGGGATTTACAGGAGATTTATGCTGGTTTAACGGCTCAGATGGAAAATCCTGATAAACGGTCCCACGCAGACAGGAAGGGATTCAATCAGAGTTCCTGCGTTTAATCAGCTGGATTAGTCTGGCGGTTCCCACATCGTTTTGCTTTTCAACCAGGTTTAATTTTTCTTCCAGCTGAAACAGACGGAACCGATTCGGCTTCAGTCAGTGAGACTCACTGTGATGATGATGAGGAGGAGGTTCATCTTCCTCGTGTTTTCTCTTCTTCCAGCCCATCGATCCAACGGATGCTGGATTATTTACTCAGCGGGGCGTCACATCGATTTCCTTCCCCTCTTCTTCAAATCTCACCGACGCTTTAAACTTAAAGCTTAAAGATGAACAAATATCTACCTACTTACAGATGACTTTGATGTTATGATATTTTAAATCAAACTAAAGTTAATACCAAAGATTATTGGGAGCCATTTTTAAAGTTAACAGTGAAGGTTAACGGGAATAATTTGGCTGTTATAGGAGGTTCAGTTCATGAACTCATTCCTTTATAAACACAGCTAGCTCAGAGATAAATGTCTAGCTAACATGCTAATTCACTTGGTAATAATCGTAGACTATCAAAATAAAATATCTTCTTTATCATAGTTTCCTTTTTCTCTTTTTCTGACCAACATTTACATTTATTCAGATTATTAAACAAAGTAAATTCAGTTTTAAGGGTTAATATTTATCGATGGATCTACAGCAGCAGGAAGTTATAAAGACCCAGCTTTTATTTTGACAATACATTTCCACTTAATTAGCATATTATCTAAATATTTAGTTTGAAACTGATTTTTATAAATAATCATAACATGGATAAAATATGACTAAAAAAACGGATCTTCATCCATTTCTCTACAACAAGCTAAATAATAATAATTATTGCTGATAATTTGTAACTAATTTTACAAACAGCTCTGCTGAGTGACGAACAGAAACGCGGCGGAACTTCTTCCTGTTGGTTTGTCCCAGAAAATCCCAGTAAAAACACCAACACTGCGATAAAATCAGACGTTTGGATTATTATTAAAAGTTTTATTTTTCCTATTATTTTCCATTTCTGAGCCTGTTTCCTCCTGCTGAAGCTCCGTTTTAAACCTCAGGTTTCTGCAAACACGGATGATGAATCGCTCCAACAATCAGCTTTAGTCTCTTCCTCTATGCTTTGGTTTCTTCCCGCAGCGGAACGGCGGTTCTGTTTGGCTCCCGTTGGCATGACGACGGCGCTGAACTCAGACTAATACTATGGATTTATTAGCAACATGTGATGCAGAGAGGTGCAGAGAGGTGCAGAGCTGACTCCGGGGATCAATGAGAGCCGTCACTGTCCGCCGCTCCCAGCACAGATCCCAACGGCCGCCATGTTGGCCTGACGACACGCTGCTGCTTTACGCAACACTTTCAGAAACTCTAGAAATGGATTTACTGTATAATTCCAGCAGCAGCTGTTGGATGGAAAAACTCAGATAAAATATGTAAGTAGTAGAGTTCTGTCCACAAGGAGCTAACAGCTAGCACACAGCGCTAACATTAGCAAGCTGCTTTGTTTTTTTAAAGGATTTTTTGGCTCTTCATTTGACAGGAAACAAATGTTATCAGGCCGGGAATCGAACCTGCGACTGCCGGCATGAGGACCACAACAGCATCCCATTAGCAAACTGGTGCTACTAGCAAAGCAACGTCAACAAATAAGTTCATGTCTGACGACCCAGCGCTATTAGCATCTTAGCTCTGCCGTGTCGTTTCACGACCAATCAGACTTTGAGCAAAAGCTTGGTGGTGCCAGCAGAGAACGTCCTAAAAGCGCCTGGTTACATTTTATTTTGTTGCTTAAAATTCTCATATCAAAATATTACAATTGATATGTTCTATAATTCAATTAGATATTCTACCTGCTTTATGTTCTCCACTGCCTGTGATTACATTTGTTCCTGTATCTTTTGTTTTAAATAAAGTTACTGGGGATAAAAAGGCCCGGTCCCATTCCAGTCCTAGTCCGGTCCTAGTCCAGTCCTAGTCCAGTCCTAGTCCAGTCTGGACTGGGACTGATCCCATTCCAGTCCCGGTCCGGTCCTAGTCAAAATCTCCCAAAACGCAGGAATTTCTATTTATTTTGAATTTGTTTTGTCAAACTTTACACATAATCATGAAATGAATATCTTTCTGTGGGAGGGGAACAGAAAGCTGTTTGGTTCTTATTATCATCCTGGTTTTTAAACAATGTTTTCTTCTCAGACTAGAGGAGAAAAACGATTCATTTATTGTTACATTTTGGTTAATAAAGTTTAAAAAGGACATTTCAGCTCCATTAGTTTTATTTTTCATACGTAGTGTCAGACATTTTTATTTTTTATATATGTCTTATGTTTGACTTGATCTTTGTTATTCGCTCCACTTTATACCAAACTAACCAGCTGCATAAAACAGATGACTTTATGGGTAAAAATCATGTCTCTATTAATCAGATAATAAATTGATTATTAGAACATTTTAGTGTGTATTTCCTTATATCTTAGAAATAAAGCAAAGTTCCCAGAGCGAGCCGTCTGTCGCAAAATACAGAATAAAATCAGTTTTCAAAAGATTTGAAATCATTTTGGTTTCATTGAACATGAGTGATTATACTGAACAAATCATAACAAAACACAAATCTCCAAATGTCTCCAACAATGACGGAGGGAAGCAGAAACACCGACACTGCACCTTTAAAATAATCGCTTTGTTGTAGTTGCCTAAACAGAGACCAGTCTGCCATTTTGGATGTGAAGTTATGACTCAGGGCCGTCTGTCCCAATCCTGACCCCTGACCCCTGACGTGACTTTGACTGAGTCCACTAGGGGGCGCAGGGCACCGGACCGGGCCAAAGAGAGGACTGGAAGACAGGAAACAGAACTGCTGTTTAAACTCTCTTCATCCACTTCAAAATAAGAGCATGAATATGGATGTCTAACGACTTGAAGAATTTTTAAGTCATTGAAATAAAGATGTTTACTAAACAGCCAAGAAAATTAGCGCTTTAGAATTTATCCAGGGACGCTAAATGTTTTCAAAGCTAGCTAAAGCGCTAGGCTACAATTTAGCACATGTGCTCTCACTGCTGCTTGTGATGTTTTAAACTGATTGATAGAGGAATTACAATTGCTAAAAACAAATATTTATTAACATCTAAATGAATATTTTCAAATTAAGGGCAGAACTTATTTTGTGCTGCACTAATAGATTCATTTATTTTAAGGGGTTCTACATGTTAGCGTGTTGCTATGTGTTAGCATGGTTCAGTTTCTGTATCTTCTGGATTTGTCAAACTGCAGCTGAAAGAAACAAAACTGCTTTCTCCTCCTCTGGTTGTTTGCTTTGTGTGAAAACCATCAATCCCAGAAGCAGAGTCTCAGTGATGGGCTCAGTGTTTCTGCTCCGCCAACATGGCGACCGGAGCCGCCAACATGGCGACCGGAGCCGCCACCATGGCGACCGGAGCTCCAGCTGACGGTCTGCTGCTTCGGAGCCCCGACCGGAGAACCGACTGGAGAACCCCCCAGATATCAATTCACATATCAATTTAATTCAACAGATAAATATGGATCAATTCTGAACCGAATCCTTCAGTGATCTGTCCACTTTCACAGCTTTCTGTCCTGGTTGTTCCAATTCATTTGGAATCAGCATTAAAATTAATCCACAACTAAGAAAACAATCTATTTGATAAATGGTCAACTAATATTAGGTACAGATTAATAAATGAAGAAACTAAACAAAGACAAAACTATCAACAGAAACAGAATCAACAGAAAATGACTCGTGTCCAAAACAAATAACCAAAAGTAAAAAGGAGTGAAAAGACAAGCGGCTTAGTTCTGCAGAAAAGTCGCAAAATTGCTAGAAAAAAAATCTGAAATTTCATAGAGTTTGACAAACTAGGAAAAACTCACATTTACCGATTAATCTTAAAGATCTTCTAAAAAAATTAAAATAAAAACTTTGGAAAGTTTCTAAAGTGGATTTAACATTTATTTTGTCTGCAGAAATATGCGCAAGCCGTTTATGTATTGATTGGTTTTCAGCTGAGAAGCACAGGACTCTGAAGCTCTGTGGATGGTTCTGCAGCGGGGCCGCGGCCCCCGGGCCCCCCTGGGAGGCGCCTCTGGATCCAGAATGTGTTATGTGTTCAGCTCTGCATCGCGTCGGTTCAGGTGAAGTGATGAACTTTCTGACGCTGAGATAAAACCATGAAAACGTTCAGAGAAACAAACATTTCATAAAATATGAAATGCTCCTTTAATTGGTGTAAAATCTTTTGTTTCACTGTGATGTGAGAACTGATCTATTCTGTTTATTTCTACCCCGTTTACTAGCGAGCTGTTAGCATGCTAACTCTGTCCTGACTGTAGAAATGACGGATCTGCTCTGATGCTAAGCTAACTTCCTGTTTCCTGCTCTGGTTTTCAGACAATCAGTGAAATCAGGATGCGATCCTCCAGACCCACTGAGTCTCTGTCAGCAGAGGATGGAGCCCAGCAGGAGGAGGACCAACATGAGGAGCCAGAGCCCAGCGGGGGTCGCACCGGACGACGGCGGGGGCCGCCTCTTCTGGCGGGGGCCGTTGCAGAGCGGCGTGCTGCAGCAGCTGATGCAGACAGAGCGGAGCTTCCCGGTGCAGAACTGCTGGTAGCCGGAGGAGGAGATGAGGCAGGCGGAGGAGGAGGCGCATGACTTCCTGTACAGAATCCCTGGAGGAGACGGAGACGATTACAGGCGCTAGGGGGCCTGTAATCGCCCCCTAGCGCGATTACAGGCCCCCTGTAATCGCGCTAGACCTGTAGCGCGATTACAGGCCTAGCGCGCTACAGGCGCGCTAGGCTTTTTTACTGTGTAAAAAAGCAAATAAAAAAGCAATAATTTCGTTTATTTCACCTGTAAGAAACGAAAAATCATTTTCAGTCAATTTCACCACATTATTCATACATTTATAAACGTCACAGTTCCAAACTAATGGGCGCTTCCCCATTAGAGTGGGGGCAAGTCTGAGGTAAACACTTAGCTTTCAAACTAAATATTTAAAATAAATAAAATATTGCTATATTTAGGTGTCTAAATTAGTTAGTAAGCTAAATAAGCTCAACAATTTGTTTTCAAACCAATTTTTAGTTTAAAAGTAAATGCACACTCCTAATCTAGAGAATAATCATCTCGGTCTGGGATTAACCAGGAAGTGGCGCGTTCTGATATGGGCACTTCCCCAGGGCAGCATTAGAGCGGGGCCAGATGCCCCAAAAAATATATCATCTCATCTGTCAGGAGGCGTCTTTGCTGGTTTTCCTCCCATCCAAATAAAATGAGTTTGTTTAAAGAGAAATGTAATAAGTGAAGAATATTTTCAGGATGTGTTGCTTTCATGCTGATAGGGATTCTGCAGATTCAAACGCTTTAGTTTATGAGACGCTGAAGAGATTCTTTCTCCGCTCTGCTGCACAGGAAACAAACACATGAAATTCATAACATTTTGTAGAGAGAGGAACTTACTGTTTACAAACAAACTGTTTACTTTTACAAAATAAAAATGTAGTATACTAAATAGTTAGCTTGCTAACTAAATATGTTGGTGCCAAACTAAGCAGTTAGCTCTAAGCTAAAACCAGCCACCACTCTTCGCTAACAGGCGGTGTTTAACTCACCGTCGTCGTTCACCAGCACCTCCTTCTGGCACATGTCCTGAACGTTGATGGTGCAGTTGACGATGAACTCGGGCGCGGCGCAGTCGTCCGTCATCTCACACTGGTAGCACTGGATCTGGAGGGCCAGGCCTGCAGCACACACACACACACACACACACTGCAGTCCCTTTTCAGTCAAGAAACAAGGACCCAACCGCCGTGAGGAAGCAGGAGTGAAGCAACAGAAACACTCGACTCAAACAGAACTCCAAAACTTTCTGTAGCTAAAAGCTGAAACCCAGCAGGACAGAAACCTCTGATCAATAACATGGCTGCCAGTGGTGAACATGCTAACTAAAGAGCTAGCTATGCTAATCCTAAAGAACTAAACATTAGTTCTGCTAATGCTTAAGCGCTATACCAGTCATGCTGTTTAGCAGAAGCTCATGCTAAAGCGCTATAGTAACAGTGTGTTTAGTCAATGCTAATGCTAATGCGCTAACTTTAACGTCACCCACCTTGTGCCACAAGCACAACTGAATAATTCATGAGGGAATTAAAAAAAAGAAAAAATTCATATGAGGATGTGAGGATATGTTTGTTTAATTAACACCTCAGTTGTTCGTTTCTTGTGTCATTGCCACTCGCTCAATAGTTTCTTGTGCAAACAAGACAGGAAACGGAAACAATCTTCACCAGCATGAAACGGATAAAAGCTTTTAGGTGGACAACCAGAACTTCACACAGATGACCAACTTTATTCAACTAAAGCTTAGAAAACAACCAAATAAATTAACTGTTCAGAATTTATATGGGAAAAATCATTTAGTTGAAGCTAAAAGTTTTGGTAAAACAAAGTTAGCAAAAACAAGCTAACCAAATTTTCTTCTCTGGATATCAGTTTGTTCAGGCAGATCTGGGAAAGTTCTGGAGGTTCTGCAGGTTCTGGACGCAGAACTTTTCCCAGATCCAGGCTGTTCCTGTTTCTGCTCTCGGTGTTCAGATCCAGATGAAGCTGAACTCTGTTTAAACCGGTTCAGAGTTCAGAACATCAACACCGATTAAAGTTACATTAAAATTGTCTGAAATGTTTTTCACTTTGTTCAAAAACCAAAACACGTGTTGGAACGGGAAGAGATTTGTGACACATTCATGTCATCATCTTTGCTTCACTTCATTAACTGCCGTCTGTTTTTCAGCCAAAAACTGACTGAAAGCAAAATCTGATTTTAACCGTTTAGTGTCCGTGGCACGTTGAGAGGAGAGAAGATCAGGATGTTCAGTTTGACATGTCAGCTCAAAGGTTCCTCAGGGTTTCAATCCTCAGGGTTTCAACTCCTCAGGGTTTCCGGGTCCTCGGGTTTCTGGGTTTCCGGTTCCTCCGGGTTTCTGGGTTTCCGGGTCCTCTGGGTTTCCGGGTCCTCCGGGTTTCCGGTTCCTCCGGGTTTCCGGGTCCTCCAGGTTTCCTCCACGCCTGAGGCGTTTAATAATGAGAAGCTGCTCTGTCCATAACCCTCATCAGCTCGGCACTTTAATTTATGTTATTAAACTACCAGAACTTCAAGTGCTGCAAATGAAAATCACTGAGGAGATTTGAAATAAGAAGTTTCAGTTATTTTTATTATTAGTTTTAAATTGTTCACTTATTTTAGTTTCTCTAGTTTATAAGTGAAAATTGAAACCAATCTGCAAAATTTTCTCCTTCATTTGCAGCAGATTTTCTGATTAAACTCACCTGGTTGTTGCGCACAAACAATCAGAACCAGAAATAAAGGTTCGAGTAGAACCAGACCGGGTCAGAACCGGACCGGATCCCACCAGGAAACATCCATCACCGCAGTGAAAACGGCTGTTCCGACTGGTTCCTCCACCTGCAGCTCGGATTTGTCTCAGAATCCAAACCTCCTGCCGCGTTGGGAAGTTAGTTTGGGAATTCCGGGAATGTTGCGGTGAAAGCTGCGGTTCCGTACCTGAGCCGAGGAGGGACATCAGCAGAGCCGAGACGGTCCGGAGCCGCATCCTGCCAGCCGGAGACTCGGAGACACGCTGCGCTCCTCTTCCTCCTCTTCCTCCTCCTGCCGCCGCTCCGAGTCCCGCGGCTGGCGCGCGGCCATGCGCGTGCACGCCTGCCCCATGTGGCACGTGATCCAATCAGCGGCTGTTGCTCCTTAATGAGATTTAATGCACTTAAATATTTATTCTGCTCCGTTTGTTTAAATTCAGGATTGAAAAGGAGAAGAACCGAAAATATAATACATTTTTTACTTGATTTTAAAGTAAAAAATGTTCTCAGAAATTATTAAACTGAATTATCTCTTATTTAATTATTGTTCAGATTTGGTGATTTTACTGCAATGTGGGATTCACTGTACGGCTCATCACCAGGGCAGCATCACACACAGGGGCGGCGTCCATCGATCCATCCATCCATCCATCCCTCCATCCATCATCCCTCCATCCATCCATCCATCCATCCATCCATCCATCCATCCATCCATCCATCCACCCATCCATTCTCAGTGACTGGGAATTCACTGAGTATCGCTAGCTGAGTGGAAGTTAGCATTAAAGGCTATTAATGCTAACTAGAGCGCTCCGGTCCAAACCCAGCAGCAGGTCTGGGTCGATTCAGGCGCTCATCACTGGAACTTGGACAATTAAACGAAACTCCACTGTTAAATCAGAGTTTATGTTTGAAAACTAAATGAGACCTGAAGCTGGGAGCAGCAGCTGACTGACAAACTGAAAAGGTTTTTAACAGTTTCTGACTTTCAGAACTGACCCGAATCCCAGGTTTCCTCTGAATGTTTTGCTCTCCTGACCCGCCGGTCGGTTCTGGTTCTTAGACCCGTTCGGATCCGACGGCCAGCCTGATGAAGGTCCAGCAGGAAAACCCTCCACCGGCAGGTTCTGGTTCCGCCTCAGGGTCTCCCTGAACCGGGTCGGTCCAGATTCCTCCATGTTGTAAATTTGAGCGTTAATTCAGAAGGAGCAGAAACTCCACCGATCAGATGGATTCAGATTTTGAACTGAGTTTCTGTTTTTTGGCCTAATTATAAAAACCTTCATCAGCCTGAAGCTGTTAAAACTTCCCTCCTTTTTCTCTGAACGATTTTGACTCATTTTCATTGTTTCTGTTGTAAAAAACCCTCCAAACTTCAGGGATTCATGAGTCAATAAACAGTAAATAATCAGCTTAACTACACTTTGTTAAAGTCGACGTGTCTGGGAAGGATATTAGTTTAAATTCAGTCCAAGTTCTGATGAAGGAAAAAAAATAATCAAATGTATTTTTTCTTTTTTGTTGAAAGAAATGGGAGTGAAATGTGATCAGCTTCTAGAAACGTAGATCTGTGAATCCCACTGATTTCAACCGGTTCTGTTTTACAGTCCAAACAATCCGAACAGTCAGGCAGAAGTACTGAAATAGTTTATTTCTGTTTTTTGGACATGAAACAAAGATTACCAGTCTGAGGTTGCTACGGTGACCGTTACACGAAAACATCACTGCAATTATTGGATTCAGAAAAAACAAACACTGCAACAGTGAGACAATATGTGCAATAAATGTTCAAACACTCTTCGGTGCTGACTGACAGACGTCTGAGTAAATGTTAGAAAAATACGGGCGCTGTTTTCATCATGCTGCATCCGCCCGGATCAGAACCAGCGCCCGACCCGACCCGACCCGACCCGACGCCTACACTACAGGTTCTTCACAGGACTTATTTTACTTTGAAAAGTCCCGATCCGATTCTGGTCTCAGCTTTGCTTTGCCTAAAGATTTGATTTAAATCATTAATTTCACAAATCGTTCCTCAGATTTCTGAACGGTTTCAGTCCAGACGGCCGGCGAAGAAGAACCTGATGATGAATCAGATCTACTGGACTTCATTCCAACAAGATGATTCATATTTACCTTGTTTTTTACATAAAGGAGATGAGATTTAACTGGTACCATAAAAGCACAACTAAAAAATGCTTTACTTCTAATTCCAAATGAAACGTGATTGTAATTAACGCTGAGATGCAGCGGTGGGCACCGCTAGCTACAGAGCTAGCTGCGCTAACCGTAAAGCAATAATTGAAAACATCAACACGGCATTCAGTGGAAGCTAATGCTAACATGCTAATTTCAACAATGCCACAGTAAAATGAGTGCTATAGCATAGCATAGCGCCTTCTATGGGCTGATTTTGTGTCCTTCCTGTACAGTTTGCGCTTCAGGAAGTGAAACTTTGAAACAGACGTTCCACTTCCTGGTTACAGTTTTATAGTTGTTGAGTTTTGCTTGCTAACTTTCCTCCAACATTCAACTTTATTGCACTGAAATTTGCAGAGTAAATGATCACTTTACCTGGAAAAGTTAATTTAGGAGAAGCTAAGTGCGCTAAATGTTTTCAAAGCTAGGAAAAGCACCAATGGAGCAAAAATAATAATTAGCTTTGCTATTAGCGCATTAGCAGGTCACCTTTGCTATGGCCTCTGAACAAAACATTTACATAAATGTATTTATTCTTTTTAAACTTTTTAGCTAAAGTTTTTGCTGTTTATCTCCAAATTGCTGCGAGTGGGAAGTTTAAGAAAATAATCAAAATAATAAAAATGTATCATTTCCTGGCAGCTGTAGCCGATTTGAAGCCGGTTCTTTGCCGAGTCATCTAATATTTTTCACCATAAAACTGATTCATTCTTTGGGTTTTTCACATCTCAATGATTCCTAATTTGGACCTGAAAAGAAAATAATTTTTAAAAAAATCATCCAACGTTTTCTGGAACTGAAAACATAAAGAGGGAACCGGATCGGGACTCTTCCTGCTGCCGGCGCAGAGAATTGGAAAATGAGCTGAAACATCTAAACATGCAGCGAGTGAGCTACTGGAGCGGGACGAGAGCGTGCAACGTGACGGAGCGCCGTGGCTTTAAATGTTCCAGCAGGAAATGGCTCTGATATGTGGCTCAGAAACAAGAAGAAGAAACACCGAAACGGTTCATTAAAAATGATTCAATAAAATCGATTTGTTGTTCCAGAGTCGGAAGATCCTGGATCTGTTTCCATGACTGAGCGAATCCACAGCATCTATCAGAAGGTCAGTGGTTCAATTCCCTGAGCAAAAAGACTCCTAACGAACCGTCCTGCCGATGTCATCACTGTGAAGCGATGATGTCATCACTGTGGCGTAGTGATGACATCATCGCCGTGCGCAGCGCGGAAACGGTTCCTCCGCTGGATGGTTTCGGTCTGGATGAATCAGCAAAGTGAAGCATGCAGGAGAGAAAAGGTTTAAAACACCAAAATATTCACATGGTCCAGAAGTTCAGCGTTTACATGGCGATGGATTCACATCGTTGCAGAAACAGGAAATGAGTCATGAAGTCCTGCTTTAAAGGGACAGTTCAGAGTTTTGCAGGAGGGGTTCTACGGAGCGGGTGTGAGGAAGCAGTATCTTACCCGCCTCTGAACCAGTTCATCAGTCGGCCATCTTGAAACAACTCTGAAAGCGGTTGTTAGAATTATTTTTTTGTTATCACGCTAACATTAGTACTTTTTTAATTTAAAGGTTTTAGTGCTCTGACCCTTCAGAGAAAGAACTAGACAAACTGTGTAAAGACATAACGCGCCTTACCTTAACCTCGAGACGTTTGCTCTTCAGAGATGGTTTTAAACTGAATTTAGTTTCTGTCTCCCTTCCCTGTGACCAGGATGGGCCAGATATCATGTTGCCTCCACTCCCGCTGAGCTTCTTCTGCACAAGTTTGGTTGAAAAATAATAAACTTTGTCTGTGGTTCTTTTCATGTAGGCTGAGAAAATAGCCATCAGCGGTTTATGTAAAAACTGGATTCCAGCTTTTAGGAACCGGCGGTGAACCGGGTCAGGATGGGCTCTGATTGGCCGGTTCCTCGTGGATGAGGCTCCAGTTGCTGCTAAATGTCTGCAGCAGGAATATTAAACATTTGCAGGATTTTGTTAAAGTCATATTTCTGTTAATGGTTAATATTCAGACCTCGTTTATTGATGTTTTGCTTTGTTTTATATTCAGAAACATGAATTATTAAGAATTAAACCAACAATGTTGTTAAATAAAATAAACGTTTGGATTTAAACAGTTTAAGATCAGATCCTGCATCATTAATGTTAATCTGATATTTCCTAACTTTTTGATGGTATTATTGAAACCTGCAGTGATTTTTAAAAGTGAAGATGGTTCATTAAACCATATTTACATGAACAGTTTGAAGTTATTTCTAGATGGCAGAAATCTGAACAGATCCTGACAACTCATCAGCAGAACATTATTGATCAATAATCAATAATCCCCTCAGATCCATCTCTGCTGTTTAACCTCTGTGTTAAAACATCCGAACTGTAATCCTCCAGATTTTCATCAGAATATTTTTCATCCCAAACAGCAGAAGGTCGTCGTGACCTTGAGCTAAAATCCAAGAAGAAATAAAGGAGGACAGGAAGTAGCAGAACCACTTCCTGTGGTTCCTGATCACACAGCATCAGAGGAAATGATCCACCTATGATTCAAAACTCATTCTGATAACAGAAGTCCGTTTCAGTAAAAGTTTCATTTGGTTGTTATTGTTGGACCGACGTTTCTGCAGCTTTTTATTCAATTTCATATAAATCTTCTGTAAACTTTCACAAAATATTAAAGCAAATCGTTTTTATTTAATTTATGCAAGATAAATAACTTCTAAATTTTATTGTTTGATTTGTTTGAACATGTGTCTAAAGTTTTTAATCAAAATAAATAAGAGTATGTGCTAATGCTAATGTTAACAAGCTAATCTCAAAGCTAATTTTCTTTCATGTTTAACAGCAAATAAAGTCGATCGATGATCAAAACATAAAATAAGTTCAAATACAAAAAATGAAACTTCAATAAAAAAATGTAACCAGAAATGATATGCAACGAAAAGGAAAATTAACCTCAACCTTAGCATGCTAATGCTAATGTTGAGAATTTCTGAAGATGCATTAAGAGAATAATTCCCCTAAAATTTTAGCAGTTTGTATTTTTATCCTTTTGTTTTGCAGAATTTAAGAGATTATTGTTCAGAAATTATATAAGAAATTTTATAGTTTTAAGCATTCCAGTAATAAATGATTTATCTGCACTGCTAACAGTAATGATAGCATCTGTTAGAAACATCGCTAATTTGGTTCCTGGTGTCTGAAACTGTGAGAGTTTTGTTCTCATCAGCTGGTATGCTAGATGAATAATTTATAGATTTTATTGATTGATTAGTTTCAACATTTTATCAAAATAAATAAGGTGTGCTATTGTTAGCATGCTAACCTCAAAGCTAACTTTTTCTTTATATTAGAAGAAAATAGAATGGATTCATGTCCTTCATGGTGAAATTATGAAATATGTTCTAATAGTGCAAAGGATGATCTGCAATCAAATATAAACAGAAAATACAAACAGAAAAGTGTAGTTAGCCGACGCTAACATTAGAATGCTAATGCTAATTTTCCCTCAGAATTTCAGCTGTTTATTATTCTGTTTGCAGAATTTAAGGTTTTATTATTCTAGGATGATAAGAAATAAGTTTTTACCGTAGCGATTGCTTATCGGTCACATCACAATAACTCAGGTAGCATCCGTTAGAAAATGGCTCCTCTTGCTCCTGTAGGTCTGAAACAGTCAGACGTTTGTATTGCTAATGGTAGTTAGCCTGATCACCGGGAACAAGCAGTGAAACTGGAAAACATTCAGTTTGACGTAAAGATGAGTTCCTACCTGGCAGGTGAGCAGAAATCAGGCTGCATCTTAGCTGTGACATTAGCAGCTTTAGCTGCTGGAACTCAGAAGGTTCAAGGATTTTCTTTCAGCCAGAAAGAAAAAGTAAAACAGCTGAAATTTGATTGTGAAGTTAATGATATGAAGCTCTGATGGAAATGCCTTTCAGGTTGACCTCTGAGTGAACCCGCCGCTGTTTATTTACACAATGCTACATTAGAGCGCCGCTAGCTGCCACATTGTCCTCAGCGTGATGAAGAGGATTTGACTGGACCAGAACGTTTTGGAGGAGAGTTTTGGGATTTCTCTTCAGAGCGCTGCAGTCCTCCAACATGTCTGAGAACAGGAAGCAGAGCGTCGTCCTGCATCCTGATTGGCCGACGCTGCGTCTTTCAGGTGAGGGTTTCCTGCAGAGGATCTTCCAGCTTCCGGATCTCTGCAGTAAAACATGGAGGACAAACGAAGGATTGACACGTGTAATCCAGCAGAAAATGAATCGTCTTCCAGGCCGGACTAGATCATAATAAAAGTATCTAAAACATTCGGATCAGTTCGGCTCCAGGAATGATGCAGGATTAAATTTAAATATGAGAATAGTTTGTGATTTTTTATTTCATCATCCTGAAGTTACATCATGATGTTTTGCTTTGCGTTGAAAAGACGTTGCATCATTTTCATCCCAGCCTTACCAGGAAATAAGCAAACAAAAATACTGTCCAGATTTGTCAGATGCAGCACATCCATCAGGGTGAAAACACAAAGATGGCCGCCGTAATAGAGCAGAGTCCTCTTAAAGAGACAGGAGCCCTGAAAGAAACGGCTTCAGAAACTCACGTTTAGCTACAACTGCTGCTTTGGCAAAATCAGCTTAGAACGACTATCTGGAATCACATTCCAGATTTTACAAAATGAGTTTTGAATACAATCAAAAACTTTAACCATCCTGATTGAAATTTTAAGATTTCTGCTTTTCACGGATCAAAATACCAAATGACATCATTTGTATTATTACAATAATACAAGAGAAACACGGCCATAATTACAACTGAAGATTTCTGCAAAGTACTGATGACGAGTCAGAATTACATAAGTCTGCAAAGAATTTCCATTTATTCTCTAAGAGACACAAACAATTCAGTGAGAAACGGATTTGAAGAGATAAAAGTTCTGCTGTCGAAACATTAAGAAGCTGAAAACAAAAAACTTTCAAAAAAATATCTTCTAATTTTTAAATTGAAATTTCAAAATGCTAAAACAGAATAATTGTTAAAAACATCAGTAATGTCATTCTGAACAATCAGGATGTTAATAATGAAATAGAAAAACTGTTTTATTAAAAATGTTCATTTGGAAATTTCTTAATAAATAGATAAATAAATTACAGATTACTCAGTTTTGCTGAGTCAATATTAGTTTTTTGCACTGGTTGGATATCTGTCTAAAATGCATTTAAGATATCTTTAATTGTAATTATGACTGGTCAGAACAAAAAGTGAAATATTTTAAATTCACTTTATGATGAGTCAATTTATTTTCTGATATTTGAAATAAATGTTTCAGATAGAATTGAATTAAAGCTTCAATAAAACTTAATGGCAAATCTGAAACCAATTAGTTGGAATATAATTAGAGATAAAATAATTTACTACTATATCATAAATGAGTTTCAGATGCAGAAGTGATAAAGCTGATTTTATGTTAAATGGGCTTGCCATACTACTGTGCTGCAGTCGGATGGAGATGTCTGGGAAGTTAGTCAAGTGCTCATCTGGCGGCGGCCATTATGCTCTCCTCTCTGTGAAGATTGAAATTTAATGGAAAGGCTTTTTTAAGCACAGCTTAGTTTTCAGGCAGCTCTGAGTTTCTGGAGAGGAAAACAGTTTGATTATCGCCAGCAGCAGCTAAAGGTTTGAGCGAATCTCTCTGGGCTCCTGCAGAAAAAACTGCTGCAACATCCCAAGAATAAAGAGCTGCAGGTCTGTGTCACTGTGCTGCGCTGTAACCTGATCAAAACCTAATAAAGGCCTGATCAAAAAATTAATCAAACCTAATCAAAGCCTAATCAAAGCCTGATCAAAACCTGATCAAAACCTAATCAAAACCTGATCAAACCGGTGAATCATTGAGTAACCGATGCGATCTGCTCGCCTCCTCACAGTTTGCCAGCTGCAGGCGGCTCTGCTCCTGCGGTTGGTTCGCTGTGGATCTCGGTTTGGGTTTGATGTGACTCGGCTTCTTTGGTTCGGTCCCACCTGGAAAAACAGAAAATAAATTTTTAAACTACATCTTCAAAGCTTTTCATATTTAATTCATATTTATAGATCATTATTTTTTTAAACAGTTATGGAAACAGAGCAGTGAAAAATGTGGTTTATTTACCACATTTATGTTTTATAATTGGCAATAATTATAAACAAAAGGTAACACTTCTAGTTCTGGCTTCAATTTAAGCATTTAAAATGAAAGTGGGAAAATAACAAATTACAGTAAAATTTAGTTTTGGCTGCTTAAACTGGAGAAAATAAAGAAAGGAGTTCATCTTCAATACTTCGCATTACCTCAATACATAGGTTACATACATTATATTTAAAAAATGTAAAAAAAAAATCTATTTTATTGTAACAGATATTATAAATCTGGACTAAAACTGTAACAGTAAGTTATTTATTTCAAAGATTTAGTCTTTAGCTTCAGGTAAACTTAGCATATTTTATCTTTCAGTTTGTAATGTGGTAAGTATTACGCCAACAGCTTTAGCCTATTAATTTGGCCTGACATAACACTAGGTAAAATATTTAGCTCAACAATTTAGCCACTGAGAATATTAACCTAATTACTTAGCTCAGGGATCTAGACTAAGCTAGCAGTCAAATGTTTTAGCATCGAGTCACATTAGCAAGGCATTCTTTAGCTTTTGGTTTGTAATGTGGCAACCATGTTTGCCTTAAGGAGTTAGCTTAAGCTAACATAAGTTCAAACATTCAGTCGAATAATTTAGCTTCACGCAACATTAGCTTGACACATCGTTACTTGTTGCCACATTAAGGAATTGTGCCAATGCCAATTACTTGTTAGCTACAAATAATTATAGCACAAATACTTACAAGTTAGCACTAGCTAAAATATTTAGGTTAATGATTTAGCCTCATAAAATATTAGCCTAATTACTTAAGACAACATATTAGCTAGCAACATCTTACAGTGTCAACAAAGCCGCTATGCTAGCTGTGAACTGTAGCTTTATGGCTCATGGTTGAACCTGACTGTGACCTGCCGCCTCCTAAAGGAACCAGCAGCTGTTGGCCATCAGGGCAGCTGCGTTACCTCTGGGCGGTCTGGGCAGCCTGCTCTGGGTGTCACACACACTGGCTGGGGTCACGATGGGGTGAGACGAGGGCTGCATAGGCTGGAGGAAGGCCACAGTGGGGAAAGGCACCGACGGGATCATGGAGGAGTCGGACAGGGAAGCGTGGACGCCGGAGCGGCCGCTGTCTCTGCCGCTAGTCGGGACTCTCCACCGGGGCAACGGGGACACGTCTTCACTGGAGGAACCGGGAACACTGGGAGGGCTGAGCGACTGCTCGGGGGTCGACGAGGACTTGGGAAGGAAGCTGAGGATGGAGGAGAAGAAGGAGCAGGATTCTGGGAGGGGAATGGTCCCGATTCCACTGTCCAGAGTCCGCATGGCGCAGCGGGATCCTGCGGCACAAGGAGGACAGCTGCAGTGGCTCCGGGGCACACAGGGAGCTAGCTGCTAGCAGCTAGGTAGCTAGCAGCTAGCCACTAAGCAGCTAACAGCTATTAGCTAGCCGCTAACAGTTGGCAGGATGAAAGGGCAGGGAAGCATGGCTGAAGCGGAGTTGTGGAGCTTTGAAACATGTTTATGAACGAGGTAATTAGCCAAAACGTTTTTATCAATATGATCACTTTACAAATTCAATCTGACTGATTTCATGGTAGAAAAGAAGAATGAGGCAGATTGAGTTAGAGAACAACTCTTTGGATTCTTCATGATGAATAAAAAACATTTTCTGTTGGTCAGAGACCTTTTTTCTCTGCCTCCTGGTTTTCCTGGAAGTTTGAGTAAAAGTCTAAAATATTTAATGCTTCACCACAAAATGACAATAAGGTCCAGATATGAGCTCTGTCTGAACGATGCTAGATGAGCGTTAGCATGCTAGGACTGCAGGCATGAAATGCACACAATGGCTCAGCATGGTGTGAACGAAATGTTCCAGTTTAGCTCAACCAACTATTGATCGTTTACAGGTTCAGAGTGGGACACAAACATGACTTCACTCCTACAAAACGCATGGCAGGAATCCAGAGAAACCAGCTAGCACCCGGTTAGCATGCAGCTAGCCTGCAGCGGGGATCTTTCCAGAGTTTGCTTTTCCTCTGCAGGTCTTAAGCCTTCAGGCTGAATCCCAGGACGTCGCTGCTTTTCCTCAGTCAGGATGTTTAACGCCTGAAAACGTTTCAGACGTTTCTTCAGTGCAGAACCAAAACATTGAAACTAACGTTTCCAGCTGCTGTGGTTCTGTTTCCCTCTCGCCTCAATTCAACGTTTCTATCCAAACTCTTCAGATTCACATCCCATCATTTAAACCCTGACCAACAGGAAATCAGCTATGACCCCTGGGAAGGGTCAAAGGTCACCTCCAAAGCATCTGAAGACTGTCCAGATTCTTACCAAGATAAAAAAATATTTTTTCAATGATTAAAAAATAGAATTAATGAAAAGGTATTTCATTTAAACAACAAAAAAAATATTAAATACATTAAAAAAAAGAGGAAAAAATATCTAAGAATTGTTTTCACCAAGATTTCTGGCTTTAAGCATAAATAAATCATTTATTAATTCTTACTGACCTGAAACAAAAGGAGTTGGGTCAGATTTAACTTCATAAAGTGAGAGAAAAATGTGAATGTGTGTTTTAATTTGCTGTATGTAAATATTTGGTTCCAAGGGGGAAGTTAAGTTTATCCAGATGCCATTGGAGTTTATGTATAATTTTGGCTCTTTCTCAGTTAATTCTTGTTTTTAAACCTTTAATGATTCCCTCCTGAAGGGAAACCTGAACAAATAAATCAGTCAAAGCCTCAATTATTATGTGAGAAAGGCGGCTGGAGGTGATTGGATAATGGAAAGTTTTAACTTTCTCTCTCGGTTTACTGAATTAAGTGAAGGTGATGTTTTCTCCTGGTCTGATGTTAAAATCGTCCCGGAGCTGAAAGCTAATTCTCTCAGCTGACGAAGCAGAGCTGAAGTTTTAATGAGGTGATTAACCCTGGAGGTCGGCGTCTCTGGGAATCCAGCAGCTCTGATGCTTCCTCCGCCAGCCAATCAGGTTCCAGCGCCGTCTGTCAGAAAACCTCAACAAGCTGCAGCACAAAGCGACACTAAAACCAGAACAGATCAACAAACCAGAACAGATCAACTAAACCAGAACAGATCAACTAAAACCAGATCAACTAAAACCAGAACAGATCAACTAAACCAGAACAGATCAACTAAACCAGAACAGGTAAACTAAACCAGAACAGGTAAACTTCCACTGCCGCTTTGTTTCAGTGGGACGGGTTGGATCAGGAATCGGATCAGAGCCACAACATGATGGCCGACAGGAGCATTTCCTTAGAAAAAGCCAGACTTTAACAGTACCATCCAATAATAACATTGAATCATAAAGGAGCAGCCAGCAGCTGGAAAACGGTTTCTCTTAAACTGATCCAACTGATTTAGTTCCAGCTACAAACTCCGTTTCATCTGACGGGATTTTATGAGACAGATGGAGAAATAAAGGAAAATGACTCATAACTTCCTCTGTTATGAATAAAAATCTGAAAGCTGTTGATTATATTAGCATTCAAATGAGCGACGGATCTTTAACAGGTTCATCTTGATCAAAAATGTCTTTGTTCAGGAACCTTCGTATTCACGTGTTTCTGGCCGTAAATCTGATGCACAGCCGCTAGCATTAGCGATGAAGCTGCCGGTTATTTTCTGCTTCTAAGCAATCTGATTGGAAAATACTGCTGTTGTGTGCAAATTATGCCAAAAGCAGTTAGCCTGTCAGGGAAGTTATGCTAGTTTGAAATAGCATCTCAATGCTAACATGTAGCAGTTAATGCTAATGTTAGCATTCACATTTCTAAAGAAGCCCTTTAAACCAGCAGAAAGTGACTGAAAGCTCCAGCTGTAGTTCTCCAGCTGTAGTTCTCCAGCTGTAGTTCTCCAGCTGTAGTTCTCCAGCTGTAGTTCTCCAGCTGTAGTTCTCCAGCTGCGTAACGTAACGAGTCTTTATTAGCGAACGCCAGCTAGCTCATGGATGTGTGAGGATGGAGGTTAAACCAGGGGGAAAATGTTGGAGCAGAATCTGAACGCTGGAGGCTGAGATGGTTTGAACTGATCAAATGAACTGTGGATGAATGAGAAGCACAAACTGACAGAACTCAGCATTTTGCAGTTTGTTTGACTGATTTTAGGTTTTCATCATGTTTCATGACTTACATACGTCTGTCATATTTGGTCTTCACTTCTGTCTGCAAACTGTAAAATGGTAAGCACAGACAAAACCTTAATGCCTGGACGCTCCACCATCGGTCACAAGCCAACTCGTCATGATGCTTTTAAAGGAATCAGGACATTTAGGTGCTGTCTACGACTGAACACTCAACCCGGCAGCAGGCGCAGGAGGAGGCTGACCTATGACTGCGTCCTGGCTCCTCCCACTGGGTCCATTTTCACCATCAGGTCTTCGGTTCATCATCTGCAGAGAAATCAGAATGATCCGTCACACGACGTTCTTCATCGTTTCTTCACTTCAACCTCGTAAGTCACTGGGACCAACCTGGTTCCCTTTGACAGGACCAGACCCAGATTCTGAGCTGGTCTCGGTCCACTTCCAACCCAACTCTGGTGTGAAACAGATGGGCCTCGACCCGAACCAACGACAGGGATGTCGTTTGGACTTAATGAGCCACCGTAGCTTGTGGTAAACATGAGTCCTTCAGTGTCACTAACGCTGCTACTGCAGTCACTGATTGTGCTGAAAATCTATATTTTGGGTCAAAATTAGGAATATCACATCATGAAACCAGCATCGAGTGAATTGCTCTTGACCTTCAGAATGGCGTTGCAGTTGCAACAGAAATGCAGCAGCAGCGTTTTCATGTTTGTTTACTTCCTGGTCTGGACTCCATCCTACCACCTTCATTTCTGTACAATGGGAGCAAAAATTGTCATCCTTTGATTACAATTTTTAGTCCACTTTCAAAAAGCACAATGTGAAAGCTAATGGATCAAGTAAAGTTTGGTCCGGACCAAAGGACTTTCTACCATCATCGCGGATTGAAAATGGTGGCTGAGATGTTCTTGTTCGAGGAGTTTGCATGAACTGGATGGGCCAATCAAAGACTGCAGTCTGCTGCCAATCAAATCGCTTGCACGTAATACTTGGCCTGGCTTGTACTGCCTCTGAGCTGGTTCCAACATGTGAGGAAGAACCGTGCAGGATCCACAAATGGAGAAAAATGTGGATGGGGCGGACTGGGAAAGAACCAGTTAAACCAGCACCTGTGGAGAACGGGATTTAGTCCTTACAGGGGTTACATGTGGGCAGCAGGATGTATCTCAAGATTCCTGAAAAGGTCTTAAAAATGGAGCTTTAGCTAAGAAGTACTTCTTGATCCGGACGATCAATTTTGGCCTCCGCCTGTGTTTTCTGGAGTTGATCAGAAATGGTTTCGCCTTCAGTCCGTGTAAAGAGTCACTCTCACAGATGAGAGAAGCTCATAAAAGTTGTGAAAGAGTCGATTAAGAATATGTCCTAACTACCAGGCGTATTAAGGTAGGCACATGTTTATAGTCCATTACTTTTCCACATGAATGTGATGCTGCAGCGCCACCTAGAGCAGAACACGATTATCTCTGCAGATTACTCCAACCATGTGGAATCAGTCTGGATTTCCCTTCTCTCATTACCAACTTTCCTGTCAATTCACTGTCACATAAAGGCCACTAGAGCCAATAAAATATATTTAAAAAGTAAGAGTCCAGTTGGACCATTCAAGACTTACCTGGGGGTCCCCTATGATGCTAGCATGTCCTTGGATCTCAGTGAGGGACATTCCTGGACAGGGCATTGAGATGCAGGCCCGAACTGCATCATGGGACTCTCTTATTCCCACAGAGCTGAAAGAAAAACTATTCATCAACCTTTTCCTGTCATATGGACTCAGGAAGCCGTGGATAACCAGAAGATGATTTACTCAACTATCACAATCTGTCTGTGATGCTCTAAGGGACACGTCTGGACATGCTGAGAGGACGTGTCTGTGTGTCTTACCATTCTTTTCCATCACTTTTTCGTCTGTCTTTCTTCTTGTCTGACTTTGCACTCTTTCCTCCCAGCAGAGACGTAATCTTTTGTTCCCGCTTTTCTTCTTTTGCTTTTGGTGGATCCGTCTTTTTGTTGCTTGGAGCTGGAAGTTTACTCTTACGGAAACCAAACCAACTTGCAATGCTGGAGCCAGATTTTTGCTTCACTTCGTTTATTTTCTCATGTTCCTGTGACTTGTGCAAGTTCTCCTCAATGCCAAGCATCACCTTCTCTTCGATGGTGGTTATGGTGCTTTGTCTCTCGGGTTCCTCAGAGACCGGCTCACCAAAGGCGCTGGAAAACTGCTGCTCGATCTGAAGGCGCCTAGCCTGCTCTCTCTGCAGCTTAAGACTTTGAAGTCTTTCACTGGATGAACCCAGATGTGACGGGACTGTCAGCCCTTCCTCAATCAGAAAGTTGTTCAGTAGGGATCGATTCATTGGACAGTGGTAGCTACTGGAGCAGCTCATGCTACCGGGAAGGACATCCCCAAGAGAGTTCAGTGAGCTCCCAGACTGGGTTTTGATCTGGGTCCGGACCTTTCCAGATCTGTTGAAGCTCGGTCTGTCCATATAGCGTGCACCGAAGCTCTGACTGCGAGCTTTCGCTCCATTCATGCCCATCACTGGTTTGAGAAGAGGTCTGGTTGACACAGACACAGAGCGTTTAAACAGCCAGCCTTGCTCATCAAACCCCCAGTCCAACATCCCGCTGGCGTCTGACGCTGCAGGCTGAAGAGGCTCAGAGTCCAGGGAGTTGCAGCGAGTCTCAATCTTCCGGCAAGACTTCTCCCGTGAGCCAAATTCATGCATCACTTGGGGGTCACATGTAAATGTTTGAAAAGTCTGAAGACTGTTTGGGTCATCATTACTCTGTCTCCCAAAGATCAAGAAGGTACTGGTGTTCTGTCCAGAGATTGCTTCGTTAGACTTAGCATTCACAGGATGTGTCCTTTTCGCAGCATTTGAGGAGGATGTGTAGGGATTACTGGGAGCCCCGTGGTAGTAAGCATTAGAGAAACCGGTAGGCAGGACTTCAGAAAGCTTCGGCTCACTAATGCTCTGCTGGGATCTCTGTAGGATGTTCTGGTTTGTTGACCCATTCTCATTGCGGCATGTGGTGATCCGGTCTGGCTGAACTGAATCTGAGGATTGTGATTCTTGAGCGGGGAGGTGAGGTACCTTTGACCCCTCGGTAAGGAAGGTTTTGATGGAGACGTCTCTCATTTGCAGGTCAACAAGTTGATTATCTTTTATGATGTTGGACTGTTGAGTCTCTAAAACAGAAGTGAAGTCAGTAGCTGTTGATGGCTTGCCAGTGGTTGAGCTTTGAGCCTGAGTTGCCAGTTTGTAGTCTTTGGTTGCGCTCTCAGAGCCGGCTTTAAGGAGAAGAGAAGTAGTTCGGCCTGGTGGTAGCGGTGGCGACGGAGACCTTCGCTCTGATCTGAACGAATCACCCTGGTCTTCTTGGCGTCTCTGTTTCCTCGGTGAACAGGGCAGGTTGTCAAAGATGCTCTCTTCAGCACAGTCATTGCTTGAGATTCTAGTTGATGGTTTTGTTGGACTCTTCAGGCTGTCCTTGATGCCTGGTGACTTAAGAATCTTTGACTGTTTCACAGGAGATGCAAGCGGAGCAGCTGTTGCATACTCTCGAGACACTTGGAGCCGACTGACATTGAAACATCTTGATCTTTGTCAGTTTTGGGTAATGTACACTTGCTGGTGCTGTGAGGGTTGGCCCGTTTGCTGGGCACACTGTGTCCTGGAGAGGTCGCCTGTCCTTTGGGTCTTTGACCTTTGATGAGCTTCTGATGTAGAGGAGAATGGGTATGTTTAAGCTGATCTTGGCCTCCATCTGCACTCTTGCTTCTCAGAATGAAAGCTTTCCTTGCTGAGTCACAAAACTGAGGTTTTGGTTTCCTCTGTGGAGATTCTGAGCTGGTCCAGTCCCTGCTGTCCCGACCGGCTGCCGTTGCCTGGTCTCTGCAGTGGGGCACTTCCATTGAAGCGCTTCGCTGTCTGGCTTCATTCATGCAGCTCAGAGCTCTGGTTGCAGAATGCTGAGCGGAGGAGCTCCCATCATTTACCTCTGCTTCTGTTTGCTTGATGGGAAGTCTGCCTTGCTGTCTTTGGCTGCAATCTAGTCTGGATTTACGGTCAGTGGACTGTTCTTGGTTATTATTCCTGTCGCTGAGCTTCACTCCTGATGTGCGTTTATCTAATGAGTTCCTGTTGAGTCCCTCAGACTTTGTGAGACTATCTGTTGGACTCACACCAGGTTTAACGGAGGGGCCCTCTAAAAACAGGAAGTTGTCAGAGTCAGGTGAGGGGAAGAGACCAGAACTAGCTGGAAGAATCGAGTCTTCATGAGAAACTTTGTCATCATCTGCAGAAGCCTCCAGTGAGTCCAAATGAAGAGTTTTTTGTTGATGTTCGCCAGATTCATCTGGATCATCAGAGTCCAGGATGGACGCCTGCAGCTCAGCTGTCAAAGGTTTTCTTGTTGAACTTTTCTTAGCAGGAGACTCTTGTTGGTGCGACTTGACACCAGAGGAGTAAATACCCTCGTTTGAGGTCATGCAGTCTTTGCAGTGTGGAACAGCTGCAGCTGAGGTTGCCTCTTTGGACTTGTTCATCTGGAGATGCTTCAGGCCTTTCAGGATATGGCCCTCCTTCCATCCCAGGTCCGTTGGCTCAATGAACACTGAATGATTGCTGGATACTGAGCCAGTGCTCATACGCTTATCCCGGCTGGAGGCACACTGTGGAGACATTAGCAACCGTTTCATTCATCTTTACAATGTAAGTTAAAGATAGAAAATAAGACCAGCCCAAAACAAAACAAGAAACGTACCTGCTTGGAGAAGCCGCGCCCGTCTGCCCAGGTATGGGAACCACTGGAGTATTCACTGCAAGCACTGGACAGAGACAGCTCACTGCTGCTGCCGCTGCTCCGCGGGCAAGTCAGGCTCAGCAGGCTGGGCCATCTTCCTGCAGCAATGCTTCTGGCTTTTCCGTTTCTTTGGACCTCCTGGAAAAGATTTTATAAGTGATCAACCACAGAATCACAGGAAAGACTCAGAACCGTCAACTATGCAGACAAACCAAAATAAGAACAGAAGCGACGCACCGCTCACGGTGAAACACACACCTGATTTACGGACAAATTACTGGATGCTCATTAAAGACATTTCATAGTAAAGATTTATCCGGTTAAAGCTGCCACTAACTGAACTGAGTCTGAGGTTTTTTGCATATCTGCGAGATGAAGATTGTTGTTCCGGTCCAAAACAACAAAATTACCCTCCAACCGCTGGTTGGTTCTGGATCCATCAGACCATCACAAGAGTCTGATGGTCGCCCTCCATGTTTTCAGGTGACTTGGAAAAGTGCAATCCTCCCCGAGTCCGTCTCCGTTCCCCATCGATGTTTACCGAAATCAAAACCTTAAACACTAATTCCTGAGATGGGGACGGCGAAGTAAAAAGTTAGCTGCACTAATCCGAAAGCAATAATCATAAACATTAATTCTGCTAATGTGCTAACTTAAATTGAAATTATATCTTGAAAGACTGCAACCACTCAGCACCAATTTCTCTGCATGTTTTTGTTTTAAATGTAGTTATTGGGAGGAAACAGAGAATGTGAGGGGAGGAAATGGAACCGCTGTGAAAACAGTTTTTACCAACTTCAGAATAAGAGTATAAACATCTAAAAACTACTAGAATATTTTTAAAAATGTAAACCAAAACTTCAGCACAAATGTTGAACTTTAATTGAAAGCAAAACAACCAAATCAATCAACACTTTGTAATTTATCTGGAAATATTCATTTAGTGCGCTCAACGTTTTCAAAGCTAGCAAAGTGCTAAATGAAGAATTAGCTCAGCTGTTAGCGGAGTAGCAGAAATGAGCCCAGCACTGGTTGATGCTTGAGTGAAATCATAGAAACTGAGATTCAAAGCAAACCGTTTTCCAGAGCTGCATCCCTAAAGAGGTGAAATGATTAAGAGAATTTAAATGACTTTCTGACCCATGTTTTTGTGTTTGAGTGTCTGCTGGCACCTGCTTCACAGGTCTGTTAAATACGCAGCGTTTCCAAGTCAAGAGTTGTGACCCCAGTTGAAGCAGCATTGATCGCTTGGAAAGCTGTCATGGTCAGCTTCCTCTCAAAGTCATTAGAGTCATCTGTTAGCAATAATTAATGTGAATAGAAAATAATTGCATGGGGGATCTGGGGACTGCAGCCATTCAGCGCTTCCGCTGATATTCACCTATTATTTGACTACTTGGCTTTATGCCGCGCCGCCGCAGATTAATCTGGGAACTAATTACAGTCGGCACGGTGACGCTATCGGAGATTTGACAAACAGTTGAAGGAAACCTTCAGTGGGAGCTGAAAGTCAGAGCCGCTGAGCCGTTTTAACGTTTCCAGGCTTTTTGATGCAACAGAGAATCATCTTCATCATTCGATACAGTTGTTTTTATTAATCACTGTTTTTAGAAGGGAGCGTCAGGCTGTTGTTACCGCCGGGTTTCATTCTGCTTTTAACGAATCTGTTTGAGGTTTTGCTTCATCTCCCAGTTTTCAGTGAAAGCTTTTGAAATATTCCCCAGTGTTTTTCTCTTAATGTGTGAAAGAGCAGCGGCTCCGGCTCAGCAGCATTAAGAGCAGATTTAAACACCTGATGGTTTACCTGGGACTCAGAAACATGATGGCTGCTGGGTAATGTCTGTCAGGCTAATGGCCGCCGTCATTCACTCCATATATACAGGGACATAAGCTACAGACTCTGCTTCTTTTATTTATCCACACGAACATTTTCATTAAACTCAACAAAATATTGCAAACATTTTACTTCATATAAAACTCAGATCAGCTGAGTTGTATTAAAGGGCCAGCATCATATAAAATCCAATCTTTCCATCATGGAGTTTTGCTTCGATTCTTTTGTGTTTGAGAGATACTCCAATCTCCATGGCAACCATTCAGCTGTTAAACGCCTGGGTGAACCTAGCCCCGCCTTCCAGGCGCAGCTCCGCCCCCTCTCAGCTCCTTCAGACTAGCCAGCAGCAATTAGCCAACAGCTGCTGAGATCATCATAGGAGCTGCTGCTCAGAGCGACGCTGGTAAAAGCCTTAAAGGGTTAACAGAGGAGCCATGTCGGGACGACTTCCTGGAGGCGGAGCTTCAGAAAGAGCAGGAGCTTCTTAAAGAGACAAAGGCCCAATTTCAAGGAGTTAAATCAGGAAGTCAAATTTAAGTCATATTTGACATATGTGCCATTTTTATGACAACTAAAGGTAATATAGTTACTTGATTGTGATATAAAATGGCTCAATGTGTCTGGAAAACAGATTTTTTATAAATATAAATAGTACTCTAGTATTTGAAAACTTTGAAGTAACGGTGCATTTTTTGGGACGACATGAAGGAATCGGCCAGCAGACAAATTAAACCTGATGTAGCGTTACCCAGGGAAACGGCACCAAAACCGTCTCCAGTCCAGGGCCACATCCTTCTAGATTCAGCCCTGCTCATCCCAACCTCTCTGAGTCCTGAAGAGGAGGAAGAGGAGGACGGACAGGTTTGCTGCTCTTCACGCCCTCAGACTGCAATAAAACACTTTGTTGTTTTTGACTCTTTAAAGTGAAACTGAAAACAGATTCTATGAAACAGATATCTAACATGAAATTGTATAAATATTCACTCCCTGCAGGAGTTCAGCCAGTTATCATTATTTAGTAGAATAACTCCAGAGGGGCTACCTCGGGTCCCCGACCCCCACTTTGGGAACCCCTGGTCTGACCTGACTGACGTCCAGTAGTCAGTCCACAAGGTCACTGCTAAAGGTAAAGCTTACCAATGGAAAGTTTAGTGGAAGGAAAAGTCTATTTGAGAAAAGATCCAGAACCATCAGGGACACCAGCAGCCTGGTTTTACTGCCAGGATTTCACACCAGAGAACTCAGCGTGTTGCTTCTACAACAACATTTCTATGATCTCTTTCTGCTGACAGGAGAAGCAGAGCGGAGCCGCTGCGTTTGTTCACTCCGTCTCCCTCAGCTTCTCTGCACAAAGACAGCAAACGAGCAGGCCGAGCAAAGAGAGCAGCTCCTGAGTCGTCGCTCCGCTCTCACTCAGAGTCAGCCAGCCTTACGGGAGCAGGTGCGCTGTCAGAGTGATTAGGGAAGCTAACAAGCGTATCTCCAGTCAGAAACACATTTTCCATTTCACTGGTTCGTCCGTAATTCTCTCAGTTATCTGCTGCATTCTAACGGGCCGATCCAACATGGAGGCAGCAGAGGCTGATCCAGACCCGGAGTGAGGGAGGACTGGGGGAAAAGATGGAGAGGAAAAACACTCCATCCATCCTTTCTCCACCCCCCCCATCCCTCCATCCATCCCTCCTTCCCTCTACAGGATTTGATATCATAGTTGCTGTTATCACACTAGATCAGCGTTTCTCAACGGGGCGGTATCTAGTACTAAGAACAAATATATTTTACACATGATAACAGTAAGGAACTTATCACTTATTAATGTTTTTGATTAGATTTGATATATTTATTTCTCAATATTATTTTTCATGTCAGTGTTAATCTCAGTGACTCCATGACACTTTTAATTTGATCCACTAGGATTTGATTAAGAAGCAGCTTTGTTCTTATTCAGTAAAACTATTAATCTATAAATCAATAGACGGGTCTATATAAAGATATAATCCATGTTTCTGTCCCATATTTATATGGCATTAAGAGGATCTGGAAGTTTAGTTTCTCCACTGAAAGCTCTGGTTTCAGTAAATACCATGAGGTGAAATGTTATAGCTGACACTGTGATGTCCCATTCTCCTGAAGGCAGCACAGAGCTGCACCACAGAAAGAGAAGAAGAGTTATGATTAATAAAGCTGCAGTTCATCCATGTTTTCATGTTGCAGAGCTCAGGTCAAAGTTTAAACTGGTTTTGTTGAACATCTTTTATCTGCTCATTTTGTGACAGATTTAACTTCATAAAATTGCACAAAACAAAAATACTTTTTTTTCCCCTCTGATTGGCTGTTGTCATGCCGACCGATTTGAACTGGAATATTCATTGTATTTGCCGTAGACGCCTGTAAAAATAATGGCTATTCTCATGATGTTTTTGTTCTCTGGGAAATTATTTTTCATGATAAAGACAGAAACAACCATAAAAATGAAAACATCAACAATCATAACAGTAATATTAATAATGAACTAATATTCAGTGCAGGTGTCCTACATCGTCTTTGATGGGGGGGTGAGGGACCTGGATAATGGATGGGGGGCGCTGGCCCAGCAAAGGTTGAGAAACACTGTTAGATGGAGATTTACTGTAATGAAACATGGTAGTAGCCACTAGCATACCGCCAACGATGCTAGTTCTATGCTGTCATAGCTCTAAATGAGCTAAAATCATCGTTTTCCTGTTCAGATTCACCTACATATGACTGTATAACCTTAAACACAAAGTTTTGCTTTTATCTGAAAGTTCATTTCAAATAATTCAGCAAATTTCAGCAAAAAGATTCTAATTCATTCACACTGGATTTTCCAAGGAAAATACTAATTTTTCCCGTTTATATTTTAAAAATGCGTTTTAACTAAATTAAGCCGCCAGCATAACCTGGAGAACTGTGGGCGTAGATTTCAAACAGGGGATTTCCTACCTGTGAGACGGGAGCGGTGGAGGTTCTGACCCGTTGCTGAAACAGAACACTCAGGATCCGGTTCTGCTGCTCCAGGTCAAAGACGCGAGTCCGCAGCTTCACACACTCCTCCTTCAAGTCCTGAAACCCCACAAATTCACCAAAACGAGCTTCTAAAATGTTTCATCTGTAAAAAGCTTTGCTAAGCTAAGCTGAGCTTTGCTAAGCTAAGTGAGCTCTGCTAAGCTAAGTTGAGCTCTGCTAAGCTAAGTTAAGCTTTGCTAAGCTAAGCTGAGCTCTGCTGCCTCCAGCTGAATCCTTCAGCTCGGCTCATGGAGGGTTCTGCGTCTCTACCATCAGTTTCAGCCCGACTACCTCAAAGCTCTTTCTTCTGAGTGCGGCAGGAACCAACCTTTTGCGTGAGCAGCGCCTGCACCACCTGGTTGGCCACCTGGGGGAGCAGAGGGAGGTTAGCACAGATCTGAGCTGCAGCTCCGTTTGGAAAACAGAAATAATGAGGAGCGATGAGCTCAAAGTGACAGGATGTTGCATCACAGCGTCGTCCTGGAGGTAAACGACCAGCGGCTGCCTCCAGTGACTCCAAACTTTACCCTGGGCACGACGACTAAAAAACCTTTTCTTTCAACCCTGCCTTATGTTTTCCTTTCACTCTAATGAAAAACAGTTAATGAATATTTTCAGAGCGAAAGCAGACAGAATATCTGATTTCCTCTCAGGCCTGATTCTTCAGAAATTATCTCAGATTTCTGTTCAGTTTGTTAAATTCACACAGGTAGCATTTGATAAAGCGACCCGCCTGCAGGGCGGCGACACCTTCAACTGACCGTCCAAGCTTTTATCTCATTAAAATAACTATTTACTATTAATTTTGCGACTTTCTTGAGATAAATTATGACTTTATTCTATAATGATTAACAAAGTTCTCAGTCTGGTTCTGACAGTAAGTGAGAGATTATTGCCGAAAGGTATTTTTAATACTTTGTATGAAAACCTATTTTAATATTTTGATTTATAAATGTTTGATAGATTTATTAACTATCATTATCAGAACCTTGAGAAAGTTTCACAGAATCCTTCAAAATTAACAGATTACTGTTTTGGACCCAACCATAATTTTCCTGAAATGTAAGAAAAATGTTTATAGAACTAACTGGACATTTTCCAGAAACTAATCCTGTTCCCCTCCTGGCCTGTGGGGGCGCTGCACCAACAACCACTGAAGGAAACGACACAAAAACCTCTGAAGACGCTGAGAGCAACTTCCTGCTTCACCAGATGAAACAAGATGGAGGCGTCAGAGTTTAGCGGCTGGAGGATTTCTCTTTAGGCTAAAGACCAGGAGCCATTTCTGCTGCTAGCGCTAGGCTAACACGTTAGCTTTGGTTGATTTACCCAGAATCCCCTGCGCTGTAGTCCACTTCCTGCTTTTGGAGCGGTCTCCGGTCCGCTTGACGTTCACATTCAAACCGAACCAGAGGTTAGAGGTCGATTAGCGTTCACACCTCACCAACCGAACCGGACTTTGACTAGACAGACTGGATTAAACTGTTCCTGTTTTCATGGTTTATAATCTCACACTGTAAAGATCAAACCAGAAGCAGCCTGGTTCTGACAGTGACCTCTGACCCCGAACCTGAACACTGACCTCGTCCAAGCAGCGTTCGTACTGCTTCCTCTGGTTGTCGTTTTCCACAGACAGCGCCGAGTTCTCCGCCTGCAGAGACGAATCAGAACCGTTAGAAAGCAGGAAAGGTCCAGATAATCCAGTCCACTCAGCGCTCCCTGCCGAAATAAAACCTGAACCAGGAAGTCCAGGTCAGTAGGTCTAAAGCCGACACTGAGCGAGGAAACAAAAGCTAAATCGGATGGTCTGAAAGCCGAGCAGCGGCTCCTGGATTTATCTCAGCAGAAATGTTTCTCCTAACTGGTGATGCCGTAAATTTCAGGGACCAAACTCTGTGACGATCCTGCAGAAGGTGAAATTCAATTTCCCCGACTGGGGCAGAAACCGTTCCAAAGAGCCTGGAGGCGACTTTCCTCCAAAAATGATTACCCATAAATCTGGAGGCGGCCGCAGGCAGCAGGAAATAAAACCGACGAAGAAGAAACCGCTTTACTCCAACGTTCAGATTAATAAACCGGCTAATCCTGAGGAAACCTCCAGGCTGGGCGACCAGACGGTCTGAACAGAACCTGCATCTCTCACATGATAAGAAGAAAGTACACCCTCTAACTAAGTACACCCAGAGAAAACGATCAGCAATGAGCTGCCCATCAGTCTGTGAAAGGCCAAAGGTCATTCAAACCCGGCTTACCTCCAGCGCTCGAAGGCGTTCCAGCAGAGGATTGTCGTCGGCGGCGGCCTGCAGGGACGGCGGCGTCTCGGCGTGCGGGGCATCCAGACTGTCCTGCTGCCTCCACATCTCCTCCAGCAGCTTGTCCTGCACAGGAAGCGACGCGTTTCTGAAGGAAAGTCACTGGATTTGATGTATTTTTGAAAAATGTTGCTAATTTGTCGCTAATCGGGTTTTCTCAAAATTGTCAGCTGATGTTTTGAAGTTGCTAAATGTTGCGACAACTCGCTAAATTGGCAACAATGTTTTCCTTGATCCTGACCAAACCCCCCTGTGTGAGAGCTGGTGGTCTCACACAGTGTGACATCACTGATTCAGACTTTAGCGTTTTTAGGTGGCCAGGGCTGCAGCTCTGTCACATAAAGGCTGTTTGCAAGAAAATAACTTGTTTATTTCAATGTAAATATTTTTCTGGAAACTTTTATTTTCTCAAAAATAAAGTGGAAAAAAGTATTTTGTTGGTAACCGTAGAACTGAGACGAATCTAATTTGTTTAGAATCAGCAGATTTTACAAAAGTTGTAACTCAAAATTAGCCCCAAAATCTCTGATTGGAACGTCGTTAATAACCATAAAAACTCCACAGAGACGAGATTTATTCCTCTCTGACTGCCTGGAAGACGCTGCCTGCTCATGGCTACTCCACAGCACCCCGTTTCCAAAGAGCTGAACTTTAAGGAGTTTTGCTGAAATCAAAGTTCCTGTTTTTTGACATTCAGATTCTGCAGTTTATCCCAGATAACAGGAAGGATGGAGACAAACCTCAGATCCACTAACGATGCGGCTCCTTGGTTTGCTTGTTCTAAAGATATGCACAGATTGGCCCCGCCCACATTACTAATGAGCAACATCAAAGCCTGGCAGGTTGGATTCATCATCAGCTTTCATCTCTCTCTTTAGAATTAAAATGTTCCAGAATAAAAATAAAACTGTTATTTAACAGACGCTCAGCTGAACCTTGTAGGCCTTCATCAGGTCCAGAGGATCCACTTTGGGTCCATCCAGAGAGTCCTGGTTCTGGAGCAGGGACCGCACCGTCTGCTCCATGCTGCGGAAACACACACGCACACACACACACGCACACACACACACACACGCATAAACACCCCCACACACACACACACACACACACACACACGCATAAACACCCCCACACACCCCCCCACACACCCCCCCACACACACACAGGTTACAGTGGATTTATTACAGTGATTATAAACGTGATCAGATGAATTATTAATTTTTCTGGACTCTGCAGTCGCAGGGGGGTCAGCAGGTCAAACTGAATGCATTAAGACTCTGTGGTGCTCGGTGCACCGCCTCCTACTGGCCAACCAGTGGAAGTTCAGCAGGAATGTCCAGCAGGGAGGCGAGTCAGAAATGCAGAGCTCATCAGAGCTTCTGCAGCTTAAAACCAGTAAAAACAAAAAATAAAGCTTGACTTTGTGTTGGCAGGAACTTCAATTTAATAAACAGGAATTAAAGTGGACAAAATTAATCACTGGATTTACATTTTAACCGCTAAAGTTAATACATCTGAAAATATAGTGAACCAAATGTTTCTGCAGTTAAAACTCAATTTTGTTATTAAAGTTAAACTTTTTTATTTTCAAACAAAATGTTTTGTGCATTTGTGTTACAGTTTATGTGCTTTTCTGTTTTGGTTAGCCAAAAGGCAGAAAGAAATATCACAAGATCTGTTAGCTGAACCAATACCTAGATGAAGATGCTACAGAAGCTAATGAAGCTACAGAAGCTAAAGATGCTACACATACTAATGAAGCTAAAGATGCTACAGATGCTAATGAAGCTAAAGATGCTACAGATGCTAATGAAGCTAAAGATGCTACAGATGCTAATGAAACTAATGATTATGAGGATTTTCCACTGTGCAGCTTGAGGATAAACAAATAAAAACTCAAAGTCTGTTTCAGTGTCAGATTTTTGTTTTTGTGTCTAAACATGTTAAAGATTCTAACTGAGGTCAAAGGTCATTATTTATTCATTTCTTTCTGAATCCATCTCTCTTCTGACGGTGTTACAGGAAGTGGATCCGTTTGGCTCGGCAGAAACTCCTGATCCGGCTCGTCTGCCGCTCCGCATTTGGATGAAAACGCTGCAGCTGCACTGAATAAGATTTCCATTAACGCGACGGTTTATTAACGCGACGGTTTATTAACCCGACGGTTTATTCACGTGACGGTATGAAGGAGAACCGTGTGACGTTTTCGGCCACCAGACGCAGAAATCTGTCTGACAATTAGAAGCACAGGAGCGGACGGATAGAACAGGAAGCTGATCCCGTTTAGCACCTCATGACTTCGTCACAACATCGCCATGGCAACAAATTAACCTCGGAACATCTTCACACCTACACGTAGGATTTGTTTATTCAGACATATTTTTAAGGAACCAGAAACCCATAGAGATACCAGTGCAGACAGACTAAGGCATGGTGTCCAAAATGTGGTCTGGGGTCCATTTGTGGCCCTTGATATTATTTTGCTCGGCCCCTGACCACGAGTCAACAACGGTAGAAAAAATTCATGACCAAAAATGTGTAGATTTCCTGTTTTCCTATCAGGAAAACGTCTGGAGCCTTTTTATGTTCAGGATCTTTAATGATACACAGATTTCATAATTCTTTTAAAATTACAGTAAGTTCATTTTTCCATTTTTAATGAAACGAGGTTTTGAGACCTGCCAGGAGTTCAAATCTGCCAGTTTTGGTCCCATGGGCAGAAAGTTTGGACACCCAGCACTAACATAAATGTGACGCTGACCAGCAGGAAAATCTCAAACGAACTTTTTCACGTCAGTCTGATTCTGATCTCCGATCTGAGCCTCTGAACTGAATCTGATGGCTTTTAACCTTCGTTGATCTGTCGCAATTCTGCACCAGAAGAAGCCAGGCGGTAAATCTGGACGTAAACAAATGATAATTATTAAATCATAAAAGCAGTCTGATCCATGCGAAGCAGCGTTTATTTTAGACTTTACTGTAAATCTGAAAATCAGGAACTACTTCTTATTTTCATTTCACTCCTGAGTGATTAGAAACTGTTGCTGCTTTTTGCTGCTGGTGAGCCAAGTGTTTTCCTCCAGCCGCTGCGTGACTCACCTCGGGTTTCCAGCTCGCATCAGCAGCGCTGAGCGTTTCCTCTTAATGTCACGGCCACTGACATTTCACTGCGCGGCTCGAAGCAGCAATGAAACCAGCCTGTCGCACCGCTGACCGGAAACAAACCTCATCACACATGTTATCACGGGTCACAAACAGGGTCAAAGGTCACAAACAGCCAGCAGCTGAAAGTTGGATTCCCACTGGGAGCCTCAGCATTTTGTTTCCAACCAACAAAGTCTAAACTCCAGAGAGAAAAAACAGCATAAAACCTTTTAATTAACTCTTTCAGAAACGTGTTTATTGGGAACAATAAAAAAGTTCCCACATGAGCATAACTGCCAAAAAATGAGGCTAAAACTCAGTTGGTGCTAAATTAGGCGCGCTAACCCAAAGCACTGGTTAGTTACAGTAACTAACTAGTTAGTACCGTAACATTAGCTACAGTAACGCTAAAACGCAACAACAGCTAAAGCATTGGCTTTAGCTAATGCTAAAGTGCTAACATCAACTCAAATTCTATCTGCCCTCGAAAGACTAAAACCCTCCCGCTCCAACTTAATTATGACGTCATAATTTACATCTTCCATCATCCCTTTAGACATTGTATTTCTGCTTATTGTGTTCTTTACTGTCTGTTTTATTTTGTTCCTGTTTGTTTCTTTATTTGAGGAAAAGGAGAAGGAGAGGAAACAGAACTGCTGCATAAACAGACTTCAAAATAAGAGCATGAATATAAATATCTGACTACATGTAGGATTCTTCAGTCGATAACCAAAAATGTCAAACTTTATTCAACTGAAAGTTTACAAAACAGACAAAAAAATGTTGAATTTATCTATGGAAGCTAAGTACGCTAATCGTTTTGACAGTTAGCAAATGAACAAAACTCTCAACAAAAATTAGCTTTGCTATTAGCATGTTAGCGAATTAGTGCAAGCGTGCCCACAAAGGCCAAATTATCCTCCAGTGGAAATATTTATATGATAGTCTTTGTTTTAAAACCACTGAAATTTAAATTTTCTTTTGATTCTAAAACCTGTAAACTGTGATGAAACGCTGCCCTTCCCCCACATGTTGCTGTCAGTTACAGTGTGTATAATGATTTATTGATAACATAGAACAGTTTAGAAATAATGCAGCGAACTGAGGGCCTGGAGAAGTGAAGAGCGCCACCTGCCTCTCCAGCTGAGATCTCTTCATTGTTGCAGCTTAGCAACATTTAGCTTTAGACTTTGCTCAGTGTGATTCAGTCTAGTCTTCAGAAGCAGGAATGAATGAATTATTCAATTAATAGGGCTTTTATTTATGCTCCGTTAGCGTGCTCCATTAGCATGATGCATTAGCATCTTGTTTTAGCATGGTGTGCTATCATTTTGTGTTAGCATGATGCGTTAGCATCTTGTTTTAGCATGGTGTGCTATCATCTTGTGTTAGCATGCTGCGTTAGCATGCTCCGTTAGCATGATGCGTTAGCATCTTTTTGTTTTTTTAAGGTTTTATTGGCTCTAGTGGCCTTTATTTAATAGTTAATGGGCAGGAATGAGGGAAGTGAGAGAGGGGGAAGACATGCGGCAAAGGTTGCCAGGTCGGGAATCGAACCTGGGACAGCCGCGTCGAGGACTAAGGCCTCCGTATGTGGGTGTGCTAAACCCCTGCGCCACCACAGCACCCAGCATCTTGTTTTAGTATGGTGTGCTATCATCTTGTGTTAGCATGCTGCGCTGTAGTACCTGGAGGAGTGCTGCTGCAGTGTCACCATCTGCTGCTCAGCTGCTCAGTCGGCTCCTCTCCTCTCAGCTCTCCAACGTTTCACCAGCTGGGATTTTATTCTGTGTCCGACTGGATGACGGCGCTGCAGGGCAAACAAGCAAACACTTAGTTTGTGTTCATTTTTCAAAACTAAATCCCAAGAAGGATTTCAAAGATTCTGCACATCTGTTCACTGATCTGGAGGGAAAGCAAAGTGAAGGCAACACATTGTTTATGCCCAGGAAGTTTTCCCTGTCATATTTAATTTAAGGTATCAAGTTCCATAAAAAATATCTCCTTTTAAAACAAACAGGACCTAAGAGACGGATCGTCCATTTTATTATCTGCTGTGTGCTAAAGTTTAAGCTAGCAGAACGTTTCTGTGGCTGTCATAAAATCATTTAGATTTCTGAAAAAAAAAATTGTATTCAGTGTTTCTGACTTTATGCTAAGATAAACTAAACTAAGCCACATTCAGTTCAGCTAAGCTAGGCTAAGCCAAACCAAGCTAAAATAAACTAAACCATGCGTAAATAAACATACGCCAAACTAGGATAAGATCAAATAAAGATCAAAGATAGACTAAACTAGCCAAGTTAAACGCTATGACATAAACTAGCAGAAGCTCAGACACAATAACAAAGTGAAATTTTTATTTTCTTCCCTTCATCCATCTGACTCTTAAAAAGTAAAGGCTTGAAAATCGACTGACATAAAATAATGATGTTTTTAACTTTAGTCATTTAAATGTTTGTGAGTTTTCAGATGAACTGTTTGGGACTTGCTGGAGATCAAATCATATTTTCTGCCAAGCCGTGTTGTCTTTAGCACCGATTCATGTTTACTGCCGAGCTGCCAACAGATTACATTTAAAACTTTATCTGGTTGTCGACACAAAGGAAGGAAAACCTGAAAGGTGATGAATATTAACCAGACTGAACCAGACTTTAAATGTTTGAATCAGTCAGACCTCAGACGGAAGCCGCCGTTTCTCCGGTAGATCAGTACTGCCCCCTGCTGGCTGCTGGCTGCCAACATGGAGAATCAGTTCATCATTTTACAGAATTTAATTTAAAAGTACATTTTCACTACAATCTAGTTTAGCTCTTCATAAACCCTCATTATTTAGTTTGAAAACTTCTCCCCTCCTTTAAAAAATCCTTGTAATATTAAAACAAAGTCAGAGGATTTTGACTCTGAAAGGCAAAAAAAAGCACAGCTGGTGAAGTTGTGTTCATATTTTTTACTATACATATAAAATGATATGCTAAACATTTTATAATTCACAACGTGTTTATTTCAGTTAATTTAATCAGAAAACTGAATTACAAAAATCCCTCAGAATAAGTGTGTTGCTGCCAGACGGCCAGCAGAGGGCGATCGTCTCATTTTCAGATTCACATCAAACCTGCTAGTTTAAACCTTCTGCTTCTTTTTTTATAGAAAACAGATTTTTTACTTAAAAGTTACAAATGTTTATGTGTCTTCATATTTTAAAATGCATTTAATACATTTTTTCTATTTTCTGTTCTTGGTTTGACCCTTTGACCCTGAGCCTCACAAACACAACAAAGTTATTAAAGTAATTTACTTTTCTTCTAAATTAAATAGATAAAAGCTTGTCGACTCTAATGTTTTCATAAGCACTTTTTTCAAAAGTTAAAAATGTATTTTAAATATTTTTATTGTATTAAGATGATTTGTATTTTATTTCAATCATTTTAAACTGGATGTCACAATAATAATTTGTTTATAATTTGTATAATTTAATTTAACATTACAGAAGTATTAAATGTTTGAAAGTTATTGCAAAAGAACAATTTTAAAAATAAATACTATGTAGCACTTTAAATATATTTCACACTTTTTGATTAATTTATTTTTTTTAAGGATTTTTTGGCTCTACTGGCCTTTATTTGAAAGTAGCTGGACAGGAAATGGGGAAATAAGAGAAGGGGAAGACATGCGGCAAATGTCACCAGGCTGGGAATCGAACCTGCGACCGCCGGCATGGGGCCTCCATATGTGGGTTGTGCTTTGCCCCTGCGCCACCACAGCGCCCATTAATTAATTTTTTATTCACAAAAAATGATTCAATTCTATTTTTAAGTGAAATGGTTGTGATGCTGCGGTGCTGGTCTGTAAATGCTCTTATTGTGAAGAGAAATAACAGAACCAGTTGATGTTTGACCAAACAAAGAGCTTCACGATGAGCACAGCGCGCTACAGGGACGATCATTATGGGATGTTTGAACTGAATGGTTCGCAGTGACATGCAGCTCTAACCGCAGAAACTGATGAGATTCAGAAAACGATGAAACTTTAACTGATCAGACATTAAAGATGTTGAACTAACAGAACCAGAGAATAATTATTATTAATTCATCCTCATTTACTGATCAGATGCAGAAAAATAAAATTATTTCTTTGCGGCTGATGAACAATAAAACCTGAACATGTGTCTCCATGAATCACAGTTTAGACTGAAAAATGGCATTTCAGTGCAAATCTGATGGTTCAGTCTCACTTTCAAGCTTCCAGTTAAAACAGCAGCTGGGTGGAAACGACCAACCTGGACCGAACCGGGTCAGCAGGCGCTCTCCTCTCTGGCCTAGTCCAAGCACAGCCAGATACATGGGAAAACTAACACAGATTTATTAGTTTTGTTCTTTAATCCACACAAAACTGTTTAACGTCACTAAAAATAATTATTTAAAAAAACTCTGATCAAATTGGTAATTTCAGAAAGCTATTTGTTTGTTTATGGGAAAACAGAGATTACAAATAATTCACCAATATTTTTCCTTTGACATGATTTCCAATCGACACCAATCAACAAATTTATACTTTAATATGTTAAAAGCAGCTCAGCCGACAGATGAACCTCCATGTTTGTTACAAAGTTTCTATACGTCTGGTGCAGAACTGTTCAGCGCCATCTTGGTAGGCAAAGCAAAGTGCAGCTGACCCAGGGCTGCCGGAGGAACAGATATGTGAACACTCTTCACCATTGTGCAAGAGAAATGTGTATCAAACAAAATGGCTGCTGTCGGGATCGACCCATCTGAGACAGACAGTCAGCTAAGCTAACTCTGCTAGTCCGGCAGGAAACACTACAGTAAATATGGCCGATATTGATCTTAGAGTACTGCAGTAGTTACAATGAACTGTTAGAGAGGAACAAGCTTGTTTATTGTTGTCATAGCAACTGCCTTCCAAGATGGCTGTCAGTCTAAAGTTCATTGACGTGTGACTTCACATGAGAACTACAGGAAGTGGTGGCTTGAAGCAATTTGATTGGCTGACAGGTTATAGCTCCGCCCCCATACCACACTAAGATAATTACTAAATTAATAATAATAATAATAATTCCATGTGTATGATGTTCTTTTTAAAGATGTGGAGGTGTTACAATGAAGCGCTGCCTGTTTGTGTGAATGACCGTCAGCTGTTTCATTTGTTTTCAGTCAAACTGGCAGAACACCGAGGAAAACAAGCTTAGAGGAACTCTGCAGTGTAAATAAAGTCATTAGCTTCTTCCTTTGGATGGATGGCAGCGCAGCGGCGGGTAATTAGCGGTAATCATGTTGGAGCTAATGAGCCACAGAGAGGCCGGTCCCTCTGGCTGTTCAACCCAAACACATCTCCACCTCAGATCGCATCCTGCTGATAGCGCAGCTAGCCATTAGCCGCAGCTAGCCGTTAGCCGGGGCTATCAACTAGCTGCGGCTAATGGCTAGCTTCAGTCCAGGCTGACCAACACCCTCCATGAACCAAATGGTCACTGATGACCTTTAGATGTTTGAGTTTATGATGGATTGACTTGAATTCAGATCCAAACGTTTACATTCAGGCTCAGATATATACATACACCCGCTCCTAAAGTGGCTCTGCTTGGCAGAACTGGTTCAGCCCAACTAGTTGGGTTTGATGCACAGGTTCAGATTCTAATCATGGGCCATAACTTTATCTCCACCACCAGCCAGGTTCCAGTGATCTGACCCAACATGGCTCCTTCAGATGAACCAATGCAGGTTCAGAACCAGCACGACCCAAAGAACTACTGGAAAGGTTGCACAGTTATTTAGGTTGTTATAAGAGAAAGAATAGAGGTTCATTTTTAACAAAAACTGGCTAAAGAACCTGAATTATTGCAGATCATTTTAACCTCCTCTGCAGACTGCAGGACGGTTTTAGCTTCTCTCTTCCTTTGTAATCAAAGGATGGTACATTTTATAGACTGAGAAATTAGGTGTTAAATTAAGAATCAAATGAATTAAAAACTCTTCTGGTGAATCTGAGACAGATTGCTTTCTGGGAGGATTTGAATTTGTGGTGTAAACATGGAGATTTTATGCATCCATCTCCTCTTTCATTCTATAAATAATCCTCAGCAGAGATATTTCTGGCTCAAAGCTGCTTTTTATGCATGCTTGATGCTGCAGAGGGTCCAGCAGACGATCCCACCAATCAGGCGGCTCAGAGTTTGATGCAGACCTATTTATTCCAGACTCTGTTTTGTATTTCAATGTTTTGTATTTCAATGCAGCAGATCTGCTCCTGCGGATCGTCGGCTCATCTCAAACTGCCCGACTCCATGAACACAAAACCAATAAAAACTCAGCCATATCATCATCCCTCCACCACCGTGCCTCAGACTGTCCTTCATCCAGATGCTGCTCTGCTAACCTCAGTCCGGCAGCCATCTTGTTTCTAGGGAGAAGAGGCTTTTCTTCTTCAACATGTCCAAACAGCCTACAAGCAGTGCCATGACCTTTAACCTTTCACTGACTCTGCAGTTTTTCTGACTGAGGAAACAGGGAACCAGCGCGGATGGGCCTGAGGAGTCCGACTGACCCAAACAGCATCAGCCTCAGCAGGTCCATGTTCTGCTCAGGCCTCTAATGAGCATCATTTGATGCAGGTGAGTTAAACCAGGGAGGAAGTAAACCAAGCAGGATGCCGGGCCTGCAGGCCCCCTGTGGGAACCCCTGGTTTAAAGGTGTGTTTTATTAGGGCTGTAAATGCCCGTTCCCTGATTATATATGCTGATTGTAGGTTGTTACCCATAGTACCCAGTAGGGGGTGCTGTAGTTCAGTTCGTGTTGAGTTTGTGCCTTCATTTAAACCGCAAAATAAGAGAAAGTGTCGCTAGTCTCCTGTCAGTCAGCACTTTGGGCTGAAATATCCCACGGGGAGAAGAGGAAGAGGAGGATGTTCTTCATCTTTATGACTCTGGACTATTAGCGCACATTCTTGAGAACAAGCCGCAGCACAACACGGACTTTACCGCCAGAAACTCTGCAGCGGAGCGAGGTACATGTTTAGAGCTGTATTAGTTTGAGAAGTTAGCGTCTTATATAATGTATACATGTTTTGTGTCAAACAAAGACATTTAAGCAACGTATTTTCTTTTCTTTTAGTTTTCACGGTGTATTTGGAGCAACAAACTTCATTTCTAAAGAAGTAAACGCGGATCTACTGCACCGTGGAAGCTCTCTGTGTTTTCTGAGGGACTGCTATTAGGGGCATCAGAATAAAGGAGGCTGGATGAACAAGAGACATGAGTCGATATTTACTCTCCAGTTTGTTGGTCTGACTCTTAAAATCCCAGTAAAACTCTTAAAAGTTTGTTGTGACAGAAGAAGAAACGACTTTATGAGTTTAATTAAAAGACGGTGGGCGGAGCTTCTGGAAGGAAACATTTAATTTACCCTTAAATAGTTTCTAAAATAAAATTTGAAGGGAAGAAAAACAGGACAGGTTAAATGCTCATCGAGTCATAAAGCTGAACTTTGATGTTTTGGTCTGAAAACCGTTGGAGTTTGGAGGATTTCTCTTTAGTCTTTGTGCTAAAGACAATGAGCCATTTCTCCTGCCAGCGCTAGGCTAACACGATTGTTTTGGCTGTATTTACCCAGAATGCAGCGCTATAGTCCACTTCCTGCTTTTGGAGCGGTCTCCAATCTGCTTGGCGTTCACATATGCATTTAAACTGAACCCAGATCCAGGTTTGGAGGACCAGAGGTTTCCTGGATCAGAAATATCAGCAGATACTAAAGTTCAGAAATACTAAAAAAACAGAACCTGACCCATCAGTCATTCATCCATTCTGGTTCTGACCCGGTTTGCACATCTACCTTCCTCCAAAGCATCTCTGCTTTATAGAGCGTCATTAATAGAAGCAGTGATGCTTAGAAGCTTTTAGAGATTTATTCATAAATAAATCAGAATGAAATGATCAATTCAGGAAGTAAACAGTCTGAAACAAACACGTTCAGCAGGATAAACCTGAACACTGACCCGATCTGAACCAACCCGACCCAGCCGAACCTTTGGGCCCATCCCGGCTGTTCCTCACAAAAACGCTTCAGGAACCTTTAATTATTCACCAGCTGCTCCATCCGGGCCATCTTAACCTACTTTCGGTTCGGAGGAGGAAGGCCGGTGACTTGTTGCTGGAGCCGATGGTTCCCTGCATGCAGCAGCTGCTGCATCCATGATGCTACATGCATCCATGATGCTGCTGCTGCATTTACATGCATCTGGATGCAGCGCTGCAGGAGAAAGGCCCATCTGGGCATCCTTACCTGCACGTTTCCACTGAGACGGCTGGAGCAGTGTCAGCAGGCTGGGAGGTTTCTGGAGACATCCCGCATCATCCGTCTGCAGCTGGTCAAGGATCAGAACCAAACCAGAACTGATCGGGTCGGGCGGTAGGATGTGCTGGCTCCGCAGCAGCAGCAGCAGCAGCAGCAGCGGCGGCGGATCTCTCCCTCCCGCCCTCCGCCTCTACGCCTCTCCTGCAGCCTCCTCCCGCCGCGCCGCCATGCTTCCAGTCCGCTGCGCCTCGCTGCACCCTGCCTGCCCAGAGAGGCTGAGCATGTGTCCGGGTGGGGGAGGGCTGGCCGGCGGCGCGCTGCGCTGCAATAGGTCAGCCTGACATCAACATCTGATCCTTCACTGCCTCCACCGCATCAGCTGATGTTTCAGTAAATTCACTAAAAAAGAGAAAATTGTTAAAAATCCAGCATGTTGTCACTGAGGTTCTGGTTCTGGTTCAGTGCAGGGAGAGGAGCTGCACAGAGGAAGTGGGAGTGATTGTAGGAAAACAGACAAACAGGGGAGGGGGGGTATTTATAGAAGCTGCTGTTCTTACGGGGAGAATTCACAGGCAGCCTGGAAGCTGCAGTTTGATTAAAACATGAACAATAATTTCATTTCATTATCAGACGGAAGTAACATCCATAAACAATAACATGTTATTTCATGCATTTCTGCCGAATCAGACATGGAAACTGGGACATTCAAACTAACGTTACTTTACATGTTGGTCACGTGACTTCCATGTAAACATTGTGATGCGTGTTGATGCGTGGAAAGCCTCGGGGCACGTGCGGTGACCTAGATTAGGCCTTGATGCTCTGCAGGCCGCAGGAAGAGACAGCAGCGGAGGGAACACACACACACACACACACACACCCCCACCCACCCGCACACACACGCAGCGTCCAGCCGGGCCGGAACAGAGCAGGTTAATCCCGTCCCGATTGCAGGACGGATCAGCAGATTAGCAGCAGCTGCAGTTTAAAATGTCTGAAAAAGAAAAGTATCTCCCTATGCCAAACCCTGGATTCATCCCATAACGAGGTTACATAACCAGAGGAAACATCTGGACAGAAACCCGTCCAGCCTCAGAGCGAAACATCAGATGAATCCTGCAGGTTTTAGTCTAATATTCTGATCTGAATCTGATTGTACTTTAATCTCAGTTTTGACTAAAACGAGGCCATGTTCGATCCTGGTTGTGTTTTGTAATATTAACATATTTAGCTGAAGATTAAACGTCTTATTACCGAATTCAACGCAATCTGCAGCTTCTTTATTCCAAGTTATTTTAAACTGAAGTTTGAATACTAATAATGTTTCATCAGAACCAACAGAACCTTCATCCAAACAGCAGTAGATCTACAACAGAATCCAGGTTCTGGAGTGGCCTAGTAAAAGTCCGTCCACCTTCATGATGTGGCCTCAGCCGGTTAGTGACTCTGCTGGAGTTCCTGACTCAGTTCTGGTGGGTCAGGTGGGTCCAGGAGCCCCAGGTGAGTCCAGGAGCCCCAGGTGAGTCCAGGAGCCCCAGGTGGGTCCTGCAGCCCCAGGTGGGTCCAGGAGCCCCAGGTGGGTCCAGGAGCCCCAGGTGGGTCCAGGAGCCCCAGGTGGGGCCTCAGCAGGTCCATGTTCTGCTCAGGCCTCTAATGAGCATCATTTGATGCAGGTACATTGAACCAGGGAGGAACTAAAACCTGCAGGATGCCGGGCCCCCAGGGCCCCCTGTGGGAACCCCTGAGTGAGTTAAATCATTCTGTTTACTTACAGATTATTTGATCTCAACATTTTTAGTGTTCCTTCTCTCCATGTTGGAAAGAACAATTAAATAAACTTCACTTTGGCTTCCACACGTCAACAAGTAAAAATTATAACACAAAGAATAGAATATTTCTGAAGAAATTTAGGAGGCTTGGCAGAGTGAATATTGTTGGGACCCAAATCAGAGGTTCTGATACCGAGTTACGTTCTGTGGGCTGTTTGAGCTTCAAAGCGAAAAGAGCCTAAACAGTTTGTGTCTGTTGTATGTCATCGGCTAACATGCTGTGAGCAGCAGGCTAACCTCCAGTAACCGCCATTCTGTATGAAACATTGCTAAATGCAGTCAGTAGAAAAATGGACTTTGCTCCACATTGCACAACTCTCCACGATATATCGGCATTAATCGGCCGATAAGTAAAACTTATCATGTTGGTCAATCTCTGGCCGCGCCGCACCAGAGCAACAGTTTGAATGTTGAATCAACCAGAGCAGCAGCGGAGATGAAAGGAAACGATGCTGCTTTTTACGTTATGAACGCGAAGTGAACATGACGTCAGCCAGCAGCAGTTGTTTCACTACAGTTGCTTTTACATCGCAAACATTACCTAAAGAGGCACAACGCATTCCTCACCTTCTAAAAACCATTTTCCCATTTGAGGACTGGCTGCTCCGGATGTCGGACAGGAAAATCTCTCGAGACCAAACGTGAGTTCAGCGTAAACAAATATGGCCGACTGGGAAGAAGCAATGGCGATCTTTAATGGACTGTAAGAGAAAAACGCTACAAAAACAATCCGGCAATACACAATCCTGTTGGCGTCGTCCATCGGACTTTCTGTTGCCATAGCAGCTGTTTCGTCTCTGTGTTTTCGTCAGCTCGCGTTCTGATTGGTTGCACGTCAGTCAACAGCCCACAGGCAGCCATTTTCTTAAAAACCTGGTTATTCCTGCATGAAAAGAATCGATCATTTTCCCATAACATAAAGGGCTACATTTTCCATAATATGCTGAAAACAAAAACACACTGACACTTAAGAAGCTTGTTGAGTGTTTATATTTCAAAGCAGAACCACGGAAAATGCATTTTCTGTCCCCCAGAGTCTGAAACGTTTCTCTTTTCTGTTCTGGTTCTTGTAACTAATTTTAATCTAATAAACCATTAAACAGGTTTATTGCCTGTTTTCCAGGCATATTTTATAACACAATCATAACCTTCAGGTGTTATAAAAATGCTTATATGTATATAAATATATAAATTTGACTTCCTGATTTAACTCCTTGAAATTGGGCCTCTGTCTCTTTAAAAGCTCCTGCTCTTTCTGAAGCTCTGCGTCCAGGAAGTCGTCCCAACATGGCTCCTCTATTAACCCTTTCACGTGGTTATCAGTGTTGCTCTGAGCAGCAGCTCCTAGAACGATCTCAGTAGCGGTTTACTAATAGCTGCTAGCTAGTCTGAAGGAGCTGACTGGGGGCAGAAGCTTGGAAACTGCAGCTCAGAGGAGGATCTGCACCTGGAGGGCGGGGCTAGGTCCACCCAGGCATTTTGCTCAGCTGAATGTAGCAGAGGGTTGCCATGGAGATGAAAGGATTTCTCAAACATGAAAGAATCAAAGTAAGGTTTGATTTGGATGACATGAAGCTGCCCCTCACAGTGCCAGTGGTAAGTCAGTGAATCGTTTGTGTCTGTAGTTCAGTCATTTTGTCCTGATCGGTTTTCACATGTGGATCCTTCGCTGCTCCCTCCAGAACTCCCCGATCCCCTCAGACAAAGCCAGCTCAGCTAAGCCCCTGCACTCCTGGGGGGTAAACCCCACTAGGGCGGTGCCCTTCACCCCGACCCCCAGCTGCCCCGCCAGCTCCGCCACCCGGGCCGTGATGAGGGCTGCCGGGGCGTGGCAATATGGCCGCCCGTCGACGACGAAGCGCGGCCACGACGGAGCAGTCGGGCCGCCGGACGCGGCTACCGCCACACTCTCCACGTTGCAGGCGATCTCCACGGCGCCCTGTGTGGCAGAGCCAGCACCTGGACGCCAGGAAGCCCATCGGGCGCCGACTCCCTGAGGGCGGCGGCGATGCTGCGGCCGACGGCGACGTCCTGCGTATCGATGGAGACGTTACAGTTCATGACGTAGGGACTGGCTCCAACTCCTGCAGGGATCAGAACCAGATTAGAACCAGGTCAGAACTAGATCAGAACCAGAACCAAATCCAGTTCAGAACCAGAACCAGATCCAGTTCAGAACCAGATTAGAACCAGTTTTCCCTCCTCCATCATTTTCTGATGATTAAAGTCAAAATAAATTCAGACTTTTCAGAATGAGCTACTTCTGTTTTAGCTCATCAGCTGATTCAGTTACTGACCTGCAGGAAGGTCAAAGGTCAAAGAAGCAGCTTCTCTGAATGTGGTGGGAACACTTCCGCTAATAGCATTCTGCTAACTTTAAAAACGCTTAGCGCACTTAGCTTCCCCTAAACTAATTTAAGATGTAAGAGTGGCTTAAATGTTAGTCATTATTTATTAACTAAAAATGAAACTAAAATGACTTTGACTCTTCAGCTGCAGTGAAATATAAACCAACACCTGGCTTCTGCTCAGCTGGACCCGTTCTGAGGAGTTGACCCGGTTGACCTGCAGTCACCTGTGAGTCCGTATCGTTCCCGCGGCGGCGGCCCAATGTCGGCGGTGAGCGCCCACAGGTCCGGCCTCTTCCGGAACCAGCCCATCTCCTTCCTCCTGCGGGCCAGGCCGCGCTGCAGCGCCGCGTCCGCCCAGCCGAACAGGAAGACGCTGGTGCCTCGGACGGTCTCCGTGAGGCGTCGCGCCACCGCTGCAGCAGCCAAACAGGAACCGAACAGGAACCGGTGTGAGCGGTGCACGGAGCAGAGAGGTGGGGAGGGGAGGAGGAGAGGGGAGGAGAGGAGGAGAGGGGAGGGGAGAGGAGGGAGGGGAGGGGAGGAGGAGAGGGGAGGGGAGGGGAGGAGGAGAGGGGAGGGGAGAGGAGGGGGGAGGGCAGAGCCAAAGCCAAAGTCTATAACCTGTGATCACAGCAAGAGGCTGCAGCACCTGCTGCTGCAGCAGCACCCACTAATCAACACATGGGAGGAACAAACGGGGGCCGCGCCATGATGTAAAGTTACACTGCAAACAATTAACAGCAATGTGTAGCTTTATTTAACCTGACAGAAAAACATCATATTTTCACCAGGTTATTCATACATCTATAAATATCAGAGTTCCAAATTAAATATTTAAACATTTAGTTATTAATATAAAACAAAATATTTAGTTTAAAACTGACATTTATGAATGTATGAATAAAGCGGTGAAAATATTACTTTGTAAAATAATCATCTACATTTTTTTCTCTATGCCATAGTAAATAAACCTAAATATTGCTGTTAATTTTTTACACTTCCTGTTTTACTTTGAAAGGTTCCCGGACTCACCCAAGGCCTGCTGGACGCAGTCCCGCTCCCCCACCGCCTCCCCCAGCGGGTAGATGGGGATCAGGTCCACCGCCCCCATGCAGGGGTGCACGCCCACGTGCGCGCGCATGTCGATGAGCGCGCACGCCTTCTGGCACGCAGACAGCACCGCGTCTCCTGGAGGAAACGGCGCGTTTAGAGATAAAGCAGTCTGGAAATTATCGCATCGTTCTCATATTTCTGTGCTGAATCTGAGGAAAAGCTCATTAAGGCTGGAGAGCGGTTCCTGCTGCCGATCTTTATCTGGATCCCAGCGGAGCCGGTCCGGGTCCGGGTCCGGGTCCGGAGCCGGTCCGTTACTCACTGATGGAGTCGATGGAGGCCACGATGGTGATGACGGAGCGGTTATAGTCAAGATCGTTGAAGATGTTCAGCACCGCGGTTTCCTTCCGCTGCATCCCTGACGAACAACGACGACATTCAGAAACCGAAACTCATCCCGAATAAATATTAAATCCTGCAAACAGCTCTGGTATAATAACAATAAATTAGTGAGTATTTTTCACTCACTCTGCTCAGAAAGATACAATAAACCGACAGAATAGATCAGAAATTAATTTTAAATTGAAATAATTACATTCACTGTACAAATAGGAGAAATAATTATAAAACACAGGAAAACATCAGAAACGTGAGAAAATACTTTAAAATCCTAATAAATTAAGCTTGTCATTAGTTAGTAGTAACAAACCTATTGCTTCCGGTGCCTGCACCAATCAAAATGCTCCCTGGCGGGCAGACAGCCAATCAGTGATGATCTCTTGTCATTGAAAATTCTCGAATAACAATTTGCATTTTCTGGGTTTTGAAGAATAAATTTTTCATGACAATATATTAACAGTTAGAGGAGAAGATGTATTTTAAATTGTCAACCAATTTAAAATACATCAGTGACGTGTTTTTATAAAAATCTGATCTGCATGTAAAGCAGACACGTCCAGTGAAGCAGCAGCATTTCCCCTTCCTGTGAAAAAACTAGTACAAACACAAAACTAAAGATCCCCTGGTAAAGTTTAACTTAGCTTTAATTAGTTAAGTTCATTTATCTAATTAATAACAATTTACTAATTGATCTAATTAAATTAAATCTTACCTTAAATTTTCTTTAACTTCAGCTTAAATTAAATTTACATTTAACTGGTTTGAAATAAGATAGACTAAACTAATTTAGGATTAACTTAAATTTAAATAAGCTGAATTAAATTCAGCTTATATAAGCTGCTCAATTTAAATTAAACTAAGCTAATTTGTGATGGCTTTAAATTAAATGAGCCAAATAAAATGTAACTAATATTTAGAGAAATATTAAGATCAATAAAGCAATACTAACATTAGACAATATAAGATAATCTGTGTTTACAAGAATAAGGTTTAAGAGCTCAGAAAGTTTGTAAAAGCAGCTCTAAGAGACGCATAATTCTAATTTATACTTTAATACTTTTATTTATTAGACTTTACATGGTGGATTCATTGGGCATAAGATCCCTAGAGAACCATGGAATATGTCCATGTTAAATGTTAATAAAGATAATGATAAGTGGAAAAATGTGACTAACTGACCCTCTGCGTCGTACAAAGCAGCCTTGGCCACGTTCTCCACCAGGTCCTTTCTGCGAGCCTCAGAGATGTTCAGAAGACAAGCAACCAGACGTGACCTCAGCGTCCGAGAGGCCATGCTCCTGCAACAAGAAAGCCACCATGAAACCAACAAAACCATCATGAACCCAACAAAAAACATATTGGCTGCAAAATTACATAAGCAACAGTAAAACTGAAATCCATCCAACTAAAGAAAAACTCCCATAAAGCCAAAGTCTAATACAATCCTGACTTTATGGAGCAACACGTGTGCAAGTTACCTTTCAGAAGAACTGGATCCCGTGCAGCCAGCTGGACAGTATCTGTTCCAAACCTGTGAACAGGACCTGCAGTTAGAAAACTGGTCCAAAGTCCAGCCTGGAGCAAGCTGCACTCATTTATCTGTACATGAGAGGAAAAACATTTCGTGCTGTTAGACTAACTCAGCTCCATGTGACAATATGTTCAGCTGAAGTTCAAACAGCAAGATAGTTCACTGTTTACCCTTCCTGTTTCGTCTTAGCAAGCGAAAGCTTCCAATATCTCTGCTGCCATCTTCTGGGCGAGTCTAGTTCCTGCAATCTGCATTTAACCCTGTGGTGCATAGCGGTCACTACAGTGGACAGCTGTTTAAAAGTCATTGTTTCCTAAATGCAGTGATTTCAAGATCTCAAACTAGTCAGTTTGAGAGTTAAAATGCTTGAAATGCAGAACATCCAATTTGATCCAACTAGCGAAGTAAAATTTAGCTAACTTAAGTTACACTAAACTAGCTTCGTTACGCTAAACTGAACTGAGTTAAATCAAATTAAGATAATCTTGTATTGGTAATTTTCAGTTCAATTAAATTGAAAAATGCTTTATTAATCCCAAAGGGAAATTAAATTAATAAAAATGAAAATTTTACCTTTAAAAACAGAATTTCCACATAACTGGATTTTTTTTGCCTGTCTGTAATCAGACAAGCAAAATATATTATTTTAAATATTTAATCAGATGATATGATGAATGTTAATTGGTCTCCATTTATTATTATTTATTCTCCTTTGGTGCGTGCGCGCGTGTGTTTGCTTGATATGAACCGCTGCTCTAAACTTAAATAACCTTTTCAATAACTTTAACACTTGTCTGAGTAAAATATGCTAAAGTCGTGTTACTCATATTTGAGTAGTTTTTCGGTTCCATCCACCTCTAATTTCCTAAGTAATTTCATGTGCATTTCTTAAAGGATTTAATTCCGTGCTTACTGGATTTATTTGGTTCGCAGAAAAATGTCGGTAAGAATCTCAGGTTGGCCAGCACCGTAACCGGAAGTACGTCATCTTGTGTTCTCTTTGTTACAGGAAGTACTGCAGCTGCTATTGCTGACGAACAGCGCCTCTCTGTGGTCACCAACGGTCTCTAACTGACACTACCTGAACATATTTATTTAAAAATGTGCCGCGGTTGAGGCGGGTACTTTCTGCTGACTGGATTGATTTCGCTTGAGGTGACAGGAAGTCGTTGTGCCGTCAGCTAGCAGCAGTTTGCTGCCTGCGCAGAGGAGCAGAAAACTGTCAACTCATGTTGTTTCGGAGTCCATGTTGTCTTCCAGAGCAGCAGCGGCAGCAGCGGGCATCACTCTCTTCACCGTGGCGGAACACATGAGCTCCGTGGCGGGCACCGCTCACTGCGGGCTCCGGGGGCCGCAGGGCTCCGGCAGCCCGAACGGGAGGCGGCTGCAGCGGCTGCAGCGGCTGGTCGGAGTCTCCGGCTGCGGTCCGAACCGGGTCAACGACCTGCTGCTGCTGCGGCCCGAACCAGACGGAGAGGGCTGCTCCGGAACCAACAGTCACGTTGTCTTCTTCCATGGAGACATCCAGGTCAGGTTTTACTCCTTCCCGCTGCTGGAGGTCCACCAGGGGCGTTACTAAGCTACACAGCCGGAGGGGGCTGGGCCCTGAAAATAAATCAAACTATGTGACGAAAATTATTTAAAAATAAAAGCTAAGATTTCAAATATTCATAACACTACAAAGGGAAGGAAAAATATATGTCTGTTCATCTAAATTAATCAGAATAGAGTTTCACTCAACTCACAATTGCATCCTGATACATTGAAAATGACAGAAACCGAATAAATAAGGAAACATTTGGATAAAGTCATCATTACAGCTGTTTTCTGAATGTAAGTAAATGAAGAACTTTGATCCTCTGTTATGTTGAATAGTGCATGTGTATCGGGACCAAGCATGGGGAATTCACTGTGTTGTGCTGCTGCTGGACAGGTTTGATAGGTTGGAAGACTATTATTACAGAACCAAGACATTATATTTATTTTATACTACAAGACAGTAAACACGTTTTAGTAAATGTTAATATTAGTTGACATAAGCCTAAAAATGTAAACACATTATGAAAAAAACATTTTAAAGTTGTGTTTAATGCACTTATGTTTGTCACTTTATTCAAGGGAACTGATCTGTTATCAGGAATCGACTAGTAAACCTGTTGTGATCGATCGGTAGTGTCTTTGTTTCGGCTCACAGGGAGCGACTGGCATCTCCAGCTGGGAAACGCTCGTCTCTCTCCATCTCTCCATAAACAGTCTGAGTGTTTTCACATTCAAGAGGTTTGTCTAGAACTGGGGTCACCCACTCCAGTCCTCCAGGGCTTCCATCCTGCAACGTTTCTATTGAGCTCAGCTCCAAAACGTCTGGATCCCCCTTCACTCCTCGCTGCAACAGGCTGGAAACGAGCCGGTTGTTCATCCAGGTGATGGAGCAGAGACACGTCAGGGTGGAGCCCTGGAGGACTGGAGTGGGTGACTCCTGGTCTAGAATCAAGAAATAAAGTTTTGGGTTTTAGTTCAAAATATGAAACTGTTTAATATGTGAAGTCGGATCATTATTACCTTAATAGTTGGTTTAATCTGCAGTAAATCCCGTATTTATAACTTTGTAACAGATTTTATGTGAATGATTGCTGCTGAACTCGTTACGTTTTGACATCAAACCGTTTTCCTTTGACCTCCTGTGACCCCACAGCGCTCCATTTTCCCTCAGTTTTCCTGACTTCCAACCCACTCGTCCATTGTTAGCGGCTCATTAGCGCGTTAGCATTCCCGCTGCGTCCCGGTTTTCCCAGACCTTTGTCCTGTGGGATGCTCTGACAGTGACGTTAGCATGTAAATAACCTCAATGAGGTTGTTGTGTTCAGTCCCGCTCAGGATGAAACGGGTCAAAGGTCACCGGGTCACTGGGCTCTCAGGAATATGAGACATGGTTTTAATGGATCTGAGCCTTTATGTTCTGGTTTCTGAATCTTTAGGTTGCGTCAACAACAGGTTGCTTTACGTTGTTTACAGACGTGATGCTGCCTCTGTGTTTCTGCCGTTTAAATCCAGAAACGTTCCTGATTTCAGCTTCAGGCGCGACTTTAAGGAAACGTTCAGACTCAAACTGTGGAGCAAAGGGAGGGTGTGAAAACTTTACTGCACTCAAAACATCGTCGAACAGCTTCACGTTCTGTTTTGTGCTGCTTACAGTTAGAGTTAAAATCACGTTTCTGTCATTTTGTAGACTAAACAAAATGTGATTTTTAAATATTTAAGCTTCAAATATGAATCAGCTGCTTCATTAGCTGAGCTGCAGCTCTGACCAGCTGTAGCTTCAAAACCACGTCAGCGTAATCAGAGTGATGGATGGATTTAATACTCAAATTTCTTTGTCCACTAAGACGTTTTAAGGTTGTAGTAACTCTTCAGAGGGTTACTAGATCCTTCACAGGGGCCACTAGTGAAGGATCTAGTAACCCTCCTAAGGATCCCACATACTCGGGGAACCGTCCGCATTATTCGCTCACTGGACACAGACAGTTGAGATTTCATCAAAGAACAGACAGATTGCCTACATTTCCCTCAATCCCAATGGATGCTAGCAGGTTTGAAGAGCCAGCTGGGCGCCGAGCCAACTGGCAGTGTGGCAGATACATCGGACTGTTACGTGATTTAAGGTGTGAGGCTTTGAAAGCCTCCAGAACCTGCTGGATCCCACCCAGCAGGAACCTTTACTGGGTTCTTGGAAGGATGTCGGTTCAAAGATCAGCATCTCTGAGGCCACCAGAAAAACCGTAGAGCACTGGGCATTAGTTACTGATGAGTGAAGGTCTTTAGTTTCTGTCAGGACCAAACAGAACCAGAGATTTGGTTCTGCTGGTGTCTGCTGTGCAGGCGGACCTGTCTGTGATCCAGTAGACGATGAGCTGTTGATAAAGGAAAGAGATGCAGCTTCTCACTGACCTGAGCCAGAACTGAAGATCTGGTCAAGAGCAGTTTCCTCCAGAACCATTTGGATTGGGGTTGGTCTGGCGCTCTAGTGTGACGCCTAGTGGTTGTCTTGTGAGGTTGCACTCTGGACGTTGAATTAAAAGCTTTTGTTTTTTCCGTTGGCAGAACTTCAAGGAGGAGATGGCCCTGCAGCCGGAGGCGGCTCAGTGGCTGTCCTGGAGTCTGGAGCAGGTGGCGCTGGTTCTGGGCCAGCGGTTCCCCAACAGGAACATCTGGGTCGTCAAAGCCTCCCGCATGTACCTCAACAAGTTCAGCTGCTACCAGAACTTTGTGGAGAGCAACATGTTCGGCGCGCCAGAGCACACAGCCTACACTGCCGACGGTGGAGCTTTTCACCAGCTCAGGTTGGTTCCCAGGTCTCAGTCGGTCCGATTGGGCCCGGAAGGTTCTCCAGGCAGGAACATGAACGGAGGAAAGATCTGGGGAACACATTCCTACTACCAGACTCCTTCTGTCCGTTTGTCCAGCTGATGAAGGTCTGCTTCAGTAATCATCTTCACTTTACCAAGAAACCCAATGACTTGGGTTTACCAATGACCGTCTGTTTGTCCATCCGTCCATCCAACCATCCATCCAACCAACCATCCATCCAACCAACCATCCGTCCAACCAACCATCCATCCAACCATCCATCCTCCAACCATCCGTCCAACCAACCATCCATCCAACCAACCATCCATCCAACCATCCGTCCATCCAACCATCCGTCCATCCAACCATCCGTCCAACCAACCATCCATCCAACCAACCATCCATCCAACCAACCATCCATCCAACCGTCCATCTGGGTTCTGACCCGTTAAATCAGAACAATTTGAGTTCTGATCATTTTGATCAGAACTCAAAATGCATCATACAGTTTTTTGCTGATCAGTAAACTGTGATGATCAATAATTAGCTTTATGCTAACGCTGTGTTGTTAGCGATAGCATAAAGAAAAAGTTGGGGCTCAGAACTGCTGCTCATTTTAACGCTTTGGATGTAAATATAATCGTTTCTGTTTGAACCTTTAAATTCTTCAGGAAGTAGGATCAGAGCTGATGGTCCTCCAGGTGATGATGATGAGACTCTTCTTCTCTTGTCAGGTCGCTGCTGACCAACGCCATGGAGCGGGCCAAGCTGCTGCCTGCAGGGGGCGCCGCCGGCCTGCCGCCCAGCTTCTCCCTGACCCTGGTGGGCTTCAGTAAGGGCTGCGTGGTTCTCAACCAGCTGGTGTACGAGCTGCTTGGGGCGCGTGCCGACCCCAACATGGCCGCCTTCGTGCGGCGGATCTCGGACATGTTCTGGCTGGACGGGGGCCACCCGGGCGGCAGCCGCACCTGGGTGACGGACCGCGAGGCGCTGCGGGAGCTGGCGGCCAGCGGCGTGTCGGTGCACGCGCACGTGACCCCCTACGAGGTGCGCGACCCCATGCGGGCCTGGGTGGGCCGGGAGTACGGCGTGTTCATCCAGACCCTGGAGGAGCTGGGCGCCTGCCCCAGCAGGAAGCTGCACTTCCAGGACGAGCCGCCGTCCATCCAGAACCACTTCCGGGTCATTCTGGAGTTCTGAGTTCTGCTTCCTGTTTTGGTCTTAAGAGAACTGAAGAGAAACATGTTTACAATGAATGTGAAGAATTCATGTTAATTTAATATTTAATCTAATTATATCTGATGTAGCATTCAGAGTACGGAGGGCCAGAAATGACTAAATTAAAACATCATTAAGGTAAATGTACAGTGAAATAAACAAATGTTTGTTGTAATAAACATAATTTGACTGCAGGAACAGGAACCATAAATAAACACAATTCATTTTATGCATCAGTTATTATAAGTTTGCATCTAAATGATAAATTTTCATATTTAGTGTCTTAAATAAATGTAGATGTATCTATCTAATGACCTAATATGTAATTTTGTCCCTTCTGGCCCTCCGTACCCGAGGTAAACAGCCTCATTTCCTGTTTCATTCCTTCAGTCTGAACCCAGGGTTTATTTTCTTCCTTTGATGAACTGAAACATGGCGGTTCTGGTTCTGATGCTGAGCTCCAGAACTCGACTTCGACCCGGTAGAACCTGTAGACAGAACTGTGAGCCTCAGAACCAATCCGACCCGGGAAACAGTCGGGATCAGAAGGTCTGGTCCAATCATCTGCATTTTGGGTTTTTCATGACTCATCAGAACTGGCTGTGAGGTTCTGATCCGGTCAGGCTCAGATGTATTCATACGCCCTGTGGCTGACATCGGATCGGTTCTGATGGTCTGGGAGTCGGGAGGTGATCCAGAACCAGTTTGGATCCGGTCAGCCAACCAGTTAGCCACTGGTCCGAGGAGGAAAACCAGCCCACAGTATGATGCTGCCACCACCGTCTCCCAAAACAAAGTTATCCAGTTTTATCGCCGTCTCCTCCTCCAGGCGGAACCAGGGATTCAAACATCTCAGCATCCAACCAAACATCCAACCTCAGCTGAATGTTGATACATTTTTTCATCCTGAAATGAAAACGGCTCAATAATCAACAAAATCCCTGAATGATTGACCTCCATGATGGATGAAGCGCCTCCCCCCTTCATCACCTCCTCATCCTCAGTTAGCAGTGTGATGCTAACAGCTCGTTTTCTAGTGAATGTAACTTCTGATGCATTCCTAGCTGCTGGTGGCCAGCAGGGGGCGCCGCTGGGACAGAAACGCCACACTGATGCTGTTTTTTACAACCTTTAATGAGCTTTTCCAGTTTGCTTTGTGACGCCTACAGATTAGCCAGCAGTTGTCAGATTACAGATTATTTCTTCTGTTGAAGATGTAATTATGCTCAAACATTAAAAAAGAAATAAAAATAACGTTACATCCTTTCAGCCGTTGGTCTCTGTGCTTGTGGCTGATTTGACTGGAACAGGAAGAATCAGCAGAACAAACATGCAGGTCCAGTGAAGCAGCTGATGTCAGACCAGCTCCCTGCGGCGGCGGCACAGGGCGTCCCAGGACGGGGCGTCCTCACAGAGCCCTTTGTCCCCTGCGGTGAGGTCATGAGGTCACCCGCTGTGGCGTGCCGCCTCTCTCACTTCCTCTGCTCCCTCGTTTCTCTCCTTCAGCTGCCCAACAATTCAAACTCCTTCAGATTCTTCCTTCAACACGTTTCTACTTCCTTCAGATCCTTTCAGAATAAAAGCCTCCTCAATCAGCTGCTTCCCTCCACAATCAGCCAACATTAAGACATGAGCTCATCCAGAATCAGTTCAGCACATAAATAACATTAATAATAACAACAATAGCAGGCCTGCGGCAGGCGGAGCGGCGCCCTGAGATGATCATACAGGAATGGCTGCAGACACGCCCCTTCCTTCCTGCACAGGAAGTAAGTGCTACAGAGGAAGCGACGTACGGCGGCCGAGCGGCAAAATGCGACGAAAACATGATGATGCTAACTGACTGAGACACAAAGACTAAATCAGCAAAACTCAAATGACCCAACTATAGGAAACAGAAACGCTGCTAATGCCTCCGCTAAAATCCTCCAGACCACCAGGGGGCGCCGATCACCAACTCATCCGGAGTTCGGCCTTCAGGAGGGAAGGAAGAAATACTTCACATCTTTTTCAAATGCAGTTTTTTATAATATAATATTTATAATATGGAACAGCAGCATATTTTCGTAGGTAATATTACCGACTCCAGGCTCCCCCTAGTGGAGCGGAGGACTGAGTTCACATCGTTTCATACCGGATGTCTTTGCTGTTTTTCTTTTGCCTGTTTCCTTCGCAGTTTTACTGTTTTTGTTTTGGAGTTTCGTCGTTCAAATGTTTGCAGCTAGTTTTCGGCATTAGCTGCGCCTGTCGGCCGACGTACATCCTGACAGGAAACGGTGCGCGGCGCGGACCATTTCCGCGCTGCGGCGTGCGAACATCAGCTGCTCTACGACTAAACCCTGAGCTACGTTTGGGTGCAGAGAACGGCGTTAGGAACGGTTCTGCTGGTGACGGCAGCAGGCGGCTCTTCCAGGACAGGTTTTCCTACTTTAAGGCATAGATTCAAACTGCATAGATTTCCCTAAGTAGATGCTGCAGTGCAGCCTTCATAGAGGACGACCAGCAGTGCAGCTGCATAGAAACAGAAAGCTGTAATCTTTGGTTGGACTGGAGGATCAGTGAAGCAGATTAGAGCTTCTGGAAGCTTAAAACTATTTAAAACAGAAGAAGAAGAAGCCGCCGGCGCCGCCTCCTCAGACGTCTTCAGAAGTCGCCGTCTCCTCCTCCAGGCGGAACCTCTTGGCGTGGGAATGGGGCGAGTCCAGGAAGTTCTCCTTGTCCTCCAGCGGCGCCGCCCACTTGGTGCCGCAGCTCCGCTCCCGGACGGGCCGGACCAGAACCGGCTCCGGGTTCAGGCACGGCGGCTGCTGCCACAGCCACGGGTGGCTGAGGCACTCTGCGGCGCTGGGCCGGTCCCTGTAGGCCAACCAGAGGTCAGAGGTCAGAGGAAACGGGTCATCAGAACCTTCGTGTGATCCAGATCGGGACCAGAAATCTATTTATCGCTCCAGAAAAACGTCTCAAGAGCTTCTGAAAAGTTGTTAAGTCAGCAGAAATAATAATAATAATAAAAGACTTTGTTGATGATCCCAGTAATTCTGGTCCAGGTTCTGTCCCGGTTCTGGACTCACTCTGGCGTCTTGACCAGCAGCTTCCTGATGAAATCGACGGCGAGTTCGGAGACGCGGCTCAGCGCGTCGCAGCTGTAGTCCACGTTGACCTGCGACACGTTCAGGTACGTCTCCTGCTTGTCGTCTCCGAGGAACGGCGACTCGCCCGTCACCAGCATGTAGGCGATGACGCCCACGCTCCTGCAGGCGGAGCCGACAGCCGGGTCAGAACCAGAACCACAGCGACATCAGAATGTTTCGTATTTCAGGTGAACAAACCGGGTAAATTAAATCTAACCAAACGTCCCGGTACCGTCTGCAACCAGCAGCAAGTCACGCCTGCCAGTTGCCATGGTTACCCCAGCCCCATAACTCACCACAGGTCCGTCGCCGTGGTGATCGGCTCATAGTTCAGAACCTCTGGAGCTGAAACACAGGAAGTCCGATGTCAGAGCATTTCATCACTTCCTGTTTCTTGTGACCGGATGGGCCCAAGGAAACGCTTCAAGTTTTAAAATGTTTCTATGGATACAGATCTGAAAAGTGTGGAGTGCACCTGAGGTCAGCCCCTTAATCCTGAACCCAAAACCAGCAGGAAGAAAACCTTGAGTCTGCTTTCAGTTCGTTACTAATGGGGACGGAGTTCTGATGGGTCCAGACCGGGCCGGGCCGGGTCGGGTCTTACCTACGTACTCGGGCGTTCCCAGGATCTCCCGCAGCTCGCCGGCCGTCCCCAGGCGGCGGGCGAGGCCAAAGTCCACGATCTTGATGTCGCCCGGCGGGGCCCGGCTCGTCAGCAGGATGTTCTGCGGCTGGAGGAGAAAATGGAGGACGAGTTCACCGGACCGGGTCAGCACGTTTACCCAGCCATCGCCATGGCAACACACTGTACTGAGTGTTTTTCTAACGATCATTAGCAGGCTGACTCTCCACTCCCACTAATATTTGCTTTCAGAACCATCAAAGAAACAAAGAGGTCCGGTCCGACCCAATGAGACTGGTTCAGGTCAAAGTTCAGGTTGGGTTCAGCCACCGCTCCCTCTGATCCGGCCTTTAACTGGACCGACCCAGATCAGCAGAACCTCAGATCAGATGGAGGAAAAATCTGCAGAAAACAGAACGGCGTTTCTATTGGTCGCCATGGAGATGGGCGAGCGTTTCTATTGGTGGAGTTGTGAAGCGGTTCTGGTCCGGAGAACCGGTCCAGAAGTAGTTTGTTCATTTGCTGCCAAACCAGAATAAACGTTTAGAATAAAGTAAATAAATTTAGTTTAACTTGGAAACATGGAGTCAGAAAATTAGACATTAAAAAAAGAAACTGTATCAAAGAACCCAGAGAAATTCTTAATGCTTAAATGGACCCGCTTCATGTTCTGGTTGTGTGTGTGAGACCTTGAGGTCCAGATGGACCAGCTGGTTCTGGTGCAGGTGTTGGACCCCCTCCAGCGTCTGTCGGATCAGCCGGGTCACCTGGGCCTCAGGCAGCAGCTCCTCCGACACACACAGGTCAAAGATCTCCCCGCCGGCGGCGCTGCAGACAGAACCGGGTCAGAACCGAGTCGGAACCAGGTCAGAACCGAGTCAGAACCGAGTCAGAACCGAGTCAGAACCGAGTAGAACCGGGTCGGAACCGAGTCAGAACCGGGTCGGAACCGAGTCAGAACCGGGTCAAACCGGACCGAGTCGGAACCGTAACCCGGCGGGCTCCAGGTCCACTCACTACTCGAGCAGCAGCACCAGGTCGTGGTCGGTCTCGTGGGCGGCGTACAGGTTGACGACCCGCGGGCTGTTCCGGGCCAGCTCCAGAACCGCCATCTCATGGACCGCCTCGGCCCGGCAGTCCCGGCCCCGCCTCCTCTTCCTCAGGAACTTGGCGGCGAACTCTTTCCCCGAACTTTTCTCCACGCAGCGCTTCACCACCGCAAACTTCCCCCTGGGTCAGAGGTCAGAGAGAACCCACTGAGGACCCGGTCAGAACCGTCTGCAGGTTCTGATCCGACTGGACAGAAGGAAAATATATTTATGAAAAGGAAATATATAAAAACATCAGATTCATTAAAATAATAAAAATATATTTTCTGGTGGAACAGAACAAAAAAACAACAAATTATCATATTGATAATATTGAGAACTCCGTCGCCATGGCAGCAAGGATCCGCAGACAGTTTGTAGATCTGTTGATCCAGATCAGGTTCTGATCAGTAAAACTAGATTCAGGTTCCTCCCAGAACCAGTCGGTCCGGTAGATCTAGGTCACCCAGAACATCAGATCCCAGATGTTCTCCACACAGACGCTGATGTCATCTGCTGACTGCACCAATCAGAGCCGACCAGAACCGTTTGGACCAGGTGGCTCTAGAATCATCTCAGGACAAGAAACCCAGAAAACCAAACTAAATCCTCCAGGTAGAGGTCAAAGTTCACTCTGACGCTAACAGGCTAAATGTGGTGCTAACAGATCCACTCTGGGATTGGCTGGTGCTGCCTGGCAGCCGGCGGTCCAACCTTCAGTCCGGTCCGGTTGGTTCCTCCAACCTGGACGATGCCGCCTGATCTAAGATCAGCTGCAAGCTTCCTCCACTTCCTGTTTCAGACCAACATGGAGTCCAGTTCTCCTTTCTGCTCTCCGGTTCTTCCTCACACCGATCACACCCAGCACAATGCCAGCAGCCCTCACATGACCGCAACCGTGGTAACCATGGTAACCACGGTTCCCGGTTAAAGTCCAGAGTCCAAAATATGGGAGCCAGAGCAGCAGACGGGTCATAAAGCAGCAGTCAGTCAGTCAGTCAGTCAGTCAGTCCGCTGGTTCCTGTCTGCTGATCAAAACCTGATCACAGAAAAAAACATTCCTCTGAAAATACCAAACAAAAAGAATCTGATTCCTTCTGATGGGCGAGAAGGAATCAGATTCCAGTTAGATAAACCAGGAGAACCTGGACCGGGTCGGACCGGGTCGGACTTAAGAACAAACACTGGGTTTATAGAAACATTAAAATATCAATGATATTTAGACCAGATTAAAAACCACAATATTAACCTGCTCAAACCGGACCGAGCAGAACCAGAGACCCAAAAGAAAAATACAGAAATGATCATAAAAACTGAAACTAACAGGAAACATGCCAGAAATATTACATTTTTATCTTTATGTTTAAACAAATAAAGGTTTTACCAATCACAAACATAATGTATATTAAATTGGTAAATGTTGCTGTATTTAAGCTGTAATATGAATTAAAATGTTCTATAACGATTCCTGTTTCTGTAATAAAAGTTTAATAAATCATTTCGCTCTCATCTGCCTGAATAATTTACATTTTTCACTTTCAGATCAGGAACTAAAGACTCATTAAAAACTGTAAAATGTCCCTTTACTGAAGAACCGAAACTATTAATATGAGGTCGTGGTCCAGTTCGGTTCAGGCCAATCAGTAGAACCGAACCGGACCGGATCAGAACCGAGCCGCTCACCTGCCCAGCTCTCCGGTCACCTCATAGGCGATGTCCAGCGGCTCCGGGCTGATCCGGGTCTGGGTCTCCGCCAGCAGCCCGGCGGGCAGCCCGCTGCGGCTGTCCAGCCGCCTCCGAGACATCCTCCGGTCCCCCGGTCCCTCGGTCCGGTTCCGAGAGCTCAGCCCTGCGAGAGAGCAGAACCGAGCCGCGCGGCTAGTTAAGGCTGGTCACCATGCTACTGGTTAACTCCGGTTAGCCAACTGTCGCCAAGTTAGCTCGACGACTTCTAAAGCATCCGGTCCAAAAGTGAGTTGGACCGGTTCGGTTCCTCTCGGCTCCACCTGGCCGAACCCACCTGGGTGTGAAGCGATCCGGACTGCTGGTTCTGGCTCCTGTTAACCTGGTTCGTTGGTTTATCCGGAGCCTTTTCGATCATTTTTACATCCCGTTTGACACCGTTCAGACACGTCACTGCACTGCGGCGCATGCGCACTGGCGTGTTTGGATAAAAGTTTCAACTGTTTTCTTTCGAACAGCCATGGGAATTCCGTTTCCTTCCCGGGATCTGAATCATTTGGCGAATGTCTTATCGTTCATGCTGACCTTTACATAGACGGTGGTAAACTACCTAAAAACTGACCTCAATTAAAAGTAGTACAACTTCAATATATTCTTACACTCAAGAAACTAGTCAAGTAAAAGTAAAAAGTATTGGGTATAAAGGCTACTTGAGAAATGGGTCATGACATTTAATTTAATGTTTAAAATTATGTACCAATTCAAAAATAAATACTTTTCCAAGTCATGGAAATTATTTGACCTCTTGCCTGAATTATAATATATACATACATCATGGTTTTATTTTGCTTTTAAACAGGTTTATAATTCAGCAGAAACAGTAAAATTCAATGTTTTTCAACGTAAATCATCAAAGTACAAATTCAATGAACAATTTACTCTATTTAAAATCTCAGCAGGACTTCTGTTCCTTTCAGTAATGACTTTGTTAAAAGTGTTTCTGCTATCATTATGACTCCTGAGCCTGGTTCTATGGAGAAAAGTAAGTACACCCTGCGAAGGAGTTTTGACCCGCTCTGCTCTGCTGAATTGTTCTGGACCCACTGCAGGGTTTTCCTGACAGAACGGCCTATTTAAAGTCTGTAAGGGGTCAAGTAATTTTCACAAACTGTAAATGTTTTAACCAAACAGCAGTTCTGATGCCGCCCTGGGTAACCGCCGTATCGACCTGCTGGGCTCCAGAGGAGGCGGCTTTCTGCTGATCAAAGCGTAAAAGCTCTTGGTGTAATCTGACTGATGGGAAAAGGTGTTACACCCAGCAGGTTGACACACAGGGACTGTTTGAGGAGTGTTGTTGTGGGCCGTTACCGTAGCAACCAGTGACTCAGCACTGTTTCAGGCTCTCGTTGCTTCCTGTATTTTTCCACTCGGCCAGCAGGAAGTTGGTCATTTTTCTCACAGCAGCTGAAGTTGAAGCGAGAAGGCTGAACTTAGTTAGGTTTTTAATAATCAGCAGGGAGTTTTACTTTTCTGTGCCATTTAGATGTTTCAGATCATCAAAAGTGCTAAATATAAGACAAAAAACAACCAAAGAAAATTCAAAAGTGAATCTTTAACATCACTGTGAGGAGGATTTGGAGCCATTCTTCCGCCCACAAACGTTTTATTTTAGTCACTTTGGAAGTTTTTCCCTGCTGGAAAAACCTTCCCAAATCATTTTATTCAAATTTAAGACCAGATGTAATCAGGGATTTGAATCTGCAGAGCAGAACCAGCAGCTCGTCCAGGAGGTCCAACAGAACCAGAAACATCCTGATGATCTGGGAAAATGTTGTGGAAGGACGGAGGCTGCAGTGAAGCACGGTGGTGGCAGAGTGATGCTGATGGATCCTGAACATCCAAAAGGCTTTAAGAAACTAAATGAAGGCCTAGTCAAAGTCCAGACATATTCAGCTGAACCTTTCAACTGGAAACATGATGAGCATTAGGCTCTGAGCTGCAGGTCCAGCAACATATTTAAATCTTCAGAGTAACCAGTTACTTTTACGCAGGTACTTTTACCTGAGTAACATTTTTTAAAATGTATTTTTACTACGCCGTACTTTTACTTTTTGGATTTCATAGCTGAAATAAGCAGGAAAGTTTCTGGATTTCCTGAATGCAACCAGAAACGAACTGCAGCTTCTGTTCAACTTTTACTGAACGAAACTCATTCAGAAACATTTTCTTCTGCCTGATTTTATTTTTGTTACTTATATGAATCATCATTTTGATCCATAAAATACCAATCTGATGATTAAATATTAAAAGATCAGTACTCCTCTACTACTTGAGTAATTTCTTGGATTGCTACTTTTTAGTTTTACTTGAGTAAATTTATGGTGAATAATTTCTGCTCTTGTTCTGAGTCCTCTGCCCTCCTCTGTATATGAATTTTATGTTTTTAATGAATATTGTATTCCAGTCAACCTGGATGAGCCGCTGCTTCTTCCCATTTTGAACCTTTTGTTTTGCTTTAAAGAATATTTAGTTGGAAATGTTTCTTCTATTTTTTAAATCAGTATTTGTTTATTCTTCAAATATGTAGCTAGAAAAGAAAAGGTCAACGCGAGGTTCTGATGACCGCTTGGTTCTGACCAGAAGCTGTGATTTGATCAACTAACAGTAGAAGAAGAAGAGTCCGCCTGTTGTATCAAATGCTCCTCTGGTTCCTTTTATTACAATCCAAGTGAAATGGAGAAAAACAGGCGCCTTGCATAGAGTGGAGTTCTGAAAAGTGTGTCCAGGTCCGGAGGAAAATGTTCCAGAACCTCCAGGTCTGACCGGAACCTGAAGCTCCTCATGCACAAAGTTCCCCAGACATGAACCCAGAGGTGAGATGAGTCGGACCGGGCCAGAACCGGCCTCCCGGTCCGCTCCGCCAGGCCCGAACCTTTGGTACAATCGGTGCAAAACGGAGATTTTTTTCACACAACAGACAGACAGACATTTACACAGAGACTCATGGTTCTGTACACGGTTCTCCGAACCCCAGTCCAGTCAGCTCATTACTAAGATAGACAGTTCAGAACCATGCTGGCCCGGCGGGCCGACCCGAACCGACTTCACCAGAACCTGATCCAGATCCGTCAATGGAGAGCAGGAATCCTCATGCACAGAAGCTAGAAAGGCGGCACTACTTCAGCATGCAATATGGAGCTACAACACAGCACCACCTAGCGGTCTCTGCCAGGAGGGCAGCTCACAGAGCCGCACCGGACAGAGCCTGCATGCAGGATTGGACTGGGAGCACTGGGAGGAAAGTGAAACCACCGCGGCTCCTGTGGTCTGACTCCAACAGGCTTCCGTAGATCTAACATGCAGCATCTCCAGCGGAAGGACAGACGGATATCTTATCTTACATTTTGGACAAAGAGCAGCGTTTTACTGAGGACTAACCTGGAAAGGTCCATGTGTCCCAGTCAGGAACAGGAAACCACCAGAGGCACTGGGACAAAAGCAAACCTCACATTCAGAAACTCAGCTGAGCTTCACAGAAACATCTGGGCTGAAGATGGCGGACCGAGAATCAGGCAACATCTGACCAAACGTCAACAGGTCAGACTCACCAGCTAGCTGCAGCTCTGGAGCGTCCAGGTGTGTTAGCGCAGCTAGCTGCAGCTCTGGAGCGTCCAGGTGTGTTAGCGCAGCTAGCTGCAGCTCTGGAGCGTCCAGGTGTGTTAGCGCAGCTAGCTGCAGCTCTGGAGCGTCCAGGTGTGGGAGCGCAGCTAGCTGCAGCTCTGGAACGTCCAGGTGTGTTAGCGCAGCTAGCTGCAGCTCTGGAGCGTCCAGGTGTGTTAGCGCGACGCCAACACGGACAAACATCACCAGTGACCTTAGACGAGCAGCTGTTCAGTGGTGGGCACCGCTAACTCAGCTGTTACTGTAACACTACAGAGCTGTAACGATGTGATGCATAGCAAAGCTCATGCTAATAATAATCACTAGTTCAGCTAATACAAAATCACTATACCAACATGTGATTTAGCAGAAGCTAATGCTGATGCACTAATCATAAACAGAAAGAAAACAAACTGCTGATTGAACTTCAAAGTGAGAAAATAAACTTGAACAATTCTTAACTTTACGTAAACTTAATTAGACCCAGTAAACTATCGCTTTGGAGTTTATCTGGGAAAATTCGCTTAGCAGAAGCTAACTGCACTAAACGAGAAACCAGATCAGCGTTAAGTGCATTAGCGGGAGCGTGCCTACCACTGCAGCTGCAACTGGGTCTGAACTGGGTCATCAGCAGAACCTGGATCCAAACCCAGCAGAACTGAGCACAACCAGAACCCGGTCACAAAGCTGAGAACCTTTGACCTCATTCTAAGGCCAGAACAGAACCAGCCATATTTATTATGGAATTCAGTGTGTTCTGACTCCGGCCTGTCCAGCTCCAGCCGTCCAGAACCTTCTGGTGTTCTGGACTCGTACATTCAGCCGCAAGTTTGGTACATTCGCCACCGCGTGGGAAGTGATGTCATCTGTTAGGAGGAAGTAGAGTTTCCATTGGGAGGAAGTGAAAGTATTGCCCATAAGAAAGGTGCGGAAAGTACCGGGCTCTCCAGAACCAAGCTCATCAGAACCCGGCCCGTCCTCCAGGAGCAGGTCCGGTTTGTGTGAACAGGTGAGTGAGTGCAGGTAACCCTGGAGTGAAGGTCGGCCAGAGCGGCTGCTGAAATAAAGCACACGTGGCTCAGTGACAGAAACGGGTTCAGATGGAAACAAGAAACTGTACAACATCCAGCGGTTCTGGTTCTCCATCCGTCACCAGAGCGATGGAGGAGCAGCAGGTTGGTATGCCGCCTGTTTCTTCTTCTCTGATTCTCCTCGACGAGAACAAGGGACTTCCTGACGCTCCGGAGTTACTCCAAACCGAAGGTGCTGGTTTCCTCCACGGCCGTCACGAGTTTTTCATACAGCATGGAGAAGGATGGGTAGGGAGGCAGGTCCAGCCGGTTGAAGCAAGTATGAGCCCTGAGGGAGACGGAGAGACGGCATCCAGCACCATCAAACACTATCAAACACCAACCAACATCATCCACCACCATTCAACACCATCAAACACTAACCAACACCATCCAACATCAAACACCATCAAACAGCAACCAACACCATCGAACACCATCCTACATCAACCAACACCATTCAACACCAACCAACACCAACCAACACCAACCAACACCAACCAACATCAACCAACACCATCCAATGGAGGAACCAAAAGGTTGAACTGAATAAACCAACAGATAAACGGAAGGATAAATCGATGGATGAACTTCAACACTTTAATCACATCTGGTGATGCAAATTATTGGGCAGTTTCTCTGACTAACTGACTTAACTGACTTTGAAAATTAAAATCTGACCAAAAGTCTCTCGGAAAGATTGGGTTTGATCACAGAACCAGCAAACGTTTCGTTGGTAAAGGTTAACCGGGTCAAAGGAGACCCGAACTGAACACTGGACCAGAAACCTGCAGACAGTTTTTCTGATGAACTGAGAGCCAACAGACAGAGCAGCAGAACCGGGCCAGAGATCTGGTTGGAGTGGGGGTGGTGATCTGAGCTGCTGGTACTAACAAGGTCAGAATAACTTCCAGAACTTTCTGACATCACAGGAAGACAAAGGAGATAAACCTGGACCAATCAGAGCTGGTGGGCGGGGCTTAAACAGGAAACCAGTCTGAATTGGGAGGCTGTGGTTGGTTGTTTATAAGTCTCATTGCTTAAGATGAAAATAAAAAGTGAGATATGAAAATGTGTTTCCATTTAGCTGCCCGATAATTCACAGAAATTCTCCTCAAGAGCCTAAATCCCACTTCTACTTTCTTAAACTTTCATGTTTGATGTTTATTTGAGTTGCAACTCATAAAATGATCCTCCTTAATGAGACCGGTCGCTACCTGTGCAGCGTCTCTCTCCTCACCTCACCTGGGTAAAGAGGTGATCTTCCCCCACTTCTCCACGCAGAACCTGCGCGGTCCGTTGCTCCCTCGCAGCGAGGCGAAACCTTCGTAAGGAACGCTCGACGTTCCCGTCACGAACTGCAGCAGAGACAGAAAAGCTCTCAGCTGCTGAACAAACAGGAGAATTCACACAGAGACCAGAGGCTGCATCAATCAGTCCGCTTTAAACTAACTGTCTAGTCAAAGTCCGGTTTGGTTGTGAGGTCTGAATGCTAATCGACCTCTAACCTCTGGTTCAGTTTGAACGTGAACGCCAAGCGGACCACAGACCGCTCCAAACGCAGGAAGTGGACTACATCGCAGGGCATTCTGGGTAAATACAACCAAAGCTAACATGTTAGCCTAGCGCTAGCTGCAGAAATGGCTCCTGGTCTTTAGCCAAAGACTAAAGACGCCTGCATCTTGTTTCATCTGGTGAAGCAGGAAGTTGCTCTCGGTGTCTTCAGAGGTTTTTGTGTCTTTTCCTTCAGTGGTTGTTGGTGCAGCGCCCCCACAGGCCAGGAGGGGAACAGGCTAGTTTGACTTAGAGCAGCTGGAGGTGGAGCAGATGTTCTGGTTCCAGTAGAACTGGGTCGACCGGACCATTAGGAAGGAATCAGTCTATATCATTTGGACTTGGAGTTCAATATCAAGATTTCATGATCAACTGTATCAAAGGCTTTTAATAAATTTATAAAATGTACTGCAAAGTTTGTTTTTAACTACAAAACCAATTAAATAATTGATTGCAGATAACTTTATCAAGACATGTATTTAGTTTTGGCAGGATCAGTCCTCCTTATAGGGCTTTTTTAAAGTGAATGTAAAATATCAAAGGATGGTTTTGTTCCCCAGTCCAGCCTCAGATCACCAGCAAGAAACAAAACCTTAAAGAGGAAGGAAACGCTCTGCAGGTTTATTGTTTTAAAATTATGTAGAGAAAAGCTACTGACCCACTTCAGGGATTAAAGTCTTATCATTTATATCTTTTGGTAGTTTGCATCTTAATCCTGCTGGAAACTTAAGGTAGAAACTGTAAAGATGAATTCATGCTGCATCTGCAGCAGCTGATCTATTTTTATTAATAAAAGCCACAGCAGCTGCAATAAAGTCCAGATTAGTTTCCTCTCTATGTCCCAAACAATAACATTTATCAATAATAATGATAATGTCTGTGTTATGTAACGCAGTAACCTCACTGTGCCAGTCCCTCCACCAGAGGGCAGCACCTCCCTCACCTGCAGCAGCCGCAGCCTCTGCTCGTTGTTGAACCGCTCCACAGCCGCCCAGAACCAGCGGATCACTATGTGGTTGTCATGGTAACCTGAGGGCAGAGAGATGATGATGGTGCATGACTGAGATGGGAAAAAAACTCTTCCTCCTGCTGCTGCTGTGACTGAGCAGCTCTGCTGCCATCAAACAGTTTAACAAATAAAAACCATCTGGAGTCCAACAGCCTGCAGAGGAAGATTAATACCAGATGACAATGATATTAGGAGAAATAATTTTATTATATATTTTTTAAAAATAAATGCAAAAAATTTAATAAATGTTTTTTTAAATAATTACAAATAAAATATCTGAAATTGAAGTTAAGGAAACTAAAAAAATTATGCGCATTTTGAAGCATCTGTTTAAAAACTTCCGAATTTAAACTTCTGGTGTTTTTTGTTTTCCCTGAACGTTCCAACAGGAAGAGGAAACAGTTGAGCTCAGTAAACGTTTCCTGTGCCTTACCAGAGGAACCAGACTGACATTTCTAAGTGTCTCCATTTTTCTGCGATGTCTAGCACCCTCTACTTCCTGTTTCCAGCCACGCGTAGCGTCACCCTGATGACATCACACTTAGCGTAGCCATTCGCTCCAAAGCAGCAGATGGAAACATGGTTGTTATTATTTTTAAAGTTTGATCAGAATTCCCATAACAGTCGGATGGAATCGAAGCTGGATTCTTTCTCATCCTTTTGGTTTGAGGTGAAAATTCCATAGTCATGATGAAGATCTGACATTTTAACACATTTAAGGCCTGAAATAATTAATACTTATTATTATTACGCGTGGGAAGTGACCTGATCAGGCAGCAGGAAGTGAGAGTGTTGTTGATCTGAAAGGTGCGGAAGGCCTCTGCCTGGTACCTCCTCTGTACTCGGTGTTGTTCCTCCAGTCGGTCAGGTCGATCTCTGCTGTTCCTGCGATGACCAGCTCCAGCTCCCGGGCGTCAAACACCGACACCAGCCGCACATCCACCACCTGACAGACCGCAGCGCACACACACACACACACCCCCACACGCACACCCACACACACATGAGACCCAAACCAAACGTTTCCAACACCCATCAGCCATTTGAAATTAATGAAGCGCCACATGAAGGCAAACATAAAGATTCAGAAAGTTTGTTTTCAAGAAAATCATGAAATCAAAGTACCACTTAAAGCTAGCTGGAGCTACAGGGCAGTACCTCATAAAAGCCTCGGACCAGGCTCTCTGTCTGCTGCGCCACGCCGCGCTCGATGCGCCACTTCACCATGCGCTCGATGTATTCCTTCTTGTTCTTCTCGGACACGGGGATTCCTGCCCCGCCGGGCTTCAGCTCTCTCTCTGTGATCTGCAGACAAACAGCCGGTGGGAACTTTGGATGGTCCGTTTTCAGGGACGCGTTTAGGGGACGGACCTGTCCGAAGACTTCCTCGTTGACGGTGAAGGTGAGGTCCAGCATGTCCTCAATGTCGTTGTCCTTCATCCACTGTAGGCTCTGGTGGAACTCCTCATCCAGGAACTCCAGGTCGCTGAGGTCACACGGGCTGCAGGCACACAACCAGAACCAGTTCGTGGGCGGTACCGGGTCCCTAATGGGACCAATCTGCTCTTCCTTCTCCCAGCAACAGCAAGAAACCACCAATCAGACGGAGGAGGCGGGTCTTAGCTCTGTCAATCAATCTTGTGTGGCGCTTCTCTACCCTCCCCGGCCCTCTGCTACACTGTAGCTAGCATAGCCTGCAATCTATGCTAAGCTAGTTAGCATGGCTACCATTAATGGTGGATAAATGGTTTTCATGTTCCTCCATTAGCACATTTAGCTGTGAGTACATGAGGTGATTGACAGCACTAAGGCCCGGCTCCTGGCTCTGATTGGTTGAATTTGGTGCGTTTCCTCAGACGGTAGCAGCAGCTCAGGGATCGATGTAAGGCTGAAACGATTCCCCGAATGATTCCAGAACCTCCATTAAAATTCCTCCAGGAAAATGAATCTGACTGGAAGCTTCGTTAAATTATGTTGCATTAAGTCGAACTCAGTGTTCAACCTGGACGGGCATTTAGGGCAGAGAGCAGACTGACTAGGAGCTGCTGGGCAGAGACGGCTAAACAGTGCCAGAAATAAGAGAGAGAGAGAGAGAGAGAGAGGGGAGAGAGAGAGAGGAGAGAGAGAGAGAGAGGAGAGAGAGAGAGGAGAGGGGAGAGAGAGAAGAGAGAAGAGAGAGAGGAGAGAGAGAGAGAGAGAAAGAGAGAGAGAGGGAGAGAGCTGTGCTCTGTAAAAACCTCCTAATAGTTTTAGCTCCTCTTGATCTAATCGTGTTCACCAGCCGGACGGTTCTGGTGAAACGTCGGCCCGTTCCGACCCGGAGCCACTCACATGCGCAGAAGGCCTTTGTAGAAGGGGCGAGTGAAGAACGCGTCCAGCAGGTACTGATGGACCAGAGCCAGGCCCAGGATCCGCCCACTGAACCGAAACCTGGACCCAGACAGAACCACAGCCATTCTCAGAACCGCCCGCTGGTCCGCAGGAGACGGGAAGTGCAGACAGGAAGTCACCATTCGTGGTGGTTGTCCACGAAGGCGGACATGGGGCTGATCTGGACCGTGTACGTGTCGTTGGCCGAATACTCGAACAGACCGTAGTACGGGTTGAAGAGCTCTCTGGACACCAGGAAGAAGAACTCTCTGGACGGGCCGCTGTAGTCCAGCCTGAAACACAGAGACCTGGAGTTCCTCAGGGCGCGCCGCTCGGCCCGCTATTCAGCAGAACCAAACCAGGCGTCGTCTTCCTCACCCGTCCTCGCCGACGAAGCTGACGTAGAGTTTACTCCTCTGCAGGTCTTTGCGGGAATAACACATGATCTGGTTGAAGGCGTCTTCCAGCAGGTGGTCTCTGCGGATGATGAGCCTGGACACAAATTCAAAAACACAATGTCAACTTGGTTCTGTTTCCCTAAAATAAATTCTGTTTGGACTTTTCTAACATTTACAAACACAAGAAATCCAAGCAGACATTTTCCTTCCCTAGCAGAGATAAAGTCGGTCCATTTATCAGAATCAGTTTAAATCATTTTTAACTGCATTACTGTGTGAAAAAGTGTTTCTACGGTTCAAACGTTTAAAAACATTCAAACTCATTTTTTAACTGTTTTCATCAAAAATAATCTTAAAGGTCCAGATGTGATTCCTCAGATTTTCCATGTTAATGAACAGAAAAACCTTTTATCGTTATTATTATTCCTGCCTAATGTTCAACATCCAGTTCAGATGATTTATTGATCCAATATTGTGAAAGATTCAGCAAAATGTGAAATATGTCATCATTGATCTCATTGCATTCAGTGAACTGTGTTCATTTTATTGGTATTTTATTTAAGAAATCAAAAACCATCTGGTTACTTTGCAGCTCATAAACAGGAACATGAATAATCACTAAGTCGTGCATTAGGGCAGCTGACGTACTTGACCTTCCCCGGGCCCTGGCCGTAGCCCTTCGTCTCCAGCTTCCGGTAGAAGTTCCTCAGCTTGGCCTCGAAGTCTCTCTTGTACGGAGCGGGCGCTCGCGCGTTGGCGCGCGGCGTTCCTGCGGCCGGCGGCACCAAAGTCCAGGTGGGACAGAGACAGGATTACAAATCGTCCCAGTGGAATCAGAATCGCTGAATGCAGGTTAATCCTGGATTGGTTTGCAGTTCAGACTCATCAGATTCTCTTCAGCTCACAGCAGCAAACCAAACCAGTCTGGACGACTTTCTGTGTTTCACACAATTTCATCTGAGAATTAATTCATCTGCCTGGAAGGTCTTTGATTTCTGTTTAGGAGAAAATCCAGGTCCTGGGTAAATTCAAGCATTTTTCTGCTAACTCTGTATTTCTGCTCAGTTTGACTAAAATTCATAAGATTATAAAATGTAAATCTATGAAAAGCAGTTCCTGCAGGGCCGTTTGTAAAGTTAAAAACTAACAGCAATAATTTGATAAGAGAAAAAAATGATTTTCCATAAATGAAAGAACAGATTCATCCATTTATAAATGTCACAGTTTAACTAAATATTTAGTAAGTAAGCTAGCTCGTTAGCTCGCTAACGAGCTAGCTTAGCGAGCTAAGCTAGCTAAATGCTAAACTAAGCATTTAGTTTAGAACAAAACTAAATGCTTAGTTTTGTTCAGAGATAAACACTGAACAAAACTAAGCATTTTGTTCAGTGTTTATCTCTCTCTCGTTCGGCCTCCACCCGTCCCTGATTTGGCTCCGCCCACTTTGCGGCGCCGTCGCTTTCACACTGGCTTTAGTGGAGAGTGACTGGACATGCGGACCGAACCGGGGCGTCCAGCGTGTTTACAGGACGTCTGGTTTTAAATGACTTTCTGAGCAAACAAAACAAGTTCATATCGAAATAATCTAAACTTTTTATTGCTTTGCTTAATAAAAGCTGTGAAAGCAATAAAGTGAGAGCAAACAGGGACAGATTTACCTGGAGAGCTCTGAGGAGAAGACAGGCTGTAACCTGGGTGGAGCGACGGCGGCACATATGACATCACTTCCTCCTCAAACAGGCTGGAGACAGAGCAGGAGAGGTCAAAGGTGAGAAAAGAGGCAGCCAGTCAGCAGAACGAGGCGGCAGGTCGAATCCAAACAGAGGAGCTTAAATCAGAATGAAACATCCTGATATTTTATATTTAATGAATAATTGTAGGTTGAATTCCTACGCGGGCCGAGAGGCTCGGGGAGCCGCAGCTTTCGCCTGACGTTGTTCCGTCTTTCATTACTGACCCAAACCTATGAAGCAGGGCGGCCATCTTGCAGAGGGAGGAAGGAGATGATGAAGGTGAAGCTCGAAGTGACGGCTGGTTGGTTGGAGAACAAGCTGAATGTTCAAACTGTAAGCCAACATTTACAGTCGCCACTAGGTGGTGCTAATATTCTGTGCTTAACCATCAGTTCAAATATGTTGTTTTATTTTATTTCATGATAAAGAAGTTTAATAAAAATATATGCTGCAAAACATAAGAGCAGCACATCAGGTAAAGGATTCATCTGGTAATAAGGTTAAAGGTGACGATGGCGTTTTATATTTCGCTCTTTGTTCACCTTCACAGGCTGTTCAATAAAGGATTATTGAGTCCTTTCATCGGGGCGCTACAGTACCAGCTTCACCTCCAGCTGCCATCCGAACCAGAGTCTAAGGACCCAAAGTCCAGAACCGTTTAGATCGGGTCTCACCTGAGCAGCATGACGAGGTCAGCGTCGCTGGACAGACGGGCGAGTCCGTTGACCCCCTCGCTGCGGATGAACTGGACCTTCTCCCTGCAGACACACACGGGGTTAAACAGGCGGGGATCCAGCACAGTCAAAGGTCAAAGGTTGTGTTCAGGTTACTTTAGGGAGTGGTTCCGGGCTAACTCGGGCTGCCGCTCCTGCAAGACCTCAAAGATGTTGGGTTGCCGTAGAAACGCCACTATCTTGTCGTTGTAGGCTGTAGGAGGAGAGAGAGTCCAGGTGTGTGTCCAGGTGTGTGTTCTGTCCAGAACTGGACCCGGCCCGGCAGACTCACCCACAGGAACCGCGTCGTGGTACGGGCTGCGGCTGGACCCGCTGAAGGTGCTGGAGGGGCGGGGCATGGCGGGCAGGCCGCTCTGCCGGGAGTCATCCACCACCTGAGAGAGACGGGTTTCAGCTGCCAGCTGGTTCTGGACCCGACCCAAACCAATCAGGGATTACCTGCTTGGTTCTGGCTGGTTCTGGTTGCCAGGAAGCCAACTAGCTGCTCAGATTCTTCCATCAGGTTTTTTAGGACCAGATCAGACCAGATCGGACCGGACCGGATCAGATCCGACCGGACCAAACCGCATCAGACAAGACCAGCAGAGTTTGCTCATACGGCTCAGATGACTGGATTATTATTCTGGATTTTATTCTCTCTGATTACCAAAATGGATCTAGAGGTGACCTTCGTGGTTCTGGTCGGCTCCGGTCCTGTCCAAGTGTTGGACGGTCTCGGCCCGAAGTCGCAGCACTGGAGCTAAATGTGACGTCCAGCCAATCAGAACGCGCTGACAGGGAAACGCCATCAATAACTGCCGTCTTGTTAAAAGTCGGCCGCTAACTGTGTCGGCCATGTTTGTTTCCTCTGATCTCGTCCTGTCTGAATGTCGGTGAGGTCGTTGGTGTGTGAACCAGGTACAGATTGACCTCATAAAGGGATTTCGAGTGAATTTCCTGTGAAACGGAGTAAAAACTCAACCAGAGCCTGAATAAAACAAAATGACCCTCAGAAGGTTTGATCAAAGACTGCAGGAACGTTTAGTTAGTCTGACCTCCATGGAAACATAAAGGTTTGACCGTTAACCTCTCCAGGTCTGATCTGACCTCTACGTGACCTGTGCGGCGGCCTCGTACCTCCCCGGCGCTGTGGCTCCGTTGGCGGCTCAGGTGCTGGCGGTGGGCCAGCAGCCCGGTGGAGCGCGAGCTCTGCAGCGGCAGCCGGGGGTCGATGAAGGTCGTCGACCGACAGTTGTGATCCACAAAGAAAGGCTGCGGGTCAAAGCCACAAACCCTTAGAGGCTGAGCTACTGACGTCCTAGTCAAAGTCAGGAAGCTGGCCCACCTTCCCAGTGTGGTCGTGCTTCATCTCCCAGCCGCGGGGCAGCTCCAGCTGCTTGTTGGCGAACATGTTGAGGAAGGTCACGAGGTCGCGGTTGTGCTGGTAGCGCTCGAAGTAGTGAGCGTCCCGCCGCACCTTGCTGATCATGTGCTTCAGGCAGGTGTTGCTTGTAAACATGCGGTAGGCACTCTGCACACAAACAGCAGCAACTTCAGGCAAACGAACATAGCCGCAGGCAACCGCAGGCAGCCGCAACAGGGCGGTGACCAACAGAGAACAGCACAGGTTCAGAAACCAATCAGAGGCAGAAACTCAGAGCGGAAACCAGAAGTCAGACGGATCAGCTTCACTTCATAGATCCGTGTGGTTACTGACAGTTTTCCCACAGACCGTGCTGAACTGGTTGAACTGGGTGAAGCTTACGGGGTTTGAATGCAGCACAGTGAAGAAGTCTGGGCTGCACAGGAACTTGGCGCTGGGCGACTGCAGCAGCAGGGAAAGGCGTGAACGGCCGCTGGAGTGAGCCACGGCGCTTTCTCTGCGATATTCTGCAACAGATTCAGCCAACGGTCAGAGGAACATCTGGACCTGCAGGATGCCACCAGCAGATGTTGCTCATAAACCTCAGGTCCAGCAGGTGGCCACCTGCAGCCACCTGCTGCTGCGTCACAGGAACCGGACCTGAGATGGAGTGAGGCATCAGCTCGCCCCCCGGCTCCGGCAGCTCAGCTGAGGATTCCTCTGAGCGCTCGCTGCTGGCGATGGTCCTCCTGATGCTCTGGTATCTGTCAGCAGGAGAAACAAACTGCAGTTAAATTAAGAAACATGAAGAAAGCAAGGAAACACTTAGCTGATCGGATTTCAAAGGTTTAGAGTTATGGGAAATTAACTTTTTAATCTTTCCATATTGTTTTATGTTTTGCTTTGATTCTTTCATGTTTCCTTTAATCTCCACAGCAACGAATCAGCTGCTAAACACCTGGGTGGACCTAGCCCCGCCTTTGAGGCGCGGCTCCTCCCCCACTCAGCTCCTTCAGACTAGCCAGCAGCATTTAGCAAACTGCTGAGCTCATCATAGGAGCTGCTGCTCAGAGCAGCGCTGCTAAACACGCTAAAGGGTTAATGGAGAAGCCATGTTGCTTCCTTTAAGAGCAGCAGGTCTTAAAGAGACGGAGGCCCAATTTCAAGACGCTAAATCAGAAAGTCACATTTCTTTTAAGTCATCTTTGATATTTACAGTATTTTTATAACAACTGAAGGAAACAGTTACTGGACTAGAATATAAAATGGCTCTAAGTGGCTGGGAAACAATGAATCTTTCCTCTTTAAAATATTCATCACTGTAGAAAGAAAGAGATTTCTTTCCAGACTCCAGTTTTATCTGGTCGTCGCTTGTAATTAATCCCACCTGGACGACGCCTTGCGTTGCCATGGTTACCTGCGGTTGAGCTGCTCCATCTGCTGGATGGAGTTGGAGCGGGTCAGGCCCTGCGGGGCGGGCGGTCCGGTGGGCCGCTGCCACGTGGTCGTCCTGTTCACATGATCCACGAAGAAGATCCTGCCGTGGCTGTCGATCCGAGCCTCCCAGTCTGAGCAGAGGAAGCAGAAGGAAAGGGGTCACAGAAAACCTCTAGGATCAAAACTAGGTGGCTTCAGGCACAATATTACCTAATCAAATACGACTGATTGATATGCAGGACCCACCCGGACCTGAAAACTTAAAACTCATTGGTCCAGTCAAAGTACCAGCAGAGTTTAGTTTGTTTCTGATAGGAAAGTAAAAGACTTTCCCCAGAAAAAACAGTTAGCAAGTAGCGCGATGCGGCATGCAGACACACACACTCACTGGGGGGCAGCGGCTCGTCCACCCTCTGGTACCGGTGGATGTCGTGGCGCACCGAGGGCAGCGATCGGACCGGATGGCCGTTAACGGGAGAGTCTGGAGGAAAACCGGTTTCTGGATTATTTCTGGGAGATTTTACCGTCTGAGACCAGTAGGAGGTGCCGTACCTTCGTCCCTGTCTGTTTCCGTGGTAACGTCCTCCGTATCCACAGACCCCCATTCCTCCCGTGTCTTGGTCTCCTGCACTTCCTGTCCATCATGACCGCCACCCGCGGCCTGCAGGCTCCGCCCCCTCACGCCTGCCTCCTCCTCCTCCTCCTGCGGCGGGTTGCTGGCAGCCGGAGGATCTGCTTCGGCCTGGAGGCCGCCGCTCTTCCTCCCTCCTGCTCCTCATCATCCCCAGGTCGGGAGGGCGGCGGCGGGCCGGGCTCCCCGACTCCTCCTGGATCGATGGCCGTCGCCGCTTCTCCACCAGCTTCCTGCACACAGAACCAGAACCATCTGGGTCAGAACCAGCTCACATGTGGACCAGTTGCAACCAGTCTGACCAGATGGGACCTTAATAATGGATGCTGGCTCCTGATTGGACGACACCTTTGATGTCATCATCAGCTTGTCACTGCAACATTTGAACGATTCTTTGAGAGGAACTGATTCATAAGACCCGGTTCCTGTTGGAGAACCAAACTCACCTCGGCAGTAGCCATAGCAACCGCTCCGCTGTCTGATGAGGAGCCAGCAGTCTGAGGTGCTGTTGCCATGGAGAACGAGTCCATCTCTGATGTAGGCTCTTCACCTGGCGCCCCCTCCTGTTCCGGAGCCTCCACAGCCTGTGGCAAAGCATCATGGGTAACGGTCTGCTCGTCCTCCACCTCTAGGAAAACCTCTGGCTCCAGACCGTCATCCAGGTCCAGACCCGGCTCTGCACCCAGGGCGTCTCCAGGCCCTTCCTCTGCCCTGGCAGGCTCCGCCCCCTGCAGCAGGGGCTCCGGTTCCTCCAGGAACAGGTCGTCATCATTGGGGCAGCCGCCGCCGCCCGGCCCCCCTCCACCCGGCCCGCCGCCATCAGCAGGCTCTCCGTTCAGCAGCAGCGGCGACAGCGGCAGGGGTGGCAGCTCGCTGATGGCAGAGCGCTCCTCGTCCTCGTCGGAGTCGATGTGCAGGATGTCGCTGAGCCGGGTGTGCGTGGGGAAGCTGGAGCAGAGCCTGGGTGAGGCGGCGCCCAGGGGCCTCTCACCGGGCCCTTTGGGGGCCTCGATGGCGTCCAAACCCTCGCTCAGCGACCGCTGGAGGATGGAGCGCTCACAAACCGCCGCCGCCTCCATAAAGCGCGGCGGCCGCACGGCAGGCAGCTCCTTCTCCGGCAGAGCAGCGGCGCCGCCTTCCCACAGGCCGTGGGGCCCTTGAGGGCCGGTGGGGGAGGGGCCAGCGGACACCACGCCTGGCAGCGGGTGGGGCAGGTCCTCGTCGTCTGACGGCGTTCCCGGGGCGCCGTTCAGCGGCGACAGGCCGATGATGGAGTCCGGCGAGGCACCTGCAGCGGGACAGAGGCTGGTGAGGACAGAAACGGGTGGGCGGGGTCATAGGGTCACAGCCTGGCTCACCATCGGGCCCTGTGGACGTCAGCTCCACCCGGAACTGCAGCTGGCCGCTGACGTGTTCGGTGGGCAGGCGGCGGCACAGCGGGAAGCTGACCGGCTGAACCCTGCACAGGAAACAGGAAGTAGGAAACATGATACACAGAGGCTCAGACATATACATACACCCCTCCTTCATCAGATGATCAGATTTCTCCTCCTCAGTTTTGCCTGCTTTCAGTTGTTTTTTTGGTCTCTGTTCCTTTAATGCAAATAAGCTGCTGCTGGCTCCGCCCCCTCATCTCCATGTTGACTGTACAACCACCCAGAAGCAGCAGAAGTTTCAACAATTAAAACCTGCTCTGCTCGGGTTGCTAGGCAACAGGGCTGGGCTGGGGTTACTAGGCAACATGATTCTGACGTCATAACCGGAAGGCTGTTGAAGCAGATCGTTTTCCAGACGCCAAAAAAACATGAATTTATCTTCAGAAAACATCTGGATGATTCATTTTAAGCGTCTGGATGTTTTTCAAGCAGCAGAGACCAAAATGGAAAAATAAAAACATGAAAAATTATGAATTTTCCTCTTGAGGACAGCTTCACTGGGCTTCCATCAGTGTCCAGGTCATGACCCTCCTGACCTTTAGGTGCATTTAACTGATGATACTGGAATCTGCAGATGTTTAGAAACCCAGTGACTTCCACTGAACTAATAAATCAGTGTAATGGTTCAAACTGGAACCAGTTAATCAGCTGAAACTGCATGTATTTGAGGTGTAAAGGAGCCGCCATGTTTGCGTGTCCTACCCTGGAATCTTCTCGATGAGCCGCTGCACAGGAATGGCCAGCTGACCCAGGAAACGCTTGATGATTGGACGACTTTTAGCAAACTTGTCTTTCACCTCGATGTACAGGATGTCCGTCATCAGCGCCACAAACGTGTATTTCTGTGAAGAAGAATGAGAGGCGTCGGCAGGAGGCGCCGGCAGGAGGCGCCGGCAGGAGGCGCCGGCAGGAGGCGCCGGCAGGAGGCGCCGGCAGGAGGCGCCGGCAGGAGGCGCCGGCAGGAGGCGCCAGCTGCGGCGTGAGGAGGAGACTCACCTCTCCGTGCCAGACGGGGTTGGTGGTGTTGGCGATAATGGCTGACCGGCGCTCCTGTCCGTGGTGGCTGAAGACCGGGAAGATGTTTCTCTTCCCAGGATGGATGGACATCTTCAGGTACGGGTCCGGATTGAAAAACATGCCTTTCTTCAAGCCGGTGGAGCGCAGATCTGCAACGGACCGACCTAAGGTCATAAACCAGTCTACCTCCTGGTCCCTGGAAACGTGGAGCTGGAGGAGAATGAAACCTAAACTGTCCCAACATGAGCCGCTTGAAATGGATGGAAAATACAGTCAAATGAAGACATCAAAATGTACGACTGTAAAGTTACACCGAGCAGCAATGATCTGGATCCTACAGTCACTTTTTCACCATATTATTCATTCACTTATAAATGTCTCAGTTTCAAACTAAATGTTTAGTTTGCAAGGAAAATATTTAGCTTCAAACTGAATAAGTTAGCAAGCTAAACATTTAAGTTGCTAACTATGCTGGAGCTATTTAGCAGCTTATTTAGCTCAATGCTAAATAGTTAGCTTAGAGCTAACTACTTTGAGGTTCTGAGCTAGTTAAATCTTGGCTCTAAGCTAAATGTTCAGCCTGCTGGCTACATATTTAGCTTCCTGTCCTCACCGGTCAGAGTGAAGCTGATGAGTTTCCGTGGATGTTCAACGCCGACCTGCTCTGCCAGACCCTCCACCTGCAGAGACAAACACACACCGATCTGTTCAGGGCCGTGACCTTTAACCCCAGATGCTGAATAATCTTTTTCTTGATTCAATTTGTTTTTTACTTTTTTAATTCATTATTTTGAAAATGTTGCTTTATTTAATTTCAATGTTATTATTATTTTTATTTTCTTATTTGGTATTTATTTTCTTTACTTTTTTATTTTAATTAGTTTTAATTTTCTTATTTACATTTTAAATGTTTTTAAAGTTATTTTTTTTCCATGTATCTGTATATTGTGGGAATAATCTATGGAGGATGGTCATCCAGAAGGGTCGGTGATGACCTTTGACCTCTGTCTGTTCAAACTGAGCAATTATTTTCCTTTTATTAAAGACGTGATCCTGACATAAACTACGTTTCTTGCAGTATTGATTGACCAGCATGTTGCTTTGTGACATCATTTTAACAGAAACGGCTTTTATTACATTTCAGTCCTGGATGTTTATGAATTCAAACATTGTTCCAGTAGGAGCTGCTGCCTCCATGAACCGGTGAAACCTGAGGCTCATTCTGCAGGTTGTGATGGATCAGAACCGGGTTGGAACCCACCAGGACCGCCGGGTTCTTCACAGTGATGCAGGGCGTCGTCGCCCTCAGGGCTCCGCTCACTCCGTGGTAATACTTGAAGCAGATCCTGGTCTCCGCTGTGAGGAAGGACAAACATCGTCCTCATCATCGGTTCAGACATCCCAGCTTCCTGCTGACTGGATCCGACCCGGGCTGACCCGGGTCCGAACTCACGCTCCATGAAGTAGGGTCCGGGCTCCAGCCTCCAGATGATCTGGCCCCTCTGGGTCCCGTTGACGCCTCGGTTCTTGCAGTCCCACACGTTGGACGGACTGGTCTCATCTGGAAACACAGCGGTTATTTTTACCCCTCAGACCTCTGCTGGCCCACAGCGGCCCGCAGTGCCCCCCCCACAGTGCCCCCCCCTCAGCGCCCGCGCCCGCCCCCGCCCGCAGAGCTCACGTTTACCTTTAATCAGTGAAATTCGCTCCAGAAATAACTTCCTGTGACCGCAGAGCAGAAGGACAAACTTCCTGGAGTTAAAAACATGGATGGGGGATTCCGCTGTACGTAGCACTTTTACACTCAGATTAATGAGGAGCCAACCTGGAGCTGTGGGTGTGGGCGTGTGGGGGGGGTGACGTGTGGGGGTGTGTGTGTGTGTGTGTCTGTGTGTGTGGGTCGTTATTGAATGTCTGCTTAGTCGAGGAAAGAGGCGGCTATGAGACCCTGCTGCAGGTAATTAAGTCCTGGCAGTTTCTGATCAATATCAAGTCACCTAGCGACCTGCCTGGTACAAACTCTTCTTCTGTGGTTTATTTTCTGCTTCACAGAACAAAGAAAACATCCAAAATGAGCCTCCAGCAAATGACCTTCCTTCCTTCCTGCTTCATCTCTTATAAAACTACAAACATTTGGCAAAATCAGAAACAGCGCAGAGCTCCTGTTCAGACACTGTGTGCTTCCTGGGTGTATACTGGGATCAGTGGCGTAGAAGTCTACAGCTAATTCAGCTAATCCAACACAAATCCATCAGCCTGATTCTGATATTTTAACCCAGATAAATCCGACCTGTTCCTCTTCCATAGCTACGTTCTTCTTCTGCGAGTCACTTTCAGGTCTTCACTGAGAAGCCGAATCATCAGAACTGAGCGTCAGAACCTGCTGTGATGGCAGTCGTGGTGCTCTGCCTGACCAGGTGTGCTGCTGTGTTATGATTTGGCACAAAGCAACATGAAAATGTAGCTTCATTTTTAATGGGTTTGTTAAAATATAAACAAAAATGATTGGTAGTGGTATGATACCACTAGCAGAGTGGTTATGATGCTCTGTTCTAATCGTAACGGTGGTTAAATTCCTCTCAGTCTGCAGACTGGATCACAGCAGGCAGGTTCTGCTGGTTCAACCGGGTCAGGGGTGTGAATACTTCTGCAGCTGTGAACCAAAGCAATGCCTGTGCTGACTGTGTCCAGGAGGGGACATCCGCACTCAGCTCTTCCTCATGGGGAGAACGCTCAGCTGGTTCTGGATGCTGATCGCTGGATCGGGTTTCAGCAGCACGAACAGAACCGCCGAGTCGGATCGCCTCCTTTAGCGTCAGCTGCATGAATCCCGTCAAACTCACGTCTGACTATAAGCAGCATAAGGAGGACCAACGCAGCCGCTGGGACGCAGCTGACAGCTGTCAGGTGTCTCCAGGCTGGACCTGGATCTGCTCAGCGCTCCTGGAATGAAACACCTGGATCAGCTGAAGGCCTCGAGGTCGGTCGGGTCAATCATCCCTCAGACTCAAAGCCAGCGAGATTCCAAAGAAATGTCCAAACAAACGGATATTCAATTGTCCTCAGCTTGAAGTTTTCATCAGCAGAACCCAAACGGCCCAAGAGTCCCAAATGAACAACATGAGATATCGCTGGTTACAACAAAATGACTGAACCTTAAAGCAATAATCATGAGAATGAATTCTGTTCATGCTAACGCGCTATACCAACATGGTACAGCAGATAGTGTTAAATTAGTTTTAACCATTTCTCCAGAGGTAAACTAAGTGATTTATATTGTTTAAAATTTAGATTTAATTGGTACATTTTCTTTGCAAAATGCAAACAATCATCATAGCTTGATTGATGTGTTGCCATAGCTACAATCTGACGCTATGAGTTTAATCGCTTGTGTTAGTTTGTTCGCAGGCTGCCCAGTGGTGCAGCTGGTAGAGCTGCTGCCTTGCAGCAAGAAGGTTCTGGGTTCGATTCCCGACCCCGGTCTTTCTGCATGGAGTCTCCATGTTCTCCCTGTGCATGGTGGGTTCTCTCCGGGTACTCCGGCTTCCTCCCACAGTCCAACATGACTGTCAGGCTAATTGGTCTCTAAATTGTCCCTAGGTGTGTGTGTGTGTGGATGGTTGTTTGTCCTGTGTGTCTCTGTGTTGCCCTGCGACAGACTGGCGACCTGTCCAGGGTGACCCCTGACCCCGTCTCTTGCCCTTAACGATAGTTGGAGATACCAGCACCTCCTGACCCCAGTAAGGGACAAAGGTGCAGGAAAATGGATGGATGGATAGTTTGTCCGCAAATACACTTCAACCAATGAGAACCAGGGATTGTTTTTAGCTCCGCCCCGTCTCCCAGAATCCACCAACCCCTGTTACAGACGAAGTTCTCCTGAATCAGAGGCCCCTCGGCTCCGGACTCACCGATCTGGTACAACCCGATCCAGTCGGTGGCGTCCACCTCCTCCTTGATGTCCCAGGTGATGACCAGGTTCTGGCCGCGGTTCAGCGTATACTCCAGCGTGGACGCCGTGAGCGAGGAGCGGCTCTGCGAGGTCACCAGGTCGGTGTCGCTGTTGGCCCTCGTGAGTCCAACCGGCCCGCTGACGATGGAGGCGGCGTCCACGGCCGCCCCGCCGCGCTCCGCCAGCGTCCGCAGGTTCTCCGGGCTCAGCGTGTGGCGCAGGTGAGGGCTGCGCCGGCGGGGGGCCGACAGGTGTTCGCGGCCTCCCACTGGCAGGTTGGGGGGATTGTGGGAGCGGGTCCTGGGTGGGAGGACCGCGGTGGCGAGGGACGGACGCATGCTCAGAGCGTATGGACCAAACCTTAAAGCGCCGCTGCTGCCGGATCTGGATCCCTGTGACTGTCTCAGCCTAACTGAAGGATCTCACGGACCGTGATGCTCACGGGTCAAAGGTCACAGGTCAGGTTCAGGAACCTCAGGGGAGCAGAGGAAACCAGAGTTAGAATGAAAAGAATCAAACAGTCTGAGACCAGCGGCGTCCTGCTGCTAGTCTCAGACTGTTAGCACAAAAACTGCTAGTTAGAAGCAAAATATTTAGCTTGCAACTCGTATAAGTACTGCTAATGTATAGCTAGCAAGCTAAATATTTAGCTCAGGGGGTATTTAGATTCAAACTAGTAAGTAGCTGTTGGAATATCTAGTTACTAACTAGGTGATGACCAGGTTCTGGCCGCAGGTCAGCGTGGAGTTACCGCTGTGTAAACTAAACTAAATGTTTAGCCCAGTGCTAAATACTGAACTTAAGCTAAAAAGAACCAAACATGGAGAAGCAGCTTTCAGCTTCTACTCACCACAAATCTGGAACAAACTTCCAGAAAACTGCCAAACAGCTGCAACGGTGACTTCCTTTAAATGAATGCTGGCCTACATAGAGCTGACTTTGATCCATAATAAATCTAAAATACGGACAGCTTTTCATCAGTTTAATTTATTTTACACTAAACTGTAATGCGAGTCCGACAGCTGAAGCTTGGTCCAAACCGGGTCACCAACAGAACCAGGATCCCACAGTGTTTATCTGAGGTCAAAGTCCTCACTCAGCTGTCTGGCAACAACTGAAGGATTTTACTTATTGTCTCACGTGACACATAAAACCTTTCAAATTAAAAGCGGGGCAGCAGGTTTAATCTGGAATCGATGCAGCCGAACAGAACCGCCGACCCGGCCGCTGCAGCGCCGGGTTTCCACCGGGATGAATCAGAAGGAAAGCAGGACGCCCCTGACACGACAGGGTCACTCACACACACACACACACACGCCCCAACACACAGACCCCCCCCCGCCCCCCCCCCACACACACAGTGAAACCTCAGTCAGGGCTTTACGGGAGAATAAACCTCCATCCAGATGCAGGGCGCCATAAATCCGGCTCACGTGGCCGACCCGGTCTGATTCTGGGTCTCCTCCCAGAAACCAGCCGCTGTGACGTCGCCATGGTTACGTAATGGCTCTGTGCCTCCACAGATGCGGGGCGGGATGTGTGGAGTGGACCGGACCGGCCCGCAGGTGGAGAGCGGTCCAGACGGGTGCAGAGGTTCTGTGCTGTAATCCCGCCTCCTGTCCGGATTGAGCCGGATTACCGACTCGTTTCCAGGGAAACTGCCTCCAGCCTCCCAGGGAGCGGTCGTCAGAGGAACCGGTCCAGTTTCTCTGGTTCTGAGCTTTATGGATCCAAAACACTCAGCAGAGGGGTCCAAAGTGTGGTCCGGGGGCCATTTGTGGCTCTGACCTGAGCTCTGGAACGGAGCGGTTCTGGAACGGAGCGGTTCTGTTCCACTGGCAGAGGATCAGATTCTCCAATTGATCTTACAGGAAAATTAGATCTTCAAAAAGTACAAGGTGCAAAAAATAAAGTTTTTAGTTTTTCATCTGAATTTTGGATCAGCTCAAACTCTGACGGTAGAACCCGTGAAATGATGTTCTGACCCGATTTGTCTCAATAAAATGATCATTTTTATTGAGGAGATACAATAAAAAAGACAAACAAATTGAAAATACTTGTAAAAATATAAATCTTGTCCTTTAACTGAAGGATTTTGTCAAAATGTTTGTGCATCTGTCTGACCTTTGACCTTCTTGAGGGCTCATTAGACGATGTTTTAGCTCATATTGTTTGAACTTTTCACTCTGGTTTTAGTTTCAAACTTTCGATCAGAAGCAGAAAATAAATTAAATCCAGCTGAACAGAATGTGACTCAAATATCATTCATTAATAAACTCTGGATCACCTCATCCATTCATTCACTCATCCATTGATCATCAGCTGATCGCTTTCCTTACAGAGTTCAGTCACTTTTACTTGAGGAACTTTTCAGTATTTTTACTTTAACTGGGCCGTTTCTCTGCTCTGAGTCACTGGATGAAGAAAAAACTGAAAATGTTTCAGAAACAGAAAAATCTGCAGGTTTCCAGTTTAAACTCAGAGTTTGATTTTATTGACATGAACTGCATGACATTATTTATGCCCATTTTGTAAATGCTGCAGTGTTTCATAACCATTTATGTTGAAATGTTTCCCTTGTTGTTCAGTATTTCCCACAAAGACAACCAATATCATATTTTACCTGTTATTTCTGTCATTAGTTTGAAAATTTGACTAAATTTGCCTCAAATATCAAAACATACAGAAGAAAAATGTATTTTTCACAAAATTAATGTTTAAAATTTTAAACTGTAATCTGGATGTCAGTGATTAGAAAGTAAAAGTCTGACATTTAGTTCTATTTATTTATATTGTAATAATTTTATGACCTCATGCTGTGAAACTTAGTTTCAATGTAAGTTTTGTGATATTAATCTGTTTTATGAACTTGCCCAAAGGAAAGTAGCTTCAGATAAATCTGGTGACTCCACTTTTACTCAGGTTTTAAATACAATCAGTCTGTTCTTTAATAATAATTATTTTAGTAGGTATTTTAACAAATATCTATTTTAAAGATTGATCTGAAGGTTCATATTTTCATGAATCTGTGATGTGAAACGAGGAGCTGAAGATAAACTGAGGATGAGGATGAAGGTCTGATCCAGATCTGAAATGTTGCGTTTGCATCTTTAGTTTTCTTCAACTTTGATCAGAGATTTTCAAACAAACAGGATGAAGGCCTCATCATCATCATCATCATCATCATCAGTGTCTGTTACCGCAAACTGATCTGATTGCAGATCGATATGAAGCTGATTGATAACCAATCACAGCTCCCCGCCCCCAGCTGGAGGCCGAACCGAACCGAACCGTGTCAGCAGAATCCCTTACATAACAGCGCTCCGCCTGTGCGGGACTGTGCGGGGTTACTGTGGGAATTCCCTACGTCATCGCCTCTCATGCAGCATGCGGAGCTTCACGCGTGAAGCTGGACGGCATCCCGCATCGGTGCGGAGAACCGCTGCGGCTGTTCCACCGACCCGCATCATCATCATCATCACGGTTACCTCTGTCCCGGCGCTGCGGGGCGATCACCGCACGCAGCTTACCTTTGACGCAGAGCTGCGGGTGGAGGAAGGATCCCATCCTGCTGGTCCTGCGGGTTTTGCGGTCCGGTCCAGAGATGCGCAGGGAAAGCTCAGCCTCACCTTCCTCTCTCTTTCAGTGTGTGTGTGTGTGTGTGTGTGTGTGTGTGTCTGCACCGGAGGCTGCTGTTTCTGCGTCTCTCTCTCTCTGCGCAGCTGCAGTCCGGCTGCAGAGCATGCGGCTCACCGGAGGATGGCGTCACGCGTCCGGCACGTTCCCGCTGAACACCGCATGGTGATGGGGAAAAACCCCGGAGGGCGGGATTCACCCAACCTGTAGAACAACACAGACCCATCCGGTTAAAACTCTCATCACATTAAAACTAAAATATTATGTCTGAAAGCTGCAGCCGCAGGACTGAGGATCCGGTTTTATGCAGAAACATCATAAATCCTGCAGATCCGAGTCATTCATTCATTCATTCATTCATTCATTCAAACTGACAGGAAGTTCTCCTGCGCACTGCTAGCTAAAAAGTTAGCTGGGCAGGCTAATCTTCAAACACAATAAGCATTAGTTCCGCTAATGCAAAGCACACAAACATATTTAACAGATGCTAATGCTAAATAGCTACTCCAATACTTATTTAGAGAAAGCTAACGCTAACGTGCTACACCAACATGGTATCACGGTATTTAGAGGAAAAAAATCACGGTATTTAGATGCTAATGCTAAAATGCTAACTTAAATTAAAATTCTACTGAAAGACAATAAACTAATAAATTATGTACATTTTGCTGCCTGTGTTTTACTGCTAAGGTGAAGCTAAGCGCGCCAAACAAGCGCAGAGCGAAAACTTAGCTCTGCTGTTAGCATTTGCGGAAATGTGTCCAACACCGTAATCACCATGGCAACCAGTACCTCAACATGTTCTGAGCCTCTGCGCCATTACCGCTCCATCATGGCCGCCCACACAGAACCTGGCCAGCCGAACTGGGTCCGAACTGATTAACTGAGAACTTAGTGGAAGTTCTGCAGAACTCAACTTTTCCGACGTAAAAAAAAAACAACTAATGAGCTTACAAAACTCTCCGGTATTTACAGAATACCGGAGGTGGATATTTCCTACATTAAAATAAGTCTTATTGACGCCGTTCAGCCAGTGCGTCTTCAAAAACACCTGCAGCCTTCAGGAGCAGGGAAATACCGCCCCCAACAGGCTGTGAGTAGGTACTGCATCGTTAAAAGACTAACAATGAACTATTTCATATTATTTTATTATGATTCACATTAATGTGATTTAAATACCATGAAATTATTCTAAATCTCTGATGTGTTTGTTAGGAACTGGCTAGTATTAAATCCAAACTTAAACAATTTTTAATAAAGAAAAAACAGAGAATCAGGAGTTATTTTCTCAATTTTAATCAAACATTTGTGCCAAAAGTCCCATTCATAGATAAATCAGCTAAAAATATGATAAATATAAAAACATCAAGCAGTTTTCACCCAAACCTGAGGATTAAAACATTCAGAGGCCCAACCGGAACATCTGGACCTCGTTCAGCTGCGTGGCACATTTAGGATGAATGAAGCTGGATTTCTGCTTCAGCATCAGCCTGGAGAGCCCACGACAACACCCCAGTCATAAACCACAGTTACCATGACAACCATGGTGGGTGGCCGCTCCATGTTTCTGCACATTCACACCCGAAGCTGAAAGAGGAGCAACGTCACACGGAGCAAACGGGTTTCTACAGGAAGTGGTGGGCGCCAATGGTTAGCCCACCACTAACCATTACAGTGCAAGTAATGCCAGGTACACTGATGCTATTTAGCTAAACCTATTAGCTGAATATGCAGTTCATTCTGTTAGCTGAAGTAAAGCTGTAAGAAACGGAAAGTTTACCAAACAGCCAACTAAATTAGCACTTCAGAAGTTTACTGGAAAATTTAAGTCAGGGGAGACCAGCACTAAACATTTTTCAAATTTAGCAAAAACATGCTGAGCGAAATATTAGCTGTGCTGTCATCAAATTAGTGAGCCCACCACTGCTGGGCTCATTAATCCTTTTGTCAGGATTAAAAGGAAATCGATCTGAAGCTGTTGCTGTGGCAACAGAAATATGGCTGAGTGCATTCCCCAAACTGACCCGGAGCAGATCCAGGTGGCAGACAGAGAGGCTGCATGCTGTCGCAGGCTGTCATCTGCAGCTGAAGCTTAACCCGAGCTCAGATTCAAACCCGTCGCCATGGAAACGACGGGTTTGAACGAGTCAGGCAGGACTGACGTGTTTCTCTGAAACTTTTCCTTTCAGAGAAACACGTTAGAAAGCGAGCCGAGTCCGTGGCTAACGATGAACCAGGTTCAGTTTTTAGTTCCATTTCCAGGTAGTCATTTAGTTGTGAATGTGGTCCAGGCATGATGCTGCTGGTTCAGAAACATCAGGCACCAGACAAAATAAGACAAGCTGTCCCTTCAGCCTCAGGTTATTAGTCACAAATGGCTGCGTCATGATTAGAAAACACACTGTAAAAACCTCTCTGTAGATTTAAGCTCAAAATATGCAAAAACATCAAACCACAGAATAAAAATCTCCCACTTGTTTTCCAATTCGCCTCCGTTGAAGGACGAAGTCACAGTGAACACGGCAACAAGACACGAGTCTCTAAAACCTAATTCTCATTTTACTAATCTCTTCTACCAGGTCGGTGCACATTTACGACGAGGCACGAAAACTGCACGGGAAAAGCCGAAGTCACGAGTTTCCACACATTCAGTGCAAATACGTTCACAATCACACAGGCCTGGCAGCGCTGGTCCTAGTCAAATCAAACACTTATTACGACGGCAGACGCGGAGGCTTCCCACTGGGAGCCACATTTAAACACTGGAACCACAACAGTCCAGTTCCAGCCGCTGGTCGGAGCAGGTGGAGTGAAGCGGGAAGGCACAGCGCCGCCCAGCGGAGCGGAGGAAACATGGCCGACAGCCCCACCATAAACGGCTCGCATCGTTTTAAACGCATTTCTGTTGACAGGGTTACATTTCACATTCAACTTTTCAATTTCAACATTGTCATTTTTATCTTTTTAAAATTTTGTCAATTTTTACATTTATAAAAATCTCAATCACATTTTTTATTTAAAAATTTCAACATTTTCAAATGTCACATTTTAAAAAAAGTCAATATTTTAAAAATGTCCAAATTTCTGTGCTGAAATAAAAATCTGTTAAATGTTAAATTCAGACATTTAAAAGCTTAAAACTTTACTTCCATATCAATGTTTTATAAATGTTTGTTTTTATTTGAAATATGTTTTTTTTGTAACTCAAAAGTCAACATTAAAGCCTTTCTAATGTCTGCATCTTAACGTTTAAAATGTTAAATACTAATTTTATGATCAGATTCTCAAAAGTTGAATATAAAGAAATAAAATCACTTTTGGCAACAAAAACAAAAAAGTTCAGAAAATCCACAAAGCATCAACTTCCTGTTTCCAGCTTAAAATACAGGAAATTCTTCACAATAAAGGCATTAATGAAACAATTTCTGTCTCTGTTCGGTTTCACCAGAAACGGATCAACACAGAACCGAGCCAGCAGCGAACCGGACCGAGCGGTTCTGATGGACCCGGTTCTGGTTCTGAACTTCATTTCAATCACCAATAAATAATCACCAGTCAATAAATCAGCGATGCTGATGGTTTACCATTAGACGCAATAAGGCAGCAGAGTCGGACCCTTTGGGTCGGTTCTGATGGTCTCCATGGCAACCAGAAACACAGAAAGGAAAATACAACAACCAGGATCCAGAACCAGAACAGAACCATGAAGATGGGATGAACGGAACAACAGGCTTTTATGCTGAAGGAAGTGGTTGTTGTTCTGGCAGCAGGGTGAGGTCCTGACCTTTGACCCTGTCCTCTGGTGTGAGCTGATTGGGTCCAGAGACAACCTGGTGGTGGCAGTGTCATGCTGAGGGTTCTACCTGCAGTTTCCTCTGAGCCATCAGCTGGACCCCGGTCCAGGACGTTTTGGATGGACCCTGCTGACATTGACCTTTGACCCCTTGCAGGTTCGTTAATGCCCACTAAGGGGCGGGGCCACCTGCTAGGCCACCGACCCAGAAGAGCAAAATATGTTTTAATTCAGGCTCTGAAGAATTTATTTGACCTCTTGGCTTCCGAACCGCCTGGGAGCTTGGACCCCGACCTCTGACCTCTGACTCAGAACCCTGACCTATAAACCAACGCCACCCTGCTGCAATGTAAACATGACCGGTTCCGGCGGCAGGAAGTCCATCAGAACCCCTCCCCTCATCAGAACAGCGCCCCCCGCAGACTCCCTGAAGGCAGAGCGATAAGGCAGATGAGGCGGCAGGACGTCCGGACGGCGGTCGGTTCCCGGTCCATCAGAGGACGCAGCAGACACCCAGGGGGACCAGCACCGCCGACAGGAAGTAGGCAATTCTGTACAGGTGGAGTGAAGAGAAGGTCACCATGGTGACAGCCAATGGGAGCGGGAGGCAGGAGACGACAGGCAGCAGTCGGCTGCAAGACAGGAAGGAGGAAGTTTAAAAACAGGAAGTGTTTGAGGTCTGCTGAAGACAAAATAAATTACAGAATAATTATTTCTCTAATCTGAATAAAATGTAGATAAAATAAACACATGAATATCCAACAAAAAAACAAATGCAACAGGAAAATGCTGCAACCACAAGAAATAGAAGCAAACACAGCAAGAATAAAATCCTACGAACTCGCTCTACAAAGCGTAAGTCCTCCAGGCCACTAGGTGGAGTCTGGACTCGAGGATCTGAGCTACGTAAATGTTCTATTAAAAGGTAAAAGACAGAATACAATGAGTCTTTTCTTCCTTCCTCAAACCTTTCCTCTGGATTTCCTGTCTCTACCGAGCCAAGCAGCCAGATGACCACCTGCTCGGCTCCCCCTGCTGGTCTGGAGGGCTAACGTTAACCAGAGCGCTTTACAGTTGCACCTGTTAGTTTTGGTGTTTCTTGGAGTCAGCATCATTCATGTGTTTGCAGCTTGTTTTGGAGCAGACGGTCATCGCACTAATAATATTCAGCATAATAATTACATTGTGATTTTTGGGTAAAATATCTACATTTACCGAGTCCAGATCCTGCCGACTGTCTCACCTGTTGCTGAGCTGCAGCGTGTCGCAGTTGATGAGCAGCAGGGAGACGCAGACCAGAGGCACGGAGTGAAGCCAGCAGGGATCCGGGTCCAGCCGGGTGCAGAACCTGTTCAGAACCAGAAGGCCATGAGACCCGGGTCAGACGGGCGCTCCGCCCCCTGTAGCGTGGCGCGGCGGCGCGGTCCTACCTCAGGCTGCGGCTCCAGTGGAGCAGCGACGGCGCGCTGAGCAGGGCGGGCAGCAGCAGCAGCGCTGCCAGGCTGAGGTGCAGCTGCAGGTCGTCCCTCACATCCTGCAGGACGCTCTCTGACAGCAGGGGGGCGCCGCCGCGCTCGCCGGCCGCGTCCTCCGCCGCCCCATTGGTGGCCGGTTTCTGTTTCCGTGGCGCCTGGAGGGACGGAGAACAAGTTCTGGTTTCAGGCTGAACAGAACTGGGAGGACGGGTTCTGCTGGATCTTACCAGGTTCAGCATGTGGCTCAGAGATCGCTCCGTCATCTGCAGCCGGAGAACCTGAAGGCAACACGGACTGAAAGTAAGTACACCCCACTGAGGGGTGTACTTACTTTATCTTGCTTTTATTCACGCTCTGTTATGAATATATAATTAAATACATTTAAAAAACTGTCTACACAAAAGTTAAAAAATATATAAAATTAAATAAAAACAGTGAAAAAATACACAAATAAATTAAATAGAAAAAATAAAAAGAGAAAAGAAGAAATAAACATAAATCAGTAAATATAAAGACTAATAAAACATAAGGCTGGTAAAAATAAAAGATACATAAGTAAAATACAATTAGAATAAATATATATTTTTGAGGGGACAAATCATGGTGGACCCATGATTTGGGTCAGAACCGCTGAACAGGTTCTGATCCGGTTAATGACGGCGTGGAACGAGTGAGGCTGTGTGTGTGTGTGCTTCACCCGGTTCAGGTGCAGCAGGCCGGCGGCGGCGATGGCCAGAGCGCCGCAGGAAGTGGATCCGGCCGCCGCCAGGCAGACGGCCAGGAGGAGGCGGGTCCGGAGCCGCAGCGTCCCGGCGCCTCTGGAGACGACGGCCTGCGGAGGAAGGGCCCGTCGTCAGCGCAGACTTCAGACGGAACCGGGTTCCGACCCGACTTTGCGGTTACCTGTGCAGCGGCGCCAGCAGCAGCGAGGTGAGCCGGACCAGCAGGCGCAGCAGAGCGCTGGCCCAGAACGCCACGGCGGCCCCCAGCACGTACAGCAGCGGCGCCAGCAGGTGGCGCCACTCCTCCCCTGACTCCGCCCACTCAGGAAGCGCCTCGTCAGGCGCAGTGGGAGGCAGGGCGTCCTCCGGGGGGAGCAGGTCCCTACAGCAGCTGGAGGACAACAGAACCAAGATGTGACCCGGAATGACCTGAAGGGGCGGGGCTTTGAGGGCGGGGCTTTGAGGGCGGGGCTTTGAGGGCGGGGCTCAGGCTCACCTGAGGAGGATGTGCAGCAGGTAAACAGGAAGGTTGACTTTGTGCAGCTGCAGCGCCCCGCCCACTGCCTCGCTCATATCTACTGCTCGGCCCGACACCAGGATGGAGGACAGCTGCCCCCCGCAGGCCAGGAGCAGGGCTACGGCTGTGTAGACCGGAACCAGCGGCCCGCAGAACCGCAGGACCTGGAACCGCAGCACAACTCCTGTTGCCTAGCAACTGGAAACCAGCAACTTCCACCTGGATGAGCAAAAGCTGGACTTACCTGTCCCAGCACCTTGGGGAAGGAGGTTCTGACCGACACCTGGACGGGAGGAAACATTCTGCGTTTGGATCAATCACACTCTGATGTTGGATTCCTCTGACATTTTGTCAAAATGTCAGAGGAAAAACAGTCAGGGCTGCAAAATGCTGATTTGGGATTAGCAATCCAGAGCCACCAGGCTGCAGGCTGAAAACAACACCTGGTGCTGTACCTTGTACTGGCAGTTGGGGGCGGTGTGGAGCTGCAGCAGCACACTGGAGCTGTTGTCAGGGCGACTGGTGTGAAGCATCCCTGAGATCTCTGCGGCGGACGGCACGCTGGCAGACGGATCAAACCGGGTCAGAACCAACAGCAGGAAACTGAAAGCAGCTGGAATGAGGAGAGTCACCTGGCTGTGGTGAAGGAGTCCTCCCGGAACCAGGGGACCCGCATCCGGTACACACTGGGGAGCCTGTCTGCACACACACACACACACACACACACCCCCACACACACACACACTGGGATCGTCACTCTACGTCACAGGAAGTTGATCCACTCAAACAGGAAGTGGCTCACCTCTGGTTCCTCTGCACTGACTCACCACGCTGATCCGGAAGGCCTGGTAGACCTGGACACAAAGATGCGTTTGAGGCTTGGAGGCAGCGTAGGAGAAAACACTGCTGCTCTGGAGATGGCTACCTGGTGGAAGTGCAGCAGCTGGATGCTGTGAAGAAGCCCAGAGGAGTTCACTGTGATGTCACTGCCTTGAAAACCTGCAGAACCAGAACCACCAGAACATTATGAGCAAGCAGCTTTAGTAACTGCTCAGGTATTAACTCTTCTTATACAGTCAATCAGGTTATTTTCAAGATGGCCCCCACTATTAGCGTAAATTTATTTATGATGCTAATTAGCAACAGCAGGCAGTTAAGGAATAAAATTGACTTTTATCCTTGTAAGGTGATTATGTTGTTGCTCCAACAAGACTTTGTTAAAATGTGTTTTTGAGCAACTGTTGCTTTAATGATCTGACTCACCAAAGGACAGAACATGAGGCACAGAAACGGACCGGGTCAGAGATTCTTCTCTCTGCCACTCACATTCCACTGTGAACTGAAGGAAAAAAAACACTTGTTCTTAAAAAGAACCTGAGGCCGGGTCAGAACCGCCCAGCGACCCGGTTTATGACCCAGTTCGGGGGAAGGACAAGCTGACCTGTTTGCTGTTGAGGTTGGAGGCAGAAACAACCAGATGAGTGAAGGAGGACAAGTCGGCCAGACTCAGAACCAGAATCTGAGGGAGGAGACAAGTTCTCATTACAACCCGAGCAGAACCGGGCCAAACCGGGCCAGTCCTGCTCAGGTCACCTTATAAGCTGGCAGCAGCTCGGTTCCCATGGAGAGGTCCACGGCGCCCCCACTGACGACAGAGAGACACAAGCTGCTCATCTAACACACCAGAGAGACTCAAACGTCCCAATAATTCAAGATGGCGACGTTTACCAGGAGGAGGCGTTGCCATGGAAACAGCCGAAAACCCAGCTGCTCGTCTCCTGTTGGACAACAACCACAAATTTGACCAAACCCATGAGTTAAAGGGACAGAAATGCTAAAAATGTTTTCACATCACTGAGACGAACGTGGAGATAAACTGGGTTCATAAAGTAGGAAGTAGGCGGGGCCACAATGACTAGGCTGTCCAGATGCTCCGCCCACCTTCTGAGACTCCACCCCCAAAAACAGGAACTTCAAATTTTTATTTGTTTTTCTCAGACTGTTTGGCTGCAGCTTAGCTCCAAAATGTGAGCGTGTGGTCACTTCAGAACCAGATTAGAACTAGATCAGAACCCAGGTAAGAAGCTGGGACTGGTTCTGAAGGATCTGGTGGAGGAGCAGCAGCCAGTAAACTGTCCACAGACCGTCAGTCAGATTGGGTCTGGAAGTGACAAGAAATGAGAACCAGGCCCATTCCCTCTGCTGATGATAGAAAGAGCCCACCTAGCTGGATGCTGCAGAACCTCAGGAGGAAGTTCTGGAGTTGTGAGCAGAACCCACCAGGTTGTTGCTGCGGCAGTAGAAATGACTGTAGGCGTTCCGCCGACTTGGCAGAGCAAACAGGAAGTACTTCAGCTGTCCTTCCTGTCAGACAGAGCAGAGTGTCACTTCAGAACCTCAGCTCCACCTGGTGGACCTTCTGTCTGCCTGGAGGAGGTTCTATTGGTACCTTCGGGGTTCTGTAGGACAGACGTAGCGAGTTCACTTCACTCCAGGCTTCAGGAACGTCTGGACAACAACGGAGCAGAACTCAGTCAGAACCAGAACCACAAGACACCAAAAGATTTGTGCTCTCACCCAGGATGGGGACGGACGTGTCCTGGACGTCTCTCAGTGTCCTGACGGGGTGTCTGATGAAGTGATGGTTCAGGACGCTCCGCCTCCTCTCCGGATCATCTGTGAACTGTTGGACATCGGATCAGCTCTGAGGACACCTTGACGACAGAGATCTCCATGACAACAAGCAGCTGAGCTGGTCAGACCTGTCTGGTTTGGGCATCAATGAGGTCGAAGAACGCCCTGACCGTGGCGAGGACCAGCTCTTTGCACCTGCAGCAGAGGCACAGGGTGTTGGAGACGCCTGACGCGAGATCCAGGCAGAGCCAAGCGACTTACCAGACGATGGAGAGATGGTCGGTGGAGACCCAGGTCCGGGGAACCGCCGTCACCTGACACAGAACACAAGGCTCAGCAGAGGAAGGCGCAGCGACAAACTGAACACTACAAACCGGCCGTACCACCAGAGACAGCTTGTTGGGGTCTCCTGGGGGACAGGGCAGGGACGTCAGCCCAGACCGGACCTGGTAGTCACGGTAACCGCCTCCCACCGACAGCACGGTGATGTTCCTGAGCTTGGCCGCCTGATTCACCCACTTCTGCCTCACCGCCGTGTAGAAATCTAGGGAAAGGGTTAAAATAGTTACCACGGCGACCGGCATCACAGCACCACGGCGGACGGCTCAGCTCACCCAGCAGGTACGGGTCCAGGGCCAGAACCGGGGCCATGTGGGGGGAAGCCTGAGTGATGATGAGGCTGACCAGGTCAGCGTTGAAGCGAGGAAGAGTGAAGAGCGCCCGGGCGACCACGCCCCCCATGGAGTGGCCGACCAGCGCCACGCTCTGCGGCGGCGCCTTCAGGTGCTGCGGGGAAACGCCGGACCTTCAGCTCCCACAGGTCCAGGTGTCGATATGACTTTATGTGACAAACAGCTGAGCAGAACTTTCTGTTCACAATTTATTCATTTAATAAGTTTTTAAAATATTTTTATTTATTCTTATTTTGAATTTATATTTTATTCATATTACTTTGTTTTATTTTTAATATAATTTATTTTTCTTCTGGCCACGTTTCCATTAGCAGTTAAATGTGTCACGCTGTGCAGCATGGATGCTCCCTTGTTACGGCTCTGGGCCTTGTGGGCTGAATTGCAGGTGTTTTGGTCTTTGTGCTCCTCCCCTTTGCTGGTGTTCCTGATCCAGTTCATTTGGAGCACTAAGTATTGAAGCCTGGCTGTCTCAGTCTTCCGGGTCGCCTTTGGCGTCCACTCTGCCGCTTGACGCTAGTGGTTATTTGTGGCCAGGCCTCGGCTCCCCTCCCGTTGCACATTTGAGTTTGTCTTTGTTTTTGCACCTCAACTCTTCCATATGCAGTCATACAACACATCCAAGCATTGGCATTACACCACTGATACTGACATTCACAATACATTATTAGTTTTGTTAATAAATATATCTTTTCCGCACTTTAATCCCTGCCTGGTCTCCCGTTTTTGTTATGACCTTGAGCCAGTCGTAACATCCCTGTTGGTTTGTCACATAAACCCGCAGAGGTCAGAGGTCAGACGGGTCGGTACCAGCCGGTTCTGACCTTGTACAGCCGCAGGACAGCTTTGATGCTCTCATGCAGGAAGTGGGTCTGCCGGAGCAAACTGCCGCCGTAGAGCGCCACCAGCTCCTCGTTGAAGTCCACGGTGAAGACGTTCAGATGGACGCCGCCCTCCATGTTCTCCGCCTTCCTCAGGGCCACCGAGCCTAGAGAGCGAGCTGTGTCACATGACGGGGAGAACCAATCAGAGAGCAGGAAGCCATCCACACTCTTCACCTCGTTCCATGAAAAACCTCTGAACCTGTGTGTGAATCGACGGTTCCGTTTCCCTCACCTTGCTTGTAGCTGCCGGCGTTTCCAGGCAGGAAGAGCACGGGCGCGCCGGTGAGTTTCAGGGCCCGGGTCTCCTGAGCGTACAGGCCCTCGCCGTACAGGTAGAGGCCATAGGCCGGGTAACGTCTGGCCACGCGTCTGGGCAGAGACACGCGCTGCCAACCAAAACAACAGAGAACAGAGAATTAGAAACGGCAAAATTCAAAAAGGTTTCTACGCTCACAGGAAGTCATTCTTGGCTTTTCTGAAAACGGTTGAAGTGCGCTGAAGAGGCGATGGAGACACAGCAACATCATGACGGAACAAACAGACCTGCCCACCACGTCACCTTTAACAGCCTCACTGTTGCCAACTTATTGATTGTGTTACTGCATTTACCAACTTTTAAACTAAAAAATTGGTATCGGTCAAAATCGGAATTGGTGTGCAATCGGTGCATCCTCACTGTTGACCCCAGTTACCACCAGGTGTGACCGATAAATCAGCCCAATCTATATCTGATCAAATCATTGATTCGCTCCAAACCAATGGATGGAAACCCGCCTGATTCACTTTGCTTATTTCATGTGAAACTTGCTACACATTTCCCTTGACGGTTGGATGGAATCGCCTGACAGACCCTCCCAGCAGGAAATGTTTAAAAATAGTCACCCTGCTGTTGCCATCTTAGCTACTTTGTTGCCTCATTTAGCAACGTTTCAGACCAAAGTAATCAACCGGTGAGGCTATTTAAAGATCGGTGATCGGCCAAAAACCTGCAATCGGTGCATCGCTGCAGCTGCATGTTGCTCAGACTGAACATCCACAGCTGGTTGTGGATGCCAGTGGTCCCATGAGAAAGCAGCCATGTTCTGATTCTGTCTGGTTCTGTTCTGGTTCTGTTCCGACCTGCTCAGGAGTTTTAAGGATCTCTGCTTATCTGATCCCTCACAGGTGAGGTCAGGGTTTCACCTGACAGCGTGCTGCCTCAGCTGGCACAGCTGTCAGGAAGCGTTAGCAGCTCATTGGACTCCAGCAGAACCCCGGCGGAACCCGGCAGGACTCACCCGGTACTCCGGGTACTCAAACATGTAGGTCATGCTGCATCGGTTCTCCTCGAAGCCCGTCAGCAGCTCCCGCAGGCCGAGCAGCAGAAGCCCCAGAGTCGCCCCGTAAAACGCCACCGCGGCGGCCCTCATGGCTTCCGTCGAACCGGACTCAACGAACCTACAGCGGCCTCATCTCCGAATTCCGGTGTTCATCTGTAGGTCTGCTCGGTGAGGGTGTCACCGCCAGTCCAGTCGAACCAGTTCACAACTCAGCCTCACAGGATGCGCTCCTTTACAGTCAGCCGGCGAGGAACCGGGTCAAAAGGTGGGCGCGGTTTGGGAACCGGCTGATGACCACGTGATCTGATATAGGCAAGGCTGTTTGGAGATAAAACTGTCCCCTTATAAAACGAGTAACGTAATTAAATCTGTATAACATGACGTATGTGAACCAGCAAGTGTTCGGCATTATGTGACGTAAACAAGGTAATTCTGTTGAGGGAAAAAAAACGGCTGAGCGTTTGTTTGGATAACTCCTCCCACACCGCCTCGTTGTTATCTGTACCCGAGTTGTCCGCCGGCTGACCATGAAGGATGCGCCCACTCAGGGTGTTTGACCAATCAGAGAAACGGAACGTGTGAAGATAAACCAATCGCAGAGCGGCAACTCTGCGCGTCTGACTGTCAGTTTGATTCAGTAATTTCCAACTGAAAACATTATTTACGGTATTAAATAACTTTAATGGGAGGAAGATGGTTCATCTGATAGACTCCTCCTGCTCTAACCGACGGAAGAACTGGAATAAAACCAGCTGAGCCGCCGGGCCCAGGGCCCTGTTCAACTGGTTTCAGTGAGGTAGAGATTCACACTAAATCAGTTTCTTATGCAACAGAAACTGTCACTAATTGTTCCCTTAGACCAATTTAAATGTCTAATATTCCCAATTTTATTTTAACTCGGAATTAAAAGATGTACAAGTTAGTTAAAGCTGTTCATGGTTCAAACTGAACGTTCATCATGTCGTTCATCTGATTGAATCAGAATCTCATCTCATCTGAGAGGCGGATCGTCACAGGACCAACAACTAGGCGCCCCGCTGCGCAGGGAGACCAGAGAGACCAGGGAGACCAGGGAGACCAGAGAGACCAGGGAGACCAGAGAGACCAGGGAGACCAGAGAGACAGGAGACAGGGAGACCAGAGAGACCAGGGAGACCAGAGAGACCAGGGAGACCAGGGAGACCAGAGAGACCAGAGAGACAGGGAGACCAGAGAGACCAGGGAGACGAGAGAGACAGGGAGACCAGAGAGACGGTTTACTTTTGTTCAAAGTTTCTAGAAAATAACAATAAAAGAAAGAGGAGGTGTATCATTTTAATGTAGAAACACCATGGAGGTCCTGATTCTACCAGAACCGGGTCATAGAATCAGAACCAGACAGCAGCAGTTCTGGGTCAGAACTCCATGTTCAGCCTTCAGTTGTTAAATCCAGTCAGCAGGTGATGATGTCATCTGTTCAGAACCAGACCCAGATCCAGTCCAGGCAGTTCTGGTTCTGTCCCTCTTGGCTCCTCTGAGGAGCAGCGATCCATTTGACCTGAGACGGATCGGTCCTCGATACCGGCCCGGCCAGGTCTAGTCCAGCAGCTTGGAGTGTTCTATCCGGGTGATGGTCCAGTCCGGAGCGACGCCTTTGGTGAACTCTCTCTGGAACCTGAACCAGAACAACAACAGAACTTTAGGGTCTGGATCGCTCAGTGTGAGGAACGGTTCTGCTCAGGTTCTGGTACCGACTCGTAGATGGCGGTGAGCAGCTGCTTAGCCTCCGTCTCTCCGTCACCGATGGACACCATGAACGCCCGGGTTCCCTCCATGCTGTCGTCAGGGAGACCAAATCTGGTCAGGTACCAGAACCGCATCAGGATGCTGACAAACTTCCTGCCTGCAGCCCGACATGGAGGAACCAGAACCACAGGAGACGGGTCCGATTAGACGGTTCTGACGTCACTGGTTTTACCGCCTGGAGAACTAAACTTCCAGTTCCACCAGCTGCAGGTTTGGAAAACTGAGGAACCAAAGAATCTGATATTGTTTTTACAGATCCAGGTTCAGACCAGGAGTCTCCAACCTGCGGCTCTCTGGTACGGTGGCCCTCAGGTCCAAATTTTAACACCAAAACAAGGATACACAAATAAAAGCAACTGAAAAACGCTGCAACAGCAAGACTAAAACAATGCTCCACAGAATAGATGCTCCAGGCCACCAGGGGGCGTCTGGAGTTGGCAATATTAGCTCCGTAAGTATCGTAAAAGAATATCGTAAAAGACTCAAGTATAATGCAACTTTACTTTCTTCCTCCTACTCTTCCTGGTCATCCTTTCTTTACCAATGGTTTGGTCCCAGATAGTCTGGTGATCGGCTCCCCCTGGTGGCCTGGAGGACTGACACTTAGTGGAGTCAGTTTGCAGCATTTTAAATTTACTGTTTTTGATATTTAGCTTCTGTTTCCAGCTGCACATTTCTTTTTCTGTTGCATTTGTTTCTTCTGTGTTTTGGAGTTCGCATCATCCCTGTGAGCCACCGTAGCTCCTGCACTGTCACTTTAAGAAAACCAAAGGAAGAGGTTTTAGTTCACAAAGGCTGGTTTTATTATCTACAGATCTATAATAGAAAGACAACCAATGATACAAGGTTTTGAAAATAATAACGGAAATAATTTTAGCTTCATGTGGGCTATCATTCTTTATTTAATATTTATGGAAAAGTGGCTCAGTCTGTAAGTTATTTGATTTATTTTGTTCTAAAATCTGAAAATATAATTAATTTTGTTCCCTTTCAAAATAAAATAAATAATTTAGCAATACAATGATAAAAAATTTTTTTGCAGCTTTACTTGTATTTCATTTTATAGCATCAGGGAAAAATTGGTTGGAACAAACACAAATCCCATCCGCAATAAATTAATTCTTAAATTAATAATAAAACTTAAAAAAGACAAACATATTTGTCAGAAATTAATTTGTGCCTTTCAAAATAAATAAATAAGAATAGTTTGTAAGTTTTCACAGTTCTAAGAAATCATTTGTGCTTTTTAAAAATAATAAAAATTATTATATAATATAACGCATATCTTATTTGTAATAAATACATTTGTTGTATTTAATGAATAAATGAATAAAAACCCCTGGAATAAATGTGTTGTTTTCGGTGTTTTGGGCTCTGAGCTCACCGTCGTCATCGTAGAAGATTCCCACGTCTCCCGGCATCGAGTGCATCACGTCATCCGGCTCGGCACACAGAGCTCTCTGGTAGCTGCACGACAAAGAGCTGCACTTCTGCTCCAGCTTCCCGATCAGCTGCAGGACGGAGGAGGAAGACACGATGAAGATGCTGCTGGCCCGCTGAGATCATCATCATCTTCATACTCACATCTTTAGCGACGAGGCCCTCCAGAGCCTCAAACTGACACCGAGACAAAAGTCTGGAGACGTGAGAGAAAGCCTGGAGGACAGAGGACAGAGTCCAAATCACTGGAGGACAGAGACACTGGTGGATGGATGGATGGATGGATGGATGTTGGGGGAATTGACTGATTTGTCTAAAATGTGACATTTTAATGAGCACATAATATTGTTGTAAATATGCCAGATTTATCAAAGTGCTCATTTCCATCCGTAATCCCATAAAACAAACACAAAATACAAACATTCATATAATTTCATTCATACAAACAAAACCAATACATAAAGGTTGAACAACCTATTTTAAGAGTTTTATGTTAAATGCTACGTTCAAAAATAAATCATAAAACAATCTCTGTCACACTAATAATAAACATGAAAATAATGATGAACGAAACCAGTGTGAACCGACCAGAACCCAGATCTAGTCTCTGGTTTTGTACCGAACCTGCTTCGCTCCCTCTGTGAACTCGTCGATGCTGAACTCTTTGTCAAAGTAGGTTCTGATGAGGAAGTAGTAGATCCGGGTCCGGACCCAGTTGATCGGGTTCGGGATGCCGACCAACACCATCTTCGGCTTCGAGTGGTGCTGATCCCGCTCCGAGCTGTAGGTCCGTCTGGCCGGGAGGTTACCCGCCCGGACCGGACAACACCACTGACTCCTAACCAAATTCTGGTTTAAAACGAACCGAGCCAGAGTGAAGGATGAAGGCAGCCGAGGAAAACATCTGAAAAGGAGGGACACCATCTTTACCGTCCGCTTTACTGCTGGTTCCGATCCGAAACAAGTTGTTCAGACAGAAAATCCCAGCAGAAATAACATCCGTGACCCAACTTCACGTTCACTAAACAATAAACATTTTTGCGATTCATTAAAATAACATTTAATGTATTTGTTAAATTTTTATCTTGACTCTGATTCTTTCTCCATGTGGGGAACGATAACAAAGTAACACCAGCGGAAGCTCTGATCCCGTAACTTCCGTGAATAGATAAATAGAGTCCTAAATTACTTTAAATGGCGCTCCAGGAAAGAGTAGCGGTTCCGATTTTCACTGAAGTGGACCGGGACGTGTTTCTGAACGAGGTTTATCCCGGGGTAAGAAGGAACGGCTCCGTTCAGGCGCTCCTCGCGGCTCCAAATAACACGAGGACCGTTTTCAGTGCTACACCTGAGTTTTACTGAGTTTTACTACACAGCAGAAACATTAACTGACTAACTGATCTGATTAGATTAAAAAAAATATGTCATGATCGACCGAAAATATAAAGTTATTAGCAAAATTGGATGCTTTAAGACTAAAATAATATATAACTACAAAAGATTTTTAAATGTAAAACAATGAAGTAGATAATGTAAAAATGTTAGAACGGGAGAAATGGCTCAAACAAATTGTTATGAAGAAACACAATTTTTGATTGTTCATTGTTGAGTTTAGTTTCTCACGGTGGGCAGAATTAGAGCTGGGGGCTATGAGGAAAATCTAATATCCCAAAAATATTGTTGCTATATCACGATACACTATATATGACTCTCTTAAATTAACTTCAAATGTTATTTTAAACTATAGACCCCTTGCAGCATGATGTCACCCACGCAAGTTTCCACCCCCATTTCCCTGCTAGACTTAAATGTCAGATGAATATATGAAATAAAAAGAGATGCAGTGTTTTGCTGTGAATTGTCTACACTTTGATAACAAGGTCAGAAAAAGCTTTCAGAAAAAAAATAGTGAGGGAGAGGAAGTAGGTCATTAGCTTGCTTGACAAACGTCAAGTCAAGCCGACTTGATTTGACGTAGCTTTACCAATCCTCTGTGTTAGCATGGCTAATAGCAGCGGTGGCTAATCTACCATCTCTGTGTTAGCATGGCTAATAGCAGCGGTGGCTAATCTACCACCTCTGTGTTAGCATGGCTAATAGCAGCGGTGGCTAATCTACCATCTCTGTGTTAGCATGGCTAATAGCAGCGGTGGCTAATCTACTATAGCAATCACTCATTAATAATCACAAATTACACATCCAGCCTAAAAACCCAAAACTGTAACAAACTGAATGTTTTGTTCTATGTGGGATAATGTTTGAGTGTTTTTGGTGCTGAATCCTGATACATAAAGTTGTATTGTTGTCCGTTGCTAAGGCAACGAGTCTGCGTGTAGCTAAAGCCGACAGAAAGGGAGAGAAAAAAAACAATAAGTAGTTTTGAGTTATTCGTGTCGGATAAACCATGCTGACTGTGAATTTGATGGTGAAAGTTTATTAGTTGAACGACAATTTATACTCGATAGTCGCGATATTTTAACTATCATAAATAGAAAATATCGCGATGTATCGAGTATACTCGATACATTGTCCAGCTCTTGGCAGAAAGGGCTGAAGTAAGAGTAGTGATACTTCATGACAATATCTTCAGCCGTTTGACTAAAACTGGACTCTAGAATACATTAATACAAGCACAGATCATGATTCCTCCACCACCATGCTTGAGAGTTGGTCTGAGGCTGGATTTGGATGAAGTTGATGTGGCTTGTTGGCTCTGAGTGGTGTGACGTGTCCCTGTCCTCCAGCGCAGTCCGGCGGTCCTGCGGGGCGTGGATCTGGGCCCATGTGTGGACAGGTGGACAGTTGAATACCTGGCGATGAAAGGAGGTCAGAGGGAGGTGAAGATCCACGTCTCCTCTGTTCCTCAGATGGATTTTCTTCATAAAAACTTCATCTACAGGTGAGCTCCAACATCCAGAGCTTCAGCTGTGACAGAGGAGCCGACCTCTAACCGTCTGGGCGTTTTATCACCAGGACTCTGCCGTTTGATGAGTTCGTCAGCAGAGCAGCTGAGACCAAACACTCTGACTTCTTCCTGGGTGAGGTAAGATCGGATCAGTTGGATTTACTGCGGCTCGTTTTCCTTCTCTGGGATAAACTCCTGGCTCTGGTTTCAGGAGGAGAGCTACTACCTCCGCTCACTGGGACAGGACGTCCGGAAGGTAACCGACTGAAACCGACCTGAAGAGAACCTGAGTGTGGAGTTTCCAGCCTGACTGCCTTTGGGATGAGGATGATGAGAATGAGGATGATGATGATGATGAGAATGAGGATGAGATGATGATGATGATGAATGATGATGATGATTGAGGATGATGATGATGATGAGAATGATGATGATGATGAGAATGATGATGAGGATGACTCGACAAGCATGAGGATGATGACGAGGATGATGATGAGGATGACTCGACAAGCATGTCTTCATAGGCGTTTCAAGCCTAATTGGAAAATGTCCTAAAAAAAGAAAATGTGAGCTGGTTGCGTTTCCATCAGGCGTTGACGCTCCGCAGGCCTGCAGTAAACAGGAAGTAGAAGTTGCTCACTACGACGGACCAAATGTCTAAAACCATAGAGACTCAGTTTGGTGGCTCTGGTAAGGCACAGAAAAGTTCTCTACCTCAGACAGAACTTATTCTGCAAACCGTTTTCCATCTCCCTGTTAGAATGTTAAGTATTTTTTAGAAAAGCCACAAAAAAAGCGAGTGTAAACATTTTTTTATGAAATGGAAGAATTTATTTATAATTTTGCCATTTCCATCATTTCTCGTGCGATTCTTCATGATCGCACGCGGCTGAACGAACATCGTCTGCAGCATCAGTTTTAATCTGTTAGCTGCAAGCGCTACATGTAGCATTGATTTTAGATACATTGATCTTAGATCCACTTTTAGACGCTTCCTCCTGTTGATGCGAGGAGCGGCCATGTTGAAACTCAAAGTAAAACGGTGCGTTTGAGTTGCAGTCGGAACTGGGAAATTCTCACTTTCCATCTGGACAATCAGACGGAACGCTGTCCGAAGTCGGACTTCCCAATGAGTAACTGGGAGAAACTGTGACGGACCCGACTTAGCCATTCAACATGGCCGCTCCTCGCATCGACAGCAGGAAGCCGAGGTGGAAACATGTTTATTTTATGAGACATGAGTCTGAAACCAGCCTGCAGCTCCAAACTCAACAGGTTAAACTGGTGTTTGCTGGTGGAAAGGAAACTTCATTTGCTGTTCAGAAGTAGTGAACAACAGCTGCAGGCGCCGCCATGTTGGAAACTGGATCTCGCTGACTGGTGGCTCAGGTCTGACGTGGAACCCAGCTCCGAGTTCCCAACGGTGCAACATCCTCAGACAAGTCCGGCTTCGTTCCAGATGACCCTTCAGCGTAGTTCCTGGTAGTCTGAAGGCAGACGCCTCCTTCAGCTCTCACTCAGCTGGGTCAATTCTGGGTTTCAGATGTTGAGTTTCTGGGTTCTGCAGGTCTGGTTTTCCTCAGATTGGTTCTGTCTCTGCAGGAACCCGCTGACCTGCGCAGACAGTTCCCGGACCTGGCTGAGGACTTCTACACGCCCCGGTTCTTTGAGCCAGACCAGTTCTTCTCCAGTGTTTTCCGGATCAGCTCCTGCGGTCTGCAGCTGTGGACCCACTATGACGTGAGTTCTGGTGGACCGGGTCTCAGCGGCTTTAATGCGTGGGCCGACTGTTCTCAGACTGCTCTGTTGTTGAAGGTGATGGACAACCTGCTGGCTCAGGTCACAGGAAGGAAGAGGGTGGCCCTCTACAGGCCCCAAGATGCATTGCACCTCTACCTCAACGGTGAGGTCCAATGAAACCTGAACCTGACGCGTCCATGTTTAAACTCTGAGGTAAGCGGGTCGGTGAGGCGTTAAAGTGTCGCTTTGCTGATTCAACCCATCAGGTGACAAATCAGAGGTTCTGGACATCGATGCTCCTGATCTGAAACGGTTTCCAGAGTTTATAAAAGCCAAGAGATACGACTGCGTTCTGGAGCCTGGAGATCTGCTGTTCATCCCTGGTAGGAAGATCCAGATTTCAAAACTTTTAAAGCTCACAGAAACTCTGAATGAACCCAAACTAAGGTCTCATTGTCCCGTCCTCCCCAGCGCTGTGGTTCCATAACACCCTGGCTCTGCACTTTGGAGTCGGCGTTAACGTCTTCTGGCGCCACCTGCCTGCAGATGCGTACGACAAGAAGGACCCATATGGCAACAAAGACCCGGTGGCCGCTACTCGGGCGCTGCAGACCCTGGACAGGGCGCTGCACGCTCTGGACGAGCTTCCGGCAGAGTACCGGGACTTCTACGGCCGGCGGATGGTCCAACGCACCCAGAACCGGACTTACTGCCATAATCCAGACTCACAAACTACAATTCCCAGAAGTCAGTCCCACAAACCTGGATGAGTGGATAAAAGTCTGCGAAGCAACAGAAACAAGGAATATCAGTTATCTCTCTGTATAAATGTGTATAAAAAAGTTTCACTTCTTATTTAATTTATTCAGAATTAAATGGAAAAGAAGCAAAAACATCAAGAAATAAGAAATGGTTTCACTTCTGTCTGTTCTTGAAAGTTTTTTAAATAGCTGTTGAAGATTTGACTGGACCAGAGGATTAAAACATGTTAAAACACTAGCAGACTCTCAGGAAATCATCAAATATTTCAATGAAAAACATTCAGGTTTTGAGGATTTCTCCCAGTAAAACAAAGAAAAAGTTTCTGTTCTTACCAGAAACTGCGGCGCCACCTAGAGTCGGGTCAGAACCGTCTGCTGCAAATGTGACTGCAAGAGGAAATAACTCCCAAAGTTCAGCAGATTTTATGCAATAAAATCTCATTTCTAGTCACTGAAACACAACAAACTTTATGCTAGCAGGTTAGCAATAACAGCTAACTTGCCTCACGCTAATAATCATTACTTCAACTTTTATTTTTTTAAATAATCTTTTTCTTATCTTTATGTAAATGAACTGAGATCCTTTAAATAAAAACACGACATGAAGGCGTCCCGATTACTTGAAGGGAACATGATTCAGATCTTAATGTAATCTGATCTCACATACTAAAGCTAAAATGTTAGCTAATGCCAGTGTGCAACTTTCCAAGGGATTCAGAAACATTTAAAACTTATTTCTACAGTAACGAACCTTCAGCCGTTCAGAGTGTTTGAATCCCACTTCAGCATATTTCTTAATATTTTAATTTATTTGAACAGACCAAATCAAAGTTTCTGTTGCTGAGCAGCTCCACACTCAGCATTCATATATGGGAAAAGATTACTGCCAATAACAAAAGTACGTGTTGGAATCAGGAAGTATGTATCCACTAACCGTGGAAAAAATTTGCTTTTGTTCCGTGTTTTTTAACTCATACATATGAAATCAGATTTTATCTGTGAGAATACAAGTTTAAATGTTCCGAATCAAATTACAACTCTGCAACCATACAAGTCTAAATCACAAATTTACATGTTCTTCCATACATAATGTCAGTCATTTTGACAGATTGAAGATTTGAACTCGTAAAAACACAGAACAAATACAAATCTTAAATTTATGCATATTTACTGACAAACGTAGACTCAAGTATTCATTTGTTGACAGTGATATTGCCCCGTACTCTCACAGTATTTAATGACGTCCAGCTGTAACACAGACGTCCTGAAACGAGCCGCTGTGTCCACTGTGGACCGCGAGTCCAACAACACAAAGTGGAAAACTGAAGAGAATCTCATATTTTATTGCACAAAGGTTACAGTTCTTCATGTGTCCTTACAAACATTTAAAGCTTTGTAAACAGTGAACAGCATCTCCCCAGTGTGTTTGGTGACTCTAACCCTCCTTACAGTCCCTGTGTTTCCTCAGCAAGTGTCAGCGTTTTTACGAGCCAATCAGTGACCGACTACAGGAAGCGGCGGCCGGTCAAACTGCTGCGGTACAGAACCATGAAGGATAGAAGTGACAGGAAGGGACTGATCCTGTAAGAGGTGTTGAGTTCATGTCCATCCAAGAAACTGGGAAACAGTTTGTCTGCAGGTGGAGACGGACGGCCACACAGAGCCTGAACTCTTCCACCTGCAGCTGAAGAAGAGCGTCCACACCGACCCGACTGGGTCCAGGATCAGCGCCGAGCAGAACTCCTTTCCACGGGGAGCAGACAGGAAATGGCACGTTGGGAGTTGGGTTGCTTGGAGGGATCCTGACGGGTTCTGTTACGGCGTCGGGGCCATGCCGCGGCTCGACTTCATCTTCTCCAGTCTTTTATTCAGGTGGCTGTTGCTCGACTCCAGCTCCTCGATCTTATCCAGCGCCGTCCGCAGCTGTTGGACCAGAGACACAGGAGAACCCGTTAGTCTGAACTGTGCATCCTGACCAGCCCAGCTTGCAGAGACGCCGTGCCTCTCTCTGCAGTTTGCGTTTCTCCGCCTTCAACTCGTCCTCCACCTTCTCTGCGTTCTCCGCTGCAGATTTGTAACGCGTCACATGACCCTCCAGTCTGGTCACCTGCACAGCAGAGAAACCAGTCAGAACCCTGACGAGTTCCCAGAACCGCTCTAAGGTATTCACACCTGTTCAAGGTTTTCACATTTTGTCACATTCAAACCAAATTAACAAAAGAACTAGAACTAGACATTTTTTGTAAATATTTTTTTCATTTTAAAGTTAAATTTCTAAATATACATTAACATGATCCAACATGTAACAAATTGATAAAGTGAGGTGCGACCACATTGTTTTGCTTTGATAATTTAACAGAATTAAAAGGCAAAATATATTTAATTAGTGTTGTACCGCATTACACCACAAGGGGGCGGAGCTTCCCAGGTCTTTCTCCCTGCTTTATTTCTCACAGGAAAAACGACACAAGAAGCAAAGAGTCTCCGTCTTATTTTTAATTTTAGGTTGACTAACGTCACCGAGGGCGCAGTGGGTAGAGCTGCTGCCTTGCAGCAAGAAGGTTCTGGGTTCAATTCCCGGTCTTTCTGCATGGAGTCTCCATGTTCTCCCTGTGGATGCGTGGGTTCTCTCTGGGTACTCCGGCTTCCTCCCACAGTCCAAAAACATGACTGTCAGGTTAATTGGCCTCTCTAAGTCCTCCCTCTCTGTGTCTCCGTGTCTCTCCGTGTCTCTCTGTGTGTCTCGGTGTGTTGGGACAAGGGAGCATAGAAAATGGATGGATAACGTCTCTGAGCATGTGAATATGATTCCCATAATAACATTTGTCTTTGCATAACCAGTCTTTTGTTGACTGTTTTGAGCTAGCAGGTCTACTAGCCTAATAGGCTAGTGGCTAGCCTAGCCTAGGCTAGTAGCTAAGTGATTAGGTCATTTCTAAAGTTCCCACCAGTAAGAATGATTTAAGTTTGAGGTTTGAATGTGATCCAATGTAAAAAACAAAGCTCAGGTGTGAATACTTTTCTGAAATGCAGACAGACGATCTCTTGCTCACGTTTTGCTCTAAAGCCGTCACTTCCTGTTCCGCCTTCACCAGTTTGAACTTTAGGTCGTTTATTTGCCTGCTGGAGTCTCCTGGAGAAGAATCACAGGAAAACGCTCGTTTGTTTGAGACGTTAAAGGAAACCCGGGAGTTTTTTCCACGGCCGTCCACCCACTCTGTAACTCCAGGAGGTTCGGGTCGTTCCCGTTTTCAGCGACTTCCCGGTCTGGACTGGAGCCGCTGTCTGCGCCGTTCTTCTGCTCCAGCTGGGATTTTAGCTTCTGTATCTGCAAAAGCATCTCCTGATGTTAAACCCCCGATTCATTAATCACCTGACCAGCATTTCTTTTAAAAACTCACCTGCTCAATCATTTTTTCACGCTCATCCACTAGTTTCCTCAAGCGAATCTCTAAAAACAGACAAAACATAATTTATTAGTGAAATCAGTGATCAGTTTAATGGAATTTATCAGTTCAGCTTCAGACCTTCCTGTTATCTGTCGAAGCAATCTTCATGAATTCTTCATGTTTCTAAGATCTCATTTATTCAGGGATTTGTTAGAAAATTATTGCTACCACAATTCCTGGCATCTTTAATGTTCCTTAGAAAACATCCACGTGATGCTAGATGCTCGTTTCTGCTCTTTGATTTTGGAGGCGTAGAAAAACGCAGTTTAAATATGGCAGATGTTTTTCTGGCATCCAGTTTAAACCAGCCATTCTTTCACTGAACGTTCACAAAATGGTTTTAAACATTTTGCTTTTACTGCACAATAATTAGTCCAGGTTTGAAATGTTTTGAAAGTTTCAAACTTGAGCAAAGTAAAGACACTGAACGTTGCGACAAATTACACAAAAAAGTGCAAGTGGTGGACGACCAGTCTCAGCACGCTGGTGGACAGCAGAGGACGTAGGCAATCCAGACAGTCCTCAGCCTACACCTGCTAATCATCTCCAAAGCTAATGCTAACTCTCCTCCTCATTTAGCAGCGGTGCCGGATCAGTAGCTAACTTCTGAACGGATATTTTCTCCTGCGACATGAACGTAGACGCCGCTGGATGAGCCACAGTCTGAATTTTGGCACCAATATCACACCATCGTGTTTTGGGGCAGAGATGAAGATAAAGATTTCAGGACAACGACTGAAGAACCAGAGTAGGAGCTAAAGAACGATCTAGAACCTCTGGATGCTCCAACTGTTAGCAGGAATTTGCAAAAATCTTTTTTTTTTTTGCATGTTAAAACATCTACAAATAAATGGTTAACGTAACTGAGTGAAAAAGAAAAGTCTTGCCTTCAAAATGTCCAGAAAGCAGGAGAATCAAGACTTTCCTGCAGCATCGCAGGTCAAATCAATAAATACAGCAATGATTTATTTGAAGGGAGTGTGTGAACGTACCGCAGGGTGGCAGCAGCCAGGGAGGTGGATGGGGAGGAGGACCAAGACATGCAGCATCCAGGAGGGCGGGTGGGTGATGGTGTTAGCATGCACACAGTCAATTACACACACCGCCGCGTCGTCACTAAGTTTCAGTAGATGTTTATTTAGAGCAACGGTAACAGCAGGATTTAACGGTTTAGTGCAACAAGATGCAAACAAAATCAAAGTCATTCTGAACTACAGAGGGAAGCTAAGAGTCTGATCTCCTGTCCAGGTAAACAGAGGAAAACATGCAGCAGCTGCTTCATGAAGGCAGGAAGGAAGACGGCAAACATGGTACCAGTTCAATAAACCAGAGATGAACAGTTCTGATCACTCAACATCTCTTACATTCAGTTCATACAGGAATACGTCAAAGTGCTGGGAGAACTTTAAATATTCTGACAACTTGTAGAGAGCTGAACTCTCCAGCAGAGGGCGCTTTACGCCACATCGCTCTGTAAGTTTTTCTGTGGTTTGGCCCACATGCAGGCCAGATGGTGAACTGAGCAGCTGGTTGGTCTGGGATGGGAGACAGAGCTCAGCAGAACTTCAGGGAGTTTGACTGGAGTCCCACTGTGGGTTAGCAGGAGGTCTGATGGTGCAAACCCACTTCTGATGTTGCAAACCCACATCTGATGGTGCAAACCCACATCTGATGGTGCAAACACGCAGCACTCACATGACTGTACACAAACTCTCAAACAACAGAAAATGCTGCAACCACAGGAGATAAAGGGAAAATGCTAAAATAGTCAAAACAACAGCAAGTGCAAAATGCTGCAAACTGGCTCCATGAAACGTTCATCCTCCAGACCACCAGGGGGAGTCGGTCACACAATCATCTGGGTCTAGACCCTCAGTAAAGTCCAGAAGAAAGTTGTATTAAGACAGAAACGGTCTGTTATGCTTCACATCTTTTACAGAACAGTAGCGTATTTATGTAGGTAATATTACCTTCTCCAGACTCCCCCTAGTGGTCTGGAGGACTTCTCTTTGTGGAACCAGGTTTCAGCATTTTTACTGCCTGCTTTTTTTGCTATTTGCTATTTCCCTTTTGCTTCTGCTTCCTCTGGTTGCAGTGTTTTACATTTCATTTATTTTGTTTGTGTATTTCGGAGTTTCATTTGTGTTTCCCAGCGTGTTTCGCTGTCATACTCCAAAAGAATCTGGACTTTTGTTCTCTCTCCAAAGGTGTTTCTTTGCAGATCTGATCTGGGAGTTGGTCTAAAATCTGAAGTGGCTATAATAATGATGCGGTGGAAGTTCTGCTCTTGTGTTTCTAGACGTGTATGAAACGTCCTGAACAGACAGAATCTTGCTGTGGTTCTTGCTGAATCGTATAGAAGCAGATTTCTCTGGTTCTGAAACATGGTACCAATGAAACAACCAGTGGATTCTCTGGTTCCACCATCGGGTCACTGGGACATCAAATTCCATGAAGTGCTGCTGGCGCCGCCTCTGGTTGCTTCAGAAGTCAGCATTAATGAGGTTCTAGACATTCCAGCTCTTTGCAAACTGAACCCATCATTGGTGTGCATGTGGTCCATTTTAGACCCGTCCTCCTGAGTGCTGGACCCTGTTGTCCCAGACCAACTAAGACATCTTACAGTCCTCTTTATTCTTGCCTTTGCCTTTCTTCTTCTTTGGATCTTTCCCTGCCTGCAGCACCTCTTTGGCGCCATCGGTTTGTTCTGGAGCCTTTTGTGGATCTGAAGGCCCCTCAGTGGGATCTAACCCTTCCTCAACTGTTGAGGACGTTTTCTGCTCAATGCTCTCTGGAACATTTTCAACCTTTTCTGGTGTGTTGCCTCTACAAGGCAGATCGTTTTGAGTTGGAGGCTGAACATCCTGGCTATCGTCATCCTTGGAAATCTTCTCCTTGCCTTCTTCTGACTTTGTCTCCGCGTTACTTTGGCAAAGCTCCGGACTCTTCCCGTTGACTTCAGATCCTTCCTCAATGTCTTCCTGTTCCAGTTTGTTGGACAGAGCAGATTCAACAGCTGCTTCCACATCCGAGTCATCAAAATCAAAAGACTGTCCTTCGTCTTCCTCTCTGTCGTCCTCGTTGCTGTCCAGCTGAACGTGTGGAGGTGAATCATCCCCCTCAGGTTCCTCCATGGATTCCTTCGCCTGCTCAGCCAGAGGACCTTGAGAAGAGTTTATCTCCTCAGTGTTTGGACAGTCTTCAGGCTCTGGACATTCAGCAGACGCTCCTCTATCTCCAGTTTCTGCTTTGGTCAGATCTGCTAATTCCACCTCATCTTTCATGTGTAACGGTGGATCTTCAGGTTCTCCATTCAACTCTTCATCATTGCAGCAGATTTCTTCTGCGGTTGACGAGGTTTGGGGTTCATCTCTGGCGTCATCGTTTGCTGATGATGCAGATGTTTCCTCATTAATTTCAGAACCGGTTCTGGACTCAGGAACCCCATCATGTTCTTCAGCAGCCAACTCAACGATGTTTTCAGGGCGGTTATTCATCTTCTCGTCTCCATCCAGCGATTCTGACTTGGTGCGGATGTTCTGGACTTTGTCTTCTGGTGAAGAGCTGTCTGGAGGAAAGTCCTCTTCAGGATCTTTACTGTTTCCAGAAGTCGGGAGGTTTGCTACCCGATCAGAGCCGGGTTCAGATTCCATCTCTTTAACATCTTCAGCCGTTTCAGACCCATTGGGCCCCTTGATGATTTCAGCTTGAGAAGTTTCTGTGGTTTGCCACATTGATTCATGTTTCTCTGGTTGTGAAGTTTCTTCCTGGTTCTGCAGAACCTCAACAAGGCCCTCATCTGGAGTTTCAGGTGAATCCACAGCATCAGCTTGTTCTAGCATCTCGGATGTCAAAGTGTCCTCTTCCCGGTCTCCTGAAACGGGATCATTGTTGGGTTCCTGGACGGCTGGGGCGCTAGCGGCACCGTCACATGATGGACACTGTTTGTTTGGACCTTCATCACCTTTGTTTGAGAGCAGATTTGTTTCTCTAGCATCACCTTCAACCATCTTGGACTCTGGAACAGAATCCTCCAGTGGTTCATCTTGGAGGAATCCTTCAGGGGGTTCTGCAGGTTCTTCGGCTGTTGCAGGTTTCTCCTCGTTCTGTTGGTCCTCAGAAAGCTCTGCTCTCATTCCGATGAGACAAGATGCTTCAGAAGATCCCACAGCATCACTTTGTTCCAACATCTCCATGTTTCCGGTTTTCCCTTCATCTCCTGAAACATGACCTGTGGTTGGTAGTTGGGGACCTGAGGTGTCTTCTCTTGTAGGGATATCTTCACTCGATTCAGGATCATCTTTACTCTCACATGTGACGAGATTACCTTCTTGGTCAGGAGCAGTTATTTCAGTTTCTTTGAGGGATTCGACAGCAGAACCTTCATTTGGCTTTTCTGGATCTTCACATTCCTCGTTCTGCGTATCATCAACGACCTCCACTCCAAGACGAGGCACCTGGGTGGATCCCAGGGCATCAGCTCCTTCCCACATCTTGGTGTTTGTAGTTTTCTCTTGGTTGTAACGTTCTGAACCTGGATCTGTGTTCGGTTCTTGCAGATTTTCCTTGGCAGAAACATTTTCATAGGGTTCCAGATCTTTTACTTTCTCAGGTTCTTGGCTGTCTTGAGGCTTAGCAGTGGACCCACCGGTGTCCTGTCCTGCTGTGAGCCCGTTATTCTGTACGACTGAATCCGTTCTGCTCTTTTCGTTTCGCTTCTCGGCTCCAGCTTTTTGTTGATCTGTGTTTTCATGAGCTCCTCCCTTTTTTTTGCGATTCTTCTTCCTTTTCTTCTTCTTCCCTGATGCGGTAGAGACCTGAGCCTGGGACTGACTCGCCGTTTCCTCAGCCTCGTCGTTTTCTGCCTCCTCAGGCTCTTGTTGAGGTTCAGAGTTCAGCCCAACTGGAAAAGCTTGTATGGCTAAACGTTCTGTCGTAACAACTTCCTGTTCACTTTCCTGACCTCCTGAAAGGTCACCGCCAGGTGCTTCAGTGCTGGTACTTTGGGTTTCGGTTAAACCTGGATGCCTGATGGAATCAACCTGAGATGTTTCTGCTTCTCCAGATGTCTGAATCTGCTGAAGATCTTGGCTGACTACGATTGCGGCTTTCGCTTTAGGATCTGAACGATCAATTGGATCTGCGGTTATTTGACTGTGGAGGTGACCTTCCTCAGAGGGAGAGCAGGTCTGGGCTTCTGGAGCCTGTTCATCGCAGCTCAAGTGGTTCTCTTTGGCGTCCTCCAGTGTTTCTTCTTGCTGTTCTGGAGCCTCTTCCTCTCTGCAAGCCCTCAACTCCTCTGTGCTGCCTGGGAGATCATGGAGAGCAGACGGTGATAGACGGCCAACAAAAACAGCTTTCTGCAAAGTTCATCAGGAGGCGCGGCAGCAGCAGTCAGGGACAGGAAGAACAACGGACCGATTCGGTGAAGCTCAGAGCCAAGATGTCTGACAGAAGCAGGAGAAGCGAAAGAAGAAAAGAAGAACACCTTCATTCCCCACCAGCTGGAGACAAGAGCGAAGCCTGGAGCTGGATTTAGACGATCATCAAGAGAAACGTCGTGGATCGCACCAGGAGGCGGCCGCTTCAGCTGAAGCTCATAACCCAACTCCCACCAGATCTGGAGACGCCCCATTAAAGGCAGAGCAGGAAGTAACTCACACAATGGAGCAGGAAGGGAGGGAAGTCTGCAGAGCAGACGGTAGCTTCGAAGGAACAGCTAGATGTCAAATGCATGTGTCCTATTTAAAGGAACAGTTTGGTTTTTCAGAGGAAGGGTTTAAGCAGTCACTATCCTCTTGTACAGGCAAAACCCAAACCCTTAGACTGGTGTGGAGCAAACTGAGGCTCACACAATCACTGCAAGGTTTGCTAACGTAGCGTACGCTATACTGGCTTGGTAAACGAGGAACCAGAGGAACAATGCAGGTCAGAATTGGAGCCTAAACGACAAGTGACGCAGACGGGCCTCACCACAAAGAGCGTTTAAACCTCTGGGAGGGTGCCGGGCTGTTAAGTATCTCCAACAGGAGCTTTCCTGAATTCTTCATCCTGACTGGAAACTCAGCGACGCATTTCAGACTCGATGTCTCGACTCACATTCACCTGACTTTAGCTTTCCAGAAACTACTTTTATTATTGTTTCAGGAAAAAATCCAGGAAACAGCAGAGAATGTTGTGCATTAATACTGAATATTGACAGGTGAGCGACTGACTGCTTAAACCTGAAGCATCAAACTATCCCTTTAAGAATTAAAGTCTGTTTTTCAGATAATCAATTAGAATTTTTTACTAATAAATATCGTTTCTTTTAATTATTACATCTCGTTAATTTGCGAGATGCAGCCGAACGAGTCGACTCGTTGGCAACAATAGAAAGGTTGATAAAACTGCAATAACCTGTAATCAGATATTTTGGGTTTGAAGGTTCAGTAAAATCACATCTGAAGCAAGTTCTAGAGAAACTGAGAGGATCACCAAACAGTGAGATGAATCAGGGAAGAGGTGCGGCGGCCCAGAGAGCGTTCAGAGGGAGGAAAAGCTGCATGCGTTGTGCCTGAGCTCCAGCAGTCTGCGCCCGGCAGCAGGGTTTTTACCGAGGACGCTGTTTCCTTCAGCGGGAGCCGCCTGGGACTCCTGGGTCGGCCGCGGCTCCGCTCCGGCCGACCCGTCCACCTCCGACGGCCCGGCGTCTCCGTTGATATTCAGGTCCGGTCCCAGCACTATCCCGTGTTTCTGCACAGAACAGCTAGCATGTTAGCGGCAGAGAACGATGCAGAGGAAACCAGCAGCAGGTTCCACTCGATACCTTCAGAACATCCCTCAGCTTCACCGCCTCCTCCCGGAGCTCATCCCGCTCCGTGCGGATGGCGTCTGAATATTCTTTCTGCCGCTCCAGCGCCTGAGCGGCAGCGGGAAGCAGAGAGGAGCAGTCAGAAGACGCAGAGCGGAAACATTTCATGCAAAAGGAGGAACGGGGTCAAAGGTCATACCCCAATCTTTTTATCCTTCCACTCCACCGTCTCCTGGAGGTCAGATATTTCTCTAATGTAACCATCCTGCTTCAGCCGCAGCTGGCGGATCTCCTAAACGGCAGGAAGACGCAGGAGAAGAAGACAGGAAGAAGGAAAGTGAGCCTGAGAAGGAGAAGGAAGTGAGCGCCGCCGAACGCCGTGCCGCCGAACGCCGCGCCGCCGAACGCCGCATGTAGCTATCACGCTAAATATTTAGCTCCTAGTTCATGTTTCATTTGCTATCAAGTTTAAAACTTACAGTTTATTCATTCATAAGAGAAAATTCTTACATACGCAATAACTTCATGTCATTTTTGGCGATAATTGACCTCAGAATAATAATTATAATAATAATTACAATTATTCTCCCTCAGTTGACACCAAATATCAACATGAACTGATGTAGAATTTCCAGATTGAAGCCCTTTAATAAGGAGGAGGAGGAGGAAGAGGAGGAGGAGGAAGAGGAGGAGGAGGAGGAGGAGGAGGAGGAGGAAGGAGGAGGAGGAGGAGGAGGAAAGGAGCAGGAGGAAGAGGAGAGGAGCAGGAGGAAGAGGAGCAGGAGGAAGAGGAGCAGGAGGAAGAGGAGGACTCACGTTCAGCAGCTCTTCGCTTTGCTTCAATGTCTCCTTCATCTCGTCGAACTGGAACTGCAGAACGCTGTGAACGTGTTTCTGCCGCTCAAACTCCTGCAGGAACAGCAGAGCTGGTGAGGAAACTGCAGCTAGCATCTGGAGCTAACACGCTAACGCTGGAGCTAATCTCTAGCTCAGCATGTTTGCTAACTTTGAGCTCAGTTAGCTTCTTTATTTTGAAGTAGGTGAAGACTTTATGCAGTTGTTTCCTTTACTCACTTTTCCCCAATAACTTTATTTAAAACAACAACAAAGACCCGACAGCTGAGTGAACGATCTGCAAATCAACCTCAAATTTAAATATGAATTATGTCAAAATTAACCTGGTGCTTGAAGGCTGCAGCCTTTTGAGGGCAGATATAATGTGAACTCAAATTAGCGCTTTAGCATTAGTTTCTGCTAATTACAGTGTAGGTATAGCAGTTTAGTGATAGCAGGAACTGATCTTTGGATTAGCGGTTTTGGCTAACGTTTTTTGGAACCTTGCTTGCTCCGGTTTTCCAGCTGGACTGGAATCCCGGCGCCGGCTGAGAATAAAAACATCCTGGGATGTTTCCTCTGGTTCCAGATGCACGGTGGAACAAAAAGCCATCCTGACTTCTGGCTTCGTTCACCTTGAGCTTGTCGTCGTATTCACGGCGCGACTCGGACAGCAGCTCCTCCAGCTCCATCAGCGAGTCTTTCAGCGTGTCCACCTGGTACATCAGGTTGTTCTTCTCGTTGTCCAGCTGGGCGTTGGACACCATGGCCTTACGGTACTTCTCCTCCACCTCCGCCAGCGCCTCCTGGTGGACAAAGAAGGAACAGGAAGTGACATCAAACCCAGTAAAACCTCAGCAGATGAGCGCAGAGCAGAAGATGCAGCTTCAGCAGGAAGATCAGTGGTTTCCACACAAACCAGAGGAAATGGTTTAGTTAAAGCTAGCTCCGCTAGTTAGCGACGCTTCAGGCTGGTACCTTCACTTCCTTCAGGCTCTGCTGGTACTTTGCTTCCACATCCTGAATCTGATCTTTCAGCTCGTGGATCTCCTGCAGGGCAGAGCGGCAGCAGAGAGGAAGAGGAGCGATGAAGGTGAAGCAGGTCAGTGACGGCGGCGGCAGCAGATGTGATGATCAGAGAAAATGGTCAAAACAGAACCAGCAGGGTCCATCGTTGCAGAACCAAGCCTGACGGAGCGTTTGGCCTGGATTTTGGCCTGCAGGGACGTCTGGCCTGCAGGGGTCTGGCCTGCAGGGACGTCTGGCCTGCAGGGACGTCTGGCCTGCAGGGACGTCTGGCCTGCAGGGACGTCTGGCCTGCAGGGACGTCTGGCCTGCAGGGACGTCTGGCCTGCAGGGACGTCTGGCCTGCAGGGACGTCTGGCCTGCAGGGACGTCTGGCCTGCAGGGACGTCTGGCCTGCAGGGACGTCTGGCCTGCTTCCTCCTCGACCTCCAGAGAAACTTTTCATTCTGGTTTTCTCTGATCAGTTTCCAGGTCGTCCACATCCAGCCAGGTGATTCTGTAAACTTTCTGTTTCTCACTGGAGAAGTTTGTGAATTTAATGCTGATGTGTTAAAAGATTAAATATTTCCTTATTGATAAACCAAATATAACTTAAATGCTCAATATTCCTCATTTCATGTTTTATTAGTTTCATAAAATTATCACTTTCCTTCTATTATTACAGCATTCAGGTAATATTGTGATTCTTTTCCTCATAATGTAAAGTATTTTTTCTTGGCCATCACTTTGTCCTCCATCATAAATAAGAAAATAATTTTTACAGATTAGTTTTCTTCTCTGTTTGCTGGAGAAATCAAATCAATATTTTATTGACATAATAGAAGAAAGTTTTTATTCTTCCTTTAGGGAAACATTTTGATTTTATTTCAATCCTGGAATTTTGTTTTTACTTTCACATAACTTTGAAAATGGAGGAAAAAATAAAATCTGTTGAGACTTTGATGAGTTCGGATCGAAATTCCCGACCCATCAGAACCAAACACTGTGACTCTATCGGGTTTAGTCCTGAGTTTAGTTACTGCAGCTCAGATTCAACCCAAACCTGAAGCCTTTAACCAATCAGAAGCCCTGAAGGTTCTGGGTGACTCGGTATCGGTCCGGTTTCTGGGCTCAATCTGATCACTTCCTGGTTCCTGCAGTGAAACGCTCCGCAGTCGGAGCTCCAGCTGGGTCTGAGAACCGGATCCGGCCCGGAAGGTGTTACCTTGATTTCCCGGATGGAGCCTTCAGCGTCCACCGTCAGCGCCGTCTCCCCGCTACCTCGCCGGGAGGAAGTCCCGCCCACCGAGGTGAGGGTCGCTGCTGTGAGGGCCGAAGCGGCTCGAGGTCCCTGAGGCAGAAACAACCAGATCAGATGATCTGAGATCAGATGATCTGAGATCAGAGCCGCGGCGGCGCCGAGCATCGAGCCGCGTCGAGCATCGAGCCGCGCCGAGCATCGAGCCGCGCCGAGCATCGAGCCGCGTCGAGCCGAGGCGGCTCTGAAAAACTACAGATGAAGATCATTTTTAAAGTTTCCAATCAGATCTGGTTTCTCACCTTGTCAAAGTTTCTGTCCTCCACCTGTGGAGACAGAAGACACACAGTCAGGACAGACAGAGGACAGATGGACAGGATGAGTTAGAGGCTTCAGGTCCAACCAGACAAGCAGCAAATTCACCAAAAACTCAAAACGTTCCAGTTACAGAAAATTCCGTCAGAGCCAATCAGATCCCAGATAAACTCAGGTGTTTTTATGTTCCAACATATCTGATCGCCGTCCAGTCAGGGGCGAACGCAACCCCCCCCCCCTCCTCCGCACACACACACACACACACACACACACACACACACACCCACACACCCACACACACACACACACACGGCCTGCTGTCCCGGAGCCTGAGACTCACTTCAGGGAAGTCAGGGATGGTGACGTCATCCAGGTGCCTGGAGAGGGCGCTGCCGCTCACCGCGCTCCTTACAAAACTGGCAACAGAGCCGCAGTTCTCCTGCAGCAGCCACCAGGTGGCGACACAACGAAAAACCCAACAGGACGACAGAGTCACTATGAAACTGCTAACGGCTGTTTCCACCTTCAGAGGGAGAAACACAGCAATATGCTGCATGCAGGGAACACACACACACACACACACACACCCACTGTGCACCGGTCCACCAGGCAGACCAGTCTGACACAAACTGAAAGTAAAATTTAAATATTTGTTCTTTAGTTTTCTGGAAGCTGCCAGCAGTGTGACTGCAGCGCCAGCAGGGGGCAGCGTTTCCACCTGGTCCAATCAGAGCAGAGGAAACGGTTAACTATCTGGTTAACCATCTGCTGGTTAACATTTATTTAACTGGAGATGTTAAATCAGATGTCGCACACAAACCGATTTAAAAGTTCAACTAGCAATGATTGATAAAGGGTTTTCAGTGGACAACCAGGGGTCACTGGGGGGTCACTGGGTGGAACGCAGTCAGAAAGACTGCAGAGTTCTCAAAAAACGAAGAACGGGTATAATTTAGATTATCATACATTTCACAAATATCTGCAACTGAGAGACTATTATAGGACAGGAATCAGGTGTGATTTAAACTGTTAAATTCATTCAGTGGAGCAAAATTTAAATCATTTCTACTCTATCAAACCTGGTGCTGAGGAAACATTCAACTAAATATATAAAAGAAAAGCAGGAATCAGAGCTTAGCATGACGACAGGATGAAGATGTGGAAACGCATCAGACATCCACCGATTCAGGCATGAAGGAGTTCATAAGGAAATGCCTGTCACGATTTTTCATCATGTCTAAAATCCAGAATAGCGTCAACATGTTGTGGGTCACTGAACGCCGACCAGACGCACACACACTGGAACCGGCCCGAAACTTTGGCAACATGTGCAGGAAGATTGTGGGATATGATACGAGTAGCTGCATCTTCACAGCTTTAACAGCAGCAAAGCATGTCTGGCTAAGATAATGTTAATAAGAAAGATATGAAGAGGAAATGGGGAAAGGTGGCGCCCCCTACATTATGGAAACACGACACATGAGACTTCAGCCAGCACTGATGAAATGGACAATATTCAAGACAAAAGACAGCGACCAAAAGTAGAGGAAGAACCAGAGGGCAAAGGTCACAGAGGACCCAAGCAAAAGTTTAATTTATGTAATGTTGAATGTGAATTGTTCATATACGTTATATATGTAAACAAATGTGAAAAATGCTAATAAATAGTGAAAAGAAAAAGAAGTTAAACTAGAGAACATGAAGCCTTCATTCCTCCTGCAGGCGTCTCTTAAAGGGCCGGGACTCAAACTGTCAGTCACCTGATCCAGGTGTGACAGCCCAAAAGAGAATAAAATGGAGGTTCATTTCAAAGTCCTATTTTCCTTCAAATGTCAATTTGAAACTAAATATTTAGATTACCAACAATGCTAAACGGTTAGCTTCAAACTAAATGTTTAATTACCTCCCACCCTAGTTAGTTTCAGGCAAAAATATTTAGCAAGAAACTAAATTTAGCTTTAAACCAAATATTTAACTTCCAAATAACACATAGCTAATTATTCAGCTAAAATAATATTTAGTTGGCAAACAGAGAGACAGATATGAACATGGATCAAATATTTAAGGGCTTTCTAGAACATGTAAATTATAATGCCAAAATTTAATTTGTGCTCTACGGTTGTAGCAATTGTTGTTTTTGAATTCGCTTTCGCTAAATACGATGCTGGTTAGCATTTTAGCATTAGCAGAACAATTGTTTCTGATTGGTGCTTTAGGGTTAGCACACTTAGCTTTTCGGTTAGCAGTACCCGAGCTGTTTCTACCCAGCATGCACTGCAGCAGACCAATCCATGCATGAACTCAAACAGAGCCGGTGGTTAGCGCAGCCGGTGGCTCTCACCACTGGGCTGGTCCGGGCCGAACTGGCCCTGCTGGAAGCTCTGGAGCTGCGGTAGCTACTATACTCCAAAGGCTGCAGGAAGAACACACCACATACACTTCTGTCAGTCTGTCCGCCTTACCCTCCCAGATGATAGACCGGACCCATTTGGACCCGTTCTGCTGGCTTACGTGAGAGGCGGAGAGTCTGCGGGAGCCGCTGCACAGGCTGAGACCGTCGTCATACAGAGAGTTCTGCAGGGGGACGGATCAGCAGCTCAGCCGGGCAGAACCGCACACACAGGACTTTATCAGTGCTGAGTGTTAGATAGGTCACCAAACGCTGGCTAGCTAATAGCTAACAGAGCTAGAACCAACCTAAAACTTCAGAAACGGGTATAATCAGAACTTCAGTCTGTCTGAGTGTTAGCATACAGACCTGGAAGCTACCATTAGCATACAGGCTACTGTTAGCTTACTGATCTGGTAATTATTCAGCTAAATGAATAATTAGCTTACTGACCTGGTAGCTACCCTTAGCTTACTGATCTGGTAGCTACCGTTAGCTTACTGACCTGGTAGCCATTGAAAGACAAGCCAGGGTTTCTGGACGGACCGTTGAGATCCAACAGGTCGGAGGAAGTGAAGGAAGACTGGAGAGAGGAAGTGAAGCAACCAGAGATTCATCACGAATAACGCAGCATTTCAAACCAGAACCAGAACCCATGCAAGAGACCATACAATATGTCCTCTGCTGTCTCTCAGCATGCAGGCTCAACTGATTTCAGGTGAAATGCTCTGAGCTGCAGTCGTCAGCTCCACACGGCATCATTAGAGGAGAAAACACGACACCAGGACAGAAACATGCACCGGCAGTCTGGACGGTCGGGACATCCTGCTGCTGTCGCTCAGCCTGGAGCTCTGAGAAACAGTGATGCTGCGGGCTCCTAACCACCAGAAAAGGCGGGAATCACCATGGAGACCGAGGATCTGAACAACTGTTCAGCATCACTGAACATTTCGACCTGATTAACCCTGGACTGTAAATATGATTTGCAGACTTTATTATTCATGGCAGCAGCAGGAGGACAGAGCCCGGGCAGATCGGAGCAGAAAGTCATTAAAATGCTGATTCTGTTTAAATGTTTCTGAAAAGTTAAATGATTCATGGAAGTAGCTCAGCTTTCTATCTGGTTCATATCTCCTGCTGCGGCATGTCAAACCGTTTGACTCTGTGGTTTATCTCTGATAACGGCTCTGTGGTTTTAAGGTTTTATCAGATTCTGGAAACAATCACTAATAAATCAGTTCCTCCAGTTTGTAGTGATTCACAAAAAGTCAACAGATCTCTGCATTTTTTCCTGCTAATGCATCACTGAGTTTATTTCAGATGTTCTTAAAAATGGTGGAAAACGTTGAGTGCATGTGATGCTAACTCCGACCTGCAGGTGGCAGTGTTTCTACTCATGTTTTGTCTTCTATGTAGATTTTATAAAAGGTTTAATGAAGAAAATGTCAGAATTTCTTGCATACATTTCTAAAGGATCGCCACAGAAACAGATCTGGGTTCCTCTACATGCGGTTAGCGGGTTTTTTGTAGTTTTTTTTCCTGTCATGCGTTAGTCTGCCATGCAGCCACTGACCCTGCTGGAGAGCGAGCTGTAATCGTCATGGCAACCGTTTCTCTGTGAACGACAAACACCTGATGAGACGAGCAGATCGCTCTGCGTCTCGCCCTGCGTCTCACTCTGACTCACGTCTCTGTGCTTATGCTTCTTCTTTTTCTTTGACTTCCTGTGCAAAGAGGAGCCCTGAGAGAAGAAGAAAACAGTGACGAAGAAGAAGAAGAATCACATTTATGATGCAGGAAGCAGCAGGAAACAAGGACGGAGCCCCTCCCCAGCTTGTTTCTGGGTTCAGAGTAATCAGTTTTTCTCTAACAGAACCGTCCCAAACGGATCCGTCTTCACCTCAGTTTGATCTCAGTTAACGTTACGAAAACAAACATTCATTCATTCATTCATTAATGCATTCATCCATTCACAGAGTGAAATTGTTGTACGTCATAAAGCCGTTTCCTCCGCGATGCCGCGCCGCCCCCTGGTGGCTGCTCTGCTCCTGCTAGCGGTGAATGAATGAATTTGTTTCTCCAGAGGCTGACCTGGTTTTAGTCCCTGCTGCAGGAACGCTGCTGATCATATTACGCTTTCAGAACATAAACTGGTTTTAATGGGACTTTAATCAAGCCAGTATTTGCTTTTTACATCAAATAAAACCATAAATGCAGAGTAAATGGGTGAAACATAAAGAATATATCATTACAGGATCAGCATTAGGTTAACAAAAACTGATTACGAGAAAAAGTTTTATTTTGAGAAACAGTCGTCAATATAAGAATAAAGTAATATGCTAATAAAGTCAAAATATTAAAAGTTGAATAAAAGTGAGAATAAAATTGCAATAATATGTTAACAAATCCAAATCGATCCACGTTTTTGATAGTTTTTAAACTGAGGAAATTCATTTCCCTGTTGTTTTTGCTGACTTCAGATGCAGCGCCCCCTGCTGTTCCCTTTAGACACGCCCACATTCAGCCAGACTGGAACAGCCTGATAACATCAGGTGAGACTTCACATGCTCTGCCCTGTCCCTCCCCTTGTGCCTGTTCTCCGTCTCACTCAGTGCAGAATCTGAGGAAAATAAACATTTAAATGATTTTTTCTTTGTGCAGATATTTTTCTGCAGCTGCAGATGAAGCAAACGAGAGATTATGAAGCTTTTCCTGATGAGAACGCGAGAACTGGACCGGTCAGAACCAGAATGTAACTGACCAACGTTCCTGAGTTTCCATGTTAGAAGCAACCGGACAGAATCAGCAGCTCAGCCTGACAGACAGACAGACCCACAGCTGAGTCAGAGCAACTGGGTCAAATCGGGTCAAACATGCTGGGTTAGCCACAAACAATCAGAGGAGGTCAAAGTTCAATGGGGTCTCACCCCTCCACCATACGCCCCCACAGAGTCCAGATCCGACTGGAGAAGACAGGAACAAGTTGAGGAAAAACAAGAAGATCCGTTTGGTTCTAGGAACCAGAACCAGCTGAGAAGTCAAAGAGAAAGAGAGAGCAGTACTGACCCGGACGCTGCCGCGGCTTCCCACCGACATCCGCTCATCGTCATCAGACAGCTGTGGAGAACAAAACGGCACCATCAGAAACGGATCGGGCAGATCCACGGGCCGGTTCTGAGAAACCCTCTGGACCCGACCCGGAACAACCACACACAGCAGGAAGAACTGGGTTCACTGTGAAACGGTTCAGCAAACAGCGGAAGAGGAAACAAACCGTGTGGAGCCGCGAAGAACGAGAAAACTTCTCATTGTCCTCCTGCAGGAGGAAGAGGAGGGAGGAAGAGGAGGAAGAGGAGGGAGGAAGAGGAGGAAGAGGAGGGCAGACAGGAAGAGGATCAGTGAAATCTGAAACATGATGCTATTGAAACTTCCTGCCTTCAGGCTGAGTGATTGATTATCCTCCAGTGTTAATATTAATGAACTGACTGATACGATTCATTAATATCTGATGTATTTGAATCAGATCAGCAGCTTCAGTTTCACACAAACCAAACGAACCAACATGCTGGAGACTCCATGCTGCTGTGACATCATCACTGCTAGCCGTGAAACAGTGCTACTGCTAGCCGTGAAACAGTGCTACTGCTAGCCGTGATAGTGCTAGCAGGAGACTCCTGCTGATTCACTCTGAGCCTCGCTCTGCTCCATTAAAGAGGAACTGATATGGTAAACATGGGGAAACATAGCTACAAAGCTAGCTGTGCTAACACTAAAGCGCTAACTGCAAACATTAGCTCTAACACTGAACCATATACCAACACGGTTTTTATCCAAAAGCTAATGCTATGGCGCTAAATTCAATCATGAGTCAAAGACTCAGTGTATCGCCCTCTACAGGCTCATCTTGTCATTACAGCTTCCTGTATGGTTTGTGTTTCAGGAAGTGATTCTGTGCAGCAAACTTAACTCCTGGTTTCAGTTTTATAGTTTTTTTGCTAACTTTGTTGCTGATTTTACCTACATTTTGCTTCATAGCTCTAAAGCAATGCATTCTGGGTACAGAATATCTGAGATGACATGAGGACAGAAACTGCTGTGTAAACAAATTTCAAAATAAGAGCATGAATACAAACGTCTTCTTGGAGAATTTTAAACGGTAAATAACCAAAAACTGGAACTCAGATGTTGAACTTTATTCAACTGAAAGTTTACAAAACAACCAAACAAATTAGCGTTTCAGAATTGATCTGGGGAAGCTAAGTGCGCTAAATGTTTTCAAAGTTAGCAATAATGCTAAAGCGTTCAGCTAAAAATTAGCTCCATTACTCACGGTTAGTGGAACTGCTCTGTCTAAAATACCTTTATACACTATGGAAAAACAAAACAAGCGTCTGTACTTCCTGTTAAAGGTGAGTTTTCCTCCCCGCTGTCGCCATGTGCATGCTCAGTAGGAGTGAATGTTTGAAGTCAGGGACTCCATGCAGCCTGCCTGGTTTCTGCAAATTAATTTCAACCTATCAGCATAAAGAGCTGATCTGGACGTGTTGCTGATTAACTGCACCATGAAAATCTGCTAATCTGACCAATAAAAGCGTCGGTCTGTCCGTCCATCATGTTAGCTAAACTGATCACTCTGCAGCAGATGGTCATGGTGGCTCTAATCCAGCCAGACCTCCCACTCCTTCAAATAACTGGATTACCAGTCTGATATTTATTCAATATAATCCATATTTTCCATTTAAGGGATTAACAGGGATTATCAGGAACTCTGCACACACACACTGTTAGCAGGGTGCACAAACTTTTAGTTTTTGGTCAGAATCTACCATCCACTGCTCAATGTCTCCCCATTTACTGTCGGCCCGCTCCTCAGGCCGAGGGTTCAGACTGTAGTACTTCTGAAAGACGGGAAGCGAGGGCAAAGGTTAACGAGCGGCCTGGTTTCCACGGCAACACACACACATATCTGGAGGGTCCTACCTTCTGCACCTGGAAGATCTGCAGCAGCAACAGAGGCCAGGAAGGAGGGAACAAAGAGGAGGGAACAGGAAGGAGGGAACAAAGAGGAGGGAACAGGGAGAAGTAGTGAGAACATGGAGGATCTATCAGGGCACCACAGGGAGGGTCTCTGGGCCCCTGTAGAAATATTCTGGATTCACTCCTGGATTTCTCAGGAATGTGGAGAAACAACGAGGAGCGAACCGAGACTCGGTTGGGTTCTGTTGGGTCCAAACCTCCACAGAAGCAGAACCTGCTGAGTTTCCACCTGTAACCTGCTGCATCAGTTTGTTACAGTTTCTGCTCAGTGTGGTCTGGACTTCGACTAGGACATTTTCAGCTGATCTGCTGTGTCTGGTTTCCTCCATCTTGGTCCAATATCTCTGGACTCATCTGTCCAGAGGACACTGTCCCACAAGTCTCGTCCTTCAGCTAGATCTGGGGTGTCCAAAGAGCGGCGCGGGGCCGTTTGTGGCCCCTGGACGATGTTAGTTTATTGAATTAATCAAGGTCAAATTATTGTTGACAGTTGTGTTTTACTTACAGCAGCAGGTTGGTTTAAAACTGAAAACAAGCTGAACTATTTCTACGTTTTGGATGGAGACATTTCCTTGATTTTATTTCATTTATTATTTTCTTGACCCGTCAGAAGTTTTCAACCAACGATTTTGGCCCGACGGTTTGGACGCCCCGATCCAGAAGCTGCTCCGCCAACCTCAGCGTGGCGGCCATCTTGTTTCTAGAGAGAAGAAACTTCCTCCTTCATCTCAGTCAGAATGGTTCAGGGTCATGACCTTCGAGCTGCTAACTGAAGTCTGTGGAGTCGCACTGGTCAGACAGATGACCTTTAACCCCAGATTGATTTTTATGAAGAGCTGAAATTATTAAAATAATTGTCATCTGATTTAGTGAACAGGAGTAAAGCAGCAGATAATCAATAATCAGCTCCACTGTTTCCTGTTACAACATGTTTGCTTTCCTGTTCAATAGAAGAAATAAATTAGGAGGTTCTGACCCGACCCAGCAGGTTCTGACCCGACGTAGCTTTTCCATCCAGGACTTCCAGGACTTTAATCCAGATTTCGAGCCGGCCTGCTGCAGGACCCGACTGGACCCGGCCAGTAAACCACTAAACAGCCTGTGGTCTGTCTGGTCCGGTCCAGTTCCCGGACCGAGTCCAACCTGCTCAGGCTGCTGAGGAAACTCGAGCCGTTCCCACAAGATCCAGCAGATCAAACTAAACCAAAGCGACCCGGTTCAGCAGAACCAGCCGTGAGGTTCTACTGGTCCTCCTCTGCTCCACTCACCGCGGTTCCCTTCCTGAACTGCGGGACCTGGGGCCGCCCGCCGAGGGCCGCCCGCAGCCCCGTCAGCCGCCGCCCGGCCGTCCTCCTGCAGGGGTCAGAGGTCAGCGCCCCGGCCGGCCACGACGGAGAGGTCCGGGCTCGCCGCTACGCCTCCACAGCCGGAGGCCGCTGGGAGATCTGGAGGCATCGCCACGGCAACAACAATCAGGGCTAAAGCGCTAATCTGCTTTAAAACTCGGCTAAAAGGTTTACGGGTCAGACACGGCCCGACCAGAACCGGCTTAACGAACAGAACTAATCGGACCTGAAGAGTTTATGGAGCAGAACAGATGCTTGGACTGAGAACCAATGAACTGATCACTAATCGATTATTCTGATCATTAATCCATTAGTCTGAGGCTTAAATGATTCATCGGATTTAAAATGTTGCCACATTCTGCAAATTTTTCATTTAACCAAAATTTGTAATTTATTTTGAATAAAAACTAAAAGATGTAAATAAATAAATAAATTCCTGTTTAAATGACAAAAACATTTTCCTGCCTGATCGCCAGCAGCGTTTCTGTGGTGAACTTCAAGCCCAACGTCATTATTGATTAGCTGATAGCTGGAGGCAAAAGGTGATAACAGACGATTCATTTCCCTGAATGTGAACCGGAGGATCCAACAGGTTAATGTTTTCATCTCAACGTTTATTTCATTCCATGTTTTTCTTTAATTGATTCATCAGATTAATCAATCATCCCTAATCAGATCATAGCAGATATTTAGGAAGCGCTCATTTTCCCTCCCATGTTTCTCAATCTCTGACCTTTTGTCTCGTTTTTCAGTGACTGCTGACCTTCATCCTGCTGCTCCTCTTCCTCAGCTATTCTTAGCTGGTCGTAATCTCAAACACAAACCAGACGGCGGCGGCTCAGTGCGCTGACCTGGGCACGCCGCCGGCCAGGGGGACAGAGACAGAGACGGACAGACAGAAAGACGTAGAGACAGGAGCTGCAGAGCTGCTCAGCTCAGGTGGGACAATCCATCTGCACCTGCCGCCTAGCAACCAGGTTATTATAAACACAATAAGTTAGTTTATCAGAAGCCATGTTGGAGACGCAGCAAACGTGTGGAAGAAGAAAATAACGTCCCTGTGGTGAAACAAGGTGGTGGCAGCATCATGCTGTGGGAAGATGGATGGAGATAAACTAGGAGAATCCTGGAGCCAAACCTGCAGCAGAGCTCAGAGCGGGTGGAGGTTCAACCAGCCTGAACATCCAGCCACAGACACCATGGGATAAATGGCCTAGTCAAAGTCCAGAGCTGACTGTAACTGAAAATCTGTAGGAAGACTTGAAAACTTCTGCAGGGAAGCCGTTCCTTTAGCAGACAGGAAGCCGTTCCTTTAGCAGACAGGAAGCCGTTCCATTAGCAGACAGGAAGCCGTTCCTTTAACAGACAGGAAGCCGTTCCTTTAGCAGACAGGAAGCCGTTCCTTTAGCAGACAGGAAGCCGTTCCTTTAGCAGACAGGAAGCCGTTCCTTTAGCAGACAGGAAGCCGTTCCTTTAGCAGACAGGAAGCCGTTCCTTTAGCAGACAGGAAGCCGTTCCTTTAGCAGACAGGAAGCCGTTCCTTTAGCAGACAGGAAGCCGTTCCTTTAACAACAGGAAGCCGTTCCTTTAGCAGACAGGAAGCCGTTCCTTTAGCAGACAGGAAGCCGTTCCTTTAGCAGACAGGAAGCCGTTCCTTTAGCAGACAGGAAGCCGTTCCTTTAGCAGACAGGAAGCCGTTCCTTTAGCAGACAGGAAGCCGTTCCTTTAGCAGACAGGAAGCCGTTCCTTTAACAACAGGAAGCCGTTCCTTTAACAGACAGGAAGCCGTTCCTTTAGCAGACAGGAAGCCGTTCCTTTAGCAACAGGAAGCCGTTCCTTTAGCAGACAGGAAGCCGTTCCTTTAGCAGACAGGAAGCCGTTCCTTTAGCAGACAGGAAGCCGTTCCTTTAACAGACAGGAAGCCGTTCCTTTAACAACAGGAAGCTGTTCCTTTAACAACAGGAAGCTGTTCCTTTAACAACAGGAAGCTGTTCCTTTAACAACAGGAAGTTGTGGGACCGGTTGTGTCTCAGATCATAATGAACAGGCTGTTGGTTCTGATCGACCCGGTTACCTCTTTCTGTTGCCTCTCCAGCTCCTTCATCCGGATCTCCCGCGCTTCGGCCCGGGCCGCTCGCTTCGCCGCCAGCCTGGCCTCCGCCTGCAGAGAGAGAGAGACTGGTGAGAACAGTGGGGTAACTGGGACCAACTGAGGGTAACTGGGACTGATTGGAGTTGGCTGGGCCAGCTCTGCTTCATGTTTTAAACTTGTTTCTGTTTTTCTCCTCTGCAGAACTCAGAACCAGAGACTTTTTCCCTTAAAAGGCCGTCTCAGAGAGTGTGCTTCTTTGTGTGTGAGCATTTCCTTCCTCTCTCTCTGTGGTTGGTGGTTTCAGCCGCTGGGCTCAAGGCGGTGGCTCTAATGCCTCCACTAATGCCCCCGCCCTCCTGCCCCCGCTGGCACTGTGAGGCGTTTCTCACCCAGAATCGTCTCAAAGCAGAACAGAGATAAAAACCCGGCTTCATCCTGACTTTAATGTTTCCGTTTCTGTTGAAACTTTTACATTCATGAACAGAAATTTCGCCTGGTTCATTTCTTCTGTGACCTCCAGTCAGCTGCTGGTACTGAACCTGGTTCTGGTTCTGCTGGACGTTTCTTCCTGTTACTGGGGAGATTTCCTCTCCACTGTTGCCCCCTGCTGCTCAGGAGGAGTGATGCTCTGCTGGTTTTCCTCAAAACAAACTTTTTATGCTAATTTGAATAATGAACTTGATGCTCTGATTGATAATTAGGATCAATTGGAACGAACGATTGGAGTTAAATGATCTTTTCATAAAATGCATCAATCTGGTGGCGCTATAGAAATTAACTATTTGAATTTCATTAGTAGTGTTTAGTTCTAGCTAATGTGCTAAGCTCCTGCTAATGGAGTTAGCGCCTGCTAACACAGTGAACAGCAGACCACTAGCCGATCATGCTAGCTTGTTTCAGCAGTTGTTAGCAGCTCTTGAACACGTTGAGCAGTTCGTGTCCATCCAGACGTTCGTTTCCCTCGTTAGCCTCCAAACCTTCTAGCCAACAGCCTCCAGTCGACTGTAACCTGGCCACAAAATTGGCCCAGAATGCATTGCATGCAGGTGATAAAATGGCAACTTGTATGTGAAAAACATAATAAAGACACAGTTTTTGATGTAATGATTAGTTTTTACATCTCACAAACAAACTTTAGATTAATTAGAAAATTATTACATATTCAGTCCAAAATGTTAACTTATAAAATGTTAAATCATTTAAGTTTCAACTTTTGAAGAACCACAGAAGAAGAACATCTGCTGGAGCCATGCCGTGATCTCACAGCAGCTAAATTTCATCTAAACATGTTAATATTTTATAATGACCTGCAGGTTTTCTGTTTATTGAAACGTCTTATTCTGCAGAACGAAGCAGCGGTGCAGAGCCGGCCTGGTGCCGCAAGGCGGCCGGTAATTAGCGCTGCCTTTCATGGCGTCCATGTTGAAGAGCTTTCACTGCAGCCTGATAAAGGCCGACCTCCTTCCAGTCACACGCTGGACTAAAAATAGAAACCTGAGGCCGACTGCAGCTGCTGGAATGGGGACCAAACGCTTGGCAAATATTTTCTTAAGTGGCAGCAGGAACAACGCAGCAAACGTGCAATCATCATCATCATCATCATCATCATCAGCTTTAACTCATTTCTATCAACTCCCAACAAACAGGCTGGGAACATGAAGGTGATGAAACTGAAACCTGCAGCAACATGTAGAAACTCTGATGATATCTCAGTCTGGCTCTTAGTGCTTCAGCCTGTTTAGAAATCTGAACGGATCCAAACTTCATGAAGGTCATCGGGTCAAAGAAAGAGAAGTAAAGCTGCAGGGAAACTTTAGCAAATCATTTGATCATCTCAAACCTGTCAGTCAGGTGGATCAACCTGATCTGATCAGCTACCTGGAAGCAGCTCCTGCTTAAAGCAGATGCAGCTGTGAGAAAGAAAACAAAAACAGAATAAAACGACCCACTTTCACAACTGAGAAAGGAAATTTACACATTCGGTTTATTGACTCATGTTTGAGTTCCTGTTACTTAGCAAACGAGGCAACAGGCTTCGTCGCAGCAGAACTGCAGCTGAAGAAGCTGCTGCAAATGTTTCAGTCCTGAAGCACAACGTTTTCCTCTCATTTGTATTTAAATTCAGTTTATTTCTGTAGCACCAATTTACAGCTTGTCATCTTGAAGCACTTTACTAAAAACCTGTCTCAGTTCAGTCACGACATTTTGTTATTCAATTAGTTTAAAATGTTTTCACAGGAATCCCAGCTGAGCATGGTGCCGCTCACTTGCAGATCACTCCTCCTGGCCAGCAGGGGGCGACAGCAGAGAGAAAAACTCATCTTTAACAGGAGGAAACCTCCAGCAGAACCAGAACCAGAATTTGATTCAGAGCCGTTCAGTTCAGGTTGGAGGTCTGAGAAGATAAAACGTCTTGGCCTAAAAACCAGCAGCGGTTCTGAGGATTTTACCAGAAAGCATCAGCATTTCTGTCATCGCTGTTTAACGTTTATCATTTTATTCATTTTACACCAGGAACCAGTTTTACCTGCTGCTGTGATGAAATTCAAAAATACTTCTTTGGTTCCAGATGCTCAGCATTTAAAGTCATGAGTATCTTTATGCTTCTCACTCAGTGATTAAAATATTTTAATCTTTTATTTCATCGCTGCCTTTGGAACTTTAAATTCAAAGTTTTAGAGGTTTTTTTCCAGCTAGCAACTCTGGCTAAGCTAACAATCTGTCCGACTTATTTAGAAGGGATTACAGCCATAGATAATAATATTTCTGCAAGGAAACATTTTTCATAAAATATCTAGATAGAATAAAAAACTAGAATAAAGTTCCCAAAAAACTGAGAGAAATAATAATTGATAAATGATCATTTTCCCCCATGAAACGCTGGACATTTACTGATGAGAGCAGAAACAGAAGCAGCTGCTGTGTTTTCCTGCTCAGAATCCGTCATGGAGAGGAGAAAACCGTCCGATCCTCATCCAGTCATTCAGAATCCGGTCCGGTTCCGGCCCAGTCCGTTACGTCACAGACGGACAACCTGTCCCACATTTCCTCCAGTCCAAGACAATTTCCTTCCAGTGCGTTTAGTTTGAATTTTGACATTTTTAATTGAATTCCTGATATTAATTATGATTTTTTTTTTGATGATTTTTGCTTCTTTGAGACGTTTCAGGCTGTAAAAGTGGAAACATGGAGATTAATTTGCATTAATGTCGTTTCTGCAGCTCAGAGCTCCAACGTCTCTCCTGTCGTATTTGCATGAACTCCTCCATGGAGTCCAACTCGGGAATCGTCCAGCAGCCATTAGGAGGCCGACGGATGAAAATGTCATTAATTAGATTATTGTGGATCCTCTGGCATCCAGACTGGAGACGGAGGCAGGACAGAGAGACGACACAAGGTCCAACAGGACGGACGACTGATGAACCAGAACCAGGAAGTTTCCGGACCTCAGCATGTGGTCAGACTGGATCATCCAGCTTTTCTCCTCCTGAAACAGAAACTTTCTTTCACCCGATTCTGATCAGACAGATGAAGCTATCTGGGCCGGTTCCGCCGCCTCCTCTACAGCTATTTATACCGACCTACATCGGACCGGGTTCATCAGAACCGCTCTCATTTAGCAGGACGGCTGCCCTCCGGAGAGGAAACCAGCAGCTCACTGAGAAAATCTGGATTTTCAGATGGAGGAACGAGTCTGACGCAGAACCGTCCGCTCAGCTTTCATCCTGGAACAACAGTCTGGACCCGGACCCAGACGGAACGCCAGACCGCTCTGACCGACCAAAACGGGCCGGCGCCGACAGCCGATGCAAAGAGAGACGAGTGATTTCAGAAACAGCTGGGATTCTGCTGCAATCACAAAGCCGATAATCGACACTGATGGTTTTAAGTCATTTACAACATGTTGGTTGATTTTCATATCTTGAGTCAAAGGACAGAATCAAACCAGAAGAACTGAAGCTTCATCACATGATTTCAAAGCTCGTGTGGAAAATGTTGCACTTCCACATTTTAAATGTTTTACTGAAGAACAAGAATTTCTTCACACAACAGCAAATCACAAGTATTCTGAAATATTCCAGAGAAGCAGCTGACTGGAGGTGAGGCGACCGGTTCTGCTCTCCTGGGTTCTGCTAGAGACCCGACTGCAGGTTCTGACTGAGATTCGCCCACATCATTTGGTTCCAGCTAGAAATGAATGATATTAAATCTGAATCAGATATCGGAGAATCTAGAGAGGAAACCTGCGGCAGCATCGGTGATCTTTGCTCTGCTGGAATCTGAACAAACTGACCAACAGAACCAGTTCTGGTCCGGTTCTGAGAACCTGTGAAAACAAACCGGCCCCCCCCTTCAGGAGAAAACTCCTCAACAAACAGGAAGTAGTTAGCGATAGCAATCTGCGCGGCCAAGCCGAGGTGATGTCACCCAGAGGAAACAGTCAGAGGCTGCGCTTCCTTTTAAGGAGCCGAGCCAGAACCCTGAGCGGGTCAGGAAGTAACGGGCGGTTCCGCCAGCCAGGAGGCAAAACGCCTCATGGAGGTTCGATGGGAATCACCGATGGTTCCAGGAAAGACTGGACCGGTTAAAGATTAGCAGAACGGCTGTTTACTCAGCCCTGAGCATTAAAGATTAACCGGACCGGGTCGGGATGGGTCGGGACTGGACTGGTTGGGTCGGGTCGGACCGGGTCAGGTCGGGTCGAGTCGAGTTGGACCGGGTCAGGACATGTCGGATCGGGTCGGGTCGGGACTGGGCGGGTCGGCCCACGGCTGCAGGACTCATCATTACCTCGTCAGTCATCCAGATGCTAACCGGTGGCTAACCGGTGGTCATCTTGGTTTAAGCAGGAAAAGTTGAAGGTTCTGCAGTTTAACACCAAACTAAACTTCCTGAGCCTTCAGGGCTCCATGTATTAAACACCAAAACTTGGACTAGGACAAATTTAGAAAAGAGCATTACACAAAATGTTTGCTCACACCTGCTCATCTTCTCTTTATAGATCCTGATTTGTGGAAACAGCAGCTGCTTTTAATGTATATTAATGTAAATCAATATAAATACCTGGACATGTGCTGCCCGGCGAAGCAGTAACCATGGCAACGGCCCTGTTTGTTGCAGTGCGTTAGGTTATGTCGGAGGATAAATGCGGTTCAGGCTCATCGCTTGAACAATAAAATGTTCAAATCATGAACATCACCAGGTTTGATGCTTCCTGGTCTAAACAACTGAACCATCAGATTTTAGTCTATTGATTTTGACTCTTTGTAGTTTGATGATGTTCACAGATAAAGTTTACAGACATTTTCACACAAAGCCGCTTTAGACATGAGGCCCGAGGAGAAGTTCTGCTCAGTTCTTCATGACCCAAACAGAACCTCTGCAGCCAAACTGATCCAATAATGTAGCAGCAGCTTCACCAGACGCAGCACAGCAGGTCCTGCTGACCTCAGGTCTTCACTGCCCGCAGCAAACATGTTAAAGATGAGATTATTAACGAGTGATGCAGGAAACAAAAAGATATCCAGGAACCCAGACACCTGGAATCCAGATCAAAAACCATCAGAACCTTTAAATGTAATGAAACTGTGACGATTAAAACTAAAACAACTCAGTAACTTTGATCCACATGAGAGAAAGTGGAATAAAGTCTGGTTTGATTTAGATGATCAAAGTCTAGTAACCAGATAAGAGATTATTGGGCCTCCCAACCGAACCCTCTGAGCAACCTGTTCCCCTCCTGGCCTGTGGGGGCGCTGCACCAACAACCACTGAAGGAAACGACACAAAATCCTCTGAAGACGCTGAGAGCAACTTCCTGCTTCACCAGATGAAACAAGATGGAGGCGTCAGATTTTAGCGGTTGGAGGATTTCTCTTTAGGCTAAAGACCAGGAGCCATTTCTGCTGCTAGCGCTAGGCTAACACGTTAGCGTTGGTTGTATTTACCCAGAATGCCCTGCACTGTAGTCCACTTCCTGCATTTGGAGCGGTCTCCGGTCCGCTTGACGTTCACATTCAAACTGAACACAGACTGAGGTTTGGAGGACCAGAGGTCAGAGGTCAACTAGAATCCACACATCACCAACCGAACCGGACTTTGACTAGACAGACAGACCGGGGTCGGGTTAGAGCGTTTTATTCTGAAAGTCTGCTGGTTTCCCACCTGTTCCCCTCAGGTCTAAATGCGGCGGCGGCAGCTGACCCGCCGGGCCCGTCTATTTTTAAAGCTCTTCAGCAGAACGGGCCGAGTCATCAGCGCCGACATTCCGACCCGTCAGAACCTCAGAGGGAACCAGTTCTTCCTCCAGACCGACCCCAGAGGTTCTGTTCGGGTCTCATGCATTAGAGCCATGAAGCTCTCAGCAGGGAACCCAACAGAACCCAACCCTGCAGAACAAAAGTTCTGGGAACCAGAAGAATCTGAAGCATCTCTGACAGGTCGGTTCTGAATTTCAGGTCCGTTTATCAGAACTCTGGTTCTTCATGGTTCCACAGTGAAGCATTCTGGGTCTTTACTGGGTCCAGAACCAAACCGCCCTGCAGGAGAACAAAGCATCACCCGGCAGAACCAGAGTCCAACAGAACCCAGAGAGCTGGACCTCAATCGGCTGCTGGTTCGACCCGATTACAGACTGTCAGTTCTGAACGGTTCTGGTAAACCAGGTTCTGTTTAACGGGTTCGATCTCCACTCAGGACGAAGGTTCTGAAGAACAAAGGCCCAACAGAACAACCAGAACCACCATCAGACACCAAACGGGTCAGGACTTTCCTGCAGTCAGAACCTGTCGGAACACGACCCGAACCCGGCTGCCAGTTCCCTTCACAGCATTGACCCAACAACCCAGATGGGTCAGAACCGGACCGGTTCCGCAGGCACTCAGCAGATTTGGGCCGACTTGGTTCCAGCAGAACCGGCCGGGCCCGGCAGCGCTGAGGCAGAACTCTACCTTGATGTGAAGCTGAACAGATCAAATCTGACTGAATGTTTTATTTCTGGTCACAAAACCTTCAGAACCAGAACCACAGATCTACATCCTGAGAGCAGAATCGGTCCAGTTCTGGTTCTGGTTCTAGGAAACCACCAAGGCTGTTGAAATGGTTCTCTAAACATCTTTATGGAAGAGAAGATCGTTAGAGTAACTAAGGCTCAGCACACAGAGCGGCATGATGTCTGGGGGCGGCGACAGAAAACAACAAGACTGAAGTCATGCATCAGATTCAACAGTTTTAGTTGTATGTTCATTCGTGATAGTTAGGGCGCCCCCTGTTTGTTACACACAGAATTGGCAGCTAGTTTCCATGGTAATTGTCTGCCTCTGTGCTACGTTTAAAGGGACATTTCTCTCTTTGGAGACACTGTGACAGCATGGAGACATTTTGGATCATCAGAACCATCAGAACATGTCAACTAGAACTTTTAACCAATTCTGTGTGTGACAGACGGGGGGCGCCCTAACTCACCAATAAACATTTCAAAACATTTTGAGCTGCAACTGAAATTTTTGCTAAATTTTGTAATAGTCCATGTATTTTTTTTCTTCAATAACAGTAATGAAGACTTTTAAAATAATATTTAAAACTGATATAAAGATTGATTGGCGCTAACTAGTCACATGACTTTCTGCTGTAACACCAGGAGGGGCCCCCGCCCGTCTGGCCATGTCAGAACCGCCTCTGGTAACTGGCGGGTTTGGACCTGGAACACGTGGTGCTGTGCGCAGTTGGTGGCCCAGTCAAAGCCCACTCACCTCTCTAGCGATCAGGTTGAGGGCATCGTCCTCCGCCGTGGATCTCTCCTTGTTGGTGGACCGCTTCCGTCCCGTCCCCTGGGTCCCCATGTCTCCGTCTCGGTGTTTGTCTTCAGAAGCTCGGTTCGGTTCGGTTCGGGTCGCTTCTAATCCGAACCGGGTCGGCCGGAGCAGCTGGAGCCTCTCATGTGTCTCTAAAATGTCAAGTCAGAGGAACCGAAGAGTCGAACCGCGGCGGCTCGGCTCATTGTCACACATCCGTTCTTTCTGTCGCTCCTTCCTGTGTTTCCGAATCGCAGCGAAGTTCTGCTCAGTCCGAAACGCTGCGACCCAAAGCTGCGCTCACACCGACCTCACGGTCCAGCCCGGCCGGTCCGGGCCGGTTCGGTCTCTGGCTGAAAGAAAAGCAGAACCAGAACTTTTCCAGAGAGCTGAACTGAACTCTCATCAGTCTGGAAACGTGACGCAGCCGCAGCGGAAGACTCGAACCTGCCGCACTAAAAACTTCACCGCGCGGTGCCTTCACGGACCGTCGGGATCTTCACTTAACCACAGTCACGCAAGTTTTAGGGTCTGGAGACAAGAGATACGTTACAGTGACGCCATTATGTATAATAATAATAAATATTAAAAAATGTATAGCTTTTGTTCGTTAATTGGGTTCTTCCTAATTAAATTGGGGTCCTTCTCTTCACACAGTTCAGGAGGAAATATTAATGCAAAGTCCGATAATCACAGGAATCATTTCAATGTACTTTAGTATGTATTAGTGAATAAAGCAACACTTTGTTAATATTTCTCATGTCAATAAGTGACTGGGTTCAAGTGAGTCAGATTAATCTTCATAATATTCCAGTTTGTGTCTCTATGTTCAGAATAAAATATTAAAACCACCAGATGGAAACAAGCAACTGAGTGATGGATTCTCTGAGCCTCACCTGAACGCAGCATCAACTGCTGGACTCCAGAAGCGTTCAGGGATTCAGTTTCAGTGGGAAAGCTCAGCCCCCCCTCAGACCTCTGAGCTATTTTTAATGATGACCACTGAGCTCTAAAACAGGCTGCAGCTTCTTAAAGAGAAACACGGCCGGTTCGGAACCGGAACCATGTGGACCGGTCACTTTATGATGAGGTTTTATATGATAGAGACATATGTTGGATTCAGCTCCTTTCTAAAGAACCATTAAAGAGAAAAAAACTCAAAATCAACTTTTAGATGAATTGTCTAACAGGGGCCTACATTTACCACTAGAGGCTTCTTATAAAACCAAATTGCTTTTTGAAAAAAAAAAAGATTTGTGTCTAATTATTTTTTTAATTTTTTATTTTAAAAAGTTGCTTGATTTGTCCCTTGATTTTTTTTCACTTAAAACATTTGAAACATTTTGTTAGAAGTGAAAAATCCACCAATGGAACTAGTACTGCTTTTAAACATAAATGTTAAGGAGTTATTTCCTGATTCCTCTCTTCTTACTTTGGCCCAATTATCCACTGGGTTCTAAACATGAGGAATGCTGCCCCCTGCTGTACACACGGCGTAACCGCAGGTGGTTCGGAGACCCTTGGTCATCTGGACCTCCAACCAATGTTGATAAACAGCTGACCTGCCTGTAGCAGAATGTTGGTCTGATTTAAAATCTATATCTGAATCCTTTGACATGTCGCTCTTTAAAGACACACAGCTTGATCCAGGTCCAGGTCCAGGTCCAGGTTCAGGTTCAGGTTCAGGTTCAGGTCAGGTCCAGGTCCAGGTCCAGGTTCATGTCGTGGTCTATGTCCAGGTCCAGGTCCAGGTCCAGGTCCAGGTCCAGGTTCATGTCGTGGTCTATGTCCAGGTTCAGGTCCAGGTCCAGGTCCAGGGGTCTATGTCCAGGTCCAGCTCCAGCTGCTGTTCCTGGTCGTTTCCTGTGAATAAAGGTGTTTTGCTGCAGTGAGTGCTGAACTCTGACATGGAGAAGAGACCTGGACAGGTAGAGATGCTGATCTGACCTCTGAACTTTGCTCTGGTTCTCATGTTCTCCAGTCGGAGCGGTTCTAGAGACTGCGTCCTCTCTGTCCTCACACTGATCCATGCTGCTGGATTCACATCAGCTCTCACACCTTCTACCTTCACCTGAGGAGGAAACACTCAGCTTCATCGGAACATTTACTAGAACCATTATTAGCATCGGCACTGTGGAAATATCAGCCGCTCCTCTGATGGGCTTCATATCAGAGTCCAGCTCTGGACTCCAGTCTGCAGAGAGGCGCTGCAGGCCTCACTCTACTATTAGTCCACTAGAGGGAGCCACTGAGCTGAACTTAACACAGGACAAACTGAAAACTAAAATATAAACACAAAATATTCAATCTAAAGTTAGATAAAAGCACAACAAATAGGATGGCTCTGTACAAAGTTATCCAATAGTTAGAAACATTTATGATGTAATTTAAATAAAGTCTCACATATATTCAAATGTTACAGTCAGAACCTTGAATGGTTTCTGAACTTTAAGTTAACATTTTGTACATATGTACAGTAGTGTTTGTACATTAGGCCTGCAGACCATCTGTGACGTCTCTGGTCCAGAACAACTCAATAATATATAATAAGTTATTATAAATCTGAACTGTAAATTGTAAAAAGTTTAAACAGTTTATGTTTGGGTCAGAGCTTGAGGCTCATTATGGTCATTTAATAAATGTTCACTGAGATATTTAAGTTGATCCACATGAGTTGCAGAGGCCTTAGATAAATATCCTGCTGAATATAATATGAAATAATATGAAAACTGGGTCAATCTGCTGAAAATCGGCTGCTGGACGATGTTTTAAGAAGAAAATGAATAAAAGATCAATATTTTACCTTTAAATGAAGATCAGTTCACTTCCTCCTCTACGAGACCAAAGTGAAACTATTCAGGAAACTCTGCCTGCGTTCAGGTGGAGCTGGAGAAGCAACGCTCTGGTTTCCTCCCTGGTACCATTAGGACCGGTTCTGCACAGATTCTGCTCAGAGTTTAAAATGGAGAAACTTTCATTCCTGAGTGAACAGAACCAGAACCGGGCATGAAGTTCTGTTCATCCGCTGTCTTCCAGAACCAAAATGTTCTGACAGGATTCTGTTGGACTTTTCCCATCATGAGCAGAAAACAACAAAGATAGTAACTTATTTATTGATGTATTTTAATAACAAGACAAACTTGGTTCTGCTGGCTTCAACACATTTATCACAACCAAACTGGTCCTGTTTGGACCTCCATCTCTTCATCAGAACCACGAATTAGAGTCTAACCGGGTCACATAGCTGGACTTCACCCAATCCTGTTATTCTGATCCATTTTCCAGCTTTTCCACAATCCCAGTTTATTTCCTCTGATGTTCAGCTCAAAGTGATGATGGTTCTGACCCGGAAACATCCAGAACCTTCCTAGACCAACCTGCTCCTCCTTCTGATCTCTGCTGGAGGACTTCCTGCTTCCTGTCCAATCAGAGGCCATAGAGCACAGGGACACGCCTACTCCCAGTAGAATCGACTGATAAAATAGGAGTAGTGCTGTGGGCTCCTGCTGCAAAGAGGAGGCAGAAATCACCATAGCAACCAGTGACTCAGCACATAATCGAGGTTCTGGTTCAGGAGCAGCAGGTTGATGTCGGACAGATAAAAGCCGTGATGAGAGGAAGGAGACGCAGCAGGTCAGACTTCACCTCTCTGGTTAAACCCAGGAGAACAAAAAGTCCAGAACAGACACTCCTGGTCGCTGTACAGTTAAAAACCAACACAGAACAAATCAACAAATGGAATAGGCGTGAAATAAAGAAGATAAAAAATTCACATAAACTAAGAATATGCTAATCTAAAATAATGGTCAGATTTAAAACGAGCTGCGCTGCAGAGACGCAGCCGCCATCTTGTGAGTGGCGTTTTAGTCGAACCTGTAGATGGCAACATGTCGCCGACCTGCTGTAGGTTCTACTGATGGAAATAAAGACAAACTTCAGAAATAATCAAAACTTAACCGAGTTTCTGTGAAACCACCAGCAGCTCCGTCAAGTTGCTATGGTTACCAATTAATTCAGGCTTGGTTATGATTAAACCTTCAAACTAAATAAACACAAAAAGATAAAAAAAACAACACGGTTACAGGCTTGAACTGTGTTGCAGCATCCCGTTACCAGGGTAACGGGATGTTCACTGCCGCCTCTGTCTCCGGGGGAAGCGATGACGGTCACATGATGCTCAGCCTCCTCTTCATCAGTCCGCTGTCGGCGCCAGACTCTGTAATGCACAGAGACGTTACTGTTACCGAGCTGATGACATCACTTCCTGCTTCAGCTTAAATTTCTTATATATTGTTATAAATAATAATTCAATAACTAATAGCATGTTTGATTAAAGCCATATAATTTATGGCTTTAATTATATTGTATAGAATTAAAGCCATAAAACATGAATTATTTTTATTAACTTTTCTGTATTTGAAATAATTAAAATAATTCTGTTTTAAATCATTTTCTTGTTTCATGTACTGAATCCTGAGCCGTACACCTGACCACCATCTGTCCGTCTTTCCTGTCCTGCCTCTCTGGTGTCTCTGAGGTTCTGTTTTCTCTACATCTAGCCAACATTTTGCTGGTTGTGTGATGACCTTTGACCTTCTGCTCCTTCTAACCTCTGATCACCCCCAGATGAGACTTTTTCCTCGTAGACTCTGACAGAACTGCTGCTTTCTGAAGGTCCGTTACCTGAACCGTTGTTTCACCTTAACCTCACCGAGGTCACACTGGTTAAACTGGTTCCAACTGGATCACCCTGGTTCACATTGGTTCCAAAGGTTCACACTGGTATAAACTGGTTCACACTGGTACAAACTGGTTCGCCTTGGTACAAACTGGTAGAAACTGGTACAAACTAGTTCAAGCTGGTACAAACTGGTTCACACTGGCTCAGCTGGTTCAAACTGGTTAATAATGGCTGTGACTGCAGATAATTCAGAGTTTGTAGAGATCGACACCTTAACCTCACTGGAATCACATGCTCTCCTGTCTTTCCCATCTTTAAAATTTAACATTATTTCCAGGAATCAGGAAGTTCTGGACTGATAGTGAAATGCTTTGATGGATGAATAAATATCTTCATGCAGGATTATTATCATATTTATATATAGTTTGCGACAGACTGGCCACCTGTCCAGGTGACTCCGCCTCTCACCTGGACCGTTGGTTGGAGAGGCAGCAGCACCTTCTGACCCCACAAAGACACGATGTTAGAAAATGCATGGATGGATGGATATCTAGTTTGGAAAAAGTTCTTTGTCCTTTTTTAGCAGAACTCCATGGACAGAAGGTTTGCTAATCAAGGCTATATTCATTTCTATCAATGAAAATATAATTTTTAATCTCCTAATAAGCCTGAATTAATTTTTATCTTTGCTATTTTCATTGTGGCTGGAGGCGTCTAGAGGAACTCGGTTCTCCTGGCCAGCAGCAAGACGCCCCGTCAGCAGATTTAAGAGTTTAACACGCCGAGTCGCGGCCGCTGCGCTTACTGCTGCTGGGAACGTTGTGGGAGAGTCTCCGAGCCCGGACCGGGATCGCCGACTGCAAACAGAGAGCAGAGGTCAGAGAGAAGGTCAGAGCAAAGGTCAGAGCTTCTGACTGAATGAGAACAGAAACAGCAGATCAGATGGGATCAAACCTGACTGGGTCCCGAAAGACGACGAGAAGCGTTACAGAAAAAACACGTAATAACGAGAAGAAAGTCATAATCATACCGGAAGAATGTCGGAAATATGAAACAAGCCTTAATAATGTGAGGAAAAAGTCCTGAAACCAGAAAAACAAAATACAAAAATAAAACCCAATGGAGGAAAAAAAAATAATAATATGAGAAGAAAGTCATAATAAAATGCTAATTAAGACATAATAATGAGACGAAAACATCAGAATGTTACAATGATAGCATAATAAGTGTAATAAAGTTGTAATATTAAGAACATAAAGTGGTAATTTTATGAGAACTGCATGAAACCATCTGGGTTAAACGAGGAACGCTGAGCATTAGTTAACTTATAATTTGGTATCAGTTTTAAAAATAAGGAAATATTTTATATTTTCACTCATCAGCATCAAATGATCAGCAGCAGGAAATTAAAACGTTTATTTAGAATAAATAATCCCAGACTGAGCCTCACGATGAGGGTGTGTTGATGAGACACACCCTCATCAACGGTCCTAATTAAAATGAATTTACGTTTATACAATATTAAGTTTTAATATTTTCTTCTGTTAACATAACATAAAACACATTTTCTGAGTCTGGCCTGAAGCTCCATTATTCATAAACAGGTGATGTCATATTAATCAGCAGCAAAGACCTTGTGTCCTTCATTGACCTTTAATGACCTTCAGTGACCCTCAGTGACCTTACCCTCCTCCTGTGGTCTGTTGAGCCTCCAGCAGTGCTCAGTGCAGCGATCCGATCCTCAATGTAGGAAACCTGAGGAGAAACGGCTTCATTAGCCAATCCGGGTTTGAGCAGCACTATGACCCAGTTCTGACCCGGTTCTGACCCAGTTCTACCCGTTCTGACTCGTTCTGACCCGGTTCTGACCCGGTTCTACCCGTTCTGACTCAGTTCTGACCCGGTTCTGACCCCGTTCTGACCCGTTCTGACCCCATTCTGACTCGTTCTGACCCGGTTCTGACCCGTTCTGAACTGACCCAGTTCTGACCCGGTTCTGACCTGGCTCTGGGCGCTCTGCACGTTGGCGGCCGCCTGAGCCACTCTGTCCTCCAGCTCCAGCAGTAAGGAGGCGGAGCCTCTGCATGCGGTTCCGGGCGTCTCCAGCGGGGGGCGCTGCTTCGTGTCGGGGCTCAGTGGGAGGCGGTCGGCCTGCAGGAGAAGCAGCAGAAAGACATCAGGAAACAGTCAAACAGAGTTTAAACATTGATAAATGGTTTTACTTTGTACTTAGGAAGTTATTTAGTTTCCCTTTTGGATCAATAAAGTTTTTCTGACTTTGGACATAAAATACATAAATTGAACTTTTTCTTTAAATGTCTGAATTGGCGTCAAATATTTCCATACTCTGACGTTACAGAGTCACACCTGCAGTTCATCAGGTGAACGACTCAGTTCACCTGAACGACTCAGTTCACCTGAACAATTCAGTTCACCTAAATGATTCACTTTCTGATATTCTCCTTCACACTTCCTGCTGAGCATGTCTGAGGTCACACACTGATGTTGGCCAACCCAACTCCTGAAAAGCAGCCCAACACCAGGATCATCCTTCCACCAAACCTTCCTGGTAGCAGCCAGAAGGATTCAGAGCGAGTTTGGGCTGGCTGAACTGGTTTTACTGGTGGAACAGCAGAACGTTTCTCTGCTGCTTTACTTTCTCATTGTGTCTTGGATGTTTTTATTTTCTGCTTTACTGTCAGAGAAATGACAGGAAACAAACGTCATGATGCCGGATGTTCTCCGTCTGGAGCCGATCCAACCTTAAGATCCTCCTCCAGGCTGGTCCTGGTCCTGGTGGGGATCCGGCTCGGCCCGCCCGCCTCGTCCTCAGAGCTCAGGCTCTGGTCGCTGATGTTGTGGGTCAGCTGGTGCAGCTTCAGCCGGAGCTGCTGCTCCTCCAGGTCCTCTTCATCCCACTGAGGAAGACGAGGAGGAGACGGAGTCTGGGTGGTTCTGAAGTCCTGCAGAACCAGAACAAACACCAGAACCTGAAAACCCAATCAGCCTCTGGGTTTCATGTTAATAAAAATACAGAATTTAGTGATTAATCATCATAAAAATAATCTATAAAACGTTTTTCAGTCACATTAAGGCAGCAGCTTTGTTATTATCATTTCTACATACATCATAACCTTGTGTGGCGCTTTCTGGCACCAAGTGTCTGTGTTTTAAGAAACAGAAAATATGCCTGATTCAGGCACAAATTTACTTAATGTAATTTTTTATGATTCCCATTAAGATGCGGTGAGAACTAGATGGAGACAGATTATTAATCTGCAGAGGTTTTAAATCCACATGTTTTCTGGATGTTAATCGGATCAGAACCGCAGCACAGAACCTTTAAATGCTCTGCTTGTAGTTAAACCAGACGAGCTCAGATGGTTTGAGCTTCGCTGCGTAAAAGAGCCGTTTCAGAGAATGTGTCATGATCAGAACCAGGAAGCATCTTCAGCAGCAGCTGTCTCAGTGCAGATCATGTAAACGGCCAGCAGGGGGCAGCGCAGCCACTTCTTTCACAATTTAAAACATTTTCCATTGATTTAGAGAAAAGATCGTCTCCTCCAACACTTAACAGGCAAACAGGAACCAGTCGTGTGCTGACAGTGAGGCTGAACATTTACAGCTGCGCATTGATTGTTTAAAGCTGGTTTCCAAGCAACAAGAGTTTACCTTCCTGTTAGCCGACGTCACTTTCTGCTCCAAGCAGCTCAGCAGCGTCTCGATGGCCGACATTCGCTTGTTCAGGTCACCGATCTATGGAAAGCAGGAGGAAACTTGAAGTTAAGCAGGATGAACGCTGCTGGTTTTATACAGTTTAAAAATGTTTACAGAACCCATCAGAACCGGACCTGGAAGCCCTGGAGAACCTTCAGGCTGACCTGAACCCATCAAACTAAAAGTTAACCGGAGTCATCATCTTTGGACCTAATGAGGAACAATCTAACCTATAGATCTAGAGTTATAGATGTAGAGTCAGCACAGCTTCAGTTATTCCAGCTGGAAACCAGACCAGGCTGACCTCTGACCTGAGCCTTCAGAACCACATAAAGACGGTCCCAAACTGGGCCTTCTACCGGCAGCAGAACATTTCTAATGTCTCTCATCCAGACGTTTAGAGACGAGACTTTAAATCCTGCTGGTCGTTCATAAACCACTGAAGGTTCAACACATTACAGGTTTGCTGTTGGACCAACCTGGCAGACCAGAACCAGATCTGCTGAGTGCAGGTGGTCTTTAACGGTTCTGTAATCAGCCTCCTGGTGTTTAGTGCCGTTTGGTTTTCCATGGTTCCTCTTGGCCCTCATTTGTTTGGATTCTTGTGGTTTCGCCTTTGATTTCTCGCTCACACGTGTAATCACAGCGTAACTCTGCCGACTCCGGCCTCGTTGACTGCTGAAGCTTCGTCAGACACGCTGACATCAACAGATCCACACGTCTCCGCCGGCGACCCCTGAAGGTCGTCTGCGGGAACCTGGAGGCCTGGCGGCCAGACGCCGCTGCCTGACGGCTGCATGTCTGGATGTTTCCCAGCATCCTGTTCGTGTCTCTGCGATGTCAGAATATATCAGCAGAGAGTCGGTGACCTTTAGGTGACCTTTAAGGTTGCTGCTGACTCCAGACCCTGGGACTGGTGTGCAGAGTGTGTCTCAGTTCCCATGGTTACGTCATTATGTGCATTCCTGGGTGTTTGGATGAAGCCTGAGCCTCCTCCTCTCCATCAGGCCTGTGCTCCAGGTCCCACATGTTCTGTAACACGACGTGGGAAATCTGTTTGCTGATGCAAGTCTTCAAGGAATCCAAACACCGTTAGATGTTCAGTCAGCCGCCGACGCCTCCGGCTCCAGCCAAAACCAGAACCAGAACCAGAACTCTAAATGAGTATCCGGTCCGTTAACAGTTTGTGATTAAGCAAAAACTGAGAAATGAAGAAATTTGTCCAGTTTCTGTTTTAGCACCTTTAAAACTCACAGACATTCACTGAGTTTGTGGGGAGAACATTCCAGACACTTCATGCTTTCCTGCTGCGGAACCGGTCTGGATCCTGTTGGATCACCCAACCGGGTCAAAGCTTCAACCAGACATGAAGCTTTGAGTTTAAAGTTTAGCTCTGGTTTCCTCTGATCAGATTTCCAAAGGCTGCGCCTCCCTAAAGCTAACTGGAAAGCTAGCAGCGCAACATCAACATGGTGTTTAACGGAAGCTAATAGCCCAACCGGGTACAGGAGCTAATGCTAAAGTGCTAAATCCAACCCTGTTGATAGCCACCATGTGTGACGATGTTGAATATGATCAGGGGAAAAGGAACCAAAACGGAAACATCTTCAAAATAAGAGCATGAATATAAACATCGAATTACTTGACAAATTCTGCAGAGTGAAAAAGTAAAACTGCAACAACGACGTTGAACTTAAACTAAAAGTTTACAAAACAACCAACTAAATGTTAGAGTTTATCTGGAAATGAACTTAGGGGAAGCTAAGTGGGCTAAATGTTTTTGAAATTAGAAAAACGCTAAAGCGCTAAATGACACATTAGCTCTGCTATGATCACATTTGTGGCCTAAACTTTTAACACTAAATGATCGTGACCGGCTGACCTCCCTTCTCTTGATTTGTCACATAAAATCGTGGAGTTCATGGGGTAACGGGACAAACATGGAGGGTTCAAAGGTTGTGAAATCAGACTGCAGTGCGTGTCGCTCTGTGCGATTATGTAAAGAGCCTAAACTCAGAATGATGTGGAACAAAAGCCTGTAAAACAGGATTTATTGGTGGTCAAAGTGATCGGCTCCATCTGCTGGATTATTACTGGACCTGCGGCGCCACGCCGGCTGAGCTCAGGCTCTCCTGGGACGTGTGGCTGCCGGGGCCCGGATGGGACCGGTGCGCCGGGACCCGGGGGCAAAGGTCGTCCTCGGAGTCGTCCAGGCTGGGCAGGAAGCTGCTGCCGCCCCGCAGGTTGATACTGCCGCTGCCGCAGGACGAGCAGCTGAGTCGGGACACGGAGCGGGACGGGACGGTCCGGGTCTCCATTTCATCTGGACACACAGAGGAGTCCTGTCATGACCTTTGACCTGCTGGCTCAGCCTGTAGAGTCTGAAGTGGAGCTCTGGGTTCTGGTCATTTCTGAGCTTCACGCTCTGACGTTGGGCCGGACCCGGCGGGACCTCGTCCAGCACTGGGAGGACGGGACGGGGTTCTGGAGCGAAAACACTGACAGCAATAATCTGGATTATTTAATCTGACATGGAAGAAATAACAGGGATTCATGTTATTCATTCATTCATCAATGCCAAAGTTTCCATCTAAATATTTAGTTAAGCTAAAAATGTTGTTTAAAGCTAAATACTTAGCTTACAAACTAAATAATAATTTATCAAACTGAATAGACTCAACTAAAACATTTAGTTTGAGGCTAAATATTTAAAAATGGAGTTATATAAACTAAGTGATTATAAACTAAATGTTTAATTTGAAAAATAATGCCCATTTTTACTTTTTCTAACAGGTTAAATAACTCAAATTATTGCCTCTAATTTTCCACTGTAATTTTACAAATGGCGCCCCCTAGCTGTCCGACATGTTTCCCTCTGAGGCAGAGTTGAGTTGACCTTTTGACCTTTCCCAGGTTGAGCAGCAGCAGTTGCTGCTTCAGGTCATGGCTGATGTCTTTCCGTCCTCACGTGGACACTCCACAGCAGAACCTCACCAAATTGGTCAAACTGGGACCAAACTGGGACCCAAATTGGTCAAACTGGGACCAAATGGGGAGCAAACTGGGACCAAACTGGTCAAACTGGGACCAAACTGAGACCAAACGGGGACCTCACTGTGCTGGTTATTCATCTCCAGGTCCAGACTTTGGTTGTCTTGTTGGACATTCTGGTGAAAAGTGTCCTGCATGTCGGTCTCAGCGAGCATCAAGTCCATTGTGTCCTGAGCGCTGGACGCCTGCAGGCAGGAGGACAGAGACGTTAGTCTGGAGAAAATGGCCGCCGTTCCTCCTTCAACATGGAGACTAGAAACTTTTTCACATGATCACAAATGTCAGTTTTTTTTTTATTTAGAAAACTGAATTATGATGAGGATGAATTCATACAAGACAGAGAGAGAAAGAAGAAACAAGAGACATCAGATCGACTAAAGTAAAATAAACCAAAACTGGTTCGAGTTGGTTTATACTGGTGTCTGCACTGGGAGGACTGGTCTCTGATCCGCTACCTGATCCTGCTGAGCTCTGGAGTTTGCTGAGTATTCGAAGCCAAGGACGAAATCAACGGGATCCACAGTCAGCCTCCGTTTGGCCTTCTTGATCTTCAGAGATAATCATCATCATCATCATCATCACCATCATCATCATCATCATCATCACCACCACCATCATCATCATCACCACCATCATCATCACCACCATCATCATCATCATCACCACCATCATCATCATCATCACCATCACCACCATCATCACATCATCATCACCACCATCATCATCACCATCATCATTCAGGATGGAGAAACAGGAAAATATCCAGTTTAAATCATTGTTTTCAGATTTGTGTTTCTGTGGCTGTTCAATAATTAGACATTATTATTATAAAGTATCAAATATCATTATCTTACCACTAAACCCTAACCTAACCTGAGCCGCTGTTGCCTCAGCAGCAGTAATAACCAGGGGAAACGGTTGGTACCTGCAGGTTTGGAGAGTCTGATGCCTCCAGGCTTAGATCCTCATATCCACCTGCAGACAGACAGACAGACAGACAGACAGACTGCAGCAGAATCAGGACCAGATAAATGAGATAAAGGGTCGGCTCTATCATAAATAAATGGGTCCTGGTTCTGGACTGGATCAGCCTGGAAAAGTTGGCTAAACGATGGAAAATAGTCAAACTTTCTCTGTTTCTGTTTCTGCAGGAGATTAAATCTGAAGTTCAGAAAATATTAATTGCATCTTCCTGCTGCTTCATGGACTTTAATAAATTATGTGTCAAAAAGGAAAATCTGCAATCAGCCAGATAAACACAAACTCTATGATCACCAATCATTTGAGCCTGGTTGGAAATAAGAGGACTCACTGTGGCGCTCTGGAACGCTGCGGCTGTCAAACTCTGGGCGCTCTGGAAGCAGAAACAGGAAGAAACAGGCAGGAACAGGAAGTGATGTTACGGCCATGTTAGCTGTAATTAAACTCACACAGAGAATTATTGTTAATTTGACATTTCCTGCAGTAATAAAGAGTAACATGAAGTTTTATTATCCTGACAAATCTTCAGGCTAAAGAGTCATTTCTACATGAAGTCACGATATTAACAGCTGGGACTAAATGATGCGTCTGCTCTGTTAGCAGGCTACGCTAACATCAGGACTCCCTCCGAGCTGTGAGGGCCCGGCGGACCGCAGAGCAGAGCAGAGCTGAGCAGAGCAGAGCTGTGTGTGTGTGTGTGTGTGTGTGGAGTCGTGTGTTGAATTTCATCCAGATGGTCACATGAGTCGCAGCATGTGATGCGGAGCCGGTCCAGGCTCTGTTAGCATTTATGACGGTTTCATAACGCTTATCATAGCGCTGCATTCCTCTGAGAACATGAGAACTTTCTGCCTCCTCCTCTTCGCTCCGCTGAGTCCGGCACAAAAATCAGAGACATGTGAGGAAGATCACAAGGCCTGCTGCTGCAGTTCGGCGCAGAGAGCCAGCCGGTGACTCAGCGTAAGCAGGAGTCTCTGCTGCGGATCAAAACGCTTTCAGCTGAAATGAACTCAGATCAACCAGAACCGGTTAGCGTGTTCTGAATCCAGCTTCATGAAACACAACGAGTTTCACAAACCATTTATCTTCTTCATGAAATGTAACATGTACTGTTATGACATTTTCTGTTCAAACAAGAACATATTTTATTTTAATGAGAAAATCTGTCACTATAAAAAGATACTGAAGCTCCATTTATATCATAGTTCTGGCATTAAATTAACTCCGTACAAATACATCCATCTGTTTTGAAACATCACCTTTACACTTTTCTATTTATCATCATTTGTTGCTCAAAAATGTAATAAACACCACGAAGGCATAAATGCCACTGATATAACATAGCTTAGCTAAGCTAGCTGCTGTTAGCTTTGGTGACTTAGCTGCTAATGCTAGGCTAAAGATCTTAGCTCTTCGGTTCAAAGTGAGGAAAATAATTGAAACTTATATCTGTCCATATTGTTAAAAAAAACTCAATAGAGAGGAGAAAAATGATTGGCTCATATAGATAAGCTAACAGCCCTCATCTTAGCTCAACGAGCTAAACCACCGGATCTTTGCTACCCGCATTTAGCATTAGCTCGATGAGATGATTAAATAGGTCACCTGGCCTCAATTAAATGTAATTTAGTTTTTCTGTTAGCTGACTAAAAGGTTGTGAAAATAAAAAATATGGCAGAATTAGCTTCAAGCTATAGCTAAAGCTATGCTAACAGTTAGCAGCTTTGAAGCAAGCAAGCAATATCATAGTTTTGAAGGACAGGAAAAACAGTAAACTGAACATAAAATAATTTAGAATTTATTTACAACTTTTGAGTTTTAAAATGAACTGAGGATTTTATTTTGTTGTGTTTCATGTTGTTAAGTTCGGAGGAGGATTTTGCCTTAGAGGAGAAAACAAAGTTAAACAAACAGCTTCATCTTAGACTTCAAACATGTTTTTATGTTTTCTGGCACAGTAATATCTGTGACTGGTGTTTTTAGGAGCGAAGGGCAGAAAGTCTGAGAGCTGAAGAGCAGCTGCGGTGAGACGATGAGAAAAACAGGAAAAATGGAGATTAAATCCCTCTGTCACATCTGGTAGAATCGGCTTTTCCTGCTGAGTTACTGTTGGAAGACTGAATGTTTCAACCAACAGATGTGTGACAAATTAAAGGATGAAGTTAAAAGCAAGGCAGTTTAATTACAGCCTGACTCACTTCTAAAGTGATGAAATCTGTAGGGAGAAAATCATTTCTCCCAGTTTGCCGAGTTTGGATGAAGGAGTTTTGGTCGCATGAAACGATGTATTTCTCCCTCGATGTTCCAACAACGAACCAAATGTTTTATAAAAACAAAACAACCATAATTAAACCTAAAAACGACAATGTTAAAGGAATACCGATCTGTGAAAAAGCATCAACACATAAATGTCCATCCATCCGTTTTCTAACACCTGCAGCACCTCTGCACCCAACGTTCTGGGCAAGAGTCGCCTGTACAGGTGACCTGGATGGGTCGCCAGTCTGTCGCAGGGCAACACAGAGACACACAGCCATGCACACACACTCACACCTAGGGAGGATTTAGAGAGGCCAATTAACCTGACACTAGTGTTTTTTGGACTGTTGGACTGTTGGAGGAAGCCGGAGTACCCGTAGAGAACCCAGCATGCACCAGGAGAACATGGAGACTCCATGCATAAAGACCGGGGCCGGGAATCGAACCCAGAACCTTCTTGCTGCAAGAAGGCCACAGCTCTACCCACTGCACCACTGTGCAGCCTGCCATAAATATCCAAACCAACCAAATTAAATGGGAAAAATAATTCTCCATAAATCTAATAACTGTTTGCTGCACCTGCAGCAGCTGATAAGTACAGAGTCTAGCAGAAAACTTTTAGGGGTGTAAATACTTTTTATCAGCATTGAAAGTCTGTCAGCTTGAGTTCATTCATACTCAAAATAAAAGTCAAACGTCTTTAAAATTCTGACAATAATCCACAGTGGTTAGCATGGCTAACGAAAACGCTAACTAAGCTAATGCTAAAGCGCTACACCAACATGCTATTTAGTGGAAGCTAATGCTAACACGCTAAATTCATGTTGATGCCAAGAAACGTGAACATTTGCAGACTTGTTTCATGATCAGTCCCGGCTGTTCGCTCGTTGCCTTTTGCTCAATAAAGTTTCTTAGAAGAAAAAATAGGATGTGAGGAGAGGAAATGAAGTTTCACTCCCTTCAGAATAAGAGCATGAATTAAAGTTCTAAGAGCAGTTCCATCCATCCATCCATCCATCCATCCATCCATCTTCTACCGCTTATCCGGGGTCGGGTCGCGGGGGCAGCAGCTTAAGGAGGGAGGCCCAGACTTCCCTCTCCCCAGCCACTTGTTCCAGCTCCTCCGGGGGAATCCCGAGGCGTTCCCAGGCCAGCTGAGAGACATAGTCCCTCCAGCGTGTCCTGGGTCTTCCCCGGGTTGAGAACCAAAAGTCTCACATGGATGTCAAACGTTGTTCATCTGATAAATTAGAGCTATAGAATTTAGGGGAAGCTAAATGTGCAAAACGTTTCAACGTTAGCAAAATACGACAGCGCTAAGTGAACCGTTAGCGCCGCTATGAGCGGATTAGCAGAAATGTTTCCAGCACTGATGATGCAGTTCAGTGACGAGCTGAGCTCAGTGGGAGTTCAGCTGAGTTTTGTCCTCGCAGCTTCCTGACAGCCTGCAGCTGCTGGCTCTCAGCGAAGCCGCTCATTTCTGGGGATTTCTCCAGCTAAGCTCAAACAGACTTCCCTGAATCCAGGTCCGAGCGTTCTGGCTGCGGCAGATTGAACTTTTGACCAGCAGCAACTCCTCGGGGCTTCCAGAGGGAGACGTGAAACAGATGGCAGCTTGTTCATGTTTCCACTGCAGGCCTTCCTGACGCTCTTCTGGTTTTAAGTTGAGTTTTTTTCCCCTCCTCCGGCGGCCATCTTGGACCTGGCAGCCATTCAGCAGCTGCACTGTTTAGCCGTTGAGCAGTTTTCATTCATCAGTGGGAGCCTCATCTCTTAGCTAAGAGCTTTCAGAGTCAAGAGGTCACAAGTTTATTCACTTCATGCAGATTTTAAGCTGGAGGCCTGATCTTTGGCTGAGTTTCCTGTAAAACAGATTAGTGTCGCTCTGACCTGTGGGGTCGCTCTGCTTTGACCTGTAGGGTCACTCTGCTTTGACCTGTGGGGTCGCTCTGCTTTGACCTGTGGGGTCGCTCTGCTTTGACCTGTGGGGTCACTCTGCTCTGACCTGTGGGGTCGCTCTGACCTGTGGGGTCGCTTTGACCTGTGGGGCCGCTCTGCTCTGACCTGTGGGGTCGCTCCCCGCTCAGCCTCTTGAACAGAGATCGCATCACCTTGGCGCTGCCGAAGCGCTTGAATCGGGCCCGGACGTTCTCATGGTACCACTCCAACGTACCGATCTTCAGAACCCTGGAAGAAAAGCCACCATTAGAAACACCAAACCAGCATTTCTGGAAGTTTCTGCAGGAGAAATGGAGCCATGAACTGCTGGTGCAACGTTTGGAGAAAGCAACAGCACGATGGTTTCACATTCAGCTGGAAGGAATCCATGCATCATTTTCACGGCTGCTGAGTGAGCCGGACGCGTTACGTAAGGAGTCTCTGTTCAGACGCAGAGCCAGGGTGTCAGTCATGAGCTTCATGTGCTTTAAGGAATTGTGGCAGAACCAGGACCGGCTCGCAGCTGCTGCAAGGATCCGGACAAAAGCACCAACACAGCACGAAGCAGAGGAAACGCATTACATGTAGCCACTTATATTCTCCAACGTTCTGCACAAACTGTAGACAGAGAAATAATAAGGAATATTTGTATGTTCTTAAACATCCCAGTGTGTTAAAATATGAATATTTAAAACAACAATAAACCTCAAACACACTTCAGCTCCCACTGGCTGTTGAACTCAGAGTTAGCTAAAAAGCTCATTTACATGATGTTAGCATCAAGCTCAATAAGTTGCTAATAGCACCTAGCTTATAATGCTAACTCCCATAAACCAAGTCACTACTGTGAAACAAATTTCCTCAAAAAGCTAAGCTAAAATCTGATAGCATCCTGTTAAGCCAAGTTACTATCATTATACTGTAAACTTTTAAATCAGATTTATTTGACCTAAATTAGTTTTTATTTCCTGCAGCAGAAACCAGAAACGTTTCAGGAGGAACTTTCTGTTCCGTTAGTGCATCAAGTCAAACGTGATAAACTGGATGTCGCAGCAGCAGGTCGATTCCAGCCCGAGTCACAGCTGCAGACAGACAGTCAGTTAGACAGAGAGGCAGGCAGACAGACAGACAGACAGACAGTCAGTTAGACAGACAGGCAGGCAGGCAGACAGACAGACAGACAGACAGTCAGACAGACAGACAGGCAGGACAGACAGACAGACAGACAGACAGACAGACAGACAGACAGACAGACAGGCAGTTAGACAGACAGACGAGGCCTTGGCCCGTAGGGAGCAGTGGAACCATGAAGAGCGTTTCAGACAGTAAATCCTGAGTTATATGAGCTGCAGAATCTGCCTGGAAATGAACATTCAGTTTGTTTCTGCTGCTACTGAGTCCAACTGAGAAACTGACAAATCACGAAGTTCAAGATTGAAACTCGACCTGAAACAGAAGCGGGCGTTTCCCTCTCCGGCCGGCTTACCTGGCCAGGTGGCAGGGCTCACACAGCCAGCCTCGCTCCGTCCTGCTGAAGCGGCTGCAGGAGCGGCAGACGTGCAGCTGGCAGTCCAAACACTGACGCCTGATGTTGAGCAGGAACCTGAAGGGCTGCAGGCAGCGGATGCAGTAGGACTCGGCCAGGCTGCTCCGGGTCCCCAGCAGCTCCCGCTTCGTGTCTTCTTTCTCTAGTTTACTCTTCAGTTCACTGGAAAACAACCAGACTAAACCTGACGTCTCCGTGCTTTCACTCAACACCTGGACAGTTTCTTTGGTTGGGCTGTTTAGATTAATACTGAGCAGTCAGTATCTAAATCACAGTTTGGACAGCAGCCATTCTGCAGTGGCTCATGATCTGATGTCAATGTTAAATCATCCAGTTTTCATCTGAACTTTGAAATACTTCATGTAAAGAGTGTAAAAATTAAACTCTAAAAAACTAACAGTAGATTTGGTAGGTATAAATGATTTAAATTGTCTTAAATTGCTTTAAGTGTTTAGTTTGGATCCATGACTGTGAAATGAGGTAAGATACTAAGTGCTCAGAACTGCACCATAAAACCCTGGTGTAAAAATCAACTTCATCTCAGAGAGTTTATCCCAAACAGCTGTGCCTCGCATGATGCTAAGCTACGCTAACCGTGCCCAGCACAACTCAGGGGAACATAAGCAGCAGTGGCTCCTCCAAACCGCGATCGCAGCTTCACAGCTACATAAACAAACCGGACGACTGCAGCGCAGATTTTCCTCACTTATTTTTCTAACTAACAAGAGTTGATGAAAGGCAGGAGAAGATGTTTTCTGGGAAGAAGTGGGATGATGTTGTTTTCACTCCTTCACACAATCAATCAAGTTTACAGAGAAACTGCAGAGCAGAAAAAGTCCTTTAGAAAGGCTGAGAAAACGTGCAGAAAAGCAGTTTATCATTGCACCATCCTGCAGCCGCTACATGACTTCAGCGCCTCCAGCAGAATGTTTTCTGCAGCTGAAATGGAGCCTCTGGTTAGTGGAGCAGCTAAAGCCTCCCTCAGAGACGCTGGCTGCAGTGGAGGGGAAACTATTCAGATAACAAGCCCCAAATGTCCCGGCAGAAATAAGAAACTATTCCTGAAGGAACAGGGGAGTTTTATTGCTTATTGAAGGCTTTTGTTTAGACCATGCTGCTTAAATTATGGCCCGTATCTCTGGGATCAGAGGGACATGGATTCCTCAACCCATCGCACACAGCTGCTTTGGTTTAAACTCTCAAAGATTTAAAAGTAAAATTAGCTGAAAAATCTCAGTACTATTAAACTCCAAATCCCAGAAATCTGGAGAGCCGAAAGCAGCAGATCAGCAGATATGAGGGAGAGTTCAGGATGTGACCTGAAGGTTCCGGCTGGATGTGGAGGTTCCAGCTGAAGGTTCCGGATAAAGGTTCCAGCTGAAGGTTCCGGATAAAGGTTCCAGCTGAAGGTTCCGGCTGAAGGTTCCAGCTGAAGGTTCCGGCTGAAGTGTTCCGGCTGGAGGTTCCGGCTAAAGGTTAGGTTCCAGCTGAAGTTTCCGGCTAAAGGTTCCGGCTGAAGGTTCCGGATGAAGGTTCCAGCTTCAGAGGTTCTGCTGCTGATTTAATTAGTTCTACAATTTAACTCACAGATGAAATAAACTCACTGAGTGAAAACAGCAAAGTTCTGCTCAGCTAAGTAAACAGCTAGCTGCGCTAGCTGTTTACTTAGCTATATATATTGTAAATATATAGCTATATTGTAAATATAGCTACAATATTTAGTTTGAAATTAAAGGTTAACTTAATATCTAACTTTAGACTAAATGTTTAGTTTAAACTGTGGCATTAATGAATAAATGAAAAACATTTGACTTTTCTAGATATGAAAAAGGCTAAAAACGTCTGAATTCCTGCCGTCGGTTCCGTTTAACAGCAGAACTGGACCAGAAGTTCGGCTGATGACTCAGAGGTCGAAGTTATTTTGATAAACTGAACCAAAATGAAGTTGGATTTCTAGTTTCGTTTGGTGGAATAAGGTTGAACGTCCTCATATCTGAGCTGCTTGCACACCCGGCCCCCGTTCTTCTGGCTCGGTTCTGCTCCGTGTTCTGCTGTTTGTGATTAACTGCAGGTTTCTGCAGACCTGAGGAATCCGGGACCCGCAGCCAGTCATTTCTTTGCTGACTGGCAGCTGCATCACTTGATGCTTCCTCCCACCAGACCGACAGAGAAACTGAAACGTTTTTATTTCAGGTAAACTTCAGTGTTCTTCATAAAAACTAAGGCTGCTGCTTTAGTTCATCCATCCATCTTCTACCGCTTATCCGGGGTCGGGTCGCGGGGGCAGCAGCTTAAGGAGGGAGGCCCAGACTTCCCTCTCCCCAGCCACTTGTTCCAGCTCCTCCAGGGGAATCCCGAGGCGTTCCCAGGCCAGCTGAGAGACATAGTCCCTCCAGCGTGTCCTGGGTCGTCCCCTCCTCCCGGTGGGACCTGAACTCCTCACCAGGGAGGCGTCCAGGAGGCATCCTGACCAGATGCCCGAGCCTCAAATGGCTCCTCTCGATGTGGAGGAGCAGCGGCTCTGAGTCCCTCCAGGATGACTGAGCTTCTCTCTCTAAGGCAGAGCCCAGCCACCCTGCGGAATTAGTTTAATTTAGTAATTGGTTTGTTATATTTTTATGACAAAACACCATAAAAATTTGTTCTTCACCATTTATGTTCCTCATAAACTGGTGAAGCAGTTATAGATATGAAACCAGGAATCATCGGAGATCCAGCGCCTGGATGTTTTTATGAGCCTGTAAGATTATTAAAATAAGAAACGTTTTCTGTGAGCATGAAGTCCTGACAGAAGTAAGTACACCCTCAGCAGTTTATTCTGGGATCATCGGGAGGAATCAGGTCAGCATTAAATATTATAAACAGGATGAGCAGACGCTGCACTGATGATGACGATGAGGAAGGTGTTCATGCCAAATGTTTCTGCAGGTGAATCTTATTAACTCCAACAGGATTTTATCTCGAATAATTCCTCCTGTGTTTCAGTCTGACAGAATCAGGTTATTTCAGTTTTTCATTTTAGCTCATAATAAACTGAACTTGATGCTTGTTTTCTAATTCCATCAATCAGAAGTGAATAAATGTATTTACAGGATGAACTCTGCCCCTGTGGGCCGAACAGAACCTGCCTGGTTCTGTTCGCAACTCAAAACAATATCTCAGACTCTGCAGCTTCAGGAACGTCAGCTCTGATTTGAAGGTTTCCCAGACAGTCAGTTTATTTTTGTGATTTTTGCTCATCCTTCCACATTCATATTAATGAGGTCAGACACTGATGTTGGACAGGAAGGGTTGGTTCAGGTTTCTGCTCTAATTAATTCTAAACAGGTTCAGACATGTTGGAACAGGAAGTGAGCCGTCACCAAGGTATCCAGAACAACCCAGCAATGAGATCCTCCCTCCACCAAACTTTCCATTTCACACAATGCAGTCGTGTGATTCCTCTTTGAGGAAATCATGTTCTCCTCAAAGAGTTGAACTTCCTGCTGACCGGATAAATAATGTGATGCTATTCCTGTCAACAGCTGCTGTAATTAAACTAAAATAATTAGCAATGACGGAAACAGCAGAGCTAATTTTACATTTAGTGGTTTTGGTAATTTTGGAAACATTTAGCGCTCTTTGCTTCAACTATCGTCCATTTTTCCAGAGTTAATTTAAATTTTTGGTTTGTTGAATAAAGTTTGAGTTGAAGTTTTTATTATCGACTTAAGAATTTTTAAATTATTCAGATGTTTATATTTATGTTGTGTCTTTGACTCTTTATGGAAGAATTTGGCGCTTTAGCTTCAGCTAAATACCATGTTGTCATCAAGCTTTAGCGTTAGCATAGCTAGTGTTTATGATTGGTGCTTTGGGATTAGCGCAGCTAGCTCTTTGGCTTGCGGTTGCCTGATCACTAATAATCAGAATTAATTTCTGAATTTACCCGAGCCGGTCCTCCTCCTTCCTCCGCAGGTCGAAGTCTCTCTGGACGACGTCCCACACATGTTTGGCCTCTTCGTCCGTCAGTTTGGACAAATCCAGCTTCCTGCCCACAGCGGTGGTCGGCATGGTGGCAGAGAACAAAGATGGCTGACGGGTGACACCTGATAGACAACAGCAGGCCGAAAAATGAGAATCAGTGAAGAAAACGGAGATGAAGTTTTTATTATCCATCTCAGGAAGAAATCAAAGCTCAGAATTGAAACACTTAAAGGCTCAAATATCTGCATTTATCCACCAAATGGCCGTTAGCGGCTGGTTAACTAGGAGACTTGAGGCAGAGAAACAGGCTGCATGTGGCTAACATGTTAGCATGCAGCTAACAGAAATACAAACACACAAACTTTCATATAAACAACCAAATCATCAGAATAATACATCCTCGCAAATACTATTCATCTTTAAGCACCTCTAAAAACACATTTCTATTGACGTAAATCGAACATCAAACTTCTAAAGTGCATAGATTCATCCCGTCCTTCGCTCCACTCAGGTCTCTCCTGGAACCTTTAAAAGATGCCCAGGTATCCGGGGAATCTTTTAGCCTGAACACCAGCAGAGGACAGAGCTGAGCCACATGTGCACAGAGTCTGTCAGGCGTTTCAGTCACATCATCATATAATTATCCATTTGTTTGATTTACTTAACAGGAAGCACCAAGTCCAGCTGAATTAAACACAATCAATAAAATACTTTCATTTATCATTCAACACACAGTTTAAATGTTTTCCAGCCCAGGAATGAAGACCTTCATTACAGGCTCTGAAACTGAACACATGTTTGACAACCAGAGGAAATCTGAGGAACAAAACTACTCATTTAAACAAGTTGGAAAATCTGGGCCAGATCAGATTAAAGTGGACCTGGATACAGGATTTCACCGTTTATAAACTAAAATGTCAAAACTTTGAGTAAGACAAAGGAAAGGCACCTGGGAGGGGTCAAAGGTCACCTCTAAACCATCTGAAGCCCATCAAAAAGGAAAACATTTCATCAGCTGATCACCTTCAGCAGGTTCAGAGGAAGATCAGAGCTTCTCCTCTGCCTCTACAGGCAGCAGGTCAAAGGTCAAGACAATGAACCAGCACAGCTGTGGAAGAGTTCTGTCCAGAAACAAGATGGCTACCAGACTGAGGTTAGCAGAGCAAAGACTTCTGGGGCAATTTCCTCTGGAGAGACAAGACATTGGACCAAGATGGCGGAAACCAAAATGGCAGAAACCAACACATGTACTTACTTTTCTGCCTGGTGTGCTGGGTGTACTTACTTTCCTGCCTGGTGGGCTGGGTGTACTTACTTTTCTGCCTGGTGTGCTGGGTGTACTTACTTTCCTGCCTGGTGGGCAGGGTGTACTTACTTTCCTGTGGCGTCTCCATGTCCAGTTTGCAGGACTTTAATCAAATCTGTGTGATTTTGGCCTCAGAGGGAAAAAGACTCACGTGGTTTTCTAACAGGACAGGATGAAGGCTCTCCTCCTCTTCCTCAGCAGGCAGAAAGCAGCAGACATCCCATAATACCCCAGCTAAGCACAGAAACTTGATCTGATTTCAGGTGGAGCTGCTGTGTGTTTACAGGTGGGAACATCCTGGCTTCTGATTGGTTAGCAGAGAAAAAAGTTGATTATTTATTCAATAAAACGTCATGAGAGAAAGAAAAGTTCAAACATGAAACGTCAGGAAACGTTTGAAGTTTGAACTGATGAGAGTTTGAATCTGTGGAGCTGAAACTCCGAAAAACTCACATGATTCACTAATGGAAAACCTGCTGCTGCTCCACCAACCGAGGCAAAGAAACGGATTAAAGTAAAACGACTGAGACGGAGGAGACAAGGAGGACACGGAGGAGGAGACAAGGAGGAGGAGACAAGGAGAACACGGAGGAGACAAGGAGGAGACAAAGAGGAGACAAGGAGGACACGGAGGAGGAGACAAGGAGGAGACAAGAGGACAGAGGACACGGAGGATCATCGTATTGCAGACTCACCTGGTTTCCTCCTGCAGCTCTGATCACATGTTGACAGAAACTCCTCTGTTCAGTGGTGTTCAGTGGAGGTCAGTGGAGGTCAGCGGAGGTCAGTGGAGGTCAGCGGAGGTCAGTGGAGGTCAGTGGAGGCAGCGGAGGTCAGCCGGTGTGTCTCGCAGGCAGGAAGTGGTGCCAGGTGAGGTCGGCCGTCGTCTGGAAGCTTCTGTCGGCTCGGCGCCGTCCATCTGGATTTAAACTCTGGGTCACATGACTGAACCCAAGCTGGCAGAGCTGGCTGCTGATTGGCTGCTGCTGACTGGGCCCGGATGGGGCCCACTTCATCAGAACCGCTCAGAGAAACTTCAAACCGAGGATTCGTTTCATCTCATTTCTGCTCTGATTCTGCTGGAAATTAAACGATTCGCTGGAAACCTTTGAAATATTCATGGGATATTCAGAGATTTCTGATCCATACCAATAATTTTGTTTGCAATTTTTCTAACTGTAACAAGAAAGTTTCTGAGCGGCGAGTCAGTGTGGGGTCAGCGTGGGGTCAGCGGGGGGTCAGTGGGGGGTCAGTGGCTGGCCTGCAGGGCCCTGCACTGAAGATGTGGATGCACTGAGTTTGTGTTTTAATACTCAGACCAGGAGAGGCTGCAGCTTTAGCACACCGACATGCTGTTGCCATGGAAACAGATTTTCTGAGTGTAAGGCTGAAGGACAGGACTTTGGTTCTGATTGTAATAAAAGTTCAGAGAAAAGTTTGATCATCTCTAAATTAACACATGAAATCTGTTTTTTTTTATTTCACATACATTTATAAGAAAGTAATTTGAACATGAATCTGCTTGGAAGTGATTCTGAATCTACAACCTGAAAACTCCTGAAAACTCCAGAGGACGAGTTACGAAACGACCAGAAGACGGAAAACAAGCAGCTTTCCGTCCTCTGGGCCACAAATGCGCTGCAGTGCTCCACTTCGTCCGCTTCATGTTTTCCTACAGCGCCGGCCGCCGCTGTTTTTACACCACTTTATTACTGCCATGTGCGCAGATCTATAGAGCTACAAAAACAGAACCGGCTCAAACAGCCAGAGACGAGGAACAAACCAGAACCAGAAACGGTCTAGAGGAGCTGAAGCCACAGAGGGCAGCAGTGTTAGCTTAGCAGAGGGCAGAAGTGTTAGCTTGGCAGAGGACGGCGGTGTAAGCCTAGCAGAGGGCAGCAGTGTTAGCTTAGCAAAGGATGGCGGTGTTAGCCTAGCAAGGATGGCAGTGTTAGCTTTGGAGACGGCAGAAGTGTTAGCTTTTCATGCTATTAAACTGAATTTTGCGTCTGTGTGATCTTTGTGCTCAGTAACGGTTAGCATACGGTGTTTTACTGAATGCTTCATGTTGCTGTTTCACGTTTCATGATGTTTAATCGTTTCCACTCCAGGTCAGTTTTACTGGTTTAGCAAAGAGCCTCCTGGATTATTGCTGTTACTGATTCTGTATTTTTTGCCCTGAAGGAAAGTGGAGGCGATAAATCACCCAAACCTCTGAAAAATGAACCTCCTCACTGAAGAGATGACGGTTCCGGCGCTGGAGGCCGTCTGTCTGCAGAAACACAGCGACCAGCTGCAGCACCAGGCAGATCCTCTGACCAATTCAGTTATTTTCAACATATTTTCATTTCACAGTCAGCTGTAGACACGTTGGTTTTGTTCGTTTCATGTTGGTTCACCTGCCAGTAATTTTTTTAACATGTGGAAAAACTTTCTACCAAAAACAATGATTGACCTGGTTAGAGATGCTGCTCTGCTGGACAAACTGTTTATGTGTGAAAATAACAGCTATTAATAAACAGCTTCTGCTTATTAATGTTAAATTGGTGTAAAATTCCCAAAATAAGCCAAGAGCAGCGCCTGGTTAGCTTTACCTGTTCATTCCAGGCAGTCCTGGAGTTTAAACTACAGAGCCAGAAGTTTCCCAGACTGCTTCGCCAGTCTGCAGTAACATGGTGTAATTTTCCCAGAGTTCTTTGCAGTAACATGGTGTAAACTGAAGCTGAGTTTTTCTAATCTGGAGGGAATAAAGCAGATTGTTCTTCTGACGTTGGAGACCAAACAGCAATGGGAACGTCTGCAGAATCCAAACCAGGACGAAGAGTTAAGGTCATTTTATTTCTATAGCACATTTTCAGCAACAAGTCAATTCAAAGTGCTTTACATGAATTAAAAAGGAAATTCAAATAAAATAAACAAAGGAAAGAGCAAAAGAAGAGCGACAACCTAATAATGTCGATAATCCAGAACAGAGGTAATAAAAACTAAATGTTCATGGTTTTGCTTTCTCTCCAGCTCTCGGTGAAGACGGACGCTCCTTCCCTCTGCTCCCCTCCCTACCCATACTCACCCTGCTTGCTCTGTTTAACGGTCTCCATGGCAACCACTGCTGCACCAACCCATGGTGGTTTCAGCGACTGACGTCAGGGTTTCGCTCAGCGTCAGGATGAAGTTTTATGAACAAACTCAAACAAAATCCTTGTCACCTGATGTTAGCTGGATTCAGGCGCGTTGCCAGGGAGACGGTGGGTGGCGTAAACATTAATACCGATGGATGACCGTCAACAAGGCGATGTCCATCCATCATCAGAGGTTCATCAAAACCCAAACAACGTTTCTTCAGTGGAGATGAAAATGTTTTTATGGAGATAATCTGATGTGAACTTTAACCTCTGACCATCACAGAAACTCTAACTAAACCAACAGATCCACACAGCTAAGCTAGCTAGCACATCTAGCTTCACAACCAAAATGAAATGCAGATGAACTTCTGGTTGTCCATCTGATGGACTTTGAAAACCTTAAATCCCACATGACTTCCTGTTTCCTCATATCCACTAAAGCAACCTTCAGATAGTTGTTTTTTACAGCACAAGCATGAATTTATCCAAAATCAAACACAAATGTAGAGCATGTAGAATGAAAATCTGCTCTGCAGTTGAACTGCTGTCACTGTGAGGAGCTTAATCCTCAGCATGTGGCTCTGAATGTGTCCCAAGTGTTTTTTGGTCACCAATCAGAGCGAATCTTCACTGTCCTGATCGGACTCCTCGCTGCAGGACGGCGCGCTGCTCTGGCTCTGGTTCGGTTTTTACTGCAGCAGCAGCTCCTTTATGGGAATCCCCGTTTTCAGACCCTGGAGGCTTTTACTGGGAAACCAACAGCTGTGAAGCACATCTGGCCTTTAATGCAGTTTTTAATGTAAGATGTGTTTGGAACAGAAGACAAAGAGCTTATAGAGGAAAGCTGGAGGCCGATCTGGACGGACAGGAAACAGATTCTGTGTTTTAGTGTGAAATCTCAGTTTATATTCAATCTTCATAACATGAGACTCTTTCTATGAACACATGAGACTCCCACCAACAGGCAGCTTCAAAGGTTCCACCAGAACCATCAGAACCACCAGGGTCTGTACTCAGAACCCTGAGACTAAAGCAGCTCCAGTGACGTCATTCCAGGGAAAATCGTAGATAAAAACCATGGCAGAGCTGCTGCTAGCAGGACTGAATGTCAGGAACATGAAATGTTTTCATCCTGTTTTGCTGTCTTTGAATTGTTTTGAGTGGCTAAAGTCTCGTCTACCAACCAGCTATAAATGTTACAGTTTTATTTGTTCAACACCATTCAGCTGCACCAGGAAGATGAAACAAAGAGCTTCAGTGATTCTCAGAGAGCCTGACGTGTCGGGGACAGGGACGGGGACAAGGATAGGGACAAGGACGTCCCGTCTGCCTGTCCATCCCCCAAATCACCAAGAAGTGAAATAAGTTGATAAATAAAACCCGTAATAAGCCCCAGGGGAGTCAGTCTGACAGCTTTTAACCATGTACCAGCTAATGCTAAGGTTAGCATTAGCTGCTAACATAGTAGCAGCTAGTGCTAGTGTTAGCATCTTCTTCACTAAAGAATTTCTATGAATAATCCGGGTTTCCTGAAACCTAGAAATATTTTTGTTGTTCAGCTCAAATATCCTTTTATTCAGTAATTTAGCCATAAAGGGGCTTTTGAATTGAAGATGTTGCTAATTTTGTTGATCTGTTTTTAATTGCAGGTCCACTAGTTTTTTAAACGTTACATTTCTCACAATGGAACCATGTAACAGTAACGGGTGTTTGAGAGAAAGATCCCTTTAAGAAGGCAGAGCTGCTCTCCTTCTGAGCACCGCATCGTTCATCCTCCTGAAGTTAATCACAGCGTAATGACATCCATGGCCTCTGGGGGCAGCACATCCCCCTGTGCCGCTACGCGCGGCTCCTCCTGCTGCTGAACAGTGAAGGTTAAAGGTCACCTTGCTCGGCTCACGAAGCATCAGCGCTGACATGTGCAGGATCGCAGCTCGCCGCTGCATCCTGTAATCTGCCTTCCTGCCTCTGCGTGATGCCGCGCTGGCTCTGAACGCAGCAGGACTGATGAGCAAAAATTACTCGCAGATGTGAAACACGCTTACTCATTTCTACCAAATCATGGAAATTATATGTTCTCAAGGTAAACACGGCTCCGAGAGCAGGATGGAAAAGTCAAGGCTCTGGGTGAGTCAGCTCATAAACATCTTCCAGGCTGCAGAGCTAACCTCCCTACCTCTAAATGATCCACTGCTCCACTCAGCTTGCTGTTGCAGGGTTTTCATTTAGCTCCACTTTCTGTTCCTGCTTCACTTCCTGTTTTATTTTGAAGTTCTGGTTCTTTTATTCATCGTTACAAATGTGTAATTTTCAACTTGCATGTTTGAAAAGTGAGCTGGAGCGATTCCTGAAATCTGATTTACGAAGTCACATCTCTCACCATCAACAAGCTCAAAATCCAATATGGCTGCCACTCAGACAACACCGTGAAAGCTGCAGCAGTAAACCGTTGTTGTACTTCGGATACTTCATTGGTGTTTATTTCATTCAACAAATAGATGTGAAACGGATCCATCCATCCTGAGCGATCCGGTTGGACTACGTTACTGAGAAAACCAGGACATAAACTCAACCACCCTGCCACAGTGGTTGAGTTGGGGCCTCTCCAGGGTCCAGCTGAAGCCCTGTTCCTCCTGATGGTCCAGTTGACCCGATTCTACTGGAACCGAACATCTGCTCCACCTCCAGCTGCTCTGAGTCCAACCAGCCTGTTCCCCTCCTGGCCTGTGGGGGCGCTGCACCAACAACCACTGAAGGAAACGACACAAAATCCTCTGAAGACGCTGAGAGCAACTTCCTGCTTCACCAGATGAAACAAGATGGATTTGTCGGAGTTTAGCGGCTGGAGGATTTCTCTTTAGGCTAAAGACCAGGAGTCATTTCTGCTGCTAGCGCTAGGCTAACACGTTAGCGTTGGTTGTATTTACCCAGAATGCCCTGCGCTGTAGGCCACTTCCTGCTTTTGGAGCGGTCTCCGGTCCGCTTGACGTTCACATTCAAGCTGACCCCAGACTGAGGTTTGTGTCAGAGGTCAGAGGTCGGTTAGCTTTCAGCTGATGTTCGACCTTTTACTCCGAAACTTCCTGTTTTTGTGTCGCTCCAGCAGAAGATCCTGTTCTTCTCCTTCATGTTTGGACCACGATGCACCAGCGTTTCCATCTCAGTTAGCATGAATCTGCCGTCAGCTGTCCGAGCTGCTGCAGCGACGCCATGGCTACCGGCTAATACAAGCAGGCTGCCCGTTAAAGAGCCTTCAATGGCGGCCATTGTTCAGGAACATCGATGAGTCAGAAAGTAAGCCGAGGAGCGGGCGGTGGGCGGCTCTGTGTGGCTGCAGCTGGCAGAACCAGAGGGAGACGTGATGCATCAGGAGCTGGAGAGACTTCCAGTCTCTGAACCTGAACAGGAGCCAGACGGACGGTTTGGCCAGAGCTGCTACAAACCGTATTTCAGTCACAATGCGCTTTATTGTTGTTGAATCAGAGAAGAAGAGTTCCTGTGTGAGTCGCAGTGGGCGGGGCGAAGGTGTGGTCGCTTGTTTCCATGTAGGAAGCGGAGCAGCAGCTTTTGTCGGCCGGCCATGGGAAAAAACAAGCGAGAGAACGGACCGGTTTCCAAACCAGAGCGGTTCTGGAAATATGTGTTCACCACGTGACGGCCACAGAGCCGAGCCGGTTCCCCCGAAGAGCCTCGTTAAAAAGCCGAATCCGCTGCAGAATCCGCTGCAGAATCCGGCTCAGCGGAAACGGACCGGCCGTCCTTCTGAGGAGCCACAAGTTTACATACACGCTGTACAAAACACTTTTCTCTGTGTTCAATCAGAACCAAACTTCTCTGGCTTCAGATTATTTCTATTTGCTTAAAGTCAGAAAAATCAGCAAAAACATTTTCAGCTTAGGTTCAGAAGTTTACATACCTTTGGTCAGAATCAGGGATGATTGTCTTAGACGGTTCATTTGGGTCAGATGTTCTGGGTTTCCTTCCTGTCGTTTGTCCCTGTAGTTTGCTGGATATCTGGTCCTTTCCTCCTGACAGAACCAGTAGAACCGGGTTGGGTTTGTAGAACCTCTGGATGTGAAGCTCATGGTCCTTCTGGAGTTTTAAATTCCTCATGATTTCTTCAGATGTTGCTTCAGTATTTCCACATTTAGATTCTGAAGCGCCCCAGTTCCTCCTGCAGTAAAACCCCACAGCATCATGCTGCCACCACCACCACACTTCAGTTAGGATGGTCCAGTCGTCTTCGAGATGTATGGATAGTCATTATGTTCAAACGGTTCCACTGGCTTCTTCTTCGCTGAGCAGCCTGGATGAAGACTCCGTCTTTGGTTCCAGGTCAGTCTGGACGGTTTGGACCAGAACCGTCCTTCCTGCTCCGTCTCTCACCGGTTCTGGTTCAGGTTGGAGGCGGTCAGGATGCAGCTCTGCTCTACAGCGTGTCCTGCTGCGTTCGCCTGTGAATGAGTAAAAAGTTTTAAAGGCGAAAAATCGTTTTAAAAATTCACTTTTCATCCCTTAAATCCATCTGGCTGTGAATCTGGAGTCTCTGGGAGTGCAGAAAATGAAAAACTAGTCCCTCCTGATGCTGTGTAGAAATGTTTATTTCCAGTTTTTTCATGTTTTCCAATTGGTTCAGTATTCTCTGTTCCATATTAGTTTTGAACTGTTGCATTAAAGTTTTTTCTGCAGAAATGCTAAACAAGGTCACAGACCTCCAGCTTTGTGAATAAACAGTTTTTACTTATTTTCTGTAGTTAAAGTCAAGATGTAGTTGGAAATGTTCTGACATCAGTGCAAAAAAGTCGACTTTGCATAAAGTGCTTCATGAACGAATGCTACAGCGACTGCAGCTAGCATCCTAAATCCTGTGGAAACAACAGCTGAACGCTAAGCTACAACAACAACCAACTTTATCTCAGACATGGATTTATTGTGTTGAAATGATGCCTTGATCGTTGTTTTGCTAGCAGTAGCATTGTGCTAATGTTAGCACCGTGTGCTAGCTGTTAGCTCTTTGAGGACAGAACCATACTGTGTGTTTTAATATTATTACATAAACAGTTTAGCATTGATTTGCTGTTTTTGTCTTGGAGAACACATGAATCAAATGTATTCAGGAACACTGTTGGCGCTAGCGCTAGCTAACATGCTAACTATGTTGGAGCTTGACGTGTTGAGTCATGTTCCAACATGTCTGCCTGGATGGTCAAGTTAATGACGTTGACGTCTTTAATCAGTTTGAGAATAAAAAAGTTTCTGTATCGCTACGTTATCATATCTCTGCTAACAAACTACAAAGATGGCCGACCACAATTTGAGTGACACACTGTGTGTCCTGGAGTGGGCGGAGTCCGAAGTGCCTTATTTGCATTTAAAGGCACAGCACCAAAACGAGTTGCTCTCTGATACAGCTGAGGTCAGAGATCAAGTAGGAGCCAGAGATCAAACCAAAACATGGAAGGTCAGCTTTAACTAGACCACAATTGGAGGGTTTTGGATGGAAAAAGGATTTTAAAGAACGATGTGTCCATTTAAAAGATGGCAGCTGTCCCGACCGGTGATCCTGATCTACACCATGTTCCAAATCATTATGCCAGTGATATTTTATCAGATTTTCCTAAATGTTCAATGCAAATGATGGTCAGTGTAATTTTCAAGTCATGAACTATTACAGTATCAATCAGATTTTACTCAACAAATGAGAGCAGGATTATTTTCAAAAACAAAAAACTCAAACTGCTCTGTTCCAAATTATTATGCACAGCAGATTTTCTAAACATTTTATGGACATTAAGAACTGCAAACTGTCGTTCTCTCAATGTGCAGCATTAAGTGTTCACATGTACTAAAATCAAAAGCTGTTTCGATCAGGAACATCTGAACAGACTGAGTTGCATGTTAACACAGGAGCCCTTCTCTGACATCACCTGCTCACTTCCTGCAGCCGTTCAACCTGGGAGTTTGTGGAAAGTTTCTGCTGAATGTCTGCAGGATGTCAGAAAACCTTCCCAGAGCTGCTGCTTGATATGAACTGATATAAACCCTCAGATCTTCTGCTTCATACTCCAAAGGCTCTCAGTGGGGTCAGAGGTCAGAGGAGGATGGTGACCACACCAGCAGTTCCTCCCTTTATGCCCACAGCAGCCAATGACACAGAGGTATTCCTGCAGCATGAGATGCTGTCATGCATGCAGATGGTTCTGCTACTGAAGGTTCGGCTCTTTTGGAACCATGGAAGAAAATGATGAGTCAGGAAGTCCAGATGCTTTGCTGAGGTCATTTTCAGGGGCCCTAAAGGGGCCGACCAGCTTCTCTCCCCATGATTCAGCCCACAGCATGACTCCACCACCTCCTGGCTGATGTTACAGCCGTGTTGGGACGTGGTGTCCATCCTCCACCCATCCACTACTGCATCCATCTGGACCATCCAGGGTCACACAGCAGCATCAGTGAAGGGATCTGATTGGACATTAATCTGGACCCACTGCCACCGTTTCTGCTTGTGATCCTGGTTTGGGCCCAATAGTCGGTTCCTGCACAACAAGCCTCTGGAGGATCCTCCAGCTGGAGGCTCCAGAGGCACCAGCAGCTTCAAATAACTGTTTGCTGCTTTATAAGGGCCTTTTAGCAGCGGCTCTCTGAATCTGATGGATTGTCCAACAGAAACTTTCCTCATTCTGCCTTTAGCTGCACAAACCAGGTTTGTTCTGAATCAGATCTCTTCACAGTACGATGATAATGCTTCAGTTCTCGTTAAATATCTAATGTTTTCATATCTTGTTCACTTCACTATCGGAGATCTTTTCTCTTTCCCATATTGCTGATTAATGTGGAACATCCTGCTGAAGTAGATTTACTTTAACTGAGCTCCTGACAAACTAATCAACCAGGTTTCTGAAATTATTTATAGTGATTCAAAGAGCCTGAGACATAAAACTGTCTATGAATTTAATGGGACAACAAAAATGTAATCTTCATGACACTTTAATCCAATCTGCGTAATAATTTGGAACGGTGCACAATCACTCGAATCATTTATTACTGAGAGTTTTGTTCTTGCCTTCGGGTTAAATCTGCAGGCTGACGTCTCTGACATCACGCAGCTCGGGTTGGTCCGAACAGAACCGCAGGCGCAACAAACAGCCTCTGCCCGAGCTTTCATGTTTTCATTTAATGCCTGCCAGGAGTTCTGAGGTTTTCTTGTCTTTATGACTGAGCCTGTCGATGTTGGAGCGTCACGTTGGGCCTGGCGGGCTGGAACCAGGTCCAAGTGGAGGTCCAGGGACGGAGCGGCTCATCAGACCGTGTGGGTCAGTGGAGGGTCAGCGGGTCGACGTTTGTCCGTCCTGCTGCTCCTCATTTCTGTTCCCAAAATAAAGCAGAAAAAACAGAAAGATAAAAACTAAGTACACCCCATGATAACCTCTAACCTCAGCCCGGCAGCCATCTTGTTTCTAGACAGAACACTTTCTCAGCTGTACTGGTTCAGGGTCATGACCTTTGACCTGCTAATGGGGGCCTGTAGAGGCTGAGTTCCAACATGTTTTCCTCTTGGGAATAATCTTTATTTTTTATCTTTATTGTAATTTTCAATTGTATTTTATTTAATTCTAATTATATTTATTCATTTTAAATTTATTCTAATTTAAGCAAAAAACATTAAAAAATTTTTAAACATTTATTTTACTTGGTTTTATTTTTTTTAATTATTTCATTATCTTAAGGATAAGGACTTTGTGTAGTCTTGAAGTGACCTTTGACCCTTCCTGGCCTTGTGCTAACCTGGGGGCTCCATGTTCCTCTTTGCCAGTCGGATCATCCAGGTGGATCTGGAGCCGTTTGGGTTCCGCTGGAGCCTCCCACTGCGACAGGCGGCATAAATCCGTCTGCACCTCGGTGCCTCCTCCACGTGTAATGATCTCATTCTCAGTGTTTATCTGTAAAGGAACCGAGGGAGGAACAAACAGATCGGCGTTCGGACCACAAACTGCCTCCAAGCAGCCGGTGGAGAAGGAACAGAAACAGCTTCCAGAGGTCATCCCTCCAGGAGCAGGAACCTCCAGGAGCAGGAACCCTCCAGGAGCAGGAACCTCCAGGAGCAGGAACCCTCCAGGAGCAGGAACCCTCCAGGAGCAGGAACCCTCCAGGAGCAGGAACCCTCCAGGAGCAGGAACCTCCAGGAGCAGGAACCCTCAAGAGGAACCCTCCAGGAGCAGGAACCTCCAGGAGCGGGAAGCAGCAGCTCGCTTCGCTCGTAATTAGATTATCTCTGATGATTTATTGTTACTTTATTTTAGTTTCAGACTCCTGTCCGCTCAGCGGTGGCCACTTCGTTTCTCCACTGAAGCTACTGACCAGCTCTGGAAAATGACAAGAATGCTACCAGCTAGTGTTAGCTTTGGGTAGGCTAAGCTAGCATGCCTGGGTTGGTTAACCAATGGATCGCCTGTTTCGTCCAGTCCATTCGCACAGATGCAAACACATTTCTCAGAAAAAGGGCTGATAGGAAGAATCTATAACATCATACATCAGATGCTTTGACAGTTTGCTGTAATCCAACGTGACACGAAGCATAAAGATGATTATAAAACGAAGCTGAAGTTGGCTTCTGATTGGGAAAATAATGTTTCACAACCCTAAGTTATGGAAAATTAATTTCTACTAATTTATTGTGATTATCTTTAACTTCTTCCAGTTTCAACTCTTCAATGCTCTCAGATGCTTCAAACATCAACTATATTAGTCTACACTAAAAGCAGAATATTTATAACTTTGTAGTTGGTGAAACGTTTATTTGATCAGTGAAAGTTCAATAAAGAATCATATTAGCATGTTCCACAAATCACAAACTAGGTTAAAATATTCTGCTTTAGCCAGTCGTAACTGACTGAAAAATGTCAGTTACGACTGGCCAAAGTAGACATGCTACTTGTTAGCCTGTCCAAGGCTAATGTTAGCCTAGGCAATGCTAATGCTAGGCCATCCAAATCTAAAGCTAGCATGTATATGCTAATAGTCAGCAGACTACGTAGGCAATCTAAACAGTGACCTCCCTTCGCATGCTAGTCGTTAGCGTATCCAACGCTAATGCTAGTGATTAGCCTCCTTCTCATTGACCAGCGCCGGTTGTTCAGTTTCTGCCGGCCAACCATTAATCAGATTAGTAGCATCAGGATCGTTGTTCCTGGACCGTTTGGTTCTGGGCAGACGTAGGAGGAAACCCAGTCCTCTCGGGGGGAACCGACCACAGCGGACCGGACCGGACCGGGACGTTCCAGTGGAGGCGGACGCTCTGCTGACGTCTCAGAGCATCAGGACTTCTCATCAGAGAAATCATCTCTGCGCCAGAACCGGTCGTGGAGGCGGTTTGGACCCAAACCGTGCTCCAGAATAACTTCATCAGAGCCTGATTCAGCCGTTGTGTCGGCGTTCTGGACCCGCGGTGCTGAGCTGCAGGGCGCCTTCAGGGCCAATCAGCACTCAGGATTTAAAGATGCTTCTTATTGTTGCTGTTGTTTCTGAAAGTTTAAGAGGAAATCAGAACCAAACGAAACCCAGATGAGCTCCGGCTGATGACGCCGCTGCTCTGTGGGGAACCGTTTATATTTTGCTTTTTTACACGTTTAGATCATTGAACAAGTTTAATTACCCGATAAAAAGCTAAAGAAAGCCGTTTGAAGCAGATTTAGTTTGAGGCCTGCCCGGCCCGATGGCGCCGTGGTAACGAGGCGTTGGAGGTGGGTTAATGTTTCCGGATGATGCGTGACCCCGTGACCTCTGGCACATTTCGTCAGCCTGACTCTGAACCCGGTCAGGAAGTCGGTCTCAGTTCGGTTCTGGACCGATCCGAAGCTTTCAGGTGAAACTGGTTCCAAGAAAATGGAGCAGAAAACCGAAGTTCCAACGTCAGGTTTCACTAAAAGTAAAATCGACTGCTGTGTGAACCGAACAACGAGGGGCAGGAGGAAGAAGTCCAAATATGGCCTCAGCAACACCAGCATTCCAATAACGAGATGGCGCCCCCTGGTGGCGGGTCGGGGCGCCATGTCTCGTCCTGCTTCGTGTCGCTCTTCGGGTCCCCACAACAAAATCTATTCAGGAAGTTTAATTCATGAATATCAGTTTCTGAAACTCAAACTATTTTTTCCAGGAATTTAACAAATTAATCTGAGAACTGAAGCTATTCATGACCTTTGGAAGATATTCAAAGTGTGAGTATTATTATTCCCCAACAAATAAACGTTTTGCTTCAATCTGCTTTTGCCTTGAGAGCCAGAAAGTTTATAAATATCATAAAATGTTTTATTCAGAGCAGAAACAGAAAACCTCAGGCAGCGTTTCCTGAGCTTCAGCTCCACTTCGCATTCAGGTGCAGCTTACAGCGTCCGAACGCCCAGATGGTTTCACCGCCGCAGGAAATGAAGAGGCAGCCTTCATCCTGCTCCTCTTCCTCCCTGGATCTGTGTTTGGTTCACGGGACTTTGACTAGGCAGGAAGTTGAACCTCAGGAAGTTCAGAGGTGACGATTCGTCTCGATCCAGAACAGAAAGACGATGAATCTTTGTTCTGTTTGCATTATTAAAAATGGAAACATAAAACATGATCTGCTGAACTCATCCTGAGGAAACCAAAGTTCACTGAGGGGATTAGGGAACATGAAGACAGTTGATTTCTGACACATGGAAGCGACTCCTTCCACCAACATTTAATTCACCATCCCACCCCGTTTATCTCAATACGTAAAATCAATAATAATCAGGAGAAAATCTCAGTTTCCACCTAAAGGAGACATTTGAATGTATTGTTTTCTGTTTTTCTGCATTAGTATCACTTTAACAAACTGAAAAATGTTTGTTCGCTCTGTTTTCCCTACAGAAACTTGTACGTCGACCTCAGTGAGTTTTACTGAGCTCTGATAAAATGCATCCAAGATGGCGTCGCTCCAAACGCATCCAAGATGGCGTCGCTCCAAACGCATCCAAGATGGCGTCGCTCCAAACGCATCCAAGATGGCGCCGCTCCAAACGCATCCAAGATGGCGCCGCTCCAAACGCATCCAAGATGGCGCCGCTCCAAACGCATCCAAGATGGCGCTGCTTCAAAGTTGGGTTGTGTCCCGGGTTCAGCAGAACTTTAATCTGAGGAAATTTGACCCACAGCTCATCGTCACGCATCGACGTTTTGATGGGTTGCTTAGCAACAGTCGGGGAGACCTCGAGGGGTAAAGGTAAACTGCCTCTCGTCAACATTAGGCTGAGACTAAAACTGTGCAGAAGTTGAAAGCTGGCGTCACATTAAAACGTTGAAATATTTATAAGACTAGAGATACAATAAATGAATGTGTTCCTCTGGATTATTCCTGACCTCTGATTCGGCTAACTGAGCCTCAAATACAAACTTTCTGCATCAATCAACAGACTCCTTACTGACTGGAATCATAAATGTGCTTTTTTGTGTAAGAATGCTGGCTTGGTTTTTGAATAAGAGTCGATATTTTAGCAGTTGTAGCTCAAACGTTACGGCTGTCAGAGCGCCGCTGATTGGTAAACGCAGCTCTCACGGTGAAACTCAGGGTTTCTCCAAGAAACAAAAAATAAAGTTATTCTGTTTTAAAGCTGTGGTTCCAAATATTCAATTAAAACCTGAACTTTCTCTCAAGCGGTTCTTAAGTCCTTTCCGGCTCCGGAGCAGCAGAACTGATCCGTAATCTGGAAAGAAAAACCACAGGCAGGATTTTAGTGCTGATCAGGACCGGCGCCCTCCTGATGAGGAACATGGCCGCCGTCACGTGACCAGAGGAAGGAAAACATGGCCGCCTTTCAGTTTAATCCTCTGCACTTTTGAACCCGACCTCTCTGCAGAAACGCCATAATTCCTCCCTGCAGGACACTCACAGGCCTGCCGGTCTCTTCACACGGCAGCTTCAGTCGAAAACAGACAATTATTCTCAGCTGAACTTTATACTCAGTAAATTTAAACCTTTTTACAGGACAGGCAGTGAGGTTCAGAGGCCCAGTTTGAGTCCACTAATCATTTTCATGTGGCTTCATGTTCTTTCAGGGGTCCAGGAAATGGGACATCCAGTTACCATGGCAACTGATTCCTGGTGGTTAGCCTGGCGTCTTCATGCTGACGAGGCCTCAGCTACACTCAACGGGATTTCTGGGAAACCAAATGGATTTTTATGCATTTTGGCCTTTAATCCACATACACTCTGTTTAATATCACTAAAAATAAAAACGAATGAAAACGTTGACCCAAGAGGAGATCTGAGAATTCTCCTATATGTGGAAAATGGAGGCCAAAGGTTTAGAGGTCAGAGCACGACAGTCTGCACCAAATACTGCGACCATGCAGTGGAGGAAAGATGGCCGCTGTCAGAGAGCTGCTGATTTCTATGTTGGTTCAGCTTTATTTAACCAAATAACTTTTTACAGTGTACAATGTTAATGCTTTATTCTACTTTCTTCCATTAATCTTGTTACTTTTCTCAGAAGTAATAATCAGCTTAAACACATTACCTTCACTTAGAGCAGTGTTTCTCAACCTTTGCTGGGCCAGCGCCCCCCATCCATTATCCAGGTCCCTCACCCCCCCATCAAAGACGATGTAGGACACCTGCACTGAATATTAGTTCATTATTAATATTACTGTTATGATTGTTGATGTTTTCATTTTTATGGTTGTTTCTGTCTTTATCATGAAAAATAATTTCCCAGAGAACAAAAACATCATGAGAATAGCCATTATTTTTACAGGCGTCTACGGCAAATACAATGAATATTCCAGTTCAAATCGGTCGGCATGACAACAGCCAATCAGAGGGGAAAAAAAAGTATTTTTGTTTTGTGTAATTTTATGAAGTTAAATCTGTCACAAAATGAGCAGATAAAAGATGTTCAACAAAACCAGTTTAAACTTTGACCTGAGCTCTGCAACATGAAAACATGGATGAACTGCAGCTTTATTAATCATAACTCTTCTTCTCTTTCTGTGGTGCAGCTCTGTGCTGCCTTCAGGAGAATGGGACATCACAGTGTCAGCTATAACATTTCACCTGATGGTATTTACTGGAACCAGAGCTTTCAGTGGAGAAACTAAACTTCCAGATCCTTTTAATGCCATATAAATATGGGACAGAAACATGGATTATATCTTTATATAGACCCGTCTATTGATTTATAGATTAATAGTTTTACTGAATAAGAACAAAGCTGCTTCTTAATCAAATCCTAGTGGATCAAATTAAAAGTGTCATGGAGTCACTGAGATTAACACCGACATGAAAAATAATATTGAAGAAATAAATATATCAAATCTAATCAAAAACATTAATAAGTGATAAGTTCCTTACTGTTATCATGTGTAAAATATATTTGTTCTTAGTACTAGATGTGATCCCAACAGACTCATGGCCCTTCAGCAATATTATTTGACCTTTTATCTGAAACAGTGTTTGTCTGTTTTTGCCATATTCTAGTTCGTTCGTTAGTCCCGGTTCTCCTGTCGGAGTTTTGCCCAATGTGTCCGTAGTTTATTTGTTTTGTCTGCCTGCGCTGCGGGGCGTCGGGAAGGACATCGATGAAGAGAGTCTGACATAAACCTTTTAAACCAAGGAACAAATCCCGGTATTCTCCTGATTAAGATCCAAAGCTGCTGCGGTTCTACCGGTTCATCCGGGTCACTTTCAGCTCCGATCTGAACTCTATAAAACAACCTGACAGGTGAATCTCGCAGCAACGTCATCAGCCGGTGTAACGAACTGATGCTAAGCTACCATTAGCAGGAGCGGAGCTAACAAGAAGCTAACAAACACTGAAGAGAAGAAGAGCTGCCATCGATGCGGCTGCAGCCAAACATGTTAATGTTAAACAATACAGTTTTTGGCAAGTAGCTCAACGTTTAAACTGGTCTTGTTGTGCATTTAAGGTGAAAGCTTACCTTGGAGCAAACGCCCCCCAAAGGAATCTCAGCGCCAACTTTATGTGAATTCTCACGCTTCATGAACAAAGGATAGTTTCTCTACCTCACGTTACTCTCAGCTACTTTATGAGTCACTAAATAATATAAAATGAATAATATTCAAAAGAATACAAAATAAAACTTTTAAAACTGGAGTTAACCCTGAAACTAATTAAAGCTATTAGCAGGGTGGTGAAGAGAAACCGCGTCACAGCGCCACCTGCTGATAAAGCAATAAGAAAACATCTTACAGAGAAGCTTTGGTGTGTTTTTATAGTGACTGACCTGAGGAAGAAAGAAACAGGAGGGAGCCATGGCGACCGAGCGCTGCCGTTAGCGTCCATGTTGCGTCCGAGTCAAACAGGAAGTGCGCCCAAAACCGACCCCTAGGCAACGCTCCCCAGACGAAGGTTCCGCCTCGCCACTACTGCCACTGCTGTAAAGTATATAATCACAAACCAACCCAGATAACGCAGTGACCTTTTAAAGTGCACCACATAAATAAACTAAGGCTGATTCAAAATGTTCACTCATATTATGCTAATCATTAGCATTAGCATGGTAACACATATGTCCAGATGAGAAGCTCAGATTGTTAGCCTGTAGATGCTAGTCATTAGCATCAGGCTAACAGCCAACATGAACTAGAATGGTGGATCCACCTGGATGTGATATTTGTGTTCAAGCTGTGTGTGCATGTAGGGGTGTACTTATTTTTTATGGTGCTGCAGGGATAAACTTTATACAAACTCCTTACAGCTGCTCTAACAAACAAACTCACCAAAACACTATTTTCCACTTAATGTTTTAAAAGCAGATATAATTAATTAAACTGCTTTGATGTGTCAGCTCTAATGGCTTATTTTTCTGTTAGACTTTAATGTTTTTTATTCTATTAGCCTTTAACTACCTAGGAATGTTTTACGTGGCCAGTTGTCTGAACACGACTCAGGAGGATCATTGGTGTCGCGCTGCCTGATCTGACAGATCATTGAGAAGTCTAAGAAACGCTGTTAGTTTAGCTTCAATGCGGATTTTATCACTATTAATGCTTTCTTCATCAAATTTGGTGCAAATGAGACCAGTCACTCATCTCATTTATTTACGTGGAAATAAGAGCGGTGGAAGCTGCACACAGCAGCAGCTGAGCGGTTTGTTCCAGCGCTGATGTCCTTCCAGGGTGATGAATCGTGTCGTTATGTGGAAGCTTTTATTTGGGAGGAGAATAAACACTGACTCTGTGTGCCGTGCTTCTTTCCACCTCCGGCCCAAAACGTGACCCCCGCCTCAGGCTGAGGAAACGTTTTACTTAGTTGGAGGACAAGAAAACAATCAGATCAACGATTTGATCTCCTATCAATGAAACATTAACATCTGCAGACATAAACATCAGACCTGAAACGCTGGAACTGAAACTACTCTTTGGTCTTTAGGGAGAATATTAAAGCTCTCTGATTCATAAACACGTGAACATTTTCACTCTGCTGCCGGTCTGCTGGGAGCAGCAGAACTCTGCAGGCCCTGCAGGCTGAAGCTGTAAATCAGACCTGATGGTGGAAATGCTGGAGGATCTGCAGCTGCAGAGAGAGCAGGCGGTGGCAGCATCATGGAGGGGCTGGACGTCTTCTCCCGTCTTTCTGGGAGAACATTTAGTGTTTCTGTTAACCCGGTGATGTCAGAATCAAGGCCTGCTAAGTGGAGTACCTCAGGGCTCAGTATCAGAGCTCATTGCATTTATTTTGAAATTTCCCTGGAGGACAAATAATAAAACATTTTAATGTGTTTTATCATTTCTACGTTGATGATATTGTTCCTTCAAACTTCTGAAAATATCAGGTTCTCCTCTGAGGTTCTGTGACATTTTCTGAATTGCGAAATTAAAATTTTTGCTCCTGAGAACCAAACAGCAGAAACGCCTCAGCGCTTTGCCTCTTCTGTCAAACCAAACGTCAGGAAGCTCGGCGCGGACTCGGCGGCGCCGCTCTATTGGCTTCATCAGAAACTGCTTCATTTTTAACTGTTTCTATCCTTAAACCTGTTGCATCCAGAGCAGAAACAGAGACGATTCTCCGTCCTCTCATCTCATCTGTTGAAACTGTCTTCATGTGTTTGAATCTGAACCGTCAGCAGATTGTTCACCCACAAAACATAAAGAGATCTAGAACCTGAAGCCAAACCCCAGTTTAGCGTCAGGTTCCAGATCTTCAGCTCCTCTCTGAGATCTCAGGAAAATCCTTCAGACTTTGTGCTGCTTTTCTCTTTTCTGTTGCTTTTACACTTTAAACACTTTGTGGCTTTTTAAAGCTGCTAAGATTCACTACAGAATCTGCTGCTGCTGCTGTTACTGTCGCTGTTACTGCCGCTGTTACTGCTGCTGTTACTGCCGCTGTTACTGTGCTGTTACTGCCGCTGTTACTGCTGCTGTTACTGCTGCTGTTACTGCGCTGTTACTGCTGCTGTTACTGCTGCTGTTACTGCTGCTGCTGTTACTGCTGCTGTTACTGCCGCTTATTTGTAACATTTTAACTCCTGTAGTTTAAACTATAAAACATGAAATAAACATTAAATTTCGGAGTTTTCCTCGCGGTTCTATTTGGTCGGTCCAGCTGCTGATCGTCGTTCATGTTTTCCCCTCACAGCTGGTTACCTAGCAACACCATAAAAGAGCAGGAAACCGGCGGGGTGAGTAACAGGCCTCAGACAGCAGAACAAGATGAACCGGGTCTCTGTTCTGAACGCGCTGCAGTTGGTCAATCAGCCCTGTGACCCGATAGACTGACCCACCCGACCCGACCTGACCCACCTGCCACAAAGTCCTGCAGAACAGAGATAGTGGAAAGACAACCAGCTTATCTCTGCTTTGGATTCGAACCCACAACCTTTTCTCTGCCAGGCAGCAGGGCTAGCTGCACCGCTGTGCATTCATGGGAAGGAAATGTTTCATGATTAACTAATCTAAAAGCTGCATTTGTATTCAGCCCCTTTACTCTGATACCCTGAAACAGAATGTACCAAGGCCTCAGCATCGATTTGGGCCGGCAGGAGTTTGAATCCTCTGGAGGAGATTCAACCTTCAGTGGAGAGAAAACCTCTGCTAATCCTCTATTAGCTCATTCTTAGCTTAGCGCACAATAAAAGTGATTTCTGCAAAGTTTCAGGCTGAACCTGCTGACTGGTTCTGCTTTACCAAACGTCCTGCTGTAATAACTGGGCATCGTGTTAAAGTGAAGGTGTGGCTGCCTGACCTCAGCCTGCGCTGCTCAGATCTTCACCAAACAGGGAGATGTGTCTGGTTTCATTTACCCAGCCCCGCCCCTTTCACATTTTTCCTGTTTCTGCAGAGAAAGTGGGAGGAGAGGAGCAGGATGGCAAACCTCCAGGCCGCTGAAGTTTGTCCCGTCCCAGCCGCGGATTCGGCCCCACTCCTCCTCTGGCTGCAGAGCGGGACGCTGCTGCTCCACTCAGGTCCGTCTGTCCTCATCAGCTCTCAGCCTCCGTCCCAGCAGGAAGCCGCAGGATTTCACCAGGAGGATAATGACCACAGCCTGCTGCTGTTTCTCATAACTCTGCTCTCTGTTCTGCACAAAGCGGCCCGGTCCGGTCCGGTGGAGCGGCTGTGCTTCGGCTCAGGGTGAGTCCTGCTGCAGAGCTTCAGCTGCATGTGAACTCAGGATGGTTGTGATAATTACAGCTCTGAGACGTTTCTGGTTTATAGCCCATAAAAGACGCGGCAGCGAGCGTTTAGCGCTGAGAGCTGTACTTTGGGTTGAGTCAGGGCAAGAGGTGAGGAGGAAGAGGAGGAAGATGAGGAAGTTCTGCTGCAGACGGTGAAACCAGCAGATGCTTGAAGCTGAAAGGTTCTGCTGCGGCGCTGATCCGTAACGACTGGGAAGAGCAGCAGGAAAAACTCTGAGGATGATCAGGAATAAGTTTAAACTGCTGCTGCCACACCCTGAATCAGCCCAGGAAGACGCTCCCAAACTGCTGGGATGGTTTTACTGGCCTTGCTGGTCTTAGTGGTCTTGCTTGTCTTGCTGGTCTTGCTTGTCTTGCTGGTTTTGCTGGTCTTGCTTGTCTTGCTGGTTTTGCTGGTCTTGCTTGTCTTGCTGGTCTTGCTGGTCTTGCTGGTCTTGCTGGTTTTGCTGGTCTTGCTGGTTTTGTTGGTTTTGCTGGTTTTGTTGGGCCAGGTTTGAGTCGTGGGCCTCGGTTGGTCTGACTGAAAGCAGCTGGTTGCCACGGAAGCTGAAAGTTAAACTGTTTCTGTTTCCAGACGTTAATCAGCTGCAGCTTCTTGAATAACCGTCAGATTTTCAGGACTTTTGGTTGCCATGGTTTCCATGTTTTGATGTAGCTCCAGTTTAAAAACAGAGCAGTAAAAATAGTTTTGTGTCTCCGCTGATAATTTATGAGCCCGACTCCGATTGGCTGCTGGCTCTGCAGCACATCTGTCAGGTGTCAGACGGACTAACGCGTTCCAGATGTCAGCCTCCTCCTCATCCTCCTGATCTTCATCCTGCAGCATCTGCAGCACACATGTGGCGCTGCAGCCGCCGGGTCGGCGGCTCATCCGATCAGAGCTGCTTCGTTTCCCTCAGATTTTCTTCAGCAGCTTTTCTGTGACTTCAAACTCCCAGAAAACTGGAACAAAACTTTTCTTTCTCCTGATTTATCAGCGTTTCTGTCCCACATTGAGGTTTATTCATCCAATCACAGAGCTTTTTATTCACGAGAGACTCACAGGTCAAAGGTCAGGCGTTTACTAGAGAAAAAGCTGGAAATGGTTCTGGAATGTTTATGCCATGAAAATGTTGCATCAGTTATGAAACAATAAATATTTTACATCTCATCAAATAAACATCAATTTTTTGATCAATAATCTGATAAACGCCACCCAAACTCAATGTTTCAGATATTTTTCTGTGTTCTGGAAGTTTGTTCCAGATATTCCTCCTTTGGTTCTGGTTCAAGAGGCAGAGCAGAACCAGAACCAGCTGTTTGACCCAGTCTCTGTGTTTGCAGCGGCTGCAGGAGGAACCGAGCCGCCCGGCGTTAGTGTGGCTGATGGATGTGTGTGTGTTTGCTCAGCTCGCCTCCTGCAGGGCGGAAACGGATCTCCTAACTAACATGGCGGCGCCAGCAGCTGTTCTTCAATAAAAATGTTTGAAGTTCAAAGTTTTAATCTGACCAGATTAAAACCACCAGAACTCCTGCTAACCCGCTAAACGAGGAGCTCATTTTTAGCTTAGCACATTAGCGTTTGCTAACGCTAGCATTTGCTAACCTTGAAAACGTTTAGCGCGTTTAGCTTTAACTTCATTTCCTCAATAAATTCTAAAGTTCGTAAACTTTCAGTGTAAAGTTCAGCGTCTGTGTTGAAGTTTAGGTCATCAACAGTTAAAATATCCCAAACAAACATGGACTTCTTAATTTGAAGGGGAGAGGACTGTTAATGCAGCGGTTCTGTTCGACCCATTAGCTTTGGAAAAAAGAAGAAACAAAATGAAACATACAGTAAAGATATAAAACAAGTAATCAAGTTAGCGCTTTAGAATTAGCTTCCACTACGTACTGTGGTGCTAACGTCGCAGTTAGCGGAGCTTTTCCATGATGTTGTTGATTCAGGATGTTTCTGACCCGATGCAGGTCTGGACCAACGATGGAAAGCTGCTGGGCTCGATGGTTCTTTTGGTTCTGTGTGAATGAATGGATTCCTGCAGTGTATCCATGTCTTGCTGACACTCTGATCCAAACCTGGATCAGAACCACAGCTCTCAAGAAGCAATCAGCTTGTATTCCTTGAGATGATCCTGTGTTTGGACCGGCTGCAGCCGGGTCAGAACCGGGCTTCAGGTCTCCATCAATCCATTTTCTAACACCTTGACCCTTAGTGGGGTCAGGAGGTGCTGCTGCCTCTCCATCCAAAGTTCTAGGCAAGAGGCGGGGTCGCCTTTAAATGTTTGCCAGGCTGATGGCCAGACCGCCAGACTGATGGCCAGACCGCCAGGCTGATGGCCAGACCGCCAGGCTGATGGCCAGTTCCTCTGTTTGTAAATGAAAGACGTTCAGATTCTGCTCAGCTGCTGGAGGAATCCTCCAGAACAGATCTACTTTTGTCAAACATTGGATGGAAAATGAGAGGAAAAGCAGCCAAACTGCTGAAAGTAAAAACCAGAAGAACCAAACAGGTTTAGAACTTTTATGTAGGATAAAAACTGGTTCCCAGAGGAAAGGACGCCGCGGCCTGAATGAGGAAAGAAACAGAATTCACAGGCTGCTGTTTCGCTGACTGTCCACTAGATGTCAGCACTTGTGTCTGAGCAGCAAATGGAAACTCTTTGCTGCTGAGAAACCAATAGAGATCCAAATCTCTGTTTCTCAGCAGACCGATGCCGACTCATCGGCCCGCAGCATCACTTTTACTCCATCCTGTTGCTATGAAGCGTATTTACTCCCAAGCCGCAGCCGACATTTTGGCTTTACTGCATCATAAAAACTCCTCTTTATGGGGGCGCTGTGGTGGCGCAGGGGCAAAGCACAACCCACATATGGAGGCCCTAATCCTCATGCCGGCAGTCACAGGCTCGATTCCCGGCCTGGTAACATTTGCCGCATGTCTTCCCCTCTCTCGTTTCCCTGTTTCTTGTCTAGATACTTTCAAATTAAGGCCACTAGAGCCAAAAATCCTTAAAAAACTCCTCCTAAGGGCTAAAATCACATGTCTGCTGATTGCAAGCAGAACTTTGGTTTGATTTAGGAAATAAAAGAAATACATTTATTTTGAAAAGCGTTAAAATGCCAGGCCTTGGCTCTCGCTGTGAAGGTTTAATTTTGTCTGAAAAACAAGTAGAAAGAGCCCCTTTGATTTCCTGGGACATGACTTCACATCCTGCTGTAGGAAAAACTGAGTCTCCTGCAAACAGCAGCAGCCTGCGAAGCCGAGCAGTCCTCTTAAAAAACACGGAATAATGTGAGAGGAAAGTCCAGCGTTTCCCCAGGAGACCTGATTACTAAACTTCTCCATCCGGCAGCTCAAACAGCTGCTTCCAATCATCGCCCTCTGACTACCGTCCTCCCTCTGCCTCACACCCACAGACTCCCAGCTCAATGCATAAACGCTGATTATAAGCAGATAAAACACCAAACTCAAAGATGAGCATCTAAATCTGTCCCAACATGCAGGCTTTTCTGGAAAGCATTTCATTGGAAACATCGACTGATCAGCTGTTCTCTGTTCGCCTCCAAACATCCTGCAGCATCCAGATCTATCTGCAGCCTGGCAGAGAGAAACCTGTCTGTTGTCCTGCTGATCACCGCCATCAGAACCGATCCGCTCCAGAGCAGCAGACTGGATTCATGTTTTGGTTTTTTTGCGGTGTTTAAACGTTTGCTGGAAGCTGAAAGCCGTGTGAAACACTGCAGCCGGGAAGGGCGGCGAGGAATCCTGGGAAAAACGGGAGAGGAAGGAAGGAAGAGATGCGGCTCTTCCTGTTCAGAACCTACAGGTTACTTTCCAGAAGCTGCTGAATCATACCAGACGTTACATTTTACAATCAGCTTTTCTTATCATGTGACACGGAAATGTTGCCTTCTGGAACTTTCAGGTTACTGGTGACCTTCTCTAACCCTTCAGTTTACTTTGATCACCAGGCTGAACCTGCAACCTGTTACTCTTCTAAACTTCCTTTACCCAATGTAGGTATCGACACTTTCCAGCAACCTGCAGGTTACTTTCTAGAGCCTTCTGTAGCTTTCAGGGATATTTTCTTACTGCTACGCAGAACTTGCCAAACTAACACAAAGCTTTCAGGTACCAGATTGTTTGAGACTTGTAATGAATGACTTTCCAGAACTTACAAGATGTTGTAAGAAACAAAAACTGCAGGATTCTGTTTTATGTGGCGACTTGCTGCCGTCCAAAGCTCTGAGTCTTTCTGAAACTTGCAGGAGGTTTTGTTAAACATCGGGGTTAATTTCCTGAAACTTACTGATCACTTCCTCTGAAACTAAGAGCTCCTTCTCTAGATGTGCAAAGTTCCTTCTGGTCACTTGTAATCCATTCATAACGTATTTTCCAGAAGTTTTAGCGCTAGCTTTGCTATAACTTGCTACTTCCTGGCAGGAGCATGTTGCCTTCAGGAACAAAAGGAGAACTTATTTTCATTTATGGAACTTGAAAAGTTTCTGGAACAAAAAAAGTATTTTTCTCTTTTGTTTGGACTGTTGAAGATGCCTTGCTTCAGGGTTGTGGGTTGAATTATGACAGTAAATCTAAACAGAAATAATTAAGACTGAAAGCAGAAAATGAAAGTTAATATTTTCATGTTTCGCTGAGCAGCTCAGAGTCGTCCTGTTCTGCTGAATGAAATGCTCGGCTCAGTTTTTCTGTTTCTCTGTTTCTCAGGTGCCTGGTAGTTTCACCTGAAGATGGGGTGGCAGCGCTTGTTGCCCCAGTGTCTCCTCCTGGGGGCGCTGTTCGCAGGACTCCCCCCTGAACTCCAGGCTCAGGACGGTAAGCTGAACCATCTCACCTTTTCTCCAGACAAACCTGTTTCCTTCCTTCAGCCAAGCTTACAACAAAGTTCTGATGATGAGAACTTTAAATCAAACATGCAGCTGCTGCATTTTATGAAACTGAATCAAACTGAAAACTCACTCGATCCACAAAGTCAAACCTGGAAGCATTCCGGACCATTCCTGCGTCGATCCTCTGGTTCTTATTCACATTTGAATGGATTTTCTGACTTTTTTGTAAAGCTGGTTGTAAAGTTTAGCAGTATGATCCACATTAGCTGATTGTGAGGGACACAATATCCAATCAAAGAGCAGAGTGAGCGACGCAGCCAGACCAGTTTAATGTGAAGCAGGTCGGATGATAAACAGTGTCTTTTCACGGTCTTCTGCCCTCTGAAGACTGTGCACCCGGCTCTGCAGCCGATGTGTACTTTCTAGTGGATTCGTCGTGGAGCATGGGGCCGGAGAACTTTGACCTGATCAGAGCGTTTCTGTACAGCCTGATCAAATCGCTGCACCAGGTTGGGGGAGGCAGGTTTAAGTTCGCCCTCACGCAGTACAGTAGCAGGCCCTGAACCGAGTTCCACCTCAACACCTACCCAACGGCGCCGGACGTCCTGGCACATGTCAAGGCCATGTTGCACCTGGGCGGAGGCACCCGGACCGGCCTGGGTCTGGACTTCCTGATCCGAACACACCTGATGTCTGCGGCGGGGCGGCCCAGGTGGTGCTGGTGCTGACCGACGGTCGGCGTTCAGGACGCGGTGGACTGGGAGCTCAGGGAGCTGGCCGGCCAGCCACAGGAAGCTCACATGTTCAGTGTAGACTCCTTCCTCAAGTTGCGGGATATAATTCAAGATGTGGTAGTGAGTGTGTGCGGTGCGCTGACCCGGATGGGGGTCCCTCCGCTGGCCAATGAGGCCTCAGTGGCTGGACGAGGGGCAGGTAACCAACGGTCCCACCTCGACTACCACACTAACCTGCCCACATGTGCAGGAAGAAGCTGCTGCTGAGATCAGGAACCTCCCATTAACACCACCCAGTTTTTAATTCGATTTTAGCACCATAACTTTTCCACCTGCAGCATTAACCTGATGCCGAGTGCAACTCATACTTTCCTGGCGCTAACAGGTTATTTTCTGCAACTAACAGTTACTTTGACAGAGTTTATGTGACACGTTTTGAAAATTACTGAGTGATTTTCCAAAACTTACAGAATAATTCCCAAACGTCTGAAGTCTTTCTACAGAACTCATAACGGCTTTAAAGGACGTCACTGGTTCCTGCACTGACTAGTTCCCTGGATTAACTGAGTCTGAGCGCTTTAACCAACAGAACCAGCCGCTGCTTTGTAACTTATACTGCGCTGTTATCAGCTGCCGTTTGCAAAATTACATATTTTCACTAAGATTCATTCATTTATAAATGTCACAGTTTCATACTGCAGGATGCAGTTTTTTACCAGGACGGATTAAATCTGATTCGCCGTCGTTGAGCTTCACTAAATTTTAGGCTAGTCAGGATTTTTAACGAGAAAGTGAGTTTGAAGGAAAATCTGCTGGGTTTTACTGGCATCTAGAAAAAATAATCAGATGAATCATAAACGTTTACCTGAAATTAGAAGAGACAGGAGGACTAATCCCTGTGGTGCGCCACAAACAAGTCGACTGCTTATTGACAAAGTTTCAGTTTGAAGATCAAAAACAGCAAAAAGATTTTTTAAACTCCTCAGATTAACACAATTTAATCTGACCAACCTGCAGATGGAAGCCTGATTTCCTGGATGCTTTTACTTTGAAAACGTCCCAACCTGAAATCATGGAGCTCTTAACCAAAGCTAACCACGCACCACTGCTTATGTGTCCTGCACATGTTTGTTTGTCTTTATCAGCCACGATGTCTGTGAAACATGTTCAGGAAATGAAACAGCTATGAACCTGACCGTCCCTGACCTGCTGCAGTACTGGACCTGGCCAGTAGAGGGGGAGTTCAAATGTACAGTTATTGAAAGTAAAGGTGAACAAAGCATCAGATGAACTAATGGGGTCCGAAAGAAATGAGACTGAATCAGCTGTAAGGTGCTGCTGCAGAGATCAGGGACGACCACAGGTTCATGACTGGTCAGCTCACCTCAGGTCTGTAACAAGAGTCTGCATGAGAGGCTGAACGCAAGGGAGGTTACCTCACGACAGGTTACCTGACAACAGGTTACCTCAAGACAGGTTACCTCAAGACAGGTTACCTCACGACAGGTTACCTCACGACAGGTTACCTTACGACAGGTTACCCAGGCCAGGTTACCCCAGAATAGGTTAACCCAGGATAGGTTAACCCACGACAGGTTACCATGGACAGGTACCCACGACAGGTTACCTGACAACAGGTCTGTGTTGTAGTTCTGTAGTTTTACACGTCGATCCGTGGCCAGGGATGTTCGTCGCCATGGAAACAGCTAATCTGAGAAATCAGCAGGTCTGAAGGACGTTAGGAAACCTTTAGGAAGCTTCCTTGGTTCAGCCGACATGCAGTATGATGTTTTGTTGTTGATTCATTCACTCTGAATGTTACGTCACACATGCAGTGATTTTCTAACTCGTTGATGTCTTTGTCTCACTAGATTAATTGCTTTCACTATTTCCATTTTTTCTGTTTTTTCTCTTTCTCTCCTTAAAGCACCAGATTCATCTGACCTAATATTCTTAATTGATGGATCACTGAACGTTGGAGCAGCTAACTTCCCCTATGTGCGTGATTTGGTTACGAGAATCGTAGAGCGCCTGTCAGTGGGCAGGGACGGCATTAGGGTGGCCTTGGTCCAGTACGATGCCGACCCGCAAATAAAGTTCTATCTGAATAGCTATTATGAGAAGTCGTCGGTCCTGGCGGCGGTGAAGGGCCTGAGCTTCTCGGGCGATGATGAATCCAACCTGGGGGCGGCCCTGGAGGAGGTGGCTGACAGCCTGCTGGGCGAGTCGGCAGGAGGCCGGGCGGAGGAGGGCGCGCCCCAGGTTTTGGTGGTCATCAGTGCCGGAGCGTCCAGTGACGACACCGGCGCCGGCCACCGGGCCCTCATCAGGGCCGGCGTGGTCACTTTAGGGGTGGCGGTCGGTGCCGATGCTGCTGCAGAGCTGGAAGAGGTGGCCACAGATAAAAGCTTTGTGCTGAAAGCTGACAGTTTCAGAGATCTGACCTCCGCCGATGATAATCTCTATGGCTACATTAACGGCTTGGCGACGCGCTCCATTATATTTCAGAATGAATTCACTGAAGGTATGTAACTTCTTCTGGTGTTGGTGGGTTGGGGTTTATAAAGCTGGAGGGTTTCATGAACTGTTTGATAGATTCAGGTAGGTTAAGATCAGCTCATGACTGCAGGATCATTTCACGGTAACTTCACATAACGACCAGCTATGAGCAGAGAAACTGGTGACAGCATGATGTCACTTCCTGTTTTCTGACTGCAGACAGGACAGCTGAGGGGGTTTAATGGTATCTGTTGCTCCTGTGATGAGGTAGAATAAAAATATCCTTTATCGGTCAAACATTGGCAAAATTCATAAAGACATGTAGGTTCCCACAAGAGTTAAAATAAATATACATAAAACAAGATTAATAATAATACTGATGTGTACTGAACAAGATTAAAACACAAAAATAACACAGTCATCAGAAATAAATCAGATTAGAGGTAAACTCAGTAGGATGACTTTTCTTAATTTAGCTGTAGAAAACTTGCACTCATAGACTCAGAAGGCCGATTATTTACAATATCTGAATAACAAAAGTGCAGAAAAACAGAAATATTATTTAAAATGAATGGATATGCAGCAGGATGTAAGCTTTGTGCACCGCGGATGCAGCAGCGTGTTTAGAAAGACCTGCATTCCCTTCTGCCTGAGATAAAAACTGATGAGCTCCAGGATGAACACATGAATCAAAACCAGTTCAGCCTTCACCAGTGAGGAAGAGGAGGGTGGATCATCACCGAGCCTCGGTGATTCACGGATTAAACCACAAACATTCAGACACAATGTGCCACCAGGACCTACGGAAATAAATTAATACCAACAAAGAGGCAGAGCTGCACACGCTGCTGCTAACACGCTGCTGCTAACAAGCTGCTGCTAACACGCTGCTGCTAACAAGCTGCTGCTAACAAGCTGCTGCTAACACGCTGCTGCTAACAAGCTGCTGCTAACACGCTGAGGTTAATTTTACACATAAATTAAAAAGCATTAATTTGCTTGGCTGTTTTATAAACTTTCTGCTGAATAAAGTTCAAAATCTGTACTAAAAGTTTGATTATATTAAGAATTCAAGTAGTGTGATGTTTATATTCATGCTCTTAATTTGAAGTGGCTGATGACTGTAGTTCTGTTTCCTCCCAATAACTATTTTAAACAATAAACATACAGGAACAAAATTAAATAGAGAATATATAAACAACAATAAGAGCATTATAAAGCCCTTATATTATGTCAAATTACGTTCATTTTTAATGGTTGTAGTTTTAATGCCGGAAATATAATTTGATTGGCTTCAGCATTTAAACTAGATTTTAACAACGCTAAAGATATTAAAATGTATTTAAAAATCAGTAAATTGCAGATGTTTGGAGATGTTAATAAAAACATTATGATATAAAGGTTCTGTAGATCAACATTTATCCTTTCTGTTCTGTTGTCAGTCGTAACGGTTGGAGAACGAGACATCGTTTTCCTGATCGACAGCACGATGGGGACGGCCGTCATCAACACTGTGCGGGAATACATCCGCCGCTTCGTCAGCACCAAGGAAATCGGTCCAAACGCAGTCCAAGTGGGCATCGCCCAGTTCGCCACTGACACCAGGCTGATCATGGACCTCCAGAGCCATGCGACCAAAGAATCGCTGCTCAGCGGTTTGGCTGCAATCAGACCCAGACCGGGACAGACCATCAACATCGGAGCCGCCTTGGACTTTGTGCGGCAGAACATGCTGAGGCCTGAGAAAGGCAGCCGCATGAACCGCGGCATTCCTCAGCTCCTGTTGCTGATTGTCAGCAAGCGGTCCAGCGACAGCGTGGTGGGCCCGGCTCAGGCTCTGCAGAACCTGGGCGTTCTGGCGCTGGCCGCGGGCTCCAGGGCCGCCGCTGAGGACGAGATGAAACAGATCGCCTTTTCCGAAAGCATGGTGTTCATGGCAAAGGACTTCAGACAACTGTTTCGCAATGCCAGGGAGATAACCGATGCCCTCTCCACGCTTTCTGGGACGGTGGTGGTGGAATCCCCCACTGATCCAGGTATTTCCTCATTTACTTAACCACCAATTAGATGGTTGTTTTCCAGTTTCAACCAGTCCCATTGGCTACTTTCCTTTCAGTGTTTAAACCCCAAAACATTTCATTTCCTTGCAGATATGCTGCCTGAATTGGCCCTTCAAGGTTACATCTTCATCTCTCTGTACAAATTGTGCCATTTTTCTGATACTGGAGACTTTCATGGCAACAACACATGAAAGCACCAGAGACTCTGCAGCAGCAGAGCGAGCAGGGAGGGGTTGCTATCACAGCCCCTCCCTGGACCTGCAGGCTGCGACTCCGCCCTGCAGGACGGGACTGCAGGGCGGGGCTGCCTGGGTCCCGGCCTGCAGGTCCCGACCTGGACCTGCAGGGCCAGGGAGGGGCTGTGATAGCAACCCCTCCCTGCTCGCTCTGCTGCTGCAGAGTCTCTGGTGCTTTCATGTGTTGTTGCCATGAAAGTCTCCAGTATCAGAAAAGATTTGTCGCCAGTTGCTTTTGTGAAAAAAGTTGCTCAGTTGGTAACCGTGGTTTCCCTCATGCGCACCTCGGCAACACAAACTCCATTTCTCATCCACACACCTGGCCCCTCAATATGTCTTGGCTCCGCCCACTTTGGTGGAGTTTTTCTTAATTTGGACATGTTTTCACAGGTGGTTTATAGTTACACTTTAAAATATCAAATCTATACACATTTCAGTTCAACTCAGCTAATTTTATGTACATTGCATCAGATTTATGAAAGAAAAGAAAAGGCCATGACGAATGACACCACTGAGGACAACATGTGCTTTAAATGTTTTAATTGTCTTAAAAGTTGCTGATACCACAGCTAGTTAAGTTGCCCTGAAATAACATTTGTGTTTTTGTGCTTCCCTTAGTGGTGATCACCACGGTGCAGACCCAGAGAGTGTTTCGAGACATCGTGTTCCTCGTGGACGGATCGAACTACGTGGGGAGCAACAACTTGCCATTTGTGAGAGACTTCATGATCAACATCGTCAATCAGCTCAACATAAGTCCTGAGCAGGTCCAGATTGGACTCATGCAGTTCGCGGAGGGGCAAAGGATTGAATTTTACCTGAACACCTACAACAACAAGCGAGACGTCGTGGACAAAATCTCTCAACTCAGGCTGACTGGAGGCTCGGTGCTGAACACTGGAGCTGCCATGAATTACGCTTTGAACAACATGTTCCAGCCATCAGCTGGGTCACGCAGACTCCAGAACGCCGTGCAAGTGCTGATCCTGATCACTGGTGGCCCCCTGCAGGATGACGCCAGAAGCGAGGCTGATCAATTGGCTTTGGGAAATGTTTTGACTTTTACGGTGAGTTCTGGCCAAGCTGACCAAAGTGAAATGGAAAAGATTGCCTTTATTCCCAGCCTGGCCTATCACAAACGGAGCTTCTCTGACTTGCCAGCCTTGGCCGATGACATCATGCCGAGTCTAATAAGTGTGGTTGGTGACATAGTAGTTGATCAACCAGGTTAGTCTCCAAATGTTCTTCTTTTAACATTGCAACAGTTGAATACTTATGAATGCAAGACGCATTGGCTAACTGGCTTCTTTGCCTTCCTGCAGCGGTTGTGATTACTGGAAGTGAAAGAGATGTCGCCTTCCTGATTGATGGGACAGACGGTGTTCGAGGAGACTTTCCCCACATCCGGGACTTCATCCTCAAAGTGATTGAACCACTTGACATTGGGTTCGACAAAGTGCGCGTCTCTGTGGTTCAGCACAGTGAGAGACCCACGCCGGTCTTCTACCTCAACACTTATCAAACCAAAGAGGAGGTGATAAGGGCTATTCAGGGGATGGCTCTGGCTGGTGGACGCAGCCTGAACACAGGAGCCGCTCTGAGATACATGAAGGACACCATCATGTCTGACAGCAACGGCAGCCGCGCTGCTCAAAACATCCCCCAGTTCCTGATCGTTTTGGCTGCAGACAGATCCATGGACAGCGTAAAGGAACCCGCCGGGGAACTGAAGACGGACGGAGTTGTACCGTTTGGTGTTGGTGTCAAGAATGCAGACAAGAAGCAGATTGAGGCCATAGCGCACAACCCTTCGTTTGCTTTCAATGTGAAGGAATTCAGGGAACTGGAACCCTTACCATCGAGGATCAACACCATTGTTTCCCTGCCGAAGGACCAGCTGGGAGTCGCCCTGCAGCAAGGTAAGACAGACAAGCTTTCCTTCTTGGTGTGATGAAGCTGCTGTATGAAACGCTGCTTTTTTTCTCATGCTTGACCAGAATAACTGAACTTTATCTGTGTCATAGTGCAAAATGATGCTGTAAAAAGAGATGTTGTGTTCCTGCTGGATGGCTCTGATAACACCAGAGACGGATTCACAGACATAAAGCGGTTTGTTAAAAACATAGTGGGACGCCTCTATGTTGACGAGGGCCTTGACAGAGTGTCTGTGGTTCAGTTTGCTGACAGAACCACGGTCGGCTTCCATCTAAATTCACACAAGACAAAGAGCGACAACATGAACGCCATTGATAACTTAGCGCACAAAGGTGGGAGGCGACTCAATGTTGGTGCCGCTCTCCAGTTTGTAAGGCACAGGGTCTTCACGTCATCCACGGGCAGCAGGAGGCTGGAAGGAGTGCCTCAGATTTTAATCCTGCTCACTAGCAAACCGTCTGCAGACAGTGTGAAAGGAGCAGCTTTGGCCCTGAAAGAACATGAGATTGTGGCAATCGGGGTTGGACTGGCAGACGCTAACCTTCCAGAGTTGGAAATGATTGAATTTAAACCTGGCTTCACATTCAAGGTCGCTGACTTTTCCAATTTAAACTCAATCCAAACACAAGTTCTCTCTGCACTGAACATTCACCAAGACAATCAGGAAACCAAGAATGGGATCTCTGACTTAGTCGGTAAGAACACCAAATGTTAACCATATTTTATGACTTTAAACTACTGAGGAGTGAAACGTCGTTCAGTCAGTCAAAGGTTGGGATGAAATCTGGAATATTTCTGTTGTTTCTGTTCAGTAATGATTAATCCCACTAAAACATCCAAATCATTGTTTTCTTTTCTTTTTAATTGCTCATCGGTCTTAATGTAGCTCTAATACACAAGAACATAATTGCTGACATAAAGACAGAAACCAACCAGTCTTTCTATCCATGTACCAACCAGTTGACACGTTCAGCAGTAAGAGGGACGTCGTGTTTCTCCTGGACGGATCGGACGACTCCAGAAACGGACTTCCAGCTTTCCGAGAGTTTGTCAGAAGAATGGCAGAAGAGCTGGACGTTGGCAAAGATGGCGTTCGGTTAGCTGTTGCGCAGTACAGTAATGATGCCACGGTTTACTTTAACCTGGCAACCCACAATACCAAAAAGGCAGTCATCTATGCCATCAGGGCGCTTCGACACAAAGGAGGAAGAACTCGTAACACCGGCGCTGCGCTGGAATTTGTGCGAAAACATGTTTTTTCTGCGTCCTCTGGCAGCAGGCGCCTGGAGGGAGTCCCTCAGGTCCTGGTTGTGCTGACCGGCGGTGCGTCCAGTGACGATGTCTCCAGCGCTGCTTTGGACCTGAAGCAAGTTGGAGTTCTTTCTCTCGTCATTGGAATGAAAAGTGCTGACCAGGAGGAACTTGAGAAAATCGCCTCCTCCTCCAGGTTTCTTTTCAACTTTCCTGTCTTCAGTGAACTTCTGTCCATTCAGCCTGAGATGGTTGCATTCATCCAGACTGAAGTACAAACTCAGCCTCCTTCTGGCCTGGGTAAGAAGCGTCACAGATTCACAGCCTTCCTGCTTGTGTCCCGCCACTACAGACTCTGCAGACGAAGATGATGATGTTCTGCATCATCTTCTCAGAACATCAGTCGATCAGTTTCATGCTTTTTGTTCCTTTTGGAAGATGCAACATCTAGGTTGCATTGTTTCTTGTTTTGCTCTCCATATTTTTCTTCTTGGACCTTGGAGAGGATTTCTCTTGCTTCTGCAGCTCTTCCTTGAGCCAATGATAAACACATCATTGACTGATTATTCTTCATGAATGGGTGAATGAATGAATGAATGAGTGTGAAGCGCTTCGAGGTCCACTGGACCTAAAGCGTTATGCAAGTACAGTTTCCTTGCACCGTTTATAAAAATATAAAATGTGAAAGAGGAATATTCCCTTTGTTTCACAATATTCTTCTTGATTAAAGTATTTAAGCATTGAAAACTTTTTTACTGCAAAAGCTTCTTAGTCTTTCACTCCCAACTGGTTTTGCTTGCTAAACTGTTTACAGACATCTGCAGCTTTTCTACATTATGTCTAATCGTAAAACTTGCATTCTCTTCTAGTTGAGCTTGAGTCTCCTGAAAGAGACATTGTGTTTCTGTTGGACGGCTCCGATGACACGCTGAATGGCTTCCCAGCGATGAAAACGTTTGTCCAACAAGTAGTAGAAACCCTCAGTGTTGGTGAAAACAAAGACCGTGTTTCTGTGGTTCAGTACAGCCAAGATCAGCAAACACATTTCAGTCTGAACACCTACACAGACAGACAAGCTGTTCTGAACGCAGTCCGACAGCTGGACCACAGAGGGGGCCGACCCCGCAATACTGGCGCAGCTCTGGAGCAGGTGAGGAGGAACGCTGTGGCCGAATCCGCAGGGAGTCGGTACAAGGAGGGAGTCCCTCAGATACTGATCCTATTGACTGGGGGAAGATCTGGAGACGATGTCACAAGAGCTGCTGCCGATCTGAAAAAGGAAAAAGTTGTTCCTTTCTGTGTCGGAACAAAAGCTGCTGACATTTTAGAGCTCCAAACGATTGCTCATAACCCATCCTACGCCTTCTCTGTTCTTACATTTGATGACATTGGAAGCATTCATCAGCAGCTTGTGTCTTTGGTGCAAAGGGTGCCACGGCAACAGCCCAGAGAACGAGCACTTAATGTTTTAGGTAAGGACATTTACATTTCTGAATCTGAGCTTCGCAGGCAGTAACTTACCCAGGCATCCCTTAAAGCACTAAATCATCCCTAATTTCAATCCAAAAACTGCCACTTCTTAGTAAAACGATGCACTTTGGTCTGCTTTTAAGTCAGTAAAAATATATTTTCACATGTACAAAAAATGTTGTCCAAGGTTGGAATGAGTAAAAGGTCGCCTGCCTGGTCCGACACCAGAAACTTTAGTAAGATAAAGACAGGACGGATGACACCTAAACCTAAGAACAGCGCTGGCGGTACCAGCTTTGATTTCCGGTCTGGCCAGATGAGCCGACATTTTCTGAGCTCGATTCAGACAACGAACACATTAGCCAAATAAGTTCTGATGTAGCGACTTTCTGCGCGGTTTCTACTTCCTGTTCAGTCCAGCCAGGCGTAGCGTCAACCTGTGAGGAACTCGCGCTCAGCGAAGCCTCAGCAGTTTCCTTCTTCTCTTTTGCAACATTTCTAAAGTTTGCTTACAGTTGACAGCTGAAACATTGCCAGTCAGAAAGTCACGGGGTTTGAGAAAACAGCGACGCTGTGATCCAGGAGCACCTTCTATGTTCACACAGCCTGGAGCAGAAACCCAGCAGAGATTCTTCCTAACAACGTTCAGAGCAGTCCTTACATTCCCTCAATGGCTTTCAAGGTTTTTATTCATCCATTGAGGGAATTTGATTTTTTATTTCTTATTATTTTTGCAAAGCGTTTATGCAACATGCATTGATTCTGCAAAAGTCAAATAATTTGGGATTCATAACAGAGGAATTTATTATCTGTTTGGATAGATATAAGATGAACCAGAACTCATCCTTCAATCGTATTATTAATTATTAAAAGATTTGTATTGACTTAAAAATGGGGAACAAACTAATCAGTTAAAGAGTTTTTAAAGTTTAATCTACAAGACAGTTTGTATTTTAAGGGACAAGCAGCTGTCTGCCAGGATGTACCTGAAGAAACCACCAACTCGACATTTTGTTTTCTGTTAAGGTTCCACGCAGCATAGAGAGTTCATGCAGCGAGACATTGTGTTTCTAATGGATTCTTCTGATGAAATGTTGACTGACTTCCCACAAGTGCTTGGCTTTGTTGAGCAGATGGTGGAGAAACTCGCTGTGGGTGAGAGGAAAGATCAGGTTTCTGTGGTTCAATACAGCAGTGAACCTTCTGTTGAGTTTCTCCTGAACACGCACCAATCACAGCAGAGCGTTGCTGACGGTCTAAACTCGATCAGACACAAAGGAGGCAGATCGCGCAACACAGGCGCAGCTCTGAAATACGTCAAGGAAAATGTTTTCACGGCTGCATCTGGAAGTCGACGGCAACAAGGAGTCCCTCAGACCCTGGTTCTTCTGACTAGCGGACGGTCAAATGACGATGTCAGGAGCGCTGCGGAGACCCTAAGAGAAATTGGTGTGATGATGTTTGCGGTGGGAATAAAGAATGCAGACATCCTTGAGATGCAGTCCATTTCCCAGGAAGCCAGTCATGCTTTCCTTGCAGCAGATCCCAGTGACATGTCAGACACTGAACAAGAAATCCTCACATCCATTCAGACGAGTAACAAGTATGTTGCCACAACAGCATCATATGGTAAGATTTTAACAGCAAGACTTCACAGTTTGCTCACAGCTTGATGAAAGTTGTAGTCAGTGGTGATTCACTGAATCAGCCAACTTGTCTGGTTCCAGATCCCAGCAGCAGAGACATTGTGTTTCTGATTGATGGCTCTGATGATTCTCAGCGAAGATTCCCAGACATCACAGATTTTGTCCAGACAATAGTGAGAGACTTAAGCGTCGGCGCCGACAGCGACCATGTGGCTGTGGCCCAGTACAGCAGCACCGCGGAGATCCATTTTAACCTCAGTCGCTACGTGACGGAGGATGATGTTGTCGAAGCGATTGATGGTCTGACTCACAAAGGAGGTTATCCTAAAAACATTGGAGCTGCTCTCCAGTATGTGAGAGACTACGCCTTTACTCCAGAGTCAGGAAGTAGGATCCAGCAGGGCGTCCCACAGATCCTAGTCCTGCTGAGCGGAGGAAGATCTGGGGATGACATAAGAACCTCAGTAAGGTCGCTGAAGGAAATGGGTGTTTCTATAGTTGCCATCGGGACGAGTGATGCAGACACCTTAGAGCTACAGACAATATCTCATGAACCCAGATATGCACTCTCTGTTACTGACTATGAAGAACTTTCCACTGTCAAGCAGGATGTGCTGTCTTTGTTGAGAGAGTCTGCCCAACATGTGTTGCATTCAGTAGATTTTGGTAAGATTCTGGTTTTGTTGAAAAGAATCAGACTGGAAAGTCATCATGAGAAAACCTGACTGCCTTTAATCTGTGCTTCTTGTTTTTGTTGCAGATTCAAAGAAAAGTGATGTAGTTTTTCTAATTGATGGCTCATATGACTCAAGAAATGGCTTTGAAGAAATTCGAGCTTTTATTCAAAGAATCGTTGAAAGTTTAAACGTGAGTCATAACGGAGACCAGGTAGCTGTTGTTCAATACAGCCGTGACGCCACAGCTAATTTCTACTTGAACTCCTATTCATCTAAGAGCGATGTGCTCAGCTCCATTAGAACGATGAGGCATAAGCTGGGACGGCCGCTTAACATTGGTAAAGCGCTGGAGTTTGTCAAGGACCATGTCTTTGCCGCTTCGGTGGGAGGCAGAGGAGCCGGTCTGGCTTCTCAGCGTCTGTATTTGTTTAGTGGCGGTAGGTCTGCAGATGATGTTAGAGGACCAGCACAGGCACTGAAAGCCAAGGGGATAAAGACTTTGAGTATTGGAACAAAGAATGCCGATACATTGGAAATGCAAACAGTGTCTTACACACCTGGACATTATTTTTATGTTCCAAACTATGAAAACCTGCAAAGAATTTACACATCTGTGGAAACCAAACTGAGGGACTCACAGGAAACCACTGAGTTCACAACTGGTAAGAAGTTCTCAAGATGGCTGATAATTAACATTCTTTTCAAATTTACGAACGTGTCCACATGTGCTTGTATACATTTCAGACACTTCTACAGATGTAGAAACAGAGCATCAGAAAGCTGATATTGTTTTCCTTCTGGACGGATCCGATAACATGCAACCAAACGAAAGACTCATTTTGGAGTTTGTGACGGACTTTGTGAAGAAGATAGAAATTGGGCCAAGTGAAGCACAGGTTGCTTTGGTCCAGTACAGCACAGAACCCACTGCTGACTTTACTTTGAATAAATACTCAGTGAAGGAGGATGCCTTGAATCACCTGAGCAATGTGAAACTGAAAGGAGGTGGCTCAGTAAACACCGGCAGAGCCATTGATTTCGTGAGAAATACGGTCTTCACTGCTTCATCTGGAAGCCGGATCCAGCAGGGAGTCCCACAGGTTCTGATTCTTGCAAGTGGGAGAAAGTCTGAGGATGATATCTTACGCCCAGTGGGAAGATTAAAAAAAGCTGGAATTGTTCTATTTGCTGTTGGAGTGAACAGTGCAGAAAGGTCTGAGATGGAGCAGGTGGCACCAGGGGCCTGGCATTTTCTTAAGGAGTCATCTGATTTTCCACTGGTGAGACAACAGCTGTTGTCAGCCACTGCCACTCTCAGAGGCTCTGTAAGCCCCGGGATTGGTAAGTGAAAAACTTTCTCTTCTTTGGTGGTGCCTGGACTTGCTTGTTCAGCAGCACTATCAAAATGTATCTGATGATTCACATTCTTAGGTTCAAGTTCCACAATGAAAAGAGACATTGTATTTGTCATTGATGGATCTGATGACGTCAGGAACACATTCAGCACCATCCGTGAATTCGTTGCAAACCTGGTTCAAAATTTTGATCTGGGCCATGAACAGGATAAAGTTGCTGTTGTGCAGTATAGCAACAATGCTGAAATCAGTTTCAGTCTCGACTCCTATGCCACAAAAGATGACGTTCTCCAGCACATTGCGAGGCTTAAGCCAAAAGGTGGCCGACCTCAGTATATTGGGGCGGCTCTACAGTTTGTAAAAGACAAAGTTTTTGTCTCAAACGCTGGTGGACGAAAAAATGAAGGTGCCAAGCAGATACTTGTTGTATTGGCCGGGGGAAGGTCAAGAGATTCACCGCGGGGCCCGGCAGCGGCACTAAAACGTGGGGGCGTGGCCATATTGGCAGTTGGATCAAGACAGTCGAATTCAGCTGAAATGCAGGCCATTTCATCTGACACAGACTACACCTACTCTGTCCCTGACTTTGTAAATCTGCCTCGAATTCAACAACTTCTGATGAGGCGTCTTACTGGAATGAAGAGTCAGGAGACGACAGAAGGTAAGGGTGAGTCTTTAAAAGTCTTTGCACCTCACTGATTTCCCATTTTTTGCACATTTGTCAAACTTCAGTGTTTCAGAACATCAAACCAATTTAAATATTAGTCAAAGACAACAAGTAACACGACATGCAGTTTTTAAATGGTGTTTTAAAACCTGCTTGGCCCCATTAAAGCAAAACGTGATTTATCACACCTGAGCTCCAAACCTGATCACTCATCTGTTCTCAAGACGCCACTTAAACTGAGGGATTAAACCGAGGGATTAAACCGAGGGATTAAACCCTCCCACTGTCTTCACTTCCGATACTAATACAGATATCTGAGGGTTAGTATCTGCCAATACCAAACCAATGCAGAAAAACTGCTGAACTGACTTTAAAAGTGGGAATGAGGAAATTATTTCTATGAAATTAATTTCATAGTTCAGTAAAACATACTGAATCTTATGAAGCTATATATGCCAATAGCTTCATAAGATTCAATTGTTACTGAACAACCTTAATTTGTTCAGTAAATGCAATTAGGAGCTTAACAATCAAAGTAAAATAAAAAAACTGGGATGGACAGACATGCAAACGTAAACTGCTTCAAACCTTCTGTCACATGCTTCAGAAAGTGCAATTAAAAACAGAATGTAAAAGAAATAAATGCAGAAGGAAAAGGCAGAAATAATTGTTTGAACCAAAGTACAGAAGCAAACGTTCTCTTCTGCACCATGAAACATAAATATTATCCACCCATTTGCACCAGTTGCATTTAAATAACAGTAGCTGTTGCTGTGTGTGCAGAGCATCATAAACAAGCTAACTGGGCAAAAACAAAGAACAGCAGTCCTACCATTCATGGGATCGAATCGCCACATCTCTCCTCTCAACAGGTGTGACTTCAGGTAGTTTTGAGCTTTTGTTCCAACAGGGCAGAGGTTCTGTCCAGTTAGCAGGCTGGGTACCAGCTAACAAGGGATTCCCTTAAATAAGCAGAAGAAAATAATAAATATGACATCTTAGACAATGTTTTCTTGAACCTCAAAGGAAAATATGATAATTATTTTACTGTTGCTTTATCAGTGCAGCCCAGGATATGTGTGCCAGCAGTATGCTATGTGCTGTAATAATGTCCTAAAAGAAATAAAATCTCTGAAACTCACCCTGAGAAACTGAAAAACATTCCTCCAGACATAAACTCCTCCGATCACATTTGTAGTTCTGGAGCTGTTTTCTTCCCACCGGAATCTTTAGCATGGATGCTTTCATCTCTGACGTATCTTCTTTTCCAACGCCTGTTACCAGCGTGGGTTAAGTGATGCATCGGAGATGTTAATGAGCCATGTGAAAGTTTCAAACTGGACACCAACTGAACAAAAGCAAATTAAAGTTTGAGTGGCAAATTAAGCCTTGTGTAACAATCAGCTGTGGATTTTCCCTGAAACTGTGCAGCGATATTTAAAAAATAAAGACCACTGGTGAGAAGAAAATGCATGAAGACTCACAGAATTTTTCAACCTTTCCCCATTTATTAGGGCAGGTTAGCAATACTTTTTTGCACACAAGAGAATATAGGGTTGGATTTTTTTGTGATTTTTCTCAGATAATAAGAAAAAATACCTGCTAAAAAGTGTTTATATTTATTGCTGTTTTCCATGACCAATATTTTAAAATGATTCGATGTTCTGAAACGATGTCAAAGAAATATGTGACAAAAATGAAAAGGAAGGAGAAAATTTTTTTCACATTTCTGCAACTATTGTTCAGCTTAAATAAAGATTTCTACAAACCGAAATACATGAGTTGCACTAGCACTGATAAGATAACTTTATTCTTTGGAGGTCAGCTTTTAGTATCCGACTTGCATAGGGACAGAGTTTGCTCCTTCAACCTGAAATTGTCTTGTGTTCCCTAGTGGTGAGACAGCAGCCAGCAGGAAGGGATGTGGTGTTCTTGCTGGACGGATCTGATGGCACTAGAACTGGCTTCCCAGCAATGCGAGACTTTGTCCAGAGGGTAGTGGAGACACTCACTGTAGAGGAGAACAAAGACCGTGTCTCAGTGGTTCAGTACAGCAGGGATCCAGCTGTCCAGTTCTATTTGAACACGTACACGGCAAAGGCGAGGTCCTTGACGCTGTCAGGGTTTGAGGCACAAGGCGGAAGACCCTCAATACGGGAGCAGCTCTCCAGTACTTGAGGGATAACGCTCGCTTCCTCCGCCGGAAGCAGGCGGCCGGAAGGAGTTCCACAGGTCCTAGTATTGCTAAGTGGCGGAAAATCATTCGACAGTGTCGACGCACCAGCCGCTGCCCTCAAACAGATGGGTGTCTTGATCTTTGCAATTGGAAGTAGAGGATCTGACGGCAGAGAGTTACAGAAAGTATCCCACGCTCCCAATTACGCTCTGTCTGTGTCGGAATTCTCCGACCTTCCCAGTGTCCAGCAGCAGCTTCAGGCCTCTGTGGAGGCTGTGGTTGTCGACGTCACCCCCGAGTCACCAACTGTACTCGGTATGTTTTCGTGCATGCTCCTCTGAAGGTGGCCTAAGCAGTTGCCTGTCTCAATTCTAAACACAAGCAGGACAAGCAATTATTATGTTGGATACGTGCTTAGTGCCCAGTTTTGCCTGTTGTGATGATCCATGCCATGTTTAGCTTCCGTAAGAAGTGAGAAAGCTTAGGACAGATTGTCATTTCAAAACAGTGCTCTAGTTGACAGGGGTCGCGGGAGGCGTCTTTGATCAAAGGTTTTGACTCTTTGGCCTTCCCTTCTTTCTCAGTTGACACTGCCAAAAAGGATATTGTATTCCTCCTCGACGGTTCTGACGGCACAAGGAATGGCTTCCCTGCCATGCGGGATTTTGTCGAAACAGTGGTGGAAAAGCTCAGTGTGGGAGAAAACAAAGACCGTGTTTCTGTGGTCCAATTCAGCAGAGAAGCTGAAGTCCATTTCCATCTAAACACGTACAATACGGTAGAGGATGTTGTGGATGCGATCAGAGGGCTTAGACACAGAGGAGGAAGACCCCTAAACACCGGGGCAGCCCTCCAATATGTCAGGGACAACGTCTTTACAACTTCCTCGGGGAGCAGACACCGGCAAGGTGTCAAACAAATGTTGATCCTGCTAACCGGGGAAGGTCCTTGACAATGTTGACGCCCAGCCTCTGCTCTCAAGCAGCAGGGCGTCTTTGTGATTGGTATTGGAACAAGGACCTCTGACAGTAGAGAGCTGCAGAAGTTATCATATGAGCCTACTTATGCGCTGTCAGTCTCTGAATTCACCGACCTCCCTAGTGTCCAAGCGCAGCTCTCCTCTGTCATGGGCACAGCGCTAGCAAGAGCCACACCGTTGCCACCAACAGTGACGGGTAAGAAAGTGACACGTTTAACATTACAAGGTTTTCAGAGACGTTGTATGAAGTCAGTTCTTGTATAAATTTCGCAGCCTCGGTCAAAGGATCTCAAACTGAAATACATGAGTTGCACTAGCACTGATAAGATAACTTTATTCTTTGGAGGTCAGCTTTTAGTATCCGACTTGCATAGGGACAGAGTTTGCTCCTTCAACCTGAAATTGTCTTGTGTTCCCTAGTGGTGAGACAGCAGCCAGCAGGAAGGGATGTGGTGTTCTTGCTGGACGGATCTGATGGCACTAGAACTGGCTTCCAGCAATGCGAGACTTTGTCCAGAGGGTAGTGGAGACACTCACTGTAGAGGAGAACAAAGACCGTGTCTCAGTGGTTCAGTACAGCAGGGATCCAGCTGTCCAGTTCTATTTGAACACGTACACGGCAAAAGGCGAGGTCCTTGACGCTGTCAGGGGTTTGAGGCACAAAGGCGGAAGACCCCTCAATACGGGAGCAGCTCTCCAGTACTTGAGGGATAACGTTTTCGCTTCCTCCGCCGGAAGCAGGCGGCCGGAAGGAGTTCCACAGGTCCTAGTATTGCTAAGTGGCGGAAAATCATTCGACAGTGTCGACGCACCAGCCGCTGCCCTCAAACAGATGGGTGTCTTGATCTTTGCAATTGGAAGTAGAGGATCTGACGGCAGAGAGTTACAGAAAGTATCCCACGCTCCCAATTACGCTCTGTCTGTGTCGGAATTCTCCGACCTTCCCAGTGTCCAGCAGCAGCTTCAGGCCTCTGTGGAGGCCGTGGTTGTCGACGCCACCCCTGAGTCACCAACTGTACTGCATGTTTTCGTGCATGCTCCTCTGAAGGTGGCCTAAGCAGTTGCCTGTCTCAATTCTAAACACAAGCAGGACAAGCAATTATTATGTTGGATACGTGCTTAGTGCCCAGTTTTGCCTGTTGTGATGATCCATGCCATGTTTAGCTTCCGTAAGAAGTGAGAAAGCTTAGGACAGATTGTCATTTCAAAACAGTGCTCTAGTTGACAGGGTGTCGGGAGGCGCCTTTGATCAAAGGTTTTGACTCTTTGCCTTCCTTCTTTTCTCAGTTGACACTGCCAAAAGGATATTGTATTCCTCCTCGACGGTTCTGACGGCACAAGGAATGGCTTCCCTGCCATGCGGGATTTTGTCAAACAGTGGTGGAAAAGCTCAGTGGGAGAAAACAAAGACCGTGTTTCTGTGGTCCAATTCAGCAGAGAAGCTGAAGTCCATTTCCATCTAAACACGTACAATACGAGAGGATGTTGTGGATGCGATCAGAGGGCTTAGACACAGAGGAGGAAGACCCCTAAACACCGGGGCAGCCCTCCAATATGTCAGGGACAACGTCTTTACAACTTCCTCGGGAGCAGACATCGCAAGGTGTCAAACAAATGTTGATCCTGCTAACCGGGGAAGGTCCTTTGACAATGTTGACGCCCAGCCTCTGCTCTCAAGCAGCAGGGCGTTTTGTGATTGGTATTGGAACAAGGACCTCTGACAGTAGAGAGCTGCAGAAGTTATCATATGAGCCTACTTATGCGCTGTCAGTCTCTGAATTCACCGACCTCCCTAGTGTCCAAGCGCAGCTCTCCTCTGTCATGGGCACAGCGCTAGCAAGAGCCACACCGTTGCCACCAACAGTGACGGGTAAGAAAGTGACACGTTTAACATTACAAGGTTTTCAGAGACGTTGTATGAAGTCAGTTCTGTATAAATTTCGCAGCCTCGGTCAAAGGATCTCAAACTGAAATACATGAGTTGCACTAGCACTGATAAGATAACTTTATTCTTTGGAGGTCAGCTTTAGTATCCGACTTGCATAGGGACAGAGTTTGCTCCTTCAACCTGAAATTGTCTTGTGTTCCCTAGTGGTGAGACAGCAGCCAGCAGGAAGGGATGTGGTGTTCTTGCTGGACGGATCTGATGGCACTAGAACTGGCTTCCCAGCAATGCGAGACTTTGTCCAGAGGGTAGTGGAGACACTCACTGTAGAGGAGAACAAAGACCGTGTCTCAGTGGTTCAGTACAGCAGGGATCCAGCTGTCCAGTTCTATTTGAACACGTACACGGCAAAGGCGAGGTCCTTGACGCTGTCAGGGTTTGAGGCACAAGGCGGAAGACCCTCAATACGGGAGCAGCTCTCCAGTACTTGAGGGATAATTCGCTTCCTCCGCCGGAAGCAGGCGGCCGGAAGGAGTTCCACAGGTCCTAGTATTGCTCAAGTGGCGGAAAATCATTCGACAGTGTCGACGCACCAGCCGCTGCCCTCAAACAGATGGGTGTCTTGATCTTTGCAATTGGAAGTAGAGGATCTGACGGCAGAGAGTTACAGAAAGTATCCCACGCTCCCATACGCTCTGTCTGTGTCGGAATTCTCCGACCTTCCCAGTGTCCAGCAGCAGCTTCAGGCCTCTGTGGAGGCTGTGGTTGTCGACGTCACCCCGAGTCACCAACTGTACTCGGTATGTTTTCGTGCATGCTCCTCTGAAGGTGGCTCAAGCAGTTGCCTGTCTCAATTCTAAACACAAGCAGGACAAGCAATTATTATGTTGGATACGTGCTTAGTGCCCAGTTTTGCCTGTTGTGATGATCCATGCCATGTTTAGCTTCCGTAAGAAGTGAGAAAGCTTAGGACAGATTGTCATTTCAAAACAGTGCTCTAGTTGACAGGGGTCGCGGGAGGCGCTTGATCAAAGGTTTTGACTCTTTTGCCTTCCTTCTTTCTCAGTTGACACTGCCAAAAGGATATTGTATTCCTCCTCGACGGTTCTGACGGCACAAGGAATGGCTTCCTGCCATGCGGATTTTGTCGAAACAGTGGTGGAAAAGCTCAGTGTGGAGAAAACAAAGACCGTGTTTCTGTGGTCCAATTCAGCAGAGAAGCTGAAGTCCATTTCCATCTAAACACGTACAATACGAGAGAGGATGATGTGGATACGACCAGAGGGCTTAGACACAGAGGAGGAAGACCCCTAAACACCGGGCAGCCCTCCAATATGTCAGGGACAACGCTTTACAACTTCCTCGGGGAGCAGACACCGGCAAGGTGTCAAACAAATGTTGATCCTGCTAACCGGGGGAAGGTCCTTTGACAATGTTGACGCCCCAGCCTCTGCTCTCAAGCAGCAGGGCGTCTTTGTGATTGGTATTGGAACAAGGACCTCTGACAGTAGAGAGCTGCAGAAGTTATCATATGAGCCTACTTATGCGCTGTCAGTCTCTGAATTCACCGACCTCCCTAGTGTCCAAGCGCAGCTCTCCTCTGTCATGGGCACAGCGCTAGCAAGAGCCACACCGTTGCCACCAACAGTGACGGGTAAGAAAGTGACACGTTTAACATTACAAGGTTTTCAGAGACGTTGTATGAAGTCAGTTCTTGTATAAATTTCGCAGCCTCGGTCAAAGGATCTCAAACTGAAATACATGAGTTGCACTAGCACTGATAAGATAACTTTATTCTTTGGAGGTCAGCTTTAGTATCCGACTTGCATAGGGACAGAGTTTGCTCCTTCAACCTGAAATTGTCTTGTGTTCCCTAGTGGTGAGACAGCAGCCAGCAGGAAGGGATGTGGTGTTCTTGCTGGACGGATCTGATGGCACTAGAACTGGCTTCCCAGCAATGCGAGACTTTGTCCAGAGGGTAGTGGAGACACTCACTGTAGAGGAGAACAAAGACCGTGTCTCAGTGGTTCAGTACAGCAGGGATCCAGCTGTCCAGTTCTATTTGAACACGACACGGCAAAAGGCGAGGTCCTTGACGCTGTCAGGGTTTGAGGCACAAAGGCGGAAGACCCTCAATACGGGAGCAGCTCTCCAGTACTTGAGGGATAACGTTTTCGCTTCCTCCGCCGGAAGCAGGCGGCCGGAAGGAGTTCCACAGGTCCTAGTATTGCTAAGTGGCGGAAAATCATTCGACAGTGTCGACGCACCAGCCGCTGCCCTCAAACAGATGGGTGTCTTGATCTTTGCAATTGGAAGTAGAGGATCTGACGGCAGAGAGTTACAGAAAGTATCCCACGCTCCCAATTACGCTCTGTCTGTGTCGGAATTCTCCGACCTTCCCAGTGTCCAGCAGCAGCTTCAGGCCTCTGTGGAGGCTGTGGTTGTCGACGTCACCCCCGAGTCACCAACTGTACTCGGTATGTTTTCGTGCATGCTCCTCTGAAGGTGGCCTAAGCAGTTGCCTGTCTCAATTCTAAACACAAGCAGGACAAGCAATTATTATGTTGGATACGTGCTTAGTGCCCAGTTTTGCCTGTTGTGATGATCCATGCCATGTTTAGCTTCCGTAAGAAGTGAAAAGCTTAGGACAGATTGTCATTTCAAAACAGTGCTCTAGTTGACAGGGTCGCGGAGGCGTCTTTGATCAAAGGTTTTGACTCTTTTGCCTTCCCTTCTTTTCTCAGTTGACACTGCCAAAAAGGATATTGTATTCCTCCTCGACGGTTCTGACGGCACAAGGAATGGCTTCCCTGCCATGCGGGGTTTTGTCGAAACAGTGGTGGAAAAGCTCAGTGTGGGAGAAAACAAAGACCGTGTTTCTGTGGTCCAATTCAGCAGAGAAGCTGAAGTCCATTTCCATCTAAACACGTACAATACGAGAGAGGATGTTGTGGATGCGATCAGAGGGCTAGGACACAGAGGAGGAAGACCCCTAAACACCGGGCAGCCCTCCAATATGTCAGGGACAACGTCTTTACAACTTCCTCGGGAGCAGACACCGGCAAGGTGTCAAACAAATGTTGATCCTGCTAACCGGGGAAGGTCCTTTGACAATGTTGACGCCCAGCCTCTGCCTCAAGCAGCAGGGCGTCTTTGTGATTGGTATTGGAACAAGGACCTCTGACAGTAGAGAGCTGCAGAAGTTACATATGAGCCTACTTATGCGCTGTCAGTCTCTGAATTCACCGACCTCCCTAGTGTCCAAGCGCAGCCTCCTCTCTGTCATGGGCACAGCGCTAGCAAGAGCCACACCGTTGCCACCAACAGTGACGGGTAAGAAAGTGACACGTTTAACATTACAAGGTTTTCAGAGACGTTGTATGAAGTCAGTTCTTGTATAAATTTCGCAGCCTCGGTCAAAGGATCTCAAACTGAAATACATGAGTTGCACTAGCACTGATAAGATAACTTTATTCTTTGAGGTCAGCTTTAGTATCCGACTTGCATAGGGACAGAGTTTGCTCCTTCAACCTGAAATTGTCTTGTGTTCCCTAGTGGTGAGACAGCAGCCAGCAGGAAGGGGTGTGGTGTTCTTGCTGGACGGATCTGATGGCACTAGAACTGGCTTCCCAGCAATGCGAGACTTTGTCCAGAGGGTAGTGGAGACACTCACTGTAGAGGAGAACAAAGACCGTGTCTCAGTGGTTCAGTACAGCAGGGATCCAGCTGTCCAGTTCTATTTGAACACGTACACGGCAAAGGCGAGGTCCTTGACGCTGTCAGGGGTTTGAGGCACAAGGCGGAAGACCCTCAATACGGGAGCAGCTCTCAGTACTTGAGGGATAACGTTCGCTCCTCCGCCGGAAGCAGGCGGCCGGAAGGAGTTCCACAGGTCCTAGTATTGCTAAGTGGCGGAAAATCATTCGACAGTGTCGACGCACCAGCCGCTGCCCTCAAACAGATGGGTGTCTTGATCTTTGCAATTGGAAGTAGAGGATCTGACGGCAGAGAGTTACAGAAAGTATCCCACGCTCCCAATTTCGCTCTGTCTGTGTCGGAATTCTCCGACCTTCCCAGTGTCCAGCAGCAGCTTCAGGCCTCTGTGGAGGCTGTGGTTGTCGACGTCACCCCCGAGTCACCAACTGTACTCGGTATGTTTTCGTGCATGCTCCTCTGAAGGTGGCCTAAGCAGTTGCCTGTCTCAATTCTAAACACAAGCAGGACAAGCAATTATTATGTTGGATACGTGCTTAGTGCCCAGTTTTGCCTGTTGTGATGATCCATGCCATGTTTAGCTTCCGTAAGAAGTGAGAAAGCTTAGGACAGATTGTCATTTCAAAACAGTGCTCTAGTTGACAGGGGTCGCGGGAGGCGTCTTTGATCAAAGGTTTTGACTCTTTGCCTTCCCTTCTTTTCTCAGTTGACACTGCCAAAAGGATATTGTATTCCTCCTCGACGGTTCTGACGGCACAAGGAATGGCTTCCTGCCATGCGGATTTTGTCGAAACAGTGGTGGAAAAGCTCAGTGTGGGAGAAAACAAAGACCGTGTTTCTGTGGTCCAATTCAGCAGAGAAGCTGAAGTCCATTTCCATCTAAACACGTACAATACGAGAGAGGATGTTGTGGATGCGATCAGAGGGCTTAGACACAGAGGAGGAAGACCCCTAAACACCGGGCAGCCCTCCAATATGTCAGGGACAACGTCTTTACAACTTCCTCGGGAGCAGACACCGGCAAGGTGTCAAACAAATGTTGATCCTGCTAACCGGGGAAGGTCCTTGACAATGTTGACGCCCCAGCCTCTGCTCTCAAGCAGCAGGGCGTCTTGTGATTGGTATTGGAACAAGGACCTCTGACAGTAGAGAGCTGCAGAAGTTATCATATGAGCCTACTTATGCGCTGTCAGTCTCTGAATTCACCGACCTCCCTAGTGTCCAAGCGCAGCTCTCCTCTGTCATGGGCACAGCGCTAGCAAGAGCCACACCGTTGCCACCAACAGTGACGGGTAAGAAAGTGACACGTTTAACATTACAAGGTTTTCAGAGACGTTGTATGAAGTCAGTTCTTGTATAAATTTCGCAGCCTCGGTCAAAGGATCTCAAACTGAAATACATGAGTTGCACTAGCACTGATAAGATAACTTTATTCTTTGGAGGTCAGCTTTTAGTATCCGACTTGCATAGGGACAGAGTTTGCTCCTTCAACCTGAAATTGTCTTGTGTTCCCTAGTGGTGAGACAGCAGCCAGCAGGAAGGGATGTGGTGTTCTTGCTGGACGGATCTGATGGCACTAGAACTGGCTTCCCAGCAATGCGAGACTTTGTCCAGAGGGTAGTGGAGACACTCACTGTAGAGGAGAACAAAGACCGTGTCTCAGTGGTTCAGTACAGCAGGGATCCAGCTGTCCAGTTCTATTTGAACACGTACACGGCAAAAGGCGAGGTCCTTGACGCTGTCAGGGGTTTGAGGCACAAAGGCGGAAGACCCCTCAATACGGGAGCAGCTCTCCAGTACTTGAGGGATAACGTTTTCGCTTCCTCCGCCGGAAGCAGGCGGCCGGAAGGAGTTCCACAGGTCCTAGTATTGCTAAGTGGCGGAAAATCATTCGACAGTGTCGACGCACCAGCCGCTGCCCTCAAACAGATGGGTGTCTTGATCTTTGCAATTGGAAGTAGAGGATCTGACGGCAGAGAGTTACAGAAAGTATCCCACGCTCCCAATTACGCTCTGTCTGTGTCGGAATTCTCCGACCTTCCCAGTGTCCAGCAGCAGCTTCAGGCCTCTGTGGAGGCTGTGGTTGTCGACGTCACCCCCGAGTCACCAACTGTACTCGGTATGTTTTCGTGCATGCTCCTCTGAAGGTGGCTCAAGCAGTTGCCTGTCTCAATTCCAAACACAAGCAGGACAAGCAATTATTATGTTGGATACGTGCTTAGTGCCCAGTTTTGCCTGTTGTGATGATCCATGCCATGTTTAGCTTCCGTAAGAAGTGAGAAAGCTTAGGACAGATTGTCATTTCAAAACAGTGCTCTAGTTGACAGGGGTCGCGGGAGGCGTCTTTGATCAAAGGTTTTGACTCTTTGCCTTCCCTTCTTTTCTCAGTTGACACTGCCAAAAGGATATTGTATTCCTCCTCACGGTTCTGACGGCACAAGGAATGGCTTCCTGCCATGCGGGATTTTGTCGAAACAGTGGTGGAAAAGCTCAGTGTGGGAGAAAACAAAGACCGTGTTTCTGTGGTCCAATTCAGCAGAGAAGCTGAAGTCCATTTCCATCTAAACACGTACAATACGAGAGAGGATGTTGTGGATGCGATCAGAGGGCTTAGACACAGAGGAGGAAGACCCCTAAACACCGGGGCAGCCCTCCAATATGTCAGGGACAACGTCTTTACAACTTCCTCGGGGAGCAGACACCGGCAAGGTGTCAAACAAATGTTGATCCTGCTAACCGGGGAAGGTCCTTTGACAATGTTGACGCCCAGCCTCTGCTCTCAAGCAGCAGGGCGTCTTTGTGATTGGTATTGGAACAAGGACCTCTGACAGTAGAGAGCTGCAGAAGTTATCATATGAGCCTACTTATGCGCTGTCAGTCTCTGAATTCACCGACCTCCCTAGTGTCCAAGCGCAGCTCTCTCTGTCATGGGCACAGCGCTAGCAAGAGCCACACCGTTGCCACCAACAGTGACGGGTAAGAAAGTGACACGTTTAACATTACAAGGTTTTCAGAGACGTTGTATGAAGTCAGTTCTTGTATAAATTTCGCAGCCTCGGTCAAAGGATCTCAAACTGAAATACATGAGTTGCACTAGCACTGATAAGATAACTTTATTCTTTGGAGGTCAGCTTTTAGTATCCGACTTGCATAGGGACAGAGTTTGCTCCTTCAACCTGAAATTGTCTTGTGTTCCCTAGTGGTGAGACAGCAGCCAGCAGGAAGGGATGTGGTGTTCTTGCTGGACGGATCTGATGGCACTAGAACTGGCTTCCCAGCAATGCGAGACTTGTCCAGAGGGTAGTGGAGACACTCACTGTAGAGGAGAACAAAGACCGTGTCTCAGTGGTTCAGTACAGCAGGGATCCAGCTGTCCAGTTCTATTTGAACACGTACACGGCAAAAGGCGAGGTCCTTGACGCTGTCAGGGGTTTGAGGCACAAGGCGGAAGACCCTCAATACGGAGCAGCTCTCCAGTACTTGAGGGATAACGTTCGTCCTCCGCCGGAAGCAGGCGGCCGGAAGGAGTTCCACAGGTCCTACTATTGCTAAGTGGCGGAAAATCATTCGACAGTGTCGACGCACCAGCCGCTGCCCTCAAACAGATGGGTGTCTTGATCTTGCAATTGGAAGTAGAGGATCTGACGGCAGAGAGTTACAGAAAGTATCCCACGCTCCCAATACGCTCTGTCTGTGTCGGAATTCTCCGACCTTCCCAGTGTCCAGCAGCAGCTTCAGGCCTCTGTGGAGGCTGTGGTTGTCGACGTCACCCCGAGTCACCAACTGTACTCGGTATGTTTTCGTGCATGCTCCTCTGAAGGTGGCTCAAGCAGTGCCTGTCTCAATTCTAAACACAAGCAGGACAAGCAATTATTATGTTGGATACGTGCTTAGTGCCCAGTTTTGCCTGTTGTGATGATCCATGCCATGTTTAGCTTCCGTAGAAGTGAGAAAGCTTAGGACAGATTGTCATTTCAAAACAGTGCTCTAGTTGACAGGGTCGCGGGGGGCGTCTTTGATCAAAGGTTTTGACTCTTTTGCCTTCCCTTCTTTTCTCAGTTGACACTGCCAAAAAGGATATTGTATTCCTCCTCGACGGTTCTGACGGCACAAGGAATGGCTTCCTGCCATGCGGGATTTTGTCGAAACAGTGGTGGAAAAGCTCAGTGTGGGAGAAAACAAAGACCGTGTTTCTGTGGGCCAATTCAGCAGAGAAGCTGAAGTCCATTTCCATCTAAACACGTACAATACGAGAGAGGATGTTGTGGATGCGATCAGAGGGCTTAGACACAGAGGAGGAAGACCCCTAAACACCGGGGCAGCCCTCCAATATGTCAGGGACAACGTCTTTACAACTTCCTCGGGGAGCAGACACCGGCAAGGTGTCAAACAAATGTTGATCCTGCTAACCGGGAAGGTCCTTTGACAATGTTGACGCCCAGCCTCTGCTCTCAAGCAGCAGGGCGTCTTTGTGATTGGTATTGGAACAAGGACCTCTGACAGTAGAGAGCTGCAGAAGTTATCATATGAGCCTACTTATGCGCTGTCAGTCTCTGAATTCACCGACCTCCCTAGTGTCCAAGCGCAGCCTCCTCTGTCATGGGCACAGCGCTAGCAAGAGCCACACCGTTGCCACCAACAGTGACGGGTAAGAAAGTGACACGTTTAACATTACAAGGTTTTCAGAGACGTTGTATGAAGTCAGTTCTTGTATAAATTTCGCAGCCTCGGTCAAAGGATCTCAAACTGAAATACATGAGTTGCACTAGCACTGATAAGATAACTTTATTCTTTGGAGGTCAGCTTTAGTATCCGACTTGCATAGGGACAGAGTTTGCTCCTTCAACCTGAAATTGTCTTGTGTTCCCTAGTGGTGAGACAGCAGCCAGCAGGAAGGGATGTGGTGTTCTTGCTGGACGGATCTGATGGCACTAGAACTGGCTTCCCAGCAATGCGAGACTTTGTCCAGAGGGTAGTGGAGACACTCACTGTAGAGGAGAACAAAGACCGTGTCTCAGTGGTTCAGTACAGCAGGGATCCAGCTGTCCAGTTCTATTTGAACACGTACACGGCAAAAGGCGAGGTCCTTGACGCTGTCAGGGTTTGAGGCACAAGGCGGAAGACCCCTCAATACGGGAGCAGCTCTCCAGTACTTGAGGGATAACGTTCGCTTCCTCCGCCGGAAGCAGGCGGCCGGAAGGAGTTCCACAGGTCCTAGTATTGCTAAGTGGCGGAAAATCATTCGACAGTGTCGACGCACCAGCCGCTGCCCTCAAACAGATGGGTGTCTTGATCTTTGCAATTGGAAGTAGAGGATCTGACGGCAGAGAGTTACAGAAAGTATCCCACGCTCCCAATTACGCTCTGTCTGTGTCGGAATTCTCCGACCTTCCCAGTGTCCAGCAGCAGCTTCAGGCCTCTGTGGAGGCTGTGGTTGTCGACGTCACCCCCGAGTCACCAACTGTACTCGTAGTTTTCTGCATGCTCCTCTGAAGGTGGCCTAAGCAGTTGCCTGTCTCAATTCTAAACACAAGCAGGACAAGCAATTATTATGTTGGATACGTGCTTAGTGCCCAGTTTTGCCTGTTGTGATGATCCATGCCATGTTTAGCTTCCGTAAGAAGTGAGAAAGCTTAGGACAGATTGTCATTTCAAAACAGTGCTCTAGTTGACAGGGGTCGCGGGAGGCGTCTTTGATCAAAGGTTTTGACTCTTTGCCTTCCTTCTTTTCTCAGTTGACACTGCCAAAAAGGATATTGTATTCCTCCTCGACGGTTCTGACGGCACAAGGAATGGCTTCCCTGCCATGCGGATTTTGTCGAAACAGTGGTGGAAAAGCTCAGTGTGGGAGAAAACAAAGACCGTGTTTCTGTGGTCCAATTCAGCAGAGAAGCTGAAGTCCATTTCCATCTAAACACGTACAATACGAGAGAGGATGTTGTGGATGCGATCAGAGGGCTTAGACACAGAGGAGGAAGACCCCTAAACACCGGGCAGCCCTCCAATATGTCAGGGACAACGTCTTTACAACTTCCTCGGGAGCAGACACCGGCAAGGTGTCAAACAAATGTTGATCCTGCAACCGGGAAGGTCCTTTGACAATGTTGACGCCCAGCCTCTGCTCTCAAGCAGCAGGGCGTCTTTGTGATTGTTGGAACAAGGACCTCTGACAGTAGAGAGCTGCAGAAGTTATCATATGAGCCTACTTATGCGCTGTCAGTCTCTGAATTCACCGACCTCCCTAGTGTCCAAGCGCAGCTCTCCTCTGTCATGGGCACAGCGCTAGCAAGAGCCACACCGTTGCCACCAACAGTGACGGGTAAGAAAGTGACACGTTTAACATTACAAGGTTTTCAGAGACGTTGTATGAAGTCAGTTCTTGTATAAATTTCGCAGCCTCGGTCAAAGGATCTCAAACTGAAATACATGAGTTGCACTAGCACTGATAAGATAACTTTATTCTTTGGAGGTCAGCTTTTAGTATCCGACTTGCATAGGGACAGAGTTTGCTCCTTCAACCTGAAATTGTCTTGTGTTCCCTAGTGGTGAGACAGCAGCCAGCAGGAAGGGATGTGGTGTTCTTGCTGGACTGGATCTGATGGCACTAGAACTGGCTTCCCAGCAATGCGAGACTTTGTCCAGAGGGTAGTGGAGACACTCACTGTAGAGGAGAACAAAGACCGTGTCTCAGTGGTTCAGTACAGCAGGGATCCAGCTGTCCAGTTCTATTTGAACACGTACACGGCAAAAGGCGAGGTCCTGACGCTGTCAGGGTTTGAGGCACAAGGCGGAAGACCCTCAATCGGAGCAGCTCTCCAGTACTTGAGGGATAACGTCGCTTCCTCCGCCGGAAGCAGGCGGCCGGAAGGAGTTCCACAGGTCCTAGTATTGCTAAGTGGCGGAAAATCATTCGACAGTGTCGACGCACCAGCCGCTGCCCTCAAACAGATGGGTGTCTTGATCTTTGCAATTGAAGTAGAGGATCTGACGGCAGAGAGTTACAGAAAGTATCCCACGCTCCCAATTACGCTCTGTCTGTGTCGGAATTCTCCGACCTTCCCAGTGTCCAGCAGCAGCTTCAGGCCTCTGTGGAGGCTGTGGTTGTCGACGTCACCCCCGAGTCACCAACTGTACTCGGTATGTTTTCGTGCATGCTCCTCTGAAGGTGGCCAAAGCAGTTGCCTGTCTCAATTCTAAACACAAGCAGGACAAGCAATTATTATGTTGGATACGTGCTTAGTGCCCAGTTTTGCCTGTTGTGATGATCCATGCCATGTTTAGCTTCCGTAAGAAGTGAGAAAGCTTAGGACAGATTGTCATTTCAAAACAGTGCTCTAGTTGACAGGGGTCGCGGAGGCGTCTTTGATCAAAGGTTTTGACTCTTTGCCTTCCCTTCTTTTCTCAGTTGACACTGCCAAAAGGATATTGTATTCCTCCTCGACGGTTCTGACGGCACAAGGAATGGCTTCCTGCCATGCGGGATTTTGTCGAAACAGTGGTGGAAAAGCTCAGTGTGGGAGAAAACAAAGACCGTGTTTCTGTGGTCCAATTCAGCAGAGAAGCTGAAGTCCATTTCCATCTAAACACGTACAATACGAGAGAGGATGTTGTGGATGCGATCAGAGGGCTTAGACACAGAGGAGGAAGACCCTAAACACCGGGGCAGCCCTCCAATATGTCAGGGACAACGTCTTTACAACTTCCTCGGGAGCAGACACCGGCAAGGTGTCAAACAAATGTTGATCCTGCTAACCGGGAAGGTCCTTGACAATGTTGACGCCCCAGCCTCTGCTCTCAAGCAGCAGGGCGTCTTTGGATTGGTATTGGAACAAGGACCTCTGACAGTAGAGAGCTGCAGAAGTTATCATATGAGCCTACTTATGCGCTGTCAGTCTCTGAATTCACCGACCTCCCTAGTGTCCAAGCGCAGCTCTCCTCTGTCATGGGCACAGCGCTAGCAAGAGCCACACCGTTGCCACCAACAGTGACGGGTAAGAAAGTGACACGTTTAACATTACAAGGTTTTCAGAGACGTTGTATGAAGTCAGTTCTTGTATAAATTTCGCAGCCTCGGTCAAAGGATCTCAAACTGAAATACATGAGTTGCACTAGCACTGATAAGATAACTTTATTCTTTGGAGGTCAGCTTTTAGTATCCGACTTGCATAGGGACAGAGTTTGCTCCTTCAACCTGAAATTGTCTTGTGTTCCCTAGTGGTGAGACAGCAGCCAGCAGGAAGGGATGTGGTGTTCTTGCTGGACGGATCTGATGGCACTAGAACTGGCTTCCCAGCAATGCGAGACTTTGTCCAGAGGGTAGTGGAGACACTCACTGTAGAGGAGAACAAAGACCGTGTCTCAGTGGTTCAGTACAGCAGGGATCCAGCTGTCCAGTTCTATTTGAACACGTACACGGCAAAAGGCGAGGTCCTTGACGCTGTCAGGGTTTGAGGCACAAGGCGGAAGACCCTCAATACGGGAGCAGCTCTCCAGTACTTGAGGGATAACGTTTCGCTTCCTCCGCCGGAAGCAGGCGGCCGGAAGGAGTTCCACAGGTCCTAGTATTGCTAAGTGGCGGAAAATCATTCGACAGTGTCGACGCACCAGCCGCTGCCCTCAAACAGATGGGTGTCTTGATCTTTGCAATTGGAAGTAGAGGATCTGACGGCAGAGAGTTACAGAAAGTATCCCACGCTCCCAATTACGCTCTGTCTGTGTCGGAATTCTCCGACCTTCCCAGTGTCCAGCAGCAGCTTCAGGCCTCTGTGGAGGCTGTGGTTGTCGACGCCACCCCGAGTCACCAACTGTACTGGTATGTTTTCGTGCATGCTCCTCTGAAGGTGGCCTAAGCAGTTGCCTGTCTCAATTCTAAACACAAGCAGGACAAGCAATTATTATGTTGGATACGTGCTTAGTGCCCAGTTTTGCCTGTTGTGATGATCCATGCCATGTTTAGCTTCCGTAAGAAGTGAGAAAGCTTAGGACAGATTGTCATTTCAAAACAGTGCTCTAGTTGACAGGGGTCGCGGAGGCGTCTTTGATCAAAGGTTTTGACTCTTTGCCTTCCCCTTTTTTTCTCAGTTGACACTGCCAAAAGGATATTGTATTCCTCCTCGACGGTTCTGACGGCACAAGGAATGGCTTCCTGCCATGCGGATTTTGTCGAAACAGTGGTGGAAAAGCTCAGTGTGGGAGAAAACAAAGACCGTGTTTCTGTGGTCCAATTCAGCAGAGAAGCTGAAGTCCATTTCCATCTAAACACGTACAATACGAGAGAGGATGTTGTGGATGCGATCAGAGGGCTTAGACACAGAGGAGGAAGACCCCTAAACACCGGGGCAGCCCTCCAATATGTCAGGGACAACGTCTTTACAACTTCCTCGGGGAGCAGACACCGGCAAGGTGTCAAACAAATGTTGATCCTGCTAACCGGGGAAGGTCCTTGACAATGTTGACGCCCCAGCCTCTGCTCTCAAGCAGCAGGGCGTCTTTGTGATTGGTATTGGAACAAGGACCTCTGACAGTAGAGAGCTGCAGAAGTTATCATATGAGCCTACTTATGCGCTGTCAGTCTCTGAATTCACCGACCTCCCTAGTGTCCAAGCGCAGCTCTCCTCTGTCATGGGCACAGCGCTAGCAAGAGCCACACCGTTGCCACCAACAGTGACGGGTAAGAAAGTGACACGTTTAACATTACAAGGTTTTCAGAGACGTTGTATGAAGTCAGTTCTTGTATAAATTTCGCAGCCTCGGTCAAAGGATCTCAAACTGAAATACATGAGTTGCACTAGCACTGATAAGATAACTTTATTCTTTGGAGGTCAGCTTTTAGTATCCGACTTGCATAGGGACAGAGTTTGCTCCTTCAACCTGAAATTGTCTTGTGTTCCCTAGTGGTGAGACAGCAGCCAGCAGGAAGGGATGTGGTGTTCTTGCTGGACGGATCTGATGGCACTAGAACTGGCTTCCCAGCAATGCGAGACTTTGTCCAGAGGGTAGTGGAGACACTCACTGTAGAGGAGAACAAAGACCGTGTCTCAGTGGTTCAGTACAGCAGGGATCCAGCTGTCCAGTTCTATTTGAACACGTACACGGCAAAGGCGAGGTCCTTGACGCTGTCAGGGGTTTGAGGCACAAAGGCGGAAGACCCCTCAATACGGGAGCAGCTCTCCAGTACTTGAGGGATAACGTTTTCGCTTCCTCCGCCGGAAGCAGGCGGCCGGAAGGAGTTCCACAGGTCCTAGTATTGCTAAGTGGCGGAAAATCATTCGACAGTGTCGACGCACCAGCCGCTGCCCTCAAACAGATGGGTGTCTTGATCTTTGCAATTGGAAGTAGAGGATCTGACGGCAGAGAGTTACAGAAAGTATCCCACGCTCCCAATTACGCTCTGTCTGTGTCGGAATTCTCCGACCTTCCCAGTGTCCAGCAGCAGCTTCAGGCCTCTGTGGAGGCTGTGGTTGTCGACGTCACCCCCGAGTCACCAACTGTACTCGGTATGTTTTCGTGCATGCTCCTCTGAAGGTGGCCTAAGCAGTTGCCTGTCTCAATTCTAAACACAAGCAGGACAAGCAATTATTATGTTGGATACGTGCTTAGTGCCCAGTTTTGCCTGTTGTGATGATCCATGCCATGTTTAGCTTCGTAAGAAGTGAGAAAGCTTAGGACAGATTGTCATTTCAAAACAGTGCTCTAGTTGACAGGGGTCGGGAGGCGTCTTTGATCAAGGTTTTGACTCTTTTGCCTTCCCTTCTTTTCTCAGTTGACACTGCCAAAAAGGATATTGTATTCCTCCTCGACGGTTCTGACGGCACAAGGAATGGCTTCCTGCCATGCGGATTTTGTCGAAACAGTGGTGGAAAAGCTCAGTGTGGAGAAAACAAAGACCGTGTTTCTGTGGTCCAATTCAGCAGAGAAGCTGAAGTCCATTTCCATCTAAACACGTACAATACGAGAGAGGATGTTGTGGATGCGATCAGAGGGCTTAGACACAGAGGAGGAAGACCCCTAAACACCGGGCAGCCCTCCAATATGTCAGGGACAACGTCTTTACAACTTCCTCGGGAGCAGACACCGGCAAGGTGTCAAACAAATGTTGATCCTGCTAACCGGGGAAGGTCCTTTGACAATGTTGACGCCCAGCCTCTGCTCTCAAGCAGCAGGGCGTCTTTGTGATTGGTATTGGAACAAGGACCTCTGACAGTAGAGAGCTGCAGAAGTTATCATATGAGCCTACTTATGCGCTGTCAGTCTCTGAATTCACCGACCTCCCTAGTGTCCAAGCGCAGCTCTCCTCTGTCATGGGCACAGCGCTAGCAAGAGCCACACCGTTGCCACCAACAGTGACGGGTAAGAAAGTGACACGTTTAACATTACAAGGTTTTCAGAGACGTTGTATGAAGTCAGTTCTTGTATAAATTTCGCAGCCTCGGTCAAAGGATCTCAAACTGAAATACATGAGTTGCACTAGCACTGATAAGATAACTTTATTCTTTGGAGGTCAGCTTTTAGTATCCGACTTGCATAGGGACAGAGTTTGCTCCTTCAACCTGAAATTGTCTTGTGTTCCCTAGTGGTGAGACAGCAGCCAGCAGGAAGGGATGTGGTGTTCTTGCTGGACGGATCTGATGGCACTAGAACTGGCTTCCCAGCAATGCGAGACTTTGTCCAGAGGGTAGTGGAGACACTCACTGTAGAGGAGAACAAAGACCGTGTCTCAGTGGTTCAGTACAGCAGGGATCCAGCTGTCCAGTTCTATTTGAACACGTACACGGCAAAGGCGAGGTCCTTGACGCTGTCAGGGTTTGAGGCACAAGGCGGAAGACCCTCAATACGGGAGCAGCTCTCCAGTACTTGAGGGATAACGTTCGCTTCCTCCGCCGGAAGCAGGCGGCGGAAGGAGTTCCACAGGTCCTAGTATTGCTAAGTGGCGGAAAATCATTCGACAGTGTCGACGCACCAGCCGCTGCCCTCAAACAGATGGGTGTCTTGATCTTTGCAATTGGAAGTAGAGGATCTGACGGCAGAGAGTTACAGAAAGTATCCCACGCTCCCAATTACGCTCTGTCTGTGTCGGAATTCTCCGACCTTCCCAGTGTCCAGCAGCAGCTTCAGGCCTCTGTGGAGGCTGTGGTTGTCGACGTCACCCCCGAGTCACCAACTGTACTGCGTATGTTTTCGTGCATGCTCCTCTGAAGGTGGCTCAAGCAGTTGCCTGTCTCAATTCTAAACACAAGCAGGACAAGCAATTATTATGTTGGATACGTGCTTAGTGCCCAGTTTTGCCTGTTGTGATGATCCATGCCATGTTTAGCTTCCGTAAGAAGTGAGAAAGCTTAGGACAGATTGTCATTTCAAAACAGTGCTCTAGTTGACAGGGGTCGCGGGAGGCGTCTTTGATCAAAGGTTTTGACTCTTTTGCCTTCCCTTCTTTTCTCAGTTGACACTGCCAAAAGGATATTGTATTCCTCCTCGACGGTTCTGACGGCACAAGGAATGGCTTCCCTGCCATGCGGGATTTTGTCGAAACAGTGGTGGAAAAGCTCAGTGTGGGAGAAAACAAAGACCGTGTTTCTGTGGTCCAATTCAGCAGAGAAGCTGAAGTCCATTTCCATCTAAACACGTACAATACGAGAGGATGTTGTGGATGCGATCAGAGGGCTTAGACACAGAGGAGGAAGACCCTAAACACCGGGCAGCCCTCCAATATGTCAGGGACAACGTCTTTACAACTTCCTCGGGAGCAGACACCGGCAAGGTGTCAAACAAATGTTGATCCTGCTAACCGGGGAAGGTCCTTTGACAATGTTGACGCCCAGCCTCTGCTCTCAAGCAGCAGGGCGTCTTTGTGATTGGTATTGGAACAAGGACCTCTGACAGTAGAGAGCTGCAGAAGTTATCATATGAGCCTACTTATGCGCTGTCAGTCTCTGAATTCACCGACCTCCCTAGTGTCCAAGCGCAGCTCTCTCTGTCATGGGCACAGCGCTAGCAAGAGCCACACCGTTGCCACCAACAGTGACGGGTAAGAAAGTGACACGTTTAACATTACAAGGTTTTCAGAGACGTTGTATGAAGTCAGTTCTGTATAAATTTCGCAGCCTCGGTCAAAGGATCTCAAACTGAAATACATGAGTTGCACTAGCACTGATAAGATAACTTTATTCTTTGGAGGTCAGCTTTTAGTATCCGACTTGCATAGGGACAGAGTTTGCTCCTTCAACCTGAAATTGTCTTGTGTTCCCTAGTGGTGAGACAGCAGCCAGCAGGAAGGGATGTGGTGTTCTTGCTGGACGGATCTGATGGCACTAGAACTGGCTTCCCAGCAATGCGAGACTTTGTCCAGAGGGTAGTGGAGACACTCACTGTAGAGGAGAACAAAGACCGTGTCTCAGTGGTTCAGTACAGCAGGGATCCAGCTGTCCAGTTCTATTTGAACACGTACACGGCAAAAGGCGAGGTCCTGACGCTGTCAGGGGTTTGAGGCACAAGGCGGAAGACCCCTAATACGGAGCAGCTCTCCAGTACTTGAGGGATAACGTTTCGCTTCCTCCGCCGGAAGCAGGCGGCGGAAGGAGTTCCACAGGTCCTAGTATTGCTAAGTGGCGGAAAATCATTCGACAGTGTCGACGCACCAGCCGCTGCCCTCAAACAGATGGGTGTCTTGATCTTTGCAATTGGAAGTAGAGGATCTGACGGCAGAGAGTTACAGAAAGTATCCCACGCTCCCAATTACGCTCTGTCTGTGTCGGAATTCTCCGACCTTCCCAGTGTCCAGCAGCAGCTTCAGGCCTCTGTGGAGGCTGTGGTTGTCGCTCACCCCGAGTCACCAACTGTACTCGGTATGTTTTCGTGCATGCTCCTCTGAAGGTGGCCTAAGCAGTTGCCTGTCTCAATTCTAAACACAAGCAGGACAAGCAATTATTATGTTGGATACGTGCTTAGTGCCCAGTTTTGCCTGTTGTGATGATCCATGCCATGTTTAGCTTCCGTAAGAAGTGAGAAAGCTTAGGACAGATTGTCATTTCAAAACAGTGCTCTAGTTGACAGGGGTCGCGGGAGGCGTCTTTGATCAAAGGTTTTGACTCTTTGCCTTCCCTTCTTTCTCAGTTGACACTGCCAAAAAGGATATTGTATTCCTCCTCGACGGTTCTGACGGCACAAGGAATGGCTTCCTGCCATGCGGATTTTGTCGAAACAGTGGTGGAAAAGCTCAGTGTGGGAGAAAACAAAGACCGTGTTTCTGTGGTCCAATTCAGCAGAGAAGCTGAAGTCCATTTCCATCTAAACACGTACAATACGAGAGAGGATGTTGTGGATGCGATCAGAGGGCTTAGACACAGAGGAGGAAGACCCTAAACACCGGGGCAGCCCTCCAATATGTCAGGGACAACGTCTTTACAACTTCCTCGGGAGCAGACACCGGCAAGGTGTCAAACAAATGTTGATCCTGCTAACCGGGAAGGTCCTTTGACAATGTTGACGCCCCAGCCTCTGCTCTCAAGCAGCAGGGCGTCTTTGTGATTGGTATTGGAACAAGGACCTCTGACAGTAGAGAGCTGCAGAAGTTATCATATGAGCCTACTTATGCGCTGTCAGTCTCTGAATTCACCGACCTCCCTAGTGTCCAAGCGCAGCTCTCCTCTGTCATGGGCACAGCGCTAGCAAGAGCCACACCGTTGCCACCAACAGTGACGGGTAAGAAAGTGACACGTTTAACATTACAAGGTTTTCAGAGACGTTGTATGAAGTCAGTTCTTGTATAAATTTCGCAGCCTCGGTCAAAGGATCTCAAACTGAAATACATGAGTTGCACTAGCACTGATAAGATAACTTTATTCTTTGGAGGTCAGCTTTTAGTATCCGACTTGCATAGGGACAGAGTTTGCTCCTTCAACCTGAAATTGTCTTGTGTTCCTAGTGGTGAGACAGCAGCCAGCAGGAAGGGATGTGGTGTTCTTGCTGGACGGATCTGATGGCACTAGAACTGGCTTCCCAGCAATGCGAGACTTTGTCCAGAGGGTAGTGGAGACACTCACTGTAGAGGAGAACAAAGACCGTGTCTCAGTGGTTCAGTACAGCAGGGATCCAGCTGTCCAGTTCTATTTGAACACGTACACGGCAAAAGGCGAGGTCCTTGACGCTGTCAGGGTTTGAGGCACAAGGCGGAAGACCCCTCAATACGGAGCAGCTCTCCAGTACTTGAGGGATAACGTTTCGCTTCCTCCGCCGGAAGCAGGCGGCCGGAAGGAGTTCCACAGGTCCTAGTATTGCTAAGTGGCGGAAAATCATTCGACAGTGTCGACGCACCAGCCGCTGCCCTCAAACAGATGGGTGTCTTGATCTTTGCAATTGGAAGTAGAGGATCTGACGGCAGAGAGTTACAGAAAGTATCCCACGCTCCCATACGCTCTGTCTGTGTCGGAATTCTCCGACCTTCCCAGTGTCCAGCAGCAGCTTCAGGCCTCTGTGGAGGCTGTGGTTGTCGACGCCACCCCGAGTCACCAACTGTACTCGTATGTTTTCGTGCATGCTCCTCTGAAGGTGGCCTAAGCAGTTGCCTGTCTCAATTCTAAACACAAGCAGGACAAGCAATTATTATGTTGGATACGTGCTTAGTGCCCAGTTTTGCCTGTTGTGATGATCCATGCCATGTTTAGCTTCCGTAAGAAGTGAGAAAGCTTAGGACAGATTGTCATTTCAAAACAGTGCTCTAGTTGACAGGGGTCGCGGGAGGCGTCTTTGATCAAAGGTTTTGACTCTTTTGCCTTCCTTCTTTCTCAGTTGACACTGCCAAAAGGATATTGTATTCCTCCTCGACGGTTCTGACGGCACAAGGAATGGCTTCCCTGCCATGCGGGATTTTGTCGAAACAGTGGTGGAAAAGCTCAGTGTGGGAGAAAACAAAGACCGTGTTTCTGTGGTCCAATTCAGCAGAGAAGCTGAAGTCCATTTCCATCTAAACACGTACAATACGAGAGAGGATGTTGTGGATGCGATCAGAGGGCTTAGACACAGAGGAGGAAGACCCCTAAACACCGGGGCAGCCCTCCAATATGTCAGGGACAACGTCTTTACAACTTCCTCGGGGAGCAGACACCGGCAAGGTGTCAAACAAATGTTGATCCTGCTAACCGGGGAAGGTCCTTTGACAATGTTGACGCCCCAGCCTCTGCTCTCAAGCAGCAGGCGTCTTTGTGATTGGTATTGGAACAAGGACCTCTGACAGTAGAGAGCTGCAGAAGTTATCATATGAGCCTACTTATGCGCTGTCAGTCTCTGAATTCACCGACCTCCCTAGTGTCCAAGCGCAGCTCTCCTCTGTCATGGGCACAGCGCTAGCAAGAGCCACACCGTTGCCACCAACAGTGACGGGTAAGAAAGTGACACGTTTAACATTACAAGGTTTTCAGAGACGTTGTATGAAGTCAGTTCTTGTATAAATTTCGCAGCCTCGGTCAAAGGATCTCAAACTGAAATACATGAGTTGCACTAGCACTGATAAGATAACTTTATTCTTTGGAGGTCAGCTTTTAGTATCCGACTTGCATAGGGACAGAGTTTGCTCCTTCAACCTGAAATTGTCTTGTGTTCCCTAGTGGTGAGACAGCAGCCAGCAGGAAGGGATGTGGTGTTCTTGCTGGACGGATCTGATGGCACTAGAACTGGCTTCCCAGCAATGCGAGACTTTGTCCAGAGGGTAGTGGAGACACTCACTGTAGAGGAGAACAAAGACCGTGTCTCAGTGGTTCAGTACAGCAGGGATCCAGCTGTCCAGTTCTATTTGAACACGTACACGGCAAAAGGCGAGGTCCTTGACGCTGTCAGGGTTTGAGGCACAAGGCGGAAGACCCCTCAATACGGGAGCAGCTCTCCAGTACTTGAGGGATAACGTTTGCTTCCTCCGCCGGAAGCAGGCGGCCGGAAGGAGTTCCACAGGTCCTAGTATTGCTAAGTGGCGGAAAATCATTCGACAGTGTCGACGCACCAGCCTGCCCTCAAACAGATGGGTGTCTTGATCTTTGCAATTGGAAGTAGAGGATCTGACGGCAGAGAGTTACAGAAAGTATCCCACGCTCCCAATTACGCTCTGTCTGTGTCGGAATTCTCCGACCTTCCCAGTGTCCAGCAGCAGCTTCAGGCCTCTGTGGAGGCTGTGGTTGTCGCGTCACCCCGAGTCACCAACTGTACTCGGTATGTTTTCGTGCATGCTCCTCTGAAGGTGGCCTAAGCAGTTGCCTGTCTCAATTCTAAACACAAGCAGGACAAGCAATTATTATGTTGGATACGTGCTTAGTGCCCAGTTTTGCCTGTTGTGATGATCCATGCCATGTTTAGCTTCCGTAAGAAGTGAGAAGCTTAGGACAGATTGTCATTTCAAAACAGTGCTCTAGTTGACAGGGTCGCGGGAGGCGTCTTTGATCAAAGGTTTTGACTCTTTTGCCTTCCCTTCTTTTCTCAGTTGACACTGCCAAAAGGATATTGTATTCCTCCTCGACGGTTCTGACGGCACAAGGAATGGCTTCCCTGCCATGCGGGATTTTGTCGAAACAGTGGTGGAAAAGCTCAGTGTGGGAGAAAACAAAGACCGTGTTTCTGTGGTCCAATTCAGCAGAGAAGCTGAAGTCCATTTCCATCTAAACACGTACAATACGAGAGAGGATGTTGTGGATGCGATCAGAGGGCTTAGACACAGAGGAGGAAGACCCTAAACACCGGGCAGCCCTCCAATATGTCAGGGACAACGTCTTTACAACTTCCTCGGGAGCAGACACCGGCAAGGTGTCAAACAAATGTTGATCCTGCTAACCGGGGAAGGTCCTTTGACAATGTTGACGCCCAGCCTCTGCTCTCAAGCAGCAGGGCGTCTTGTGATTGGTATTGGAACAAGGACCTCTGACAGTAGAGAGCTGCAGAAGTTATCATATGAGCCTACTTATGCGCTGTCAGTCTCTGAATTCACCGACCTCCCTAGTGTCCAAGCGCAGCTCTCCTCTGTCATGGGCACAGCGCTAGCAAGAGCCACACCGTTGCCACCAACAGTGACGGGTAAGAAAGTGACACGTTTAACATTACAAGGTTTTCAGAGACGTTGTATGAAGTCAGTTCTTGTATAAATTTCGCAGCCTCGGTCAAAGGATCTCAAACTGAAATACATGAGTTGCACTAGCACTGATAAGATAACTTTATTCTTTGGAGGTCAGCTTTTAGTATCCGACTTGCATAGGGACAGAGTTTGCTCCTTCAACCTGAAATTGTCTTGTGTTCCCTAGTGGTGAGACAGCAGCCAGCAGGAAGGGATGTGGTGTTCTTGCTGGACGGATCTGATGGCACTAGAACTGGCTTCCCAGCAATGCGAGACTTTGTCCAGAGGGTAGTGGAGACACTCACTGTAGAGGAGAACAAAGACCGTGTCTCAGTGGTTCAGTACAGCAGGGATCCAGCTGTCCAGTTCTATTTGAACACGTACACGGCAAAGGCGAGGTCCTTGACGCTGTCAGGGTTTGAGGCACAAAGGCGGAAGACCCCTCAATACGGAGCAGCTCTCCAGTACTTGAGGGATAACGTTTTCGCTTCCTCCGCCGGAAGCAGGCGGCCGGAAGGAGTTCCACAGGTCCTAGTATTGCTAAGTGGCGGAAAATCATTCGACAGTGTCGACGCACCAGCCGCTGCCCTCAAACAGATGGGTGTCTTGATCTTTGCAATTGGAAGTAGAGGATCTGACGGCAGAGAGTTACAGAAAGTATCCCACGCTCCCAATTACGCTCTGTCTGTGTCGGAATTCTCCGACCTTCCCAGTGTCCAGCAGCAGCTTCAGGCCTCTGTGGAGGCTGTGGTTGTCGACGTCACCCCCGAGTCACCAACTGTACTCGGTATGTTTTCGTGCATGCTCCTCTGAAGGTGGCCTAAGCAGTTGCCTGTCTCAATTCTAAACACAAGCAGGACAAGCAATTATTATGTTGGATACGTGCTTAGTGCCCAGTTTTGCCTGTTGTGATGATCCATGCCATGTTTAGCTTCCGTAAGAAGTGAGAAAGCTTAGGACAGATTGTCATTTCAAAACAGTGCTCTAGTTGACAGGGGTCGCGGGAGGCGTCTTTGATCAAAGGTTTTGACTCTTTTGCCTTCCCTTCTTTCTCAGTTGACACTGCCAAAAAGGATATTGTATTCCTCCTCGACGGTTCTGACGGCACAAGGAATGGCTTCCTGCCATGCGGGATTTTGTCGAAACAGTGGTGGAAAAGCTCAGTGTGGGAGAAAACAAAGACCGTGTTTCTGTGGTCCAATTCAGCAGAGAAGCTGAAGTCCATTTCCATCTAAACACGTACAATACGAGAGGATGTTGTGGATGCGATCAGAGGGCTTAGACACAGAGGAGGAAGACCCCTAAACACCGGGCAGCCCTCCAATATGTCAGGGACAACGTCTTTACAACTTCCTCGGGAGCAGACACCGGCAAGGTGTCAAACAAATGTTGATCCTGCTAACCGGGGAAGGTCCTTTGACAATGTTGACGCCCCAGCCTCTGCTCTCAAGCAGCAGGGCGTCTTTGTGATTGGTATTGGAACAAGGACCTCTGACAGTAGAGAGCTGCAGAAGTTATCATATGAGCCTACTTATGCGCTGTCAGTCTCTGAATTCACCGACCTCCCTAGTGTCCAAGCGCAGCTCTCCTCTGTCATGGGCACAGCGCTAGCAAGAGCCACACCGTTGCCACCAACAGTGACGGGTAAGAAAGTGACACGTTTAACATTACAAGGTTTTCAGAGACGTTGTATGAAGTCAGTTCTTGTATAAATTTCGCAGCCTCGGTCAAAGGATCTCAAACTGAAATACATGAGTTGCACTAGCACTGATAAGATAACTTTATTCTTTGGAGGTCAGCTTTTAGTATCCGACTTGCATAGGGACAGAGTTTGCTCCTTCAACCTGAAATTGTCTTGTGTTCCCTAGTGGTGAGACAGCAGCCAGCAGGAAGGGATGTGGTGTTCTTGCTGGACGGATCTGATGGCACTAGAACTGGCTTCCCAGCAATGCGAGACTTTGTCCAGAGGGTAGTGGAGACACTCACTGTAGAGGAGAACAAAGACCGTGTCTCAGTGGTTCAGTACAGCAGGGATCCAGCTGTCCAGTTCTATTTGAACACGTACACGGCAAAAGGCGAGGTCCTTGACGCTGTCAGGGGTTTGAGGCACAAAGGCGGAAGACCCCTCAATACGGGAGCAGCTCTCCAGTACTTGAGGGATAACGTTTTCGCTTCCTCCGCCGGAAGCAGGCGGCCGGAAGGAGTTCCACAGGTCCTAGTATTGCTAAGTGGCGGAAAATCATTCGACAGTGTCGACGCACCAGCCGCTGCCCTCAAACAGATGGGTGTCTTGATCTTTGCAATTGGAAGTAGAGGATCTGACGGCAGAGAGTTACAGAAAGTATCCCACGCTCCCAATTACGCTCTGTCTGTGTCGGAATTCTCCGACCTTCCCAGTGTCCAGCAGCAGCTTCAGGCCTCTGTGGAGGCTGTGGTTGTCGACGTCACCCCCGAGTCACCAACTGTACTCGGTATGTTTTCGTGCATGCTCCTCTGAAGGTGGCCTAAGCAGTTGCCTGTCTCAATTCTAAACACAAGCAGGACAAGCAATTATTATGTTGGATACGTGCTTAGTGCCCAGTTTTGCCTGTTGTGATGATCCATGCCATGTTTAGCTTCCGTAAGAAGTGAGAAAGCTTAGGACAGATTGTCATTTCAAAACAGTGCTCTAGTTGACAGGGGTCGCGGAGGCGTCTTTGATCAAAGGTTTTGACTCTTTTGCCTTCCCCTTTTTTTCTCAGTTGACACTGCCAAAAGGATATTGTATTCCTCCTCGACGGTTCTGACGGCACAAGGAATGGCTTCCCTGCCATGCGGGATTTTGTCGAAACAGTGGTGGAAAAGCTCAGTGTGGGAGAAAACAAAGACCGTGTTTCTGTGGTCCAATTCAGCAGAGAAGCTGAAGTCCATTTCCATCTAAACACGTACAATACGAGAGAGGATGTTGTGGATGCGATCAGAGGGCTTAGACACAGAGGAGGAAGACCCCTAAACACCGGGGCAGCCCTCCAATATGTCAGGGACAACGTCTTTACAACTTCCTCGGGGAGCAGACACCGGCAAGGTGTCAAACAAATGTTGATCCTGCTAACCGGGGAAGGTCCTTTGACAATGTTGACGCCCAGCCTCTGCTCTCAAGCAGCAGGGCGTCTTTGTGATTGGTATTGGAACAAGGACCTCTGACAGTAGAGAGCTGCAGAAGTTATCATATGAGCCTACTTATGCGCTGTCAGTCTCTGAATTCACCGACCTCCCTAGTGTCCAAGCGCAGCTCTCCTCTGTCATGGGCACAGCGCTAGCAAGAGCCACACCGTTGCCACCAACAGTGACGGGTAAGAAAGTGACACGTTTAACATTACAAGGTTTTCAGAGACGTTGTATGAAGTCAGTTCTTGTATAAATTTCGCAGCCTCGGTCAAAGGATCTCAAACTGAAATACATGAGTTGCACTAGCACTGATAAGATAACTTTATTCTTTGGAGGTCAGCTTTTAGTATCCGACTTGCATAGGGACAGAGTTTGCTCCTTCAACCTGAAATTGTCTTGTGTTCCCTAGTGGTGAGACAGCAGCCAGCAGGAAGGGATGTGGTGTTCTTGCTGGACGGATCTGATGGCACTAGAACTGGCTTCCAGCAATGCGAGACTTTGTCCAGAGGGTAGTGGAGACACTCACTGTAGAGGAGAACAAAGACCGTGTCTCAGTGGTTCAGTACAGCAGGGATCCAGCTGTCCAGTTCTATTTGAACACGTACACGGCAAAAGGCGAGGTCCTTGACGCTGTCAGGGTTTGAGGCACAAGGCGGAAGACCCCTCAATACGGGAGCAGCTCTCCAGTACTTGAGGGATAACGTTTTCGCTTCCTCCGCCGGAAGCAGGCGGCCGGAAGGAGTTCCACAGGTCCTAGTATTGCTAAGTGGCGGAAAATCATTCGACAGTGTCGACGCACCAGCCGCTGCCCTCAAACAGATGGGTGTCTTGATCTTTGCAATTGGAAGTAGAGGATCTGACGGCAGAGAGTTACAGAAAGTATCCCACGCTCCCAATTACGCTCTGTCTGTGTCGGAATTCTCCGACCTTCCCAGTGTCCAGCAGCAGCTTCAGGCCTCTGTGGAGGCTGTGGTTGTCGACTGCCACCCCGAGTCACCAACTGTACTCGGTATGTTTTCGTGCATGCTCCTCTGAAGGTGGCCTAAGCAGTTGCCTGTCTCAATTCTAAACACAAGCAGGACAAGCAATTATTATGTTGGATACGTGCTTAGTGCCCAGTTTTGCCTGTTGTGATGATCCATGCCATGTTTAGCTTCCGTAAGAAGTGAGAAAGCTTAGGACAGATTGTCATTTCAAAACAGTGCTCTAGTTGACAGGGGTCGCGGGAGGCGTCTTTGATCAAAGGTTTTGACTCTTTTGCCTTCCCTTCTTTTCTCAGTTGACACTGCCAAAAAAGGGTATTGTATTCCTCCTCGACGGTTCTGACGGCACAAGGAATGGCTTCCCTGCCATGCGGGATTTTGTCGAAACAGTGGTGGAAAAGCTCAGTGTGGGAGAAAACAAAGACCGTGTTTCTGTGGTCCAATTCAGCAGAGAAGCTGAAGTCCATTTCCATCTAAACACGTACAATACGAGAGAGGATGTTGTGGATGCGATCAGAGGGCTTAGACACAGAGGAGGAAGACCCTAAACACCGGGGCAGCCCTCCAATATGTCAGGGACAACGTCTTTACAACTTCCTCGGGAGCAGACACCGGCAAGGTGTCAAACAAATGTTGATCCTGCTAACCGGGAAGGTCCTTTGACAATGTTGACGCCCAGCCTCTGCTCTCAAGCAGCAGGGCGTCTTTGTGATTGGTATTGGAACAAGGACCTCTGACAGTAGAGAGCTGCAGAAGTTATCATATGAGCCTACTTATGCGCTGTCAGTCTCTGAATTCACCGACCTCCCTAGTGTCCAAGCGCAGCTCTCCTCTGTCATGGGCACAGCGCTAGCAAGAGCCACACCGTTGCCACCAACAGTGACGGGTAAGAAAGTGACACGTTTAACATTACAAGGTTTTCAGAGACGTTGTATGAAGTCAGTTCTGTATAAATTTCGCAGCCTCGGTCAAAGGATCTCAAACTGAAATACATGAGTTGCACTAGCACTGATAAGATAACTTTATTCTTTGGAGGTCAGCTTTTAGTATCCGACTTGCATAGGGACAGAGTTTGCTCCTTCAACCTGAAATTGTCTTGTGTTCCCTAGTGGTGAGACAGCAGCCAGCAGGAAGGGATGTGGTGTTCTTGCTGGACGGATCTGATGGCACTAGAACTGGCTTCCCAGCAATGCGAGACTTTGTCCAGAGGGTAGTGGAGACACTCACTGTAGAGGAGAACAAAGACCGTGTCTCAGTGGTTCAGTACAGCAGGGATCCAGCTGTCCAGTTCTATTTGAACACGTACACGGCAAAAGGCGAGGTCCTTGACGCTGTCAGGGGTTTGAGGCACAAAGGCGGAAGACCCCTCAATACGGGAGCAGCTCTCAGTACTTGAGGGATAACGTTCGCTTCCTCCGCCGGAAGCAGGCGGCCGGAAGGAGTTCCACAGGTCCTAGTATTGCTAAGTGGCGGAAAATCATTCGACAGTGTCGACGCACCAGCCGCTGCCCTCAAACAGATGGGTGTCTTGATCTTTGCAATTGGAAGTAGAGGATCTGACGGCAGAGAGTTACAGAAAGTATCCCACGCTCCCAATTACGCTCTGTCTGTGTCGGAATTCTCCGACCTTCCCAGTGTCCAGCAGCAGCTTCAGGCCTCTGTGGAGGCTGTGGTTGTCGACGTCACCCCCGAGTCACCAACTGTACTCGGTATGTTTTCGTGCATGCTCCTCTGAAGGTGGCCTAAGCAGTTGCCTGTCTCAATTCTAAACACAAGCAGGACAAGCAATTATTATGTTGGATACGTGCTTAGTGCCCAGTTTTGCCTGTTGTGATGATCCATGCCATGTTTAGCTTCCGTAAGAAGTGAGAAGCTTAGGACAGATTGTCATTTCAAAACAGTGCTCTAGTTGACAGGGGTCGCGGGAGGCGTCTTTGATCAAAGGTTTTGACTCTTTTGCCTTCCCTTCTTTTCTCAGTTGACACTGCCAAAAAGGATATTGTATTCCTCCTCGACGGTTCTGACGGCACAAGGAATGGCTTCCCTGCCATGCGGGATTTTGTCGAAACAGTGGTGGAAAAGCTCAGTGTGGAGAAAACAAAGACCATGTTTCTGTGGTCCAATTCAGCAGAGAAGCTGAAGTCCATTTCCACCTAAACACGTACAATACAAAGGAGGATGTTGTGGATGCGATCAGAGGGCTTAGACACAGAGGAGGAAGACCCCTAAACACCGGGGCAGCCCTCCAATATGTCAGGGACAACGTCTTTACAACTTCCTCGGGGAGCAGACACCGGCAAGGTGTCAAACAAATGTTGATCCTGCTAACCGGGGAAGGTCCTTTGACAATGTTGACGCCCCAGCCTCTGCTCTCAAGCAGCAGGGCGTCTTTGTGATTGGTATTGGAACAAGGACCTCTGACAGTAGAGAGCTGCAGAAGTTATCATATGAGCCTACTTATGCGCTGTCAGTCTCTGAATTCACCGACCTCCCTAGTGTCCAAGCGCAGCTCTCCTCTGTCATGGGCACAGCGCTAGCAAGAGCCACACCGTTGCCACCAACAGTGACGGGTAAGAAAGTGACACGTTTAACATTACAAGGTTTTCAGAGACGTTGTATGAAGTCAGTTCTTGTATAAATTTCGCAGCCTCGGTCAAAGGATCTCAAACTGAAATACATGAGTTGCACTAGCACTGATAAGATAACTTTATTCTTTGGAGGTCAGCTTTTAGTATCCGACTTGCATAGGGACAGAGTTTGCTCCTTCAACCTGAAATTGTCTTGTGTTCCCTAGTGGTGAGACAGCAGCCAGCAGGAAGGGATGTGGTGTTCTTGCTGGACGGATCTGATGGCACTAGAACTGGCTTCCCAGCAATGCGAGACTTTGTCCAGAGGGTAGTGGAGACACTCACTGTAGAGGAGAACAAAGACCGTGTCTCAGTGGTTCAGTACAGCAGGGATCCAGCTGTCCAGTTCTATTTGAACACGTACACGGCAAAGGCGAGGTCCTTGACGCTGTCAGGGTTTGAGGCACAAGGCGGAAGACCCCTCAATACGGGAGCAGCTCTCCAGTACTTGAGGGATAACGTTTTCGCTTCCTCCGCCGGAAGCAGGCGGCCGGAAGGAGTTCCACAGGTCCTAGTATTGCTAAGTGGCGGAAAATCATTCGACAGTGTCGACGCACCAGCCGCTGCCCTCAAACAGATGGGTGTCTTGATCTTTGCAATTGGAAGTAGAGGATCTGACGGCAGAGAGTTACAGAAAGTATCCCACGCTCCCAATTACGCTCTGTCTGTGTCGGAATTCTCCGACCTTCCCAGTGTCCAGCAGCAGCTTCAGGCCTCTGTGGAGGCTGTGGTTGTCGACGTCACCCCCGAGTCACCAACTGTACTCGGTATGTTTTCGTGCATGCTCCTCTGAAGGTGGCCTAAGCAGTTGCCTGTCTCAATTCTAAACACAAGCAGGACAAGCAATTATTATGTTGGATACGTGCTTAGTGCCCAGTTTTGCCTGTTGTGATGATCCATGCCATGTTTAGCTTCCGTAAGAAGTGAGAAAGCTTAGGACAGATTGTCATTTCAAAACAGTGCTCTAGTTGACAGGGGTCGCGGGAGGCGTCTTTGATCAAAGGTTTTGACTCTTTTGCCTTCCCTTCTTTTCTCAGTTGACACTGCCAAAAAGGATATTGTATTCCTCCTCGACGGTTCTGACGGCACAAGGAATGGCTTCCCTGCCATGCGGGATTTTGTCGAAACAGTGGTGGAAAAGCTCAGTGTGGGAGAAAACAAAGACCGTGTTTCTGTGGTCCAATTCAGCAGAGAAGCTGAAGTCCATTTCCATCTAAACACGTACAATACGAGAGAGGATGTTGTGGATGCGATCAGAGGGCTTAGACACAGAGGAGGAAGACCCCTAAACACCGGGGCAGCCCTCCAATATGTCAGGGACAACGTCTTTACAACTTCCTCGGGGAGCAGACACCGGCAAGGTGTCAAACAAATGTTGATCCTGCTAACCGGGGGAAGGTCCTTTGACAATGTTGACGCCCCAGCCTCTGCTCTCAAGCAGCAGGGCGTCTTTGTGATTGGTATTGGAACAAGGACCTCTGACAGTAGAGAGCTGCAGAAGTTATCATATGAGCCTACTTATGCGCTGTCAGTCTCTGAATTCACCGACCTCCCTAGTGTCCAAGCGCAGCTCTCCTCTGTCATGGGCACAGCGCTAGCAAGAGCCACACCGTTGCCACCAACAGTGACGGGTAAGAAAGTGACACGTTTAACATTACAAGGTTTTCAGAGACGTTGTATGAAGTCAGTTCTTGTATAAATTTCGCAGCCTCGGTCAAAGGATCTCAAACTGAAATACATGAGTTGCACTAGCACTGATAAGATAACTTTATTCTTTGGAGGTCAGCTTTTAGTATCCGACTTGCATAGGGACAGAGTTTGCTCCTTCAACCTGAAATTGTCTTGTGTTCCCTAGTGGTGAGACAGCAGCCAGCAGGAAGGGATGTGGTGTTCTTGCTGGACGGATCTGATGGCACTAGAACTGGCTTCCCAGCAATGCGAGACTTTGTCCAGAGGGTAGTGGAGACACTCACTGTAGAGGAGAACAAAGACCGTGTCTCAGTGGTTCAGTACAGCAGGGATCCAGCTGTCCAGTTCTATTTGAACACGTACACGGCAAAAGGCGAGGTCCTTGACGCTGTCAGGGTTTGAGGCACAAGGGGAAGACCCCTCAATACGGGAGCAGCTCTCCAGTACTTGAGGGATAACGTTTCGCTTCCTCCGCCGGAAGCAGGCGGCCGGAAGGAGTTCCACAGGTCCTAGTATTGCTAAGTGGCGGAAAATCATTCGACAGTGTCGACGCACCAGCCGCTGCCCTCAAACAGATGGGTGTCTTGATCTTTGCAATTGGAAGTAGAGGATCTGACGGCAGAGAGTTACAGAAAGTATCCCACGCTCCCAATTACGCTCTGTCTGTGTCGGAATTCTCCGACCTTCCCAGTGTCCAGCAGCAGCTTCAGGCCTCTGTGGAGGCTGTGGTTGTCGACGTCACCCCCGAGTCACCAACTGTACTCGGTATGTTTTCGTGCATGCTCCTCTGAAGGTGGCCTAAGCAGTTGCCTGTCTCAATTCTAAACACAAGCAGGACAAGCAATTATTATGTTGGATACGTGCTTAGTGCCCAGTTTTGCCTGTTGTGATGATCCATGCCATGTTTAGCTTCCGTAAGAAGTGAGAAAGCTTAGGACAGATTGTCATTTCAAAACAGTGCTTTTTTGAAAGATGTCGTTTGAAGTCAGTTCATTCATGAATTTCCTCTTATCCACTCTCGTTTTAATTAACTATGAAATAAGAGCCAATGGATCCAATAAACCCTGAAAAAAGAACCAGGCAAAGCACACAGCCCTACCCTGTAACCCAACAGAAAAACATATTATTTTTGCAAAAGTTAAATATGTGCGTGTAATCCATGGGTGTTGTAATTTGAACACACCACAGGGTTGTGTGCTTTGCCTGGTTCCTTTTACACTGTTCACCCACGACTGTATAGCAATCCACTCCTCTAACTGTTCTAACGTTTGCAGATGATACCACCGCAGTGGGTCAAACAATGATGAGACCCTGTACAGAGAGAAATCCAGAGCCTTTCCCAGTGGTGTTAAATAAACAACATAGACAACATCAAATTTCTGGGCATCCACATCACCTCTGACCTCACTTGGTCACTGAACACTTCTTTTCTGATGACGAAGGCTCATCTAAAACTCTTCTTCCTCCGGAAATTGAAAAAGCCTGGACTTCCAGCTCAGTTGCTTAAAAACTTCCACAGAGCTGTGACTGAGAGCATCCTCTGCTTCAGTATGACACAGCAATTGCACAATCTCAGACAAAAACAATTTGGCCCAGTTGGTGGGCCAGTACCTTTCCCAGGCAGACTCTAAAAGAAGGCCAGTTGTATTGCTGCTGATCCACCCACCCAGCACACAAACTGTACCGTTACCGTCAGTTATTGGTACAGATACATAAAGTGCACAACCACGCAGCTAAAAAAAGCTTTTCTCCAAAGCTGAGAAATCTATCTGCCCATTTCTATATTCTCTGCCCCCTGCAGACACACCTTCACCCTTCTGCTGCATCCTAAGGTCTGATTAAGACTTTATCACTGAGGGTACCACTCCAATTTCAATATGATCTAGAAACATAATGACAAATAAAAATATTATGTTTTGTGTCATTGAAGGTTTGGTTTGATTCAGCCGTTGATTGGCTCACTTGCCTCATACATTAAAAAGTCGTCTTCCAGATATTTTCAGAGGTTCTAGACTTTCTTGATATCCTCATTTCTGACTGACGGTATCAAAATATCATCAAAATCTCTTTTTATCCATCAGTCTTTAAGTAATAATAACTTGAATTAGATTTAATTAATATTCAACAAGCCGAACAGAAAATCCACATGATACCTTCACAAATTCAGCAGATGAATACGTTATTTTTTCTCTGGACTAAAACCACTGATTGTGGTCAGAGTATCTACATATAAACAATGAAAACTGCACTTCCATTATGAACACAGACATGAATTGTGTGTAATCAGATGTGTTAGGGTTTTGATGTTGATCAGATGCAGCAGCATGCATTAGAGGTTGCCAAGCCATGTCTGACCGAAGGGCAGTGGAAGGAATTCAAGCAGAACGCACTTCCTCACCAGATGCACTCAAAGCACTTTCTTCATCACTCTTGGGTGGAATTTTGTACATTTAGTTACATCCATGATGTATTCTGTGCTTTCAGTTAAAAATGTTTGGGGCATCGGGACCGAGGGGTTGTGTGTGAATTCATCAAAATAACAGTTGGCCTTCAGTTTTTTTCACTCATTGTTTATAATAACCATTCAGAGACAAAAAGCATTCCATTAAGGCGTCTCCTGCTCACATGGAAACTTTTTACTATTCATTGATTTAAAAGGCAAAGCCGAGGTAATTTTCCAGCCTCTGGCTTTGGAAACTTCAGGGGGAATTAGTTTGATTCCTGCCCACTTTGGAGGTGGCAGCCTTCTCTGTCTAAATGCAGCCAGGGCTCTGTAAAAAAAGGTCAGGCCTTGTAGTGCAAAAAGGCTTATTGAGTAATATCTCAATTAGGTCCACAGCATTGAAATCAAGTTATTTTGATCACTTTGAATGTAAATTAATGCATTGTCATTTTGTTTTTCTTACAGCGGAATCGCAAGGCCCTCGAAAAGATGTTGTCTTCCTTATTGATGGGTCGGATGGTGTTGGGCGAGAATTTGCCATCATCCAGGAGTTCATCCGCAGAGTGGTCGAGAGTCTCAACGTGGGTGAAAACAAGATCCGAATCGGTGTGGTCCAGTACGGCGACTCTGCCAAGGCTGACATGCATCTCAATACCTATACAACAAAAGAAGGGGTCCTAAACGGCATCAGGGAAATGAGACAGCTTGGAGGAAGACAGCGGAACCTGGGCCAGGCGTTGCAGTTTCTCAGTCAGAACGTTATGATTCCAGCACGAGGCAGCAGGAAGCGAGAAGGCGTGCCACAGTTTGCTATCGTTGTGTCCAGTAGGCCCTCAACAGATGATATCACTCGTCAAGCCTCTGACCTCAAGCAATCTGGAGTCATCTCATTCAGCATTGGCACAAGGGAGATCAACCCCACAGAACTAAAAGTGCTGTCGTATGTCCCACGTTTCTCCTATACTGTTGACGACCTCCCCGGCTTGTACATAGTCCAAGAAAACCTCATCAACACAATAACAGAGTTATCAGACGAGGATATTGCAAGGTTGAGACCTCAATTCCCAACTTATGAAGGTAAATTGTCTTTATTTCCTTTATCTTAAAAGCCCAACAGTTTTTTAGCTCGTAAGGATGCTATAGTAATACAGCTTACTTACCTGTATTAAAACAAACTTTAGTACTCCAGTGCTGAAACATCCTGAGACTGTTATGCCATTTCTGAACTTCCTGGTCCCGTTTAATTCGAAAGCGTTTCCTGTTCTTTAATGGGAAACATCTAACAGTGTTTCTCAACCTTTGCTGGGCCAGCGCCCCCCATCCATTATCCAGGTCCCTCACCCCCCCATCAAAGACGATGTAGGACACCTGCACTGAATATTAGTTCATTATTAATATTACTGTTATGATTGTTGATGTTTTCATTTTTATGGTTGTTTCTGTCTTTATCATGAAAAATAATTTCCCAGAGAACAAAAACATCATGAGAATAGCCATTATTTTTACAGGCGTCTACGGCAAATACAATGAATATTCCAGTTCAAATCGGTCGGCATGACAACAGCCAATCAGAGGGGAAAAAAAAGTATTTTTGTTTTGTGTAATTTTATGAAGTTAAATCTGTCACAAAATGAGCAGATAAAAGATGTTCAACAAAACCAGTTTAAACTTTGACCTGAGCTCTGCAACATGAAAACATGGATGAACTGCAGCTTTATTAATCATAACTCTTCTTCTCTTTCTGTGGTGCAGCTCTGTGCTGCCTTCAGGAGAATGGGACATCACAGTGTCAGCTATAACATTTCACCTCATGGTATTTACTGAAACCAGAGCTTTCAGTGGAGAAACTAAACTTCCAGATCCTCTTAATGCCATATAAATATGGGACAGAAACATGGATTATATCTTTATATAGACCCGTCTATTGATTTATAGATTAATAGTTTTACTGAATAAGAACAAAGCTGCTTCTTAATCAAATCCTAGTGGATCAAATTAAAAGTGTCATGGAGTCACTGAGATTAACACCGACATGAAAAATAATATTGAAGAAATAAATATATCAAATCTAATCAAAAACATTAATAAGTGATAAGTTCCTTACTGTTATCATGTGTAAAATATATTTGTTCTTAGTACTAGATGTGATCCCAACAGACTCATGGCCCTTCAGCAATATTATTTGACCTTTTATCTGAAACAGTGTTTGTCTGTTTTTGCCATATTCTAGTTCGTTCGTTAGTCCCGGTTCTCCTGTCGGAGTTTTGCCCAATGTGTCCGTAGTTTATTTGTTTTGTCTGCCTGCGCTGCGGGGCGTCGGGAAGGACATCGATGAAGAGAGTCTGACATAAACCTTTTAAACCAAGGAACAAATCCCGGTATTCTCCTGATTAAGATCCAAAGCTGCTGCGGTTCTACCGGTTCATCCGGGTCACTTTCAGCTCCGATCTGAACTCTATAAAACAACCTGACAGGTGAATCTCGCAGCAACGTCATCAGCCGGTGTAACGAACTAAGCTAAGCTACCATTAGCAGGAGCGGAGCTAACAAGAAGCTAACAAACACTGAAGAGAAGAAGAGCTGCCATCGATGCGGCTGCAGCCAAACATGTTAATGTTAAACAATACAGTTTTTGGCAAGTAGCTCAACGTTTAAACTGGTCTTGTTGTGCATTTAAGGTGAAAGCTTACCTTGGAGCAAACGCCCCCCAAAGGAATCTCAGCGTCCCCCCTTTTGTAAAAATGTCCGCCAGCGCCCCCTGCCGTCCTCTGAACGCCCCCGGGGGGGCCGGTTGAGAAACGCTGTTATAACACTTCCACAGCTAAAACTATGGAAGCCCATTTCCGCCATGAAAGAAAAAATAAAAGACCAACAGGAAGTCATAATTTCGACTTTCAAAGTCATAATTTTGAATTTATTATGAGATTCAAAATGTTGCGTTTTCTGGTTCAGTACTCGTTAATAAACCAACTTCTTTTCGTCAGATAGCTGTGATTTCTTTATTGCTAACGGTTAGCTTCTCAACTTATTCTCTTCTCATACAACTGGCTGCTTACACACAAGAACTCACTCACATTGCCTCCAGTGGACAACAGCAGTACAACATGCACATAAACATGATGTGACAGACACAGAACACGCACATGTAAAGTAAATTAGGAACACATAACACAAAATAGAATTTCATCATTGGTTAAACTGCATCTGAAATACTCCTCAATTTGTTTATAATCCATTAAAAGGAGAAAAATCAGTGTTTTACTGATTAGACCGATCAGATGGAATACTCTTTAAATCTCCTACAAGACAGCATATCTACTGAAAAATGACAAAATTGACAGTTTTGGAAAGCCGAAATTATGATTTTGTGTTAGAATAAGTTCTCATCATAACTTGTCTTTGAGTTATTCTGTGTTATGACTTATGACTTCGAATCTCATAATTATGACTTTGAAAGTCGAAATTATGACTTCCTGTTGGTCTCTTTCATGGCAGAAATGGGCTTCCATAGACAGCTGCAGATGATTTGGTGGTTTTACTTTAGGGGGAGTGCTGATGATAATTTGTGGATACAGCTTTATGTTGCCATTCAGTGCTGGCAATGCTTTAAAAGTATGTTTATAGCTTAAATACCTTCCAAGTTAAAGATATGTTTAAAGCATTGCAACAGCAGAAAAGTGACTGACGATCAAAACATGTAAAGTAACATAAAGATAAAAATATTAAATACGTAAAAACAGAAGAATAATATACTGCATAGAACCTAAAATACTGTGCAATTATTACAATTAATGAACTGATTCAAAGGAATGAGAAACAGTAGAATAACTGAATGGATGTCAATGTGTATTTCTGCAATAAACTTTTTAGAAAAGTATGTAAATGAAATGAAGTTTGGTCAAACACAAACTGTTTGTTCATTCATTCAGAGTATTTCTAGTAAATAGAAATTTACTATTTACTGATTGGTCACTTTGACAAGTGACCAATCACAGCAGTAACTCAGCTGCAGTCATTCAGCAGAACGGCTGGGTGGATTTAAGAGAACACAAGGAAACTTTATACAATACTTTCATTTCTAGTCATATTTAGCCCCTCATACAAACACTTAATAATCAGTTTGTTTTAAGTAATACGTTTTTATTCATCTGACCAGCATTAGATATATTAAGATATAATTTAAGATTGCATATCTTGCTCCAATTACAGGGGGGTCACACTCTTAAGCCTCCCTGGCAAGGTCTATTCGGGGGTCCTGGAGAGGAGGGTCTGTCGGATAGTCGAACCTCGGGTTCATGAAGAGCAGTGTGGTTCTGGTTCTGGTCGTGGAACGCTGGACCAGCTCTACACCCTCAGCAGGGTCCTGGAGGGTCCTGGGAGTTCGCCCAACCGGTCTACATGTGTTTTGTGGACTTGGAGAAGGCGTTGGACCGCGTCCCTCGGGGAGAACCTGTACAGGGCTGTCAGGTCCCTGTACGACCGGTGTCAGAGTCTGGTCCACATTGCCGGCAGTAAGTCGGGCTCGTTCCCCCTGAGAGTTGGACTCCAGGGCTGCCCTTTGTCACCGATTCTGTTCATTACCTTTATGGACAGAGTTTCTAGGAGCAGCCGGGGTGTTGAGGGGATCCGATTTGGTGGCCTTAGGATCGCAGCTCTGCTTTTTGCAGATGATGTGGTCCTGTTGGCTTCATCAGGGCCTGATCTGCAGGTCTCACTGGAGCGATTCGCAGTGTGAAACGGCCGGGATGAGAATCAGTGCCTCCAAATCCGAGGCCATGGTCTTGAGCCGGAAAAGGGTGGAGTGCCTTCTCCGGGTCGGGGGGGGGGGTGTCCTGCCCCAAGTGGAGGAGTTCAAGTATCACTGGATCTTGTTCATGAATGAGGGAAGAAGGGAGATCGACAGGCGGATCGGCGCAGCGTCTGCAGTGAATCGGGCGCTGTACCGGTCCGTCGTGGTGAAGAGAGAGCTGAGCCAAAAAGCAAAGCTCTCGATTTACCGGTCGATCTACGTTCCTACCCTCATCTATGGTCATGAGCTTTGGGTCTGAGAGAGCGAGGTCCTGGATACAAGCGGCCGAAATGGGTTTTCTCCGCAGGGTGGCTGGGCTCTGCCTTAGAGAGAGAAGCTCAGTCATCCTGGAGGGACTCAGAGTAGAGCCGCTGCTCCTCCACATCGAGAGGAGCCATTTGAGGCTCGGGCATCTGGTCAGGATGCCTCCTGGACGCCTCCCTGGTGAGGAGTTCAGGTCCCACCGGGAGGAGGGGACGACCCAGGACACGCTGGAGGGACTATGTTTCTCAGCTGGCCTGGGAACGCCTCGGGATTCCCCCGGAGGAGCTGGAACAAGTGGCTGGGGAGAGGGAAGTCTGGGCCTCCCTCCTTAAGCTGCTGCCCCCGCGACCCGACCCCGGATGGATGATGGATGATGGATGGATGGATGGATGATGGATGGATATCTTGCTATAAAATCTACTCAATTTGGATGTAAACTGTAGTGCAAAAATCTGATGCTATATATTTGAATTGTATTTCATTGTGTTAGCCTTTTTAAGACTCTCTATAGTTGTTTCTTTAAATATTGTGAATAACGTCTCCCAAAAGCGCATAATTACCTCGTCAAATGTTCAAATTTCCCATTAACCTTCTTTCAGACAAAAACACAGCGAGCAACTGGAGGGGATAGGGTTGCTCACTGCTCTCAGGATCCTCTCAGAGAAATCTGAAAACGTAGAAACAACTTTGCTTCCTACAATGACCGAAACAAAACAGTTTAACGTGTTTCAATCATCTGGTCAACACAAGTACAAATACTTTAAAGGTCTTGTTGGTCTCCTTCTGTATACGATTGTCATAGATTAGGGTTCCTACATGCCCCATGTTTTTAACCCTACATCCAGGTAAGGGAGCAATAATCAGAGCGTTTTATCTTGCTTGTATCTTTACAGTATTCACACCACCAGCAGTAACGGGGGATAAGAGGGACGTCGTCTTCCTGATTGATGGCTCTTCTGCAACACGTAGTGAGTTCCCCTCCATCCGTGACATGATCAGAAGAGTTGTGGAGCAGCTGGATGTGGGACTGGACAGGGTCAGAGTCTCAGTGGTACAGTACAGCGACGATCCGAAGCCAGAGTTCCTCCTCAATGAGCACTCCACCAAAGCCGAGGTCCGCCAGGCTGTGGGGAAACTCAGAAGCAGCGGTGGAAATCGCCTCAACACAGGCCGTGCTCTTGAATGGGTCTCCAGGAACATCTACCAGAGATCTGCAGGAAGCCGCATCGAGGAAGGCGTGCCTCAGTTCCTCATTCTGGTCACAGGCGGCAGGTCTTCAGATGATGTGTCCACACACGCCGACCAGCTAAAGAGAAATCAGGTCGCGCCGCTTGCCATTGGTTCGAGAAACGCAGATCTAAATGAGCTGAGACAGATTTCCTTAAAGCCAGAGCTTGTGTACTCCGTCGACAGTTTTCAACAACTTCCGAGAGTGGACCCACAACTCATTAGTTCAATCCAAACAATATCCACCACTGACATCATCAGCAGTTATATTCCAACAGTGGACATAGGTAAGAAATGTTATTTTTGCTTTACTGTTAGTGGCAACCTGCTGGAATTCATGTTTTGTCATATTTTTGTCCACTTTGCAGCCACCCTAGATCTTGGGAAAAAGGACATCATCTTCCTCATTGATGGCTCAGACACCTCCGGTCCCAGTGGGATTGCCCATATTCGAGACTTTATCGTCAGCATTGTCCAGCAGCTCGATGTGCAGCCTGATAAAGTTCGTATTGCTGTTGTCCAGTACGCAGACAGAGCTAAAACCGAGTTCTCACTCAACACCCACAACAACAAGCAGGCTGTGCTGTCTGCTGTCAAACGCCTTCGTCAGATGGGTGGACGCTCCTCTCAGCTGGCCAATGCCATTGATCACGTCTTAGAGAACGAGGTCAAAACATTGGCTGGCGTTCGTCTGTCTGACGCCTCCCAGCATCTTGTGGTCCTCACAGGAGGCCCGTCCTCCCAATCGGTTTCCATCTCTGGGCCGCTGCTGAAGAACAAGCGGGTGAACTGCATTGGTGTTGGGACTGGCAGCGCCGACAGATCTCAGCTCAGTCAAATTGCCACGTCGTCAGAAGATGTTGTCACAGTGCCTACGTTCCCCAACTTACCGACAGCAAAAGACAAAGTTATTTCCAGACTGAGAGGCTCCACAGGCACTGATTTCCCCACGTATATTTATCCAAGTAAGGAAGATAACTTTACTTAACGTGTGCAAATGGCTATTGGGTGGATTCATCACAGGGAAAACCGGAACCAAAAATCCAAACAAAAATAGATAATAGCCAAGTGCAGAAATGTATTTTGGAAGCTGGTACAACTTCAAAAAAGTAAAGTGAGTCGAATGCGCTGCACTTATTCATAAAATGTAGATTATTTTGTTCTGCACAGAAGCTGAGATAAGACAGAATTGAAATAATTAACATTCTTCTGAATCAAGTATTTGTTACACTGTCTCTTTATAAATGAGCTGCAGGTAACCCAGATGATTTACACAACAAATGTCATCTGAAAAAAGCAAAGCATTCTTCCAGTCACAGACTCTAAACCAATATAATCCCATCATCAGACAGAAATAAGTTCAGTGACGGAGTTTAATTTGATCCTAAACACAAAGCCAGACATTAAAGAGCCAGTTGGTCAAAAGTTATCAAGTCTTTGAGTTTCCAACCAACTATTAGAATAAAAGGCAGGAAAGCATTCATCCAACAAGAAAGAAAAATCTTTTCGGGCTCTGGACATTTAAGAGTTAATATGCGAACCTCTGCAGCCACAGCACAGGAGCCGTTTTGCAGCGATGCATTCTGGGTAATCAGCGTTTCTCATCAGGCCCGTCATGTTTGCATCTCCCTCCAGAATTGCTGCCCTAATTCCTGGTGAAGATGTTTTCAGGCAGCATTAATCTGATTTCTGCATCATTTAGTTTACAAAATAATCTTTGTTCATGTAAAATACAGGCATGATTACATTTTAGCATCCATCCATCCATCCATCCATCTTCTACCGCTTATCCGGGGTCGGGTCGCGGGGGCAGCAGCTTAAGGAGGGCGTCCGGTCCCAGGCCAGCCGAGAGACATAGTCTCTCCAGCGTGTCCTGGGTCTTCCCCGGGGCCTCCTCCCGGTGGGACGTGCCCGGAACACCTCACCAGGGAGGCGTCCAGGAGGCATCCTGACCAGATGCCCGAGCCACCTCAACTGGCTCCTCTCGATGCGGAGAAGCAGCGGCTCTACTCTGAGTCCCTCCCGGATGGCCGAGCTTCTCACCCTATCTCTAAGGGAGAGCCCAGCCACCCTGCAGAGGAAACCCATTTCAGCCGCTTGTATCCGGGACCTCGTTCTTTCGGTCATGACCCAAAGCTCATGACCATAGATGAGGGTAGGAACGTAGATCGACCGGTAAATCGAGAGCTTCGCTTTTTGGCTCAGCTCTCTCTTCACCACGACGGACCGGTACAGCGCCCGCTTCACTGCAGAGGCTGCACCAATCCGCCTGTCGATCTCCCGCTCCCTTCTTCCCTCATTCGTGAACAAGATCCCAAGATACTTAAACTCCTCCACTTGAGACAGAACACCCCCGACCCGGAGAAGGCACTCCACCCTTTTCCGGCTCAAGACCATGGCCTCGGACTTGGAGGCACTGATTCCCATCCCGGCCGCTTCACACTCGGCTGCGAACCGCTCCAGTGAGAACTGCAGATCACGCTCTGATGAAGCCAATAGGACCACATCATCCGCAAAAAGCAGAGATGCGATCCTAAGACCACCAAAACGTATCCCCTCAACACCCCGGCTGCTCCTAGAAATTCTGTCCATAAACGTAATGAACAGAATCGGTGACAAAGGGCAGCCCTGGCGGAGTCCAACTCTCACCGGGAACGAGCCCGACTTACTGCCGGCAATGCGGACCAGACTCTGGCACCGGTCGTACAGGGACCTGACAGCCCGTATCAAAGGGCCCGGTACCCCATACTCGGAGAACCCCCACAGGACTCCCGAGGGACGCGGTCGAACGCCTTCTCCAAGTCCACAAAACACATGTAGACCGGTTGGGCGAACTCCCACGCACCCTCCAGGACCCTGCTGAGGGTGTAGAGTTGGTCCAGCGTTCCCACGGCCAGGACGAAAACCACACTGTTCCTCCTGAATCCGAGGTTCGACTATCCGACGGACCCTCCTCTCCAGGACCCCGAATAGACCTTGCCAGGGAGGCTTAAGAGCGTGACCCCCTGTAATTGGAGCACACCCTCCGGTCCCCTTTTGAACAGGGGACCACCACCCCAGTCTGCCAATCCAGGGAACTGCCCCGATGTCCATGCAATGCTGCAGAGTCGCGTCAGCCAACACAACCCTACAACATCCAGAGCCTTAAGGAACTCCGGCCGGATCTCATCCACCCGGGCCCTGCCACCGAGGAGCTTTTAACCACCTCGGTGACCTCGTCCCCAGAGATTGGAAAGCCCGACCCAGATTCCCCAGGCTCAGCTTCCTCAATGGAAGGCATGTTGGTGGGATTGAGGAGGTCTTCGAAGTACTCTGCCCACCGGCCCCAACGTCCGAGTCGAGGTCAGCAGCACCATCCCCACTATACACAGTGTTGGTGTTGCACTGCTTCCCCTCCTGAGACGCTGGATGGTGGACCAGAATCGCCTCGAAGCCGTGCGGAAGTCTTTCTCCATGGCCTCTCGAACTCCTCCACGCCCGAGTTTTGCCTCAGCAACCACCCGAGCCGCAAGCTGCTTCGCCCGCGGTACCGTCAGCTGCTTCCGGAGTCCCACAGGCCAAAAAGGCCCGGTAGGACTCCTTCTTCAGCTTGACGGCATTCCTCACCGAAGGCGTCCACCAACGGGTTCGAGGGGTTTCCACCGCGACAGGCACCGACAACCTTACGGCCACAGCTCCGGTATGCCGCCTCGACAATGGAGGCACGGAACATGGTCCACTCAGACTCAATGTCCCCACCTCCCCGGAACGTGTTCAAAGTTCTGCCGGAGATGGGAGTTAAAGCTCCGCCTCACAGGGGATTCCGCCAGGCGTTCCCAGCAGACCCTCACAACACGTTTGGCCTGCCAGGTCTGACCGGCATCCTCCCCCACCACCGGAGCCAACTCACCACCAGGTAGTGGTCAGTGGAGAGCTCCGCCCTCTCTTCACCCGAGTGTCCAAGACATACGGCCGCAGATCAGATGAAACGATGACAAAGTCGATCATCGAACTGCGGCCTAGGGTGTCCTGGTGCCAAGTGCACACATGGACACCCTTATGCCTGAACATGGTGTTCGTTATGGACAATCCGTGACGAGCACAGAAGTCCAACAACATAACACCACTCGGATTCAGATCAGGGGGGCCGTTCCTCCCAACCACGCCCCTCCAGGTCTCACTGTCATTGCCCACATGAGCGTTGAAGTCCCCCAATAGAACGAGGGAGTCCCCAGGAGGGGCACTCTCCAGTACCCCCTCTCAAGGAGACTGGTTCCAGAACCAGAGCCATGCGTCGAGGTGAGACCGACTATTTCTAATCGGAACCTCTCAGCCTCACACACCAGCTCCGGCTCCTTCCCAACCAGAGAGGTGACATTCCACGTCCCAAGAGCTTCTGCAGCCGAGGATCGGACCGCCAGGGCCCCCTCCCTCGGCCACCACCCAGCACACAATGCACCCGACCCCTTTGGCCCATCCCATAGGTGGTGAGCCCATTGGAGGGGGGACCCATGTATTCCTTTCGGGCTGAGCCCGGCCGGGCTCCATGGGAAAAAGCCCGGCCACCAGGCGCTCGCCATCGTGCCCCCCCTCCAGGCCTGGCTCCAGGGAGGGGCCCCGGTGGCCCGCATCCGGGCGAGGGAACACCAGATCCGAAGTTGTTGCTTGTCATCAGGGGTTTCGGGCTGCACTTTGTCTGGTCCCTCACCTAGGACCTGTCTGCCTTGGGTGACCCTACCAGGGGCATAAAGCCCCAGACAGCATAGCTCCTAGAATCATTGGGACACTCAAACTCCTCCACCGCGATAAGGTGGCAGCCCAAGGAGAGACATTTTAGCACAACAACATAAATGTTCTGTCTTGCTAATGAAATAGCTCATTATTTAAACATTTTGCCATTTCTCAGCAGATTTTTATCTTTTGCTGTTTTAGGCATTTCTAGTTAATCAAAAGTGAGACTCAGCTAAAAAACTAAGTTAAACTTATATTAACTTTACTTTTGATCTGGTTATTACTGTAGAAAAAGCATAAATATAAATAATATCTACTGCTTTTTGGTTTGAGTCAAAACTGACGGAAATGTGAACAACATCTCAGATTTGGATACTTTCCCTGTTCTGCCTCCTGTCCATCCTGACTCTTTGCTGCACGTTTATCTCCTTTTAGCGGAAGATCTGCCTCAATCCAAAAAGGCTGACATAGTTTTCCTGATGGATGGATCCATCAACCTGGGCCAGAGCAACTTCAACAACGTCAGGGACTTCATCATGAATCTTATCGATCTGTTCTACAACGAAAGAGACAACCTACGGATCGGCCTTGCGCAGTATGCCACAGATGTGAGTGACGCCTTTTTCCTCAACACCTACAGCAACAGGGACGACGTCGTCGAAGCTATCGGCAAGATAGAGTACAAAGGCGGACGCAGAATCATGACCGGCGACGCCATTCGCCACGTGCAAGACGTCCATTTTACCAAGCAGAGAGGCAGCAGGAAAGATGAAGGTACTCCTCAGATCCTCATGCTGGTCACAGGAGGTCGCTCACAGGACGACGGGAAGACCGCCGCGCTGGGCCTGAAGAGCAAAGGCGTAAGGATCTTTGCTGTTGGAGTGGGAGACATTCAGGATGAGCTGGAAAACCTTGCGAGTCAGCCGTCGACCGTGGCCCGATCACAGACGTTCCAGGAGCTGTCGGAGCTCAATGAGCAAATCCTGGAGGCTTTGGACGATGAAGTGAAGGGGAAACTTTGCATTGACACACAACAAGCAGCAAAACGTAAGAGGAAATTCTTTTGGCTTCCACAAGTAACTTTACCAGAGAGCTGCTAAACCTAAAATCTGCTTTTCAGATTAGAATTTCAATGTTTTTGATAAAGTATCTAAACTACAGAAATGGTGTTTTACAGCCTGCAACGTTGAGGTGTTAGTTGGCTTTGATGTGTCTGGCCAGAACATCTTCAGCACTCAAAGTAACCTTCAGAGCAAGATGAACGCCATTCTGCAGAGAATTTCCAAAATGGCCCCCATCAGTTGCTCCGGAGCACAGAACCCCTCCATCCAGGTGGGCATGCTGGCCTTGGACTCTGCCTCCAGGCCGGTCCAAATCGACTTCAGGGACAACCCTGATGAGCTGTTCGAGGCCTTCAGAGGCCTGCGGAGTCAGGGCCCCTTCGTCCTGAATGCTCAGACCGTCCAAGCCTACATGAACCGGTTCCGAGCCAGACAAGCAGACACCATCAAGGTTGGTTCCTCAAACACTTGGAAACGACTTGCAGCTGTTGGAAAATCATAAACTGATCATTGTTTCCACTTTGAACCTAAAGGTCATCGTTCATCTGACGGACGGCCTCGATGCTCCATACGCTGAAATGAAGAGACGAGTGGAGGAGCTTCGTCAGTCGGGTACGGAGATCTCACAGAAAGAGCTCGATTGCCGTCCTGCTGCTTTTGTAACACGATGTTTCTGTACAACCTGGACCAGGAGTGAACAGCTTCATCCTGGTGGGGCTGGAGCGGGTGGAGCAGTTTGAGGAGGCTTTGCTGTTGGAATTTGGCCGCGGCTTTAGATACACGAGACCCTTAAAACTCAACGTCATGGACCTGGACTACGAACTTATGGAGGAACTGGTGGGTACAGATAAAACCCAACCAAGGTCTTTTCTGAAGGCTAAATTTCCTTAGAAAGTTCTTGAAAAATATTTGTCTTTTCCTCCTTAGGACAACATTGCAGAGAGGGAGTGCTGTGGCGTTCCATGCAAATGTACGGGGAACCGAGGGGACCGAGGGGGCGTGGGCCGGCCCGGGATTAAGGTACCTTCACTGAACAATGGCACATTTCTGGGAACCTGGATTAGCTTCCCAAGGGAAAACTAATACTTTCATTGCTCTGCTGTAGGGTAGTCCAGGACTACCAGGAAGCCCGGGACATCCTGGAGACGAGGGTGGACCAGTGAGTCCAAATGTCCTTTTACATCAGCCACTTTATACATCTTTAATGTTTCTGTATTCAGCTTCCATTTCTTATAATCCCAGGGAGAACGAGGGCCTCCTGGTGTTAACGGCACTCAGGGCTTCCAGGGATGTCCTGGACAGAGAGGTATCAAGGTAATTTGAATTATTTTTTCACCTTTCAGCTGAATAAAGGAATACGTTCTAATTAAACTACAGTAACAGGGACTCAAAGCTACATATTTTCTTTCCAGGGATCTCGCGGGTTCTCAGGAGAAAAGGTGAGTGTAATTTTCCTAATAAAAACGTGATGCGATATCTACAGCTGTCTAAGCATCTAATTCTGCTTTAGGGAGAATTAGGAGAACTTGGACTTGATGGCATCAATGGAGAAGAAGTAAGATTTTTTTCTGTTGTAATGAATCAGTTGCATTATGTTGTGTTTTCAGTTTTCAGTTGCTTGGTTTAATGTGTGTTTAACATCTTTTCAGGGGAAAAGTGGAGTTGCTGGTCCTCCAGGTGACAGAGGAAACTCTGGCAGGAGAGTAAGAAACGTCACACAGTTTCATTTATTTTCTCTGATGCGTTAAAAAATGGATGAGCAAACAAAAACCTTGTGTTGGTTTATTTTTAGGGTGCTAAAGGAGCCAAAGGTCAAGCAGGCGACATAGGACAAATGGGAATCAGAGGAGACCCTGTGCGTATTACAACATTTATTCCGACGGCTTTGTTTGCATAACTCCTGTAGCCTCACGGCTAAAAGGTGCTGAGACCTTGTCATGTCCTCACCATGTGTGCAAGGGACTCTGGCGTCCCGCCACGGTCCAAAAGACACAAATGCCAGAGGAATTGGTCACTTCTAACTCCCCAACTACAGTCATGTTTCCATCAACTTTTCTTTACCCACATGTAGAGGCATCGCATGAGAAAAGGTTGGAGACAGAAAAACTCAAAAAAACTTCATCAGTTTGTAAAGAAGTTTTTGTGCTTGCTTCAGATTTTTGGCTTAATCCCCAAAAAAAAAACTCAAAGAGAAATGAAAGCACATTTACAAAATGAGGCAGCTTTCCTCCTGACGGTCCGGTCGACCCGGTTCTACTGGAACCAGAACATCTGCTCCACCTCCAGCTGCTCTGAACCAGCCTGTTCCCCTCCTGGCCTGTGGGGGCGCTGCACCAACAACCACTGAAGGAAACGACACTAAAACCTCTGAAGACTCTGAGAGCAACTTCCTGCTTCACCAGATGAAACAAGATGGAGGCGTCGCAGTTTAGCGGCTGGAGGATTTCTCTTTAAGCTAAAGACCAGGAGCCATTTCTGCTGCTAGCGCTAGGCTAACACGTTAGCGTTGGTTGTATTTACCCAGAATGCCCTGCGCTGTAGTCCACTTCCTGCTTTTGGAGCGGTCTCCGGTCCGCTTGACGTTCACATTCAAACTGACCCAGACTGAGGTTTGGAGGACCAGAGGTCAGAGGTCGGCTAGCACCAGACTTTGACTAGGCAAGTGGACCGGAGTTGGGTTAAAACAGACTGAACTGGGTTCTGACATAGTGAATATTTGCCTCATGAGACCCATCAGGTGTTTTCCAGGTCGGCCTTCGATAGAATTGCATTTCTGTCTCTACGTCTCCAGACAACAGTAGCTGACATGTCAGAACAATTAAATGTCCAACAGCAACAGATTCCTGAACACCCTCCCTCCATTGCCCTGTGATGTGCAGTTCATGCAAGTTTCCACCTCCACTTCCTGTTTATCTCATTCATTCGTAATGTCAACATCCGGAGGAAATGGCGCCCTGGCAGCCTGGAGATGAAACCACGCCTCATTAGTAAAACCATCCCAACAGTAGGAAACATGGCTGGTGGATGTTTAGGTGACCAGTTTTTCTGTCTCAACTGGTGATGGGACTTTTTGTTCACTGAATATCCTAATGTTCCATCTGGACATTAGGATGGTTCCTTTTTAAACTAAAATTAGAGAGTAATCATATTCCACTGATATTTTTTATGAACATGGCCTTTATTTAGTTTTCTTAACATTAAGTGGAGGTCAAACTGAGGTAATTGTGTCTCTGTTCATTAGGGGACGAGGGGCCAAGATAACAACAGTCCAGGACCTAAAGGAGAGCGCGGTGATGTCGGACCGCCGGTACAGCCCCGTCTGTTTCTGCTCCTTTGGTTTAATTTTGATGTAATTATGGTGACAGGGATATCTGTTCCCGAATGACAGGGAGTTCCTGGTGAAGATGGGCTGAAAGGAACCCCTGGCGATCGTGGTAGACGGGTAAATAACTCATTAAATCACCTACAAAGTTTTCAGGTTTCTTGTGAACCTAGACTTGAGTGTATTCTTTGCTTTTTAAGGGACTTGATGGTAGAAGAGGCCAGCCAGGACGACCTGTAAGTTCCTCTGAAGAATTGCATCCTGATACCTGAGTAACTCTCAGAGTAACGCTCGCTGTGCTGCTCATCTACAGGGAAACCGCGGGCTTCCTGGAGACAGAGGCCCGGCCGGACAGCCTGGTGTCGCAGGCTCTAGAGTGAGTTTAGTCCTTTACTTCCATCAGATTTCACAGACGATGAAAACAAAATATCTCCTAATTTTCTTGTTTTCATTGGATCCCAACGAATCCAAACAAAGTTTTGTGTGACTGTAGCCGACTCCATTCATTAGTCATGAGCTGGTAAGATGAATGAATGACGTAAAGACGTGCCCCGTCCTTTCCCAGGGTGCAGCTGGACCAGTCGGTACACGAGGACCCAAAGGGGAAGACGGCAACCCAGGACCCAGAGTAAGCCACCGAGCCATCAGCTTGTTTGTGTCTTAGGTCGTGTTGGACAGCTAACCCAAAATGTCCCGACGTTTCACCGGTTAGGGCCCTGGAGGTAAACCCGGCCCAAACGGAGAAAACGGAAGGAGAGGACCTCTAGGTCGCAAGGTACGGCGCGAATGTGACGAGTCTCAAGTTTCATTTTGAGACTGTTTGGACAACCAAGCTGGACGCAGAGACGGAGCTCCAGCCACGATTAAATCCGAACCTTTCAGCCCACAGAAACACTCCCCTCGTGATTCATTACTTTGGCATTTTCTCAAAAAATACTCCTGTCCTCATTCCCTGTGTCTGGTTCTCATGCTTTCTTTGTAGGGAGAACCAGGAGAACCGGGGCCGAAGGGCGTGATTGGACCGGTTGGCCCCCACGGAGAGCCTGTGAGGATAAAATCTTCTCAACCTGTATTTGAGAAGAAATAATTTCGTGTATTTACAAGAAATAAAAATGAAAAATCTGGATTTTTTCCATTTCTTTTGTGTTACAAACATAATAGCTACCAACTACTTACAGACCCAGTTACTATATTTTTGACTGCAAAAATAGAAAATTTAGCTTGTCTTCTTCATAAAGACACCAAGCTTTTCCATGTACTCCAAATTGTTACAGCAGCCGATTAATTTTGGTATGCCTTTTCAGCTATTTTTTAGGGGGTGAGAGTTAAGGGGTTAAGGATGAAAATAATATTTTCAATTACATTTTTTCTTGTTTTATAAATATCTGGTAAATCTAAGGTATATTCATTTGCGTAAAGCTAAAGATGCTTGAAAATGTGCAAAACTTCCCAGAAACCAGAAAGCGACAGCATTTCAAGGTCACAGCCTTTTTGTTCCTATTTTCTATTCAGGGTCAAGATGGCAGAGATGGAATCGGTTCAAAGGGAGAAAAAGGAAGGAAGGCAAGTGACTGTTCAGGGCACAACATGCTTAGTGGTTCTGGTCCAGGTCGATGAATTGATTTTATGTGTTTACCATTTGGCTACACCCTGCTTCATAAAGACATGGCTTTAATTATTCCATACTGTCTGCTCTTCTTTAAAGGGCGATGATGGTTTCCCAGGATTCCCTGGACTCAAGGTCAGGCGAGGTCACATTTCCAGCTCCCACTGTGGATTGTCTGCAGGATGTTTGATGAGTTTGATGGTTTCAGGGTGCAGCCGGAGACCCCGGGCCCCGCGGAGGACCCGGACCCAGAGGGAACCGTGGACAAAGAGTACGTTCTCATTCGTTCTCTGTTTTGTACTAATAAATCTTTGCAGCAGTGGAAGGAAATCACCTTGCATGCATACTGACGTCAGTGCCGGCTCTTTCCAGGGCATCTCTGGGGATGTTGGATCACCTGGACAGAAGGGAGAAGTTGGATATCCTGGACCCTATGTGAGCATTTTAAACCCCTAAACTTCCCAAAAATCAAATCAAATCATCCAAATGTCGAATTTTACAGCATTGCCATCACATGGGACCAGTTGGCTGCTGTAGGGCGATTCCCCTTCACATGGCTTGATGCCCATTGTTGATTTATATTCCACGTGCTTTTGATGCTAAAGCAAAGAGGAAATTTAGAAAAAGTTCAGGAAAAACTGACTCAATCCTAATCAATGTCATCCCAATATTCAGCAAGCGCAGCATTAATAGATATTTTTATATGGTGCCACAAACAGGACAGCATCAGCACAGTACGGTGACCTTTAACCTGGATTTTGAAAGTGGCACAATCTTTATCTCAAAGTGAAATACTGTTAAGTTCAAGCATCATTTCAGGATGTGTTGATATGAATTAATAAAAATCTTTTAGTCAGAGGCAGCTTAACTCATAAAGCAGAGGAGCAGCCAGTGACATGATTACCATCACCATCGGCTCATGCTATCCATCATGCTATCTATGATGCTAACCATGATGCTAACCATTGATGCTAACCTTGATGTTAATCTGATGCTAACCTTGATGTTAACCTTGATGCTAACCTTGATGCTAACCTTGATGTGGATGAACGCATTAATGTGGATGAAAGCATTAATGTGGATGAAAGCATTAATGTGGATGAAAGCATTAATGTGGATGAAAGCATTAATGTGGATGAAAGCATTAATGTGGATGAAAGCATTAATGTGGATGAAAGCATGAAGGTCCTGTTGTGAAGTGAGGCTGATGGGCTGTCTTGTTTCCCAGGGGGCCAAGGGACCCAGAGGACCAGGCGTTGTGGTTTGTGTCCATTTTATCAAATGAATCAATCAAACCTTCTCTGGTCTCTTTAGTTCATCTGTAGTTTTCTAACACTTTGTTGCTCGTTGCAGCAATGTGACCTGGTGAAGAAGATCAGAGATAACTGCCGTAAGTTTTCATGGTTTCCTGGTTTTGTACCTTTGGATGTTTTTGCTCCTTGCAGCACTTTCTGACCGCCTTCTCTCTTGCAGCTTGCTGTTATGGTGAGTACAGAGGATTGTTGATCTGCAGGAAATGCTTCAGCTGGCCGCGTTTCTCCAGAGAGCCGCTGTCTTTGGTTGTAGGTAAGCAGGAATGTCCGCTGTACCCCACCGAGCTGGCCTTCGCGCTGGACGTGTCCCAGGCCGTGGACCGCCAGGTCTTCAGCAACATGCGGGAAACGGCCGCCCTCCTGGTCAGGAACATCACCATCGCCGAGAGCAACTGTCCCAGAGGAGCCCGCGTCGCGCTCACCTTGTACAACAACGAGGTGATCACCGAGTTCCGGTTCGCCGACTCCATGAAGAAGCGGTCGCTGGTGGATCGCATCGAGGGGCTGCAGAAACCGCGGTCCAGTAAGGAGGCCAGTCTGGACACGGCCATGAGCTTTGTGGCCCAGAACACCTTCAAGAGAGTTCGCAGCGGCTTCCTGATGAGGAAGGTCGCCGTGTTCTTCGTCGGCCACCGGGTCCGGCAGACCCAGAGAATCACCAACGCCGCCCTTCGCCTCCACGATGCGGGAATCGCCACGTTGCTGCTGGTGAACAGCGAGAGCAGAGAGCTGAGCCGGGCGGTGCAGGTACGAAATGACCCACCGGTTCTGCCAAAGCAGCTGCACTCATTCATTCTCCGTTCACGCAGGTGAACAACACGGCGCTGGCCCAGGTCGTCGTCCTCCCCTCGCCAGGAAGCCCGCAGTACGAGTCGGTCTTCCAGAAGGTCTTGAGCTGCCATGTCTGCTACGGTGAGACGCTTCCGGTTCATCCGGGGTCAAACTGGGAAGCAAAGTTCACCGTGTTTTATTGGGGAAAGGTTAACTTTACAAGTTAAAGCATTTAATTATTTACATGCTTTACAGTGTTGAGAGGATAAATATTAAACCTTGAGCTCGTTTTCTCCTCTCGTTCCCTGTGCCTAAGGGCAAAACACAAACCATTCACTGTTCCACTGCAGACACATCCAGAGTTTATTCAGACAATCAAATCACACCAACAGCACCAGAATCATCAGAACCTCAAAACCACAAGACAACATCAATCACCTGAAAGAAACAGAAAAATGGGCAAATACAGAGACCAATACGGAGACGCATCTCGTCTCCAGAGAGCGCCGGCGCCGCTGCACCCCAACCATCTGATCTATTATTTTAGCTCTGAACTTTTAAAGGAAGGTGTGTCTCTTCTCTAATGTATGCAGTCTGGGAGGGTCCTGCTCCCCTGACTACAAGGAGTTTCACATTTCAAAGGGAAGATGCTCTAAATGATTTTAGGACTTTTCTTGCGAGGCCTGGAGGAGGAGTGACCATGTGCTTCATTTCCCGTCTCTGTGAGATCCTGGATTCTCCAGGTGTCCACACAAGACAGGACCCTAACTCTTATATGGGTTCAGGAAAAGGTTATCTTAACACAGGCCTTGTGAGAGACTCCTCTGAATAAACAGATCCTGGCTGTAAACTAACAACAGGAGGGGGCAGAGCTTCTCTCCCAACCAGAACATCCAACAGGCCGATCTGGATACAAGAACTGGAACAATTATCTTCTACTTGATTATCATAGACTAGCACAATAATAGCTAGAACTGTTAATATAAAACTACAGATTAGACTCAATTGATCAAGTCATGCACATTATGTCTAAGGAAAATGTTCTGCTGATCAGACTGTTGGTTGAACGGCTAGGTGTTGCTAAAGCTAGAGATCAAACCTCCGGTCAAAGCGTTTCACCACAGTTCACATCCATTCACACCAACACCAGGTCCAGCATGGAGACGAATCCAAAGTGCTGAAGACAGGTCAACATGGCGCCTCAAACGTGTTTCTCTGTTAATACGCTCCATTAGCTGTCGGCCATGTTTGCTTCCTGTGGCGCTCTCAGGCTTTGAAACAGTTTGACTGTTGCCATGTGAACCAGCGTTTCTAATGAATGTTTCCCACTCACTGACTCTGTCGGCCATATTGGGGACCCATCTGGTTTTGATCATTCAGACACACACAGTTGAGTTAGTTTATGTAACTAGTTAGTAATCGTAATAATGCTTTTGTATTTTCTAGACTCCTGCTCTCCAGACCAGCTTTGTGACTATCTGCCTCCGTCAGCCGGCCGCGATCGCCGATCTCTGGTGTCTGATGTGGACATCGACATGGCGTTCGTCATCGACAGCTCCGAGTCGACCTTCCCGTCCTTCTTCGTCGAGATTAAGCGATACATCGCTCACATCGTGGAGGCTCTCCACGTGTCTTCGGATCCCACCGCCTCCGTCCATCACGCCAGAGTGTCTGTTGTCCAGCAGGCTCCCTACGAGTTCATCCACAACCGGACCGGCCGACCCATCCGCGTGGACGTGGGCCTGACCGACGTCTCGGCGCAGGCCGTCGTCCGGTTCCTGCTGGACAAGATGGAGCAGCTGGAGGGCGGCCGCGCCCTGCCGGCGGCCATCGAGGCCACGGTGGATCAGGTGTTTGAGAAGGCGCCGCTGCAGCGCGACAGGAAGGTGATGGTGCTGTTTGTGACGGGCAGCGTGGAGGAGGACGAGGAGCAGCTGGTCCGCATTGCCAACGAGGTCAAATGCAGAGGCTACTTCCTGGTGATCTTCGGCGTGGGCGAGTCGGTGGGGCCCAGGGATGCTCGCGTCCTGTCACGCATGGCGAGCGAACCCGCTGATGTCTTCTTCAAGCGCCTCGACCTCATTTCCCACTTTTATGACAAACACATCCAGACATTTGGCCAGCTGTTTGCAAAGTACATCAGCTGTGAGTCCAACCGATTTTACTCTGCTGCTTGTTTCACAATCGTCTCCAGCCTGAACTTCATCACATCTTCTCTGCTTTATAGTTGAAAACCGACCTGAACAATCTAAAACCTGTGAGTGGACGCAGAGTGACCAGCCGCTGAAGAGCCCCCTGCCAGCTGCACGCCACCAGGGGTGAGCCAGACACCCTGCAGAAACCCTGCAGAAACCTGCAGAAACCCTGCAGAAACCTGCAGAAACCTGCAGAAACCCTGCAGAAACCCTGCAGAAAGCCTGTCTTTAACCGCTGCTTTCACCATCTTTACTCTCTAGGAAGCAGCAGAAGCATCATGACGCCCACCAAGCAGCTCATGAAGGAAAGCTCCATAGTAAGATCACAAACTTCATATTTACTGGTATTTCTTTTACTTATTCAAGATGGTTGTCATAAAAAATTTGTTTTTACACTAAAATTACCAATTAGAGGAACATGTTTTATGTCAAGTTAAACATATTTTGAACCACAGATGTCATATTTTTTTGACTTTGTGTTTCCTTTGTCTGGTGGACATTTTTCAAAATGGCTGACATGTTGTAATGGAGGATTTATGTTTGCACTAAAATTGGCAGTAGGTATTGTTAGTGAAGCTAACCAAAAGCTAATCAAAAAGTTAGCCTCACTTACCACTGATTTACTAAATATTAGCTCTGCTAATGCTAAGCTGCTGAACATATAAAAACATGAGCAGAAGCTAATGCTAAACCACAAATACAAAAGAATTAGTAACACATGAAAAATTAGTCAAAGCTAATGCTAACAGCAAAGACCTCTGTCGTGTTTTATTATTTTAAAGTTGTATGAATTTGTTGAAGTGGAAAACTTCTGATGTGAATTAGTTGCATTTTATGACAATAATTGGGTTAAAAGGCTTGAAAATGGTGGACATCATAAAATTCAAGTAGCTGATGGACATAAGAAAACATCCAACCTGAGCAGTTAGCATGTTGCATGGGGTTAGCATGCTAATTTTTAAGCTTGTTTCCATTTTTACAGTGAAATGCTGCTCCAGCAGTAGTTGCATCAGTATTAAACCTTTTTATATTTGTATCCTGACAGACAAACAATGCTAATAGATTTCCTTTATTCTGACGTTTTCTGTTTCCACCCTGCAGGCGCCGACGAGCTGCACGTCTCCAACATCACCGCCAGCAGCTTCACGTTGCGGTGGAGCAACCCCGAACCCAAACTGCTGGTCTACTTTGAGGTGGTGGTGACCCGACTGCAGGACCACACCCTGGTGGTGAAGACCAACGTTTCGGGCTCAGAGATGGCGGTGTTCAATGTGGAAAGCTCTCAGACGTATCATGCTGTGGTCACGGCGTACACAGCAGAGGGGCGGGCCGCCTCCGCCCGCAAGGGCATCGTCACCACCAGTAAGTTCAACAAACTACAGACTGCTTCAGGCACTCATTTTAATTAGTTGGCTACAGAGATTTAATGCATTAACATTTTCATTTTGCATTTTATTTTTGTATAACTTTTGTATTTGCACATTTCTCATAAGTTTATAAATCTGACCCATAAGCGACATCCACAAACGAATGACGAAGCTGCTTCTCTGGATCACTGGGGGATCATTTAGTTTTAAAGAAACAATCTAACATTTGAATAATCTAAATAACAGACTAAAAACATTTCCTTTATTTTATTTGCAGCTGAGTTATTCTATAACTCGGCTGCAAAAAGAGATTATGAGTTGACGGTCCGGTCGACCCGGTTCTACTGGAACCAGAACATCTGCTCCACCTCCAGCTGCTCTGAGTCCAACCAGCCTGTTCCCCTCCTGGCCTGTGGGGGCGCTGCACCAACAACCACTGAAGGAAACGACACAAAATCCTCTGAAGACGCTGAGAGCCACTTCCTGCTTCACCAGATGAAACAAGATGGAGGCGTCAGATTGTAGCGGCTGGAGGATTTCTCTTTAGGCTAAAGACCAGGAGTCATTTCTGCTGCTAGCGCTAGACTAACACGTTAGCTTTGGTTGATTTACCCAGAATGCCCTGCGCTGTAGTCCACTTCCTGCTTTTGGAGCGGTCTCTGCTCCGCTTGGCGTTCACATTCAAGCTGAACCCAGACTGAGGTTTGGAGGACCAGAGGTCAGAGGTCGGTTAGCATTTACACCTCACCAACCGGACTGTTTGTCTGTTGGCTGGACAAACAGACTGGAGTCGGATCAAAATGGACTGAACTCTGTTTATACTTATGATTTAGTGAATCATCAAACTAAAACTTTGTCTTCTTCAAACCTAAGGAATCGTTTGTAAAAGCACCTTTCCTGAATTTTCATATTAATTGCTTGTAGTTTCATAAAGTTTGTTGCGTCATTGTAGCTTCATGGTTGCCTCCTCCTCCTCACAGAAGCAGCCGCGCCGCTGGACAAACCGGAGCCTGGTAAGCTGCTCTGCCTGACACACAAACAGAAACGACAGGAAAACAAGAACCTGCGTGGCTGCTGATCACGAAAAGCCTCTAAATTACTAAATAAACTAACATTTTAGCAGATGTAGTCATAACTAACTTTTCAGTTCACTTGTAAAAACTTCAAATGAATCCACTTTCATTCTCCTGACTTCGTTTTGGATAACATAGTAATCAGACCTGTTGATTTTTAACACACATTATCTTCCATGTTTTAAATTTAATCGTAACACTAACGCCTTCTCTCCCTGTCTGTCCGTCTGCACATGTGTGTTTCTTTCCCATTATTTTCACGTTGCATGTTGTAGCTAGTGGCCTGGCAGACCCCTGCTCACTTGACTTTGACCCGGGAAAGCCGTGCAAAGACTTTGAGGCTAAGTGGTTCTTTGACAGACAGAATGGGTTCTGTGCAGAGTTCTGGTTTGGAGGTTGTGGAGGAAATGAGAATAGGTTCGACTCAGAAGAACTTTGCTTGAAAAACTGCAAGAGGTCAGGTAAGAGTGCGTTCAAAACAAAGTGGGATTATCTCTTTACACTCAGGTGATGATTTTGGTTTAACTTAAATCATTTGTCCAATATTTGAAAACTAAATATTAATTCTTGTCCAAACTTTTGTAAGATTTTTCAGAAGTTATTACTCATGTTTCTAATGGTGTGGATGCTGAACAAAATCGATGAACCAAATCAAATAATGGAATGCTAATCCCAAAATTAGCCTTGCAAGCTAATGTTAGTGTAACCTGGCTGTATTTCTCTTTTGTTAAAATGACACAAAATGTCTTTTTTTGGTTATTTGTATTGTTCCTTACCTGACCGGAACAACTCCGTGTCACTTTAAGATCAGAAGCCCCTCCTTTTTATTTCTTCTTCTGTGGTGTTAAAATCTTCGCCCTTTTGTCATGTTGTCTTGCGAGAGGACTTGGAGCGGCAGCCAAGAACACGACTGTTTTCTGTTTGTTTCTCGTCAGAATAAATCGAGAAACTGCCTGATCAATCCATAAAACTACGCAGAAAGGATCCGGTCGCATTAGCACTAAGAGACATTAGCATAGCTAGCACAGGTTTAATATAAGCTTTTCACATTTTTAAATGTGCAAACAGAAATTTACAAGAAAATTAAACAACATATTTGAGTTGTTTGTAAGCTAATTTAAGACTAATATTTTTAAATCAATTAAAAAATAACTTTTTGATCTTTAAATTTGAGTTTGCAGCTAGCTAACATCTCAGGCTAACATTAGTTTTGGTAAATTAATATTTAGTTATAAATCTTTCTTATTAAGAGACTGTCTGAAAGGAAATATGTGATATTAAATAAATGAAAAAAATATTGCTATATGTAAAAGCTAATGTCACAAGCTAGCAGCACTTTCGCTAACAACACTTTAGCTACCGTAACATTTCAGATCTCGTCTTCTATTGACATTAACCTTTTAATGGAGTTTAAGGAGATTATAGAAAATCTCTTTTTAATCTAGAAATGACAGCAAATCTTAAAATATTTTGAACTGCTAAATTAGCTTTTGCAAGCTAAAAGTGCTAACAGCACAGGCTATTATTAGTTAGATATCAGCATAGGATTATGGATCTGTGGATTTTTAAAATTTCATTTAGATTACCTGAAAACAAAAATGTTAGTAAAACTATGAATTGCATGAAATCAAACTGTGTATTTTCCATCTTTCAAGCAATCTGTCAGATAAATGCTAACTCTGCTATTTTGGTTCAAACCTCAAGGAATTGATTGAACTTAATAGAGTTTGAAATTATTCTTACAATTTACCTGTTTGTCTGCCGGTCAAAATGCTAACATTAAATTAGCTTTAGTTAGCTTGAGGTTATTAATCTGAACACATTTGCATAGTTTATTGATTCTAGCGCATTTTCAGAATATCTGAACTTACTTGAAAATGCAAATGAGAAAAAAAAGCCTATAAATCTTAAGAAGTAAAAAATAATTTGAAACTAGGAGTAGCCTGAGCAAGCTAACTGTACGTGAATAAAAATTAACCAGAAAAAGTTCAAGGCTGAATTTACTCTGCAGAAAAACAAAAACATTGTCTTTTTTATGCAAAATATGAGGAACAACAACAAAGTTTTTCTGGCTCACCAGTGGAAACTCCCCACAGCTCAGATCAGTCTGAAGGTTTTTACACACAAAAAAGAAAAGTTCTGCTGTGAAAGCTGCATGAAGAACACGCAGCTGGTTCCTGTTTCCAGTCAGGAATGAAAGTTAACACGTTTCTAATGTTGTCCTCTGCAGCGCCGCAGCCCGAACCAGAGGAGCAGCGAGCCGAACAGCTGGAGGTTCTCCCGGCTCCTGGTGAGAACTTTCACTAACGGGATTATTTTTAGAGTGCAGGAACAGGAGCGGGCGCTTTTACTGCGAGCAATTCATCCAAAAAGAGTAAAAACCCAGAGTCCACATGAAACCAGGGTTTGTTTCAGACCTCACATCGTCTCAGGAGCGACGCTGAATTACAGCTTCATCAGACAGATTGTTTGTAAACATGCGCTCTAAAATATTTCTGTTCTTATGATCGAACAGCAGAACCAGCAGTTAAAACGATTCATCACCAGTCGGTGGAGATGAAAGTAACTGACCATGTTGCTGTGGAGTGGCTTCGTCTTTACTCATTTGTCCTTCACTTCCAGCTGCCATTACGTCTGTGGACATTTGCCAGCTTCCCAAAGAAGAAGGAAAATGTGCAAAGTTTGTTCTGAAGTGGCATTTTGATGCCACCAGCAGGAGCTGCAGCCGCTTCTGGTACGGCGGCTGCGACGGGAACCAGAACCGCTTTGACACATATGAGCAGTGCATGAAGACGTGTGGAGCCGCAGGTACGTGTGGCTTAGTCTAGTCAAATCCTCTGAATTAAGCCTCTTTCATCCTGCGTCATTACTGAGTAGAAACCTGGATTTGCCTCATGTGCCTTTAAGAGACACATGAGGCAAATCATTATGTTGCATAATGTTAGCATCTATAAACATTGATAAACCTAATAATTGCTAATGAATCACTGCGCCGTCCTGCAGTGACCCACAGGTGACCCGCAGTGACCTGCAGTGACCCGCAGTGACCTGTGGTGACCCGCAGTGACCCCAGTGACCCGCAGTGACCCACAGTGACCCCAGTGACCCACAGTGACCGGCGGCGCTACATTTCCAGTTAACCTGACTGGTTTTCTCCCAGCAGGGAACCCGGGGCTCCTGGCTGCAGTGAGAACATAGGCGTGGCGCCTCGACCTCGTCTGCAGAAGCGAAGGGCCGCACTGTAAGGACGCTTTGCTGAAGCAATGGTGGCAGCACTGGACTCAACACACATGAACTTTGACCCCCGACTTCCTGAAGTAGTCTGTTTGACGACGAGATGTAAGGAAGACAGTTCGCTGCGTGGAAACTTTAATCTATTGGTGCTAAACGTCTGAGTTGAATAAATGCAGCATTTTGTCTTGAACCATGAAGTAAAACATGTTGTAAAGTTTCGATCCGTAATGAATCCAGCAGCAGGACTTTATCCTCGGTCCTGTGGAGTCAAGAGTTTCTTCACTGCAGCGTCGCGCGGCTCTTTGCCGCCGCTCTGGTGTCCAGTTAAAGTCACTGCCAGATCCGTTTCTTGCTCCTTAAACTGAATGCAATGTCACTCTGGTTCTTGGTTTATTTTGGTTTTCATGATATTTCATGCGTCTGGGGGAAATAAAATGAAGTAGACTTTGTAATAAACACGAGTGTCTGACTTTTCTTTCTGCTAAACGTCCAAAGAAAACCTTTAAGCAGCTTTAAATCTTCCTGAAAACGTTTGGAAGAAGCTGAGGTGAAACCGGCGCTGGATTATTCTGAACTAAAGTCGGTCTCACAAAGTGCGGATCCGAAGCGAAGCGGCTTTCCGGAGCGGACTGGAGGAATCTGAGGTCACGACCTGCAGGTCTGATGTTCTGGACGGCGAGCAGCTGAACCTTGGACCAAACCAACGCTGCTGTGACGGAGCCCAACCTGAATCCAACATGAGGCGATCCAACAGTTTCCAGCTTAATTAGAGAATCTTTTCTCTGATTTTAAGCCTCTTGGTTTGGATTCGCTGGGACGGCCTAGTTAAAGTCACACAGACCAAATTCAGAGCCTCCCACATCTAAAGCAGCTAATTCTTTATGCTGAATATTAAAACTGAACATGAAGTTATTTGTCTCTGTGTGAGATCTGGTTGCCATGGAGACGCCAACCCTTCAGTCTGCATGTTTATTCATTTAAATGGGAAAGAAATCAGCCACCAGCAGCTTTTACCTAAAAATAACTTCAAATTATTCAAGAGGAAATAAATTAAATCTGGTTCTGTAAGATGAGTTCATACGTTCAGCAGTTATTTGTGGATAGTTTTAACTTTATAAAATCAATTTCTCAAAATGACTAACATCATGAGAACCAAGAGAATTAAAGGGCGTTAGGTTAGCATTAGCATTAGCTGAGGTTCATTGTGCTTCTTCTTAAAATTCACTTTATTTTACTTTAACTCACCAAGTTAAGATAAAACATTTAAATTAGCTCAGCATTTAAAACCACTAGCTACAAGCTAACAGCGTTTCCCCTCCAAAACGCCAGCTAAGCTAACATTAGCATCAGAGATGAACCCTTGATTCTCCAAGTTCTGTTCACTCTGCTGAATAAATCAACTTTATTTTCAGGACTTTCCTGCTCCAGAATAAAACCAGAATATGAGAACAAAATGGCTCCTGCTTGAGAATGAAAAACTGTTTTGAGATTAAAGTCAGAATGAAGATAAAATCCCATCATGATAAATAAATAGTGAAGCTGCCACTGGGAGCTGCAGATGTTTCAGATTAATCAGACATGTCTGATCAGACGCTTTGTGTTTGTCATGATGAGCCTCATGTTCCTCACAGCAGCTTCTTCTGTCTGAGCGAGAAAACAAACTGTTGCCCAGCTGAACCACCACCAGCCAGTTTTTTCTTCCACTGCCTTTCTGGGCCAGCCTGCCATTTCTGCAGTCACTAACAGAAGAGCTTTCATTCATCCAGGTTCACAGCTTATTAAACTCAGTCTTATTTAACTTTGGATCATGTTCTCGAGTCTTTCATGTGACTGAAAGCATTTCAGCTGCAACTTCCAGCAGAACAGAAAGTTGACTCTCTTGGTCAGTTTCCAGATTTCAGAGTGTCTCGCTGTGATGTCACCGTCATGGAGGCCAAAGCAAACTGCCGTTCCCTCCAACATAGAACCAACATGGAGGCAACATGGAACCAACATGGAAGCAACATGGAACCAACATGGAACCAACATGGAACCAACATGGAAGCAACATGGCGGCAACAGGTTCTGCTGCTGGTTCTGCTGCTGGTTCTGCTGCTGGTTCTGCTGCTGGTTCTGCTGCTGGTTCTGCTGCTGCAGCAGCTCAGAGCAAAATGTCTCTCTGGGTTTCGCTCTGATTGCTGATCTGGTAAAAGTGTCTGTCCTGAAGCTGCAGCTGGAAGATATTAAATCGTTCTGATGCTGAAACACTAAAACCATCTCCAGAGCCATAAACAATGTGAGACCAATTTTCATTCCTCTGATCTATGACACCAAATAAATCAGCTGATAAACTTTTTAAAGTGCGGATCGTCTCCTGGTGGCTGAGTCAGAGGGAAGGAATGTCATCCGTCTGTTTGTATCATCTCTGACCGAGGATCGGTCTGCATCCAGCTGGGAATGTTTCAGCTTCTGCTTTTCAGACCAGAGTCTCCATCTGGAACCAGTTCACCTGCTGGTTAGCTCCCAGCAACCAGCTAACAGGAGCTGAACCAAGATAAAACAAACAGCTGGAATCATTTCTCCTTCTGCAGAATCTCAGCGTTCAGGTTTCATCATTCAAAGCTGAACATTTAGATAAAAATGTATCTAGTAATTTAGCTTTCTTGCCAATATAATAGATGTATTTGTGTTGCCTGGTTAACCAAAGAGTTCTGCAGTTGGTGAAATAAGATCAAACACAACAGATGGCAAAATAAAGTGTAAAGAATGAAAAATGTCAGAACTGAGTATTAAAGGCCATGTTGAGCATGTCCTGGTCTGAAGAGGCCCAGGTCTCTGTTTCCTGGAAACCAATTGAAGAAAATATATCCAAACCATATAGACTGGAGGACTTAGTGTATTCTAATATATCTCCTAAAGAAGCTAAATCACAATTAGGACCCATCATTTATTTTCTTCTTTGAACATGTCATGTAGTACTGAATCACACAAACACCAACCTGAAATGGCATAAACACTCTCCTATATTTAATAACTTTTCTATCCTCATTGGAAAGAAGCCATTGTCCTTCCCTAAGTGGAGAGACAGGGGAGTCAATGTCCTCAAAGACCTTATGAACAATGATGGCCTGCGTTCTTTAGTGACTTACAGACTGCTTATCATTTACCAGGTTCTACATTCTTCTTTTACCTACAACTCAGATCAGCCATGAAAGCATACGGTGTGCCATGGGGTGTGCCTCTCCCAACCCAACCTTTACAAGAACTTCTTGTTTCGCAGGGTCAGGCATGTGGCAAGTCTCTAAGTTATATAAATTTATCTCGGATCCTCATGCTAGGCTTCCTGTAGAAAATGTATGGAGGAGAGACCTTTCAGCTATGGGTGATGTAGAAATCTGCTGGGATACAGTATGGGAGAATCTCCACAACACATCCAAAAACCCTGACCATCGGCTTATACACTTTAAATGTATCCATAGGACGTACTTAGCACCCAGGAAACGTCATGCGTAACGCTAACTCTAAGGCCAGTCTGGTTATAGGCAGTCAGAACGGATCGGCTGAGGAACACGTGAGAATAAAACACCATCAGACAAAAAGTAAGGTTCAATTATTGTATTTAAAGTTGTATATTTAGTTAGATATCTTATAATAATAATAATTTCCAATAAACACAACAATACAAGAGCAGGAAAAATAAATAAACCCCGATGACACCCAAGAGTTTTTTTTCCCTTTTCTTTAAGTCCGTTCTGGATTATGATTATTGTCCATCAATCAATACTCCACAGTTTTAAACCCAGGATCCAGGGCAATATGTCCAGGAAAACAGTTGGTGTGATTCAGTCCTACCATGAAGCTGCAGTGATCTGGTAGCTCTCCATCCTGGGAGGGAACAGGGGGTGAAAAAAACCTGACCTAAACAAGGTCAGAAATAAAACAAAGATTAGCATTCACATGTTAACAGGGTTAACCTGTTATCAAAAATAATTAAACATTCAGAAAAGAACAAATAGCTATATTCCATCAAGCATTTGTCAGGAAACATTTGAATTAATTTCAAACTAAAGATTGCATTACTGTTACAGTACAGTTACCGATCAAACTTAAAGTGCACTTTCAAGTAGTATCAGAGTCAATTAAACTTAATTGACTTCAGTATTTTTCCAATAAACAATTAATTGTTTTTCTTTTTTCTTTTGTTTTGTTGCGCAACTCCACTGGAATTAGCCAGTTCCAGACTTCCATCGGCCGTCACCAAAATCAAGAAAAAGTAACTGAAACTATCCTAAAAGGACAAATTTACAAAAGTCAAAGAGCTTGTTTAATACTTTGAGGGTATATCTTTTATTCGGCCACAAAAGTAACGAAAAGAGAATAATCTTTTAGTTAATAAGACCATTTTTGAGTCACAAATACATAGATTGAGTGGGCGTTTCGCCACCGCATTTCTATTATATAAAAAAAACCAAAGTACGTAAAATAAAGACTCACTGTCGACTGGTTGCCAGTAAAAAGCCAATTTAAGCTCTCGGTCTGTTCATTTGGCTCGATCCAGCCGTATTCTTCCGTGTGTGGGGAAGACAGCAGTGGAGGGGATCCCGGTTCACCTCTCACCCGGAACTTATAGTGTGGCATCAGTTTGACCCGCCAAAATAAAATACGGGTTAATTATCTTGTGCAGGTTACACATGCTATGAAAATGATCACATCTCCTATTTGTGACCTTTGTACACTTAAGACTCCAGGCTCTTTTATGCACATGTATTGGGATTGTCCCAGTGTGGCTGATTCTGGAGACAAAGCTCCGCCACACAGCGATTTGCTGGAAGCTAATAATCTTTGTTCCTACTTAATGACAACTCCACTTTACAACTTTCCTCTCAACAACAGCGATGGCAACCACCACACTTATTACCATGGCAACAATGTGCTAACTCCGTATTTCAGTGGGGAGTTTCAGAGATAAGATCGACTCGGTTATATTTCTAGCAGGTGCTGATTTACACAAAGGTCACAAACACGGTGAGACCAGAACATGAAGAGACTAAAGCTCTTCATGTTCTGGTCTCACTGCGTGGATCCCCTGCAGAACGGTGGTGACGTCCTGCAGAACGGTGGTGACGTCCTGCAGGACGGTGGTGACGTCCTGCAGGACGGTGGTGACGTCCTGCAGGGGTTGGGAGACACGGAGCTTCATGGCAAAATAAAGGGATTTGCAATTATTCAGCTGCAAAGCCATAAAAGCATCTCAAGGTTGTTAGAGTTTAAAAACTTTTTGGCTTTGGTCCAGAGTCAAAGAACCTTGTCCAAATGACGTTATTTATTCGTCGGGTTTAAAATTAGAGTGAAGAAATTCGGCAAGTTGTGAGCCTGAGACGACCAGCTGCTTTTCCCAAACACACATTCAGTTTTCATGACGAACAGAATCACTGAGCTGCTCCACGTCTGACTCAGAGAGTTAGCGCCGTCAGCGCTGATGGACTGGCAGACATATTTATACATACATTCATATGAGATCTGCAGCAGGAACATTGCAGATAGCTATTTAGCTAGCACGCTAAATGTTTAATTGACCCATAGCTATTGCGTTGAGATGCTCTTCAATCAGAATGTTTGACTGTGAATTATTGGCTCCTGGGGGCCTCTGGGCCCCAAAACAGGGAGAAAATGTCTTCACTTCCTGCTGAACGTCAGAGCAGCTCAATGTGAAAATGATTAATGAGGGAAAAAACATCCTGGACGTTTTTCTCCCTCTGGAGTTTAATCATCCACAGAAACATTCCTCTGACCCAACGCCTCAAACAGCTGCAGGCAGAACCCTGACCAGGACCGGCGACTCGGACTGGTGACTCGGACCAGGACTGGCGACTCAAACCGGTGACTCGGACCAGGACTGGCGACTCGAACCGGTGACTCGGACCAGGACCGGCGACTCGGACCGGTGACTCGGACCAGGACCGGCAAGTCGGACTGGTGACTCGAACCGGTGACTCGGACCGGGACGGGAGAGTCGGACCAGTGACTCAGACCAGTCACTCGGACCGGGACCGGTGACTCGGCATTCATGACTCACGCTGCAGCTCCTCTGCAGCAGTAAAACATCAGCAGGAAGGAAACAGAGGAGAAAAAGATTCAGTTCAGGCAGAAAAAACATGAAAATGAAGGTTCTTGGCGGCTGGTTCACCAGACGCTCCTCAGTCAGAACCATCCAGAACTGCAGCCGATTTGACCAGATGAGGAACCTGATGACGGGCTGCAGGTTCGCGGCTCGTCCCATATTGAAAACAAGAATTCATGAAGAAAATTTCCTTTTGGGATCAATAAATTATTTCTGAGTCTGAATCCGCTGCAGCTCAGTAAATCAGCCGGTTAGCTTGACGGCGCTTCAGTGGAAAATGTGAATCTGTGTTTCTTCTGCACATCATTTGAAATTGAAAGAAATGTGCCAGTTTTTTCCGTTTCGTCTTTCTGGAAGCTTCTGTTCGGCTCTGACTGGAAATGTGCTGCAGCTTCCAGAATGTCATCCATCCATCCATATTCTATACTCCCTTGTCCCTTAGTGGGTTGGAAGGTGCTGGTGCCTCTCCAGCCAAAGTTCTGGGCGAGAGGCGGGGTGACCCTGGCTAGCCCGTTAGCTGGCTAGCCCGTTAGCTAGTGTTGGAAATGATAATCCAATGATGCTAGTTTTAACTTTAAGCACATGTTTACATATTAGACAGATCAACATTGTCTTGATTAGGCCTCATTTTAAGTTAACATTAGTTAGATTTGGCTCAACCAACAGTCTGATCAGCAGAACATTTTCCTTAGACATAATGTGCATGACTTGATCAATTGAGTCTAATCTGTAGTTTTATATTAACAGTTCTAGCTATTATTGTGCTAGTCTATGATAATCAAGTAGAAGATAATTGTTCCAGTTCTTGTATCCAGATCGGCCTGTTGGATGTTCTGGTTGGGAGAGAAGCTCTGCCCCCTCCTGTTGTTAGTTTACAGCCAGGATCTGTTTATTCAGAGGAGTCTCTCACAAGGCCTGTGTTAAGATAACCTTTTCCTGAACCCATATAAGAGTTAGGGTCCTGTCTTGTGTGGACACCTGGAGAATCCAGGATCTCACAGAGACGTGAAATGAAGCACATGGTCACTCGTCCTCCAGGCCTCGCAAGAAAAGTCCTAAAATCATTTAGAGCATCTTCCCTTTGAAATGTGAAACTCCTTGTAGTCAGGGGAGCAGGACCCTCCCAGACTGCATACATTAGAGAAGAGACACACCTTCCTTTAAAAGTTCAGAGCTAAAATAATAGATCAGATGGTTGGGTGCAGCAGCGCGCGCTCTCTGGAGACGAGATGCGTCTCCGTATTGGTCTCTGTATTTGCCCATTTTTCTGTTTCTTTCAGGTGATTGATGTTGTCTTGTGGTTTTGAGGTTCTGATGATTCTGGTGCTGTTGGTGTGATTTGATTGTCTGAATAAACTCTGGATGTGTCTGCAGTGGAACAGTGAATGGTTTGTGTTTTGCCCTTAGGCACAGGGAACGAGAGGAGAAAACGAGCTCAAGGTTTAATATTTATCCTCTCAACACGGGCTAGCCCGTTAGCTGGCTAGTCCGTTAACATATTTTGTTCGATCTGCTGCCTTTCATTTAATCGATTTATATATTTTCTCAGTTGTATAATTGTTTTGTTTGTAATGAAATGAATAAATTAAAAAACCTGCCAGGCTGTGAAGACTTTCTGAGCGAGGCTGTGTCCTAATTAAAGTAAACTTTGTGGATCATTGCCTTTAATTTCCTGTCGGCTCATTTACCGTCTGCTTGTGGCTCCTGTGGATGAAGGCTGCCTTTCAGGGCCGAACCGGACCGGACCGGACCTGAACTGAGCCGCCTCGTTAGCAGGTCAGGAAATCTTTGTGATTAGACAAGCAGCAGAAGCTAAACAGGAGCTGGAGGTGATGAGGAGGAGGAGGAGGAGGAGGAGGAGGAGGAGGGGGAGGGGGGAGGAGGAGGAGGAGGAGGGAGGAGGAGGAGGAGGAGGAGGGAGGAGGAGGAGGAGGAGGAGGAGGAGGAGGAGGAGGAGGAGGAGGAGGGGAGGAGGAGGAGGAGGAGGAGGAAATGGGCTTCTGTGTGTTGTCATGGTTTTAAATAAAGTTTTACAGACTCCCCTCGGCGTCCATCTTGGAAAGCCTTCCTCCCCTCATACCGCCTGAGTCTTCTTCCTCGTGACTCATCCGTCTCCATGGAAACCTGAGCGGCGGCCATGATGCCTCATTCGCTGGGGAACAGCGCCCTCTGCTGTGATCAGCCTTCAGTCACAGATTGTGACCTCTGAGGTCAGAACGCAGCGAGGCGAACCGGCTGCAGAGCCAGAACCAGGACCGGGACCAGAACAACAACAAGAACGCGACCCGGTCCGGCGACCCGGACTCCTGAATTCTTCTTGAATGTTTTTGTCAATTTTCAGGGATACGTTTGACTTTTAGATGTTTTTTTAAAATAATTGGTAACAAAATTAAAATACCAATGAAATTAGACAATGCTTCTAATCTCAGCGACATTTGGCTCCACATGTTGTTATTTTATAGTCAGAAACTAATGTTGATTATTTTTTTGCAGTGAATTTTTATTGGATTTTAATAATAAGCCTGCTCAAATCTAACACATATTTTACATAAAGTCTGCTGAACTTTATTTTCAGCAGACTTTGAATAAACCATTTATTCTGGTCTATTTATTCATTTTATTTATGCATTTAATTTCCCTTTGCGATCAAAAAAGTACCATATTTTTAAATTTAATTTATAATGAAATATGATCAAACCATAGTAACTCTGAGTGTCTTCCTGCTGACAGATTTTGTTTATTGGAGCCATATTCAATTAATTTGTCAAATATATAGAGCGTTATATAAAAACGTTAGTAATTATTGTCCTCAGGGATATTTTAGTTTCCGCCTCCCACACAGAACCGGCACATTAAATACTTAAATATAAGTCAGATACATGTAACTTATATTAGGGCTAATATAAGTTACATGTATCTTATTAATATCATTAATTTGATATTTCAAATTGATGAAATATCATTAATTTCATATTTGTACATTAAGAAAGTGTTTTTTCATAGGTCTGATGTAATAATCTCATCTTAAATCTCGAGTTGTAAGCAGAAAATCATCATACTAACCAAAAATAGCAGTTAATTGATATAACATGTTCCACCGAGCGAACAGTGACTGAATAATATTCCAATGACTATTTGAAATTTTCAGGACGCGTTTATGTATCAATTATGTTAAAATTGATACGTGACGTCATCTAGATGGATACGTGGTGACGTAGGACGGAGCGTAATGTTCCGTGGACGACGGATCCTCTCCAGATAAACCAATAAAGATATTGATAGCCCGGGGAACTTCCGGCAAGATGGCGACGTGGGCACACGTACTACTCTGAGCTCCATTCGTGCAGCCCTGAAGCAGCTACATAAACTGGCCCTTTGACACATAACTTCAACTCCAAGGTAGAGCCGAACATCCACGCTTTAAAGTAAGGAGGAACAAATTGAGTTTTACGGAAGATGTCGACCGTTAATGAGAAAGATTTCCCGAGTCTGAAGAATGCTAACGCTGCTAAGCTAAACATGCATAACGCTGCTAAGCTAAACATGCATAACGCTGCTAAGCTAAACATGCATAACGCTGCTAAGCTAAACATGCATAACGCTGCTAAGCTAAACATGCATAACTATGCTGCTGCTGCTGCTGCTGCTGCTAGCGCTGAAACACCGATGGAGACGTGAAAAAATGCCTCCGGTACAAGACGGCAACTGAATCCAACTCCAACCAAACTCCCAGCTGCTAAAAAACAAGCCACTGAGACTGATGTCTCCTTAGCTGCCGTCTTAGCAGCCATTAAAAGTCTGGATAGCAAAGTTGACGGCTTCGGAAAACAGCTGAAAGAAAACTCTGATTTGTTTGCCCGCATCACTCTCCAAGTGGAGCAGAACACACTTGGAGTTGCTGAATGCAAATCTACAATGGAAAACCTTGAACACAAGTTTAATGCAATGAATAAAGAAAACGCAGCTCTGAAGGAAAAACTCCTGGAGGCTGAAAGGTTCAAGCGCCGCTGGAACCTGAGGCTGTCAGAGGGAGAAAACCTGAGAGAAAAGGCAGAACATCTTCTCTCAAGAATCTTACCACAATGGGCAGACGAGGCAGGAGATGTGATCGATACAATCCACCGATTGGGAAGAAAAGAAGAGGGACGGACCCGTCAGGTCATCCTGCAGGTCACTAGGAGGCGCCATCGAGACACAGTCTGGAAAGTGACGAAGGATTCAGCGGGATGCAAAGATAAGGTCTGCGCTTTGCTCAAGATTTGATTAAGGAAGACCGGATGGCAAGAGAAGAACTGTGGCCTAAGATTACAAAAGCCAGATCCCAGGGTCAGAGGTCATATCGCAGTGATCAAGGTGATCAAAGCTTCATCTCATTTCTGAGACTGTAGATTGTTTTCTGTTTACTGCTTCCTTCTATTACAGGGTTAAAAAAATCTGCATTATTTTTTCCTTCTAATATTGAGTTTTATCTCTAAGCTACTTGTCATAGAAAGATTCTCCTATCTGCGCTCCAGAGTTTATTTGGGTTTTGGTTCAAATGAAACGAGTAGTTTTAAGTTACGTTTAGTGAAGGTTGTGGATGTAAGGTTGATTTTTCCATATCATAAAGTAAAAGGTATTCTTAGATTTTCCAGGGTTTTGCCTTTAGTTCATTCTATCTTAACAAAACTTTCTATATTAAGGTTTGTGTCTTTAAACTTATATTTTCTTTTGTTTTTATTTTTATGTCTTTAAAAACTAATCTTACATTTTTGTCGCTAAATGTTAGGGGCTTAAGAGAAAATGTCAAAAGGAAGGCAATGTTTCTGTACTGTAGAAACCAGAATCCACATTGGATTCTTCTTCAAGAAACACATTCAACAGACTGATGAGGAATGTTGGTCCAATCAGTGGGAGATCAGATCCCTGATTCACCTGGTCAATCAGCAGCTGTGGCTTTATTACTGAATAACTCTCCATATATAGAAACATGACCGTGACGCCATTGGTCTGTTTCTGTATTACATATTGAGACTCATTATTAATCCTGGGAAATATTTATGGCTACTGTAACATCTCCCAAAAATAAAGAGCTTCTCACAATTATTGAAGTAAATGTCAAACAACTTAAACAGAGATTTTCTACTGAATATGTTTTATTAGGTGGGGACTGGAACATGGTTATGGACATAGATTCCCAAACTCTGTCTGATTTCTGTAACAACTTGGGACTTTTTGACTTATGGAGAGACAAACATTAACGAAAGACAATCAATTCTCTTGGTTTAAATCAGACGCATCAAGCAGATCTAGAATAGATTTGTGGCCAGGAACAGATGATATTCATCAGACTGCAGTTTGTGTCCAACTCCTCTGACGGATCACTGCAGCATTAATTTATTAATTACTGCTGAGCGTTGAGACACAGAGGGATTGGAAACTCAATGCAAATCTGTTCAAATATGATCTGTATTGCAGGGAAATCAAAGAACTAGTGAATAAGATTCTGTTAGATGATTCAATAGTAACTTACACCAAAAAATGGGAATATCTAAAATATAAGATACGAGTTTCCTCTGTCTCCTTTAGCAAAAACCTAAAAAGAAACCATGACCTGGAAGAAGTAAGGTTAGTAAAAGAGTTAAACCTATTATGTGTTAAACAGACAAAGATAACCTCCTGACCCTACAAGCTAAATTAGACTCAGTCTACGAAGGAAAGGCCCGGGAAGCTTTTATCAGATCCAGAGCAAAACGGATTGAGGAAGGAAAAACCAGCTCATCCTTCTGCAGACTGGAAAAGAGGAGGCAAGTTAAAAACCACATTCAGTCCCTGATTATTAACAAAAATGAGTTCAGACCAAACTCTAACTGCAAAGGAAATTAGCAACTTTTATCAAAACCTTTATTTTATTCTTTATTCTTTTTCAAGCCAAGACTGCGACCTGCTGTTAGACCAAGTCAAAGACTTCGTCCCTCAAATCTCTGAGGATTTCAAGGAATAAAGATATTAATATGGAAGAACTCGACGGCGCCATCATGTGTTTAAACTCGATAAATCTCCTGGGCCTGATGGCCTCACTGCCAACTTCTACAGACATTTCTGGGTTTATCTCAGAGAATTTATATTCCAGGTTTTCAGATATCTTCTGTAATAATTCACTTCCACACAGCATGAAACAGGCGTTATCACCCTGATACCAAAACCAGGAAGAGAAGCAAAGTTCTAGACAACTACCATCCAATCACCTTCTGACCTGTGATTACAAGCTGCTGACGTATATTTACACAAATAGATTAAAAACTGGCCTTATGGATGTTATCTCTGAAACACAGACAGTTTTATGTCCAAGAGGTCTTTACACAATAACATCAGACTGCAGGATTTACTGGAGTCCAGGGACCTGAGTGAGGATAAAGGCTTCATCCTTTTCCTTCTACTAAGCCTTTGATATGTTGGAACATCAGTTTCTTTTCAAAGTTTTACAGATGTTGGGATTTGGGCCAAACTTCTGTAGAATAATAGAAAGCTTTTATAACGGTACCAAAGTTCAGCTGCACTTCCACTCGGTCCGTCTCCACGTTTCACCATTAATAGAGGAAAACAATATTTCCCTCTTCCTCTTCATCTTGGCTGTTGAAGTGATGAGTATATTTATAAAAAACTCAAATATACCTAAATTAAACGTTTTTAATCATCAAATTATAATCAGTCAACTTGCTGATGACACAACAAATTTTTTTTAAAATCTAGACCAAACCCCTAAAGTACTGGACTTAATTAATACTTTCTCCAAAGCATCAGGATTAACCCTGAACCTGCAGAAGTGTGAACTGATGGCGATTCATGACTCTGATCTGGAGGAAGATTATAATATTCCCATTAAATCTTCAGTTAAATATCTTGGAATTCTAGTAACTAAAGATGCTAAACTCAGTGAAACGTAGAGAATAAAACACAGACCTGCACATTACAGTTAAATAGATGCTCCAAAGAGATCTGACACTGTTTGGGAGAACCTACCAAGATGGAGTCTCTGTCCCGATGCATATAGCAGCTTATTCTATGGCCAAACCTAACAAACACATTAAAGCTATAAACCAGCTGAACTTTAATTTCATCTGGAAAAACCGAGTCCACTACTTAAAGAAAGCAAATATAGTAAAAGACTTTAAAGATGGAGGTTTACAAGCTTTTGACTTTGAATGTCTAAATGCATCTTAAAGGTGAACTGGATGAAATCCTTTTAATGAATGAAAATAGTATCTGGTTTTGTCTCCCCAGAGGTTTGTTTAAACCAGGGGTGGGCAATCCTGGTCCTCGAGGGCCGGCGTCCTGCAGCTCTTCCATGTCTCCCTGGTCCAACACACTTGAATCAAATAAGTGAATCACCTCCTAAGTGCAGTCAGGTTCTCCAGAGTCCTGCTAATGACCTCATTATTTGATCCAGGTGTGTTGAAGTAGAGACACATCTAAAAGTTTCAGGAGACCGGCCCTCGAGGCCTGGAGTTGCCCACCCCTGGTTTAAAACAATTGGATGTATAGATTTTGTTCTTAGATGTGACTTTGATGCTGACAGACTTCCTGTTGAGTTACCTGCCTTCACCAGCAGGTGGTGCTGTGTTGGAAACTTATGCACATCTTTACTCCTCAGCAGACTCCCATCTGGAACAACAGAGATGAGCTGCACAGAAATAAGTCTCAGTGTTTGGATCACTGGATGGAAAAAGGTATTTGGTCCATAAGACATTAATGACAATGGAGATCGGTCGTCTTATGATGAATTTAGTTTATTGTATAATTTGGACTCTCAGTTTCACACAGTATTGAACTCTGTTCCCACTGCAGTAAAATATCTGGTTCAAAATATAAGTGTCCAATCAACTGACCTTCAATTACCCGCAATTCAACTGTTTGGAGTTAACCTTTTGGACAACAGTCATTCTAACAAAACGCTGCGTCAGCATCTAACTAACTGTATATTTCCTGTCCGTCCAAATAAAAACTCTATTTTAAATTTGTTCCATGATTCAGAGGTTAATAAATGGAGAACTGCTGACCTTAAATACCCTTTAAGTCCTAAAGCTAAAGAAGTTCATTTAAAATTCTCAACAACATTTTTCCATCCAGGGAACTTTGACCACAAAGATTCAACTTTGACCCCAACATCTGGACCTTCTGTGATAATGACATTGAGACAACAGATCATCTCTTTTTCTCTTTCTGCACTGGAACATTCTGGGGAAACTTTCAGGCCTGGATCTCAACAAAACTTTCCCTAAATCATCCCTTAAAAAGAGAGGATAGAATATTTGGACCCACAGAGACAGAAGAACCGACCTGATACTGAACAACCTGCTGATCCATTTCACTCCTGTAAACGGGGAAATAGAAACCCGACTTTTCAGCCTTTAAAAACCTTCTAGTGGAAAAACCACTTCAGAACTTTAAAACTGATGAAAAACAAACATGGAGTTCAGCTCTTGGACGCTTATAATGATGTGAATTTATTTGAAAACTAAGGCCCCTTTGTCTTGTTTTGTCTGTTTTTGTCATTTTGCTTTCTGTTTGATGTCTCACAAATTTCATTTATTTATATTTTATTTAACTTCTGTTTTTTATCAACGTTATCTTGTAATTTTATGTGTCTTAAGCCTATAAGATGTATCTTTTTCATATATGTACCTGCCACGTGACTCTGTAAAGTGTTCAAATGTTTAATTAAAAAAAAAAAAAAAGATATTGATGGCCCGTACGGGGATCGAACCCGCGACCGTGACGTTATTAGCACCAGGCTCTAATCAGCTGAGCCTGATGACGACATACGACGCCCGCCCTGCAGTTGAATATGAGCATGCGCAGTTCTCCATGGCCAGCAGAACTGTTTCTGTTCGGCTCAGCAGCGTTTTCAGCACCGAGCTGACCCGGTTTCCTACCGAACCGAACCGAACCGCTGCTACAGTCAGCCGTCCCAAACCGTGAATCCGAAATACCTCAACACGCTGCTACAGGAAAATACTTTGTATTAAAGAAAATATTCAGAAACAAAAAGCTGAAGGAGGCCATAAACCCAGAGTCCTGGTTCTGGTTTCCCTCCTAAACATCTGCAGCTTAAAGACAAAATAACGCAAAGAAATAATTAAAAACAGGATGAAGCTAAAAACAGAGATGGCTTCCAGATGGATTTATGCCCACATTTTCTTCTGGTTCCAGCTGACCGGAAGCCCGGTCCTAAAGACTAGCAGTAGAACCTCAGCAGCTGCTCCGGGTCGCTTCTGGACCAGAATCCAGTTCAGTTAAACACATGTGATCTGAATGGAGAATCTCAGGGTCATAATTATACATACAGTGATCAATTCTTCTAATGGGTTGGTTTCCTGTTCAGCTGAGTGTGTTTGTAGTTGGAGACCCATCGGAGTCCCAACTGGGTCCCAACACACCAGGATTAGTATCATGGACTGGGAGGGTTCCGACAAGGTCCAAAGTTAACACCCTGGACTGAGACCTGCAGGTGTCCCCATGGACGAGACTCATGTCCTCTGGAGAAGACGAGTCAACATGGAGGTAAAAACACAGTTACTCCAAAACTGAAAAACACTCAAATAAAAACGGAAAACGCTCTGAATAAAAAAGGTTGCAGCAACAGAGTAGATTCCACAAACAGCAGCCAGATTAAAACAGAAGTCCTCCAGTCCACTAGGTGGAGTCTGGAGCAGTAATATCTCCTTCATGAATATAATACAAAAAACATGAAGTATAACAGGTTGTACAGTGGCACCGTTGCCTTCCTTGCAACAAGAAGGTCCTGGGTTGGCTTCGCGGCCCAGGGCGTTTCTGCTGGTTCTGAGGCGATCCAAACAGGTCAGAACTGGTTCTGGAATGGAGAATGAAGGCAAATACTGATCATCTGGAGCCGTGTAGAAAATTTATGAGCTTGTGTGGCTCAGAGTGAATGGAGACCCAGTTGCAACCAGCAGAACCCGATTACCTTCATCTGATGGAAACAGAAGCTCAGCCAACCAGTAGAAACAGAAACACCTTTATTCAGCAGCCAAAACAGGAAGTCGGGTGTTAACAGGAAGTCGGGTGAAAACAGGAAGTCGGGTGGAAACAGGAAGTCGGGTGGAAACAGGAAGTCGGGTGAAAACAGGAAGTCGGGAGGAAACGGGTTCTCTTCATGTTCATCTGACAACAATAATCAGAGCTATGTACACATCAGACGGCTGCAAACAGCCAATCATCATCATCATCGTCGGGCGGTGGTCCATCAGGTGGAGGGGCGGCCTCTCCTCCAGCGGAACCAGGGGAGCCTTCAGTTCTCCAGGAACGCCACGTAGTCGGTGAGGCGGGCCAGCTGCTGCTCGTTAGGAACCAGCGACACAGGGGGCGGGTCTGGAGAGAGAGAGGGGCGAGCGAGTCAGGGGAACTCCACCAGCTATCTGAGCGATGCAGCCCCGCCCCCACCTGTTACTACTCGGAGGGGGCTGTGATAAATCTAGCATATGTTCGGTTCACACAGTGAATCCTAGTAAACATAGAAATGTGTTTATTAGGAGAAGTGTGTGTGATTTAATGGGAAACGGCGCCCCCTACCTGGCTTCTTGGGCATCACCATCCTGGTTGCTGGGTCGGCCTGCCAGCCTTGACTCACCACACCTGAGAGAGACGAGCGAAACCAGGTGAGTCCATGAAAGCCCGACAGACGGCACTACAGGAAGTAGCCTCACCCTTCACCGCCTCCTCCACCGTGTAGCCCACGAAGGCAGCGAAGTCTTCGGCTGTTATGGAGGTGTAGGCCTGCGCCACCAGGCTGTAGGCCCGCTGCCTGCTGCTCTCTGTGGACAACATCATGGTGAGGAGGAGGAGGATAGCCATCTTCATCATGTCTGCTAAATGAGCTGCAGCTCGTCACTGATCGCAGCCAGGAGCCGACAACAGATTCAGGCGTTCATTTTACATCTTTAAACAGATTCAGACGGCGCCTCCCGTCTGAATCTGTTTCAGACGGGGCGGGGCGGGCCCTGGGCGGGGCGGGCCCTGGGCGGGGGCCCTGGGCGGGGCGGGCCCTGGGCGGGGCGGGCCCTGGGCGGGCGCGGTGCGGGCGACTGGGCGCCTTATCGTTTCAGGATTAATCATAATTCTGAAAATGATCTTTTGACCCCTGACCGCTGTTGGTGTCTGGCGGCCCTCAAGAGGGCCCCTGCCCCTATGAGGCAGCAGTGGATTTTATTCAGGGGTATCAGAGACAAAAAGGATAAACTTATGCCGCACTTTTCAGGTCACAGGGGTCACCTGGAGCCTCAGCTGCTTATCAGGTGAGCGTTGAGGCTCCTCTGACATGCCGACATGTTCTGCTGTCACGGCCGTGGCCTCTCCAGCTCTCTGTTGCCTAGCAACAGCTCGCTGTGTACCAACAGAGATCTGGCAGCTGGAAAGCTTTGCACCAGGACGATCGATAAGAGCCGCACTGAGCATGCTCAGAACAGAAGGTCACTCTGGCGTGTCACTTCCTGTCTCTGAGCTCAGCGACCAGCTGGACGACCATTTTAGCTCAGAGTCAGTCGGGTCAGAGCTGCTGAGCAAGAACAACACCATGAGAGGAACCGGACCGGCCCGGCTATTCCTGGACTCACACACACACACACACACACACCTATCACAAACCCTCACTCTTCCTGAAATAGCTCAGACTGTTCTCCAGCAAAGGCAACGCTGCTGCAGGCTTTTAATAACCTGCTTTGGGTTCCAACAGAACCAGAACTGGGCCACGGATCAACTTCACACAGCTTTATTTCCAGTACAGGCTGACTGGGATTCCAGCAGCGCATCAACAACTAGAAGCTACAAACATTTCTAACCTTCAATACAAAAGTATAAAAAGATATAAAGAAATCAGAGTCTGTGTCTCAGTCCTGATGGACCTCAGTCCTGATGGACCTCAGTCCTGATGGACCTCGGTCCTGAGGCCTCTGTCCTATTCTTCCTCCTCTTCCTCCTCTGCGTCCTCGTACTCCTCGTCTTCTCCGGTTCCAAAGTCCATCTTGGCCAGCACGGCCTCCACCGGCTCTGTGTTGAGGGTAAAGTGGTCCATCTTCTCGAAGCCGGGTTCTGGCCGCTCTTCGCCCAGCGAGGCCTTGGCAGCGTCCCGGGTCCGGCCGATCAGGCCCTTGGAGGCCAGCAGGAACTCGGCGGCGCCGCTCTGCTCCAGGGCGCGCACCGCCGTGTCCGTCAGCTCGGAGCTGGCCTGCAGGCGCTCGCCGTAGCGCTGCGCTAACGCCCGCAGCGCCGCCACCTTGTCGTCCTGCTCGCGGCCCAGCTGCTCCAGCAGCGCCGCCTTGCGCTCCTCCAGCACGGCGTACAGCAGGTCGAAGCGCTCCGCCAGGCCCTGCTTGGCGCGCTGCGAGTTCTCCTGCACGGCGCGCCCAGCGTCCTCCATCTGGTGCAGCAGTGCCTGCAGCCGGCCGTTGCTGGCCACCAGCGCGTCGATGGCGTTGCTGAGCTCGGCCTTCTGGCTCTGGTAGACGGCGGCCAACGGCGCCACCTCGCAGTCCTTGTGCTGGCCAAACACCTTGCACATGGAGCAGGTGGGGCGCTGGCAGCTGACGCAGTAGATGTTGATGCGCTCGTCCTCGTGCTCCGGGCAGCGCGGCTCCTTGGCCTCTTGCGCCTTCAGCGGCTCGCCCTCGCCCTTCCCCTCCTGCTGCTGCTTGTAGATGTCGATGATGTTCTCCACCAGCAGGTTGCGCTGCAGGCCATGCACGCCATGGCGGTCCAGCACCACCTCGAAGCGGCAGGTGGGGCAGCGGAAGACGCCGCCGGAGAAGCGGTAGGGGTTGCGGGAGTCGTAGAGGTCGCTGGCACAGCCGCGGCACAGGTTGTGCTGGCAGGGCAGGATGACCACCGGCTTGGTGAACATGTCCAGGCAGATGGGGCAGCTCAGCTGCTTCTCCAGGCTGTCCATGGGGCTGGGCGGCCGCACCACCGAGCCGGTTCTCTGGAGGTCCATGTCCTTGGTTCTGGTTCTTGGAGATTCGAGACGCTGTGCTGCTGCTGCGGCGCTGTGGGGCTATTCTGGTCCGGTGGCCGGCCAGCTGGCCTTTATATGAGCCTCCAGACAGACACCCGATCCAACAGAGCGCATTCCTGCCTGGACATTTTCACAGAATCCCCCCACCCCCATGATGTGTCGCCGTGGAGACAGAAGGAGGGGCTGACCAGGACAAACAGCCAGCATGTGACCAGAGAGGCTCAGCAATAAACACAACATGATGTTTTTCAAAACAAAACAACTACAGGAAATGTTTTCAGTTTGAGCAACAAACGAGCTGAACCACAGACTGAACTACCAACCAACTACCACTGACCAACTACCACTGACCAACTACCACCGACCAACTACCAACCGACCAACTACCACCAACCAACTACCACCGACCAACTACCACACCAACTACCACCAACCAACTACCACCGACCAACTACCAACCAACTACCACCAACCAACTACCACCGATGAAACGAGTCAAACTGGAATAAATTAAACAGAAACTGTAACAACCCAAATGTTTACTTGAACAGTTTGACTGCAGCTGCCAGCTGTTACCAAAGCGTCTGATGAAACAGTTTATGACATCAACAGCAGATCAACATCCAGAGAAGTTATTTTAAACTGTTGCACAACAAACAGCAGCGACACAATCACTTAGGACGCAATAAACTGCTGCTGACGAAAACCCCGAGACCACAGCGCCGAGGCAGGAGGCTAGCCCTGCAGCTAGCTGCTGTAGCTAACCCTGAGTAGCAGCTGCTCAGTGATGTGTCTGACATGCTGAAGTGTTTTCCTGCATGAAGTTACCTCTGAGAGCCTCCATGACAGGCAGGATATTCTCGGACCACTGGTGGGCTGCGATGGCTGTGTAGATCCCCGGGAAGTCCCTCTGCCAAATGCGCTGGCCGACGGCCCAGATAGCTGCTAGCTCAGGGTTAGCCTGCAGTCGAAAACAAGACAGAAGCCTTCAGCAACCAGAGACACGTCTCCATGCAGCTCCGAGTATTTAGGATTTTCACTGCTGTGCCTGACAGCTGCTGTGCTCAGCCACACAGGACACAGAGGACAGCATGAGGACACAGAGGACAGCATGAGGACAGCATGAGGACACAGAGGACAGCATGAGGACAGACATCAACACTGCTGAGACACCTACAGCTTCCACACAGCTAGCAGCTTAGTTTGAAACGTACTTCCCAGGATTTGGACTGAATATTCATGTTTTGTATAATTTCCTCCATTTCATAGTGAGCATCCCTTCTAGCCTTTACGGTAATCCTGTTCAGTGGCTTTTTCTAATATGGCTCTCTGCCCAGGGTGGCACTTCACTCGGAACACGAGCCTTCTGCTGTTTCCACAAATGTCAATATTTAAAAATTTTGTGCAGATATTAAAAACACATTTTAAGCAGGAAAATTGTATTTTTCCTGCTTAAGTTTCATATCTTCACATTCAGGATTTACTGATTATTTGTAACAATTAATACTTTATCACTATTCTTTTTAATGTGTCTGTCAATCTGTTTGTTTATAAGACTGTTGCAGCTGCAGTAGCACTAGTTAGCAGGAATTGGAAATAGACCAGTGATCTGAATAATGTGACAGGTCCAGCAGAACTCTGACCAGAACCCGGTCCAACAGTCTTCTGAGCAAACTTACTGATTTTATGGCCTGAGGAATCCTCTTCCACAGATAGCGCGCGTTGTTCCTAGAGGCCAGAAACAACGGAGGTCAGTCCACAGGAAGTGGAGCAGGAAACACAGGAAGCTCCACTGGTTGATGGGCAACGCCTCAATCTGGCAACGCCTCAATCTGGCAACGCCTCAATCTGGCAACGCCTCAATCTGGCAACGCCTCATTCTGGCAACGCCTCAATCTGGCAACGCCTCATTCTGGCAACGCCTCAATCTGGCAACGCCTCAATCTGGCAACGCCTCAATCTGGCAACATGGCAATCTGGCAACGCCTCAATCTGGCAACGCTGCAATCCAGACGCTTAAAGGTTAGGTTATCATGAATATTCTGATTTGGTCCCGATTCTCTCTACATGGACAGAAAATCGGGACCAATCGGGGAGACCTGCTTTCCATGGAGAGCATGTCTCCATGGAAACGGTCTGATTTACATGCCCATCAGTCAGCTGGGGTAAATCCCAACATCACCAGTCAAAATGAGATGCTTGCACAGCGGCCATTTTGCTGTACTTACATGTTGTTGTTGAGCAGATATAGCGCTAGCATCTGAGCGTAGACCTGGGGAGTTGTGATGCCCCCTGGAGCCTGGTGAAGGTAGTGCAGGTGGTTATTTCTATAGATCTTCACTAATCAAGGATATTAGTGACCAAAGTTCCCCAAGAAAAATTACATATAAAAGAAAACAGGTCAAAAACACGGTGGATAAGACACGTTTTAGGCTTTGTACGCCTGCCTGAATAAAAAGTCTAGAAGGAAGATCTGGTAAAAGCTGATTGCTGAGTCCAGGTCACGTCAACGTATGAACCATCATTAAAAACAGCTTTTATGCGTTACCGTGGGTTACCGTTTCCAGAATACCAGCTGAGAGACAAACAAATAACATTCAATTATTTTCTCCCCAAAATAAAATGAGCTGAATCAACAATTTAAGTGGTTTCATATGTGATCAGATGCTCATCTGAAATATTTGGTTTCCATGGAAACCAGGAAATAATGTCTGCCTTCATGGCTACGATGCATATGAAAATTAATAATTTAAGCTGCATGTTTTCTGTTCAAAGCATAAAGTTACATTATTAACAGGAACGAACAAAATTAAGTAAAACATTTTCTGTGATTTTTGATCCAAACTTTGGGTTCCAAAATAATAACAATAATTTAGTTCAGAATTTCTTATTTTGAACAGACACTCATAACCTTTGATCTGGAAGTTATTTTTATGATCTTTGGATAAAAAGATAATAAAAATATTTTTTCCCTCTAAGAATAGGTTGATATCTCTATTCCTGATGAAGGCGTCACTAATTAATACGAATATTCAGGTGTTATAATTTACAGAGCTCCATCAGGAACTCCGCTGTTATTAAATTATTTTCTAGCCAGTTTATGAATCACCTGGAATACTGAAAGTCTTCCTGCTACCTTACCAGCTTTTACCTGTATGTTAATACCTCATGTATGAGTTTTATGAAACTGTATATCATTTTCTTTAAGCAAACAGATTTGAAAAATGATGGAGGAAAAACAGGTTAAACATGGATTGAAAATCAAATCGGGACAGAAATCTTCTGAAAGAAAATAACTATTTCTTTTCACAATTTTGAGCCATTTTCACGGAGTAGCAGCGCCATCTGCTGGCAGCTGTCGTCAGTGTTGGTGGTTTGACTGATTAGTACAAGACCTGCTGCTAGTTATTATTCTACCTACAGGTTTCACCCAAACAAGCATTAATAAGTTAACAGCCATAAGTTCAATCAGTTTTCTTAACCAGATAATTAAGAATAAATTAAGACGTTTTCACTGAGGGTCTTTAGAACCTGTGCAATTTTTATTGAGTTATTATTAATTAGGTATCAGTGTGAAAAGTCAGATCAGAGAATATTTGCAAACTTATTGTGACGGAAAGAAGAAAAACATCACTTTGACCTTGAGGGGCCTCCGTAGTAATCTACCTGCTGACAGGTGTGTGTTTTACTCCACTTAGCTTCTGACAGCATCACACGGTCCGGTTAGCATCACACGGTCCGGTTAGCATCACACGGTCCGGTTAGCATCACACGGTCCGGTTAGCATCACACGGTCCGGTTAGCATCACACGAGTCCGGTTAGCATCACAGAGTCCGGTTAGCATCACAGAGTCCGGTTAGCATCACACGGTCCTTTCCTTGCCCTTCTTCGCCCGGTTAGTGTTGCACGCCGCTGGGTCAGAACGGCCTCCAGAACCAAAGTAATCATGTAGCTACAGGTAAAAAGAATCCACTGCAGCCTCATTTATAACCGGCCGGCTACAGCTAACTGACAAGCTAACAAACAGATGAAGCTGGTGTCCAAAGTGACACTGGACGGCTATTTTATAGTTATGTTGCTCCGGATTACTCCAATTAGCTTCTAGTTATTTTATGTGTTTTTCAGCTGCGTTTTAAACAGTGCAGATAAATTTAGCTCCGACTGCTAAGAGTTTCAGGCTTTAAACCTGGGCGGATCGAAGCAGCTCCTTAAATCTGTGAACTCTTTACTGAGGCCGAATCAGAAGCTAACTTTATCCTCTCAGGCCTCAATCAGAGCCGAATCACCAAACAACCTCTACGACGGTCAATTATTTGGAATGATTCAGCTCATTTCAGCGCTAACTGGATTGGTTTAATCACCCTTCAATGTCTGGACGCTAAGTCACCCAGAAACGGACTAAGTAGGGAACTAAATGTTCGCTTCTTCCTTCAGACCGAGCCGTAAAACCCGAACCGTTCCCGCGGAATTCAACCCGTCCAGCTCACCTCCAGCTCCTGGGCTTCACACTGATCCAATAACTGGTCAAAGTTCTCCTCCATGGTCACAGCAGCGGGCATGATGCTGCCCAACCGGACTTCTTCCTGCTGTTACCACCTGAACGGTGACTGGCTGCAATAGCGCCTCCAGGCGGCACGGGGGGGAGCAACACCCCGGAATTACAATATTACAGCTATTTAGTGTAATGTGTAATATTCGGATCAAGAACAAGTCATTGTTTTTCCAGACATTGTTTAACTATTTAAATTAATCATAGTGTTCCATCCATTCTTATGAAGTTTATATTACAAAAATAAATGTATTTTTTTAAATCTGAGGTTCATAAACTTAGAAGATAAGTAACAGAAAGTAGAAATAGAACACACTCAGTTCAGTCAAATATTAGCTTCTAGTTGTTTAAGTATTTTAAGTTGTCTATTTTCTCGAGTAAATATGGAGTTTAGTTGGTTTATCTCTAGTTTCTGCTCATGAAGGATCAGAAGATCAGTTTACAGTTTTTTAGTTTAGAGCTTTTCTCAGCATGTTGTCAGAAACTATCCTCATAAAAAATAATTTAACTCAGAAATGATAAATGCATTAAAATAAAAAGAAACCCAGCATCCCCAGTGCAGGTGGAACCGTCTCTGCTGGTCTGGATGGTTTCTACTGGTCATGCAGTCAGACCCGGTTGGTACTGGGCAGAAACCGCCCAGAATAAACCAGAGCTGACTGCTCCAGCTCCTGCAGCAGCTCCTGCAGCAGCTCCTGCAGCAGCTCCTGCAGCAGCTCAGGTTCATGTTTATTGTTTAATGGAGATGAATGATAAATCTGGAAAAGAGTTTCAGAAGCCCCCACAAAGGGAGAAGGGAGTGTAGGAAATGGATGGATGGATGGAATATTCTGTTGCAGGTAGAAAATGATAGAACAACTTTTTATCTCAGGAGAACAAAAAATGTCAGAGAAATCTAAAAACTTCAGTTTAGCAGCAAAAAAGAAATAAAGAAATGGTGAAAACAGAAGATAAGTGCTGAACTGGTCAGAATGTAATCTGCCCAGCAACAGGAAGGGAACGACGATGGAGATGCACAGAATAACTTATTAATGATTCTGCTGCTGACTGAGGTCAGGGCAATGCAGCAATGCAACACGGCAACGTTCTGCAGCAACCGATGGCAGATGAAGCAGCTTTCACATCCAGATGCTGAACGGCATCAAGGAGGAGAGCAGATTGTGTCATGACTGCGTGAAGCCAGAGATGAAGCTGATCAGTCAGGTGGAACGGACACGACGAGCTCAGAGGGAGAAATAATCTGTTACATCACTCCAGCTGCTGTCTGCTCCCAGATTACCACAGGGATTATCCCCTTAGCAAGGTTAGCCGCAGCGGCTAGCTGGCCTGTTTCTGCCGCCGGAACCGCAATCTGGACACAGGTCCAGTTAGCCCAGTGGTGCCCACAGTGGGTTCTGCAGCCCGGCACCCTGCATGTTTCAGTTCCCTCCCTGGTGGCAGCAACAACTTTCAGCAGGTCCATTTTCTACTCAGGCTTCTAATGAGCATCATTTGTCCAGGTGTGTTAAACCAGGGAGGAACTGAAACATGCAGGAAGCCGGGCCTGCAGGCCCCCCTGTGGGCACCACTGAGTTAGACAGACACCACTCCATCATGTGAGCAACAAAACATGGCCGCCGCCACCGCAGTTCATTCAGTTTGAGCATGGAGGACAGGAAACATGGCCGCCGCTGGTTGTCAGGTCCAACATGGCTGCTCTCTGTTTCTCCTCCATTGTTAGAGAGCTAACATGCTAACCAAAGGTAACCTCCCAAAGCTTTAGCAGGAAGAAGGTGAAGTTGTTTTGGAGAGTTATGCAGCAGCTGTGAACTTTAACTAGGCCAGATATTTGTTCAGTCCAGAACAAACTCACCAAGCAGAAGGAAAAAGTTCTGCAGAGCCCAGAATCATCCTGGCACTTTTAGCACGTTAGTGAGACTCATCACAAATTAAGATCTGTAATATTCTTATAAACATTGAATTTTGATGCAAATATATATTCAAGATAATTCAGTCTGAACCAAATATGACAAATATTTCCAAAACTATTCGAAAATAAAACATGGAGGAAAAAACGAACACGGAAACAAAAAGTTCATCAGATGAAATGTATGAATATGGACTTTATTCCAGCTGTTAGATATGAATGATTTTGTGCTTGTTGTTTGATAAAGGTCAAAGTTCACAGAGGAGCTGAGAGCCAACCTCAAATTGTTTTACACTAATGATCATGTCTTTGTTTGTTAATTATAATATTTTATACTTGTCAGAAGTTTCCGTTGTGTCAACAGGAAGTGATTCTTGGTTCTTCCTGAGATCCACAACTAAACAAAATATTATTAGATTATTAATAGTAAAGTTTCTTTTCCTTTGAATCATGAGGATTTCTGCCTAAGGTTAGTAAATCTCAACTTTTAAGGTCAGAATAATAAAACATAATGTGGGAAATTATAGAAATAATGTTTAATAGCTGCTTTGGATATTATTTTCCAAAGATGCTTTAAATCTGACAGATGAGCCTCATCAGAACCGGATTCATTTAATACGCCTGGATATGATGATTAGCAGTTAAAACATCCGATTTAATCAATACAATTTGAATAAACTGATAAGTTTATCACTGATTTAGTTGGGAGACATTTATATGTTGAAAAGTTTAATGATTTGCATGAAGGAAACAAATCTTTGCTTTGACATATTAGTGCCAGCAAACGGGAAACCAAACCTTGGTTTGGTTTTTGAAAGTCATAAAACAAATATTTAATGTTTTGATGTCTGTTCAGGTTATGGTTCATTTTCCTGAACTGAGCATTTATAGAAAGTCCTTTCGTTCTGCACATTGTTTGTATTTGTTTTGCTCCGGATTCAAACTTTTTCTCCTCAAACTGATCTGTGTGTCGGAACCGTCCGGGTTGCAGCTCCTCCTGAAGGGAACCAGCTGCGGTCACAATAAAACCAGATCCGTTTTATTGGATTTTCTTTCATTTCTGAGAAAAAACAGAAAGAAAAACAAAGATCTTCTATTGGATGATGATCTAACAGACCCTTTTATCAAATGTACTTTTTCTCTGAACCATTACTCTGGCTCTTCCTAGAAAGTTTTATTATTAATAATATTTGGTGGTTTCAGAGCTGAAGTAATTTATTGTTCCAGATGATATAATCTCTCTCTGTGGATTGAACAGATTTCTGTTCTGCTTCTGACTCAACAAGTAAATACAAACCTCTTCATGGACCTTCAACCTTTCCGTGTGATTTAATCTACAGCTGAGGGAACAGCTGGCGCAGCGCCCGCCGCCCCGCGCTGCCCCGCCGCCCCACCGCATCACCGCCCCGCCGCCCCACCGCATCACCGCCGCGCCGCCCCACCGCATTACCGCCGCGCCGCGCCGCATCATTGGCTGCGTGAGAGCGAGGGGCGGAGGCGGAGCGTCCAGCAGCGGCTCCTCTCCAAGCTGCAGCCCGAACTCAGCAGCCGCATCCGGAGCAGCGCAGCGACGGAACCGCAGAGCCATGAACCAGAGCGCTGGAGCCGCGCAGCACACCCGGAGCTTCTCCTTGGACGAGAAGGTAAGCTGACCTCTGACCTCTGACCCTAAGGTGAGCTGCTGCAGCAGGACGCTGCCTCAAGTCTCAGAAAGTTGCTCAAAGTTCGGCTGAAGGCGGTGAATGAGTCCGGTTGGTTCGGTTCGGACTGAGAGGAGAACATGGAGAACTTATCCTGCATCATCAATAATTCATTGTTCTGCAAATATTCAGATTTAATATTTAATATTGACCTGCTGCCACTCTGACCCGACCGGACGGAACCGAGCCACTGGACATTCGTCAGAATGGAGGAACATTTCAGCCTGAAGTTCTGAGGATTCATGGATTCAAACTAAACATCTTAAAGTCCTGGTTCTAAAGGTTCCTGACCCTAAAGGGTTATGACGATTCTAAGGGCCCTGGACCGACGGGGGGCCCAGGGCCCCCACAAAATGTTTTCATTTATTTATTTTTAATGGAAATTTAAAAGAAATCTGGGCCTTGTGAATTACTGTTATTGGGTTTTTTCAAATAGTTTTTAGCAGTAAAATGAAATGTTACCCCTCCCACACATCCATATTTGCCCTGACCCCCCTGGATCTGCGCTAAATGGTTCGTTCCTGCGTCACGGTGACGTCAGCAGCAGTCAGAATAAGACAAGAGGCAGCTACTGTGCTGCCTAGAAAAATAATGCAGTCAAGTTTTCAAAAACAGAGATAAGAGAGAGAAAAAGACAAGTGTGAATTTGTAGCCCAGTTTTTCTCCAAGAGGTGAGTAGACTGAGATTATCAACCATTAGCATAGTTAGCTTAGCTACAGACTGTTTGCCTCCAAAGCACTTGATGAATTAAGGAAAAGAAATACCAAGATATTCATATATTTCACTTGTCCCGGTACCTTTTACCACACTTAGCAACAGATGAGTCAGTCAGAAGCAGCAGCTCTAACCACCGTACCAGCATAACCTTTGACCCCTGGCCCAGTGTAAAAGGTGAGCCACACTGTGTCCAATGACAAGCTAGTTAGCATCATTCCAGGGAATCCATAGGGATTTCTCTCTGTCTTTGCTCTTTTTACAAGTACAAACATCCTCCCTCCCCCTCGCTCTGTGCTGTGCTGCAGCTAGCGTAACACAGAGCTATGCAGATCAAACTGTGAATGCTCAGTTTAGTTAGCATAGCTACCGGCAGATAAACTGTTTCCTGTAACAATAAGTTGTTTCTCCAACATTAGCATATTTAGCAGTGAGTGAATGAGGATGATTAACAGCACTACGACCCTCCTCCTGGTTCTGATTGGTTGTTCTTGGTCAGAACATTGCATTACTTTAGCTAGCAGTAGCAGCTCAGGGAGGAGGTGAAGGAGGTCGATTGTTTTCACAGATTATCTGTCATAACATGGTGACAGTTTTTTTAAAGGTTTATTGGCTCTAGTGGCAGTTTGACAGTTAATAGGGTCATGAGAGAAGGGGAAGACATGCAGCAAAGGTCACTAGGCCGGGAATCGAACCTGCGACAGCCATCCATATGTGGGTTGTGTTAAACCCCTGAGCCACCACAGCACACCCTCATGGTGACAGTTTTAACAAGTATGGAGAAAGACTCAAGAAACTGCAACAGTAGTTGCGCAGGGGGGCCCAATTTAACTTTTTGTCATGGGGCCCCAGATTCCTGGCGGCGCCCCTGCTCATGTTAGTTTAAAACGTTTCTTAAAAGAATATTTCATAGAAACTTCATGAATAAAGTATTAAAACTTTATTTGTAACTGAACAACAACAATAAAATAATGAGATGAAATCATTATTCACCAGGTAGAAATGTTCTTTAATGAAAGACTTATTTTACTTTAAATGGAGTTAAATTTCAATAATGATCATTTCTGAGCCACATATTTTCCATGCTAACAGCTGGGATTAAAGCTAAGTAAGAAGCCAAACTCCCCCCCTTTACTATCTGACATTAAATTTAATCTCTACAAACTTTAATTTCAACTTTGATTTTAATTCCATTCAAAACGGTTCCGCTGAAGAGGCAATGAATAATTCCTGACATGGAGATGAAACCTTGTGGAAGTTTTGATTGAAATGCATCAGTAATTTAATCCAGTTTATTTCTAATGTCTCAAAGAACTTCCACTTTATTATTCAGATTAGTTAAAAAGTTTCTACAGAAACCCTTGACCCGCAACAGCAGTCCTCCTGACCAGCAGGGGGCGAAAGTAGAAAGGAAAACCTCCCCATTAACAGGAGCAGCCCTAAACCAGAATCAGAACCAAGTCAGTCCCAGCAGAACCGGTCCGGTATCACAGCCAATCAGATTCCAGATCAGGTGAAGCAGCAGGAAATAACAAAACATAACAGGAATAGTAAATTATAATAATAAATAATTTCGTAGAATAAAGGAGGACAGATCAGGTAAACAGAGGAAAGTTTTCAGGCTCAAACTGGGAAACATTCTGGAAAAACCTGAAAGAACCGATTTGACACGTTAAAGTTGTTAATTCTAATAATCTTAATAATATTCATGGTTCTCTTCCTGCGGTTCTCCGGGTCAGCTCTACATGCTGCTCTAATAATAGAAACAATAGAAGCAAAACAACAAAGAATCGTTTCACTTCAGGAAGTTTAATTTAGCAAACCTCAGGTATTTTTACCAGCTTCAGAAATGTATTTATATTCATAAAGGAAGAAACTGTCACAACACAAGCTTTGATCCAGACCAGCTGCTTGTTGGTTCTGATCAGCAGAACCAGGCCGGGTTCGTTTCTGGGCTGAACTAGGAATCTGGGCCAAACTGGGATGATTCAGGAATGAAGCAGCTGCATAAACCACAGATTAACCTTCAATTGTCAAGTTTTACACAGTTTGACGGCAGCATGAAAAACAGAGCAGAGCTCTGAATCCAGAATAAAACCAGAATAAACCAGAATAAAACCAGAATAAACCAGAATAAAACAGAATAAAACCAGAATAAAACCAGAATAAAACCAGAATAAAACCAGAATAAAACCAGAATAAAACCAGAATAAACAAGAATAAAACCAGAATAAAACAGAATAAACCAGAATAAACCAGGAAATGAACATTTAATCCATAAAACAGTTCTATCTGCTGAGCGGGAGGATGGTGCCCGCTTCTGGTGCATTCTGGGTAATATGAGCTCTTTACCTTGAGAACAGCTTCAGGCTTTGACTAGGCCTGAATCAGTCAAACAGAGAAAGACGAAAGAAAAACAGGTGAAATTACAAATTTTAAAACTTTACTACAACAAAAATCCTGAAAATTTTCAGTTTTATAAAAATGTCTTCAACCAGCTTTTAATTAAAAAGCTGGTTGAAGAGGCGGCGGGCCGATAGCATCGCTGCGTCTGCTGACCTCAATCTGCGTTGGTCACCTCTGCAAATGAGTCTGGAGGCAGAAACTCACTTTGGGAGGAACGTCAGATTAATTCATTAAACCTGGATCCAACTTTTCCTCCCACTGATCCTCTGAACTGATCACACTGCAGCCGGAGACGGAGCAGCTAACAGCGTGGAGAGGCTAACAGGAGCAGCTAACAGGAGCAGCTAACAGCGTGAAGGGGCTAACAGGAGCTGCTAACAATGTGGAGCTGCATAGGTTTTAATGTTTATCTGTTAGTTGTCCTAAGAAAATCCTCAGCAGAATAACCAGGCTAAACCTGGACAGGTCACCTGGAGGAGCAGCTATCAGGAGCTGTTTGCCAGAGCTGGTCAAACTGCTAATGCTAATATTAATGTGTGACAGTGGAAACATGAATAGATTAGCATTTTGTGCATTCTGTGCGATAAGAATCTGTCTTGGTAACGAATCATAAAACAGAATATGATAACGCAGTATGATTAATGTTCACAGGTTTTTATGGATGAAAATAAATCGCCATCTTCAGCCCAGCATGCTAACAATGCTGTGCTAATGCTAATGCTAGAAAGTGTTAGCAATCTAAAATAGATAAGGGGATTTAATTCTATGCTCAGAGACTAATTGGCCCGTTGATGAAATTAAATTTGATTTAAGAATTTAGCAGAAAACAGCGAGTGAATCCTGTTACACTGATAAATAAATTAAATCCACCTGATTTATATTAAATGAGTTATCAGCCTTCCAGCACAATAAGATGATGATAAATTATGAAATATGAAATGAATTGAGATTTAAACAGACGCAGCATTTTATATTCATAAACATGTTTTCTAGCTGAGCTTCCAGCTCCTTTAAATCTCATCTAAAAACTTTATTAGCATGAAACTAGGATGAACAAAGCAATGTTTTCATTGTGGCTTTATTGAATGATTTTATGAAATCCCTTCAGTTCATGAAATCATGAAGAGCTAAAGGCCCAGACATTGAACTGCAGGATTAAATATTCTGCCAACGGTGCATCAGCAGCTGATAAGCAGCAGATCATTTCTAGAGAAGCTTTTCTGCTGCTGGTCCAACAGTTCAGCTGCAGCAGCTTCAGGCTGCAGAGCAGGTCCAGTCAGACCGAGCCGCTCTGGTTCTGACCGGCAGACAAACAGCAGGAGAAGGAGAGGAGGAGGCTGCAGGCTAGCCAACACACCACACACCTGCACACACACCCGCACACACACCTGCACACACACCTGTGCACCCCCCCCTCACACACTCACACACACCCCTACTGAGAACTGAAGCATCAAAGCCTGTGGAGAAACTGAAGGGATCATTGATCCAGAGTTCATCTCTGTTAAACATAAATTTATTTATTTATTCATAAGTTTGTGTTTTCATCCTCCCAGCTGCTAAACAAACGTCGTTTTGCATTTTCTGATTGAAATGATGCAACGTGTAAATATAAAAACTTTTCAGCTCCATGGCGCCGTTTGTAAAGTCAGAATAAAATATGAAAAATTAATCGTCACTTTGAATTGCCTCGTTGCAGAAATATAGTATATAAATAAAATAACCTTAAAAATAAGCCTCAATAACCAACTTACTGCTGTTATTTTTGGCAGTAATGATTCCCCTCTGGCTGTCAGTAAACTCGCCATTGTTTCCTGTAGTTTAATGAAGTTCTTCCTTCCTGTTCATCAGGACATGGGGCCGATCGGGCCAGACAGGAACTGGAAGGGGATCGGCATCTCGCTGCTGGTCATCATGGCTGTCCTCTCCTGCATCGGCCTCTCCATAGTGCTGCTGTCTAAAGGTGAGTCGACAGCAGCAGACTCACCTGGCTGTCCTCCAGGAAGGAGCGCTCATTTCTCCTTCCTGCTCTCAGATGGGTCAGGTAAGCCGCTGGGCACGCCGCTGGTTCTGGATGACCTTTTCCAGAGGAGCTTCCAGATCCACGATCCGGAGGCAAAATGGATCAGTGGTAAGTTTTAATCAATCAGTCAATCGATCAGTCAGGGGGAGAGTGGAGCAGCAGATCAGACAACAGCAAAGACGTTTTCCAAAAATTATCACCAAGTTCGGAGCTTTAAATTTAAATTTATTAACAAATTAAAAGTTTCATGCAATTAATCGTTTACTCTATTTTATTTTTACATCCAGAGATCCAGAACCGGAACCTTTGTATTGTGTTTCCAGTACGGCCATAAATCTGACGCACAGCTACATCCGCTAACAGCAGCGATGGAAGCGACTTCCTGCTTTCTGCTTCTGAGCAATCTGATTGAACGCCGGGCAATACGTCATGTTCAACTCGTGCTAAAAACTGTTAGCCTACCAGCGAAGCTATGATAGCCTTAATTAGCATCTCAATATAAACATGTAACTGCTAACTATAACGTTAGCTTCCACAGCAGCAGCTAACCCTTCTGTTAGCTTTCACAGTGGCAGCTAACGCCAATGTTAGCTTCCACAGTAATGGCTAATGCTAGATTCCACAGTACCGTGTGGTTTCTGTCAGGCCCTTCAATAGACTTCATACCTGAACATTACACACATTCAGCCCAATGCAGAAACTATGCAGCACATCAAGCAACAGTCATCCAACAATATGCAAATAAATAAAAATATGCCAAGTAAGGCAACAATATAACCCAATAATATAATCAAGCAACATATCAATGTTTAACAACATACACAGGAAACAGCGCACATAACTGAACATCCAGCAAAACTTTTCTTTTGCCCAGTGAAGCTCAACATCAATCCAAACTGCTCAAAAGCCCATATGAACAATTAAAATAAAAAATATTCAGTAAGCATGAGAATGTAAGAGAAAAGCAACACTCACCCATTACTTGATCCGCAGGCTGTTGTGCTCAGTTCTAGCTGTTAGCCACTCGTAGCGCTCAGCGTTAGCTGTTAGCCACTCGTAGCGCTCAGTGTTAGCTGTTAGCCACTCGTAGCGCTCAGTGTTAGCTGTTAGCCACTCGTAGCGCTCAGTGTTAGCTGTTAGCCACTCGTAATGCTTTACAAAGTTATTAATTTTCTGTTAGTGAATCCAGGCTTGGTGCAGGTTGTCTTTTTTTAGTTTTTATCCGTGAAAGAGCGTCTACAATAAGGCGATTTTGATAAGTCAGCAACTAGTAAACCGGAGCTGAAGCGGAGCCATTTTGTAAACACCAAGTTCATTACAGTGACGGGAAAGCAGGGGGCGCTCTTTACGTCCAGCTGGGCCTGCGGTACTCACTGTACGTCACATCTGATTGGCTGATTATTCTGTCAGTCATACCAACTGTGGCCTGTTGCTGGCTTTCTGACCAAAGAGTCAATGGGTTAGTGCAGCAGGTCCTGAGGCGGAGCTGCTCACCAGATGCGTTTAAGGCACTTTATAAAGTAGGAAATTAAAGTGAAAACTCAATAATACCAATCAGCAAGTAGTTTGTAGAATAAAAATTAAATTATAGGTTAAATTAAAGATGATTGAAACATTTGACACTTTTCTTTTTCATTTTATAGAGGTAGCAGAGGAGGCCACCACTGAGTAGTCGTTAATGCTATTGTTACCATCCACAGTAGCAGCTAATGCTAATGTTAGCAACCACAATACACATTTCTGAAGGATTTGAAGCTAAAATCTTAAGATATACACAGAGTCAGGATGTTTTAGAATATCTTTACTGAGGCAGCTCACAGAGCAATAAAATATTTTTAATTAAATAATTATTTTGAACAGAACCGGCAGAAACCCAACAGAAAAATGAAAACCAACAAAACATTTTTTACTTTTACACTGTTGATTTTGATGGACTGGGCTGAGGTTCAGCTCCGACATGATGGGAAATAATATTTAATTATTGTTTTTAATACACGTTAATGTTTCTGTCCTGCAGCGCAGGAAGTCGTCTACCGCAGCTGGAATGGAGACGTTTTCAAACTCAACGTCTACGGCAATGAGAGCGAGCTGCTGCTGAAAAACTCCACTTTTGTGAGTCCAACTAACAGATTCAGATCAAATAATAATAACAGGAAGCTCTTATTGTGGAGGGCTGGTGGCTCTAACTCTGCTGTTTAACTTCCTGTTCACCATTCTTCCACCAACCAACAATTAATTTGCCGTTTTATTTCTGGCTGATATTTTTATGCGCAGCAGAAAATATTTAATTTTATTTTCTATACAGGCAACATTTAAGGCTACTAAGTTTGCAGTTTCTCCAGACAAGAAGTTTGTTCTGCTGGGATACGACGTTCAGCCGGTGAGTCTCTGTTCGGGTTCTGGTCCAAACTAGGGACCAGTTAAAGTTCAGACATTTTATAACATCATCAGTTATTCCTGATCAGAGAGTAAAACTTTTCCTCTTTCAGTAACTAAGTTATTTCTATTGAATCAAATTCAGAATAATTATTTACTAAACCTTTTAAAATGTAAATGATCTGAGGATGATGTCACGGGTCTTCACGTCCCTGATTGGTTCCTTCACATCATGTGACTGAATCCTGCATCTGCTTTGGATGGAGCCGTTTGGGAAAAATGACCAATGACAATCAGAACGCGGCTGATTAACGTCTCGTTTTAAAGTTTAACCTCCAGACGGAGTTAAAGATGGCCGCCGGTTCTGCTCCATTAGAACCGATCCGATGTTCTGTGAGCCTCGGGAACCGGCTGATTAACGTTCCCCTGGTCGAAGCTGAACGGAAACTATCGGCTCGTTGTAGGGAAAACGTCTGAATTCAGGAGAAAGCAGATTTCCTTCAGGAGGAATGAGAGGAGATATTCTGTTGTTATGGTTTCTAGTTCAGAAATAAAACTGTTACTAAAATCACAATAATCTAACAAAACAACAGCTGGTTTGTTCTGGTTATCTGGAATATTTTTAGTTTGGGTGTGTCTGCATTAGCATTTTGGCAAATTATTAGTATAATTTGTGTATTTAGTTAAAATTTTATTCAATTAATGACACAAACTAATTAATTTAATTGTTTTTCTTATTTATTCAGACTTGGCACTCTTCGCCCTCCATACTCCTCATTATTATGTTTAACATAAAAATGGATAAACAGCCTGTGACCTGGGAGAAGCAGCACTAATCCAGCCGTTTCCATCCTGCAGGAATAAAGTATCTAGGAATTTGCTTCACACCTGACATTGTTTCCACACTGGGATTATTCACTTGAGATGGAAGAAGCTCCAACATCCTTCCTGGGGAGAGTGAACCTCATTAAGACGATAACTCTCCCTACGTTCATTTATCCCGTGTCGATGGTGTTTTTGTTTATGGACTCCAAAGATTTAGCTGGGATCAATAAAGCAAAACCAGAATTTATCTCGGCAGGCAGGAAACCTAAAATGAAACCTGAAGTCTGACGACGTGAAGACAGAAGCAGTCCGTCTTTATTTCACTGTGGGCTTCCCAAGAACATGGAGAGTCAGTAAACCCAATCACCCATCAACCTGTTACCTCCCAGTCACTGTCCAAGATGACTTTCTAATTACTAATACTAATTATTCTGAGGAAAATGTTTGGACTGAATCTGAAGTTTTCATCTTTGACTACGTTGGTAGACAACCTGGATCCGACAGTAGAGGGCACTGGTCCTAATCTTTGGTTCTGGCAAAAAGCTGGCATCACGAGGTCATATGATCTACGGGGTAACAGAAAATTCAAGACGTGAGGACATAAAAACACAAAATAACAACGTCTCCAGCGACTTTTATAAATATCTTCATCTAAGGCATAAATGGACTCAGCTAGCGCTAACTGTTAGCTAGCGCTACGCGTTAGCTAACAGTTAGCTAAGTGAGTTAAGAGACACCACAACCTCTCGGCGCTCTTCATCTTTTTGCATCAATGCAGCGCCCAATCCTAGATCACAGGCGTCAAATCGTCTGGAAATCGTAACACAGGGGCTGATGTGATTCGATCTTTTAAAACATCCATTGCTTGCTGACATCTGTCATCCCAGTGAAAAACAGTGTCTTTCTGTGTGAGCTTGTGGAGTGGGTCAGCATGTTGTCATAACCCTGGACAAAGCGGCGATAATATCCAGTGAGTCCCAGGAACTGTCTGACCTGTTTCACTGTGGATGGTGACTGAAAATCAAATTTATTATGGTCGGGTTTTATGCCTGCAGGTGAGATGCGATAACCTGTGAACTCACTCAGACAGAACTGACACTTTTTCAGTTTCAAAGTGAGGCCAGCTGCTTCGAGTCTGTTCAGGACTTCCTCCAAATCTTTCAAGTGCTGCTCGAATGTGGGAGATGCCACCACAATGTCATCAAGGTACACTGCACATGTTTTGTAGATCAGGCCCGCTAACACAGAATTCATTAGTCTTTGAAAAGTCGCTGGCGCATTGCATAAGCTGAATGGCAGCACGCGGAACTGGTAGAGGCCACAGTGAGATACAAAAGCCGTTTTCGGTCGGGATTCCTGAAACAGCAACTTGCCAATATCCTCGAGCCAAATCCAGGGTCGAGATGTACTGTCCTCTTGCCAGAAAGTCAAGGGATTCGTCAATTCGTGGTAAGGGATAGGAGTCCTTTTGTGTGACTTGGTTTAAACCCCTATAGTCCACACAGAATCTTGGATCAGAACCAGGTCTGTTCACAATCAGCACTGGAGCAGCCCATGGGCTGGTAGAGGGTTCGATTATGTTGTCCTCTAGCATTTGTCGCACTTGATCCTCAATCAGACGCTTTTTGGTTGGTGAGGAACGATACGGGGGAAGATTTATGGGCTTCGCGGTTCCAGTATTGATCCCATGTTCCGCCATTTTAGTGTGTCCAAGATGTCCATCAAAAGTGGAGCTGTGGCGGGAAAGAAGATCATACAGATCTGATTTTAAAACTGTCTGAAAACGTTTAAAACGAGCTGAAAACGGGTTGGTGACGGCCAACGTTGTGTTTGTGTTCCAGGTCTACAAGCATTCCTTCCTGGCGTCCTTCCTGATCTACGACCTGTCCACCAGGTGAGCCGCTGCCCTCATGTTGGGCCCTGCAGCCGCTCTGAGTACTTCATGCGGTGCGTTCACTGTCCAGGGAAGTGTGGGAGCTCAACCCGCCGGAGGTGTCTGACTCCATCCTGCAGTTCGCCTCGTGGGGCGTTCAGGGCCAGCAGCTGGTGAGACATTCAGGACCTTCTGACACTTTTTCTGTTTTAATCAAAACATTTGTTTTCTTCTTTCAAGATGCGATGCTGAAAGTAACCATGAGAAATAATCTAAAGCAAACGGCTGCTACATATAGTGTTGTAGTCGAGAGCAAGACCAGTTATTATGGTGCGTATCATAGATTATTGAAACATAATGACCAGTCTGTTTCTCTTTAAAACCAAATCTGAATCTCCTCATTATCTGATGCAATAATCTTTTTATTCTGATATTAATTGCAGTTATAAATAATATAAAATGTAGTCACAGAGCGACCCTGTGTCCGTCTGCTGGTCTCACTCAGAAAGTTAAACATTTATAATTAGTTTAAAATCCTTAAAAACTTTAAAAAGTTTCAGCAGAAATGTAAACGGCTTTTGTCACTTTAACCTGCCTGCAAGATGATGATGATGATGATGATGCGTCTCATAGCAACGAAAACGAGGGGCTGAAAGCTGTGTGATCACCTTTAACCTTTGACCTTTACCAGAGGCTGTCTGCAGCGTTAATCCTCCAAGTCTCTGAAACCACAGAAACAGAAACTTTCCGACATTAAAGAGTCTAACAGTCACTACAGCCGCTGGAAGCCATGTTGGAGGCTGGCCAGTCGGGGTCTTCCTGTCTGATCAGCTCATAGATATATAGCTGATAGATATGTGATCCTCTCTGTTTCTACAGCTCTACGTCTTCGAGAACAACATCTACTACCAGGCCAACAGCCGGAGTTTCTCCTGGAGGCTGACCTCATCCGGACAGGAAGCCGCCATTTTCAACGGCATCGCAGACTGGCTGTACGAGGGTAGGACTCACCAGCAGCTGATTGGCTGGGACTACAGCCGGCCTGGCTCAGCTGATTGGCTGAACCATTAGCAGAAGAACTAGGGAAGCTAGTGGCACCAGAACTGTTTCTATTAATGCATGTTAATGTAAATGTGTTATTAGTTATTAGAAGAATAACAAAAAAATAATAATTCCTGTAAAAAGGAATCCCTTTTTAACTCCAAAAAATGCCAAGATCCACTGAAATCAACTACCTGAGTTTCTAAGGAATGCTGAACCTGACAAAATTAGAAGATACTGGAGAAATATAGAAATAGTTTTAAATGAATTCCCATCAGAAAATGTAACAAAGATCACTTAAAAATCAATTCAGTAAAAGTTTGAAAGATTGTCTTTATTGCCTAAAATCAAAATTTATAGAAAGATGACTGTCTCTATTTACTTATGTTGACCTTTAATTTTCAATCAGATTAAATTGCATCAATTTCCATAAATTTATTTATCTGTTTTTAATTTAGGTTAAGCTAGGCTAGGTTATGCTATGCTAACTTTGCCCTGCGTGTCCAGAGGAGGTGCTGGACTCCCCGGTGGCCCACTGGTGGTCCCCTGATGGCTCCAGGCTGGCCTACCTCACCATCAATGACTCGCTGGTCCCCAGCATGATGCTGCCTCGCTTCACTGGCTCACTCTACCCCCGAGGGACGGAGTACCCCTACCCCAAGGTGGGCTCAGACCCAGCTGATGTGTTAGCTTACATGAGGCTGCAGCAACATTTAAAGTCCTGGGAGCTAGTCCAGGAAGAAGATCTGTAGATCTCCAGAAGTTTTGTAAACATCTGCAGACGGAGTGGGGACGTTTGGTTGAGGTCTGACTTCCTGAGGCGTTTCATGACAGCAGTGTGTTTATTTCAGCCTGTATGAACGAGGATCAGAGAAAACGGTCAGAGCGGCTCTGAGGCAGTTATCAGTTTCATCGCTCTTCCTGCCTTCGATCAGTAAAACTGCTTCATTAACAGAGTTAACATCAGTTTTACCTCCAGAAGAGAAGAAGCTAGTAGGCTGAGCAGCTCTCCACTGATAAATAAAAACATATGTGCATATGTATACAGCAGATTCCGCTGTTTTTGATAAACAAACGTTTCCCCAGAGCCCAAGAACAGAAATAAACTCCCATCTTCCCCAGACGGATGTGGAAACACTCCGTCTACCTTTACTATCATCTCATTAAGTCCTCTAATGCTAATGCTGTTCCTGTTTAGATGAAGACTCGGAGGGAAAGCAGCAGCAGCTCCTCCATTCAGCTCTGTGCTGAGCAGAAATCTGTTTTGTTTCCTGCAGATGGGGCAGATCAATCCCAGCGTCAGCCTCCATGTCGTCTCTTTAGACGGCAGCTCCGCCTCCACCCAGATCAGGCCTCCTGACACCCTGGAGAACAGGTCTGACCTTTAACCCCTGCTCTAGACACACAGGACCATTCCAACTGCTACTGGGCTAGCTGCATTAGCGTTAGCTTTCTGAGGCTGGTCACCCACTGGATCACATAGCATGGATAGGCTAGAGTTAGCCTTGAACAGCATTAACATCGGATACATGAGTCTGTTAGCATGGATAGGCTAACACCTAGCATACCTATACTGGTCAACTTTTGGGTTGTCTACTTACTCTACTGTCTACCAGCTCAGACAGGCTAGCTTTAGCTCTAGCTAGGGTGTTATTAGCCTTGGCTAGGCTAGCATCAGCATTAGATAGGCCAACAGCTGGCATTCTTAGGCTAGCTGAGAGTTATACTTTATATTATCTGTAGCGTCGTACATCAGTGATGTTGACATGAAATCAGGCATAAACGTGCTTGATCATGGAGCTGAAGTTGACTTCTGATTGGGCAATTCCAGCTAATGTTTTACTAGCTTTAGCATCTTTCATTAACTCTCATTTCTAAACTTCAAACATGAACTTGATTATTCTAGACATTAAAAACATGGTTTGTGATTTATATGATCAGTGCAGGTCCAGATTGCTAGCATGTAGTGTGATGTGTCCAGTGCTGAGTGTCTCTGTCTACAAACCGAACAACCTGGGATCCAGTCTGCTTCTGTTTGCATCTCTGTGCAGCGATTTCTACGTCACCATGGTGAAATGGGTGACCCGGCAGAACCTGGGTGTCCGTTGGGTCAATCGAGCCCAAAACATGTCGATTCTTTCTCTGTGTGACGCGTCGTCAGGCGCCTGCGTGACGGTAAGAAGCCTAACGCTCATCAGTCACCCAGGAAGGACAAACATGAAGCTCCAGTGACCCGACTTCTTCTCCTTTACCCAGAAACACGTGATGACATCAGAGGCGTGGCTGGACCGGCAGGTCAGGGTTCTGGATGGTTCTTCTCCTCTTAGCCGGGTTTTAATGCCGCATGTTGATGAATCAGACCCTTACTGTTCCTCAACAGATTCTTCCTTCAGAAAGGATCCAGTCTGAACATTATCTGGATCACCAAAATGGTTTCGGAACTGAACCAGGACCAGAACTTTCTGAACACTAGTAAAAACAGTCCTCAGTGCTGGACAGCGCTAACGAAAAGCTAGCTCTGCTAGCCCTAAAGTGCTAACTTCAAATCGTAGCTACTGGTTATTGGGGGAAGAGGAGAGAAAGTGGACCTGCTGCATAACCAGATTTCAAAATAAGAGCATGAATATAAACGTCTAACTACACAAAGAATCCCAGACAAAAACCAAAACCTCAACAAAGATGGCCGACTTTATTCAACGGAAACAAACCAAATAAAACAGGTTTAGAATTTACCTGGAACCAAAACAGAACCAGAACTAAAGCCAGAACCAGGACCAAAACCAGAAAGGGACCAGAACTAGAATCAGAACTAAAACCAGGACTAAAATTAGAACTAAAACCAGAACCAGAACTAGAACCAGAACTAATACCAGAATAGGACCAAAACTAAAATCAAGACCAGAACTAGAACTAAAGCCAGAACCAGACCAGAACCAGGCTGATGGCTGACTGTCTTTCTGACCTCCAGCACCAGGAGCCGCTGTTCTCCACTGATTGCTCTACGATCTTCCTCAGCGCCGCCCAGCGTGACGGCGGCCATGGCGCCTTCAGCCACATCGTCATGATCTCCAGCCAGGTAGGCGCAGAGCCCCCTGCCTGCCTGGAGGCGTTCTGCAGAGTTCGCATGTGGTAGCTAGCCTTGCTATGTGTGCTAACACTGTTCTCCCTGCTCTCAGTCCGACGGGGAAGAGGTCAAAGTCCAGCAGTTGACCTCTGGAAGCTGGGATGTCTCTGAGGTCCTGATTTACGATGAGAACTCCAGATCAGTGTGAGGTTCTGGTTTCAGAGCCATGTCCAATTTAAATTTAAATTACTTCAGATGAATTGTTCTGATTTATTTGCAGCTGCAGCTTTTCTCTTACTAGTAATATCAGAAGTAAATATCTTTTATTATTCAACCACATGATTTCTTCTGTTTTCCAGCTATTTCCTGAGTTCAGAGGAAGGATCAACTCAGCAGCACCTGTACAGGTTGGTACAGGATCCGGTCCAGAGCTTAACCTGATCCATCCATCTTCTGCCACTTATCCGGGGTCGGGTCGCGGGGGCAGCAGCTTAAGGAGGGAGGCCCAGACTTCCCTCTCCCCAGCCACTTGTTCCAGCTCCTCCGGGGGAATCTCGAGGCGTTCCCAGGCCAGCTGAGAAACATAGTCCCTCCAGCGTGTCCTGGGTCGTCCCCTCCTCCCGGTGGGACCTGAACTCCTCACCAGGGAGGCGTCCAGGAGGCATCCTGACCAGATGCCCGAGCCTCAAATGGCTCCTCTCGATGTGGAGGAGCAGCGGCTCTACTCTGAGTCCCTCCAGGATGACTGAGCTTCTCTCTCTAAGGCAGAGCCCAGCCACCCTGCGGAGAAAACCCATTTCGGCCGCTTGTATCCAGGACCTCGCTCTCTCAGACCCAAAGCTCATGACCATAGATGAGGGTAGGAACGTAGATCGACCGGTAAATCGAGAGCTTTGCTTTTTGGCTCAGCTCTCTCTTCACCACGACGGACCGGTACAGCGCCCGATTCACTGCAGAGGCTGCACCAATCCGCCTGTCGATCTCCCTTCTTCCCTCATTCATGAACAAGATCCAGTGATACTTGAACTCCTCCACTTGGGGCAGGACACCCCCCGACCCGGAGAAGGCACTCCACCCTTTTCCGGCTCAAGACCATGGCCTCGGATTTGGAGGCACTGATTCCCATCCCGGCCGTTTCACACTGCGAATCGCTCCAGTGAGACCTGCAGATCAGGCCCTGATGAAGCCAACAGGACCACATCATCTGCAAAAAGCAGAGCTGCGATCCTAAGGCCACCAAATCGGATCCCCTCAACACCCCGGCTGCTCCTAGAAACTCTGTCCATAAAGGTAATGAACAGAATCGGTGACAAAGGGCAGCCCTGGAGTCCAACTCTCACCGGGAACGAGCCCGACTTACTGCCGGCAATGTGGACCAGACTCTGACACCGGTCGTACAGGGACCTGACAGCCCTGTACAGGTTCTCCCCGAGGGACGCGGTCCAACGCCTTCTCCAAGTCCACAAAACACATGTAGACCGGTTGGGCGAACTCCCAGGACCCTCCAGGACCCTGCTGAGGGTGTAGAGCTGGTCCAGCGTTCCACGACCAGAACCAGAACCACACTGCTCAAAGTACTCTGACCATCGGCCAACCACGTCCCGAGTCGAGGTCAGCAGCACACCATCCCCACTATACACAGTGTTGGTGCTGCACTGCTTCCCCCTCCTGAGACGCCGAATGGTGGCCCAGAATCGCCTCGGAGCAGTATAGAAGTCTTTCTCCATGGCCTCTCCGAACTCCTCCCACGCCCGAGTTTTTGCCTCAGCAACCACCTGAGCCGCATGCTGCTTCGCCCACCGGTACCCGTCAGCTGCTTCCGGAGTCCCACAGGCCAAAAAGACCCGATAGGACTCCTTCTTCAGCCTGACAGCTGAATGACGCGAGTAAAGAAACACTATTTGAACTGAATAATAAGACGTGGGACGAAGGGGAATTACCTGATAAATGGAAAGAAACCAACATTATTCTATCTGTAAACCTGGTAAGGATCCTAATTCAGCTGAAAGTTATTGACCAACAGCTCTAACATCGTGTTTAGGTAAAACTATGGAAATAATGGTCAATAACAGATTAATTTAATTTTTTAAAATCTAAGGAAAAGATTAATATTGATCAATTTGGATTTAGAAAATGCCGAAGTCCAACAGATCCAGCATTGTGCCTGGACCAGGACATCAGTCGGTCCAGGTTAGTGAGGAGAATGTGTCCATCTGTCTGCATGTGGAGCTTATGATGTTAAGGGAAGAAGGGCTGATCAAACAAAACTCTTCAAATAAAACCGAGGGGTCAAATCTGGATTAAAACAATTAAGTGAAAGAAATATTGGAGTAAAAATAGGAGGGGAAATAAGTTCAAAGTGTCAAGTAGAAACGCCAAGGCAGTATAATTAGTCCACTGTTGTAATGATTAATGATATTTTTAGAAATATAGATTCATCTTTTGGTGTTTCATTATTTGCAGATGATGGTATTATTTGGAAGAGGGAAAGTACAGAATTTGTAAATAGGAAACTACAAGAGGCATTAAATAGTGAAGAAGTTTGGGCTTTAGATTCAACATTCAAATCTAAATTTGAATTAAATTAAAAATGATAATGTGAATGTCAAATTGTATTGGGATGTTATAGAAAGGACAGATGAGATTCAATATCTGGGTGTCTGCTTTGATAAAAAAGACTTACATGGAAGATACATGTAGATAAAATAGTTGGGATTAAATGTAGATTAAATCTAATGAGATGTTTGAGAGGAAGAGAAAGGCAGCAGACCGGGAGGCTTTAAAGACTATTTATATTGGACTAATTAGATCAATTATGGATGTATTCAAGTAGTTTATTAAAAATAGATAGAATAGGCATAGTCCAGTTTGAGGTCTAGAAGAGGACCAAGCAGCCGTAACATTAACAGTGTTCATCCTCATCATCCTCATCATCCCATCACCTCATCATCCTCAGCCTCATCATCCTCATCAGCCTCATCATCCTCATCATCCTCATCATCCTCATCAGCCTCATCATCCTCATCATCCTCATCAGCCTCATCATCCTCATCATCCTCATCAGCCTCATCATCCTCATCATCCTCATCATCCTCATTGGCCTCATCAGCCTCATCATCCTCGGTTCCTGGTTCCCTGACAAGGAAAAGGAAAGAAACAAACTAATACTTTTGGATGGATGATTATAAATAAGGTAAAAGATGTCGGAACAGAAACTTTCTCTCTAGTTGTGGTTGTTCATCAGGATCTTTGGCTCAAGTCAATTTAAATTTACTGGAAAAGGGGAAAAAGAAAAAGGAAGTTTATCTAGGAATATTCAGAGTATAAACAGATACACACAGATGAAATGTTAAATCATTTGTAATTCCAGATTTAAATATTACGAGAAATAAATGAATAACAGATAAATTGACATCTTAAAAAATTTTAATGATGCGAGTAAAGAAATACTTTTAGAACTGTATAATAAGGTGAATAACCTGAGGAATGGAAAAAACCGACATTACAGGTGAATTACAGGTGATTTAAAGGCCTCAGGGTGGATGGAGCCAGACAGGCAGCGGTTTTAATATGTTCAGATCACTGCATTAATAATAGCTGAGTTCAGAACCAGGGGAAGATATTATATTGCATAAAATATCAATTTTCCTGGTTCTCATGTTGAACCAGTTTGGATACTTGGTGCAGGAAATGAGTGACTAAAAACGAAACTGACTGAAATATGGAAATAAGTAAAAATGAGATGAAGGATATTATAAAAAGCAGAAAAACCACTTCTGGAGTTTAACGGGGCAGTAGTTTAACGGGGCAGGATGATGTTCTATCCAGAATAAGATTTGGGCATAGAGGATTAAATGGTACTGTTAAAATAATTAATAAGCATAATACAGGTTGTTGTAATTATTGTGAAAATGTAAAAACAATACAGCATATTTTTTTAGACTGTAATAAATACATTCCAACATACAAGAGATGTAATTAAAGATTAAGGATAATAAAAGTGAATTAGATGTGATGGAAATGCTTCAGAGATCCTCTGTGGATGTAGTTTATACTTTTCTAAGACTGATCCAAACTCAAATCTGGAAGGTGGGAGAGATCAGCAGTTTACCAACCGCCTTAGAAAGGACAGAAGAAGAAGTGATCATGTTGACCTTTGAGTTGACCTTCATGTTGACCTTTGCTCTGCCCCCTCAGGCTCTCTGTGTTGGATGGTTTCCATAAAGAATGTCTGAGCTGCTCTCTGTTCAGACCCGACTGCAGTTTCTACCAGGCGGCCATCGCCCCGGACCACCGACACGTTCTGCTCACCTGCACAGGTAAAACCTGGCAACCTGAAAACCTGGCAACCTGCTTCTGCCTCACTGTGAACCAGCAGGGCTGCTCATGTCTAAAGGTTTTCTGGTTTTCCAGGTTTATTTCTCTTTAAATGTTTTTATTTACGCTAAGCATTTTGAGCCAGCTGAAATGCTAAATGAAAAACTAGCTCTGCTATTAGCGCATTAGCATTATCCATAGAAAGTGTGCTTAAACAGTAATGAGGGGAAACACGAGGTGGCTTCGTGAAAAGCTCTAAATTTCTGGAGTTTAATTGTTCCGACAATGTAGAAAAATCCCTTTTAACTTTTAAACTCATGTTTTAATGTTTTAAAAATCCTGGACTGCAGGTCAGGAGTTCAGAACAGGGAACTAATGTGATCTTAACTCAGTGAAAGATGAACATCAGAAAAAAGGACTGATAATCAACTTTCCTCCTGATTTGACCTGCAGGCCCGGGGATTCCTCGGACATCCGTCCACTGGCTGGACGACCTGAGCAGTGAGTCCCTCAGGTCACTGACCTGCACCAGGTGTTTCTGTTCCTGCCGTCCGTCAGACTCTAGACCACATGTGTCAAACTCAAGGGCCAAGTCATTTTATGTGGCCCCCCCCAGCGTTTTATAGGCCCGTAATTGACTTAAAATAGGTTTTAGGCACGAATTGACAACAGACTACATCTCCCATAATGCATTCCCATTGTTACCAGCCAACATTACAACTTCTCACCTCTAGAGTGCAGCAGTCACCTCAAGCTGATTATTGATTTTCTCAGCGAATAAAATTGAGACATTGACAAGCTAAGCTAACATCAAGATGTCCACGAAAAAAAAATGGATTTACAAGGAAGGCTGTTTCATGAACGATGGGAAAACAAATACCTTTTTGTACTTCAAGTTGAAAAACCGGTCTGTCTTTTGTGTTCTGGGACAGTGTCTGTCGTGAAAGAATACAATATGAAACCAAACACGGAGCTAAGTTCACCAAATTTAGCCTTCAAGAAAAACAAAAATTGCATCAGATTTAAAAGGCAAATTGCAATTGCAGCAGAATTTGTTTACAAAAGCCACAGCCAGAAATGATGCAGCGGTGAAAGCGAGCTTTATTGTGGCTGAAGAAATCACCCGAGCTTCAAAATCTTTTTCGGAGGGTGCACTTTTGAAGCAGTGTATGGTAAAGGTGTGTGAGCAGGTGTGTCCCAACAAGGTACAGACTTTTCAAAATGTCAGTTTGTCAAGAAATACCATCGCAGAACGAGTTAGACAAACAGCAGGAGATTTAGCGACACAACTGGCCGAAGAAATGGGCAGCTGTCTAGCTTTTTCATTAGCTGTGGATGAAAGCACAGACAATGTGGATACAGCGCATTTGTCCATTTTTATTAGAGGGGACAGACCTGTCTGTAACCAGGAGCTCCTGGATATAGTGACGATGTTTGGGATCATAACGGGCATTTTTGATGCAGTGGAGAAGTCTGTCAGTATAAATAATTTGCCGTGGGAAAGGTTGGTGGGACTAACTACAGACGGTGCACCCGCGATGTGTGGAGGAAAAACAGGCTTGGTTGGACAAATGAAGGAAAAAAAGCAACAGTCAGACGCCATTGATCACGTATCATTGTATTATCCACCAGGAGGCGCTGTGTGGGAGCTTCTGGAGCTGGAGAATGTGATGACCACTGGCATGAAAACAGTTAACTGTGTTTGGGCGCGCAGCCTCCTCAGCTTAATCAGAAACTACAAGGACGGAAACGAGTCATCACACAGATGTCCGACCGACATGATCACAGCTTTCCAGCACAAACTCGACTTATGGAAGTGGAACAGAACAATCTCCACCATTTTCCTGCTTGTCAGATCATCTCGGCCTCCTGGTGCTTTTTCATGCGCGATTAACTACCAACTAACTCGGTTAATAAACGAGTTTGATCGGCGCTTTCTGACTTTAAATCGCAGCACTCTGGTTTTGACTTCTTTGCCAATCCTTTCACCACCGATGTCTGCAGGGACCCCCAATTCCTCGCCGCTTCCTGCCTCCCCACTTCCTGCCCCCTCTCGCCGCTTCCTGCCGCCACTCTCACCACTTCCTGCCGCCACTCTCATTTCGCCCAACTTCCTGTGTGGAAACATGGGCGGATCAAACGCCACACTACTTTACATTTGGTCCGCTGATCGATCTCTGAACCTCGGCAGGATTTACGACTCTGGAAAGAAACGCAGAGCTGAGACGGGTTCTGACAAACAGATCGGTACCGAGGACGGACCGGAGAACCATACAGATAAATAACTCTGGTGAGAACCCGGACCAAGTCCACTGCAAGGTCCAGCGCCCAGCAAAACCATCAGAACCCCCAGCAGAACCCCAGTAGAACCCCAGTAGAAGAACCATCAGAACCCCCAGTAGAACCCCAGAGAACCAGCAGAACCCCCAGTAGAAGAACCATCAGAACCCCCAGTAGAAGAACCAGCAGAACCATCAGAAGTGTCTTGAGGTGTAATTTGTTCAGCTGTAATGTCAGTGTTCGTCTCTCTGCTTGTTGTGCAGGATTGGTTCTGGAGCTGCTGGTTCCGTTGGACCTGGACGAATCGACGGAGCATCCGCTGTTACTCCTGCTGTACGTCTGTCTCTTCATTCACGCATTTAAATATAAAAACTATTGAAGCTCTTTTGAAAAGTTTAAAACATTAGAACTATAAATTTGCCTCCTGCAGTGGTGGACTCACTTCTGCTAATGCGCTAATAGCTGAGCTAATCTTTAGCTTAGTGCTACTTTGGAAACACTTAAAGTAATCTAATCATTTCTCTAATCTTGTCTGTTTTGTAAACTTTCAGTTAAAATAAAATTAAATGTCTTTGTTGAAGTTTTGGTCAGGAAACTTTCAGGAAGTTATTCATTTATATTCATGCTTTTATTTTGAAGTGGGTAAAGCAGCAGTTCTGCTAACATGAATGAATGAAGGCTGTAAACAACCAGGCTGATAAACAGATTCATGGACACATTTCATACATGTGCAGCACATTAGCATTAGCAGAAAAAATTTTGATAGCTAGCGCTTTAAGGTTAGCGCAGCTAGCTGTCCCGTTAGCGGTTCGCACCACTGACCCCAGATTTTGTTCAGGTTTTTTGCTGTTGAATTTTTCTGTTGAACTTGTTTATCTGCAGAGACAGCGCCCCTGGTGGCCGGGTGGTGAGTGAGCGTTTTTCTCTGGGCTGGGAGTCGGTTCTGGTCAGCTCAGATCGGGTCGTGGTGGCCCGTGTGGATGGGCGGGGCAGCGCCGGCCGGGGTCAGGACGTCTACCAGAACCTGGGGGTGGTGGACGTTCAGGACCAGATCGCGGCGCTGCGGTAGGTTCTGCCGCTTGAACGGGCCGGACCTCTGCTAGCTAAAAACAGACAGCATGCTAATGCTAATTATCTATCATCCATAGAGGACAAGCCCAAGTTTGATGAAAGCGTCTGGAGTTTTTCAGATGATAAAATGACTGGTTTGTTTCCTGGTTTTTATTGTAAAATCATTGGAAGCTCTTTAACCACTTCGTGCCCAAATTTATGATTATTTAGAAAATAAAATGTTTATTTGAACAAACAAGGCTTGTTCCTTTTAATACAGCTCCAATAAAACATAAATGTTAATATTTGGGATTCGAATATTGAAATTTGGTTCTATCTCTGACCACCAGATGGCAGCCAAGTGCTTCAGAATGATCCTTGGTCTGTGTAGAATATGCATCAACAGTCATTAGTGGTTCAACATAAACCAGCCCAGCTGTTTGGGATTTTACTACAGTTTACAACATTAGTCTGCAAGAGTTTGATGAAACATAAATTAATAAATAACATTCAGGAAGTAAAACCATGCCAGATGTTTCACGGACACAATGCAACGTTTCTGTCACATTTGGATAAAATATGAGAAAAGATTTTAAATAAATTCATTTTGTATTCATTTTCAGATCATCAGTCTGAAAATGAGTCTGAGCCGTTTGTGCAGGAGAGAAACTTCCTGGCTCCGATAAAGACCCCATTAAATAAATGTGACTAGGAACTCTTAATTGGTAAACAACGTACTTTTTCCCAGGGGAATAAAGACGGTGTAACACTGAAGAACGTTGCTTCCAGCCACTCATCAAAACTGGAAAGACAAGAGAACAAAGAAGTCTGTGAATCAGGTTGTTCATGTCTGATCTGATTCTAACCTGTCAGGCGTCTGACGGAGCTTCCCTACATCGACCGCAGCCGAGTGGCAGTTTATGGAAAGGTGACGAGCCTCCTGCTGCTCCAGAACCATGTGCTCATGTTTCAGGGCATATTCGTTTAAATGTGTGGTATTTTTGTGTCGCCAGGCGTATGGGGGGTTCCTGTCGTCCGTCCTTCTCCTGACCTCCAGCTTGGAGATTAAATGTGGCGTCGCGGTGGCTCCAGTTACCAACTGGAGACTCTGTGGTGAGGAAACCATCAGTCCCAGTAACAGAACCAAAATAATAAATAATGAACTGAGCTCTCCTGGTTCTGTCCCAGGATCTGCCGGTTCTGAGCGCTTCTTTGGTTTTCCTGTGAAGGCGGACCTGAGCTACCAGGTAGGAACAGCAGATGGTGCTTCCTGCAGGCTAACATGCTAATCGGCTAACTGTTTCTCTCTGCCAGCTCTCCAGTCTGATCCGGGACTCCTCAGGGCCCGGTCCTCGGGACTTCCTGATTGTTCATGGCACAGCCGACGGTGAGCAAAGCACAGTCCTGTTCACCTCTCTGAACAGTTCAGTTCAGGAACTGACTCAGGAACAACAGTTTTTTTCAGTATTCAAATTCCATCAGAACTTTTGCTCTCTGGGTTTTGGAGCAGCTGGAGGTTTTTAACTGGGTTTACTGGTTTAGTCCCAGTTCGGCGCTGCAGGATCAGATCCATGAATCATTTCCAGGATCTCCTGTTGCTAGGAGACGACAGCAGGAAACCATAGAGACCTGTTTATTATGGGGTAGAAATAACATTTCATCAGATGTTTTCTCTTATTATGGATTTTATGCAAAGGCAGAAATTAAAAAAGCTGTTATTTTTTTCTCTATTATTCAGTGCTTAATGTTTTTATCTACCTGATTAAAATATTTTAATTTCTACTTATTAATAAGTGCCTTGTTCAGCTACTAATGGAATACTTTCTGCGCCCTATTTCATTAAATCATTTTCTTTTGAGAGTATTTATTAGTTATTTATATTTCCTTTAATTTGTATTCATTTTGTTTTATGTTCTGATTCTTCAGAATCGGCTCTAAAAGCCAGCGGGTTTTTATCAGCACAGCACAACAGCTTTCAGTTCTCATCATCACCACTGATATTACTGTCTGTGTATCTAACTTTCATTCGCTAAACTCGAATAGAAAATAGAAAATATGGTCCAATTTGAACAAAAATAGCTGCGAGGAGAACAAAGACCGTAGCATTAGCTTAGCCTGCTGCTAACTCCGGTTCGGTCCCACACAAGCTCTGCCTTTATCCCACAATGCACCTGTTAGAGATTACTGCCGCTAACATCCATATATTATTTTTCACTCAATTTACCTGAACAGCAGATACACAGCAGATCATAGCAGCTGCTCGTTCATATTCATGTCTACGGTTATGTCTGCTTTTTCCCAACTTCTTCTGCCGGTCAGAGTGTAAACCACTGGTGCACATGGCCATGAGCGCCCTCTGCTGGCGAAATGCATTATACACTTTAAATATAATACTGTAGAGTTTAATGAGAACTCCTTACTATGGAGGACCAACTGATATAATAAGAAATAAAAGCAGACAGAGAGGAGCTGCCTTCTGCAGCTCCTCTCCTATTGGCCAGCAGAGCTTTGGAACCAACGCCACTGCGTCAGACGTTGGGGGACGTTTACATCTCCGTCGCTTGGTGCCTTCAGGCCACAGAACAGAACAAACTTTATCCCGGTAGTTTTATTGTGATACTGACTGCAGTGAAGTTAGTTTCTAGTTGGATATTGGAGCAAGCGGCGTTTAGCTCCAGGTTGATCCGATCTATGAAGGCTAACGTCGGCCAGCCGTTCTCTGGCTCCTCGGCGCTCGGAGGTTCACTGTCAACAGAACCAAACACTCCTGACAAACACGTTAATAAATGCCTTGTGACCAACAGATACAAAAAAGTGCTAATTCGTGCTTTTACATGAGACACTACCCTCTAGTAAAATGTCAAGTCAAATTCAATATTTAATTATTGTTAAATAATATCTTGTTTTCTTCAGTAGCTTTCATATTGTGCCAATTGGCAAATCAGTGTGTAATTATTGTACTAAACTGTATATATCAGGCACCTGCATTTTTATTCAATTTCAATTCAATGTTTATTTTTGTTACCTATTTTGTAACAAAAAGTTTGATTTTTCTACCTGCATTTCAATTCTTATCAGACTGAATTTATTATAAGCGCTGAATCCTTCCTAGTTATTATTATTATTATGATTAACGATGTTCTCTGTTTCAGCCTCTGTCCACTTCCAGCATTCAGCAGAGCTGCTCCAGCTGCTTTCAGCCCGAAACTTTAACTACACCCTGCAGGTAGAAACTGCCTGGTTTCTGTCCTCCAGCAGAGGGGTGCTAATGAAGCTCTGATCCGTGTGTGTGTGTGTGTGTGTGTGTGGGGGGGGGGGGGGGGGGGGGGGTGGGGGGGGGGGGGGGGGTGTGTATGTGTGTATGTCATGTATGTGCGTCCTGCTGCCCAGATCTTCCCAGATGAAGGCCACCATCTCGTCGGAGTAAAGAGTCGGCGCTACATGCTGACCTCGCTGCTCAGCTTCTTCAGACGCTGTTTTGAGGAGGCGGCCGTTGCCCTGGAAACGTCTAAGGAGGACGACTGACGCCTCAGAGGATCACGACCTTTTCACATCACTTCAGTCTTTATGTTACATTTAAACACATAAAAAACCACCAGAAATAAAAAATAACCACCTCCTAATAGCTGCGGCAGAACTTCAGCTCATTGATACTGTTATTAATAATCATATTTCTTATTACTTTTCATTATTATTGTTATCCAGTTTTATTATTTCTTATTATTCATTGTTATTTATTTTTGCTGGATCATCAGAACATTCTGGCAGCATTATCCTCCGGACAGCGTGCTGGACTCTGATGATGTCATCAATCAGCGACGCTGCTCCGTGCTGCAGAAAATGAAGGAATTCTGACATTTTCCTGTTTGTGGACCGAACCAGATGATGCGTTTAAGGACCCAGAGTGGTGGGAGTTTCCTGTTCCTTTCTGTAATCTATTTTCAGGTTAAAATCGTAATGTCAAAAATGTTTGCAATAAAAGATGGAAGTTATGATGTGCTGACTTTTGTAAATGAAGCTGGAGCAGGGCGCCCCCTGGTGGATATTTCTCATGTTGTTTTGGTGACGCTAAATTCAAGATGGTGGATTGCAGAAAGGTTCGTGGAGCGACCGGAATATCTGTTTTGTTTTTGTTGTGTCTTGGTTAAGTTTTGTTTTTTACTTTGGCCAAAGAGAGGGCAGGGGTCAGAGGCCACTCTTTAATAAACAACTAAAGAAAAAGAAGAAGTTGCTTATTGGAGCGTCGTTGTTTATCTAACAGCTGAAAAAATAGAAAACTCAGGGCGAGGACAGAACATATGATACAAACAGGAGAAATTAATCTGGATTGTGGACTCGCCTGCCGGTCGTGGACACTATCAGGCTCCGGCTGATTGCACCAGAACAGGAAGTGTTTGTCTGACCTTTGACCCTGGGCTTGCTCTTGTCGGGTTGTGTCTTTGTCCCTCGCGGTCAGGAGGTGCTGGTGCCTCTCCACTGAATGTTTTGGGCAGGAGACGGGGTCACCTGGACAGGTGGCCAGTCTGTCACAGGACAAACACACTCAGGTTAATTGGTTCAGAGAAGCCAATTGGCTTAATTGGCTTCTCTGACAGTCATGTTTTTGGACTGTGGGAGGAAGCCGGAGTACCCGGAGAGAACCCACCATGCACAGGGAGAACATGCAAACTCCATGCAGAAAGACTGGGAATCGAACCCAGAACCTTCTTGCTGCTACCAGCTGCACCACTGGGCAGCCCAGGATGCAACCATGAAAATCTGAAATAAATCAGAGTAAATCTGACTGGTTTCATCCGACTCCAGTTATTCCCCAGTTGGTTTCTGCAGGTTGATGGTTCAAATCCAATGTGTTTCTGAGCAAGTTGGGAAAAGTATTCACACCCTGAGGGAGTCGTTCAATAATCAATAAAATATTCACACTGAACCTCAGGCGACGATTTAATAAAGAAAATGTTCAATCCATCTTGGTTCCCTCCCTTCAACATCCCCAAAATTTTCAAGTTCAGACTTTGATTAGGCCACTCCAAAACCTTTGTTTGCTTAAAATCCAGGCAATTTCTATTATCACAAACAAGTGAAAATATTTTAGTAAAAATCTTGATTATAAGTAAAAGCTACTGAATCTCATCCAGTTATTAATAACCATTGGATTAATTTAGAGAATCTTAGCCAGTTCTTCCTGCCGTCAAACCTTCTCAGGTTGATTCCAAGATGGCCGCCTGCGCAGGCAGAACTCTGATGGTGTGTCCTGGAGCTTTGATGTGAAACACAGACCAGAATAAAGCCTGAACCCAGCACAGCATCTCAGCTAACTCACGGTCTGGACTTTGACAGGGCCACTAGGACTGGAGGATCCTCCCAGTCTGCCCAGTTTGGGTCAGTGTGGAAAGTGGTTCTGATCCGGGAGTAGAGCAGAACTCACCAGGTGCAAAGTTTTTAATTTTTTATTCATTTATAATCATCACCAGAGGACAATCACAATAATCCCGACCCGACCCGACCCAGTACAGCAAAAAGAACCGGAACAAGCAAAATTACAAAATCCACCCTAGGAGGAAAATCAACCAACCGCCCAAAAGAAACAATAAGAAACACAAGAATCCAGGAGAATCACGGACTGAATCTCTGGGAATCTGAAAATAGATTTCTGCTCTCTGGACTCCGCTGTACAAAACTACGGCTCCCCGCGAGGGACATGCAGACACCGGAACTGCTGCTGGAAGTCCACAGAGCCGGCCAGAACCAGCCAGAACCGGCCAGAACCGGCCAGCCGGATCTTTCACTTTATTACAAAAACAACAAAGTTGGCTAATGCGCTAAGCTAAAAATTAAGCTGGTTCTGACCCAGCGCTTGCCTTGTTCCAGCGTACGGAGCGCCATCAGGGCCAAAATTAAAAATGTCAGCCCATTTTCTTAAATAAAGTTTTCTCTAAAACAAAAAAATGTTTTAACTCAGCAGGTGATTAGCCCAGGTATGCTAATCGTTAGCTTCTCCAATACTAACAGGAAGTAGCTACAGCTGGGTGGGCTGCATAATTTTGGCCCTAATGTTGCACCATATTTGACCTTTTATTTTTTATCACAAATATAGAGTTGTTGGTGGAAGTGATAAACTGATGCTCCTTTCAGATTTGATTGGACGTGACCTTTGACCTCGCAGCAGCAGCCTGGTTCAGGTCTGTTCGGGTGTTCAGGAGCAGGTGTGTGATTGGCTGTCAGTCCCATGACACCAACACTCATACAGAGCCAGACAGCTGGAGGCCTCCTGTTCGAACAGAGCTGTTCCTCTCCACTGTCGCCGGGTGCTTGCTCAGTGAAGCTGATGGAACTGGGTCAGTCTGGAGGTTTAATTAGATTTAAACCTTGCTGCTGTCCTTCAACGTCTTCCGTTACTTTAACTGGTCCAGTTCTAGAACAGCAAGCCTGCATGAGATGATAACACCCGAAACACCCGGGTTTGTTTTATGATAGAAAACTCAAAAAGGTGCAACTTACAGGAGAACTTTAAAGGTAAAAAAATCTAAACCTTACTTTTATTTTTTATTGTTTTCTCTGCTGTCTAATTCCAGTATATTGGTAGATAATTATATTTTACTATCTATGGCTTGTTATGATTTCAGACAGGACACAGTGGAGCTAATTGGCTAACAGTCGAGCTAACTTTCTATTTAGCATTTGTGCTAACTTTGAAGATGTTTAGCACTTGAGCTTTTTATAAATTAAATTTTTCAGATAAATTTATATGTCTGTTGTGGAAACTTTCAGTAGAAGTTCAACATCGGTGTAAAGGTTTTGATTATTAACTGTTAATTTATCAAGTTGTCAGACATTTACATTCATACTCTTATTTTGAAGGAGGTGATGTCAGTTCTTCTTCCTGCCCTCGTGTTCTCACTTTAAAAAAAAACAAAACCTACAGGAACAAAATAAAATGGACAAAAATATAAACAAATATATTATCTGGGGACATAGCAGAATATTTAAATGTCAAAATGAAATAGGGAGGTTTTGGTGTTTTAAGGGATAATATAATTTCAATTGAAGTTAGCAGTTTAGCATTAGCAGTAGCAATGACTATGATTTAGGGTAAGCGCAGCTAGCTGTTTCGCTAGCAGAGCCCAACACTCATTATTATTGTTGTTATTTATTCTGGTGTTTCTTGACAGAACTCTGCTGGTTTCTGTAAGCTGAACAACCAAACTGGACCTTTGGTTCTGGAACTGGACTGTGACTCTTCACTCAGTTCTGATTCGCTGCTTCACTGCAGGAAATGGACTGTGGGATGATTCTTAGAAGAATGAAGGTTAAAGGTCAGATCGGCTGGTTGTCTGGAAACTCTTGAAGCTGAAGCTCTGATGTCATCAACTGATGGGTCCACAATGAGAAGGTTCTGGTTCTGGAGCAGAACCTGCAGATGAAGCTTCTCTTCTTCATCCCAGACATCCAAGGTCAGCAGAAGGTCACAGCTTGGCCTGGCCCAGGTGTGTCAGGAGGACACAGAGAATGCTAGCAAACTGCTAGCAGCTGATGCTAACTGGATGCTAACAGGACGTTGTTTCTTCATCAGCGCGCTGCGTCGCTTCCATCGGTTACGGTGTTGGTGTCAGGTGGAGCTCCATTTTGTCGTGCGGTGATGGCGGTGTGGCCGTCTCCATGGAGACCAGCGTGGCGGTGGTGCACGTGTTTGGTGTGGAGGGCTGCAGTCTGAAGAACCTGGAACAAACGTAGGAAGTTCTCCGTGTGTTTAGCTGGGATCGTGAGCGATCCAGAAGAAGTTGATGCTAGAGGCGGGGACGCCCCCTGCTGTCCCCACGGCGTCCCGCTGTCCATGTCCACATATTTATACAGTCACACAACAAAGCGCTCGTTCAGGCCTGAGCAGCTCCGGCGGCAGAGTCCAGGTGGAGAACCGGCAGCTGTCACTCCTCCTCTTCCTCGTCTTCCTCGGGCAGCGGCAGCAGCTCCTCCTTCAGACACTCCCTGTAGAAACCGCTCAGCGCCACGAAGAGGTGCTGGCGGCTCGGCGCCGACAGGAAGTGACCTTCATCAGGGTAGATCTGAGGAGACGAGGACAACGCTCACCATTAGCCTGTTAGCTCTGCATTGTTAGCAGCAGCCTGTTAGCATGTGGGGGTACCTGCATGGAGTAGTTAGCTCCGGCTTTCACCAGGTTCTTCACCAGCTCAGCTGAATGCTGGAAGTGAATGTTTGCTGGAAGAGAGGAAGGAAGCAAGGAAGCAAGGAAGGAAGGAAAGAAGAAAGGGGAAGGAAGGAAGGCAGAAAGGAAGGAAGGAAGGAGGAGGAAGGGAGGAAGGAAGGAAAGAAGGAAGTAAGGGAGAAAGGTAGAAAGGAAAGAAGAAAGGAAGGGAGGAAGGAAGGAAGAAAGGAAGGAAGGAAGGGAGGGAGGAAGGGAGGAAGGAAGGAAAGAAGGAAGAAAGGGAGGAAGGAAGGAGGAGAGGAAGGATAGAAGGAAGGAAGGAACACTGTAAAACTGTTAACACTCACAGCACCGTGCAAAAGATCGCCTGCTCTCTTCCTCCAGGGGGTCTATAAAAGACCCTTGGTCTGTAAAAACCCGTCAATTCTGAGGAATCAATATTTAGTCCCATTTCTGGAAATGGATCTGTGAGCAGGTTTCAGAACCTGGAAGGAAAGCAGCTGGACTCATGAGAACCGCTGTCCTCTGCAGGTCCAGGCTGCATCAGCAGTCATGATTTATTAACCCTTTCCCTCCCAGGACCGTCAGCCTCACCATCTGCCGTGGCGTGCAGCAGCAGCAGCGTCTGCTCTCGGAGCGCCTGGACGCTCTGCAGCAGGCTGGACACCTGCAGGGAGACAGGCTGGTCAGAAACACAGCGACTCAGCACAGACACAATCCATGAGTGTGTCAGTCATCAGATCAGGACCGTCGTGGCAGACAGGAAGAGCTGCAGCTCTGCTGAGGTCAAAGGCCAGGAAGCTCACCTGGTATCTGCTGTCGTCCCGTACCGGCAGGCCCAGGTAGCGCTCTGAGAACGCCGACGCTGTGGAAGGAACCACAGATGGTTAGCGGTTGCTAAGTGGACAGGAAACAGGAGCTCAGACTGAAACCTGCAGGTTGTTTCAAATCATTTCCGTTTTCAAAAAACCATTTGCAGTGTTTATTCTCCGCTGATATGGAGCAACGTTTTGTTTACTACAGTGGCCGACAGATGCTAACACGCAGCTAACATGCATTCATCTTTTCTTTAGTATTTTGTTACATATCATGTTAAAAATGTAAAATATTGTCAGTGGGGAAGCTGACGTTCCCGTCTGCCGACTACCGTAGAGCCTCCAGTCGGTGACGGGCGACATGGCGGCGGCGCATTTCAGCAGGCTGTCTGTCGACTTCAGCATCATCAGCGCCAGGTAGCCGCCGTAGCCCTGAACACGACAAACTGGTGAGTTTGAGGGGAAGTGACGTCACCACCTACTGCTTCCTGTCTGCTCACCTGTCCAAATACGGCGATCCGTGAGCGATCGATGTAGGAGAACTTCATCATGAACCTGCAGGAAAACATGGCCGACGTCCTGAACATCCAAACTTTATTTTTCACTACAAGCTGCAGGACTTGTAGTGAAATATTGTTAGTATTGCTAGTATTGCAGCAGCTGCAGCAGCACTCACTCCAGCGCCGCGATCTGGTCCTGGACGTCCACCGTGCCCAGCCTCTGGTGCACCTCATGCAGGATCCGCTGGCCCTGGAAGCCGCTGCCCCGGCCGTCCAGCCGGGCCACGATGACGCCGTCCGAGCTGACCAGCACCGAGTCCCAGCCCAGGGAGAAGCGCTCGCTCACCGCCTGGCCACCGGGGGCGCTGTCACTGCACACAGCACACAGCACGTCAAGTTCACACAAAACTGTCGAGTCAAAAATACTCAGAAAAACAACTAAAATGAAGCAAGTAAAATCGTCTTCTTTTTTTAACCAAAATGTTAAAAGGATGTTGCACATTTGCTTCATTAAATCAGCTGGATTAATAATTATTTTAGAGTCGCTGAGACAATTTTATTCTCAGTCTTGAGAAGAGGATTTGGGTACTTTCTTACTAATTTATTTTAATAAATGGAATAAAAGCTGATCTGGGAGAAGAGTCACTTGTTCATATATACATATTTTGTGTTGTTTACTTTTTACATTGTAAGAAAATTATATCGATAATACATTTTACTAGATTAGAAACAAAAAGTTTGATCAACAAACTTGAACTTCTTGAACTGTAGTTGAGGACCACAGCAAAATCTTTAAGGGTGACAAATGGCCCCGGGCCACACTTTGAACACCCTGAGTTAAAGAGAAAACTCTGTGATTGAAAAGTTTACCTGGGGTCAACCAAGCTAATCATCGGACTGGTCAACCAGAGCTCCAGAATTAAAACTTTAAACTGTGAAGTACTTAAATAGTTTATGAGATGAATAAACAAGTATGAGAGAAAAATGCTGCGTACCGATTGGTCGGTACTCACATGACCAGCAGCAGGCCGTACTGACGCAACGGAGAGAAGTCTGGAGGGAAACAGATCTGCAGAGGGAAATCTGGAACACAAAGGAGGCATCAGACTGGACTGCTGCTAGCTTCTACCGCCCTGCTGTTAGCACCCTGCGGCTAGCTTCCAGCGCCCTGCTGTTAGCACCCTGCAGCTAGCTTCCTGCACCCTGCTGCTAAAGTGGTCTGTCCTCACCGAAAGGATCGACCCGTACGGTTTGGTACTCCTTCTTCTGGATCCTTTTGTATTTCAGAACCGCCTTCAGCACTGAGTTGTTCTCCAGGATGTAGTAATCTGAGGAGGAATACGACAAATTAAACTGACAGTAATCTGGAGCAGAGTGACAGGTCGTCTGGTTGAGAACGGAAACAAAATAAAGTATATTCATGAATTTTCTTCTAAAGGGACAGTACATATTAATCCCATGCCAGTGTTAGCTAGACAGTTAAAGGAAGAAAAGTAAAACCACATGACGAAAATAATAAGCGTTAGCTTACTGGAGTTACTGAGGCTGTGGAGGATCACTGTGGGAGCTTCAGGACCTGCAGGAGGGAAACACCAGCAGGTTGAGAATCCTGGCTGCTGATTGGCTGACAGGAGAACCAACAAAATACTGTTCATGGTTAACATTAAAGTTACACTGCAGCTGCCAGAACCAGATCTGGTTCTTAACAACATGAGGGAGAACCAGATCACAGCGGATCGGTTCTGATGGACCGGGTCGAACATTAGGACCCAGAGAGCATCTACTGCAGGACCGACTGTCTGTTCTGTTTGTGTACTAGAAGCAGAACCAGAGCTCTATCAATTTGGGCCAAACCAACCCATCAGAACCCAGTCTGTCGCTCTAGCTGGACCTCACTCCACCAGAACCGGTCCTGAAGTGGGCCTACCTTGGCAGTGCAGCAGCAGGTTCTGGTTGGATGGGCTGAGGTCTGCGCTGAAGTAGAGGCAGTTGGTTCTGTGAAGGTCACAGGTCAGGCATCGCCGTGGAAACAGACCCACCGTTTTAACGCTGAGCAGAGTAATGACAATAAAACAATCAGCCGGTCCAAACCGGTTACTGGGTCAAACAGAACCGCTTCCTGGAAATGTTTAGAGAGACCGACCTGTAGAGCTGCCGTTGCCGTGGCGACCCTTCGGTACTCAGGAAGTAACTGTATAGAGACAGGAAGCAGTCGGTTCGGCTCTGATTTAAGCAGGTTGACTTTGTTCCAGAACCAGTGAGGTTCTAACCGGTTCTGGGTCAGAACCAGCCTTCCGGGACTCACAGGTTTTGGTTGGTCTCATCGTAGGCCAGGATCCGGGTCACCTCCCAGTTCCCAGAGGTCAGGTGTCGGACCTCGTTCTGATCCGCCCTGAACTGGAGCGGACACAGCACCGATTGGGGTTACCATGGCAACCGGAGGCTGTGGGCGTGTCGGTGCGTGTGTGGGCGGAGCCTGACCTGCGTGGTGAACATGGCGATGTGGTGGAACTCGCCCCGTCCGCCCTGCTTCACCGGGACGGTCAGAAAGAACCGGGACCCGTCCCTGGAGAACACGGGCTGCTGGTTCTGGAGAGACGAGACGGAACCAGCTGTGGGTCAGAACCGGCCTTTAGCTTAGCGCTTTAGCTAACGTTGAAAAAGTTTAGCGCATTAGCTTACCTGGATTCTAAAGAGCTAATTTTCTTGACCGTTTTGTGAAGACCAAAGTCTGCGTTGAAGTTTATCGATGGTTAATAATTGGTTAAGTAGTTAGGTGTTTATATTCATGCTCCTCCTTTGAAAGGGTGAATTCTGCAGCAGAGAGACCTGCCCAGCTGGAGGTGTTGAAATGTTTCCGGTTGGTTCCTCTGGTAATGCTCAGACCCACCAGTGGATGGCAGCGTTTGCTACAGCTGAATTTATTCAGTAAATAAGTTTCCATCTTGCTGCTATGCCTGCATTCTTGAAATTATTTTTTTGTTGTATGACGGTTTTTCGTATTATTATGACTTTATTCACGTATTGAATTTTTTTCTTAGCCGTGTATTTCAGCATCAGCTAACTAATGTTTATGACCAGTGCTTGGGGTTAGCGCAGCTAGCTTTCTAGCTAGTGGTGCCCCCTGGTGTTGGTTCTCTGAAGGTGAGCTTGTTGGATGGCGTAGGTTGTAATTTTCATTGCTACCACCAGGGGCAAGCTTCTGTTTTTAGACACTGTTCCTCCACAGAGGCTTAAAGAGAAGGTTATCATTTTATGCTTCGGTTTCTACTATAAATATTAATGATTGTCAGAAATAGTAGAGAACTGAATCAGCTTTTTAAGTGATGATGATGATGATGAAGGTTTACCTGCTTGGACAGCCACAGCTCTGAACTTTCCTCGTGTCTCTGCAACACAAAGAGCAGAAGGTCAGCCCCTTCACAATAAAAGCCTCTCCTATTGAGTTGTTTTATCAGTGCGGTCAAAGTCTTTCTTGGCTTGGTCCAACCAGAACCGCCTGGCCCAGGTAGGTAGCTCTGTTGCTACATTCAGACACTTTTCAGACACTAGAGAGTTTGTCCAAAAGCAGCCAACGACAAACCTGAACATCTGGTTCTGATCAGGGGCCCTCTGAAAGCTTCCGCACATTTTATTTGGAGGTGTCAGAGCACCGGGGCGTGCTACATTGTTAAAACCAGGACTGTTCAGCTCTGCAGCAGTTAGCGCTGGTTCTGATCAGATTCTGGAGGTTTCTCTACAGCGTGTGGAGTGCGGCGTGAGGAGAGGACGCACCGTGACGCAGGCTCCGGTGGTGGTGTCACACACCGTCAGGATGGAGACGTTCTGGGCCCGGTTCAGCCAGCGCACCGCCGTCCGGGTCTTACTGATCCACTTCACCATGCTCACATAATGCTCCCTAGGAGAACAACACCATTACCTTCTGCTGCTGCTCAGCGGCCTAGTTAAAAGTCTCTGCTCTGAAGACAACCAGCAGGAGACAGCAGTGCCTTTCTGCTGCCGCCCCCTGCTGGTCAGGAGGAGTAGGTTTCCTTAGAAATGTTTTAATCTGATGTGAATAATGAAGTTAGCTCATCGCGCTAACTAGCATCAGGCGACCAATAGAGACTGAAATGAAGTGATTATTTTTTTAAATGCTTTTGTTGTGATTTTTTGATATATAACTAAACCGAACTAAGACTAAAAACACACAAACACAACAGAAAAATGCAACTCATGATAAAAACAAGCTATGGCTCCACAAACAGGAAGTCCTCCTCACCACCAGGGGCAGTCTGGAGTCTGCTCTATAGTTTTATAAAAGACATGAAGCATAACGTAGCTCTTCTTTCTCCTGGGCCTCCTTTCTTTCCGGTCTGACTCCACTGGCTCCCCCTACTGGTCTGGAGGTTTAGTGGAGAGGTTGCAACGTTTTCTGTTGGATTTTGGGTGTGTGTGTTTTGTAGTCTGTGTTTACAGCGCATTTGGCTGATGATTTGTTCCTGCTGGAGCCGGTAAGCACCATCATCAGCCTGCAGGTTGGTCTGACTAGGAACAGGAAGTCATCATCAACCTGAGGAGGAAGGTGGACCAAATGGAGACACTGCCACTAAAACTCCCACTAATCCAGTTTCTGTTTCAGTCTGCTGACTCTGTGACCTCATCTCGCTTCATGCTGGCAGGAGCGGCGCTCTGGCAGCTCTGCTCACCGCAGCCTGAGCGCCTCCGGAGGCATCAGCTCCAGCGTGTGGGTCGGCCCGTAGATGTTGACCACGAACAGCTTGACGGCCGGGTTGGGCTGGCCCGCCTGAACAGCCAATCAGAAACACCGCTGATCACACACAGGTAGTCACATCGTCACCTCCATGAAATAACGGAGCACAAGTCGACCCTCTTTCTATGGCATCAGTTTTGGCCAAAGTCACACTTTGTCAAGGAAAAGAGGTCAAATGATTTATGCTTTAATTTCAGGAAGCTGATGACAAAAAAACGTCCAGATCAGCAACATCCGGTGTGCCGTCCACCAGGGGGAACCAAAATCAACAAAACACATGGACAAACTTCCTCCAAAACACAGAAGAAGAATCATGAATGAAAAACATTTGGTCTAAATATAGTTACAAAATTAAAAGGAATAAAAAGCTGTATAGAACAAAAGTTCACCACTTTCCATCTGCGTGTTTAAGTTTTAACCCCAGATGGTTTACAGATGACCTCTGACCCTTCCCAGATTGACAGGCAGCAGCAGGTCATGACTGACAGGTTATGTTAAATAAATGCTGACTCGGCGTAACATGATGCGTTTTTGTTCCCTATTTTAACATCTGATGATGATCTGAGATTTGAAGACGTAAACTTCCAGAATTGCAGCAGGTGTTTCAGGTGGTGTGTGTGGAAGTGGTACCTTGGGGTAGGGGTACTGCTTCTGTTTGGGGTAGGTGGCGCCGGTGAAGCGCGGCAGAACCATGTTGGGGACCAGAGAGTCGTTTAGCACCAGGAAGGCCAGCCGCTCCCCGTCTGGAGACCACCAGTGGGCCACATGGCTCTCCAGGATCTCCTCTGTGCAGGACAGCATGTTTACATTTAGCTCAGCGCTATCGCTAGCAACATTTACCTTTGTTCCTCCAGCCTGTATGGAGGACTGATCCTGGCAAAACTGACAGTAAATGCAGAAATAAGTAAATGGCTTGATAAAGGAAAGAATGTGGCAAATACTGGATCCTTATTTAATTATTCATTAGGATATAAATTATTGTTTATCATTTTAAAGTGTTACTGCTTTTAATATTAAATTTTATTTCTAATCTTATAGTTTTAATTTGTTTCCTTTTTATCTTTTTTTCATATTTTATATTTATTCTGTTTATTTTTTATATGTTCTCATTTAATAAGTATTTTAATTTACACTGACTTTTTTAATCACACATTTTCTCCTAGAGGTAAAGTGGATAAGTATATGTAAATTAATTTAGGCAAGATCTGTCCTCCATACTTCTCTAGTTTTAAGCGATTAACATTTATGCTGTTAAAATATTCCATGTCGTTTTATTATTTAAATATATTCTTGTGTTGCCACGGATATAAACTGAGGTAGAAAAAAAGCACCTTCAGCATCACTGATCGGGATCTCGTTATACTTCAGAAAATAATGAACCTGAAACCGTAACAGCAGCCGCCCTCATGTTTAGGTTTAAAGTAAAAACACAGGTGAATTTTCCTCAACCAGAGGGAAGAAATCTGCACTAAAACCGTGAATATTTCATAACTCTCTTTATGCTGAAATATTCCAGCAGCAGCTCCTTCAGCTGGATCATCTGCTGAACTTCACACAAGTCCTTGTAACCCAGAACAGCGAACAGCGTTTTATAGAAATATTTATTTAGATTTCATGCCCCTGCTAGCTAACAAGTTAGCTGCTAAGCTAGCGAGGCGACTAGCATGCTAGCCGCAAAGCTAACATCACAGAACAGTTTTTTCGCTCCCAGTCTACAAAAAGCTGGTTCATAAAATAACAAGAATAAAACTTTATGGAATCATACTGCATGTACTCAGAGGACGTTTCCAAAAATAAAACCGAGGCTATTTTCTTATTTTCGCCGCTTTAAACCGCCTCACACTTAGTTTTATCAATGTGACGTCCGTGTTGAACACTTCTGACGTAGGGAACTGACGTAGGGAACTGACGTAGGGAACTGACGTAGGGAACGGGCCGAACCTTCATAGAGCCAGTCGGCGATTCCGTTGAAGATGACTCCTTCCTTTCCTGAAGACGTCAGCCGCAGAGAGTTGCTCTTCACGTGAGATCTGTAGTAGATGTTGTTTTCAAATATGTAGATCTGCGCACATAGAGCATGCGGTCGCAGCAATGAAATTCTAGAACAGATCAGCTCTTTCTCTGATTTCCAATAACATGTGATCACATAAAGGCTGGAAGGAAACAGCAGCTGATGTCTCGGGATAAAACAGAACCGGGTTTGGACCTCACCAGCTGCTGTCCGGAGACGCCCCACGCAGCGAACTGCAGCACCGAGTTCACCACCTCCGGAGGGTCCAGCTCCCACACCTCCCTGAAACACACAGCTGGAGTTAACCTAGGTAAAAGGTCAAGGTCATTTTATTTATATAGCACATTCAGTAACGAGGCAACACAAAGTGCCTGGTTGCGGTCTAGTCAAACTGGAGTAAGTCTGAATCAGCTCCAGAGGTTTCCATCAGCTCTCCAAGCATCTGGAACATTTTCTGAAGTTCTTTGAATGTTTTTAACTCAGTTTGTGTCGCTGCAGCCGATCCTGGATCTGCTGGTGTTCTGACTATCTGTGCTACCTCGTCAGATTTTCCTACCGCAGCGCGGATCGATGGCTCAGTCTATCAGTCGGTGCTCCGCGTCCAAAACTCCTCCCGTCATGTTCCCAAACATAAAGCTACAGCAGGTTGTTAATGTTTAATATCATCTGATGACATTATTTTAGTGACGGGACTGAAGCTCAGGAGTTCTGCTTAGCTTAGCATTGAAACAATTTATAGAGGAAACCACAAGGAGATCCTTCATCTGAATATCCTACCCATTTAAATGAAAAGCTGCAGATGCAGCATTAATCCTTTTATTAGAATATCCTACCTGTTAAGAATATTTTCAATACAGAGGCGTTTATAAGAATAAAACAGTTTTTATTGGAATTAAACACAGACCAATTCAGATCACTGCAGCTCTTTCTTGCACATTAATACGTTGATGACAGAGTTTTTTAAATGCAGCTGCAATGTGTCACTGAAATGATAGAATATGATTAATATACACTAATACTACACGGCTATTACAGCTTCAGTCCCACGTAGTATCGCTACCAACATGTATTTAGCAACGTTTAATAATAAAGAGTTTTAAATATTTTAACGGATAGGGACAAAAAGCCACAAAACATCATATTTTGTCCTGATTAACTGCCAAACAATAACTTGGAACGAAATTGCAGACAGAAAACTAAATCCATTTATACATGCATTTACAAGCTGCTGTCATGTAAACTAAAAACAATAAGTTATACAGCAGCTTAATGAAAGCAGGTATAAAATACATTAAATAAAGCTTACTGTGATCTGCCATGATATAAAACACAGGAAACCAAACTTCCACAGGTAGGACGAATTTATAAGAAATCTGCTGAGTCAGCAGTATGTGTCGCATTACCACAAGGTAGGACTTAGCTGTTGATCCTACGGTAGGAAAATCTGACGAGGCAGCACTGTTAGTCAGGACAGGGTGCAGCAGGTGATGAGTGAAGATTACTGGTGGTGCTGAGCCTCAATAAAAGATCAAATAAAACCAGCAACAGGACAGAAACTAAACAGGACACAATAAACCAAGAGAGGATAAAACGAATCAAAGAAAACTAAATGGAAATCAACGAATAACAAAATGCAAGAATTAACTAAGAAACTTGTTCATTTGGGATAGGTTCGGAGGTATTTGCAGCAAACAGGATGGTGTATCGGTCAGGATACAGGAAGGAGGACATGAGGCTTAAACTCTAACTGTAGATGTGAGCTGGTTTATTTGTCTTGATGCTCAGTGTTGCCAGCAGTCTGGAATAACAAGTAAATAGCCATTAGGCTAATCTATTACAGCAACACAAGTTCAACTAATACAAACTCTAACAAATATCTAATAAGAAATAAACTCAATCATACATATGTGTATAAATCCATAACATACACAAATAAGTCAGTTTACGTAGAGATTATATCCTTAGGTACAACTTCAGAGAAAAAACCCACAAACAGGAAGTCTTCTGGCTCCATTGAACATAAAGGCACTTTGGCGCCATCGTGTGGCCAGGTAAAATCCCTACACAAGGGCGGCAGCAGGCAGCGCATGCGCTTCTTTACTTTAACCGCTGCGGTAACTCAACCAATAACAGAAGCAGCCGAACTGCAGGTACAAATAACAGGATAACTGAGTTCCCACAACATCACATACTCACCTGTAGCTTGCACATATAATGAGCAGAATCTAGGCTGAATAAACACAACGCTAAATGCGCTAACTTACTTTGCGTCATCAACTTAACACTCGGAGCATCACTTCTCAGGACTGCGCCAGGAATGCGGTCTCACATGCTGAAAATGTAGCGGGAAGTATATTATGCTGCCCTCAGGCTTACATCACTTCCTAGAATAATTTCTACCAGTACTTCAAAATAAAATAAAATACAGAAATGCCAGAGCCTTTTATACAAAACTAAATTAAATACAGAGGAATAAACTGATATGGCAAGACCTTTTGAGCAATAATTAATACATGGGGCTATATGGCAAAAACAGACAGACACTGTTTCAGATAAAAGGTCAAATAATATTGCTGAAGGGCCATGAGTCTGTTGGGATCACATCTAGTACTAAGAACAAATATATTTTACACATGATAACAGTAAGGAACTTATCACTTATTAATGTTCTTGATTAGATCTGATATATTTATTTCTTCAATATTATTTTTCATGTCGGTGTTAATCTCAGTGACTCCATGACACTTTTAATTTGATCCACTAGGATTTGATTAAGAAGCAGCTTTGTTCTTATTCAGTAAAACTATTAATCTCTAAATCAATAGACGGGTCTATATAAAGATATAATCCATGTTTCTGTCCCATATTTATATGGCATTAAGAGGATCTGGAAGTTTAGTTTCTCCACTGAAAGCTCTGGTTTCAGTAAATACCATGAGGTGAAATGTTATAGCTGACACTGTGATGTCCCATTCTCCTGAAGGCAGCACAGAGCTGCACCACAGAAAGAGAAGAAGAGTTATGATTAATAAAGCTGCAGTTCATCCATGTTTTCATGTTGCAGAGCTCAGGTCAAAGTTTAAACTGGTTTTGTTGAACATCTTTTATCTGCTCATTTTGTGACAGATTTAACTTCATAAAATTTCACAGCACAGGAATATTCTGATTGGCTGCTGTTAGGCCTACCGATTTTAAGTTGAATGCTGATTCATTCCATTTTTCATAAAAATAATTTCTATTCATGGCTTTTTTGTTCTCTAGGAAATTATTTTTGATGATAGACACATGAACAACCATAAAAAAAAAACAACAATAGTGACAATAATATTAATAATAAAATAATATTCAGTGCAAAGTATCCTCATTGATGGGGTGGTGAAGGACCTGGATCATGCACCGGGGGGCGCTGGCCCAAAAACGATTGAGAAACACTGAGCTAAACCCAGTGAACTGAGGTTAGCAGGAACGTTTCAACATTTCCCTGCAGGTTGTGATCCAGCTGCTCACCGTGTGTGGATGTTGTAGATGCTGTAGGACGCCATGAAGGAGTGGCGGTAAACCTGCAGACAGAGAAGAGAAGGAAGGCATCAGAAGGAAATACTCAGGAGGAGCAGCTGCTTTCTGATTCAGGCTGGAGCATCTCATCTGCATGCTACAGCTGATGGCGAGGCGTTTCAGTTCACATCATGGCAGACAGCGTCTGCAGGGCGCAGACGAAGGGAGGACAAATGTCTTTACACCAGACCAGTCCAAACGCCTAAACAGCCCCAGGGAGGAGCGCTGGCTACCAGGAAATACAGGAAACCTCTGGAAATGTTGCAGCTGTACCTAATAAAGTGGCCAGAGTGTGGCCTGGCATTTAGAGTGATCGAAGCAGCAGCTACATTCTGGAACGTTCTCTGCAGAACCACAGGCTCTTCTGACCAGAACAATCAGCTAACTACAAGCTATTTGCGCTAACTAGAAGCTAGCTGCACTAATGAGAAGCTAACTGCGCTAACCCTAACCATAAAAATTAACTCCATTAACATCAAAGCACCACACCAACATGCTGTTTAGCATGTGCTAACATGCTATTTAATCTGCTAAGTGTGCTAAACCTGTTCAAGGTAACATGCAGATGAGAAGAAACCAAGATGGCGGCTGCAGAGCATGTGGTTGGCTCTAACGGACTCACCTGCTTCACTTCGTAGGCGAACAGAACGTACTTCATATCCGGAGACAAAGAAAACTTTGCCACGTTGAAATTCACCTGAAACAGCAGAAACACAATAATTATTCCTGGATGAGTTTTTATCATCGTTTTACACATTCGCATGAAGAACTGCATAGTTAGCTAACACTCTGCCAGCTAGCTACTATGATCAGTTGCTACATGTAGCATTAGCTACAAATCATCACAGTTGGAGGTGAATAAAATGGTGAAATGATGAGTTTGAGGTCTGTAGGGTCAGTCTCCTGCCAAACAGCCGGAGGATGTGCTGCTGTAGAAAGCTAACTCTGCAGTGTTAGCTTTCTAACACTGCAGGCTGAGATTTTAAGGCTGAGAGGGAGCGAGGTGTCGAAATGCTTCCTTTGTTCTAAATGAACACATTTGGCTTCTACTGAAAATATTATGATAGGTATTTCCTTTGTTTTAATTCTTAGCTAACATTTTGCCTTTTTTTTTTTTTTTTTCCAAAGATTTCTCAAAATCTTTGGCAAAGATTTTGCCAAAGATCAGTTTTCTAAACTGATCTTTTCTAAACTAAAAGATCAGTTTAGAAAAGATTCTAAACTGATCTTTTCAATTCAGTTTAGAATGTTTCCACATTTCTGATGGTTTCTGTTGTTTTCTGGTCATTTCATTCAGGTTCTCCATGTCCATGCTAAAGATAGCACTTAGCTTAGCATCTATGTGTCAATGGCGTTAGCAGAGGCAAGAGCGTTGTTGTTTAACGCAAATAACCTTCCAGACCACAGAGAGCAGAACAGTTTTACAATTTTTATTCTCACAGTATATTTAACAAAACATTTTTAGCAGATCATTTATGGGATGAACCCGATTTCTGATCCGGGTGCAGCTCCTCCAGAGAAATCCCAAGGCGTTCCCAGATGGGAAAATCGTCTCTCCAACATGTCGTGGTCTTCATTTAGGCCTCCTCCTGGTGGGACATGAACACCTAACCAGGGAGGCGTCCATCCTAACCAGACCTCTACTGGCTCCTCTCGATGTGAAGGAGCAGCAGCTCTACTCTGAGTCTTTCCCAGATGACTGAGCTTCTCTCTCTAAGTGAGAGCCCAGACACCCTGCAGAGAAAACTCATTTTGACCGCTTGTTTCCGTGACCTCGTTCTTTTGGCCATAACCCAAAGGTCAGAGATGAAGCTAGGAACATAGATCGACCAGTAAATTGAGAGTTTTGCTTTTTGACTCAGCTCTCTTTTCACCACGATGCACCGGTATAGCGCCTGCTTCACTGAAGATGCTTAAACTCCTCCCCTTGGAGCAGGATATCCCCCCCCCCCGAGCCGGAGAAGGCACTCTATCCCTTTCCTCATCCCAGCTGCCTAATTGGCAAACCACTCCAGTGAATGCTGCCAATCATGACCTGATGAAACCAGTAGAACCACATCATCCGGAAAAAGCAGAAATTACAAGGTCTACAAATCAATATTCACATTATGAACAGAATCAGTGACAAAGGGCAGCGTTGGCAGAGTCCAACTCTCACCAGAAACGAGCCCCACTTACTGCTGGCAGTCTGAACCAAGTGCTGGTACTGGTCAGGGACCCTGTATTGAAGGGTCCAGTACCTTCCTGACACAACGCAACACCTTCCCCAGGTCTACAGAATGAACATGCAGACTGATTTGGCAAACTCCCATAGCCATCCAGGATGAAAACCACAGTGTTCAAAAATCTTGGGTTGGACTATCTGATGGTCTCTCCTGTCCAAAACTGCTGGACTGACCAGACCTAGTCATAGCCCAACACCTGGTCAGTCAGTCCAGCAGTTGGACTGTGACGTAGCTGGAACTATTGCTAGATAGGAGCAACAACAATACTCTGAACCAGGAGATCTGCCCTGATGCCCACGCAACATTGCAGAGTCCATCAACCAACTCAACCAAAAACAACCAGAGCTTTGAGAAACTCCAGAGGGATCTCACCCTACCCTGATGTAGAGAGCCCGAGGTAACGGCATAAAACACGGAGAAATTAGTTTCATCTAGCGGGATTACTTACAAACGTTGTGTTTGGCAGGATGATCTCAGTCTCATTGGTGAGAAGGTTGAACTTGATGACATGGCCGTTGCTGTTCCTGTAGATGACTTCAGAATCTGGAAAGAGAAACACCTGGGTGAGGAGATGCTGCCAAAAACATTCAGACACCATCAGCAACATCCAGACACCATCATGAGACCATCAGCAACATCCAGACACCATCAGCAACGTCCAGAAACCATCAGCAACATCCAGAAACCATCAGCAACATCCAGAATCAGTCAGAATGAACCAGTTTTTGGGTTTTATCCAGCAGAGCAACAATGAAGGTAAAGAGATTTCAGTGATCCAGTCTGAGCGACAGAGAGGCAGTTTGGTTCAGAACAAGATTACTTTCACAGGGTTTGAAGATCTACCCATTCGTCTGTCCATCGATTGTTCTAAAACGAGCCAAACAGAACTGGACCTAAACCAGAGCCCTGCGGTTCTCCACATGCCATGCTAGTCCCATTCCTGATCCTGACTGCAAGGTGAGGAAGGGTTCTCCATCATGAATCGTGTTTATTAGGTCGGTCTAACTGGTGTAGATACCGGTCAATACTACCGGTATAGACCGGTATACCGGAAGTTCTGGTTTCGGCAGAACCAGAACTTTCAGGCCTTGGACCCGTCGGCAGTTCCAGGCTGAAGCTGAGCAGAAATCCGTTCCTCTGCCTCCACATTTCTAACAGTTTGCCTGATGGTCCGGCGGTTCTAGCCACAGATAGAGCGACTCCTGTGATGAATAATCACCGTTTTCATGGAGACCAATTAGCATTGGGCAGGATCCAGCGGGCGGCGGATGCAGGTGAACGATCATGTCGCCTGCCAGGCGACTTTGTCAGATCCTCTGGTCAGCGTTTCCTTCTTTGTGACGGTTGATCCTCCGGCAAACTTCCACTTCCTCTTTTCATAATTACCTTACTGAGCCATCGCTTCCTGCTTTCAGCTTCGCTGGCCGCCCATAGGGACTGGTTCTGGTCCCAGAGTCGGGCCCGCTGGGCTGCTCCACTGTGATCGGGCGCCAGGCACAGGTAAACCTTCCCAGGCTTTGGCTTCAGGCTGAACGTTTGGACCTTCATCTGGTTCCCTCCAGAGCGGAAGGTGCCGACTTGGCCCAAACAGACCAACTGTTCTGGACTACAAAGCCCAGAATGCTCAGCGGGGCTTTGTCGAACTTTGCAAACTGTGAGGTAACTTTCTGCTGTCATGCCTCCAGAGACAGAGGCCTTCGTCCTCGCTGCTGAAACCTTAAGGGATGTGAGCAGAAACCGGTTCTGATGGTTCTGATGGAGAGAACTTAAAAGAACCATCAAGCTGTTCTGGCTGGACCGGTTTTGGAGATGACGCCTTACCAAGGTTATAATCTCAGGTTATCTCGTGTAATAACCAGAGAGCTGATCGGTCCAGATGTTGTTGTAGGTTTCTTCCTGTTAAATGAGAGTTTTTCCTCTCCACTGTCGCCCCCTGCTGGTCAGGAGGAGTGATGCTGCCACGCGCTGCTGGGTCTCCTCAGACAGAAACTTTGGACTAATTAGCATAATGAACTGAACTTGGTGCTCTGACTGATAGCTAAGATAAAATGAATGAACTTTTCCAGACAAAACAACTCTAATGAACTGATCTGAGTGCTGGGGGAAGCAGGTCTGGATTTTCTCATCACTGTGAACTATGGATGGATTCACACCAGCCCTGTGGAGTCCACTTTAATAAGACTCTGATTTGTTTGTGTAGAACAGGGGAGCCCAAAGTGGGTCCAGGAGCCCTGGCATCCTGCATGTTCTAGTTCCTCCCTGGTGGCAGCAACAGCCTCGGCAGGTCAAAGTTCTCCTCCGGCCTCTAATGAGCATCATTTGATCCGGGTGCGTTAAACCAGGGAGGAACTAAAATATGCAGGATGCCGGGCCTGCAGGCCCCACTTTGGGAACCCCTGGTCTAGAAAGTCCGACTTGTTTATGGAGTCTGAATGCAAATTTGAATCCAAAACTCTGAACCGCCTGAAAACCTCGGTCTGAAGTGAACTCTGATGCAGTTGGCAGGCAAACGGACCAGAGACGGCTCCAAAAGCAGGAGGTTAGCTACAGTGCAGGGCATTCTGGGTAATATATTACTCTCTGCTCTGCCGGGAACAGGGATGGTTTCTTACTTTTTCACAAAGTCATTACATCTGACACGTTGTGGACTCAGAAATTATGATTTCACATTAAATGAGACTTTTCAGAGGTTTTTCATCAATAAAATAAAAAATGTCATGTGGTGCAACCGTGATTTATCTTAAAATAAGGTATTTTATCCACGATGTACGAAACATTTGTTTTTTAAGGTTCCATTTCTTAAGGCGTTTAGAAACTAAGTTTTAAATTTCTTTGTATTTTTCTGGTAATTCTGACCCAAAAACTGTCAAATTCCATTTATAATCGACTTGACTGCTATTTTTCTTCACCGTTTCATCAAACTGTGTTAAAAAATAAATAAATAGTCACTTTAGGCAAGGCAACTTCATTTATATCGCACCTTTTCGTCCGATGACAATTCAAGGCGCCGGTACAGAAAAAATAAAAATCAAGCCAATGAAAAATAGACAAAGTAAACATTAGAAAGAGAAAAATAAATGAAAAATATGAGTTGAAGAATAGGCAACTTCAAATAAAAAGGTTTTTAACCTTGTTTTAAATAAACTCAAAGTAGGGGCAGCCTTGCGGTGAGCAGGAAGATTATTCCAGAAGCTGGAGCATAAAAACTAAAAGCTGCTTCACCATGTTTGGTTCTGACTCTTGTAGGTTTGACTCTGTTGATGTTAAAGGTCTGAGTGGTATGTAGGGCTGAAGAAGATCAGAAATATAGTCTGGGTTTTTATTATGTAGAGCTTCTTAAACCATTAAGGAGATTTTGAATTCTATTCTTTTAGCAGCTGGCAGCCAGTGAAATGACCTCAGAACTGGACTGACATGCTGATCTCTTTCTGTTTAGTCAGGACTCTTGCAGCTGCATTCTGGAGAAGCTGCAGCTGTTTTATTGCTTTTTTGATAATCCAGTAAAAATGGCATTACAGTAATCGAGCCTGCTAAAGACAAAGGCATGAACTAGTTTTTCAGAGTCTTGTGGGGACATCAGTCGTCTAATTTTGGAAATATTTTTTAGATGATAATATGCTGTTTTTATGATAGATTTGATGTGGCTATAAATTTAGATCGGGATCCATGATCCTCCCAGTTCTTTGGCCTAGTCAAAGCATTTTAAACCAACAGACTGAAGTTGGGTGATCATTTTTAATCTATGGTCTTTTGGTCCGAACTAACACTTCAGTTTAGTTTTTATTTAGTTGGAGAAAATTTTAGCACATCCAGACATTAATCTGCTCAATACATTTAGTACTTAGACCTGACTGTAAAATCCTGGTGGTTGACTAATGTACACCTGTGTGTCATCGGCATAGTTGTGATATTCTATCTTATTACTTCGTATAGTTAGAATTAATGGAAGCATATAGATATTGAAAAGAAGTGGCCCCAGGATGGAACCTTGGGGAACTCCACTAATAATTTCATTCAGCTTGGATTTAAAGTTGCCTGCAGACACACAAGAGGTTCAAACAGAGGAAAGATTTGCTGGAGGCTGGAGACTCGGTGTGAATGTGAATCACAGCAGCTGCAAATGGAAGAAATGTTGCAATTTTGGTCCCCATCAAACCGAGTCTAGCAGACTATCAGGTGTGAAGACAGCCTATAATCACCTTTCTGAGGTGGTTAATAAGAAATCACAATAAATCTGAATGTCATTTTTCAGTTTTAGTTGGTTTTAAAGTTAAACTGTGTGTTGTGTGCCGTTCCTGCAGAGCTAACGCGGCTCCTCGCTGGGAGACGGATGAGTCTGATAAAAAGAAACGGCTGCAGTGATCTTTAAAACATTACTCTGGTTCTCTGCACTTGTCTCTTTAAATAATGGACCATTCAGAGCTAAAAAAGAACAGACACTAATGTATAAGTAATGCTGCACGTCTGCGACACCATGAATAATGAAACTGCTCGACTCGGAGGTGAAAGATGGCCGCCGCCGCCCGCAGCAGCTCGCCTGCAGCGGCTTAGCAGGGCTTCCTCCCAAGTAAAGGTCAGTGCGGCTCGCTTTGAGAAGACTGGGTCCAGATGCATCTTCCTGTTCACCTGCTGGGTTATGGAAGCATTTATCAGCAGAATTCACAACTTTAAAATCAGAGCTTTTCATCAAAATCAGCTCAGATTTACTAACTGCACCTGTTATAATAATTGATCCGATTTTACAGGTTACAAATGTTGTGACCTGTTAGTTTGCATATGAGCTCTGTAAGCCACACAGTGACAGCATGCTATATGCTAACAGCTAAACGGCCAGGATCACAGTGGCAGCATGCTACATGCTAACAGCTAAACGGCCAGGATCACAGTGACACCATGCTACATGCTAACAGCTAAACGGCCAGGATCACAGTGACAGCATGCTACTTGCTAACAGCTAAACGGCAGGATCACAGTGACACCATGCTACATGCTACCAGCTAAACGGCCAGGATCACAGTGACAGCATGCTACTTGCTAACAGCTAAGCTAGAGGACGATGCAGCTTGTCTGGAGGTTTCTGATGTGACAGGAACTGAAGCAGCTGCAGGGAAACATTTTGTTTTCTCTCTGTGATTCACTAGAAATCTTTAATATTTCCTGATAGAAAGATGCATTCCAGCTCCAGATGCCACGGACAAGACATAAATCTGCTGCAAGACGCTTCGGGACAAACGACCTGATAGAAGATTAATGGCACATCAGCTGAGTTAGTGTTGCTAGGCAACAGCGTTTTAAATGCAGACGGTGCTGCAGACATTAGCGAGCCGCGCTGAGGAAGAATTTACAGAAGCACCAGCTGAAGGTCCTCATGGACAAACTGCAGATCTGGATCCTTCGGTTCCCACTGTTCATAATAATAATTATAATTTAATCTGTAGTGCACTTTTCATTAACAAAAAAGTCAAAGTGCTACACACGTCATCGTGGAGGACAATGACTGTTCCCAGTGTTCCCATCACTTCCTCAGCCTTTCTAGTGGGAGACCTCCGTCTGCAGCAGAGACAGAACCAACCGAGTCCAGCACCTGGAGACGACTCGTTGACCAGCAGCTGTTGGGTCGTGAGAGGAATCAGAGTTCAGTTCCTCGGCCCCAGGATGAAGCCAGTCTCTAATTCTCCATGTGGTTTGAGCTTCAGACTATAGAGGTCTAAACCAATCACACAAGAAACGTCTCTTAATTTTGAAGCATCAGAAAATTTGTTTCCACTTATGAACCGTTTTTGTTCCAACGTTTCCGTGAAGCGAACATTTGGTTTAAGGGTTAGAAAGTCTAAAGAGTTTGAGCTGAAACGAGATAGACGACCTCACCTGGAGGGTCAGAGGTCACCAGGTCAGAGGTCATCGGTTTTCCCACTCAGCCTGGCAGTGAGGCGTTTACTGACAGGCGGAAATCGCGGCTCTAAGTTGTATTTTTCTGACTGTGAACAAGACGGTTGAGACAGTGAGAGACAGTTGGGACGGTGAGGACATTTGGGACGGTGAGGACAGTGGGGACGTGAGGACAGTTTGGGATGGTTGGGACGGTGAGGGACATTTGGGACGGTGAGGGATGGTGAGAGACGGTTGGGACAGTGGGGACAGTGAGGACAGTGGGGACAGTGGGGACGTGAGGACGTCTGTCCAGCGTTTTCAGTTCTAACCGTCGAGCATCAGAAATAAAAACCTGCTGACGTCACAAACCAGTCGAGTTATTTCTGTTGGTTTTCTTCATTTCTGCCATGTTGGTTCATTCGATTCTCATTGTTTGACTTTTGTTTTATTAATATTTGTTTTCACAGCTTGCATCAGGTTCGGTTTCGTCTCTTCCTGCCTAAGAGAAGGTCAGGAGAGGTTTTCCAGGTAATGGTAGTATGTATATTTCTGACCCAGGACAGAACAATGAGGTTTTGCCTGTTTGTCGCCATAGCAACGCTGTGCAGCGTTAACGCTCCTCTGATATTACATGTTATTTAATGCTAATGAAGCCTGGTGCTGTGGCGGCGCAGGGCTTCAGCACAGCTTGGTCGCAGGTTCGATTCCCGGCCTGGTGACCTCTGCTGCACGTCTCGCCTTCTCTCCTGACCTGCTTTCCTGTCACTTCACCATGGAGCAAAGGCCCCTAGAGCCAATAAAGCTTCTTAAAAACAGCCTTCCTTCGCCTCCCAGCATCCAGATCCATGAGCGCCGCATCATGTGATGACAATTTTGAGGAGTAACCTGTCCTGCCATCGCCATGGTAACCGTGACTCAGCTCTTCTAACCTGTAGCAGAAAACGCTGTAGCTCCAAAAACAAGATGAGTTGAGCATGGTGCTAGCTGTATGCTAGCTGCAGGCTAACTGCTGAGGCCTAGATTTAGGAGGAACTGCTGCATTTTTAATAGATCATTTTAAAGCTAATTAAATGAATAAAAGAATCTCCAGGTGGGGTGAAGCTGCAGAGCGACCCAGAAGAACAGATGGTTCTGGTTCTGGAAGTCCGAGGAGCTCCATGACCCGATCACCTTGAGATAAACATTAAATCCTGTTCACTGCAAGCAGCAGAACAGTGAGTGGCTACGACACAGGGCGCAGCGCTGCAGGGGGCGCCGACTCATTTAATTGATCTGTTTTAATAATCAGGTTCAAACTGATAATATTATTTGCAGTCGGGCGACTTGACAGAAATAAACAGAGTTTCAGATTAACGGTAAAATTATGACAAGATGTTTGATCAGAAAAGAAATGTGAAATTAAACCGCCTGAAAACATTTCACCGACCCGTCGCCCTCAGCTTTACGGCTGCAATGAAACCATGACAACGCGGAAACCAGACATATTACTCAGGCCGTTTCATGCTTCCTGTCAGCCGGCGCCACATGCTACCTCCACTTCCTCCTGAGAGACGCTCTGTCAGTGAGCTGCTAACTCATAGCCATTAGCTGCTAGCTCATACCCCTTAGCTGCTAGCTCATACCCCTTAGCTGCTAGCTTATAGCTGTTAGCTGCTAGCCCATAGCTGTTAGTTGCTGCTAGCACCCACCAACACAAACAGCTTGGCTGTTTAGTGGTGATTAGCTTCAGGCAAATAGTATTGATTGGTTATTGGTTATCTGGTTACCAGGAACTGAGGAAACATGATTCTGAACAATAATCAGATCAAAAGTGAAAATATTCTGATGATTATTTTATACAATATTAGAAAAACGTCGAAGGATGAAAATAAACAAACAGCTTAGCTAATTTTAAATGAGAAAATATACATTTTGTTGCCTAAAATTAGCAACATAACATTAATTCATAATCATAACTACTGTAAGCAAGGGTGTTCAAAGTGAGGCGCAGGGCCCTTTCTTGGCCTCCGGACTGAGTCTATGCGGCCCAAAGACACAATTTAAAACAATTTCAAAAATAAACCAGTTCTGTTTCTTTCTGAGTCCTGCATCCATCCATCATCCATCCATCATCCATCCATTCATCCATCCATCCATCCATCATCCATCCATTCATCCATCCATCAATCATCCATCCATCAATCATCCATCCATCCATCCATCATCCATCCATCAATCATCCATCCATCCATCAATCATCCATCCATCCATCCATCCATCCATCCATAATGAAGCGGCGTTGCACAGATAACTGCATCGTCTCCCTGCTCTCAAGCTAAATCCTGGTTTCCTCTCATGTTGTTTATTTACAGCCTAGGTCAGCAGCGGCTCCGCCTCCAGCAAATCAGGAATTGATACGGCTCAAAGGAGCGCTGGGAATCTTGATGGGAACATCTGGATTAGCATAAAGAGAGCTACAGCGGCTACAACAGCTATCATCAAGACTTGATGAACATGGAGCAGCGAGAGGAAGCTGCTGGAGTAATTTACCATTTCCGGCAGATTCAGCCCAAACCCAAATTAGCTCTGCTCACCGTTGATCCATCGGGCCTCCGGGTTGTGCACCCTGAACTCTGGTCTGAACAGATCCTCCACGGTCAGCTTGGTGTCGCTGCCAGCTTGGCTATCAACTGAAAACAAAAACACAACCAGACAGGTTTCACTTTTCACTCTTTATCCAGTTAAATCCAGTTTGCTTCAAATTAAACATCCATAAATTAGCTGCCTCTGTTTGCCACAGACAGAGAGTGACAAAAGGAGCGGATTGTAGTCTGGAAGCTCCAGCAGTCGCTCACACACTGTGTCCTCTCCATGAGGCTGGCGAAGAGCAATCCAATCAGGAGCCTGGAAACAACCTGCAGACTTCAGATTCCTGCCAGCATTGTCTCTCAGGCCTCTGCTTGGTTAGAAAATAAAATCAAACTACCCCAGGTAAAGACTTTTAGCCTGCATGACTACAAATCGGAAATAATAGTACAGGAGAATTAAATTAACTATGGGATATATGAATATAAAAGTAACACACAGAACTCGGATTCTTCACTGCTCAGGCTGAGCAGGAAGAGATTTAATTCTGAGGAGTCACATGTCACAGATCGCATCTCTAACAAGCAGCCAGAGCCTCTCAGCTCTGACTGGAGGCATCATTGGGTTTCATCTCTGCATTTGGAAGCTTTGACCAATGGGATTGCTTCCCTTCACTTTCTAGTTATTCTGTCACAGTTTGCACTCTATGTGTTTTAAGCCAGTGTTTCCCATCCTGGGCCTCCAGGCTCACTGCCCTGCATGTTTTAGACATGTCCTGCTTCAGCCCGGCTGATTTCAGTGATTAACAGCCGTTTGCTGAACTGCAGTTAGTTGAATCAGGAACATTAAATCAGGGAGACCTCTAACATGTAGGACAGTAGACCTGGAGGACCTGTGCTGGGAAACACGGTTTTAGACCTTCCAGGAATCAGTTTAGGACTTCAAGAAATCAAAATCTGCTGCATCTCAGAGGCGCCGAATAACAAATTTGTCAAGTTGTTGTTCATAATCTGAGCAAACAGGAAATCCTTCTGACTCCAGTTAGCTCTGACTGGTCCCAGGCCGGTCCCTCCCCGGTCCCAGGCCGGTCCCTCCCCGGTCCCAGGCCGGTCCCTCCCCGGTCCCAGGCCGGTCCCTCGCCGGTCCCTCACCAGTCCCAGGCCGGTCCCTCCCGGTCCCTCCCCGGTCCCAGGCCGGTCAAACCGGTTGATCCAGAATCAAATCGGTTTGATTCTGGAATCAAAACAGAGTTCAGCTGTTTGGAACCAAATAATCTCTGGCTGGATTGCTGGATCAATAAAACTGGTCAAATCAATAACTGATTTAAAGTCAATACGTTTAGATAAAGCAGCTGTGTAATGCTACAGAACTCTGATAGATATATCCAACAGGTTTGGTTTCTGACTCAGTAAAACATTATAAATGTCTGCTTGTTCTGATCAGAACACCAGAACCCTGATCAGAACCGGTGCTCTGACTATCAGTGCTACCTCGTCAGATTTTCCTACTGTAGCACGGATCAATGGCTGTCTGTCTGTCAGTGGAACCCGTCTAGAACTGCTACCATGCTTAGCTTAGCACTGGAACAATTTATAGACACGACGAAACCACAAGATTCTTCATCAGAACATCCTACTTGTTTAAATACAGAGGCGTCAGAACCAAACGGAACCAAACGGAACCGGCTTTTTATTGGAATTAAATTAAACAGACAAATCCAAAGTCCTTAGCAGCAGCAGTCAGCAGCGAGTCGTTACTCAAAGATCTAAACATGGCAACTCCACATGGCAACCACTGAGCGCTGACATCCAGCCAGGCTTCTCCTCCAGAACCACTGCGACCCAAACGGACTGTTTTACCTCCCAGCAGAACCTCACGGAGGGAGGAGAAGGTTCTGGTTCTGCTCAGCAGCAGCTCTTCCTGTTCACTACATCATGTTGGTGTCAGCCTGACGTCCACCAACCTGCAGGTGACCGGAACGATGTGGCGGGTTCACATCCTGCTCCGATTGGACGGCGTCAGGAAAACTGGTGAACCCACCCGGGTCAGAACCGGGTCAGAACCGGGTCAGAAGCAGCTGTTACCTGGGCTGAGCAGGATGACGGACATGGTGATGAGGGAGCAGACGACCAGGATGACCAGCAGAGCGATGGCGATGCCTTTCCAGTTCCTCTGGGGGGGGCTGACCGCGCCCAGGTCCTGCAACAGGAGAACCATAGTTACTCTGCAGAACCGGGACCAGACCAGAACCAAACCAGGACCAGGATCAGGTCAGTAATCCTGATCATATTTTGTTTCACAATTGAATCCTATCTACATCTTCATCATCTGTTAGTGATTGGACGGTTTTCCTAGTGACATCATAATGTAGAGCTGTGTGTCATCTATGTCGTCATGGTAACTGATCTGATATTTATCATAGTCTGAGATAATACATGCTAAATAGGAGGAGTCCAAGGACTGAACTCTGGGGAATGCCCTGCTGCTCAACTGGTCCCGGTCTGGACTGGTATAGACCGGGACCGGGAAATATTAGAGTTTAGTGAATCATGTGTTTGCTGTAGTCATGTTTCATTTGCAACGTTTCCTTTATAGTTTATAGTTTGCGGTTCTGAGCAGCTCTTTGCCTCAGGTGTTTCACAGACCTTTAGGAATAAAGTTGGTTTGTTGTAGCATCATGTCAATATGATAAAAAGCATTTTGAGGCTCAAGTTAGCATTGTGAGGGTCACGTTAGCATTGTGAGGCTTATGTTAGCATTGTGAGGCGAATATCTGAAGTATTTCCCCAGATATACTGGGTATACATTTGAGATATACTAATAATCTCAAATGTTTTAGAGATTATTAGTAAATGTGAGCTGAAGCTGTATTTTAAACTGAGTCAATCAAATGCTAATGTTAGCATGCTAACATGTTCCGCTAACTTTATTGTTTTTACTATTATTTAAATCGTTTACATGCAGACGCTTCCCCAGTCTCTCCCTTACAGAATCGGAAAATGTTTCCCAAAGAAACGTTGAAAAGAAACTTCTCATTTGAGCCGTTTTCCAGTTTGTTCAGACACAGGCTGCAGAAAATGTAAAACAATCTGATTCATAAGACTCAGAAATTTAACATTGAATTCCTGTCAGAGCTAAAGCTAACGTTACCTTTCTGCATCGTGTTCCATCTTTTCATGGCTTCCCACCTGACAGACTTCAGGTTTTCACTCAAACATTTTTTTTTCCACCAGTGAGTGTGAATCAACAGAGGAGAAAAACCTAGGGGTGCTTGAGCACCTGCCCCTTGTCTGCATTAACCTGAGATCAAAAGATAGTAAAGGCTGATATTATTTGCACCATCTGCGGCGGTGCAATATTAACTTTGTTAATATTCTGTCCTAAAATGCGGTTAAATGTGCCTCCTTTTTTTTTGAGCACCTGCCCCTTTAGTGGCCTCTGCACGGCCCTGCCCTAGTGTGTGAACAAACAACTATGTACGGCGTTTACATCTCAGCACCAGTGCTAACCTCATCATGCAGGTTCAGGTGAGGAGCTTTCACGCTCGCCTCGTAGTCACACATCATGCTGATTTTATATTATTTTATTTTAGTATAATTTTTGACTAATGTTTTGTCCACTTAGCCAGACTGAAAATCTCATTCCATAAACCTGAGCAACCAAAACAGTTTCTGTGGCTCTTATTGAAACTCAACAGTCACCAAATGGAAGAGCTGCTAAAGCCTCATTAGCAGCTTTGAATTAAACCTCCGTTTGTTGCTCATCTGCTCAGTGCAGCAGATTGAACTCATCCTGCAGGGCCGGTACAAGGCTGGATGAGGCCTGGAGCAGAACGGGACTGAGGGGCCCCTCTTGCTGCTTCTGTGTCAGATTTAATCTGGGAGATGGCAGCAGATTAACTGGCCAACCTGAAACCATCAGCTATAAATGCAGTTTATTCATTTGTATTTGTGAACAAACTGAGATCAGACTCACAGCATCAGATTGTTGCTATGGCAACAAAACAATCTGAATATTGTTCTCTGAACTTTTACAAAGTGAACTTGGCAGATCCTTAAAATCTAACATCTAAATGTTAAACAATTTAAAACATTTTATGTTGAAACCATTAAATCAAACTCAGCATCCTTGATCATCTCAATAAATAAATGTTTCATTTATGTTTCTGTGTTAAAATCTCAGCATTTATGGCCCCTGAAGCCCTGGGGCCTCATGAAGCCGCTTACTTAATCTGATTAGATAATTAAATAATTGATATTATATTTGTTTGATTTATTGTTTTTATGACTAGTTGTCAGTTAAAATAGTTTCTGTGGAGATGTTTTCCAGAACATGTAATTACCCAGTAATATTTTTTCATTTCCAACTTAACGATTCTTTATGAGGAACCTGAGTCTGTCTGGGTCGGCTGGTTCTGGAGGACAGAGACCTGGCTTTAATTCTGGTCCAAACCCGGTTCTGGAAAATCAGCTGGACCTGAACGCCTGTGAGCAGATGAACCGGATTAAAGCTTCTAATGTGATAAAGACTCTGCTGGTTTCCTCGTCATAAATCTCAATTAATAACATTAAATCAACAAACTGTTGTTGTTTCTTCAAAATTTATCAAAAATATCAACAAAGTTGAAAAGCACTGAGTGCAGATCAGTGATGTAAATGATTTCAAAATGGCCGCCGTCCTGAAGCAGCCAGTGACACGGAACGACTTCAGAGCAGCTTCTGTGTTTGAGGGACGACAATTGATGTGACACCCGGGATTTATTTAAAGTGACAAAAACTTTATTGTCACTTTACTGTTTACGACATTCAAACAGAAGGGCAACTAACAGAGCAACTAAAAAGAACACTAACAGGGCAACTAACAGAACGACTAACAGGGCAACTAACAGGGCAACTAGCAAAGCAACTAACAGGGCAACCAGCAAGGCAACTAACAGAGCAACAATCTTCTGTCTGGTTGCTCCATCAGCTGTTAGCTTCCTGCTAATGAGAGTTAGCTGCAGCGGAACGGCGCCCCCTGCAGGCGGCTGCCGGTCATACTGCATGTCTCCAGTAACCCCCCCCCCCACCCCCCATTGCTGCAACTTCACTCTGCTCCTCATCTTCATCACTATCATCATCATCATCTGCTCAGACCCGCCGGTTCTGATGGACCCAAACGCGGCTCAGACCCGCCGGTTCTGGACCTGAAATCAGCAGCAGCGACGGCTCACCTCATCCTGCTGCGGCTGGTTCGGTCTCTGGTTCTGCTGCTCCTTGGTGGCGGTCATGGTCTCCCTGCTGTCCGCGGAACCCGGTCCAATCCCAAATCGAACCTACTAGAACCGACGGAGAACCGGACGCGGTTCGGTTCCGCTGCGGAATCCTAAACAGAAGCGTCACGACTGGAGATGATGCCTGGAGGAGAACCGGGACGGAACCGGAGCAGAACCGGGCTGAGCACCTCCTCCTCCGGGAAAAGGGAGGAGAGTTTCAGACGCGCTGGTTCCGGACAAACAGAACCGAGATGCTCTCAGAGAGCAGCGGAGGTTCTGCTGCGATCCCGCTGATGTTCTGGAGGACGCAGCCTGAGAGGAAGAAGAGGAGGAGGTGATGAAGGGTCAGAGGGAGGGGCGGGCTGCAGCTCCTCAGGACGAACGGTTCTGATGGAGTCGTGAAGAACCCGGCGGGTTCTGACAGGTTCGGTACCACTAATCCCAGACAATCCTTTAAAAAGTCCGGGACTCACCAGAACCAGAACTGAAGAAACTGAGTCAGGAATCCCAGTCAGAAATCATAAATCAATAACGAAGTATCGATAAATGAGGTTCTGTTCAGAATGACGTCATGAACGAGACAGTCAAAAAATCACCCGTGAAATATACGATATTGATCTTTGACCTTTAATGTTGATAATCAGAGGATCAGGATGAAGGACAGAAATAGAACAGGAATTACGTTAGAACTTTCTAGAGTAAAACTTCTTTCTAGATTTAAAATTAAAATTCATTTGATGCAGAACTGATTTAAAAAATTGTTTTTATTTTAAATTCACACGAAAAATTTATTTAGTCGGTGTACCGTTAGCAGCGATAACTACACCGTTAGCAGCGATAGCTACACGTTAGCAGCATAGCTACACCGTTAGCAGCTATAGCTACACCGTTAGCAGCTATAGCTGCACTGTTAGCAGCTATAGCTACATTGTTAGCACTAGATGCACTGTTCTCTGGAGTGTTCGGGCCAAACGGTCTACCCAAATGTTTTCTGCTAACTTTGTAGCTGTAGCTGCTAACGTTGTAGCTGTAGCTGCTGGGGAAGCCCTTGGAGCTGCTAACTGACTATCGCCACCTGGACGGCGGCGGTTCAGACAGGGAACGATGGTTTCTAGCTGATTCTGACTCTGCTGAATTACTGAGCTCGTTAGGATTATGGGATGGAACGGCTCACACTCAGTGGAAAGTTCAGCACGGCGGCTCCATGACCAGGAACATTTCAAGATAACGTTGCTAAACATGACTGAAAGTCATTCATAAATAAAATCTTCTCTAGATATAAAGTTATTATTCATTACATTTCCATCTGTTTATAAATTCACTCATTAGGTCCCTTTCCTCCAGTTCTGACGCGTTGCTATGGCAACTTCTAAAACTGATGGAAGAAATGAGAAAGATGTTAGAAGTATAAAGTGGTTCTCAAACAACATTTTAATGATGATGAGAACAGCGAGAGAAAACAGAGCAGTGTTTATTCAAACCGCAGAGATAAAAGTATCTCTGCTATCAGTTTCATCATCTCCATATTTCACTCAGGAAGCGTCCAGCTCTCAAGTAATATGCAGAAAAGGAAAACAAACTCCTGAAATTCATGGTATGTATAGAAATATGCTGATAACTAGAAATGGACTGCCAAAATAAAAGTTGGGTCTTTATAAACTCCTGCTTTGAATCTTCATGTTGCCTCTTTCTCATTCTCTTTTCCTCATTGCTAAAAAAAAAAGCATGAGCTACAATGTTTCCAGTGAGCTGCAGCGACTGTGATGCTTCAGGAGGAAGAAATCCGTCTCACCAGAAAGAGTTCCAGGCCCAGCCTTTATTTTGATAGTCCACTTCCTCTTATCAGGAAGTTAATTTGAATTTTAGCTAAATATTTAGCTCAGAGCTAGCTATAGATTGAAATTAATACCTAAAGATGTAGCTCTGAGCTCTGAGGTCAATATTTAGCTTAAAATAAATCCCCTATTTTACTCTACCGACAGACTAAATAATACAATTATTTTTGTTAATATTTCACTTGTAAATTTAAACACAGCAGCCTATACAAAGCATCACCATCAGAGAGTATCCCTGTATGGAGAAGCAGAGAGATCAGCTGAAGTCCTCCACTGATCAGAGGTCAGATTTCTGCCTCTCTTGGGATCTCTGATAGGTGTTTAAGTGGAACACTGCAGCAGCAATGGAGAACCGTTTGGATTATAATAAAGACTAATTGATTTTTGTAAATCCCTTCAGAGGACAGCAGCCATTAATCTGATAAGAAGGGAGAATCCATTTCATAGCAGCAGTCAAAGCTGCAGCTGCGTCTGTTCCTCATCTGTTTAGAGCACCTGTTAATAACATGCTAATGACCTGCTAACAACATGCTAACCACCTAAAAACCTGTTAACCTGCTAACGACATGCTAATAACATGCTAATAGATGCTAACAACATGCTAACATGCTAACAACATGATAACGACATGATAATCTGATAATAACCTGCTAACAATTTGATAACAACATGACAACCTGTTAACAACCTGATAAATAACAAACTGCTTACAGCCTGTTAACCTGTTAACAATCCGATAACAACATGATAACCTTCTAACCGCCTGCTAACCTGCTAACAACATGATAACAACCTGCTAACAACTGCTAACAACCCAATAACCTGCTAACAACTTGATAACCTGCTAACAACCTGCTAACGTTTCCTTTCAGGATCATTCCCACCTTTAAGTCAGACCTGGAATACCTCAGATACATCTGCTGAAGCTAACCTGAAGCTAGTATGAAGTTAACATGAAGCTAACCTGAAGCTGGCATGAAGCTAACATGATGCTAACCTGAAGCTAGCCCAAAGTTAACCTGAAGCTAGTATGAAGCTAACCTGAAGCTAGCCCAAAGCATCCCCTGCTCTTCCTCCTCCTGTGCCTGAGCTTCTCGTCGTAATGAAATATAAATGATGCTGCAGCCTGGCAGCGAGAAGACGACGATTACAGACATTTAATAAATACCCTGATGGAGGATTAGCATGGAGAAGGAGGCATAACCAAAACCAGGATGTCTGAATTAAACCAGCTTTTCGTTTCCAGCTTCACTCTGACTTTAAATCTTGTGACATAAGACATAATTTATGTATCTGATGATGCAGTGAGTCGCGGCAGAGCGACTCCAGGACGTTACAGTCTCATCTGAATATGAATGCAGCTTTTTGTGTTTCTGCTGCTGGAAGGAGACGGAGACGCCGACTGGCCAACTGAATGCAGAACAGAAAGCCTGACAAAGCTGTCTTTGTCTGGCAGAACCCGGCCCGGCCCGATACTGGTGCTGCTGACAGCTTAACCAACGAGAGCCGACTGCAGACTGAACCAGGAAGTTCTGCAGTGAAACTCGAACGACGCCGGAACTGAGCCACTCGGTTCCGAACAGAGCAGAATCATCTGACTGATGAGTCTAAAGCATCAATGTTTCTCCAGCATCAGAAAACCAAACATGGTGGAAACATGAGGAGAAGCTAAACGTTAGAGGTTGAGTTTCCTGGCAGGAATGAGGTGCCGTCTGAAAACTTAGCCAGAAAATAAGAGCAATCATTTGGGTTATTTTGCTGGTCATAGAATAAAACCAGGGGACTCATTTCTCAAGTTCTCTAAGGTATTCATTCATAACTACCAGCTAAATATTCAGTCAGCAAGCTAAATATTTACCTAGCAAGCATACAAGGGACATTGTTTTTATATTAAACATTGAATTAACTAAATATTTCACTTTTTAGCATGGAGCTAGCACATTTAGCTACCTCAGCGGAAACACTCAGGTTTTCAGACGTCCATCCAGCCTCTGCTCTTATTCAGGCCTCTCAGCAGCTGCTGGACTTCAGCCCTGACAGCTAGTTAGCATTAGCATGGCTCTATGTATGCAGTAGTCCCTCGCCATATCACGGTTCACCTTCTGCGGTCTCACTGTTTCGCAGATTTTCTTTATGCAGAACTGCATTTTTTTAATTCTGACAAAATTCTCCTGCATGAATCTGACACTTTGCTTCGCATCTTGATTGGATCAATGGACGTCAAAGCGCTTTGTTTTGTGTCCTGATTGGCCAAGAGAGAGTCAGTCTACTGCAGCCTGTGTTCTTAAACTGTAGTTTTCATGTCGATTCCTGATCGCTTTGCTTTAATGCGGTCGTGTTACTTCACGGTGAAGCGTGTTGGCGAACAGGGTGGGGGTGCAGCACCATCAGAGACACTGTAATATGTTTTACCAGGTGAGGAATCATTCAGAATTTCATCATGTTATTAAAATTATGTAGGTTTCTGAGAGTGTAAACTGTGACAATGTGGAAAATGTTCATGTCAATTTTGGAAAGATTAATAAAGAGTGTGAAGTTGGGTAACGAGGACTTAACATGTATTTGAATAGGGAAAAATGAAACAGTCACCACTTCATAGATTTTGTTTATTGCGGGACTTTTTCAGAACCGAACTCCCACAATAAGCGAGGGACCACTGTACTGACTGTTCTACCAATCCAGCAGATGCATCGTTCTTCCTGTCTTCAACCAGATCTGCTTTAGGCCCCGCCCCCTTTACGCTCCTGCTTTAGGCTCCGCCCCCTACACAGCCCTCCTACTTTAGGCCCCGCCCCACCTATACGCTCCTGACCCGGCCCCCCCTACACAGCCCTCCTGCTTTAGGCCCCGCCCCCCTACACAGCCATGTTCTCTCTGTCCAGGAAGTGAAGCTAACCCAGACCAGCCAACACAATTAACTGGGCTGAGCAGAACTGGGGCAGAGGTTCTGAGAGAGAGAGAGAAAGAGAGGGAGAGAGAGAGAGGAACTAGAGCTTCTCATTTTTCTTCTATGTCGACGGATCAGAACCTCTCCATTGACCTTCCTTTCACCCAACATGGCCGCTTCATCTGCATCAGGCGGTCAAGGATCAGAGCAGGATGATATTTAGGAGCAGGATGACCTTTCACTGTTAAATTCAGAAACAAACCAAACCAGTTTGAATCTGGATGAACTTTTAAAGTGTAAACTTTGATTCAGTTTGGCCTGCAGCTCGTTAACTTTCTCTGAGTGACGGCCAGAACTCAGGATGAACGTCTGAAGATCATTCTAGGAGCTGCTGCTAAGAGTAAAAATGTTAAAGGGTTAACACAGGAGCCATGTTGGAGGCGGAGCTTCAGAGAGAGCAGCAGTTTCTTAAAGAGACAGAGACCCAATGTCAAGGCGTTAAATCAGAAAGTCAAATTCAAGTTAGATCCATGCAGCATTTTCATAACTGAAGGTAACAGGTACTGTGTTATGCTATAAATGATTTTATGTAAAACCCAGACACTGTCCCTTTAAGGCCTCTGACACATTAGCAGAGATGCTAATTATCAGGACAGTTAATTAGTCAGCTGTGACTCTGACCACAGAGATTTACCGACACAATCCAGTTTCCTCCATCTGGTTCTGATGTTTCAGGGTTTCAATTTGAGCTTAAAGCCTAAACCCAGAGGAGTCCAGTTCGTCCAGTTAGTAAAGTTAGTCCAGTTAAACTCCCAGTGAATCCTGTGTATTGGGCCCCTCCAGGCCGGATGGAAAGGTCTCTCTGGTCCTGCAGTGCGGCGCGGCTCAATTAGCTCAGATTGCCCGTTGCCTGCAGGGAGCAACTGATAATTGCCAGAGCAGCCCTGAGAGCCGGCGGCTAATGAGCGAGTTATTTAAATCACCTTCACTGGGGAGCAGGTTCACGAAGCGCCGCTGTCACATGGCTGCTGCGGCCAAGTCAAAGTAAAACATCTTCAGGAAGTTTGTTTCAAACTTCAGACAAGTTGAACTGGAAGCAATCCGATTGGACGGCTGATCAATAAATCAATAATCAATAAATAAATGCTTCGCTTGTCACTGAATGAGGTCAAACATTTCAGGTGATTTCGGTTCTGATGGACCATCAGACGGTCCGGCCGGCCCTCCTTCGCCCCCTACTGGATGAACTGTAATGCCACCCCATTTATTAATGGATCTAAATCAAAAGTTCAACACACAGATATGAAATAAAATAGATATTAGTCATATAGAAGTCATGCAGGATTGTTATAGTAAATGTCATAATTCTGAGATATTTTGAATTTATTTTGTTTAATTTAATCTGAGTCCTCCACAGAACAACCTGTCATGGCTGCTCGGTTCATTAGCTGGCTTGTTAGCCGCCGTCATGCTAACCGCCCAGGTAAGCCAGGTGTGATTGAATCTTCAGCTGCAGCGAAGCAAACAGCTGGAGTGTAGATGTGTGAACCGCTGGTCGCTGACATGCTGCTGGTCTTCATCCTCCTCTTCCTCCAGATAGAAGCAGACATGATGGAGGATCAGAGGGAATCGGACTGAGGCTAACAACTGGAGCTAATGAGCAACATCTGGACCTGCTCAGTTGGAAATGACTCCAGCATTTTCCCACCCAGCCTATGAATATTAATCACGGTTCAGCCTTCAGGGACGAACCAACTCAAATGTTACTTTGACTAGAAATAAACAGTTTCCAGCAGGAAATGCAGCGATTCTGCAATATTGTAGAAATTACCAACATCCAGTAAAACTTGCTTACAACCAGAAAGTTCACAAAATACACATTTACAACCTTCAGCTGAGTTAAAACGCTTCCTGCGTTGGTCGCTAACCAGCCACAACAGCAGCCATGACGCCAGTTGTCATGGTTACCATACAGACAGAACGCACAGGAAGTCCAGAGGAACGGACAGGAAGTGCCTGGAGGGGGCGCTAGACTGGGAGCGAGTCCAGTAGGACTTGTCTAATTAACGGAACCAGAACCACGTTGTCCGTCTGCTCTTCATAATCTAAAAGCAGAAATAAAATCCAACCGGCCTCAGAACTAATCAATAATCATTTTTATATGTTAATATCCTGAAATGTCCACAGCAGAAAAACAAAGCATCAAAATTCTCAACACAAACATGAAACGAGACGTTAATCCTCTAGATTAACACGTTTCTCTGATTAAAACCCAGCAGATTAACTCCTGTTTCCTCACAGCGAAGCTGAAGATGCTCGATGTTCCCTCAGATGGATTCATGCTGATGTAAAAATAGACGGACTGATGGATGACAGAACCGCAGACAAGTTTGGGCTTTTAAAGCTTTGAAGATGAACGCAACCATCAATAGCAGCTAATCAGAGCAGGAGAAATATCTTTCATTTATAACTAGTTTAACAAACATTGTTTTAATATTTATTCTGCCTGGTTCTTTTTGCTGTTTGCTCATCTATAAATCCTAGACACTGTCATAGTTTCTGGGATCAGGGTGTTGTGTACCAGGGTGTGGGAGTAGGTTTTTATTTTTCAGTTACCACCATTCGTCCACCAGAGGGAGCCAGGTGGCGCTCTCTGCATGTTCCACACACCTGCAGCCCATCATCTTCATCAGAGGAGTATATCAGCAGTGGACGGCCAGCACTCCTCTGCCAGAGTGTTTGCCTGTATTGCTACTCCAGTCCTTTGTAGCTTTGCTTGTTTTCTATTGAATTTCTCTGAGAGCTTTTTGCTAATCTGTTTCTAGTGAATCCTCCTCAGGATGCCTTTGAGGACCTGAGACAATGTCCACTTGACTGCTGGTGGAATCTTTTGTGGTTTGTTACCTATTTGGTATTATTGAGAGGATAATGATTACCACCTGTAGCTCGTTGTCTCCTCTCTAGTTCCTGGGTCGAGGGTTTCCCCGGTGCGTAAGGGCAGTTCACAACATTCACGGTTCTACTTCAAACATATCCAGAGTTTATTCAGACAAGCAAATGCATCAAATCACACCAATAACACACCAGAATCAACAGAAACTCAAAACCACAAGACAGACATTAATCACCTGAAAGAAACAGAAAAATGCACAAATACGGAGACCAATACGGAGACGCGTCTCCGGAGAGCGCCGGTGCCGCCGCACCCAGCGATCTGATTAATTCTTTCAGCGCCGAAACTTTTATAGGAAGGTGTGTCTCTTCTCTAATGTATGCAGTCTGGGAGGTTCCCTGCTCTCTAATTAGAATAAGTTTCAAATTTCAAAGGGAAGTTACTCTAAATGTTTATGACTGTCGTTATTGGGCTGATGAATGTTGATTCTCCCGAGACGACCAACCTTCCACACTTTTGTGTGAGATCCTACAATCTCTCTTCAGGTGTCCACATAGCAAAAGGCCCCAATCCTTATATGGGTTCAGGAAACAGTTATCTTTATGCAGACCCTCCTGGTGTCCCAGCGCAGATGCTGCTGCTTTCCAAGCACAGCAGGAGGCTGATGGCTCAGAGCCGTCCTCTTACCTAGAATATCAAGACGGGCTGATTTGGATCTAAAAACTGGTACAATTATCTTCTACTGATCACATTATGTTGATTAAGCCATGACTCTAAATCTAACTTAAAATTGAGTTCTATTCAAGATAATGTTGATCTGTCAAATATTTAAACATGTGCTTAAAGTTAAAACTAGCATAATTGAATTATCAATTCAATTATGCTAGTCAGTCTCCAAGCTCCACTAACATCCTTCTCCGTTTCACTGACCTCCATCAAGTCATCCGCTGGCAGTCCATCTCGCTGCTCCTCTGCGCCGCTCCAACTTACCTGTCCGCCCTCCAACGCCGCTTCCTTCCTCGTCCTGCCGACGCCCTCTGCTGAACCCTGGAACTGTTAAGACCCCCTAGGATTTCATCTACATGCCTCGAGTAAGCACCCTGTTATTTAGGATTAAGGTATCACCAATCCCATCTTCCTGGAACTAATCGCCTCTCTCCTTGTCTGTCCAAGCCGATCCCGGATTCCTGGCAGCTTCCTCTCTCCAGTGGCATTGGGTGACATTTCCCTTTGTTGTAAATAAATATTTTAATTTCTTATTTCTCTCTGAGTGTTTCTTCATGTGGGCTCAAAACATCAAACCCATCATGACACAGTGTTAAAGGCCAAAATGTGATGGCAAAACATGTTAGCATGATGCTAACGGTAGAGAAACATCCACAAACTCTCCAGCAAACCAAGACTCTGATCATAATAACATAACAATGAACACGATTCTATGGTCATTATTTCTCCAGTTAAACGCTTCATTCATGAAGATGTGTTGTAACTGAGTTAGCTTAGATGTTAGCTTTGCCACTAGCATGATAAAAGCCTCGCGGTAGCAGAACTCACATTACTGTAAAGACAGAAAGTTAAACTGAGTTTAACCAGTCGCTGATGGCAGCAGGTCAGGATGTTCTCCAGCTTATGCACCAGACACTTTATCACTTTATCATGCTGCTGATATTTTCTCAACTGAACAAGCTAGTCGCTAAGCTAGCAGAGTTCACAGAGTTTGTTCTTAATGGGAGCAAACAGGGAATTTTATTTGTTGCTAATTTCACTTCTGTTATCAGGAGGGAAAAGTAAATATTTGGATCTTTACAGATAAAAAATGTTAAATTCAAGTCTGACAAATATTTCAGTCAAGTTGTGATGAATGTAAATCAGATTATTTATCGTCACTACATGTCACTCCAAAGTAATAGCTCAAATTTCAGAATTCAGTTCCTGTATTTTAAAAAGTATTCCTCTCCACTGTCACCCTGTGCTTGGTCATTACAAAGGATTCAAATCAAATGAATATCTATGGAAAACTTTTAGCCTCCTCTCAAATTCATAAAGAAAATATCGATTGAAACCATCAAGAATTATCCTTGAGCTGAACTTCCCTCTGTTTAATCTGGAGTTTAATCTGGAGTGTATTGATTGTTTATTTGCTCGGCTGTATATGCAGTTTTTATTTCGGTGTATCTGGGGTGTTTCTCCAGTCTTGCTGGCCTCCAGCTGTTTTATCTACACCAGCTGGGATCAACTCCATCTTTCAACAGGTAACAGCAACCACTGGCACTTTAACTCCTCCTCTTTCTCCTCCTGAGGCGCTCCTGTCCGTCCATGACTCTTTTCTCCTCTCCAGAGCCGTAAATAAAAGATGGCTGCCGTCCCCAAGGTCGCTGGGAATGAGTCGGATCTCCACCGCAGGCCTAAAGGCTGCTTGGTGCTGCCACCTTCAGGAGGGAGCAGAACCTGCAGACAGGTGAACAACAGCCAGAACCAGAACCAGAACCAACATGGAGGCTTTTCTGGATCCAAACATCAGAGCAGCTTATCACTGAAAACACCTGTCAGTGTGCATACTAGCACTAGCATGCTAACCCCTCAGGTCAGATGTTTCTCAAATTTCCTATCAGGTACTGAAGTTCCAAAATAACGGCCATTTTGCAAGATGGCTGCCATTTTTTACCTTAATTATTGACAAAATGTGTTTTCATGACCTGGATGACCTTTGTGACATCACATGATTTCCTCTTTGGTCTTCATATTCATGCAGCTTCAAGCTAATAAACTGTATCAGAATCTGAGGACATAGCGAGTCGCACAGCCGCCGCCTGGAAGGAGAAGAGAGACCGACGACTCCACCTTAGCATTAGCTTCTGCTAACTTGTTTTGTGGCTAACTCCTGCAAACCTGCAGTGAACATTTTCAGACTGAATTTGTGTGAAAATGAAAAAGTGCCACCAGTTCTTACCAACATGCTGAATCATCACAAAAATGGAAATATCGGATCCAGACGAAGTTTCTGCTGCCAAAACCAGAAGCCGTTTTTAGGAATGTGCTTTTTTGTCCAGACGGGACTTAAAAAGAAAGTTCCCATCATCCAATCTCCTTCCTGTCCGATCTGATCCGATCTGTAAGTGATGCTAGCAAAGCTAATTAGCCAGCTAACGTTAGCGTACCTCTGTAGCAAAACTCTTGACCACTTTATGTGAAAATAATTTGTCATCATTTCTGTTTCTGATTGGTTAACATCCAGACCAATCAACTCCTCAGTTCTTACTTTGATTAAATAAACTCACATTTAGCTGCAAAACAGGACAATAAATACTGAAATTTGAATTCAAGATGGCAGCACATAATGTCCTTGTCAATGTAAGTGACTCAATTATGATTTTAATTATGCCAATAATCGTAGATATTTGCATAATTAATATGGATATTTAAAGTATCCATTTCCATTTTCACTCACAAATACAAACATTTATTTTTTGAGCTGCAGTTTTTTTAATCGCCTGCAGGATTTAAATCCTGCAAATACAGCAGGACCGGCATCAGCCACCAGGGGGAGCCATCGCCATCTGCATGAATTACCCTACCGATTCCTCTGTTCAAAATAAATAATAATAATAATGATGATGGTTAAATACTAAAAAATGTATTCAACCAAAAAAAGCTAAAAATAAACAAGTTTCAAAAAATACTAAATATTAGCATAAATCCTTTAAAACAAACTAGAAAACTGGAACAAATAATCATTCTTGATTGAACTAAATAAATACAAATAGAAATAAATACAAACATGATTAGAAAAACATTCTGGTGATGTACACCAGAAAAAAAGGAAAATGACGAACATTAATTAAATGTGAAATATTATAAAAATGCTAAGTAAGCAAATTGTGAAGCTAGCTTTTAGATTTACATTTAAATATTTCAGCATAATGTTCAGCTTATTACAATCATAAGCTGTTTATGGGAGAGGACAGCGTTCAGAGGGAATGTGATTCTGACTGATTCAGAATCTTAAACCTCCAGGACGTTCGGGAGGTCCAGGAGGTTCAGGAGGTCCAGGAGGTTGAGGAGGTCCAGGAGGTTCAGGAGGTTCAGGAGGTCCAGGAGGTTCAGGAGGTCCAGGAGGTTCAGGAGGTCCAGGAGGTCCAGGAGGTTCAGGAGGTCCAGGAGGTTCAGGAGGTCCAGGAGGTTCAGGAGGTCCAGGAGGTCCAGGAGGTTCAGGAGCGTGTGCGCGCGCACAACCCAACAGGTCCGGAACCACAACCTTCCGAACCCTCAGTGCCACCGGAACCTGCTCCAAGTTCTACTCTGCGGACGGACTTTCTCAGACCGATCTGGGCGGGAGCCGGACCGAAGCCGAACCAGAACCAGGACGTGACATGAATGAGAACTATCCACCTGCAGGTCCATGGAACCCGCCGCGGCCCCACGCAGCGTGTTCCCCCGAGCCGCAACTTCAGGACGGACAAGGCGACCCGGAGTTCCGGTTCCGCTGCGTGCCACCAGAACCGAACCAGATCCTGACCAGAATGGGACCAGAACCTAAGCAGAACTTTCCCCCATGCCAGCCCAGCCTGGTGCTGAAGCTTACCTGGATGCTCTTCGTGGAATGGCATTTCACCTGGTGGGATACGATGGCCGTTTGGTTCATGTTCCGGTCCAAAGCGTCCAGCGAACCGAGCCTGGAGAACAGCCAGCCGGTCCGACTAGCAGAACTGATGTGATCCGAACCGCTCTCAGTCCGCTGCGCGCGCAGAAAACCCAGACTTCCGGGAAGGGTTGGGTCAGAACAGTCCTGGTTCTGGTAGCCACAGAACCAGGACCTACAGGGACCGGGTTCTGGCAGAACCTTTGCACTTTACTTTGATAAACTTTAAAAGTCAATATCTTCATCATCATTATCTTCATCTTCATCATCATCATCTTCTTCTTCATCTTAGTTGAGGCAGAACAAAAAATGGTTGATGTCAATGAAGCTATTGAAGCCTAACATAGCATCTCAGTGCTAAACTTGTAGCAGCTAATGCTAATGTTAGCATATACAGTTGATATTTGTAAAGGTGTGATGAAGCAGAGCCAGTTTACCGGACGCTTCCGCCTCAGATCCAGGCGAGTTTGTGAGCTAATCGACATGAAGCCGTTCAGCGATGAACTCTCCGGCTAATCGAAGTAATTAATCAGCAGCTTTTTTACCAAGCGGTCACAATTACCCAGGGGGCTGCGCTCAAGAGCCTAATTGTGTTTTAGGGATTTAATTACCTCCGCCTCCACTGGGACCGGATCACTGCGGGAACGTTCTTTCTCTGAAGCACAGACGGCTTCATAGGAGCCAATAAAGAGATTTTATTCTGGGCTGTCATCATTCATGATGTTCTCAGAAACAGGGAATAATAATAATAAAACAGAAACATTATTACTTATTTTTACAGGCAGAGATGATTTCGCTACTAATGTTTCATTGATTAATGAAAAAATCCACTAAACATAAACTCCTCCTTTTATGAACACATTGATAAAACATTTAAAGTTTTACTTTCTGTTAGAGCCATAAATAGGAAATATTTAAGTCATTAGTATGATGGTTTGTTTTTATTGTGAAATTTAGTTTTATTCTGAAAGGTTTACTTCCTGTCGGGCTGTATATTGCCTTAGAACAAACCATTGACGGATTGTCTTAGACACGGTTGGGTTACCTAGACACGGAGCAAAACAGTTTTTACCGTGCAGATCGTGTATATTTGGAAAGAAAGAAAAGGGAATTGTAAAGCTGATATATCGTCATTTTTGTAATTGTATTTTTTATAGATAAAGACTTTTTTTGTTAAACTGACGGTTCGCACGCGTCCTTTATTTCAAGTGTCCAGGGAATGACACAGATATTGGATCTGTTGCCATAACACTTTCAGTGCAGATTTTCAAACAAAAGAATCCTGTTAGAGTCATGAGAGACTTTGGATCAGAACAATTCCCAAAGAAACTGAACTTCACCAAAAACCTGAGGCGTAAAAAAAGAAAAATTCCAATAAAGAAATCATATCAATATAAAAGTGACACGTGTCAGAGTCACTTTAACCTTTGACCTGTACCAGAACCAGTTAGCGTTCTGTCCGGTTCTGTCCGGCTCCTCGCTCGGCACATCAGGCGGCTCATTAATAACCTAAAACATCCAGAAAACCTGAGATGAAGAATGTCCAGACAGAAGCTGTTCGGCAGAACGGGTCGGCTTTATTAGAACGTTGCATCAATACACAAACTGATCAGAACCTAACGTCTGAATTCATTAAAAGCTGCTGCTGGTTCTGCTGGTTCTGGCATCAATTCATGGACTGAAACATAAAAAACTTTAAGAAGCAAAATCAGACTCCAAGCGGATCAACGGAACCGGTCAGAACCGAGCTGGAGCAGAAAGAAGAAGCTGGACAATCTGTTGTACCCGTAAGGAACGGAGCCTGAAGTCCAGTATCATAAATATTGTTCCCAAAGGTCCGACAGAACCAGGAATACGAACGGTTTTCCCATATTTCAGAGACAATACAAAAGAAACAGAAGAAAAATTCTGAATAAATTTCCTGGCTGATCCTTTTTCTCATCTGATAATCATGGAAGCGGGCCTGACGGCGCCGCTCAGACCCTCACTGTCAGAACGCAGCGAGTCCAGCAGGTTAGGACATGACCCCGAACACGGGGTTATGGCGGCAGATGCTCGGTCCGATCTCCTCGTAGTCCTTCTTGGTGTGGCAGACCTGGTAGAACTCGGGCTGAAGAGCAGAAGAAGAAGTCAGCTGACCATAAACTATTACAACTAATGCTAATGTTAGCACCCACAGTAGCAGCTAATGTTAATGTTAGCATCCAAGGTAGCAGCTAATGTTAAGATAGCATACTACGCATGTGTTGGATGTGAGGTAATGGGAGGCGGGGCAGAACTGTTCATTCTGTTGTGAGAGGAGCGCATGTTGTTAGCTACGTTAATGGCAGCCATTAAAGTGTGGATGCTAACATCAGTAGTGTGATCATTAAGTAAACAGCTAATGCTAATGTTACCACCTGCAGATCGGCTTACCGTCGATGCCAGCATGGATCCTCCGAACCACACGGCGTATCTCTGCATGTGATGAGTGACGACCTGAACATCGATTGGTTTGGGCTGCAGAGAGAACAGAGCCAGGCTGATTAATGGAAACAGAACCGGAAAGCAAAGCCTGGAAAGTTTGTTTAACAGAGATCTGCTGTAAAACGAAGCGTGGGAACTTTGCGGCGGTGGTTCCCACCTTGAGCTTTCCTCCGCTCAGCTCCTCGCTCAGCTTCAGCCGGGCGTCCACCGTCCTCTTCAGGTCTCTCTGCAGCCGCCGCCCAAAGTCCCTGAACATGGTGGATCCTCCGGACAGAACCACATTCTGAGGAAGGAAGAACATTTGGGTTATGGACCCGCAGAACCCGACCAAGCCGGGCCAGACTGGGATGCCGCAGTTACCTTGTAGAGCGGACGGCGGACGTCAATGGGACAGTTCTGGATGACCTCGTCCACGACCTCTGAGATGGGCTGGGTGAAGTCCGGGTTGGCGAACTGGGACCAGAGACAGCGGGTCAGAAGGTTCTGACAGTCGGGTCGCTGTGCAATATCCAATAACCAGACTGACCTCCGGGTGGAAGAAGATCTCGGGGCCCAGGAAGCGCTCGTAGCCCACGTCAATGGTGAACTCCTTCTTGCTGACGGCGTTGACTCCGGTGTACTGCTTGATCCATTTGGACCCGTCTGAGTCATACTTACTGAACTCTTTGACCAGGTCCGGACACACGTAGCTGAACCGCTCCTGAAAGGGAACATCAGAGGGAACATGGAGATGAATGGGGGGAACCGGAGCTTCAGTGAAGCTTCAGGTTGTGGATTTCTTTCTGAAGCTGCTTAGTTTCCTATCAGCTGCTGTTCATGTCCAAACAGCACCACCTGGCGGCCACATGAAGAACAGCAGAGGCTGCTCTATCCTGATGTCCAGCAGCCAAAATGAGATAATCAACCTTCAGTGATATTTACGTTAATCCAGCTGGGGACTGACCTTGACCGCCTTGGCCGTCTCCAGGGACTGCTCCGGGGGGACGCCCACCTCCCTGTCCCTCAGCAGTTGCTGGGTGAAGTAGGTGATGTCTCTGCCTGCGATGGGGATGTGCTTGATGCAGCTGCCGATCACGTAGCCTTCAGCCTGGGGCAGAGGGGACAAATGATGAGGAATCGGCTCTTAAATATCAAGTTCTTGTTCGTTCATCTTTGAAATTATTTAGTTTGTAAAGTTTCCATCTGGACTGTTTTCATGTTTCCAATAAATTCAGTTTTATCATTTTTAATTTTTATTTTTTACGTCTCTGATGCTGAGCTGGAGATCTGATGAAACCAACTTAGCGGTTCTCCTGGTTTCACTTTTAGAAAACTGCTGAATCGTCAGTAAAGCAGAGCTGGGCTTTAAATGAGCCATGAAGTCGACCTGCAATGAGCCACAGCGACCACCAGGTGGCAGCAGCACTGAACCATGCATGCAGTAGAAGCAGCTTCCCGAGTCTGCAGCTGGTTTGGACTTCCAGGCCACCATACAGAAACACCTGCAGCATCCAAAAGGGCGTCCCCATGGAGGGCTGGAGTGACATCAGGGGACAGGGCGTCCCCATGGAGGGCTGGAGGGACGTCGGGGGACAGGGTGTCCCCATGGAGGGCAGGAGGGACGTCGGGGGACAGGGCGTCCCCATGGAGGGCAGGAGGGACGTCGGGGGACAGGACGTCCCCGTTGGGGACAGGAGGCACATCGGGGGACAGGGTGTCCCCATGGAGGACTCACCACAGGAATGACGTGAGTGACGCCGTCTCCACTGTCGATGACGGTACCGGTCAGGGTCCGCTCGCCGACCTGCCTGGAAGTCCAGGAGGCCGCCAGCGCCAGAACCGCCTGCAGGACACACAGAGGGGATCAGAACCATGAAACAGAACCATCAGAACCAGGACCAGCGGATCACAACCAGAACCTCTGACCTGCACGGCGATGTAGAGCCCCGGGACGTTGAAGGACTCGAACATGATCTCGGCCGTGTATTCCCGGTTCTCTGGCGTGTTCAGAGGAGGTTCCGTCTGCAAACGGGACAGCGGGTCAGACCCACCGGGCCGGCAGTGAGCCGGGCCAGGTGGGTCGTCCAGAACTCACCAGCAGGAAGTAGTGGTCCTCCGGCTCGGCCCGCAGGTACTTGAAGATGACCTGCTCCATGAAGCGCTCCATCAGGTCCCAGTCCTCCACGATGCCGTGGCGGATCGGCCACTGGGCAGGAGGGGTCAGAGGTCAGCAGCAGACAGTATGGTCCAGAACCCAGCAGAACCTCCTGGCCCGGAGACCAGCTGGACCGACCAGGAGGTCCAACAGAACCGATCTAGCTCATAGCATCAGCAGAACTCTGGATGGACCCTAACCCTGACCAGATTGATAACCCTCTCTCTGTTTGGACCTCCAGAACCCTTCCTGTCCACCAGAACCACCACTCATAGCGAACAGACAGCTGAACCGGTCCGGTTGGGGAAAGTGTAAAGTAGTTTGTTCACTAAGGGCTGTACAAATAAATCAAACCGTCCAGAAGGTTCCGGATGGTTCCCTGCTGAGCCACGATGGCGTCTGACTCTGACCCTCTGAGGTTCTGCTCAAACTTGACTCCCGACCTCTGACCTCATACCTTGGTGGAGTATGTGGGTTTGTCCACAGCTTCATCACCGATGTAGAAGTCCAGGTCGTCCACTCCCTTCATCATCCTCCGCTGGGCCTGATCGCCCACCTTCGCCGACTCCTTGATGGCGATGCCTGAAGACACAAGAAGTGTTAGGATGACTTCCTGTCTGCGGGAGGATGACTTCCTGTCTGCGGGAGGAGGACTTCCTGTCTGCGGGAGGAGGACTTCCTGTCTGCGGGAGGAGGACTTCCTTCTACTCACATGAGGGAACGATGAACTGCGGCTCGGTGTTTCCTGCGTAGCCCAGCTTGGTGTAACTGAGAGAAGAAAACAGTCCAGTTACTGTAAGAACCTGACCCAGAGGTTCTGATTGGCCCGGTTATTTCAATCTGCTGATGGTTCTGGTTCTGGTTGGGCTCCAACAGGAAGTCAATGTTCTCCATGTTGTATCAGGTTCTGGACATCAGGAAGTCTTTATCAGAACCTGGCAGCGGTTCTGGGGAACCTTCAGTCCAAGCACAGCATTTACGTCAGGCTGAGGTCCGGACTTTGACTAGGCCGATCTGTTGTAGATCTGCTGTGTTTAGCCTAAGCTGAACATCACCACACCTCCACCACCCTTCTTTCCTGTTGGGTCCAAATGTCCACTGGTCTGTCTCACCCAACAGAACCCGCCCAGGTCCAAAAAGCAGATCCAACAATACAGGATGTGATCCAATAATCTGATCAAAGCACTTCCTGTTCACAGACAAACATTTGTAATCTGAGAAAGGACTCCTGAACCGGGCCAGAACAGAACCCAACATGATGCTGATTCATCCTACTGGTCCCCTTCATCATCACCAGAGCACCGCCTCTAACCAGCAGAACATTTTCCTGGTTCTGCTGCGACCCGTCTGACCCGGCTCATTCCAACGAGCAGTCCCAGCATGTCGGCCGCGACCTGCCGCGACATGCCGCAAATATGCAGCGCACGCAGCCGGGGAGCCCCACCCGCAGCGCGGTTCTGATCCGGGTCGGCACCACACTGAGGTCCTCTCTGCTGCGGCATCACCGTGACGACCCATCCGGCTGAATCCAGAACCGCTGCAGAATAATTAGTGAAATTCTCACCTTGTGGACCACAAACATAATATAAAGAGTATAGACCCCGCATTGGCTGCTCCGACGCACGAAATACGGAGCGGCCATCTTGGAGCGGCCATCTTGGAGCGGCCATCTTGGAGCGGCCATCTTGGAGCGGCCATCTTGGAGCGGCCATCTTGGAGCGGCCATCTTGGAGCGGCCATCCCTCCCACATGGCTAAACCAAAACAGTAGCAGCAGCCCGAGCACTGCCGGAGATTTTTGTTCATATCGACGGACTTTTGACGTGAGATCTCACGGGATGACGTTTCACAAGTAAGATGGACATTTTACCGTCTATATTTTGTGAATAGAATATTACTAAACTCTATTTATGTCCACCGGCAAATAGCCAGCTAACATTAGCTACCGCGCTTGGTGTAATTCAGCTGTTCCATCAGATTAGCATACTGTCAGAACAGCAGACATGCAGCTAGTGCGCATGTCTGCGCATGCGCATTAAGAAGTCCGATCGTCAAAGGAGCTGTCAGTTCATACGCGACAAGTTATGACCATTAAATTGTTTTCAATGATAACTAGATAGATATCCATGCATTTAAAGCAGCTAGTCTCTGCTAGCACTACAACACCCGCCCTGTAAAACTCACCAACCTACTAAACCGCTAAATCAGGATGTCATACAGCTGTTAACTGAATGTATGACGATCTTCGTCATGATTCCATGTTGCTGATTAAATAAAATCATATGGTAATGACACAGAACACAGGGGTTCAGCCCAGCGATGAAGGATCACTGAGATTAAGGAAATCTTTATTCCCTAACATTGATTTAGATTATGTGACACAAGGTGGCAAAGACTGTTATTTATGTGTAATTCTGTCTAACTCAGGGGGCCTGCAGGCCCGGCTTCCTGCATGTTTTAGTTCCTCCCTCGTTTAACACACCTGGACAAATGATGCTCATTAGAAGGTCTAAGAAGAACATTGACCAGCTGAAAGTTGTTACTGCCACTAGGGAGGGAACTGGAACATGCAGGAAGCTGTGGGCACCATGGGACTGAAGCAGTGTTTCCCAACCCTGGTCCTCAAGGCACCTGCATGTTTTAGATGTTTCCCTGCTTCAACACACCCCATTGAGATGATTGGAGTTCAGCAAAAGCCAGTTAATCAGCCATCGGTTAAAATCATCTGTGCTAACGTGGGGAGATGCCTAAAACACGCAGAGCAGTGAGCCTGGAGGACCAGGGTTAAAAAACCTTGTCTAAAGGAAGGCGGCTCCTGTTGGAGGTTTCATAAAGACACGATGTGAGGAAGACGAGGAGACGTGTTTAAGGACAGACAGACGGACGGACGGGTTCACTGCACTGCTGAATCTCTCTAAGCTCCAACTGGGCTGGAAAACAGGAACCAAACCTTTATAGATATGATCTATATAACCATGTGCATAGAAATATGTGTAGCCTAGTACATATTATTCAGTGTTAATCATTATTTAATCATCTTTGTTTCTCTATGATTGTATTATGTTGTGTTTTTTTATTTATATAAATATGTATTTTAAAAATATGACTGGTTGAGAAACTCCTCCAGGTTTCTCAAAGTCTTTCAGCGTTCTTTGGCCTCTGGCACTTTTCTCCGTTTGCTGGACAAACCAGAACTGGCTGAACATCAGGTCCATTGACCGAGTCCAGCCAAACGTTTAGGAGGCTGCTGGCCCATAAGGTTCTGCAGATCATCCACAATGCATGCTAACCCATGCATCGGTCAATTCAAAAATAATGTAGAAATAACTTCCTTATAAATGTAGCTTTGACAGCAGTTTGAATCGGGTTTACAGCAAAAGAATCGTGAAAATCTGCATAGTATTTAGCGAGTTATGATCGATTAAATGCGCTGAGACTTCACTCCTCCTGTCAAACGTGAGGCTGAGTGGAGCGGTCGACCTCTCCAAGATGGCTGCCCTAAATGTCGTTATCGACAATCGGCGAGAGCGGCCATCAGGCGGCTGTTCTATATTTATGTCTATGTTGTAGACAGCAACAGCTGATGACATCATCAGAACCTCCTGGTACCAAGCTCATCAGCAGAAGCTGGGCCTGCGCTGGGTCTCACAGGAGGACGAGCGTCCATCCATCTGTCCAACCATCGGTCTCCTAGGAGACGGGCTCGCTCCTCCAGGTTTCTCAAAGTCTTTCAGCGTTCTTTGGCCTCTGGCACTTTTCTCCGTTTGCTGGACAAACCAAAACATTTCAGAACCGGCTGAACATCAGGTCCATTGACCGAGTCCAGCCAAACGCTTAGGAGGCTGCTGGCCCATAAGGTTCTGCAGATCATCCACAATGCAAAGTCCAGAAAAAAAACTGAAAATCATCCGGAAAACCAAGTGATCAGAACCAACTTAAAACCCAACAGATCTACTATCTACAAGGATGGCCCAAGAGTTTTGCACAGTACTGCATCAGCTCTAACCGAACCAGAACGGGGTCAGAGGCTGGAGACCGGTTTGCAGCCAGAGGGAAATGTCTCCACAGAATCGGATCCAAATGTCCAGAACCAGAACCATTCCGTCTGCAGAGCAGCAGCATGAACCAACTGTCAGAACCAGAAGCGGGTCCTGTACTGTCCCGGTGTAATAACCGGGTTCTGGTGCCGAGTTAGAACCATATATGGACTAAAAAGGCTGAATGAGGAAGTGTAGGCTGAGTGTAGGAAGTCGCACCGCGCATGCGCAGCTGAACAGATTTATAATGTTTGGTTTAATGGGAAATGAGAGCAGCCATCGCGTCAACCTGGAGGAAACCGACCCGTAATAACTGACCCGGTTCTGGTTGGTTCCGTTTGTTCACCAGGTTAGAGCCAGCGTACAGAACCAGCGGACTCAGTTAAAGTTCGGTAAACAGAACCCCAGGTCCCCGGACTGAGCCCCGGACCCCGGACTGAGCCCCGGACCCCGGACCGAGCCCCGGACCCCGGACTGAGCCCCGCTCCGCCGCTTCGTTCCCCGGCTCCAAATGCTTACCCCGTTCCGCAGTCCACCACACACGCCGGTAGCCGTCCAGCCATGTCTGCCCCGGGTCTCTGCTGAAGCTCTGCTTTCTGCTGGAGGCTGGAGGACAGGCGGAACCCTGCTGAGCCCGCACACAACCGTTTCCTGTTCCGCGATCGGCTTCTGGTAGCCAGGGAGAGGCAAGATGGCGGAGGCCGGGCGGAGCGGCGGAAGCGGGGCGGCTGTCACTCAGCGGGGTCCGCTCTTTTGCAGCCAGCCGGCAGCGAGGGCGGCCCGAGGGCAGGCGGCATCACCCAAACGATTCAGATTCAGTTTGGTTCCAATCCTGGAGGTTCCTAAAAAAGAAGCTCTTAAGCTTTTAAATAAACACAAATAGTTTCTGGGTTTCCTTAAAAAATTTCTAAATGTTGAATTATTGTTTGGATGTAAAGTCATATTTGATGAAGGTAATTTGGTGGCATATCAGAGGAGAATATTTGTCTTCAGTGCCCAAAATAAAAGGAACATTGACCAACATATTTGATGTGTATTGACGATGGCACCCATGAAAATGTAATGTTTGTTATTGGTTTTCTCAGTTGTTGATTATGGTGTGTTTTTTTAACTTTCTATTTTTATCATGTAAATCTCTTTGAACTGCATAGTTGCTGAAAAGTGCTTCACAGATAAACTTAATTGTCTGAAATGGAGCCAAGAGGAAAATTTCCGACATCTGGGAATACTTTGAGATGATCGCTCACTATAAAATCCTTCTTAAATAAAAATCATTAACCCCTCCACCTCCCACTTCTGGAAATTTTCACAATTTTTTTGTAGTATGATTAGCAATATATATATATATATCAGTCCTGCACAGCAGAAACAGATTTAATGCTGTTGTAATATATTTACTAACTACATGGAAAGTCAATTGAGAAGTGGACGTATTCTAATGATATTAGTGACAATGTGCCAGTGTTTGTGATCCAATAAGAGGTTTGCAGAAAAGTAAATGAGGCCACCAACATCACAGAATAATGTCAGATAAGTGCATTAAGAAATGATTTACAATCACAGAACTGTAAAGTTTTATATGAAGAAAAATTAATGATTAAGCTTTTGATATATTTATCAAAATATTTAAAGCATTTTACGATAAAAACTGTGCAACTGTACCTTTTAAATTCAGGCAAAACATGAAGATAAGCCATGGATTACTAGTGGATTACAAAATGCATGTAAGAAAAAGAATAATCTATATAAACAATTTATAAAATATAAAACGCTTGAAGCAGAGCAAAAACATAAAATCCATTTTCTATACCCCCTTGTCCCTTGGTGGGGGTGGGGGGGTCACCTGGTGTCTAACAGTCTGGCAAGATGGCGGACTGAGCAGTCCCACTACTGCTCTTCTCTTAAACAATTCCTCAGATAGTTATCAAACTTTAGAATGCCCCCGATTTTAAAATATAATGTTGCGACCTGCTAAAGGCAGCAAAGCCTCCCGAAAAATGGAACAAGACTACATGCATGGAAACGGCATGGAGACCAGAAGAAGCTCAGAGGATATCAGCCTGTCGGCCTCCACGCCATCCAAAGGGACTCACCCAAAAATAGCTGAACCTAACCAAGATGAAGTCTCAAACTCCACGATCTTAGCAGAAATTCATGCATTTGTTGCAAGATTTTATATGCAAGAGAAGAGATTAGAGGAGCTTAGCATGCAGCTAAAGCACAACTGTGGCGAATCGCAGAGACATCTGAATTCACCTGGGCTCAGGTAAACACTGTCATCCAGACTGGCAGGATGGAGAAAGATGCTAAACAGCTACAGGCTGGAAATGCGGAGCTAAAGGACAAATCCAAAGAACAAGATATAAAAGAAAATGGAATCTCTGACTAAAAAGATTAAAGGAAAAACAAAGAGAAGATACCAGAGCTGAGGTGATTCACCTGCTGAGTGAAGTGGTGCCGCACTGGGACGACACAGAAGACACGGAGGACATGGAGGACACGGAAGACATGGAGGATATGGAAGACACGGAGGACATGGAGGACACGGCACACCGCCTGGGAAGCAGATGGAAAGAAAAAAGCAGGACCGGAACCGGGGGAATTTGGAAAAAGAACATGAGACATCAGCCAATAGGAAAGCAGGAGAACATGAGACATCAGCCAATAGGAAAGCAGGAGAACATGAGACATCAGCCAATAGGAAAGCAGGAGAAAAGGCCATCAGCCAATAGGAAAGCAGGAGAACATGAGACATCAGCCAATAGGAAAGCAGGAGAACATGAGACATCAGCCAATAGGAAAGCAGGAGAAAAGGCCTTTCCCTCATGGTTACAGAAATGGCGCCAGATCTGAATCCTGTTTGTAGCAAACAGACTTCAGATCTCTGTGGGATCATATTCAATCATTTACTAGTTTACAACCAAAGAAACTTTTTCTCTCGATTGTGATTTTTAATTAACTCAGAAATGTTTCTTGTTATGGTTTCCAGCTCATGTTTTCTCTTTTTTCTTTTGTGTTTTTCTGCTGGGCCCAGTCCGGCACTTCGGGCGGTTCTGGACCAACCGGGGGACAGAGTCCAGGTGAGTTTGGTGTTTGGATGGCTGTGGTTCTGGAGGATGTTAGATTATGAATGTTTATGGTTATAATAATCCCACTCAGAATAAGTTTTACTGTCTGATGTTATGTACAAAAACATTTACATACTAGTTCTGTTTTAGTGGAGGAGACTTTAATATGGCGCCTGTTGATTGGCTGGACAGATGTCCACTAAACCAATAACTAATGGAGCCCTGCTTGGTTACTATGGCAACCACTCATACATAGATATTTGGAGATTCAGAAATAAAGAGATAAAACCTGGCGCTGCTTATGATCTATGATACTTTGATGCAAAGTAAATAATTTTTATACGTGCCGACTTGTGCGGGAAATATGGCACAGCACATTTTCTGTGTGCACGGCGCTTTATGCCTGAGGCCCCCGGTCTGGTCTGGAGGCCCCCAGTCTGGTCTGGAGGAGGCCCCCGGTCTGGTCTGGAGGAGGCCCCCGGTCTGGTCTGGAGGCCCCCGGTCTGGAGCTGCTGTTCTTCAGCTTCACCGCCGGCATTTAGCTAGGAAGGTTAAACATGCTGACATGTTGTTCCTGCAGTGAAGGAATCAGAAATGTATTTTCTACTTTTGTATAATTTCTCTTCGATCCTGGGCTTCAGCCTGTGCAGGACGTCATGACGTCACTGGACCTCCCAGTTCCACCAGCAGGCGGAGCCTGTGGCCAGAGTTCCCACGATAGTATAAATAAATACGTTTGTTTTATTCCACACTTTTATTCTTTTACGTTTTGTGTATTTTTAAATATCTCAATCTGAAGTACTAATGTATTAAGACAGCTCATGTAATGACATAAAAATAATTTACTCTTAGATATTTATCAAAGGTTATTGTCTTTATAATAAAATATACAAAAAGAAATGAAATATTTCTTGTCTTGAAACGTTAAATGTACATTAAATTGTGAAATCATGTAAATATGTTCATGAATAAAACACTGTAAAAGTGTGTATCTGTTCATCAATGTCAATATAAAACAATTTATCAGAATAATTTATATCAAATAAAAACATTGAGCTTTTTATTCAGAAATCCCCCAAAACAATTAAATAATCACATCAAAAGTTAGAATACTATCTTTAGTGCTTTCTTTAATTACCAAATATATTAATGTGTGACAGAGAATGTGTCAATGACAGTAATTAACTTTAAATACTTTGTAGAACGGAACTTCGTGAAGTTCGGTCTATTTACTTGTATTAGCTTACTGGCAGATTGGCCTCATTCAACATGGCGGACGCTGTGACGTATCGCAGCAACGGGCCGAGCCGCTCCAGAGGCGTCTACGTATTCATGCCTATGAGCTACGCAAGAAACCCCGAAAAGTAATCAAATTAAAAAAATATAAGAATTACAATCGAAAAAGGGAGAAACCTTTAAACAATATGAAGGGATTGATCGCTGAAACTCTTTCATTATCTTTTTCATTGCTTTTTACACGCCTTCTTCTGTGCTTATTTTTACTCAGGCACAGCAGCGGCTGTCCTGAGGGGTCCTGAGACTCACATTTTTACACACGTGTTGAGGAACCATGGCGGACCTTCAGATGAAGCTGCTCCGAAAGAAAATCCAGAAAAGGACAGAAAAGAACCGGGAGAGGAAACAGAAGAGGAGACAGCCGGAAGAAACGGAGGCAGGTGAGTGATCCGGAACCGACTCACTTCTCCGAACCGAACCGTGACCGGGATAGTACCACAGGTTCACATCTGACCCGAAAACTGGCTGAGAATCATAAGAACCTCCGTTAAACTGACCGATTACAGAGTAAAACTAAAAGCGAGCTGTTTTATCAGTCTTATTGTGTTTTGTTCGGAAGTATTCTGGCTGCGGGCGGGTTCTGGTGGTCCATTAGCTCCAGGTTGGAGGTTCTTCCTGGACTCTTCAGGATGCTGAATTTATCGGTTCCCTCAGAGACGGAATAAGGTGTTAAAGAGGAAACTGCGTCCCAACGGAACGGAGCCGTCTTGCCGCAGACCTGTCGGAACCCATCGGAACCTCACGGACGGGTTTCAGCGGGAGGACTATCCTCCACATCTCAGATTAACTTAATCCTGAATCTAAATCTGACGGGATTATTTATGACGGAAACGACTGGCCGTTAATTTATATGAAACTGTCACAGTTTTTAAATCAGGAGTCTGAAATGTTTCTTCAGTCAGAAGACCCAGTTAATCGCTGCACATTTTTATTTCAGACATAACTGAACTCTAATCTGATTGCATTTATCAAACTGATGTTTTGCATAAAATGCTGAATTTTAAACATAACGAGCTGAATGTTTGTAGCTAAATACTTCATATTTTATGACGGGCTGTGAAAACATTTGTCTCTCATTACGAGAATAAAGTCTTAATAATAATAAACTTAATAATAAAGTTAGAAGAGAATGAAATCTTGGTAGTTTAATAGAGAATACAGTTGTAATATTGGTAGAATTATGTAGTAATTTTGTCATAACTAAACAATAAAAAATAACAAAGTTAATGTTGACCATCTTGGTTTTATAAATAGGAAACAATCTTTCAACACATCAGCATCAAATGCTGTCAGCAGCAGGACCTGGTGGTCATTTATTCCTCATTTGATAAATTTGCATGTTGATAAAACTATAGAAAATATCAAAGCGTTTTATTATTCATGGATTTTCTGCTCGAGAACTTCAGGAATCCATCCTAACCTGTCGGTTCTGGTTCTGGTGCAGAGAGGTCCAACGGGCCGGAGGAAGAACCGGCTGCTGCTGCTGGTCCAACCGAACCAGAGCAGAACCAGCAGAACCCGGCCGAGGAAGAGGAGGCAGAAGAAACTCCTCTGAAGAAACAGAAGAAGAAGAAGAAGAGGAAGCTAGAAGCAGCCGCAGGTAGAGACAGAACCACTGGGGTCACTGAGGTCACTGGGGTCACTGGGGTCACTAAGGTCACTGGGGTCACTGGTTTGATGTTTCAGTTTCAGCTGAGAAGAAGATCAGGACTGAGGAAGAGGAAGGAGGAGACATTAATGGTGAAGCAGCAGACAAAGAGGAGCCTGAACTACCCACAGGACTGACAGGTAAGCGCTCGGCTGGTCCCTGAAGGCACCACCAGGTGGCGCTGCCTTTGGCTGATGTTCACTCGCAGCAGCAGAAGAAGAAGAGCTGTAGTCTTCATCAGGATAAAGCTGACCTGCTGCTTCCTGTTCAGGCGCATTCGAGGACACCTCGTTCGCCTCTCTCACCGGCCTGGTCGGCGACCACATCCTGAGGGCGATCAAGGAGATGGGCTTCGAGCACATGACCGAGATCCAGCACAAAACCATCCGCCCCCTGCTGGAGGGAAGGTGAACTGCACTGCTTCACTCACTGGCGCTGTGGCAGGCTTCCTGCTGGTGACATCATCAATTCCTAGTGATGACATCATCAGCTCATCCCATGTTTCTCCACAGAGACATCCTGGCTGCTGCTAAAACCGGCAGCGGGAAAACCTTGGCCTTCCTCATCCCGTCCATCGAGCTCATCAACAAGCTCAAGTTCATGCCCAGGAACGGTGAGTCCTCTTCCTGAGGCTCCGCCTCCTTGCTCTGTGCTGATGCTGAGGCTCCGCCCCCTCGGCCTCCCTCAGGTACCGGCGTGGTGATCCTGTCTCCGACCGAGAGCTGGCCATGCAGACGTACGGCGTGATGAAGGAGCTGATGGCGCACGACGTCCACACCTTCGGCCTCATCATGGGCGGCAGCAACCGCTCCGCCGAGGCCCAGCGACTCGCCAACGGCATCAACATCCTGGTGGCCACGCCCGGCCGCCTCCTGGACCACCTGCAGGTGAGATGGTGGAACTGCAGGCTGGTTTCTGGACCAGAGGCTCTGTTTGGATGTACTGGTTGTGCTTTTAGTTGCCTCCCAGTTTGTCTCCCAGTTGAGCGGCTGGTTCTGACCCGGCTGGTTCTGACCTGGCTGGTTCTGACCCGGCTGGTTCTGACCCGGCTGTCTCCTCCAGAACACGCCGGGCTTCATGTTTAAGAACCTGCAGTGTCTGATCATCGATGAGGCCGATCGGATCCTGGAGGTCGGCTTCGAGGAGGAGCTGAAGCAGATCGTCAAGCTGCTTCCCAGTACGTCCCACCGCCGCGCCGCGTTCTGACCCAGACGGCCCCTGGTGGCCCCCGGTTAACCCTTTTGCCCCATTTGCCCCGTCTCTGCAGAGAAGAGGCAGACGATGCTGTTCTCGGCCACCCAGACGCGCAGAGTGGAAGACCTGTACCGGATCCCTGAAAAGGGTCGGCGTGGACGACCACAAGGACAGCGCCACCGTGGACGGCCTGGAGCAGGTAGGCCTGTGACCGGCGGGGCCCATCTGAGCCCTCTGGCCCTGGCTGACCTCCTGACCCCTGCAGGGCTACGTGGTGTGCCCGTCGGAGAAGCGCTTCCTGCTGCTGTTCACCTTCCTGAAGAAGAACCGCAGGAAGAAGCTGATGGTGTTCTTCTCCTCCTGCATGTCGGTCAAGTTCCACTACGAGCTCCTCAACTACATCGACCTCCCGGTCATGGCCATCCACGTGAGCTCCCGACCCCAACCCGCCCGGCCGATGGCTTCCGCTGGGTTCTGATCGGCCCGTTTCTCCCCACAGGGCAAGCAGAAGCAGACCAAGCGGACCACCACCTTCTTCCAGTTCTGCAACGCCGACTCCGGCATCCTGCTGTGCACCGACGTGGCGGCGCGCGGCCTCGACATCCCCGAGGTCGACTGGATCGTCCAGTACGACCCGCCGGACGACCCCAAGGTCAGCGCCGGGCTGGGTGGGCGGCGCCGGGTGGCTACAACTCTGACCTCTGACCTCTGTCTTTGTCCCCGTCTGCAGGAGTACATCCACCGGGTCGGCAGAACCGCCAGAGGCATCGACGGCCGTGGCCACGCCCTGCTCATCCTGCGGCCCCAGGAGCTGGGCTTCCTGCGCTTTCTGAAGCAGGCCAAGGTGACCTCTGACCCCAGCATCAGTTAAATGACTGACCTCTGACCCCCGGCTGACCCAGCTTTGCTCTCTCTGCTTCAGGTCCCGCTGAGCGAGTTTGAGTTTTCCTGGAGCAAAATCTCTGACATCCAGTCTCAGGTAAGAACCCGAACCTGTTCTGTTCTAGGTCCCGACCCGGTTCTGACCCGGTTCTGACCTGGTCCTGACCCGGCTCTGACCCGGTTCTGACCCGGCTGTGCCTCTGTCCCGTCCAGCTGGAGAAGCTGATAGAAAAGAACTACTACCTACACAAGTCGGCCCAGGAGGCCTACAAGTCGTACGTCCGGGCCTACGACTCTCACTCTCTGAAGCAGATCTACAGCGTCGGTACCCTGAACCTCCCCATGGTGGCGCTGTCCTTTGGGTTCACCGTCCCGCCCTACGTTGACCTCAGTATCCTTTTCTCTGCTGTTCAGGTCTAGTCAAAGCCTCAATAAAGCTGATCATTTTCAGCTGAAAGACGCTGAGCCTGCAGCGCGGTCCACCTTCCCGGGAAAATCTGGTTCATTTGTGGAGGTGTGAATGGGCTTCCCCTCCTGGCCTGTGGGGGCGCTGCACCAACAACCACTGAAGGAAACGACACAAAAACCTCTGAAGACGCTGAGAGCAACTTCCTGCTTCACCAGATGAAACAAGATGGAGGCGTCAGAGTTTAGCGGCTGGAGGATTTCTCTTTAGGCTAAAGACCAGGAGCCATTTCTGCTGCTAGCGCTAGGCTAACACGTTAGCTTTGGTTGATTTACCCAGAATCCCCTGCACTGTAGTCCACTTCCTGCTTTTGGAGCGGTCTCTGCTCCGCTTGACGTTCACATTCAAGCTGAACCCAGACTGAGGTTTGGGTCAGAGAAGTCACACCTCACCAACTGAACCGGCCCGGAGTCGGGTTGAAGCTGGAGGGTCGTAGTAATAAGCAGATATTCTAACCGGGATCTTTATGGAAGTTTACTTTTGTTTTTATGTGATTTTTTTTTTTGTTCTGATTGGAGAGAAAAACCTGCTGCTACAAATTCACCCAAATAATAAATCCTGAACCGATTCAGTCTGATAGCAGATCAATGTTCATAAATTGACCTGAATAATTAAAGCTTCATGGTTTCCATGGTTCCTCCTTGACTCCGCCTCCTCCAGACGTTCACAGCAGCAAAGGCCTGAAGCTGCAGAAGCGCGGCGGCGGCGGCGGCTTCGGCTACCAGAAGGCCAAGAACGTCAAGAAGGCCCGGATCTTCAAACACGTCAGCAGGGGGCCAAGCGACCGCAGGCAGTTCTCCCGCTGAGGGGGGGAGCTGGGTGGGGAGCGCCCCCTACCTCTCATCTCCTGTAAATGTCCTGTAAAAGTCAACATTTCTAATAAAGGAAACAAAGATCTTTGTGTTTCTAAACTTTATTTCACCTCTGACTTTGACTAGGACACTAATGATATTAAAAACTGTTTATTTTTTACTTCTACTCTGCAATCTTGTGCTCAGTTCAGCAGGACGAAGAATTAAAACTGAACCATTTTCACATTTGATCTCAAATCTAAACTTCTGTTGATCATTTCTAGGTTTTATTTCCCTTTGAGTATGAAAATGTTCACAGTGGGTCAGAAACGGGTCGGAACCGGATCTCTGGCTGAGATTCTGCTGCCAGAGAAGTCGGACCGGTTCCTGTAAGCTGGAAGGTTCAACTGGGATCCCAATCGGATCCAGACTGGTTCTGGAAAGGCTGGCCAACATGGAGGTTCCGGAACAAATGGGACAAAAGATTCTGGTTGGGTTGGAAACAGTTCTGGTGGCGCTGCTCTGACATCACTGGTTTAAATGAGCAGAACTTTAACTAGGCCGGCTCTTTCGGAAGCTCCAGGGTCGGTTTCATCTCCAGAACCAGCATGGTACCTGGTTCCACCACGTGGACTCAGTTGGATCCCTGCTGCTGACCTGTGAGGAGAAACGGAGTGGGTTCAGAACCTCTAACCCGGTTCTGCTGGAGGAACAATGGCTCTGTCTGAACCGGGTCGCTTCAGTTTCCTTCTGCTCACAACAGGATCGGCGGCTGGCTCCGACCGATCCATCGGCTCGTCACTCAGAATATTTAAAGGTTTGTATCCAAGGAAACCAGCAGACCTTTGACCTGCAGCATCTCCTCCTGGACCAGCAGGGGGCGACAATGGAGAATAACAACTCCACTCGTAACGGGAAGAACCTCCATCAGAACCTCCATCAGAACCTCGCGACGCTCCAATCCTTATGACCCGGATTGGCTGTTAATTTTTCACTTTAGGTATAAATGATACTATGTGATATGGAAAAATGATCTGGCAATAAATTCACCGAATTAGACATTAAACCTGCAAAATACTCGCAGGTTTAAACAGTTTAACAGTCAACTAAATCTGAGTAACGCTGCTTCTGATTGGCTGGTTCTGACTGAGCTGAGTAATTCTGCAGAACGCCAGGAGGAGGCAGTATCGATTATTTTTTTGGAGATGATCAGTCTCATATTAGGACAGCTAAAGTTTTATCGAGCAGCTGAAGCTGCAGCGGCTCGCTGTCAGGGCGCCGCCTGCAGAACCAGCGTCTCGCCCCGTAGCTACAAGGGTGGATTATTGTCGGGCTATTCGTTCAGCTTCCGGACCCTGATGCTGATCCAGTGTTGGCTGCTGCTCCTGGCTGTCTGGATCCAGATGTCTTTGTTTCCTGCACATGCAGCCAAACTCCGCCATATTTATATTATAAATATCCTATTAGGCTCGTTGTGCTGATGCGTCGTGACATGATTCACCTCCGACGTCATTTCCTGTCGCATCACGCAAACGTCCCTCCTGCAGGATTTGCTGCTGCAGTGAGGAGACGAAGGAGATGCAGCTGATCGGCGATCATCCACTTTTCCACGGTCTGATCAGTAGCTGATCAGAACCAGAACCGGTCTCAGTACCAGCGGCCATTCAGTTCAATACTTCTGAACTGGGCGCAGAGGGAGCCATTCAATCTGCTGCAGCAAAACCCACTCGGAACCAGTGAGGTGCCGTCAGGTTAAGGCGCCTGTCGGGACCCCAAAGACGCTTTCAGCGACGATGGAACACCAACATGTCCGCAAGAAGAAATAAAACTGAACAAGAAGGAAAACATTCAGGCAGAGTCATGCAACCCAAACCAGACGGTGGAACCAGAACAGACTGGTTCCCATGAAGCCTGATGTCAGAAGTTCAGGCGGGTCAGTCCCCCTTAAAACACTGATAGGCAGAACCGAGCTGGTTCTGAACCCATCAGAACCCTGTGTTAGAGGCGCATGCAGCATGCAGCACGGATACGGCCGGACCTTAGGGGTCCACTCTGATGGGGGCCAGGGACCCAGCAGTGGGCGCCGTTCGTCTTCTTCCCTACACCTGTGTTCAGCCAATGAGAGAGCATCCAGTGTGACTCCGGTTCTGGTTTCAGGGGGTCCATCAGCACTGCGGCAGCGCCTTACCGTTGCAACTGGTCTCTGACGTCTCCCAGTTCATGGATTTCTGGACGGCCTTCTTCCAGCGAGCGAAGCGCGACTCGCTCTCTGGTGGGGGACAGACACTGGTTCAGCAGTAGCAGAAACAGCCACTAGGTGGCAGCAGATCACCTTTCATTATGCAAAGCAGGATTCTGGCTGTCTTCATTCAGAAGCTTCTTCAGATTCACTGGAATACAGACTGCTACAGGAGATTTTTCCTGCTATCACCATCTACATTAACTATGAAAAATCTGAATATGAGCTACAACATTAAATTTCCTTTGGGATCAATAAAGTATGTTTGAATTTGAATTACTGCAGTACAGCTAAATGACCAGCAGGCGGTGTGTTGTGTGGTTCTGGTTCTGGTTCTGACCCTGGGTGTTGATCTGAGGCTGGTATCGCTCAGCCGTGACCTCAGGCAGCTGATCTGGATTCAGGTTCCAGACCTCCACGCCCTCAGCGGCGCCGGCCGCCATGGCTGCACCCAGAGCCGTGGTCTCAGACATCCTGGGTCGCACTGAAAGCAGGGACAGACAGAATCAGAACCAGAACCAAACCAGAACCAGAACATAGTACACTGTAAAAACTTACTTTACTCACTTTAACAACAATCATGAAAAATAATTTCCTTTTATCCCAGCTCTGTTACGTTTGCACACAGAAGGTGATTCAGGTAGTTTACCTGTGATGGTGGATGGGTCAAAGGTCAGAGGTGACTGTCCCTGATAGAACCAGAACCGGTTCTAAAACCCAGAGTACCTCTGTAAAGCCAGTCAGGCTTTGTGTGACGAGGCCGTTCTTACCGACGGGGATGCAGAGGATGTCGGCCTGCAGCTGCATCAGCAGCCGGTTCCCCGTCATGCCGCCGTCCACGCCCAGCACCGGCAGCGGGATGCAGCAGTCCTGGTTCATGGCGTCCAGGATCTGGCACGCAGCAGGACGACCATCAGACTTTAACTGGACCTCAGCAGAACCAAAGGTTCTTTACGCCTGCTCACCTCTCTGGTCTGGAAGCAGACGGCCTCCAGGGCGGCGAACGCCAAGTGGCTCCTGTTGGTGAACTGGGTGAGGCCGCAGATGATGCTGGGAACAACCAGAGTTTAGGTACGGACAGCTTTGGACCCGCAGACCGGACTAGTTAGAGGAGCAGGGAGTCTCACCCTCTGGCGCTCGGCTCCCAGTACGGAGCGTAGAGGCCGGAGAACGCTGGAACGAAGTAGCAGCCGTAGGACGTTCCTGCTTCAGCTGCTAGCTGCTCTGAAACCACAGAGTGGCGGTAAAACACTGACACCTCCTGGTTCCTGGTTCTGGTACCAGAACCGGGCTTCAAGAGTTACCGATCTCAGAGGACGACTGCACAATGCACATGTTGTCCCTCAGCCAGCGAACCACGGCTCCTGCTATGGCCACCGAACCCTGCAGAGAAACATCAGGCATTACATTATGACCAAGCCTCGTCTGCTGCTGGTTGCTCAGTTGTTTGGGGATAAATTAGAGTTAATAAATGAAACATTCACCAATATTTTGATGTTTAATAACGGATAACGGCACTTGGAAAAATGTAATGTTTCAATTGTTGACTTTTTTGTTTTTTATAATGTAAAGCATTTGAACTTCCTTGGTGCTGAAATGTCCTATACAAAGAAACCTGATTGACAGGTTGATCAGTTGGTTACTGAGTTACCGGGTTACTGGGTGGATTGGTGGGTTGGTTAGTTGGTGGGTTGGTGGGTGGGTCAGGTTCCCCGGCCCTCCAGCTCTTTGGGCAAACCCCAACCCTGCATGCTGACAGGTGTTCAGCTGAAACAGTAGTGAAGCAGGGAAACGTCTCGAACATTCAGGGCTTTGCGCCTTGGACCAGCGTTGAACCGCCGTCCCAGCAGACGGGTCCCCTTCCTCCTACAGGTCATACAACTGGGGTCAGCCAACTGCCCTCCAGCTTACTGATCAGGAACTTCCACTGAGCAGGATCTGGACCCGGCAGTCCTCACCCTGCAGGGACAGGATGGCCCCTGGAGAACAGGATGGCCCCTGGAGGACAGGATGGCCCCTGGAGGACAGGATGGCCCCTGGAGGACAGGATGTCCTCTAGTCCTAAGTTTCAGACAAACCTAGTGAAGATCAAACTTGTCCCACCTCCAGCGCGTAGCAGGCTGGCTTGTCCCTCCCCAGCTTGTAGGCGACTGTGGTGATCAGGCCGTGTTCGGACATCACCGGCTGCCAGAATCACCAGAAGACAACAAGCTCAGTTTGGATCACAGGAGACAGTTCTGACGGTTCTGAAGGTTCTGAAGCGTCTTACCTTGGATCCTGTGTTCCTGAGCAGGAAGCATCCCGTCCCATACGTGTTTTTGGCCTGGCCTTCCTCAAAGCACATCTGACCAACCAGAGCTGCTGACTGGTCCCCCAGACACTGACAGAGACAACGACATCGTCAGGTTCTGGAGGAACCGGTCCAAGATGGAGGACAGGCAGAACCTTGACTGGATATGGTACAGCAGAAGCTCCTTACCCCCGAGATGGGAACCCCTGCCAGCGAGCCAGACCTCTGGAGAAACAGGCAGAAGGTTCAGCTGGACGCCATCATCAACATCGACTGTCTGTTTGAAATGCATCACTGTGCAAAAGTCTTAGGTCGTCTTTAAACAATTCTGTGGACTTTGGCTGCAGTCCAGTTCTGGGCATTTTTTTGTTTTGGTTTTTTTTGGGATTTTTTGGCTCTAGTGGTCTTTATTTGAAAGTAGCTGGACAGGAAATGGGGAAATGAGAGAGGGGGGAAGACATGTGGCAAATGTCACCAGGCCGGGAATCGAACCTGCGACCGCCGGCATGAGAACTAAGGCCTCCCTCCATATGTGGGTTGTACTTTGCCCCTGCGCCACCACAGCCCACGCAGTTCTGGCATGGGCTGAAATCTCACCGAAGTGGATCATAAACCAGGATGGGTTGTTCTGTAGAACCTGGACAAAGGTCCAGTAAAGCGAACCAGTCATGCATTCCCCTTATCTTTGGTTAATATCTTTACCAGCCACAGAGCTTCACTACAGAGACCAAAGTATAACGATCTGACTGTTATCAGATCAGATTTACAGGGAACTTCAATAAAACGTCCCACAGCAGAATGAAGAGTCTCTGAGCAGAACCGGGTCATCTGGTACCAAGCCCACATGTTGCTGTCCGGCTGGTTCTATTAATGAGCTCAGCTCTGGAAAATAAAACCTGCAGCTGCTTAGAGGATCAAAACGTTGAAAAGAAGCTAAAATGGGAAAAAAGTCCTGGACCAAAGCAGTGAGGCGGCAGCTGACCTCTGGACTGCAGATCGGGTCAGGTTTGGTCCGGAAGATAAGATATGAGACAAACACTGACAGGACGTCCAGTTGGACCTGAACAAACAGCGTGCAGCAATCGGGTTCTGTTCAGAATGGGACCGGTTCTGATCCGGAGCAACAAGCAGCTTCACACATTCATTACAACAAATCATTCCTACAAATCTCCTGACAGAACCTGTTAGCCTGGTGAACCCACCGGCTTCATCAGGTCGTCACGGCAACTGAAACCCGACTGAAGAAATGTGAACTTTGTCTCATGAAGGGACGGTTTTGCACACACGACTGTTGGGTTGCTCAACGGTAGCAACGCGTTGCCGCCTCGAAAAGACGGTCCGTCAGGACAGAAACGCCGCCATCAGTCCTGACGAGCGCAAACAGGAAGTGCCTCGTATTCACTGAGCGGCCATGTTTGAACGGAGGCTGGATGGAAACCAGAGGCCTGGACTGGTGCAGCACCAGTAGCACCACTGCAGCCTCGGTCCAACCCTTTGGATGTGAATCCATGATGAAATGCAGAGAAGAGCCATTTCTGCTGCAGTTGGAAACATCTGGGTTTCAGTTCCGACCCAAAAGAACTTCCAGTTATTCTGACTGACGCTTTCTGAAAGATTTCAGTTCTAAGTTAGTGGTTCTGACCCGGTTCCACTAGAACCTCTTCATTCATAAGGAACTTATTTTAAGCAGAAAGTTCTGATTATTATCCAATGGCCACGTAAAGTACCATGGTTCTAGAGTGGTCTAGTTAAAGTCCAGACTTCAGGAAAAAAGTGAAAACACCAAAAATGTGTAAGGGTGTAAATACTTTCAATAAATAATGGGTTAGAAATCTGAGATGCACTTTTAGTTTCACAGATTTATCGTTGTTGTTGCGATTGATTAGGATGGTCGTCATGGCGATCAGGGCTCACCAGGCGGCCGTAGATCTCAGAGGAGCTTCTGACAGCGGGCAGGATTTCCATCGGGATGTCAAAGAAACTGTAAACACAACCGAGTCCATCAAACCAGAGCCTTAAAGGACTGGACAACTGGTCAGAACCGGTCAGAGCCGGACAGAACCGGCCAGAAATGAATGGTAGCCTGGGACTGATCCAAGCTCCAACTTAAGAAAGATACATTCAGTTTCCAAACTCTTGTGGGAAAATATCCCCGGCACCCGAAGCACCAAGACATTCCTGGGAAACCGATAGGCTCTCGATCTGAGGCCAGACCCAGACAGAACGGCTTTGAGATCCGGGTCCTGACAGCCGGTTTCTCCGGGCCAGGTTACCTGCAGAGCTCAGGGTCCCAGTCCAGGCTGTGGATGTTGAACAGTAAGGTGCGGCTGGCGTTGGACACGTCCGTGACGTGGACTCCTCCGTCTCGGCCGCCCGTCAGACTCTACAGGAGAGAGAGAGCTCTTTAACCAGCCGGGATAAAAACCCGGAGCTGGAACCGGCAGCCTGCTGCTCCTACCCAGATGATCCAGGAATCCACCGTCCCAAACACGGCCCGCTTACTCAGAACCGCCTCCCGCACCGCTTCCACATTGTCCAGCAACCAACGGAGCTTCACGGCACTGAAGTAAGTGCTGATGGGGAGTCCGGTCTTATGCTGCCAGGCGGGTCCAATAGAACCCACAGGAGAACCAACAACAGGTTGACCTCAGTGGCGCCCTGACCTCTCAAGGTTTAGGGGTAACGGTCCTACCTTCAGGTGGTTCTTGCTCGTGCCGGGAGTTTTGCTGATGAGTCTCTCCACAGTGGACTGCGTCCTCAGGTCCAGCCAGACTGCAGAACAGCGCAGAACTCAGAGATTAGAACGTCCACATGATCAGAGTCCGACCGCTTCTGAGAGGAGAGCAGCCAACTTCTGCCACTTGGAAAAGACTGGAGGCCTTAGAAGAAGAGTCCAATTTGGCCCAGCATAACGAGTCCAGTTCGATCTTTTAAAGATCAGTTGTGGACTGAGTCAGCTGAACCAAACCTACTTACTGGAACCTCCATGTTTTCCTTGCAGCTCTTGTTCTTTAGTTCTTGTGAAGGGTCTGAAAAAACCTATCCATCCACCCCGTCTTCATCTTGAACCCAACCTAAGCTGGCCTCCGCCGCAGAGCCGCCCGGCCGCGGAGCCGCCGGCCGCGGAGCTGCTGACCACCTCCATTGCTGATCCGGTCCAGGAGAAGCTTCCCCACAAGCCTCTGCAGGTTTTACTGGAACCAGTCCTTACTGGTTTCATGTGGCTCGACTCACCGATGGCGTTGTAGAGCGGTTCTCCGGTCTCCTTGTCCCAGACCACGGTGGTTTCTCTCTGGTTGGTCACCCCCACCGCTGCAGAGCAACAACAACAATGTGAACATGGAGGAAGCTGCAGAAACAGAACCGCAGCAGCGGCAGCGTCCAACCTTTGATGCGGGACATGTCCACACTGAGCTGCGCCAGCTTCTGGCAGGTCTTCTCCAGACACTCGTGGACGGTGTCCATGATCTCCCTGGGGTCCACCTCCACCCACCTGAGGCGATGATTGGTCCACACATGTTCAACACGTCACCACTAAGCCCAGGTTCTGCCTCCTAACAGATGACTGGTTGGGACTGGCTGAGGCCTAGTCCAAACATAGCCGATATTTGGGAAAATCTACACATTTTTATGTGCTTTGGCCTTTCATCCACACAAAAGCATCTAATATCACTAAAAAAGATTATTTATAAAAACTATGACCAAAGTGAAGATGTGAGAAACTTCTGTCTGTCGGTGGAAAACGGCGCATTCCATTCTGAGACAAATAATGCGCCAATAATAAACCTATTTTCTAATATGTTGAAAGTAGTTGAACCTACAGATGAACCTCCTGATGCCATATTTGATTCCTAACAGGAAGTCGTGGATGTTTTGAAGGATTCAGATTGGCTGACAGGTTTCACCTTAGCTCTACACTGCCCCCTATGGGTTGGAATGTTTAAACAACGCTCAGACGCAGATTTATTCGGGTTCATGTGGATGAAATCTTTTGTGAAAGCGATCCAGTGAGTACGATGTCGGAAGTCTCACCCTTCTTTGGGGAAACGCTGCTTGAGCTCCACCTGGTGGTGGCTGATCAGCTGGGCTGTTTTAGTGTTGAACACCTGCAGAGAAAAGCAGCCAATCAGAGAGCAGGACAGAAGGGACCCGTAAGGCTCTGACCCTGGGAGGGGAGACACCCAGCAGGGGGTATTGAAGGGTATTCTGGGCGGTTGAGGAGGCAGAATGGTTCCTCTGCTCAGTGATTTAAACCAGAGAAGGAGACGAGCCTCCATCTAGTTAACAGTCAGAATTTCCTTTGGCTAAGCGGACAAACCTGCAGGCAGAGAGACGGGCAGCTCAGCTGCATTAGGACCTCACACCAGCGAAACCTGAACCTTCACTTAATCATCTGTCCAGCTCCTGAATGAGCCATCATCAGGAACCAAGCGTCTTCCTAGGCGAGGCGGCTCCAACAGGAAGGAGGAAGCTGAAGCGATTAGCGGCTGCAGCCATTCATCCTCCTCTGTCCCTGACACCTCCAACACCGCAACCCTCCGCTTCACCAGCCGGACCTCGGCTGTAGACCAACTGGCGTCATAAACTGGATCTGTGATGTCACCAGCACACCTCGCCGCCGTCTCACTGTGCAAATGAGAAGGGCGGGGCCTTAAGCTGTCTGCCTCATTACACTGTAAACGGATGGGTGATGGGAACCGACCCGAACACCATCCATTCATCCAGTTCTGGTCCGTTTCCAGGGAAACTAGGAGTTAACCAGGTCCATCGTTGTTCCCAGTTTAGGATTCCAGCTGAGCTCTGGGATAATAAAATTAAAATAATTTAGCATACCACCTAGTCTGCCTTCTGATTGGCTGGTTCCTTCCTGGATGCGGGGCATCAGCTGACATGATGCTGCCATCACCTGATTGTTCTCCTCTCCTGCTGCCAAATGTTTTACTCTGACATAGAAAGTTGTCCTGGTTCAGTTCTGCTGTCACCTCCAGACGGCCGCTGATAAAGACCCAGTTCTGGTTCTGCTGTAGGTTTCCTCCTGTGACTGAGGAGTTTTTCTGTCCACTGTCGCCCCCTGCTGGTCAGGAGGAGTGATGGTCTGCTGGGTTTCATTCGATAGAAACTTTTTAAATAAAAATGATGTTGGAAGAAATAAATATGCTGACTTTGTGTCGCTGACATCGAACAACGCTTTTTATTTCAAACGTGGTTTTATAGTTACTATGAGTTTTCTGACCCGGTTCTGGTTCTGCTGCTCAGAGGAGCGGACTGGACCAGGAATGATTAACCAGCAGCAGCGATCACTACTGACGTCATGAACAGTAAAATGAATGAAAACAGAAACTTTAAAAGCAGCAGAACCTGCTATAAAACTTTTCAGAATGAAGCCACAGTTCGGTCCGGGTCGGTTCGATCCGGGTCGGTTCGGTCGACTCACCAGGAACCTGGTGGAGCTGGTTCCCTGGTCAATGGCAGCCGCCAGCGGGTCCATGTCTGCCTCCCGGGACTCGAGCCTCCTTCTGGGCTTCCTCTGCTCCGAGCAGCGGGGGGCGGGGCCACCGGAACCGGCCGGAGTTCACCGAACCGCCGGCTTCTGACCACAACCAATCACAGCGCAGGACGGAAACACGCCCCTTCCTCTGCAGGTGGACCTGATCTGGCTGGTTCATTAACATGGAAACGACGAAACAAGAAAATGACGTCATAGTCTGTAATTTAGACTGAATTATTTTATTTCCACAAAACATCAGGAGGAAACGAGATTCAGCAGCTGGACATTTCAGACTCGAACAAACTGGATCCATCGAACACAGAAATATAATAAACTTATTGAAATACAAACCATTTAAATATAGATATATATATTTATATATGTAGATCTATACAAATACAGATCTATAGGGCTGCTGGCAGCAGAGTCGACCCTCCACAATAAGAGTCTCTCTGGTCCTGATTGTTTTCATTCTTTAAGATCAGACTGGGCCCCGCTGCAGCTTCCTCCTCTTCCTCGTCTGATGAAGAGCAGAAGCTGGAAATAGACCGGTGACCTTCGGGGTCACTGAAGGTCACTGAGTGAGGTGCTGCAGGAGGGACAAACGCAGCTGGTGCAACCAGTGGCGCCCCCTAGGGGCCAACAGGGGCGTAGCATCGCTATTGGAGATTTCCCAGCATGCATCAGGACGGGAGAGTTGCGGTCTGGGATTAAACCTCAGCAGAATCAAAACTCCTGATTTCAGGAGAACTAACTATTTTATTCTATTTCATTCTATTTTCCGAGCAGAAATATCCCGAGACAGCAGCAGAAGATTCATCACGGCTGAACTAAAAACAGACCAACCAGCTGCAACATCTGACCCACAGCATGATGACTCCACTGCCAGCTAGGCACCATTTAACTTTAACAAGATGGAAAGCTCTGCTCCGGGGTTTTTAATAATCCTAGAGAACAGCGCCCCCTGCTGTCTGGGAGCATCACGTCGGTCTGAATGTCAGCGGATCCTTCTGCGTGACAAATGAATCTCAGTTTATTCTGAGGAGACCAAAAACAGAAAACATGGAGGACCTGCACAAAACTAAAGAAAGCAAAACCAAACTGCTGCTTTACAATCGTTAGTTCACTTAAATATTCACATTATGGAAGAGATTTATTTATTACAACAGTGAAACTGACTTGGTAAACATACATATTTAGATAAGAAATGAGCAGCACCACCTGTCCTAACAGGACAAAAGGGGAGCAGCTATCTAACTGCAATACACAGAAAAAGAAATAAAGAATCAAATTCACATCCACGTCCAGAACGGTTCGGTTCTTCAGGGGCCGTCACGGCGTCTCTGGTTTATTGGGTTCTGGTCTGGTTCTGGATGCAGTCTGGAGTGGCTCCCTGTTCAGAGCTTGGTCCATCTCAGTGTAATAGTCCAGGGCTTTCCTCACTGGGTCCATGATGTGCTGCTGTGGACAGACAGAGACGGGTCAACGCTACAGCTGACAGACCTCCTGGCAGTCCGCCTGACAGACCAGCTGATAGACTGGCCGACAGACCGCCTGACAGACCGCCTGATGCATCACTGGATGGACTGCCATCGTTTCTTCATATCTGTGTTTCATAACTTCATGTCTGTGCCGGCTCACCTCCAGGCAGGGGAAGAGGTTGGCGAGCTCCATGAAGAGTGGCAGCAGGACGAACCTGATGAAACCGATCTGAGATGAAGGTTTGGTCACTTTGTCTCTGTCCATGAAGGGACTGACTGGAAGACCCTCCAACTTCTCCACGTCACTCTGAGGACAAAAACGTCTGGATTCAGCAGCCATGTTCTCTGATGTGTGGAGTAGAACCAGAACTTGTCCAAAGCTACAAACCTATCACAACTCAGGTTGTCTGAATTTTGTTCATGTAATCTACCTGAGATAAAGGTAAACCTGTAGTGTACGTCTCCTAATCTGCACACCTTAGATTTAGAGCTGGGAACGCCGTCACACTGGATATTTGTTTTCCATGCACAGCGGCCATGTTGGATCGTGAACCTTGGTATGGCTCCCACCTCTAAGTTTGGCTAAGTCATTTGTTAGGCATATAAGTTTGATTATACTAAGTCTAGGACGAGTTAACTTTAGTGCATGTGAAAATAGTAGATTAAGTATGAATATTTTAAGTAGATTTTAATTCAGGTAGGTTTGGGTTAGTGATTCAATCCAAATAACAATTGATGGGTATTTTTCTTAACTTACATAAAAGAGTTACAGACACAGCTCTGAAAAGGCCTTCAGCAGAGGTTGTCTGTCATGGAAGAGGGGTGAGAGAAAAGCAAAGGAGGACTCAGGTCATAAACTAACTGTTGCACCAGGCAGGTCTCAGCTAAGGAGTTTGTGGACAGATAAGCAAACACAGGTGGAGAAACATAATTTAACGTTGGGAAAGGCAAGTTTCGTCTCTTCACATAGTTAATCAAATTCTCTCAGAAGGGGAGAAAAACATGAACGCTTTGAGAAAAAAAGAACTAGTACCTGGAGTACTAATGAATTGCTGACTAAAGATAACATAATACCTTTTTAAAAACTTATAAGGACATTTAAAATTAAGTTAGTAACAGCATGTTTTGATTGAGAAATATCTAATTAGTAGTTATTATATTAATAGGACTAATCCATGACTAACACAGACTAATTCAGATGAGGGTTGGTTTATTATAGTCAAAGTAGTAGGACATTAGTGTTGTAGTATTGAAACTGTTCAGGCATATGACAAGAGTTTTGAAAGATAATTGTGCTAATTCTAAATATCCAACATCAGCGTTGTGATCTACCAGCCTGGAGAGGAACTCTGACCCACCTTCCTCCACCAGCTCTGTGTCACTTTAAGTTTACAGCAAAAGTCTGTTTTACTTGATTTGCAGGACAATAAAACAAGGTGTGTGTCTGGATAACCTTTTTCTGAACTGGTTGAAGAACTAGGGTCTTTGTTTGGAAGGTTTGTAAAGACGGAGCAGGAGACATGCTAGATTTCTAAATTGACATGAAGAATCCTGTCTGAATGAACTTTGCTCTCAGCTGGTCAGAAGAAGGAATAATTTCTCCCTGAGCTTTAACAGGTCTGTAAGGAGGGTTATTAAATCATTTAGGCCATCCTCTCTTGGTAATTTGAAACTGGTTGCAGTAACTGAAGAAGAAACCACACCTTTTTGCATACATTACAGAGAAGGGTATGTCTTTTCTATAAAACTTTCCACCAACAGCCGGTGGGTCAGATTGCTTGGTTTCCAGCCGCACCAGCGATCTCCAAAGACGCGTCTTTGTCTTTTGTTTTCATCCCATTCTTGTGTTTTGTCCTTTTTTCTGCGTATCTCAGGTAATTAATGTTTGTCTTGTGGTTTTGAGTTTCTGGTGTGATTTCATGCATTTGATTGTCTGAATAAACTCTGCATATGTTTGAAGGAGAACAGTGAATTGTTGTGTCACTTTTATGCGCCTGTGAGCTTCTGGCCGGGAAACGAGAGGAGAAAACGAGCTAAAGGTTTTAATATTTGTCCTGTCAGCAGCTCAGTCTATCCAAATGTGCCGTAGATTATGTGAGAGTAGCATACCTTACTTTTGTTTAGTTAAACCAAAACTATTTCATTTATTTCGTTAGATTATCTAATTTTAGTTTTGATTAGCCAAAACATTCTCACTCCCAACTCGTCATATATTGACGAGAAGGGTTCTGTCAGTGAATGCAAAATACTGAAGACGTTTACAGAACCGTTTGGCGTGCAATCACAAAAGAAAATTCATCCTCATTCTTCTTAAACAGTTTTACTAAACTTCTTCTCATCACTCATGGACTGCAAACAACTTTGGAGTTGCATACTGCTATTGTGTGCAACCTCATAAACCCCACCTAACATATTCGTTTCATTTTTTTATTATGTAAACATGAGAATATTGCATTATTTACTATTGTAATTCTACCATATTAAAATATCCACGTCTGTTGTTAAAAAATAAGCAGAAATGAAGATAAAATCGCAGCTTCAGAGAACCGGAGGATCTTTTAAATCTGAAGTAAAATTAGCATTCAACAAGAAAACCCTTCTCTGTCAGGAGCTACTGGTCCTGGTCCTAGTTCTGCTCCTAGTCCTGGTATGAGTCCTGGTCCTAGTAGGTGTCCTAGTCCTGTTCCTAACCCTAGTCCTTGTCCTGGTCCTAGTCCTGGTCCTAGTCCTGTTCCTAGTCCTGGTCCGAGTCCCGGTCCAGGTGGGCGCTTAGCTTTAGGGTGCTTAGCCACCTTAGGGTGGGCTAAAGCGCAGCATGCCGATTCTTTATCTTACGGCAGGGGTCTCTAACTCAATTTACCCGGGGGCCGTTGGAGGCAGTCTGGGTGAGTCTGGGCTGCATAAAGGATTCCACAAAAAACATTTAACAAAATATCCTCAAACATCATCAACATTTAATTATTTCTCCAATAACCAAATTATTATTTAATTATAACTAAATAATAATATAATTTATTTAATCCATTTAATTTAAACACATGTATGGAACATTGAATGAAGATCATGAGCAGTTCTTCAGCGTCTCTTTACTCCTTGCATCACTTCCTCTCATATCTGAGCCACATTTGGCTCCAGACCCTCAGGATGGCTTGAAGTTGATCATCAGTAAGTCTGGACCTGAACTCGTCTCCTGTCTTTCTCTTCACTGCAGCTTTGGCTTTGACAAAGACTTATGAGAACATTGACTTTATTCCACTTGGCTCTTGCTCTACGTTTCATAGAAATCTTTAGCCAGCTAGCAACGTACGGAGAACGTCTCGACGTGTGACGTCATTACCGCTGCTACTTGTCGTAACAGCGCGGCGGATGCCGAACAGCCCGGCAGCAGTCGCCTGTCTCTGTGTTTGATCGTGGAGTTTAACCGTAGAATGTACCGGAATGGCGACAGCAGAAAAAGGAAGCTGGTACCGGGCTGTTCCGTCATCCGCTACACTATTGTTACAAGCTTAGTGAGCATGAAGTCGATGTAGCTTAGCCTAGCACCGAATGTCAGCAATGACGACTATATGATGTTCATAAATCAGCCATCAGATACCGTTCCCCCCTTTAACACAGGGGGGCGCTGTGTGATGGGTAATATTGAGCACTAAAACACATATATTAAGTCATATAGCACTCTGAGGTTGGGTTATAATCTATCTGTCTATCAATCTATTATCTACAACTAGACACATAAACATACATATTTATTATTATTATTATTTTCACGCAAACACGTGAAGAAAGTGTGACAACTTAGCCGAAACATGTTTGAGCTTTCACGGTACCCGTAGTTCTCCAGATAAGCGCTGCTTGCTGCGGGGAGCCGCATCTGATGGGGAAACGCGGATCGACGTAACAGCGGGACTTCCTCCAGAGGTCCGCTCGCCCTCTGTCTTACGGGGATAACTTTAGTTTACTCTGTTTTTATTAGATATTTATTTGACCTCAGTTTAGGCCAACTCACCTGAGATAATAATTAGTCTCAGATTTTCTCAGTTTAGTTTAATGCAGCTCCAATATCCTGGTGTAGTTTTTATCTTAGTTAAGCTAGGTTAGTCTAAATTAACTAGGATAAACTAGCTTATTCTAGGTTAGCTAATCCCAGTTTATCCATGTTAGCTTTGTGAACTAGACCTAAACTTAGTCTGGTTTATTTTAGTTTTTAGCTGACCTAAGATTTTCTTTGAACTTTGTTGTATTAATTTATTATTTTCTATTCAATTAAATCGAGTCAATTCACGACCAATGTCATCTGGAGGAGCATTTTAACGGCTATTTGTGCTGCTTGGCTGTTTTTAGCAAACCATCTGGTTGCCTAGCTGAGCTTGTTTGGCTGAGCCTGGACAGCCTCAGGTTGTTTTAGCTAAACTAAATCTTTATTCAGCAGGATTCATTCATGACTTATTTGCTTCAGGAAGCCTGGAGAACCAAAGATGTAGTGACAGTATTTTTTAGATGGAGATAATATTCAGCTGAAAGATATTTGTTAGGGAGAGGTGAAGATAATTTCGCGCAGCCTTGGACTGAGACATGAGGTGGGATCTTGTGGTACCTGGTTGAAGAACTCCTGCAGCAGACAGTCCAGCCAGGGCTGGGCCACCTCCACTGGCCGCGCCTCGTTGGAAATGTCGCTCACTTTGATCAGGATCATCATGAGCTGATCAAAGAAAAAACACATGGGAATTTGGAGGAAAATAAAATATTTTTGAAAGTTTTTACATAGTTTCAGATGTTTTCTGTTAATTAACTTTGACTAGGACTTTATGAAAGATGGGCCTGTTTTCAATAAAAACATCATTTTGAACATACAGAAGCCTCAGATGGCAGATTTTATTTCTGAAATGTAATTTGGATCCGTTTGGTGAAGTTTTATCTCAGTCTGACTCGTGTCTGTTTCTGAAGATTTGTTAAAAACAGAAACTAATTTTCCATCAACTTGTTGGTGTTTCTCAGCATATTAAATGTTTCTATGACTCGTAGAGCTGAAAGTCAGAAATGAAGCAGAGAAACTTTCCACTGAACGGCAACTTTTAACCCGTGTAGCTTGGACACCCTGACCATCCAGGTTTATTTCCCTCTGGGTCGGGTCAGATTGTGTTGGATCAGGTCAGATCGGGTCAGGTCGGGTGGGGTCGCCGCTCTCACCAGGTCTTTGTGTTCCTTGTTGGTGAAGTCGAAAGCAGGCAGGACGGACCTGAACTTGTTGAGAATCTCGTTGTGTCTCGTCATGTCGGTGGCCAGGATGCATCTGCAGTTGGAACACAATCTGAGCCAGGAACAGTAAAGATCCACACGGAGTGCTGAAGGACATGATCTCACTTGATTATTCCCTCTCTTATCCGTTTGTACTGATCCGAGGACAGATTCCTGAAGATGTTGCTCTCTCTCTGTGAAACAAGCAATGACCTGGTTACTGACTCTGGTAGTCAGCTGACTCCAAGATGATTCAGGTCACAGGTGTCAAACTCCAGTCCTACAACCTTTGGATGTGCCTTTGCTACACCACACCTGGAGAACTTATCTGCACAAGAAGGAGCTAATGAAGCCAATTCATTCCCTTGTTTTGAACCTGTGGCACATCTAAAAACTGGACTTTGACTCCCCTGATTTAGATGCAGCTGCGATCAGAGGAAAGCAGAGGACGGCTGGGCTCACCCTCTGCAGGATCTGAAAGGCCACGGCACAGTGGTGGTTCTCCAGGGGAGAGATGTCGTTGTAGCGCAGAGCCAGTTCGGTCCGCGCGTTTATCTGCCAACGAAAGGAAAGCATTCAGCTGAAGGTATCAGTCGAGCCGCCGCTGGACAGACAGAGACGCGTCTACCTGGTAGGCGTTGTTGTATCCGGTGTGGTCGAGGTCGTGGCAGACCGCAGAGGTCATCATGATCAGCAGGTCGATGTCCTCCAGTTTATTCCTCAGGTCCGTCAGCCAGATCAGCCCGTACATCTGGTCAGAGAGACGACCGTGAGCGCGCTGGTCCGGGGACTGCTGTCGCCATGGAAACGGTCCTTGGACCACAAGGTCTCACCATCTGGGTGACGCAGAAGCAGTGCTTGAAGTTGTGAAACGGGATGTTGTTGTATCTTCTGTAGACCTCGAACAGGAACTGCTGCAGAGCTTCAGGCTCGATGTTGAAGGAGGAGATGAAATCTAAATCTGTGAACATGACCTGCAGCAGAACCATGATCTCTGCGTCCTCCCACTGCCTGGAGACACGAGGGGGACAGGCAGGAAGACATGGAGTCTGGAGGTCTCCTCCTCCTCCTCTTCCTCTTCCTCCTCCTCCTCCTCCTCCTCCTCCTCCTCCCCCTCCTCCTCCTCCTCCTCCTCCTCCTCCCTCCTCCTCCTCCTCTTTCTTCTCCTCCTCCTCATCTTCAGGCTCATTGAAAATTCAGCCGTTCCTTTGATCTACAGCTCTATTCATATTGAGATGAATGTGATGCTGAGCACCAAAGGATCTGCTGTTCAACAGTAAAACCAGCTGCACCGCGTTGTCCTTGATCATCATCATCATCAGGACTACAGCTTTGATCCAACACTCACCAATTATCGAAGGTGGGGGTCTTCAGGTACTGCCTCAGTTCCTCTGAGACCTCCAGGGAGCTGCAGCAGGACAGCAGAGAGACGTCAGAGAAGACGCCTGAGAGACCCAGAGACGCCTGGTAGACACCAGAGAGACACCAGAGAGACGTCAGAGAGACCCACCTCATCTGCAGGACCTTCTCGCGGACCTGCTCCACCTCCTCCCTGGTCTTGTGCAGACTCCTCTTGTGGTAGAACGGTGACGGCTGGTGCGGTCCCTCTGAGAGGTCTTTGTAGAAGCCTAGCCAGCTGAGATGCTCGACACTCTGGAACCGAGGGAACGGTCAACCAGCCCAACATCAAACCATCGGTCAGGGTCAGAGGTCAGGAAACAGCACGAGCTGATACCTCCAGCTTCTCTCGGAACGAGTCCACCTGTTTCTTCATCTCCTGCACGACAGCAGGCGTCTCTCCAGCCTCAAACAGGACCTTCTTCTCCAGTCCCTGCAGTCTGGGACAGATCAGCTCATTAGCAGCCCGTAGCTCCCATCCAGCCAGGATCCCAGACCCCTCAGGAAGTTTCCTTCTGGACCGTCTACCTTTTCTCCATGGAGGACAAATCGAATCCGAGCGCACCAGCAAGCTCAGCACCTGCAGTGAGAAGAAGACCGATGACCACCGTGTGGCGCTGAGAGCAGCCGGAGTCTCATGGTGCTAGCTTACCTAGCAGGTCACTGTTGCAGTCGGCAGCTACCACCTCCAGCTTGTAGCAGGAGGCGGGGCTGTTGGGCTCCAGGCCGGGGCAGATGTTTATGATGTTCCCTTTGGGGTTGTAGAGTTTCAGGATGTCGTGCGGTCCGGCCTCGGCTGCAGAGCGAAACAGATCTGAAACAGCAGGTTGATTAACAGCTTTAGCTGAATAGTAAACAGGTCAGTCTGCCTTCAGGACCAGTATTGGGAAAAACTGATAATCAATTTTGAATCAAAGTATGCTGTTTGTCCCCCCTCGTCACGGCCCTTTATTTTAAATATTGATTCCCTCATTTTAACATGAGTGCAGCATCATAAACAGCAGCTTGATGGGTAAATGTGATTATATATGCCAACTAACATTAAGATAAACATTCATGAATAGTCATTAGTGAATTCATTTGTGTACATGGGGAACCGTACGCTTTGTGGTTGTTCTATAAACACTTTCATATTTCAACGTCTTTCAGATCTAAAGTTTATCATGTTTCTAACTGGCTCCTTCCTCTTTGTGTTTTCCAGCTGCTGCTCTGCAGTTTGACCCAAAGCCGACTGGCTGCAGTGAAACTGTCAAGAAGTGTCTTCAGAACGGGAGGAAGGCATGCGGGAACCGGGACCCGGCCAGGGTCAGAGCCGTGTCTCCAGGTCAGAGGTCAGAGCCAGGGTCAGAGCCGTGTCTCCAGGTCAGAGGTCAGAGCCAGGGCCCTGCAGAACAAGGCAGAACCTCCTGGACTCTTCATGGCAGCAGACTGAAGATTATTCCACATCATTTATTTTATTAAATAAAATGTCATATTAATGCCATGTTATCATTTCTAACCTTTTCTTCACACATTTTCTGAAACATGTTAAAGACAGTCATGATGCCCATCATCTGCCAATGAGCGACCTTTAACCCCAGTGATGTCATGATGGAGACATCAGACCAAAACATGGACATGATTTTATGAGTTCATGCTGCTGCCAGGAACACAGTTTGACTTTGAACCGAAAGAAGCAGAAAAACCAAACATGATGAAAAGTCCAGACTGACCTTTGACCTCCTGAGCCGGACAATCTCCTGGGAACTCGGCCCGCTCCGGGATCCCGTTCACAGTGAAGTAAATCGTTTTGGATGCCATGTTGCTGCAGCGGGAGCTGCTGCAGTCTGATCATGATTCCAGAGAAACGCTGCTTCCTCTTCCTCCCCTCCTCTTCATCCCCTCCTCTTCCTCCTCTCCTCTTCCTCCCCTCCTCTTCCTCCCCTCCTCTTCCTCCCTCCTCTTCCTCCTCTCCTCTTCCTCCCCTCCTCCTCATCCCCTCCTCCTCTCTCTCATCCCCTCCTCTTCCTCCCCTCCTCTTCCTCCCCTCCTCAGAACATAATCAGTTCATTCACATTTGGAGTTTGTAAATGTAGAGCGGCTGGTTGACCTCTGACCTCTGAAATCATGGAAAATGATTCATAAACTAATTTTGGCTGCATAAATGTTGACGTGTTCTTCTTCTGCTCTGCTTGCGTCCAACTGAATGCACTTTTTGTGCTAAAAGAGGATTTTTCAGTTTTGTTATGACTCCATATTATTATGAAGTTATAATAAAGTTATACCTTCATTATATGTTTTGTCATGAAAGTATCGAGCCATATGTGAAAATGTAAGGAGTAAAAAGTACAAACATTTCTCAAAATAAAGTGAGTAAAAATAAAAAGTCGTCAGAATGATAAATACTTAATGAGGAACATTTACCTGGAAAATCTACAGCAAGGTTTGTACCTTACAACTCTGATTTCTCCAAACACAACAAGAAAGAGAATGAACTCCTCTACTTCCCGGCAAGATGGCAGAGACAGCAAGAGGGGCGCCATACTAGGGGAAGTTAAGACGATTCTAAGGGCCCTGGACCGACGGGGGGCCCAGGGCCCCCACAAAATGTTTTCATTTATTTATTTTTAATGGAAATTTAAAAGAAATCTGGGCCTTGTGAATTACTGTTATTGGGTTTTTTCAAATAGTTTTTAGCAGTAAAATGAAATGTTACCCCTCCCACACATCCATATTTGCCCTGACCCCCCTGGATCTGCGCTAAATGGTTCGTTCCTGCGTCACGGTGACGTCAGCAGCAGTCAGAATAAGACAAGAGGCAGCTACTGTGCTGCCTAGAAAAATAATGCAGTCAAGTTTTCAAAAACAGAGATAAGAGAGAGAAAAAGACAAGTGTGAATTTGTAGCCCAGTTTTTCTCCAAGAGGTGAGTAGACTGAGATTATCAACCATTAGCATAGTTAGCTTAGCTACAGACTGTTTGCCTCCAAAGCACTTGATGAATTAAGGAAAAGAAATACCAAGATATTCATATATTTCACTTGTCCCGGTACCTTTTACCACACTTAGCAACAGATGAGTCAGTCAGAAGCAGCAGCTCTAACCACCGTACCAGCATAACCTTTGACCCCTGGCCCAGTGTAAAAGGTGAGCCACACTGTGTCCAATGACAAGCTAGTTAGCATCATTCCAGGGAATCCATAGGGATTTCTCTCTGTCTTTGCTCTTTTTACAAGTACAAACATCCTCCCTCCCCCTCGCTCTGTGCTGTGCTGCAGACTGTCCCGGCTCCCCCCCGACTGTCCCGGCTCCCCCCCGACTGTCCCGGCTACCCCCCGACTGTCCCGGCTACCCCCCGACTGTCCCGGCTACCCCCTGACTGTCCCGGCTACCCCCGATGTCCCGGCTACCCCTGACTGTCCCGGCTCCCCCCAGCTGTCCCTTGTTTATCCTGATTGTCTCCTTGTGTATTTGAACCCACCTGTGTTCCTTGTCGGGTCCTTGTCTAGTTATGTCCTGTCTTTCGTCAAGTTTTTGGACCTTAACCTTCTGCTTTTGCTGCCTGGATTTCGAACTTGTGTATTTCTGGAAACGTCATTAAATCAACATTTATTCATTCCAACCTCAGTTCTCACCACCTCCTCACCACACCTCATGACGCTGATAAAGAAGGTCCAAGATTTTGAAAGAAAAGCAGCAGAATCAGTGCGCTATAAAAAAAGATGGAATCTGTGCATTAACGGCTTAAAAGAGGAAAAGGAAGAAGATACAAGACAGAAAGTTGCAAATCTCATTAAGCAGATGATGCCACACTGGAAAGAGCAGATGGACTTTATTCTCCACTCCGCAAAGCACCTTGGCCCGAACAACAGATTGTTGTCCAGTTCACAGGTTGGATATTCAGGGATGAATTCTGGGATCCACTGAGCAACAGACCAGGAAGACCAGGAAGACCAGGAAGCACGACTGGCTGTGGCCCAACGTAGAGCAGGCACAGAGCTGGGATACAGGCTGTTTAAAGGTCCACATTATCACTGGATACAGAGTTACTCCTCAGGGACACAATGGATCCACGACATCTCTGACTGCTGGCGCCTCATGTCTAAATCGGTGTACGCACAAAAAACGTGCAACGTCATATTTTACGCACAAGTCGGCATGTATGAAAATGAACACAACTTTTTCCCTGCTGTGAAAATGTAGCAACACAAAGTTTATCTGGACCAAAATGAAACAAAAAGAGTCTAAACTGAATCCACTGAACCTGAAGACCTTCAGGTATCCAGACCAGGACCCATCGAACCTGATGATCATCAGGATTTGAATCCTTGATTGATCCTGAATAATAAAGAAGCTAAACTGAAGGCTGTAAAACCTCAGTCCAGTGGAAACCATCATGTTTGTCTCATCAACATGAAACTCATCTGAGTCCAGAGGAAACCGGCTGGTCAGCAGATGAATCCAGCAGGTTGGATTATTACGGTGATCAGGAGACAATCAGCATCCAGGTGAGCCGCTACCTGCTGGAGAACCTGGAGGATCCAGAGGAGCCACTGATCACAGATCAGATTGATCTGATGCTTTATGAGTGTTTAGGTTCATCCAGGCCGAACCAAACACTCACCAGCCCCTCTTGCCAAACCTTTCGGGTTCCTCGCCTGTGTTATTCACAATTGTGCAAGTCTAAAAAAATCGAGAGGCATAGGAGGGGTTACAGCTTTTTAAACATCTGCTAAAAGCTAAAAAGATCGGCTAGAAACCTACCTGCCTCAGCGTCTCCCACCAGACAGGTGAGCAGCCGTCATATAAACGGTTTCTGTCTGATTGAGACGCTGACGTGCAGCAGATCACGTGACTTTTTTTAAAACCACGCAAGAACTGACTTAAATAACTGATCAAAAATAAATAATTGTGAATTAACAAAAAATATTCTGGTTACACAAAGATATGTAATTGCATTGTGCTTAAGCTTTTATGACGTGGTGCCTTTTGATTGGCTGTCTACTAATTAGTTCATGGAAGATGAGAGCACTTGCTCATTGCAGAAGTCTGGCACCTTGAGAGAAAGTGACAGTCTTTAGACCATCACTTTCTATTGGTTTTGAATCTGTTTGTTATTTTTGTTTCGTTTCGTTCAGTAAAGACTTAAAGATGACCGTCGGATTCAGGACCTCTTTTCTAGAAGAAAGAGCTTTAAGGGGCTGGCTAGTGAGAGCTAACCGCACTTACAGATGTGGAAAAGATGGACCGTCTTCTATGAACGCAGTCAAACCCAAATGTTTTGGAATTGCTTAGAAAGGATCAAATGGAACATTTCTAGAGATAGGGAAACCTTTGGAGTGTTATTGAAAAACAAAACAATAGAACTCTGTTGTAATATTTTGTCTCTATTCATAAACAAGGAGTGCTGAGGTCGTCCCAGTCTTTAACATTTTGTTTAATCTGAATTCCAGTTATATTTTAAATCTCTGAAATGTATTGAATCACACTCACACCTAGGGACAATTTAGAGACCAATTAACCTGACAGTCAAGTTTTTGGACTGTGGGAGGAAGCCGGAGAGACCGGGGCCGGGAATCGAACCCAGAGCCTTCTTGCTGCAAGGCAGCAGGTCTACCAGCTGCGCCACCGGGCAGCCCCCACCAACACATGTTAATCCTAAAATATGAATCCCTTTGCCCCCTCCATGGTTGCACTATTGCAATTGCCATACTTGTTTGTGCTTACTTTGTTTAAATAAAGTAAAAATTTTTTTAAAAGACAACGAACTCCTCTCAATGGCGGAAGTACGTCAGAACCACGTGACCGCGGAAGTGCTCCCTCTTCCGTCCGCTGTAGCGCATTGCTCTCATATAAATTCCATTTGTTTTGGGATAAATCTCCACATGTATCGTTTTTAAAAACTGTTGAGACCAAATAACAGATTTTCCTGCTGACATCAGCCTCATTTTTCTCCAATCAGGTTAAAATGCCGACCGAAGGAGCCGACCGCACCACTCCGGGCCTGCAGGGGGCGCAGTGAAGCAGCGTGATCCAGCTCGGATCACGCTGCGCTTCCTGTCACCTCGGATGTTAGCACATGTTCGGGAGGAGCAGCGTGAGGAGCTTCGGAGCCGAGTGAACCTCGGAATAAACTGGTGAAATGACAGAAAGCAAAGCGGAGTCCGGCTCGCAGCGGCCCAGAGAGCTGCTGGCGCTGAACCCGGAGCTGGAGGTCGAGTTCAAGAAGAAGGTCCAGGAGGTGAAGAAGAAGAACCGCGGCGGGAAGGTGAGCACACGCCGGTCCTGGTGTTCCTCTTGGGGGATTCAGGTCCTGATCAGGACCTTATCTGAAGGCTCGGAACCGGAGAGGCAGAGAACTGATAAAACCAAAAACCTCAGGTTTGGTCCAAAACTGACCGGATCCAGGACTACAGAACCATTCAATAAACTAGAATAACAAATAAAATGTTTCAGGTACTTTGTCACTTATTACATTATATAGGTTAATTTCACACAGGCGGGAGTTTTCCAGCCTTTATCTCTACGATTTTCCAACTACAGTTGATGAAAAAAAGAATATTACTCCAAATAAATAAAAACAGTTTTTTTTTTAAAACCTGTAGAACCATAGGTGGCCCTAGAAGGGGGCCAGCGGGGGCCCAGTTACCAGAGCGCCAATTCAATTTCTCATGAATTGGCGGTTATGAACTGCAGGATCCTAAGAACAAATCTTATTTTTACCTTCACAGTTTTACTGTAATAATAAATCAAAATTGAAGGTGTTGCTCTTTTGAGTTTCAGTTAAGTGGAAGGTCAGCAGGTCAGCGAACTTCAGGCTGATTGCAGCAGCTTGGATGAAACCAACATGTGTTTTAGTTTAAAACGATTCACGTGTGTCCTATGACATCACTTCCTGTGGGTTTCTTTGTTCTCCAGGGAAGCCGTGTAACGCCAGGTGTGGTGTACGTCGGCCATCTTCCTCTGGGGCTGTTCGAGCCGCAGCTCCGGTCCTACTTCGAGCAGTTTGGGACGGTCCTGCGCCTGCGGCTGTCCAGGAGCAAAAAGGTCAGAAAACAAGAACGGCTCAGTGGGACTGGGACACACGGTGACCCACTGGGTGGTCCCACTGGGTCCGGGTGTCCCAGTGGGACGTTCGGGTGTCTCTGAGGACTCGACCTCTGCTGATTATAAGCCCTGACTAAAAATGATTTGAGGTTCTGACTCTGGTTCTGACCGGGTCCTGGTGTCCGGTTTCCGGGCCAACATGATTCTGCCCGTGGTCCAACAGAACCACCAGAACCTCCTGATCTGGACCAGCTGTGCACAGTTTCTGATTGAAGCCCTAAAGGAGCCTTTTAAATAAAAATTGTTAAATAGTAGTAATGGTTACCATGGTTACCTGTAGCAGCATGTTGTGGTTACCGTAGCAACAGGGATGTCATCTCTGCCGCAGACCGGCGGCAGCAAAGGTTTCGCCTTCATCGAGTTCGAGAGCGACGAGGTGGCGAAGATCGTCGCGGAAACCATGAACAACTACCTGATGGGGGAGAGGCTCATCAAGTGTGAGTAGAACCTCCAGAACCGGAGGGGCTCTGGTTCTGGTTCTGATCCGCTTCCCTCCACGTTTCCAGGTGAGGTTCTGCCTCCAGAGAAGGTCCACGAGAAGCTGTTCGTCGGGTCCCAGGAGATGTTCCGCAGGCCGGCCCGACCCGCTGTGACCCGGTACAACCGGAACCGCTCGGCGGAGCAGCTGGACGCCATGACCCGCCGCCTGCTGAGGAAGGAGTCGCGGCTGCGCAGGAAGCTGGCCCGGCAGGGGGTCCATTACGAATTCCCCGGATTTGTGAGTGATCCCAGAACCGGGGTCTGTTGCCTCCAGATCAGTGGGCCTGCGGTTCTTTCTCTGGTTCTGATGTAACTACTCTCGAGGGTTAGGGTTTGGTTCTGAGGTTCTGGTTCTTACCGGTTCTTCCTGTTCTGGTCCAGGCGGCCCAGAAGAAGACGACCTCTGCCGTCCTGGATGCTTCATCCTGCAGCGATGTAAGTCCAACCCCCGGCTCTGGACACGCCGGTCCTCTGGCCCGTACTGAAAATGGCCCGGCGCCGGACTGTGGCTCCGGGTCAGATATGCGGGCCCACATGAAGGCGGGGCGTAAAGCTGATTGGCCACCTGCTGGTGGTGGCGCCATGAAACCCACGCCCCCACATGATTGGTTACCATGACGACACAGATGATACAGCATAGCACCTGGATCATCATCAGTGTGATGGATGTGCATTGATGAAAGTTTCTATATTTGGTGGAATGTTTCTGGCTTGTTTCGCTGCTCTGATGTTTTTATGATGTAGATCTCTTTGATCTTCCTCGTTGCTGGTTCTGATCAACCTGACTCTTCCTCCTCCTCCTCCTCCTCAGCAGACCACGCCCATCTGCACGCCGTCCTTCCTGGAGAGGAGGAAGTCCACGGTCGTCCTGGACGACGAGGAGGACAGTGAGATCATCCTGAAGATGCCGACGGCAGAGGAAGATGACGATGATGACGATGCCTGCAATATGGAGGAAGAGCAGGACTCTGCCAGCTCAGAGGATGAGGAGGAGGCCCAGTGAAAGGTTTCAGCATTTAAGGCGGACTGGGACAGTTTCTACCACCAGACTGGAGTCAGAGCGACCCGATTGGTCCAACAGAACCGGGCTGCTCCAGGCTGGCTCCGCCCACTGGCTGCTCTGCTTCCTGCTTTATTATTGTCATTACTATGATGAAGAGTGTGTTCCTGTCAGTCCATAAGAGAATATTCCCTGGTTCTGTAGCAGAGAAGCAGACGGTCCAAAATCTGGGCCTGATCCGAACCAGGGAGGGAAGATGCAGTCCAGGGAAAACATTGGCTGTGTGACATGACAAACACGGACCACATGACCCCCAAACCTTGCAAAAATCACATAAACCACACGTTCCCTGCTGGTGATCCAGTGGATCAGTCAGAACCTTCTGGGCCGTCTCAGTAATGATGCTGGTCCAGTGAACCCAGATGGATGTTTTCAGACCTGCGAGCTCCGATCTGCGGCGCTGACAGTTAGGGAGTTTGGATCTGCAGATGGTCGTTGTTCTGCTCTGCTGTGCGGCAGGTTTTAGCAAACATTGAAATATTCCAGTTTAATAAAATATTCAAAACTGCAGCGATCAGATCCCTGATCTACCAGGATCTACCAGGCGGTAGGCTCAGTACGGCTCAAGCTTCATTTTTAATTAATTGTTAAAGTAAAACTGCAAAAGAATAAAACTGTTTCTGTTCATGTCATCATAAGGAATTGATTTCATATTGTCTCGTGGGTAACTGGGCCACTGTTGGTTCTTCTGAAGCCTACAGCAGTGCTAGAGCTCCTTAAAAAAACCCAGCAAACGTTCACCTAAGACATACTTTGACTTAATTATTTTCCAGTCTTTTTTTTCTTTCTTATAATAAATAAAAATAGTTGCAAATATGTGTAAATATCGTGAATTTCTTCTAAAGTTTATATGTTTCTTCTTTTTTCTGGAAACCGAATCAAAGCCACAATCTGGGCCCATAAATCAGGTTCTGGTTCTGACTGAACCACACATGCGCAGTCCAGTCCTGGCCGCAAGGTGTCGCCAGAGATCGCGCTGCCGAGCGGCCGCTTCTCCATGCGACAGTTTTCCAAGTGCCAACATCATCTCTGGATGGACTGCGCATGCGCACGACGATCCCCATTCTTGTCCTTCAGGCAGCATTCCTGCTGGAGAGTTGATAGAAAAGCAGAGACAGGAGCGGTTTGAGGCCGCGGACTGACGCTTGCCCCCCCGGAGCGGAGAGCGGGCTGCCCGGAGAGTCTGCGGCGGGAAATGGTGAGTGTTAACTCGAATGATGAAGCTGCTCCTCTTCGGCCCCCCGCCCCAGTTTTCTTTTGTTGCTGCGAACTGACGTTTCATTCAAAGGTAGCTAGCTGTAGCTGGGTTCGCCGGTCACTGCCGGGCTTCCCGGAGGGAAAGCGGCCGGAGAGACTGACTAGAGAGGCGGGAGGTCCCACGGAGGCAGGTCGCCTTCGGAGCGGACCGAGGGCTACCTGCTGGAGGCGTGGAGACGCGGAGGCTGCGGCTAGCTGGAGCGGAGCTAAGCTAGGGAGGGGGAGGTCTGGTGCACCAGGACGGGAACCAGGATGGAGATCCAGATAGCATCATGTGACGCTGCAGCTTTATCTAGCTAGAACCTGATCCCGAACCAGAAACTGGTGCCGTCTGCTGCTCTGGGGCTTCCAGGCGAGATTAGCTCCATACCAGGGTAAAAAGACATCAGCAGCGGCTGCCAGACCCACCAGGTGGGGGGTTTACCTGCCCCCCCTCCTCACCAGGTAAACCCTGAGTCCCCTGTATCCCCAAGTCCCACTGGTCAGAACTGGATCAGAACCATAGAAATGGATTTCTGCTGCACATATTCTGGTGTGTTGGTGGCTCTCTGAGTGAAAACTGCTCAGAATCCAGAAGTTTTTAGCTGAAAGTTGAGTGGAAGGAAGAAATGCTAGAACAAGCAGCAAAAATAACAGCTTGGCATGTTTTTAGCCATGTTTGTCATGCTAATTATAAGCAAGCTTTTGAAATCTTGCCTTAAATGCGTAATAGGCTCCTGCTTGGGAGCGAATCAGCCAGAATACGCAGAGTGTGATGTCATCAGATTCTGACGCTACACATAGCTGTAGTAAACAGGAAGTAGAGGTTTCTAGCTAGCATGCTTTTCATTGATGTGATGTGAATGAAGGAGCCGCAGCTCAGAATGTCTAACTGACCCTAACCCGGCCCGGTGCCGGGTTTCCGGCCCCAGTCCGTCCCACTCTGACTGGTCCTTGTCTCTCCCCTGCAGGACAACGCTGGACACTGGCAGGACGAAGACATGGATCCTTGATCCGGCGACTGGATCCCCGCCAGAACCAGCCGCCCCAGCTGCTGTCCACACATGCTGCATTGCTGCCGCTCCCAGGTCCCCGCTGCGTCTGTCCCTCTAGAGTGAGCTAGCGGCTGTTCCTCGGGTCCGTGACCCGGTGCGGTCGGAACCGGCGCGCAGATGGAGCCCAGCATGGAGAGCTGCTTGGAGCAGGTCCTGCAGAAGGACGTGGGACGGCGGCTGCAGGTGGGACAGGAAGTCATCAACTACATCCTGGACAGGGACAAGTCCCCCGACCTGGAGCAGGACCAGACGGCGCTGGACAAGATGGTGGACGCCATCGCCAACTCCTGGGTCAACTCCAGCAACTTCAAGGTAAACGCAGCTGGAGCACGGCAGGGGAAGGGTGATGCTGTGGGACGAGGACATGGAGCCTCGGTCCCGACCCGGTGGTACTCCAGCTGCCGACCCGTTCAGTCAGGTCAGGATAGATGCAGCCTGACGGGAGGTTCTGTTGCTGTGGAAACTTAATATAAATATATATAATCTAAAATTATTTTTATTAAATAATCGATGTGCTGCTTTTCACCATGACAACCAATAGATACACTTCCTGTCCCATCATCATGTCGCTCTGGGGGAAGCATGGCGGAGGATCTGTCATGCTGTGGGTCTCTGCCAAAGGGACCGATAATTTAGCCAATAAATCAATAATTTCCATTCTTAGGATTTACGGCTTTTCTCTTTCTGCAGAAACTGGATGATGGTTTTCAGTCTGGTGCTTCGGTCTCTGATAAACATTTTTATTTCCCCAGACTTCATCATCCATTTTATTAGTTTCTGTCTTTTGGATATTTAAAATATCTTCCAGTGTTAAATGTTCCTATTTGAGGATGTGACATTATATTGCTGATATATTAGCGTTTGTTGCGGTGACTTCTGGGACGATTCCAGCGATGCTGCAGCGAAAGCTGGTCACCATGACGACCATTAAATAGAAAAACAGCAGCAGAAGAGCTCCCTCTTGTGTTTCGCTGTCAGGGCGATCATCGACGTGTTCGAGCTCCAAGTTTCACGAATGACGGCGGTCGCTGTCGCCGCACTAGGTCCACAGGAAGTGAACGTTTCTAAACTTTTAAAACAAAATGGCTTCCTTTAAACCGTTCTGAAGGTAAAAGCCTGGAGTCCTGAGACTCTCCATACATGTTTGGTTTGAGACAAAGAAATGTGTTTAGAAAATGCAAACAGTGGCTGCATGGGCAGCTGCCCAGCGTGGCATCAGAAAGGGGCGGGGCATCGAGGACTGGGAAATAAACTCCATCCCTGAAGAGGTTGACTGCTTCCTGCTGCAGAAAAACCCAGATGGCTGCTTGCATGTGATTGGCTGGAGTGCAGCAGGAGGCGGGGCTTGTCTTCATTTCTGCTGGAACCAGAATGGCTGGCAGCGATCCATCCTGACTACGTTGAGCCACACAGAGTAATCTGATTACATTTACTAGCCAATTGGCAGTGGAGGGGAACCATGAGGGAGGCAACTGGGTTCTACTGGGTTCCTTGAACCAGACGACTGGCCAGTTGAATTAATCTTCAGGAAACTGAAGGAGGTTCTGGTTCACCTCACTGCGCAGCTTCCAGTCTTCCCAGTAAACCAGCAGCTATAAAGCAGAACTAACAAGTGTTGGGATCCAGTAGATCCAGTCTGCCCTCTAATTTCACTGGTCTCTCTGGTTTCCCAGTCAGCCAATCACAGCAGAGGCAGCAGTAAGCCCCGCCCCCGCGCTCCAAAGCTGTCAGTCGGAGCGTCGGGCTCTCTGATCGGGTCAGAACCTGTTAGAGCCGCCGCCTGCAAGGTAAAACATCCCATCATAGCAGCTTATTATGTTGCTATGGCAACAGCTGCTGCTGCAGCAACCAGCCGAGCAGCTTCTCAGTCATGATGAGCCGCCATGACACCACAGAAGAAGAATGCGGCGACCGTCTGAATCGGCATCACAGGAATGTGGCTTTGCTGTCCAAATGTCCAACTGTCCTTTCGTCCTCCTGACCTGAAGTTTCCATGAATCATCTTTGAGTCGGTTTGAACTGGAGCTGGATGGATGCAGCTGAGATGAAAATGAGTCTGTCAGCTGTGGTGTGTCAGAGGTCGTCCTGATAAAGCGCTGCTGCAGCTTCTGCTGCTGCAGCTTCTGCTGCTGTTTCTGCAGCTTTCAGATTCCGAAAGCGTCTAACCTTGCTACTGACGTCAAACACGTGGAAATGAAAGACCAGGCGTTTAGGGTTATTTGTGATTCAGAAGCAATTAAAGAAAAATATATTTGAGTTGCTTTGACAAAAACAAAAAATGCTTTTCTGCACCAGGAAGTCTAAAATCAATTAACTGATTTCTATAAATTATTGCATTTAATATTTTTTAATTAAATAAAAATAACACCTATTGACTTAAAGCCGAACATCATTCATTACTAAAATCATAACAACAAAGAACAGTTCTGACCGGGAGCCGTTCAAAGGAATACCTTTGCTGACACAGTGAAACTTCATCTTCCTCCGGTCGTAGCATCCTGGGGTTTTCCTTTTGAGTGACCCGGGCTCAATCCAGCTTTCCGGCATTAATTCTAACTCAACCCTTTGCTAAGCCAGCTGTAGCGTCACTTATAAATAAACGGTGGTTTACATGTAGTACCTCGCAGACCACAGATGGAGAAACACTGCTGTAGATCTACAATTGTAGATCTGTAACTCTGGATCGTGCTTCTTTAATAATAATAATTTCCAGGGAATCACCTCAGTTTCAGGAGTTTAAGGGACCCAGTGATCAGAGAACTGATCGGCTGTGACACCGGCCTGTTTCACATGTAAAGGTAATGAAACTAAATAACACGGAGACCTGAGGGAACACGGCCATGTTTCTAAAAGCAACAACTCTGACCCCAGAGCTGAACTCTGACCCCAGAGCTCCTCTGCTGTCCAGCTGTGGGCTCGTTGTGCTTCGTCATGCTGGAACCTGCCAGGTCCTTTATCTGTTTGACACCAACCACAATAAGCAAAATAATGTACTTGAGAATAAGAATAAGGTAAAAACATTGTCTGTTAGAATGGATTAAAAGTTTAGATACTTCAATAAAACATTTTTATAATGAAAATGCCAGAGAATATTGCCTACTAGCAGAAGCTAAAGCTAATGCTAGCCACAAAGTTTACAGACAGTGAAACTCTGTGGCTGCGTAACGAGTCGCACATATTAAACTTTCCTCCAGCTTGTTGGAGCTTCAGATCCACGTTCATCATTTGTTGTCTTTTCCACTGAGGGTAAAGCCACATTCTCAACAGAGCGGAAACGAGCCGCTTTGCCCCGAACGCTGACAACAAAGGACAGCAGTGCATGCTGGGAGCAGCAGGGGGGAGGACTCGTCATGCTGCTCTGCTGCTGAGGCTCAGCCGACTCTCAAGAACCCGGTTTGGTTCCGGTTTCTGTTTTTAGAGCTCAGCCTGAGGCGAGCGGGCCTCAGAGCGGCCCGGCTGGCGTCACGCCCCGTCCCGTGGTTCCCCTCTGATGCTGCGTCTCTGCCTGTAGGACACAGAGGAGACACTGCCTCTGTTAGAACGGTTTCTAATCCGATCTGGTACTGGTCTCTGAAGGGAGGACCGCTCCACAAACCAGAATGAACCGGCACAGTCTTTGCTCAGAGGCGTCCGCCGCGCAGGCTGCTGCAGAGTTCACTCTGACCTTTCCTCATATTTTATGTCGTTGATTTTTCACCGTGGCTTTTCTGTCGGGCAGATGTTTGGGTCGCCCGGCAGAAAAGTCACGGTGAAAAATCAACGACATAAAAGTATGAGGTTAAATATGGCTGCTGCATTTTAGGCAGCAGCCATAAACGTGCTGCTGCCTTAAAGCTTGGTTGTTTAAAAGTTAGTTTCTGGTCAAAAAAATAAGAATTATGTTCGTAAAATTGTTTTTTTTGTTTTCACCTGTGAAAGTTAATGCCAGTTGATCCAGTTTGTACTTTAAAACAATTGAACTCACTAACTAACTACAGCCGCTAACTGCAACCGGTCATGTGACAGTGATGCACATATATCGGTATCGGCCCAAAAGTCCTGAAGCCATTTTGGCCTCTGATACTGCTCCCAGATGCTGGAGTGATACTGGGAGGATGCTGGGAGTGATGCTGGGGTGATACTGGGGGATGCTGGGGTGATACTGGGAGGATGCTGGGGTGATGCTGGGAGGATGCTGGGAGGATGCTGGGGAGTCATTCGCGACTGTAATTGGACCAAGCTGGAGCAGCCGGGACGTCCCGGCCCAGTCCAGGACTGGATCAGCTGCTTTAAACTCTTACGATGGAGAAAGGCTTGTTCTAATAAAATATATATTATTATTAATATAATTATCTGACCCGGTTCTGTGTTCTGTCTGGTCTGTAGGTGAACCTGCTGGGCCTGGACCTCCTTTCGGCTCTGGTGACCCGGCTCCAGGACCGGTTCAGAACCCACATTGGAACGGGTGAGTCCCTCTGCTGCGCTGCCTCTGCTGGTTCCGACCCCTGTCTAGCCAGTTCTGGTTCTGTTCCAGTTCTGCCGAGCCTGATGGACCGGCTGGGAGACGCCAGGGACCAGGTGAGGGAGCAGGACCAGGTTCTTCTGCTGAAGATCATGGAGTGGGCCGCCTCCCCTCAGGTAGTCCAGAACCTGGTTGGTCCCGCCGGCACCAACCCGGATGGGTCCGGACAGGGAATGGTTCTGTTGGATGGCTGTTCTGGTTACACTTGGAATTGAATCTGGAGAAAAGTTCTGATAAACTTCTCAGAACCTTTGAACCCAGTTTGGTTCTGATGGATCCATGACAGGAAGTTAGGTTAGAGAGAAACAGGAAGTCATGACATGGCAAGAATGGAGCCCTAACAGAACCGAGCCCTAACGGACCCGTTTAGATCTGGTTCTGGTGGAGTTTGGTGCTGACGTGGACCTGTGATTCTGGTTCCAGTACGTCTGGGACCGGATGCTGGGAGGCTTCAAGCATAAGAACAACCGGACCAGAGAGGGAGTGTGCCTGTGTCTCATCGCCACGCTGAACACGTGAGCAGAACCAGAACCAGAACCACAACCTGAGGAACACACCAGGCCCAACTTGTTTCTGTTCCAGGTCTGGAGCCCAAGGCCTGACGCTGAGCAAGATCGTCCCGCACATCTGCAGCCTGCTGGGAGACCCCACGGCCCAGGTGACGTCACCGCCGCTGCTGATCATCACCATGTATTTCTATGCTCTCTCCATCACCCGGCTGCTGGCGGCCCCGGGGCCCAACCCTTTGCAGCTACGTCACTAAATCATTCTGGGCGCCATGACGGTCGTCTATAAACCGCGAAGTCGTTTCTGCCCTCTTCTTCATGGCTTCTTGTTCCAGTCGCGTTCTGGTTGGCAGACAAAGGGACTCAGAAGCTGGCTTAGAAAGCGGCCTGTACCTCCTCCCTCTTGAGGACTTGACCCGACTACATGCTAGGCTGCCTGAGGGTGGGGCATTGTTCCCCTGGTTAATGATGGTTAGTTCCGCGTCCATAATGTGATGTTTATAATCTCATATATTACTCATAGAAAGTAATGATCTTCTTACCTTGTAAAAAGTGTTTGCTGTAAATCTGCGGTTTCTCTGAAGGCGGTCCATCGCCGCCATCTTTCCTCGTTAAAAGTTATAAAATAAAATGACGTTTGGTTTGCATCGTCTGTGCAGCCGACGGCGCGGCGCCCTACGGCCATTTTAAAGTGAAATGAACTAAAAGGAAGCGACGTTGGGCTGCAGCTGGGCTTTAATGGAGGCGTCGGTGGTTCTGACGCCCATCATGGCTGAGTGGGCGGAGTTCTAGACAACCCGACGCCGTGTGCATTAAATGACCACCTTCATCACTCATTTCTTCATTTGTTGCCATGGAAACAGGGATCCTGATGGAGCTCCGGTGTTTTCGTTGCTCTTCTCCATCAGGAAGTTTTGGTTTGATGCATAGCAGCAGCAGACCAAAGAGTCGGATCCATTGGATCCTGGTTCTGTCTCAGGTCCTGGTTCCAGAACTCTGATGATTGATTCTGACCCGATCTCTGGTTCTGCAGGTCCGGGACGGTGCCATGAGCTGCCTGGTGGAGATCTACCGCCATGTTGGGGAGCGAGTGAGGCTGGACCTCAGCAAGAAGGGCCTTCCCCAGTCACGGTACGGAAGGCCGCCGGGTCGCCTCCGGTCCGGTCCGGTCCGGTCCAGTCTATGCCTCTGTCTTCAGGCTACTTGCTGCTCTCTGGCCTGCTCTGAGGCCAGGGTTCAGGGCTCCCCCTGGTGGAGTCAATGTGCACCGCAGCAGCCATAAAGAATGCTTTTTATCTTCTCCCATTTCATTTCTGCTCTTCGTCTTTAGATTTTCAGAATCTTTCCTTATTTTCAAGCTGCTTCAGGAACCACAATTTCACCAGGTTTTATTCTGAAAGTTCAGCATTTTTCTCTTTTATGAGGCAGAACAACACAAAGGTTGAAGAAAAATGATAAACATCTTAAAGGTGTGTTTTGCCTTTAATAAATGTATGCCAGAGTTAAGGTGTACCACATTCAGATATTTCTTTGTAAACTAGTTTAAATGATGAATCGTCCTCATTAGGAGAAAGATCGATCTGATCCGTCTCTCTCCTCTTCCTCAGGTTGAACGTCATCTTCAGCAGGTTTGATGAAGTCCAGAGATCCGGGAACATGATGCCGTCTTCTGGTTCTGGTGAGTTCCTGTCTGGATTTCTGGTTCCGGTTCTGGTTCTCAGCTGGTGGAAGAGGAGAGGGAGGCATGGGTTGCCCTTTGCAAAGGCTTTCTGCTGGTGCGGATCCATCTATGAAGGCTGGCCTCAGCGAACCCAGCACCAGCACAGCGGCGGGTCCAACAGCCTCAGAGCTGGATCGGACCGAACCTGTAAAGGGGTTCTGGTCCGGCTGAGTCCACAGGGAGAATTATGAGAGTATTTATCTGTGAACAAAAAACAATGTTTGGAGTATTTAAACACACTCACTCAGGAAGTAAACTAGCCAGCCAATCAGAGAGAGGCTTCCATCAGCCAATCACAGTAACTCTTGTAAATGCTGTATTTGCTGAACAACAAAGGAGTGGCTACTTAAAACCCTCTAGGAAAACAGAAAAATGAATATAAGAATTACATTTTCTACATCAAGAATCTTAGGTAAGCACATATATATGCTGGCTCATCATATTAAATTCTAGGTGATAATTCTTTTAATTTTCCTTTGAAATGTGACCAGCAGCTGGTTTTCAGATCCACTGGCTGATTACTTCTTTACAACCGAAATTTATTTCCATTGTATTTTTGGTGTTTGCCTTTAAATCTATATAGTTGGTCTTTTAGTATCGTCACCAATGCTGAGTCATATTTCACATTTTTACAACTTTGAATACTTTTAAACCTGAAACATAAGAGCAGAGAAGTCAGGTTACCTCAGAATAACAGGCCCCGCCCACTAACAGACTCCGCCCACAAATAAGCCTGACCTATAAACAGACTCTGCCTCCTCCTTATCAGGAGTCTCTAACTTCCAGCAGCATCAGTCAGTGCTGCTGCTTCGTCATCATCATTACACACAGAGGAGGCTTTAGCTTACCAGAACGCACACACACACACACACACACACACACACACCCTGCCAGTGCTCCAGCCAGACGGAGCAGAGGAGTCATGCTGAAGAAGCCGCTGTGTCCCCAACAACGGCTCTTCCTCTCTCTGTTGCTGTCCTGTAGTGACGGTTCCACTGGTTCCACTGGTTCCAATGGTTCTGGTCCATGTTCTTGCTCTGGCCGGTGTTGGGTCATCAGGCAGTTGAACCGGGCCGGTTCGGCCCTGTTGATGTTAGAACCAATTTTCTTTTTTGGCCTTTGATGAGCCGCTGCTTCCTCTGCAGATAAAAACTTTGAGGATGAAGACTCTGTGGACGGAGGCCGGTCCTCTTCGTCGTCCTCCTCCAAAGCGCCTCCTAGTGGACGGAGGACGGTGGTGAGCTCTGTGAGAAGACCCAGCTCTACTTCGTCCACCAAGTCCACAGGTGAGGGACAATTCCAGCAGGACAGACAACTGTCCCTGTCCGCCCTGCTGACTGTCTGCTCGTGTCTTCCTGTGCTGAAGGAAAGGAGGCAGCTGCTGGAGCTGTTGATGAAGACGACTTTGTGAAGGCGTTTGAGGACGTCCCGCCACTCCAGGTGTGTCTACCTTGGATCAACCAGCTGGACCAGAAATTGCTCCAAAAATTATGGAACAATTTACTATCAATAAAAGATCATTTTGTTGTTTTAAGACCTTTTGCAGCTAACATAATGACAACGGCAAACAATGCAAGTTGATTTTCTGACAGGTCAGATGTTGACAGGGATGTAAATACACAGGAAGTAGCGGTTGCTAACTAGCTTGGACCAGGAAGAGTCTCGTCCCCAAACTGGAGGTCCAGTGCCTCTGGTATAGCTCAGATCCACCAGCAGATGGCAGCGTTCACTACGTCAGTCCGTTCCTCGCAGTCGCTCTTTGTTTCCGGAACTGCCTCAAGTGAGAGTGAAAACGTTTTTGAAGTTGTTTTTCACTTGTCTGTTGTGATTCTTCAAAATGTCCTTAAAACATGTTGATGAAAACGTGCTGTGGGACGAGACGGTGTGCCTGGGAAGTAAGCTGTGACTGCAGCCTCCCAGGGGTTAGGGTTAGAGGTAGGGCGATGCGTGGGAGTGAAAACTCTTGGAAGGAGAGGCGCTCTGACTGGGTTGTGCTTGGTGTGCAGATCTACTCCAACAGGGAGCTGGAGGACCAGCTGACCAAGATCCGAGATGTTCTGTCTGACGACAAACATGACTGGGAACAGCGCGTGGCGGCGGTACGTCCTCCAACCTCCGCAGGGCCGCCCGCCAATGAACCCGGATGACTCTTCTCTTCTGTTGCAGCTCAAGAAGGTCCGATCCCTCATCCTGGCTGGAGCGCCGGACCATGAAGGCTTTCCGCAGCAGCTGCGCCTGCTGGAGGCGCCGCTGAAGCTGTCGGCCAAAGACCTGCGTTCCCAGGTGGTCCGAGAAGCCTGCATCACGCTGGGGTGAGACGCTGCTAAAACACCACTGTCCCTTTAAGACGGCGTTAAAATGCCTCCGGCCCTTTAAGAAGACGTTAAAATGCCTCCGGCCCTTTAAGGCGACGTTAAAATGCCTCCGGCCCTTTAAGAAGACGTTAAAATGCCTCCGGCCCTTTAAGAAGACGTTAAAATGCCTCCGGCCCTTTAAGAAGACGTTAAAATGCCTCCGGCCCTTTAAGACGGCCTGAAGCCCCTGATTAATGGTCCTCAGGTGTCATTAATTCCCTCCTGATTGTCTTCATGGCAGCTCTGACATTAACCGGGTCTGGAACTGATTAGGTTGCAGTTTGCTTCAGAACCGGTTCTGCTCGGCTGTGAAACTTCGATCCATCACCCAGATCCTAATTGGACCCAGATGAGGTGGAACCGAGCAGGTCTGCAGCTAAAGAGCAGCTGCTTGATGAATGGATCAGAGCTAAATGGGTTCTGGTACCATCCGAGGCTGTCGCAGGCTGGACCGGACCGGACCGGACCGGACCAGACCAGCCTCTCAGGCGTGATCTTTCAGAACACAAAGCCTGACTTGAGGAACCAAAGAAACGTTCAATAAGCAGATGGCCTGGAACCAACATGAGCTCCTGAGCTGGTTCTGGGTCGGTTCTGCTGGTTCTCTGCTGTCTGGTTCCTTCCAGACTGTCCTGTAGTGATGGGTCGGCTCAGTACTGTCCCAGACAGACAGGAGCAGAGTCTTCAACCGTGTCTTCCATGTGTCTCCGTCTGTCTCTGTGTCCTCCACATGTCTCCATGTCCACCAGACATCTGTCCTCCGTCCTGCGGAACAAGTTTGACCACGGAGCGGAGAGCGTGATGCCGACCCTGCTCAACCTGGTACCAAACAGCGCCAAGGTCATGGCCACATCCGGAATGGCCGCCATCCGCCTCATCCTCAGGGTGAGACTCCGCCCCAGTGGGACGTCTCCGTCCCTCCGGGGGACGTGGACACTAACACCTGTGGTTCTCTTCCAGCACACCCACTACCCTCGCCTCATCCCCATCATCACCAGCAACTGCAGCTCCAAGTCTGTGGCTGTCAGGAGGTAAGAGCTTCTCCACGGCCTGTCCCTGGTATCCATGGAAACCAGGCAGAGGTTTCCATGGACACCAGGGACAGAGTGTAAAATAGGAGGAATGGCTTTTCAGTCTTACTGGGAGCTTCATTCAGACAGCAACTTCAGCTCCAGGTGGCGTCAGGCTGCAGAAAGCAGAATGTCCATCAAAGCGTCTGAGGCTTCCAGCGTTCATGTCAACCATCATGTTTCCTTTGAAGAAAAAAGTACAAGTCGCGTGCGTGCTAACTGTTAGCATATACTAGCTGCTAATGCTAGCATAGCCGTGTAACTGGAGAGCAAAGGAAGAAGAGTAATCCAGGGACTGACCAGCCTAGACATGCCAGTCATTAGCCTCTCCAAAGCTAAGGCTAGTGAGTAATGAGCTTCTCATTGGCCCTCGCTAGCTGCTCAGCTACGCCCTTTTTAAATCCAAAGGACCAAACGCTCTGATGTCACGAGCATTCAGGTGCAACGCGGCTTGCTAGTGTTGAGAGGATAATTATTAAACCTTGAGCTCGTTTTCTCCTCTCGTTCCCTGTGCCTAAGGGCAAAACACAAACCATTCACTGTTCCACTGCAGACACATCCAGAGTTTATTCAGACAATCAAATCACACCAACAGCACCAGAATCATCAGAACCTCAAAACCACAAGACAACATCAATCACCTGAAAGAAACAGAAAAATGGGCAAATACAGAGACCAATACGGAGACGCATCTCGTCTCCAGAGAGCGCCGGCGCCGCTGCACCCCAACCATCTGATCTATTATTTTAGCTCTGAACTTTTAAAGGAAGGTGTGTCTCTTCTCTAATGTATGCAGTCTGGGAGGGTCCTGCTCCCCTGACTACAAGGAGTTTCACATTTCAAAGGGAAGATGCTCTAAATGATTTTAGGACTTTTCTTGCGAGGCCTGGAGGAGGAGTGACCATGTGCTTCATTTCACATCTCTGTGAGATCCTGGATTCTCCAGGTGTCCACACAAGACAGGACCCTAACTCTTATATGGGTTCAGGAAAAGGTTATCTTAACACAGGCCTTGTGAGAGACTCCTCTGAATAAACAGATCCTGGCTGTAAACTAACAACAGGAGGGGGCAGAGCTTCTCTCCCAACCAGAACATCCAACAGGCCGATCTGGATACAAGAACTGGAACAATTATCTTCTACTTGATTATCATAGACTAGCACAATAATAGCTAGAACTGTTAATATAAAACTACAGATTAGACTCAATTGATCAAGTCATGCACATTATGTCTAAGGAAAATGTTCTGCTGATCAGACTGTTGGTTGAGCCAAATCTAACTAATGTTAACTTAAAATGAGGCCTAATCAAGACAATGTTGATCTGTCTAATATGTAAACATGTGCTTAAAGTTAAAACTAGCATCATTGGATTATCATTTCCAACACTAGCTATTAGCATATGCTATTAGCATATACTAGCTGCTAATGCTAGCATGACTGTGTTACTGTAGAGCATAGTGGTCACAAACATTCGAGGCCGTCAGCAATAAGATGGGGGACGCCGCTCTGCTCTCATTGCTGCTAACTCTCATTCATCTTGTGCGTCTGCAGTGAAGACAAAAGGAAGTTACATTTTTGAAATTTTTACCAAAACTATACTCTGGAACTGGTCCAACATGGCCGCTCTGCTCTTCTTCTTTTTCTGTGCTTCCAGGCGCTGCTATGAGTTCCTGGACCTCCTGCTGCAGGAGTGGCACACGTCGGCCCTGGAGAGGTGAGTTCTGCCTTGGCTGCATGGACTGGGAGGGGAGGGGGAAGGGGGAGCTCGTACCCCTCCCCCCTCCATCCCCCCCCTCCCATGGTGACATTTGAGGCGGCTCGGCGTCGGCTCGCTAAGCTCCTGATGAGCCAGGGTGATCGATGGACGCCGGGCGAGTCTTCGTCAGCTTCCACTCCTGTAACCATGGCCACGGGAGGGGAGGCATTAAAAGGGAACCCCAGGGAGCAAGCTCATTCCTCGAGTGTCGCCGTGGGAACCAGCAGCGCCCGTCACTCTGTCCCCATGTTTCCGTCTCGCCCCAGACACGTGGCCGTCCTCGCCGAGACCGTCCGGAAGGGAATCCACGACGCCGACTCTGAGGCCCGCTCCATCGCCAGGAAGTATGCGTCTGCGCCTCCCGCTGCGCCGCCGGCGGCGGGAGCGGCCTCCGACTCACCTGTCTGTCCCGTCGCAGGTGCTACTGGGGTTTCCATGGCCACTACAGCCGGGAGGCGGAGCTTCTGTTCCAGGCGCTGGAGGCCACCTATCAGAAGGCGCTGCAGTCGCACCTGAAGAGCTCAGACAGCATCGTGTCGCTGCCGCAGTCCGACCGCTCCTCCTCGTCCTCGCAGGAGAGCCTCAAGTAAGACCCGGAGGTTCTGGTTCTGGTTCTGCTAGCTTTCCTGCAGGATGACTCCAGAACGTTCTCTGCTTTGTTCCAGCCGCCCTCTGTCTGTGAAGAGCGTCATCGGAGGCAGCATCACCAGAAGTAAGTGTGTTTGGGCCGAGCCTGTCCAGAACCGTGTCGGGTCCAGAGGGTTCTGGTCCAGTGTCTCCTGTCTGTCCCCGTCCAGGTAAGCTGACGGGCTCCAGAGCGACGGCCGCGCCGGGCTCCCTGCAGCGTTCCCGTAGCGACATCGACGTCAACGCCGCCTCCAGTGCCAAGTCCCGCCTGGGCGACGTCCCGGCGTCCTCGCCATTCAGCACCGCCGCCGCCCTGCCTCCCGGGTCCTACGCCTCGCTAGGTAACCCGTCCTGCTGTGCAAAAGTAACGGGCCGGACTGACTGAGCTTTTCCAGATGATGGAGCTCAGATTGATTCCAGCAATCAATTATTCTCACAATTGATTATTCTGACAATTTTTGAGACACTCGTTTGAGACAATTAATGTGATAAAAAACGTTTATTCTTTTAAGCACTTAAACCAAGCGCATTAGAAATACAGTAAAAGATAGAAAATAAACCTTTTAATTCCTTATTTCAATAAGGAATTAAGCAAGGCTGAATGGAGGCCTTGCTTTAGTGAATGTTTGGTGATTTGCAGCGACGGATTCATCACTAGCTGGAAATCAGAAACCGGATCTACCAGATCAGGCCGTCCTGAACACGGCCTGATCTGGAAATCAGTTATTGATATTATATTTGTTTGATTTATTGTTTTTATGACTAGTTGTGAGTTAAAATAGTTTCTGTGGAGATGTTTTCCAGAACATGTAATTACCCAGTAATATTTTTTCATTCCAATTTAACGTCCCTTAATACAAAAACCCGCCGGGCCGGACCGGACCCGACCGCCGGGCCGGGGCGGGTTTACGGGGAACCTGAGTCCGTCTGGGTCTCTCCTGTAATCAGGGGCTTTTCTTTCGTGGTGGTGGATATTATTGGCTGCTGCTCAGCCAATCAGAGATGGAGACACTGGGCTCCATTAAGTGGCCTGTCTCTGTCTGTTGGACTGGCAGTGACCACTAGACCTGTCCATCTGTCCATCCTGTCTTGCTGCTAATGTCTCTCCTCTTCTCCACCCTGCTGCCTTTTTTAAAAAGACGGCGCTGCTGCTAAGAGTGACGGTAAGCTCCAGTCTGTGTTAGAGACGTCCCGTCTGTCCTCTGCTGACTGTCCTGTGTCCCCTCCATCTGTCTTTTCCCCTCTTGTTGGCTGTGTAGATGTCCTCTGCCTGTTGTCTGGCTGTGGGGACACAGTGTCCTCATCTGGACATGCTTCCAGAAGCTGCATTAGAGCATCACGATTAAAAAAGTACGATAACGGTCAGAGTGGAGACGGCGAGTCAGTGAGGGACGGATAAAAGACGACGGCAGAACTCCAGACATCTAGGAATGAACTGGAGGATCTGCTTTTAACCGGCAGATCCTCAGGTTGTTGTTTCGTCTCCGGAGACGCTCAGCAGTCTCTTTGTCTCTTGTCCCTCGTCGAGGTCCTCCTCAGTCTGTCCTCTGTCTGTCCTCCTTCATATCCAAACTATCGAGTGTCTCTTGTGTCTCTGCAGGTCGTGTTCGTACGAGAAGGCAGAGCTCGGGCAGCGTGGGCGGAGCCAGTCCGTCAGCAGTGGACAGCAGGGGGCGGAGTCGAGCCAAAGTGGTCTCCCAGTCGCAGCGTAAGTCTGCATGATGATGATGATGAAGATGTCGACCGTCTTTATTTCACTGCTCCCGTCTTCATGCTGCTCCTGTCCACTCAGTCCTCCGTACAGACATGCCCCTCTGTCTGTTTCTGACCCTGTCCTCCTTGTCCATCTTGTCCTCCGTGTCCATCCTGTACTCCTTGTCCTCTATGTCCTCCTTGCCCACCTTGTCCGTCTTGTCCCCCGTGTCCGTCCTGTACTCCTTGTCCATCCTGTCCTCTCTGTCCTGCGGCCTGTTGCTTCCATCATCCAGGATCCAGATCAGCCAATCCCACCAGCGGTAAGGCCTAAGCTCCACCCGCTCAGCTTAACCCCTGACCCCTCTGGCTGCACTCCCAGTGCTCCTCTAGCAGTCTGTGTCGCCTTTAGCTGCATGACTCTGATTCAACAGTTCACTTCTGGTTCTGCAGTTTTCACTGGTTCCACTGCATCCTCAGAGGGACCCAGTGAGGTCCCTCTGAGGCCCGCCTCCTCCCTGCTGCTGCCGCTCCACCCTGAAGGCCGTCCAGCTCTCATTGTGTCATTTGCTCTCTACAGCCGGCAGTCGCTCCAGTTCCCCAGGGAAGCTGCTGGGCCAGAGTTACGGCCGCGTCCCCCGGGCCGCGGCGCCGCTCGGCACCGCCGCAGAGAGGCGCAGCAGGGTCCCCCGCAGCCAGGGCTGCAGCCGCGACACCAGCCCCAGCAGGCCGGGCCTGGGTAGGACGCCGAGCGCCGCACGCATACGAGCATCCGTCTGTCTGTCTGAGCATCAGTCCATCCATTTCTTCTTCTACGGTCTGAACCCGCGCTGCCCTCCTCCTCCGTGTCTCAGATGTGTGACAGGTTCTGTTCCCTGGTCCTGTGTGTCCGGTTCTGGTGGCTGTCCAGAACCGGCGTTTCCTTCTCTATTTCCTTCCTGTTTCTCTCCTGCTAACCAGTTGTTCTGACAGCTAGCCTGCGTGCTAATGCTCTTCTTCTGCTGCTGTCCCCCGCTGCACGCTAGCCCGGAGCCGCATCCCGCGCCCCAGCATGAGTCAGGGCTGCAGCCGCGACACCAGTCGCGAGAGCAGCCGCGACACCAGCCCCGCTCGGGGCTTCGCTCCTCTGGGTGAGTACGGCCTGGTGTTCCTCAGGGTCGCTGCTGCCTTTCCCAGGTTTTACTCAGAATGAACCCTGGAGAATCAGGAGCAAACTGACTCTACTACTGAATGAATAAAAACACAACCAGAAGCTCCCAGCTGCTGCTTTTAGCTCCGCTCATCACCTTCATCAGCCTGGGAAAGGTCAAAGGTCATCTCCACCCCTTCTGGAGTCTCTTCTCCAAACAGGAAGAGTATTCCCAATATAATAATAATAATGATGATAAATTACAATTAAAAAATTATATAATAACATTTTCTAAAACAAAATTGATGAAAATGGCATTTAAAAAAATAAATGATTAAATTGAAACATTTCAATTGGATTGAAAGAAAATAATAAAATGAAAGCATTAAAAACAGAAAACATTTTAAGGTCATAGCTCCATCTCAGACTGAGTTAACAGGTCAAAGGTCATGACTCAGTCTGGTTGCTTGGAAGGGTTGCAGGAGAAAACCTCTTCTCTAGAAACAACATGGCTGCTGGACCAGACCAGCTGGACCAGACCTGCTGGACCAGACCAGCTGGACCAGACCAGCTCGACCAGACCAGCTGGACCAGACCAGCTCGACCAGACCAGCTGGACCAGACCAGCAGTGGAGGAGTGATGATGTGGGCTTCCAGTGCAGCAGACTGTCTCCGCTGAGTAAAACCTTGGAAATTAAAGCTGCAGCAGCTACCTTGACTCCGCCTACTTCCTGTTTCCTGATGCTGAGTGTCTGGGTTTAGAGGGGCCACTGTCGATGTCTGGTGGTGTCTGTAGCAGGTGTGCCGGTCACTGAGGACCAGAGGGTCAAAGGTTAAATGTGAGTGGCTCTGGGGCCTGGTCCTCTGCCGTCATATTTAACACTGAGACCAACTGGGGAAACTGGACCCAGTGGTTCTGACCCAGTAGTGACTTCCTGGTTCTCCCGCAGCCTCCAGACGCCACTCCCGGTCCACCAGCGCTCTGTCCTCAGCAGAACCCCACGGCCAGTCAGGTGACCTGCATGTTGAGCTTCTGTGGTTCCTCATGGCTGCAGCCAGAATCCATCTGATTACAGTTGTTACTGCAGCATGGAACGTTTTACTGTAGTTGTCATGGAAACGTGTGGTTTTGGTTCCAGGTTCTGGTTCTGATCCATATTTCATGCAGAAAGTGATGTTTTTCAGTTTGTTTGCATTTTCAGCCTGATTGTTTCAGTTTTCATCCCTTAATGAGACTCTGAACATCTGGTGCATGTTTCTGTTTCTTCTTCTGTTGGGTTCCTCTGCCTGTTGGGCGCAGATCATTGAACCAAAGAAGAAGAAGAAGGCGAGTGTCAGGCAGCTGGTTCCCCTCGTTAATCAGCGGTCCGTCTTGTTTTTGTAGATCGATACGGTCTGCTCCACCAAGCCAGAATTTCTGCGTCGGTGAACGCCATGCGGGTCCTGAACACCGGCACCGAGGTGGAGGCGGCCGTGGCCGACGCTCTGGTGAGTGACTTCCTGCTTTCGCCTGTTCAGATCCGCGGGGGAAAGTTGGAGAAAAGGTCCTTGACGGTTTGGGTTTGTGTTCCTCTCTCTCGTCTTCCTTCTGGCGTTTTGCTTGCAGCTGCTGGGAGACTCCAGGAACAAGGTAGACGGGTGCTTCCCGCCGTCTGTGTCCACTCCATCCAGCCTGTCTGTCTCTCTGCCTCCTTTACGTCCTCTGGTTTCTGTCTCATTTCTGCTCCAGAGCCGTGCGGCACTGCTCGCCTGCCTCTGAGTTGAAAACCGATTGTTTCACAGAGCCAGACTGAATCACACCAAATCTCTGCATGTGTTTTAACCTCCATCCCTGGTCGCTGAGCTCTCATTTCTGCATGATGCTGCATGAACGTTCCCCTCTCCGCCGCAGAGGAAGCCGTTGCGGCGGCGCTACGAGTCTCCTGGGATGTACTCTGATGACGATGCCAACAGCGACGCGTCCAGCGCCTGCTCAGAGCGCTCCTACAGCTCCAGGAACGGAGGCATCCCCCACTACCTGCGGCAGACGGAGGACGTGGCCGAGGTGCTGAACCACTGTGCCAGCTCCAACTGGTCCGAGAGGAAGGAGGGCCTGCTGGGCCTGCAGAACCTGCTGAAGAGCCAAAGGATTCTCAGGTGGGAGCCTGTCAGGGAGGGTTGGTAAAGTCCTTGCACCTTCTGCTACTGGGAGTTATTTGACGGAAACACAGAGCTCCCTTAACACTTTGATGACTTTCAGATGTATTCCCCCTCCAGCAGTGAGATGCTCTCCCCATTCAGGCTCATCTTAAGTGTCTTGAGGATGCCAGAAACGCCAAAACATCTTGAATTTGAACAAACTCAAAGCTGAAGTGATTTTATTGAGACCCAGTCAAATGGCAGATCCTCGTTGTGCTGATCTCTATTCTGTTGTCACCAACTTACAGGTTAGATACACGACGGCTTATAAATGCCATATAAATGCTGTGGAAAAATCATCACTTTAAATCTCAGACATCTCGCCAAAGCATGACCCGACTCCGGTCCGCTGCAACCCGACTCCGGTCCGCTGCAAACGGACTGCGGTCCGCTGCAACCCGACTCCTGACTCCGGTCCGCTTGAACTCAAATCCAGTCCGCTTGCCATAAAGTCCGGTTGGGTTGGTGAGGTGTGAACGTTAATCGACCTCTGACCTCTGGTCCTCTAAACCTCAGTCAGGATTCGTTTGAAGTGAACTCTGGTTGGTTTGAATGTGAACGCCAAGCGGACCAGAGACTGTCTAAAAGCAGGAAGTGGACTACAGCACAGGGCATTCTGGGTAAATACAACCAAAGCTAACATGTTAGCCTAGCGCTAGCAGCAGAAATGGTTCCTGGTCTTTATCCAGAGACTAAAGAGAAATCCTCCAACCACTAAAATCTGACGCCTCCATCTTGTTTCATCTGGTGAAGCAGGAAGTTGCTCTCAGCGTCTTCAGAGGATTTTGTCTCGTTTCCTTCAGTGGTTCTTGGTGCAGCGCCCCCACAGGCCAGGAGGGGAACAGGCTGGGTTTGGTTGGTTTGGGTCAGTATAGTAAATAAACATGGGAGCATTTGCTGAGCAGTTTTTCTTCCAAAGATCCAGCTTAGTCTGTTCCTGTTTAGATCCCAGGACAGTTTTACTTTTTGTCTGTTAAAAATATTTCAAGTAAATAAATAAACTCCACATGTTTACGTTTGTGTTGGTAGGGCAGAACCTGACCTGCCTCCAGGAAGTCATGGGTCAGTGTTCTGATCCTGTTGGGTTCTAACAGGCTGTGTGTTGTCTCTGCAGCCGGGTGGAGCTGAAGAGACTCTGTGAGATCTTCACCAGGATGTTTGCAGACCCCCACAGTAAGGTAGAGACCCTCTGATAGATGCATGGTCTTCAGCAGGAGATGTTTCTGGATCTAACTGTGTGTGTTCTGCTGCACGGCCCGCCTTGCTGTGGCTCTAACTCCAGAGAGTGAGTGTTTGCTCCTTCAGTCCGTGTTCTCCCCGTCGGACGGAGAGCCAGTCTGACCAGAACCTGCCTTTGCTCCCAGGTGTTCAGCATGTTCCTGGAGACGCTGGTGGACTTCGTCACGGTGCACAAGGACGACCTGCAGGACTGGCTCTTCGTCCTGCTCACTCAGCTGCTGAAGAAGATGGGCGCCGACCTGCTGGGCTCAGTCCAGGCCAAGGTCCAGAAGGCTCTGGATGTCACCAGGTCAGAACCGAGGCCTGCACGCTGCTCAAGCTTTTATCACTTAGGCGCTGATCCGACGAGCTAGAGTGTCTGAGACCTGCTGAAACATAGAGCTGCATTTCCTAGATTGGTTGAATGTTCTGAGCTCCACTGCTGGTTTCAGGTGCCAGAGGCCCAATGGTACCACCACGAGACCCTCACCGGGCCTCAGGATAAATCTCTGTTTCACCATTATTTAAATCCAGTAAAGGTTCTGGTCCGCTGTGCATGTGTTGGAGCTCGAGACGTGAAAGGCGGCGATTAAGTTACATGACGGCTCGGATTTTAGTCGCCGTGTTTTGTATCCAGTGAAAACAAAGATGTTAACAAATAAACTGGACAATATTAGTGACATTTCCACAGACGTGGTCCTGAAATAAAATCCTGAATCCAGACCCAGACCAAGGCCAGTGTCAAGTTCTCTTCTTTCTGTGTAGCTTCCCCACTTGAAAGGGATGGATAAAGTATGCAGATTGTCATGAACAGGGATTTTACTCAAAGGACCAGGCAGATTTTTTCATTTTGTCAAACACATGTGCATTTGGTCCAGTGCAGGTAAAAACCTTTAAATAAACCCAAAAGAAGAAAAATAAACAATTACTAATCTGTATGTGAGTTTATATAAATTAACTTCACTCAAACTACAGGAAATAATAAACTATATAATTAAAGCAAATCCCTGTGAATTAAACCCACAAAGTAACTTAAAGTTAACTGAACAAGTAACAAACTTAATTCCCTTAACTTTAACCTACCCTTCAAATTAATTGTTACATTTCTTCACATTATTTAAATATACGGACTTTTTCAATATTCACAATAAATATTTATTTTCTAAATATAAATAGTTCAAGTTATCTTAATCAATTGCTAAATTAATTGCAAGCACATCAATCCATATCAACAACACAAAGATCAGTTAAATCATCAATGAACTAACTTTCACAATCAAACGTTTCAGTTCTTTGTTAACGAGCCGGTAACGCTGGAGGCTCGGCCGGGGAAAGGGAGGCACCTTGCAGGATGGTTTTAAACATTAGTTCGTTCTTACCGGCTGCCTCTTCGCCCATCTACAACTTATCCTGCTCCACGCAGATCGATCAGAACCTCCGACCGACCGAAGAGGGATCTCCACACCGACACTCCTGTTGTGCGTTGATTGTGTTGATGTCCTCTTCCGCCTTGTCCGTCCTTCTTTTAGGTCCGTGTGGAGCGCAAGTTTTTTTTTTTTCATTCTCCTGCTTTGACTTCGCAACCAGACCAGACCCAGACCAAGACCAGACCATCAGAATGGCTTCCCTTCTCTTGCATGTTTTAGTACAAACCAGGTGACTGGGTGAGCTGGATCTGGATCAGGATCTGATTCTGTTGCCACTTGCCTGGTGTGAATTATTCTGCTCTGAATATTTTCTCCTTAAACATAATTTCTGATCAGTGAAAACAAAGAAATTATCAAAGTTTCTTAGGAAACGAGTTATGATGGTGTATATGATGTCCACTGCTGCCCCGTCCACTGTTGACCTCCGTCCAGTGTTGACCCGTCCACTGCTGACCCATTCAGCTCCTTCTGGGTCAGAGGTCGTCTGCCTGAGTGCTGGACTCAGCTTCTTTCTGCTGCGTTTCAGGGAGTCGTTCCCCTTCGACCAGCAATTCAACATCCTGATGCGCTTCATCGTGGACCAGACCCAGACCCCCAACCTCAAGGTGAGCCACTGTCGTCTCCCGGCGGCGCGTCTCCGTCGGCCCGGGACTAAACATCCAGTCGTCCGCAGGTCAAGGTCGCCATCTTGAAGTACATCGAGTCTCTGGCTCGCCAGATGGACCTGACTGACTTTGTGAACTCCAGCGAGACGCGGCTGGCGGTGTCCCGCATCATTACCTGGACCACCGAACCTAAAAGCTCCGACGTCAGGAAGGTGAGAGCAAAGGTTTTCCACCTGAAGATTAAAACTATATCTTGTTTTTCAGCTCATTTGTCTGTTTAATCAATTAATTAGCAATAAAAAGGTTTTGAATTGAAAGTTTTGCTGATTAAGATGTGATTTAATTAATTTCAGACCCTGAAATTAATCTGATCTGAAACTATGAAAGCCTTTTATCAGAATCCCGTCGTCGTGGCGATGACTGGGTCGTCAGCAAACTTTCACATATGTTGCTGCTTCATTCAGAGGACACAGCCCTGAGGGACACCCAGCTCTCCGGAGTCCGGGGGCCAACAAGTTAAAGGGCCAGCGTCGATTTTAAAACTCAGCGGTTGGTTCTGGAGTGCAGACCAGATCCACCAGCTGGTTCCAGATCAGGTTCTGGATCTCAGTCCACTGGTTGGCCTGTGTTCCGGCAGAATCTGGCAGAACATTGGAACCGGGTTTCTGTGGCCCGGTCCAGGGCAGCAGCAGATGTTCCTCCATGCAGGCAGTTGGTTCTCTGGACGAGAATCCTGGAGATGCAGAGCCGAGTCGACACCAGAACTTCTCCAGGTTCTGCTGGACATCACCTGTTGTTGCTGGGTTCTGTTAGTCTGGTTCTCCTGCTCTGATCCATGGAAGGTGCCAGGTTCTTCTGACAGAGGCTCCTCTTCAGGTTTGGTTCTGCTGGTTCCGGGCCTCAGTAAGTGGTTCTGGTTCTGTGCGCAGGCAGCCCAGGTGGTTCTGATCGCGCTGTTTGAACTGAACACGCCGGAGTTCACCATGCTGCTGGGCGCGCTGCCCAAGACCTTCCAGGACGGCGCCACCAAGCTGCTGCACAGCCACCTCAAGAACTCCAGCAACACCAGCAGCGGCGTGGTGAGTTCCTCCAGAACCTCCAGAACCCGGTCCAGGCCTTCTCAAGCTCAGCTTCCGCTTCTGTTCTCAGGAGTCTCCCAGCAACACGGTGGGCCGGACGGCGCCGCGCCACGCCCCCAGCAGGTCCAGCCCACTCACTTCCCCCACCAACTGCTCCCACGGCGGCCTGTCTCCCAGGTAGGAACCGACTGGACCGCGGCCGGTTCTGCCTCCACCAAACCTGCCTGCTACTCCTGCAGAACCTTGGCTGCAAGGTGTTCTGGTACCGATCCACCAGGGGTTCTGGCTTCATGAAGGTCAATCCACAGATGGCAGCGGCCATGACTGCTCCCGTAAACTCGTGTAGAAATCATTGATTTTAAGCTAAAAATGGAGCGATGAAAGCTTCCCATCAGAACCGCTGGAACCGAACCGAATCTGGAAGGTCAGAACCTCCAGATGCTCCGATCAGGTTTTTTCCTGCCGATGCCGATCAGATGGATTGGCTGTTCACTTCTCTTTAGGTATAAATGTGATCCTGGAAAACAGAACCCTGAAATCGGCTCATTTACAGAAAACCATGTTCAGTACAAAAGACAACAGAAAAATCTGCAATCAGTAATAACATTTTCAACAGTATGGCTCTAACGGTCTAAATTACACATAAAGTCAAATATATCTCACAACACTGCCTGTATCAAAGCTTGCATTAAAATAATCAACCCTCTGTTACTAGATCAACCTGCCTGGTAGCAGCTGCTTTCTGCAGATTCTGATTGGTTGTTTCTGACCGAGTGCTGTAATTCTGCAGAACACCTGGAGGGGGCAGAGCAACTCCATTTTTTTTATCTTTTATTGTTTTCACAGATTATCTCTCATACCAGGACAGCAAACGTTTAATGCACATGTAAAAATTTTAAGTTACCTGCTGCAGCTTTAAGCAGATGTTCGGTGTGAGAGTTCACCGTCAGGTGGAGCGCGAGGCGCTACGTCTCAGTAGCAAGTAGGGGCGGTCCAACAGAAACAGTGTCTTACACCGCCAGATCGAAGAGTAACATTATTTTCGGGTTATTGGCTTTCTAACCATCGTCCTCTTCGGGTGAGTGTTGGTAGCTCTGTGCTGCTTTTACCTGCTGTCTGATCGCTCTGGATGTCTTTTTCTTCCCTGCAGTGACCCTAGAAAACTTACCATCCTCCGTCAATGCTTGTTTTTCACATGTCATATCAGATACATTGTGTTGAAGCATTTTTACAAGCTTCACCTCCGAGGTATTTTTCTGGCGGCTGCTGCACTGGCGGCTGCACTGGCGGCCATAATCTGTCGATTATGATCGGTGGCCCATCGAGCGGCATGCCTCTAGTCGGAACCTCTGGATCCGTCAACAGGAAGCAGATCTGTCCTCTAACCTGAACCTCTCAGCTCAGACTCTTTTTGTCTCTCCTCTCTCTCCGTCCTGTTGCCCTGCCTCCTCTTGTTGGTTTCCTCCTCTCCTCCATCCTTCCTTCCTGCTGCTTCAGTCGTTTGTGGGGTCGGGGGGTCGACGGGCTGCTCCCCGCTGCGCCCCCTGCTGCCCCACTGCCTCAGTGCGCCCCCGCTACTCCCGGTCTCAGGGCCCTGCGCCGAGCCTTTTCACCCAGGTAGACTGAGTCCAGTTGTTCTGTTTGTCGCCGAGCGCCGCCGCAGAAGGCGTCGCTCAGTGACACGTCGGCACGCTTGGACCGGACCAGCAGCAGAAACACTGTGCACGCATGCGGACCGGTGGCTGTGTTTCTGCTCCAGCTGCGTCCTCTGACCCACCGTTCCGCCTCTGTGTTGAGCAGCATGACGGAGTATGACACAGAGAACATGAACGCCGAGGAGATCTACAGCTCGCTGCGCGGCGTCACCGAGGCCATCCAGAGCTTCAGCTACCGCAGCCAGGAGGACCTGAACGAGCCGCTGCGTCGCGACGGCAAGCGGGACGATGCCGTGAGTGTCCCACTGAAGGATTACTGTTGGATTTTACAGGAGTATTGCTGGGGGTTCACTGATGGATGATCAGAGTATTGTTGGTGGATTAGTGGAGTATTGGAGGTGGATTACAGGTGGATTATTGATGGATTAAAACGGCCACCTTATCGCGGTGGAGGAGTTTGAGTGTCCCAATGATTCTAGGAGCTATGCTGTCTGGGGCTTTATGCCCCTGGTAGGGTCACCCAAGGCAGACAGGTCCTAGGTGAGGGACCAGACAAAGTGCAGCCCGAAACCCCTGATGACAAGCAACAACTTCGGATCTGGTGTTCCCTCGCCCGGATGCGGGCCACCGGGGCCCCTCCCTGGAGCCAGGCCTGGAGGGGGGGCACGATGGCGAGCGCCTGGTGGCCGGGCTTTTTCCCATGGAGCCCGGCCGGGCTCAGCCCGAAAGGAATACATGGGTCCCCCCTCCAATGGGCTCACCACCTATGGGAGGGGCCACAGGGGCCGGGTGGGTGGTGGCCGAGGGAGGGAGGGGGCCCTGGCGGTCCGATCCTCGGTTGCAGAAGCTCTTGGGACGTGGAATGTCACCTTTCTGGTGGGGAAGGAACCGGAGCTGGTGTGTGAGGCTGAGAGGTTCCGATTAGAAATAGTCGGTCTCACCTCGACGCATGGCTCTGGTTCTGGAACCAGTCTCCTTGAGAGGGGCTGGACATACTTCCACTCTGGAGTTGCCTGCGGTGAGAGGCGTCGGGCAGGAGTGGGCATACTTGTTGCCCCCCATCTCGGCGCCTGTACGTTGGGGTTTACCCCGGTGAGCGACAGGGTTGCCTCCCTCCGCCTACGGGTGGGGGGACGGGTTCTGACTGTTGTTTGTGCTTACGGGCCGAACAGCAGTTCGGATTACCCACCCTTTTTGGAGTCCTTGGAGGGGGTACTGGAGAGTGCCCTCCTGGGGACTCCCTCGTTCTATTGGGGGACTTCAACGCTCATGTGGGCAATGACAGTGAGACCTGGAGGGGCGTGGTTGGGAGGAACGGCCCCCCTGATCTGAATCCGAGTGGTGTTATGTTGTTGGACTTCTGTGCTCGTCACGGATTGTCCATAACGAACACCATGTTCAGGCATAAGGGTGTCCATGTGTGCACTTGGCACCAGGACACCCTAGGCCGCAGTTCGATGATCGACTTTGTCATCGTTTCATCTGATCTGCGGCCGTATGTCTTGGACACTCGGGTGAAGAGAGGTGCGGAGCTCTCCACTGACCACGACCTGGTGGTGAGTTGGCTCCGGTGGTGGGGGAGGATGCCGGTCAGACCTAGCAGGCCAAACGTGTTGTGAGGGTCTGCTGGGAACGCCTGGCAGAGTCCCCTGTGAGACGGAGTCCCCTGTGAGACGGAGTCCCCCGTGAGACGGAGTCCCCCGTGAGACGGAGTCCCCCGTGAGGCGGAGTCCCCCGTGAGGCGGAGTCCCCCGTGAGGCGGAGTCCCCCGTGAGGCGGAGCCCCCGTGAGGCGGAGTCCCCCGTGAGGCGGAGTCCCCCGTGAGGCGGAGTCCCCCGTGAGGCGGAGTCCACCGTGAGGCGGAGTCCCCCGTGAGGCGGGGCTTTAACTCTCATCTCCGACAGAACTTTGAACACGTTCTGGGGGAGGCAGGGGACATTGAGTCTGAGTGGACCGTGTTCCGTACCTCCATTGTCGAGGCGGCCCATCGGAGCTGTGGCCGTAAGGCTGTCGCCGTGGCAACCCTCGAACCCGTTGGTGGACCCCTTCGGTGAGGGAAGCTGTCAGGCTGAAGAAGGAGTCCTATCGGGTCTTTTTGGCCTGTGGGACTCCGGAAGCAGCTGACGGGTACCGGTGGGCGAAGCAGCATGCGGCTCAGGTGGTTGCTGAGGCAAAAACTCGGGCGTGGGAGGAGTTCGGAGAGGCCATGGAGAAAGACTTCTATACTGCTCCGAGGCGATTCTGGGCCACCATTCGGCGTCTCAGGAGGGGGAAGCAGTGCAGCACCAACACTGTGTATAGTGGGGATGGTGTGCTGCTGACCTCGACTCGGGACGTGGTTGGCCGATGGTCAGAGTACTTTGAGCAGTGTGGTTCTGGTTCTGGTCGTGGAACGCTGGACCAGCTCTACACCCTCAGCAGGGTCCTGGAGGGTCCTGGGAGTTCGCCCAACCGGTCTACATGTGTTTTGTGGACTTGGAGAAGGCGTTGGACCGCGTCCCTCGGGGAGAACCTGTACAGGGCTGTCAGGTCCCTGTACGACCGGTGTCAGAGTCTGGTCCGCATTGCCGGCAGTAAGTCGGGCTCGTTCCCCCTGAGAGTTGGACTCCAGGGCTGCCCTTTGTCACCGATTCTGTTCATTACGTTTATGGACAGAATGTCTAGGTGCAGCCGGGGTGTTGAGGGGATCCGATTTGGTGGCCTTAGGATCGCAGCTCTGCTTTTTGCAGATGATGTGGTCCTGTTGGCTTCATCAGGGCCTGATCTGCAGGTCTCACTGGAGCGATTCGCAGTGTGAAACGGCCGGGATGGGAATCAGTGCCTCCAAATCCGAGGCCATGGTCTTGAGCCGGAAAAGGGTGGAGTGCCTTCTCCGGGTCGGGGGGGGGGGTGTCCTGCCCCAAGTGGAGGAGTTCAAGTATCACTGGATCTTGTTCATGAATGAGGGAAGAAGGGAGATCGACAGGCGGATCGGCGCAGCGTCTGCAGTGAATCGGGCGCTGTACCGGTCCGTCGTGGTGAAGAGAGAGCTGAGCCAAAAAGCAAAGCTCTCGATTTACCGGTCGATCTACGTTCCTACCCTCATCTATGGTCATGAGCTTTGGGTCTGAGAGAGCGAGGTCCTGGATACAAGCGGCCGAAATGGGTTTTCTCCGCAGGGTGGCTGGGCTCTGCCTTAGAGAGAGAAGCTCAGTCATCCTGGAGGGACTCAGAGTAGAGCCGCTGCTCCTCCACATCGAGAGGAGCCATTTGAGGCTCGGGCATCTGGTCAGGATGCCTCCTGGACGCCTCCCTGGTGAGGAGTTCAGGTCCCACCGGGAGGAGGGGACGACCCAGGACACGCTGGAGGGACTATGTTTCTCAGCTGGCCTGGGAACGCCTCGGGATTCCCCTGGAGGAGCTGGAACAAGTGGCTGGGGAGAGGGAAGTCTGGGCCTCCCTCCTTAAGCTGCTGCCCCCGCGACCCGACCCCGGATAAGTGGCAGAAGATGGATGGATGGATATTGATGGATTATTGGTGGATTAACGGTGGATTACCGTTGGATTACCAATGAATTATTGGTGGATTTCTGACGGATTACTTGCGTCTGATGCCAGTCACAAGCTTCCACTTCCTTCTAATAGTCAGCAATACTACAGGAAAACCAGATACATTTATAAAGCTCCAGGTGCCAGATATCGGCTTTTTACAGATGCAAAGAGATGCTAAACCCTGGTGTTTTATTTTGAAAGTGTGATTCATTCTGGACTTCCTCCTGCCTTTCCCACCAGGCGGGAAGAGAAGTCGGGGCTCCGTCTCCAGGTCCTGATGGTCGTCTGGGTTTAGATGTAGTGGAAGGCAGCCGAACCGCCCTCGATAACAAGACGTCACTGCTCAACACCCCGTCGCCACGGTCCTTCCCTGGACCCCGGAGCCGCGAGTTTGCCCCCTATGGCTACGGAGAAACCATCTGTGCCTATGATAAGAGCGCGCTGAAGGAGGCCGTGTTCGACGACGACGTGGAGCAGTTCCGTGACTGTGAGTCTGCAGACACTCTGCATGTCCCAGCAAGGTCAAAGGTTATCTGCTGTTATCACTGGGACTTGTCTCCAGGTTGGATCAGGGGTCACACAGTTTGTTAACATGCTAACAGATCCTAGAATCAGTTCTGTGACTCATGGAGGGAGGGAGCGCCGTGTAGCAGGAAGACTCCTTCACTCTGGAAGGGTTGAAATAAGAGCTGCACAATATTACTAAATATTGTGATTATGATTTTATTAGTAAATATTGTGATGACTATAGTATTGGAAAATATTTCAATGATAATAAAAGTAAATATTACAACAATAATATTGGTAAATATTTTGCTGAGATATTGCTAAATATTGCAATATCAGAGAATATCTCAATGGTAAACATTGCGATGACAGTAAAATTGGCTCAGTATCATACCGCCCTAGTAGAAAGTGACAGCAGTCATTGGCTGTGTAACTATCTGACCACCAGGGGGCAGTCATTGAGCAGCGAAGGTCGGCTGACCCTTTAAAGGGACCCAGGATTAGCTGAACATGTTGGCCTAAATATGTCAACGTTTTCTTAACTAGAAAAATGCCGTCAAAACTCAAAATTACTTCAGAAATGTTTTGTTATATTTTTCACCCATGGAGGTCGCCATGTTTTCACTCATACGTTGACACGTTTTAGCCTGTTCTGTACTGGAATCTACAGAGTGAACATAGCAAGGTTAACTTTACCTGAGTTTATCATACTGTTTGCCGGGTGTAATTTTAGATAACACCACACTGTCGCTGTTGGCTGCAAGTAAAAAAAAACACAAACAGGCGAGTGTTCGTCTGTCACGAACAAAAAGAAGAGCACAGTGGGAGAGCCACAGCCGAACAAACTCACAAAGGGCCTATTTGGCCCTCAACATCTCTCTCCAGAAGACTTTGAGTCAGTTGTATGAGCAAAACCGAGGAATGCTCTAACAGGTGATTGTGACCTTAACAAACTAAAAACTAATGTTGACAGTTTTTATCCACAAAGCGCCCAAACCCCTCTGCTGCTGGAGCGAAAAACCCTGGGACAAACATCAGACCTAACCTAACCCTAGCCTGGAAGTTCTTTAAATGCTAACGGAGCTCTGCAGCACCACTACTGCTGCCCATTTACGTCCGGACCAGGAGACCAGACCAGAACAGCTGCTACCGGGCCAGACACAGCGGTATAGCTGTGTCCTTGGTCGGATCATTTATGAAGCTGAAGGCGGCGGCAGCTCCTCGGCCAACTCTGTCCTCTTCATCCGTTTGGTCCTCCTCGTCGTCATCACTCCATGTAATTTCTACATTCCGATCGATTTCATCGCTCCGGTTCAGTTTGAAAAAGCTAAAGACGTTATGCATCACTATTTGGCCGGACGGAGCTAGCACAGTTTGACCATCAGATGTCATTTACCCAGAATGCATTGCAGCGTGAACAACATGGCAACATTCGTGTGACAATGTTTTATTAAAATTAAGAACAAAACAGCCTTCAGTATTATTAATGTATTATTTATATGTGTAAAACAAATATTTCTAATCCTGGATCCCTTTAGTAGATCGAGACGCTAACGCCTCGATGAGGTCTGGATGCAGGGCGCGGCTCAGAACTGGATCAGCTGCTAATGCTAGCGCAGCGGCTAGGTGGTAACCTGTGATCCAGGTGAGAGGAGGTCACCTCAGACCTCAGTCTGTCGCCATGGCAACAGGAAGCAAAGATGCTGAAACCAAACATGTCTCCATCCAGCTGTTCAGCACTTTTGTTTCTGTTGCTGCCATCACATTGTTGTCTCTGCACCCACCTCCCCATCTTCATCCCTGACCCTTGACCCCCTGCCTCCATGCAGGCCGGCAGAAGGATTCGGGTGAAAACAAGACCAGTCTCACTAAGGGCTTTTCTCCGGGTAAACGCTCTTCCTCCTCCTCTTCCTCTTGCTGTTTGTTTCCCTCATTTATCTCCTCCTGTGGCTCCGCCCACTTCCTGCCTGCTGTTGGTGTGGGTTCTAACCTCTGGGTCGGTTCTGTCGGGTCGGGTCAGTTTTGGCTGGCCAGTTCTACTGGTTCTGACCTAACTGACGGTTGGTTCCGTCAGGTTAGGTGGAGTTGGGTTGGTTCTGTCGGGTTGGGTCGGTTCTGTCGGGTCGGTCGGTTTTGTCGGGTCGGTCCCGGTTCTGTCGGGTCGGTTCTGTCGGTTCCTTCGGGTCGGTCCCGGTTCTGGTATCGTTCGGGGAGTCGGGGACGTCCTGCTGGCCTTGCTAACCCCTCTCTGGTTCCGAGCAGTCGGACCGGACCATTCGGACCTGGTGGCGGAGCTGCTGAAGGAGCTGTCCAATCACAACGAGCGCAGCGAGGAGCGGCGCGCGGCGCTGCTGGAGCTGCTGAAGGTGACGCGGGAGGACAGCGCCCCCGTGTGGGACGAACACTTCAAGACCGTCCTGCTGCTGCTGCTGGAGACGCTCTGCGACAAGGACGTAGGTTCTGGTTCTGGGGAGGTCCCGGTTCGGTTCTCCTTCTTGGGGTTCCTCCGGGCCCGCTGACGGTCTCTCTCCAAAGGGACCGGACCAGGACTCTGGGGCGATACTGACCCGGTTCTTGTTTCCCAGCAGCACACCATCCGGGCCCTGGCTCTGCGGGTTCTGAAGGAGATCCTGAGGAACCAGCCGGCCCGATTCAGGAACTACGCTGAGCTGACCATCATGAAGACCCTGGAGGCCCACAAGGACTCCCACAAAGAGGTGATCCGGTTCTGGTTCTGGTTCTGCTGCTCTGGGTTTTAATACCTGCATTTGAATCAAATGATGTCAGCAGGAGAAACTGTCCTACTTTCATGCTGAGAAGTATTGGCACCCCTGATGTGAATGAATGAATTAATGAATGAATGAATGAATGAATGAATTAATGAATGAATGATATGAATGAATGAAGAGGCTGCAACCAGTGAAATATAATGATAATAATTATAAATATGGGCTGCACAGTGGCGCAGCTGGTAGAGCTGCTGCCTTGCACCAAGAAGGTTCTGGGTTCAATTCCCGGTCTTTCTGCATGGAGTCTCCATGTTCTCCCTGTGCATTGTGGGTTCTCTCCGGGTACTCCGGCTTCCTCCCACAGTCAAAAACATGACTGTCAGGTTAATTGGTCTCTCTAAATTGTGTGTGTGCATGTTCGTCCTGTGTGTCTCTGTGTTGCCCTGCGACAGACTGGCAACCTGTCCAGGTGACCTGTCCGGGTGACCTGTCCAGGTGACCTGTCCGGGTGACCTGTCCGGGTGACCTGTCCAGGTGACCTCACCTCTTGCCCGAAATGATAGCTGGAGAGGCAGCAGCACCTCCTGACCCCAGTAAGGGACAAAGGTATTAGAAAATGGATTTATGGATAATAAATATAATAACTAATAATAATGATAATAATATATAATATAATAATGATGATAATAATAATGATATAATAATAATAGATAATAATAATAATGATAATAATCATGATAATGATGATGATAATAATAATGGCAGTAAATTAATTTCTCAGCTGTTCTTTTTAAACCTTCTGGGTGTTTTGGGTCATTGGCCTGCTGGATGACCTCTGAGCCCTGATCACATGTTCTTCAGCAGCACCTTCCCAGGTCTGGGCTGCGACCTTTGACCTCTGCAGGATGGGATGTGCTCTGGCCTCCTGCCGCCAGTAGTTTTCCTCCGGCAGAGCGCGGATCAATAAACGCCACGTATCGATCCTGGAACGTTACTCGGGTCCAGATCGGTTCTGTTCTGGTCTGCAGCCTCCAGAACCTCACATGGGTTCCTGAAGGCAGCTCTGTTTCTATCTCGAAACTGTTTGACATGAAAAGTTTTCATCAATGTTTCTGTTGCTTTTTCTGTTTTTTATCTCCTGGTTTTTCTTTTTTCCTTCTCCTCCGTTTCTCTGAATCTGTGTCTTATTATCTTTGTTCCTTTTCCTGATTTTGCTGTTGATTAAAATATTGAGCATGTTTGAATCCTTCTGACCAAACATGCTGTTCATTCAGTTCTCCTGGACTCTGTTTTGGGTTCTGCTCGTCTTCATCTCTCTGCATTTGGCCTGAAGTGGGTTCAGAGGCAGCTGAATGACTGACGTGGCTCAGAGTGTTTGGGTGTGAGAGGTCAGAGGTCGGCCGCGGGGCCCGGCTCTAGCCAGCGCTGTGTCCCCCCAGGTGGTGCGTGCGGCCGAGGAGGCGGCGTCCACGCTGGCCGGCTCCATCCACCCGGAGCAGTGCATCAAGGTCCTGTGCCCCATCGTCCAGACGGCCGACTACCCCATCAACCTGGCCGCCATCAAGATGCAGACCAAGGTCATCGAACGCATCGCCAAGGACTCGCTGCTGCAGCTGCTGCCCGACATCATCCCCGGCCTGCTGCAGGTGGGTTCTGGTTCCGGTTCCGACCCGTTCGCCGGGTTCTTCCATGACAGTCGCACAGCGGCTTATTTGGACAATGGTCATATTTGGACAGTGGGAATTATTTGCCTTATTTGTCCCTGGAAATGTTTGTGTGCACTCTGCTCCGGGTGCGACTCCTCCCACGTTCCCGCTGACCCGCTGTGTGTGTGTGTGTGGGTGTGTGGGTGTGTGTATCTGCTCCAGGGCTATGACAACACAGAGAGCAGCGTTCGCAAGGCCAGTGTGTTCTGCCTGGTGGCCATCTACGCCGTGATTGGAGAGGAGCTGAAGCCCCACCTGGCACAGCTGACAGGCAGCAAGGTGGCTCACACACACACACACCCACACACACACACACAGCAGCAGCTCTCCCGTGCCTCTAACAGACGCTGAGCCTTATCTTCTTCCCATGTTGTTGCTCTTCAGCCGGTCGGCCAATAATAAAGCTGCAGCTCCGATTTGTCCAGGTGTCCTTGAGTTGTGAAGGTCAGGCCCACCTGACTGCCCCCCGCACCCCCCCCCCCACACACACCACACTGGACCTGTCTAAGGTCCAACATCGAGTTCTGATGGTCGCTCTGGTCATGGGAAGCACGGTGGTGGAGGGGTAATGATGTGGGCCCAGTGTAGTATGCTCAAGTCCAGACCCTTCAGACAGTTGGACCAAAGATCTTCTGTCAGTGTGAGATGGACGCCTCGGTCCTGTTCCTGAATGTTTCACCCAATTCGTTCCCAGAGTCTGCTTTATTAAAAACAGTTGGCCAATAAAAAATTCAATATGGCCGCCCTTTTTCAAGGTGGTCATCAAGTAAAATGTACTTTGTGCTAGATTTGCTAATATTTATTTATCCCTGAGGAATAGGGTTAGGGGTTAGAGTGTGTGAGTATTTGAACCCATACAAACCATGTTTACTCTTGTTTTTATTTTTCAAGATGGCTGACCGTGGAAAGAATGATTTCTGCACTAAAATCACCAAGCAGATGTTTGTGTCTCAGCCTACTGACATTGATTTCTTTTCCTGTTTCCTTATCCTGGCGGACATTTTTCAAAATGGCTGACATGGCTGCAATGGAGAAAACATGTCAGACCCTAACCCTAAACTAATGCTAATCTGTTAGCATTAGCTAATCCAGTCAGATCTGTAGAAGGAACCAGACTACATCCATACTGCAAACCGGGTTCACCTGGCGGTTCTGTGAACCGGGCCGGTTCTCCTGACGGTTCTGTCTCTGTCTGCAGATGAAGCTTCTGAACCTCTACATCAAGCGGGCCCAGACCACCAACAGCAACAGCAGCAGCTCCTCCGACGTGTCCTCTCACAGTTAATGTGGGATCTGCAGAACCTTCTGGACCCGAGCAGAACTTCCTGCTCCACCCTAACCTGCTGTCCTGCTTCGCATCTGAGCTGGAACCGACCCGATTCTCCTGCAGCTTCTCCATCAGTTCACATGGCCGGATCCAGAAGTTCAGCATCACGTTCTGATTGTTTTCTTCATGCCCTTAGAAACTGACCCGACCCGTCTAACTCATCCAGAACTTGGGATCAAATTGAGGTTCTCCAAAGCATCGACTGTTGCTCCAGTGAGACGTCTTCTCTGGTTCCACCTGCAGAGACCCTGGAAACACACCTGGACCCGACCGGAGGTCCAATGCTGCAATCAGCTGAGCCAGAATGAAAATCTCAACATTTTGGTTCCCAGGAATTAGTCAGCCTCACAAAACAAAATGACTTTGAACAGAAAGTTCTAGACATTTTGATTGGTTTAGAAAACCTCCTGACGCTCTGATTGGACAGTAAGAACAGTCACAGATGCGATCGGCCAATCAGAGAGCAGAGTATCTGGTTGCCTTAACTTGGGGAACAAACGGCGGCCGGGTTCTGGAGCTCCGCAGAGTTCTGGTTCTGTCTCCTCCTGTAGAGCCGGACCAGAACCTTGCAGGTGTTCTGTAAATACACGTCGATGGTCACAGTTTGCAGTCGGTGCTAGCATGTTGAGCTAGCTAGCATGTGGAGCTAGCTAGCATGTGGAGCGCCGCCTCTCCTAAAGTGCACTTTGTCACACCAGCCCGGTTCTGGTTCTGGTCGAACCACCAGGCCCCCTCTGGATCTGGTTCTGGACGAGTCCGGATCCCTGCAGGCCGCTCCAGTTCCAGAGTTTAACAGGAATCTTCGTCCTGCTGATGAATCTTCAGATTGTCTTTGTCGTGGTTCTGGATATCGGTGAGGCGGTGCAGACCGGCTCATAAGTCACGAATGTACAGGAAGTTCTGATCCGGTACTGAAACGGACCTGCAGCCGGCGCCGCTCCTCCTCCTCGCTGAACCTGGTCACACTTTGTTTTGCTGCAATATTGCAACTTGTATTTATATATTTTATTTGATCAGGTTTTCTTGTTCTGACGATGATGATGATGATGATGATGATGTACAGACGCTCTTCTTTAAATCTGTCAGATTTGCAGCAAAGAAATAAACGGACTGAAAATCAAACTTCTCATTTCGTCTTTCTGATCGGTTTCATTCTCTCTGTCTTCTCAGCACCACTGAGATCATTTTAAATAATCCAATAAAACGGATCAGAACTCTGGACTGATAACCTGGTTTCTGGTACAGAGAAGCACCAGCATGGAGACCCAACAGACTGGCACCAACCAAGGGATTTAAAAGCTCTGCTGTGTCTCCTCAGAGATCAGGTAACCTTAGTTCTGACCTGCATTATTACTCTAATCCGACCCACAGGGATCATGTCGTTCTGCTGATGAAACCCAAAGTTCTGATGAGGTTCTGGAAACCCAGATGGCTCTGATAATGGACTTTCAGCTGGTCCAAAGTCCTCTGTGTGGTTCTGGTTTGCTCGCAGATGGAAGGCAGTGGACCAGAACCAGCAGATAGTGCGGCTCCCTAAATGGACCATGAACAGAGCAGGTTCTGAAAGAGAACTGGACCTCAGGCCACCACCTGGTTCTGGTTGCAGTTCTACAGCAGCTGTCACCACAGCCATAGCTTCTAGCGAACCGACTTCACTGCTACTGCATTATAAACCCAGCAGCTTCAGGCTGTCTGCACCGAGGTCAAAGGTCGACCTGAGTCCAGGGTTATCCAAAGTGGCCATTTGCTGCCCTCTGTGATTTTTATGTCCCAGGTCTTGAACAGATCCTCGTATTGATCGGCCTGGAGCTGCTGCCCAGGTTCTGGTTCTGATGACGTCGGGTCATCAGAACCGTCAGGTCATCCTCCAGGCACTGGGTTCCTGGGTCCAGGCCTTCTTCTGTTCTTCACTCGTTCATTCATTCACTCGTTCATTCTCTGGCTCTTGAATGCTCTCTGATATTTTGAACCTGTGTTGTGGACCTTGTCTCTGGGACGGTTTCTGTCCTCCAGGTTCTGGTCCAGATAAACATTAACCCAGCAGACTTTGACACCTGCGGAGGCAGAGAACCGCGCTGCAGCTGCCCAGATCGCAGCTTACAGTCAGAGTCTGCAGCTTCAGAGGAAGAACCCCCCCCCCACCCCATCTGGACCGGCACCACCTGCTGGCTCCTCCCAGGCAGGACGCCATTGGTGCCGCAGCAGGAGGTGTGTGTGTAAGCCCCGCCCCCAGAGTCGGGACGCTATAACACATGTGGAGGGTTTCTCCTGGAGCGCTTCTGCAGGAAGCACCACCCAGCCGAGTCTCTGTCTGTCTCCGCTCCTGTTGCCGAGGATACCGAGACATGCTCTTCTGCCACCTGCAGCCTGAGTCCTACCAGCAGCAGCACCAGCAGCACCAGCAGCAGCACCACCAGCAACAGCACCACCAGCAGCAGCAGCACTCCACCAGCTACATCAGGTGAGCCTCACTTTGCTCCAGACTCGGTTCGTTTCTGCTAAATTTCTGCTTTTCTCTGAGAGGAGGTTGGAGTCTGGAACCTTGGACCCTCTGATGAGCTGATTAGATCAAGCTGAAGACAAAACGCAGAACTTCTATTATTAGAACATTTATGGCCCGTTATGTGAGCAGAGCTGCAGTCAGGACGTGTCTCCTCCGCCCTGTCCTCCAGGGACGCCCTGGCACCCTACCTGAAGACGGAGAGCGGCGCCCAGCGCCCGCCCTTCCACTACGTCCTGTGCGCCGCCACGTCTCCGGCCGTCAAGCAGCAGGAGGAGACGCTGACCTACCTGAACCAAGGTACCGGTTCTGGTCCAATCAGGATCCACGGCGACCTGGATGATTGTATGATTATTACTGAAGGGATCAATGATTCTGGCCTTTGATCCATTAATTGGATAAAACATTTCACCACTTTGGGTCACTGTAAGCAATATTAAAATGCAAATAAACAAATAATTAAAGTAATTTGAATAATTGTTTCAAAGTGAAAAGTAAAGAATAAAAACACACATTTCTAATTTAATACTAAAAACTTTCTTTAAATATTTAATATGATTTAAAATGGAAACACTTAAATGTAACATGTTAGATATGCAAATTCAATAATTAATGTTTTCTGCTGAATTATTGTGGAAACAATGTTTGAGTTCAAATGTAAGACCAGAAGTTTGCATACAGCCGCTTTCTGCTTGAATTTGATTATTTTTAAAGATAAAATGATAAAAATCAGAAGCCAGGTCCAGATATTTACATACCCCCCAGAGAAACTTTCTGAAGCCTCCAGAAGCTTTAAACTGGACCAGAACCGAACCAGTAGAACCAGTCTGGACGCACGCCACCGTTCTGCCACCACCAGGGGGCTGCAGACTGAATCCAAATCCAGATGTTCTTCTTGGGTCCAAGCGGGTCCAGCTCAAGGTGTTGAAGTTGGCTGGGGCGTATGAATATATCTGACCCTGTCAGAAAATCTTTTACCCCTTAAAACAATTTAAATAAATGATTCAAAGTCCAGAAACGATGAAACGTCCTCAGATCAATGAGCGCAAAGCTCCAGGTTCTGCAGAACTTCACGGGTCCAACATGTTTATTATGGTTCCTCTTCCTTCCTGTCTCTGATCGGTTCTGTCTGGTTTCTGCTAAACTCCAACTGGTCCAAACCAGAACCTCCACTTACTTCCACTAGAACCCTCTAGGTCCAAATATTCTGGAGGCTCTGTCTGTCAGGGAACAGATTCCCTGAAGCTGCTTCTGGCACCCCTAGGACCGGGCCGGTCCGGCCCAGACCGCCCAGACCGGGCCGGTGCCTCCAGGCGTCTGAGAGGCACCGGCCCGTTATTTTCCCCAGAGCCGAACTGCAGACTCTGATTTACTGAGAGTTGGACAGATTTGTTTTGCTCCAACTGCTGGGTGAACTGGATCCGCCACGTTCCGATCACCCAGCACCGGACCTCCTGGTCTCAGCACCTGGGCCGAGACCAGGAGGTCTCGGAGTCCTTCTGAAATGGGCCGGGTCCGTTCTCAGACCTTCAGGTCCTCCGTTCCCCAAGGAGTCGGGAGGCTCAATTTGTCGCTTCCTGGCTGCATCTGCATCTCAGAGCAGATGCAGCCAGGGTGGGGTGGCTGGACGTCCAGGCTGACCCTTCCCTGGTCCAGAGACATCCATCCATCCAGGTCTCCGTCCAGAGTCCTCTTGGTCTTGGTCCGGAGTCCTCCTGGTCTTGGTCCAAAGCCGTCCTGGTCTCGGTCCGGAGTCCTCCTGGTCTCGGTCCGGTGAAGGAGCTTCTGTTTCCGACCCGTTGGAGTTTTCTCGCCGGGGCTTCATGTCGGGCTCTGTGGGTTCCTTCAGTGATTCAGTTTCCATCTCCTCTGTTCTGATTGACTGATTTCCCATTTATTAAGTTTTAATCAGGTTTTCTTTCATGTTTTAAAATGTAGGTCAGTCCTACGAAATTCGTATGCTTAACAGAAAGCTTGTGGAGTTTTCAGATATAAGCAGCAAATATGTGAAGGTAGGTGAAAGCCTCCATGTTTGTCTGTTAGTTCATGTCTTCCCTGCTTCTCTTTCTCGCCTGATCTGCACTGTTTGTCACGGGTCCCTGAACGCACCGTCCCCTCTCTGAGGGCCGGTGGCAGCTCAGTGCTGTCGCTCTTTCCTCTCCTGCCCTCCGTCCTCCGCTCCGCCTCGCCGGGCTTTCTCCACTCTTGGATCAGATGCTTCCTCCATCCCAAATGCCTGGAGAAAACCCGGCAGCCGCTCTGCAGCTCTGTGTTGAAACTGTGCTGAGGCAACGCAGCCCGAGGAGGGGCTGCAGGTCCGGTCCGGCCAGAACAGGACAAAGAGGACAGATGGAGGTGAACCTGGAGTTAATCTGGGTGGAGGCTCCAGTCTGTCCTCGCATGCCTGCACCATGAGTCCTCAGCAGCTGATTGGCTCTGGAGGACCAATCAGACGCTGCAGCTCTTTGTTGTCATGTCGTCCTGCAGGTTTTGTAGTTAATCTGGCTTTATTCTGAAAAGAGCTGAACTTCCTCCTTCGTTGAGGCTGATGATGATGTGACTGAATGAACCCAGATGTTTCTCAGCCTGAGACCTGCCGCTGCTTCTCTGCAGAGCATCGTGCGCATCGTGTTTCATGACCGCCGGCTGCAATACATGGAGCACCAGCAGCTGGAGGGGTGGAGGTGGAACCGTCCCGGAGACCGGATCCTGGATATAGGTGAGCTCACCCAGAACCCGCCTGAGCCCCGACTGGTTCCTCTAAAGACGCTCTGGATTCATCCTGAAGGGAGAAGAACCGCAGCTGGCAGGTGGTGGCGGATGGTGGCAGGTTTGGGCGGCAAGTGGCAGGTGGGGGCGGCAGCTGGCAGGTGGGGGCGGCAGAGTGGCAGGTGGGGGCGGCAGCTGGCAGGTGGGGGCGGCAGCTGGCAGGTTAGGGTTATTTCGTTATACTTTATTTCTTTGTTTCCCTTGTTTTCATCCCACTTCATCTTGAGCCTTAATTTTCCACCACCAAACAAATACCCTGAAAAGCCCTAAAAAAAGGTCATTCCTGCTCAGTGGGTGACCTTTGACCCTCCCCCGGTTGATGGACAGCAACAGTTGTTGTTCTTTTGTCATTGCTCTTGTTGTTACGCCTGGCATTGTGTCAGGACACACCTGTGGTTATCGACTTCCTGCTACGCTCTGATGACGACGTTTTGGCCTCTCGGTGTGTTCGGACCTGCAGGTTGAGGATCGTTAATCGAACCGGTGTCTTTCCTGCAGATGTTCCCCTTTCAGTGGGGATCCTGGAACCGCATTCAGACCCTCTGCACCTCAACACCATCGAGTTCCTCTGGGATCCCTTGAAGAATGCTTCTGTCTTCATCCAGGTACGGATGGACCTTCGTTTGATGCTACTGCCAGCGCTCCTCGGCGTTCCTGTTCTAGTCTCCGTGTTTCTCCACAGGTCCACTGCATCAGCACTGAGTTCACCCCCAGGAAGCACGGAGGGGAGAAGGGCGTCCCGTTCCGCATCCAGGTGGACTCCTTCACCTCCAACGACCACGGGGAATACGTGGAACACGTTCATTCGTCCAGCTGCCAGGTCAAGGTCTTCAAGGTACCCGAGCTGCCGAGCGGCGCCCGGTTGGCCGCGTTCAAACGCTCCAACTTTCTCATCCTGTGTGTGAAGCCCAAAGGAGCAGATCGCAAGCTGAAGACAGACAGAGAGAAGATGGAGAAGAAGACGCCTCAGGACCGGGACAAGTACCAGCTGTCCCATGAGACCACCTTGCTGAAGGAGGTGAGGCCCGTCACTGAATGGATCAGAACCAGCCGCTCTCTGATTGGTGCTCGGCTCAGCAGACAGGATGACATCATCACAGGTTAATGGGTGACTCCAGTCTGGTCTTCATCAATCGTAGGACCTCACGACGTTGGTGTCTCTGAACACGAAGCGGATCAACAGGTTCTGTTAGTCTGGTTGAGCTTTAACTGGATCAGGGTCGTTTGGTAACGTTGGACCAGCAGGAAAGCTTTGGTCCCAACACAGCTCTGCTCCTGGGGAATCACCCGGTTCTGAACCAGCGTTCGTGCTGACGTCTAACTGGGCGGTTTGTCCTCTGTCCCAGTGCTCCCAGTGGCCCGAAAGCCTGAACCTGAGCAGCAGCAGCAGCGCTCCGTCCCCCGTCTACCTCAGCTCGCCCTGCGGCTTCCCGGACGGGTAAGTCAGCTGAGCTTCTCCTTAGTGTGGAGGGAAGAGACGTGTCACGACAAACAGCTTATCAGAGATCCTGACGTCTGATTGGCTGCTTGAACCTGCCATGTCTGAGTCTGAGGTCGCCGTTTTCTCTGAAATAACTTCAGCATCAGAACTAAACTTCTGTAATTTATTACCGATAAACTGAGCATTAGCCGCTGGAAGCTAGCAGGTGGGGCTAGCTAACAGCTAGCTACACCATCAAATAAAAAAATGTTCCAATGAAATAAAAAATAAATTAAAATGAATGGAATAGTTTATTAATCAGTTTATCTCTTCATTTCCTAGTTTGTTCGTTTCATAATGATGCTTTAATTCATGAAACTATTTTACGTATTTTATGAACTTCTATTTTATCTAGGTTTTTAAAACTTTATTTCATGTTCCTATATTCAAATGAGGGGGGGAGTTTTCTTTATAGTAATTATCTATTCATCCATGGGTTCTGTGATCTGGTTCTGTTGGACCATGTTGCTATAGAAACTGATTTTCTTCTGTTGTTTTAATAAAAGCTGGAACCTCTCCAGCAGACCGTCTACATCCGTTTACATCTCAAGAGTTACGTTTTATTGTGAAGGATGAATTCTGTTTCCTGATGGATCCAAAAGTCCAGAACGGAGAAGAAGAAAGTTTTTAACATTTTTCACAAACTAAATTCTGAGTGTGGTTTGCATTTACGTTTCTGAGTCAGAACTATCAGAACCATCAGAGAGTGTAGGAGATGTCTGGCCTTGGACTAGGCCATGAAGCTGCTTTGATCTAAAGCAATCCTCAGTTTTCAGGTTTTTATCAGAAACATCCCATCATTTTCCTTCAGCTTCACAGTTTCGTGTTCCAAAAACCACTGAAGGCTAAACCTGACAAAATGTGACCGACGGTTGATGGGGTGCAAATACTTTTCCAGCACTGTGCAGTGAAAACTTCAGCCTCTTCGGGCTGATAAATATAAAACACTAAAGTTGAAATGTAAAACTTGCAGCTAACTGGTGCATCTGATGCAGGAACATAAAAAACTTCCACAATTCATATTTTCCAAAACTCCTAAAACTATCAAAGGTGCAAAAAAGCTAAAAGTTGCCTGAGAGTCGGGTTGAAGATCCAGACGTCCTGGAGGCGCCACGACGCTGCTCTGCAGGAACCAGGAGGGAAGCGTCTGCAGCAGAACCAGCAGCAGTGCATTGATTCATCTCAGTGTGAAACACTGAGATGAATCAATGTTTCAGCATCAAGGTATTCATCAGCTCCGGTTCCGACTTCTGGTTCTGTTGGACCCACTAAATCTGTCTAATCCTCTGATTGGCTAAACATTAAAGGTGCTTTCAGAGTAACTGGGTCCTTTGGGCATCAGGGTTTGGTTTCCCTCCTGGCTCCTGCAGTAATACCTCTCGTGGCCAGAAGGGGCGCTACAGCCCGTACTATAGTTCTGGTTGTAAAGTAAAAAGCAACAACTTTTCATGATTGTAGCAAGTGGCCCAGTCCAAAGCAGAAAGCCAATCACTTCCTGTGTTTTTCTTCCTCATGTTCATGTTTCCATAGCAACTGTTCTCCGAAGCAGCAGGCGGAGGCGTTCATGCCTGGCAGCTCGGATGTAAGTAACTGGGAGGTGTGCAGCATTAAATGGTTGATCCTGCTCTCTTGTCTCCTTTAGGACAGTATTTGGAGACTGGATGCTGTGCAGCAATACTCATTTCAAGGACTCTTCTTCTTTTTGACATGTAGCTTCTTCTGCCGTCGTCGTCGCCGCAGGACGCTCAGCAGTGGCTGCAGCGCCACAGGTTCTCGCCTTTCTCTAGGCTCTTCTCCAGCTTCTCAGGTAAAGTGGCAGCGGAACGGGGCGGGGTGGGAACCGCAGAGCCGGCTGGAAAATAAACTGGAAATCACTTTGCCGTCCTTTAGATGGATAGCTCAAAAGGTCAGAGGTCACTGGGGTAAAAACCAAAATTCTAAACATATCAGGCAAATGCTAAGCAAGCTTCAGAATGACCTTCGATCATCAGTGGAGTCCAGACTGACTCAGAAACCTGGGAGGAGCGGATGCTCTGTTTTCTATGCAACCAGTTCTACTTGGACCAGTTCCCATCCAAATGGATGGATGGATGGATGGGTTGGTTGGTTGGTTGGTTGGTTGGATGGTTGGATGGATGGATGGTTGGATGGATTGTTGGATGGATGGTTGGTTGGATGGATGAATAGATGGTTGGATGGATTGTTGGATGGATCGTTGGGTGGATGGTTGGATGGATGGATCTATCCAACCATCTATCCAAGGTAAAGTGTGGTTAGAACATCACGACAGCTCTCTAAATAAGATGTTTTTCTTGCAGAAACTCAAAATATTAGTCAAAACAAAAAAAAAGTAAAAAGGAGGATGGATCGTTGGATGGATGGTTGGATGGATGGTTGGATGGATCGTTGGATGGATGGTTGGGATGGATCATTGGATGGATAGATGGTTGGATGGATGGATGGATAGGTTGGATGGATGGTTGGATGGATGGATAGATGGTTGGATGGATGGATCGTTGGATGGATGGTCGGTCGGTCTCCCTTTCTACTTTCTCCTCTGGACTCAGAGTCTTGTGAGGTATTGCTGGGGCCCCATGACTGCAGGAGTTGCTGTCGTCCAGTGAGTCGACAGCAACTCTCACTGGATGTTGCTGTCCAGCGGCGTCTTTAAACCAGGCGCCGCCGCTGGTTTCAAGCTCCCTGATCTCAGAGTAAAACGCTGAGCAGCAGGACAGACGCCGTGTTTCGGGCCGGAAGCTGCCCAGCAGAACCCGAGAAACCAGAACACGATTTCCACTTTGTTTTCCGGCAGTCAGAAGCTGAACGTTAGAGACGCTCCAATCAGTGGATCGGTTCTGATCGGTTCTGATTAGCTGTTAGAATTTGACGTACTGCCTGAGGCGGGTCGGGCCCAGCTGCCAGCAGAACTTGTAGTTTTGCTCGTGTTGCAGGAGCCGACCTGCTGAGGATGAGCAGAGAGGATCTGATCCAGGTCTGCGGTCCAGCTGACGGCATCCGGCTCTTCAACACCATGAAGGGAAGGTGAGGCGGCGCCGCGCTGAGCTTCTTCCTCACGCCAGAGAAACGCCGCCGGTTCTGGAGGCGTGAGATAAAACAACCGAGGCGCCTGATTCTCAGAACGAAACATCGGTTCGTGAAGCAGCAAGAAAAATCAGAAGCTGGAGAAATGTGACCGACATCCCAATCCACACCTGGGAACTTTTTCTTTAACAGTCCAATAGAACCCACTGGGTCCATATGTAATCCCACCGGCCAGATTGGAGCGTCTGTCCATACAGTGCATGTAGAATTCGTGCTGTCTACTTGGCCCATATAGATAGAATCCATTGGACCCAACAGATTCTATTGGACCCAATTTGGTCCAATTGAATCTATCCGCCTCTCCTTGGGCTGCCACCTTATCGCGGTGGAGGAGTTTGAGTGTCCCAATGATTCTAGGAGCTATGCTGTCTGGGGCTTTATGCCCCTGGTAGGGTCACCCAAGGCAGACAGGTCCTAGGTGAGGGACCAGACAAAGTGCAGCCCGAAACCCCTGATGACAAGCAACAACTTCGGATCTGGTGTTCCCTCGCCCGGATGCGGGCCACCGGGGCCCCTCCCTGGAGCCAGGCCTGGAGGGGGGGCACGATGGCGAGCGCCTGGTGGCCGGGCTTTTTCCCATGGAGCCCGGCCGGGCTCAGCCCGAAAGGAATACATGGGTCCCCCCTCCAATGGGCTCACCACCTATGGGAGGGGCCACAGGGGCCGGGTGGGTGGTGGCCGAGGGAGGCCCCAAGTGGAGGAGTTCAAGTATCACTGGATCTTGTTCATGAATGAGGGAAGAAGGGAGATCGACAGGCGGATCGGCGCAGCGTCTGCAGTGAATCGGGCGCTGTACCGGTCCGTCGTGGTGAAGAGAGAGCTGAGCCAAAAAGCAAAGCTCTCGATTTACCGGCCGATCTACGTTCCTACCCTCATCTATGATCATGAGCTTTGGGTCTGAGAGAGCGAGGTCCTGGATACAAGCGGCCGAAATGGGTTTTCTCCGCAGGGTGGCTGGGCTCTGCCTTAGAGAGAGAAGCTCAGTCATCCTGGAGGGACTCAGAGTAGAGCCGCTGCTCCTCCACATCGAGAGGAGCCATTTGAGGCCGGGCACTGGTCAGGCCACGCCCCCTGGTGAGGAGTTCAGGCCCGGGCTCCTGGAACGCCTCGGGATTCCCCTGGAGGAGCTGGAACAAGTGGCTGGGGAGAGGGAAGTCTGGGCCTCCCTCCTTAAGCTGCTGCCCCCGCGACCCGACCCCGGATAAGTGGCAGAAGATGGATGGATGGATGGATGGATGGATGGATGGATGGATGGATGGATGGATGGATGGATCCGGTCCACTTCTCCCATTCGGCCCGTTTGGGTCGGTCCGGCCTGTTGATCCCTTTGCCTCTGTTGTCCAGGAGCGTCCAGCCCCGCCTCACCGTCTATGTGTGTCAGCAGCAGCAGAGCGGCGGCCCGGCGGCCATGACGCCTGGCGGCTCCAACGGTGAGCGGCTTCCTTTGTTCTGGGTCGTAACAAACGATTCACTCATCTGCAGTTTAAAGCACAGAAACCATTCGCTTCTCATGTGAAGAACCTCCATGTTGCTTCGGGACCCAGCTGGTCAGGTTTCACATTAGACATGTTCTGGGCTAATGGACCAGAGCAGCGGTCACCAGTTTAACCAGTCTGCCCGGTAACGGCAGACTGGGAAATATTTTCACTGATATTCGGCTTCAGCGGAGCGTCTGCAGCTCAGCAGCGCTCTGCGGGTCGGATTCAGATATGATTTGGACCTCCAGCATCTTTCTCACTCTTAGCCTGTGAATGAAGTCGGCTTGCTGTGTGCAGTCTACCACGCCCTGTACCTGGAGGATCGGACGCTGCTGGATCTGTCGGAGAAGATCGCAGGACTCTACCGGATCGCTCCACAACAGATCACACACATCTATCACCAGAAGACCACAGGCATCCACGTCCTGGTGTCTGACGAGGTAACTAGCACCGTTTAGTAGCCGGACCGAGCTGTGGCACCAGAACCGGCCTGCTGCAGGTGGCGTCTTCATCTGGAGACGTTCATGGATCAGTCAGCTGTTGTAGAACCTTCTCCCTGCAGAGCGCGGCGCCGCCGTCAGTCTGAGTTGCTTCTAGAACTGCAGTGATTAAAGGAAGGTTGTTCTGCAGCTCTTTAGTGCGTCCGGTCCAACTCCCGGTCCAAACAACTGAATCCTGTCCTGCTAACGACCCAATGATGGGACTGTCGATTTGGGTTTGGTTAATGGGTCGGAACAGAACATGTTTGACCCAGACACATCCAGAAGTCGCAGGACCCCACTTCCTGTCTGCTACAGGAAGTGATCGCGATGGTTCTGTTGCACTACTGCATGAGCATCCCGACCTGAAGCTGCGGGCCGGTTCTGGACGGGTCCGATGGTTCTGTTTTCAGGTTCAGCAGGTGAAGCTAACACATTGATGCTAACACATTAGCATCAATAGGAGCCGAAGAAGAGAATGGTGGTCACTAACTGGGTTTAACTACACCAGAACCAGAACCAACAGGAAGGTCACAGCTGCAGTCAGGTCGCTGGTTTATGACCAGAGGTCGATTCAAAGATGGGACCAGGAGTAGAGCTGTCTGGTTCTGCATGTTCTGGTTCTGCATGTTCTGGTTCTGCATGTTCTGGTTCTGCATGTTCTGGTTCTGCATGTTCTGGTTGTGGTTCCGAAACTACAGCTTCTGGTTCTGTTTCAGACGGTGCAGAACTTGGGAGAAGAAGACAGTTTTCTCATCAGCACCATCAGAGGTAAAGCTGTTCCTGTGGGCTGTAACGGCGCCACCATCAGGCGGTCCTGATCATTACTGACCCGGTTCTCCTCTGAGCAGATGAAACCTCTGACGGCTACCATGTCGTGTTGAAATGAGCAGCAGGGGGCGCCGTCAGCACAGCTGTACAGACTGTAAATATGTCAGTAATTCAGTGGAACTTCAGATCCATCTTGATTTGGGATGTTTTCTGTAAATCATCGTACCGGACCGGCAGAGAAGGACTCCCCGATCAGAACCTGGCAGAACGGAAACATGGACGACCAAACCTGTCCACCTCTGGATTTCGTTGATGCGTCGGAGCAGAACATGCTTGTTTTCAGGCAGCAGAGGGAACCAGTTTAAACTGGGAACAGCTGGTTTTAATTAACATTTTCCTCTAAATCAAATATTTATGGCTGCCTGCCTGTTTAGAAAAATAATGTAATAATTTATTTTGCTGCATGAGAACTGATGTGATCAGAACGGCTCCTAAAGCTAAGCTAAGCTAAAGCTAGAGCAGACGCGCTTCAGTCTGAAAACCTGAATGGTAGAATAAAAACCTTTGATATGTTGGAAAAATGTAAAATAAGATATATTAAATAGAGATATTAAAATGTTTTCTCTGTAACCAACAGTCTGTTTTATTGTGATGTGGATGATGGTGATGGGTACTGGGGCAGCCCACAGTCCCCCAGTCTCCGGTGGACTGGGGGAGTCCCCCAGGACAAAGGTCCAGTTTTGGACCTGGAGCCTCTCCAGCAGAATCAGAATCAGATGTGTGCAGTAGAAGAGTTTAGGAAGGGTTAGTTTCCCTGAGGGGGAATCAGATGTTGGGCTCCACAGACTCACTCAGACACACGGAGCAGAGAAACCAGCGTGCTCCCATCCAAAGGAATCATGTTTCAAATTTAGATGGTTAACATATTTAATGTTAAATAGTAATAAACTAAGATGTTTTTACAAAAATCCTCTTTCTATTCTATTAAGCTCTATAAGTATTTGATACATTAATCCTGACCTGAATGAATATACTGTCCTAGTTAAAGCAAGTGAGTGAAGGTGTAAATCAGAGCAGGTTTGCTGTGTTTTTCAGGACTGGAGCAAACGCCATTGAGATCCTGGGCTCTGCAGCTGGACATCAGCTGCCCCAGTCTGCTGCTTCTAGACACTGCAGATCTAACCAGTGACGTTTGGACCAGCTAAACTTATCATTCATGCCAGAGGCAAGAGGAAGAGCCAGAAGCCTCAGTTCCTGCAACAAGCCTGGAAAACCCAGCAAACCGTATCCATTAGGTAAATACCGCGAAGAGGCCAGCGTTCCATAGAACCTGGTGCCTCAGACTTCACTGAGCCCCGTCGTATAGAAAGCTTTCATCAACACGCCTGATGACGTGAGATTGAACAAGTTCACCTCTGAGGTCTTTCAGTTTGCAGCTGCCTGGATCAACAGCCGCACCAATACAGGCCAGACTTTGTTCAGGGTCGGGTTCTGATGACAAAGAGGCGCAGGCTGACGGCCCAAAGTCAGCCATCGACGGCCACTTTGAATACAGGCACAAGGGTGCTGCTCAAACTGCCTTGATTTGTTGAGGTTCTGAACAACATCTGATTGAAGTGGACATAGAGCCTCAGTCTGCCGTCTGTGAAGAAAACATCTTCCACATTTACAGCACAAAAAGGCAAGAAGACCAAAGAAACACATCAGGAATCACAAGTAGTAACGTCTCCATCCGAGACAGAGACCTGCTGGCATCAAGCACATCCTCCGTGGTAGAGCACCGCACCTTCCCTGGCAAGATGCCGCAACTGTTGCTGCTCCGCAAGAACGCCCAGAAGAAGCTCTTCAAAAGAATATGGAGCACAACTCAAGGCTCCAGGTCAACTTGCATGATAACCGGTGGATAAGTCCCACTTTGAGCGTTATGTGATCGTGACAAACAAATCTCATCCAAGCCACCTTGAAAATCTGGGATTCCTCATAAAGCTCGACCCACATGCTGTTTTAGGCTTTGACTCCACTAAACTTGGATTACAGACTTACTTTGACCAGCAGAGAACTGTGAGCCCACATTTACCTGCAAAATACAAAATCACAGTGGGAGCTGAAGGCACAGCTAACAAGCTGAAGTTAACTTGAAACACCAGCTGGGTTTTCTGCACTGGAGGGACTGAGCATGAGGCGCCTCAGACGCCGACCAGCGGCTGATGGACGAGGCGCCTCGCTTCCAGGCGTCATTTCTGTCTTGTGCCGACTTGTCTGCTTCCAAACAAGAGGTTCCTGGTCATTTTCTTGCTTTTGCCAACAGTGAGGGAGAAAATGAGCCCTCTGTTCATTGTGGCAGGAGCTCAGAGGACACAGCAAATCCTCTTTGTATGTGTCAACATTTATTTCATGGCAGGGTCCCATTGAGGCTCAGGTGGAGTCGACATCTCTGGCAGTTGCAGCTCAGCTTGGCTGAAGTCTGGACCCGTCCTCAGTCTCTGGTCTAAGAACCGCAGAGCCGTTCGGTTCCTACCGTGTGGGGGCGAGAGCAAGGTGCCTCTTGAGAACAAAATGAGCACAGCCTGAATACTTTAGATGTCCTATGTGTGAGGAAATGAGAACAGAGATGCCATAGAGGAGAACTTTTACAAAATGTATCATGGTGGAATTTTGATTTCTCTGAATTGCCTGGATCGATGCCATTCGTTAACCGGTCCAGTTTGACTGCATCATGAACACTGGTGTACCAGACCTCTGCTCCTAACCTAAAGCTTGTGTCCTGCTCTCCCCCATCTGCCCGGCTGTGGTGGGACGACCTTGGACATGCATGTGTTATGGGGTCTTCAGGATAAATATCGCTGTGCCGTCCTCAGGACAAAGTCTCACTTTGCTGTTGTGGTTGACCACATGATCAAACTTTTAACATATTCCTGTGATGAGCGAACACCACAGATCCCTGTTCTGCTGATGACCTGGAGAAGGTCTATGACTTACAGCAGGTCATTGAAAAGGAGCGTCTCCAATCTGCAAAGGTCATCCTGCTGAACTGTCCTCTGAGAACAAACCGCAGACACTGTATTTATCAGGAAGGAGCCGACGATGTTTGAGGAAAAACTTAAAGAAATAGAAAAAAGACACAAGAACTTTGAAACATTTTATGATATCGTGATCATGAAGAACTTCAAGGCAGAATGCATTGAAGGAGCGGTCCGGCTTCAACATGAACCAGAAAGACGCACAGCTGTTGGCTGTTCTGGTTCTACTGAATGTTTACTGCAGGACGTCCTCTGTCTCCATGTCTCCATGTGAGGACTTTCTTGATCTTCAACTTAAACCTGTTTGTGGAAGCATCAAGGTTGAAGATGAATTTGGAAAATGTTCCAACTTTATTGAAAATAATGTGGATCTATTTTTGGCAGGAAATCACTGCATTATTATGTCATTTCCATAAAATCAGTGTAAAAAACCCTTCAAACAATATTATCGTTTATTACAATAATTTTTTGAGACAATTAATCGCTCAGCAGAATTAGTTATCATGACAGGCTTAGTTCTAATGCTATGACTTTGTCTGATTTCAGACCGTCACTGAAAAAGCTTGTTGTATTAGAAACATTTCTTAATATGATCTTTGCTTTGAATGCTTGGTGATTGTGCCGTACTTCCCATAAAAATACCTGTCAGTTCGAAACAAATGGTGAAAAGGGATGCACAATACCAGGAACATACAGAATTATTTTAATAACTGTTGCTGACCAGGGCCGGATTTAGGAGGGCTTGGGCCCCTGGGCTAGAGCCAAGGTGGGGGCCCTACTTAATCATCATATATCATATCATATATTTCCCTTTGGGAGGTCGGCGTTTGGCCGTGACTTACTTGTGGAACTGATCCTATCCAAACCTTATCTAGCAACAAGGTCACAACAATCAACCACCATGAGAGGCTGATGAACAGTCCCTAAAGCTAGTTCCTCCCGCCGCTGCTAGCTGGAAGCTAAAGCTAGTTCCTCCCGCCGCTGTAGCTGGAGGCTAAAGCTAGTTCCTCCCGCCGCTGCTAGCTGGAAGCTAAAGCTAGTTCCTCCCGCCGCTGCTAGCTGGAAGCTAAAGCTAGTTCCACCCGCCGCTGCTAGCTGGAGGCTAAAGCTAGTTCCTCCCGCCGCTGCTAGCTGGAAGCTAAAGCTAGTTCCTCCCGCCGCTGCTAGCTGGAAGCTAAAGCTAGTTCCTCCCGCCGCTGCTAGCTGGAAGCTAAAGCTAGTTCCGCTTTTTAACTTCGCATTGGACAAGTCGCTTTACTTTTCTGTGACTTTAGCTGTTTTCTGTCTCTTTGAATTTTTCTGTTGCTTTTTCCAGTTTCAAAGCTTCACTGACTTTTAGCATCGGTTCAAATACAAACATGGCGGCGGTGGATGGAGGAGAACTCCGCTGTGTTTGGATGGACTCACCACTTGGAGCTAGCTTTCAAAACGCGACCTGGAGAAGAATCGTTTCCGGTGTTTGTAAAGATGCTTTCAAATGAACATCCATATTTTCTGCTTCTTGCTCAGCCCACTAAGCTGTTTTTACCCAGAGCGCAGGATCAGTCCTGTACGGATTATCCGTGGTCATCGCTCCACCTGGAGAAGAAGTTCGCCCTGCCGCCCTCTGACTCCCCCGGTACCGGATCAGTCCAGGTTCTGGCGGACCATAGAACCGCAACGTCTTGAGAAGCAGAGAGGGACAACGATGGTTCTGTTCCGTGTCCAATATGAGATATTAAAACCTGATAGTCTGGATATTTTCTTCATCACCTCTCGGTGGCGCTCTTCTTTCTTTCGTTCCTGCGCTCCGCTGTCATTCATTCTGTTGCCGCCATCGTGAGAGATCTCTCCCTGAAGCTCCGCCCCAAAGCGTCCAATTTGGACCAATAAGAATCAAGCATTCATGATGGACGTTTGCCAGAACAAATCAGACAGTTTGATAAAAGTAAGGCAATCGGATCTGATTCATTCACAAAAAAACAAAGCATCTTTCGGGGCCCCCGAAGCGCCGGGGCCCCGGGCTACAGCGGTAAGCCCCTGCGAAAATCCGGCCTTGTTGCTGACATTCATCAGACGCTTAATCCCAGATGATCTGGGGACTTTTTGCTAACCAGCTGGTCTCTCTGAGCTTTAACCTGCGTCAGGTTTGTCTCCTGCACTGTGGGATGATTCCAGTGAAATAATGAAACAACCTTGGAGTTCTAGACGAAAGCTGACTTTTTAACTTTTATTGTGATTTTAGTGGAGTTCATGTTTAATAAAGATGCATAAAATATCAAAAATCAGATTGCTTGTTTTGTCTGAATCTAAAGTCTGAAGTGGAGCAAGAAACGTCGGTTTTATGGCTGATGTCCAAATCAGTGCTATGAGGTGAACTGGTGAGCTGCAGGGGCAGAACCACCAGGAAAAGGCCTCCAGACAACATTTGGACCACCATTCATAATACTTTCAGTTGGAAAGCTTTTCCTGTTGCCCACAAGATGGCGCCATGGGCTCAGTGGTGATGGAGCCTCATTTCCACATTTAGCTGGATTATTTCCATAGAACTAATCCAGGTTTCTACTGGAGTGGAATTAATCCTAACCCAGCAAAATAAGCTCAACATGAGTTTCTCCATGCTGACATGGAGGAACGGCGTCAAGGTCATCGTGCACGGGGCAATTAGGTCAGCGGATGAACGCTGATGGTGGTTATTTTTGTTGAAAAAGTTGAACAGGCACAGCGTTTGGTGGAGGAGGGGATCAGTGTGAAGGGGTGTTTCCATCAGGTGTCCCCGCTTACACTGCCGGCCACCAGGGTGACACTATCGAACGTCCCGCCGTTGTTCCTGGTGAAGGAACTCTCGAGACACGGCAAGGTGGTGTCGCCAATCAGGAAGGTGTTGTCGGGGTGCAAGTCGCCATTGCTGAAGCACGTTGTCTCCCATAGGAGGCAACTGTTCATGGTGCTAAATAAACGTGACGAGGAGTTGAACCTTCGGTTTCATGTCAGAATCGATGAGTTTGACTACATGTTGTTCGCAACATCGTCCAACATGAAGTGCTTCGGCTGTGGTCAAGCCAGACAGAGCCAGGAGCCGACTGCTGCTGCCGAGCAGGCGGGGAGACAAGATGGCGAGGCCGACGGAACGAAGGAGCCGGCGGCGGCTGCAGAGGAGGCTGCTGCTCCCGGAGAGGAGTTGGTGGAGGACACCGGAGAGGTGTCAACGGCAGGAGGAATGACCAATGTAGACATGAGTGACAGTGTGACTGAAGGGGGTGAAAGGATGAATGGTGATGGTGTGAATGAAGTTAATGAACGTGTGAATGAACATTAGCAAACCTGCTGGAAAGTAAAGTCCAAGGCGCGCTGGTCAGGTCCAGGGTTCAGAACATCATGGAGATGGATGCTCCCTCTAGCTTCTTCTTTAGCTTGGAGAGGAAACACAGGCAGAGGAAGCAGATCCAGTCGCTATTGTTGGACACGGGGCAACAGTTGAGCGAGTCGGGGCAGATCAGGAGCAGGGCAGTGGAATTTTACCGTTTGTTGTACAGCTGTCAGTACAGAGAGAACGAAGAGCTGTTTAGGGAGTTTTGCGATAAACTACCCATAGTCTCTGAAAAGTATTGAGAGGATAAATATTAAACCTTGAGCTCGTTTTCTCCTCTCGTTCCCTGTGCCTAAGGGCAAAACACAAACCATTCACTGTTCCACTGCAGACACATCCAGAGTTTATTCAGACAATCAAATCACACCAACAGCACCAGAATCATCAGAACCTCAAAACCACAAGACAACATCAATCACCTGAAAGAAACAGAAAAATGGGCAAATACAGAGACCAATACGGAGACGCATCTCGTCTCCAGAGAGCGCCGGCGCCGCTGCACCCCAACCATCTGATCTATTATTTTAGCTCTGAACTTTTAAAGGAAGGTGTGTCTCTTTAATGTATGCAGTCTGGGAGGGTCCTGCTCCCCTGACTACAAGGAGTTTCACATTTCAAAGGGAAGATGCTCTAAACTGTTGTTGCTGGGCTGGTGGGTCCTGAGAGAAGCAGCATTTCACACCTCTGTGTGAGATCCTAGAATCTCTCCAGGTGTCCACACAAGAAAAGACCCTCATTCTTGTATGGGTTCAGAAAAAGGTTATCTTGACGCAGACCTTGTTTTATTGTCTTGACTCCTCTGAATAAACTGATCTTCGCTGCAAACCAAGAAGAGCAGGAGGCTGATGGCTCAGAGCCGTCCTCTCACCCAGAATATCAAAAAGGCTGATTTGGATCTAAAAACTGGTACAATCATCCTCTACTGATCAGATTATATTGATTAAGCCATGAATCTAAATCTAACTTAAAATTGAGTCCTACTCAAGGCAATGTTGATCTGTCTAATTTTAAACGTGCTTGAAGTTAAAACTAGCATAATTGAATTAATATTTCCAATAAAAGACTAACAGCGAGATGGAGCTGGAAGAACTGCACAAAGCCCTCCTGGAGATGCAGGGCCAGAGGTCCCTGGGCATTGACGGGCTCACCGTTGAGTTCTACAAGGCCTACTGGCACTTTCTGGGGCAAGACCTGCTCGATGTGTATAATGAAAGTCTGAACACCAGCTCGCTCCCCTTGTCCTGCCGCAGGGCAGTTATCGACCTGCTCACAAAGAAAGGGAACCTGCAGGACATCAGGAACTGGCGCCCCGTGTCTCTCCTCTGTATGGATTACTAAATCCTCTCCAAGGCCCTAGCAGCTAGGCTGGGAGAAGCTATGGAGCAGGTCATCCACCGGGACCAGACCTACTGCGTCCCCAGCAGGTCCATGGTAGATAACATCTATCTAATTCAGGATTGGGGGTCTCTGGTTCATTGGGCGTAAAAACTGGCTTGGTTTCATTAGACCAAGAAAAGACGTTTGACCGCGTTGAACACGGCTTGCTCTGGAAAACAATGAGGGGGTTCGGGTTCAGTGAGGGTCTCATCGCCAAGATCCAGGTGTTGTACAGCGGTGTTGAGTCTGCTGAAGATCACCGGGAGTCTGTGTGCGATGCGCCTTTTAGGGTGTGTAGAGGCGTCCGACAGGGCTGCGCGCTCTTGGGAATGCTCTACGCACTCTCCCTGGAACCCCTCCTCCGGAAATTACGCTCAAGTGTTCGCGGTCTGGTTTTACCTGGTTTTAACAGCAATATTGTTTTATCCGCCTATGCTGATGATGTTGTTGTTTTTATTAAAGACCAACAGGATGTTGGCGTTCTAACCGAGATCACTGAAACATTTTCTATCCTAAGTGCTGCGAGGGTGAACTGGGGGAAAAGGGAAGCACTGGCCATTGGCGCGTGGCCTGCAGGGCTCCCAGTTCTGCCTCGGGGACCGATATGGAGGAAGGATGGTTTTAAATATCTTGGAGTGTTCCTAGGCAACGACAGCATCATGAAAAATAATTGGAAGAAGAACAAATAAAAAACAAAATGTCAAAATGGAAATGGCTTCATGGCCAAATGTCGTACAGGGGACGAGTGTTAGTTTAAAATAACTTAGTGGCATCCCAGTTGTGGCATAAGGTCTCTGTGCTCGATCCGCCGGCTGGCCTGATAACAAAAATACAGTCGGAGATGGTGGGTTTCTTTTGGAGCGGGCGACACTGGGTGCCACAGTCAGTGCTGTTTTTACCAAGAGAGGAGGAGGGACAGGGCCTTGTCCACCTGGCCAGTAGAACAGCCACCGTTAGGTTACAGTTCATCCAAAAATATCTGACCGGGTCTCCTATATGGAGAGACGCAGCCAGCTGCATTTTGAGACGTGTCAATTCCCTGGGGTTGGATGCTGCTCTGTTTTTAACCGATCGTAGTGTTTTAAAGATTAAGGAGTTGCCTCGTTTTTATCAAGGCGTTTTTAAATCCTGCGGGAACATTTCACTCTCTGCATCCGTCTTTAGAAGAGCCGGTGGTGAACGGGGCAAGACTGGCCGTCGAAGGAGGAAGCGTCCCGGGGATGAACGAAGCCTTGGTCAGATCCGGGACGGTGAAAATGAGACGGCTGGTGCGGATGGCTGGACCGGACCTCGACGATGTCCAGAGGGTCGGAGAGAAACTGGGGGTCCGGTCCGGCAGGCTGGTACGGCGCTTCTTAGAGCGGGTACAGGAAAAACTGTCTGACGCAGAGAGACAGCTCCTGCAGGAGCATGAAAAGGGAGGAAGATCGCCTGACCCGGGGGACCCCTATCCAGGTGTGACCATGGAACCGGACTTCAAAGAGGACAGCGGTCCACTGCTGCCAACAACAGCTCCAGGTCTGGAGTTGACCGAAGCAGAGCAGCACCGAAAGGGCTGTACAAGCTCTGTGTGAAGGTCCTCAACAGACGGACGCTGAAAGGAAGGGCCTCAAACGTGTGGGACAACAGATTCAAAGGGCAAAGCCCACAGTGGAAAACACTGTTCAAAAAACGAACTGGTGACCTACAATGGAGGGGACTCCAATGAGCAATAGCCACAAACGCGTTTTTATCGGTCATCAGTCCGGGACTTTTAAATGAGTGTCCTTTTTGCAATTTGTCTGAAAGTGTCTTTCACGTTTTTATGGATTGCATACCTTTGAATCGTTTTTTTAATCTTTTAATGAGGATTTTTAGCCTTTTTCTGTGTTTTTACCCATTCCGTTTTTATAGACGGTGTACATCACGGCAAAGCCACCAGTTTTATATCACGGTTTTTCAACTATTTAATCGCGGAAGCCAAAATGGCGATCTACTTGACTCGAAGAGACAAGTTACAAGCGGGAGCTGAACTCGATGTAGTGGCTCTGTGGAAATGCCATGTCCAGGCGAGGTTGAGGTTAGAGTCCTGTTTCCACAGAGCCACGGGGGATTTGAATAGTTTTGTAAAACTGGGGTTTTAAGAATGTGCTGTGCAACATTTTAAATCAGAGTGAGCTAATTTATAATAAGTTATTAATGTAAATATGTGAGTATTTATTATTTTATTAGTTCTCGTGCTCCGACACAGTTTATTATAAAATGTTAATTGTTAATAAATGTTTTGTTAAAAACCAAAAATCTTTTGCCTTCAGCTCCACGTCAACAAAACGGCGACTTTGAGTCTCTGAGCTTCTGAGAGACGGAGCAACGAAGACTGGAGAGCGTCAGGCTGAGCAACCAGGAAGGTTCTGAGATTCAGTTCTGCAGTCCAGTCCTGAGGTCCGGTCCGGTTCTGCAGTCCGGTCAGGAAAAGCAGCTGCACATCCTGCTTTCTGGAGCAATTCCTGAATCTCAGGCTGAACTTCAACATGGAGGCTGAAAAGTGGCTGAACCAAATCTTTTACTTTTTCTGACCTCAGAAGAGAAATTACCCACAATCCCCTGTGGCTGCCAGCCGCAGTGAGCCCCCCCAACACCCCCGAACTGCGGCTGCCAGCGGTGAATTACAACCTTCACTCTGGGGAAACAAAGTGACGATTGTGATTGGATTTTAATTATGGCGTCCTGAGAGGAGCGGACGGATTTACGGACGCTGTCCTGGCCGCTGGCCCCACATCCTCTCTGATCTGCTTTTACTCCGGTGACCCCCTGACCCCCAGGGGTCATTAGCAGCCCCCCGAATACTCTGCCTGGCCGGCGGCCCACTTTGCAGCGCCTGTTTTCCAATCAAATCACTATATTTAACGGAGACACGAGTCCAGAGCCAAGTCCAAACGGACATCTGTTTGAAATTGGTCCTCGCAATTATTTCACCCAGAAGCTCTGCACCCCCCCCCCGTGCTCCTTGCTCCACTTTGGCCTTTTGTTTGTTGTTGTTTGTTTTCAGCCCCCCGACACACACACACACCCACCCCAACACACACACACCCCCACACACACGCACAAACACACCCGCACACTGTGCTGCTAATGGACAGAAACGAGTGGGGGAGGGGGTTCTGGCTCCTGTAGCTGCTGTCGGGCCCATGCTGAACCCAGCCAGGTCTTTGTGGTTCAGCACAATGCGGGTTTTTAGCCGGAGCGGCTTTCAGTTCGCGGGGCGGCGAACCGCAGCCAGGCTCATGACGTCATGACCATCAGCGCCGCAGAGAGACGCTTTCACCTGCAGCCTGGGCCCAGCGAAAAACAGGATGCTGCTGGGATAATAAGGGTGAAGGAGCTGCAGGGGGCGCTGCAGCCGGACACAGGCGGCCTCTGATTGGGGGACGGGACAAACTGCAGCCGGTCTCAGTTCAGGGAACAACAGGGAGAAGGTTCGGACTGAACACCAGGTACGGGGTCATCCTGGGCTGCGTCTGTAGTCACGATGCTACAGATTGCTGCAGGACAAGCTGGCATGTCTGCCACTTTCTTCTCCTACTACTCTCCAATCATCATTATCTGCTGTAATTTTAATTGGACACTTTTTATTTCCTCAGTTATTTTCTTTCCAAGAAGCTACACCTGGTCTGGCTTTCTGATTGGCTGATTCCTTCCTTGAGGCAGGGCATCAGCTGCCATCATGCTGCCATCACCTAGTCGTCCTCCCTCTCCTTTTTTAGCTTCTGGGGTTGCCCCTTTGAGCTGCAGAGCGGAGCGTTTCAGATCCTCTGATCCTGAAATCAATTTATCTCCTGATGGCTTTTCATTCCAGGAGCTACATGGGGAGAGTACCAACTGACTAGGATCATGTTCTCCAGTAATATAGTGGCATTTTATTATACAATCAATTAACCATGTTACTTTCAGTTTTCATAAAAATGCTGTATAAAAAAAATATGACTTAAAAAATAACTTTGTAATTTAATGCTGTCATGATGTTTTCTGATTTTCGAACCCACATGCAGATCAAAACAGACAACAGGGGAATGGTTTGTAAATTTATTAAGAAAGAATAGGTATTAGTGACTGGTCCAAGGGGGTGTGTGGCTCGGCGCTGGCTTCTCTGGGTGTTTGAGAATGGTTTAGTCAGACTTGGGGGAGAGGACCGGAGTATGGGGCTTGCTGGCTGGGGAGATGGAGCGGGCGAGAGAGGCTGCTGCGGAGGGCGGACTGGTAGGCTTCAGATCCAGCGAAGGAGGAGTGTGGGGAACAGCTGCCGACCAGGAGATCCGAGGAGGACGAGGAACTGGAGAAAAAAGGCACAAACAAGGAATCACTAAGAAGGTTATACACAGAGAGCACAAGAGAGTCTAACTGGGCCTGGAGTACCATTACTGGCTAACGCTCTGGCGCTGAAGTGTCGGCAGCTCTCCACTCAAATACTCCTTCACAGCTGATTGGATGAGTCGCAGGTGTGCTGGGTCCCAGTATGATGGTCACGCCCCCCAGGATGACTCAGCCTCTGCCGCTCCCTCTGGTGGAGAAAACCCAAAAAACCACCCCAACTCCAGATCCCAACAAATGCCTTGAAATTGGGCCTCTGTCTCTTTAAAGCTCCTGCTCTTTCTTAAGCTCCGCCTCCAGGAAGTCATTCCAACATGGCTCCTCTAGTCACCCTTCAACATTTTTCCAGCATTGCTCTGAGCAGCAGCTCCTATAATGAGCTCAGCAGTTCCACCATGTGTTTGCTAATTGCTGCTGGCTAGTCTGAAGGAGCTGAGTGGGGGAGGAGCTGTTCCTTGAAGTCGGGGCCACCCAGGCATTTACAGCTAAATGGTTGCCATGGAGATTAAAGGATCTCTCAATTTATTTTACATGTGACACTGTGGAATAAATAGATTTATGAAAACAGTACCCCCCCACCCCCCCAATTTTGTTTTTTATGTCTAAGATCCCTTTACTTGTGATAAACTATTGTTAAGGTTTATATTACTTCAAATTGTAATATAAGTTTCACCAGCAGGGGTCGGCTGAGCAGAAGACGTTGGCCAGTCCTGGATGCAGTAGTTTACAGTTTATAGTTTTATAGTTTTTATTTTGTAGTTTATATTCTCTGAGTTTGGGATTGTGTAAAAAAGCTGAGTTTATCTTTAGCCAGAGAGAAAAATCCTCTGTCCAGTCTTCAGCCTGGTAGGTGGCGATAATAAATCTAAACGGGGAGTGTCACCCACAGACATGAATAGTCGCCGGCATTTTGAATGTGACAGCAGCGCGATGGCAGCTCCATGTGCTGGTGGCTTGTTTCAATCGTTTTACAGTAAAAACGACCCATAAACATGACACTTCACAGGTAAGAAGGAAAGAAACTAAAGTGATTTTATGAGGAGAATTTCTTACCTTTGCAGCTGGAATCTCGCTTCTAACCAACCAGGAAATATTTCCCAAGTCAATAACTGGGCCAAAGTACCACTGGGGTTATTCATGTCTATGTATGGAGAGACATGGAGACATGGGACATTGTTTTCCTTTGCGTTCCCTCGCAATAATGTTCTGATCATTTCATGCGGCATAATTGAACCCTGTGCCATACTTTCTGCTTTCATACAAGGTTATGTGCGGGTTTTCCATGTATGCTGTTTCTCGCTGTGAAATATCTGAAGTTTTTTATCTTTTTCTTTAGGATAGAAATGCAGCACAAAGTTAGGATATAAACAGAAACTTTCGGTAAGAAGGAAAGAAGTAAAAATATTCATTCAAACTGGACTATTTCTGAGTTATTATTGCGGAGTCCTGGGTCATCAGACAGTTTTGGTTGTTTCTATTGTGCTGGTAGTCTGAATGGTTTAAAGGGTCATTTTCATGTGCAGTTCTATCTCAACCTTAACAGACATAAACATGCAGTCAATTTACTTTTTTTTGCACCAGAGAGTTAATAATAAACACGATTTCACTGAGGATCTTTAAATGTGTAAAACAGACCAGCAAATATTTCAGCAAGCTTATTGCGCGGTAAAGCAAAAGAAAAGCGTTTCCTCGTGTCCCCTAGAGGCCTCCGTACTCCGTAACTATGGATGCCACCCACCATAAAACCCAAGAAGAAGAGAAGAAGCAGAAGACCGAAGGAGGCCGCACGGAGCTGTGGCCTGACATGTTGTGTGTTTTACAGGTGACAGGCAGCAGTATTAATGTCTCATAAGTGCCTGGCGGGCTGCAGGGTGCCGGAAATGGCGGACTCACGGTCCGAGTCGGTGATGGGCCGCACAGCCGTTTCCGGTCTTTGAGCTAAAGGATAGAAGAAGCTAACTACCGCTATGCACAAAGTCTCTATTGTCCATAGAGACAATAGACAATAATAATATTGTTTATCAAACGATAAACAGCTGTTTATCGTTTGAAGTTGACCTACATAGTTTCTGGTTATCAGAGGAAGTGTAAGATATTTTCTGCTCATTTCATTAAAATGAAATACAATAGAAATATGTTAAAAAGACATTTATTTAAAATAGTTACATTAGAGCGATGTGAAAAGGATTAGAAACAGGTTAAAACTATTGTTAAAAGCCCTATAAAACTTTAGTCAGAGATCATTTTGGCATGTGTTCATACAGTAAACTACATTCTGCTGATTAGTCAGTTAATGAAAATGATGTGTATAGAAATAAAACAGAAGTATGGACTCTTTGCAGCATGACGTCACTTATGCAAGACTCCGCCCTCATTTCCCTGCTGGAAGACAAAAAGCTGCTGGGTGTTTGTGGCCACCGTTGGTTTTAGCTGTTTGTCAATATAATGCTCTAAATCTTAGAAGTATGACTGATGCAACTAGATAAGGTCAAGAAAATGTTTGAAGTAAACCAATAGGGAGGGAAAGGTAAGTGGTTCAGTTATGCTATGTTGACTTTGACAGACTCAGCATTTAGATGTGATGTGGAATTCAGTGTGTTTCGGTTCAGTTCAAACAAAAAGCCACTAACTCTGACAGATCATCAGTAGAGCAGGTGTATAAATGAACTAATCAACCATCGCTGTGTTAGATTAGCTAATAGCCGCAGTAGCTAGTAGCAGCTGTAGCTAACAGCAGCAGTAGCTAGTCTTCCACAGCGATCACTTATTAATAATTGTAAACAAACATCAGCAGGCGGAGAGTTCTGCTCTTAGGGTGGGAAATGTTTGCCTGTTTTTTGGTGTTCAATGAAGAAGCATAAAGTAGTGCTGTTTTCAGTTGCTATGGCAACGAGTCTGTGTGTAGCGTAACCAACATTAATAGTCCCTACATTTCAAGGTCTCATTTAGTTATGGATGGAAAAGTAAATCGTATTTCTGCCCTTCGAGGTATGCATGAAATTTCTGGATGTAAACGATAACACGCAGGATGTCTATAGAGACAGTAAGGAAGTTTCATAACAGGAACTGTTTTAGTGCTGCTGCCTCATTATGGGGTTTACAGTAGGAGTACATTCTGTTACTGTGCAGCAGAAGAAGTGGGACAGTCCTTGATGGGACGGTTTACGGACCGAGAAGCTCCGGCAACATGCTGCTTTCTGTGTTCTACAGTTTTTGTATAGACACTTCGTGGGAGATGAGCTAGTCCATCACTTTCAGCAGTGTAGCGCACATCCAACTTCCCTTCAGAGGATTTAATTTCAGAGAGATGGCGCCTTGTGCAGCCTGGGGCCACAGGTCAGCCTGGGATTTGAGAGAGGGACCTTGAGGAGGTTCTTTGCCGGGACCAGACGTGTCTGTGCTAATAAGCAGAACCATCCAAACAGCCTGATGAGTTCATGGTCCGGTTTAAGTGAGATCCTGTGGGACTCTGGCCGCTCAGACTCGCCTGCAGGAATGTTTTAGCGTTTAGCTGCTCCCACCCTTGTAGCTGGACATTAGACGTGTGATGATGTTTCGCCACCTCAAATGGAGCGTTTTGACACCTCAGGTGCTAAAAGCCGGCCTATCAGAGGCCGGCGCCTCCGGGCCACTAAAAGCCGGTTCCCTTCACTCATTCAGAGAAATGAAAACATCACAATCCCAATAAACCCCAACTTTCCAGAAATGTGTCTTGAGTAAAAAGGGTTTCATGTCTGAATATTATTTTAGATTATTTTGAGATTAACCCTTCCCTGGTTTGCACATTTAGCTCACCTTCATCTACAACCAATTGTTGCTCCATGTAGAGCAGAACGCAGAGGTAGTTAATTCAGAAACATCTGAAGTGAACTCCCTGACCCGACCTGACCTAGGAGAAGGTTTACAGTCCTGGACCTGTGGCCTGACCTGCTCTGGCCCAGAGTAGTGCAGCTAGCCTCAGAGAGAGGCTGGACAGTTGGACTTCTGGACCGTTTCCAGCTCTGATTTGGCCTTAATCATCTCTAAAGAACCACTGGTAGGGTTTGTTTGGACTGGAAACTGAGTCGGAACTTGGTCAACAGAATTCCCAGAGCTCTCTCTTAGATCCGCTGGACTCATCAGACCAACCATCTGCTGAGTCGATCACAGGACCCAATATCCGTTTTCACTTATCGATGTGATGAACTCTGTGGCCCGCAGAACCAGCAGAACCTGATCTGCACTAGAACATCCCGCCATTTCCTGTCAGGATCTGACTGTGTCGCTACACTCAGCACCTCTGAAACCTGCAACTCGCTGAGGCTCCCATGTTGGTCACGGACTGTGGGAACTTCATCTCCCAGCATTCATTGCACTGGAGATGTCACAGATAAGGACTGACTTGCTATGAAGCCCAGAGCTAATACCCCTAAATGCAGTCCAGCTGGGTGCAAGGAACTCCAACAGCACCACCACAATTAAACAGGCTGTTGGCAGCATCATGATGTGGGAAGATGGATGGAGATAATCCCGGACACTCCCAGAAGAAAACCTGGCAGCAGCAGACCTGAGATTGGGGTAAAAATTCACCTTCCAGCAGGACAACTATTCTGAGCATGCAGCCAGAGATATTATGGGATGGTTAGAACGGCTTAGTCAAAGTCCTGCTGAAAATCACAAAATGAATTTAACAGAAAAGAGAAGATAGTTTATTTAAAATGTACAAAAAATATACACTCATTGTGAGCAGAGCGGGACACATGGGAAAACATGGATGGGATTCAGTCTCTGCTGACGACACAGAAAATACATCATCACCACCGGAGATGAAGAAAAACCTCTGATCCAGAAACACAGAACCTTCAGAATTAAATCTAACTTTTAACAAGACCGCCCATATGTCTTTGCGATTGTAGTCACCCTTCCCTGCACAAAGGTGACTATCCTTCCCTGGACACCATCCTGTAGGGTGAGTCCAACCCCCTGCAGGTGCAGCTGGTTTCACTCTCTCACTTCTCTCACTGTGGGGACAGAGGACAGGAGGCATCCTCTGGGACAGGGAGTACAGGATCCGTCCTCTGGGACAGAGGGTTTTCGTCTCCATAACAGACCAGAACAAAGGATGCTCCTATTCACACTCCTGGAACCGTATCCTCTGGGCAAGTCTCTCCCCAACTGGAAGGTGGATGTCCGTCTCCTTCAAGCTGAGGAACATGGCCTCCAGCTGGGTTGGGGTCTTTAATCAAAAAGCAAAGGGAAATATTCCAGGTATAATGTAAACACACAAAATACAGCATAAGTTAAAATGGTAAACTCCAAACACATCAGAGATCAGGCTTCCTGTATCTACATGTCCATTTCCTGTTAAGTGTGTCCTCAGGTGCTGAGCTGTGACGTCCCAGAAAGGCACAAGATGGTCTGTTTTCAGTGCACCACTTTGTAAACACCAGCAGTCCTGACAGGCATTAATATCACTGGGCTACCCTGGGTTACTGTTAAAATATGGCTTTAAAGACAGAAAACAGTTCCTCCAGCTAAGCTAACTATGAAAAAGAGAAGATTATCACGGTCCCATAGACATCGGAAACAAATGTCTGAAGTAACCAATCTTCAGACTGTGACAGTGCTCACAGTGCTTTCTGTGAGTTTCCTGAAGGTGCCCAGATGTTTCCATCTCCAGGAACAAGAGGAGGTGGAGGTCTCAACTGATCAAGTTGAGGAACTTGCTCTCTTCAGCCAGAGCTGTAAGCATGGAGTTCATGTCTCCAATGGCCATGTTGCCGATCCCAGCCGGGACAGACGCCAGTGTGACAGAATTGCGTGGCGTGGTGAGACGGGAGGAGCTCTGGGACAGGCTCTGCAGAAGCCCTGGACTCAGCGTCCCAGACATCAGGCTGGAATGATCTCCATCATCTAGCATAGTGTCAAAGTCGATCTGAGTGTGCTCCATGGTTCTGGTCCGGCCGGTGGACGAGTCAACAGTACTGCTGGAGACCTGGTTGGCTCCTGGAGAGACCATGGCGGCTGCAGCAGCAATATTGCTGCAGGTAGCCTCATTGGCACTTGGAGAGATTGAGTCATCATCACTGCTGTGAGACGAAGGCTGAAACATGTGAATCTGAGCCATGTAGAACACAGCAGAGTTCTGGTTGACTGGGCTGCTGTGGTTCAGCGCCTGGCTCTGTCTCCTTGTGCTTGCCTCAGAGCAGATGTTATGGGGGTTCAGTTCAACTTGCCTGGGGCTCGGTTGGGTCATGGCAGAGACTGAATGCTGTCTGGGGAAGGACTTAGGCTGGTTAGGCGGCCGGGGTTGTAACGTCCCTCTGGCTCTGTTCTGGATCACATACTGCTGCTGCTTGAAGGGAATGCTGTAGTTCCGCTCCTGGTTCACTTGGTTCCCATGTCCGTACCCATCCACCTGGGCTCTGGTCTTGAAGCTCTGCAGCTCAGAGCCAGCCGCAGTGTTGAGGGTTATGCTAGAGCTTCCAGATAACGAACGAAGCCTTCCTTCTTGACTCAGCCCTTGCTGATGACTCATCTGCTCATTAAAGCTGCATTGTCTCTGCTGCTGCTGATGCTGGAAGAAGGTAGTCCCCTGCCTCTGGAGGCTGTGGTACCCCTGTATAGAGAAGTTGTGGCTTATCGGGATGACCTGCTGGTTGCCGCTCGGGGTATGTAGCACCCCCGAGCTGTGCCTCTGCTGAGCGGAAGGCAGGTTGCTCCTGCTGGGCTGGGGCTTGGGGAGTTTGGTGTCCATCGTCCCAGAGCTCACCTCATTCCACTGCACTGGCATGTTGTTCTTATTGTCTCGTGGTGCTGGGAAGAGCTGCTGGGAACCATTGACACTCCCCTGGTAGGACATGTCATGACCAGACTGTGCCAGGGTGGCATCCACCATGGCCATCCTCCTCTGACCATGAAAGTGCAGCGGTGGAGCCATGCTGGCCTGGTAGCCCTGATTGTTATAGTTGTGACTTGTTGGGCCAGAACTCTGAGACCTCAGGTACTGAACCACATCATCTGGAAGCATAACCTCATCTTCTGCACTCTGCTCCCCACTCATCAGCCCATCAACTGCCATGGTCTCCATGGCAATGTTTTCAGAAATGCTTGGTGGTCTAGGGGCAAATGGGTAACGCTGGAGACTCCCATCTGAGCGAGTGTAACCCTGCATAGCCAACGCCTGATGGCGCTCGGCAGATGACAGGGCATTCGGGGGGGGGTTCACATTGGTCATGCTGCTGTAGCACTGAGCCCTTGGAAGAGACAGCGGGTCTAAGGGTGGACGGCAGACAGGATCACTTGCCCGACGTGGGAGGTTGGTGGGAACTTCATGGGGCATCATGCTGTGTGAGCCATAAGTGATGTCGCTGCGCCGCCGGGGAAGGAGGAACCTTCCTGGCAGTCACTGTATAGAGCCATCCTTGTCCTCAGGCTCATTCGATCCATGTTGGGGAGAGGAGTGGGTGGAGCGCCGCCAATAGCGGCAGCGTACTTCGCTTTGAGCCGATAATGCTGGGCTGGGGTTAGACTCAGAAGGCTGGGCAGGGCTCCTCCACCAGCCACACCCCCACCACAGTGACTGGCCTCGCTGGAGCGCCTAGACAGATCGGTGGAGATCGGGTCGTACGAGTCGGCCGAGCTGATGTTGTTGTGACGGTTAGCGCCAAACTGGGATGCCTCGCTGGAGCGCCGGCTGGAGTAGCAGGGTGAGATGCCGGAGGAGCGTCGACTGAAGTTGTAGGCTGAGCTGATGGTGCTAGTGGTGCTGTCACGCCGGTCTTTGAGCTGGTTCAGCAACGTTATGTCACAGGAGGTCAGCTCTCCATTAGGTTGGGCAGCGTACGGATTGCGGAGGCTGCTCGTCATGATGGAGCTCTCCAGCAAGGAACCTACCAGACATGAAGGGAAAATTACACCAGGAACCTAGATGATTCTGTGAAGTTTTACAGTTTACAAAGAGATTATGATTGGTAACTGCATCCATAGAGCAGAGGGAAGCTGCTGGTAAATGCTGTCCACTGGTTTTTACTCTGACTGGCCTGGCCTTCCTCATTGGAGCAACCAGGACCACATGCTGGAGCTCAGAAACATTCAACATGTGATGCTCACCAGCTGCAGGGATGGGAGGAAGCTTCATGCCCTGTGGTCTGCTGGTAGCCCAGCTGCAGGTCTCCTGCACCGCCTTCAGCCTCTCCTGCTTGATGTTCTCCAGCTTGATGGTGACCTCTCCTCCGTGAGCCACCGATTTCCTCAGCTGAAGCCCCATTCCCACCTGGGACCCCCCGGGAGGGATTGTGGAGTCGACCATGGGACCCTCGTCCGGCAAGCTGAGGTCCCCGAAGCTGCCCCCGCTGTACATGGCCATCTCTACCCCACTGTCGTTGTTGTTGGCGCTACCGAGAGGCGACGGCTCGCTGCTGCATGACGACTGGCCGCAAGGACTGGACTGATGCGTCTGCAGAGGAACAGCAGGCGACAGCGTTCATGCAACACTGAAAATATTCTGCTCAAACTGATGTGAGTTTTCTGTGGGAATATTTGATCGAAATAAAGACGAAGAATGAGATGAAAGGTGATAAAAATGAAAATGGAACCGTGCCATGTTCACACAGCTCCATTATGCATTAATCACTAGTTAATTATTACCAAAGTTCACATATTCTGACTGTATTGGTGTTTTGTAATGACTAATGCAGGCTTGAACTCCAGAGTCATTAATTATGGATGTATGTAATTTATTAACAATATGGAAACAAGAGAATAATAGATGATTCTATGTTAAACAGTCCAGAATCCAGAAGTCTGATCACAGTTTGACCCACAGCTGAAAACTGTCTAATTCTTTGAACATTAATGTGACAGCGGCCGGATGATCGGCTCGACTGGAGCGATTCATGCAGGTCTTTCATACGAATAAAGAGACGGAGATGCTCTCTCACCTCAGAGACGTCTGTCCGATTGTTAGAGGAGAAGCAGAGGAAAGCAAGAAGCCAGACAGTTCAGTGGAAAACGACTCAGTCAACATTTACTGGAACCCAAAACACATTTCATTCTCCTGCTTCCCCAGCAGCAACCAGCATTCACACCCCTTGAGGTGACTGGACGTGATATTAATGTTCTGGAGCAGCGCCGGTCCAGACTTCAGTCTGGACTCGGGTCTGATAGAGACTTGGCTGCAGATTAGGGTGATGGTAGGCAGGCCTTCCTTGGAGGATTGGAGATCTGCTCAGTCGTAATTAGATGGTCTGAATGCTGTGATTCCGACTAATGGGTGCAAATGCAATTCAACATTGAAATGTTATTGAAAACTTTTTGGACATTGAAGTGTCCTTTCTTCTCTTCCTCTTAGTTAAAAGGTCCCTGGTTGAAACCTTTAAATACTTTGAGGCATAACTGTGGAAGATAAATGTGAAATCTCTGCCCAAAATCACCATTATTTAAAAAACTGAACAGCGCCAGAGTTCATATGTTAGCTGAGGCTGAAACAGAACATCCCCACACAGCAGGACATGGTAATGGCAGGAGCATGCTGCAGGGATAATTGACATGACGTTGGCTCCCCCCACATGCGGAAGTAGACTCTGTCAATCATGCCAGTGCATTTGCCATTTAGAAACTGACCAATCGGCAGTCGCAGTTTATCTGGCGTGAAACCTCCAGATAAAGGTTTCAGGTCTTTATCTGGAGGACCTGACTTCCAACAATATTGCAAGTGGCTATCTCAGCAAACACGCTGCGGTCAGAGAGGTTTCCAGGAAAATAACAGGAAGTCAGGGCCCATCATTGTCAGTGGGGAATAGGCAATCCCAACAGCTGTTACCCAGAACTAGTACAGGGTGGAATACATTTTATTACAATTCCAAAACTAAGAGTCTGGAATGTCACAAGAAATGGATGGTGGCCTGCAGCAGACCTCATGTCCAGCTGAATGTAACTGTGATCAACAGTAACGACCAAATGTTAGTCTGCACGAAGGTAACTGGTAGTAAGCATCCCATTTTTTCTCATAACAGCACATCTTCATAGTCATCAAGTCCAAGGTCAATAAGTGAAGGTATGCTGGATTTTATGTGTAGATTTCAACAGTAGCTCTGTGGCAGCACGATAATGTGCTGCAGTAACTGCAGTATTTACATTTAGGAAACTTTTTATGCTATTGTTTATTTTTAAGCATTTCCCTGAAGGCACATTTTCCCAAGCTGGTATTAAAGTCATTACTCACCTGCTTGTATGTGCAAAATGTGTCTGACAGTGTTCACGCTCGGATCCAACCAGACTTTGTTCCCAGTTTATTTCTGATTCTCTGTTTCTAATAACCTTTCAGACCTGAGGTAGGACTCGTTACATCCTTATCTCAGGGTTGTATTATAAGGCAAAAATTGCTCAAAAAATGTCTCAGGTAATTCACTGAGTTCCACTACCTACTGCAGTTTGTAACACTGTTGGGGTTTTACGCTACATCCACATGGGGGCGGAGCTGGCGTCATGTCAATTAAACTGGCCAGAAATAAGTTAGGAAATAAAGAAAAATAAATAAGAGCATTATTTTGTAATTTTGGCTTGAAGTCTCAAAACCAGCAAACTCCAGAAAAAGCCTGATCTCCAGTTTAAAGATGTTTCTGACTGACTGAAATCCTCACCATCTGCTCTGTGACCAATCTGTGGTAAAACAGCCAGAAACGCATTTTAGCATGAGAGACGGCACTCAGGCCATGCCGAAGGAAACGGGCAGTTCGATAGAGGAAAGGCCTTTGAAATGGTTAATTAAGCAAGAGGAGCACATCTAGATTGACTAGAGATGGTTAGTGAGGCTGGTTAAGGAGAAAGAGTCCTACTAGCTGCGATCCCGTGACTGTGAGGTCACCGGAACTCACCACGGAGTTCTCCATCTTGATTGGTTTGACCTGCAGCCGCTCGTCTCCTCTGGACGCGCCAGTGGCCTCCATCTTCCTGTCTGTGCCCAAAGGGCTGTGTTTGGCCTCGTTCTCCCCGGTTCCTCTAGGGGGTAGTCTGGGCGGTGCGTCGCTCCGCTGCTTCTTAGTGACGTGGGCGTCAGGTCCGTGAACCGTCTTGACGTGCTTCCTGAGGGAGCTGGGGTCGGTGTAGCGCTTGGTGCAGCCCACGATTTTACAGACATACGGTTTCTGCAAACAAATGTTTAACATCTAGCTTACTGCCAAACACATTCAACAGCTAGCTAAACGCTGTCCTCATGGAGGCGCAGAGGAGACTGGTACCTCATTGGAGTGTGTGCGGTTCTGATGCTTGGCCCTGTCCGAGGCGTTGGAGAAGGCCTTGTTGCAGCCTTCTTGCTCACACACATACGGTTTCTCGCCAGTGTGGGACCGAAGGTGAGTCTTCAGGTTCTCCAGGCGAGAGTAAGCCTTCAAACATCCCTCAAACTGCAGAGACAAGGGGGACCAATCAGGGACCAAATAGCCATTGGAAGCTTAATGCAGGTAAACATACCCTGATACATCGAGTAAAGAAACGCCCAACGGAGCTCCCAATGGACACAGAGAGTACTGCTGCTGTCTGCAGCTCCTTTGTTCTCAACAAGCTACCATCTGGTTTTATCAACTCCTCCTTGGGAGTCTAACAGACTCTGAAGAGGAAACATAATCAAGCCAGAGAAAATGTCAGAACTTCTTCCTTTCAGAGCTGCAGCTCTGAGATGGGCCATGAGGGTCTCATTAAGGAGCAGGGCCCCCTGCTGGGGAGTTACCCTAATTACCTTCCTCACTGCTTTCATGCTTGCTTGCTGCTTTCATTTCTTGCTTGCGGTTTTAAAGCTTTGCTTCAGTCGGCAACGTGGAGTATTCCTGCTCTGCTGCAAAGCTATTCAGACTACTTCAACTTTTGTTAAATACATTTTTTTAAGGTTATTTTTTTAAATTATTTTTTAGACAGATTGCCATCTCATTCATTAGTTACAGCTTTACCCATTTAAGGTTGCACAGGAAGATGGAAGCAGTCCAAGTGATTTTGTGTATATTGCCTTTAGTGTTTTTTTACAGACTGTCCCTGATTTTAGTTGTGAATGATAACAAAATTGAACAAAAACGGGGAGTGCACCATCTGGAGCAATAAGAACCAAAGGAAGAAAAAGGGCAGGACACATAAGTCATAAGTACAGTCAAATGAAGTCCAGATCTTATAACATTTTTCTCTTTCAACTAGGAGAGAAAAATAAATCTTTTCCATAACATAAATCTGGTGGACAGTTTCAATCATTCATTGGTAGTGGGTGGTTCTGGTTGTGACGGCTTTCTTACTGGCTGCCATTCATCTAAATCTGCATAAATTCTGGGTGTCCTAGTCAAAGTCCAGACCGAGATTCAGCTGAGGATCTCTTGCAGACAGATGTTCTGACATGTTTTCGCTCCAGTCTGACTGAGCTGAAGACAGACCAGCTTCACGCCCCAAACGTCTGACTCTGGGGCGTAAATATTTATGCAGTGTGGAAAACCAATAAATAATTTTCCTTCACATTCGGTTACTTTCTATTGTCTGATGCATAAAATCTCCCAACTGAACTGAAGTTTGTGTTTGGTGCCATCTGGTACCAGTAGAAAGTATACCTGGTCAGAATGTTGATCAGAGAAAAACAGTGTCTACATCCATCTACATCCAGCCCTCGCTTCCATTTCCACCTTCAAGCATCCAGGTTTGCACCAGGTTTTCACGTTTCCGTTATGTTTCCTGCCCTCACCGTGCATTTGTGCGGCTTCTCGCCGGTGTGTCTCCTCATGTGGACCACCAGCATGTACTGGGCCTTGAAGGGCTTCTGCTCCCGGGAACAGTCCTCCCAGCGGCACACAAACTCCTTCTTCTCTCCGTGGATGTGGTCGTTGTTGATGTGCTGCGTGGAGGAAAGCAGCTCAGGTCAGCCATGTTTCTGCAGGAGACGCAGCTCTACACACAGTGCAGGTAGAAATATGGAAACTAGGTGATGCAATAAAGAAGAGCAGGTGGAATAAGTGGAGGTATGCCTGATCTGGGTCTGGACCCTACGGTAGCCTGGGGCTATCGACTATCGGCTGTTGACTGCGACAGTCAGCATTTTACAGCAATAATGTATTTCATGAGAAATAAATGGGAGTTCATTTTTCAAAGTCATGTTATCATAAATGTTTCAGTCTTCATATCTAGTTAGCAGGCTGCAGATAAACAGCTACCCTGCTAACTAGATATGTAGCCTGGCGCATTTAGCTTGCTAATAGTTTGGTTTATCTGACGTAGTGAGGAATTATGGACGTTGCTCACCATAATTCAGTAAATAATCCCAAACTCCCAGATTAAAAGCTCCTGGATGAAAACGGCAGCATGATGGCGCTCATCTGTGCCGCTTTGCTAACACAAAATGGAGGACGATGGATCTGGTGGTTCTGGCTCGTATGGGTCTGCAGAGATGTTTCCTTCCTGCTGCAGCTGGGAGTCAGTGGGTCAGCAACGGGTGGGGGTGAGGTGGCGGATTTATGGTTGCGTCCTCATGGGTCTGGATGTTGCTGACCAAGAGGTCAGAGGTCACTGAGAGCTCTGTGGGGGGGTCGTTACGGTCAGGTATCACAAAGCAGGAAGGACATCCGGAGCAGAACCAACCCAATCAGAACCATGTAATGACTGCCGAGTCCAGAGAGGAAGGACCTGTGGGCCAGAAGTTCTGTTAGGGTTCTGGGTGGATTTAGATCCACCAGAACCAGAACCATTTAGTCTGGACTCAACTGGAATTAACTGGAAATGTCTTTAATAACTGAACGGGACCCACTGTTTCAGTTCATATGGTTCTGGGGTGAAAGCCCAGTTATGGATTGGGAGGACCAGAACCAGGTTTGGACTACAACCTGGACCAGAACCAGTACCGGGTACTCCTTCTGGACTTCATCAGCCGGGCTGACCTGGTCTCAGAACTCTGGGTCACTTCACCCTGTTTCATTGCCATGGGAGCAAAGCTAAGCCCTAATCCTAATCCTAATCCTGGAGAACCTCTTGATTATTGGACTACACCTGACAAGAAGTGAACCAGTTTAATGCTCATCTGTAGATGGCTGCAGTGTAAACTGGATGTAGAGCAGCCGGATTAAATAATCCCTGGGTCTTACGTGGACGAGTTGGTCCTGGGTGTCGTACTCCCTGCTGCAGCCCTCCCAGTGGCAGTCGGTCTCGTAAACGGCCTCTGGCTCCTGCTTGCACTCGTCCTTGTCCAGATCTTCGCTCAGGTCCAAGACTCCTCCAGCGTGGTTCTGATGGCAACAACAAGCGGGAGGGAAAACAACCTCTTTATTCTGACTCGTTAATGTGATCCTTAATCTGCAGCTTCATTGCAGTCAATCAAAAGTGAATTGGTAAACGCTGGTTACTGGGGAGCGGACCTGTTCCACCGCCTGGTTCTACTGGTCCTACCTGAGCGGACGGTGAAATGGGAACTGGACCCTCTGCTTCAGTCTTCACCTTGGTCCTCTTGGTGTTCAGTGGATTGACTGTGCTGCTGACCGCCGGATCTCCACCGGAGCTCTGAGCAACACAAAGACAAGAGAGGGAAGTTGGAAGAAGACACGAAACATCTGAAACAAGAGTCAGATGACCAAGAGACTCCTGAACTGATCTCTGATGAAGAGCGTCGTGTTACCGCAAGGAATTGTGTCAGTTCATTAGATTTTTGGCAAAGCATTATAGATGCATGGCAGAACAGATGACCTGAGCCAAGCATGGGACGATTTCATCTGAAAGCTCTGAACAGAACCAAACCGCCGCCAACCAGATGTAGCCGGGGCAGGAAGCGCCTGAGGTGTGTTTGACCCAGCTGATGACCATCGCTCTGTGGTTCTGAACGGTCCAGATAACTCGGCATATAAAACTTTTGCTCATTGTTGTGCATTCTGTCTGATTCGTCGGTGTTTTGGCAGACCCGAGGTTAGAGCAGGAGGAGGCACTGCCAGACCTGGAGGGAATCTGCTTCCTTACACGAAAATCCCACTTTCACATGTGATCAGTTTGTGGTGATTCTCACATGTGAAACCACGGCACCTGTCTGTAGGAGTTGGACCAGGTGCATGTTTTGAACCCCTGGAGCCTGAGGAACACCGGTACCCTCCTCCAGGCTGGGATCAGTGGACATGATGTTCTGGTAGGGTCTGTGAGGAGATTCCTGATTCTGCAGGCTCAGAGCGACTCCAGTTCTGACTCATGAAGCTGCGGTCTGCAGGTGTGTGATGGATGTGAACAGTTGGACCTGATGAACATGAAGCACGTTGAGATGATGCGTGCTCACTGGTGATGGACCAAAGCTACGTTAGCACAGCAGCTCTTCATGCTAGATTTGGACTTTTCCCTTAGACTCCCCAATGCTCCCCTTTGTGATTCATCCATCAATGCTCTCTAAGTTCCTTCGATTTATTGGCATATTTCTCAAGTTTGATTTGAAATGATTAGAACCTTCCTTTCTGTTGCAGCAGTTGATTTAGGGGGCAGCAGAGGAGAGACAGATAACTAAAACTCTGGAGCAGCAGAAATGCAGAGCTGGATTCATCAGACTGTGAGCCGCCGCCAAGACTAAACAGTTTAGGCGACTTTGAGATTGCAGAAACCTCGCCAAAATATGAAAGAATAAGAGTTATTGCTGCTGTTGCAGATTGGGCGGGATGCATTAGGAGTGGGGGCTTTGATCTACCCAATGACTCTGAACATGATACACAGGCTGAAGGCCCTTAAGCGCTAATGGAGGCAGAGAGGAGGGGAGGTTTGAGGCTGTCTCAGCAGACGGGTCTAATCCCACCCAGACGCTCTGCAAAGACAGGATATGTTTCTGATCAGCTCTAATAAAGCTGTGGCGGCATTCCCAGAGACACCGGGAGGGGCGTCAGCTCGAGGTCATGACCTTATCACCTCTTTATTCATTTTTATTAATTCCTTCATTTGCTCATTTGAATAATTTTTCTGTTTGATCTTATTGTGAAGCACTTTGTGATTTTTATCTGTAAAAATTGATGAATAAAGTCGGAGTAGCTTGTTCTATAACAATAAACCTTTAATCATTAATATTTAAAGCAAGCATGTTCATTTGTGGCAAGAAGTCCAAATGATTTATAAAACTCAATATTTTGTCTGAAAGAGTGTAATTTTTATTAAGATTATTATCAACACTTTAATATCCTGCTTTGTTCAGTGTTATATTCCATGTTGGTTTAAAGCGGCTCTGAGCGTCTCGTTCAGATTAACTGAGATTAGGACAGATTTAGAAGTAATAAAAACACAATTATTTATACATTTGAGCAAAATCAGCATGTTATTCACAGTAATTCTGGGAAAAATATGGGTCATATTATAATGCAGTGGAGTAAAGACTGTGTTTACTCTAAATAGAGAAGGTAGCTCTACCCAGAAATCTATTATTTTTCCTTCTCTCCTTCCTTCCTATCTCCGTCCCTCAACATTAAAGTATGAGAGCAGAGCAAAGCAGAGACGAGATAAATTAAAATAAAGAACTCCAACATGAATAAAACTTAGACCGCTCAGAAGCCCCAAACGTGTAAAGATTAGAGTTGACTTGAACTCTTTTAGTTCCCCATCATAACTTGGCCTGGCAGCACCTGTTCAGGTCAGGGATCTCGACTAAAGCAACAGGCTGGTTTCACCTGAATTCACGTAGTTGAACCTCCAGAGCGCAGATGGAGGGCAGGCGGTTGAAACAATTCCCGTTTACGACCGCTCTGACTCTTCTAATCAAGAAAACAGCAAAGCTTATTACCTAGGGCCAAATGTCGTCATTCGTAAATGTGACATGTAAAAAAAAAACAGAACACTGTAAAAAGTGAATTTTACGTCAAGAGATTCATTAGACAACTCCTTTAACATTAGGGAAGCTATCCAACCTGGTTTCTGTGGCTGTTTACCATGTGCACCAAAACCAGTGTTGCATGTGGCGAGCTAGCCAGGAGTCTATGAATTAATAAACAGGATCAAAACAAATAAATGAGGGCTTAAAAATTTAGGTTTTCAAGCAGTCAGATGTAAATGTACCTTAGCCTATTCTAATCATCGTCTATGTCTAACCCACTTCTGCCTTGTAAATACCCCTTAGATCATCCAAGTCATGGTTCTTTCACATGAATATGGAGCCACAGTGAATAGCAGCACTGAAAACCAGACAGCGATGTTCCTGGAACATCAAGGGGATGGGATTCAGTCATGGAAGTCTCATGGGTTACAATGACATTATAGCCACAACTGCTAGCTGCTAGCATCATATCTTATAAAACAGAATATGACACTCGCCATTAGAAAGACCAAACCACATTTTTCATGGAGCCGTTTGGTTCCGAGGATCTGGACCCACCCCATGAGAAGGAGTTCTACACCTCCAGACTTCTCTAGGCATTCGTCTGCTCCGTGGTATTGTGGGATACTTAAAGAACCAGGTAGTTTCTGAGACCAACATCTAAGAATGTTGGTAAATCTTTAGGTTCTTTCATATTCTTTATATCCAACATATTTGTTAATTTGTTTTGTGTATCCTTGTATTGGAACAGGGTGCTGTGGTGGTGCAGCGGTAAAGCACAACCCTCATATTCAGGTCTTAGTCCTTGACGTTCAAGTCCCGGCCTGGTGTCCTTTGCCACATGCCCTGTCTCATTACCCACTTTCGTGTCTGACCACTTTCAAGTAAAGGCCACTTGGGCCAATATAACCTTAAAACAAACAACAACAAAAAAGTCAAGCTCTGCAATACAGAGTCTTGCAAATGGTTGCCTTCATTCACTTAGAACTTCCTGCCCTCCATTTGAAATTGTGCCATGTTCACGTGTCATCAAAATCAATAAACTGCCCTCCTATGGCAGCAACTGGGACCAATGCCTTTTGCATAATCTTGCCTCATGCGTTTGCCATGGAAACGAGTTGGGGTCTGAAATTGGTGGAGCTACTACCCCCTCCTTACCGTCATTACATTACATCCCCTAGAGGCCGAACCCCTCTAGAGGTCAATCACTGGTCAGCAGGTGAAGCTGGTCTGTAAGTGAAGGGAATTCAGAAGGCTTGTAATGCTGGTACTACCTGGTTCACCTCTGCAGACATGGAGAATGCAGTGCTGGGGTGCAGGCGGGCGGGGAAAGAGGGCGGTGGGGGCTGCAGAAGGGGAGCTGTGTGGCCGAAGGCATTGAGCGGTCTCTGCTGGGACAGCAGTTGCTGGTAGGTCACAGGGTTGAGGGAGTGGGGGAAGCTGAAGGTCGGGCTGCAGGGAGACACGGAGCATGACATTCAGAATGAAGGCCTGGAAACTTAACACAGAAAGATCCACCAATGCTCCAGAAAACAAGTTGAGTCTCTAAAACACCTTCAGAAACTAGTGCCCTGCTAACCAACACAACTCCAATACCTAAGGGAAAACAGCCATGAACCGTCACAGACTGCTAACATGCCTAGTGCTGTGCAGAACTGGCTAACATCCACACCTGAGTCCTCCCACAGACAGGTGTCCATAGGAGCTGCTGGCTGCTGAGCTGGAGCGGGAGTTGTTGATGTAGGCCACCAAGGAGTTGGGCGATGTGCGGATCATGGTCTGCAGGTCAATGCTGGCGTCCGATAGCGGGGAGATGGACAGCGCCCTCTTCCTGTTCAGCCGGGGTGTCAACCTTGGGCTGGAGAAACGGGACACTGGAGACGGAGACAATTTCAAGGTCAGGATTTACCTGAAGGTTTCCCTCATCAGAGTTCTCATGACAGAATTCCTGACTTTTGCAAACACAAATTTCAAGGCTTCTTCCCTCATTTTAAGTCAAATACGAAACTTTACCTTGAATTTGTGGCACAAATATCTACGAATGAGCTGAAGATAGCCAGGTTAACTTATTCAGGTGAAGGAAATGGTTACATTTCAGATGTTTTCAGTCTTGATAAAACCTTGAATAAAGAACCAGACCAGAACTTTGGACCAGAGGCTGGGACCAGAACCAGCCTAGAGCTAGAGGTTTGTTCTGGTTCTGCTCCAGTCTATCTCATCTGTGCTGCTCAGCATGCGTAGCCTCTGGTGAATAATGAAGGGTTCTCAGTCGTTACTGTGGTAGCATCTCAAGTTAAATGGAGGCAATTCCATCTAATTGATTTGAGAATAGCATTAGAACAAAGGTGGAGTTCAGGGCCGGCCAGAAAAACTCCAGGCTCCACCTCTTTGTGCAGTTTGCTCAACAAACAGCCATCCATTCTTTTTATTGATGATTGAGACATTTAGCTGCAGGTTTCCTGAGAAAGGCCCAAATTGGAGCCAGCAGGTTCCGCAGGATGCCAGGCCAGGCTGCTTTGTGTTTAATGAGGACATGATCAGAAGTGTGAGAAGCAGGAAGCCATTTATGGGCCCATCGCAGCTCACCCTCCTGGCTTCAGCTGCAGCGCTGGCAGCATGGTGCCGATGCTGCAGCCTTAGCTGGAGGAGCTCACAGCGCCACAGATCAATGGATTCAGGCAGCGGCAGCCGTAAAGCTGCATTGCTTGGAGGTGGCGAATCGTAAACTGTGGACATGTGGCCTAGATTTAAGGGCCCCCGGGGCGTGTGGTGGCCCTGAGACGGGGAGGGAGAGAAACGCCACTGGAAACAAGGAGGCCTTCTCAGGAACGTTTGACTCGAGTCGTCTCTCTGCGCCATGCAGACAGCCTTATTCTGCATTAAGGCCAGCAGCTTTACCATGTTTGCATTAATACATGAAGCAGGAAATGGGCCCCATGAGGCTTTGGCCTGGTAGGTTGCCCCCTTTAGTTCTCCCCCTGGGCGCGATGCCCAGTGCTGCATTAAACTTCTATCTTCATCATCCTCACATCGCCAAGATCCAGCAGCGAAACGTCCCACAGTCATTCCTCCGAAAACTGAGTTTAATCTGGCTTAAATCTCCCCCGGCGCCCCCACCCCCTGGAGAGGGAGGCGTTTGTAGGTGGAGGGTATAATTGAGACGGTGAGCATGTTCCGGCTCTGAGTGAGAAAACAGATGTTGCGCAGGCTGAGGCGGCGCAGCGGCATGCGTGTCTGGAAGTGTGAGTGCGTGCACGGCGGCATGTTGCTATGTGGGCCGAGTCGAGGCTGGTTGTAATTGTGGGATCTGGATTTATATAGAGAGACATAATTACACAGCGATGCAGAAAGAGAGGGAAATATTTAGAAAGCACCGCAGAGGGGAGTTATGTGTTCAGGATTATTTCAAGCATGTGCTGCAGATTCAGGAGGAACGTTAATTTGAGGTTTGCGCTCTGGTGTCGTCATGGCGGCTCACGGAGCGGCTGTGGCAACAGTTAGTCTAAGAGTGCAGCTTTGAGCTCTGCACCAGTTTCTGCTGGTAATTACCGGCCTGCAGGGGGCAGCACTGGGAGCAGCAGTGCACCAGTTCCATGTGTGGACAGAGTCTGGACCGGCATGCAATACATTTCAACACGCAGGCCGAGTGGCGTGAGCTACAAACTAGCTAGCAGGCTCAGCTAAAGTTCTTTTAAAATCATATCTACTTCATGCAGAAGTAGATATGATTATTCTTGTGGTCATTTTCTGCATTGTTCCTCTGCTGTTCTTGGGCTGTTATTCTCAATATGATTGAGAGAAATCAACCTGTTGAACATCATTAATGACAGCATATGAATATTGATCAGAAACAGGTTTGTGTGGCTGGATGGTTTGTGAAATCAATCCTTTATCAGAACCCAGCTGGTAAAATGTCTCAAGAAGAAGAAGGATCGTCTCCGCAGCAACGTTAGCCGTGCTGAGGAGCTAGCGTGCCACCATCTTTACTCCCACCAGTAGCTCCAGCAGCTGACTTGGTGCCAGTGCTGCTGCCTCAGGCCTGTCCAGCCTCAGTTTCAATCCCAACTCTGGGAGTTTTCTGAATGGTCGGTGAATCCTCCGTGGAGCGTGGCGCCCAGCGCTGGCATGTTTATTCTCACACTTGCAGCAAGGCGCTCGTGAACTAACATTTAGCTAAGTGTTTGTGTTTGCAGTCTGAGGGGACGGCTCGCCCCCCGCTAAGCTGCCGGCACCACATCAGTACCTGGGTCGTTCCCGCTCTGCCTCGCCTGCAGCTGCACACAAACCTCTTTCTCTGCATGATGGCAGACATTTTCTTTGGCTGCTGCTTTTGTCGTGGCTGTTTCTACTCTCGCCACCTCATGTCCCCTCCCCCAGAATCCCTGACATAGCGACCCGCTTGTCCTCTGAATGCCTCCCAATGTGAACTTTCTGCTCTCACTCAGCACTGCTAGCACTAATCATGTTTGAAAACCACTCCAGCTCCAAATCGCCCGCTTTAAAGGAGCATAACCTGCTGTGCTGTAAAAAGTATTAACAACCCTAGCGTTCCTCTGTTGATGACAATGTTGAATGCTAGTATCACACACTGATAACCTGAGTGAAAACAAACAGGAGTTTATGATTGCATTCACTGAAGTCATCAATCTAATCAAGCTGGAACTGTGTGGAATAGTAATCACACCCTAATAGCTGACTCTCCTGTCTTTGGCAGCAACAGCAGCCATCAGGTGTGATGGCTGCTCATCTTTAGGACCATCTCAATCAGACTGAAGTCGAGATTTTCACTAAGCCACTTCAAACCTTTGTCTGTTGGCCATTCAGAGCTGGACCTGCTGGTTGCTTCAGGTCATGACCTTCTCCTTGGTCCCATCATCAACTGTGGCATATTGTCCTGATCCAGAAGCAGCAGAGTCCACCCTACTGGTCTGTGCTGTACAGACCTACATCTGTAGGTCTGATGTTTTGATTTTCGAACATCGATACCTCTACTCCACACCAGGTCTCTTTTATCTCTTCAGTCCACAGAACATTTTCCCAGAAGTCATTTTTGCTCCTTGAGTTAAAAACTATGAATTGAGTCAGATTTCAATGCTTTCTGTTTTAATCAATGACTGAACAATGTGGGTGGCTGGTACATTCTCACGGCATGTCAGTGAGAATGTGCCATATATATACTTATATATATATTTGATCAGATGTTCATGAAACTTTAGTTTTATACATTAACGTGTGTCTGATGATCAAACTGCCATTCAGGATGAAAAGGAGCAAGAGTCCAGAGAGGCCGTCCACCTTGGATAGTCCATCACTAATGGAGACACTCTGCTGATGGACCCAGCATGGACGGGTTTGGGCTCCAAGTTGGAGTACCTGGAGAAAACTACTGTGCCAGTCCTGAGTCGTAGCCTCTTATGTTTAGAAACTGTTATCCTGGTCTCAGGTGTCTGGTCCCAGGTGTCCTCCGGAGAAACCTGCTGGAGTTTCTCTGGATCAGTAGAGCTCCATTTGGGTCACAGATTGAGAAAACTTTCCCCCAACGGTCCTGACGGCCTTTTCTTCAGAGCAGAAGAGAAGTTGTACAATGAGTTCACTGAGGGCTTTCAGGCCTTGTGGTGGGTCTGCTGAATATTAATGCGTCAATTGATTTTTTAATATGATATTTATCTGTGGCTCCATCCAAAGTAAACAGAAAGGATTGGATGTAGTTTCTATTTGCCACCTTCACCACTGCTGAGGCCCAGTTCTCACTCTAAATAAGCTCTTTGATTAAATCTGAGGCAGCCCGCAACCACCATTAGCCGCTGCCTCGGTCAATATGGTCTGTGTGAGTGGAAGAGCCCCCAGACTGGCGGAGCGGTCTGTTCCTTACCACATCACTCACAAAGATCCAGGGCTAGAGGCTGCCAGCGTTGATGCTGCCGAGCAGCGGCTCATCGGGGTGACTGAGGTTGTGGCTACACCAGCTAACTGCGTCCCAAACAAGCATGGCCAGCAGAGGTTGCTGAGGTGGTTGGACACTTTCAGCTCTTCTTGTTTACCTGTATAATGGGCCCCATTTCTACAATTAATGGCCCAGTAATCTAATATCCCATTTTATTACTTGGTGTCCTGTCAAGATGGCTGCAGAGATTATGATCCTGCAGCGGCTGGTTGTTGGGTGACTGGCTGGATGGAATCAAAGACGCCTGGAGAAGCTGGGGATTGGATGAGGGAGCACCGGAAAGACTGACTGTACTGGACTGAGAGAGCCTTTTGGGTGCTGTTTGCTGCTGAAATCCAACTCCAGCTCTGCCGAAGGAGTTCACGTTCTAACCTGCATGAAAGAACAGGCTGGTCTCTGTAGGCTGGTGTGTAAATACTTCTCCCTTTAACAGGGTTTCTACACATTTTTCCTGTCAGGATTCCAGACTGGCATTACAAGACTTCCTGGTCCCTTTAAACCCAACACAGGACTGTACTACATGGTGGCATCATAGCTTTAAAGATGGATGGACGGACATGTTGGACCTCCAGTCTTCTACAGGAGCACATTGATTCAATAATGTGCTAGGTTTTGACCCGCTTTGCTTCCAACAGCAGGAAGAGGAGGAGTTTAGGGAGGAAACTGTGATTTCAAGAGGACCTTAAAAATATAAATAGGACCAAATAGGACCAAAATATTCTCTTTCTGTGGTGCTGGAGAGGACAAGGTGCGTGACCTGAAACCTTCCTTTGCTGTTGGTGTAAGGCCGCTCCATTGGATGCCAAATGCAGTTGACTGTATTGTATTGATCGGCAAAAGAAATTAACCTTGATCCTCATTTTACTCATAATTCTGCAGAAGGAACTTTGTGGTTTCAGGTTTTTTAAGATTGCTGTCGACATGCTGCTGCTGACTGCTTGTCAACCCGTTTCTTAAATGGAGAAGAAATAGTAGCTGATGGCCAATAGAGAGCTGAGAGAAATAGTTTCACCATGGCTGCACGGCCGCGCCAGCCTGATCCAGAGCTGAGAACGCCATGTTACGAGTCTGATTGGCGCACTGCCAGCTTATATAGCTGTTAGCCACTGAAGCTAACCTCTGGTTTCCGACACAGACGTAGTGAGCTGAACACTTGCTTCGTCAATAAGAGCTCCATTCACAGTGACTGGTGCCTAATAAGGCAGGGCTTTCTGACTAAACTGTTTGGCTGTTTTCTTGATGTTCTTGATGTGGCAATCTTCAATTTTATTAAAGATTGTCATAAGGAATTACTTATAGTTATTCAAAGCTAAATGCCTATTGGCCCAACAGATGAACAGACAGAATGATGAATATGATGAAGAGTGATCCTAGACTCGAGAGTTCTTCTCTATGTTTTCAAGATCGTTGTCCTCAAACACAACAAAAGCACAATTTCAATGCTTTACAAGCTCCTGGTCTCCATTGTGGCCACGCCCTACCATGACCACACCCCACTATGGCCACGCCCCGATGGCCATCCCCCTACAATGGCTGTGCCCCACGATGGTGGGAAGTGTTCCAGCAAATTCCTCTAGAGGCAGGAGAAAAGGACGGCATGATGGCCGATCATTGCTTGGATGTTGGCTGCTTCTCCTCACCGTCCACAGGGCCGATGTAATCTGGCAGATGAACCGCTGTGCCGTTCTGGATCAGCAGGTCGCCATAAGGGCTTCTCTGGCTGGCGCTGGCCATCAGGTGGTAGTACTCCGAGGGGTTGGCCCCAGGCGGTGGAGGGGGGAAGCTGAACAGTGCCCGGTCCTTCAGATGCTCGTGGGTCACTGGAGGAACAGAAAGAAGGAGAATCAGAGCGATTGAGGTGGGGTTCCTCTAGGACAGACCATGCTTTATAGGACATAAAGAGGTCAGGCCCAGAATGCAGGTGCACTTCTTTTACTGGAATACAGCAACATTGACATAAAATGTATTCAAACCTGCAGTAAAGCTGCATTTAAGATGTCAGAACCAATCAGAACCACAGCTGGAGCCGATGGCTCATGGGTCGTCGCCACTCCCACTTCCTATGAGACGGAAGAGACCCGGGAAGCACGGGGCGCCGAGGGTATCTGGATTGGATACCACAGCCTTCTACTGCACCTAGTCTGCATCCATCACAATCAGTTCAGTGGAGAACCTGGATGATGTTTTTCCTGGTTTACAGATTTCCTGGAGCCTTCATCTCTGATTGAAACCAAATCAATGTCTAATCATTCTTGAGTCTATTATTATGAACCGTGGAAAAAGATGTCAAACACTATTGTTATTATTATGATCCTGATGACCACAGATGTTATTATTGTCCTGATGTGGAATCGTTTCTTCTTTAATAATGATACTAACACCAGAACACCAATAAAACAGAGGGCTAGCTACCAGCAAAAATAAACCCACAAAGGCAACGATTGGACAACTCCTGTGGTGATTTGTTGCTACCTGGTATCTTGAGTCTTCTCTCAACTGGTATTATCTTTTCTATCTCAAACAAACCCTGATGGAGCTGTGAAGATAACTTGATGACAGATATGTTTCAGTAAGTGCAGCTGGAAATGGACTGTATGCCGGCTGATAATCAGGACTGGAACCTGCGTCTATACAGACTCAGTGAGCTGCAGCCAAGCAGGAGGAGCTGCTCCTTAAACATCTGGACGTTTGCTCAGCTCTAATCAGCACTTCATCACTCAAGTCTTCACTTCTTAACATCTCACCAAGCGCAGGAAGCTGGCTTTGCTAGATGTGTGACAGCAGTTTCCATGGAGATAGCTGAAGATAATTGTTCATCTAAATAAATAAAACCTTGTACAGCTGGAGAGAAAGCAGAGGAAATGTTTCAGTTCGACTGAATGAGGCGAGACGAGGGTTCCTAGTATTTATATTTAGGTTCTTCTGGAACAACTTCATGTTCCAGCTCTACGATAAACTGAACCCGACTCTCTCTCTCTGTCTCACAAGACTCAGCTGTAGGTTCCTGGTAGATAGGTCACCAGGTCAGCACCTGACCCCTGAGATCATCAGAGACCCGTCAACCCAAAGATTGTGACGCAGAACCAAACTATTAGTTAATTCTGTGCTGCAGAGATTTAAAGTTGTACCTTCGGCCGGGCTCAGTCCTCGTGCCGCTGAGATCATGGACAGGGTGGGGCTGCCATGGACTGAGCGGAGGTACTGGTCCATGTGAGAGCTGACGTACGGATGGGGCAGGCTGAACGGGGACTCGCCGGTCCCAGCCGCGGCATGTGGCGAGAGTCGAATCAGAGAAATGTCTGTGATGACTGGACTTCCTGTCAGTCCTGGGGGGCTGCAAAGAGGAGGTAGGAGTTAAACACCTGAAGAATCCCACAGTGGTGTGTTTAAAAACTAGACTTAGTGTCTTTTATTTAACTAAAATGTTTGAGAGTCAGTTTGCCTCCACCCCGAATCCCCCACAGATAATAAACAATAATCCATTTGTGTTCAGCTTCTTCCATTAAAGCCTGCAGCTGCAAACAAGCCGGGAAAGATGGGTTTCAATTGAGAGGCTTCCAGAGACGTGGAAGGTACCCACACGTGTTCTGCTGGGTCTGTCCCACCAGACTGGAGGACCAGACAGAACCCGGGTTCTGTCTGGAGCAGCCTGGACTCCAGTCCAGAACCCGGAGCAGCCAGCTGGAGTCCAGAACCAGGAGCAGCCAGCTGGAGTCCAGTCTGCTGCAGGATCGTCTGAAGTTTTCCGCCTGTCAGATCAGGCTGAGCAGTAAAGTTGTCGTCTCTGGCAGGTAATTGATGGATGTCTTAGAGAACCAAGACTAGTCAGTGTTGGTTCTCTAGTCTTGGCCTCCGGGCTGAGCTGGAGATGAAGACGTCTGCTGCAGCAGAGGCCTTTGGCAGCTCTCATGGTGACTCAGTCTCATCTTGATCATGTTTCAGTCTGAGGTCCAAACACCTGAACGACCAATAGAGGAGGGGCGTCTTGACATGACAAGCAATTCCTTCATACTGAAAACTCCTGATTCCTCTGTCCAAATTATGTTGGCAGTAATATTGACATTTCAAGATATAAGATTATTTGTTTCTTTTTAAAAGGGCTATTGACACTTCTCCTGACCGGCGATGCTGCTGCTCGTCTTCTGAGCTCCTTTTTGTTTCAGTCTTTGTGCGACCTCCAGGACATCTGAGTGAGCTGCTGAATCAGGAAGTTGAGGAGCACCACCAGAGGTCATGACCCTGGCCTCTCCTAGGCTGTCAGACTAACGGATCAGAGTCCGACCTACAGCTCACTATGAGCAACTTTAATATGCAGATGTGAAAATATTCCACATTTCTTTTCTCTTGTCTTGTTTTCTGCATCCTTGGTCCAGATAAAACACAGGAGGCATAGAAGTGACTCAGAACAAACAAGGCTCTGAATGTTGCTGTGCTTTAGTCAGGCTGGCTGCAGGTGAACGATGAGCCAGGGAGCTGGCAGGGCCGGCCCAAACTCTCGCTCCATTTCCAGTAAGCGCCTGCAGACTGCTGGTCTTGTCCCAGTGCCAACTTTCTGCCGTCTTCCACTGCAAACAGCCATAAAGACCCCTCTGTTTGGGCGGCAGAGAGACGTGAGAAGAAACAGACGGTCCATACACAAAAACACGCTTCGCTCGCCATCCACGGAGGTTGGCACTGCCGTCCCAGATTAGCGCTGGGGTGATCTGCCGGGATAACTGGCACTGGGACGGATTCTCTGCTTCTTCTACAAGGTGTCTGAAAGTCATCGCTCACCATGGCTCCCAGTGAGACACTGAAACACAGGAAAACCTTCACAAATCTGTCCAAACACGGATCCGTCCCATTATAAGCTAACAGGTTACGTCTGTTGATGTAAAAGATCAGGAAAAGCCGAAATATTCATCACAAATGTAACTAAATAATACTAATTTATTTCATCCAAACTGATCTGAAACATTTGTTCCAATTTAATGTCAGAGAAGAATAAATTACGCAAACTGTAAATAAATATCTGGCTTAAGATGTTTTCCTCTGAGGGAACAAAAAGGAAATAAAGCAGCTGCTACTGTTTCCTATCTTAAAGCTTTAAGATCTAAAAATAAGTTAAACAATGACAAAGACGACGAGGTGGGCTCATCAAGATGTTACCAAGAGATGCCTGTCCTGCTTCATCTGCTCTGATTTCCTCTGCAAAAGGTTCAATAATCCTCAGACTTCTCTTGTTCTCGGTGACTTTGACCCAGAGCCCTGCAGCAGACCAGAGGGACGAGACGCTTCCTGACACGAGCAGCCGGGTGACAGTCGGCACCGAAGGCCGGCTGCTCCAGCCTCTGCCAGACAAGATGGCGGCCGCAGCGTTTCCTGAGGGTCCCAGGATGGGGAGTCGCCACTCACTGAACCTGTGTCACCCACAAGCTGTTTGTGTGGCAGAAGGTGAGATGCTCTCAAGCAGCTCGCTGCTGCTTGGCTCTGTGTTCTCTGCATGATCACACGTTCCATTGTCTGGTGGTTCTACCTGCTGGGAGGAAAGTTGCTGGGACAAGGTGCAGCTTGTTGAGCAACAGCAGGAGTGAGAGCATACCGCAGCTCTGGCTCCTGCTGGAAGCAGAGTCTGGGCCCGGCTCCATCCAGAACCAGAACTGGCCGTGGATGGAGCTCCTGCTTCCGAGTAACGATGGAGAGAAACTGACTCGTTGGAAGGTGCTAGTATGAGCTGAGATGATCCATAGCCAGACCTTTGGACCCAAACCCAGCAGCTACTGCAGTGGTGCATTCAAGAACATCTGGGTTCTTTACATTTTTATCAACTGTCAACAGAGTTATTGAAAAACAACAACGCTGAACCTTTTCAGGTAGTTGAATTGATTTTTGTGATCTAATTAAACCTTCAGTCAGTCTGGACAGCCTTCCAGCTGCTCTCTGTGCAGGTGAGCAGTCAGGGAGCTCCGGTCTTCCTGCCAGGTGTTCTTGCCGTCCCCTCCTCCTCTGGACATCTTCAGAATCTTTCTGAATCTGGGACTGGGGTCAGTTCTGACCCCAGTCCAGCATGATGGACATGAATCCTCCACTGGGACTGTGGTTCCAGACTCGGAGCATCAGGACCATTTTGCTCCGGCAGCAGATGAGGAGGGATGATCCTCTGGGTAATTACCCTTCCTCCCGCCCCACCGCTGTCACCAAGCATTTGGTTTTGTCTTGATTGTGTGAAAACAGTGTTGAGACATGCAATAAAGCATGAAACTCTCTGGCTGCTGATTGGTGACATGCCACTCCCTGATTGATGGCTCCCAGGTTCTGTGTTTTCAGCGGCACATTCCTGGCTCTCAGTCAGGGGAGCCGTGACGAAAAGTCGGACCTCAGAGATGAAGAACATGTCCCCCTCCCACTGTACGCTTCCCTTCCTCCTCCTCACCAAACCAAAGCAAAGAAGGAATACTTCATCTGTTAACTGGATGTAGTCAAGACTTTCCCCGCCAAGGGGCTGCGAGGATTCACCGGGCCGCGGCTTCTGAACACGACCACATGTGTTTGTGTACAGAGCGGTGCAGACCACAGCTCCACCACTCAAACCTGCAGCATATTTGAACATCTCAGAGCTTCTTTCTGCTGTCTGTCCAAAATGCCCAGGTCTGGGATGGGGAACCGTTGGAGGATCCGTGTTCCTTATTCTTTGAGTTTCTGGGAACGGCAGGCTGGATCCTGGCTGCTGATTACCTGCTCAAACACGCTGAGGCTTCTGGTTTTCACAGAACATGCCTGACAACCAGCAGAAGAAAAAGCTCCAAGTTGAAATGAACTGAAGCCTGCTGAAGAGGAAACGTTGCAGTGACAGCCACAACTCCAGAGCAGAGCACTGCTACACGTTACTGAACTCCTGACCCGAGGTCAGACCAAGTCTCTGTGAACCGTCAGAGAATTCGTCTCAGCTTCATCAGAGTCTTCCAGTGTGAGTCGCAGCACCTCCTGTGCTGCTGGTGATGAACAGCTGCATGGTTGGTATTTAAACCTCTTCATGGAGCTTCTACTGATCTGGGTTCCTCGGTTCCCTCCAGCCTCCAATCAGCTGAAGGCCTGAGCTCCATCCCACGGTGTGAAGTCGGATCAGTGGGCAGCGCTCAGTGAGACTCCCTCCCTTTGCTGCACACTGTTAGTCAGCTGTGTGAAAGAAGACCATGCGTGACACGAAGCTGTTCTGAAATAAACCCCAATAAGGTTGGAAACTAAAGGAACGAAGAGACACTCTTCCTAACTTGAGGTACAGTTGGAGGATTTTTCCAAATTTTTTCAGTATGTTCAGACTGAAAGATGATGGTTCTGACCCGGTAAAATATTCAGAACCTTCTGGATCGAACCAGCTTCTCCATCCAATCATAGGTCTTTCCTTCTCTCATTGCTTAAGACTTCCTGTTTTCTGTCCAATCTGAGTCGAGAGAGCAGAAACAGACCCGCCTCCAGTAGATTTGGTTCTGACTGGCTCTGTTTAACGGACCAGATCTCCTACATTGGTTCTGTGGGTCTACCAACAGAACTTCTTTTCCATGGCCCTTAGGAATCACACAGGCACCGTTTGAGACTGTGATTAACAGGAAAAGGCAGGAGTCACCATAGCAACCAGTGAATCAGCCCTTCCTGTACCTAAGAAGAGAAGTAACCCAGCCGGGTCCGGTTACCCACCTGTGCATGGCGTGGAGCGGGTGTGGCTCGTAATGGTACCGGCCCTCATGGTGCCTCGTGTCGATGGGGACGGGGCTGTGGAACGGGAAAAGGTGGTGGGCACCTGTAGAGATAAAAACACATCAAGGCATGAGAGGAAGTACTGGAGCTAAGATCCAGTTTCTTATTAAAGTGGGCCCAGAAGAACCTTTTACTGTTCCCGTAACTCTGCACTTAATTCCAGCTTTTAATCTGTCGCCCCGAGAAACAGCGACCCATTAATGCCTCCCTCATCCAGCGAGACCAAAGCAGCTCCGACGCTGCCAAGGTTTTATGGCTCACACAAAGTCTGCAGAGATGCGGCGCTTCCTGCCATAAACCGTCTGAAGGCCGCGAGCGAGGCCCGTCAGAACAACGCAGCAGATTCTCATTAATTATCCCCCATTCCAGCAGTGATCCGCCTCATGTTCTACGAACAACAACACAACCCAGAGCAGGTTCGCGCCTGCTGGGGTTAAAGGTCAGAGATCGGCCTCACCTGTTCTCAGATTTGACCTCTCAGCAGCATAAACCTATCAGATGAAACATGAATTTCATTTCTGCTGCTGCTTTAAGCCTGATTGAGCCTTTTGTTGTGTGACTGTCATGGTGAGGCTGCAACGTCTTGTTCTCTGTGAATGTTGGTGGATTCCAGCCGAGTGAGGAAGAGGAGCGTTTCCCTCCAGGCACACAAACCTCTGACTGCCGCCGCTCTTCGGGTTAAATCTCCGGATCACGATGAGATCTGCTTCTTTAATCGATCTCCTGAAAAGTTCCAGTGAAGGTGAATTTCTGTCCCCTGGATGTTGCAGGGAGGAAAACAGGAACCTGAGCTGAAACCAGATCATGTTATGTTGCTTTGGTTCTTCTGTAGACTCTGCATGTCTCAGCAAGTCTTATTTAAGACTTTTTAGGACCTTTTTAATGCCTCCATGAATAAAATTTAAGACTGAAAAAAATCCTGCTGCTTTACAATCAAGCAAAAGTCATGAAGTTTCTGTTTGTGGCTCTTGACTTGGAGCTCCTTCGGGCCCCATAGCGGCTCCTTCGGGCCCCATAGCGGCTCCATCGGGCCCCATAGCGGCTCCTTCGGGCCCCATAGCGGCTCCTTCGGGCCCCATAGCGGCTCCTTCGGGCCCCATAGTGGCTCCTTCGGGCCAGACAGATTTGCTTTCAGCAGTGGAGCGTTACAGCAGAGCTTTCCCGGCTGTTTGAGCGACTGACTCAGAGGTGGAACCAGAACCCGGGCCGGTCTCCTGCCTGGCAGCTGTGAGGTGTGTTAATAAAGCGGAGCTCTGGAGGCTCCCAGTGGATGTGGGGTGAGGAGGGCTCAGCAGGACCTTCTATCACCCAGACAGCTGCATTGTTCTGCATCAGGGCTTTGATTTACGGCCCATCCCCTCTGAGTGGAGACCCGGAGGACCCGGAGGACACAGAGGACCCGTCAACGTCTCGGGTGAGACAGAGAACAGAACCACGGCTGCTTCCTGAGGATCCGCTGGAACTCGGCGTTTCCTCCTCGACCGCTGGCTTCCCGACCAAAACCAGGAATCTGTCAGGAAATGGACTTTTGACTGAACCATCCAGTTTTAAATGAAATGAAGAGAAATCAATGTTCTGCTTTTTTTTTAAATAAATTAGATTTATGATCAAAAAGGATTAAGCTGCAATAAAGTAGAATCATTTTCTTAAACTATAATAGAATAAATAGGAGTGAATATAGAAATGTCAGATTATTTTATGTGGTTCAAATGAATGGAGTGGATTAAACTGGTTTAATCATGAAAACGTTGCAATGAGGAGAAGACAGGATGATTCCTGTTGAGACATGAAATATCAAATATATTAAGAATCAGAAGCACGTCAGATTTAACTGAAATAATTAACATTTAAAGTAACAACATTAAATGTGGCCTTTTACAACTAACTTTAATTACAGTATCACTCCTTCAACTTTTTCATATTTTGTCACAGAAAAATATATTTTATTGGAATTTTAGATGAATGACCAATAATCAAAACTTTGAAATGAACAAAAAGTTTTACTCTGATTTTACTGAACAAACTGAACTGGATGAACTGAAGTGAACTTTCACCTCTGAATCCGAACCATAACTCTGTTATTGCTGTAATAAATTTGTCATCATCCGTCTGTCCATCTGCTATCTGCTCCAATCTTTGAATGGACACCTGTCCTCCAGGACATCCTCAGCAACAAGGAGACGCTGAGAGGAATCGGCGTCTGTGGAGCTTTGAGGGACGAGAGGCGAAACAAAGAGGCCAACAGGCGGGGGAGGGGCGCTCACACAGGAAATTCCAGCAGGAAGAGTTGGCTGAGTTCCTAACGACACAGCGCCGCGCCAACATCTACACACTACACACACTGCACACACACCCACTGCACACCCACTACACACTACACACACACACACTGCACACCCACTGCATACACACTACACACTGCACACACACACTGCACACACACACCCCGCACACACTGCACACACACTACACACTGCACACACACACCCCGCACACCCCTTCGGACCAGAACATCAGATTCCTGGGATTGGATCAAACTCTCCACAGGACCAGAACCTCAAACTAGATCTGGACCCATGGACCGGTCTAACAGAACCAGAATACTATAGTACACTATTACTATGGTACTAAGGTACTATAATAGTATTACTATATTACCAGGGTACATTGTATCTGTTCTGATCTCAGGGCCTTGTGGTTCTGATTCTGATGCTTTATGGATCATTAATGCTGTTGGATATTCGGCTGTTTTCTGATTGAGGAAGGATTTTTCTGTGCTGAGGTTCGATGATTAAAATCTCTCCATGTGGGCCTCAGGCCTGTGTTTACATGTGGTAACCATGGCGCCCTGATTGCTTCCTGCCCCGGTTCTTGTCCCGGCCTGTTTGCGGACCCGACCCGACCCGACCCGGCCGGTTCCTCCCTGTGAGCCTCATCCATCACGGAGCTGCTGCTCCTCTAATCGTCTCACCTGAGCAGAGGCTAATTGGCGCCGAGGGAAACAGCAGCGGCTCTCGCTCCGATCTCTTGCTCCTCAACAAAACTACAAATGAAGCCGAAGTCAAACTTGGATCAGGCCTCGCTTTTGCTGCCGACGGGGAAACGTGTCACAGAGTCGTGAAATGACCAACGTGGATCGTGTGGTTCTGGATAGGAACCTTCAGACCTCTGATGAAGAGGAGCGATGAGCTGCCACATCGAGCAGCCCCTGATTTATCGCCTGGCGTCTCCCCACAGAGCCGGAGCCATCAATTGATCAACACAGGCTCGGTTCAGGAAGAAAACAAGATCTGGAGCCAAGAGCAGATCCGCCGGACCCAACGGAGGATCAGCCGTCAGAAGATGGATGGATGCTGTGTTTATGGAGAATCTGTGCTCTTAATGCATAGTTGCTGCAGTTGGTACCTTACTGGTTAAACTGGGAAGGCTCCTACTGGGAACTGCAGCGCCCCCTGCAGGCAGGCCGCTGACATGGCTGCTGCGGGGCTGCTAAGGGAAAGCTGTAGCTGGATAATTTAATTTGCTAGGGCTGCCACTGATGCAGCTGCTGCCACTGCTGCTACTGCAGCTGCTAGGTGCTGCCACTGCTGCTACTGCTGCAGCTGCTAGGTGCTGCCACTGCTGCTACTGCAGCTGCTAGGTGCTGCCACTGCTGCCTGATCCTTGACCTCTGACCTTTGCTCCTGGGACAAACTGCTTCCTGTCTCGTAGATCTTTTCTGCTTTGAGTTCCAGCAGCAGGGGCGAAGGTCAGGGTTTAAGGTCAGGGGTCGCAGCCCTTCAGAAGCCAAAGGAAAACAAATGACTGCTGTCAGTTCCCGGATCGGCCCACCAATCTGGTCCACCTTCATTGGCCCAGAAGCCCACCCTCCACCTGTTGCTGTTAGCGCATTCCTCAGCAGAAGCTGCTGATCCAGATCACAAGACACCAACAAACGGACCGACCAGCTTCAGTCCAGAACTACAAAGATCCAAACATGCAACCACAGTGAATTCGGATCGGCCCAAACCAGCAGCCTCAGGTAGAACTGGCCAACAGAACCGACCGACTGCTGACTGAACGGAGGATTTCTAAACTATGAAGACTTCTGGACAATGGAGCTCATAGTAAAAATAACCGACCGGACCGGACCGGACCAGAATACTATAAGAGATGCTCTAAGCTACAGGATGAGCAGAACCGAACCCGTCTGCGTGAACCAGTCCAGAACTGCTCCGGTCCATAATTACAGGTTTTCCTCCAGAAACAGAAACATTAAAACCTGCAGAGCAAAATTACAGTTTCCCTGAGAGGAAATGTCAACAAGTGCAGAGAATCCTGCTGATCCGTGGGAAAAATCACCTGATCCCAGAGCAGCACGAAGCCAGCCGGTTCTGGTTCCGACCCGTTGCAGATCATAGAGAAATCGGTTTTTGCTTCAGTAGCTCAACTTCGAACTCATCCAGAAATCAGAAGAAAATATGAAAATAAATCAAATCAGCAGAAGTTCAGTGAAATGTAAAGTTATTATTTCTGAACCTTTTGATCAAATTATTATTAAATAATTACATTTAAGGAACATCTGTGATGGTTATGGCCTCAATATTTACAATCATTGTTTCTGTCCAGTAGGGAACGCGGTCGCACGGTGTGTTCTGGGTCCATCGGGTTCTGATCAGATCCATTTGGACTCATACAGTCCAGCAGCGTTAAACATTTATTCATACAGAAAGACGGTAGGCCTGCAGAGAAGAGCCGGTTACCAACTACTGGCTGTCAGTACTTGGAATAGGCCACGTACGCTGAAGCCCCTGGCCTGGACATCCGGAATAATCATCATAATAATAATTGCACCAAAATATCAGAGCTTAATTACAAAACTGTTTCCCTCCATGCTTGATGTTTGGGTCGGATCGGGTCGGTTCCGGCTCTGCAGCAGACGTGTCTGTACCTGCAGCTGCCGGGTCGGGGGGTGACCCGCTTTGTTTTGAAGCCCGAGCCAAGAATTCACAGGGGCAGCAAAGAGCGCCGGGAAATCACCGCCGCCCCCCTACACACACTCCCACCCCCACCGCCCCCCCACACGCGCAGCAGACATGCTTCTCTCTCTGTAACTCTTCAGAACCCGGATCCTGAGCAGCTGAACCTGCAGCATCAGACCTGATTCCTCAGTGATGCTAACAAGGCGCCGCAGGACCTGAACAGGACCTGAACTGGACCTGAACCAGGCAGCTTCCCACAGTGAAACGCTGCAGCAGTAAATAAGCCGGGATCGGGTCTCTGATAAACGGGCCGGTTGGGTTTGGACCTGCAGCCGGTACATTCCCTGGAACCTTCCACAACTCTTCCTCATTCAGAACTTTTTCGGATCTTTGACCCACAGTTTGACCTTTGTGGTCACAGAACCGCTTAGTGGTTCTGATGTCCACTAAGCAGTTCTGCTTCATGTATTTAGTGAAGGCAGAAGGTTCCCCAGGACCTGCAGTGAGCTGGACATGTCTCTGCAGGACAACGTGTCCCCGTTCATGAGGCAGCAGGGACTTTCTGACTCAGGAAGGTAACGGTCAATCATCTTTCCTGGAACCCGATAGAGCCACTCCCCTCATGTTTCGGCCCAATCCACGGCTGGCTGAGAAACCAGGAGGAAGAGCTGCTGCAGCCGGAGGCCCGGGCTGCAGATACCACGAATATCAGAGTTCAGGATCAGATGTTTATCAGTTTCCTTTCATAAAGTCACACACTTTACAGGAATCATGATAATGCAGCATAACCGGTGACCCAATGGCGGTAAGAATGGGTGAAGGAAGCGGTTCCAGATGTGAACACCTGGAGAACCCAGAGGACTTGCTGGGAGTCTCGGCCTGCAGTGGGACGCAGTGAGACAGAAGGACAGATGAAGGACAACCGGTCCCAGTGTCCCTTGTCCATCGGTGCTTCCGCCATGTTCTCACTGAACTGGTCCTGCAGGACCAGGCATGTCCCCCGTGAGACATGAGCAACCTGAGCTGCTTTCACAACAGACAAGCTCCTTAATCCCAGATTAGCGTCTGCTCAGGATGTTGCTGCATTAAGGGATCGCTGTGCAGCCTCAAATCAAAAATCTTTCTTTGTTTTGCTCACAGATGGAATTTATGGCTGTTAGCTTCAAGCTAACCCATCAACACTAGCAGCAAGCGACACCGAGAGCGTCTCACCCGGCAGTCCCTCCACCGCTTCACCACCGCTTCAGTGACTCATGACAATCACAATCACTGGCTTTGTGAAGTTTCTTCAGAAATACTAGCTAGAAATGTTCCAGAAATTTTAAACTCCATCCAAAATCTACATATCAAATATAAAAAATGAGGGAAAAAACAAGCAGACACTTTTACTGTTTAAAGAACTTCCATCGCTCTATTTTTGTTACTCGTTGCATCAATGTTGGACTTTAACTTGACATGAAGCAAGTCTGAGAAAGCAGAGTAACAAGACATACTGCCACCTGCAGCTGAGATTTAGCAACACTTCAACTCAATGTTTTTTTGTGGGAACTTTGCAATCAAGTATCAACTTCACATTAGCACAAAACAATGCAGGGATCGCTTCCAGAATCTCAGAATCAAGAAAAACTGGAAGGATTTCAGAAGGAGCAGCAGCCTGGAAATGCCTGAAACATTCAGATCGTTTCCACGCCTTCCACCTGAAGCCCCTCCCACTCGCTGATGTGGTGACGCTGCATTGGCGTCACCATCGTCTTGGGGGATCTGGGTGTTTTAACTCCTTCACTTTTCATGCAGTTTTGCTGAAAAACTGTGTTTTGGCCGTGAGGCTAATGATCCACGTATCCATGGAAACAAAGCATAATTTGTGATGTTGAGCGTTTAGTTAAATTCATGTCTGAGACGCTTCACTTTGACGCTGCTACTCATTGTGTATGGGATGCCAGGAAGGCCAAAAAGTACCAGGGTTGTACTGGTCATTGAAAACCTGGAAAGTCATGAAATGTCATTTCAGGTCATGGGAAATTATGGAATTTGCAAATAAGGGCAAAAAATGCAGTTTTTTTTGCTGTGGTTTCTGTCTTGGACTCGACCGCATTTGGTCTTGTCTCGTTGTTGGACATTGAGGACTCGGGTTTTATTTCAAATCCACAACTGTGGAAATGTCACTAAACTGCCAGCCAATATATGAGGACTGGGGGCTATGAGGAAAATCTAATTTTTGCTATATCACAATACACTATATGTATCACGATATTCTTAAATTAACTTCAAATGTTACTTGACTTGACGTCGCTTTACGAATCTACCACCTCTGTGTTAGCATGGCTAATAGCAGCGGTGGCTAATCTACCACCTCTGTGTTAGCATGGATAATAGCAGCGGTGGCTAATCTACCACCTCTGTGTTAGCATGGCTAATAGCAGCGGTGGCTAATCTACTATAGCAATCACTCATTAATAATCGCAAATTACACATCCAGCCTAAAAACCCAAAACTGTAACAAACTGAATGTTTTGTTCTATGTGGGATAATGTTTGAGTATTTTTGGTGCTGAATACTGATACATAAAGTTGCATTGTTGTCAGTTGCTATGGCAACGAGTCTGCGTGTAGCAAAAGCCGACAGAAAGTGAGAGAAAAAAAACAATAAGTAGTTTTGAGTTATTTTTCCCATTGCATTAAATGAATCATCCCTGCCCTGACACGCAGCTACATCCAGTTATCACCGAGTAAAAGTTATGGCAAGGTTTGGCTGTCACAGGGTTCTGATGGACCTGATGGTTCTGGTGGTTCGGATGACCTGATGGTCCTGGTGGTTCTGGTGGTTCTGATGGTCCTGGGGTTCTGGTGGTCCTGATGGTCCTGATGGTCCTGAAGGTGATTCTGGTGGTTCTGATGGTCCTGGTGGATCTGGTGATTCTGATGGTCCTGGTGGACCTGAGGAAACGTTGCCCCCGTTGGGCCCCGGCGTTCGGCGGCCCTCGCTCTCTGCCAGCCCGTCGTTCCTCCGGCTCGGTTCAATCCGCTGCTCCTGTTCATAATTTATAGCTCCGAGGCCCAAACTGGATCCTCCAGCCTCGTTATGAGGAGTTTTCATCGCTCTAATGCAAACATGAGCCTCTTGGGGTCCAGCTGCTTTTCTCTTCAGCAAGGTTATAAAAATTCAACCTACATGGCACACAGTGGTCATAACAGCGTCAATAATTCATGCCACTGCCGTCTCAATATTTTCTTCTCTTGTTTGAAGAACTTGAAGTTCCTTTTGTGGAGATGCCAGCTTCTGGACCGGCCCAGATTCTGCTCAAACATCCCTAAACAATTAATGATGGCAGGCCACCAAGTCCATCATTAGGCGCAAATAAAGCCACACTGTCATACGACATCTTGTTAGCATTTCAAAGACGACCCCCGCCCGGCCTCTCTCCTGCTCCACGCCGGCCGCTGCCATGCCAAGCAAGTTTTAGTAATTCATGAAATTTACACTCGGGAGGTGAGACAACCGTCCTTCGCCCTCATTAGAGCATTTCTCATCACAGATTCTCTGACATGTTGGCTCCGACTCCGAATCGGACTCTTTTCAAGAGCCAACTGGCTTCTCATCATCCCATACGTCCTGTTCCTGCAGCGCACATCAGCCACAACGACCGGAGGCAACGACCGGAGGCAACGACCGGAGACAACGACCGGAGACAACGACCGGAGGCAACGACCGGAGACAACGACCGGAGACGACGACCGGAGACAACGACCGGAGGGAACGACCCGAGACAACGACCGGAGACAACGACCGGAGGCAACGACCGGAGGGAACGACCGGAGACAACGACCGGAGACAACGACCGGAGGCAACGACCCGAGTGAACACTGGAGTATCTACCTCTGCTCAGGCTGCTGGGCGACGGTTTCTTGGGAATCTCAGAGAAGCTGCTGCCATCCAGACCAGAACCTTTGACCTCCTTTTTGTTGGCGGCTGAAGCCTCCATGTTGCTGGATCCACCTGGAGAGAAACAGGACACAGGTAGATGCTGGATATTAGATACAAGTAAAGCAGAACGGTCCCGAGCAGCTGTCAGGTGTCATGGCGACCGACGCATGGAGAGGATGACGATGGTGCGGTGAGCCGCCTTCTTCTGCTTGGTGGTTCACAGCTGACTGTTGTTTATCATTAGTGCCTTAATTATTATATTTAATGGTGCAGAAGATGATTTGTTTCTGCCAAGGCAACGCAAGCAGAGCATCTTATGATGCAGCGTTAAATAAAAGATTATATCATAAATAAATCAATAAAGTGTGAAAACAGGTTTTTTCACCTGGTTTTGTTTGAACAACAAAATATGACAGTTTCATGACAGTAAAATGTTCATATATCTTAAGATTTTATTAAATATTTTTCCTGAGTTTTGTAAGAATGAGCAACAGGATTTGGTCTGAATGTGACGAGTTAAATGACGTGTGGCAGCCATGTTTTCCGGGAGGGACAGGGCGCAGGGCCTTGGGGGTGGGGAGGGCCGTGGGGCCAGTGAGGGCGGGGAGGGCCGCGCAGGGCCTTGGGGGCCCCGGGGGGGGTCGGGGCCCCGTGGGGCCAGGGAGGGTCGGGGCCCCGTGGGGCCAGGGAGGGTCGGGGCCCCGCGGGGCCGGTAAACGTGTCAGCACGTTCTCGTGCGGAAGAGAAAACCCCAAAGCCTCAGAGGCATGACACTTGTTTGACTTGGTGGGAGCGACAGCAAAGACAACAGCAGGTTGAAAGGAAACTTGCTCCCAGCTCCTGGGTCAGGGTCAGAGGTCAGCACTGTTTGATGAAGGCCAGAGTTTTCACGCTCTGCCACATTTGATCCATTTCTGACCAAAAACTTCTGTTTTATTCAGAGCAGTGGAAGGAAACGACTGAAGTCTTTAAACAATTTATAAAAGTAACAATCTGAAAAGTGTGGCATGCAATTAGGTTCATCCGTCTGCAGCTCTGCTGGGTTCGTTGTCCTTTAGATCAGACTGGATGGAAAACAGCAGTTTTCTTCCCACAGAGTCTTAGTTAGATTCAGATCTGGACTTTGACTAGGACATTCTAACCTATGAGTCTGCTCTGAACATCCCATAACACCTCGGCTGCATGTTGAGGGCGGTCTCCAGGTTTTCCTCCAGGACTGTCCTGGTTTAGGTTTCTGCAGCTCCTTCACAGTCGTCATGGTGACAGCAATATTTCATGAGTCACTGGACTGTAAAAAGGTTTTCCAAATTGGACTCTCTTGAAGATTTGGGAGTTGAGGTAAAAGGCCATAAACAAGCTCTGACACAAACTTCCAAAATGAATTCTTTTATTTCTCTTATTGAGCTTCTCTCTGTAATATTCACTGATTATGACTCTTTAATAACATCCATGTTGACAAACTCAGACAGACATGAAGCACTTTAAAACTTTGTTCTGACTCAACATGTTAAATCTTCACCTGACGATCAGTCAGGATGTGACTGATGTTTGATCGTTTCACATTTTATCCATCAGCCAAACATTTAATCACTTCTTCACCGGCCACTTTATTAGGTACACCTGTCCAAGTGCTCAATAAGAGACAAGTTTGGAATCAGCCAATCACATGGCAGCGACTCAATGCATGAAGGCATGTAGAGGTGGCCAAGAGCATCTGCTGCAGTTCAAACTGAGCATCAAACGGGGAAGAAGGTGATTTAAGGGACTTTGAACGTGGCGTGGTTTTTGGTGTTGGACGGGCTGGAAACTGCTGATCTACTGCGATTTTCACTGATGAGTCTCGATTTCTGCAGCAACATTCGGAGGTTGAGTCAGAATTTGGCGTCAACAACATAAAGCATGGATCCATCCTGCCTGGTATCGACAGTTCAGGCTGGTGGTGGTGGTGTGATGGTGTGGGGGGCTCATTAGTACCAACTGAGTCTCGTGTCAAAGCAACACCTATCTAAATGTTGCTGCTGACCATGTCCATCACTTATGACAGGGGACCATCTTCTGATGGCTACTTCCAGCAGGATGACGCACCGTGTCATAAAGAACCAACCATCTCACCTGGTTTCATCTCACCTGGTTTCTTGAATAATGAGTTCACTGAACTCCAGTGGCCTCCACAGTCACCAGATCTCAGTCCAATAGAAACCTTTGGGATGTGGTAGAACAGGAGATTCACATCATGGATGTGCAGCTGACAAATCTGCAGCAACTGCGTGATGCTATCAGGTCAGTAGGGACCGGACTCTCTGAGGAATGTCTTCAGTACCTTGTTGAATCTCTGGATTAAGGCAGTTCTGAAGGCAGAAGGGGGTCCAACCGGTAATAGCCAGGTGTTCCTAATAAAGTGGCCGGTGAGTGTATTATAACCATATAGCTAATCATTTCCATTCTAAGATACCTGACAAAGAAAGACTGGTGGCCGTCATTCCATAGGAACCACAGGAAACAATGTTTACAGAAACAAACAGAAACATGAAAAATGATGGAACTTTATTTGCAGCAGTGACAGAATCGCCTGCAACACCACCTGCAACACCACCTGAAACGGATTTACCAACAAATTTAAAGAGAAAAATGTAAGAATCAGAGGATGAATCAGCACATCCACATTAAGTCCAGTAGCAAAGCTAAAGCCCAACATAACAAATGGACAAAAATAATTCAGTTATTGAATTAATCTCCTCTTCCTGCTGTCTGGATATCCGACCCACCGCCTTCTTCCAGAAAGTCCAGCTTCAGCAATCTGGTCTGAATCTCCACCCTCCGTTCATCAGCAGCTACTGGAAAATCTGTTGAACAGCAGCACTGAGACCGGCCTAGCCAAAGACTTTAGTAAGTCCATATTAACACAGTTCTGGTTCTGGTTCTGTTGGACCTCAGTGTTAATCATGACATATTACTGAACTGGAGAACTGGGTCAGACTCTACAGTCCAGAATTCAACTGGTTCCAGTCCAACATGAAGAACTGGGATTTCTTTGTCTCAATAGAAAACTTCTCATCAACAGGTCAGAGGTCACATGTGGGGTTCCCCAAGGCTCCATCCTAGGACGCCTCCAATTCTACATCTATAAGCTCCTACTGGCTCGGGCTACAACAGGAAATAAGATCAGTTACCATGACGATACAGATGATACACAGCTCTACATTATGATGGAGATCTGAATCTTGAGAGCCACATAAAGCCGGTTGCAAAGTGGGCCTTCTACCAGAACCTCCAGGACCAGAGGACTAAAGTCTCTGATCAGAGGAACTCATCAGGCGTTTCTCTGTAGAGGCTTGATTCCTGCAGCAGCGAATCACAGGACTGACTGACCGACCAATCAGAACGCTGCTGCTGGAGTCCTGACTAGAACAAGGAAGATAGAGACACCACCTGGTTTTAAAGTCCCTACACTGGACCCATGAAGCTCAGAGAATAGACTTTAAAATCACTGAATGGACCAAAGATCTGCTGCTGGATCAACTTCAGACCTCTCAGGTTCTGCTCTGCCTCCAGAACCAGAACCAAACATGGAGAAGCAGCATTCAGCTTCTATGCACCAAAATCTGGAACAAACTTCCAGAAAACTGCAAACCAGCTGAAACCCTGAGTTCCTTTCAGGCTGAACCAGTTGGTTGGAATTTATTAGTAACAAGTGGAACGTTGCTCAACCTTTTGGATGCATATTGATGATTTTGATGATATTTGAGAAAATGTCATATTTACTGCTTGTTTCATAGTTTGTGACTGTTTTTAAACCTTGTTGCTGAAATGTTCCACCCAATGCTCCGATCCCTCCGTGTCCCAGCAGGTCTGGACGTGGCTTGCTGTGAAGACTTGAAGACGTGTCAGAGGACACAGTAAAGCGTGTCAGTTGTATTTGAGGCATTTTCAGCTGAACTGAGCTCGTCGCTAAACGTCCAGATCAGCGTCGTGAGCTGATCCTTCAGCAGTTGATCGTTCAGTGATCTGCTGAGCCTGAATGTGCGAAGCGCTGCTTTGGCTTCCTGTGGATTTCCAACATGTCGCTCTCCAGCGAGAGCCGTGTCTACCGGGGCGGTGCCGGTCACCTGTCACTACGCCAGGGTAAGCCGATTAGAGGTGGGCGACCAGCAGCTTTAGGCTGCTTGTTTTTCCCTCCTGCCTGCAGCGTCCAGCAGGAGCCGCCTCGTCTGGGTAACGGTGACTCCACAGTTCTGCCAGCAGAGGGCACCCTGGTGGCTCAGAGAGGAACAATCAGCGGCCGGCAGTTTCAGGAACATCTGGCAGCTCCCTGCATGCTGTTACATCTGCTGCTCTCCAGTTGGGTCTCTGAACCAGGAGCCAGGTTCTGGTGAAGCGTTGTGGGGCCGGCAACACAAACGGTCATGACCAGAAGGAATGGAATCGTTTCTCCTTAAATTCAGAGAAATTGGAAAATAAACCTTAAATTAGCTTTGAAAAATGTCCTGAAGTTCACCCATCCTTAATTCAGCATCCCTGCAGACCGGACCCGAGGACAGGACGTCCAGCTCCGACAGGCGGGTCCAGCTGTCAGGAAGCGAGCGGACAGATGGCTTCGGCCAAAGGTGAACCAACAACAAGGGGGCGCTGCTTCTTCTGTCTGCTGGGCCTCCTGATCCCACCCAGAGTCAAGTGACGGCAGGCCACAGAGAGCCAGATTGGGCCTGTTTCACTGAGACACCAAAAGGCTCATGGAGGTCCAGTTGGTCTTCCGACCCGCTGTAGAAACATCCAACTTGAACCACGACTCCAGGAGCCAGAAGGCTCTGGTTAATGTCAGAGTTTTCACTATTTAAATCTTGATCAAACATTTTCAACTCATCCAGGTTTTTTAGTCCGATATGATGGTGTTATCTAGGAGCATGTCCTTGGGAGCGCCCAGCTCACAGGGGAAACAGGGGAAAGCCAGTTCAGACACAAAGAGTTTTAGGTCGGGTAGATTTTAAATGTCATTCTCCCCTAAAGTCTCACCGATACAATTCAGTTCATCCCAATTATCCAAATTAGTTTGGCCGTTCAACTGAACCAAAACTAGAAATTTCTCCAAGGTCGATCCCATCCTGTTGGTGAGTTTTAGAGTCCTGTACTGTAAGTTTAGCGATATTTCCACAGTTACGGTTTTCACTGGTCTTGAAATAAAATCCCAAGTCCTCAGGGCCCGAAACCAAGACAAGACCGAGACCATCTGAAAATGGACTTGGGACCAAGACCAAGACAGTACTACATCACTGCCACAAGGACACTCAACTGAACACAGAAACTTAAATTAATATACAGAAAAACCAAATCTTCACATTTAGGCCCAAAGATAATAACTTAAATTTTGTTTCTGTTCAGCTGGAGAAAGTTTTGCCACATCAACACATTTATCTGTTCTAAGCATCTGTTCGGTGGTTGGATGGGGTCAAAGGTCACCTACTCATGTCAAAATGACATCGTAATGTAGAGCTATATCAAAGATTATCAGCAGCCTGGCCGTCGCTCTGCATGTCAGCACAAGAACTTTAAAACTGACCCTAACCCAACAAACCGGAGTGAAGGGGGCAGGACCGAGTCTGGCTGCTGCTTCATCCCAAACCAGAACTTAAAGACCGAGCCAGGCAGGTAAAAAGGGCGTGATGAGACTAAAGCATCAATGATTTTCTCCAGATCAGCTCTGGACACCATCTGATCTCAGAAAAGTTTCTTAAATGAAAGAAACCAGACAGGAAACGGCCTTAATGTGAGTCGAACCAAATGTGACGCCTGGATTTTTTACCTTTGATTTTACCATTGGGCAGAAAGCTGCAGCTGATGTTTTGATGGGAGCAATAATCATAGTTTCTGTCTAACTGGGTCGGGTCAGGCCCAGCTGGGTCGGCTTGTCCAGCTGATGCGTCTAAATGAAAAATATCATCAAACGTCATGAGAGAAATCTGAAAAGGACTCCATGATATAAAACACAGGAAGAGCCTCATCTGATTCTTGATCTGTAATTGTGAAAATCCACCAATCAGTGCAGAGACAGAATCCACTAAACCTGCTGGTGACAGGGTGAATCCTGAAGGTTAAGTGGTGAGTATTTGCTCCTGTGATGTCAGCTGGGGTCAGAGGTTAATGAAGCTTTTCATCCGGGCAGACGGTCAGTAACTGGGTCAGCACTTCTCTTTCTGTTTTGGCCTGGATGATGCCACTTCCTCTTCAGCTTCATCTACTTTCTGCCCTCCTTTGTCTCACACTTGCAGGATTTTTGTTATGAGACCCGGTGTGTGTTATTCTGAGCGCCTTGTTCAGTTTCAAGTGTTCCTCTCCTCCACTGGGCCCAGCAGCTCCTCTTTCACCAGCATTGAAAGGAATGCAAACACACATGAAAAGAGGCTTTCTCGTTTTGAAGATTTCCAGGCTTTGCTCGTCGCGCTTTCTTGCTTCCTATCTTTCGCTGGATGTGATCCGTATGCTGGTCGGCTGCCTTCCTGGCCAGCACATGCACACAAACACACATTGGGTTGTTGAGCGGCTCACCAACTGCTGCTGCACACTCTGCTCACTTGGCAGACTGAGGGACGGATGAGTGAGGTCTGCTGCCCCCATGCCGCCTGCATTCAGGTTCCTGACAGCCAGTCATGCAGGCGAACAAAACAACCAATAAAAGTCAAAATATGGCTTTGTTTGACATTTTTTCTGTCTTCCTTACTGATGCCGTTATCTTGGCCGAGTGGGTAGATTACATGTGGTCTGTTTGCTGCCAGTCTGATGAAGACAGTCTCCTGTGAACAGGACTTTGATGTTTTGGAGAAAAATCACTGAGACAGTTCTTCCAGGCTCAAACTGTGTTGTTTTTCAGAGTGCAAACTCCAGTCCATCTGTCTAGTCAAAGTCCGGTTCGGGTTGGTGAGGTGTGGATGCTAGTTGACCTCTGACCTCTGGTCCTCCAAACTTCGGTCTGGGTTCAGTTCCAGTGAGCTTTAGTTTGGTTTGGTTGTGAACTGCAAGCGGAGCGCAGGAGGAGCGCCGCAAACACAGGGCCGTAACACAGAACCAGGGGCCTGGGCACGGGGGGGCTGAAGTCCTACTTAGGGTTTTCCAGACAATAGTGGGTCACACAGAAACATGCAAACATTACTAGTTTCCTTTTGCACCGTTGTAACCATGAAACACATTGTTGATGTCGACATACAATCATTTGCAATTCAGTAAAACTTAATGGGAGCTTTTAGCGTAAATTCAAGCTGGCAGATCTCACTCAGCACAACAGCATCCCACCGCCACGCCTACGTCCCAATCATCCAATGCCGGGGCGCAGCTACTCCAGCCAATCACACCGCAAGATCATCATTCAAAAGAGCAAACCAAGCCGAGTTCATCAGCTGTCCAGCCGCGCGTCGACCCACCTCCTCCCCGCCTCCACCCTCATCCTGCCGGACACCATGGCTGCCTCTTCCCCGGCTCCGCTCCACCACCAGTGTCCGGTCATGGGGGAAGACGACCCTGAGTCCTGCCCCGAGCTGACCTAAGCTCGCGAGGAGGCTCAGCTCGATGTCTTCCGCCGGCGCCCGAGCGCCAAAAGTACATTGTCCAATAAATCTTTCTAACTGATCTTCCTTTCTCTGTGTGAGTCTCTCCAGATTGAAATGTAATTCAGTCAGTTAGGGCTAGCGCACAACGCTGGAGAACATCATCATGTTGCGTTTCTGACTGATTTGGACGAGGTCAACAGTCTGAGAGAGGAAGAGGAGGAAGAGGATGGGAGGAGGCAGAGGAGGGAGAGGACGGAAACCTGCTAGCTAAGCTCTGACGTAGCAAACGCTGCCACCCACTGGTGGAGCCCAGCAGCTCAACGATCCAGACTGGTTTTAATGGAAAATCCCAGAACCAGGGAAGCCACTGATAAAAATGGTTTTTCATTCATGCTGCCTGCATTCAGGTTCCTGACAGGAAGTCATGCAGGCGAACAAAACAACCCATCAGAAGAAGACAGGAAGTGGAGTATGTAAACATTTGAGCCTCTATGTTCAGTTCTTCTTCTACTGCTCCTCTTCCTCCTTCACCTTCCTCCCTCTGCAGGAACCGTGGTTCTGATTGTATGAGGTTCTTGTGGAACCCAGAAACCTCTGGAAACCAAACTTCTGATAAATGAAATGTGAAAGTGAACAAACTGAGTTCCTGAACTCATGCTGTCCTTCAGAAAACACCTGATTAACGTCACGCAGGTCCGCTCTGATGGTTCTGATCACGGTGGTTTGGATCTGGTGTTAAGTGGAGGTTCTCTTCCCATCGGAACCAGGATCCAGTTACACACTGGTTTTCTGCCGACTGCCCCAGGTTTTACTGGGACCACCTGCCTTCATGGCTGAGCCCAGGCTGGCTGAGTCCAGAACCAGTGACCCTAACAAGGCGATTCTGGCCCAGTGCCAGAAGAGGGGGGGCAGTTAAAGACAACCACATGCTGCGTTCTGCATCTCGCTCCCGATGCGTCTCCCGCTTCAATCACAGAGGCGACTGCGGCCTGGCAGCGACTCAGCTCCCTCCAGCTCTAACGCGCCCAGTCCCAGAGCCATCAGGCCACGCCCATCAGGCCACGCCCAACAGGCCACGCCCAACAGGCCCCGCCCAGCAGCAGCGAATCACAGGACTGACTGACCGACCAATCAGAACGCTGGTTCTAGCCAGGAGTCCTGACTAGAACCAGGACGATAGAGACACCACCCGGTTCTACAACATCCGGTTCTACGCCACCCGATTCTACTTCACCCAGTTATAGATCGCCTGGTTCTACATCACCTGGTTCTACACTGTTATGGTCTGGCTCTGAAACCATAACAAATGAAAGGGAAGCAACGCACAGATAACTTAAAAGTGAGTTTATTTAACAAAAAACATAACGGGCTAGAGAGGAGAGGGAGAAAGGGGAGAAAAGAAAGAGTGAGAGTGACAGAGGGCTAGGGAGAGAAGGAGAGAGCAGCAAGAACAGGAAGAACTGGGGAGAGCAAGAAAGAATGGGCTTCTTAAGGTGGAGCTGATGTCATTGTGGAGACACTGGCCAGCTGACTCCACTTCCAATCATCACCAATTCCTAATAGGGATGGTAGAAACCCAGAGGAAAGGCCTTGGGGCTCTAACAACACCCAGTCAGTTCTACACCACCGGGTTCTACATCATTCAGTTCTACACCACCTGGTTCTACACCACCCAGTTGTACATCATTCAGTTCTACACTACTCAATAGCAGATCTGGGTGCTGTAGAACTAGGTGACGTAGAAGTCCAGTTCAGTTCCTGTTTCCTCTCTCGGTTCTTGTTCTTGTTGCTGAAACTCCTTTGCTGACAAATTTGACTAATAAAAAAATAACATTTGAATTTTCAGTGGAGTCAGAATCGTCCATCTGCTCATCATGCAAATCTCAATGAAACTTTCTGACTTTATTAGGCCCGAGCAGCGAAGCGCTGGCGAAGGCCTATTGTAATCGTAAGATTTCTTAGTTATTGTTGTTGTTGTTGTTGTTTTTCTTATTTTTCCGTCACTTCGCGGCGCTGCTTGGGGCCTTTACCGGGCACGAAAACTCACCAAACTTGACCCAAAATTGTCCCCCTAGGAAAATTTTCGGAATCTGGTGGAACCCCAACTGGGCGTGGCCAAACGGCTCTACGGCGCCCCCTAGAGTGAGTTGGGGGAAACCGTAGGTCGTAGAGATCTGAAACTCGGTACGTAGGTAGGTCTCCCCGAATCAAGAAAAAAAGTCTCTTGGAGGTACCCCCTAAAATGCACAGGGAGGCGGCCATTTTGGTTCAAAGGTCAAATTTTGGCCATTTTTCACTTTTACTCAAGTCGAACTTTTACGAACTCCTCCTAGAGATTTCGACCTATCGGCTTCATTCTTGGTCAGAGTGCAGTAAAGGCATAGGGCTTTAAAGTTAACAAAAAATTGACTTTTCACATATGTTCAGGGCGTGGCAGAGCCGTGAACTTGGCGTACTCGCCGCAACAAACGATACGCTATAACTCTCACATAAAAAGCTCAATTGGCACCAAACTTGGCATGAGTGAACTTGGTGGGATCCCTAACGATCCTATGTCATCACATTCTGACGTAATCTAAGCCCCGCCCCCTCAGAACAGGAAGTGACTTTTTTTAATTGTAAAGGTCCATCTCTGGCTTTCTTGACGTAATCAAGATAATCTTGTGTCAGATGACAGATAACAAGTTGGTCTCATTTGCTTTAAAGCACCAAAGGTTTTCAGTGGAGGCGTGGCCGTGGCGGCACGGCGAACTGACTGCTGATGGCGCTGCCTTACGTTTGGCTCCTGATTCCACATGTCTCGGCCCAGATGCACCAAACTCACAGAGATCCTTCCTTACCCACCCCCAGACAGGAATATAGTGTAATATTTTTGGGCGTGGCCTAATCCTCCACAGCGCCCCTAGAATACTTTGAAAACTCAGCCCCAAGCCATGCTTTATCCCACAATTATGAAACTTGGTACACATGTGTATCTTGTCAGGACCTACAAAAAAGTCTCTTGGAGCCATGGTCCAAACCCAACCGGAAGTCGGCCATTTTGGATCAAAGCCGCCACCATGTCCATTTTATTGATGTCGTATCTGATCGAACTCCTCCTACAGCGTTTGACCCACAGACTTCAAAGTCGCTCAGCACGCACTTGAGACATAGTAGGTCAAAAGTTATCAAAGACTTTTTTGTACGTGAAAGCATTTGGGCGTGGCAAAGTGTCAAACTTTGGCTATTTGCCGTGAAACATCAAAGCGCAATAACTTCCACAGACAAGGTCGGAACTGCATCAAACTTTCCATGCCTCATTATAGATCAGTGCTCATCACATTAACATGGTCAATTGATGACATTGCTTAAGCCACGCCCCCCTCCAACAGGAAGTCAGCTGTTTTTTCTGCTGGATCTCTTACTTTTACTCTGAGATCGTATGCGGTGGCGAGACAGTAGGCGGTGGCGAGCTGGTAGGCGGTGGCGAGCTAGTAGGCGGTGGCCGGACCTTAGGCGGGGCGTCGCTTCGCTGCTCGGGCCTCCAACGCCGCTCGCGGCTTTAATTTTGTTGTTTTTCTTATTATTTTTCCGTCACTTCGCGGCGCTGCTTGGGGCCTTTACCGGGCACGAAAACTCACCAAACTTGACCCAAAATTGTCCCCCTAGGAAAATTTTCGGAATCTGGTGGAACCCCAACTGGGCGTGGCCAAACAGCTCTACGGCGCCCTAGAGTGAGTTGGGGAAACTGTAGGTCGTAGAGATCTGAAACTCGTACGTTGGTAGATCTCCCGAATCAAGAAAAAAGTTCTTGGAGGTACCCCTTAAAATGCACAGGGGGGCGGCCATTTTGGTTCAAAGGTCAAATTTTGGCCATTTTTCACTTTTACTCACGTCGAACTTTTACGAACTCCGCCTAGAGATTTCGACCTATCGGCTTCATTCTTGGTCAGAGTGCAGTAAAGGCATAGGGCTTTAAAAGTTATCAAAAATTGACTTTTCACATATGTTCAGGGGCGTGGCAGAGCCGTGAACTTGGCGTACTCGCCGCAACAAACGATACGCTATAACTCTCACATAAAAGCTCAATTGGCACCAAACTTGGCATGAGTGAACTTGGTGGGATCCCTAACGATCCTATGTCATCACATTCTGACGTAATCTAAGCCCCGCCCCTCAGAACAGGAAGTGACTTTTTTTAATTGTAAAGGTCCATCTCTGGCTTTCTTGACGTAATCAAGATAATCTTGTGTCAGATGACAGATAACAAGTTGGTCTCATTTGCTTTAAAGCACCAAAGGTTTTCAGTGGAGGGCGTGGCCGTGGCGGCACGGCGAACTGACTGCTGATGGCGCTGCCTTACGTTTGGCTCCTGATTCCACATGTTTCGGCCCAGATGCACCAAACTCACAGAGATCCTTCCTTACCCACCCCCAGACAGGAATATAGTGTAATATTTTGTGGGCGTGGCCTAATCCCTCCACAGCGCCCCCTAGAATACTTTAAAAACATAGCCCCAAGCCATGCTTTATCCCACATTTATGAAACTTGGTACACGTGTGTATCTTGTCAGGACCTACAAAAAAGTCTCTTGGAGCCATGGTCCAAACCCAACCGGAAGTCGGCCATTTTGGATCAAAGCCGCCACCATGTCCATTTTATTGACGTCGTATCTGATCGAACTCCTCCTACAGCGTTTGACCTACAGACTTCAAAGTCGCTCAGCACGCACTTGAGACATAGCAGGTCAAAAGTTATCAAAGACTTTTTTGCACGTGAAAGCATTTGGGCGTGGCTAAGTGTCAAACTTTGGCTATTTGCCGTGAAACATCAAGCGCAATAACTTCCACAGAAAAGGTCGGAACTGCATCAAACTTTCCATGTCTCATTATAGATCAGTGCTCATCACATTGACATGGTCAATTGATGACATTGCTTAAGCCACGCCCCCCTCAAACAGGAAGTCAGCTGTTTTTTCTGCTGGATCTCTTACTTTTACTCTGAGATCGTATGCGGTGGCGAGACAGTAGGCGGTGGCGAGCTGGTAGGCGGTGGCGAGCTAGTAGGCGGTGGCCGGACCTTAGGCGGGGCGTCGCTTCGCTGCTCGGGCCTCCAACGCCGCTCGCGGCTTTAATTCTGTTTTACATTCTGTTACAAATTATTCAACCTTCCAACAATATAAAAAAACTCCATAAATGTTCATGCGATAAATCACAGGAATCTTTTTGATGGGGGTGAAACTGATCTTCCTCTCATTATATTCTCCTTCTTTCTGAAGTTTCTACACATTTCAAATCTAACGTCAATTTAATAAAATATTGGTAAATCTGGCGTAACAGCAGTTACTATCGGTTATCAACATCAGTCCAATTTTTCATATTTCAGCTTCCCCAACAGTTACGTTTCTGTAGTTTAGAAAATGAACCTGTAACAATAAAAGCTCACTTTCTAAGTTAACCTGAAGAAAAGTTATAGGAAGATCTGAAATTATATTCAATATAATAATAAAGAGGCAGAATCACAAATATGCTGATAAAAAATGTCTATAATCCAGATTTTACTTTATGTTTTCATCTTAAGTGAGTTTAATAGATGACCTCTGACCTTCATACCTGCCAAGCTTTGGGTTTGAGAATACGGGGAATGTCTCCAGGAGTTGGAGTTGGGGGTTAGGGGTCATGGGGGGGTAGATGGAGGTGAACGAACGTAAGATTTGGGGAGACACGACCGGTGGACCAGGGGACCAACGTAAGGACCGGGGAATCGGGGGACCGGGGGAACGGTGGACCAGTGGACCAACGTAAGGACCGGTGGACCAACGTAAGGACCGGGGGGAGGCGCCTTTGTTCGTCACTCAGAATCTACCAGCCATGATCGATGCGCTGCGCCTCCCGTCTGTTCAGACCGGATGATGTGAAGTTTATTGCGCGGTTCGTCCGTAAAGCTACACTGTAGTCTATCTGCCATGTTCAGTCCACCTGCTCACCTGGATAAATCCTCCTGCTGTTCCCGCCAGCAGCTCTGAACCAGCAGCTCCGGAGGACAAAGGCTGCCGGACCGCAGGCATCGCGCCAGGCTGATGATTACTGGGTCCCAAACGATGGAAACCCGGATATTATCACCAATCAATAAATCCCCACGGACGGAACTTCAAGATTAGACATTATGCTGCTAACACTTAGCTTTCATCAATAACTCGGAGGCGGAAGTGAGAGCTCCGCGCAAAGGAGATAAAGTCCCGGCTGGAACATGGCGCTAAATAATAAAACATAAATTAACGAAGTTTCGAAGCAGGTACATTTCCTAGACGAATTTTAATAATCGAGATCCTGGAATCACTCGAGGAATCGTTTCAGCTCTAGATTAAATGTGCCCTAAAAGGTGAAGAAGTCAATCTGGAGACTTCCTATTGTCATGAGAGTTTATCTGCAGTTCAGATAATGAAATCAGCCCCCTGCCCCTTAGGTGACCCCGCGACCTCAGCACAGCCGCTCTGAAGCTCCGCTCCTGAAGCGGCCATTGTTCCTTTGTCAGCAGACGGACAACCATGAGGTTCCTAAAGAAACTTTAGGGGAAGCTTTCTTATGAGTCAGCAGACTGTGAGCATCATGATGACGTCATGATGACACCATGATGACGTCATGACGTGCTGGGAGTCAGAGCTGATTCCTCCTTGAAGGTGGGAGGAACTGGGAGACACTGATGGTCAGTTTCCTGAGGTTTTGTGCTGTCTCCTTTAGTGAGGTCAATCTCTACAGGCTCGTTAACAGACATTAGACAAGTTTTAGAGCAAAAACAGCGAAGAAACATTTCATTTTGACCTGAGACTTTAGATTTATTCACCAGGATTCCAGATTGGACAGTTCTGCTCACAAAGAACCGCAAAGAACGTCAGTTAGAACTTCTTTGAGATCAAATTTGTCACAGTTCATCCAAGTGCGACGAGTGAATCAGCTGGTCCAGGTGAGCCTTTCTACCAAGCAGTAGAGGAAAGGACCCTCACTCAGTGTGGGTCTGTTGTACCTTCTGTCTGGTTATTCTCCTGAATCTGGAGGGATTCTGCAGGGACGATGCAAAGCTCTGCACCCCCACCCAGAAACAGGAAGTAGTTTCATTGCAGGGCTTCACAAATCCAAGTAATCCTGTTCTCAGATCAGAGGGAACGTTTCCGTCTTTTACTTCTAAAACCCCTCACCCCAAATCCCAAACCCCAAAACCCCCACCGGCCAACACTCAGGTCCTCCTTCATCAGTCCTCCATGGGGTCAAAGCAGGATCTGGTTCTGATCTGCTCCCTCTCTGCCCTGGATCACCGCTTACTCACCACGAGGAGGAGTATGAGTTGGCACCGCTCCCCCTCATCAGAGTCAGTCTCTGCTCTAGCGGCCCCCCGTCTCTGTACGCTAGACTGCATCGGTATTTAACCCCTGACCCCAAAATACGTCAGCCTGTCTCCTCTATCTGCTCTAGATCAATCAAGCAGATCCTTGTTTAGAGCGGATCCTCGTTTCGTTTTGGGTAATTTCCGGGTCGTTTCTGGGTCTTTCTGGGTCGTTTCGTGTCGTTCCAGGTCGTTTTGGGTTGTTTCTGGTCGTTTTCGGGTCGTTTCTGACATGTGGCTCTTATTTTGAGCAGAGACCAGCCTGTATTGGCTCAGTGTTAGCATGTTTAGCTTAGCACTTCGAGGTTCATAGTTCATGTGCAGAAGTGATGAAGAACCAGGCCGGTTCTGTTCTGTCAGACCCAGAAATGGAGTAAAGGAAAATACTACATTAAATGAAGTGCAGGCTCTACTTTCTCCACCTTCCCTCCATATTGTATTGAAGAAAAATGTATTCAGCAAAATGTGTTTTGCTCCTTTTGATCAGCAACATGTGAAACATGAAAGTGTAAATTATTCCATGTTGTCATGTTTTCTTGAGAAATAAACGCATCTCAGAAAATGACTGCCTCTTTATTAAATGTTTATTTTCCAGAGAAATTTTAAAAGCTCAAAACAATCAAAAGTGTTTAATAATTACAAAAATCTCTTATGAAGTTAAAACCACAGTGGCAGATTTAATATTTCATATGACAAAATGCAGCCAGAGGTTAGAGGGTTAGGGTTACCCTAGGACTGAAGGGACAGAAGACTCAAGACAGATAAGAAGAGTTCAAGTAACTGAGCCTGTCCCTCTGTCTGTCCCTCCATCTATCTGTCCCTCTCTCTGTCCCCACCATGCTGCTGTCCTCTGCTCCCTGTCTCATGATTTTCTTCCGCGTCAGAAACCCTATTCTCGGTTTTCTGCAGTGATTATTGGTTGTGATCGATTATCATCTCGTGTTGATTGGAAATATTTCCGCCTCGATGCAGGAAATGAAAATTGGAGTAAAAAGCCAAAGTTGGAGGATTGGCGCCCAGAACTCATCTTTCGCCTCGGATCGAGCTGCAGGAACATTTTTTGGATTCTTGTGTCAGAAGTTCAGCCGGGATGCGAAAGGTTCGGGTGGGACGGATTCATCGGAACCAGCAGCAGAAACGACTTTAGAATCGTGTCTTACCTTCCGCGGGTCTCCGCCGCCGAGGCTCTTCCAGCTTCTGTCGTTTTTCTCTCTAGTTTTGGTTCCGAGGAAAAAGTGAAAACTTTTCTCTGCTTCGGATTCCCGGGACTCAGCAGCGCGTTGGACCCTCCGTGAACCGAGCCGGGAAGTTCTGGGAAGGAGCGGGACATGAGAGTCCCGGAGCGGAGACAGAGGCGGAGACGGACTCTCGGAACTTTTCCCCACAATGATCCATGCTGGTCCGGCTGCTTTCACCAAACTGGCATGATGCGAGTCAGAGTTGGACCTGTCCGTCTCCGAGTCTCTGCCTCGCAGACATGCGGTGCTGCTGAGATCTTCGGGCTGCGGATCCGTTTTCAGTCCGACCCCCTCCTCCCTCCTGGTCTCCTCCTCTCTCCCGGGTGAGTTGGGCCATTTGCTGCAGCAGATGGGCCGAACTAACTCGACCCGGTTCGGCCCAGCTCTTCAGAACTTCCCAAGACTTTCAGCGCCTCTGGTGAAAGTCTTGGGAAGCCAGACTTCTGGGACAGACTCGGTTCTGTTCGGGTCAAAACAAAGAAAGTTGATTTTACTGAAACCTTCAGGAGGTGAAAGGAGGAAAAACTAAACCAACTAAAACTTTAAATCTAACTAAATCAAAATAAGCTAAAACTACAACTTAACTATAACTAACCCTAACTGAACTAGTAACTAAACTAACCCTAACTAAACTAGAACTAAACTCGTGGTTCTACTGCGGCTCGTTTCTCTGGACGGAGGAATCAAATCTTTTCTTGTTTTTTTCGGTTCCATTCAAACCAACAAACTGAATCCAATCAAATTCAGCAGAAATAAAACCCGAACCTTCATGACTTCTGTTTCAAATCCGTTTTGCTGCACAGCTTCAGGTCTGGTTTTGGTTCTGTAATCACAACCCGTCTGGCAGCAGGAAGTAGGCTGGAGAATCTCAGAAACCAGAACATCCTGACCCGATCCACAGAAGACTCTGAGGTCTGAAAACCGATCCAGAAGCGTCTGGAAGGTTCTGGACTCCAGAGCCTCAGCAGAACCAGTTTTTATTAACTTTTGTCAGTTTATTGAAAATAACACGATGAAACGAATCTGAAAAGTGTGGCCTGGGTCAGCAGGACCTCCAGCCCGTCTGGAAGGAGAACATCTCAGAAGAGCAGATTTCACAGATTCTCAGATCTTGACTTTGATTGGGCCGTCCTAACCATCATCTAATATAATTGGCTGCTGGAAGGTGAACTTTGACCCCAGTCTGAGGTCTTCTGCTGCCTCCCACAGCATGATGAGGCCACCACCATGTTTCTATGTGTTAGAGGATGACAGACAGAGAATCTTCTGCCATCAACATCATTTATACAAACAGGCTAATTAAAAACAACATGAATTATAGCAGTTCAATTATTTAAAAAAATTAAGAAACAAGTTGCATCCATAAGAGAAACTTTATAATAAAACTTGAGTTGATTTAAAGCTGTTGCTTCAGTGACTTGATGGTTTAGAGATTTTCCAAGAGTTTGAATCAGAAAAAGGGAAAAACAGAAAGTTTTCCTGACTCTACAATCAGCTGGTTTCCTTTTAGTGGCGAAGGATTTGATTCATGAGCTTTATGTCTGAAAACATCGTCGCGTTTTCCCCGGTAAACAAGTCGGGTCTTCAACCTGTTGGTTTCATTTGCTGCTGCCTTCACTCCCCCGTCTTTACACCTGAATATCAGAATAAAAGTAATTCTGGATATTTAAACACAAAATGAATCACTGAGCATCTTCAGCTGTGAGAGCGAAAGATGCTCCACAAGTCGAATAATGTAATAGAGACTTATGATGTCATAACTACAAATCTGTTTTTGCAGTAAAACATTTACATTGTGTCAAAGATCATGTTTCCTGGTCAGCTGCTCACATGCCAGCCTGATCAATCAATCAATCGATCAATCAATCAATCAATCAATCAATCGATCAATCAATCGATCAATCAATCAATCGATTGATTGATCAATCAGCTTTATTTGTTTTGCACTTTTCAACAAGGCACTTCTGTAGAATCGAACTGGGTGATGTAGAACTGGTTAGTGTAGAACCGGGTGATGTAGAACTGGGTGATGTAGAACTGGCGTTCTGGATCCTGCAGGAATCAAAGCCACTAAGGACGGATGAGTGTGAGGACGATGACCAGACATCATGACGTCAGAGTCAGGATCCTCTATATACTCATCTGGACTCAGAAGAGCCTGTAGTTCGTTTCAAAGTTTCCATGAATCAAGCTGGCAGAAGGGCGCCACCATGTGGCCAGGTCCAACCTGGACCCATTACAATTTCCTCCTGTCTGTTGTCAGACTGATGTCATGAAATAGGAACATTTCAGTTTCCAGATATTTTGAACCCCTTATCAGAACAGAACAATGATCAATTATGAATTATTTTAAACAGGTTAAGCTTTAGTTAATTTTTAAAATAGAGACATTTATTTTAAATGTCAAAGAAAATGAATCAGTTAAATGATATTTCACGCTTAGGATACTTAAAGACTTAAATAAGACAGACTTCAGATCTCATGGACCAAACCAGAACGTCCGGAACTGAATTACGGAACTCTGGATTACTTGGAGAATGCTGCCCTCTGGTGGCGATTCACAGCACTGCACCAGTTTGTTAAAGGTTAGTCAGTTAAACATGTTAAAGTGAGCAGCTGGAGAAATTAGCATCTATTTATGGGTTAAGAAGAAAGAAAGGGGGAGGAGAGAAAGAGAGAGAAAGAGAAAAAAGAGAGAGAAATGGTCCAAAATTTGATGGACCATTTCATCAAATTCTGATGAAATTGTCATCAAAATGACAATTTCGATTGTCATTTTGATGACAAAATGACAATCGACAAAGGCCTTTAGCCCTTTCAAAGCTAAAGGGCTAAAGGGAATGGCCCTTTAGCTTTGAATCATGAAAATATTTGTGTTTCAACCTCAAAGGGAATAAAACTGATTTATTCCCTCTAATGCTTTCAGAGCAAAGCAGAAGTTAGTAGGGTGAAGAAATGAAGAAGAGTCAGTGAAGCATCATGTTTATGTTGCTGTAGATGAACATGGGGGGTGTACTTACTTTATCTGTGACATCATTGTCTGGTTTTATTTGACTCCTCTGAGTCTGGGTGGGAGTGAGCGCCCCTCGGTGGTCAGAATGTTATTAGCAGAATCCCTCAGAGTTCAAGCAGCCATCATGCTGCGGGGAGTGAATGTTCACTGGCGCAGACAGAGTCTGCATACAGTAGCATGAAATAACACTATAAGTTCATTGCAACAATGTTGTATTTTAGGGGTGCTTTAGTGGCGCATGGGTTTAGCACAACCCACATATGGAGGCCTTAGTCCTCAATGCAGCCGTCCCAGGTTCGAATCCCGGCCTGGTGACCTTTGCCGCATGTCTTCCCCCTCTCTCATTCCTGTCCATTAACTGTTAAATAAAGGCCGCTAGAGCCAATAAAACCTTAAAAAAACAATGTTGCATTTTAAATATGATCAGTGTTTTTATTATAAATCTCTTTTGTTGCTCTTTCTGGAAGTCAAGTCTTTATTTTTCCTTTTCTTTCAGTCCCAGGACATTTTCAGAGGAATGGCCCTTTAACTTTGAATCATGGAGGCGGAAAAAGGCTGAACTTTCAGCAGAAATCAGATCTTTAGACTTATTGTTGCAGCAACTTGTCACACAGAAACTTTTTGTTTTCTTGATATTTTTATAGAAAGTTAAGGTGAGAAGACAGAGCCTGGAAACTGTAGGACGGATTCTCGTAAGCCTTCATCTGGTCTTCAGTCTTAAGATCACAACAGGATGAGATGGATAAGAAATATTAGGAAAAATGTTTGTTAAGAACTGTTTCAGGAAAGTTCATTCAAAAAATAAAAAACTTTTTCTCTTTATTCTTTGGGAGTTCTCCTTTTGCTTTAACTTAATTCAATTTTAGTTTCAAACGTAAAACTAATCAAATCATCAAAGACGCATCAGTTGAGGCTCATTTTGGGCGACTGGAGGTGGAACCTTCCCTCTAACCCGGTAAGGGTTCTGCAGGAACAAACATGGCTGCATCCATCATGAAACTTTGTGTTTCGGTCCTGATGAGGTTTTGCTCTCCAGTGCCGCCGTGTCACCGGACGCCCCATAAATCACGGCTCTCCCCCTGGGCTGCGCCGCCGGCAGTGGGAACGTGATCCGGCCGGCGTGCGTTGAAGCTGGGAGATGTGCAGATAGAGCTGGGGACTGTGTACGTCACTCTCTTGTCATCACACTTTGAATGCGATCAGTCGTCTTTGTTTGCAGCTTGCCTAAACACAGACGGGCCCTGGGGACGGATCGGCCCTAAATATGTACACCAGACCCAGATATATGTTGCTGTTGTGGGCCTCAGAGAATAAAAAGACAAGAGAAGAGAAGAAAGGAATAAACTCCTTCTCATCTCTCCATCTCTCTCCCACGTTGCTTCCTTTCAGTCTATCGCTCTGAAGATCTGAGGTCACGTTTCTGCCTGCACAGGCAAAACGCTGCAGCGGTTCCTGACATCTGCAGCACAGCGGATGCTGCAGAAAGCCGACCTGGTCACCAACCCAGTTTTACTGACGTCATTTTTGTTTATTTGTTTTATTGTTATTATGACATTTATTTTGAAAGGCTCTAAGTAGGAAGTGGAATCCAGCATGTTCCATAGGAAACATTTTGGCACAGTTTGGAAGCACGACTGAAAAAAGTAATTTCAGTTAAAAGACTTGGTTTAATGGCCTCACTTCTGCTCTAAGGAAGCCAGCGAGGACATTTCATATTGTATTTATTACACCATTTCATTTAAGTTTAAGTTTTATTTCAGTTGGACCTCAAAAACATTTGAGCTGCAACAAGCACAACTTTAAAGATTTGCATCTCGAAAATAAAGCTGACTTGGTCCGATCAGGAAACCAAAGTCTTTATTCCCGTTCAGAAGAGGTGGAAGCGACAGACTTCATTTCTGAAATCATTTTACAGAGGAACAAGACAAGAACTCAGATGAAAACGATCAGAGAATCCAGAATGATGAATCATCAGAAATCAAATAGAAAATCACTGAAACCTGTCCGAGTAACTGCTGGTTCTGCGAGGTAAATCCTATGCCTGCCACACTTTTCAGATTCAATTCAACAAACTCATTAAACCCAGAAATGGTTCGGCGTGTTTCTGTCACTTTGAGGAGAGAAACATGGACATCTTTAGTCATGAAAATGTTCAGCCTGAAACCAACATCCAGCCTGAGCCTCACTAGAGTGACGGTCTATGACCTCTTGACCCTGCTGGCCTGGTGACCTCATCTCTGGCTGTCCAGCCTTGGTCCAAGTGAGACAGGGAGACAACGGCCTCCTTTCCCTCCAAGTGGTTCGGCTAGCTAGTCGATGCCGGCTTCGCTTTAGTCTCCGGGTCGGCGGCCATTTTCCTCGCTTGCCTCTGACAGCAGACACTTCGTTAGCGTCAAGAGAACATCGGATAGAAATCACCCATTTCCTTCCCTCCAGGACTAATGAGGAAACTGAACAGGACAGAAATGATCCTGCTCAACCAATAAAACAGGAAGAACAAAGAATCTCAACGATGTTTTAGCACATCTGTGGATAAAACAGGGCTCCTTTCTGGAAATGAATTTGGCTGGTAGATAATAGACGACGCAGCAGCAAGGCGGTTCTGGCCGATCCCTGCATGCAGGAACCTCAAGGTCCAAACTGGAGCAAGACTTCAGTTCTGCTTGTTGTTGTTGTTCATTAAAACCTCGTTAAAACAAAACCAAACGACCAGATGAGCTGCGGCTTTATCAGGATCCCTGTTCCCAGCCTCAGAGCCATCCAGAGACCGGACCGGACCAAACCGGACCGGACCGAACCGAACCGAACCGAACCGGACTGCCTTCACAGACAATCCCTTTAAACCCACCAAAGCATCAAAGAGACGGCTGATGGACAGTTCACTCTCAGTTCATTCCTGTTTCTGCTGCGCTCTCCTCTGGGTTCACGGGGTTACTGGACTTCTGGGTCAAAGGTTAAAGAGAGAAAAATGGGAATGGAAGATCAGGACAGGAGCCTGAGGTCACAGGACTGAACCTCGCTCTCGTCATGTTTCCTGTCAGGGACGGATGTGTCTGCTTGGACTAATGCTACTTAAAACTCGAGTTATACATATTGTTGATAAAACTGTCATTTCCAGAAGGGAACATTGTAAACAAGGCCTTTCCAACCAACAACCGGTTCTAAAGAAAACCTGTTTCCATGTGAACCAGTAACTGACCAGCAGCTCCAGTTAGAACTCATTGATCAGACCTGAAACTGAGCCCGGTTCTGGAGTTTATCCTTTCCACTGTCGCCCCCTGCTGGTCAGGAGGAGTGATGCTGTGGGTCAACGACTCCTTGGGTTTCCTTAGACAGAAACTAATTTGAATAATAAACTGAGCTGAATGTTCTGACTGGTAACTGTGATCAATAGCAAGAGGCGGTTGATTGGGTCGTGAATCACCTGTGTAATAAAGCGACTGATTTGCCCTGGTTCTGGTTGTGTTCTGGTCTAGTAAAGTGAAGCATGAATTGCAGCTGAGATGAAATCAGGAGTTCTTCTCCAAGCTTTTGTTGCGCTCTAGTTTCTTTAGCATCTCTGATCGTGTGAGCGTCCAGAAAGCTCTTTGTAGCGAAGCAGAGCCGGCTTACGCGCCCAACAATGCCATCATTTGTCTTTTTGTTCCTCTGCGTCCCCCTGCGGTGTCCATAACACTCGCATTGTAAAGGCATTGTGATGCGTTTGGTGGTGATGCCACACATTTTTCAATGCGTGGCGGTTCCTCTGAGAAATGTGTCATGCTGGTGTGTTTTACCCCCTGAGGAAACGCCGCGGTGCCGCGTTTCACACCAGGACTCACACTTTCACTGCACACACACACTGATCCCACACTGGTTTGCTCACACACTCCTGCTCTTCAGGTGTTGTGATAATTGTTGAAACTGTGATTCAGATTAATTGAGCTGTTTTATCTGCGCTGAAACCAGGAGCTTCAGCTGATCATGGACTGAGGGGCGAGGCCAGAAGGGCTGAGGAGCGTTTCCTGATGGCCAAGCAGAGCACAGAGATCCGGAGTCTTAATGATCTTTCTTGCCATCTTCACCAGACTTTGATTTCCAAGCCATCCAGTAATGCCATATCTCAACAGCCCTACAAAAGATCAACATTATCATTTTAGAAATGCCACACAATCATTCTGTTCGGCCTGGATGAACCTAAACACTCATAAAGCATCAGATCAATCTGATCTGTGATCAGTGGATCCTCCAGGTTCTCCAGCAGGTAGCGGCTCACCTGGATGCTGATTGTCTCCTGATCACCGTAATAATCCAACCTGCTGGATTCATCTGCTGACCAGCCGGTTTCCTCTGGACTCAGATGAGTTTCATGTTGATGAGACAAACATGATGGTTTCCACTGGACTGAGGTTTTACAGCCTTCAGTTTAGCTTCTTTATTATTCAGGATCAATCAAGGATTCAAATCCTGATGATCATCAGGTTCGATGGGTCCTGGTCTGGATACCTGAAGGTCTTCAGGTTCAGTGGATTCAGTTTAGACTCTTTTTGTTTCATTTTGGTCCAGATAAACTTTGTGTTGCTACATTTTCACAGCAGGGAAAAAGTTTCTGTATATTAAGGATCTTTGTCTTCACCCTACCATAGTGACTATTCATAATCTTCATAGCCAGAACTTTTCATGTTCAGAGTAAATCCTAGAATAATCATCTGGTGTTTGCGATTTGTCCCAGACGAAGGATGGAGGAAAAGACCATCTCTGATGTGTGGAAAGGACTCCCCGCCCCAGTGAGTCCATGAGCAGCCAGAGCAGGAGGATCAGCTGCTGCCTTAATGCTCATCAGGCCGTCTGCCACTTCCTTCACATCAGGTGACCTGCAGTGGATCGTGCCGGGCTGGCAGGAGACATTTGGTCTCCTACAAACCCACATGTTCAAGACAAAACAGGTAAAGTCGGGAAAAATCTGGTCAAATCAAGTAAAAACCAGGTGAAATCAGGTAAATCAGGCAGTGCAGAGGTCAGTGTTGGCCCTCTGGAAGCGATCCGGACATGTAGGTTCCACCCCATTTACCTGATTGTGTTCCGTCTGCGGCTCCAGGCTCTCAGAGAGGATTTGGTTTGTGGCATGGTGGGGAACTGGGGCAAACTGGGATCTGTGGTCCTCTGCTGACCCTGATGCTGCGTCTGATTGGTCCAGCTGCAGCTGGCCATGAGTTCATGCTGCTGGCAGCTGTCAGTCTGACTCCACCTGCCTCTGTGCTGGACGGCTGCGTCTTCAGGGCGGCTGTTTGGAAGCTGCATTCCCTTCATGTACATTTAGTTTTTCTTCTTTATTCAACTTTACTGGATTGTTTGAAACATCGGGATATATTTTTCCAACATGTCCTTCAGGTGAGTCTGAATCCTGCAGTTATGTTGTCCTGATTTTATTTAGTCTGCAATGATTTGGTCTTCATGTTTCTGTTACTGACAGAAATATGTTGCATAAACTTTTCACTGGAATCTGATTATTAGATCAGCAGGTGCTGCCTGTCCGCTGCGCCGCTGTCAGCAGAAAACCCCGCCGAGCGTCAATCAGGCGGCCGTCGCCACTGAGTCAGGGAAACATGCTGGGAACAGGCAGCGTGTCAGAGGCTCATTAAGAAGAGAAGCAGCGTTTATCCACCGCTGAGAGGAAACAGTAAATCACTGAGCTGCTGTTCCAAAACCTGCAGCTAAAACTGCCAGAAAGGCTGCAGCCAGGTTGTGGTGAGAACAGCAGAAAGTTGGAGATGTTTTCTTGGAAACTTGCAGGATGTTTGTGATGATAAAGTTGAGAGGAATTAGCAATAAAATACTGGAAACAGCGTGAAGAACAGGCCTACACGAAGTTCCTGTAGTCGAGAAACCACAAATGAAATCTTCAGGCTGATCTGATCTGACTCAACAGGAAACAGAATTAGTGAATTTCCCAAACATCTGACCATTCCTGTTAGCTTCACTTCAAGTTTGATCACGTAATTCAATCTTTAATGTCTATTCTGCAGATTTTTATCCACCGGTGGAAGTTATCTTCAGATTTTGATTCCAGAAAAAAACAAATGTAAGCTGAATTCAGCTCAGTAAACTGTCATAAAAACCAGATTAATATCAACAGAATGAGAAGCATTCAAATATAAAAACAGACTTTAGCACTGAGAATAATAAACATTCACTGAAAAGGGTCCAGAATTGATTAAAAAAAGGATTTTTATATGTTGCAATAAAAAAAGAGAAACAGTCAATTATGAGCAAAAATGAGAGAAGACAGTTAAAAATCCAACATGTCTGTACAGACATCCATCCGTCCGTCTGGTCGTCCGTCCGTCTGTCCGGTCGTGATAAATGATTTTTAAATTTGAGCCATTGAGCCGTGCCATCAGACATCATGGTCAAGCCTGGATTTCAGCTTATGTGCTTAATGGGGCCCCGGGGCCTCAAAGATGCTTTGTGTTTTTGTGAATGAATAAGGTCAGAACGGGTTAATTTGATCACTAATTTTAACCCTAACCCTGTCCACACCGCTGACATTTTCCCTTGGTCTTGTTCCCTCGCTAGGGTCCAATTAGACACCATGACATTGTAACTCACATTTGTTTATTGGTGAGTTACTTTGACGGAAAAGCTCAGATCCAATATAAAATTTTACAGCTAATACCATGCAGATAATATTGTGCATCCCTACATCTTCTAAGTTATTTAATGGTAAATAGTAAGTAACATCTGGCCTCTGGTTGGTCTGTTAGCAGACAGGAAACTCCATGCTGACTCTGGCAGACCTACTGTCCTCCTGTCACATAATCTGACATGGAAACCGCCAGTGGATCAGAACCAACCTGGCGCTCCTGCTCCAGGATTGAACCTGGACGGCGATCAGACCAGATTACCTCGTGGTGATGCCCCAGAAAGGAGCGTGACTGAATGCAGCAGTATTCCTACCCTGGCTAAGATGGCGTTAGCCTCGTTTAGCTGCTATCAGCGAGGGACCAGCCGGGTCATCAGGGTCAGGGTCACTGACAGGATTGCGTCCTTCTGAGCCTAATCTCCCTGGAAACACCCTGACCTGGAAGTGACATTGACAGTGACCTTGACAGTGACCCTGCTTGGGGAAGGCAATGGCTTTGTACTACTTATGCTTTATCAAGTCCAGAGGATGTCACACTACCGTCATTCGCCCTTTCACACATTCACACGCTGATGGTGGCAAACTACTGGATAGTAGCCACAGCTGCCCTGGGGCAGTCTGAAGAGGCCAGGCTGCCATGCACCGGCACCCCCTGCTGGATCCTCTGACACCCACCATCAGGCGAGGTGAGTGGAGTGTCTTGCTCTGGGTGGTGCGGAGTTCGAACCAGCAACCTGCCGACTACTACTACCACCATCGTACCAATGCCTGTAAATGTCTAAATCAATCCTCCAACAACGTGTTGTCTGGCTCTGGTCCCAGCCGGTGGGCCGGCATCGACTCGGTGTTGTCTTGGTTTGGACAGTTGGCCGTCTGATCCGTCCTGTCTGCTCTGAATCTGGAATTAGCGACAGAGCTAATAAAGCTGATTAATCGTTTGATCCCAGCAGCTGGTGGTGCCAGTGACTCAGACTGAAGCCCCAGGTGGAGCAGGAATCGAACCAGTGACGAGCCGACCTCCTATAACAACTGCAGTGGTGAGCTGTGTTTCAAAAACCAGTCAATTAAAGTTTACAATAATTTATTACTTGAAGTTCAGAAAAGATGCGATAGGCAGTGTCTAAACCTTAAAACCAGAGGTAGAACAGTCTATAAAAAGATGTAATAAAGAAAAAGGTCAGTAAAAGTCTTCAGGACAAGGCAGAAGCAGGGTCCCAGCTAAAGCGGGGTGTGGTCCTCCGGCCTTCCCTTGGCAGCCTAAAGCGATCCAACGCTTGGTGTCCCTCGACACCAGACCCCCCACTGCTGGAACCGGGGCCTTGGCTCCTGGTCTGAGCTCGGCTCCTGGTGTGGGTCTTCCCCCCCAGTTGTCTTTAAAGACTGGGCCCTTGGGAGCCCCATCAGCCGTCGGTGGGACTCTCAAGGTTGGCAATCCCAGCACCAAACAAATATGCAAAAACAACATGCAACCCAAACCCAAATGGATCCAAAATAATAAAAATCAGTCAATAACAAAGGAAGGTTAAATCGTTCTCAAACTCCAAGGTAAATAAAAACATCGGCACAGATGAAAGATCCTGTTTGTCTGACTTTGCTGCAAAAATATTTAGCATTAGACATTGAAACTCCAGCCCCAAACTCAGCTGGTTCCAGTCCAACATGAAGAGCTGGGATTTCTTTGTCTCAATGGGAAACTTCTCATCAAGAGGTCAGAGGTCACATGTGGGGTTCCCCAAGGCTCCATCCTAGGATGCCTCCTATTCTACATCTATATGCTCCTACTGGCTTGGGCTACAACATGAAATAAGATCAGTTACCATGACGATACACATGATACACAGCTCTACATTATAATGTCACCAGATGACCTTTGACCCCCTCCAATCACTGAACAGATGCTGAGAACAAAGAAATGTGTGGATGAGACAAAACTTTCTGAACAGAAGCTGAAGTTATTAAAGAGGAACAATCTAGAGCTATAGATCTAGAGCTATAGATCTGATCTACAGTTATAGCTCTAGAGTCAGCTTCAGTTGTTCCAGCTGTAAACCAGAGATCTGGCTGACCTCTGACCTGAGCAACGTGATAAGAAGGAACCTGTAGCCCTGCAGCTGCCTACCTCCAAGAACCGGATCTGATCATCGATTTCTGGTTCTAGCCTGGAAAAGGTTCAGTAGCTCAGCAGGAGTTCCAAGGCTATCGGCTGGAACCAACTAAAGAAACTTTTGAAACCTCCAAACGTCTAGAATCATGTAACTCCAACAGCCACTGGAGGAACTCTTCAGAAAATCACTCCATTGATTTGATTCACGTTTTAGCATCAAAACTAATTGAAATGATTCTAGATCCAAAACAAAACTAAATGGCCTGGACTCACCGTTCCTCTCTGTGCTGCTCATTTACTGAACGAGGATAAAACTCTTGCTGGTGACTCGCTTCTTTGCGGCCGAATCTCCTCTGAATGGATGCGAAGCAGAACTTGTTGTTGTCCTCAGTTCAGCTCCTCATCACCAGTGTGACCTCTGACCTTTGATTAAGTGCAGCTGATTGAGATCTACATATTTACAAAATAAACATTTTCAATTCAAAAACAATATTTATTGCTAAATTATTGAATAACTAGCTTTCGCTGCTACTGTGGAGGCTGACATTAGCATTAGCTGCTACCTGTTTAGCACTGACATGCTATTTTAGCCTAGCATAGCTTCTGATAGGCTAATTCGTTTTAGCACAAACGAATTGCGCTAAAAGCATAAATTTTCCTAAGAGCCTAAACGAGTTGCTTGACATAGCAACAGTCTCTTCAAGCGTCCAATCAGATTCGTCTACTGCTGTGGTTGGCACCAGCTGCTGTGCGTCACATTTATAAGCGTACCAGAAACACATGAGTATAAAGGTTCTGGGCGGGAACTTTAGTATGTAAAAGAAAAGTGATTAAATGGGTTAAAAGTTTTAACATGTAAAAATCTTTGTAATTGATTATTGATTGATTGTAACTGATTATTGATGCTGCTCAGCTGCTCAGTGAGTCCTGAAGGGTTCTGGTGCCACCATGAAGGCCCGGCAGCTGGTTCTGCTCCACAGCTGGGTGCTGACCTTATCGACATTAACCACGTTCCTCCCACTGGACTCTGGACCTTTACTGGCTCAGCTGGCCGTCAGGCTGTGCTCCTCTCTTCAGGTAGCGTAGCCAGACCAGTCGTCCCTCTGCAATGTGGAAGAGTTGGATCGCTTTCAACCAGAGATACGGGGAAACTCTTCTCAAACGTTTATTCTTGGGTCCTTTAACAGCCTTCGTATTCAACCTGCCTACAATGTCACTCTTCTTACATGTTGCTACATGTGGAAACCTGGCAGACACAGAGCATGAATCCTCTCAGACTCTCTGTCCTCCACATAGAGGACCACGTCTTTTGTCTCTTCCATCTCCAAACTCGTTTCACTTTCAGTTTGTTTCGAGTTCTTGAAAGCAACACAGCCGTTTCCTTCAGTCAGTCCCATCTGGAAAATGCTAAACATGTCAGTAACTCATCCCTGACCGTGAATATTCTCCTGATAGCTTTTCCTTTTCATCCTGCCTGACCAGGATGGTCTGATGATGGTCACAATCAGACCATCATCAGATTTTCTTTTGTTGAAGTTGCTCTGAAAGAAAGAAAACAGGAAAAATGTGCAGGTGGGTGAGGAGAGGAACGAAGGGATGGATGAAGGGAAACAGGAGACAAAAGGAAAACCTCTGGAATGTTGTTTTCCACCAACCTGGCGACAAATGAATGGTCCCCCATGTAAAGCCTGGATGGCAAGTCAGCAACAGATGTTGCAGTAAAATCTCTATTTGTGTTTTGGATTTTCCAAACATAAGTAAAAATGAACTTTCCCTCCACTGATCAGGAGGGAAATCTTTGTTCCTCACTTTTTTACCAGATTTCCGTTAGTCTTTGTGAAACTGACTTCCTCTGCATTATGAATATTTCCAGTTATTACAGCAAAAAGAGACGTTAGAAGCTGTGGAGTGTTTTCTGAATGAACTCCTCTGTTAATTCAGAAAACAGAAGCTTTGACATATTATCTGAACAAGAGAGAAAATCCTCCTGAGTCACTTTGAACATGAACCATTTCAAATGTTTGAAAATCTTTCTGGGTTTATTGCCAAGCCGTTGCTCCAGGAGCCGCGTGTGCAGCTAACTACAGACATCCTGTGATTCATAATGAATGAAATGCAGGTTTTGATACATAAATGACATATTTATGAGAGAAACTTTGAATTCCTTCTCAGTTATCATGTCTTAAATTTTCCTAACAATTCAGCAAAGAATCCGCTTTGTCCTTTTTAGTGGATCAGACAGGAAGAGACTTTGACTATACACTTGTTCTCATGCTTTATAATATTAGGAACAACTTTAGAAAATATGCTTATTGTGTTTGAAATTTCACCAAACCAGATCAACACTGAAGAATCCTGCTTTTGCTTTTGTTGTAAGACTTTCTGGAACGTACAATGTTAGACACGAAAACCTGTGCTGTCTCTTTAAGAGAGCGCAGCGGTGTGACATCACCCTGATGCTGGACTACCTGAGAAGAGGTACAAAGTTTCCTTGACTTTTAGCCCATATTTCATTAATTATGCAACGTAAATGGAACTACATGCAGCTGAGAATATTTATGTTTTAAAACATGAAAACATGTTCCTGAGTTTAGAGCAGATGTTGCTAAGCAACAGCCATCAGGTTCCTCAGACTTATAAAGGCAAAACGAAAAGAGAATTAAAGCAATGTTGGAAATAAAGACGAGACATTTCCTGACAGCTGGCCATGATCTTGGCCACCGGGTCTCAAAGAGGAAGAAACTCATTTTGATCCTGAAGGACTTGATGAACTCAGACCAGCTGCAATGTGGAACTTTCTTCTGTCGGTTCATTTTAAACAAACAGCTGCTGCAGTTAGAACATCTCAGCTCATTTCAAGCAGTTTTTCTTTCTGCCGTTGAGAGACGTTCAGCAGGTCCTGGTACCTCGGGGTTGTTGTCCGTCATCCAGCATGTGACTGACGGCTCTCCGCTTTGCTTTGTGGCTCGAATTGTCCGCCGCTGTTTACTTCCACTGAACTCAAGGAAAATCTAGTTGGATGGGATCTGATGGGAACTGATGGGATCTGACAGGATCTAATGGGATCTGATTGGATCTAATGGGCTGATGATGTGTAACTGCAGTGAGGGATGTCAGACATGCAGCAACATGCGCTGCCACAGATTCCAGGTGATGTTCCTGTAAAAGACAAGAAAACAAAGGCTGTTAAAAATCCCCGCCGCTGATTGTTCCTCTGAGCTCAATGTGACTGTCGGTGGAATAAAGGAACCAACATTTAGATGATTCCAGAAGCATGACTAGAATCATTTAGCCATTCTTAAGGTTCAGACATTCAGAGAGTTTTTCCCTTATTATATTATTTAAAATGTTATTTAAATCATTTTAAAGACGCTCCTGTGTTTTTATATAAGGTTATAACCGACATAAAGTGGCTTACAAAAGTATTCACACCCCTTGAATTGTTCCAATTGTCACATTGCAAACATAAATGATGCCATTGGAATTTAAAGGCAGATGGTCCACTGAGAGAAAAATGCTCAATACTTTTGCACACCGCACTTTAAAATGTTTTATTAATAAAAAATATTTTGAATCATTTTCTTTCTGCTTTACAATTATAAGACACCTTGTGTTGGTCTTTCACAAGCATAAATATTTATGCTTGTGGTTTAATTATGACAAAATGTGGAAAAAGGGTTTGAATACTTTTGCAAGCCCCTCACCCGGGATGTGCAGCTGAGCAGGACGACCTTTTAAAATGTACTTAATGTTCATGTTCATTCAACGTTCAGATAACAGAGTCAGTCCAGAGCAGAAAGCAGATGTGCAATAATAGCAGAAAATGTATTTAAAAAGATGTAAATAGGGGATGTTGTGGTGGTGCAGGGGCAAAGCATGACCCACATACTGAGGCCTTGGTGCTTGTGCCGGCGGTCACAGGTTCGATTCCCAGCCTGGCGACATTTGCCACATGTCTTTGCCCTCTTTTCTGTCGAACTTCAAGTAAAGGCCACTAGAGCCAACAAAACCAAAAAAAAGAGAAAATGTGTAAGCAGAGAAAATGATCACTGAAATAAAAGCAGGGCTGTCAGTACTTCTTTATTTAGTTGGGAGCAGTGATGGATGTAGAGTCTAACAGCTGCTGGGAGGAAGGATTTGTGCTAATGCAGCTTTGTGCACTGAGGATGCAGTCTGTCTTCATCAAGTTATGTTCCAAAACAAAAGTTTTACAGACAGAAACATTTATTTTCCTCTTGAAATTTGCAACTTCTGTCAAAAGCAAATGTTCAGTTCAGTTCTCTGGCATTTGTCTGATTCCCATCGCTATGACAACCTGAGGAAACACCAACAGAAAAACTTCATGCTTGAAATGAAACATCTGACACTTTAACAGGTCTGGAGGAATGCGGCTGATTAGATTCACATTCTGTTGCAGAGACACACCCAGGCTGAATATGTTGGTGAAATGGTTTCTTGGAAACAAAACATGTTGGAAAATAATATTCTGGAGGCCAATGATCACAAATGAGTTGAGGAGGCGCGTGAAAAAACATTTGTTTAAAGAAGGAATATGTAAAGACATTGTTTTTTATTCAATAATAGAAACTGGTTTTCTCCTGTATTTGGAATGTGACCCTAAATGTTGTGCTTACTGACTGACATCATCACTGACATCATCACTGACATCATCACTGCCACAGTTTATTCAGGTCTGAATGTTAAATCCTACACTGGAACAAAACAGGAAGTCAATCAGCCTGTTTACATTCAATTGAAATGATCAAAATAAATTTGGTTCATGCAAACAGCAATTTTGAAAAAAAATTTAATTCAGTTTATTTATATATTGAAAATTCACAACAAGCTTCTCAATTTACCAAATAATTCAGTCCAATCGAGTCATATCTATTCTCACTAATCCCAGTTAGCAATCAATGCATCAAGTTCAGTTCTAATGATAAGTTTCTATAGAAGGAAACCCAGCAGAGGATCCAGACTTTGACTCCCAACCAGCAGGGGGCGACAGAGGAGGGAACAAAACTCCTCGCTCACAGGAAGAAACCTCCAGCAGAACCAGAACCAGAACCGGACTCAAAAAGTTTGAGAAGGCAGAGCAGAACCAGAAGGGAACCTGCAGTCCGGTACCGAAGGGTTCTGGAGCATCTGGACCAGTCAAGGAATTTATTTAATACGGAATTGAAATGACATAACCTGGTGAAAAACAACACAGAGGTTCTGGAGGCTTTTTTAATGCCATCAGCTTTGACACTTTGATTCTTTCTCTGTATTTGTGGAGAAATCGCCGTCTGGCTCAGTCAGCAATTGGGCTTCAGTTTCCTGTGTTTTTTCCCTTGCAGCATAATCAGCTGTCTTCTGTGTCAGGCTCGATTTCTGGCTGATGATGGAATAATATGGACTATTTACTAGGCCACCTTGATGGATGATGGATGGATGGAGGTTGGAAGGATGGAGGTTAGATGGAGGATGGATGGAGGCTGCAGTGAGGCCTGGAGCGTCAAAGATCAGGTCCTTCAGAACAGAAACAGATGAAATAAGGAGATGAAAGTTTGTCAGGTGTTGAACGTGGTTCATAAAGCAGGACAGCTGAGCTGCATCATGTCCAGCTGCATCATGCTGAGCTGCATCATGTCCAGCTGCATCATGTGAGCTGCATCATGTCCAGCTGCATCATGCTGAGCTGCATCATGTCCAGCTGCATCATGCTGAGCTGCATCATGTCCAGCTGCATCATGATGAGCTGCATCATGTCAGCTGCATCATGTCCACAAACAAAGCCTCCAGACGACCTGCTGCATTCAGGTTCGATTTTATTTTACAAGCTCTGTCAGAATGTTATTTCCAAAAAGGCAAATATGCTCCTTCTCTGTATTTAGGGTTGAATTTTCATCAGTTGTGTGCAGCAGGTTCCAAAGTGGCTGTAAAAGAAGGACTTTAGTCACACAAGCGACAGCATCTCTAAAGCTCCTGACTCTCAGAACGTCCCTCCTGATACGTTAATGTGAATATATTTCCACCTCAGCAATAAAACCCCCCATTTCATCAAATCCTAAATTTGCGTCGTAAACCTGAGTGACCTTCCAAACCCAGCAGATTAACGACGGCCAGTGTCACAGCGCCGCCCTTCAGGCCGGCTGTAAACAACGGCTCTCTGTAACCCAGAGCAGCTCTGTCACTTTTTATTACCCCCAAAATTCAGCTGAACACTTTCACTGTTGCCCTGCTGCAGGAATCGTTAAAGTTACAAGCGTTGTCTGATTTTTAATGCTTCAGGTTTTATTTCGTAAAAGCCACCATTCAAATGCTTAGAATGTCTCTTTCTAGAGACGCAGACGGCGTTCGTTTAAATGTGTTTATTCTGCTGCAGACAAACTCAGTCAGACTCAACATGAACAATTAATGAGCCAAAATCTGCATGTTTAGCAAGAATTTATGAACCTGATTTTAATGATGGTTTCAATTGAACTGATACAAGGATGATAAATACAAACTGATAAATATCAAGAGCATTAAATATATGAAACAATAAAGACAGAGAAAAGCTAGTTTCCTCCTCATTTCCATCCTTACAGTTGGTTCATCCTGCTGCAGCATCATCACATCAACTGATGCTTTGTCAGAAGAACCACTGCAGTTGGCAGCTGATTGAACTGACAAGATTTGACATGAGGCGTTTTGAGCAGAGCAGAGCAGAGCAGAAGCCTCCAAATGTCCTGCAGTGTTTAGATGCTTCCTGCCTCATCAACTGAATTCATCAGGCCTGCAGGTGAGAAACAAACCAGCCTTTTCTGCTCACTTTGTGTTCAAATTAAACTGAAACTTTCAGAAATTAGCAACGGGAATCAATAACTGCTTCAGATCTAAACTTTGCACTTCTCTCTGCTGAAAGACTGAAGAATAAAAATAACGGAAGAAACCCAGTGTAATGTAATGGAACTATTTTATGTGTAAGGTTACGTTAGAGGAATAACCAGGAAGTGACGTGTACACCAGAGGGCGTTAGAGCCGACATCACACTGTTCAGATAATCCCGAGAATGTGTTGGTGTTATGTTCTATATTAAAGAAGTTCAAGAGCAAAACCGGTGACATCCTTGACTCAACATAACATTTCACCCAGAAAGGATTTTGATGTGCAGTTTGTAACGGAGGCCTACAGCAGCAGAGCTTCATTATTGATCTATTGATTATAAATCTATTGATTGGAAGTTTTTAATGGCATTTTACATTAAAATGATCCGTGATATTGAGTCTTCCTTTTATGTTTTTATGTCTTTATTTAAGAAGGGATTTTTTTTCTGATTCAATTCTTTTCTGTAATATATGATAAATTATTGCTGAACAACAGAGCCCAGATCATATTTTTGTTTTTTTCACTAATTTATTAATTTGCTAATTTTATTGGTGGAGATCAGCGTCGTTGATACACAGAAATAAAAAGGCAGAATATTACTTTAATATTTTGTGCAGATTCTGTTATGATAGCAAATCTACAGACAAACGTAAATACAAAGAAAAACAATTAAAAACTGATCTGTTGAAAACTAAAGAAAGAAACTTGAACATTTCTTTCAAAAACTGAACTTTTTGAAATAAAGTTCAGTTTTTCCACTGATCTTCTGTCAGTTTTTCTTCTAAAATACAACTACAAAGTAATTACAGATTAACTCCAACCTTTCAATAATCCTTTGCAAATCTGCCCACATCCACCTTAATTGCCCCCCACCCCCATCCCTAACTGCCCCTGTTGCCCCCATGGTGACTCCTAGGATCAGGCTGTCGGGGTAGGAGAGTTTCTGGAGCTTCTTGCTGCTTTCAGCTAAAACGTAACACAGAACCGAGACCTGCTGACTTCGGCTGAAGTGCTGAACTCCATCAGATCCTTTTGCCTCCAGAGGCAGAAAACTGGGAAGTTTGAATAAAACACAAACTTCATAAAGACGCCATAAAATTAGAATAATATTCAGGTTGAGAGTGTTAGGGTTAGGGTTACAAAACCAGCAGAAAAATGTGACATGAATGTTTTTTGTTACATTTCCAAGTTTTTTACATGATAAAAACACAAAAAATATGACAAATAAAAAGTTATAATATATAATTATAAATATAATTATAGTCCAGACCAGAATAATTAATGTTCTAATTATAATTCATCAAATGCTGAACATTTGGGTTTTAGCCTTGATTTAAAGGCACTCGCTGTTTTGCAGTTTTCTGGAGGTTTGCTCCAGATTTGAGTTCTTCCGTCTGTCCCCAGTTCTTCCACAGGGGACAGACGTCCTGTGTTGGACGTCCTGTGAAGCTCACAGGTTGATAGGACAGCCCTCCGCGGGGCGGGGCCGCTGTTGACCCCAGGTGACCCATTGGCCCATGTCTCCTTAGTAAGTGCTGCCCTCCCCAGTGGTAACAGAATGGTCAAACATTATGTCAAGGGTAATTAAGGTCCAAATGCTCCTGACCCTGATATAATCCCCTTTGAAAGGATCTCCAACTGTTTGCTGTGATTAACAAGGAGCTCTGCTCTGAAGGCTCTGCTGCTGCTGGTTTGCTGGCCCTATTTTTATCACCACATAAAGTTGCCTCCAAAAGCAACAGAAAATATCCTCAACAGACAACAAGTCGGTTCTTTGAGCTCTGATTGAACGTTGCCGACCAAATGGGCAGCTGGCAACAAGCATGAGAAGCTGTAAAACAGAATTTAAGCCGTCAGTCTTTCACTCCTCTGGAGAGCAAAGAGTTCTCCATGAAAGGTATCAAAGGTGGTTCAGGTGATTTAAAAACATCTGTGCTTTGACTATAAAGTCTTCCTCAGTTTTAAAGACAATTATGCTCCATGGATGGGCGGTGGGAAGAACATATTGAGCCTCATCACCGCTTCATGACAGTTTGATGACGTGACAAGACTTTTCTAAGAACAAAGAAATGCTGGTTAGACACTGTGGCTGTTGGGTTGCTAAGCTCTTCATGTAAACAATTAGCCTGGCTGTTGCCTTCCGTGCAACTTCACTCTTGCAGCGCAGTCTGGTTTTTCTCCCATTCACTTGGATTGTGTCTGCTCCATTTTTCAGCAGGTCAATCAGTGAACAGAAGGAGAAGCTGTGAACTGACATTGATCTTCTGCTGTTTTGCAATCAGTCTGGCTGTAGTTTGATCAATGACAGCGGAGGAAGTGAATGAAGATGTTCAGTCCATGTGGGCCACCCTTCCAAATATTCAATGAAAACCGGCAGCCGCCTCGTTCGGATCGGCTCTTCTCTTCTCTCTTCACAGTGGAAGAGAGACTGGAAATCACAACGCCGTGATTTCCAGTCAGATTCTCAGTGATGAACTGGTGCATTACGTTTGTCACAGGCAAATGTCAGCGATTGGGTAAAATTTAAAACTGCAGAGGCCACGCCTCCAGGAAGTGATTGTTTCTCAACAAACCCTTGTGTTGAGAATGGCTCCAGGGTCCAGAGAGCCCAGACCCTCTGGACGAAGCAAAGGGTAGAACTGGGTCTGGGTTTTACCAGGCTAATAAAGAATGAAACGATTAAATTGATGGGAAAATTTGTAATTGGCTGTGATGTCATCGATTTCCCCTCTCAAGCATCTGATTCACAAAGCAAAAAGCTTCAATGATGGCAACGTGAACAAACTGCAGATCTATTTTCCTGTCACCTTGTGTTAACACACACACGCATTGTCTCTTTCTGTCTGGAGAAGGACTTGCATCGACTTCCTTTCATTTCATTATTGATCCTTAACCCTAAAGCAGCACTTCTACGTATGGGGCCTCGGTTTTGGGCCCTATAAGGAGCGGTGGGTCCTCAAAATGTAGTATTTTTTGTAAAACGGCCTTGCAGGTAAGAATGCTGAGACGCACACAGTGTAAGTTTAATGCACCGTACTGTCAGATAGCCCACTAACGGTCAGCAGCCTGGATTAGTGGAAGGAAGTGGGGGGGTCTGTTTTCACGGGGCCAGAGTTTTTAATACAAACCTTACAAAGAGGTCAGTGTCTGAGGCGGGGAAAGAGACGAAGGATGGGATCTACCCCCACAAACGCACACTGAGGCCTCAGTACATCCCGTGGCCACCCCGCCTCTCCCTGAAGACAGCGGCCCGTCCATTCTTCATCTCTGGGGGCAGCGCAAGTCATGCAGAACTCGCAACAGGAGTGTACTGAGTGTGATCTCATCGGATTAGGCACTGAGATTCGGGCAGGGCGCCTCCAAAAGCACCGTGTGGTTTCTTCTACTTCATGCGTCTGTGATTCACATCCAATGTCTGAGCAAAGAGGACGGCAAACAGGAAGGGTGTTCAGTTGAAATCCATTAGCCACTAAAGTCTTTTTATCTTTTTGTTATTGGTTACATTTTTCAGGTGTTAGTAAATAAGTGCAAAGTAAACAAGATGTGCCCATATTAAATCAACAGTACAAACCAAAAGAAGCATGGAGGTATACTCTGTGTCATGAAAGGGTTTAAGGGAAATTAAATGTTCAAAGAATAAGAAGCCAAAAAAAGCTACACGTGCAGAAATGTTGCAGATCACAGATCTAAAAGATCAGAGACAGAAATATTTTGTTCTGCACTATAACAGATTTGAAATGTCCCTCGTGCTTTGAGCCGAACATCATCAGCGACGTGATGTTCCGGCTCAGAAAGGGCCGAGGCAAAACCTTTAAAAGTTAGAAACAAAGAGGAGCTGGTCTCATGCCAGTACCCATGCTAGTCTCTCTGGACCCTCTTGACCCCATGCTAGTCTCTCTGGACCCTCTAGTCCCATGCTAGTCTCTCTGGACCCTCTAGACCCATGCAATGGTCCCAGAGAGACTCCAGCTCAGTCTCTCTGGGCTGTAGGGTCCAGCGAGTCTAGCATGGGGTCTGTAGAGTCCACAGTGTCTAGCATGGGTCTGGAGGGTCCAGAGAGACTCCCATGGGGTCTGTGGGTCTAGAGAGATTAGTGTGATTGCTAATGGGCTACGACTTTCATCCTGCTCCTGATATAAAAAGAGAAATCAACACGTCTGTGCACAAGTTAAGATCTGATCCGGCTAATTCTAGAAATGACCGGCCTTTAAAACAAACACATTAAGGTTTGTAGAAGCCACTCGGGACCAAGCAGGGACTTGTAAAGGGCGTAACCTCTGCTGCAGCGGCTTGTTGCTTTTCCACCCTGGAGCTGGGGGGTTTCTGCAATCACTCGGTGCCAAACAGTGAGCAGGACGGTGACCGCAGCTGCACAGCATTGAAGGCAGGGGTGGAGAATTCGCTCCGAGTCCCTGAGTCTATGACCCAGGGACTCTGAGCTCAGGGACTTCAGGGACTAGGAGAAGTCGCTCCGAGTCCCTGAATCACGACTTTTGTTCTGCTCCACGGTTCAAAATGTGGAAAATCTTCCTGATGATGCAGCTCCTGCACAGTGAAAGAGAACCTTCACCTGACGTTGAACTCAGAAACAAATCTTTAGAAAAATTCAGAATGACGTCATTTTTCAGAAAAAGAGCCCAGTGCTGCTCATGGGTAAAGTTACAGCAGAAAACTTCCTCAACAATGAACGACTCAGAAACACTTAAAGTAATTAAAGTCGAGCAAGCCGAGACAAAGTCTGAACGATGATGATTTTTGGATTTATGTAATAACTCCACAAGTGTCTGTTGCAGGGATAAATGATGAAGACTCATGAAAGATTCTTCATCATCAGCTTGACCTCTGAATAATACTCAAATCAGATTCAGCTGCACTGAATAATTTCAAGTAATTATTGAGTTTTTCTTCATTGTCTGAAAGCAAAAGTGGAAAATGACTCATTTAGATGTGGACTTTATGAATATCAGAAAGTACCAATTCAGTTCGACTGCAGATCATCAAATTGCCCTTAAAAGCTGTTTGGCCAAATTTTTGCCCACGGTTGCATATATATGAGGATTATTACAAAACGGGTTACAGTTTCCCAGCGTTTTGTTTCACATCATGTTTCAACATGTTCAGTAAATTTCTACCGTCACATAAAATTGTGTCATATCAAATATCAGAGACAAGGAAGTGTTTCCATTGACCTGCAGAGAAAACCCAAACCCACCCTGCCTTCTGCTTTCCTTCGAGGCAGCTCAGCTTCCTGGTGACTTCAGGCCAGAACCCGTTCGCACCGGGCGGAAGGATCACTTTCAGAGAAAAGTACTTTTTGTTAAGTTGCTTCCTGTGACTCTCACTTTGAAATGAATAATCTGGCTCAGAAATGAGCATCAAAAACTCCTGCTGTGCTGGTTGGACACGTTGGAAACTGCTTGGTGCTTTTCTTAACTTCAGCTTTAATGGAGTAACTGATTGCAACAGGATAATGTTGAGCTTCATCAGGGTGCATCTTTTTATACTGTATCTATTCTCAACTTTTACTGTTTGAGAAGATAGCATTCATCAAATTCAGGGAAAACCTTTGGTCTTTTTATAATAAAAACTATAATTAATAAAGGTGGCAACCAGATGACAGGAAAGGCCATTTTTAGTTGAACCTTTAATGTTCTGAGTCCAGATGGTTCTGCTGCTTCCATTTCTCCTGATGCATCTTCAGATTAAAACCCGACAGGAAAAGCAGAAGCTGAAGCAACAAAACCACATTTTCAGATATTGACACATTGGTCCCAGCGCAGGTCCCAGGTCCCACACCTGCATTGGTCCCAGGTGTGATGATTGAAGTTTGGCTATTTCTGTCTAGTTGATGTAATGGTGAGCTGCAACCAGCAGGGGGAGTCTAGCGCTAGGTATAGTGAAGAGCACCGGAACTTCCTCCTTAGTTAATAATATATGCTGGAGTTGAAGCACCGTGTCCGGCTCTTTTATTAAAAACACTCCCCTTCTTTAGGCAAGAGTTTATATAAAAACACACCTGAAGATAGTATAAACGTTTAGAGAGTTTTGTAAGTTTTATTTTGACACCGTTATTCTGTTAGCTCCATTGCTAGCGCTGCTGTAACGGCTTTCAACGTTCATGTTTTGTATGTTTGTCGGCTGATAAGTTAATATTTGCTGGTGCTGAAGCACCGTGTCCGGCTCTTTTATTAAAAACTCTCCCCTTCTTTAGGGCATTTACACAGGCACAGCTGGATTTAACAAGAGCTTCAGGTGGCGTAAAGTCCTAGAGGATGAAGAACATTTTTTGTTGCAGAACCACAAAAGGATGACGGAGTTTTGTTTGATGTGTTTAGCTGATTTATCCAAGTTGCATTTTGGAAAGTGAGGTTTCTTTCTCCCATAACCGTTTTAAAGCTTCTATGCTATGAGTTGTTTTTCAGAACGAGCCTCCATCAACATCCTCGTCTGTCCCAAAGGTTTTCAGAGCTGCCTCATGTTGTCACTGGAGTCCCGGCAGCTTAGCATGAGCAGTTCCAGCTGATTCCTCTGTTTGGATCACTGTTTGGTTTGGAGAGGGTCATTTGGTAATTACTGTTTGTGTAGCTTTAGCGCTGAGAACACCTCACACATTCAGTCACACCAGACAAACTTATTATTTTTTCTCCTGCTCCTCAGATTTAAGTCCACATCGTCTGTCGAGGCTGGTTCCATCTGCCCAGTAGGGGGCACCGCTGCACGGCAGCCTGGCCTCTGTTAAACTGCCTCAGGGCAGCTGTAGCTACAATCCAGTAGCCCACCATCAGAGGCTACTGGCTGCAGTGTGAAAAGCTTCGGACTTGATCAAACACTACACAGAACATTTACCATAAATATCCAGTAATGTTGATGATACTCAGCGGCATCGACCCATAAACTGATGAATCCGACTGCGGGCAGGTTTGTTTACTCTTCATCTAAACACATCCAGTTTATTTATAGATTTATTACATTAATTTTTAGCACCATTCTGTAAACATTGAAGTGAACCTGCGATCGCAGGAATTAACTTCAGTTTTGTTATGCACTTTGCTTCGTGTGGGCCGTTATGGCGCCGTTGTTTTCTGTTTGTTGTTCTCACATAGAGAAACCGTCAAATTTAAAGACAAACTATGTCAATAAAACCAGGATCCAGTTACACTTCATCCTAAGGTTCATAGGTCATTCTGTCATATTCTGCTGCTGGAGGACAAACTGACCATTCCTGACTTTCTTCTCCTACTACTCTCCAAACTGCACTATTTGCTGTTGTTTTAACTGTTAACATTTTGATTTCTCTCAGTTATTTCCTCTCCAGAAGCTACGCCTACTCTGCATTCTGATTGGCTGATTCCTTCCTGGAGGCGGGGCATCGGCTGGCATGATGCTGCCATCACCTGACCGTTTATTTCAAAATCAAAAATACTTTATTTATTCCAAAGGGAAAATAAATACATTTCTTTGAACATAGAAACTTCTTCTCCATCTTCTCTAATCTTCAGATGGCCGCTGGTTCTGAGCACGGTTCTGGTTCTGCTGGAGGTTTCCTCCTGTTGAAGGAGCGTTTTTCCTCTCCACTGTGGCCCCTTGCTGGTCAGGAGGTGTGATGCTCTGTTGGGTTTGCTTAGAAACTTTTCAGCTAACTTGAATAAAGGATTGATTAGTAACTGGAATCAGTCGAAATCCATGTGTAACTGAATCAAAATCATTTTTTTCTAAAGTGCCTCAGGACGGATTTTATTATATAAACACGCAGAACTAAATTGAATTAGTAACAACAAATAATCTAAAAACCAAACAGATAAATAAAAAGAGGAACAGCAAAAACACAGAACCAAACCCAGAAACCCAGAGTCCTGAGAGCAAACTGAACGTAAATTATGCACTTGGGTTCCATCTTCATGTCTCCTTCAGAGGAACAAATCTGACATGAACTCCAGCAGCGTCCCTCTGCAGGCGGGTCTGGACAGCAGTGTTCAGTGGAGCTCATGTGAAGACTCACCCAAGCGGCTCCTGCTTGATGTCTTTAGAGCAGATCCTCTGTGGTTTGTGTGGCTTCAGGTCTGACTGGTCTCTAGTTTGTGTCTGTCGGTATTTGATCCCTTGTTGTCTGGAAGAGCAGTCGCAGCTTCTTTCCTCTGGCTGCATGTGCAGCGACGTACTTACTGCCTTAAAAGGGATTTACCAAACATGCTTTCATCTCTCAAGGTCAGGCTGAAAGAACTTCCACATAACCACACATTTACTGCACCTCATTGACCTTTGAACCCTGACTTCAACTCTTAAGCAGTGATAGTTCAGAAGCAAAAGGCCGGCGTTCCCAAACAGCCAATCCAGGAGCACTATTCACTTTCCTTCATGCTGATTGGCTGTTCTGCCCAGAGCAACGATAAGGGAGACTGTGGATGTTTGCCTCCATGGGAGTGTTGGGATGAATGCAAGTGAAAGTCAATTTGGTGCTTTAACATTTAAAATGGACAGTTAGAAGCATTTTCAGAAGTGGTCTCAAATATTAACAGATTTGAAATAATCCTTTATTTTTAGCCCTGCAAATATCATTATTACTTAAACTGGGAAAGATGAAAAGAAATCATTTCCCAGCAGGTTTCTGTTCTGCATAAAACACACAGATACCCAACGGCACGTCATGGGGTACTGAGGAGCAAATTCATGCAGTCATTTCTAAACTACCAGCAGAAATTTACTCTCTTCTTCCAGGGGAGGACAGTGTAGAACCGGGTGGGGGCATAGAACCAGGTGGGTGATGTAGAACCAGGTGGGTGATGTAGAACCAGGCGGGTGGTGTAGAAGCAGATGGTGTCCTGGGTCAGCTGCAGCTGGACCATTGATTTTAAAGTTCCCAAATATTCCAAACAGTCGTATTTTCCCTGGAATACCTTTTTACGGTTCAGTGATCTGTGACTAAACGAGACGAGAAGGCAGCAGCTCCTCCCTTCTCTTGTGTTTCTTGTGTAGGACATTGTAATTAGGAGACGTTGATCTGATTCGCACATTTTCACTGAACCATGTTTCTGTTGAAAACTGGATGTTGATTTTTGGCTCAGCAATGGAGGGATTTATTGAGAAGAGTTTCCCTGGGAAGGATCTGGTGTTTAGCTGGATAGGGTTTCGGTTGGATGCTCCTTTAGGTGGGATAAATCTGGGCTTTGATATGAATTCTTTACCATTATTGGTAATGCTAGTTCTCTTTCGTGTTAGCAAAGGAGTCCTATTGTATTTTACCACAGGGGGTAAGAGCTGAAGGAAAGGTGCAGAACTAACTCAGCTTGTTCTGAGTTTGTTCATCGACCAAGCGCTCAGCGGGAGCTTGGGCGATGATTGGCCGTGTCGTGGCTCGGTCCGGTGTTGATAGGTCAACGGCGATGAACGAGTTGCAGTGATTGGATGATGCAGGTGAGGCTAGAGAGTCTTCTGGTTTGAGGCCTCTTATTGTGAAAATGGCACAGTTGTAAAGGGTTGGGCAAAGAAGCCTGACGTCTGAGCAACTACAAAAAATGGATTTAATGTTCTACTTGTACGTAAAATACAACTGAATCTTTCATAACTGCATTTCATTGGCCTTATTTCACTTGTCTCAGAGTTTACATTTCATGAAGCATTTGCACTTTTCAAGTGTTGTATTAAAACGTAACACTTTCTTTTATTACTAGCAAAGTAATGAGAATATCTCAATAAGTTAATCAAATAATTCAATAAACTGAATAAGGGCAGGTGGCAAAAACAATTTTTTCTCACAACAGATCTCTTTTTGTTTCTTTTCTAGAAAACAAATTACACAAAACAGTACTTTCAAAAAGCAAAGAGCCTAACCCAGGAGACATGAGGAGAAGACAGGAAGGTAACAAGGGAAGATGGGAGTGAACAGGAGGATCTGGCAAGTTTTTTGGAAGAAAACAAGAGGCTTAAATACTGGAGTAAGTTGAGAGCTGGACAAAGACCTGAGCTGACCAAACTGACTGATTGCAGGTGAGTTTGGATCAGGAGCCGGGCTGAGGAGGCACAGGGAACAGAGCTGGAAATACTAACTCTTAAGATGAAAGAAAACATGATAAACGAGAAAGAGACAAAGAAAAGCATCATCTGCTTTCCAGCCACGCTAGCCCACCTCTGCCCTTCTCCACCTCCACCGCGAGTGTTCGCTCTTCCTTTGGTTCTTTCTCATGGACCTGAAGCACTCAGCTCTAGACTCAAGGATTTTTTATTGTCTAACCATCAGGTCTCCTGCCTCCTTGTTTGAGACTGAGATTAACACCTAACATTTACAAAGCACTGATGCAAGACTGGCTGCGATTGACATATGAAGCATTTTGGAGAACTTTAAACATTCGCTCACCTTCAAAGTCCTTTATAAAACTGGACACATACAACTCAAATCCCTTGTCCTTTTTGGAAGCTGGAGCTGCTGAGGCTGTTTGAATCGTTACTGTGGGCAAGTCCTGCAGGGACTGAATGGAAAACGCCATTATTATCCCCTGCTGTCTGCAAACCGGAAGTGTAGTATGTGGCCAAAATGGAAGTCCGTGGCATATTGGCAACTGAGTTTTGGTTAGGCTACAGAAATGAATAGAAGTCAATGGAAAGTCCCCACAAAGATATCCTGATATGTGTGTGTGTGTGCATGTAAACACAGTTGCTGAGCAGTGAGTCCATTACTACCCAAAGGGTACCTAAAGGTAGCAAAGGACTGGCGACTCGATTCCTGAGGGACACAACAACCCTTGGCAGATGGACTCAATGCCCCCTCGAGGCCAAATGCCCCCTGGAGGCCAAATGCCCTCTGGAGGCCAAATGCCCCCTGGAGGCCAAATGCCCTGGAGGCCAAATGCTCTCTGGAGGCCAAATGCCCAGCACAGAGGGGCAAAGCCTCTGTGGACCCTCCCCGGTCCACAGAGGCTCAGAGTGAGACCCAGAAAGACTCGTTTTCCACCTGACTTGGCGGTCGGAGCGACTATTAGGCAAAGTGAAATTCTGGGTTTGCCTCCAGCTCCGTCCTGCTGCTCCGAGCAGGTGGAGGTGTTTATTCCTCCCAACCTTCACATCGGTTGCCTTTCGAATGTCTTCTCTCAGTGTTAATGCTGAGGAGCATTTGAGAAGCATCAGATGCTTAAGATAATGAATGTGAAGAATATAAGCGTGACAATATTCAGACACATTAACTGTTCAATAACAACTATGACATTATAAAAGATATAATAATCATAAACATCATAAAAGGTATACTAAATCTTCACAGCATTTTAAAACTGTTATAAACAGGAAAACTCAGCCGACCAGAAACATCAAAGGTCACTTTTGTTCATTTTTTGAATTAATGGGAATTGAAACGTTTTACATTAATGAACAACTTATATAAAAGACTTTAAAAATAGCTCACAATGAATTCACAACTTGAGCTAATCCCAGTTTGCTCCACATCAGAGCAACTTGGACGTCACGTGTCCTTCATGTACCAACAACCATCGATTAGTGGATTCAGGTGCACTAATTCAGGCGGGGAACAATGTGGGCACTTGAGGAATAATAGCTGCTGATCTTCAAAGTGACTCAGCAGTTGGATCCTTTAGTATGAACTCTGGGCAAAGTGAAGACTCCCCAGCTGGATGTGATGAACCGTAGAATCAACAGAAAACCCAGAAGGAGATGAAAGGGGCTTAATCCCCTTTATTGAATGTTTGGTGACAATTCGTAGCAGCCTAGCGTGAGCGAGAACCGAGTCATGTGGGCGGGTTGAAATGTTAAAGAGGATCAGGGAGTAAAACACCTGTGAACTATAAATGAACACATAAGGATTCATCCTGTCCAGGTTTCTGGAGATCTCTCTCTATAATCGATCTCCTTTTAATCGAAACCACATAACATTTATATTCAACATTTTCATTCAAAAAACTTTGTTTTGCTAAATTATTGGATGGACATGAGCTCTGACCTGTATTTTAATCTGTTGATCAGGTTCAGTTTTTTTATTCTTTAGAAATTTAGACTGTAGACGCTTTCAGGACTGCCGGACGGATAATCACCGTCTTCACAAGGTTTTTAGTTTTTGTTCTGGGGACTTTCTGCACATTTCGGACCAGAACCCGCTCATCACTGGGACACGGAACCATGTCCTTCTGAAGCGGGACGATGGGACATTGGTTATAATAGTTTGACCAGATGAACGTTGCTCCTTCAAATCTGGAAATATTTCCCAGGATGAACCAGGAGCTGTTTCTGATATCTGGCTGATTTCTGCTGCCTTTCCATCGAGGTCAGTTAGAAAGCACAGATTCCCATGTGTGAGCCTCTGGAGTTATTGACAACACAAAACATTCATGTAAATTCTTAATTAGAGGCTGTAAAAGACGTTGACCAGACGGTTGAACTGCTTGAACAATGGACAGATGGAAATATTAACATTCTCAATCCATATCTGGATGAACATGTTTACATCCAGATATGGATCTGGATCCAGTCCTTTGGTCAGAATGAGCGTCTGTTAATCAAACATGATTCATAGAAAACGGCTGTAAAGAGTTGCTTTGTCTCATTTCCTTTTGGATGTGGACGTACCAGTCATGTTTTCTTATAGTCCCTCCTTCTTCCCTCTTTTTGCATATAAATAGACATTAGGATTATCAATGTTAACACATTTAATTCATCTAAAACGTTGAAGGCATTCATCTTACGTATTGCAGAGTAATCACATTACCTACTGTGGCCTGTCACCTCATTCAAAGTTTCACGCTTCAACAACACAGAGGTGCAAATACGAGTGAAAAGATGCCAGGAGTGGGAACCACGGCGTTTCTGATAGGGACGGACGGGTTCTCCTTCCTCCCACCTTCCTGTGAGATGACGGTCAATCAAAGTCCACCAGTACCAAAGAAACTAAGAACAAGAAACCAAGACTGTAGGCAGCCTGCTTACTGCAGTGACAAATGATCCTTTCACTGAAGCACAATCAGTTTATATTTCACATTTTAAAATTATGTTTGACGCAAAATTATTTCTTCCCGAATATGAAAGCCAGAGAAACCAAGATGTTTGCTTAGAGACAATGAAACATCTCCTTAGTTTTTCTTAGCTGCTTTGGTGAATTTCTCAAAACTATGTGTTCAATCTTCAAATCATTGTGTCTTGTGCACATTAAAAGCAGTTTCTGTTTCTTTCAGCAAGTTGCAAATCATTCAAGTCATCATGTCCAATTCTCTGCTTTTTCATTTGCTTTTGTCATGTTGCTCAAAATCTATTATACAAGTTTCTGATGAATTGTCTCGACCTCCACAACATTTTAGCATAATTTCATCGTATAAGTCTTTAAATGCAAGAAAAAAAGCCTGAACATGTTTTCATAATATGTCAGTCATATATTTAAACATTTCCTTTAGACTTTTTTCTCCATAAATCCGGAATTAATAAATTGCTCTCTGCTGAATCCTGACTTTCACCAACGTACGTAAATGTGTGAAGCATTAGATCAACCTGTTTTCTGAAAGAGATCAACGCTGCGACTAATCAGAGAGAGTATTTATCCGTTAGCGGGTATTTATCAAGAGGTGGAAGGCCATGGTGGAGGACGATGTCATGTTCAGATCAATATTTTGCACCCACATGCAGAAAAACCAGGCGGAGAAACAAAATCTGTGAAAAAATAATAATTAATAATCGGAACAGTTGGTCTGAGGGATCACAGCGCCAGGGCTCGGGTTCACTGAAGCGGAGAAGTGGAGGTGAGTTTGAGGACAGTGGGAATTTAGAAATGTGGAAGCAAAGGAATGGTCTGACTTGGGTTGGGTGGAGATCTGAGCCGGGAGAATAACTGTGGTTACCAGGGTGGAGATGCTGCTAAACTGGCTGAGGGACAGAGTTGGAGGGCAGACAGGCAGGATCTTGTTATTCAGTGGAGAGGAGCGACGGAGACGGCGAAGGTTCGGTTATGGCGAGAAGGTAAGTGGGGCTCGGGCTGCCCGTGGGTAAAACACCACGGCGTAACAGGGAGTCACTAGAAGGTACATAAGGAGTCTCCTCTCAGCTTCCCTCCTTAACCCACCCAGCTGTAATTCCTACACACTGCAGTTTTCTAATCTTTCCATTTCTATTGAATTGTATTGTCAATGATTTGTTCTGCCAACAAATGAAAGCATAAATGTGAATCTCTCTTACCATTGATCTCCTACAAGCACAATTTATAATCAAAACTTTATCCATAATTTACATCAGAACATTCTTGAGTCGCCCTTAATCTGACAGCTTGACTCAGGAGTTTGACTGTCTTGATGTGAACAATGAAGCGATGGCGTTTCCTGAGCCTCTGACTTGATCACTGACAGATATTTATTTCTGAGAGGAACTCAGGACGTTGAGATAGAAACTGGTTTTCTCCGGTAACCTGTTCTGTTTTGCTGTTGTATAAATTGCTTTGAGAAATGCACTTCCTGCTTTGCAGATGATGAGGACGACTTCAGGGTTAAGCAGATGCACTTAAAGAAGCCTCAGTTTTTGAAGCAATTGTTGCAAGTTTGATTCCCAGTCTGATGACCTTTGCCATTCCTTCCCCTCTCATTACTCACTTTTCTCAAATAAAAACCGCTAGTCAATAAAACTTTTATAAAAAAGTGGTTAAAGAAATGCAGCAAAGCCTTTTTTCAAAGCGTTTTTACAGGCCAAACTTACAAAATTAAAGATTGCAACTAATTAAGTGCAGCACTACTGCGATTGATCTGATATAAGCTTTTAATCGATTTACAGGAATAATATGTGTGCCATGTTTTTCATTGTTTTTGCACTATGAACCATCCTGGCAGCGTGTCACACTGAGTTATTGCAGTGATGTATCAACAGTAGAATTTGCTAGGTAACAGAAATCCTCTGCCAGCAGAAACACCTTCTGTTTAGAGCATAATAAAGGGTTGTTAAGGTAAATATTATATACTGTCATAGTCTCTCATTTCTCTAATGTTGTCCTGGAAACTTGCCCAACGGTTTTGAGGCCGTTTAGTCCTACTTGTCATTATCAAGATGGGCAGCAACCATTTGTGTTCAGGTTGTTGTTTGTATGTAAGGTTGTATTTGAACCTGAAGCATTACTGACAGGAGCGGCCTCCACTGCAGCAGTGAGCCATTGTTTTCCTTGGCAGAGATTAGCGGCCCCCAGGGGCCCGTGCCACAAAGAGGGCTCTGTTACTAACTAGAGGGCCTCATTGTTCCCTAAATTACCCCCATTGACAGGGCAGAAAGCAGCATGGTAGATATTGAGCATGCATAATGTCAGTGAACAAACTGACAGCTGCTTAGAGCAGAAAGTCCAGGCTGCCGGCTTCAGCTACACGACTCATGTTGTAGGAAGGATGCTGACTCAACCTTGCAAAAATCTTAAGGTGATGCCTTTGTGAACTCTTAAATGCAGGACATGTCAATTTTGAGTCAGAATAATTCTTTTCTCCATATTTGACATATTATTGTTTCCACTTTAATTGTTCCAGTCCTGACTGCGACCTGTCAGAAGGAACTGATCTCAATTCCTCAGGTCTCCCTGAAAGTGTGTTCTCCTTCATGTTCTCCAACAACCCTCTGTCATCCACAAGCAGACCGACTGAGCAGACTTGGCTTCATTCAGGGACAGATTTTTAAATGTGCCGACATGAAAAAGCTTGACTGACAAAACTTCCTGTTAATGCAGAGGTTACTGTTTCAGGTTCCAGTAATTAGCTGCAGCCTGTATGAAATATTCACTGAACGTTAAATGAACAAGCCCATCGCTCAGATAACGACGCATGTATGGAAATAGGAGCTTTTCATACCGCTGAGTGATGCCAGCACACATCTTTTTTACTAAGAAACAAAAACGAATTGAAGACCTCACAAAGTTAAACAGATGGAGGAAAAACTCTCAGAAATAGAAAGTTGTGCCAATATAATATCATTCAACCTTTTTCCAGATAGACCAGTTTTAAAAAGTCTGGTTTACTTTTATTCCAGTAAGTCAGAGTTTGAGAAAAGTGATCTGAGACCCTTTCTCCGTTGCAGGGTGGGGGCTGGTCTGCACCTCCAACCTCCGAACCCGAGCCCTGGTGTCCACCACCCTGGACAGGTTGCCCGTCCAGGACAAACGACCTGCAGGACAAAATCAGAGAGCAGTGAACCTGAAGTCTTGTTTTGGGTCTGTGGGCGGAGGCCAGAGTTCAGTACGATTGTTTTCAAGCCATTTTTCAAGAACAGGATGAAAACTCACCCGACACCACGAAGGTCACTGTGGTGTCCTTCATTTCATATTTTAAAATGAAATGAAGCTGGATGTTTTGGCTCCACTTTGTTACTACAGAGGTCATCTAAAGGCCGCTGTTGTCCATGTTGCTTGTGCAACAGTCTGTCTTCCAAATTGATGATGATGATTATTATTAATTAATTAAACTTCTTATTCGTAGGATTTTAAATGTTTTCTAAAGGAATCCAGTGGCTTTTCCTTGTGTTGCTCTTCTCTCCCCAGTGTGAGTCGAGACCGTCGTATGTGACACTGTGGACCGTCTCACATACCAACATGGATGAAAGTCCATCATGTCCAACTAACCCTCTAAAACCAATGACCTTCCCAGACAAACTGACCTTTCCTCTCAAGATCTGATTGTGCATCAAACTATTGATGGGGGCAGGATTTGGTTTTTCTGTGTGTTTATTTTACGTTTCTGTCTCCATGTTGTCCTGTCCAACCCCTGATTGTTCCCAGCTGTGTCTCGTTCCCTTGATTGTCCTCTGTGTATTCAATGTCACCTGTGTCTCTATCGGGTCCTTGTGGTCTTGCCGTCACACGTCGTTCCTGTCCAGCCTGTTACCAGTTGCTACCAGTTGTGAGCATTAGCCTCCCGCTCAGCTGTGCTGCCTGTGTTGTTGGGTTTTGGAGCTGCTTTTAATCGTCTGCCTCACCACCACACCGAAACTTCATGACAGTTGGTGCTGAGTGGTGCAGTGGAATCGACTTCTATCTCCAAACCGACTCCAGGTCACCTCTTCATCTATGATCGGTTTAATCTACTTCAAATCTTCATGCTGTACTCAGACTGACACACGGACTGACCAAGTCCAAACAATGCATGAGTACTTGGCAAACCTCGCTGAGGCGCCACAGAAAATATGGTGACACCCCCCACATCCTCGCCTCACACCTGTTGCCCACATGGACTCACCCAGCTGCCTGCTCAGGTGATCAACTGCTTCTTTCCTCTATAGGACTTTACAGTATCTTTACTTAACCTGTATCTTCTTCTCCATCAAAGACAGTTACAAACCTGGACTAACTGAGCCCTAAACAGTGTTGCCTGAGTCACTGGAACTTCATGGTTTGTATCCAACCCAACATCTCAGGCTATTGTCATCTCCCACTTTGACTATCTGATCTCCATCCTTTGGGGTGAAACTGCTGCACCATGGGATTTTCTGTAAGCAGTTTCTTCCCCAGACTGTGCACAATCTAGACTCTCTTCATGTGTCATTAGACAATGGTGGAATGACAAACAAATCACAACCAGAATTCGGGCCTTGATGTCTGCCTTCATCAATCTATGAGGACCGCTCTGCAGAGCACATCTTCACCTCCAAGCCAAAGACACAAACAGAAACAGAAATGTGTTAATTATTGGGTGAACTGATTGAACAAGATTCGTAACTGGTGGAAAGTGAAAAAGAGACGGTGAAACATTGCAGTGTAACGTTGGTAGTCGCCCTTTGGTCAGAGTGGTAAAAGGCTGGTGGGCAGCGGTGACTCCACCCCCAACCCAATTGTCTGCAGAGCTTGGTATTCCTCTCCTAGCATGCTCCAGGCTCTAGAGGATGTGCTTTTAAAGATTCCTGCAAACGGACCCACTCACCTCCAACACACAGTCTACCAAACACCCTATTAGCACCGGTACTAAAAAATCTCTAGTTGTTTTCATCTGTTACTTTATGGTCAGACCTGCTTGTTCTCTTTCTTATATTCATGTCTCTCCTTTGCCCTTCTCTCGCAGTCCTTTCCGCTTAGTGTCCGGCTCAGCTGGCCAGCAGGAGGAATTGTCCCGTGCATGTCAAGTGTAGGAGGAAGGGTTTGGATGAGATGTGCTTTTCAGGTCCGTGGACCCCTCACCTTTCAATGAAAACAATAGCGCAGTTCTTTATGTCCAGATGAACACACACACATACACACATGTGAACAGCCAAAAAACTTTCTAGTGTCTGTTTGAAGGAGCAGTGGACGACACTGTAGCAGGAATGGAGACGTTATGTAACGGCTTGATTCCTGCCGCCGGTTGTATGAACCAAGGTTGTAGTCAAGGCAACGTCGCCGTGGTAAGAGCTAATTCACCTCTGCCACCTCTGCAGGAGTTGCATGCTTAGTCGTATGCATGGAAATTAAGAACAAATAAATTAATTTTTCTGTGTCTTAATGGTGGACAAACTTTTTGCTACATGGAGCAAAACCATCAAGTTTAAAATTGACATTTGGGTCTGTATTAGTTTTCTTTTTTTTTAACTTATCACTCCAAAATAATTTATTGCAAAAATATTTTTGATATTTGAAAAATACGCTAAAATTCAGTTTTCATGCAGTTAAAAAAGAAGCATGCTTTATATAGAAACTGAATTAGAAACCCTGAACTGTGTTGTATGCATGCCTTTAAAAGAAAAGTAGTTTCCTGCCTTTTTAATAGTTTTTTGTTAGCATGTGGGTCACTATTAGCATGTGGGTCACTATTAGCATATGGGTCACTATTAGCATGTGGGTCACTATTAGCATATGGTCACTATTAGCATATGGGTCACTATTAGCATGTGGGTCACTATTAGCATGTGGGTACATATTAGCATGTGGGTCACTATTAGCATATGGTCACTATTAGCATATGGTCACTATTAGCATGTGGGTCACTATTAGCTCGTGCTAGTTTGTCAGACCTGCAGTATCGTTTGGACTCTTTGCTTCCTGTTTATTTATGAAGCACCTTTTCAGCGTCAAGGTAATGCAAAGGGCTATATATTCATGGACTTTTGTCAGGGTTGAATAATTTTGACAGTCTGTGGCAAGGTGTGCTATTTTTTAACCCTAAAACCCTTGTCTTTTTTTTCCATCGCTCCTGTGTTTTTTACCAGAGATCTTGAGTGAAAATTATTATGTCTTTCTTTGCTTCAATTTATGAGCCTTTAATTAAAAGATTCCTTAATATGCATGGCATTTAGTGCAATCATAGACAACAGCCACATGCAACAAAATGTTTCTGGCCACATACCTGACCAAATAATGAAGTTTGACAGCATTTAAGACAAACTCAGTGCAGAAAGTCCAGCTTAGTGGAAATGTCTTCATAGCCTCATGTCTGTTTTTATTGACTAAAATCATTTACTGTTCAGGTCAGCAGCCGCCTCTGTTGGTTTCTCGCCTGGTTTGTTTTCTGTCACTTTGTACTTTACATCTCAAACTCGATCAGAACTGATCAGGTCAATAGAAATAGAATTGTACTGATCTAGTTTGCCTTTTGCTTTTTGATTCCTTATTTTTTTGTGACTTGATTCCATACTTGGTAATTCCTCCTAATAAACAGTAACAAGTGAATTAAATTCTGTCTTATTTAATTAAACTATCACAAAATCTGAGGGGATTGCAAAAAGTTCAGGGGTTTTTGTAAGACACCTTTGTTGTTCTGAGCCCTTAATGACAACGCGTCATGCAGGCCCACACATCTCATTTAGCACTTAATGCATCCATGGCTTGAACAGCGCGGGTTGGCGCATCACAGTGGGACGTCCACATGGAATCTCTGGACATGCTGCTGCAGGCGGCCGACCCCTCTGGCCCTCCGTCCAGCCGGCACCGATCTGCCATGGTCATCTTAAACATCTTAAAATCAGCTAATACATGAATTTATTTGTAGATTTTTTGAAACAGATCAGGCCAGACTCAGTGCGATGTTTTGCAGCAGCTTCCTGTTCTGCATCACATCACATGAAAACTCAAAGACCTTCCACTTTACAAAATAGAAAAATGAAAAAGGTGTCCAATAAATGAGGCGCCGGAGAAAAAGCCGGATGAGGTGGACGTGAGTCTGTTCTTCACAGAACATGTTCTCCGGCCATAAAGGCGTTAAAAACTTTAGTTCGGTGGTAACAGACCTGACTAGTCGAGCGACCGTTTCCTAGATTTCCACCAAGCCTGACATGGTGGAAATATAAGACGAGTTTGAAGCAAGATGTCAAATGGGAACTTCTTTTGTTCCTCATGGTCATAATCAGTCAAGTGATTCCTATTTCTAAGTAGAGACAACAGAAAGAAGTTTGTTGAAAAAAAGCTAAATTATCAGCAAAGCTAATTTACTGATGGATTACAAAGCAGAATCTCTTTGAGGACGAACCTGAAAGAATAAAGATTTATTGATTAAATATTTACTTTGGTTGAAATCATTCAGCTTTTATTATTCTGAGTATCTTTTGCTGTCGGGCTGCTTGGTGGCGCAGCTGGAAGAGCTGTTGCCTTGCAGCAAGAAGGTTCTGGGTTCGATTCCCGGTCCCGGTCTTTCTGCATGGAGTTTGCATGTTCTCCCAGTGCATGCATGGGTTCTCTCCAGGTACTCTGGCTTCCTCCCACAGTCCAAAAACATGACTGTCAGGTTAATTGGGCTCTCCAAATCCTCCCTACGTGTGTGTCTCTGGCCTGTCCAGGGCGGCCTTTCTCTCGCCCGGAACGTTAGCTGGAGAGGCACCAGCACCTCCTGATCTACTAAGGGACAAGTGAGCATAGAAAATGGATGGATGGATCTTTTGCTGTTATTTCTTGTTCTAAAGAACTTTTGTCTTTTTAATGTACTTGTTTATTTTCACATTTTTCTTTGTAATGTTTATATGAAATACTACTGTCTGATCTAAACAGCTGTCAGGAAGATCTGAGGCAAAAGCAGCTTTTCCTTTGTTAGGCTTGAGCCAGAACCTCATCAAATTTCCCTCATGGACTTCAGTAAATAACTGCCAGGCTTGTGGTTTCCTCGTTTCTTCCAGGCTGTGGGCATCAGCTGCATCAGCAGCTGCTTTCCACATCTGTGACTCAGTCACCATGAACGAACCACCACCGTCTAGCCGTGAGGTAACAACTGGCTGCCTTCTCCAGTCACAACATGGTTCAGACAGTCATTATCATAATGAAATCCTTGCTTCATCATACAAACTGCTGCATTTAAACAAATGAAAAAGGACGGACAGAAAACCAGACGCAGCTTTTCCAGCTGAAATCTGGTCACAACTGATTCAACTAGACGCACTAGAGGGTCAAATAAAGTTTGATAGTGAAGACATGAGTACATGAATAGGGTTTCCCAGATTGCAAGGTCAAGGTGACAAGACCTTAGCGCTCAGAAACATCCCACCCGACTGATTAACTTTAATTATAGACCTGAGCCTGCAGTAAGCCAGACATATTATTTGAATTGAGATTTTACTGCTTTGGTTTGAGTAAGCAGTGCAGCTTCATCCATCAAGCCAATAATTCTGCTTAGATTTTGCACTGAGTTTGGGTCGGGCTGCATCAGGTTTAGCTCTGGCTCAGGCCGTAAATCTGAGCCGTGGTTGGGAAAGTCCCTGATGAGGTTTTCAATTACAGTTTATACCCTACACTGAGGCACCTTGTTTTGTGTGTCCTGTGATTTTTTCATCTGGTGACATGATTGTCCAAAAAAGCCAAACAGTGACCAGAGTAAGGAGCAAAAGTACCGACCCACTCCAGCCCACTGCAGTTCTCCGTCCCATCAGTTTCTGCTCAGTGGAGAGACGGTCCGTTTGTGGAGCATCACATTCTGCAAATGCTTCTGCGTTTGCCTGTCTTGTCGATTGTCCTGGTCCTGGTCCTGGTCCTGCACTTGGATAAAACAGTCAGACGATGAGTGGTAGTTAAGGAGAAGAAGAGAGGAAATGCAGGGCAGGACGTGTCATAAGTGACACCCAAACAAAGACACTTGGTGATCGGAGGCACTTCACAGGTCTGGTTCATGGCCTGGGAACCAGGCGAGCAAAATTAGTTCAATGCTGCACAGCCACTTAGTCATTGTGTGTAATTTAATGCCTCGTTAAATTAAACACAGTAATTAGTACGGTTTTACTCCAGTTTTCTTCCAGAAAGCATTTTTCCAAGCAGATTCTTCATGTTTGCTTGGTTCTTTACACAACTCACTCAATGTCCCACAGACTTCTCCTGGCTTTAGCAACTTTCCTTTGAATTTGAGAACCTTATAAGTAACAGTTACCTGGACATTGGATTCTCCCACCTGAGCTGTAGATCTGTGAGCTCCTCCTAGGTTAGCTTGGCTTTGGCTCGTCTTCTCCCTATGTTCAGATGATGGACTGAACCCAACTCTGGGAGATGTTCACAGTTAAAGATACCAAAGAAATCAGACAAAAACATTTCATAATGTTCAAAAAATGTTCATTTGCAACATTTTGCAAGGTTTTTGTGGCACCATTGGCCTTTTTTCTACAGCAGATGGTCAGGAGGAAAAGCAGAGAGAAACGGGGGAGTTGCTCCGGTCCGATTCCTGGGCCGGGTATCGAACCGGAGCAACTTGCTCAGACGACTGTCGCCTCCATATGTGGTGCTTCTGCTCTACATTTACATTTCTACACGTAGAACTGTATTAACTGGTAAGGCAACTGTATTTATAAAGCACCTTTCAGTCAGAGACAATTCAAACTGCTTGTAGAAAAACAATTAAAAACATACAAGGTGATAAAAAAATCAAGCAGATTAAAAATAGATTAAATATTTTAAATGTAATATTAACTGAATATAATTTTAAAAAAATTTCAAATTACAAAAAATTACAAAAGTACTTTATTTAAATTACTATTTTTTAAATTTGTGGATAAAACACTTTATTCATTTATTTAATATATTTTATTTGCCCAGTTGTTTTTGTTCAGCCGTGACGTAGCACGCATCTCGGCGTGCTACGTCACTGATTGGTTTGGTTGCGGAAGGGCAACATTGTCGCGCGAGACAAGAAGAAACTTTGTGACGAAATAGCACAGCGGGGGGGGGGGGGCAAATAAAGTTGCCGAAAGTGAGCTAACGGAAACGAACGTGAGTGACGCCATGGTGCCCCTCTGCTAGCCTGGAATGCTAACAAGCCAAGCAAGAGACGTTGAATCACGGACGGAATAGACAGAATTCACGATGCCCGGTGATAAAACTATGTCCCCTGCTTGGGAAAGCGCATTGGAGGTGATAGAAGAAAAGTTACTGACGCTGTCCGGACCGGATTTAAGTGACGTCTGTGCTACACTGGGAGTTACCGTTAGTGAGACTGACAACGACGTACCCCGCAAACTGAGAAGATTGGTCCTGAAATTCATTGAATGTGAAGCTGTTACATCACTAGACAATGAAGGCATGTCAATTCTCCTATCATTAATCCATAAAATTGATGAAATAAAAGAAAAAATGAAAGCGCTGATAAGACCCAGCAAAGGGGACAACAGCACCACCCATTGACACAAAATGGTATTACACTCAAAGATTCTGGCGGAGAAAATGATGGTATTCTCGTTCACAATGTGAATAAACTGTTACCATGTCTGCCTCAAACCCCAACCTCTTTCATCCATTCTACAGAAGATATTTTAAAATAATTGGACAGATTGGGGAACCGAATCAAAAAGATAAATTAGGATATGTCAGCCTGGAAAGATAAATTCAAAGAGCTCTAAAAATGGGGTATGATGAGGGTGAAATTGTGGAGGTGGTCATTCAAGCCATAGTACCTGGAACAAAACTGAAAAGCTACCTTGAGAGCAGAGTTGATCTCACATTACAGTCTCTCAGAAAGTTACTGCGAACCCATTATGTTGAAAAAGACGCCATAGAACTGTACCATTCCCTCACCCGTGCAGCACAAGAAACCAAAGAAACCCCAATCCAGTTTCTGGTCTGAGCCATGGATTTGAGACAGCAGGTTCTGTTTGCCTCAGAAAGAGCTGAATCTGGACTGAAGTACATCTCAGAACTAATCCAAAACCAGTTTCTGCAAGCTGTACTGACTGGTCTTCATGATGATACCATCCGAACAGATTTAAAATCCCATCTGCAGAATCCAAATGTTAAAGATGAAGATCTTCTGGAAAAGATGACTGCCGCTTACACTTTGGAAATGGAGAGAAGAAACAAAATGTCATCTATAAGAAAATCCAGGACAATTAAAGTTGCAACAGTAAGCAGTGAACGTGAGAATACTCCTCTGCTTGAACCAAGACAGAATGAAACACGAAAACGTGACACGCTGATGGAAAAAGTGGATCAGGGAAACAAAGCCATATGTGAAGCCATCCACTCCCTTTCCACACAGATCGCTGGACTAAATCACAATGCTCAGCAGCAACCATCAAGAGTGGGTCAACAACCAAGCTGGAAAAATGGACCACGACCAAAACTGACTGCTAGAAAATGTAAGCAGTGTCAGATTTCCAACCCAAAGGGAAACTGCAGTCACTGTTATAAATGTGGCAGCACAGAGCACTATGCAGCTGGTTGTCGTTCTAAAAATGTGTCAGCTGCAACAAACAAGATTGAAACCATCCTAGAGCCTAGACAAGAGATGGGATACATGAACTCTGCTCACCTGAACAGCCATCTTAATGGAAAGCAGGAGAGAACAGCTCAACTTGTTGGTAGAAGGTGTTTAGTCCAAGGCTCTATAGGTGATGTCGATACCACAGTGCTGTGGGACACTGGATCTCAGGTGTCTATTGTGGGAGCAGACTGGAAAAGAAAACACCTCCCAGATGTTGAAGTGAGACCAGTGGAAGAACTGCTTGAAGAAGAAGGAGTACTGGATCTCTCTGCTGCAAAAGGAACAGAAAGGCCGGCCAAATCGTGTTCCCCGGCACCCTTGGACTCGATTCCCTGGTCATGTCACTGCCGTGAACTGTCTCATAGCTCCAATGCTTCCAAGTCTCACGAGTCATCCTCAGACCTGAGACATCTTTAGTCTCTGCTAGGTTACCTATATTTGGCTCATGTATTATATCCAAAGCAGTTCATTTATTTCTAGGCTGCTCATTTGGTAATCGTGTTCCTGATCAGGTCTCTTAGATGAGGTGGCTTCTCGCATTTTGCTCCAATCCATTCATAGTTGGAGTAGCTTGTCCTTACAATATTGTGTTCTCTTCTGATTCACTCCAGCTTTACCCGGTCATCCTTAGGTTTTGGGGGGGTTCAGGGTTAATGGTCCACCTTCTATTTTGTCTTTCTCTGGTCATCCGTATCAGTTTGTATTCCTACCTCTTCAGCAACTTGGCTACTGTTCATCGTCAGGATATTCATCCCATATCTGTCCTGACCTCTCTTCTATCCTTGGCCCTCATTGTTCTCTATTCACCTAAATGAGCTCATTCATCAAGTAACTGGAGGTGGAATGCATTCCGCATTGGCCTTTATGTCCTACTTTCTGTTTCTCCTATCGACGCCTTTGCAGGCATTCTTGTCTTTCTCTGTCCATGCCTTCACAGGCACTCATCACCTATGCAGGCATTTCATACCCCAGATGGTATTCTCTCCGTCTCTCTGTATTTATGCCCTCGCAGGCAACTGACACATTCGCGACACAATGGCAACATCTTCATCATCATTCTCAGTTTTAGCAACGCCTTGAGAGGCACTGTCAATTTTCTCTCTTTCTACTACTAAATTTTAGCACATCCAGACATTAATCTGCTCAATACATTTAGTACTTAGACCTGACTGTGAGCTCCTGGTGGTTGACTAATGTACACCTGTGTGTCATCGGCATAGTTGTGATATTCTATCTTATTATTTTGTATAGTTAGAATTAATGGAAGCATATAGATATTGAAAAGAAGTGGCCCCAGGATGGAACCTTGGGGAACTCCACTAATAATTTCATTCAGCTTGGATTTAAAGTTGCCTGCAGACACACAAGAGTTTCAAACAGAGGAAAGATTTAAGCCAGCTGAGCACTGTCCCAGAAATGCCAACCCAATTTTCTAATTGGGAAAGTAAAATATATGGTCAACTGTATCGAATGCAGCACTCAAGTCAAGTAAGATTAACATTGACATTTTCTTATGGTCTGTGTTTAGACGGAGGCCATTGGATACTTTCACCAGGGCTGTTATGTTGATGGGCATGAAAGCCATTGCTTAAAATCGATGAGTCCATGTTTTTTGAGAAGTGGCTAAACTACTGCAGTCTGTAAAGCCTCCAGCAGCCTTTTTCAGTCTGTTTCTGGAAACACTGATGAGAAATGATGTTGAACCAACCAGCAAGAGCAAAAGTATTTAAGAATAACACAAAGTGAGAAATTCACCCTTTAAATTTAGCTTCTGTCTGAGATCCACTTCACTGTTCAGCTCACACACCAGATCCGTTCTTATCGGGCCCAACTCGCCACTCAGACTTACATCAGCTGATATGTATGTGGTCAAGAGAAGCAAATGAGATAACGGAGGCGTTTGAGTCAGACGAGGATGAGGTAAGGCAACAGGAATCCGACGGGGAATTACATCTGGCTGCTTTGGTGGCATCTAGAAAACACACCCACCGCAGAGACGCTTCCTATTTTACATTCACTGGGTGGAAACACTGACTGAAATTTCATTTAGAATTTGTTCCTTGAAGATTGCACATTGTTAGAGGTCATGTCTGCTCATGTTGGCCTGATGTTGTTCATATGAAGGTGAAAGATTTCCCAGATGAGTGAAATATTTCTGCATGTTTTCGTTTTGGTGTAGTTAAAGTGCTTGCCTGAAGTCATCACAGGCAATAATCATTTTCTTCTTTGACAGTAACTTGTGTGGCTTCTTGGCAAGGCTGCAAGGATTATAAAAGAATGCACCTGAAGGAGTGAACAATAAAAGTACTGATGAGACATTAAATTACACACAATGACAGCCGAGTACAACAGATGTCTTTGTTTGTGTACTCTGCACGGAAAAGGTACAGCACCGGCCGGGGACTCTATTCATCGCTGTAATCTGAGACGAGAAAAAAGAAAAGACTTTAGAGGGCGGGTAACTGCAGATAACATCTCCTCTCCTGCAGCATCGGAGAATTGAGAGCCGATCAGAGACTGTGTGTGGCACACTCAGCCTTGATCCTGTGCCAAAGCACCAAAGATTCATTTTGATCTCGGTAATTTCCACAGGCGGGAGGCATGAGCCTACGCCCAGTGAGGGCCCTGCACTCAAAGCCCGATAGTATGCCACAAATAAATATATTTATGACGATGAAACGTGCTAGATTTGTTATATTGTTTTGTTCCTGGTTGCTTTTCTGCTGGCACCAAGAACGTGTGAGGAGAGTGTTGGTTGTTTGGCTGCGTAGTTTCATCTCTCATTAGCCTACAGTTAATGTGAAAGTTAATGTTTCAAAAGTCTTCAGCAAACAGTTGCTACAAATGAACTGCAATGTTTCTAGCTTCATTTTGCTTTGCTGTCTATCATGGCAACTTGTACAACTTGCGAAATGAATATGAAAAGCTGTCTGCTTGTTTGAGTGATTCATTATTAGAAATGCAAATTCTGACCTTTTATGCTGACAGAACATGGACAAGTTCAATGTTTTTCCATGCAGATGGAAATCCTTTTTCCATGCTTTAAAAAAGAAAAAGAAAAACAATATAAGCTGATTAGAATCCCTGAAAAATGAACAAGATGTCGTGTCAAAGCAAATTGTTCCACTGCTGAGATTTCAGTCTTGCGATATATTTTCCTTGGGCAGTTTTAGTTAGTTTTAGTTTAGTTAGTAACCATGTACTTCTTCATATTTAAGCAACATTATATGCATTAGCATGCCTGCAGCATAAAAGTCTTTCTAAGTCAGAAACTTTAGTACTCAAGGCAGGCAGCTGTTTGATAGAAGACATGAGTGGCTTTCTAACCAACTTCAGTCCCAAATCAACAATAATTACATTGAACACAATGTAATTAATTATCATTACAATCTGGTCACCTTCATTCAGTGCTGTAGGAAGATCTGCTGCTTAAGTGATTAATGTTGCAATTCTGTACAAAACCCTCATATTCAATACTGCTGCAAAATGCATGCAGGTGCTAAAATGTTGCAGTAAAAACTGCAAAGGCCTTGAGACGGACTTTTCCTGCTGCTGAAAGACCAGCAGGACATGATGTCACACAAAGACAGACCAACCAGAGGATGTCATTGTACAAACTCATCAACAACCCATAGCCAGGTAGGATCCGTGAGAATTGGAAAAAACTGTAACTGGGAAAAAAGTCTATTTGAGGCCAAGTAAGGTTTCTGCAAAAGTTACAGCAAAACCACTATTTTTCGAGCAGCGGCGCTCCAGACATGAACTCTTTACCAACATTGCAGATGCTTGTCTCGTTCTTCACTGTGACTAACAGCCGTCCTCCAACCCTGCAGCATATTTTGGTGTTGTGTTTTTGGTATGCTCATGAAAAGGCCTGAGAAAAAGGCGGAACAATGAGGCACCTGCCAGAATAATGAGCCCTCAGAGAGACGCAGCCGGCCGATGGTGGAACAGCTTGTGGTCAGAGATGATCTGTATACACACCTCATGTCACTCTGGTGGGAATTCCCCCAACACACACACGCACACCCCTACACACGTTTGAGTTGTAGAGTTTGCAAAGTATCCGTGTGTTACTGCCAGCTTATCAGCTCCTGACTCACATTAATTTGACGTCATTTCAACGGGGAAGGAAACCTTGGAAACAAAAGCCAGACTGTTTACCCTGATTCTGCTTTCATGTCCCAGGATGGGACTATAGGAACTCGGATTCCTTTTTCTTTTAAAGGGCACAAAAATTCCACCGTCTGCCCAAAATCCCAGCAGGGATCTAAATTTATCTGAACGCGTCCAGGAAGCTGATGGTTAGCATGGAGCAAACATGGAGACAGAACGACTCTGTTTGCACTAAAGTTGGACCAAATTAAAGAACAAAGAAACATGGAAGATGCAAACAGCTCTATGTGCACTAATTCTACAGTAAAGGATGATTTCATCATTTCTCATGATTTACTTATGAATGAATGTATTACACATGAATATCTTCTGTCTTCAGTTGATGTCTGGATGTGGATCAGATCCTGTTACCCTGATATAAAATTCACTGCAACCTGCTGATCAGAGACGTTTCCCGGTTCCTCAGGAAGCGTCATGGAGACGAAGGAAGCAACGCCTTTGGTTGGACGTTTACTGGAGTTTTTCTCACCTGCCAATACTTTTACCACCACGATACTTTGACTAAGCCCTTACCTCAGTCACTGCTGTACTTCTGCATTGAAAGAGCAAATTGGAGCCACAGAAATCCTCCCACTGTTCTGACTGTTTGGTCACTGTTGGAGGAGAAGTTTATGTTTGTTCATGTCCATCAGCTCTGGGACAGAGACGAGGCAAAACTTTGGATTGAATTAGTAGAGGCTTTTATTTTGGATATTTCCTATGTAAGCTGATCATTTTCCTCATTATTATCAGTATTATTGGTATTATCATTAATATCATTTTAATCAACCCCACAGGAACTCAGGTGTAAAAGCAGAAGAAATGGACGGAGTTCCATCAATGCCACTTCAAGATGCGGATCTGTTTCACTCCTCCCAGTAATCTGCATGTGAGAGAGAGCTTCACAGGGTCAAAGGTCAAAATGGCACTTTGGGTTGTAGAAAAGTAAACATGACAGGAATTGTCCTCACAGCATAAATGCTTAAAATAAGAATGATGTGTGGAAACAGACACAGAAGGTTCAGCTTGAATCCTGCAAACAGAGACAAACTTTTATTGGCTCTGATTGTTTTCATCAAACTGCAGATGAAGAGCAGCAGGTGGAGGATTCGGCTGACGGTGTTTTCCTGGAGAACAGACTGTGACTGGAGTGCAGGAATGTCTGGCCTCCGGCATCAAATACTCATAAATTCATTAGTAAACGCAAACTGATTTGGAAGAATAAACACTGCAGAGATAAGCAGCTGATGGACTGAGCTGCAGCTGCCATGACCCTAACCTATGGAGGTATTAAATGTGTGTGTGGGAGGGGGATGGGGAGGCTGAGGGACATTTGCTCAAACTGATAAAGAAGTTGTAGAGGTATGTGAACATTTGGGAAGAGCTCATAATTAGGGGGACTTATCCTCATAAGAGTGTGTTCAATCATTCCTTTATGCCCCACAATGCACATTAAGGGGGTCTATCATGGGATTTTTGCAGGAATGACAGATTGGCCTGCAGAGCAGCAGCAGCAGAAACAGCAACAACAGCAGCAGCAGCAGCAGAAGCTGCAGCAGCTTAATGGCCTGCAGCTCAAGCTCAGCATCATTAACATTCCAACTGGGAGACCTTGGCATGCAGTGGGAAGCATGACAAGACAGCTACCCATCTCCCTGGTCTGAGTAAAAAACATATTTTATTTAAAGTACAAGCTGCAGTGAAAAGATTACAAACAAGCCTTCCCGTTTCAGGCCCTGTCAATAAAAGCTGACATGTTTTCACCAGCAGAAAAAGAGAGAAATCTCTCCTGCTGCTCGCTGACTCATCAGACCTGCTGCAGGTAAAAGGTTTTCAAACTCTGTCCCTCCCTAATGTGCTATTTGCCTTGCAGAAAAATATATCAGGCTGTACTGAAGTAGATGGAAACATTTTGACAGGCATTATATTTCAAGATATGTTTGTTTCATTATCCATCAGAAAAACAGCTCTGGTTGAATGAACATTCATTTAAATATATTTCTGCCAGGATTATGAATATTCTTGGTGTTGTCACAATGTAGACCAAAGAGGGTAGAAAAAAGCCAGAGGACAAATGAAAGTAAAGTTTTATGGTAATAAATAGTTTTGGTATTAAAGTGTATTGATGGTTTCTTTGAGTTAAAATGGTTTCATCTGATTGTTTCGCTGCTGACTGATAATCTGTGATTGTTTCTTTAAATTTGATACCAAAGTTAATAAATGACATCCCGACATACCAGGCTGACAGAGCGGAGATGTTTTATGTCTGGACCAGTGCAGGCAGAGACTGAAACGTGTTGCTTGTTTTCCTGGCAGGGATTGAAACCCCGCCCTTGTTTTTGGGTGGGTATCGTCCCAAAACGCCTTCCTGCTCAAGGAAAAGTCAGCAGGACAAAAACACAACAAGACACAAATTCTTTCAAATTTTCAAATATTTAAGAAAACATTTACATTACATAAACTGTACTGAACATGTTTATTTGACCGAATGATTCAAAAAGAGCTAAAAAAATTTTATTAAATAGAAAAAATATATATAATTAAGGTGAACAATGAAATGATGTTTATTGTACAAAAAAGGATGGAAAAAAGAGACAAAAAATGCAAACCTGTCCTCAGTCTGCCATACCCTGATACAGCGATGGGCCTTTCCTCTGCTTATTGAACAGTCACTAACGGCCTCAGAGTTTCAGTGAAACAGTCTTTGGTTTCATTCATTGTGTAAAATACATCTGAAACTTATTTCAATTTAACTATATAAAAATAACTTTTCAATGGCAGTTTCTATTTCGTTAACTTCTCAGTGCAAACATCACAACAATCATTCGCTTTGGAAAGCAAGCGAAAGATCACAGTTCAAGTATTTTAAACAGTTGAGGAGGGAAGAAATGACTTAAGGATAGAAAGAAGATGCAGAGTTCAGTCTAAAAGAGCAAATCGATTATGGATTTTATGGAGTTCTACACATTGCATAGCTCATGTGGCACTTGTTCAGCAATCTGACAGGACGCTCCGTCCCCTAGGAAGGCATTTTTAGACAAGTGCTATTCAGGCTGTGCATTTCAGTTCCTGCAAGTGCTGCACGGTGGTGACCTGTTTGGCGGAAACTAGTCTTTGAATCTGCAGGCTGACTTCTGTCAAGCCCCAGGCAGGGAGATCAGGCAAAGTGCAGCTCTGAGACTTTTTCTTCGTCTGGGTGTCCCTTCACCAGAAGTGATGTCCAAGCTGGGCAGCGGCTCAGCATCGAGACCTTTGACTGGCCTCCTGGCCGCTGCAGCGCTGCAAGCAAAGTCCACTAGGAAGGACAGTCAGACTGCATCTGTCTGCATAGTGGGGAAGTGCTGGTGTTCAGAACTGTAAGATGATGAACTGACTGTGCTTTAAGAAAACAAGTTTCTTTTGTGCTTTAAGTACTGAAGAGGGTTGCAGAAAGTCTGGCCCCAGTATTTCCACTGGTTGATCCTGTCTTTGTCTTTAAGCGCTTTAAAAAACTTCATTCAGAGATAATGGGCCATTAGTTTTTGACTAGAAATGGCAAACTAGAGCAAGATGTGATTTGGTGAAAATAATTAGCCTGTCACCCCATCACTGAACCCCCCATTTGGACACAACATCTACGTCGTGTTTTCTGGATTAGACCTGCTCAGTGTAGCGTTCTCTCAGTAGACATGGATAAATGGACATGATGTTCTGCACAGAAAAGTCTTGCATGCACAGAATCTGCTGGGCAGACTCAGGCGCAGCCACACTCCTCCACGATCATGTTGGGAACGTCCCGCTTCACGATGTTGTGCTCATCGTCGAAGTAGAGCATGGACATGGTGCTGAGCTTGGTGGGGATGCAGCAGGAGTTCACCGAGCCCGGACCCAGGCCTCTCATGCGGTACTGGTTCACCACGGCCGTGTGGAACGATGAAGCTGAGCCAGGGACGCCCGCCATGTAGGCGGGGCAGCTTCCTTCACAGTAGTTACCATAGTAACCAGTCGGAGCAATGACCCAGTCGTTCCAGCCGATTTTATGGAAGTCAATGTAAAACTGCTGCCGGCAACACAACCCCCCGCTGGTGCCGTCACATTCCAGGCCCCGCTTCCGAATGCGGTGCTTCCCGTCCATCTGACGCGCACGCACCACCAGGAAGGGCCGGTGGGACGGATCGCCCAGGTCGACCAGAACCGGAGCCACTCCGGCCGTCTCACAGCCTTCGCAGCGCACCTCCAGGTCCTGCCTCCGGCTGCCCTTCCCAAACACAGCCCGCACCACCTCCGAGAGGGGAAACGTGTGCCAGCCGCTGCGCTTCAGGTCCACACGCTTCTCCACCGGAACCCAGCGGCCCGTTGCCTCGTTCCCCTCTGCAGCGCCGGCCTCCTGGTAGTGAATTTTGATGGTGACCTTCCTCCGGAGGCCCTTCTCGGGTCCAGCAGGCAGCAGACGGAGATACAGCCACAGGTTGGCCTGGGACACATGCAGGTTCTGGTGGCCCTCATTGGAGATGAGGAAGTACAGACGGGTTTTAGCGTTTCTTTCTTCATCTGGTGGAAACAGAAAAACAAAGCAGATAGCTCAGGTCCTTATCGACACATAGAAGAACATCGATAACCTAAAAATCTGACAGAAAAGTAAAATAATAGAAACATTTAGTAGATTCTTTTCTGCTTTCTGTAGACAGACTGCCTGTAATTCTACATCAATGCATTCTGGGTAATAAATGCCACCTGCTGCACCTGTGGAGAACATGAGAAGTCCCTGTTTGGGATTCTTATGAGAATATTTTCAAAGCGTATGGCAAACTTTTATCAGTGAAAATATTTTGAAACCACTTTGAAATGAAGAAATGTGACCCAGTTCAAATCTGAACGGAAGAGCTGGGATTTCTTTGCTTCAATTGGGGACATCTCATCAAGAGGTCAGAGGTCACATGTGGGGTTCCCCAAGGCTCAATCCTAGGATGCCTCCTATTCTACATCTATAAGCTGCTACTGGCTCGGGCTACAACAGGAAATAAGATCAGTTACCATGACGATACACATGATACACAGCTCTACATTATGATGTCACCAGGTGACCTTTGACCCCTCCAATCACTGAACAGATGCTGAGAACAAAGAAATGTGTGGATGAGACAAAACTTTCTGAAGTTTTTAAAGAGGAACAATCTAGAGTTGTAGATCTAGAGTCAATGCACAGCTTCATTTATTATAACTAGAAATCATCTGTCAGTTGATTGTATTCATAATAGATGAAACATTAATCAATAATCTAATGTTTCTGTTCATTGTGTTTCTATGACTTTGTGTTTTTATGTAAAGCACTTTGATCGTCCTTTTTGCTGAAATGTGATACACAAATAAACTTGAAAGATTATTGACAGAAATATCTTATTAACTTTTTGTAGCTTACAGAAGCTAAATTAGATTTTTAGATGTCCAAACATCTGCAACAAAAACTATTCAGTTAATGTTCACATAGTCCTTAAAATCAAGTTTAGATGCAAAAGCCACAGAAATGATGTCTGTGAAAAAAAAACCTCCAGTAAGTAAAAACTTAAAGCAAAAGACATGAAACATGTTATTTACTTTCACTGATCAATAGGAAGAAACACATTAATAAAAATCAGACTCAGTTTATTATTTCATTACTTTGGCTGAATTATGTCAAACTGCCTCGTTATGCGTTAAATCAAAACTAGTTAAACTGCTACATCTCAAGAATCTCATTCATATTTCGCCCTTTAACTTTTATGTTATTAAGAATAGTTTGAAACGGGAGCGGCTGAGCGTTAGCATTAGCCGATAGCATTGGAGGCCTTTGGGGGGTCTTGGGGGGGACCTTTCGGGGGCAGCGCCCGCCCACAGAGGCAGCTGTGCCCCCTTGGACTGGAAGCTGTTTGTTGGTTTTACCTTAAAGTGACCAACTGCCTGTTATTCCTCTATCCATTTGATACAGTTGGGGCTCCTGCATTTCCCATATATTTTCCCTCTGTCATTTTTTTCAGCAGTTAAAACTGTTTAATCCATTTTTAACACGTCATAACCTGCTTTTCTGAGCCACCTTTAAATGCAACATGAGCGCTAAGGCGCTAGCTGAGTTTACACCTGTGCAGCAGCGAAGGAGACCTGCTGCTGCAGTGCAGAGATACTCAAGTGTGTTAGATTATGGTCACGGTGACTATTGAATTATTGTGGCATCCCCAATCAATAGTGTAAGAAAACATGGACGACTTTGTCAAAATGTAAAGCTGGACTGGCTGTGGCCGATTAGGGTTCAAGGTTCAGGCTCTGAGGAGCATCAGACACAAGCATTGATTATTTTAGTTGAAAGCTTGAAGACAGAAGTTTTACTCTGCAGCACAGTTAGGGGGGTTAGGGCACTTACTCTACGTGACTTTAACATGGGGGTGAAATGAATCCTAGCAATAATAATTTTACTCAAGTAAAAGAAAAAGATGCAGTGCAGTAAAGATGCTCTTATAAGAACTTTTTTCCAAAAAGTTACTCAAGTGAATGTAACCAGAACTACTTTTGACCATGAACACATACAGACTGCTAGTCAACAAGCTCAAGGTGCTGTACTGTTATTAGCTAGTCATCTGTTAGCTATCATTACCTAGCGTTATCCAGCAGCTTTACTAAACTCACTCGGTTTTTTTGGGGGGAAAACTGCAAAGTTCTTTGCGTTTTGCTGCCATGATTCTAACACTGACATGAGACTTGGTGTCTTGGAGCTCACTGCCTTGCTCAGGAGCACATTGACTTTCAGCAGGAGAAAGCTGGAATATAACCCACAGCTTTTGGGTTGTAAATGACGGATCTTCCCTTCCAGCTGCAGCGACGTTTAGGTTTGGATGAGAGTTAGTTAACTGTTGAATGGGATTGAACAAAAATCTAATGTTTTACTGAACTCTGGGTTTTTAGCTACAGATGCAGCATGACCTAAAAACAAAAAGATTTTTGACATTATGACCAGGTGGAAAGTAACTAGTTACATTTATTTCAGTAACTTAAAAGTGTTTTATATATATGTATACATTTCAGAAATTAAATCACAGTAAATAGTTTTGCTCAGTTACTGAAGTCAGATTTTTTCAGAGTTCAAGTTATTTCTTGGATGACAAATTTTTACTTTTACTTGACAAAAGTGATCGTGTCGTACCACCCTACCTCGGAAACATCACACTGCGCTTCCCCGGTTGGCGCTGGCGCTCTGCACACTCCTCTGGTCTGCAGAGCGATTGTTTAGGCACCGACTGCAGCTTGTCCCAACATCCATCACATATTTGACTGAATTTAAATTTAGAGTTAAACACAAAGTTGTATCTGCCGCTCATGCTCTCCTGAAGCTGATCCTTTGCAGTGTGGCTGGGAGGCGTATCTTTCTACACGAGGTCACGACCCTCAGGGGAAACGTTTGGCTGCCTCATGCTCATCTCCACACCTTTCAGTCGAAGCTGAAAGGTGTGGAGTACCCCTTGGACAGGCTGCCAGTGTGCCACACTCTCAACTGGCTCTCAGTCCAGTTCATCTCATGACAGAGAAGCATCGACATGTTGACCCAACATCCATGTTTGTGGAGGAAACTGGAGCAGCCAGGGAAAACCTGAACATGTACAGGAAGACCTGATCCACTGGGAATTGAACCCAGGACCTTCTTGCTGCCACTGGGTTGGGAAAGTGCAATGTGTCGAAGGAACGTGGAAATTAATGATAGCTGTCAAACATCTGGGTTTTTATGTGGAGACTTTCTGCACATTCAAAGCTCCTAAAAGGTGTTCTCATGCTTTTCCATCAGAACCTGCAGACGCTTTTCAAAAATGAAAATCTGACAGGATAAAGCAGCAGGTCACATCCTCACATGCTCCCCACTGAACTGCCAAACAAACCGTTTAGTTTCCACGACTGAAACCAAACTTTATTCTGTGACTTTACACACCAACCCTTGCTGACACAGAAGACTTTATAAGGGCCACTGCTTTGTCCCTTCAGGTTGGCTCTCTGCTCGCTTTCTATCACTGCATCAGGTGACCTCTGCAGCAGCTCCTGATAGGTCAACTCTGACAGGCTGGTTCTGGGATCAAGCCCAGTTGGTTTGAAGTCTTCCACTGAAACTGACAGGACCAAAAAGGAGAGGGAGGAGATCAGAGGGGGGCGAAGCGGGGGGCGAAGCGCGGGGCGTCGGTGGACACGGTCAGAGTCTGTGGGGGGTTCATTGAGTTCGCTAAAAACCCACCCATCACTGCATCGTTCCAGTGAGAGTTGGAGAGTGGCAGGCCTGTGCTGAACGTGAGGCTCCAGGAGACTGCCACGCAGCAGCAAGGCATTCAAACGCGTGGCAGTTCCAGCAAAAAGCACCATGAGGCAAAAAATAAGAGGCATTTACATGACACTGCCTACTTTCTGCAACAGCACAATGGAGAGACCCAGGCTGTCCAGAGGTGACACTCAGCCCAGTTTTGGCTCTTTTTCTTGTTCAGCAACTTAATGATGTCTCCCGAATGACCCTGAGGTAACTTGAAAGGTTTCTATTTCAGGACTTTGGGTACAATGTGCCCATGCAGCGCCTTTCAAAGCAGTTAAATGACTTTGTTTGCTGACTGATTAGTGTGTGTCAGTGTCAACAGGTGGCCACCAAAGACGGGCCCCTCATCCTCTTTAAACTGCCTCTTCCTCCTGTAAACCACAGCTTTACATTCACAAAGAGGCCTGTTCAGACCAGCTCTCCTCTCCATGGCACCACAGCAAGAGACCGGAGCGCTTTAAACACACATCTGCATCCATCCATGCATATTTACACACACCCATCCTGGAAGCACTGAACAATGTATATCAAACAGGCTGGACTATGGCCTGTGGGATGAGAAGCACAAAGCAAAGTGAATACATGGCCAACAGAAAGGAGTCAGCTGAACAGCAGCTCTTGCCTGGAAACCTTGTAAACACCCCTCAGGGGTACAAGTAAGTAAGCTTGCGTCTTTCAGCGCGGAGCCTCCTTACGTGTCTCAACAGCTCCGAGCTGAGAAAAACGGGCTGTGCAGCCGAGTCCTAAATATGAAGGCAGTGAGGATGGATGCTGTTTTACTCTCCACAGCCTGCAGCAGTTCAGTCAATTCAGATACTGCAATCATTTGGTAACAGCTTCTGCTAAAAACAGCAAAGCATTTTAATTCAACTTTGATTTCAAGTCCTCAAGAGCCATTTTAAAAACACACTTAATTACAAACAGGTCAATAAATTCCTTCCAAGTCACTTTCGTGTTTATCTTTGTTTTTCACCGCGGCTCTTCTTTCATCCAGCCTCAAACGACGAGCTGCTGGCCCCAACACGCCTCACCTGACCTGCGCTGGAGAGGAAGTTGTCAGGGATGATCAGGGACACCTGGGTGGGCTTGGGATGCTCAGGAGCTGCTCCAGCGTGTCTCCACCTGCACCACCTTGCTGAGGCTGAAGCGGAGCTGAGAGCTACTGTGGAGGGAGAACGCAGCCCAAGTTTTGTCCCTTCAAATCCCCGAATGCCCAGATCTCTGCTCCACATTATAGAGCTTATAGAGGGGACTCTAAACCCAGATCCAGGCAGATCCAGGCAGGGATGAGGCAGCCTAGATTCACAACTTTCATTTAAAAGTTGTCTTAACAAATGAAATGAATTCATCATGTTACTAGAAATATTGGGAAGAATCTGACAGTAGAAGCATCAAAATATTCCATTGTCATATCACTGATTGACCACATTAAACACAAGAAACTTTATAAGCAGAAAACTGGAGAAAAAAAATCATATTTGAGCTTTTTGACCTTTTCAGATATCACTGCCTTTTAAAAATGTTTTTCAATCAAATCCACTTGTGAAAGACTAACTTTCACAGGTTGATAGGAGAGAAGTTCCTCTGCTCAGCCAGAGCATCAAACTCTTGGCATAAAGTATAAAAAACATCACTGGACATTTTTAGAAAACCATGTAAACAGTGACTTTGAAGCAATGTTGCATTAGTGTTTTATAATTGCCAATCTGTTTGAACTATAATCAATTCTTTGTCCTTATGCACGCTAGCAGTTCCCTTTTTCTACTTTTATCATGAAAATGAGTCTTTGTGGCTGAATCTGGTATATTTGCAACTGATTTACTCACAGTGATCAAAATGCATTGCCTCTCCGTAAATAAATTCTAATTTAAGGCACTTTATAAGACAAAAAACTGAAACTTATGTCCAAAAATAAATAGACAATCCAACGGAATCCAACAGCCCAGTCAAGTAGAACGATTGAATTGCAGCCACCTCCAATTCAATCGAACAAAAGAAGAAAAAATAATTAATCAAAAACAGAAACCAGGAGTCAAACTGCAACCACCAGCTGAGGGTGGAGAAAACGAACCAAGAACAAGTAAAACACAAAATAACCAGACCAGGAAAACTTTCTGCCCTTCGCTGTTTTGACCCTAAAGTCTCTAAAGCCTGAAACTCCAGAAAGGAAAAGGTGCTGATACCTCACAAAAAAACTGAATCAACAATCCAACTGAAAATATCTGAATGACTCTGCCACGCTGAGCCAGACTGCACCTGTTGGTGGGGTGCCATGAGTGACATCTACTCACGAAAACAATTGTCCTGGAATAAGACCAGATCCTCTGGATGGACCAGAAACGACCTCCTATAACCAAGTCTCAAGTCTGAACGTTTCACAGGATTCAAAGAGCTAAAAGGGCCAAACGAGAAGTTCGCAGCTGACCTTCTCTGCTGACCTCTCTCGCTCACCTCCTTCCCTCTCTTGTGCTTCTCGCTCCGCTCCTGTGAATACGGGACATCGAATCCCTCAGCAAAGACACATGGGTGCATTGCAGGGTAAAAAGGGAGATTGGCATCGACTCACCTCACCTGCTCCAGTGCCTTTTGGCAAACTGCAAGACGTCACAAAGACGCCACAGTTCAGCCTGTGCTGCGGGAGGTGGAGGACTCCAGCTGACCTCTGAGCTCCATATGAACACAAAGCGAGTGAAACACCTATCCACATCCATCTGTTGGCAAAACAGCTGCCCACCCCCCCAGCCAACCCTGCCCTAACCAGCAACCCTAACCCTGCACCTTGCCTCACAGCATCGTGGAGACCTGGGCCCCGGGCCGGGCCCCGGCTGGCAGCATCGCATCAGAGGAGAGGAAGGGTTGGAGCCAACTGGCCAGGAGGCAGATGGGGTCTAGGGCAGAAGGGACCCAAGCCGGTTTTATGGTACAACGCCACACAAAGGCTCAAAGGTGTGAGGAAGAATAGAGCTCAGGCAAAGAAAACACAAGAAGAATCAAAGGAGGCCAACAAACCTACAGAATGACAAAAGTATTCTTTTCAATGCTGCAATATTTGCACACACACAATATTACCCATCAGCACAGCCCTCCAATACAGCGCTGCTGGATCTCATATATCTCATGCATTATTCCAAGCAAATTCTTTTGTTTGCCCACTTTTTCCTTCCATCTGACACGATGTGTCCAGCAGGAATACTTCACACTCTTATAATAATTGCCTGGCTTTTGTTCTCCTGTCAGGAAAGCATTCAGATCCTACTGGCAGGGCTGGAGCTCGCAGTTCATTCAGACTGATTGTAGCTGCTGGGTCCATGTTGGTGCCTTTAATTACAAGTTTTCTTTCCTTTAAATTAACAGTTTGGGTCAAACAAGCTGTTTTGCCAGAGCTGGCTGACAATTAGTGGATCCATGGGGAACAGAAGATTTGAGATGTGCCTGGGTCTGAGCAAGTCTTTGCACTTCAGATCATTAGATTCACTTAAAGGAAAGGAGAATGGATAATGGATAAATGGCCAACTGCAGGACTTGGTGTTTATGTGAAGAGCAGTTATGCAGTGCACTGCTGAGTGGCAGCAGAACTTCAGACATGGCATTTGATTCAGAGGTTTTGCATCCTCTGCTCAGCACATCAAGGTAATTTAAGGACCTGGCTTTAGTTTGATTTCATTTTGATTTTCATCAGACTAAAACAGGGGATTTAGAAGCAGTCACTGGATTTACAGCAGGGAGCTGTGATGCAATAAGAGGATGAAAATGATGACTCCACACGATCTCATTAGTTTATGGCCGTTTGAAACTGTTGTTGTGGCTGCATTATCCATTGTGTCCATAACCCAGACAGGATTAAGCCTTGGAAATTAAATGTAATCCTTTAGGATTGATGTTGGGTCATTACTTCACCTTTTGCACGACTTTCATGAAATAAAGGTGAGGGGGTTCAGGTAGGGGTCGAGTCAGACATGCGCAATGAATTATTGTTACCTGATTCTGCAAAGCTGATGATCTCCGAGGTTTCTGCCTGAACGTCGTTGCTAAACGCGGCCTGGCCGTCAAAGTTGGGGATTTCTACCCGCCCGTCCTCACGCACTTTGCCGGCGTGCAGCCTCCGCAGCGCCGTCACCATGGCTGCTTTTGGGATGGGGTGCGTGATGTTCGGCCTGTCCCGCATCTGCAAGCGATTCAGGATGTGCCGCTTCACTGCCTCCACGAAGTCGATGTTCACCCGCTCCGCCTGATCCGGCGCCCTGAGGCCGCAGGAGGCGCACGACTCCCGGGATGAGCTCGGAGTCTCCGTGGCGCTCAGAGTGCTGCTGCGCACGTACACAGCGCACGCAACCAGTGACAGCGCCAAACTGTATAAGCTCATTCTGCCGCCAAGCTTCAGTTCAATAACAATATAGGGTTAATTAATTTACACAGAAATTAATTAAATCTACATTCAGCTCTTAGGGAGATCATGAACCGCCGCTCCAGCAGACACTTGCAGAAATCCACTCAGACATTCCTAAACATGCAGAGGAGCAGCAGAAGTGAGTCTAGCGCTCTCCAGTCAGCAAGCAGCGCCTCATCCAACACTGCGTACAATTTTGCGCCAGATGAAAGTTCATGTCTGAGTCGCGTCTCGGTCCCACCGCCTTCAGTCGATCTGTCAGAGAGACGGACTCGCTGCGTCCAGCCGCTCTGACATCCAGCAGCGTCTGAAGCTGAAGCCGCTGCGTCTGTCCCGAGTGTTTTGTGCGCGCGCACGTGAGGATTTCCACCCACAGGAGGAACCAACATCTTCAGCCCCACTTTCATCACCCTGCGGCCCCACGCACAGGTTGCGTCATTTACCTCCCAAAAGCCTCACTTTTATTATCTTTAATCGTGTCCCCTTTCTTTCATCTTCCGGTTAATGCAGGAAGTTGTAATTATTTCCAAACTGTAAAACTGGAGGCTCAAGTTCCCTATTCATCTCCTAAAATGTAACTAGTTACTGTACCTCCTGACATTGTTTAAAGGCTTCAAACGGAAACAATTTTCCATTTCTTTACTTTTTTAAATTTATATTAGATTAAACTAATATAAAGAAATTGCGCCACCTATTGTCAGAAATAAGCTATTACTCATTGTCAGACCGATTTTAATCCAGTCATTGTAACTTCCATCCGTTTTCTAAACCCTGATCCAACTGGGGAACCCTAACCCAAAAAACAGAAAGAGACTAATTCAGCCAAAATAAAAATAATTCAAAAAACTAATGAACACAATATTATTGGAATTAGAATGAAGTAATCAAAACAACCCAATATGTCAGGATCTAGGTTTTTGAGGGCGTCTCTTCCCATCGGCTTCCTGCTGGGAGTGGCCTGGAGCAGAGCTGTGCACCTGCGGCTCGTTGGGGTCATCAGCCAGAGAGGATTTAAGGAGCGGCTCGACCTGACCTCTCCGCCGGATGATTACTCTGTCACGGTAGTCTCCAGCCTGTTAGACACTCTCTCCTGTGAACACTGTGATTTTCCTGAGGAGACCTCTGCTTGTTGTCCGCTTCTCTCATCCAGTCTCTGTCTCTCGTTTCCAGGTAGTAGCCTGACTCTGAGATCAATCTTCCACTTGCAGCTCCAACCCTCACCTGCCTGCCCGCTCCAGCCTGAGTTCATTCCTGTCGGAGACACTCACCTCAGAACTCACTTGGACCCATCCTGCACCTTCCCCCCTCCTGTTGAGAAGCCTCTGCGAAGACGTAAGCAAACCCACCTGCTGTCCTCCCCTGACAATCAGTCTTCTTCTGGCCAAATCACTGACCCCCTCTCTCCGCTTCCAGAACCCGATCCAAAAGAACCACCTGCAAGACACTGATTATTGTGTTGCTATAATAAACGTCTTAACTTACTGTTGCTTCCCGTGTTTGATTCTGCATGTGGGTCAGAAGCCTACCCTCGAACATGACACAATAGCCTAACATCCAGTTGTTAATGTTCAAATGCTGCAGTCGGCTTTATCTAAAGCATTGCAAATTGGATAACACTTGAATTGTTCTTTTAATCTAAAGTTCTTTGAGAAGGTGAAACTTACTGTTTATTATGAATTATTTGCTATAATTAATAATAAATTATATACATATATATATAGTTGAAGTGTACTGTCAGTATCAGTAGCATTTTTGTCTCACATAAGAGGGATTGTTATGTGTTGATTTCCTCGTCAGCAGTGAATCGGCCGTACTGCGACTTCCTCCTGCGTCAGAAACATCCATCCTTACCCACTGCTCTGCCCCAGCAGCAGGTCTTCATGCTGGCCGAACCCAAGCGCAAAACCACCTTCTGGCATAACATTGGGAGAAATAAAAATCAAACCTGAAAGGAGAAGCAAAGTTGTGGAGAAAGAGAAGAGCTTGTGCCTCCTTAGAGCCTTTTTACTAATTCCTATGTATAACCTTTCCTGGAGGGATCTGTGGGCTTGTATAGATAAAGTGGACTATAATACAGGGAAGACCATCTTTTGAAAGCACTTTATTGGTTGGATAACAATCAGACATGAGAAGGTCTCCTCATTCATTATCATTCATTATTCCTGTAGACTCCTGGTGGAGCATAGGGCTGCAACAACACCCCGCCAACGAACTCTGTTTTGGGCGGCTCTCTTCAGCTGGGTCCACGTCATTCCGGCGGCCTTCGCCTCACTCTCGACAGATCTTCTCCACGTCTGCTTTGGTCTCCCCACTTTCCTTTTTCCTTGTGGGTTCCAGTCCAAGGCTTGCCTTGTGATGTTTTCTGCTGGCTTTCTCAAGGTATGGCCTATCCAGCCCCACTTTCTCCTTTTAATGGCTTCACTGACTGGGCTTTGGCTGGTTTTTTCCCATAGTTCTGTGTTGGAGATCTTCTCAGGCCACCTGATGTTGAGAATGTGTCTCAGACACTTGTTAATGAAAGTCTGGATCTTGTTGGTGATGGTGTTGGTTACTCGCCATGTCTCGGACCCATACAGGAGGCTGCTTTCACGTTGGTGTTGAAGATGCGGATCTTGCTGCGCTGGGATAAGGCTTTAGAGTTCCAGATGGGTCGCAGAGTGTTGAAGGCGAGCCTTGCTTTGTTGATCCGGCTCCTAACATCTTCATCTGCGCCGCCGTCTGTGCTGACCACACTTCCAAGGTAACGAGCGGTCAGCTTCCTGATGTCGTCTCCCTGCAGCTGCAATGGTTCTTTCTTCTTGTTGTTCAGTCGCATCACCTCTGTTTTCCTGGTGTTGATCTTCAGGCCGGTCTTGTTTGCTTCCTCGGCGAGACGAATGAGCTTGGACTGTGCATGCTGTAGCGTGTGGGACAGAAGGGTGACGTCGTCCGCAAAGTCCAGGTCCTCCAACTTTTTGGTGAAGGTCCACTGGATGCCGGTGTTGGTGCCCTCTGTTGCTCTCCTCATGATCCAGTCCATGGCGATCAGGAAGATTGTCGGTGACAGCATACAGCCTTGCCTCACTCCGGTCTTCACTGTAAAGGGGTTTGTCAGCTTCCCGTTATGGATGATCTGGCAGGATGAATCTTCATATAGCTGCTGGATGATGCTGATGAGCTTCTGTGGGATTCCGTAGTGCTGCATCAACCTCCAGATGGTCTCCCTGTCGACACTGTCGAAGGCTTTCTCGAAGTCGACGAAGGTCGTGTACAGCGGAGACTGCCATTCGATGGACTGCTCGATGATAATGCGCAGGGTGGCGATGTGGTCCGTACATGATCTTATTTTTAACTCAAGGGTAATGAGGTCTCCTCATTACCCTTGAGTTAAAAATAAATTCTTGCCTAATGTACTTCTGCTCCTTAAGACAAAAACTGACTGGTATTAATTCTATTGTATTGCTGCAACTTATTGTGGGTCTCCTGGTGTTAGGTTCAAACCCCAAACATTTTTAACACACACTCTGCAAAGAGACAACAGAGACAAGAGTATTGGTTTCAAAACTCGCGAGGAGAGGAGTTCGGAGATGTGTTTCAGTTATATGCCCCAAACTACTCTGAAAACATCTCCGCTCTCAACGCTTTTTATTAAAATAGGAATGCCCTAGTTACATGACTGTCCAGCCGCTAAAGGGATGGGAACAAACCGGCTGGAACAGGTCAGATAAGAAGAAGGTCGTGCGAACTAGACAAAATTCTTCTCTCAATATCAGAATTCTTCTCTCAATATCAGAATTCTTCTCTCAGTATCTCGGTGTGGTTGGAACACTCCGTTCTGCGTGAGTTGGACAGGTCGGCACCAAACCACTTTTCTTTTCCCCTTTCAGACTGCAAACTCAAAAGTCATTTCATGCAACGCTAAAACAAAAACAGATCTAAGCAAGTAATTATAATAACTGACATTACTTTCAATGATGAAAAGAACTAAGAACAACGTTTAACTTCAACACCTGGCTAAACTGACTCTGTGAAAATGTTGCTTGGCAACAAACGTGTGTTATTTATTTCCACTGTTCTGTGCTTTTATTTTATAATTGAACTAAAATTTCAGACTTTTCATTGTGTGGTAGAATTTCATATTCATGCTTATTCTGTCTGCTTAAGAAAAGGAGGGAAATGAGTTGCGGAATAAAATTCCTTGTTTTCTCTTTGCTAATGTATAATTTCAGGATATTTTTTTCTGTGCTTTAAATCTTCTGTGGACTGTGTGTTGTTTTTGATTTAAGTTTTCTCTCCTGGTGTGCTAATATTCAAATCTGTCCTAAGAAAGATTACAATATTTAATTCTTTGGTCAAATGCCCAGAATAACCAAAAACATGAGCAACACTTTCCAGCAGTCTGATCCTTGACCTCTCCACATCACTGAAAGTAAACCAGCTACGCTATTTACTTTGTTTATTTCACTTTATATTTTACACAGTGCGATCTGACATGCATAAGTGTAACCAAACATACCTGCTCATTATACTTCCGGGGGCAGTGCAAGGTGGCAATAATAGTGGGAGTTGGTCCAGAGAGATGACATTCAGATGCTTTAAATGAATGACAGGAGTTAGCGTTATGTATAACGAATGACAGACAGGAGCAGTTACAGGCGCGACCCTCCACTTCTCGCAGGTAGATTATCACGAGACCTCCCCCTCGGCCAGAAACACGAGGTTAGACAAAGCACAAAAAAATCTAATGTTCGGTCAGAAATGATATCCTGCACAAGATACCCCTTACTGGTGAGCGAGCGAATGTTGAAGAGACTGAAGTTGATGGTTTAATGTGATTGACAATCGAGTTAGCTGACCGAGCCAGGTGGACAAACACACTGTGCTCAACTGGTGTTCCTCAGTGGACGACAAACAGTAGACCTGGTATATTTAATGGAGTTAAGTATAACTCCATTAAATATTCAATATAATTCTTTTGGTCTGTCACAGCAAAAGATCTGGCGAGAGCCTTGCTGGGTGTATTTTGGCTGGTGCAGGTATAAAATATTGATATGTAGCTTATGGTGGTGACCTATGCATATGTAAGCAGATCTTAAAAAGCTCCAGGGCAGAGCAGTGCTGTCGTTGGGAGATGGACCAAAAACACACAGCAGCTCCAAATAGTTACCGGAGACATGGCAACAGGTCTCTGCTAAATGGTCTTTGCTAAAACAAAGCGAAGGATGGATGTAGTTTACTGAATAAGAGGACTGAATTAACAATCAGTCCATAGATAACAAAGGCAAAGTCTTCAAAAACAATGAAATGACTAAAAGACCTTAAAAAGAAGCTGGGGAGCAGCACCTACAACAACGCAGCATCGTTCACTGTAACTGGAAGAGCAATGGTATGAAATTCCATTTGATATTCTACTTAATCATAGCTCCAATCGAGAGGCCCAAGATAACTTTATCTCAGTGAAATAAATGCAAAAGAGAGAATTTTGGGACTCTCAGCTCTGTATTCTATGTTCAACCTTATTTACTGTCTAAACACATCAGAATGAAGAAGGTGAAAAGTTTTAGTGGTTTGAAACTAGAATGCAAAGCTGTGTAACTTGAGGTTCTCCATTTTTGCATCTTTCGCTCAGATAAAGCCGTAGTAGGTGCTGATGAAAGTAAGTGTCATGGTGTCGTCTGACTGCTTGGGCTCAGAAAAGGACTTCAAACACCTCCGTAAGAAGGAACTCTGCTACCCTCTGTTGGACAAAGACGAGAACAGCACCCTAACTGCTTCATAAAAATCTGATTTTCGTGTGCAAATTCTGTGAAATCGAATTAATTGTGATTTTACTAATCCAGCAAACGTATGCTTTGGATGAAAACATGATTTAAACAACGTGTGTGTATCAGTAGGTTTGAATTAAACTTTGATGCCCAATTGGCCTGTGTTGTTGAAATCTGGACCTTTAAAGGTTGTGGTATCCAAGAAATCCACTGCAGTAAGGCTGGTGGATGACTTTAATTTGATTGAAACAGCCCCGCCCACCTGTTTGTTGTGGAGAACAGTCAGATCCTGACCTCTGAGCCCAGTGTAAATCAGAACCAGAACTCTGCACAAAACCCCCCTAAGAGGAGGACCAGAGTTCAGGCTGCAGCATCCCGCCTGCTGCCAATCTCCAGCAGCGCGTCGGAGGGTGTCAGTGAGATCCTGCACCGCATGAACCAAGACGACATCTCTAATGAGGTCTGTACACCTTCTAATGCGTATTTGTCTCTGACTATGTCCCTCTCTAACTCCTCCCCCTGTATTCCCAGGTGAAGTCTGATTGGCTGATTTGTAAGTACGGCAACAAGCTGCTGGAGAACCAGGACTGCAACCAGCGGAGCTACGAGTATGTCAGCCAGAAGCTCCGGTAACTCGGACGCCTACTGCTGGCTGCAAAGTCTCTGGACTCTGAGGTTCAGACCCTGCAGGACCTGCTGGTGCCGGGCCAACTCAACCTGGTGCTGTCTGCTGCTAAGAAGGCTGCAGGGTACCGGTGGAGCCGGCCCCCGCTGTCGGTCAAGACCACCCTGAAAACTGTCTGTCTAAAGGTCTCCTCTGTCCTTCAGTTCCTTTCTGCCCCAGGAAGCCCCAGCGCCGGCCCTGGTCCTCTGCAGAGAAGGACACCACCTGGAGACAGGGGACCATGTTCTGCTCCAGACATTATTGGTCAAGGAGGTCGGTCAGCGCTGTTTGGATCTGGAACCAGTCCTCAAGGGGAGACACTGGAAGGACGTTAAGAACCAGGTCCACAACAGAGCCAGAAGAAGCAGCAGTTCCACACTAAGATGAACCAGGAGGAAAATCAGCAAATCTAAGCACAGAACCAGAACCAAAAGAAGCAGAACCCCCAGTCCGATGAACCACATCAGTCCCAGGTGGAGCAGATCTGTCAGAGCTCTTAGTACCAGAAGAGCCCACAATAACAGGTCCAGATGAACCACCAGGCCCAAGATAGCGTCTGGAAACAGAAAAAGAAGCTGGACCAGCAGAACCAGGGCCACCCCCCTAAGAAGCAGCTCTTCCAGAGCCGATTGGACCAGCAGAACCCCTGTGAGGTCCACAAGAAGCAGCTGTACCAAATGGACCATCAGAGTCAGCAGCTGGAGACCCGGGACACATCTGTTTCCGGTTCCCCTTCCGGCAAGCTCACGGACACTCTCTGTTGGACCGGGAACCTCCGATTGCTCCGTACCCGGTTCTGATTCGGACCCCGGGGCCCCACATGGAACCTCTATTGACCAGAACCGACTGGACCGAGGAGGCGCTGGTTCAGAACTACCAGATAAACTGACCGATGGGCCAAAACCTCATGCAGCACGACCCTGCAGGAGGAGCACCATCGGACCCGCACTCTGGACGGGTCCACTTCTGATGGACAGGTCCAAAGGTGCCACATCTGTCTGTTTTCTCTCTGTTGGAACCACAACCAGATCAACTGCCTTAAATTATTGAGATGGGAAGTTTATGATTTTCTACTAAAGTTCTGGTGTTTGTCCTGAACCGGACCATCATGTAGCATTTATTTTGTTGGTTGATTTGTTCACGGGTTCCTGAACCCAATCCTTATTAAGATCACATCCTGCAGTCAGAGGTTCTGTGAGTCTTCTAGTGCCAGAAATGGACCTGAGCTCAGATGGAGAACTTTAAGGTCCAAAGACCCACCAGAACCTCTTTCAGCCAAAGCTTCTCAGCTTTGGTCCAAACTCAGATCTGTCCTCAGATTTTCTGTAGAACCCGACCTTCCTGTGGTTCCTTTAGAACCCTTCCTCAGGCTGAACCCGTCCCTCAAATCTGAACTGATGGAAAGGTTCTGGCTGGTCCAAAGGTCGTCATCATTGTGACAGAGATCCAGAGCCCAAATGAAGCCAATCATAGCAGAGCCTTACTGGATAGAAGATTTAATCTGTCGTTTCTTCCAAGTGCATCCAGGGTTCTTCTGAGCTCCTGGACCAGGCTGGTGGTTGGGTTCTAGACATGGGCCAACGGGGTCCAGTAACCCTGTAGAACTGGTCCTGGCACCCATTATGGTCCCAAAACTTGACCAGTTGGTCGTTTGGATCATTTTAATTTTTTACCTTTGCACAATAAATTAGAAATGATTGTTTTGCTCTTTTGGCTTCAGCAATTAAATATTCCTGTTTTATTTTCCTTCTTTCTGTTCAACCATGAAAACTATAATCCCACCTGGTCCGGCTCAGTTCCCTTTATGAGGTGATTCTGTTTTCAATGTGAGCCAGTTCCGTGGCCACACATCTGAAATAAAGTTGCTCCTAAAGTCATCAGTTGGACATGTCTGGTTCTTCATCTGGTCTTTGGTTGTTCAGGCGTGATAAAGAAGTTCCAATATACCTCCAAGGTTCTGTTCAATTCAGTTTCAGGTTCTGTTCCTAAATTAATTATATTTAACCTCTCTTAGTGCTTCTTCTGGCTTCTGCCTGCCCGAGGTTCTGATTGGTCCAAGGTCCATGAAGACTGGTAAATGGACCTGTGTGTTGCACAGTAGGGAAAATGGGTGAACTACAATCAGTGCTCATTTGACCAAAGTTGGTGTGTATATTCCCTCCAAACCTCTGCAGGTCCCCACCATGTTTGGAGATCCTAGCCCAGTCCTTTCATGTAGCTGCCATAGCTGCATGAAATGAATGGGAAACAAGACTCCCATTCATTGTTCCACCTAGTCCAGAGGTGGGCAACTCCAGGCCTGCAGAGCTGCTGTCCTTCAACTCTTCTCTGTCTCCCTGGTTCAACACCCTTCATTCAAACAGCTGAGTCACCTTCTTAGTGCAGTCAGGTTCTCCAGAGTCCTGCTAAAGACCTCATTATTTGATTCAGGTTTGTTCAAGTAGAGACACATCTAAAGGTTGCAAGACACCGGCTCTCCAGGCCTGGAGTTCCCCACCCCTGGCCTAGTCAAAGTCTGGCTAGGAACGTCTTATCGAGCTGGGACTTAACCCTATCCTCAAAGGCCTCTTACTTGAACTTAATCAGATTTTAATCCAATTTTTTTTGTTTTTGATCTCTGTTTTTTAAATAAATCAGCTCAGCTTTAAAAAATCGTCTCTCTTGTAGTTTTGCCCTGATGTTGCTCTGGTCACTAGGAATTTGCTTTAAAGTCAATTTTTAAAGTGCTTTTACTACTTTTACTTTTTAAACTATTTTTTTGGAATGAACTCAACTTGGCTTTAAAAAGTAATCTCTCAGCCTCTGTTGGATAATGAAGTTTTAGCTTAATGCTGCTCTGAAGGCTTGAATTAGTTTTTAAAAGTCTGACATATTAACCAGGTTTTATTTCATTTTGTCTTCAAACTCTGTTTTCAAGACAGAAATCACAGCTCAGCTTCAAATCTAATCTCTGAGCTTCTGCTAGGTGCCAGAAATGTGAACATCAGAAATGGACTTTAACATGGCTCAGCATTACCCAGAATGCATTGCATGGTGGTGCTTCACATTTTAGCTTCTAGTTCAACTATTTTTGCTCCAATCCTTAACAAACTGATTGTTGTCATCAGAATGAGCTCCTCTGTCAAACTAGATGGTTTAGAATCAACTTGCCAACATGTAGAAAATCAGACCATGACTCAGAATGGGGTGTGTTTTGTTGAACTTCTGCCTGCTGCAAGCTTGATCACGAAGACCCCCCTGCTTGCAACTTTGGGTAAGTAATGCAGTCTTCTTCAACATGTGAGCTTTTCTAGAGGTCTTGCGGTGTATGATGGCACTAGAATTGCTCTCATTCCAGGGTTGACGGTTTGAATCCCAGCAAGTGTCTGGAGATCTGGAAGGCAGCAGCTTGCTGCAGCTGGTCCAGGTTCTCCTTACTTGGGAGGATGGCTGCTTTTTCTCATCCTTCTTAGGGACACTAGCATGGGAAGCCAAAACAAGCTGGTGGAGATCTGCTTACATAAAGCAGACCATCAGCACTCAACGCAGACCAGCAGAGAATCAACGGAGAACGCTTCTGCTTCCTGGGCATGCTAGTTCCACCTTGCGGTGTTAACGGATAGCGTGTTATTGAAACCAGGGGCACGGTACGTATCAGCCTTCCCAGGTTCCGCCTATAGGAACAGCACATGGGAAAGGTGACTCTAGGACTCAGGAGTCTTAAATGCAGTCCAGTCTTCTATGAGGAGTAGCCTCACACACACACACCCTTAGCAGCAACACACATGGCAACTGGAAGTCGGTCCTTGATTCTACAGATCCACTGCTTGTAACTGCAAAAGGAGTTGATGTCAATGTCAGGAAATCTTAAGCTTAGTTTTGCTAAACAGCCTTAACCTTCTAACATATGGGCTCTTGCAGGCATGCATTATTAAATAAATTTTTTTGCTATCATTAGATACCAATCAGGCCAAATATGTAAAATTATTTTTACATGATTTAGTTTCTGAGAAAAATCTTGTCCACATATGAGGACATTCATTTTAAATGTCAGTCAAAAACAGTAACAATTAAAGAAATCCAAAACTCTTAATGTCTGTTCACATTAGGGTGATTTCTGAGCTCAAAAACCAAATGATACAGAGTAGTTGTGAATGTTTCAGCAATGTGGCCCATTCAAAGTACTAACAGGTATGTGAAGACAAGTGTCGCTAAAATAAAATCTCTCAAAGTAAATAGCATTGATGGGGTTTTAAAAATATAAATGTGGCAGTATGCCCGATAGGCTTTGAACGCACCACACATGTGCGGGAACCTGATTGGCTGTGGCGCTGGCGGCAGTATAAATAAGGCTCACCCTCACCTGTTGACATCTCATTGTTCCTCCGGGTTCAGACCTCGGTGTTTGGCGCTGCACGTTAGCTGCATCCTATGGCGTGCGTAATGCTCGGCTCAACCTGCTCATGGCTGCCTGATCTTTCTTTTTGTCAGAGGCACTACAAATAGAGCTCTGTGGTAGGTGGAATGCTCATTGCAGTACGCTTAAAAATTCTAGTTCTAACCACTTATTCTCCATAGCCGCTGCTGTTTGTTCTCGGCCGGCTCGGCCTGTTGTCCTGGCCGCCGTCTGCTCGGTTGCCCTTGGTCCGGCTGACGTCCTGGTGTTCCGCCTGCCATCGCTGTCTGCTGTCACCGCCTACCTTTCATCCTGACTGCTGTTCCCACCATCCCGTCTGCATAACGCGGACTTCTGCCATCCGTTCAGGATTGTTGGTTTGGGCTGGGGCTCGGACTGGTTCCCCCGGTGCCGCTCGGGGTGGCATCCACGGCGGTGTGGCCGTTTCTTCAGGACGGTTTCCTGATTGGAACTGTCGTTGACCATTTTGTCACTGACTGACTGGCACAATTGTTCATTCTTAAAAGTGTGTAATTTAACTGTGGTTTCTATTTATTTCTGACAGGAATAGCCAGCTCGCGGTGTTGGTGGTGGACTCTCCCGGTGGTGGTGATCTTTATTTGGTTTGGCGCATGATTTTCTTTATTTTTGCAGTTTTGTTTGTCGTGTCTCTGTTTTAGGTCACTTTTCTGATTCGCACTGCTGGTGAGTTGAGCTATCGACGTCTTTTATTGTGAGAGATTTTAAATTGGTACATTTATTAAAGCAGTTGTGAATTAAATAAAGCATTGAATCGTGTGAAGGTCTCCAGCCTCATCTGTAGCGGGCCTGTGTGCCTTGGAGGTAACTTTTCAAGTGGAGCTTTTGTGCCCACATTTTAATCACACTGGTCCCGCCACATAAATTAAATGTTATGAAACTTTAGACATTTAACTTGGAGTCCTAATGTATTTAAAATGATTTCCCCCCCTATGGGATGGAAAGCTCTTTACACCCATGTGTAAAAAGCTTTGTAATAATTGCAATCTGCCTGTAAACTGAGTACCTTACAAATATATATATATATTTTTTTTGTTTTCACTCTCAATTTCATTTATCAAGTTTATCACTTTCAGTTTTTGGGCATAAGCCCTTCCATAGACTAAGATATGAAGCAATGCCTTCACTGGCTGCTCTTTCCATTGGACTAATATGTTCTGGGTCCAATTCCCACTCTGAAAAGTGAGATGTCATTATCAAATTAACCCTTTCAGTTTATTTAAATCTTTGAAGTGTCTTCTGCTTCTTGCATATTACAATACCAATAATAATATGCCAGATTTGCAATTCATCATGCAAATCTGTCCATACTCAGTGTAACTTGTTTCAGAACTTCTCCCAACCTATTTAATTGCTTTAGTTGTTGGTTTCAGTGAACACATTCTATATATTACACTGGTAACTTGCATCTATTTTGTTTAAATGCATTCTACACTTCTGGTAGATATAAAGATGCTTGGCTGCAGAGTTTCAGAAAGATGACCCATCACCAAGTCTTAAAACCAGATTCCATATTGTCATCCTTTTTAAAATCTCCACCATTTAAGCAGAGTAACTCCATCCTTTTAACAGACTAGTGCTGTGGGAAAAAAACAAACCATTGTAGGTTTATCTGAAAACTATAACTATTATGATGTTGACAAAGCAAAATGTGATTCACCTTTCACATCCTTTGACTTAAAATCAAATTTATAAAATTTCAGGACAGAGTCTTAAGAAAAGTGGGTATAGAGGTTCAATCAAGATTTCTCCTGTGGTAATATGTTTAAATGCATTTATGAATTTCCTTTTCCATGACAGCATAAGTGAATTCATAAATGCACTGTAAAAAAAATTTTTAAGGAAGGGGACCCCTGGCCAAAACCTAACACTTAGGGTTAAACACTTAGGGTTAAACACTTAGGGTTAAACACTTAGGGTTAAACACTTAGGGTTAAACACTTAGGGTTAAACACTTAGGGTTAAACACTTAGGGTTAAACACTAGGGTTAGGGTTAGGGTTAGGGTTAGGGTTAGGGTTAGGGTTAGGGTTAGGGTTAGGGTTAGGGTTAGGGTTAGGGTTAGGGTTAGGGTTAGGGTAGGGTTAGGGTTAGGGTTAGGGTTAGGGTTAGGGTTAGGAGTTTTAAAGGGGGGTTAG